>OX387662.1:25000-4825000 GCA_947568875.1 Fissipunctia ypsillon
CGCGAGCTCACCGGCCTCTGGAGGCTCGCCGCGCGTAACCGAGAAGGCTGAACCCTCGCTTCCAAGTGTGAGGCGCAGTGTCGGGGAATGGGAGGCCGGGAAAGCTCAGCCTCAGGCCAAGTCTCCGGCTAACACAAAGCGGGAAGACACACCACCAGCTCCATGCACTTCGGAGATGCGACGAGTGCCCGCGGACTTGGCGAAACTGCCAAAGAGGTCGGAATCTGGCTACCCCAACCTCACAGCGGAGGCGAGAGCTTGCCTAAATAAAGCTAAGCTTCATTTGGGCAACTCTCGCAACCTTAAAACAGAGATCAAGACGGAGGTAGTCAGTGCGATAAATAGGCTCTTTGAGCTCGTAAAAGAGGCGGAACGAGGCAGAGTCCCTGTCGCGCCTGCACCTGCGGTCATACCAGCGGCTACACCGACAGCAGAACCGTTGGGGCAAACGACGGGTGAACCGACAGAGCTCATGAGGAACCTTGTGGCAGGACTCGAAGAGCACAGACGGGCGTTGGAAGAATGCCAGCAACATACCCGGGCTCTGTCGGAGCAACTTAAACAGGCTCCCCGATACGTCGCAGGCCAGGGTCCGACTTTCGCCGAAATGGCCGCCACCCCGAAGCAGCATATCCAGGAGCCTCTTCACTCGGTGGTCGTATCATCTACCAATGATCAGGACACCGGTGAAGAGGTTATTGAGAAGCTCAGGACGGCGGTCGATGCCAGGAATGAGGGCACTAGGGTGGAACGGCTACGCAAAGCAAGGAACCAAAAGGTGGTGATTGGCTTTAGAACCAGGGAGGAAATGTCTAAAGTCACAGACCGGATAAAGAAGAAGGGTGATCTGGTGGTGGAAGAGGTCAGAAACAAGGACCCTCTTGTTATCATCAGGGATGTTCTCTCCTGCCACACGGATGCGGAGGTTACCCAATGCCTGCAACGGCAAAACACCCACCTGGTCGGAGACATACCTGCAGAGGATCTGAGGTTGGGGGTGAAGTACCGTCGTAGGACGAGGAACCCCCACATGTGTCACGTCATCCTGCAGGTGTCCCCCGCTCTGTGGCAGAGGTTGACTTCGGCGGGTCGCGTGCACATTGATCTTCAGCGGGTGCGAGTGCAGGATCAGTCCCCGCTGGTGCAATGCACTCGCTGTCTGCGCTTCGGCCATAGTCGCAAGTTGTGCACGCAGCCCGCCGACCTCTGCGTACATTGTGGTGAGCCCCACATGCGGGCTGACTGCCCGTCACGACTGGCAGCAGAGGCACCAAAGTGTCATAATTGCGTGTTAGCCAAGGTGGGCAAAACCGACCACAACGCCTTCGATAACGAGTGCCCGATACGCGTTAAATGGGATGCGTTGGCGCGTCTGTCTGTAGCTTATTGCTAAAGCTGTCCCTGCGACCACCACCGAGTACAAACTGATCCAGGTCAATCTGCAACGGAGTCAGCTGGCAACAAACGAGCTCTTGCTGGAAGCTGACAAGCGCAAAGTCGCCATTGCAATGCTCCAGGAGCCTTATGTGGGTGGGATGAGAAGGATGAAGAATCACCGGGGCGTAAGGGTCTTCCAGGGCTCTGAAGGTGGAGAAGGGACTGTAAAGGCGGCAATTGCCGTCTTTGATAAAGATTTGGACATCTTACAGTACCCACAACTCACCACAAACAATATCGTCGTGGTGGGAGTCCGAACCAGAGCCTGGAAGATCACGCTGGTGTCCTTCTACTTCGAGCCGGACAAGCCCATGGAGCCATACCTGGAGCATCTCAAAAGGATAGAGCTGGCGATAGGCTCAGGCAGATTGGTTATTGGAGGAGACGCAAACGCGAAAAGTACTTGGTGGGGCAGCAGTAATGAAGACTCGAGAGGGGAGCAGATGTGTGGAGCGCTGGGAGAGTTGGGCTTGCAGATCCTCAACACGGGGGATATCCCAACTTTTGACACCGTGAGAGGCGGGGTGCGGTACAGCAGCCACGTAGATGTGACGGCCTGTTCGGAGGACTTACTCGACCTGGTGGACGGCTGGCGGGTCGAAGAGGGTCTCACGAGTTCCGACCACAATAGCATCACCATGAGCATACACCTAACAAAGTCCAAAGGTATAGCGATCGAACGGACCACTAGAGTTTACAACACCAAAAAAGCAAGCTGGGGACGGTTTCGTGAGAAACTGTCTCAGGCTATGCAGAACAGAAAGTTAACTCTAGTGGATCTGTCAAGCATACAAAGCATCGAAGAAATAGAAAAGGCAGTAAAGAGGTACACGCAGGCTATTACCGAAACATGCAGAGACGCTATACCTTATAAACGTAGCACAGAAATGGTTACCATGCCGTGGTGGTCCGAGGAACTCGCGGAGATGAAGAGATTGGTCGCCACCAGGAAAGTGAGAGTCAGGAACGCAGCGCCGGTCCGAAGAGCGATGGTTGTAGGCCTGTACCTGGAAGCGAAAGAGGAGTATGAGGCAGCAGTGACGAAAGCTCAAACGGAGAGCTGGAAAAAATTTTGCGGGAAACAGGACAGAGAGGGGGTATGGGAAGGTATTTATAGGGTAATGGGAAGGATAGCTAAGAGAGAAGAAGATCTGCCGCTGCAGATGGATGGGAAGACACTGGATGCAAAAGGCTCAGTGAGGCTGTTGGCTGAGACGTTTTATCCCGAGGACCGAGGGGAGGACGACAGCATGGATCATCGCCAAATCAGAGAACTGGCAGAGACAGTAAACGCATGGAGCCAAAATGATCGATATGACCCACCGTTTACCCCAAGCGAGCTTGATAGATCTATGATGTCGTTCAACCCAAAAAAGGCCCCGGGAGCCGACGGCTTCACGGCCGACATCTGCTCTCAGGCCATTAAATGTGACCCTGATTACTTCTTGGCACTGTTGAACAAGTGCCTGGCACACCACTACTTCCCGCAGACCTGGAAGGAAGCTACGGTGGTTGTGCTCAGAAAGCCGGGCAAAAAATCGTACACTGTACCAAAGTCGTACAGGCCGATTGGGCTTTTGCCTGTCCTAGGGAAAGTGTACGAAAAGATGCTGGTTGCTCGTCTCAAATTTTACATACTACCCGGAATTAGTACTCGTCAATACGGCTTTATGCCCCAAAAAAGCACTGAGGACTCCCTCTTCACTCTTGTGCAATACATCCGTGCGAAGCTGGCTCAAAAGAAAATAGTCACGCTGGTGTCGCTGGATATCGAGGGAGCCTTTGACAACGCATGGTGGCCTGCGATTAAGGTACGATTGGCTGAGGAAAAGTGTCCGGTTAACCTGAGACGGGTAGTCAGCAGCTACCTCAGTGACAGGGTGGTCACCGTGAGGTATGCCGGGGAGGAGAGCAGAAGACGAACCAGCAAAGGGTGCGTCCAGGGGTCAATAGGGGGGCCCATCTTTTGGAATCTGCTGCTCGACCCGCTCCTCAAACAGTTGGAGATTGGGGGCAACTACTGCCAGGCATTCGCAGACGATGTGGTGTTGGCAAAACAGCCCAAGAAATCGAGGGACAAGCCAATGCCGCTCTCGAACATGTTCGCGCATGGGGTGTCAGAAATCGGCTGAAGTTCGCGCCGCACAAAACTTGTGCGATGGTATTAACGCGGAGACTCAAGTACGACACGCCGCGCCTGAGCATGGGCGGGATCGACATTGGAATGTCCCAAGATATTAAAATATTAGGACTTGTCATCGACGCCAAACTTACTTTCAACCAACACGTAGCTGCCGTCTGTAAGAAGGCGATAACAATTTATAAGCGGCTGGCCAGAGCAGCCCGGGTCAGTTGGGGACTGCACCCGGAGGTGATAAGGGCTATATACACTGCAGCAGTGGAGCCGATTATTTTGTACGCCGCGAGCGCGTGGGCACCAGCTGCTAATAAACAAGGTGTCATAAAGCAGCTCAACATAGTCCAAAGAGGATTTGCCCAAAAGCTGTGCAGAGCCTACCGCACAGTCTCCCTAAACTCGGCACTGGTTCTGGCTGGGATACTCCCACTCGACCTCCGAATCCGGGAAGCGGCTGCACTCTACGAAGCCAAGAGGGGAGTGCCCCAGCCTGCACTAGGAGACAGGGAGGTGGAACGGATGGCCCCAGCGATAGAGGCCCCGCACCCCGTGGAGCAAATAAGTCTGGAGTTTGGAAGCCTGATAGACGAGGAACAATATAATACCCACGGCGATTACGCCGTGCGGATCTTCACCGACGGCAGCAAGATTGAGGGCAGGGTCGGAGCGGCGCTATCCTTATGGAATAGCGCCTCCGAAATAAAGGCCCTCAAACTCGCCTTGCCGTCCTACTGCACCGTCTATCAGGCTGAACTCCTGGCCATAAAAAGAGCGGCAGAGGAGGCGCTCAAGCGCAGCGAAGCTACGTTCGGCATCTTCAGCGACTCTATGGCGGCTCTTCAGTCAGTGACCAATGTTGGTTCCTCCCACCCTCTGGCCGTGGAAACTAGAGACACCATACGACGCTGCAAACTCCAGAACAAGAGTGTCTCCTTGTTCTGGATCAAGGCCCACGCAGGGTTGGAGGGAAACGAGAGAGCTGACCAACTCGCGAAGGAAGCCGCCCTAGGGTTGAGGAAGAGGCCGGACTACGATCTGTGTCCCGTATCATTCGTCAAGCGAAGAATCCGGTCGGAAACGCTTGACGAATGGAACGGGAGATATAAGTCGGGTGACACGGCTTCGGGCACAAAGCTGTTCTTTCCGGACGCGGTGGTGGCGTACGGTGTGGTACGCAGGATGGCTCCAACGAGCATAACCACGCAAATACTGACGGGGCACGGTGGGTTCTCTGCATACCTGAAACGCTTCAGATGTAAAGAGAATCCATCGTGC
Source organism: Fissipunctia ypsillon (assembly GCA_947568875.1). Taxonomy (NCBI): domain Eukaryota; kingdom Metazoa; phylum Arthropoda; class Insecta; order Lepidoptera; family Noctuidae; genus Fissipunctia; species Fissipunctia ypsillon. The sequence continues at coordinate 29,850 of OX387662.1, forward strand.
GCCTGTGAGCCTGGTGTGGAGGAGACCGTGCTGCACATACTGCTGGAGTGCCCGATCACGGCAAGGATGCGGTACGATACGGAGCAGCGACTCGCCGTTGCATTGGATGCCCAAAATCTGCCAACACTTTTGGAAGGGAAACAGAGAAAAGAGTTCCTCAAATATTGTACGGAAATAGCATCGCTTGTAATTAATAGAATAGAAATAAGTAAGTTTAAGAAAAATATGATACTAAATATATAATAAGTATATAGATTATGTATCATAATAATAAGTAAGAAATACAAAAAAAAAAATCAGTTTTAAAATTAGAAGCTAAAATTCATAGGATAGGGAATAAATTTAAACAATTAGGATAAGAAATTATATGTATATGATATATTGTATATATATTATGATAGCCATATTATAAATATAGTATAGAAATAAATATAATATTTTATAGGTATTAGCATTGGTAGACTCAAAAAATAAAAAGGAAAAAGACAAAAACAAACATATAGAAATAAGTTGTTAGATAAACGTAAGATATAAGCTTGTTAGGAAACCCGTTAGAAAATAAAATACATTAGATTTAAGTTTTGGAATATTTCATGAAGTAAGGCAACTGCTTCCAGGAACTCCTTAATTCCTGCAACAGGACTGATGACAAAAATACAATGAAAAGAGACACTTTAATGAGAACACTGCCAAACAAGGTCTCTGATCATGTCAGAGGGACACTGAGCAAGGGCAGGAGTGTGGTTTTAGCCGGTAAGAGTCCGGCACTGCCCAGACTGTCTCATAAGTGAGGCAGTCTGGGCGTCCATGAGGATTTCCCACTCCTGCCAAAACAAAAAAAAAAAAAAAAAAAAAAAAAAAAAAAAACCTAACCTAACCTAACCTAACCTAACCTAACCTAACCTAACCTAACCTAACCTAACCTAACCTAACCTAACCTAACCTAACCTAACCTAACCTAACCTAACCTAACCTAACCTAACCTAACCTAACCTAACCTAACCTAACCTAACCTAACCTAACCTAACCTAACCTAACCTAACCTAACCTAACCTAACCTAACCTAACCTAACCTAACCTAACCTAACCTAACCTAACCTAACCTAACCTAACCTAACCTAACCTAACCTAACCTAACCTAACCTAACCTAACCTAACCTAACCTAACCTAACCTAACCTAACCTAACCTAACCTAACCTAACCTAACCTAACCTAACCTAACCTAACCTAACCTAACCTAACCTAACCTAACCTAACCTAACCTAACCTAACCTAACCTAACCTAACCTAACCTAACCTAACCTAACCTAACCTAACCCAGTAACCGATAACACATCGCACCATCAACATCAGCTCCGCGTAAAAAATTCACTAAAAATATACGCGTTGAGTTACAGTCGTGAAAAAGTTATCAGTGGAATTTCGTGGCGTCAATTCACTAGGATCAGTGTGGGCAAGTGTCTGCGTCAGCGGGTTGCGGAGCAGGAACTCCACAACTTCAGCGGGGAATTCTAAGGTCAAGGTCAGTGGAGTCGTCTCACAAACGATAATCCTAAGAGTCGCGGCAGAGGCCTGTCAAATAACATCAAGATCAGGAAAATCGGATCAGCGGTTTGGGAGTTATTAAGGTACGAAAATCGCCAAAAACACGTGGTTTTTGAGCGGAAAATAACCCCACTTTGGACCCACGTGTTTTTTACAACACGAGGCGTGACGTATAGCCAGTCATCCCAGCCGCTACTGAAGACTCCGAAGTCGGCCGAGGAATCTGCCTGCAGACCAGCGACCAGCCTGACGACTCCACGGCCCATCACCAGGTAAGCCCCGAGGGAACTCCTCAACCCTTTGTCCCACCCCCCCCGAGTTTGGGCTCATTCGACTCGGGTTCTCAGGACCTTGCCTAAGCCATCAAGGGTCTCCTCACCCCTCACCCCCCCTTTTTTTCATTACCCCCCCCCCTCATATCAACCCCCCCCCTCATATCAACCCCCCCCCCCCCCCTCACATATTACCCCTCGAACCTTACCCCCCTCTGAGACCTGAGTAAGGGTCCACTCCGTACCTCTTGGACCCCCTCGACCCCCTCAACAGACCCCCTTCCTTGACCCCCCCCCCAATAGTCTTCCCACGAAACCCCCCCCCCAACCCCCCTCCTTCACCCCCCCTCAATAGTCTCCCCACGAAACCTCCCCCCCCCTCCCCCCTTCCCCTCGGGGCTACCTCACCCCCCCGCGGCCTAACTTCGTTCCTGTTGGAGCTAGACAGCCGAGTTTGGGCTCATTTGAAAGGGCGCAAAACGCTCTGTAAATTGGCCCCAACAGAATCCTCAAATTCGGCAGCCCACACGCCCAATCATCCAGCGACGCCCAGAATTCCACTGAGGACCACCACCAGCGCGCACGAAGGGCTCACAACATCGAGCCCCTTCAGTTGTCGGACTCCTCATCGGACAGCAGACGCAGACCATCAGCGAAACATCGTGAGTCCATCTGAAATAGTATAAAAAAAAAAAAAAAAAAAAAAAATATATATATATATATATATAACATCACACAACACACGCATTACAACATCACAATAGAATTAAGTCTCTAGTCTAGTTATACTATAATATATAACCTAATATAAAAATGTCCTCACAATCTTCAACGTCCACAACCTCCCGCAAGATGACCACGGAGGCAGCAAAAGCCCCCTCCCGAACACTCAGGGAGAAGGTGCTGAAGAACTCGGCGAAGTCCGTGGTCTCAGAAAAGTCGGCGCGTCCACCGCAAAAGCCACAGGCGTCAAAGGCGGCGTCGGAGCCGGACGTCACGGGCAGGACACCACCACTGCCATCAGTGGCCGGGACGCCCCAGTTGGAAGACCGCACTAGGATCGCCGAGGTCGTCATTGACTGGGAGCAGTGTGGCATATCCCCCCCCCGCCAGATCATCTCGGATGAGGAAAGCTCGGTGGCCTCCACAGAGAGCCAGGCCGATCGCCCCGTGAGCGGACGACCGAGCCTCCTCTATCGAACGCCGAGAAGGGGCACAGGGGTGGAGATGGACTTAGCCACCAGGGAGGCCAACGACCTTCTCCAAAAGGGCAAGGATGCCTTAGAAGCCGCCGGCAACATGAAGCGCGAGTGCAAGGCCACGGCCCATGAGTGTCTGCAGGGTCTGTACGAGACGGCCCTGTCATTGGCAGACTCGAGAGCGCGTCATAAGTATAACCTCGAGAAGGAGCGCTCTCGACACGCACAAGAACTTGTGCGTGTCGAGAGAGCTCACACTCGAGAGCTGATGACGATGAAGGTCGAGCTCTCGCTCATGCGGTCCGAAGTCTCGGACACTAAAAAAGAGGCGAAAGGGATCCGAGAATGGCTGGGTCACGAAACCCTTGAAGCCCTCAACGGCATCAAGGAGGTGAAGGAAGAGGTCTCCACTGCGAGTCTCCGGAACTTGAAGGAGCACGAGAAGACCAGGCTGGAAGGCGCAAGAGCCCCCGGGGAACCCAAGTGGGAGACAATGGGAGCCGGCCTTACACGACTGGAATCAAATGTCTCCAGCGTGTCAAACCAGCTGGACGTGCTCCGGAAAGCCCTAGAGAGGCTCAAAGAGGACCTCACCCGGCCATCGGACATTCAGTCGGACCCGTGTCTCAGAGAGACCGATCTGCTCACGACCGCCGGCTTCGAAAGGGAAATGGAGAAGCTGCATAAGCAAGTACAGGCCATCGCCAACAGGCCTGTTGCCTCCCCCCCACCACCAACACCACCAGTCAACATCACACACCACCTGAAACCCATCGCGGAAAGGCTGGAGATAGTCTCGGCGGACCTCCGCGTACTGCGTGACAAGGAGCCCCCAATCCAGGCGCCTCCGGCGCTGAATCTGGAAGCGGAACTCGCAGTCGGGGAGGTCAAAAAGACCCTCGAGACTATCCAGAAGGGGGTAGCGGACCTGAGCAAAGCGGACAAAACGCTACAACAACAACAGGGCCCACTAACCTTTGCCCAGGTCGCCAGCAAACCGAAGCCCCCAAAACCACCCACTCAACCTAACCACACCCTGATCATCTCGTCGACGAACCCCCAGCACACCGGGGACAACGTGATCGAGAGGATCAGGACCGCCCTGGACCTCAAAACGAGCGGAGCCCGAGTCGACACGGTCCGGAAAGCGCGGAACCAGAAAGTGATTCTGAGGTGCGCCAGCAGGACAGACTTGAGGACAATCAAAGACCAAGTCCAGTCGAGTGCAGGGCTCAAGGTCCAGGAGCCGAAACCACAGAACCCCCTCGTCTGCATCAAGGGAGTGCTGTCCAGCTACAGCGACGGGGAGATCGTCGATCTCCTCAAGGCGCAGAATAAACATATTCTGCAGAACGTTGCTGTAGATGGACAGACCATAAAGGTGCGCTATAGGAAGCGCGCGAGGAACCCCCACGAATGCCACCCTGTTCTGGAGCTCTCCCCGGAGCTCTGGAAATGTTGCACGCAGGTGCAGAAGATACATGTGGGCATCAAGCGGTGCTCGATTGAGGACCAGTCCCCTCTGGTACAGTGCACGAAGTGCCTTGGATATGGGCATAACAAGTCCATATGCAAGGCCGAGAAGCAAGTCTGCAGTTTCTGCAGCGGAGCGCACAACGGAGGGGACTGCCTCACTCGAGCCGAGGGCAGATCACCCACGTGTGTCAACTGCAAGGCGGCACACAGGGCGGGCAGCGACCTGGCACACACAGCGTTTAGCGCGGACTGCCAGGAACGCCAAAAATGGGATGGGATAGCGAGGTCGCGCGTTTCCTATTGCTAAGGGCGACCAAACACCACAATGTAGTCAACCAGTCACCCTTCAAAACACGTCCAGACCGACAGCAAGATTGGGGTTCATCCAAGTCAATCTTCAACGCTCCAAGCTGGCCACAGAAGAACTCCACATGGCGGCTCAGGCGAAGGGAGTTTCAGTAGCACTTGTTCAAGAGCCCTATGTAGGAAGAACAGGTGTGATGAAACAAAGCCCCGGCACACGAGTCATCCAGTGCAGCCTCAACCGCCAAAAACCAGTGAAAGCGGCGATTGTTGTTTTCGGGAACAGCCTGGAGGTCATCCACGACCCCCAGATTGTGACCGAGAACATCGCCGCCGTTTTGCTGAAGGTGGGTCGGCTCAGCTTTGGGGTACTGTCGGTCTATTTTGAGGGTGACCAAGACCTTGAACCATACCTATCCGCAACACACAACACCATTCACACACTACACACAAACAATATCCTGGTGGGAGGTGACGTAAACGCCTGGAGCCAGTGGTGGGGAAGTGTTTCCGAAAACCATCGCGGGGCGTCGTATAACTCATTTCTCAATGAGCGGGATCTCCACATCCTCAACACGGGACAAACTCCGACGTTCGAGACCTACAGAGGAGACAGGTGGTGCACAAGCATCGTTGATGTAACGGCATGCAGCCTGTCGCTGCTAGGCAAGGTCGAGGAGTGGCGTGTAGAAAGGAGTCTTACGACATCGGACCACAACGCAATAACCTTCTCGATGCGCTTAGAGAAGCCCTTGGAACCCCTAAGGCCTGTCTCGACGCGCATCTACAACACCAAGAAGGCAAAGTGGTCTGACTTCAGCACGCACTTCAAGACTAGTCTGGCGGACAGCGACATCACACCAGTCAGAGTCTCGGACGTCTCGAACCCAGAGGATCTGGAGAAAGTGGTCAACACCTACACACAAAACATCCACCGCTCATGCGAGGAAGCGATCCCAAAACTGGGTTCGCCGAAACACGACGCCAAGCCCCCATGGTGGAATCCTTCTCTGGAGCGTCTTAAAACAGACGCCCTGAGGAAGAAGAGAAGGATCCGGAATGCAGCCGCAAGTCGGAGACACTTCACCATCCAGGAATACGTGCTGGCTAAAAACACATACACCACAGCAGCAACGGAGGCAGCCACAGCAAACTGGAAGGAGTTCTGCTCGAAGCAGGACCGAGAGAGCATGTGGGACGGCATCTACAGGGTACTAAGGAAGACAGCCAGAAGACAGGACGACGCCCTCCTGAGAAACACCGCGGGCGAGACGCTCAGCCCAGAGCAGTCTGCGGATCTTCTGGCAAAAACCTTCTACCCTGACGACTCAACGGATGCCGAACAGCAATACCACACAAGCCTGAGGAGGCTCGCGGAGGAGAAAACACCACAAGGTCTATCCGCTGACGATCCACCCTTCACGACCGCGGAGCTGGAAATGGTTCTCCAAAACCAAAATCCGAAGAAAGCCCCCGGTCCCGATGGATTAACAGCGGACATCTGCACAGCGGCAATAAACTGCGATAGGGAGGTGTTCTTAGCGATAGCCAACAAGTGCCTGTCGCTGTCACACTTCCCGAAGCAGTGGAAAGTCGCCCACGTGTGCATCCTCCGCAAGCCAGGAAAAGACGACTACACCAGCCCAAAGTCGTACAGGCCAATAGGCTTGCTCTCGGTCCTAGGAAAAATCGTCGAGAAGCTCCTAGTAGGTAGACTCCAGTGGCACTTCCTCCCTACACTGAACACGAACCAATACGGATTCATGCCGCAGCGCGGGACCGAAGACGCCCTCTATGCCCTAATGGGGCACCTACGAGCCGAAATCAAAGCCAAAAAGATCGTGCTTTTGATATCATTGGACATAGAGGGGGCCTTCGATAACGCGTGGTGGCCAGCACTCAAGAGACAGATGGTAGTCAAGAACTGTCCCAAAAACATCTACGCTCTCGTCACCTCATACCTGGAAGACCGGAACATCAGGGTCAACTACGCCAGAGCGACTAGCGAGAAGGGTACCACGAAAGGATGCGTCCAGGGCTCCATAGCCGGTCCGACGTTTTGGAACCTCATCCTAGACTCGCTCCTACACAAAATGGCTAGTAAGGGGGTATACTGCCAAGCCTTCGCAGATGACGTCGTCCTGGTTCTCTCGGACTTCGCGACCGGTCCCCTGCAGCAGTCAGCCAACAACGCGTTAGACATAGTATCGGAATGGGGCGTCCAGAATAAGCTACGTTTCGCCGCGCACAAGACCAATGCGATGGTGTTAACGAGGAAGCTAAAGTACGACGTTCCGGTACTCCGCATGTCGGGCGTGCGGCTGAGCCTGGTCGAAGAGGTCAAACTGTTAGGTCTCATAATAGACTCTAAACTCACCTTCAACGCGCACGTGTCTGCGACCTGTAAAAAGGCCGCAGACATCTACAAGCAGCTGGCATGCGCGGCGAGGGTGACCTGGGGTCTCAACAGAGAGATAATCAGGACGATATACGTGTCGGTGATAGAGCCCATCGTGATGTATGCAGCGAGTGCGTGGGCCCCTGCGGCTGAGAAACTGATGACAAGGAATCAGTTTGACTCACTGCAGAGGGGCTTCGCGCAGAAGATCTGCAAAGCATACCGCACGGTGTCTCTGACATCGGCACTAATTCTGTCAGGCCAACTCCCCCTAGATCTCCGGGTAATCGAGGCCGCAACCCTGTTTAAGATCAGAAAGGGACATTCCCAAGAGTTCGTACCACCGGGCCGCGAGCTGGAGTGCAACGTGCCCCACTCCCAAAACCCCCACCCGTCGCTACTCACAACAACAGAGTACGCACGCCTGGAGGACTTGACTCCCGAAACGCTGGAAACCCACCAAGTAATCGGTCCCCAGATATACACCGACGGCAGCAAGATAGACGGGAAAGTTGGAGCTGCCCTAACTTGGTGGGAGAACGGAAAGGAGTCAAAGTTCTGCACCTTTGGCCTTGAGCCTCACAACTCAGTCTTCCAATCTGAAATGTACGCTCTCTTCAGAGCTGTCAGGATGGCAAGAGAATCCAAGGCGGCCTCCGTAAGCATCTTAAGTGATTCAAGATCTTCACTTGACCTGCTGAGGAGACCGTCTGTCACTCACCACCTGGCACTTCAAATCAAGAGAAGCGTCCGAGAGATCAGAGAGGAGGGCAGAGAGGTGAGGCTCTTTTGGCTCAGGGCCCACGTGGGAACTGCCGGGAATGAGAGAGCGGACGAGCTGGCCAAGGAGGCGGCTCTAAACACCGGGACAGCCGACTATAACAAGGTCCCCGTATCGTTCGTGAGGAGGAAGATACGGGAGGAGACTATAAAGAGGTGGCAAGCGCGATACGAATCCTCGAGTACAGGAGCGGTCACAAAAGTGTTCTTCCCAGACGTCTTAGCGGCGAAGAGAACACTTAGAGACGCAGTTCTCACACCGGTCCATGTACAAGTCCTAACAGGGCACGGAGGATTCTCAGCGTATCTCCACCGCTTTCATCTCAAAGATAGTCCCTCGTGCGTCTGTGACCCCAGCTGCGAAGAAACAGTCTGGCACCTGCTCTTCGAATGCCCAAGGTTTATCCGAGACAGAATGGAGCTGGAAGAAAAGTTCGGAACCCAGCTAAGCCAGTCCACACTCCACACCATCATGGAGAGACCGGCTTCCCGAAAACCATTCTTGGCATTCGCGAGCAAAGTCGCCACAGTTGCAGCAGCGGCCAACAAAACGGACGCAACCTCGTATAGTCGGAACCGACCACCCACCACAACAACCATACAACCAACTCCAACCACAACAATCACCACACTGACAACGACAACACCAACACAAATTGTAACACACACATCACTCACAGTTACACAAGCCACACACACAAACACCAACAGCCAGCACCAACGGCCAGTACCAGCTAGAGCAGCACCACCAGCAGCAGCAGAAGCCAGCTCACGACCAGTCCCAAGCACCATGCCCATCTCGGAGTTCCTGGCATGCGGAGGAGACGGAGTCCCAGGCGTCAGACTGCGAGGCGTCGCCCTCTTCATGAACCAAGAGGGAGAAAAGTTGGGCGTAAGCTTCTGCGTAGGCTCGAGCCGAGCTGGAGCCCGGATACCAATTTCGCCAGGCCTTGCCGCCTTGATCAACGGAAGCACGACCAAAACGAGCATGAAGGGCAGCAAGTACGCCGCGCTGCCGCAGGTGGTAGTAGCCTCTCACCGATGCCGTCTATTGCGATTCAAAGGAAAGACGATCGCAATATTCGAGTGGGGAGAGGAGAACCCATTTGCACAGGCAAGCTCGTTGCTCCTGAAGATCAGGGAGGTAGGAGAGTTCGTGTCGGTCCCAGCCCGTACCATCAGCATCGACGCGATGATGATCGAAGGCGAGAGAGGAGACGTCGCAGACCGCTTCGGCTGTTTAAAAGCCTCAGAACAGCATGAGGTAGTCGTGTATGAGGACAGAGGGGAAACTTTAAGTTTCCTCAAAGCCCCCAGACACCCAACAGCCAGCGCGACGAGCCCCACAACAAGCCCGATCACTCAGAGCGGATCCGAGAGGGCCCAGCAGAAGGCAGCCGCCGAGAGAGCTGCTAAGGGGCAGAGCAAAACCACCAGCCCGGAGGACAGGGCCCGGTCGAGGAGTCGCCTGAAAGCCTTCGGCACTTTCCTCAGTGCACTGCTCCCTAGCACCAGCCGCGCATCACCATCCCAGAAGCAGGAGACAGCGGTGGAGAGGTTCTTCAAAAGAAAGGGAAAAGAACCAACACCACCGAAACCCACGCCAACAAGAGCCGACAGAGGGCAAGTCAGCCCGCCGACCCTCGCAGTTAGCTCGGGCGCCACGGACCACGTAAAGAGCGCCTTCCTCGAGTACGTAGCAATCGTGAGAGCGACCAGGGAGGTCAATCTCATGAAATGCCAGAAGATCCTGCAGACCTTCCAGAGAAACACAGAAGGCCTGCTAAGGGTACTGCTCGAGGAATCAGGGGCAGCGGTGTACGACAACGTCACATCTCAAGTCATCAAAGGGGTAATGACGGGGTCGTACATGGCAGCCTATAGCGCGAAGAGCGGTTTTGTGGCCCTGGACGAGAAGGAGACGGAGCGCTCAGGCAAATTAAAATTCAGCGTGCCAAACGACGACCCGATAGTGGTTACCGCAAAATTCACCAAGATCATGCTGGACGATAGGATCCTTGAAATGGCACAGTCCATTTTGGGGGCCTCAGATATCCCAGCATCGCGGGAGAATTGGGCGGTACCCAATATCAGGTGGGTCAACGGGGTTCCGGGTTGCGGCAAGACAACCTGGGTGGTAAAGCACTTCGATGGGGACAAGGACGTCGTAGTCACCACGACAACTGAAGCTGCCAAAGATCTGAGGGAGAAGCTCGCGCACCGCTTAGGAGATCAAGTAAAGAAAAAGGTGCGCACTATGGCCTCAATCTTAGCCAAGGGGTTCGGGAGCCAAGACAAATGCTACCGTCTCACGGTAGACGAGGCTCTCATGAACCACTTTGGGGCCATAGTTATGGCGGCGAAGTTGTCCGGAGCGAGCGAGATTGTCCTCATCGGAGATGTAAACCAGCTTCCATTTTTGGACAGAGAGAACCTATTCCCGTTAAGGTATACCCGTCCAAATCTGGTGGCTGGCATCACCCAGGAGTTAAGTTGCACACACCGCAATCCGATGGATGTGGCCTTTGCACTGAGCGAGATATACTCCGGTATATACTCCTCCAAGGTAACGCTGTCGCGGGTCCACTCCCTGAAAGTGGTTGGTTATACGGGAGCGCAGATACCGAGCACCGCAAAAAATACCCTGTTCCTGGTTTATACACAAGAGGAGAAAGCCACTCTTGTGAGCCAGGGATACGGGTCCGGTGAAGGGTCGCGCATGTTGACCATACACGAGGCTCAGGGGTTGACCTACGACAGCGTCATAATCATCAACACCAAGTCCAGGAGGCTCCAGCTCCACGACAGCGTCTCCCACGCGGTAGTGGCGGTGTCGAGACACACAGTCAGTTGCGTCTACTACTCCGACGACGCCGACGACGCCACAGGCCGTTTTGTAAAGAGGGCGATGGACGCGTCTACGAAAATGGTCGTCGACTACAATCTTAAGACGGCCATGCAGCATCGAGACGCGGCAGTCGTGGAAGCACTACTCGGCTTAGCGAAATCCCTGGTCAGAACACCCCGCCTTACATAACCTCCACCAAACACGTCCCATTCCCAACCCCAAAAATAACGTCTCACACAAAAGTCCCGCCGAGGGTGGCGCTGTGTATCCGGTCGTTGAGTTCCCTAAAATATGGTTGAGCTGAACGGCGCGGATGTGCTCGTCATGCCCGTGAACGGACGCCGTCGGCCGGGGCTGGTCGGCTCGCACTGCCATGCAGTTATATAGTTCTCTGTAATAAATAATGTCACTGTAATGATTGTGTGTAATGTTCCCTGTATCATGTTAATTCTAATTAAAAATATGTAATTTAATAGTACATAGAAAATTACAAAGTAATGCCTGTGTATTTATTAACATAAAAAAAAAAAAAAAAAAAAAAAAATAAAAAAAAAAAAAAAAAATAACATATATTATATATTCAAATACTAACATATGCATGTGTAAAAAAAAAAAAAAAAAAAAAAAAAAAAAAAAAAAAAAAAAATATTATATAGATGGACTCACGTAGGTTTAATTAGATCATTAAGATTTAGATTTAAGTTGTCCCATGTAGGAGTACTTGTAACTGTAACATCTCAGAAAACTCTAAACAATTTCAAAAACTATTAAATAAAGGCGCGGACCCCCATGTCCGCGGTAGAATACTCATTTTAAAAAAAAAAAAAAAAAAAAAAAACCTAACCTAACCTAACCTAACCTAACCTAACCTAACCTAACCTAACCTAACCTAACCTAACCTAACCTAACCTAACCTAACCTAACCTAACCTAACCTAACCTAACCTAACCTAACCTAACCTAACCTAACCTAACCTAACCTAACCTAACCAAAGACGGAGGTAGTCAGTGCTATAAATAGGCTCTTTGAGCTAGTAAAAGAGGCGGAACGAGGCAGAGTCCCTGTCGCGCCTGCACCTGCGGTCATACCAGCGGCCACACCGACGGCAGAACCGTTGGGGCAGACGACGGGTGTACCGACAGAGCTCATGAGGAACCTTGTGGCAGGACTCGAAGAGCATAGACGGGCGTTGGAGGAATGCCAACAACATACCCGGGCTCTGTCGGAGCAACTTAAGCAGGCCCCCCGTTACGTCGCGGGCCAGGGTCCGACTTTCGCCGAAATGGCCGCCACCCCGAAGCAGCATATCCAGGAGCCTCTTCACTCGGTGGTCGTATCATCTACCAATGATCAGGACACCGGTGAAGAGGTTATTGAGAAGCTCAGGACGGCGGTCGATGCCAGAAATGAGGGTACCCGAGTGGAACGACTACGCAGGGCGAGGGACCAGAAGGTGGTGGTTGGTTTTAAAACCAGAGAAGAGCTGACCAGGGTGACTGAGCGTATAAAGAAGACGGGCAATCTAGTGGTGGAGGAGGTTAAAAACAAGGATCCACTTATAATCATCATGGACGTCCTCTCCTGCCACTCGGATGTGGAGGTTACACAAGCTCTGCAGCGGCAAAACACCCACCTGATCGGGGACATACCTGCGGAGGACTTGAGGCTGGGGGTAAAGTACCGTCGTAGGACGAGGAACCCCCACATGTGCCACATCATCCTGCAGGTGTCTCCGGCGGTATGGCAGAGGCTGACTTCGGCGGGTCGCGTGCACATTGACCTGCAGCGGGTGAGGGTGCGGGATCAGTCCCCACTGGTGCAATGCACCCGCTGTTTACGCTTTGGCCACAGCCGAAAACTGTGCACGCAGCCCGCCGACCTCTGCATCCACTGTGGTGAACCCCACATGCGTGCGGATTGCCCGTCACGGCTCGCAGCTGAGCCCCCGAAATGCCATAACTGCCTTCTGGCCAAAGTGGCTAAGTGCGATCACAGCGCCTTCGACAGTGCGTGCCCGATACGCGTAAAGTGGGATGCGTTGGCGCGCCTGTCGGTGGCGTACTGCTAAGGTTCAGCCAGCCTTTTTCGGAACCACGAGCTCGGGCAGTGAGACCCGAACATACCCTGACGCCCGCACAGGCTACAGTGTGATCCAAGCGAATCTGCAGAGGAAAAATCTTGCAACCCAAGAGCTCATGTTGGTTGCTAGCGAGCGGAAAGTTGCATTTGCACTGCTCCAGGAGCCATATGTGGGTGGGTTCAAAAGGATGCGAGACTACCGGGGCGCGAGAGTCTACCAGTGCGCGGAACAAGGAAGTGGAACTGTGAAGGCGGCAATAGTCGTCTTCGATCAAGACCTGGACGTAGCACAGTGTCCAAAACTCACCACCAATAACATCACGGTGGTGAGGATCCGAACCAGCGCCTGGGAAATCGCAGTGGTCTCCTTCTATTTTGAACCGGACCAGCCCATACAACCATACCTGGAGCAGCTTCTGCGGATTCGTGAGGAAATGGGATCAATAAAGATCATAATGGGAGGCGACGCAAATGCGAAGAACACCTGGTGGGGTAGTTTGGTTGTGGATTGCAGGGGTGAGGAACTGTCCGGGACTCTGTATGAGATGGGTTTGCAGGTGCTCAATGTCGGAAACACGCCAACTTTCGACACCATCAGGGGTGGAAGGGCCTACGCCAGTTTTGTTGATGTAACAGCGTGTTCAATTGATATGCTGGACCTGGTGGATGACTGGAGAGTTGAGGAAGGCATCACGAGCTCGGACCACAACGGTATTGTGTTCAAAATTAATCTTCAAAAAGCAAAAGGACTCAACATTAAAAGAACAACAAGAATTTATAATACGAGAAAAGCAAATTGGAGCCAATTTCATGAGAAATTGACCCAATTAAAAGCAGATTTTAACTTAAACCCTATAGAAATTAGTAAAATTAATAATAAAACAGACTTAGAAAATAGTATAAATAATTACATAAAAATCATTACCGAAACATGTGAAGAAACTTTGCCTAAAATTAAAAATAAGGACATACTTTCAATACCGTGGTGGTCCAATGAGCTTGCTGATATGCTGAAAGAGGTCAACACTAGGAGACGCCGCATTCGATGCGCTGCACCAGTCCGGAGGGCGAGAGTCGTCGAGGAGTACCTGCAAGCAAAAGAAGATTATGAATTCCAAGCCAAAAAGGCGCAGATTGTCAGTTGGAAGGAGTTTTGTGGAAAACAGAATAAGGAAGGAGTGTGGGAAGGTATCTACAGGATTATAGGACGGACCGCAAAAAGACACGAGGATTTGCCGTTGGTGAAAGATGGGGTGCCACTCGATGGCAAGGATTCGGCTTCACTGCTGGCAGAGACCTTCTACCCCGAGGACCTAGAAGAGGATGATAACGATGACCACCGTCGGACGCGTGAAGCGGCCAGTTGCGTAAACGACTGGGTGCATGATGAATACCATGACCCGCCGTTTACGCATCAGGAGCTAAAAACCACGGTGGAAAGCTTCAACCCTAGGAAAGCACCCGGGGCGGATGGTCTCACATCCGATATCTGTGCCCAAGTCATATCCCGGGATCCGGGAACGTTTCTCGCACTGGCCAATAAGTGCCTCGAGCAGGGCCACTTCCCCGGAGCCTGGAAAGTGGCCACAGTGGTGATTCTCCGGAAGCCGGGAAAAGACTGTTACACAACCCCTAAATCCTACAGGCCGATCGGCCTCCTACCAGTCCTGGGCAAAATGCTCGAGAAAATGTTGGTAGCAAGGCTGAAGTGGCATCTGATCCCGCGGTTGAGTACTCGTCAGTTTGGCTTCATGCCCCAGAAGAGCACCGAGGACTCCCTCTACACCATGATACAACATATCAAATCAAAGCTGAACCAAAAGAAGCTGATCACTGTTGTGTCACTTGATATAGAGGGAGCCTTTGACAGCGCATGGTGGCCGGCAATTAGGACCAGACTGGCTGAGGAAAAGTGCCCAGTGAATCTCAGACGGATGCTGGACAGCTACCTGGCTGGTAGGAGTGTTAGAGTGAGGTATGCCGGAGCTGAGTGCCAAAAGACCACAAGTAAGGGGTGCGTACAGGGGTCGATAGGTGGTCCGATCCTGTGGAACCTACTGCTGGATCCTTTGCTGAAGGGGCTGGAAGAGCGAGGAGATCACTGCCAGGCTTTCGCCGACGATGTGGCCATGATCTTCGACGGTGACACAGCATTGGAGGTTCAAAGACAGGCCAATGCCGCCCTTGAGTATGTTCGGAGGTGGGGCATCCGTAACAAGCTGAAGTTTGCACCACAAAAAACCTGTGCAATGGTAGTAACCAGGAAGTTGAAGTACGATGTCCCACTTCTGAGCATGGGCGGGGTCGACATTGGCATGTCTAAAGAAATTAAAATACTAGGGCTCACAATCGACCATCAGCTCACTTTCAACACCCATGTTGCTAAGGTTTGTAGAAAGGCTGCGGATATTTACAAGCAGCTAACTAGAGCGGCCAAGGTGAGCTGGGGTCTGCACCCGGAGGTCATACGGAGCATTTACACGGCAGCGGTGGAGCCGGTGATACTATACGCGGCGAGCGCTTGGGCGCCGGCCGCTAAAAAGATCGGAGTGCAGAAAAGCCTCAACGCGGTCCAACGAGGATTTGCCCAGAAGCTGTGCAGAGCCTACCGCACAGTCTCCCTAAACTCGGCACTGGTTCTGGCTGGGATACTCCCACTCGACCTCCGAATCCGGGAAGCGGCTGCGCTCTACGAAGCCAAGAGGGGAGTGCCCCAGCCTGCACTAGGAGACAGGGAGGTGGAACGGATGGCCCCAGCGATAGAGGCCCCGCACCCCGCGGAGCAAATAAGTCTGGAGTTTGGAAGCCTGATAGACGAGGAACAATATAATACCCACGGCGATTACGCCGTGAGGATCTTCACCGACGGCAGCAAGATTGAGGGCAGGGTCGGAGCGGCGCTATCCTTATGGAATAGCGCCTCCGAAATAAAGGCCCTCAAACTCGCCTTGCCGTCCTACTGCACCGTCTATCAGGCTGAACTCCTGGCCATAAAAAGAGCGGCAGAGGAGGCGCTCAAGCGCAGCGAAGCTACGTTCGGCATCTTCAGCGACTCTATGGCGGCTCTTCAGTCAGTGACCAATGTTGGTTCCTCCCACCCTCTGGCCGTGGAAACTAGAGACACCATACGACGCTGCAAACTCCAGAACAAGAGTGTCTCCTTGTTCTGGATCAAGGCCCACGCAGGGTTGGAGGGAAACGAGAGAGCTGACCAACTCGCGAAGGAAGCCGCCCTAGGGTTGAGGAAGAGGCCGGACTACGATCTGTGTCCCGTATCATTCGTCAAGCGAAGAATCCGGTCGGAAACGCTTGACGAATGGAACGGGAGATATAAGTCGGGTGACACGGCTTCGGGCACAAAGCTGTTCTTTCCGGACGCGGTGGTGGCGTACGGTGTGGTGCGCAAGATGGCTCCAACGAGCATAACCACGCAAATACTGACGGGGCACGGTGGGTTCTCTGCATACCTGAAACGCTTCAGGTGTAAAGAGAATCCATCGTGCGCCTGTGAGCCTGGCGTGGAAGAGACCGTATTGCACATACTGCTCGAATGCCCGATCACGGCAAGGATGCGTTACGAGACGGAGCAGCAACTCGCCGTGGCATTGGTTGCCCAAAATCTTCCAAATTTGTTAGAAGGAAAGGACAGAAAGGTGTTTTTAAATTATTGTTCAGAAATAGCATCGCTAGTTATTAATAGGAATAAGTTAGCTTAAGAAAAATATGATACTAATTATATAATAAGTATATAGATGATGTATCATAATAATAAAATAAGTAATAATAATAATAATAAAAAAAAAAAAACAAAAAAAAAAAAAAAGTAGGTTTATAATATTGTATAAATAGCATAGAAAGTGGGCATTTTAAGATAGTTTAAGTAGGATAACGTGTGTGATCGAGTTGAAGTTTTTCTTTGGGTTGGTGTTTTTGTTATTTTTTGTGGTCAAGCCACAGTAATTATTATTATATCTCTGTGTTGTGTTTAGTTCTTAAAGTTAGATAACATTTTGTGTTTTGTAAATAAATAAACATATACTTCAAATAATAAGGTCTCTGATCATGTCAGAGGGACACTGAGCAAGGGCAGGAGTGTGGTTTTAGCCGGTAAGAGTCCGGCACTGCCCAGACTGTCTCATAAGTGAGGCAGTCTGAGCGTCCATGAGGATTTCCCACTCCTGCCAAAACAAAAAAAAAAAAAAAAAAAAAAAAAAAAACCTAACCTAACCTAACCGAGGTAGTCAACGCAATAAACAGACTCTATGAGCTCGTGAAAGAGGCAGAGTGAGGTAAAATGCCTGTCGCGCCGGCACCTGCGGTCATTCCAGCAGCTATACCGACGGCTGAGCAATCGGGGCAGACAAAGGGTGAACCGACGGAGCTGATGAGGAGCCTTGTGGAAGGCCTCAAGGAGCACAAGCAGGCGTTGCAGGAGTGCCAATACCATACCCAGACTCTGTCGGAGCATCTTCAGCAGGCCCCTCGCTACGTCGCAGGTCAGGGTCCAACCTTCGCGGAAATGGCCGCTGGCCCGAAGCAGCAAATCCAAGAGCCTCTTCACTCGGTGCTCGTATCATCTGTCAATGATCAGGACACCAGTGAAGAGGTTATTGAGAAGCTCAGGAGGGCGGTCGATGCCAGGAATGAGGGCACGAGAGTGGAAAGGCTGCGCAAGGTTAGGGACCAAAAGGTAGTGGTCGGCTTCAGGACTACAGAGGAGCTCACAAAAGTTGCCGACAAAATAAGGAAAGCGGGAAATCTGGTGGTAGAAGAGGTAAAAAACAAAGATCTGCTAATTATTATCAAGGACGTCCTCTCCTGCCACTCAGATATGGAGATTATCGAAGCCCTGAAGAAACAAAATACCCACCTGATCGGTGATATACCTGCAGGGGATTTGAGGTTGGTGGTGAAGTACCGTCGGAGAACAAGGAACCCCCATATGGGCCACGTCATCCTGCAGGCGTCCCCTACTGTATGGCAGAGGCTGACTGTGGCGGGTAGAGTGCACATTGACCTACAGCGAGTGCGAGTACAGGACCAGTCCCCACTGGTGCAGTGCACTCGCTGTTTGTGCTTCGGCCACAGCCGAAAATTATGCACGCGGCCCGCTGATCTCTGCATCCACTGCGGTGATCCCCACTTGCGGGCGGACTGCCCTTCACGGCTGGCGGCGGAAGCGCCTAAGTGTCACAACTGCCTATCTGCCAAAATGGACAGGACTGACCACAACGCCTTCGACAAGGAGTGCCCGATACGCCTCAAATGGGACGCGTTGGCGCGCCTATCGGTGGCGTATTGCTAAAGTGGAGCCGGCCTCTCCTAGACGTGGGACCCGAACGGACCACAACGGTACTGCTTACAAAATTAATGTTCAAAAACCTAAAATGATATTCAGTTTCAAAACCCCAAGATGTTACAATAAAAAACAAACGAATTGGAGCCAATTTCATGAGAAATTGGCCCAATTAAAATTAGACTCTAAATTAAATTCATTAGAACTTGACTTAACTTACCATAAAATAGATTTAGTAAATAGTTTATATAGTAAAATTAATACAGATACTAAAGATATAATTCGCAATATACATACCTTACCGTTGTGGTCAAACGAGCTCCTTGACGAGAAGAAGGGGGTCAACACCATGAAAAGTAGTGGAAAACAGGCCAAAATTGTAAATTCAGAGAAATATAGAAAATTGAGTTTAAAATTAGTAGCTAAAATTCATAGGATAGAGGATAAATTTAAACAATTAGGATAAGAAATTATGTCTATATGATATATTGTATATATATTATGATAGCCATATTATAAACATAGTATAGATAGAAATATAATATTTTATAGGTATTAGCATTAGTAGACTCAAGGAAAAATACAAAAACAAACATAGAAATAAGTTGTTAGATAAACGTAAGATATAAGCTTGTTAGGAAACCCGTTAGAAAATAATAACACTAGATTTAAGTTTTGAAATATTAGAAGTAAGGCAACTGCTTCCAGGAACTCCTTAATTCCTGCAACAGGACTGATGAAAAAAAAAAAAAAAAAAAAAGAGACTAATTAGAACACTGCCAAACAAGGTCTCTGATCATGTCAGAGGGACACTGAGCAAGGGCAGGAGTGTGGTTTTAGCCGGTAAGAGTCCGGCACTGCCCAGACTGTCTCATAAGTGAGGCAGTCTGGGCGTCCATGAGGATTTCCCACTCCTGCCAAAACAAAATTAAAAAAAAAAAAAAAAAAAACCTAACCTAACCTAACCTAACCTAACCTAACCATGGCGAGAGAGGAGACGTCGCAGACCGCTTCGGCTGTTTAAAAGCCTCAGAACAGCATGAGGTAGTCGTGTATGAGGACAGAGGGGAAACTTTAAGTTTCCTCAAAGCCCCTAGACACCCAACAGCCAGCGCGACGAGCCCCACAACAAGCCCGATCACTCAGAGCGGATCCGAGAGGGCCCAGCAGAAGGCAGCCGCCGAGAGAGCTGCTAAGGAGCAGAGCAAAACCACCAGCCCGGAGGACAGGGCCCGGTCGAGGAGTCGCCTGAAAGCCTTCGGCACTTTCCTCAGTGCACTGCTCCCTAGCACCAGCCGCGCATCACCATCCCAGAAGCAGGAGACAGCAGTGGAGAGGTTCTTCAAAAGAAAGGGAAAAGAACCAACACCACCGAAACCCACGCCAACAAGAGCCGACAGAGGGCAAGTCAGCCCGCCGACCCTCGCAGTTAGCTCGGGCGCCACGGACCACGTAAAGAGCGCTTTCCTCGAGTACGTAGCAATCGTGAGAGCGACCAGGGAGGTCAATCTCATGAAATGCCAGAAGATCCTGCAGACCTTCCAGAGAAACACAGAAGGCCTGCTAAGGGTACTGCTCGAGGAATCAGGGGCAGCGGTGTACGACAACGTCACATCTCAAGTCATCAAAGGGGTAATGACGGGGTCGTACATGGCAGCCTATAGCGCGAAGAGCGGTTTTGTGGCCCTGGACGAGAAGGAGACGGAGCGCTCAGGCAAATTAAAATTCAGCGTGCCAAACGACGACCCGATAGTGGTTACCGCAAAATTCACCAAGATCATGCTGGACGATAGGATCCTTGAAATGGCACAGTCCATTTTGGGGGCCTCAGATATCCCAGCATCGCGGGAGAATTGGGCGGTACCCAATATCAGGTGGGTCAACGGGGTTCCGGGTTGCGGCAAGACAACCTGGGTGGTAAAGCACTTCGATGGGGACAAGGACGTCGTAGTCACCACGAC
Organism: Fissipunctia ypsillon; assembly: GCA_947568875.1. NCBI lineage: Eukaryota > Metazoa > Arthropoda > Insecta > Lepidoptera > Noctuidae > Fissipunctia > Fissipunctia ypsillon. Next base: position 50,008 of record OX387662.1, read on the forward strand.
AACTGAAGCTGCCAAAGATCTGAGGGAGAAGCTCGCGCACCGCTTAGGAGATCAAGTAAAGAAAAAGGTGCGCACTATGGCCTCAATCTTAGCCAAGGGGTTCGGGAGCCAAGACAAATGCTACCGTCTCACGGTAGACGAGGCTCTCATGAACCACTTTGGGGCCATAGTTATGGCGGCGAAGTTGTCCGGAGCGAGCGAGATTGTCCTCATCGGAGATGTAAACCAGCTTCCATTTTTGGACAGAGAGAACCTATTCCCGTTAAGGTATACCCGTCCAAATCTGGTGGCTGGCATCACCCAGGAGTTAAGTTGCACACACCGCAATCCGATGGATGTGGCCTTTGCACTGAGCGAGATATACTCCGGTATATACTCCTCCAAGGTAACGCTGTCGCGGGTCCACTCCCTGAAAGTGGTTGGTTATACGGGAGCGCAGATACCGAGCACCGCAAAAAATACCCTGTTCCTGGTTTATACACAAGAGGAGAAAGCCACTCTTGTGAGCCAGGGATACGGGTCCGGTGAAGGGTCGCGCATGTTGACCATACACGAAGCTCAGGGGTTGACCTACGACAGCGTCATAATCATCAACGCCAAGTCCAGGAGGCTCCAACTCCACGACAGCGTCTCCCACGCGGTAGTGGCGGTGTCGAGACACACAGTCAGTTGCGTCTACTACTCCGACGACGCCGACGACGCCACAGGCCGTTTTGTAAAGAGGGCGATGGACGCGTCTACGAAAATGGTCGTCGACTACAATCTTAAGACGGCCATGCAGCATCGAGACGCGGCAGTCGTGGAAGCACTACTCGGCTTGGCGAAATCCCTGGTCAGAACACCCCGCCTTACATAACCTCCACCAAACACGTCCCATTCCCAACCCCAAAACTAACCCAGAACTAACGTCCCTAACCATTTTAAATTACAACTGTAAATTAAATTAGTAATAATAATAATAAAAAATAATTAATCATTCGATAATAATTACAACAAATTTGCTTTATAATAATAAAAAATAAAAAAAAATATTGTAGACCTGTATTTTAGTAATAGTAATAATAATAATCATGTAAAACTGCATGGCAGAGCGATTCTGTCATACTCACACAAAAGTCCCGCCGAGGGTGGCGCTGTGTATCCGGTCGTTGAGTTCCCTAAAATATGGTTGAGCTGAACGGCGCGGATGTACACGTCATGCCCGTGAACGGACGCCGTCGGCCGGGGCTGGTCGGCTCGCACTGCCATGCAGTTATATATATCCTTATCCCATGTAAATGTAATAAATAATATCCCTGTAACGTATATATGTAATGTCCCCGTATAGTGTTAACTTTAAGTAAAAAATGTGTAATTTAATAGTAAGTAGAAAATAATAAAGTAATGCCTGTGTACTTATTAATTAAAAAAACATAAAAAAAAAATAAAAAAAAAAAAAAAATATTCAGATGGACTCACGTAGGTTTAAGTAGATCACTAAGATTTAGATTTAAGTTGTCCGATGTAGGAGTACTATAAACTGAAACATCTCAGAAAACTAAACAATTTAAAAAAAAAAAACACTATTAAATAAAGGCGCGGACCCCCATGTCCGCGGTAGAATTCTCATTTTAAAAAAAAAAAAAAAACCTAACCTAACCTAACCTAACCTAACCTAATTTTTTTTTTTTTTTTTTTTTTGGTGACGGGGTGGAAATCCTCATGGATGTCCTCTGTCCTGGGGTGGACAGAGGGGTCTGTCAGACTCTTACTGACTAAAACCACCCCGGTGTTCCCTCGCACACTTGCACCGGGGGCTACGGGGGCACTTAAGCACTCTTCAACGCGGCTGCGTTGAAGAGTGCGTCTTGTCGAGCGAGGGGAGTGAGGTGTTTGACTCCCCCCGCGACGTCTGAGAGGGGCGCGCGTGGAACACTACGCGCCACCACCTCGGGTCCTGTGGAGTGGGGGGCGGCAGACGTCCCCGAGTCCGCCGCCCTTGGACCCATTTAGGGGGGCCGGAAGAGGGCATTGTCAGCCCTCTGCCGACGCCCGGTGCGCCTGCTGCGGGCCGGGAGAGCACTTGAAATCTCCCTCTCCCTTTCCGCTGCCTCCTTCTGGGACATGACCTTTTCGCAGAAGGAGATCACCGCGTCCCACGACGCTGCGCCACCGACCATAGAACGAATCACAGCCGGCAGCGACAGGTCGCTTCCCACTTCCGAAATGAGGGCACGGCGCGGCTCCTCCCAAGCTGCACACTCTGCAAGCGTATGCCACGCCGTGTCCTCCAGACAATGGACGCAGTGATGACACCGAGCGTCCGGCTCCCTGCCTATGCGACACAGGTACTTCCCGAAGCAGCCGTGCCCCGAGAGCACCTGCGCCGCCCTAAATGACAGGGAGCCGTGCCTCCTCCCGAGCCAATCGTCGAGCACTGGCCGGACCGCCTCGATGGTGACGAAGCCGGCGGTAGGGCGCAAAAGCCTGTCACGCCACTCCGCCACCAAGACCTGACGGAGTTCAGACCGGAGCAGCGTAATCTGCCGCTGCACCAGTACTACGCCCCGCGTCCGCGCCTCCTCACGCCACCGATGTAGTGACGCGAGGGCTCTCGCTTCCAGGTCCCACGGCGGGGTTCCGGCCAGCGCACAAGCCGCCTCGTAGGAGATCGTGCGATACCCTCTGATGACTCTGACGGCCATCGTCCTCTGCGGTACTCGCAACACTGCGATACTGCGGGCCGTCAGGTCAGCCGCCCACACTGGGGCCCCATACAGGGCCATGGATCGCACGATCCCCACGTACAACCGCCTGCAGGCGGTACTTGGGCCCCCCAAATTGGGAAGCAGCGTTGACAGCGCGCCCGCCGCGCCCATCAACTTGGGCGCCAGCCGCCGAAAGTGGGGGCTGAAGTCCCAACGGCTGTCGAGCACCAATCCCAGGTACTTCATGGTTGACTCGACAGCGATCCGGGTCCCCCCGACCACGACATGTGATCCCGGCGGCGGCGCTCGTCGGGGGTCATGGAAAATGATAGCCTCCGACTTGTTGAGGGCCACCTCCAGGCCCAGGCGCCGGATGCGGTTCACCACCTGCGAGACCGCAGCCGTAGCCAGCAACGCTGCCTCCCTGTGTGAGCTCCCCCGAGCTGTGACCAGCGTGTCGTCCGCGTAACACGTCAGGTTCACCCCCGGCTGGAGCTCGCCCCTCAGAACCCAGTCGTACCCGATGTTCCACAGGAGTGGTCCTAGAACCGAACCCTGTGGAACACCGCACGACATCTCTCGCTGACCTCTGCCGTCGCGTCCCCTGTAGGTGACACTCCTTTCTGCCAAATAAGCCCCGACCACGTGGCGGAGGTAGGGAGGCACCCGATGATAACGCAGCGCCTCCCTAATACAACTCCAGGGCAGGGTGTTGAAGGCGTTGGATATGTCCAAGGACACCGCCAGCATCACCCCGCCCCGAGACACCGCTTCCTCCGCCAGGACTCTCACCCGCATAATTGCGTCTATGGTGGAGCGCCCATGCCGAAAACCGAACTGATTGTCGTCCAGGTCCGGCCCATCTCTGCACAAGTGGCTGACGAGGCGGTCCGCGATAATCCGCTCGAACAACTTGCCCACCTCGTCAAGCAGCACTATGGGCCGGTACGCAGACGGAGATTCCGCAGGGCGTCCCGCCTTCCTGAGCAGGACCAACGAACCGGTCTTCCAGTGATTGGGAAACTGGCCCTGCTCGAGGCACGCTGAATAGAGTCCTCTTAGTCGGGGCTCTAGGGCCTTTAGGGCGAGAACTAGGGCGCGGCCGGGTACTCCGTCAGGCCCCGGGGCAGTGTTTTTCGCCCGGAGTCGCATCACGGCTGCCCTCATGTCGACTTCTGTCACCTCAGGGACGCCCGCGCTGACGACTTCTTCCGACTCTGCAGTAGCAGGCGGAGCCATTGATGGTGGCACGTGTTCCGCTCTTGCAGGGAAGAGTGCCGCAACTACTTCTTCTAGCAGCTGAGGTTGGAGACCCTCCGTAAGTGGGGGGACCCAGGGACGAAGTTTTCCTCGTACCATACGGTAAGGACGCCCCCACGGATCCCCGTCCAAGGTCTCCAGCAACTCTTCCCTGCTTCGTGTCTTGGCTTCGCCGATGGCCAGCTGCAGAGTCTTCCTAGCCGCGCGGTACACCTCATACCGCGTTGCTTCTTCTTCAGGATCCCGTCGACGTCTCCTTCGGTAGCGAGTGTACCGGCGCCTAACCGCTACGCACGTGATGCGCAGCTGCGCGATCTCGGCAGACCACCAGTACACTTGGCGCCTTGCGGACTGTTTGCGGACCCGGGGCATGGACGCATCGCAGATTAGCGTCATCGCCCCACGGAACCACAGAGCCTCCGCTTCGACGTCAATGGGCCCGTCCGTCGTCGACTCCCTGTTCCAGGCCTGGACAATAGCGGCCTCCTCGAGAGCCTCCCTGTCAATGCGCTTGAGCGCCCAGCGTGGACCGTCCCTTCGCGGGGCCGGTGGACCGCGGCCGCCTGCGGTCCGGGTGGAGACGTCAAAACGAATATATCGGTGGTCCGATAACGTCTCCACCTCCACCGCGACATGCCAATCCCGGACACGGCGCGCGACCACGGGGCTAGCGAACGAGACGTCCACTATGGACCCGCCCCGCTGCCGCACGCACGTGTATTCCGAGCCCCGATTTAGGACGGCCAGACCCGTCGTGATTGCCCACTCTTCCAGCACCACTCCCCTAGCATCAGTGACCGGCGATCCCCAAGCCGCCGATTTGGCATTTAGGTCACCGAGTAGTAATGCGGGGTGAGGGTGGTACCGGCCCACGACGGCACCTAACTCGACAAGGAAACTCTCAAAGTTGGCGAGACTCCTGTTGGGCGAGAAGTATGCCCCAATGACGACCACGCCGTCCACAAGGGCGGCAACCCAGCCGTGACCTCGGGACGGGTTGACAAGAGTCCCGCCAATGATAGCCACTAGACCGTCGAGGTCCCCCACCCAGTTATCACGGGGAGGGACAAAATACGGCTCAGCGACCACCGCCACGTGAATCGACCACTCCGCCATGCTCTGGAGCAAAAGATCTTGAGCTCTGGCAGAGTGGTTGATATTGCCCTGGAGGAAATGGTAGTTTGCCATTATTGGTACTCCATTTCCTCGGCCACCTCTTCCTGGGGTCGGGAGTCGACCGACAGGCAATTAGACCTCGGGGGGGGTGCGGATCCCCCGGCAGCCATGGTCCTCTCAACAAATTTTTGTTTGGCCCCCTTAGCGGGGGGCGCGGCGCAGGCTTTGCCACCGGCTATATGCCCCGCGGGCTTTCCTGCAGCCGCACAGAGACTGCAGTTTGGTGCTGCGAAGCACTGGGCCGCCTTATGGCCGGGCTGACCGCATCGATAGCACTGATCGCTGCGATCAATTTCGGCAGTGCACTGTGCTCGGACATGCCCAATACCCAGGCATCGGTAGCACCGCATAGCTCTGGGTTGCAGCAGCCTAACCCTCGCCGCAGCCCACCCCACCTGCAAACGCCCCTCGTCGGCAACCTTCTTCGCCACAGCTACCGGACACCGCACCCAGATCGTGCCCAGCCCGCCAACGTCGTGGCGAATTTCGCCTACCCGCAGATTTTCAGGCGGGCACTCTCCGATTTTGGCAATAGCCGCCATCACTTCCTCTGAGGTCACCGAGTCGTCCAGCCCACCAACGCGCACTTCAGCCGTTTTCATGGGCCTGGAGATCCAGATGTCCTCAGAATTGAGGACTTCCCTCAGTTTAGCGACCAGGGCGTCCGCTTTTTCGCCATTTGAGGCACCCGTCACCTCGATTAGCCGCCCTCCCGTGGCTGCTATTTTATAGCGGATGGACGGTATGCCAAGTTCAGATAACTTGAACTTGGTTCTCGCCTCCGATAGGACCGCCTTGTAGGTGACGCCCCTTTCCGCGGCTCCAGGCTGCAGCGTGACTGCTACAGCCGCAGAGCGTGGGATGCGAACCTTGGGCGGCTTCACACTTTTTGAGGCGGCCCAGCCCTTTGGCTCCGGCACCTCCTTGCTCTGGCGGCCCTTCTTCTTTTTTACGACCGTTGACCAGGCCTCGGCGTCTGGCCTGGCTGCGGTCGCAAGTTCTGCGGCTCCCTCTAGGCGGGAAGTCCTTTCAGGGGATTTTTCGCCCCCCTCTACTGACTTTTTGGTCCCAGCCACAGGTTTATTGACCACCTGCGATGTCTTTTTGGCCTCAGCCACGGGCTTTTTGGCCCCAACCACTGGCTTTTTGGCCACCTCCGCTGGCTTTTTGGCCCCAGCCGCTGATTCTTTGGCTACCTGAGAGAGCCCCACCTTTGAGGTCACCTCTTTCCCCCGATTGTCCGCTGCGAGAGGTGGCCGGAGGATCTGGGCTGGGAGGAGCCTCGACTCTAACCCCTCGAGGCGGGCATTCATCATGTCTCCAACTTGGATCATGATGGTCCGGGCTATTTCTGCAACCAACTCGGCTTGCAGTGCCGGAGTGGACGCAGAAGGTGCAGGGGTCACACGCTCTTGCTGCTGACAAAAGTCGGCCCTTAGAGCGGCAAGTTCCCGCCGAATGACCTCCATCTCAGTTTGGAGACGGCTGTTCTCCTCCTGTAGCTTTGCCGTCTCCTCTGAGGCCGTGCGATTAAGGAGGACTCCCACCGCCTCCTTAATCTCTTCCGCCGCCTCTTTTAGCGCTCGCGTGAACGTGCCCTTCAAGTTGCCAGACTTGGTGGCAACTTTTAGGACCACGTCCACGCTGTCCATTACTTGGCGGTTAAGAGCCGCCGCTGACAGGTCCTCGGCAGCGGTCAAGCGAGCAGACCGCCGCTCTCTGGTCTGACGGGCCATTTCAGCCACCTCGTCTAGAGCCACTGCCCGTCTCTCCTCTCTCCTAGCGGAGTTGATCTCCCCCTTTGTGCTTACTAGAGAGGTGGAGTATTGTGAGCAAGCGCCCTCCGCTTGCTTGGTCCCCGAGTCACTTCCTCCGCTGGGTACCGGCGTGACAGGGCGCTTGAGAAAGCGCCCTAGAGAGTCGCGCGACATCGAAAGAGCTGACGCTCCTCTAATTGCGTGACCTCGCCCTCTCCTGCCCGCCGGCACTCTGACGGCCGATAGGTTCTCCTCGCTAGAAGAGAGGCCTGTCAACTCCGCGTGCCTCTCATCCTCTTTACGTGAGCGCGTCCTCCAAAATTTGGAAGGGCGCCCAACCGTCTCATCTTCAGTCCGCGAGCGCTTTGAGTTTACGCTCGCCACGCTCACCACACTCATCTTGTCAGATGTGGTGTCAGAATCTGACGCCGCACCCACACCCATCTGCTCGACCAACACGATCGACAATTCGTTAGTTTTATATTTTTTATTTTCTTCTTCCATATTAATCCCACGAGTAGATATAGGTAAAAAATGTCCACCGGGCAGAGCCTAGATGCCCGGTAAGCCTACATACTGCAGAGTGCGGCAGGTGCTCTGCAGGTGAAGCGCTCGCGACTGGACTCCCTCCAGCCATTCATCCTCTCACCACGCTTCAAAGTTTAGGATTGGGTGGTTTTTTATCTTAGAGGTATCCTTCCTCTGGGCCAGGCAATTAAGCCAAGCCCCCGGCGGCGGCATTAAACATGCCTCCGCTCGCTGTCCGGCCAACCCGACTCAGCGAGCCCGCCGAAAGTTCTCTCCTTGAAGACTACTCCGCAAGGAGAGAAACACGCGTCGCTTTGGTGCGCCTGCACCTCAGCGGCATGGTCGCGTCTTCTGTCAATCGACTATCGTCGATTGATCAAGAGCGACCCCATCCCGGTGTCTTTCTTGGACTGGTCTCTCATTTGGACCTTTCCGGCATGAGTAACTCTACCGGCAGAGCCCCAGGATCATTGAGACTTCCCCTCTTCGTCCACTCGACCAACCCTCTGTAAGCAGAGGGGGGAGTGGACGTTAAATGGCCACCAGGCCTACCCCCACGACGGACTGACCGTCCCCAAGCCCGGTTCCCTTCACCGACCAACAACGATGATCGGCGATTGGAACCGAACCCTTCCCCGTTGGTTGAAGATTCGCCGCCGGCCCCAGCTGTCCACCAAAGGCGGGTGGGCAGCTGGAACCGACGTTGCCCAGGGTGCGCCACGGAGAGGCTCTTCAACATGCACCCCAGGCGGTACAACCTTTTTTTTTTTTTTTTTTTTTTTTTTTTTGGTGACGGGGTGGAAATCCTCATGGATGTCCTCTGTCCTGGGGTGGACAGAGGGGTCTGTCAGACTCTTACTGACTAAAACCACCCCGGTGTTCCCTCGCACACTTGCACCGGGGGCTACGGGGGCACTTAAGCACTCTTCAACGCAGCCCCCGACTGGTGCTAGCCCGCATCTGCGGGCTCCGTCTTGTCGAGCGAGGGGAGTGAGGTGTTTGACTCCCCCCGCGACGTCTGAGAGGGGCGCGCGTGGAACACTACGCGCCACCACCTCGGGTCCTGTGGAGTGGGGGGCGGCAGACGTCCCCGAGTCCGCCGCCCTTGGACCCATTTAGGGGGGCCGGAAGAGGGCATTGTCAGCCCTCTGCCGACGCCCGGTGCGCCTGCTGCGGGCCGGGAGAGCACTTGAAATCTCCCTCTCCCTTTCCGCTGCCTCCTTCTGGGACATGACCTTTTCGCAGAAGGAGATCACCGCGTCCCACGACGCTGCGCCACCGACCATAGAACGAATCACAGCCGGCAGCGACAGGTCGCTTCCCACTTCGAAAATGAGGGCACGGCGCGGCTCCTCCCAAGCTGCACACTCTGCAAGCGTATGCCACGCCGTGTCCTCCAGACAATGGACGCAGTGATGACACCGAGCGTCCGGCTCCCTGCCTATGCGACACAGGTACTTCCCGAAGCAGCCGTGCCCCGAGAGCACCTGCGTCGCCCTAAATGACAGGGAGCCGTGCCTCCTCCCGAGCCAATCGTCGAGCACTGGCCGGACCGCCTCGATGGTGACGAAAGGCGGTACAACCTAACCTAACCTTTTTTTTTTTTTTTTTTTTTTTTTTTTGGTGACGGGGTGGAAATCCTCATGGATGTCCTCTGTCCTGGGGTGGACAGAGGGGTCTGTCAGACTCTTACTGACTAAAACCACCCCGGTGTTCCCTCGCACACTTGCACCGGGGGCTACGGGGGCACTTAAGCACTCTTCAACGCAGCCCCCGACTGGTGCTAGCCCGCGTCTGCGGGCTCCGTCTTGTCGAGCGAGGGGAGTGAGGTGTTTGACTCCCCCCGCGACGTCTGAGAGGGGCGCGCGTGGAACACTACGCGCCACCACCTCGGGTCCTGTGGAGTGGGGGGCGGCAGACGTCCCCGAGTCCGCCGCCCTTGGACCCATTTAGGGGGACCGGAAGAGGGCATTGTCAGCCCTCTGCCGACGCCCGGTGCGCCTGCTGCGGGCCGGGAGAGCACTTGAAATCTCCCTCTCCCTTTCCGCTGCCTCCTTCTGGGACATGACCTTTTCGCAGAAGGAGATCACCGCGTCCCACGACGCTGCGCCACCGACCATAGAACGAATCACAGCCGGCAGCGACAGGTCGCTTCCCACTTCCGAAATGAGGGCACGGCGCGGCTCCTCCCAAGCTGCACACTCTGCAAGCGTATGCCACGCCGTGTCCTCCAGACAATGGACGCAGTGATGAAACCTAACCTAACCTAACCTAACCTAACCTAACCTAACCGGTTATAACTTTGCATCCAGGTGACGCATTTTGAAGCTGTTTTCAGCTAATTTGATCTTTAATAGGCTCCGTACTACTTTTTGACTAGTTAAAATTGACGAAAACGCGAAAAATTTTTTCCGCCCATCGACTTAGAAAAATTCTCAATATTTTTCAATATTTTTCTTTACGGAATCCTAATTTTAATTTTTTCTCAAAATTGTCCAAAAAATCGTCATTCTTTTTAGTTTCAATAGATACATACCTGCCTTACCTGTACTCTGGTGCGCGATCCGCGTGCTCGAGTCCCGTTTGGTGGTTCAAATTCTTGGTTTTTACATAATTTTCGGTCGAAAAACACGTTTTTTGCCTGAAATTCAAAATTTTTGTTCCGCATAATTTTCAGCAACTGCACAGATCGCTGGCCCGCGCGGAGACGCGTCTTTTGACACCTCGCACGTGCGCCTAGCGAATATAGAAACTCAAAAAATTGCCCGCCCGCCCACCCTTTTGCTACTAGGCAGGTAATCTTGCGATTTTGGGAAAAAATTAGTAATTCATTTAAGCTCTTTTATTAAATTTATTTTTACTTGTATTGACCTTACGGTCGTGCGACCGTAGGATTAGTTTATCTTATTTAATTCTAGGATACTCTCTGTGTTGTCCCCCCTTTACAGGGACCCAGAGGTATCAGCAGTGTCCTCTGTAAATGAATACCACCTTCACCTCTACTGGAAACATGATCCGCACACCAGCAAAGAATAACGCGGGCTCACCGGCCTCTGGGGGCTCGCCGCGCGCAACCGAAAAGGCTGAACCCTCGCTTCCTAGTGTGAGGCGCAGTGTCGGGGAATGGGAGGCCGGGAAAGCTCAGACTCAGGCCAAGTCTCCGGCTAACACAAAGCGGGAAGACACACCACCAGTTCCATGCACTTCGGAGATGCGACGAGTGCCCGCGGACTTGGCGAAACTGCCAAAGAGGTCGGAATCTGGCTACCCCAACCTCACAGCGGAGGCGAGAGCTTGCCTAAATAAAGCTAAGCTTCATTTGGGCAACTCTCGCAACCTTAAAACAGAAATAAAGACGGAGGTAGTCAGTGCGATAAATAGGCTCTTTGAGCTAGTAAAAAAGGCGGAACGAGGCAGAGTCCCTGTCGCGCCTGCACCTGCGGTCATACCAGCGGCCACACTGACAGCAGAACCGTTGGGGCAGACGACGGGTGTACCGACAGAGCTCATGAGGAACCTTGTGGCAGGACTCGAAGAGCATAGACAGGCGTTGGAGGAATGCCAACAACATACCCGGGCTCTGTCGGAGCAACTTAAGCAGGCCCCCCGTTACGTCGCGGGCCAGGGTCCGACGTTCGCCGAAATGGCCGCCACCCCGAAGCAGCATATTCAGGAGCCTCTTCACTCGGTGGTCGTATCATCTACCAATGATCAGGACACCGGTGAAGAGGTTATTGAGAAGCTCAGGACGGCGGTCGATGCCAGAAATGAGGGTACCCGAGTGGAACGACTACGCAGGGCGAGGGACCAGAAGGTGGTGGTTGGTTTTAAAACCAGAGAAGAGCTGACCAGGGTGACTGAGCGTATAAAGAAGACGGGCAATCTAGTGGTGGAGGAGGTTAAAAACAAGGATCCACTTATAATCATCATGGACGTCCTCTCCTGCCACTCGGATGTGGAGGTTACACAAGCTCTGCAGCGGCAAAACACCCACCTGATCGGGGACATACCTGCGGAGGACTTGAGGCTGGGGGTAAAGTACCGTCGTAGGACGAGGAACCCCCACATGTGCCACATCATCCTGCAGGTGTCTCCGGCGGTATGGCAGAGGCTGACTTCGGCGGGTCGCGTGCACATTGACCTGCAGCGGGTGAGGGTGCGGGATCAGTCCCCACTGGTGCAATGCACCCGCTGTTTACGCTTTGGCCACAGCCGAAAACTGTGCACGCAGCCCGCCGACCTCTGCATCCACTGTGGTGAACCCCACATGCGTGCGGATTGCCCGTCACGGCTCGCAGCTGAGCCCCCGAAATGCCATAACTGCCTTCTGGCCAAAGTGGCTAAGTGCGATCACAGCGCCTTCGACAGTGCGTGCCCGATACGCGTAAAGTGGGATGCGTTGGCGCGCCTGTCGGTGGCGTACTGCTAAGGTTCAGCCAGCCTTTTTCGAAACCACGAGCTCGGGCAGGGAGACCCGAACATACCCTGACGCCCGCACAGGCTACAGTGTGATCCAAGCGAATCTGCAGAGGAAAAATCTTGCAACCCAAGAGCTCATGTTGGTTGCTAGCGAGCGGAAAGTTGCATTTGCACTGCTCCAGGAGCCATATGTGGGTGGGTTCAAAAGGATGCGAGACTACCGGGGCGCGAGAGTCTACCAGTGCGCGGAACAAGGAAGTGGAACTGTGAAGGCGGCAATAGTCGTTTTCGATCAAGACCTGGACGTAGCACAGTGTCCAAAACTCACCACCAATAACATCACGGTGGTGAGGATCCGAACCAGCGCCTGGGAAATCGCAGTGGTCTCCTTCTATTTTGAACCGGACCAGCCCATACAACCATACCTGGAGCAGCTTCTGCGGATTCGTGAGGAAATGGGATCAATAAAGATCATAATGGGAGGCGACGCAAATGCGAAGAACACCTGGTGGGGTAGTTTGGTTGTGGATTGCAGGGGTGAGGAATTGTCCGGGACTCTGTATGAGATGGGTTTGCAGGTGCTCAATGTCGGAAACACGCCAACTTTCGACACCATCAGGGGTGGAAGGGCTTACGCCAGTTTTGTTGATGTAACAGCGTGTTCAATTGATATGCTGGACCTGGTGGATGACTGGAGAGTTGAGGAAGGCATCACGAGCTCGGACCACAACGGTATTGTATTCAAAATTAATCTTCAAAAAGCAAAAGGACTCAACATTAAAAGAACAACAAGAATTTATAACACAAGAAAAGCAAATTGGAGCCAATTTCATGAGAAATTGGCCCAATTAAAAGCAGATTTAAACTTAAACCCTATAGAAATTAGTAAATTTAATAATAAAACAGATTTAGAAAATAGAATAAATAATTATATAAAAGTCATTACCGAAACATGTGAAGAAACTTTGGCTAAAATTAAAAATAAGGACATACTTACAATACCGTGGTGGTCCAATGAGCTTGCTGATGTGCTGAAAGAGGTCAACACCAGGAGACGCCGCATTCGATGCGCTGCACCAGTCCGGAGGGCGAGAGTCGTCGAGGAGTACCTGCAAGCAAAAGAAGAATATGAATTCCAAGCCAAAAAGGCGCAGATTGTCAGTTGGAAGGAGTTTTGTGGAAAACAGAATAAGGAAGGAGTGTGGGAAGGTATCTACAGGATTATAGGACGGACCGCAAAAAGACACGATGATTTGCCGTTGGTGAAGGATGGGGTGCCACTCGATGGCAAGGATTCGGCTACGCTGCTGGCAGAGACCTTCTACCCCGAGGACCTAGAAGAGGATGATAACGATGACCACCGTCGGACGCGTGAAGCGGCCAGTTGCGTAAACGACTGGGTGCATGATGAATACCATGACCCGCCGTTTACGCATCAGGAGCTAAAAACCACGGTGGAAAGCTTCAACCCTAGGAAAGCACCCGGGGCGGATGGTCTCACAGCCGATATCTGTGCCCAAGTCATATCCCGGGATCCGGGAACGTTTCTTGCACTGGCCAATAAGTGCCTCGAGCAGGGCCACTTCCCCGGAGCCTGGAAAGTGGCCACAGTGGTGATTCTCCGGAAGCCGGGAAAAGACTGTTACACAACCCCTAAATCTTACAGACCGATCGGCCTCCTACCAGTCCTGGGCAAAATGCTAGAAAAATTGTTGGTGGCAAGGTTGAAGTGGCATCTGATCCCGCGGTTGAGTACTCGTCAGTTTGGCTTCATGCCCCAGAAGAGCACCGAGGACTCCCTCTACACCATGATACAACATATCAAATCAAAGCTGAACCAAAAGAAGCTGATCACTGTTGTGTCACTTGATATAGAGGGAGCCTTTGACAGCGCATGGTGGCCGGCAATTAGGACCAGACTGGCTGAGGAAAAGTGCCCAGTGAATCTCAGACGGATGCTGGACAGCTACCTGGCTGGTAGGAGTGTTAGAGTGAGGTATGCCGGAGCTGAGTGCCAAAAGACCACAAGTAAGGGGTGCGTACAGGGGTCGATAGGCGGCCCGATCCTATGGAACCTGTTGTTGGATCCTTTGCTGAAGGGGCTGGAGGAGCGGGGAGATCACTGCCAGGCTTTCGCCGACGATGTGGTCATGATCTTCGACGGTGACACAGCATTGGAGGTTCAAAGACAGGCCAATGCCGCCCTCGAATATGTTCGGAGGTGGGGCATCCGCAACAAGCTGAAGTTTGCACCACATAAAACCTGTGCAATGGTAGTAACCAGGAAGCTGAAGTACGATGTCCCACTTCTGAGCATGGGCGGGGTCGACATTGGCATGTCTAAAGAAATAAAAATACTGGGGCTCACAATCGACCACCAGCTCACTTTCAACACCCATGTTGCTAAGGTGTGTAGAAAGGCTGCGGATATTTACAAGCAGCTAACTAGAGCGGCCAAGGTGAGCTGGGGTCTGCACCCGGAGGTCATACGGAGCATTTACACGGCAGCGGTGGAGCCGGTGATACTGTACGCGGCGAGCGCCTGGGCGCCGGCCGCTAAAAAGATCGGAGTGCAGAAAAGCCTCAACGCGGTCCAACGAGGATTTGCCCAGAAGCTGTGCAGAGCCTACCGCACAGTCTCCCTAAACTCGGCACTGGTTCTGGCTGGGATACTCCCACTCGACCTCCGAATCCGGGAAGCGGCTGCGCTCTACGAAGCCAAGAGGGGAGTGCCCCAGCCTGCACTAGGAGACAGGGAGGTGGAACGGATGGCCCCAGCGATAGAGGCCCCGCACCCCGCGGAGCAAATAAGTCTGGAGTTTGGAAGCCTGATAATGAGCAATAACCACGGCGATTACGCCGTGAGGATCTTCACCGACGGCAGCAAGATTGAGGGCAGGGTCGGAGCGGCGCTATCCTTATGGAATAGCGCCTCCGAATTAAAGGCCCTCAAACTCGCCTTGCCGTCCTACTGCACCGTCTATCAGGCTGAACTCCTGGCCATAAAAAGAGCGGCAGAGTAGGCGCTCAAGCGCAGCGAAGCTACGTTCGGCATCTTCAGCGACTCTATGGCGGCTCTTCAGTCAGTGACCAATGTTGGTTCCTCCCACCCTCTGGCCGTGGAAACTAGAGACACCATACGACGCTGCAAACTCCAGAACAAGAGTGTCTCCTTGTTCTGGATCAAGGCCCACGCAGGGTTGGAGGGAAACGAGAGAGCTGACCAACTCGCGAAGGAAGCCGCCCTAGGGTTGAGGAAGAGGCCGGACTACGATCTGTGTCCCGTATCATTCGTCAAGCGAAGAATCCGGTCGGAAACGCTTGACGAATGGAACGGGAGATATAAGTCGGGTGACACGGCTTCAGGCACAAAATTGTTCTTTCCGGACGCGGTGGTGGCGTACGGTGTGGTACGCAAGATGGCTCCAACGAGCATAACCACGCAAATACTGACGGGGCACGGTGGGTTCTCTGCATACCTGAAACGCTTCAGATGTAAAGAGAATCCATCGTGCGCCTGTGAGCCTGGTGTGGAGGAAACCGTGCTGCACATACTGCTGGAGTGCCCGATCACGGCAAGGATGCGGTACGATACGGAGCAGCAACTCGCCGTGGCATTGGTTGCCCAAAATCTGCCAAATTTGTTAGAGGGAAAAGACAGAAAGGTGTTTTTAAATTATTGTTTAGAAATAGCATTGCTAGTAATTAATAGGAATAAGTTAGCTTAAGAAAAATATGATACTAATTATATAATAAGTATATAGATGATGTATCATAAAAATAAATAAGTAATAATAATAATTAAGAAAAAAAAAAAAAGTAGGTTTATAATATTGTATAAATAGCATAGAAAGTGGGCATTTTAAGATAGTTTAAGTAGAATAACGGGTGTGATCGAGTTGAAGTTTTTCTTTGGGTTGGTGTTTTTGTTATTTTTTGTGGTCAAGCCACAGTAATTATTATTATATCTCTGTGTTGTGTTTAGTTCTTAAAGTTAGATAACATTTTGTGTTTTGTAAATAAATAAACATATACTTCAAATAATAAGGTCTCTGATCATGTCAGAGGGACACTGAGCAAGGGCAGGAGTGTGGTTTTAGCCGGTAAGAGTCCGGCACTGCCCAGACTGTCTCATAAGTGAGGCAGTCTGGGCGTCCATGAGGATTTCCCACTCCTGCCAAAACAAAAAAAAAAAAAAAAAAAAAAAAAACCTAACCTAACCTAACCTAACCTAACCTAACCTAACCTAACCTAACCTAACCTAACCTAACCTAACCTAACCTAACCTAACCTAACCTTACCTAACATAGACACATAGACACAGCGCTCGTCGTGACGTGCCAACGTGCCAACGTGTAGGTTACATAGACACATAGATAGCGCTCGTCGTGACGTGCCAACGTGCCAACGTGTAGGTTACATAGACACATAGATAGCGCTCGTCGTGACGTGCCAACGTGCCAACGTGTAGGTTACATAGACACATAGACACAGCGCTCGTCGTGACGTGCCAACGTGCCAACGTGTAGGTTACATAGACACATAGATAGCGCTCGTCGTGACGTACCAACGTGCCAACGTGTAGGTTACATAGACACATAGACACAGCGCTCGTCGTGACGTGCCAACGTGCCAACGTGTAGGTTATGTTACAGTACAGTATCTTTGTGCTGTATCTACAATCTACATCGCAATCTTATGTTCTTTATCGCACGTTCAATATCTATTAAATGTTTCTACTATCTGTTATCAACACGAAGTCGTTAGTATATAAGATGCACCTTTGGATAATTATAACCAGACTATACTACATCTTTTGTCTCATTTATACCTAATCATATACTGCCAAGAAGTTTGGCAAATTGGTGACCCCGACGAACGAATACGCAGCAAGAAACATGGCACAATCACCGTGCAAGGCGAACATAAATCAGCAAGGAACACTTGAAGTAGCTGCTGGCACCTCGGTTTTATCCCGCATTCCGGAATTTTGGAAAGACCAACCAAGATTATGGTTCACGCAACTAGAAGCCATATTAGCACCACAGAAGCAAGGAGACGAATACAAATACTGTACAGTAATAGCAAAGTTATCCAAGGAAGAAATACTACAAGTTAGTGACCTAATCACTTCACCACCGACTACAGATAAATACAAAAACATCAAGGAACGTTTAATTGATTGTTACGAAGAAACAGAACAGCGACAGTTTCAAAAATTAATATCAGAGACAGAACTCGGTGATCAAAAACCTTCGCAGTTATTACGTCAAATGCGAGTCCTCGGGAGAGGAAAAATCAGTGACGAAACAATTAAACTACTATGGTTCAGGCTTTTACCAACATCAGTTACTACGGTTCTAGCAGTTACGGAAGACATGGAAATTGACAAACTGAGCCAAATTGCAGACAAAATAATAATGAATTCAAAAGTAACCGAAATATCAGCTGTTAGCAACGACACTTCAAACGACAACAATACAGCATGCATTTTAACCCAGCTAGCAAAATTACAGATAGATATTGACGCAATTCAGCAAGGTCAATATGGCTATTGACCCAACACGCACAATCATTTCAAGAAACGTCAACAATTCCCGATTATGAGGCCGAGAACAAACTATAGAGGAGCAAATCGATTTTGTTACTACCACGAAAGATTCGGAAAATATGCAAGGAACTGCATTAAACCATGCGGTTGGAAACCAATGACTTACGTACGGAACCAGGGAAACGAATAAGAGCACAGACAACGGCGAAACTCTGTGCAATCCACCCATCCAATCGCCTCACCATTACCGACCGAAAAAGTGGTATGAAGTTTTTGATTGACACGGGCGCAAATATCTCAGTCATTAGCAAGCAACAGAGATATTCAATTTTACAAAATGAACAATACACACTATACGCTGCAAATGGGACTAAAATTAGGACTTACGGCGAGAAGACGCTTACCTTGAATTTAGGACTACAACGATGTTATAAATGGAATTTTATAATCGCCGATGTTACACAACCAATAATTGGAGCAGATTTTCTAGAGCATTATAAACTATTAGTCGACATAGCAGGTCGCAAACTTATCGACAAAGTTACAGAGCTGACAACGCATGTAACTTCAGAAAAAGCGACACAACAAACAATTCGTACTATCGCAGTGGGAACGAATCCACGTATTACGCAACTTTTAAACAAATACGAAGACATCACGAAAGGGTCCTCTCTACGCAATGCGCCCAAACATAAGATTGAACACCACATTATCACTACAGGACCACCCGTCGCAGCTCGGGCAAGACCATTACCTCCAGAAAAATACGACATAGCCAAAAAGGAATTTCAAAATATGATAGAACTCGGAATTTGCCGACCGTCAGATAGCCCATGGGCAAGCCCATTACATATGGTAAAAAAGAAAAATGGCGAATGGAGACCGTGCGGAGACTATCGAATGCTCAATAGCACGACAGTACCGGACAAATACCCACTACCAAGATTAACTGACTTTACATACATATTAGAAAATAAGAAGATACTAAGCAAGATAGATATACGCAAAGCATACCACTGTATTCCTGTTAAAGATATAGAGAAAACAGCCATCATCACACCTTTCGGACTTTTTGAGTACTTAAGAATGCCTTTCGGATTACGCAATGCGGCACAAACATTTCAACGATTCATGGATTCCTTATTTAGAGATTTAAATTTCGTATTTATATTTGTAGACGACTGTCTCATCGCATCGGACAACGAAGATTTGCATTATCAGCATTTAGAAACGGTTTTCAAACGTTTACACGAGAATGGAATAACCATTAATCTCGAAAAATGCGAATTTCTCAGAAGGGAAATAGATTTCTTAGGTTATCATATAACGAGCCAAGGAATACAACCTACCGAAGAAAATTACAAAGCAATCATGGAATTTCCCAAACCGAAAACAATTCAGGAATTAAGAAGATTTTTGGGCATGGTCAATTTCTACAGAAGTAATATTCCACGCGCAGCGGAAAATCAAAGAATTTTAAACGAATATCTACATGGTTCAAAAAAGAACGATAATTCACCTGTTCCTTGGACAACGGAAGCAGACAAAGCTTACGAAAAATGCAAGGAAAGCATGAAAAACGCAGTATTAACAGCGCATCCTTCCCGCAACGTATCACTAGCGCTCATGACCGACGCTAGTGCTACTTGCGTTGGTGGAGTTTTACAACAAAAATCCGGACGCAATTGGGAACCATTAGGATTTTTTTCACAAAAATTGAGCGAAACTCAACAAAAATATTCTACGTTTGACAGAGAGCTGTTAGGAATATACATGGCCGTCAAACATTTTCACAGATTAATCGAGGGAAGAGAATTTACAATATTTACGGATCACCGACCTTTGACATACGCATTCTCCCAAAAACCATCATCAAACGATACACCGCGACGGGTCCGGCAGTTGGATTTCATTTCACAATACAGTACCAACATCCAACACATAAACGGACGTGACAATATTACCGCCGATGCCTTATCTCGAATAGAGGAAATATACGTGCCATCACCTATCGATTACGCTGAATTGGAAAAATGTCAATCAACAGATAACGAACTAAGTAAATTACGTGACAATAAAAGATTAAAATTCAAAAACATTACGCTTCCGGGTTCCACAATAAACATCACCTGCGACACGTCTACTGGAAAAAGCCGCCCCTACTTACCAAAGCATTTTCGCAAACAAATTTTCGATACCATTCATGGTATGAGCCATCCAGGAAAAAGAACTACGAGAAAAATGATAACCCAAAGGTATTTATGGCCGTATATGAACAAGGATATCAATAATTGGTGTAGATCATGTATAGCCTGCCAAAAATCAAAAATACAACGACATACGATATCACCTCCTGGTACATTTATGACAGCGCAACGTTTTGAACATTTACATATTGACATCGTCGGACCACTTCCGATTTCACAAGGGAAGAGATATTTAATCACAATCATAGATCGTTGTACGTCATGGCCCGAAATTTTTCCGGTAGAAGATATAACTGCAGAAACAGTAGCCAAGACACTTTTCGAAGGATGGATTACTCGTTTTGGATGTCCATTGCGCATTACTACGGATCAAGGCCGACAGTTTGAATCAAGAATATTTGAGTCACTCTCACAATTTTTGGGAATACATAAAATTAGGACAACACCTTATCATCCGCAATCCAATGGAATGATAGAGAGATTTCATAGAACTTTAAAGGTAGCGTTAATGACAAGAGAATCCAACGAAAATTGGTTAAAAGAAATCCCAACAGTTTTACTCGGGTTGCGGAGTAGCTTGCGAGAAGACACAGGTTATAGTTCAGCAGAGATGACATATGGAACGCCAATACGACTCCCTGGAGGATTTTTTGAGTCATCAGCAGCACAGTTATCAACGTACGAAGAATTTGTAAAACAAATTCAAAAGGACATCACACAAATGACATCAATTCCGAAAAGAAAAAACCATAACCAAGCTATATTTGTGCATCCCGAACTCAAAGAATGCTCACACGTATTTGTTCGGTGTGATAGAATGAAGAAAGCCCTGACACCGCCGTATGAAGGACCCTACCCAGTAATTAGTAAAACAGATAAAACATTTTGCATTAGAATTAGGGATAAAGAGACAGTGATATCAATTGATAGATTGAAACCAGCATTCATGATCAATGACGAATCAAACTACGTGCCAGATTCAAAGGATTGCGACAGACATTCACACACGTACACTACACGATCGGGACGTAAAGTAAAGCCAGTAGTACGTCTATAAAAAATCGCTGATAGAAGCAAGTTATTCGTATATATATTAACATAGATCTTAACATATACCATTAATTCACAACTACTCGTAACAGCAAGACATCTAAAATGGGAAATCAAAGTTCTAAGGACCAGATAACATACAATACGGACAGTTGCCTCAATCAAAACGAAGCGGACAAACTCCGTAACCTGATCCAGGAGGACTTACGGTGGACAAGAAATGTTGCAATGGGACAGATTATTTTAACAATCGGTGCGATCCTAATTTACGGCATAATGAAAACACTGGACAGAAGAATGAAGAGTTTAACGGAAAAAAATAATAAACACTCGTGCAACAGCTAAGTCAAAATTACAGACGTCAGCAAATCACACCACAACAGGCGTCATCAAATTCCACCGCGTACAATAGCATTATTATTTATATACATCAGCAAATAACTAGTAAGGTCTAGATCAAATTTATATTGTAAACACTATTACCATAATATTTATTTTTTCTTTTAAAGGGGGGTGTACTGTTACAGTACAGTATCTTTGTGCTGTATCTACAATCTACATCGCAATCTTATGTTCTTTATCGCACGTTCAATATCTATTAAATGTTTCTACTATCTGTTATCAACACGAAGTCGTTAGTATATAAGATGCACCTTTGGATAATTATAACCAGACTATACTACATCTTTTGTCTCATTTATACCTAATCATATACTGCCAAGAAGTTTGGCAAAGGTTACATAGACACATAGATAGCGCTCGTCGTGACGTGCCAACGTGCCAACGTGTAGGTTACATAGACACATAGATAGCGCTCGTCGTGACGTGCCAACGTGCTGCCAACGTGTAGGTTACATAGACACATAGACACAGCGCTCGTCGTGACGTGTGGCGTTGCCCCGCATTCCGCGACACATTCGCGGCGTTTACTAATTCAGCACGCTTAGAGCGCGATGTGTGTCAGCGGGGCCGAGCGAGCGGGCGCGCGGCGCGCAGTGACCCCGCACACACGACACACTAGCGGCGTCACGGTTCGCTTGCGCTGCCGATACCGCCCGCCACACTCGCACTCCTGCTCGCCCACAGCATCACCAGCGAGCGGGCGCGCGGCGCGCAGTGACCCCGCACACACGACACACTAGCGGCGTCACGGTTCGCTTGCGCTGCCGATACCGCCCGCCACACTCGCACTCCTGCTCGCCCACAGCATCACCAGACCGCTGATGCGCCACTCCTCTGACTTCCCGTGAACTCAACATCGTAACATTTATTTAGTGCTGGTTAGCAGTTATAGGCACACCGTGTTATTCCGGTAGCTCGTTTAGTTTCCAATCCGACGTATCTTTAGGCAATATTAAAAATATGATTACCACACATATCGGAGATTAAAATCAACAGGTTCTGTGAAAAGCATTCCAGTCACAACAACAACAATGTCGAAGACCGCGGTTGCGGAGTGAACCATTGCAAACGCATGCTATGACTCCTTGTTTTAACCGACTTCAAAAAAAGGAGAAGGTTCTCAGTTCGTCGGAATCTTTTTTTTTATTGGTGTTCCCCGATTACTCGAAGACAGCTGAACCGTTTATTGGTGTTCCCCAATCACTCGAAGACAGCTGAAACGTTTATTGGTGTTCCCCAATCACTCGAAGACAGCTGAACCGTTTATTGGTGTTCCCCGATTACTCGAAGACAGCTGAACCGATTTGGAAAATTCTTTTTTTGTTTTAAATACTATCCAGGTATACTTTCCAGGTGGTCACATTGTCATCAGGTCAGGACCTGATGATGGGGTCCTGGAGAAATCGAGGGAACTCTTCAATTATTATAGGAACACCTATATCGATTTGGATATTTTTATAGTAACTTGATCATTTGCTTTCGGAAAGCACCATTTGGTGAAGTGGAACTGATGACGAAGACCACAGATGGTAAGATGGCCACCGGAACAACTCAATAATAAGTATTTCACGGGTTGCGATTCGATTACTATAAAATGATTGCTAAGCAAATTATGCTCATCACAATGCATAATGGTGAAGTGGAGCTGATGGTGAAGTACCAGGAGAACTCCTCAACAATTAACGTGCCTGCATCGGGAAAAGCAATATTTTGTAAAAGGTAATGAGCAGTTATCATTACGCTATTGTAATTTAGAAAAAATACAAACCGATTCACTAAAAAATTAAAAACTTTTTCGCAGAAAAAAAACTTCTAAAGAAATCACTACAAAGTTTGAAATAACTTTAATTTCATAAGTCGGTGGCAAAAACCTAAAATACAGATCCAAAGACACCGATTTCCGAAATTAAAGTTGTTTTTGACTTTGTAGTGTTTAATTTTTGGAAGTCTGTTGTTTTTCTTTTTGCAAAAAAGCTTTTTTTAAACGTTAGGTTACTTATTTCAATATAAATTACTAGCTCCCGCCCGCGACTTCGTCCGCGTGAAATCTCTTGTTCCCCCGACCCACCCCGTCGCATCGCATCGCCTGCCCGCGCTGTTACTTCGTTTCGGCTTAGGGCTCGTTCTTACTTTTTTCTCGGCTTCTAAGGGTTTTAAGGAATATTAATAATAATAATAACCCCACCGCCGTATCTCTACGTTGACGTCGTGGTGGGGCTTGCGTGCTCCAATAAGCCCTAGGTCTGTGCCGGTAGAGCTTACTTCACCGAGACAGATCTAGGGTGAGGAGCCAGACCAAGAGAGATACAATCCAAGCCAAGGTCGCACATGCCGAGGGCTTCATGGCTAGGGGAGAGCACTAGTCGTTAGTGTGCCAACTCTGGATAATAGGGGGCCTCCAGTTTTATTCACCCTTACTACAGTGAATGCAGGGCTCTGCTGTAGTCGACTTTTTAAGTCCCTAGCTACTCGTGGGAACCACATGAATACTCGATCAAAAACAAAAAAACAACTTCAGGTGAATCAGCCTCAAATAAATGACGAAACTTCACAATTCTCTTCGTCATCTCCCTCATCTCTTTTTTCATCAATTCCATCATCATCTCAATCTTTTCACGTCACTCCGACGCCATCATCTTCATCAATCAGTATACAGTCAGCGGATGTTGTACAGGAGACAAATTTTGTCGTCGATACTGTACCCATCGCTGGAACTGCAACAACTCGTAGGAAATGGAGCATTGAAATGAATAAATTCATCCTACGCACTTATCTTCATCTTACTAGTATGGAAACAGACAAAAATGCGTACCTTCCATCGCTCCACACAAAATTTCTAGAAAAATATCCGGCTATGCAAGTAAGCCGACAAAGAATAGGTGACCAGCGTCGAGCCATAGTTCAAAAGAAATTACTACCACAGGAAACAATAGATTACATTTATGAGGAAGTCAGAGCCGAACTACAAATGGTACACACGCAAATACAGCAACACTCTACACAATCTTATACACAAACCGGCCATCGCATGAAATGGACGAACGAATATAATGAAACAATAATTAAAATATATTATACTGCCACAAAATTAGACACAGATAAAACAGCCTATAGAAAGTATTTACACCAGGAATTTATAAATATATATCCGCAACTATCACATATAACAGAGCAAAGATTATCCGATCAAGTGAGAGCCATTTTAAATAACAATTATGTAAACCCCAATAGATTAAAAGAAATTAAAAACCAGGTAACTGCAGAATTAAGGGAAAGTAACACCAATACACAAAATATTGAATACATAAATAACGATTACTTGAATACACAAACGCAGAAAGACTTGGAGCAACCTGATACAAATATTTACTTCACTGACACACCTACAAATACCTTGACAACTCATATGATCCTAAACAACAGCACAGATACTGACATCGTATCTCAGACATTCGTAAATACAAATAAAGACAATTTCTTAAACAACATAGATATTGGTCGATTTCAACCTACACAAACTAACTTTGATGCTGCCCCAGAAATCAACATAGAAATTGAAGCCACATTTCAACAAGCTCAACATTATTTTATTGACACATTCCCCACTAACAGGCCATACATCCCCAAGTAGAAGACATCTAGAAAGTTTTCTGCCATAGTTACATACATAAATACTGTCATTCTCCCGAAGCACGTAAATGTCGACACCGAATTCATCAAACTGCAGACCATAATATACTGTGCAGCATGGATGGCAGCTACATGCAACGGAGCTAGAATATTATCATCAGACTCTACACAAAATGACCGTCACACATATAAACAGCGAAAGCCAAAATGGCAATTCAGATTAGAAAATAAAATTAAAAATCTAAGAGCAAACATAGGTAGGCTAACACATTTCATTAGTGGTAGTAGAAGTCAAAAATTAATAGCGGCAGTAGAAGAAATAAAGAAAAAATACCAACTACACGCACAATACGAAAACTCAAATACACAAATAGAACACTTTTTGGACACCTTAAAACAAAAATTAAGCGCAGCATCCAGTAGACTTAAAAGATACATAACATGCACGAATCGCAAAGTACAGAACACAAAATTTACTAACAATGAAAAAATATTTTATAGGAACCTTGCAGCTAATAACAGAGATACCACTAACCAAACCCTAGAGACACCTTCATCCGAAACGCTAAGGGAATTCTGGGCCAACATCTGGGAAAATCCAGTATACCACAATAATCGCGCAGACTGGGTCAATGAAGCAACACGAGAAATCCCAGAAATGGAATTTGAGTTTATACCTATAGATACATTTATAGACGTCATCAAACGCACACACAGCTGGAAATCGCCTGGCACTGACCACATTCATAACTACTGGTATAAGAAATTCTCTAACATACATCCATTCTTACATAACTATTTAAATACATTCATCCAATCACCAAATTTACTTCCAACATACATAACACACGGAGTAACTTATATGCTACCTAAAGATATGAATGACACTAAAAACCCAGCGAAATACCGACCAATTACTTGTTTACAAACCTTGTACAAAATCTTAACAGCCTGCGTAGGTGAAGTAGTATACGAGCATTTAACTAAAAATAACATTCTAGCAGAACAACAGAAGGGTTGTCGTAAGAATAGCCAAGGTTGTAAAGAGCAACTTACCATTGACGCGGTTACTATGAACAGCGCTGTTAAAAGCAGGAATGATATTCACACAATGTTTATTGATTACCAAAAGGCTTTCGATTCAGTTCCACACAGCTGGTTATTACACGTTCTAAATTTGTATAAAATTCACCCAACACTGAAACAATTCTTAGAAACTTCCATGCAGAATTGGCAAACTGTTCTTAAAATTAATTCATCCTCCTCGACTGTAGCTACTGAACCAATCTGTATAAAACGTGGAATTTTTCAAGGAGACGCTCTAAGTCCTCTGTGGTTTTGCATGGCACTCAATCCACTCTCACACTTGCTTGATAAAACAGACGCAGGATTCACCCTGGCTAACAATGACACACAATACACCCTTACACACCTTATGTACATGGATGACATAAAGTTATACGCAGCTGACAATAAAGGGCTTTTCCAACTAGCTGACACAACACAACAATTTTCGGACGATATTTGCATGTCATTTGGAGTAGATAAGTGCAAAATTTTATCAATTTTAAAAGGAAAAATCCAAAATAATAGTTACACACTCGCATCAGGTGAATCGATCGAGCCAATGGATGAACAGAGTACATACAAATATCTAGGTTTTAAGCAGTCCAGACAGATACAACAAAAGATGTCAAAACAAGAACTGCTCAAAAAATTCTCACACCGCCTCAACCTTATTTTAAAAAGCAACCTAAACTCTAGAAACACAATTAAAGCTATCAATACATTTGCATTACCTATTCTCACATATTCTTTCGGAATTATACGCTGGTCAAAGACTGATATCAAAAAACTACAGCGCACTGTCAATACAGTTCTCACCAAACACAGAAAACACCATCCAAAATCATGCATACAACGTCTTACACTGCCACGCCAAGAAGGAGGAAGAGGATTAATAGACATACACAATTTACACAACAAACAGATACTTTCACTCAGAGCGTACTTGCATAACAAATCAGAACTTTCATCACTACACAAACAGGTAACGGAAACAGATAAAAAACTTACACCACTAAACCTACAAAACAGGAACACGCAAATAAATGAATACATTATAAGTACACAAGAAAAAATTGCAGCATGGTCTGCAAAAGCCCTACACGGAAGACACCGAGCCTTCCTGAGCCAGCCACACGTCGACAAAGTTAAGTCGAACGAATGGCTCAAACGAGGCGAATTGTTTCCCGAGACCGAGGGTTTTATGCTGGCCATACAGGATCAAATAGTAGCTACTCGTAATTACAGAAAGTACATCATAAAGGACCAACATCAGCAGACTGACTTGTGCAGACATTGCAACACTGCCTCTGAAACCATACAACATATAACAGGAGCGTGTAAATCACTTGCACAAACTGATTATAAACACCGCCATGATCAAGTCGCTGCAATTATACACCAACATTTAGCATATAAATATAAACTAGTTAGTGAAATGATACCATATTATAAATATAAACCAGAAATAATATTAGAAAGTAAAGATCAGAAAATTTACTGGGACCGAACGATAATAACAGATAAAACTATTCATTACAATAGACCTGACATTACCGTTCATGACAAAACCAATAAAACAGTTTATCTGATAGATATAGCAATACCTAACTCACACAATATTCAAACCACCATTTCTGAAAAGCTCAGTAAGTATCAAGATCTCGCCATAGAAATTAAAACCCAATGGAAAGCGCAAACCGTTCATATTGTCCCCATTGTTCTTTCATCTACAGGCGTAATACCAAAATCTCTCACACAAAGCCTTAACACCCTACAGATGCCTACTTACACACTTTACATGCTCCAAAAAGCCACCATCCTTAACACCTGTCGCATCACCCGAAAGTTCCTGACTTCTTCAACACTGTCATCCACCTTTTCTATCTAAATTCCGCCTTACATACTTGGTCCCGACCCGTGTGTAAGGTTTCTTAACCTCTCTTAAATGAGAAGAAACATAAAGAACCGAAAATAATAATAATAATAACCCCATCGCCGTATCTCTACGTTGACGTCGTGGTGGGGCTTGCGCGCTTCGAACTCTAGGTCTGTGCCGGTAGAGGTTACTTTGCCGGAACAGGTCTAGGATGAGGAGCTAGACCAAGAGAGATACAGAAACCCGCAGGGCAGCATGTGGCGAGCTGCTGGGCAGTAGCGACCCCACGTACCCTATCTCCCGGGAGAAGTCATGTTCCTCATCTCTGGCTTGCCTTTATTGGCCGGCTGGAGTGAACACTGACGAGAACTGACCTCCCACCTCATTCTTGCCTTTATTGGCTGGCTTGAGTAGAGATTCGCAATTCGCAATTTTTTTTTGTCTCCATATTCTGCAATAGTCCTACACCATCCGGGGGTTGTCCTTGGGTGCACTTGCGTAGTACGCACAGGGATAATCGTCGGTTAGTGCCTCATTTCCATTGAAAGCGTCTAACGGGCCTCTGCGAGTTGGCTTCGGCCCCTCATATGCCTTCTAAAGGTCCGGGACCCTGGGGTCCCGAGAAATATCAAAAAAAAAAATATATATTTATTCAAGTTATAAAGTAAAACAGAAAATACAATTTTGCTTAAATCTATGTCAAGTTCACTAGTGTTATTTGCCTGAACTAGGACATCCTGTCTTTCAGGCGAGAGGAGGTAAAAATATTGAGATATAATCACTGTAATTTTACAAAATAAAATAGTCATCTAATAGGTATGTAAGTAAGGTGTAAAATCTTACTTTCTAAAATCTTATCATACTAACTTATCGAACTAATTAAAAATAAATAGTACGCTAAACACTCTTTATTTCAATACTACTAACAACTTCTCTGTATCTTCATAGGACAAACTTTGAAGAGCTACCTTGAGAGTTTTCTTGCAATTTGCATAATTTAGGGAATAGATGTTTGCTTTTGCATTTAGTCTGTTATACAGTAATGGTCCAAGGAAAACATGAAATTTGGCTGTGAAAGCATGTCTTGTACTATTTGTGGGGCAAACAATATCTTTCCGTCTCTTTTTAGTAAATTCAGTGCTGTAGCGAAGGGCTGCGTGTTGTTTTAGTACAATGCTCATTATGAATAATTGTCGAACTGTTAGTACTTCACAAGACTTATAGAGCAGGTTAGTGGGAAAGAGGAACGGGCGGCAAGTAGACACCTTGAGAATCGCTCTTTGCGCTCTTTCGATGGGTAGTAATAAAGTTTTACATGCTCCACCCCATGAGGTAATGCAGTACGTCAAAATTGACTGACATAGAGCAAAGTAAACTTGCCTAATTATTATTGGGTCTGCAATATATCGTAGCTTTTTGAATACGTATATCAGCTTACGAATTCTACTATTTAGAGCATCCATATGTTGTTTGAACGTTAGGGTTTCATCAATTATAACACCCAAGTATTTAATTTTATTCGACTTATTAATATAGGGACACATAAACGGGCAATCTGCAGGTACTGTACAGCAATGAGCATACAACGTTAAAGGAATATTAGAAGTTGGTTTGCGCATCGAAAACTTTATATAATTTGTCTTGTCTGCATTTAGAGTTAGTGAGTTAAGCTGAAGCCATTTATTTACAACACTAAAGCCGTCTTGCGCGAGCTTGTAGACATCATGTTCCGATTCAGCCGAAAAAAGAAGGGCAGTGTCATTAGCATACGATATTATTGTGCCATGCTTTAGCTTTAGATTACAAAGGTCATTTATGTATATCAGAAACAAAGTGGGCCCTAAAATACTTCCTTGGGGAACACCAAATGACGTATTTTTTTGCTCTGCGCTGAGAACACTGCCAATCTTCACGCACTGAGTACGGCCTTCTAAGTAACTTTTGAAGAGTTTCAGCTGAATGCCTCTTATGCCCACTGTCTCAAGCTTGCGCAACAGAATAGGAATGGAAACTGTGTCAAAAGCCTTGGCGAGGTCCAGGAAAATTCCTATTGTATGGTTACCCTTGTCAAATTCTTGCGCCAGATAGTCAGTCAGATGATGAATGGCATCGGCAGTTGAAAGTTTAGGTCTAAATCCAAATTGTCGTTCCGACAAAATTGATTTGTCTTCCAGATATTTGAACAACCTTTTGTTTATTATTTTTTCCAATATTTTAGACATAGAAGGCAGTAGAGAAATAGGTCTGTAATTTGTTACTTGCTCTCTACTGCCTGATTTATATATAGGGACAACAACTGCTTTTTTGAGGCACTCCGGAAATATACCCAAAGATAAACACATGCGAAAAATATAAGCCAGGGGTGGTACTAAAATTTTCCTGAACTGTTTAATAATTTTATTTGATATGTTATCCCAACCAACTGCACAGTCGTCTTTCAAAGTCATGATTATACTTTCTATCTCAGTCTCGTCAGTATCTAGCAGAGCAAACGATGTTAAAGTGGAATTCCCTGTAATAGGAGTGCCCGTTAGATAAAGTGATTGACTCCGATTTTTTTCTGCCAGACACTTTCCAACGTTAACAAAGAAATTATTTGCTATGTTAGCAGATGTCAGCTGTGTCGAGTGCGCTTGTAATAAACCTGAAGATGACTCATTTTGTTTCGCCGAATATGTTATATTCTTAATACATTTCCAGATCTTTTTACTACTTGTTCCAGCCTTTTCTAATGCAGATTTATCGTAGTTGCTTTTAACTTTTTTGAGTAGATCATTACAAAAATTACGATATCTTTTGTATGACAGTTGAAGCATAGCATTATCTGGATGAGATTTAGTTTTCATGTGCAGTTTATCTCAATGCTTCATACAGCGGATAAGACCTGTCGTGATCCAGGGTTTTATGTTGCAATTTTTGTTGCTTAACTGCGATATAACCGTATTTTTCTGAATTGCATGTCGCACATTTTCTATTACATACAACATACAAAACTGCGGGTCAGCGGAATTATAGACTGGATCGAAATTGATGACACGCAAATCTTCCTCAAGTTTATTTATATTCAATTTAGAAATTGTGCGAGTGTTTTGCTTAGGTATGTTACAATCTAGAGTTAGTAGGGCAGCATCGTGATCAGTTATTGTCGAGTTAACAACAAGTGCAAGTGAGGGGTCATTTGATTTTAGCATGACATGATCCAAACAGGAGCCACTATGATGTGTAGGAAAGCTGTGTGCGGGGAGTAGGCCATGATATGCGCATAGGTTGAGGTAGTCATATTACATACCCTATAGCCTTCCTCAAGAATTGGGCTAGGTTATTATTATTATTTATTGAGGAAGGCTATAGGCTATGATAACATCACGCTACACCCAATAGGAGCGCAGCAGCAATGAAAAATGTTGCAAAAACGGGGAAAATGTATTCCTTTGAGAGCTTCCGTTGCGTGCGCTGCGTAACCGGTGTGGATAACGGTGTGAGTTTCACATTTATATAATATCTTTGTTTATATTATTTACGCAGATATAATGTGTTACTGTTTGTTTGTCCCAAATAAATAAATAAATAAATTAATAAACGGTTGAAGTTACGCAAAAATCATGTATGACGGAAATGTTCCTCTTAAAAAGTTCTAAACAAAAGTCCGCTATGCCATATCTTTTAAGGTCTATCTTTCAAGGTTGGCTCACTATAAATGTTTTAATAGTAATCAAATTTGTTATAAAATAATGCATTATTTGTGAAGGTGTTTTCTAGTCTATAGCCTTCGTCGATAAAATGGGCTATCCAACACTATAAGAATTTTTAAATTCGAACCAGTAGTTCCCGAGATTAGCGCGTTCAACCAAACAAACAAACACACAAACTCTTCAGCTTTATAATATTAGTATAGATAGTGACCGATTATATTAGTACTGTGGTTGGACATCTATAAGATATCGAACTTCAGCATAGAGATCGCTCCCACAGCCATGGCCGAAGTAGGGCTAGTGGCCTTCCTTGCAGTGAGCTGCACTGGCCTCATGATAGTATGGCGTAGCGGCATGCGCGCGCAGCCGGCGGCCGGCGGCGGCGGCGGCGGGCGGTCCGCCACTCGCCAGTAAGCCCGCGCCGCCGCGTCGCTCGCACGCACGCCGCCGGCGCGCTCCACTACATCGCGAGTGCACGCGTCGTCGTACGACACTCAACTTTGTACAACACAACTTTTTTATAAATTCTTGGAGAAATGGACACGTGCGCGGCAGTGGAGTGACCGTCCTGCTAGCGCCGCGACTACCGCAAGTGTGCCGAGTGTGAGTGCAGTGCAGTGGCAGTGGTCAGTGCGGATGCCTGCGAGGAGAGCCGGCAGGTGCAGTGTGGACGCTGCGCGCCACTCGCATGTGAGTCTGCTGCACTTCGGAAACTCTCGACACTCGGTGGTGTTGTTCATACGCTCGTGTCGGTTAGCTGATGATTATTCCATTTGATCCCTGGAGCTATGAGCATAGCATTGGGTGAAGCATTCAGTATTCAGTGATGTTGTTGCTAAACAAAGTATGCGTGCCCAGTAAGTCGAAGTCGAACGAAGGCGGTTGATAATTTTCTCGAGACTCGCTATGTTTTAATGTTGATGGAACTCGTTGTCGTTGTTCAGTTGATTGCTATTGTTAGTTCTGTGGCGGACGTTGGAGAGGCGGGGCGCCACATTTATGTAATTTGAGAGTATTCATTGGTATTTTGATAGCCATCCGTATCGTATCCGTACAAGTTTACTCGTACACAGATTTCTGTGGCGCCAGTTCTTCGAAACTAAAATATCTATATAAAAGGAGAAACTGACTGACTGACTGACGTATCAACGCACAGCCGAAACTACTGGGACTAGGAACGTGAACTTTTGCACACGGCTTTCTTTTGTAATGTAGGGGAGCATTAAGAAGGGGTTTTTGGAAATTCGACCTTGAAGGGGGTGAAAAGGGGATATTTCGTTTGTATGAAAAATCTTAGTCCATGAGTTAATAAACTTGAAACTTGGCCCAAATACTTATCTTAGTAAATTATAAACTTTGTAATTTTTGGTTTTTCTAAACTACCCTCACGAGGGGGATTGGGGGGTGTCAAAATTTGTATGGAAGAATTTTAACACGCAATCCGATTCACTCGAAACTCAGTATTTATACTTAAGTCCAAAAACAAAGAATAACCTATATCAAGGTTTTTCGAAAAGCTACCCCGGACGGGGTGAAAAGGGGTAGTCAATTTTACAGGGGATAATTTTACTGCGTGGCTTGATTAACTCGAAAATTGGTATGAATAATCTTTGAGTCAAGTTTTGGAAATATTCTAAACGATTTCTTAAAATTCCACCCCTGTGGGGGTGAAAAGCGGGGATATAATTTAGATGAAAAATCTTATTCATTTGGTTAATAAACTTGAAACTTGGCACGAATATTTGCCTAAATAAGCAATAAAGTTTCTTACTATTGGTTTTCAAAACTACCCCTGACGCGGTGAGAAGGGGTAGTTAGATTTTTAAGAGGAGGATTTTACTGTGTGGCTTGATTAACTCAAAAGTTGATATAAGAAATCTTTAATTTCAGTTATGGAAAAATCCGAAACGATTTTTCGACATTCCACCCCTGTGGGGGTGAAAAGAGGGGATACAGATTATATGAAAAAACTTATTCCTTTGGTTAATACACTTGAAACATGGCAATATTTGCCTCAGGAAATAATAAAAATTGTCACTCTTAGTTTTTTAAAACAAGTAAGGAACACTAGGACCGTAAGAACAGTAAGGAACAGTAAGGAAACATTTTAACGCGCTGTCATATTAACTCGAAACTCGGTACTAATACTTTTTCGGAAGTCGGTGTCTTTGGATCTGTATTTTAGGTTTTTGCCACTGACTTCCGAAATTAAAGTTATTTTTCACTTTGTAGTGTTTGTTTTGGAAGTCGGTTGTTTTTATTGTTCACTTTTTAGTGAGTCTGTTTGTAATTTATCTGAGTTACAATAGCCTAATGACAACTGCTCATCACCTTTTACAAAACATTGCTTTTCCCGATGCAGGGACGTTAATTGTTGAGGAGTTCTCCTGGTACTTCACCAACAGCTCCACTTCACCATATGCATTGTGACGAGCTTCTATTGCTCAGCAATAATTTTAAAGTAATGGAATCGCAACCCGTGAAATACTTATTATTGAGTTGTTCCGGTGGCCATCTTACCATCTGTGGTCTTCGTCATCAGTTCCACTTCACCAAATGATGCTTTCCGAGAGCAAATGCACAAGCTACTATAAAAAATACAAAAATCGCTATAGGTGTGCCTATATTGAAGAGTTCCCTCGATTTCTCCAGGACCCCATCATCAGATCCTGACCTGATGACAATGGGACCACCTGGAAAGTATACCCTTTCAAACAAAAAAAGAATTTTCCAAATCAAGTCTTCGAGTAATCGGGGAACCATAAAAAAAAATATTCCGAAGAACTGAGAACCTCCTCCTTTTTTGAAGTCGGTTAAAAATAATTTATAGTCAGAATGCATCTCATGAGCATTTCCAATAAGCCCCAACACGGCTAGGATACATTGTTTTATTACTGATCTGAGTTCAATGATACCATTTTCATCAGAAGCATTTATTTAAATTTGCTTCTTCATAGTGGTTTAACTATCTTAATCGAGATATCTTATCGCCTCCCGTGAAATACTTATCATTGATGAGTTCCTGTAGCCATCTGTGGCCTTCTTCATCAGTTCCACTTCACCAAATCATACTTTCAAATGCTTGATTTGTTGACGAAAATACCAAAATCACTATGTGTTTGCCTATAATGTTTGAGGACTTCCCTCAATTCCTCACGGATCCTATCATCAGCACTGGATTTGGATAAAAAAGGGCCCAATCTGGAAGTCCAATCCTTTCAGATAAAAAATAATTTTTCAAATCAGTTTATAAATGACGGAGTAACGGTAACAAACATTAAAAAAAACCATACAACCGAATTGATAACCTCCTCCTTTTTTGAAGTCGGTTAAAAGTAGTAACGAAGTCAGAACTGTGCATTGCATATATTTGAAAAGAAGTGATTGAACGAGTCTGTTGCGCACACTATAGTTTTTAGAATTTTTGTCCGGTTGTTGTTTGTCGGGATGTATATTCCGGATTGGCGCCAAAACGGTTGATTGAATTTAGAGGAAATTTGGCATACAGATGTTTTAGAACCTGGATTAACACGTAGGATAGATACTAATTTGATATATTCCGACATACACGCGGGCGAAGCCGCGGGCCAAAGCTAGTTAACGATAAACGTTCAAGCGAGACCAGTCAACGCAAATCAAGAACTCGTCGCAAACGAAAGCATAGTTTGCGGTGAGTTTGTTGGGACACAAAGAGACAGCGAGTCGTCCGCGAGCGCGAGCAGCCGTCAGAGCCGGGAAACGCGCGCCACTCGGTACGCATCACACCGCACACGTCAGACGGCTCATATCACTTTCATCTGCGTGACGGCACAGTGACGCGCTTCGTGAGCCGCCGCCGCGTGTGCCCGCTGACTGACCCCGTCACGTCCCGACACCGTGAGGAGTCCCGCACGTCTACTGTTGCGGGATAGCTCGTGACGTGAGCACGCGGCGGGGGAGCGCTCCACAAGCGATAACTTTTGACGTGAAACGTCTTCCATTTCGGTCAGTATGCGGTCACGTGCAAAAGCCTAACGAAATATGTAATGGCAAGATGGCTTATTACTTTGGAAGTATAGCATCTGCTGGCATTATTTGATTACCATCATTTGACTCCCACTGACTTTCATTAGATTCCCTTGACATTGTAGTTTTGATTTGTTGACATTGTTTTTATTATTATTTTATTATGTCGCAAGCGCTACTGCTGAGCATGAGGTCCTGGGTTCGATTCCCAGGTCGAGCAAAGTGTTATTGGATTTTTCAATCTGGAATTTCTCAGTAGCAGCCCGGAGTCTGGATTTGTGCCCATTGGTAGCAATAGGCTTTTTTTTTTTTTTTTTGTGGATGGGAAATCATCAAATGACTTCTCCCGCTCTGGGCGGAGCGGGAGGGCGTGTCAGACTTTTACTGACTAGAACCCACCCGTGTTCCTTCTGTTGCCTGTGCCGGGGCCACGGTAACTCTTTCGAACATCCCGCAACCCTAGCTGGCATCGGCCCTAGCGGACCCCGTCAATAGTGCTGACATCTCTTTGAGGCGCGCGTGGAACACGACGCGCCGTCGACTCGGGCCTGGTCCTTACCGGACGGCGAGCTACCCATTGCTCGCCGTCCGCAAGCCCGCGCCTACGGTGGCCGGGAATCGGCTGCCGATTCCCGACGCCCAGGGCGTCTCCTGCGACGACTAGGGGCGTGAGGGTGCAAAGCTTGCCTCTCCCTCACGCGTCCCGCCTCCTCCTTCACGAGCATTACTGCTTCGCAGAAGGAGGTAATGGCTTCCCATGCACTCTCGCTCCGTACCATGGCCTGGACCAGGGCCGGACGCGAGAGATCGCCGCCGCCGATCGCTTCCGCGAGGACACGGCGGTGCTCCGCCCAAGCCGGGCAGACCTCCACCGTATGCTCCACCGTGTCCTCCGGGCGATCCACACAGTGGTGACACCCGGGCGTTTCCTCCCGCCTTATCCGGAACAGGTACCTCCCGAAGCACCCGTGTCCGGTGAGGACCTGCGTCAGGCGGAAGGTGAGGATGCCGTGGCGCCTCTCCAGCCACTCCTCAAAGAGGGGACTTATCGCCGCAATTGTGGCGTGCCCAGCGCTGGGTTGCGATAATCGCACTCTCCATGCCGCCATGAGATCCTGCCGGAGCTCTGTCCGCCGTGCCGCGATTTCTCGTGGCAACGGAGTTACGCCCCGGCGTCCTGCCTCCTCGCGCCACTCCCAGATGTGCGCGAGGACTTTTGCCTCCAGATCCCATGGCGGTAATCCGGCAAGGAGGTTCGCCGCCTCCCCGGAGACCGTGCGGTATCCCCGGGCTAACCGGATGGCCATGACCCTCTGGGACGCGTTCAACCGACGGACCGGTCGCCGCCTCACGGAACGCGCCCACACCGGAGCTCCGTAAAGGGCCATGGACCGCACGACCCCCGCGTAGAGCCTCCGGCAGGAGGCGTTTGGACCCCCCAGATTGGGCAGGAGCCGCCCCAAGGCAGCCCCGGCCCGCTCCAGTCTGGGAGCCAAACGTCGGAAATGCTCCAGTAGCAATAGGCTTGCCCCCTGTTACATGGGACTTAAACATAACTGGCGAAATGTGGGTGTACTATAGGTACACCTCTGACTAAGTCTTCGGGGAAACAAGGCGTGATGTTATGTTATTATTTTTACATTTTCATGTTAAATTAAGATTTGTATGTATCTCATGTGTCGTAAAGGTGTAATTTTTAATATGGGAGGACCTGAAATAAATGTTTTTTTTTTTTTATAATTAGGGAATAGAACCACCTACCACCAACGTCCGTCTGGCTTATTGCAAGAGACGAAAATGATAAATGATATTTACACATACATAATATAACATCACGCCTGGATTCCCGAAGGGTTAGGCAGGGGTGCACCTATAGTACAAAAAAAATAATTTATTTGCATAAATAAGGTACAGAAAGTCCTTAAGATATTACATCGATCACTTATTTTACCAGTAATGTCGGCAAATTTTAGATATGAATGAAATATTATTTTAAGAAATGAATGAATAAACTTGAATAATGCATGCGATTAGTAAATTATAATTAAATTAAATTCGGTCACAATTAAATAATACATTAGGTACATTAATTATCACAATTCACAACTTATAATCTAAAAATTCAAGTACACTTTAAAAGCATTTATCATAAAGCATTTTTTGTTAAATTACGCTTAAATTTCAAAAATGGAAGTCTTTTTATGTTACCTGGAACACACCTACATTTCGCCAATTATGTTTAAGAGGGCTGTCGCATTGTCTCACCTCTCGCGCTCACACGGAACAAAATTTTAGAAATGGAAGTGTTTTTATGTTACCTGGAACACGCCCACATTTCGCCAATTATGTTTAAGAGGGCTGTCGCATTGTGTCACCTCTCGCGCTCACACGGAACAAAATTTTAGAAATGGAAGTGTTTTTATGTTACCTGGAACACGCCCACATTTCGCCAATTATGTTTAAGAGGGCTGTCGCATTGTGTCACCTCTCGCGCTCACACGGAACAAAATTTTAGAAATGGAAGTGTTTTTATGTTACCTGGAACACGCCCACATTTCGCCAATTATATTTAAGAGGGCTGTCGCATTTTGTCACCTCTCGCGCTCACACGGGACCAAATTTTTAAGAATGTTAAATGAAAAGATGATTTTTTGAAAATTGGCGAACTAATAAATACCCCAATATTAATTTAATAGGTAATTATTTATAACACAATTCTATTGTGTTATCTAATAAACTCAGCTCAATAAGCATTATGATCTGTTTTCGAGATGAGTTAAATAAATGCTACAATAAAAATGTGGTTTTAATAATAACTATTAAATTAATATTATTTATTTATTCGTTTATTGATTACATTTTTCATAAAAGCATCATGCTGTAAGTACGTTATTTGAGTTCGAAGATTAAAAACAGTAGTAATGTAATAAAAATGACTTGGAATATTATTAATAGTGAAACGGGAAGGTCTAGTAATCGAAATACTGACCTGTAGCCTGTCTATTAATGACAACATAATAAAATCAGACTCACAAGTCGCCATGGCCTTTGAAAATTTCTTTGCAGATATTCCCGTTTCAACTACTAAATCCCTTAACTCATCACCTTCTGTTGCTGAGTCTTTGCTTAAGGAAAATGTTGATGTTTGCGATACGGAATCTCATTTTGAACATATTACCTGTCGAGATGTAATTAAAACCTTTCACACTTTAAATGTAAAAAATACAGCAAATCTGTGGGGTAATTCTGTAGAAGTTGCCAAGTCTATTATTGACATTGTAGCACCTACTTTAGCTCTTATCTTTAATAATTGTATCGACTGTGGGGAGTTTCCTGACCTTATGAAAAATAGTAAAGTAATACCTTTGTTTAATCAGGTAGTACATCCGACCCCACAAATTATAGATCTATTTCAGTACTACCTACCTTTAGTAAAATTTTTGAGAAATTAATTTTAGAACAATTGCAAAGATTTTTTAATAAACATAAATTATTACATAACAAACAGTTCGGTTTTACAAGGAGTCGTTCAACTACTGATGCTGGTGTTGAACTATTAGGACATATTTATAATGCATGGGAAGAAAAATGCGATGCCTTGGGCATCTTTTGTAATTTGCCCAAGGCATTCGATTGCGTTCTTCATGAAACGTTAATCAGGAAACTCCGGCACTACGGGATCCGAAACACCGCTTTGGATCTTCTTACTTCATACTGGAGTAATAGGATTCAGTGCGTTGACGTTAATGGGAAAAGATCTCCCGGATCTACAGTAAAAATGGGAGTCCCGCAGGGCTCAATTCTTGGTCCTTTCTTGTTTCTTATTTATATTAACGACCTGCCTTACCTCGTAAAAGACGATCATGATATAGTGTTGTTTGCGGATGACACTTCACTTTTGTTTAAACTTAAACGTCAGCAGCTGGTTACTGACGATGTAAATAGCGCGATCTCAAAAGTAGTTCACTGGTTTAATGTAAATAATTTACTTCTTAATAAAAAAAAAAACCAAATGCCTTAAGTTTACGCTGCCTCATGTTAGGTAGGTGAAAACTAAGGTGTTGATAAAGGGCAAAAAATTGAATCCTGAAGATAGCACAGTATTCTTGGGCTTAACTTTGGATGCTAAGCTTCAGTGGGGCCCACATATAGATAAATTGTCAAAAAAACTAAGCTCTGCAGCATACGGTGTTAGAAAAATTCGTAATTTAACTGACATAGAGACAGCCCGTTTAGTGTACTTTAGCTATTTTCATAGTGTAATGTCATACGGTATTCTGTTGTGGGGAAATGCCGCCGACATTCAGACTATCTTTGTTTTGCAGAAAAGAGCTGTTCGATCAATTTATAAGTTAAGTCCAAAACACTCTCTCAGAGAGAAATTTAAAGAGATTAATATAATGAGTATATTTTTTCAGTATATTTTCCTTCTCAGTATATTTTTGAAAATCTTTTATATGCCCATAAAAATATAAAATTGTTTAAAAAATACAGTGATATCCATAATAATTATGAACACTAGTAACAAACACAAATTTGTTGTACGTACAACAAGGCTCAAGAAAATAGGTGGCTCGTTCAGATGTCAATGTATACGTTTTTATAATAAACTTCCAAGCCCCGTTCAAGATCTGAGCCTTAATAAATTTAAATCATTTATTAAACGTAAGTTGTGCCAGAAAGCCTTTTATACCGTTAAAGATTACAATGATGACAAAAAGGATTGAGCTGCTCCAATTAGTTTTTTTTTATAATATACATACTGATTTTTTTTTGTTCTTTTCATTTTGCTAATTTTTTTTTCTTAAATACACGTTGTCATTGATGAATTTTATATATAATAATAATAATAATAATTCTTGCCATTTTATCCGTGTATTGTATTTATCAAACATTGGTCAGGCAGGGGCCATAGTCCTTCCATAGTTTTAGATAATCAGTCCACTTTAGCCATCCAAACCCATAGCCCAATATTTTTTTTTGTCTCCATATCCTGCAATAGTCCTACACCAACCGGGGGTTGTCCTTGGGTGCACTTGCATAGTACGCACAAGGATAATCGTCGGTTGGTGCCTCATTTCCATTGAAAGCGTCTAACGGGCCTCTGCGAGTTGACTTCGGCCCCTCATATGCCTTCCAAAGGTCCGGGACCTTAGGGTCCCGAGAAATATCAAATAATAATAATAATAATCCGAGGGAACCCAACTCTCGGATTCCATAAACCTTAGAGCCCTCTCCGCAACCGAAACCTATAAGTATTTGGGTATGTTGGAAGTGTTGGGCATTAATGCTGCTGACATGAAGCAATCGTTGAAGGAGCGCTTCTTTGGCCGCCTGAAGAAAGTATTTAATAGTCTTCTATCAGGCGGAAACAAGGTGCGCGCCTTCAACGGTTGGGTCATGCCGGTTTTGATGTACTCTTTCGGCATACTCAAAGACAAGGGCCTCACCCCGCTCTCCTTGGCTAAAGAGAACTGGCGCAAGCCTGTAGTGCTTGACACTAACGATCGCCTGGAGGTATGGCAGAGTAAGGAGCTTCACGGACGCTTTTTCCGGGCCCTACATGAACCCGATGTAGATTTCCCAGCGTCCGTAGCCTGGCTGCGTTTTGGTGACCTCTTTGGGGAAACCGAAGGTTTTGTCTGTGCAATTATGGACGAAGTTATCATGACGAACAATTACCGGAGATTTATTGTGAAGGACGGCACGGTTGACATCTGTCGGGCATGCCACCGTCCGGGAGAATCAATCCGACACATCATCTCCGGGTGTTCTCGTCTAGCTAACGAAGAGTACTTGCATAGACACAACCTTGTAGCCAGGATTATCCATCAGCAACTTGCTCTGAAATACAGTCTCGTGGAATCGGAAGTGCCGTACTACAGGTATGTGCCCGACCCAGTTCTCGAAAATGGACATATCACATTGTACTGGGATCGAACCATCATCACTGACAGGACTATTGCTGCCAATAAGCCTGATATAGTGGTGGTGGATCGAATAGAGCGGCGCGCAATGATTATTGACGTAACTGTCCCGCATGACGGGAACCTCGTGAAAGCCGAGAAAGATAAACAAATCAAGTATCTTGACTTGGCCCGCGAGTTTGTCGACATGTGGGATGTGGACTCAGCGATCACTGTGCCGATAGTTGTATCAGCCAATGGCTTAATTGCCAAGAGCCTCGACCAACACCTAAGGAGGCTCTCGTTGGGCAGCTGGATTAAGGGCTTGATTCAGAAAGCGGTACTTCTGGACACGGCTCGCATTGTTAGGAGGTTCCTCTCTCTAGAGCCCTGACCGCCGGTAGCTTGGACCCTGTTCCCGATACCGGTGGGCAACTATTTTTTATATTTTTTAATGTTTTTTTATAATCTTTATATTCTAATATTTAAAAATATAATTTATATGTATTTATTTTAATAAAGGAATAACATAATAATAAGCCCCCTAAACAACCACACGTCCTGATTGACCATCTAATCACGTGGGGGGCGGACACACGAATGAAAAGTTACTGGCGTGGCTAACCTGGCTCTGGAAACCCATTCAACATGGAGACACGTTCAAAAAGAAAACGTTTAGGACCGCTGCCCGGGGGCGATCGCCGGGGCGCATCTGGAGCTGACGCTGGGTGTCTCAGCATGCGAACCGTCAGCGGTGAGGAGCTGAACAGGCGGGCTCCCAACGACAAAGATGTTACAGCCGAAATCATTGACGATGGTGACAGACTGACGGACAGGACAAACACCCCCGTAGAACCGTATAGTCCAAGTACAGTATCTTACACACCTTCTAGACCATCATCACCATCCATACCATCGTCACCCATACCATCATCACCTGCCATTATTAGTTTAAATACAGTCCCACCCACTCCGACCTTGAATGTTGCGCGGGAGGTATCTACCTTTTTACCCGCGTCCACCAAGGCTGGAAAAGCAAGAGTTCGCATGAGATGGAGCAAAGAAGTTAACCTATTCATCATGCGAACTTACCTTCACATCACTAAATTAGAGACCGACTTGACCACGTACAGAAAACAATTACATGAACTTTTTACACGTCTTTATCCTGAGATTTCCGTTTCAGAACAACGGATTTCAGATCAACGAAGAACTATAATTAGGAATAAACTCTTATCACAAGTCGAATTAGATCAGTTAAAAGAAGAAGTACGCACACAATTACGACAGGAGTCAGAAAACTATGCAGACACTGACACTATCATACTAACACAAAACACAAACGAAAATATTCTGCAAGAACAACCACAATCGCTCACTCAATCACATCCTAATAGTCAATCTCTAACATACAACCAATCGCAAGCTTACACGCAAACTGCACACACATCCACACAAACCGATTCCTTAACCCTAACGCTCGAAAATGATATTGAGACCTTAGTTGTCGCTGATCAAAACCTAACCACAGATAGGTCTACATCCAAGAAATACATGACAAATTTAGAACAACAATAACACTATACTCTGGGATGGATCCAGCAGTCCGACCAAAACTACCTAAACTTAAATACACCCCTAACCTATTTCGTTTAGTTAATTTATTTAACGAAAATATACTCATACAATTTATGTCGGATGACACACACCTTATAGACATACATTTACTTATTTATTGCACAGCGATAGTTATATCTGAAGAACTCAACTTTAAAATCACGGACCACACAGTAATCTCCAGAACAAGTCGTAATGTCAAACCAGCATGGCAACAAAGATTAGAAAAAGACATTGAAAAATTAAGAGCGGACTGTGGTAGACTCACACATATTAACAGCATCAGATCAAATAAAGTAGTTAGGAGAGTTGAAACAATATTTAAAAATTATTCTAATCACGCTAGACACGAAAGTAATAATAGGAAACCTGAGAAGTTTTTGGATACACTAAATCAGAAACTAGCTCTTAAAGTTCATAGGCTTAGGAGATATGTGAAGGCACAAAAGCGCAAAAATGATAATGCAACATTTGCAATGAATGAAAAAGTATTTTACAGAAACATACAGAAATCTCACACCGACACAACAATAGAAAACAACACAGACGCACCATCGAAAGAACATCTAGAAAAATTCTGGTCCAGTATATGGGAAGAACAAGTGCAACACAATGATAAAGCAATCTGGATTACAGAAGAAGAAACAAAATGGCGATCAATAGTTGAAATGGAATTTAAAGAGATAACAGAAACTGATATTACAAATATAACAGCTAGATTACATAACTGGAAGTCACCAGGTATAGACAAAATACAAAATTTTTGGTACAAAAAACCAGCTCAGACCATGTGTTAGCGACAAAAGTTATCGCAGTGTCATATGCGAAAGATGTTATCTTGGCATCTGGGATATTTAAATTGCATAAGTCATTTATAAAAACTAGAAATAAGGTGGGACCCAAAATGCTTCCTTGTGGAACGCCATAGTAGATAGGAAGCTCACTGCTGCTGTGACGATCAATCCTTACTATTTGGGAGCGATTTGTGAGGTAACTTTGAAAGAGGTTAAGTTGCAACCCCCTGACACCCATCCTTTCAAGCTTGAGTAAGAGAGAACAAACGGGGACGGTGTCGAATGCCTTCGCAAGATCTAAAAATATTGTGAGGACCTTTTTATTACTGTTTAGGTTTTGTACGATATTATTAGTTAATTCCTGAACTGCATCACAGGTTGACTTGTTTTTACGAAATCCAAATTGTTGCGGTGATATTAGTTTGTAATGTTCTAGGTAGTGTACAAGTCTTTTATTTATAAGACGTTCTAGTACCTTGGATAGGGCCGTCAGAACTGCAATGGGACGGTAATTATTCGGTAATTTCCCGTCGCCTTCCTTGAAGACCGGGTGAATGATTGCCTTTTTCAGAGAAGAGGGAAAGATAGCAGTCTCGAAACAGAGGTTAAAAATATGGCATAGTATGGGTGCCAGGGAGATTGAGTACCTCTTCAGGATGTAGGGGGATATGCCATTCCAGCCAGTAGCAGCATCAGAGCGCAATGAACGGATGACTGTTTCAATTTCGTCAAGGTCAGTAGGGTCGATATACAATGACATGAATATTTACTTTGTAAAATGTTATATTATTTTAATTACTGTGAATGTGAAGACTATGTGGGTCCTTGTTTTTTTTTCTTTTTCTTAGCTTTAATCATAGTCTGCCAGTTTGAGTAAATTATGCGGCCTACCCAAATGTCCTTTCTTTGGTATTGTTCGTCGAATCGTTGAGCTCCTTAACTTTTATGTTGAGCTGTACGATTACTGACAGATGCTTGCACTGACTGGACAGGTCCACT
Organism: Fissipunctia ypsillon; assembly: GCA_947568875.1. Taxonomy (NCBI): domain Eukaryota; kingdom Metazoa; phylum Arthropoda; class Insecta; order Lepidoptera; family Noctuidae; genus Fissipunctia; species Fissipunctia ypsillon. The sequence continues at coordinate 94,632 of OX387662.1, forward strand.
CAATCTGTGTGGTTCTTTCCTCAAAAGACCATTTCAGACACCAACCTACATGGTCTTCACATGATCTGACCAAGATTATGTCTGGACTTTAAAAGAGACTGTGACCTCTGAGTTTGTTTCGGCCTTTCTTCTCAGAGTAGTCAGATAGGAAACGCCGGCCTCATCTCGTTAAAAAAAATGTTTGACGTGTAAAAGTGTTTGTATAAACCTACTTACAGAAATAAAATCATTTATCATTTATAATTCAGATCATTATGGACCCTGTAGGGCACAGCAAAAGGGTAGGAGAGAGGAAGCTCTGTTTTAGGAGATCATGAATAATAATTATTGCTATATTATTTAATTTATTAATATTGCTATTTTATTTTATTATTATTTTTGTTATATTATTTCTTTATTATTATATTATTTATTAATAATTACCACATCATTAATATATTTTAAACATACCCTATAAATTGCGTGATTATCATTAATTATTGTTATCAATTCATCATCTGCCTAGCCTTTTCCCAACTATGTTGGGGTCGGCTTCCAGTCTAACCGGATGCAGCTGAATACCAGTATTATTGATTTAATTATTGTTATCAATTATTATTCTTATATTATTTTTATTATAGTAGTAATTTCCTTAACATATACTATATACATTTCTTCCATTACCTATTTATGTTTGTCATTTCAATGTTCATCTAAGGAATAATAACATTTGTTTATCAGTAATATTTTAAGTTTTGTTATAATTGAATTGAACTTTTCTTCTTTCTTTATTTTGTCTGGTAGTTTGTTGTATATTTTTATAGACATTACGTAGGGGCTTGTAGAATGCATTGTTAGCTTGGATGTTGGTATGTTTAGCCTAGACCGGTGCCTAAGTGTATACTGTGATTGGATCTCTTTACGTTTTGTGTAGAACTCTTGATGCTTACGGACAAATTTACATATTTCTAGAATGTAACTACTGGGGAGGGTTAGAATATTATGTTTTAGGAAATAGGGTTTGCAGCTGTCAGTTTGATCAATATTTACCAAGATTCTAACTAATTTCTTTTGTAGGGTAAAGAGTGTCAGTGCATGGGTACTATTCCCCAGAGGGTTACGCCGGCGCCGGAGCTAAGCCATGCGTTGGCACACGCGTAGTAGGTGGCGAGGGCAGTTTGTAGATCGGTTGTCTTTTTAGTTTCGCGGAGAGCGTATGAGCATTTTGAAATTTTAGAACGGGTTTTTTGTATTTGTGTTTTCCAGTTAATATGTTTATCTATTATTAGTCCAAGTAATGTAAATTCATCAACAGTTTCCAATTTTGAGCCGTTAAAGGTGAAACTTAAGCGTAGAGGAGCTTTTTGATAAGGGTGGAAAATCATTAATTTAGTTTTAGTATAATTAATTTCTAAATTAAGTGAGGTCATCCAATTACATGTTTTTGTGAGTGTGGAACTGAGTTTTTCTTCTATGTTTGTGTTGTTTTGACAGGAGACTAATAATGATATGTCATCTGCGAATAAAACACTTGGCCCCTCTATGGTTTTCGGTAAGTCGTTGATGTAAACAAGGAATAATAAACAACCTATGACACTTGCTTGGGGAATGGAAGCATTCGTTATTTTGCTTTTAGATCGGATTTTTTCTATTTCTCTACTATTGTAATTAAAGTATTCGATTTCAACTACTTCTTCTCTATTTTTTAAATATGACGTTGACGTGTTCTCCGTAGGATTTAATGTTGACATGCCGCCTAGTACAGTGCCAGATGGATTGTTGCTGTTTTCTCCTATTGACGCAAAGAAGTCATTAAAAATATTCACAATTTGTTTGGGTTTGGATATAATAGTATTATTGTGTTGTAATTTTATGCTACATTTTTCCTTTTTTGGTTTTTTATTTGTTTTCTCATTTATAATGCTCCACATCGTTCTCACTTTGTTGTCTGATTTCTTTATTTTGTTTATACATTGCAATTTTTTTGCAGTGGTAACTGAACTTTTTAATATTTTTTCATAGTTTTTATAATGTTGTGTAATTATTTGGTTTTTGGTTTTATGGGAAAATAATTTTAACAATCTTTTGTTTTTGCAGGCAACTGTAATGCCCGTAGTTAACCAATATTTTTTATATTTAGTTTTAAGTTTCATTTTACGCATGGGTTGTTGAAAGAATTATAATTGTCATTTATATAATTGTTTGTTTGTATAATGTCGTGCCAGCTTTGTGTGCTTAGTATAAATTAAAAAAATTTAATGTTCGCTATGCTAAATAATCTTTTATTTGTGAACCAAATAATTTTTGTCGCTGGTTGAGGTATGCTTAGATTTATAATTGTTCCTGTTGTTGTAAACATATTTTTGTCGCTAAAATTCGTACATATTATCAAGATATGTTGAGGATTTTTCTGTAATACGCGTAGATCTTTTTATATGTTGAGTAAATTTGTATTCTAGCGTGAGATCCAGAAACTGGTTACTTTTTAAGTTGAAATCTCCACCTATAACAATGTTAAATTTATTATACTTAATATTTAAATAGTTTAGAATTTGTTTTAATTTATCAATGAATATATCTTTCTCTCTTCTATTCCAGTATATGGTAATTAATAAAAGGTTTTGTTTAGGTAACCCAGCAGCGCACACTTCCAGTACATATTCTGTAGACATGTTTGAGATATCATTTTTCTCTCTATACTCAATTTGTTCTTATAAGAGGATGCATACGCCGCCTCCTCCTCGAGTTTTCATTCAGTATGATGATGCAATATTATAGCCATTAATTTGGATGAGGGAAATTTGGTCTTCGGATAGCCTATATATATAGCTTGATAGATAGAGTTTTCTGTTAAAAATGCTTCTATAATGTGTAGCTTGTTGGATATGCTTTGTATGTTTTGGAAGAGAATCTTACAAGGTTGGTCTATGCTTTCAAAAGGAGTGATTCTTTGTGTCTTTGTTGGTGGTAGGTAGGTCGCAGATTTGGTCTACATTGTAGTTGTATGTGGTTCCCTTTGAGTCGTTCATCAATTACTTCGATGGTGGTCTATTGTTGCTGTTATTGTATCTACCCACCCTGTATGTCTCTTCTATATATCCCGTCAGGTCTACATTCATCGTGCTGTAGAATAGTTCAATGATTCTGTTGTGTAGATCCAATTCCGGTTCTGTTTTTTATTTTATTTGAGATAGGTTTGCTCTTGACTCTAGTCTAGGTCAGAGATGACAGAGACAAAGTCGATGATGGAGCGAGCTTACCCAGAAGAAGCCTGTTCACTCCCACTTTGAAGAGATCGGGGTTGTATGCGTTCGGAAACACAGACGCAGGCAGAGAGTTCCACTCCTTCGCTGTGCGCAGCACAAAAGACATTTGGAAACGCTTAGTGCGAATTGGTGGGATAGCAACTAGGTAAGGATGGTAACCTGCAGTGCGTCTAGATGTCCGCTGATAGAAGGGGGCCGGCGAAATGAGGTCGTGGAGTTCTTTAGCACACTCCCCGAAGTATAATCTGTAGAAGACCGGTTCTTTATTATTCAGTAAATCCGTAGAGAACTATTTTCTTCGTGTTTGTTTCAGTGCAAATCGCGGTTGGGGTATCTTTTCTGTTTCTTATATCTAAAATTTATTTTTTTATTTTCTCATTATCTTTTGTAAGGTTTTCAATTATTAAGTGTACTTTTTCTATTTCTTCCTTTCTTAGTTCGTTCTGAATATTTAAAGCGTCTGTTTTTAATTGGAAATCTTCCTTTAATTCAGTGATAGCTTTATTTATCTCGGTTTGGATTGTATTTTTAATTTCTTTATTATTATTATATTTTATTTTTTGATATTTCTCAGGACCCTAGGGTCCCGGACCTTTGAAAGGCATATGAGGGGCCGAAGCCAACTCGCAGAGGCCCGTTAGACGCTTTCAATGGAAATGAGGCACCAACCGACGATTATCCTTGTGCGTACTATGCAAGTGCACCCAAGGACAACCCCCGGTTGGTGTAGGACTATTGCAGGATATGGAGACAAAAAAAATATTGGGCTATGGGTTTGGATGGCTAAAGTGGACTGGTTATCTAAAACTATGGAAGGACTATGGCCCCTGCCTGACCAATGTTTGATAAATACAATACACGGATAAAATGGCAGGGGGTGACTTGCACACTCAACAATGGGCCCCCGGAAACGGTCGCTAGCACATAGTGTCGTAGCGACAAGGGGGCAACATGTCTTGAGGTGCTTAAGAGGAGTGGAGAGGTATTCCACGGCTATCAGGACAATCCCGGGAGTACGGTCAAGATCCCTACCAGCATCTTACTGGACTACTTCCTTCCTCCGAGCACGTTTGCTCTTGCGAATCTCTACTCAAGCCAGCCAATAAAGGCAAGAATGAGGTGGGAGGTCAGTTCTCGTCAGTGTTCACTCCAGCCGGCCAATAAAGGCAAGCCAGAGATGAGGAACATGACTTCTTCCGGGAGATATGGTACGTGGGGTCACTACTGCCCAGCAGCTCGCCACATGCTGCCCTGCGGGTTTCTGTATCTCTCTTGGTCTGGCTCCTCATCCTAGACCTGTTCCGGCAAAGTAACCTCTACCGGCACAGACCTAGAGTTCGGAGCGCGCAAGCCCCACCACGACGTCAACGTAGAGATACGATTATTATTATTATGGTTTTTCAATTTAATTTTCTCAGGTTAGTACCTGGTATTTTCAGAATCTCACGGGTGTGAACCAAGGTGAGATTCTAGTTATTATTCTGAGAAGATAAATTGCTCTGTACTGCAGTGAAATTATTATCCAAGTCTAGTTGTAAAAATTTTCTTACTATGCGGCAAGTGTTTAATATTGCAGCTTTTTGTAGTGCTATATATGTGTATTTGGATATATTGAGTGCATTTAAACTATTGAATATTTGTTTCGGGATAACACCTGTTGTTGATATTACTATTGGGACTATAGTGACTCTACTCATTTTCCAGACTCTGGTACTTTCCTCTTGTAATTCTGTATACTTCCTGATTTTTTCCGTGATAGTTTTTTGTACGTTATTAGTATTTGGGACCGCTATATCTATTATAAATGTGTGTTTGCTTACTGTATCAACTAGTGTTATATACTAGTGTTACTAGTGTTATATGTTATAGTGTTATGTTAGTGTGTGTGTTGTGGTGTGGTCTGTTATTGTAGTGCGGTCATAATATAATTTGGAATTTGTTTTCTAAAACAGCTGTAGGCGTGTACTTGTAATATGGTGTGTCGGGGTCCTGCATGAGTTTAAGTTTAGTTGCGAGTTTTTGGTGTATGATATTAACAAGTTGATTATGTCTATGCGTATAGTCGTTTTGGGTTAGTGTGATACAAGCTCCTGTGATATGTTGTATTGTTTCAGGTTTGCTGTGACATTTTCTACATAAATCATTTCTTATTGTACTGTCTTTTATTATGTATTTTCTATATTTTTTTGTATTTATGACTTGATCTTGTATGGCTAACATAAACCCTTCTGTTTCAGGAAACAGCTCACTTAACTCTAGCCATTTGTTAGAAGCCTCTTTATCTATGTACGTTTGGTGTAAATCGTTGGGATGTCTTCCATGTAGTTCTTTTTGCCTCCACTTCCTATGTATCTCTTCTATATGTCTCGCTTTATCTACTGTCTCAATATTGCTATCATCGCTAAGGTTCAGTGGTGTATACTGTTTGTCTATCTCTATAATTGTTTTGTGTAATTGACTGCTATTTTTCTTCCGCCTGAAAAATTGTTTTAGGTTTATGACTTGTCTTTTATGAAGATGTGATATTTCGATTAGTCCCCTGCCACCTTCTTTTCTGGACATTATAACTCTTTCTATTGCTGATTTGGGATGGTGATATCTATGTTGTGTCAGTGTAGTTCTTGTCTTAATTTCGAGAGCATGTAATTCTGTGTTAGACCATTTTATTACACCAAAAGAATAAGTAAGTATAGGAATCGCGTATGTGTTTATGGATTTGAATAAATTTTTACTAGATAGGTGCATTTTGCATAATGAATGTATTCTACTATTGTATTCTTTTCTTAGTTTATCCTTAATAGTCCTATGTTATAATAATCGTGCTTGATTGTAACCTAAATTATTATTATTATTATTCTTTATTTACTTCAGATACAGTGATCCATATTTTTGTTAGTAGGTATACTTACGAATTATGTTAGTAGTAAGATTCAATACACACCACAATCATACTGTCATACTATTATAACTAAAATTAAAAACATTGCATTGTGTACTCACATAAATAAAATTACAATTATCTTTAAATTAATTAAAATGCTTAAAATCATCAATATTATTTAAAATCAAGAAATCAACTCATCATCTGCCTAGCCTTTTCCCAACTATGTTGGGGTCGGCTTCCAGTCTAACCGGATGCAGCTGAATACCAGTATTTTACATGGAGCGACCGCCTATCTGACCTCCACAACCCAGTACCTGGGCAATACGATACCCCTTAGTAAGACTGGTTGTCAGACTTTCGGGCTTCTGACGACCCGTAACGACTGTCAAAGATCCACGAATGACAGCCGGGACCAACGGCTTAACGTGCTTTCCGAGGCACGAAGGAGTCTCGGTATGTAAAGATGGTCACCCATCCACGAACCAACCCCGGCAAGCGTAGCTTAACCTGATGGATCGACCCGTGTGGCTGTTATTACTTAGCCACGAGCTCCTCCAATCCTCCAGAAATCAACTAAACTCTTTAAATTAATTAAAATCATATAATTATCATCATTCATATTATATAATATGATTATTATATTTCTGTTATAATGGATTTATTATTTTCCTTAAGGCGCAGTATTATAATTTCACTTAGGTTTTGTAGCGTTAATTCGGTTTGAATGGCTGTTTCCTTTTCCTCTGTGTTCAGTGTGTCGCCTAGTATAGTGAGGTCTTCAGAGTTAAAAGTGTAGTTGTTTGGGTTTGTTTTTGTGTTCACTCTTCTAATGGTGACATTACATTCTTCAGAAGGTGATTTTGTCTGTTGCGTTAGGTCACGGTCTTGTAGGCGTATAGGGGTATTTGTATTACCGACTTTAGGGGTTTTGCAGTAGCAAGCTTGACATTGCCATTTTATTTTATTTTCAAAACTCATCAATTTTGTAAAATGATGAATTGAAACATTGGCACATTTTAAATCGTATGTGTTCTTGCATTGCAAGAACACATACGACAATGTAAGTTTTTCTGCTTCTGGTATTTTTTGAAAACATCCCGCACATTTAGAAGCCATTTCTGTTTATTTTACGACCAGTAGCGCCCTCTAGTAGTGGATTGTGGTAGTACTTGAAATATTGACGTTTGGTGTATGTTTCTCTTGTCAGCAATTTGATGGTCTTATTTGCCGGAAAGTGAGTTGGCAATTTGATATTAGATGGCATTGTTTTCAAAATCAAATGTCCATGCAGTCAAATTTTTTGTGTAATAATTGTAGTAAAATGAGTTATACGGTTACTTATTCGTAATTTTTCCCTACCTTTCTTGAGGTTTGTAATTCAGGTAGCTCTGTCTGCTTTTTGCTGCTGGAACTTCACTGTTTGTTAAGGTGCTTGCGAGTTCGCAATTTGAAGTTAGTTTCTCTATTCCGCGATAGCTGGCATTGTTTTCTAAATCAAATGACCATGCAGTCCAGTTATTTGCAATTTTTTTGTGTAGTAATTGTAGTAATACGGCATAAGATTATTCGTTATTCGTAATTTTTCCCTACCTTTCTTGAGATCTGATTCTGGTCGCTGTTTGCTTTTTGCTGCTGGATCTTCACTGTTTGTTAAGGTGCTTGTGGAAAATTTTTCAATTTGAACATAAATGTCGTTATGAGATATTTATCTCTGTTTCTCTTTAGGTTTTAGAAGAATCACTGGTACTTTAACTTTCATCACTGTATGTCCTTTTTTGCTTGAACTTTAATCACTTTTTGTTATTATATAACCACAATAACTATTTTATAAGATTTTTTAAATACGGAGCTAATGTTTGCTTGCGCACAGTAGCGACATCTCTCGATACTATCAATGATGAAATGAAGTTCTTGACATGCAAGGTATCGACACTAGAGCAAGAAATTGAAGTCATGAAGAAGACTAAAGAAGATATTCTTCTCCTGCAGAGCCGTGTGTAGAAGCTTGAGAATCAACAAAGTGAGAGTGAGCAGAGATCCCGGATAAAAAACATTGAGATCAAGGGAGTACCGATGTCCAGCGATGAAAACCTATTTTTATGCATAGCCAAGATTGGGGATGTCATTAGATGTCGTATTCCAAAAGAACAGATTAATTATGCGGCAAGGGTGCCGATGCGAAACGACAAGCAAAATAAAAACATAATTTGTTTGGTGCACAACAGCTACCTGAAAAACGATTTTGTAGCTGCCGAAAAAGCACAAGACCCTGAATACTGGGGACCTGGGACTACGTGGCGAAAATAGGGTCTATGTTAACGACCACTTAACATTCGAAAACAAAATCCTTCTGAATAAGACCAAAGCCAGAGCCAAAGAACGTGGTTTCGAGCATGTTTGGGTCAGGGGATGCAAAATAATGCTACGCAACAACACCGCGTCTCCAAAGCTCCACATCAAATCTAAACAGGAATGTACCTCATACTCGCGCACCGCGCCGCCGCCGTAGCGTACGGATGTGTTTCTGTGTATGAACGTCATACTCGCGCACCGCGCCGCCGCCGTAGCGTACGGATGTGTTTCTGTGTATGAACGTCATACTCGCGCACCGCGCCGCCGCCGTAGCGTACGGATGTGTTTCTGTGTATGAACGTCATACTCGCGCACCGCGCCGCCGCCGTAGCGTACGGATGTGTTTCTGTGTATGAAAGTCATACTCGCGCACCGCGCCGACGCCGTAGAGTACGGATGTGTTTCTGTGTACTTGAACTATGGAATCAGATATTGTAAAATGTGCCAAGCGTAACATCGTTATTAACGAAGTTTTAGCATTTGTGAGCAATAACATAGATTTTATGGACGAAGAACGTTTAGTGAGAATATGTGGAAGCACTTTCTTTGCAAAAGAAATACAGGAAGCTAAGAAACTTCTTGTCAACATTCATTGCCAACATCACTGCGTATGAAAACGCGCAAACGGGAGGGGAAGTCTCAGCCGGACCTGGAAGACATGTTAACACTGCTGAAGACACCGATCCTGAAATTATCCCTATATAGATAGATAAATAGAATATTCTTTATTATGTACACCCTATAAATTACAAATATAAATGTAGAAATTTTACACGTAGGGTGACATAATGGGTGGTCTAATCGCTAAAAGCGATCTTTTACAGACAACCTGTGGATGGATTAAAGGGAGGAGAGAAAATATTGTAGGCAGTCAGTGGTGCACCAATTACATATACAATAAATACACATACTCGTATCCATACTAATATTATAAATTCGAAAGTAACTCTGTCTGTCTGTCTGTCTGTATGTTACCTTTTCACGCCTAAACTACTGAACGGATTTCGATGAAATTTGGCAAGTAGATATATGGCATCCTGAGGAAGGACATAGGCTACTTTTTGTCTCAAAAATAAACCTACAGGGGGTGATATAGGGGATGAAAGTTTGTATGGGAAACCCTGCATTTTTTAAGTTAGGGATATGAAAATTCAAATTTATACTTTTGGTAGGAAATAAAGAATTATGTGGTTCAGCGTTTTTGAAAAATCATCGCCTAAGGGTGTAAAATAAGGGTTGATTTTCAAAATCACAAATAATATTAAAAATTTTGTGTACCTCTTTTTAAGAGATTTAAGGGATTGAAAATGTGATTATAGTTCGTATCTTGACTTCTTGAGGTAACATTTTAGTCTTTATTTTTAACCGACTTTAAAAAAGGAGGAGGTTCTCAATTCGATTGTATGTATTTTTTTAACCGATTTGGAAAATTCTTTTTTTATATTGAAAGGACATACTTCCGGATTTGTCCCATTTTTATCAAAATCCAGTTCTGATGATAGAATCCATGAGGAACTGAGGGAACTCTGCAAATATTATAGGCATTTAAATAATATTAATTACGTATTTTCATCAACAAGTCAAGCATTTGCATTCAAAAATATCATTTGGTGAAGCGGAAGTGATGCAGAAGACCACATATGTCCACGGGAACTCCTCGATGTTAGTTATTTCATGGGTGGCGATATCTCGATTAAGATAGTTAAGCGACTAAGACGAAGTATATTTAAATAAGTGGTTCTGATGAAAATGGTAGCATTGAACTGATCTGATGATGAAGCTGGAAGGTAGGCACCGGAACTCCGTAATAAAATAATGTATCCTAGCCGTGTTTGGGCTTATTGGAATTTTCATGAGGTGTACTCTGGCTATAAATTATTTTAATGGTAATATGCTTCAAATTGCGCTACTTGAGTCGTATGTTTTGTGTGGCCTTGATTGTCAGAAGACAGATTTGGTCAACGATCTGTCGTCATGTGGTTGACTTAATAGTTTGTTGGTGACGGCGTCCAAACCTGATGAAACTACGCCTTCCAAACTTCTGACACGACTTAGCGCGACATATATTTGCCTTTTTGCAAAGTTTTTATTTGAAAGGGTATAGTCCTGAGGTGGTTGCATATAAATTTGGTCAAATTCTGTTGAGTGGTTTCGTGTGTTTTTCGTGTTTTCATTTAGTGTATGTTGATGATGTGATAATAGCTTCCTGTCATCGTTATTTACTTAGAAAGTAGTGGTGTATGAATTTGGGTGGGGTAGGTTCCACAACTAAAAAGTGGAAAATAAAAACTTATTTATAAAAAAAAACCACCGACTTCCAAAACTAAAGTTATTTTTCGCTTTGTAGTGTTTTTTTTTTTTTGGAAGTCGGTTGTTTTTTTTTATTTTTTTATAAACAAGTTTTTGTTAAAATCGGTTCACTCGGTCAAAAGTTATTTCATATTTGTTATTGAACGGCATAATAGTTTTGCAAATTCTTTTTGCAAAGTCCTCCCGCCGCGTCTGTCGTTTATTTTCAGACATCGACGGCCCATAGCATGTTATTATTACCAAAAAAAAAACTTACAAACTATGTTAGTAGTAGCACACAAAAAAAAAACACAGTATCCAATTAGAGGAAGATTTATCAAGCCACATGTCTGACATGTAGCTTGATAAACCTATCCATTGTAGGCCCTTCTAACCTATCTGAAAAAACCTTCAGTACGCTGTTGCTGCTCCCCCTCACCCTGCGCATCATTGATGCCACTTTCTTGCGCATGATCGTGAAATAATCGTCCGTGTGTGCGTCAGCGAACATCCCTGACGCACTACAGTAACGCGGAAGCCTCAACAGCGCCCTGAAGGCATTGTTATATTGAATGCGCAGTGTGTTGTCAGCTTTTTGGGCATGATTAGCCCACAGACTGCTGGTGTAAAATATTTGACAAAACGCCTTAAAAAGCGTTATTTTAACCCGTACTGAACAACCAGCAAACCTGCGAGCAAGCATGTTTCCCCTCACAGCCATCGCCCTGCGCTCTCTTTCCATATCCGCGTCATTTAAGATCCTCCGTAACAATATGGCCCAAATATTTAAATTGTGTTACCCTCTGCAAAGGTGAACCGTTTAGTTCTACGGGAGGGACATTTGAGGGTCTTTTATTTCTTCCTCTAAATACCAACAGCTCACTCTTTGTAGGGCTATATTTTAGCCCATGCTGCTCGGCGTATCTTTCACAAATGGTGAGCAATTTCCTAATTCCACCGATTGTGGGGCTCATCAGCACCATATCGTCTGCGTAACTTAGGTTATTTACACTAACTCCGTCTATATGACATCCTACATGAGTGCTGCTGAGCTCAACAAGCAGGTTGTTAACATAGATATTAAATAACTTCGGAGAAGTAAGACCTCCCTGCCTGACACCACATTTGAGTTTGTAAGGGGCACATTTGAGGTTGTAAGGGGACAAGGCATTGGACCATTTCACAAAGTTCCTCTGCCTGTCATACCAGATAGATAATATTGACACTAAAGATGCAGGAACTCCCGCCTTCCGAAGCTTTTCCCATAAGATCTTATAAGAAACCAGGTCGAAAGCTTTGGAAAGGTCCAGGAAACAAGCATACACTGGTGTTTTCCTGTCCGTATAATATTTGACAGTGTGCTTCAACGCAAGTATTGCACTCTCGGTAGACAGCCCAGCACGAAAACCAAACTGTGTGTCATGTAGTTTTGTATATCTACTGAGGTGCGTGTCAAGCACACTATCAAACACTTTGGCTATCACAGTTGCCAGTGAGATTGGCCTATAATTCCCTTTGTTTGCTATGTCTCCTGTCCGATTCTTTACTATAGGTACAACTAATGTATCTAGCATCTCATGTGGTAGGTAAGAATGCCCCACACATAAATTTAAAACCATCGTCAATACTCTTGGCAAGTGCAGACCAGCATTTTTAAGGTGCTCAATACTGAGCCCATCATGACCAGGAGATTTTCCCCGCTTCATACCTTTAATCACGGCTTTTATTTCTGAACACGTAAACCGCAGGGGTATCCCTGATCAATAGGTCTCAGCCTCGTTCACCTTCCCCACAGACTCCAGAGGTGAGCTCACTATGAACTGTTCCTTAAATATATTCGCTATTTCAGTGTTGTCACTCTCACCCTCCACGCTAACTGGTAAGCTTGGAGAGATATTAAGCTTTTTAGTGCTTTTTAGTATGCAGTAGTGGGCCTATGCCCACTACTGGTAATTAAGGTTTATGTAAATTGGCTGAAATATGATGATTGTTGAAGATGTCCAAAAAAATCATGCCGACTGGGAGCTTTCTGGCGTCCGCCGCGAAAACCAATAAAGTATAATGGAAAATAGGGTACTTTTAATCCCGGTACGTTCCCGTCGGATATTTTCCGACATCCACGCGGGCGAAGCCGCGGGCAAAAGCTAGTCTATATATATAAAAGGAGAAACTGACTGACTGACATATCAACGCACAGCCGAAACTACTGGGACTAGGAACGTGAAATTTTGCATACGGCTTCCTTTTATAATGTAAGGGAGCACTAAGAAAGGTTTTTTGGAAATTCGACCTTTAAGGGGGTGAAAAGGCGGGATTTCGTTTGTATGAAAATTTTTATTCCTTGAGTTAATAAACCTTAAACTTGGTACGAATACTTATCTAAATAAATAATGAGCTTGGTAATTTTTATTTTTCTAAAATACCCCCAAGAGGGGGATTGGGAGATGGTCAAAGTTTGTATGGAAGAATTTTAGCGCGCAGTCCGATTAACTCGAAACTCAGTATTTATACATAAGACCAAAAATAAAGAATAATCTGTATCAAGGTTTTTCGAAATTTACCCCTGATGAGGTGAAAAGGGGTAGCCAATTTTACAGGGGAGGTTTTACTGCGTGACTTGATTAACTCGAAAATTGGTAAAGATAACCTTTTAAGTTAAATAATGGACACATCACATTTTTTTTACACTTTTCGGAAGTCTTCATAGCCTACATAGTGTCCTCGCGGAAGCGATCGGCGGCGGCGATCTCTCGCGTCCGGCCCTGGTCCAGGCCATGGTACGGAGCGAGAGTGCATGGGAAGCCATTACCTCCTTCTGCGAAGCAGTAATGCTCGTGAAGGAGGAGGCGGGACGCGTGAGGGAGAGGCAAGCTTTGCACCCTCACGCCCCTAGTCGCCGCAGGAGACGCCCTGGGCGTCGGGAATTGGCAGCCGATTCCCGGCCACCGTAGGCGCGGGCTTGCGGACGGCGAGCAATGGGTAGCTCGCCGTCCGGTAAGGACCAAGCCCGAGTCGACGGCGCGTCGTGTTCCACGCGCGCCTCAAAGAGATGTCAGCACTATTGACGGGGTCCGCTAGGGCCGATGCCAGCTAGGGTTGCGGAATGTTCGAAAGAGTTACCGTGGCCCCGGCATAGGCAACAGAAGGAACACGGGTGGGTTTTAGTCAGTAAAAGTCTGACACGCCCTCCCGCTCCGCCCAGAGCGGGAGAAGTCATTTGATGATTTCCCATCCACAAAAAAAAAAAAAAAGCCTACATAGTGTTTGTAGGAATGAATTTCCATACATAATATTTTTACAATTTAACTACGTAATCGATAGATGGCGTTGTGCTGCGACGTCATTTTTCTGAATCGCGGTGTTAAGATTTTCCGCAGAAGCATGAAGCTCGCTCAATTTTTTAAACTGCTTTTGTTAGGTGTCTTTGGTTTGTTGGTCAGTCTGTGTGTCGTAATAAAATACACTTCTGGACACATCTATTGGCCCACCTTGTATTTTCAGTTTCGTTTGGTCCTAGCTAAAATTTTATATTAGGTCGAGCAAAAAGTTTTTATGCAGTTTTGAACCTGGCACATTCACAATTTCATTCAATAGTCTTTTTTTGAATTTCGAACACAGAATTTAAAGAAACAAAAGACAATTTGGAGCCTGTTTGTTGATATCAAACAATCGAATACTAAGAAAACTTGGTTTACTTGGATTTAATTCTTGAAAAAGTGATTGATATCTTTGGTTTTGCAACAAACATTACTTATTCTTAACATTAAGGTGAGGTTCTATCAATAATCTATGGATACTTCACCTGAAGTCGCCGCCCAAGCTGTGGCACTTATTCAGGCCGGACACAGCCAAAGAAACGTGAGTGCTCAACTTAATTTAAGTCGATCTGCGGTCCGAAATGTTTATCGGAGGTACCTAGAGACTGGCGGCTTTGTTCGTCGCCAAGGAAGGCCACGATCTCGGGTCACAACTGAAAGGCAGGATCGATTCATCGTGACGACCAGCTTGAGAAATCGTCACCTTACCTCCATTGAGATACAAAACCAACTTCGCGACTTCCACGGAGTATCTGTGAGCGCTCGAACTGTTCGGAGAAGGTTAAAAGAACGAGATATGGTACCACACAAGCCAGCTAATGGGCCCAAACTAACGCGAGCCCACCGAACAGCGCGCCTTCATTTCGCACGCAGTCATTTAAATTGGACACAGCAAGATTGGAGCCGTGTACTCTTTTCTGATGAGTCTAAAATTGTGTTACATGGCAATGATGGAAGGAAGAAGGTCTACCGACATAAGGGAGAGCGTTTCGCACAATGCTGCTTTGAAGAGAGGGTTGCTTATGGCGGTGGCTCATGGACTGTCTGGGGCGGTATATCCGCGAGCGGCAAAACTCAACTTGAGGTTGTTACAGGACCACGGCTGCCAACATTAAATGCTGAAAGGTACATTCGTGAGTGCTTAGAACCTCACGTGATACCATACGCGGACTATGTGGGCCCAAATTTCCTTTTTATGCATGATAATGCAAGAGCCCATGCGGCCGGCATCGTCAGGGAATATCTTCGGGATGTGAACATCACAGTTATGGACTGGCCAGCCAGAAGCCCAGACATGAACCCTATTGAGCACATGTGGGACGAGCTAAAAAGACGTGTTAGGGCTCGTCAGCCAGTTGCCCAGACGATGCAGGAGTTGAAAACTGCCATAGAAGAGGAATGGGAGATGATCCCTCAAAATTTCATAGAGCGGTTGATAAACTCTATGCCTAATCGTATGAGAGCTGTGGTAGATGCCCATGGAGGCAACACGCGTTATTAAATTAAACCTTTATTTGATAAAACATGTTTTTTATTCAAAAATCAATTGCCTTTAACAAGGCGCATATTCGACTTGTTAGGCGTAGCTCCATGTCGTATGGTATTCTGAATTCAAATTTAAAACAATACGATCGAAAAAGATGGTAAAATGTATCAGGTTTAAAACTGCATCAACAGTTTTTGTTCAATCTAGCAATCATATTTCGGTAGGGGCCATCGACACCTAAACTCTAAGGTGGGCCAATAGATGTGTCCAGAAGTGTAGTTGTTTTCATTCGGTCGTACTAACAGTCTTTTAGTTTCGACTTTTCGAGTCAATTCGATCAATTCTCTCTTTGGTTGATTTCGTTCGAGTCGACAGTCGTGAACTTGAGACGTCGTTATTTATTAATTTAGGTTTATTTGTAAACTCCGTCATTTTAAAAAAGTCATTCGTATTTCGCTAACAGTCTTTTTTCGTATTGTTTTTTATTATTTTGTGTTGGTATAAAAAAATGAAAGTAGAAACGATAAATATTAATTGAAGAAAGGTGCAACAAGTCGTTGTGCCCATTATTGGGGACGGGGCTTGCCTGTTTCGATCACTTTCGTTTCTGATGTATGGCGATCAAGAAAAGGCTTTTGTCGTACGTCAACAAGTTGTCAATTACATTTTAGATAATTGGGTTGAATTTTCTATCATGTCACATGATGGCAATGGTGACGACTACAGTGCAGCAGACCAGTATTATGCGGAAATGATTCAACCTTCAACTTACGGTGGATTATGTGAATTAGTCGCAGCAGGTAATCTAAACTACCTGACTGAATTTGTAAATACCTAATTTAATCATTTATAATGTTTTTCAATTTATATTAATTTATTATTATTTCAATTTATTATTATTATTGTACCTACATACTGTACAATTTGTACGCCGCTGGCAAAACATAGAGAATCAACTTAATTATTACTGAAGACCAAATGTATGTACCTGTGTTTACAAATGAATATTCATTCATTCATTCATTCAGGAAGGGTTTATAATGACATCCTGAAGTACACAGGAAAGCTGCTGCTGAGTACCAGCAAATGCATGCCGAAGTTCACAGAACAGCTCAATCTCGCTTTAATATGCGTGTAATGACACAGCCATGGAAGACCAAGTACCTTTCGGGAATGTCGTATAAGCACGAAATATATTACGAACGTGATAATGTTGTAGCAATTGGTGATATGAGTCATAAATGTCAATGGTGCAATGCGCTTAAATGGAAGGACGAAACTCCTCGAATGTGTTGTAGCAGCGGTAAAGTACAACTCGAATCAATGCGCAAACCTCCCGAACCACTTTATAGTTTGATTATGGATCTCCACCCTGATCACAAGCATTTTATTTCCAATATCCGGAAGTACAACAGTTGCTTTCAGATGACGTCATTTGGTGGGAAACAAGTTGGTGGAGATGGATTCATGCCAACCTCTAAGGTACAGGGACAGGTATATCATTTGATTGGCAGTTTATTACCAGAACCTAGCCAAACAGCTCAGTTTTTACAAATATATTTTGTCGGGGAAGATGATAGAGAAGCAAATTCAAGATGTACCAATTGCCCGCAATTAAAACCAAACTTAAAAAGCAAAAAATGTTGCACGAAGTCAATCCTTACATCAGAGACCTGAAGAGTACCATTGACAGAATTCCTTCTTCCTGCAATACATTCAAAGTAGTCATACATGCCGAAAAAAACCCACCAGGAACTCACAGGGGCCGTTACAATAATCCTACTACAAATGAAGTTGCTTTGGTGTTATTAGACCAACAGTTTGAACATCGGGATATAATATTAGAAAGCCGCAGTAGTAATTTATAAAGAATTAGTGAAATACAAAGATCATACGATGCTTTACAGTATCCTTTATTGTTTAGTCACGGAGAAGACGGTTATTCAATTGCTATACCACAGCGAGACCCGAAAACAAAATTGCCTTTGAAAAATACAGTGCCAGCATCGAACTTTTATTCATATTATATTATGATCAGGGAGAAGGAGGAAAATTACCTAATATACTTTTGTGCTCTTATCAGCCAATATTTAGTGGATCAGTATGCTAAAATAGAGACTGAGAGACTCAATTTCATAAAGAACAATCAAGCAAAATTACGTGCAGACAGCTATATTCACCTTAAAGACGCGATCGGGAGCTGATCAGTTAGGTCAAATGGTAGTACTGCCATCCTCCTTCACTGGTGGGCCGAGATACATGCACGAGCGAACCCAAGATGCTATGACTTATGTTCGTCACTATGGTCGCCCAGATTTATTAGTCACCTTCACGTGCAACCCCCGGTGGGAATCAAAGAAAAATTGTTTCCAGGGCAAAAATCACACGATCGCCACGATATCATCGCAAGGATATTTCGCATCAAAGTAAAAAAAAAATATGGACCTGATAATCAAGGGAAAAATATTCGGGGCAGTCCGCTGCCACATGTACTCAGTAGAATACCAAAAACGAGGTCTTCCGCATATTCATATTCTGGTATGGCTAATAAATCGCATTTCTTCTGACATAATTGACAGTTTTATTTGTGCTGAAATACCCGATCCCGATCTTGATCCAAAGCTTTATGCGATAGTCAAATCTAATAATGATACATGGCCCCTGTGGAAATTTTAACTACAACTCGCCGTGCATGAAAGACAAGCTATGCACTAAACGGTATCATCGAACTCTACTAACAGAAACACAGACTGGCGATGACGGCTATCCAAATTGCAGGAGACGTCCTCCAAATGAAGGCGGATTTACTGTAAACATAAATGGAGTAGAGCTTGACAACCGTTGGGTAGTTCCTTTTAATCCAGTCCTTTTAAGAACATTTAACGCCCACATCAATGTGGAATACTGTAACTCAGTAAAGTCAATCAAATATGTCTGCAAATATGTAAATAAGGGTACCGACCAAGCTACTGTTTCACTAGAACATTCAAAAGATGAAGTGAAAATATACGAAAGTGGAAGGTATATAAGTAGTTCAGAGGCAGTATGGCGAATTCTTGGGTTTCCTATTCATGAGCGTTTTCCCACAGTGTTTCGTCTTGCTGTGCACTTAGAAAATGGTCAAAGAGTGTACTTCAATCCAGAAAACTTAGCTGATAAGGTATCCTGTCCACCAAAAACAACACTATTGGCTTTTTTCGAATTATGTCGAGTTGATGACTTTGCAAAAAACCCTCCTGTATTGCGAAGTACCTGCGTACTACGTTTGGAACAATAGTCGATTCGAAAGGAGGAAGAGAGGAGTAGATGTAGCTGGGTGGCCAGGCATCAAGAGAGACCATGCTTTAGGCAGAGTATACACGGTACATCCAAATAATGAAGAGTGCTACCATCTTCGTTTGCTTTTACATGAAATCCGGGGTCCATTATCTTTTGAAGCACTAGAAACAGTCAACGGTATGGTACACCCGACGTTCAAATCAGCTTGCAAGGCTTTAGGGTTACTTGAAGATGATCAATATTGGCGTACAGCACTAGAAGAGGCAGCCCTGTGTCAATCTCCGCACATGATGAGAGAGCTTTTTACGATCATGTTAGTTTTTGGTCAACTAGCAGATCCGTTCAGTCTTTGGGATGAGTTTAAAGAATACCTTTCGGAAGACTTTAAACGACAGATTGAAAGACAGGTAAAAAGCGGAGTAGAACATCTCACGGATGAGATTTTGAATAAGTGTCTACTGGAAACAGAAAGGGCGTGTTTGGCACTTGGAGGATGTGCACTAGGAGAATACGGTTTACCAAAACCGAGTAGGTTAGAAGTGTTGCAAACTGAATTAGGGTAAAATGTATTCCATATGCAATTCCAGAATGATTTTATTTCTGTAAGATTATCTAATATATTCTACTATTGACATAATTTAAAACCTAACAATCTTAAAATAATAATAATAATATGTACAAGTATATAAAAAAGGGAGGGGTAAATAATCAGAGGAAAAATTATATAATTTTTATAATAATATGTCGATAAATACTGTAATATTAATATTTGTTAAAGAGAATGATTGTTGTTGATTTGTTATGTTTGAACGTAAACGAGCCAAAATAAGTATGTAAGGATCGGAGCAGGTGGCGTTCAGTAATTCCTGCCAACCCCCTATGGGAAGAATGCGTGAGTTTATGTATCTATGTATTTATTTTATTATAATATATATTTGCACACCTATTAAGGTAGGTGTACAATCTTACCATTAGAATAGTTTTGATTGATATGTTTAACAATTTTTAGTTCCTGATGTATCGATAGATGGCGTTGTACATTTAGCACTCTCCACTGAATCGCGGTGTTGAGAATCTTCGCCAAAACATGATCTTTTCGTTTATAGTTAAATAAATTGTCTTCGTCATAGTAAACATTGGTTTTTATTCATGGTCATTCGAGTCGGATAATATCGGATGCATGCCGTGACTGATGCACCGCGAGTTTTGGACAGTACGTAGTACTTATGATAGTGGCGCCCCCTACCGGCGAAATTTGACTGTTTAAGCGTTAATTTGTGAAAAGTGTTTGAGATAGTGCAAATCATTTGGACAAACTGTGAGTACTTTAAAACATTACAAACGTTAGTGATTCATTCAAGTTAATAAAGTGGAAAAGAACTTAGATAATTAGCTAGATAGCTTGCATGAATGGACTTGTAAAATTTCCATGCAAAAGTGTGATTAGACGGGGAACCCATGCCCAATTTTGGCAAAGTGTTTACAAACACTTAGAAAAATTTACCAAGATTTTGAACTTATAAAATTTAAGTTTCATCAACAAGTCTGTAGAATTTGGGATTTGTAATTTAAACTAGTTCTGGAATATAAACAGTTGGATTCATTACTAAGATTGCAAGTAGATGTCAATAAAAAGATGGAGAGAGGATATATCAACTTCAAAAAGTCTCCTAAAGAAAGGGTTACCGTTAGCTACGTGGAAACAAGGCTGGAATGTTTAGAGAAACAGTGGTCGATGTTTGAAGAGACTCATCGTAAAATAATATCCGAGGTTAAAAGAGAAGAATACGAAAAGTCAGAATACTATTTAGGTGACATGTATAGTCAGTCGGAAGAGTTATACATGGATTACAAGGTCGCATTAAAAGAACGTTTGAATAAAAAAAATACTTTTGATTGTGCGGAAGACAACAACCAGATATCTCAGAATGGCGTGAAATTGCCAAGAATAGCAATACCTACATTTTCGGGTCACTATTCTCAGTGGACAACGTTTCGTGATCTCTTTCAAACATTAATACACAATAATAAATCATTGGATAGTGTACAAAAACTGCATTACTTGAAAACTTATCTTACCGGCGAAGCTGAACAACTGTTGCGACACCTACCTATTACCAGTGATAACTATTTAACTAGTTGGAACCTTTTGGAACACAGGTTCAATAATAAGAAGTTTATAACGGATTGTATTTTCAAAAGATTCTTTAATCAAAAATCTATAACTATTGAGTCATCAAATTCTTTAAAAGAACTTTTAGATACTACTAACGAATGTCTTAATGCTTTAAAAAATGAAGGTATTAATATCGAAAATTGGGATCTTATTGTTATTTACATTTTGTGTTCTAAATTAGATAATGAGTCTCGCAAACAATGGGAAGCTAAAATTTGTAGTTCAACTAAGGAATTGCCTACATTAAAAGATTTTTTAGATTTTGTTGAGCACAGATTTAGGTCGCTTGAATTTTTATGTACTAAAACAGGAAAGAGCACTACCACAAAGTCACATCATATTGTAAAAAATGCTAATGAGAATAAACAATCTTTATGTACCTTTTGTTCAAATTATAATCATAAGATAGGAAATTGTAAAGATTTTGCTAAGGAAGAGTTGTCAGCACGTCGTAATTTTGTCCAAAATTCAGGTTTGTGTTTCAATTGCTTAGGCGCAAATCACATGGTAACTTCGTGTCGTTTGCCCACAAGATGTAGAATTTGCAAAAAGAAACACCATTCGTTGCTGCATTCAAATAATAATAGCAAATCAACGGATAACGGAGAACCATACAAGGAATCAGTTGACAGTACCAATGTTGTTGAAACAGCAACAACATCAAAAGACGAGACCGAGGTAAGGAACATCACTAGTTGTTTTTCTAACACAAATTGTCAGGTTGTATTAGCAACAGCCTTGGTAAAGGCAGAAACTAACACAGGGTCTTGTATAACACTGAGGTCTCTCGTGGACCAGGGATCACAGGCATCCTTTATAACGGAGTCTGCAGTCCAATTATTAGGGCTTAAAAGAATTAAATGCAACAGTGTTATATCAGGAGTGGGGGGTGAAGACAACGCTTCACTCAATTGTAAACATGTGGTTTATGTTAAACTACAATCTATCCAGGATCCTAACTTTACTGTAAAAGTCAAAACATACGTTCTTCGGAAATTAACTTCATTTCTACCTGAAAGAAAAATTGTTGTTCAGTTATGGCCCAACTTACCAGTTATGAAGTTAGCAGATCCGAAGTTTAACATACCGAATAAAATTGATTTATTGCTTGGTGCAGAAGTTTATGGTCAAATTATAACTGAGGGATTAATTAGAGGTCCACCAGGAACACCGATAGCACAGAACACCAGGCTGGGTTGGGTTTTGTCTGGCAAAGTGGATGGTGATAGTGAAACCAATACTTCGAGCTGCAATAGTACTATCATCACTATGCATACTAACATTTGCAATGAAGATTTTAATCTTAAACAATTTTGGGAGCTCGAATCTGATAACTTCATTCTGCGAAAAAATCAATTCACTCCAGAAGAAAAACGTTGCGAAGAAATCTTTGAGGAAACGACAAAACGCGATAGTTCTGGTAGGTACATTGTAAAGTTACCTTTTAAAGATAATGATCCGAACTGTAAATATGGCAATTCGCGGAATATTGCTATAAAGAGATTATTATCCTTAGAAAAACGGTTCTTAAAATCACCGGATTTAAAAACTAAATACTCGGATGTTTTTTTAGAATATTTAAAGCTCGGTCATATGCAAAGAGTACCTTCAAAAGAAATTGATAATCCAGAAGCAGTTTACTTACCTTATCATGAAGTAATTAGAGACGATAAAACCACCACCAAATTCCGGATCGTATTTAATGCTTCTAGTCGCGATAACAATGGTGTTTCACTGAACAGTAATCTTATGGTAGGTCCGACTTTACAAGATGATCTTAGGCACATTCTTATGAGGTGGAGGCTTCACCCTATTTGTTTGGTAGCTGACATCGTAAAGATGTATCGACAGGTGAAGGTGTCTGACCAAGATGCAGATTATCAGCGTGTAGTGTGGAGATCTGACTCTGCAAATGATATACAACATTTGCGTTTAGAACGAGTAACGTTTGGGACTGCTTCAGCTCCATACCTGGCGGTAAGAGCGCTTCGCCAAGTCGCTTATGATGAAGGAGATCAATTCCCACTAGCATCTGAAAGAGTAATACAAGATTTCTACATGGATGATCTCATTACTGGCTGTAACAGTGTATCAGAAGGAAAACAAATATTCTCAGAAATGACTAAACTACTAAGCAAAGGAGGTTTCGAAATGCAAAAATGGGCAAGCAATGATGATCAATTACATAAGGAAATAAGCGAAGAAAGTATAGTAATAAAAAGCAACCTAGAGCTGAAAGAAAGTGAAACAATGAAAATATTGGGACTTACCTGGAATCGACGAACCGATAACTTTGAGTACTCCGTTCAGCTACCACCAATCTCGGAACCTGTAACAAAAAGGAAAGTAATATCTGATATTGCAAAGTTGTTTGACCCAATGGGTTGGATATCACCAGCAATCATAAAAGCTAAAATTATGATTCAAAAGCTTTGGCTTGCGGGAATAGAATGGGATGGTAAACTACCACCTATACTATTAAATGAATGGATTACTTACCGTGCAGGACTTGTTGAACTTACCAAATGTCGACTCCCACGATGGATTAATGTCAAGAAAAATAGCACCATGGAACTTCATGGGTTCAGCGACGCATCGAGTGAGGCTTATGCTGCAATGATCTATATACGTGTTGTTGATGATTCAGGAAACGTCCACGTTCATCTGGTAACTTCCAAAACCAAAGTAGCTCCAATTAAGCAAGTATCCATTCCAAGGCTCGAGTTGTGTGGAGCTGTCTTATTAGCTAAATTGTTACAGGAAGTCTCAGTGGTGTTGAACGTTTCGAAAACCAACCTACATGCTTGGACGGACTCAACCGTGGTACTGGCTTGGTTAAGCAGCCACCCAACTCGTTGGAAAACGTTTATAGCCAATCGGGTGTCGGAGATTTTAAATATATTAGACAGGAACCAATGGTCACACGTATCATCTCCTGATAACCCGGCAGATTGTGCGTCGCGGGGAATTAACCCATCAGAGTTGCCGATGTTTGAACTGTGGAAAACAGGACCATTGTGGTTGAAACATAGAACTGAAACTTATGATAAAAGACAAATACCAGACACTAATTTAGAAGAAAAGACGAAAAAGGTTTGTTATGTAACGCAGAATGATCACTTCCAATTGTGGACCAAGTTCTCGTCTCTTCGTAAATTGGTTCGAGTTGTTGCATACTGTAAAAGATTCTTCAAAAAGTTGAAAACCGTACATGACCATAACTTACCTGTATGGTTAACATGTACAGAATTAAATGAAGCTTTTCATATCTGTGTGAAACAGTGTCAAACAGTAAGTTTTCAGCAA
Source organism: Fissipunctia ypsillon (assembly GCA_947568875.1). NCBI lineage: Eukaryota > Metazoa > Arthropoda > Insecta > Lepidoptera > Noctuidae > Fissipunctia > Fissipunctia ypsillon. The sequence continues at coordinate 118,966 of OX387662.1, forward strand.
GAGATAAAAGATATTAAGAAAAAAAACATAGTACAAAACAAAAGCAAACTCAAATCATTAAATCCGTTCCTAGATGGATCGGGCATCTTGAGAGTTGGTGGTCGCCTAGAGAATGCTGAAATAAAAAATGAAATGAAACACCCAATAATATTACCGTCAAAATCTCACTTTACGGATTTAGTCTTAATTGAAACTCACCATAACACGTTGCACGGCGGACCACAACTCATGATTAATTATCTGCGAACTAAATACTGGGTCATTGATGCGAAGAACCAAGCAAAAATGGTTGTCCGTAAATGCGTTGTTTGTGTACGTCATGCTGCACAGACTAAGGTCCAACTGATGGGGCAATTACCTTCAGCTCGAGTTACACCAACTCGAGCGTTTTATCAAAGTGGTGTGGACTACGCAGGTCCCATACAAATTCGAACGTCTAAAGGTAGAGGCCATCGGGCCTATAAAGGTTACATATGCCTTTTTGTATGTATGGCTACAAGAGCGGTACACTTGGAAGCTGTGAGTGATCTCACATCACAAGGGTTTATTGCTGCTTTTAAGCGATTTGTTGCTAGACGTGGCCATTGCGCTGACTTATTCAGCGACAACGGAACAAATTTTGTTGGTGCCGCTCGCGAACTCCGAAGCTTGTTCACCCAAGAAACGTCAACCTTGACGATAGAAATCGCCGAGTGTTTGGCAAACAACGGCACCACATGGCACTTTATTCCACCACATGCCCCGCATTTTGGCGGGTTATGGGAGGCTGGAATAAAGTCCACCAAACATCATCTAAGACGGGTAATAGGTAATGCGACTCTTACTTTCGAAGAGATTTCGACGCTACTGTACCAAGTAGAGGCTTGCCTTAACTCTCGACCACTATCACAAATAAGCACGAATTCACAAGACCCAACACCCCTCACTCCAGGGCACGTTTTAATAGGTGAATCATTAATTCTAGTACCGGAGCATAATTACGAAACATCGTCGATATCATCATTAAAACGTTGGCAATTAACACAAAAAATGCTGCAACAATTTTGGCGTCGGTGGTCAAGTGAGTATTTGAGTCAATTTTTACACCGTTATAAGTGGGCAAATAAAACTACTGAACCCGAGATCGGAGATTTAGTTTTAGTAAAGGAGGATGGTCTCCCTCCAGCCAAATGGCTTTTAGGTAAAATTACTGAGAAACACCCTGGTTTGGACAATATTACGAGGGTAGTCACTTTAAAATGTAAAGGTATTACATTTAAACGACCGGTAACTAAACTGTGTGTGTTACCTGTTGCTCAGTGAATAGAGATATGTATTTTGTTACCATTGTCAACAATGTTGTTAACTGTAAACTTTGTTTTTTTAGTTTCAATGTGTTTTGTTCTGGGCCACCATGACTTAAAGCTTTGTTTTTATTTCTTTTAACTATATAATACAGTCCATTTTTTCGAATGTATTTGGTTCATGGTGAGCGGTGACAATGGACATTCTGTCCATGGTGGGCGGAATGTACAATCTTACCATTAGAATAGTTTTGATTGATATGTTTAACGATTTTTAGTTCCTGATGTATCGATAGATGGCGTTGTACATTTAGCACTCTCCACTGAATCGCGGTGTTGAGAATCTTCGCCAAAACATGATCTTTTCGTTTATAGTTAAATAAATTGTCTTCGTCATAGTAAACATTGGTTTTTATTCAGTAGGATATGGTCGAAAGAACTTATTTTTCTTTGTAATTATGTAACACCTCATGCACCTACCCATATTCAAGCAAATAAATGATTTGATCTGATTTGTAAAGAGCGTGCGTTTGTTGCAGGAGTCAGCGTAGGGCGCGTCGCGGACGCGTCGCGCCGTTCGCGACGAGCTGAGATGTTCGCCAAGAAGATACGACACCACAAGAAGTACAAGGTGCGGTGAAGAGCGCCATGCGATAGAGCACCATGCTAGAGGAAGGCAGCCGTGACCTGGCCAAGCGCGCCTACTCGGAGAGCCCTCCGCACCCCCCACGCCCCCCGCACCCCCCGCACCCCGCGCTCGACGAGCCGCGCTGCTGCTTCTCGGGCCGGCGCGCGGACGACGCGCGTCTGTTCTGCTGCCGCTGCGCGCACAAGCGCCGCGCCTCCCCCCTCACCTGCCTCGCGATCTGCTTCCTGGTGCTCACCTACAACCTCCTGGGAGGCTTCTTATTCCTCGCGATCGAAGGCAACATCACCACAGAAGAAACAGCCGTTGCTGCCTCCAAACCAAATCTTAGCCAATCACAGAGTATCAGCAACGACTTGAGGTCGAAGACGGTGGAGCGCTTGTGGTCTATAACGGAAGACCTGAACATCCTGTACAAGGAGAACTGGACGAAGCTGGCGGCGAAGGAGCTGCTGGAGTTCCAGAAAGTGCTGGTGTCGAGCATGCGTGGCAGGGGCGGCGGGTCGGGGGGAGGCGGGGGCGGTGGGGAGCGACTCTCACTCGAACACGAGCGTGACTACCGCTGGACCTTCTCTACCAGCTTCCTGTACGCGCTCACACTCATCACTACCATCGGTGAGTTACTACAACTGTTTCATAACAAAATAACTTTCTATAACAGTTTCTTCACTGAAAAGATCCCGCCGTCCCACTTGACTGATTGTGCCATCGGTACCCACGACAGTGTGTTCGGGTCGATGCGAGCATTCTTATCGAATATTGAGGTTTCGAGTTCCGTCCAAAATATGTTTCCTGTACTTTCCGGAAGCTATTGATATTGTAAGAGTGTATAAGTGTGCTTGTGTTTGTGGCGCAGGGCACGGCAACGTGACGCCGAAGTCATCGGCGGGGCGGCTGGTGGCGGTGGCGTACGCATGCGTGGGCATCCCGCTCATCATGCTGTACCTGTCCACTATTGGCGAGGCGCTGGCGCGCAACGTGCGCGTGCTGTACTCGCGTGCCTGCCCCACGCGCATGCGCCCCGCTGCCGACGCTCTCCATGCGCGCGGCGACTGCCTCAGCCGCCGCACCGACGCCAAGCAGCTCCCCTGTGACGTCAGAGACAAGTTCGATAGACAGAAACGGACTCCATTTCAAGCCGCCTTGAATCTAGACAGTTTTAGTGGCGGCTATCATTGGACGTGTCGGGACCACACGCGAGTGCCAATTGTACTTAGTTTACTACTCATTGTACTGTACATAGCGTTAGGGACTTTCGTGTTTCATACGACAGAGAGGTGGAACTTAGTGGACGGGTGTTACTTCTCTTTCGCGAGTCTCGCGACGATCGGCTTTGGGGACCTGAAGCCCGGCCTATACGCCAGCACGATATCTGCCAAGGCAGAGGACATAGCGGTGGGCGTGTGTTGCATCTACATCCTCGTGGGGATCGTGGTGATCGCGATGTGCTTTAACCTCATCCAGGAGGACATGGGCGCACTAGTACGCGGCGTGACGTCGCTGTGCGCGGGCGCCGCCAAGTCGCGCGCCGTGCACAGCGCGGAGGCAGTGTGCGACGACAAGATCTCCATGTCGGTCGTGTCCTGACACCGCGAGACGGCCGACTCGGGGCCGTCCGTGACGTTCGCCGGCTGCGAGAAGCGCCAGCAAGTGACATTTAAAATAGACTCTCTGAACCCGACGAAGTTCAACAGCCTGCCGCGGCGCAAGTCGTCGCACTACGGCGAGGAGAGCTTCGCGCGCAACACGCCGGCGCGCCGCTCCGCCGGCCACGCCGACCGCTGCGTGGAGTACTTTGTACCGCGCAGCCTCAGCGAGTTCAATCTGAGCGGCGCCGGCGACCTGTACGAGCTGGCGGCGCTCGGCTCGCGCGCCCGCCTAGCGCCGCGCGCGCCGGGCACGGGGGCCGCGGGCAGCGCGGGCAGCGCGGGCAAGGCGCACGACAAGATGGTCACGTTCGAGGACGACCGCGCCGCGCCCGCCGACGACGTCTTCATGTGACATAGACGTCACCTAGATATAACTTGTTGGTTTGGACATGGTTTGTTATATAATAAAATATGAAATTTTGTATTACCCGCTGTTTCGTTATTTCACCGAGACGTAGAATCATAATCATCGATTCCTAAGAGAAACACAGATTATCAAGTGTGACACAGTTACGGGAGTGACAGATGGAAAACTTCATGGGTGAGCAGCAAATAGTTGTACAGTTTCGCAGTTCTTAAGCGCTGGACTTTGGTGGTATCACTCGAGGCGGGACGGCGGCGGCGAACATGGCAGAATACTGTGTACATTATGTAAGTACGCATATGCGATTTACAAATAACAACTGCTAGTCTACTCTGTAACAGTCTCACCGTGAACATTTAGGTCAAGTGTAATAGAAGTGAGCGGCACCCCACATGATGCCGGTACTGACAGCTCACTCCACGTGATGCCGGTACTGACAGCTCACTTCAGGGTCACTTCAGCTAAGTTTTCACAGTGATATTTTTACAGAATAGATCGGCTGGTAAGCATACAAACGTTCGAAGCTGATGACCTCTAGTAGCAGTGTATCTGGATATAATAATTATGTCCCATGTTTATGAGCGTCGCAACCCGGCTGGGTCGTAGTGACATGGCAGTGAGTTGTTCTGTGACGTCACACAGAAGACCGTAACTAAGGGAGACACACATCAAGTATTCAGCGCCGCCACTGTCACGTGGTACACGCAGACCTCCGCCGCGCGCATGCGCCACCTGCCGATACAATTCATATCACGTCGATTATCGTTAGCGGCGATTAGTGAGATAAATGGCAGCAGCCGCGTGTCCGTGCGCCCCTCGACAATCTATCAACGACACTCATTTACTTAATTACAATTTTACCAGCTTATAGAAACTTTGTGCGGCAGCCGTATTCTGAGTGTCACAGAGTCTGAAATCGCTAGACCGCGTGATCACGTTGTCCTGTGCAGTGGGCCGCCGTAGAGCCATAATCACTCGACGTCGCTACGTCTCACGAGCGTCGCGTACTCACCCTGCAGACGCGTGTATCGCAAACACCCACGTCGCGAACTCCGAAGTCCCGACGGCAGCCATTCTGTGAGAAATCTGTCAGAGCTCACTCCACAAGAGCGACGCGTGTCGGCGGGTCGGACAGAAGTGACAGTCTACAGCCGTACCTATGTAGGTAACGTAGGTAACTCCTATATCAGGCTTAACTAACTTACAAATAACTTGCTGCTGATGCTATCTCATTAGAAATCTGTCAGAGCTCACTCCACAAGAGCGACGCGTGTCGGCGGGTCGGACAGAAGTGACAGTCTACAGCCGTACCTATGTAGGTAACGTAGGTAACTCCTATATCAGGCTTAACTAACTTACAAATAACTTGCTGCTGATGCTATCTCATTAGAAATCTGTCAGAGCTCACTCCACAAGAGCGACGCGTGTCGGCGGGTCGGACAGAAGTGACAGTCTACAGCCGTACCTATGTAGGTAACGTAGGTAACTCCTATATCAGGCTTAACTAACTTACAAATAACTTGCTGCTGATGCTATCTCATTAGAAATCTGTCAGAGCTCACTCCACAAGAGCGACGCGTGTCGGCGGGTCGGACAGAAGTGACAGTCTACAGCCGTACCTATGTAGGTAACGTAGGTAACTCCTATATCAGGCTTAACTAACTTACAAATAACTTGCTGCTGATGCTATCTCATTAGAAATCTGTCAGAGCTCACTCCACAAGAGCGACGCGTGTCGGCGGGTCGGACAGAAGTGACAGTCTACAGCCGTACCTATGTAGGTAACGTAGGTAACTCCTATATCAGGCTTAACTAACTTACAAATAACTTGCTGCTGATGCTATCTCATTAGAAATCTGTCAGAGCTCACTCCACAAGAGCGACGCGTGTCGGCGGGTCGGACAGAAGTGACAGTCTACAGCCGTACCTATGTAGGTAACGTAGGTAACTCCTATATCAGGCTTAACTAACTTACAAATAACTTGCTGCTGATGCTATCTCATTAGAAATCTGTCAGAGCTCACTCCACAAGAGCGACGCGTGTCGGCGGGTCGGACAGAAGTGACAGTCTACAGCCGTACCTATGTAGGTAACGTAGGTAACTCCTATATCAGGCTTAACTAACTTACAAATAACTTGCTGCTGATGCTATCTCATTAGAAATCTGTCAGAGCTCACTCCACAAGAGCGACGCGTGTCGGCGGATCGGACAGAAGTGACAGTCTACAGCCGTACCTATGTAGGTAACGTAGGTAACTCCTATATCAGGCTTAACTAACTTACAAATAACTTGCTGCTGATGCTATCTCATTAGAAATCTGTCAGAGCTCACTCCACAAGAGCGACGCGTGTCGGCGGGTCGGACAGAAGTGACAGTCTACAGCCGTACCTATGTAGGTAACGTAGGTAACTCCTATATCAGGCTTAACTAACTTACAAATAACTTGCTGCTGATGCTATCTCATTAGAAATCTGTCAGAGCTCACTCCACAAGAGCGACGCGTGTCGGCGGGTCGGACAGAAGTGACAGTCTACAGCCGTACCTATGTAGGTAACGTAGGTAACTCCTATATCAGGCTTAACTAACTTACAAATAACTTGCTGCTGATGCTATCTCATTAGAAATCTGTCAGAGCTCACTCCACAAGAGCGACGCGTGTCGGCGGATCGGACAGAAGTGACAGTCTACAGCCGTACCTATGTAGGTAACGTAGGTAACTCCTATATCAGGCTTAACTAACTTACAAATAACTTGCTGCTGATGCTATCTCATTAGAAATCTGTCAGAGCTCACTCCACAAGAGCGACGCGTGTCGGCGGGTCGGACAGAAGTGACAGTCTACAGCCGTACCTATGTAGGTAACGTAGGTAACTCCTATATCAGGCTTAACTAACTTACAAATAACTTGCTGCTGATGCTATCTCATTAGAAATCTGTCAGAGCTCACTCCACAAGAGCGACGCGTGTCGGCGGATCGGACAGAAGTGACAGTCTACAGCCGTACCTATGTAGGTAACGTAGGTAACTCCTATATCAGGCTTAACTAACTTACAAATAACTTGCTGCTGATGCTATCTCATTAGAAATCTGTCAGAGCTCACTCCACAAGAGCGACGCGTGTCGGCGGATCGGACAGAAGTGACAGTCTACAGCCGTACCTATGTAGGTAACGTAGGTAACTCCTATATCAGGCTTTATTTATTTAGTTATTTATTTGGTACACCAACAGCAATACATACAATGAATTAATAATAAAACAAGACAAAGTAAAAGTGCTGGTATGTATGCCTATTACAGGTATACGCAGCATTCACAATAAAGACAACGACGTAATTGTATAAGAAAACATAATATGAAAATACAGGAAAAAAAAATCAAATTAGAATACAAAATAAAGTAGATAGTTATTTGCAATAAACTTAATACAATGATAATTATGACAATAACTGTGTTATCAATGTTAGCATTTGAGTGTGAATGATAACGAAGGTTTATAAACATGGATTTGTAGTGTTACTAACATTGAAATTGTATTTACAAAAATATATAAATATATTTATTTATTTATTGGTGAATCTATGCACTCCCGTACCTCAGAGACTGATCTTCTAAACTTGTTTAGTGATACACCGTGTAAATCGGTTTCTGGTGATTTACAAAGACTGTTGTAATTTCTACAAATTCGTAGCAAGGGAGCGTTGAGACCAAGGTTGGATTTGCGGAAAGGGATATGAAACAATCTAGTGATGGGATATCTGGGAGGTTTTGAAGGGACTGAATATTGGATACGTTCGACTAGATCACTACATTTTATAAACCCGTTTGCAACTTTGTACAGAAAAATTAGATCACGCGAGTGGCGACGGTCTCGCAGCGTCTTTATTTTGAAGAAGTGTAGGCGCTGCTCATACGGACAGCGGTGGCTAATATTTCTAGATATGAAGGCTAGATGTTTAGTGAATGCTCTTTGTATTCTCTCAACTCTTTGTGAATGAACTGCATAGAACGGGTTCCAGGCAACACTAGCGTATTCCAACCGACTTCGCACCAGGGTATTAAACAAGACTATTCTGGTTTTTGGCAGTTGGAAGCCCCTAGTGTTCCGTTTTACAAAACCAAGCATCTGTGCAGACTTCTTAACAATGTCGTTGATGTGTGGCTTAAAGCTTAGTTCATCGTCGACCAGTACCCCTAGGTCTCGTATTTCACGTACCTTTGACAACGTGGTGTTGCACAATGTGTAGGTAGTATGAAAGGATGACTTTTTTTTCGAGAAACGAATAAAGAAGCATTTTTGTGCGTTTAACGTCATATTGTTAGCTATGCACCAGTTTTCAATGTTTATTAAGTCACTTTGAACAAGCGTACTATCTGCAGGCTCCGTGACTTTTCTATAAATCTTTAAGTCATCAGCGAACAACAAAGCTTCGCAATGCTTAATTTGACTTGTGATGTCATTTATAAAGAGCAAAAATAATACTGGGCCAAGATGGGAGCCTTGTGGGACTCCAGACCGTACGTGAATTTCGTAAGAGACATAGCCATTGACTGCAACAAACTGAGAGCGATTTATAAGATAGGATGCAAGCCATCTCAACAGCGATCCGTGGACACCACTAAGCTCAAGTTTTGCAACCATGAGCGGATGGCTCACCTTGTCAAATGCGCTGCTGAAGTCCGTGTATATTGCATCTACTTCGTGTCTGCCATCGAGGGTTTCAGATATATCAGATAAATATCTGACTAGATTGGTCTCTGTGGATCGTCCAGCTCGGAATCCATGTTGGCAGTCAGAAAGTTTAGTATCCAAGTAATTGGTAATGATGGGACAGACGAGACATTCGAAGAGCTTGGAGAAACAAGATAAGATGGAAATTGGCCTGTAGTTTTTTATGTCACTGAAGTCGCCTTTTTTGTGCACAGGCACGATACGGGCCTTTTTCCATTCGTCGGGAAATACTCCTGACTCTAAGGACCGATTATATAAGAGACACAGTGGCTCTGAAAGCGCTCTCCCACATGATTTCACAAAAACTGGTGGAATAGAATCGGGACCGGCACCCTTGGTGGTATCTAGTTTTTTAATTTTCGCGAGAACTTCTTGTGATGTAAATTTTATAGTACTTAGCGCTCCAAATGATTCTTGGACCTCTGTTGAGGCACTGCCATTTGATAGGGTAAAAATTGAAGAAAAATGTGAAGCAAAAAGATTTGCAATGTCGGTTCCATTGTTGGCTATTACGTCACCCATGTGCATTCTGGCTGGAATCGCTGATTTACAATTTCGTTTGTTTTTAATGTAACGCCAGAATGATTTAGGATCTTTTGATATTTCAGTCTCGATACGATGTTTGTAATCATTGTAATTATGGTTGATCATTGTATGACAACGGCTTCTAAGTAAATCGTAGCTCAACTTGTCTCGAGGATTATTGTACTTACGAAATTTTCTACGATACTTCTCTTTTTCAGATAGTAATTTTATGAGAGCTTTACTAAACCAGGAAGGATATTTTGAATTTTTGCAACTGTGTTTCGGTATATGCTTGGCGATCAATTCTTTTAATTTTGCATAGAATATAGATACTAAAACATTAATATCGTCAGAGTGGGAAAATTCCACATGCCAGTCAATAGTTTGTAGGTCTGACATAATTTTTGCATAATCACATTTGTGGAAATTTGGGCGAGTGTTATTCTTTGGACGTAAGCATTTTGTATTTTCGTGTGACATTGTGATAAGCAGCGCAGGGTGTTTAGAATCAAGTCTAGTAAGAAGGTCAGAGGTATGGGAAGCATAAAGATTTCGCATATTGCTTATAACTAAGTCCAGTGTTCTGTCATCTATGTTACGAATGTGGTTAAATTGAAAAAGACTGTTAATTGCTAAGAAGTCAACAAACATATCCCCTAAAATGTTGTTAGAGTTATTAGGAATAGAATGAGTTTGTTCATCAAAAGATGACCATTTAATAAATCCGAGATTAAAATCTCCGAGGATAAGAACATCTTCAACATTGTTAATAACATTACTGACATTATTCAAAAAAAATGACAATGACTCTGTTTTTATTGGAGGCGGCAAATACGAGACACAAATAGCAATATTTTTTACAATGTTATTAAATTTTAGTTTGACAGTCACCCAAAGGTCCTCGTTATTACTCTCCCAGCTGTAGACTCTGGCTGATGGAACATCTCGTGAAACAGCTAAAAGAACACCACCGCCATCTTTTTTAGTATTATTGTGGCATATTCTATCGCGACGGTAAATAGTGTACCTAGAATCGAACAATTCACTGTTCAGGATGTTTGAATTCAGCCAAGTCTCAGTAAAAGCTATTATTTTATAATCATTCAGTAAAGTGTTTTGGTACATTTCATTTGTTTTTGTTCTTAAACCCCTTACATTTTGGTAGTAAATATCGAACATTGTGAATATAATTGTAACTAGAAGTATTGTCTGAGTTAGGGGGTAAATGGTATGCTGTTGAGTTATTCATTGTTTTTGAGTAATGATAAGCTTTCCAGGTTGCGAATAAGAATAGCGGCGTGAGGCACATCTTTGCGAACAAACACTCGTCCATTTCGAACCCACACAAACTTATAGCACAGCTCCTTGGCCAACTTCCTTGTGGCCGCGTGTAGCTGCTTGTTAGCTGGACATAAATGCTCCGAAACGTACACGTCTGATCTCCACCTATTCCCAGGTGTTTTGAGTTAAGCTTGTCTTGATGTTGTTTTTTTTTGTTAAACTTCACTACTGCTGCTATCAAGCTGTCACGAAGACGAGGTGTTCGTAGTTTAACAACCATAGGACGGGGTCTATTGCTCTCAGGATTTAATTTGGCAACTCTTGTAGCATGAAGGATGTCACCATCTTCAAGTTGTTCTCCTACAGTTTTTGCTAGTTGTATTACGGTGGTAATGACGTTTTCCGCCTTGTATTCCGGGATCCCGTTGATTTCAACGTTGTTTACGCGAACACTTTGCTCAACCAGTGATAGTCTCATTGCGTGATCTGTAGATGTTGTTATTAGACGTTCATTCTCAGCTTGTAATTTTTTTATTATAGAATCTTTTTCCTCCAGACAAGATTTAAGAGTTTCAAATTGTGCGTTATAAAAATTCATTGAAACTTTGAAGTCTGACATTTGTTCCGACATTTGTTTAAGCTGGTCTGTCACTAATGTTTTAATTTTGGTTTCAAGGAAGCAATTTAATTCCTGTTTGATAATGGCCCGTAGTTTATCCTCTAATTCGAGACTTTGTACCAAGCTATCCGTAGACACATTCCGGGTGTTGGTCTTTTGCCTCATTGTTACATTGCAGTCTCCGTCGTCGGAGGAACCTTCGAAAACGCTGGTATCCATGAAGTCGGCAGTTGAGCTAGTCGTATTAAGCAATGGGGTCGAGGTATTAACTTTGGTCGGTTTGCAGCGACAGTCTTTGCAAGTCCAGGAAGAGTTGCTGGTAGGCGTCATTGTTTGGAATTTTTTTTCCGTGACATTTGTACATAGCAGATGGTACTTCGATTTACATTTGCAGCATTTTAAAAAGCCCTTATTTGGTAAGATTTTCAGGCAACTTGAGCAGCTATGACCATTCGGCGCCATGTTAGTAATGATGTACTAAGCAATTAGTTAACAATACTGTTCACCGCAATCCTGTAGCAAGCTTGATGTTTATATGTATGCGTAGGTAGCGTATTAAAACATGCAATAATAATTCGCAAACGGTGAAGTGGCGCACCTGTGCCTGCACCTGCGTCCCGCACGTGCGCGCGGTGCGTCTGTGTGCGTAGCAGCGAGCCGGCCGCGGGTTGTCGTAGGTCAGGGATCTAATGTACTTTTGCAAACTTTTTAAGACTTATTTGATAATTACTCACGAACTTCGTCGAGTTTTGAGCTGCTGTAACCAGTAATGGATAGTCCTATTTAGCAGCTTCACAGTGGTATAACTCACTTATGTAAACACTGACTTTTTCACAATAATATGATAAAAATTAACGGAGCAATAAAATTACGTGTTGTCTTTGCAACGCGCAGAAGAATCTCTCAGGCTTAACTAACTTACAAATAACTTGCTGCTGATGCTATCTCATTAGAAATCTGTCAGAGCTCACTCCACAAGAGCGACGCGTGTCGGCGGGTCGGACAGAAGTGACAGTCTACAGCCGTACCTATGTAGGTAACGTAGGTAACTCCTATATCAGGCTTAACTAACTTACAAATAACTTGCTGCTGATGCTATCTCATTAGAAATCTGTCAGAGCTCACTCCACAAGAGCGACGCGTGTCGGCGGGTCGGACAGAAGTGACAGTCTACAGCCGTACCTATGTAGGTAACGTAGGTAACTCCTATATCAGGCTTAACTAACTTACAAATAACTTGCTGCTGATGCTATCTCATTAGAAATCTGTCAGAGCTCACTCCACAAGAGCGACGCGTGTCGGCGGGTCGGACAGAAGTGACAGTCTACAGCCGTACCTATGTAGGTAACGTAGGTAACTCCTATATCAGGCTTAACTAACTTACAAATAACTTGCTGCTGATGCTATCTCATTAGAAATCTGTCAGAGCTCACTCCACAAGAGCGACGCGTGTCGGCGGGTCGGACAGAAGTGACAGTCTACAGCCGTACCTATGTAGGTAACGTAGGTAACTCCTATATCAGGCTTAACTAACTTACAAATAACTTGCTGCTGATGCTATCTCATTAGAAATCTGTCAGAGCTCACTCCACAAGAGCGACGCGTGTCGGCGGGTCGGACAGAAGTGACAGTCTACAGCCGTACCTATGTAGGTAACGTAGGTAACTCCTATATCAGGCTTAACTAACTTACAAATAACTTGCTGCTGATGCTATCTCATTAGAAATCTGTCAGAGCTCACTCCACAAGAGCGACGCGTGTCGGCGGGTCGGACAGAAGTGACAGTCTACAGCCGTACCTATGTAGGTAACGTAGGTAACTCCTATATCAGGCTTAACTAACTTACAAATAACTTGCTGCTGATGCTATCTCATTAGAAATCTGTCAGAGCTCACTCCACAAGAGCGACGCGTGTCGGCGGGTCGGACAGAAGTGACAGTCTACAGCCGTACCTATGTAGGTAACGTAGGTAACTCCTATATCAGGCTTAACTAACTTACAAATAACTTGCTGCTGATGCTATCTCATTAGAAATCTGTCAGAGCTCACTCCACAAGAGCGACGCGTGTCGGCGGGTCGGACAGAAGTGACAGTCTACAGCCGTACCTATGTAGGTAACGTAGGTAACTCCTATATCAGGCTTAACTAACTTACAAATAACTTGCTGCTGATGCTATCTCATTAAGGCGACGTATACCCAATATTGCATCACTTTGAATTAATAATAAACAAACAAATAGTGATTGTTTAAAGGCAAAAAAATATATATATTGTAGTTTACTATATGTACTTTGACTTTTTGTGGTTCAAAACTTGATATAGAAAACTTCGCTCGATCAAAAAAAAAATCGGAAGAGGAAGACTCCTCTTCCGATTTTTGAATCGATGATTTTTTTGATGTTTTTCTAACTTTGCTTGAAGTTTATGAAAGCAATACTTCCAAAAAATATATCTGTAAAAAGTTCATAATAAATAGAAGAACAATTTGTGGTTACATTTTGCAAAATAGTTAAATTCATTTAATAATAAAATATCTATATATATAAAAGGAGAAACTGACTGACTGACTGACTGACATATCAACGCACAGCCGAAACTACTGGGACTAGGAACGTGAACTTTTGCACACGGCTTTCTTTTGTAATGTAGGGGAGCATTAAGAAGGGATTTTTGGAAATTCGACCTTGAAGGGGGTGAAAAGGGGATATTTCTTTTGTATAAAAAATCTTATTCCTTGAGTTAATAAACTTGAAACTTGGCCCAAATACTTATCTTAGTAAATTATGAACTTTGTAATTTTTGGTTTTTCTAAACTACCCCCACGAGGGGGATTGGGGGGTGTCAAAATTTGTATGGAAGAATTTTAACACGCAGTCCGATTAACTCGAAACTCAGTATTTATACTTAAGTTCAAAAACAAAGAATAACCTGTATCAAGGTTTTTCGAAAAGCTACCCCGGACGGGGTGAAAAGGGGTAGTTTATTTTACAGGGGAGAATTTTACTGCGTGGCTTGATTAACTCGAAAATTGGTATGAATAATCTTTGAGTCAAGTTTTGGAAATATTCTAAACGATTTTTCGACATTCCACCCCTGTGGGGGTGAAAAGAGGGGATACAGATTATATGAAAAAACTTATTCCTTTGGTTAGTACACTTGAAACATGGCAATATTTGTCTCAGGAAATAATAAAAATTGTCACTCTTAGTTTTTTAAAACAAGTAAGGAACACTAGGACCGTACGAACAGTAAGGAACAGTAAGGAAAAATTTTAACGCGCTGTCATATTAACTCGAAACTCGGTACTAATACTTTTTCGGAAGTCGGTGTCTTTGGATCTGTATTTTAGGTTTTTGCCACTGACTTCCGAAATTAAAGTAATTTTTCACTTTGTAGTGTTTGTTTTGGAAAACGGTTGTTTTTATTGTTCACTTTTCAGTGAGTCTGTTTGTAATTTATCTGAGTTACAATAGCCTAATGACAACTGCTCATCACCTTTTACAAAACATTGCTTTTCCCGATGCAGGGACGTTAATTGTTGAGGAGTTCTCTTGGTACTTCACCAACAGCTCCACTTCACCATATGCATTGTGACGAGCTTCTATTGCTTAGAAATAATTTTAAAGTAATGGAATCGCAACCCGTGAAATACTTCTTATTGAGTTGTTCCGGTGGCCATCTTACCATCTGTGGTCTTCGTTATCAATTCTACTTCACCAAATGTTGCTTTCCGAGAGCAAATGCACAAACTACTATAAAAAATACCAAAATCGCTATAAGTGTGCCTATATTGAATAGTTCCCTCGATTTCTCCAGTACCCCATCATCAGATCCTGACCTGATGACAATGGAACCACCTGGAAAGTATACCCTTTCAAACAAAAAAATAATTTTCAAAATCAGTCCAGCCGTCTGCGAGTAATCGGGCAACCATAAAATAAAATATTCCGAAGAACTGAGAACCTCCTCCTTTTTTGAAGTCGGTTAAAATAATTTATAGCCAGAGTGCATCTCATGACATTTCCAATAAGCCCCAACACGGCTAGGATACATTGTTTTATTACTGATCTGAGTTCAATGATACCATTTTCATCAAAAGCATTTATTTAAATTTGCTTCTTCATAGTGGTTTAACTATCTTAATCGAGATATCTTATCGCCTCCCGTGAAATACTTATCATTGATGAGTTCCTGTGACCATCTTTGGTCTTCTTAGTCAGTTCCACTTCACCAAATCATACTTTCTGAATGCAAATGCTTGATTTGTTGACGAAAATACCAAAATCACTATGTGTTTGTCTATAATGTTTGAGGACTTCCCTCAATTCCTCACGGATCCTATCATCAGAACTAAATTTCGATAAAAAAGGGCCCAATCTGGAAGTCCAATCCTTTGAAATAAAAAATAATTTTTCTAATCGGTTTATAAATGACGGAGTAACGGTAACAAACATTAAAAAAAAACATACAACCGAATTGATAACCTCCTCCTTTTTTGAAGTCGGTTAAAAGTAGTAACGAAGTCAGAACTGTGCATTGCATATATTTGAAAAGAAGTGATTGAACGAGTCTGTTGCGCACACTATAGTTTTTAGAATTTTTGTTCGTTTGTTGTTTGTCGGGATGTATGTTCCGGATTGGCGCCAAAACGGTTGATTGAATTTAGAGGAAATTTGGCATACAGATGTTTTAGAACCTGGATTACCACGTAGGGTAGGTACTAATTTGATATATTCCGACATACACGCGGGCGAAGCCGCGGGCAAAAGCTAGATATATTATACAGCGGCTTGCGCACTGCGATTCAGTCGCCTGCCGGGCCTTGACGAGGTAGGACCTACGTCTGTTTTGCTAGCGCACGGCTGTTCTGCTTATTTATCGAACAATTCATTCGTAGGACATAGTGTAAATAAGTCAGTATGTTTTTTTTGGGTTTCGTAAGTTCGAATGAAAAACGGAACCCTTATATAGGAACGAAGTTCTGTAACGCGACGACTCGACTTCCAAAGTCACGAGTCGACTTTCAAAGTGTAAATTTGGTCAAAATGAAAATCCAAGATGGCGGCCGTGAAAATTTACAAATTTTCCTTCATGGGTGTCGTTTTCCAGGTTTTCGAGGGTGCTGAAACCGAAAGTAAAATCAAAATGAAAATCCAAGAAGGAGGTCGTGAAAATTTTCAAATTTTCCTTCATGGGTGTCGTTTTCAAGGTTTTCGAGGGTGCTAAAGCCAAAAGTAAAGTCAAAATGAAAATCCAAGATGGCGGCCGTGAAAATTTTCAAATTTTCCTTCATGGGTGTCGTTTTCAAGGTTTTCGAGGGTGCTAAAGCCAAAAGTAAAGTCAAAATGAAAATTCAAGATGGCGGCTGTGAAAATTTTCAAGGTTTTAATCATGGGTGTTGTTTTCATAGTTTTCACGGGTGCTAAAGCCGATAGTAAAGTCAAAATAAGAATCCAAGATGACGGCCGTGAAAATTTTCAAATTTTCCTTCATGGGTGTCGTTTTCAAGGTTTTCGAGGGTGCTGAAACCGATAGTAAAGTCAAAATGAAAATCCAAGATTGCGACCCTGAAAATTTTCTAATATTTCATCATGGGTGTCGTTTTCATGGTTTTGAGGGTGCTGAAACCGATAGTAAAGTCAAAATGAAAATTCAATCTCTTCTTAATGAAAAAAAAACCAAATGCCTTAAGTTTATGCTGCCTCACGTTAGGCAGGTGAAAACTAAGGTGTTGATAAAGGGCGAAGAATTGAATCCTGAAGATAGCACAGTATTCTTGTCATACGGTATTCTGTTGTGGGGAAATGCCGCCGACATTCAGACTATATTTGTTTTGCAGAAAAGAGCTGTTCGATCAATTTTTAAGTTAAGTCCAAAACACTCTCTCAGAGAGAAATTTGAGGAGATTAATATAATGACTGTGCCTTCTCAGTATATTTTTGAAAATCTTTTATATGCCCATAAAAATATAAAATTGTTTAAAAAATACAGTGATATCCATAATAATTATGAACACTAGGAACAAACACAAATTTGTTGTACCTACAACAAGGTTCAAGAAAATAGGTGGCTCGTTCAGATGTCAATGTATCCGTTTTTATAATAAACATCCAAGCCCCGTTCAAGATCTGAGCCTTAATAAATTCAAATCATTTATTAAACTTAAGTTGGGCCAGAAAGCCTTTTATACCGTTAAAGATTACATTGATGACAAAAAGGCGTGGAATTGAGCTGCTCCATAATTTTTTATTTTATATATACATACTGATTTTTTTTGTTCTTTTCTTTTTGCTAATGTTGTTTTTTCTTATATACACATTGTCATTGATGAATTTTATATATACAATGACATGAATATTTACTTCGTAAAATGTTATATTATTTTAATTACTGTGAATGTGAAGACTATGTGGGTCCTTGTTTTTTTTTTTCTCTCAGCTTTAATTATAATTTGCCAGTTTGAGTAAATTATGCGGCCTACCCAAATGTCTTTTCTTTGGTATTGTTCGTCGAATCGTTGAGCTCCTTAACTTTTATGTTGAGCTGTACGATTACTGACAGATGCTTGCACTGACCGGACAGGTCCACTCAATCTGTGTGGTTCTTTCCTCAAAAGACCATTTCAGGCACCATCCTACATGGTCTTCACATGATCTGACCAAGATTATGTCTGGACCTTAAAAGAGACTGTGGCCTCTGAGTTTGTTTCGGCTTTTCTTCCCAGAGTAGTCAGAAAGGAAACGCCGGCCTCATCTAGTTTAAAAAAAAATGTTTGACCTGTAAAAGTGTTTGTATAAACCTACTTACAGAAATAAAATCATTTATCATTATCATGATGAAAAATTTGAAAATGTTCACGGCGCGATCTTGGATTTTCATTTTGACTTTATAATCGGTTTCAGCACCCTCGAAAACCTTGAAAACGACACCCATGAAGGAAAATTTGAAAATTTTCACGGCTGCCATCTTGGATTTTCATTTTGACTTTACCATCGGTTTCAGCACATTCAAAAACCTTGAAAACGATACCCATGACGAAAAATTTGAAAATTTTCGCAGCCGCCATCTTGGATTTTCATTTTGACTTTTCCATCGGTTTCAGCACCCTCAAAAACCATGAAAACGACACCCATGAAGGAAAATTTGAAAATTTTCACGGCCACCATCTTGGATTTTCATTTTGACTTTACTATCGGTTTCAGCACCCTCAAAAACCATGAAAACGACACCCATGATGAAATATTTGAAAATTTTCACGGCCGCCATCTTGGATATTCATTTTGACTTTACAATCGGTTTCAGCACCCTCGAAAACCTTGAAAACGACACCCATGAAGGAAAATTTGAAAATTTTCACGGCCGTCATCTTGGATTTTCATTTCGACTTTACTATCGGCTTTAGCACCCGTGAAAACCATGAAAACGACACCCATGATTAAAACCTTGAAAATTTTCACAGCCGCTATCTTGAATTTTCATCTTGACTTTACTATCGGCTTTAGCACCCTCGAAAACCTTGAAAAGACACCCATGAAGGAAAATTTGAAAATATTTACGGCCGCCATCTTGGATTGGACTTTACTATCGGTTTCAGCACCCTCGAAAACCATGAAAACGACACCAATGAAGGAAAATTTGAAAATTTTCACGGCTGCCATCTTGGATTTTCATTTTGACTTTACTATCGGCTTTAGCACCCTCGATAACCACGAAAACGACACCCATGATGAAAAATTTGAAAATGTTCACGGTTGCCATCTTGGATTTTCATTTTGACTTTACTATCGGTTTCAGCACCCTCGAAAACCTTGAAAACGACACCCATGAAGGAAAATTTGAATTTTTTTTCACTTGATAGAGAGAGAGAGAGAGAGAGAGAGAGAGAAAGTGAAAGTGTGAATTTCAAAGAAGAAAGTATAAACGCGCTTTATCGTTAATGACGATTTCTGTCAAGCCGCGTCAAAGAACTTCGTTCCAATGAGTTGACCTACTGCCTACACGACACGCTTACCTATACTGTGACACATTTTGGGTTCATGTAAGCGCACGGCTCGCTCCGTGGGTAGGTTGGTAGCGTTAAATACCTACTTAGCAGGGTCTACCTCGCCTTAAGCGAGCTTGGTGAGGCGAATACGGTAAAGAGCGTATTAACTTTACGTTAATTTCATCATGCGTGGAATCTAAAGGGAAATAAGCTTTTAGTTTAGCAAAAGGTTCAGTTTATGTGGATCTGTTTCTGTTTTTAATAAATCAAATTAAATGGCGAATAGTGTCAGTTCCTGAACAAATATTGGTCGGGTTTCTTTGGCGGGTGTTGAATGAGTGGCTCGAGCAAACAACGCATTGCCGCCATCGCCGCATGTTTGTCAGTAAACAGCGCAGCGCTGCTCACCCGCACGCGATGATGTCACTGTCGCCGCACTCGCAGGCCCGCGCCCATCCGGGACCCGCCCGGGACCCGCCGGGACCCACGCTCCGGGTACGGAACAGTGTGGGACGCTCCCTACTATTTACGTTAGCTATTTGTCACGTAAGCCACCTTGTTATTTCGCCAAAGGCTCGCTGTACCGACCGTCGTTATATGTTATTGGAAGTCTAGTGTATTTGTGTCAATTCTTTCATATCTCATATCTCTCTCTTTCTCTCTTTCATATCTTCTCAGCTTTAAACCACATGTATAGACGTCCTGGTAACTAGATTGCGCAAACTAATTTACATTTTCAAGGGTCTGAAACACGTAGCTGACCGTCGTACCATCAAGATGGTATACTCTGCTTTGTCAGTCACTTAATGACTACTGCATCATCACCTGGGGAGGTGCTGCTAAAACGCACTTGATAGAGGCGGAAAGAGCTCAACGTGCCATACTTAAGGTCGCTGAGGGTCTTCCCTTCCGGTTTCCTACAGTCGACTTATACAAAAAGTGGGATGTACTGTCTATAAGACAAACGTTCGTTCTGCATACAGTCCTTAAAAAGCACTCACAGCTAGTTTATGATTTGGATCTTGTGAAAGATAAACGAAGGAAGGATGCAGTGTGCAGTACAACATTTTTCCGTTCAAGCCTGTCCCACAAGTTCTTCTGTTACCTAAGGGATTTTCTTTATAATGTTATCAACACGTCTCTAAATATTTATCCACTATGCAAACCCATTTGTAAGAAAAAAGTAACCGACTTGTTAAAAACGCTTTCCTACGATGACACTGAGAAATTGCTCCACTCCATTAAATAACACTTGTATTCAAATAATGACCTACTCATACACCACCATTCACCTACACATTCAGCACCATTCACTTACATACTCACCTCCATTCACCTGTATATCCACCACCATTCACCTACACATCCACCACCATTCACCTGTATATCCACCACCATTCACCTACACATCCACCACCATTCACCTGTATATCCACCACCATTCACCTACACATCCACCACCATTCACCTACACATCCACCACCATTCACCTGTATATCCACCACCATTCACCTACACATCCACCACCATTCACCTGTATATCCACCACCATTCACCTACACATCCACCACCATTCACCTACACATCCACCACCATTCACCTGTATATCCACCACCATTCACCTACACATCCACCACCATTCACCTGTATATCCACCACCATTCACCTGCACATCCACCACCATTCACCTCACACCCTTAGACTGCTTATGTTTTGTTGTTTTTTTTTCAATTTTTTTTTTCTTTTCTTTTCATTTATTTATTTTTTGTTTTAATTGTTTGGTAGATATACATGTTACGTGACAGTTATTTGTATAATGCCACTAAGTGGGGCCTGGCGACCTGTAATACAGGTTTTTTTTTCAAAACCTACTTCATGCACCAGCTCTCACAATATGAATCTTTATATAGTTCAAAACTGTTTTAGTGCTACAAAACCATTGTGAGAGAAAATAAATTAATATATTATTATGATTTCTTTTTTATATTTCTCGGGACCCTAGGGTCCCGGACCTTTGGAAGGCATATGAGGGGCCGAAGCCAACTCGCAGAGGCCCGTTAGACGCTTTCAATGGAAATGAGGCACCAACTGACGATTATCCCTGTGCGTACTATGCAAGTGCACCCAAGGACAACCCCCGGTTGGTGTAGGACTATTGCAGGATATGGAGACAAAAAAAAAATATTGGGCTATGGGTTTGGATGGCTAAAGTGGACTGGTTATCTAAAACTATGGAAGGACTATGGCCCCTGCCTGACCAATGTTTGATAAATACAATACACGGATAAAATGGCAGGGGGTGACTTGCACACTCAACAATGGGCCCCCGGAAACGGTCGCTAGCACATAGTGTCGTAGCGACAAGGGGGCAACTGTCTTGAGGTGCTCAAGAGGAGTAGAGAGGTATTCTACGGCTATCAGGACAATCCCGGAAGTACGGTCAAGATCCCTACCAGCATCTTACTGGACTACTTCCTTCCTCCGAGCACGTTTGCTCTTGCGAATCTCTATTCAAGCCAGCCAATAAAGGCAAGAATGAGGTGGGAGGTCAGTTCTCGTCAGTGTTCACTCCAGCCGGCCAATAAAGGCAAGCCAGAGATGAGGAACATGACTTCTCCCGGGAGATAGGGTACGTGGGGTCGCTACTGCCCAGCAGCTCGCCACATGCTGCCCTGCGGGTTTCTGTATCTCTCTTAGTCTAGCTCCTCACCCTAGACCTGTTCCGGCACAGACCTATAGATCGGAGCGCGCAAGCCCCACCACGACGTCAACGTAGAGATACGGCGATGGGGATATTATTATTATTTCCTTTATTCCATGTTTATACATATAACTTACATTTTTAAATACGAGTATTTGTATAAAAACATTAAAAAAAAAACATTTAAAAATATAAAAAATAGTAGCCCACCGGTATCGGGAATATGATCCAAGCTACCGGTGGTCAGGGCTCCTGAGAGAGGAACCTCCTAACGATACGTGCCGTATCGAGAAGTACCGCTTTCTGGATCAAGCCCTTGATCCAGCTGCCTAACGAAAGCCTCCTCAGATGTTGGTCGAGATTCTTGGCAATTAAGCCATTGGTTGATACGACTATCGGCACAATGACTGCTGTATCCACATCCCACATGTCGACAACCTCGCGAGCCAGGTCAAGATACTTAATCTGCTTATCTTTTTCAGCTTTCACGAGGTTCTCGTCATGCGGAACCGCTATATCAATAATCATTGTGCGACGCTCTATTCGATCTATCACCACTATGTCTGGCTTATTGGCAACAATAGTCCTGTCAGTGATGATAGATCGATCCCAATACAACGTAATATTGTCATTTTCGAGAACTGGGTCGGGCACATACCTATAGTACGGTACTTCCGATTCCGCAAGGCTGTATTTCAGAGCAAGTTGTTGGTGGGTAATCCTGGCTACAAGGTTATGCCTATGCAAGTAGTCTCCGTTAGCCAGACGAGAACAGCCTGAAATAATGTGTCGGATTAATTCCCCGGGACGGTGGCATGCCCGACAGATGTCAACCGTGCCGTCCTTCACAATATATTTCCGGTAGTTGTTCTTCATCATAACTTCGTCCATAATCGCAAAGACAAAACCTTCGGTTTCCCCAAAGAGGTCTCCAAATCGCAACCAAGATACGGACGCTAAGAGGTCTACATCGGGCCCATGTAGGACCCGGTAAAAGCGCCCGTGAAGCTCTTTACTCTGCCATACCTCTCTGCGGTCATTAGTATCTAATACTATAGGTTGGCGCCAGTTCTCGTTAGCCAAGGAGAGCGGGGTTAGGCCCTTGTCCACTGAGACCACATCTCGGTGCATCCCCACGTCGGCTTCTAGGAAGTATTCCCTGAGACTGCATACCTCATGATTGTGCAGGGTCTTAGCATTTAAGAAATCTCGACCTCCGCACTTCCGCGGGATATACAGTCTCATCACCGATGACCGTGGGTGATTCATCCGGTTTGCGGTCAGCAGCGTACGGACCCTCCTATTCAGGGCGTCTAGTTCCGTCTGAGTCCATTTGAGTATGCCGAAAGAGTACATCAAAACCGGCATGACCCAACCGTTGAAGGCGCGCGCCTTATTTCCGCCTGATAAAAGACTATGTAATACTTTATTCAGGCGGCCAAAGAAGCGCTCCCTCAGCGATTGTTTCATATCAGTAGCGTTGATGCCTAACGCTTCAGACATACCCAAATACTTGTAAGTTTCGATTGAGGAGAGGGATCTTAGGTATATGGAATCCGAGAGTTGCGTTCCCACGGATTCCATAATCCTGCCTCGCTTTACATGCATGACCGCACACTTGTCCACACCAAATTCCATCCTGATGGCGCTACTGAAAGTTTCGGTTACCTTCGGTTATTATTACTATATCATGTTAAGTGCAGCAAGTTGATAAACAGAAAATAAATAATTGTGTTAAATATCTAGTTATTGCATTAAAGTAAACTTCACCGTGCAAATAGTTATGGCTATAAAATAAATAAATAAATAAAATAGTTTATTTCTCACCATTTAAGGGCCCCTTATTCCGAAAGTTTAGGCATTTTACGCACCGAGACGGCTTGCGTCCGCGTTGCACAGGAGCCGTCGCGATATGAACTCCGGTGACCTATGGCGGCGGGCGAGCACGCCACAGTATAGATAAATAAATCAGTAGTTCGAATATTATTGGCGTGCTGGTAATAATAGCTTGTTTGCAACAAAAACGTATAGCTTGATGTGCTGTCCACTGCACTATTGACTGTAAACACTAATACACTTAGGTATATCGTTATAAATGTGACTTTTTTTTATTGCTTGGTAAAATCATCAAATGAGTCCTGCCGCTCTGGGTGGAGCGGAAGGGACTGTCTGACTTGTACTGACTAAAATCCACCCTGTTCCTTCGGTTGCCCTTTGCATTCCAGGGCCACAGTATTCTGATAAGACAGTCTCGTGAATGAAAAGGTAGGCGATATCATCCTGTAGAACTTAAAGAATGGTTGTAGAAGATTTGGTGAGTAATATAATGAAAGACAAATATGATTAATTATAATATAATAAAATAAAAAAAATAAAATATATAGGTACCAGCATAAAAATTAATATTCATAAAAATTAAAATTCATAAAAATTTACTGGTCGTGTGCTAGGTCCAGGTTCATTTTCATCGACCGATATATTCCTCAATGCTGGGCGCGAGTCTCCTCTAAGAGGACCAAAGCCACAGTCCTCATGGCACTCCCCTCCGAGTTGGGAACTAGGACCTGATAGCAAATCAGGATTGTTTTGCGTTAGAGATTCCTCATTTTCCTTATTTTCGGATGATTTGTTCTCTTCAAGTGTCAGATTTCTTATGCCCATACCACGCGTATGTCTGGGGTTCACGATTTCAGGAAGTAGGCATTTATGGTAAAACCGTATTAATTTGGACTCCATTTTCGATTTCCAAAATACGTCATCT
The DNA here is from genome assembly GCA_947568875.1 of Fissipunctia ypsillon. Taxonomy (NCBI): domain Eukaryota; kingdom Metazoa; phylum Arthropoda; class Insecta; order Lepidoptera; family Noctuidae; genus Fissipunctia; species Fissipunctia ypsillon. Next base: position 143,509 of record OX387662.1, read on the forward strand.
TTTTCAATTATTTCGATGTGGACTGGCTCTTTTTCTCCGGCCCAAATTCCAAGTAGACATTGCCGTCGTCTTGCCACATGCAACTGTCCCTGTATTAGGTAAAGCCAATTACTATTTTTATTAATTGTTGTAGTGCGCGTTTTTTTATTAAATTTTAATATTTGTATTTTATTTTCTTCAATAGCTTTTTTCATGCCAATTTTTGATGCTGAAAAAGGACATTTGACTTCTACCAGAATGTCATTTCCAATGAGCCCATCTGACGTAGCACCAATGAATGGGAAATCTTTATCTATAAACAGACCACAGGGCTCAATAGATACGTTTTCTTGTTGTTGTATCTTGTGCAAAGCTTGCTGCTCATTTTCAATACCGTAAGCAATGGATGCAACACGACCTAAATTTGTTTTATATAATATATTTTTTACTAATGGTGCGGTATCTTTTGATACTTGCCTTTTGCAAATAGGACCGAAATTAGAGGCAGTAATAAGATTTTTTCGAATTTCTAGCCATTCGCTACTGTCTCTTTGTAATATTGTATTACGCTCAATCGCGTCCTTGTCAGCAGTAAGAATTTCTAAATTTTTTAGAAATTCTTCTTTAGCTACTTCTAGTTCAGACAGGGACATATCCGGGTCTAAACTAGCGGGGCCATAGTCATTTTGTTTTTGTTTTGTGTCTGCCAATTTCCTGATTTTCCTTTTAGCTGGATGTTCCGAGTTGTTTTTTCTTTTCTGGGCTTCTTCTCTTTTCCTTTCCACAACTTCAGCTAATCCCTCTTCTGGTCGATTTTTATTTGTTAATGTGTTTTACATGTACGATATTGCTGACTTTTCATTAAATTTTACCACCGCAGCATTACACCTTGATAACCTCGTTTCAAGGAAAAATTTATTCGCTTTCCTCCTATAAACTTCGCAATGACGTTGAAACATTCGACAAGATTTGTATTTACGTTCTCTATTAAACTTCGTGATTTTACTGCCACATTAGAAATAATCGAATTTATCCGGAACAGAAATGTTGAATTTTGAATGGCTTTCAGTCCGTCGCTATAAACTTTTTCTTTGTCACAGTTATAATCCTGACACATCCTGTGATCGCCGTATGCATGCGCTACAGAATTGATTATATCACTGTGAAGAATAGTTACAGCATCGTCCTTTAGATTTTTATTATGGTGTATAACTGACCTTACTATTGCCTCATCCTCATGGACATAATTTTCACATCTGTCAAAGTTTTTCGGTGAGCTAAAAGGTATTTTGTTTCTGAAACTAGACTACGTAATTTTTTGCATAAATTTCTCAAAATGTGATTTCTGCATTCAATTTTCTCTACTGTAATATTTTGGTCTCTATATGGATTTTCTTTTAGTACTTTTGCGTATGTCGAGGCGTCTCCGTCTGCAATCATTCTTTTATAAATTATTCCATACATGGAAATGGAAAGTTTGAAACCCTCTGCAATTACTTGGCCCTCCATTGAACACGACGAACCATGGAAATTTTTAAAACATTTGTGCTCGTTAGGAGCGACATTTTTGTTTTCTGCGCGGGCGCACACGAGGCAGTATTTATTTTTTACAGCCAGAAAGAATATTTTACCGGTTCTTCTACCGATAATTGCTACAGTTCCAGATGCAGCTTTATAATTCGATCCATACGATCTAGCACACCAAGAAGCGTCCACGTAAACATCAATTACTGGTATGCCATTTTTGGTGCGACCTTCTGCGATAGCCAATTTCTTTTCTTCTTCTGCAGCATCTTGCATCGATGAGGCTGCTGTTTTTTCACAACATTCGTACACTTTATCCTGGAGTTGATTGTAATAATTTGTAGAAAATACAGGAATGTTCATAGCAGAAAAAAGCTCTTCGAATTGTGAGTAGCCAATCCCTGTTGCTACCATGCCTGTGGTGGCTGCAATATTTACATTAACTTTTGACTCAGTCTTTTCGGAATTTATAAAGCAAAGTTGTTTACAAATATTACATTCAAATTTAAATACTGAAATTAAGCCAATTCTTTTTTCACTAATTAGATGAAAATTTCCCGCTTTGCAGTCGAACAAGTTGTTGTGACGTGCTTTTTCTTGTAATTGACTAAATAAGTAATTGATATCAATAACGCGTCGTCCTGTCACTGTTTGGAACTGGTCTTCTTGAATTTCAGGTTCAACGTTATAATAATCATCCTCCTCTTCTTGATTTTCAGCTTCAATAATAATGGAATCATCTTTATCTTTTCTAGTTGTCCTTTGAAGTTTGTCTTCATGGTTTTCAGTTTCAACAATAATGGAATCATCTTCGTCTTTTCCAGTTGTCCTTTGAAATTTGTCTTCTTGATTTTCAGCTTCAACAATAAAGGAATTAATTTCGTCATCCCTAGTTTTTCTGCAACAATGGAATGTCATTAACGTAATGAAACGGATTTGGTTTCAGTCACCGAAATAAACTTTAACAAAAAATCATTTACTGCCATGTTACATCCCATAATAGGATACATAAGACATGTGATAAGTAAGAAAACTAAAGCGCGACGGGAGATAACGTCAAACTTGTAGCGGATGGATAAAACTGCTCCGCCATAGTATATTATGTAATATGTACATAATGTACTTACGCATACTGTCCCTCTGTAGAGTGCCCATCGGTACCTTTTTTGGACATCAAAGTACCTTTTCCGGTACGTGGTCTCAGAGCACTGGAATGGAATAAATTTCATTACATATTTTCAAAAAAATCAAATTAACAAACACTAATTATTACTAGAGTTATAACATGACGTAGCATGACGTAGTTAGAAACACACCCCGTTGCGAGCGCGGTCCGAGCCTTGTATCAATGGAGCCGAGCCGCGCGCCGCCGCCGGAGCCGCTTCATTGATACGGCCTTGCGCGCACTGCCTTGCGGTGGAATGCGGTGCGTTTATTCTACCGTGCGGTAGAATAAACGCATTCACAGGGCCGCGCACTGCGGCGAAACTAACGCACGTTTTAACCGACTTCAAAAAAAAGGATGAGGTTATCAATTCGGTTGTATTTTTATCATAATTTTTTTTTTATGTTTGTTACCTCAGAACTCCTTCGTTTATGGACCGATTTGCAATTTTTTTTCCCCTTATAGGAAAAATCCAGTTCTGATGATGGGATCCATGAGGAATCGAGGGTACTCCTCAAAAATTATAGGCCATCTTATAGTGATATTGGAATTTTAATCGAGAACTTAAGCATTTACAGTCAAAAAGTAACATTTGATGAAGTGGAACTGATGAAGAAGACCAGAAATGGTCAACGGAACTTCATACTCACATACACTAATAAAAATAAAATTTTTGATTTTTCCTTCATGGGAAAAAAAAATTTGCAAATCGGTCCATAAACAACGGAGTTCTGAGGTAACAAACATAAAAAAAATGATAAAAAATAATACAACCGAATTGAAAACCTTTTTTTGAAGTCGGTTAAAACGTGCGTTTATTTCACCGCAGTGCGCGGCGCTTCCTAGATCTCTATGCGATACAAAAATATTTGCGGTAGATTTACCGCAAATTTGCAGCGAGAGGCCAACGGCGATTTCACCGCATGCGTTTATTTCACCGCAGTGCGCGCACCTCTATGATACTCCATACTTCACAGATTATGTGTTAGAAAAACGCAAGGCAGTGCGCGCAAGGCCTACAAGGTTCGGACCGTCAAGGTGCGTAATTTTTATTTTTAAATTATTCAAATCTCATAAATACCTATTTTTTTATTCGTGTTCTACTCATTGGATACATGAAGTGGGCTGCCGTTGTAAGACGACTAAAAAGTCACGGTGTAAAAAAATTTCTATTTTAAAATGTTTTGACAGTATTTCAGAATAATACGAAAGTACCTAATAAACAGAATCACCCATCGCGCGACATGTCGCTGTATGCGTGAGTGTCGACGGTCTGTGCGAGGCGCCGCGCGGCCGGCCGATTTCTACCAACTAAACGCAGCGCGACCATAACCCGTGCTCTAGGTACTTACCTAGTGAGTACAAGTAGTGACCGATAGCCATTGTTCAATTTGTTTCAAATCTTCATAAACATAATAAAAGAATGTAATAATAAAAACAAAACACAACATACCTAGGTACTTACATCTCCTTGCTTTTGACCGGGATGCAAAACTGCACTTTGTAAAGGTATAAGAATGTTTCCATTATAGATTTAAAATTCTAGTCATACTGACTTCGCTGGTCTGTGTAGAGGAGTACTTAATTACGCATTTATAGAATAAGTACTTACGCAATACACTTTCGGATTTTCTTCACTTCAGATACCCTTTTTTTCTTAATTTTGTTTTTTCTATTCGCCATTTCAATTACTTATAATACACACGTTTATTTACGCGCGCGGCAACGATAATTTGTGGTCGCGAGCAAAAGTCGCATAGGTCCTCCCTCGATGACGTCCGGCAGGACAATGGCGCGGTGCGCGCGTGCCGTTTTCACGTATTTATTTTATTTAAAAAAAAATAAGTGCCATATTATAAATTTATCCAAAAATATCCCTGTCAAACCTGATTAGTAAATGAAATGTTAAATTTTCATAAAAGTTGCGTTCCCCCAAGTCTCTTAAAACTTAAAATACTTTCAAAATCGACTTTACTTCAGATTTTTTTTTTATCGAGCAAAATGTTAAATAATGTGTTTTTAACCAAAAAAGTCACTAGATCAAAGATGTATCTGTACTATATATTTTTTTACGGATTTAAATATGATGATTTCTCTGAAAACAACTCGATCTAGAAACGAAAATTTCGAAAAAGGGGCCCTTAAACTTACAGTTACTCAATTAGGTACAAGTGTACAAGTAGGTATTTCACAATTTTGTGGTGATCAGGAGAAGCTGCACAGAGATTGACCCTAGCCCCTGAACTAGGCGGGAAGCTGTAGCTCGGGGGATAGTGTTCAGCTATTATCATTATAATTGTTACCTTAGGACATTTGTGTGTCACTACTATAGTTCGTCTCGGTAAGTACCATCAGAGGGTGCTAGGGTTTGTTGGCGAGTTAGAAGATATGAGTTGTGGCTCTACGTATACACTGCTGCCCACAGCGGCACAAACAGAGCAGCGCCATCTTAACGAACTTACAAAAATAGCATAACATCACGTTTGTTTCCCCGAAAGGTAAGGCAGAGGTGTACCTATAGTACACCCACATTTCGCCAGTTATGTTTAAGTCCCATGTAACAGGGGGCGTACAGAAATAAAACAAAATATATTTGTTATGTCAATAACGTAGAGTAATGTATGTGAATGACGTAGAACAACGTGTGACCAATGTGTGCCGCGTGCAGCTTGCAGTGCGCAGTGTGTCGCGTGCCGCGTGCAGCTTGCAGTGCGCAGTGCGTCGCGTGCCGCGTGCAGCTAGCAGTGCGCAGTGTGTCGCGTGCCGCGTGCAGCTAGCAGTGCGCAGTGTGCCGCGTGCAGCTTGCAGTGCGCAGTGTGTCGCGTGCCGCGTGCAGCTAGCAGTGCGCAGTGTGCCGCGTGCAGCTAGCAGTGCGCAGTGTGTCGCGTGCCGCGTGCAGCTTGCAGTGCGCAGTGCGTCGCGTGCCGCGTGCAGCTAGCAGTGCGCAGTGTGTCGCGTGCCGCGTGCAGCTTGCAGTGCGCAGTGCGTCGCGTGCCGCGTGCAGCTTGCAGTGCGCAGTGTGTCGCGTGCCGCGTGCAGCTTGCAGTGCGCAGTGCGTCGCGTGCCGCGTGCAGCTAGCAGTGCGCAGTGTGTCGCGTGCCGCGTGCAGCTTGCAGTGCGCAGTGTGTCGCGTGCCGCGTGCAGCTAGCAGTGCGCAGTGTGTCGCGTGCCGCGTGCAGCTTGCAGTGCGCAGTGCGTCGCGTGCCGCGTGCAGCTAGCAGTGCGCAGTGTGTCGCGTGCCGCGTGCAGCTTGCAGTGCGCAGCGCGGCGCGTGCCGCGTGCAGCTTGCAGTGCGCAGCGCGGCGCGTGCCGCGTGCAGCTTGCAGTGCGCAGCGCGGCGCGTGCCGCGTGCAGCTTGCAGTGCGCAGCGCGGCGCGTGCCGCGTGCAGCTTGCAGTGCGCAGCGCGGCGCGTGCCGCGTGCAGCTTGCAGTGCGCAGCGCGGCGCGTGCCGCGTGCAGCTTGCAGTGCGCAGCGCGGCGCGTGCCGCGTGCAGCTTGCAGTGCGCAGCGCGGCGCGTGCCGCGTGCAGCTTGCAGTGCGCAGCGCGGCGCGTGCCGCGTGCAGCTTGCAGTGCGCAGCGCGGCGCGTGCCGCGTGCAGCTTGCAGTGCGCAGCGCGGCGCGTGCCGCGTGCAGCTTGCAGTGCGCAGCGCGGCGCGTGCCGCGTGCAGCTTGCAGTGCGCAGCGCGGCGCGTGCCGCGTGCAGCTTGCAGTGCGCAGCGCGGCGCGTGCCGCGTGCAGCTTGCAGTGCGCAGCGCGGCGCGTGCCGCGTGCAGCTTGCAGTGCGCAGCGCGGCGCGTGCCGCGTGCAGCTTGCAGTGCGCAGCGCGGCGCGTGCCGCGTGCAGCTTGCAGTGCGCAGCGCGGCGCGTGCCGCGTGCAGCTTGCAGTGCGCAGCGCGGCGCGTGCCGCGTGCAGCTTGCAGTGCGCAGCGCGGCGCGTGCCGCGTGCAGCTTGCAGTGCGCAGCGCGGCGCGTGCCGCGTGCAGCTTGCAGTGCGCAGCGCGGCGCGTGCCGCGTGCAGCTTGCAGTGCGCAGCGCGGCGCGTGCCGCGTGCAGCTTGCAGTGCGCAGTGCGTCGCGTGCCGCGTGCAGCTAGCAGTGCGCAGTGTGTCGCGTGCCGCGTGCAGCTAGCAGTGCGCAGTGTGTCGCGTGCCGCGTGCAGCTTGCAGTGCGCAGTGCGTCGCGTGCCGCGTGCAGCTAGCAGTGCGCAGCGCGGCGCGTGCCGCGTGCAGCTTGCAGTGCGCAGCGCGGCGCGTGCCGCGTGCAGCTTGCAGTGCGCAGCGCGGCGCGTGCCGCGTGCAGCTTGCAGTGCGCAGCGCGGCGCGTGCCGCGTGCAGCTTGCAGTGCGCAGCGCGGCGCGTGCCGCGTGCAGCTTGCAGTGCGCAGCGCGGCGCGTGCCGCGTGCAGCTTGCAGTGCGCAGCGCGGCGCGTGCCGCGTGCAGCTTGCAGTGCGCAGCGCGGCGCGTGCCGCGTGCAGCTTGCAGTGCGCAGCGCGGCGCGTGCCGCGTGCAGCTTGCAGTGCGCAGCGCGGCGCGTGCCGCGTGCAGCTTGCAGTGCGCAGCGCGGCGCGTGCCGCGTGCAGCTTGCAGTGCGCAGCGCGGCGCGTGCCGCGTGCAGCTTGCAGTGCGCAGCGCGGCGCGTGCCGCGTGCAGCTTGCAGTGCGCAGCGCGGCGCGTGCCGCGTGCAGCTTGCAGTGCGCAGCGCGGCGCGTGCCGCGTGCAGCTTGCAGTGCGCAGCGCGGCGCGTGCCGCGTGCAGCTTGCAGTGCGCAGCGCGGCGCGTGCCGCGTGCAGCTTGCAGTGCGCAGCGCGGCGCGTGCCGCGTGCAGCTTGCAGTGCGCAGCGCGGCGCGTGCCGCGTGCAGCTTGCAGTGCGCAGCGCGGCGCGTGCCGCGTGCAGCTTGCAGTGCGCAGCGCGGCGCGTGCCGCGTGCAGCTTGCAGTGCGCAGCGCGGCGCGTGCCGCGTGCAGCTTGCAGTGCGCAGCGCGGCGCGTGCCGCGTGCAGCTTGCAGTGCGCAGCGCGGCGCGTGCCGCGTGCAGCTTGCAGTGCGCAGCGCGGCGCGTGCCGCGTGCAGCTTGCAGTGCGCAGCGCGGCGCGTGCCGCGTGCAGCTTGCAGTGCGCAGCGCGGCGCGTGCCGCGTGCAGCTTGCAGTGCGCAGCGCGGCGCGTGCCGCGTGCAGCTTGCAGTGCGCAGCGCGGCGCGTGCCGCGTGCAGCTTGCAGTGCGCAGCGCGGCGCGTGCCGCGTGCAGCTTGCAGTGCGCAGCGCGGCGCGTGCCGCGTGCAGCTTGCAGTGCGCAGCGCGGCGCGTGCCGCGTGCAGCTTGCAGTGCGCAGCGCGGCGCGTGCCACGTGCAGCTTGCAGTGCGCAGCGCGGCGCGTGCCGCGTGCAGCTTGCAGTGCGCAGCGCGGCGCGTGCCGCGTGCAGCTTGCAGTGCGCAGCGCGGCGCGTGCCGCGTGCAGCTTGCAGTGCGCAGCGCGGCGCGTGCCGCGTGCAGCTTGCAGTGCGCAGCGCGGCGCGTGCCGCGTGCAGCTTGCAGTGCGCAGCGCGGCGCGTGCCGCGTGCAGCTTGCAGTGCGCAGCGCGGCGCGTGCCGCGTGCAGCTTGCAGTGCGCAGCGCGGCGCGTGCCGCGTGCAGCTTGCAGTGCGCAGCGCGGCGCGTGCGGGGGGAATGCATTATATGATATTTATTTTATTTATTTATTTATTTTACTATTTATGTACACACAATAAAACATTATATAGTTAGGACATTATGATCATCGAGTACAAAGGTACTGCTTATTTCTTAAGAAATTTCTTCCACCAGACCTGCGAAAAGAGAAATTAAAAAAGAAATGTAAACAATAGTGTGTGATAACAAGAAGACAAGATTATGATTAGTGACGTCTTAAACTAAAATATATATATATATACCTACACATATACTATAATGCAAAAATTAACAAATACTTAAATAAATAAATATGCTATAAACCTATATATATAATACTAGCTTTGGCCCGCGGCTTCGCCCGCGTGTATGTCGGAATATATCAAATTAGTATCTATCCTACGTGTTAATCCAGGTTCTAAAACATCTGTATGCCAAATTTCCTCTAAATTCAATCAACCGTTTTGGCGCCAATCCGGAACATACATCCCGACAAACAACAACCGGACAAAAATTCTAAAAACTATAGTGTGCGCAACAGACTCGTTCAATCACTTCTTTTCAAATATATGCAATGCACAGTTCTGACTTCGTTACTACTTTTAACCGACTTCAAAAAAGGAGGAGGTTATCAATTCGGTTGTATGGTTTTTTTTAATGTTAGTTACCGTTACTCCGTCATTTATAAACCGATTTGAAAAATTATTTTTTATTTGAAAGGATTGGACTTCCAGATTGCGCCCTTTTTTATCCAAATCCAGTTCTGATGATAGGATCCGTGAGGAATTGAGGGAAGTCCTCAAACATTATAGACAAACACATAGTGATTTTGGTATTTTCGTCAACAAATCTAGCATTTGCATTCAGAAAGTATGATTTGGTGAAGTGGAACTGACTAAGAAGACCAAAGATGGTCACAGGAACTCATCAATGATAAGTATTTCACGGGAGGCGATAAGATATCTCGATTAAGATAGTTAAACCACTATGAAGAAGCAAATTTAAATAAATGCTTTTGATGAAAATGGTATCATTGAACTCAGATCAGTAATAAAACAATGTATCCTAGCCGTGTTGGGGCTTATTGGAAATGTCATGAGATGCACTCTGGCTATAAATTATTTTACCCGACTTCAAAAAAGGAGTAGGTTGTCAGTTCTTGGGAATATTTTTTTTATGGTTGCCCGATTACTCGAAGACGGCTGGAGCGAATTGGAAAATTCTTTTTTTGTTTGAAGGGTATACTTTCCGGGTGGTCCCATTGTCATCAAGTCAGGATCTGATGATGGGATCCTGGAGAAATCGAGGGAACTCTTCAATATAAGTAATCGCAAGTACAGATTTCCTAACGTCATCCTCAGTAACATCGCTAAGCTTAAAGTGAGAACATTGTGGTAACGGCAAACTAGCTAGACTCTCTAGTGTCGCAGCAGCAGACAGACGGGTCAAGAGAAACAGGAAGGTAGAGAAATGCTTGTTGAGGTCATTGTGGTAACGGCAAACTAGCTAGACTCTCTAGTGTCGCAGCAGCAGACAGACGGGTCAAGAGAAACAGGAAGGTAGAGAAATGCTTGTTGAGGTCATTGTGGTAACAGCAAACTAGCTAGACTCTCTAGTGTCGCAGCAGCAGACAGACGGGTCAAGAGAAACAGGAAGGTAGATAAATGCTTGTTGAGGTCATTGTGGTAACAGCAAACTAGCTAGACTCTCTAGTGTCGCAGCAGCAGACAGACGGGTCAAGAGAAACAGGAAGGTAGAGAAATGCTTGTTGAGGTCATTGTGGTAACAGCAAACTAGCTAGACTCTCTAGTGTCGCAGCAGCAGACAGACGGGTCAAGAGAAACAGGAAGGTAGAGAAATGCTTGTTGAGGTCATTGTGGTAACAGCAAACTAGCTAGACTCTCTAGTGTCGCAGCAGCAGACAGACGGGTCAAGAGAAACAGGAAGGGTGGAGAAATGCTTATTGAGGTTCACATCCTTACACTGTTTGGTCGGTGATTTGCCTATACCTACAGATTTACATTTGATATATTGCGGTCGGCAATTTAAATTGACAGCATACATTTTAAAGGGACTCGCTAATTGTTCGCTGACGTGACGTCATCACTGAAGTTAGCACTCGGCTAATGCTCACTTGTCGGGCGCTGCCATAACTTTGTTCGGAGGATGTTTCGCTGTCTCGCTTATTTGTAAATTCAGCTGTTTGGAGGAAGAGCTTTTCTTTCGCCGAATCATTTTACGGGTAATTTTTCGATTCATTTACCAGACGACTGGTCTCCTATTGGCTATTGTAAACTGTAACGGAATGCAAATGAGCCGCTATCGTCCTGTAGCGATAGGTTCCGGGAATTGCGTGAGTTACTGGAGCGGAGAGGACGGTAGGTGTGGACAGGCACTGCACTGACAACTAGGAACGGGAAGGTGGTGAACAAATTGCGTGAGTTACTGGAGCGGAGAGGACGGTAGGTGTGGACAGGCACTGCACTGACAACTAGGAACGGGAAGGTGGTGAACAAATTGCGTGAGTTACTGGAGCGGAGAGGACGGTAGGTGTGGACAGGCACTGCACTGACAACTAGGAACGGGAAGGTGGTGAACAAATTGCGTGAGTTACTGGAGCGGAGAGGACGGTAGGTGTGGACAGGCACTGCACTGACAACTAGGAACGGGAAGGTGGTGAACAAATTGCGTGAGTTACTGGAGCGGAGAGGACGGTAGGTGTGGACAGGCACTGCACTGACAACTAGGAACGGGAAGGTGGTGAACAAATTGCGTGAGTTACTGGAGCGGAGAGGACGGTAGGTGTGGACAGGCACTGCACTGACAACTAGGAACGGGAAGGTGGTGAACAAATTGCGTGAGTTACTGGAGCGGAGAGGACGGTAGGTGTGGACAGGCACTGCACTGACAACTAGGAACGGGAAGGTGGTGAACAAATTGCGTGAGTTACTGGAGCGGAGAGGACGGTAGGTGTGGACAGGCACTGCACTGACAACTAGGAACGGGAAGGTGGTGAACAAATTGCGTGAGTTACTGGAGCGGAGAGGACGGTAGGTGTGGACAGGCACTGCACTGACAACTAGGAACGGGAAGGTGGTGACCAAATTGCGTGAGTTACTGGAGCGGAGAGGACGGTAGGTGTGGACAGGCACTGCACTGACAACTAGGAACGGGAAGGTGGTGAACAAATTGCGTGAGTTACTGGAGCGGAGAGGACGGTAGGTGTGGACAGGCACTGCACTGACAACTAGGAACGGGAAGGTGGTGAACAAATTGCGTGAGTTACTGGAGCGGAGAGGACGGTAGGTGTGGACAGGCACTGCACTGACAACTAGGAACGGGAAGGTGGTGAACAAATTGCGTGAGTTACTGGAGCGGAGAGGACGGTAGGTGTGGACAGGCACTGCACTGACAACTAGGAACGGGAAGGTGGTGAACAAATTGCGTGAGTTACTGGAGCGGAGAGGACGGTAGGTGTGGACAGGCACTGCACTGACAACTAGGAACGGGAAGGTGGTGAACAAATTGCGTGAGTTACTGGAGCGGAGAGGACGGTAGGTGTGGACAGGCACTGCACTGACAACTAGGAACGGGAAGGTGGTGAACAAATTGCGTGAGTTACTGGAGCGGAGAGGACGGTAGGTGTGGACAGGCACTGCACTGACAACTAGGAACGGGAAGGTGGTGAACAAATTGCGTGAGTTACTGGGGCGGAGAGGACGGTAGGTGTGGACAGGCACTGCACTGACAACTAGGAACGGGAAGGTGGTGAACAAATAAAACACTTTACCTATTACAAAAGCTAGCGAACAATTCGCGATCAATAGCATTGCTTACTCGAAGTTAATTGTTGTATTTCTAAATTGAGACTGACTGTTTGATTTCTCCAAGCGAACATTTCTATGCAAAAGATCAAACCGAACTGACTGTTTTGAAATCTGAAACCGAATTGACTTGCCGCAAATAGGCGCGACCCTTTTATAAGTCGGCCAACCGCACAAAAACTATTCCCGAAAAATCGCGTAATTTGTTGTAATAATACTATAAAAAGCACACGATTTTTTTTATAGAGAATAATCTCTATTCAAATTATTGACAAAAATAGTGAACGAAAGATAAAACAAAAATACTAACAAAACTCTGTGAATAATAGAAGTAGGTACCTAAGACGTAGGTGGTGGCTTATCGACGGTGCTGGACGCTCACGAGTACAATGTGCTCACGAGTACAATGTGCTCACGAGTACAATGTGCTCACGAGTACAATGTGCTCACGAGTACAATGTGCTCACGAGTACAATGTGCTCACGAGTACAATGTGCTCACGAGTACAATGTGCTCACGAGTACAATGTGCTCACGAGTACAATGTGCTCACGAGTACAATGTGCTCACGAGTACAATGTGCTCACGAGTACAATGTGCTCACGAGTACAATGTGCTCACGAGTACAATGTGCTCACGAGTACAATGTGCTCACGCGCACTGCGTCCAGAGTGTTCGCAAATACGATGAGCCCATAGCTGCGTAGCACCGTAACCTCGTACTGCCGTAGCTACGTAGCCACGTAGCGCCCAAGCCGCGTAGCGCTACAGCCGCGTAGAGCCGTAGCCGCGCAGCGCCAGCGTACACCGTAGCGGTCTGCCTCATAATTATTTAATGCAATATCCAACCATAATTTCACGACTGTTAACTTGACTTCTCAGTGCACTTAAAAGAACGTTGTCAATATAAAAGGCGTGGTATAAACGTTATTAATTACGATGTCACCACCGAGAGGCCGCAGAGATACTCAAGCCGCAGCTTGAGTATCTCTGCTCACGTCGATTATGTTCGGTGTGTAATGATATTTCCGTGCATCCATTACTGCGTAATGTGTTTCCATTGCCCTGCGTCCCCTCCTCCCCACCGCCTCCAGTCCCTCTCACCCTGACGCAACGCTTTATTGCCGATAAAAGAATAGGATTACTTTGTAAATGAAGTGTGAATAACTCGTGTCGTTTGTCTTCATACTCGTGTCGTTTGTCTTCATACTCGTGTCGTTTGTCTTCATACTCGTGTCGTTTGTCTTCACACTCGCTAGTATGAAGTGCGAATAACTCGTGTCGTTTGTCTTCACACTCGCTAGTATGAAGTGCGAATAACTCGTGTCGTTTGTCTTCACACTCGCTAGTATGAAGTGCGAATAACTCGTGTCGTTTGTCTTCACACTCGCTAGTATGAAGTGCGAATAACTCGTGTCGTTTGTCTTCACACTCGCTAGTATGAAGTGCGAATAACTCGTGTCGTTTGTCTTCATACTCGCTTGTGTGAAATGTAACGTCGGAAACGCGTCACCACCAGCGAGACATTTGAGTGAGCATGACATACTCTCAACTGCCATACTCTTTCAAGTCAACATACCTACATCATAACATAAAACCGCTCCATGGTACTCACATTTACAAAATTGAAAAGATGCTTCTAATTTATACAAAACTATAGTTTGCAATGATTGTATTTAAAAGATTAGTAAAATATTATACTGTTATTACTAAAATGAAAGAAAATCCTACCAATTGGATTACCTATTCAACATCTAAAACTTGATGAAATAAAAATTAAAAGTAAACAATAAGGTCATAATGTCAGAATAAAAGGGACGCATTTCTTCCAAAAAAATAAAGTTTTAACAAAGCCCAAGTGGCTGTGGAGCAGGACCAGCATTTAGCCAAGCATTTTTATCTATGATATAATCATTCAACCTATAATATGCTTGTCTACATAGTGTGCGTTTAATGCATGTTTTAAAATAACTTATTACGCAAGTCGGTGGCAAAAAACTAAAATACAGCACCCTAATTGCGTAACACACTATCAATCAGAATCTGAATCATTTTGAAACAAATTGCTGATCCATTGCTTCTTAAGTTCTAAAAATTTGTCTGCTCAACAACATAAATAGCGCAATGAATGTTGTTGAAATGTCATAATGAAACCGATTCCCACTGTATCAAGCGCGCTATTCCTGAAGGTTAAGGCGAAAGCGACATGGTAAGCCCGCGAAATTCAAATTTTCTTTGGTTTTTTGCAATTTGCAGGTCAGTATTAGGTTGTATATTGATTAAAATATGGTTCGCGACCGTAACGAATATGTATTTACAGAACTATAATCATTAAAGTCGTCAATACAACTCTCTGACCAAGTACTCCTATTGAATAAATAAATATTAATATTTGAGGATTATAATAACTTAGGGAGTTATACGAGTATTACTGATTCTAATGATTATAATTTTGTAAATACACATTTATTACGGTCGCGTATCATACTTTAATCAATATACACCCAGACACTGAGCTGCAAATTGCAAAAAGTGCCGTACTACAGGTATGTGCCCGACCCAGTTCTCGAAAATGGACATATCACATTGTACTGGGATCGATCTATCATCACTGACAGGACTATTGTTGCCAATAAGCCTGATATAGTGGTGGTGGATCGAATAGAGCGGCGCGCAATGATTATTGACGTAACTGTCCCGCATGACGGGAACCTCGTGAAAGCCGAGAAAGATAAACAAATCAAGTATCTTGACTTGGCCCGCGAGGTTGTCGACATGTGGGATGTGGACTCAGCGATCATTGTGCCGATAGTCGTATCAGCCAATGGCTTAATTGCCAAGAGCCTCGACCAACACCTAAGGAGGCTCTCGTTGGGCAGCTGGATTAAGGGCTTGATTCAGAAAGCGGTACTTCTGGACACGGCTCGCATTGTTAGGAGGTTCCTCTCTCTAGAACCCTGACCGCCGGTAGCTTGGACCCTGTTCCCGATACCGGTGGGCTACTATTTTTTATATTTTTAAATGTTTTTATAATCGTTGAGCTCCTTAACTTTTATGTTGAGCTGTACGATTACTGACAGATGCTTGCACTGACTGGACAGGTCCACTCAATCTGTTTGGTTCTTTCCTCAAAAGACCATTTCAGACACCAACCTACATGGTCTTCACATGATCTGACCAAGATTATGTCTGGACTTTAAAACTCCTTTGCACCGTCAAACCTTTGCACCGTCACAAAACCGTCATCATTATCAGCCCTATTCGGCGCCTTTTCTGGCATGGGCTTGATGCTTGGAGCGCCAGGGGCACTCGCGGTGACGCTAGCGAAATCCCTTTGTAGGGGTTTCGCCAGGGCTGCAGACACTGGCAGCGGGATGAGGCGGGCGGCACTGCGTGGAGGAGCCGCGGTGACGAGCACGGGGCTACGGGGCGCGCGTTATTCCCACTGTAAGTATGTTTACAATCGCCCCGCTGATCTAAACACACCGACTACCGAAATTAGTTATTCCCACTGTAAGTATGTTTACAATTGCCCCGCTGATCTAAACACACCGACTACCGAAATTAGTTATTCCCACTGTAAGTATGTTTACAATTGCCCCGCTGATCTAAACACACCGACTACCGAAATTAGTTATTCCCACTGTAAGTATGTTTACAATTGCCCCGCTGATCTAAACACACCGACTACCGAAATTAGTTATTCCCACTGTAAGTATGTTTACAATCGCCCCGCTGATCTAAACACACCGACTACCGAAATTAGTTATTCCCACTGTAAGTATGTTTACAATTGCCCCGCTGATCTAAACACACCGACTACCGAAATTAGTTATTCCCACTGTAAGTATGTTTACAATTGCCCCGCTGATCTAAACACACCGACTACCGAAATTAGTTGTTCCCACTGTAAGTATGTTTACAATTGCCCCGCTGATCTAAACACACCGACTACCGAAATTAGTTATTCCCACTGTAAGTATGTTTACAATTGCAGCGCTGATCTAAACACACCGACTACCGAAATTAGTTATTCCCACTGTAAGTATGTTTACAATTGCCCCGCTGATCTAAACACACCGACTACCGAAATTAGTTATTCCCACTGTAAGTATGTTTACAATTGCCCCGCTGATCTAAACACACCGACTACCGAAATTAGTTATTCCCACTGTAAGTATGTTTACAATTGCCCCGCTGATCTAAACACACCGACTACCGAAATTAGTTATTCCCACTGTAAGTATGTTTACAATCGCCCCGCTGATCTAAACACACCGACTACCGAAATTAGTTATTCCCACTGTAAGTATGTTTACAATTGCCCCGCTGATCTAAACACACCGACTACCGAAATTAGTTATTCCCACTGTAAGTATGTTTACAATCGCCCCGCTGATCTAAACACACCGACTACCGAAATTAGTTATTCCCACTGTAAGTATGTTTACAATTGCCCCGCTGATCTAAACACACCGACTACCGAAATTAGTTATTCCCACTGTAAGTATGTTTACAATCGCCCCGCTGATCTAAACACACCGACTACCGAAATTAGTTATTCCCACTGTAAGTATGTTTACAATTGCCCCGCTGATCTAAACACACCGACTACCGAAATTAGTTATTCCCACTGTAAGTATGTTTACAATCGCCCCGCTGATCTAAACACACCGACTACCGAAATTAGTTATTCCCACTGTAAGTATGTTTACAATTGCCCCGCTGATCTAAACACACCGACTACCGAAATTAGTTATTCCCACTGTAAGTATGTTTACAATCGCCCCGCTGATCTAAACACACCGACTACCGAAATTAGTTATTCCCACTGTAAGTATGTTTACAATCGCCCCGCTGATCTAAACACACCGACTACCGAAATTAGTTATTTTTCACTTTATAGTTTTTATTGGAAGTCGGTTGTTTTTTTTAAGTGTTTTCTACTAGGTATTTTGTGTATCTTGTGACTTCCACGCGAACGAAGTCGTGGGACACAGCTAGTACATTATATTACTAAAACAAACTGTGCATTTACTTAGGTAAGTGCGCGCCTGATGACATAAGTCGAGCGGCTTGTGGCTCCCCCTGGTGGGGATCGAACTCGATACTAAGCGATGCAGGCAGGTCAACCACTGCGTGCCGGATACTCTCGTCACTAGTGTATGGTACAGTGCAACGTGTGCACTCGTGAGCGTTACAATATAAGTAATGAAAGCACATCGTACCAGTAGGTACGTATATAACCGAACCCGACCCCGGCGCGCGACACAGACGGCGGGAGAGAGGGCGCTCTGAATTACTTTCATAAGCTTCATACCTGTAAATGTGTCGCACCGCTTGATTTGTGTTGAAAGCAATCTTTGTAAAGCTTTCTCACGCTATTTGTATTATACATGTTTTTTGTAGGATCTCAAAGGAAAAATATAAAACTATAAGGAGATATTATCGCAGATTTAACGATGACAAACGATGAGAGTAAGTAATGTATTATTGTGTGTTGTCTACCTGCTCGAAACGAAAGCCGCCAGGCAGTTTAATACAAGAGAGCTAGATCCATGCTGTGTATATATACTATCCATATAATACTATATTAATATAGCATAACATCACTCCTTGTTTCCCCGAAGTGTTAGGCAGAGGTGTACCTATAGTACACCCACATTTCGCCAGTTATGTATAACTATATTAATATCCATACTCCATACTAATACTAATTACTAATATACTTATACTAATCCATACTTCCATACTAATATTACAATTACATATACAATAAATACACATACTCGTATCCATACTAATGTTACAATTACATATACAATAAATACACATACTCGTATCCATACTAATGTTACAATTACATATACAATAAATACACATACTCGTATCCATACTAATGTTACAATTACATATACAATAAATAAACATACTCGTATCCATACTAATGTTACAATTACATATACAATAAACACACATACTCGTATCCATACTGTTGTTACAATTACATATACAATAAATACACATACTCGTATCCATACTAATGTTACAATTACATATACAATAAATACACATACTCGTATCCATACTAATGTTACAATTACATATACAATAAGTACACATACTCGTATCCATACTAATGTTACAATTACATATACAATAAGTACACATACTCGTATCCATACTAATGTTACAATTACATATACAATAAGTACACATACTCGTATCCATACTAATGTTACAATTACATATACAATAAGTACACATACTCGTATCCATACTAATGTTACAATTACATATACAATAAACACACATACTCGTATCCATACTAATGTTACAATTACATATACAATAAATACACATACTCGTATCTATACTAATATTATAAATTCGAAAGTAACTCTGTCTGTCTGTCTGTCTGTCTGTTACCTTTTCACGCCTAAACTACTGAACGGATTTCGATGAAATTTGGCAAGTAGATAGATGGCATCCTGAGGAAGGACATAGGCTACTTTTTGTCTCAAAAATAAACCTACAGGGGGTGATATAGGGGATGAAAGTTTGTATGGGAAACCCTGCATTTTTTAAGTTAGGGATATGAAAATTCAAATTTATACTTTTGGTAGGAAATAAAGAATTATGTGGTTCAGCGTTTTTGAAAAATCATCGCCTAAGGGGGTAAAATAAGGGTTGATTTTCAAAATCACAAATAATATTAAAAATTTTGTGTACCTCTTTTTAAGAGATTTAAGGGATTGAAAATGTGATTATAGTTCGTATCTTGACTTCTTGAGGTAACATTTTAGTCTTTATTTTTAACCGACTTTAAAAAAGGAGGAGGTTCTCAATTCGATTGTATGTATTTTTTTAACCGATTTGGAAAATTCTTTTTTTATATTGAAAGGACATACTTCCGGATTTGTCCCATTTTTATCAAAATCCAGTTCTGATGATAGAATCCATGAGGAACTGAGGGAACTCTGCAAATATTATAGGCATTTAAATAATATTAATTACGTATTTTCATCAACAAGTCAAGCATTTGCATTCAAAAATATCATTTGGTGAAGCGGAAGTGATGCAGAAGACCACATATGTCCACGGGAACTCCTCGATGTTAGTTATTTCATGGGTGGCGATATCTCGATTAAGATAGTTAAGCGACTAAGACGAAGTATATTTAAATAAGTGGTTCTGATGAAAATGGTAGCATTGAACTGATCTGATGATGAAGCTGGAAGGTAGGCACCGGAACTCCGTAATAAAATAATGTATCCTAGCCGTGTTTGGGCTTATTGGAATTTTCATGAGATGTACTCTGGCTATAAATTATTTTAATGGTAATATGCTTCAAATTGCGCTACTTGAGTCGTATGTTTTGTGTGGCCTTGATTGTCAGAACACAGATTTGGTCAACGATCTGTCGTCATGTGGTTGACTTAATAGTTTGTTGGTGACGGCGTCCAAACCTGATGAAACTACGCCTTCCAAACTTCTGACACGACTTAGCGCGACATATATTTGCCTTTTTGCAAAGTTTTTATTTGAAAGGGTATAGTCCTGAGGTGGTTGCATATAAATTTGGTCAAATTCTGTTGAGTGGTTTCGTGTGTTTTTCGTGTTTTCATTTAGTGTATGTTGATGATGTGATAATAGCTTCCTGTCATCGTTATTTACTTAGAAAGTAGTGGTGTATGAATTTGGGTGGGGTAGGTTCCACAACTAAAAAGTGGAAAATAAAAACATATTTATAAAAAAAAACCACCGACTTCCAAAACTAAAGTTATTTTTCGCTTTGTAGTGTTTTTTTTTTTTTGGAAGTCGGTTGTTTTTTTTTTATTTTTTTATAAACAAGTTTTTGTTAAAATCGGTTCACTCGGTCAAAAGTTATTTCATATTTGTTATTGAACGGCATAATAGTTTTGCAAATTCTTTTTGCAAAGTCCTCCCGCCGCGTCTGTCGTTTATTTTCAGACATAGCATGTTATTATTACCAAAAAAAAAACTTACAAACTATGTTAGTAGTAGCACACAAAAAAAAAACACAGTATCCAATTAGAGGAAGATTTATCAAGCCACATGTCTGACATGTAGCTTGATAAACCTATCCATTGTAGGCCCTTCTAACCTATCTGAAAAAACCTTCAGTACGCTGTTGCTGCTCCCCCTCACCCTGCGCATCATTGATGCCACTTTCTTGCGCATGATCGTGAAATAATCGTCCGTGTGTGCGTCAGCGAACATCCCTGACGCACTACAGTAACGCGGAAGCCTCAACAGCGCCCTGAAGGCATTGTTATATTGAATGCGCAGTGTGTTGTCAGCTTTTTGGGCATGATTAGCCCACAGACTGCTGGTGTAAAATATTTGACAAAACGCCTTAAAAAGCGTTATTTTAACCCGTACTGAACAACCAGCAAACCTGCGAGCAAGCATGTTTCCCCTCACAGCCATCGCCCTGCGCTCTCTTTCCATATCCGCGTCATTTAAGATCCTCCGTAACAATATGGCCCAAATATTTAAATTGTGTTACCCTCTGCAAAGGTGAACCGTTTAGTTCTACGGGAGGGACATTTGAGGGTCTTTTATTTCTTCCTCTAAATACCAACAGCTCACTCTTTGTAGGGCTATATTTTAGCCCATGCTGCTCGGCGTATCTTTCACAAATGGTGAGCAATTTCCTAATTCCACCGATTGTGGGGCTCATCAGCACCATATCGTCTGCGTAACTTAGGTTATTTACACTAACTCCGTCTATATGACATCCTACATGAGTGCTGCTGAGCTCAACAAGCAGGTTGTTAACATAGATATTAAATAACTTCGGAGAAGTAAGACCTCCCTGCCTGACACCACATTTGAGTTTGTAAGGGGCACATTTGAGGTTGTAAGGGGACAAGGCATTGGATCATTTCACAAAGTTCCTCTGCCTGTCATACCAGATAGATAATATTGACACTAAAGATGCAGGAACTCCCGCCTTCCGAAGCTTTTCCCATAAGATCTTATAAGAAACCAGGTCGAAAGCTTTGGAAAGGTCCAGGAAACAAGCATACACTGGTGTTTTCCTGTCCGTATAATATTTGACAGTGTGCTTCAACGCAAGTATTGCACTCTCGGTAGACAGCCCAGCACGAAAACCAAACTGTGTGTCATGTAGTTTTGTGTATCTACTGAGGTGCGTGTCAAGCACACTATCAAACACTTTGGCTATCACAGTTGCCAGTGAGATTGGCCTATAATTCCCTTTGTCTGCTATGTCTCCTGTCCGATTCTTTACTATAGGTACAACTAATGTATCTAGCATCTCATGTGGTAGGTAAGAATGCCCCACACATAAATTTAAAACCATCGTCAATACTCTTGGCAAGTGCAGACCAGCATTTTTAAGGTGCTCAATACTGAGCCCATCATGACCAGGAGATTTTCCCCGCTTCATACCTTTAATCACGGCTTTTATTTCTGAACACGTAAACCGCAGGGGTATCCCTGATCAATAGGTCTCAGCATCGTTCACCTTCCCCACAGACTCCAGAGGTGAGCTCACTATGAACTGTTCCTTAAATATATTCGCTATTTCAGTGTTGTCACTCTCACACTCCACGCTAACTGGTAAGCTTGGAGAGATATTAAGCTTTTTAGTGCCTTTCCAGAAAGAAGAAAAACATTTCTTTGTATGGAGCGAGGCCAATATATCCATTTCTATTCTTTCTTGATTCTTAATTACCCATTTCAATGTTGATTTAAACACCTTACGACTTAAAATCATATCCTCATATATAGGCCCACTACTGGTAATTAAGGTTTATGTGAAATGGCTGAAATATGATGATTGTTGAAGATGTCCAAAAAAATCAAGCCGACTGGGAGCTTTCTGGCGTCCGCCATGAAAGCCAATACTGTATAACGGAAATAGGGTACTTTTAATCCCGGTACGTTCCCGTCGGATATTTTCCGACATCCACGCGGGCGAAGCCGCGGGCAAAAGCTAGTCTACAAACAAATAAATAAAATTGAAGTGTCTGTTTGTAATATCAAAATAACAGATTTTTACTTTACTTTGAAAGTATATACCTACGGTACTTATAATAAAAAAAATTTAAAAATTGTGTCTGTCTGTCTGTTTTTACCGGCTAATCTCCGAAACGGCTGGACCGAGTTTGACGCGACTTTCACAGGCCGATAGCTGACGTTATAAGGAGTGCTACGGCTACTTTTATTTTAGAAACAGAGTTAGGGTATCGCGCAAAAAAATTGAAACTTATGAAATTGAGAACAAAATCCGATTCGAATAGGGAAGTAGGTACCTAATGACTGATACCCGCGCAAGCGAACACTCGGCAACAGTTAGTTACATGAATATTTCCGTCAGTACTTCAAGATGCCTGCTCTTTGTTCAACTAAGTACTCGACAGCCATAGAGCAAACGTATCGCCTGTTCGGCGCGAGATCGTCCGGCTGTCCGCCTGTCCGCCCGGCCGCCTGTCCGCCTGGCCGCGCACCTCGCCAGTCTCGCGAGCTGTTGACTGCTAGCACCGCAGCGTGCGACTGTGCCGGCCATGGGTCACTTTTCAGAAATAAAACCTTTTATTGATTAATAATAAATGTAGTATTTTTCACAAAATGTTCTCATATATGAATACTGTGTGGGTGTCTTCCTACATCGCTAACCGCTTACTTAGTTCCTGTGCATACCGCCACAGCAGGAAGAGCGCGTGGCGTTACTCAGATTAACAAACTTCAGCTTTGTTTGACTATGAAAATGTTTGGCCATGGACGCTCTTTGATATCACACCCCCTTCTCCCCGCACCCCTCCACTCGCGCCTCCCCGCCGACATCGCGCCACCAAAACCAGCACACAGTGGTAAAAAGACAAGCTCGGAGAATCCTTTAGCGGCGCACAATAGATGCGGCGTGACCTGGAAACGCCTCAAAAGATGTGCCGGTTTAAAGGAATGAAGACGTCTTGTATAATGCACCGCGTGGAGAGGGCTCGGGGGGTGAGTGAGCGGGGAACAGGGGAGTGGGAACAGAGGTACTACGCAACTCTTCACCGCTTTTGGATATTTTTCACCTTTTCCTTGAGCGGCGCGGATTCAATTATTTTTCCATTAAGCTCCCCGGTGCGGCCAAGAAAGAGATTTTCTTAAAGCTATGCAAAATTCGCAACATTCGTCTTGCTTCTTAGAAAATTACCTGAAACGATAACGACACTTTCATTTGTTAGAACGTGTGGGTGCGCCCCTGAAGGAGTAGATTTGTAGAGCTTTTGCACGTTGGCTCTTAATACGATCATCAGTATCAGTAGACTAGTTGCACCGAGTGACGTGTGCCCTCTGTCTGCGTGGCCGCCATGCTGGGACCTGCGCGCCAGCCGGGCGCGGGCGCTCTCCGCGGCTCTCCGCGGATTACCATTGCCACAATATACACAAAGGATGATGAGCAAAATGTCTCAAGTGTGCACTTCGAGTAATATATCATTAGGTAGATATGATTTAGAGGAACAAATTATTATATGACCACGGAGCTGAATTCCGCGTCAGAAAAAACTTAAAGAAGTTTATCGTTACTTTAAATATTATTAAAAGTTAGGCGAACATCACAATATATAAGTAATAGCTGAGGAACAGAAGGGTTGCAGACGGGGCCACATGGGATATAAAGAACAGTTGATTATAGACTCCACTATTCATAAACATGCCACCACAAAAAATAGAAACCTTCATTGTACCTATATAGATTACCAAAAAGCTTTTGGTAGTATACCACACTCCTGGTTGATAAAAATTTTAGAGATTTACAAAATCAATTCAAAAATAATAGATTTTTGGCGTTTCATAATGCCACATTGGAAAACGACACTAAAGCTAAACAACCGCCACATCTCTCTTATATTATTCTCTTATCTTATATTATACGACAGATATCTATTAGAAAGGGTATCTATCAGGGAGATTCCCTGAGCCCTCTGTGGTTTTGTCTCGCCCTTAACCCCTTATCTCACTTGTTGCGCCACAGTCAGGCCGGGTACAACCTTAAACATAATACTGAAGAAACAGTTATCTCTCACCTCGTATATATGGATGACATTAAGTTATACGCAAAAACCGAAAAAGAAATGAAAAAGCTTATAGAAGTCACGACAGAATTTAGCCAAGAAATAAATATGAAATTTGGGTTGGATAAGTGCAAAACATTACATATCATAAGAGATAAAATCAAACCGGGCAGCTATACAGTTAACGACACGGACACAATTGCAGCAATGGAACCAACAGATCTATACAAATATTTAGGATACAAACAACTTAAGGGACTCGACCACACAGCAATTAAACAGACACTAAATACAGAATATCGAAGGATAATTAACGCAGTTTGCAAAACACAACTATCAGGAAAGCATTTTATTAAAGCCTTGAATACTTTTGCCATACCAATATTGACCTACTCATTCGGAGAAATAAAGTGGTCAAAAACTGACATAGAACAATTAGAGAGGACCACACGCACAATACTCTCAAAACACAACAACCTGCACCCTAAATCTGCGATCGAACGACTCACCATCAAAAGACAGAATGGAGGGAGAGGCCTAATCGACATCCATCACATTTGGCAGAAACAAATCACTAGGCTAAAAACATTCTTTTATTCTAAATCTTGCACTAGTATCATACACAAATATATCTCTCTAAATGATTTTAACTACACCCCACTGAACAAAATATACAAGACACAAATAACACTGACCCACAGAACCAAAAAATTGAAAAATGGAAGAAGAAAGTCCTTCACGGTAGGCACCCTCATGACTTAGAACAATCCCATATTAACATAGTGGCGTCTAATAAGTGGATTAAAATAGGCAATCTGTTCCCTGAAACAGAAGGCTTCATCATAGCTATACAAGATTAAACCATCAACATCAAAAACTACGGGTAATTTATCATTAAAGACCCTACCACCACAAACGATAAATGCCGAAGATGCCACATTCAATCAGAAACCATACAACACATAACTGGAGCATGCACAACCCTCACACAGACAGACTACACTCACAGACACAACCAGGTCACAAACATCATTCACCAAAAACTAGCACTCAAACACAATCTCATACAAAAATCTAACACTCCTTACTACAAGTACACACCACAAACTATCCTAGAAAATGATACGCATAAAATGTACTACGATCGCGCCATACTTACAGATAGGACTATCCACTATAATAGACCAGACATAACCCTACAGGATAAAATAAGAAAAATTACCTACCTTATAGACATTGCAGTTCCTAATACCCATAACCTACCAAAAACCATATCAGAAAAACTAAGTAAATATGCCGATCTTAAAGAAGAAGTCACAAGAATCTGGAGACAAGATAAAGTATATGTTCTCCCTATAGTTCTCTCCACGACAAGCGTTACCCCCAACCATCTTCTCCGTAGCCAAATTAATAGATTTAGAAGAATTCGTTTATATAAACCTACAGAAAGCTGCCATATTAAACACCTGCAGAATAGTTAGGAAATTCATGCAGTTAGATGAAGAAAACACACCCTCATCTTAAATACACACCACATCTGCATTTACTTGGCTTTGGCCCGTAAATGTAGCTAAAACCAGCCTAGAGCTGAGAAAAAGAACACTCCCGAAAATAATAATAATATTTTTAACCCCATCGCCGTATCTCTACGTTGACGTCGTGGTGGGGCTTGCGCGCTCCGAACTCTAGGTGTGTGCCGGTAGAGTTTACTTTGTCGGAACAGGTCTAGGGTGAGGAGCCAGAACAAGAGAGATACAGAAACCCGCAGGGCAGCATGTGGCGAGCTGCTGGGCAGTAGCAACCCCACGTACCCTATCTCCCGGGAAAAGTCATGTTCCTCATCTCTGGCTTGCCTTTATTGGCCGGCTGGAGTGAACACTGACGAGAACTGACCTCCCACCTCATTCTTGCCTTCATTGGCTGGCTTGAGTAGCGATTCGCAAGAGCAAACGTACTCGGAGGAAGGAAGTATTTCAGTAAGATGCTGGTAGGGATCTTGACCGTACTTCCGGGATTGTCCTGATAGCCGTGGAATACCTCTCCACTCCTCTTAAGCACCTCAGGACATGTTTCCCCCTTGCCGCTACGACACTATGTGCTAGCAACCGTTTCCGGTGGCCCATTATTGAGTGTGCAAGTCACCCCCTGCCATTTTACCCGTGTATTGTATTTATCACACATTGGTCAGGCAGGGGCCATAGTCCTTCCATAGTTTTAGATAACCAGTCCACTTTAGCCATCCAAACCCATAGCCCAACTTTTTTTTTTGTCTCCATATCCTGCAATAGTCCTACACCAACCGGGAGTTGTCCTTGGGTGCACTTGCATAGTACGTACAGGGATAATCGTCGGTTGGTGCCTCATTTCCATTGAAAGCGTCCAACGGGCCTCTGCGAGTTGGCTTCGGCCCCTCATATGCCTTCCAAAGGTCCGGGACCCTAGGGTCCCGAGAAATATCAAATAATAATAATAACTTTATTTCAGACTATGACCGTCCATAATTGTGTTAATTGTGCACTTAACAACTATGTTAGTAAACTCGAACTAAAAATAAAAGTAAAAGTAATCAATTTGACACATGGAGTGCGATCCAGTGTCTATGAAAAGGACAGTCTAACCGGTCCGCTATTGCTTTCAGAATGCTGTTGGAGCTTGCTCAGATATGGTGCAATATGGAGGCAGCTCTCTTTCTCATGATGGCATGAAAGCCATCAATCTGAGCCTCCATAAACATGCCAGACGCACTACAACATCTCGGCAGCCCCAACAACATCCTAAAAGCGTTATTATATTGTACACGAAGTATAGCGAGAGACCTAACAAATCGGACACAAAAACTATATAGTGTTTATTTTTTTGTTATAGGTCGCAAAAGACCAACATACACACATGTAAATGTTACCGCTGCTTGGTGGCTGCTAGGCGTAATGAAGACAGAGTGAATCAGGAGAACGAACACGCAAACGTTACAGATCGACCTCAAGACGAAGTTGGTTCTATACATATAGAAGTACAAGATCAGTCTGTAATTGTACCAGGCTACAAAAGGTTATGAAATGTATCTAACCGGTGTATGTTTGGAGGATCCACTAATGTCGACCTATTGAGAATTCCAAGGTATATAATTGTCACTTTAATTATACATTTGAAAATATCAACTTACTGATACATTTGAAAATATACAGTGTGAGTCTTTATAATGTGCACATATCGAAATGAGGGAATCTATGCTTAATTTTATCGACGGAAAAAATGTTAAAAAAAATCTAAATATTTATTTATATTTTTTATGGATTTTTAAAAAAAATTGTTTGCTTTTGTGACCCCAGTGTATACAAAACTGTGTAACTTTTAAACTAAACGATTTATCACGATGAAACAAACTCTATAATGTTTGGAAGTAATTAGGTGTCGTCATAAAATAAAAATTATGGAAAAAAAATAGCCACATTTAAAAATAAACATTTTTGTTTGGCAAAAATCTGATTTTTTTTCATTAATTTTTACAAAAATTGTAAAATTTCTCAATAACATGCCCCCATCACCTTCTTTTTTTATAACTTTAAGTTATTCTTCATTGTATTAGGAACCTAACGGTAAAAATTGCATGTTTTTAACTCAACCCCAACATTTTTTATCAACTGTCAAAGAAAGGCCCAACGCATAGCTATTGTTTAGCAGGTAGATAAACTTTCTTTTGAATGTGCGCAGGTCGGGGAGGTAGGGCCAGCCAAAGGAACTTGAATTATGACAGATGTCAGACTGGCAGTCGCTCCGAATTATTCGCCGCTGCTACATGTGTTTCGGTACTTTCGTTCGCTGGACTTTCATAACTTTCGTTCGCTGCTACATGATGCCGCGTTTAAGTGAATTTTCCCCGGCACACATCGCCGACATACATTTTTATTATGGAGTGGGACAAGGAAGTGCCAGAGCTGCGCGCGCGGCTTACATAGCTGCGTATCCTAACAGGCAACCAGTGCCATCTGCCCGAAACTTCCAGGAAGTTCACAGAAGGTTGTCGATCACTGGACTTGGATCAAGTAGAGATCGTCGCGAGCCACCTCAAGTAATTATTGATGCGGCTACTGAACAAGCAGTATTAAGTGATTTGTTTGCTGATCCATCCATAAGTACTAGACGACTGGCTCTTCGTCACGGAATATCCCAAAAATCAGTGTGGCGTATTTTAAAGAAAGAAGGATTGCATCCTTATCACTATCAAAGGGTGCAACATCTACATGAAGACGTAGACTGGCGTCCAAGGTGTGTGATGTCCACATGGATTCAAAGAAAAACCAGAGCAAACCCAAACTTTCCAAGAAAAATACTATGGATGGACGAAGCGACATTCACTAGAGACGGTATTACTAACTGTCGAAATTTACACAGATGGTGCCGCGCAGGTGAAAACCCGAAACTGAAACGGTCATCTACTTTCCAAGTAAGATTTTCGATAAATGTTTGGGCTGGTCTTATCGATAACATGTTGATTGGACCAGTCATATTGCCGAGAACGTTGACTGGTGAAAGATTTTTAAGTCTATTGAGAGATGATATGCCTCAGTTATTGGAAGATGTCCCACTGGCTGTGCGTCAAAGGATGTTTCTTCAGATGGACGGATGTCCTGCCCATTACGCTACAAATGTAAGAAGATTTTTAAACGAAAATTATCATGACAAATGGATCGGCCGGCAAGGACCTGTAGGGTGGCCTGCGCGTTCACCCGATTTGACGCCCCTTGATTATTTCCTATGGGGGACCATGAAGCAACGCGTCTACAGTACCCCCATCAACAGTGAGGCCGATTTGCGTGACCGCATAATAAACTGTGCGAATGATATTCGCAATGATCCCGAAATGATAAGGAGAGCGACACACCAAATTCTAATTCGCGCGGCTTTGTGTTTACAACAACGAGGTGGACATTTTGAGAACCTGATGCATTAAATTTTGTATTTAATAATAAATGGGTTTCAATTGAACTCTTTTGCATTAATTATCATCCCAAACAAACCACCCTTATGAGAACAATACGATTCCGCGTTCGGAGTGCCATCTTTGAAACGACCCGCGCGCATTCACAACAAAGTTAACAAAAAAAAGTTTATCTACCTGCTAAACAATGTGCGTAGCTATGCGTTGGGCCTTTCTTTGACATTTGATAAAAAATGTTGGGGTTGAGTTAAAAACATGCAATTTTTACCGTTAGGTTCCTAATACAATGAAGAATAACTTAAAGTTATAAAAAAAGAAGGTGATGGGGGCATGTTATTGAGAAATTTTACAATTTTTGTAAAAATTAATGAAAAAAAATCAGATTTTTGCCAAAAAAAAATGTTTATATTTGATTATGGCTATTTTTTTTCCATAATTTTTATTTTATGACGACACCTAATTACTTCCAAACATTATGGAGTTTGTTTCATCGTGATAAATCGTTTAGTTTAAAAGTTACACAGTTTTGTATACACTGGGGTCACAAAAGCAAACAATTTTTTTTAAAAATCCATAAAAAATATTAATAAATATTTAGATTTTTTTTAACATTTTTTCCGTCGATAAAATTAAGCATAGATTCCCTCATTTCGATATGTGCAGATTATAAAGACTCACACTGTATACTCCAAATAATGCACGAGTTTGTCAACATCGTTTAGAATCCAACATTTGGCCTGATTTATCACTAGATGATAATGGTTTGTTAAGAACTGTAGAGTCCTTTTCTGTGGACCAAATAAATGATATGCTTGAAACTCAACGTACAGCGTATTTGGAAAAGAGAGAATTAGACTTTGACTCTGTTGAAAATATAAATGCGAATGAATTATACTTTTGTGCCGGTTTAACACTTGTGCAATTCAATAATATTATTATGGAAACACCTTCCTTGCAAGAGCGTTGTAATCATCCGAAAACAGCACTTGCTAAATAAATGATAAATGATAAAAGATTTTATTTCTGTAAGTAGGTTTATACAAACACTTTTACACGTCAAACACTTTTTTTTTAAACTAGATGAGGCCGACGTTTCCTATCTGACTACTCTAAGAAGAAAGGCCGAAACAAACTCAGAGGTCACAGTCTCTTTTAAAGTCCAGACATAATCTTGGTCAGATCACGTGAAGACCATGTAGGTTGGTGTCTGAAATGGTCTTTTGAGTAAAGAACCACACAGATTGAGTGTACCTGACCAGTCAGTGCAAGCATCTGTCAGTAATCATACAGCTCAACTTAAAAGTTAAGGAGCTCAACGATTCGACGAACAATACCAAAGAAAGGACATTTGGGTAGGCCGCATAATTTACTCAAACTGGCAGACTATGATTAAAGCTGAGAGAAAAAAAAACAAGGACCTACATGGTCTTCACATTCACAGTAATTGAAATAATATAACATTTTACAAAGTTAATATCATATCTTTGTATATATAAAATTCATAAATGTCAATGGTCAATGTGTATATAAGAAAAAAAAAGTTAGCAAAAAGGAAAGAACAAAAACAAATCAGTATGTATAAAAAAAAAAAATATTGGAGCAGCTCAATCCCAAGCTATTTTTTTAATGAAACTGCGCACAGGTGAACCTAACGAAAGCCTCGCGAGTCGCTTGTCAATGAGCCGGTGAACACTTGAGCGTCAGATGAATATTTCCCTAGAATGCCTTACATTCCAGTTTGTTCCGCGACACCTTGGTATAGATCATTTAAACCGGGACAAAATCATAGCTCACTGCCTGCAAATCCCAAATGCCATTCACAACTCCGAAAATGAACCGCCAAAAGCAATATTAGTCTTGGATGGCACTTACGTGTACATTCAAAAAAGTAGTAACTTTTTATTCCAAAAAAAAAACATATACTTTGCACAAGTTTCGCAACCTGTTAAAACCATTTCTAATAGTTTGTCCAGATGGCTATATATTAGAAGTATTCGGCCCTTACGCAGCTAGGACTTCTGATGCAACAATATTGTCCGGTATTTGCAATCAGGAATATGCACCATTGCATTCTCTTCTGCATGAAGGAGATGTTTTCATTTTGAACCGTGGGTTCAGAGATGCAATACCAGTTCTTGAAAGCTACGGTTATGAGTCTCATATGCCACCCTCGAAAGACAGTACCCAACTGAGCACCGAACAGGCTAATGAATCACGGCTTGTAACCATAGTACGTTGGGTTGTTGAGGTGATTAATTGACGCATTAAACGCGACTTTCATTTATTTCGACAGGAATATTTTAATAAAGCCATGACCCATAATTATGTTTATCGACTTACGAATTGCAGCTGCATTACTTAACGCATTTAGAGAGCCTTTAGGAGATATAGCTCAAGCAAGGGAGATTATTAATATTATTAGAGAAAGAATAAATATGCCAAATCGTCTAGGTGACTTTATTATAGAAAACAATATAAACGGGCGAAGAGCACAGTTCATAGAAATAAATAGTGAAGCGTTAAATATTTCTTTTCCCATTTTAACTGAAGAAGATTTAATATTGATTGCGCTACGCACATATCAAATCAAACTAGCAAGATCGTATGTCGGTGAACATTTACGTGGTGGCATATATTCTATAGAAGTTTGCCAGGAGATAAGTCCAAGTCTACCGGCTTATGGAATCGATGCAAGTAACTGTCTATTATTACGTGGGCAGATACACTCACGACACACGTCAAGAAAAACATATTGTTGAGAGTTTAACTATAAAGACGTAACCAAAACAAATGTCAGGTTAGTCGCATTAAAGTTGTGGTGAAGCATACACGCATTTCATTTCACAAAAATCCAGTCAAGCAAGTTGGAACCTAAACACCTACACCATATGGTCCTTCGAGCCGGATTATAGTGCACCGTAGTGATCGTGTTCGGGCCATGAGAACAAAGGACTCCCACATTCCTTAGATAAGAAGTGAGCTCGGACCGTCATTAGCTAATGAGTTTGGGATTTTGTGAAGTTATTGACAATATTGTGAACGAAAACATTTCCGAATCGTTTATAACATCGTTGTTTTTGAAGAAAAAGTGAGTTATTTGTGTTTATCAAAGATGTATGTGTGACAGAACAGTTATTGGGAGTGTTAGAAGAAACAGCCAAGATAATTCAAAAAACACAAATTAACTTGAAAAAGTGTCCTAAACAAAGATTGACACAAGAATATATCGAAACAAGATTAAAATGTTTAGACGAATATTGGAACAAATTTACTTCCACCCACCAAGAATTGATAAAAAGTACGACGCGAGAAAATCGAAATACAATCAGCTATTTTGTGAACGAAGATTATTATATATGCGAAGATCTTTATTTATCTATACAAGCGGACCTGAAAGACCTATGTTTACAAGTTTCGTCCGGCAGCCCGTCACGCAGTACAGGTGTATATGAATCGTCAGGAATGTTTACGTCACAACTTAGATTGCCGAACATTGAACTACCGAAATTTACAGGGAAATACGAAGAATGGTCCTCTTTTCACGATTTATTTATATCATTAGTTCACAAAAACACTTCAATTAGTGACGTACAAAAACTACACTACTTAAAATCTAGCATTGGGGGTGAAGCAGAGGTTCTACTGAGACACATTCAGATAACGGAAAGCAATTACTCGCAAGCCTGGACCGCACTGAAACAAAGATATGGGAACAAACGACTTATAGTGAACTCAGTTATTAAGCGTTTAGTTAACCAAAGAAAAATAAATACACAGAGTGCCAATCAAATTAAATCGTTGTTAGACACAACTCATGAGTGCATTAATAACCTCAATAATTTATCAGTTTCCACGGAGTCTTGGGATCCTATGATAATATTTCTTGTTGTACAGAAATTGGACCAAGAAACTCACAAAGACTGGGAGGAATATTCCTATCAAGAAAATTTAGAGGACTTACCTACATGAGACAGTCTGAAGAAGTTCCTCGAGTCGAAGTTCCGCACACTTGAGCTTGTATCACCAGCTGCACCTACACGAGAAAAACCTAGAGAAAAATCATTTGCTGCCACGGCTACTACGTCAACTGAAAAAACGTGTGTTAAGTGCAAAGAACAACATACATTGTGTCATTGCAAACAATTTACGGACATGAACGTCAAAGACAGAAACGAATATGTGAAGAAAAATAAATTATGCTATAATTGTTTGTTACCGGGGCACGCAGTGTTTAGATGTCGAGTTCCTATTAACTGCCGTATCTGCAACAAGCGACATCATTCTCTCCTTTATGAGAAAAAGGAAGACGTTTCAAAGACAGAGAATGAGGCAGCTACCACAGCCACAGCAACTTCAAATGTGTCTGTGAATCATACCATAGAAGACAATACAACAACCACATTGACTGCACAACACAGCAATGTGAAGGTGACAGCGCTGCTTGCAACTGCATTGGTGAAATGTATGAATGAAGAAGGACACACCATTGTACTAAGAGCGCTTATCGACCAAGGATCACAAGCATGTTTTATTAGTGAGAAAGCGGCTCAGCTTCTGAAACTCAAAAGGCAGTCAGCGAGAGGTAGAGTAGTTGGAGTAGGGTCTACAAAAACAGATGTCAAGCAAGTGGTTCAACTACAGGTTATATCAAGAGTAGAAGACAATTTCTGTCTTAACATACAAGCCTATGTGATGAGTAAACAGTTGACCACTAAATTACCAAAACTCGCTGTACACACTGATGTTCAACACCTACAATGTCTTAAACTGGCAGATCCGACTTACCATTTACCAGGGTCGGTCGATCTTCTGCTAGGAGTGAGAGAATATGCAGACATTTTACAATCGGAGCTAATCAAAGGTCCACCAGGTACACCATGCGCACAACGAACCAGCCTGGGTTGGATTTTATTTGGGGAGATACAAAACAAAGACATAGACAACTCTTTTCTTGTTATGCACCATCAAGTAGACATGGACAATATGTTAAAAACACTGTGGGAAATAGACACTGAAACTAAAAGAAAATATACACAAGAAGAGCAGTTATGTGAAGACATCTACAAAAAAACATTTACAAGGAATGAAGACGGCAGATACGTCGTTACCTTACCTTTCAAAACACAAAACCCTAAATCACCAGACGGCAATACACGTGAAATAGCAATGCGTCGATTAATACAATTAGAAAGAAAATTTACAAAACAGCCTGACTTAAAGGAAGAATATGTGAAAGTGATGGAAGAGTACGCAATGCTAAACCACCTGGAAGAAGTACCTGCAAAAGAAATAAACACAAAGAAAGCTGTCTACTTACCTCACCACGCAGTTGTCCGATGTGATAAAGAGACCACCAAAACAAGAGTGGTCTATGACGCTTCCTGCAAGGGTTCCAACAATATCTCACTCAATAACGAATTGCTAGTTGGACCTACAGTTCAAGACGACCTTCGCAGCATCATAATGAGATAGAGGATGCACAAAATTTGCTTTGTGGCTGACATAGAAAAAATGTATAGAATGGTACGGTTGTCCAACACCCACACAGATTTCCATCGTATCCTGTGGAGAAAAGATCCGTCTGAACCTATTAAAGATTATCGTTTACTTACCGTAACGTTTGGCACAGCTCCAGCACCTTACTTGGCATGCAGAACATTACTCCAGCTGGCAAATGATGAGGGTCAAAATTATCCTGTAGCTGCACAGATGATATCAGATTTTTACGTCGACGATCTCTTATCTGGAACGGACACGGTAGAAACAGCTATTGAAGTCAGACACCAACTGAAAGAGATGATGAACAAGGGTGGTTCCTTATTAAAGAAATGGTCATCAAACAGTGTGGACTTCATGAAATCTATACCACCAGATGAAAGGTCTCAAAATACACTTCTTGACTTTAATATCGCTGGAAAAGTGAAGACGCTGGGAATCCTGTGGAACCTGAAAACAAACAAATTTGAATATAAGTTTACATTGAAACATACAGAAGGTACTTCAACCAAACGAAGCATTTTCTCAGATGTGCAAAAATTATATGATCCTTTAGGATGGTTGTCACCAAGCATAATTAGAGCTAAGTTGTTAATGCAAAAACTCTGGCTTGAACAAGTCAGTTGGGATGACAAGATTAGTCAGGACTTAGAAGATGAATGGTTATGCATAAGATCTGATTTTGAACATATCAATGACATCAGCATAGATAGATGGCTACATACAACAGCCGAAACTATAGAATGCATTCAGTTGCATGGATTCAGCGATGCATCATCACGTGCTTATGCTGCAGTTGTGTACGTGAGAGTGACTTGCCCCAACGGAGAAATTCATACCTATCTGATAGCAGCTAGAACAAGAGTTGCTCCATTAAAAACAATTACCATTCCTCGACTTGAATTGTGTGGAGCACTGCTGTTGTCACAATTATTAACTCACGTAAGCAGAGCAATGAAAATAAAAAAATCACAAACCTTTGCTTGGACAGATTCGACAATTGTCCTAGCGTGGTTATCTGGCGAGCCCACCAGGTGGAAGACATTTGTTGCAAACCGGGTGGTGGAAATACTCGAAAATATTAGTATCAATCAATGGTACCACGTACTAACCAATGAAAATCCCGCCGATATCGCTTCTCGAGGGCTACCAGTAGAAGAACTGAAAGAATGTGATTTGTGGTGGAAGGGGCCAAGTTGGCTAAGCACGGAAAAAATCAAATTTAGTCGGCTGGGTAATACACAAACTGATGAAGAAAAGAAAACGGTTAAAGAGTTACAAACAAACTTAAAAATAAAAAACACTGAAAATAATAGCACAAGAATAATAGATCAATTTAAAAATTTTAGTAATTTAAAGGAATTACTTACAGCCATATGTTTTTGTAGAAGACTTCTACATTATAAACGCAACATAGTGATTTCTGAAACCGAAAAACATATCACGACAAAGGAACTTGAAGAGTCACTACATAGATGTATAAAGATGGCACAAGAAAACGACTTTGAAGAGGAAATTCAAACACTAAAAAACGAAAATGAAGTAAAGAGAAGAAGCCCTTTGAAATCGTTGAACCCCTATATTGATAACACAGAAGTTATAAGAGTAGGAGGAAGACTAAGAAATGCAGACATTCCATTAAAAACTAAACATCCAATCATACTGGGAAACAAAAACGAATTAACTCGACTGATTGTAAAGAATGCACACGCAGACACACTTCATGGAGGAGTGCAATTGATGTTGGCCTACATCAGATCCAGATACTGGATACTACGAGCCAAAGATGTCGTGAAGGCATGTATCCGACATTGTCTGGTATGTGCTAAACATAGCGCCACATCAAAACGACAACTAATGGGTGATTTACCGAAAGAGCGCGTCACCCCAGCCAGACCATTCCTTCATAGTGGCGTCGATTTTGCTGGGCCATTTCAAGTATTGATATCGAAAGGAAGAGGAGCTAGAATTAACAAAGCATATATAGCCATTTTCATTTGTATGGCAGTCAAAGCAGTACACCTTGAATTGGTCGGCGACTTAAGTGCAGAAGCATTTATTGGCGCATTTAGAAGATTCACCTCTAGACGAGGCAAATGCGCCCACATATGGAGCGATCAAGGCAAAAACTTTGTCGGCAGTAGCAAGGAACTCGTAGCTGCATTAGAAGCTGCGCAATGTCAGCTCCCAAGAGACGTAGCAGACATATTAGCAAAAGACGGAACCCAATAGCACTTCATTCCCGCGTACAGTCCAAACTTCGGTAGTCTCTGGGAGGCAGGTGTCAAATCTATTAAACACCACTTGAAGAGAGTTCTTACAACAAACCTAACGTTTGAAGAATTGACAACCTTGCTGTGTCAAATTGAAGCCCGTCCTCTCACCCCTGCAGATGATTCCGACATAGATGCAATAGACATGCTAACCCCAGGTCATTTTCTCATTGGAGAATCTCCAATCGTCGTGCCACACCCAAACCTAGAAAATATAAAAGTTACTTACCTTTCGCGTTGGCAGCACATGCAAAAACTTCTAGGAGATTTCTGGAAGAAATGGCAAACGGAATATCTAACACGCCTGCAGCAAAGACGTAAATGGATCAAACAAGAGAAAGAATTAGAAAAGGGACAAATCGTACTCATAAAAACAGATAACTTACCACCTGGAAAATGGCAATTAGGTAGAATAATAGAAAAACACCCTGGACCAGATGGTCTAACTAGGGTCTATAGTGTGAAAAGTGGAGACAGTGTCATCAAAAGATGTATTACTAAATTGTGTCACTTACCTGTAGATTGTAATGATGATTCATGACCTTCACAATAATTTATTTACATTACTTTGTCGCAGTCATACTTGTAAAAAAAACTTAATTAAAACATATTATATACTTACCTGTAGACTTGAATTGCTAAATAATGTAACAAAGTAGTATCTAGCAGCTTAAAATCTAATGTTTCATGAATCTGTTGTACTTACCTTTAAACTTGAGTTAGAAATAACAACACCAGCCCAATTTTGCATGTTATATTCATTTTTTTTTAAAGGACGTGTTAGTCCTTTGGGGGCCGGTATGTTGAGAGTTTAACTATAAAGACGTAACCAAAACAAATGTCAAGTTAGTCGCATTAAAGTTGTGGTCAAGCATACACGCATTTCATTTCACAAAAATCCAGTCAAGCAAGTTTGAACCTAAACACCTACACCACATATTATTCATATATATTAGTAAAAACCAACATGACAGGTAGAAACGCTTTGCCAGAACTTTACTGTTCATGTTTAGCACGCAATCGTACCATAGGAACTTGTGCACTCATTATGAGCATTATTTGCTTCCTGGGATTTGTGAGGCATCAGACTAATGATTTTCAATGCCCGGCCAATTTTTTGGTGATGTGATTTTAATATCATAATGAATAAATAAGATTATCCATTTTTAACGTCAAACGATAACTGTGAAAACTGTGTGTAATCATACCAAATAAAAAAATAATGGTTAATAAAAATGGTTTTCTCATTTCATATACCTTCTTCATTCCTTTACCGTTACC
This sequence comes from Fissipunctia ypsillon, assembly GCA_947568875.1. Taxonomy (NCBI): domain Eukaryota; kingdom Metazoa; phylum Arthropoda; class Insecta; order Lepidoptera; family Noctuidae; genus Fissipunctia; species Fissipunctia ypsillon. The sequence continues at coordinate 181,691 of OX387662.1, forward strand.
TCATCATAATACGGATGCACCAAATTTCACCTAAATTTTCAACTCCGATAATTGGAAATCCGAAAATGTTCTTCCTAACATTTTTCATCCTAACAATCACAATTCCTAACTACTCTGTCTCTAATGCTCATAATGCCGAAGCATTCAACTTCATGACGTCAACTTCATGACGTCACTAGCAATAAACATCTATTATACTTTTATTTGTTTTCCTATATTTTCTCAACATAACCATCTTTTACACTATTATTCAAAGTCATATCTTTTTTGTTTAGATTTCTTTTTATTCATAAGGGATCCATAGGTTAGTTTAGGTTACAATTGTGACCAACTACGCGCGAGCCGAGCGAGCGAAGCGAGCGGTGCCGCGGCAGCGGCCGGCTAGCGCTACCTCGAAATTGGTCGTGAAATTTTTGTAAGTATTTTTTTTCATAGTGCCCCCAAGACGACACTCTGACCTGAATTTCATTCATTTAAGACAAAAATCAGTGAAACGACCTTTAATCATTCTAAACAGTTGGTTTTTTAGACATAATTATCTCAGGTATAGTTATAGTGTTTAGGGATAAAAGCGTTATGATAAAAAACAGTAGGAGTTTAAATATATTTACATTAATGATATTATTAATTACAATTTTCGGAAACATGAGTGTTATGAACATCGCCGGTAGCACTACAAATAGTATGAATGAAAACTTTAGGATGAACAATTTTAGGAAGAGTGATCATTCGGATTACAAATCATTAGGAAGAACAATTTCGGGTAAAGAACTTTAGGTGAGCCAATATGGACCCTCATAATACAGATAAAGCACTAGCATACAAATAAAGAGCTCGGCCAAATATCGTACTAAAATAAAAGGTGATTATTATTTTGCTCTAATGGATTTTTATAACTTGTATTCAAAAATATTTTTTCCTTACTTGGACATTACTTAAAGTAAAAAGAAAATATATGTATGTAATGAGGGGAACAACTACAACATTTTACCACATATCATACATTGCTACAAGGGTTGGGACAAACTCCAAACAAATCTGCCGATTGTCCTTTGAATTTTCCTCACTAACTTTAGAAATGCTGGGTTATTCGTACAAACTTTCATCCCCTAAATCGACCCCTGAAGGATTATTTTTTAAATAAAAATTATCCTATGTCCTTTCCTAGGATGCCATCGATCGCTTTACCAAGTTTTACCGAAATCCGTTCAGTGGTTTAGACGTGAAAAGGTAACAGACAGGCAGACAGAGTTACTTTCGAATTTATAATAATACTAGCTTTTGCCCGCGGCTTCGCCCGCGTGGATGTCGGAAAATACCCCACGGGAACGTACCGGGATTAAAAGTACCCTATGTTCCGTAATACTGTATTGGTTTTCGCGGCGGACGCCAGAAAGTTCCCAGTCGGCATGATGTTTTTGGACATCTTCAACAATCATCATATCAGCCAATTTATATAAAAACTTAATGAATTATACACCGAAACCTTCCTCATGAATCACTCCGTCCATTGGTGAAAACGGGGTAAAAATCCATTCGGTAGTTTTAGAGTTTATCGCGTTTAGACAGACAGACGCGGCGGGAGGACTTTGCAAAAAGAATTTGCAAAACTATTATGCCGCTCAATAACAAATATGAAATAACTTTTGACCGAGTGAACCGATTTTAACAAAAACTTGTTTATAAAAAAATAAAAAAACAACCGACTTGCAAAAAAAAACACTACAAAGCGAAAAATAACTTTAATTTTGTAATTCGGTGTCTTTGGTTTAGTATTTTCGTTTTTTGCCGCCGATTTCCGAAATAAAAGTAATTTTTCACTTTATAGTGTTTGTTTGGAAGTCGGTGGTTTTTTTTATAAATAAGTTTTTATTTTCCACTTTTTAGTTGTGGAACCTTTTTTTTTTTTTGTTTCGGGGTGGAAAATCTTCATGGATGTCCTCCGCCCTGGGGTGGGCGGCGGGATCTGTCAGACTCTTACTGACTAAAAACCACCCCGGTGTTCCATCTCACACCTACGCCGAGGGTCGCGGGAACTTACGATCCTGCCGCAACCCCCGGCTGGTGCCGGCCCGCCACGGCAGGCCTCTCCTCGTGTCGAGAGGGGGAGTGAGATGTTGACTCCCCCCGCGACGTCTAAGAGGGGCGCGCGTGGAACACTACGCGCCGCCACCTCGGGTCCGATGTATGGGGGGCGACGGACGTCCCCGAGTCCGTCACCCCTGGACCCATTTAGGGGGGCTAGAAGAGGGCGTTGTCCGCCCTCCGCCGACGCCCAGTGCGCCTGCTGCGGGCTGGGTGAGAGGATGTGATCTCCCTCTCCCTTTCCGCAGCCTCCTTCTGCGAGATGACTGTCTCGCAGAAGGAAACCACCGCGTCCCAGGACTCCTCGCTGCCGACCATCGAATTAACGACAGCCGGCAGCGACAGGTCACTGCCAACTCTAGAGATGAGGGCACGGCGCGGTTCCTCCCAAGCGGCACACTCTGCCAGCGTATGCCGCGCCGTGTCCTCCCGACAGTCGACGCAGTGGTGACACCGGGCGTCTGGCTCCCTGTTAATGCGACACAGGTACTTCCCGAAGCGAAGTTGTGGAACCTACCTCAACCAAATTCGTATACCACTACTTGCTAAGTAAATAACAGTGACAGGAAGTTATTATCACATCATCAACATACACTAAATGGAAAAAAAAAACGTATTATTGAAGCTAACTCAAAACCACTCAACAGAATTTGACCAAATTTATATGCAACCACCTCAGGACTATACCCTTTCAAATAAAAACTTTGCAAAAATGCAAATATATGTTGCGCTAAGTCGTATCAGAAGTTTGGAAGGCGTAGTTTCATCAGGTTTGGATGCCGTCGCCAACAAATTATTAAGTCAACCACACGACGACAGATCGTTGACCAAATCTGTCTTCTGACAATCAAGGCCACACATAACATACGACTCAAGTAGCGCAATTTTAAGCATATTACCATTAAAATAATTTATAGCCAGAGTACATCTCATGACAATTCCAATATGCCCAAACACGGCTAGGATACATTATTTTATTACGGAGTTCCGGTGCCTACCTTCCGGCTTCATCATCAGATCAGTTCAATGCTACCATTTTCATCAGAACCACTTATTTAAATATACTTCGTCTTAGTCGCTTAACTATCTTAATCGAGATATCGCCACCCATGAAATAACTAAAATCGAGGAGTTCCCGTGGACATATGTGGTCTTCTGCATCACTTCCGCTTCACCAAATGATATTTTTGAATGCAAATGCTTGACTTGTTGATGAAAATACGTAATTAATATTATTTAAATGCCTATAATATTTGCAGAGTTCCCTCAGTTCCTCATGGATTCTATCATCAGAACTGGATTTTGATAAAAATGGGACAAATCCGGAAGTATGTCCTTTCAATATAAAAAAAGAATTTTCCAAATCGGTTAAAAAAATACATACAATCGAATTGAGAACCTCCTCCTTTTTTAAAGTCGGTTAAAAATAAAGACTAAAATGTTACCTCAAGAAGTCAAGATACGAACTATAACCACATTTTCAATCCCTTAAATCTCTTAAAAAGAGGTACACAAAATTTTTAATATTATTTGTGATTTTGAAAATCAACCCCTATTTTACCCCCTTAGGGGATGCATTAGTTGTATAGCAGACAAAGGGAATTATAGGCCAATCTCACTGGCAACTGTGATAGCCAAAGTGTTTGATAGTGTGCTTGACACGCACCTCAGTAGATATACAAAACTACATGACACACAGTTTGGTTTTCGTGCTGGGCTGTCTACCGAGAGTGCAATACTTGCGTTGAAGCACACTGTCAAATATTATACGGACAGGAAAACACCAGTGTATGCTTGTTTCCTGGACCTTTCCAAAGCTTTCGACCTGGTTTCTTATAAGATCTTATGGGAAAAGCTTCGGAAGGCGGGAGTTCCTGCATCTTTAGTGTCAATATTATCTATCTGGTATGACAGGCAGAGGAACTTTGTGAAATGGTCCAATGCCTTGTCCCCTTACAACCTCAAATGTGCCCCTTACAAACTCAAATGTGGTGTCAGGCAGGGAGGTCTTACTTCTCCGAAGTTATTTAATATCTATGTTAACAACCTGCTTGTTGAGCTCAGCAGCACTCATGTAGGATGTCATATAGACGGAGTTAGTGTAAATAACCTAAGTTACGCAGACGATATGGTGCTGATGAGCCCCACAATCGGTGGAATTAGGAAATTGCTCACCATTTGTGAAAGATACGCCGAGCAGCATGGGCTAAAATATAGCCCTACAAAGAGTGAGCTGTTGGTATTTAGAGGAAGAAATAAAAGACCCTCAAATGTCCCTCCCGTAGAACTAAACGGTTCACCTTTGCAGAGGGTAACACAATTTAAATATTTGGGCCATATTGTTACGGAGGATCTTAAATGACGCGGATATGGAAAGAGAGCGCAGGGCGATGGCTGTGAGGGGAAACATGCTTGCTCGCAGGTTTGCTGGTTGTTCAGTACCGGTTAAAATAACGCTTTTTAAGGCGTTTTATCAAATATTTTACACCAGCAGTCTGTGGGCTAATCATGCCCAAAAAGCTGACAACACACTGCGCATTCAATATAACAATGCCTTCAGGGCGCTGTTGAGGCTTCCGCGTTACTGTAGTGCGTCAGGGATGTTCGCTGACGCACACACGGACGATTATTTCACGATCATGCGCAAGAAAGTGGCATCAATGATGCGCAGGGTGAGGGGGAGCAGCAACAGCGTACTGAAGGTTTTTTCAGATAGGTTAGAAGGGCCTACAATGGATAGGTTTATCAAGCTACATGTCAGACATGTGGCTTGATAAATCTTCCTCTAATTGGATACTGTGTTTTTTTTTGTGTGCTACTACTAACATAGTTTGTAAGTTTTTTTTTTTGGTAATAATAACATGCTATGGGCCGTCGATGTCTGAAAATAAACGACAGACGCGGCGGGAGGACTTTGCAAAAAGAATTTGCAAAACTATTATGCCGTTCAATAACAAATATGAAATAACTTTTGACCGAGTGAACCGATTTTAACAAAAACTTGTTTATAAAAAAATAAAAAAAAACAACCGACTTCCAAAAAAAAAAACACTACAAAGCGAAAAATAACTTTAGTTTTGGAAGTCGGTGGTTTTTTTTTATAAATAAGTTTTTATTTTCCACTTTTTAGTTGTGGAACCTACCCCACCCAAATTCATACACCACTACTTTCTAAGTAAATAACGATGACAGGAAGTTATTATCACATCATCAACATACACTAAATGGAAAACACGAAAAACACACGAAACCACTCAACAGAATTTGACTAAATTTATATGCAACCACCTCAGGACTATACCCTTTCAAATAAAAACTTTGCAAAAAGGCAAATATATGTCGCGCTAAGTCATGTCAGAAGTTTGGAAGGCGTAGTTTCATCAGGTTTGGACGCCGTCACCAACAAACTATTAAGTCAACCACATGACGACAGATCGTTGACCAAATCTGTCTTCTGACAATCAAGGCCACACATAACATACGACTCAAGTAGCGCAATTTGAAGCATATTACCATTAAAATAATTTATAGCCAGAGTACATCTCATGAAAATTCCAATAAGCCCAAACACGGCTAGGATACATTATTTTATTACGGAGTTCCGGTGCCTACCTTCCGGCTTCATCATCAGATCAGTTCAATGCTACCATTTTCATCAGAACCACTTATTTAAATATACTTCGTCTTAGTCGCTTAACTATCTTAATCAAGATATCGCCACCCATGAAATAACTATCATCGAGGAGTTCCCGTGGACATATGTGGTCTTCTGCATCACTTCCGCTTCACCAAATGATATTTTTGAATGCAAATGCTCGACTTGTTGATGAAAATACGTAATTAATATTATTTAAATGCCTATAATATTTGCAGAGTTCCCTCAGTTCCTCATGGATTCTATCATCAGAACTGGATTTTGATAAAAATGGGACAAATCCGGAAGTATGTCCTTTCAATATAAAAAAAGAATTTTCCAAATCGGTTAAAAAAATTCATACAATCGAATTGAGAACCTCCTCCTTTTTTAAAGTCGGTTAAAAATAAAGACTAAAACGTTACCTCAAGAAGTCAAGATACGAACTATAACCACATTTTCAATCCCTTAAATCTCTTAAAAAGAGGTACACAATTTTTTTAATATTATTTGTGATTTTGAAAATCAACCCCTATTTTACCCCCTTACGGGATGTTTTTTCAAAAACGCTGAACCACATAATTCTTTATTTCCTACCAAAAGTATAAATTTGAATTTTCATATCCCTAAATTAAAAAATGCAGGGTTTCCCATACAAACTTTCATCCCCTATATCACCCCCTCTAGGGTTATTTTTGAGACAAAAAGTAGCCTATGTCTTTCTCCAGGATGCCATATATCTATTTGCCAAATTTCATCGAAATCCGTTCAGTAGTTTAGGCGTGAAAAGGTAACATAGAGACAGACAGACAGAGTTACTTTCGAATTTATAATATTAAGTATGGAAGTATGGATAGTATGGATTAAAGGGAGTAGTGCCGACCGCAGAGATATTCGTTAAAGGGAGTAGTGCCGACCGCAGAGATATTCGTTAAAGGGAGTAGTGCCGACCGCAGAGATATTCATTAAAGGGAGTAGTGCCGACCGCAGAGATATTAGTTAAAGGGAGTAGTGCCGACCGCAGAGATATTAGTTAAAGGGAGTAGTGCCGACCGCAGAGATATTAGTTAAAGGGAGTAGTGCCGACCGCAGAGATATTAGTTAAAGGGAGTAGTGCCGACCGCAGAGATATTCGTTAAAGGGAGTAGTGCCGACCGCAGAGATATTCGTTTAAGGGAGTAGTGCCGACCGCAGAGATATTCATTAAAGGGAGTAGTGCCGACCGCAGAGATATTCGTTAAAGGGAGTAGTGCCGACCGCAGAGATATTCATTAAAGGGAGTAGTGCCAACCGCAGAGATATTCATTAAAGGGAGTAGTGCCGACCGCAGAGATATTCATTAAAGGGAGTAGTGCTGACCGCAGAGATATTCATTCAAGGGAGTAGTGCCGACCGCGGAGATATTCATTAAAGGGAGTACTGCTGACCGCAGAGATATTCATTAAAGGGAGTAGTGCTGACCGCAGAGATATTCATTCAAGGGAGTAGTGCCGACCGCAGAGATATTCATTAAAGGGAGTAGTGCCGACCACAGAGATATTCATTCAAGGGAGTAGTGCCGACCGCAGAGATATTCATTAAAGGGAGTAGTGCCGACCGCAGAGATATTCTGGTGACCTAGCGGACTGTCTTACAGAGATGAACCGCACCATTCAGGAGTCCTGTACGAAGCAAGGAGCTGGGAGGAGTGATACATCTTTTGCCGATATGGTGAAGAAGGGATCCAGCAATTTTGTACGTCCGAAACAACTTAGCTCCGTGGTAATTTTCCCATGTGACAACTCAAAGACTAGTGACCAAACTAGGAACATAGTCCAAAACATCATATGCCCAGGTGAAATGTAGTCTCTATGAACAAAATTTAGCTGAAAAACTGCCGACTATGTCCCGAGATACATTTATGACCTCAATTAAACTAAGCCACAAATCTGGGAGAAAAGATAGTGAAAACTGCAATTATGTACTAGAAGTTCCCGCCGTCATTCGCAAGGCGCTGATCACCCAGGAACGACTATTTATTAATTGGACGTCCTGCCCAGTACGTGACTTCACTCTAGTAATCAGATGTTACAAGTGCCAGCAGTACGGCCACGCAGCCAAGTTCTGCAAAGTCACTGCCCCTACGTGTGGTCATTGCGGTGAAGAAGGGCACGCCATTCAAGACTGCACAAAAAGCCGAAGCGCCAAAATGTGCAACATGTCTGCGCTTCAAAAAACCAGCGAGCCACAAAACGGGAGATCTAGATTGTCCAGCTAAAAAGTCTGCCGAAAACAGGTACATCAACTCAATCGATTATGAAGGCGCCTAAGAGCGCCACATACCTGTTTTTTATTTTAGACTTTACTTTTTATTTACATTTTTATTATACTATGGATAGTACCTTAATTACGGACATAGATAATAGCTTCCAAACTGTTTCAAAGTCATGTACAGTTGAGGACTGCAGACAATATCTCTCCGTGTATCAAAAGTCACTAACCATACTAACCCAAAACATTCGTAGTATTTATAAGAACATGGATAGCTTTAACATTTTTCTTCATAGACTTAACTTTGATTGTGATATAATAATACTAACCGAGTGCTGGTTATCTAATCGCCAGGATAACCTCCCAGTAATACCGGGGTACAACGTGTCATTTACCAGAATCAACGACAATCAAAATGATGGTGTGGTTGTCTGTTCAAAAGATTATTTAATGGTCACAGTCGAGGAACCTAATCTACGCGACTGTAAGAGTAATTGCTTAATTATCAAAATTGGTACAACCGCAGCAATAATTGCTATATATAGATCCCCCTCTGCTAGAAACTTGGATGCGTTTCATGCTTCCTTAAACCAAATTTTTCAAGCAGTAGGCACTTTTAAAAATGTTATACTAACAGGAGATATAAACATAAACATTAACTCTGATAACTGCAACGCAGGAATCCAAGACTATCTTAATATCTGCTCATTCCATGGTTTTCTGTCCGCACATACACTGCCTACTCACCAAAGCGGTTCCTGCCTCGATCATATGATAATCAAATCCAGTTTTTCGTATATTACACTTGTTACTAACTCAGCAATTACTGACCATCACGCAGTTTTACTGACCCTTAACTTAACGCTTCCTAAGCAAAATCGCCCACAGACCAAAACGCAACTAAACACAAACAAACTCGAATATGATTTATGCAATATTGATTTTAGCCCAGTTTCCAATGCACCTGACGCTAATTTTGCTTTATCGTACTTAATAAAACATGTTCAATCAGCTATAGTACGCAACACGACCGTTATTACAGTAAACAAGAAAAAATATGATATTAAACCTTGGATTACTCCTGGTCTAATTCGGTGCATAAGACAGAGAGATAAACTACATCAAAGATATAGGAGGGACCCAAATAATCTCGTCACTAAAGTCACCTATACCAGGTACAGGAATTTTTGTAACAACCTCCTAAAGGATTTAAAGATAAATTACGATAAAAATGAATTAAACAGAGCGGGAAACAATAGCAAGCAACTTTGGAAACATATCAAAAACGTCACCTATATGTCTAAACAGCGCGAATCAAATTCGAGTTTACTACTTTCTAACCCTTCTCCTATCATTAGCAATAAGACCCTTAAACTCTTTAAGCATATTCTGGTACCTCCCTTAACACATATTTTTCGTAGGTGTCTTTCTGAATGCATTTTCCCTAGATGCTTAAAAAAAGCAATTGTAATCCCTATTTTCAAATCCGGAAACAAAGACCTAGTCAACAATTATCGGCCAATATTAATACTCCCCTCTATATCTAAAATACTGGAAAAAATTATAAACAGTAGGCTAGTTAACTATCTAGAGAAAAATGATTTTTTATCATCTGCGCAATTTGGTTTTAGAGCCAAATTATCCACAGCCGATGCAGTGCACAGTCTAACAGATTATGTCTCAGAAGAACTTGGTAAAGGAAACCAGACCCTGGGGATCTTCCTTGATCTAGCGAAGGCTTTTGATACAGTCTCCGTTTCTACGCTTTTGTACAAATTAGAGGCCTTAGGAATACGGGGAAAGCCGCTGAAGCTTTTTGCTGACTACTTAGGCGATCGTTATCAATGTGTTAGAGTTGACAATATTATTAGCGACGAGCAAAAAAACACGGGTTTTGGTGTTCCCCAGGGAAGTATTTTGGGCCCCACCCTTTTCCTGATTTATATTAACGATTTGTGTAGTTTAAATATTAAGCAAGGCAAAATTAGATCGTATGCAGATGATACGGCGTTAATATTCACCGCTAAAACAAATAGCGAATTGTACGAATATGCTCAAATAGGTTTCAATACTGTGACTAATTGGCTTCAAAGCAACTTACTAAAATTAAATGCTGACAAGACAAAATATATTCATTTCTCCATCCGCAAACTGCAATTTAATATTACTAACTCCCATCTCTATGCCCATCACTGTGGAATCCGCTCAGTCAGTTTATTCCTTTTATCCTCAAAACATGTAGCATAAAATATCTCGGGGCTCTAATTGACGAGTCGCTCTCTTTTAGACCACATATTGACAGTTTGGTTGCAAGAGTGCGCAGGTTAATTTTTGTTTTTAAAAAATTGCGAGCAATTGCAGATAAAAAAATAATGTTACAAGTTTACTTAGCCTTAGGTCAATCTGTACTATAGTACTGTATTACTTCATGGGGTGGAGCACTAAAAACTTACTTACTGCCTCTTGAAAGAGCACAGAGAGCAATTTTAAAAGTAGCAAACTTCCATCCCTTTCTCTATCCTACAGATCTGCTATACAAATCCTGTAAGGTGCTGACTGTTCGCCAGCTTTTCATAACGCACTTGGTATTAAAACAGCACACTATACTCTCCTATAACACTGAAAGTACTAATAAGAGACGGAATTATATTGTATGTGAGTCAAATGAAACCTCTAAATATGTTTTTGTAAACAGATTTTATACATTTTTAGGCCCATTTCTGTACAATAAATTGAATAGGAAATTAAGTATCTATAAATTAAATAATTTTGAGTGTAAAAAGATTATTCTGCAATTTTTACTTAGTATATCATACAGTGAGACAGAGGATTTACTCGTTGTCTGTAAATAAAACATGTTAGTTAAGTTAATTTTAGTTTTTTAATTAGTCTTCTCCGCTGTTAATTTTATATTTTAAAATTCTAAGCACAGTTCTAGTCTGAAACACAGGTTCTACCTAGTTCATGAAATTGAGCAACTGTGACCTCTATAATCTTTAAGTTATGTTATTGTAAATCTGCATCATTTTTTTTATAAATAAATGATATTATTAAACGATATTATTATTATTATTCATTCAAGGGAGTAGTGCCGACCGCAGAGATATTCATTAAAGGGAGTAGTGCCAACCGCAGAAATATTCATTAAAGGGAGTAGTGCCGACCGCAGAGATATTCATTAAAGGGAGTAGTGCCGACCGCAGAGATATTCATTAAAGGGAGTAGTGCCGACCGCAGAGATATTCATTAAAGGGAGTAGTGCCGACCGCAGAGATATTAGTTAAAGGGAGTAGTGCTGACCGCAGAGATATTCATTAAAGGGAGTAGTGCCGACCGCAGAGATATTCATTCAAGAGAGTAGTGCCGACCGCAGAGATATTCATTAAAGGGAGTAGTGCCGACCGCAGAGATATTCGTTAAAGGGAGTAGTGCCGACCGCAGAGATATTCGTTAAAGGGAGTAGTGCCGACCGCAGAGATATTCATTAAAGGGAGTAGTGCCAACCGCAGAGATATTCATTAAAGGGAGTAGTGCCGACCGCAGAGATATTCATCAAAGGGAGTAGTGCCGACCGCAGAGATATTCATCAAAGGGAGTAGTGCCGACCGCAGAGATATTCATTAAAGGGAGTAGTGCCGACCGCAGAGATATTCATTCAAGAGAGTAGTGCCGATCGGAGAGATATTCATTACTGCAGAGATTAATATCTCTCTGTGTTTCTTTAAACATGCCTGAACTTCAATGAGCATTGGTAATTTTACTGAATTTTAAGAGCATCACCACGCTCACCTACGACGTGTCCACGGACGAGCCCCCGTCAGAGCATCACCACGCTCACCTATGACGTGTCCACGGACGAGCCCCCGTCAGAGCATCACCACGCTCACCTATGACGTGTCCACGGACGAGCCCCCGTCAGAGCATCACCACGCTCACCTACGACGTGTCCACGGACGAGCCCCCGTCAGAGCATCACCACGCTCACCTACGACGTGTCCACGGACGAGCCCCTGTCAGAGCATCACCACGCTCACCTACGGCGTGTCCACGGACGAGCCCCCGTCAGAGCATCACCACGCTCACCTACGACGTGTCCACGGACGAGCCCCCGTCAGAGCATCACCACGCTCACCTACGACGTGTCCACGGACGAGCCCCCGTCAGAGAGGGCGCTGACGACTACACAGGTATATTATGCTAACATACGTACCTACATATTGTGAACAATTGATTGTACGTAGTGCATAGTTCACCCAGCGAAGCGAGGGTCGCCTTAAAATCAAAGTCATACGTTAAAACAGGCACTCTGGTATTTCAAAATTTACAAGAAAAATTAAGAATTGAATCTAGTTACCTCTTCCAAAAGATAGTTTCGTATGGAGCCAAGCCGTTGTAATCAATTATGAATAAATAAAAAAATGGAGAAGAATGGGCAAGAAACTGCATCGTAAGTGTTCAGCGTTTGGGCACGCCACAATTGCGGCGACAAGTCCCCTCTTTGAGAAGTGGCTGGAGCGGCGCCACGGCGTCCTTACCTTCCGCCTGACGCAGGTCCTCATCGGACATGGGTGCTTCGGGAGGTACCTATTCCGGATAAGGCGGGAGGAAACGCCCGGGTGTCACCACTGTGTGGATCGCCCGGAGGACACGGTGGAGCATACGGTGGAGGTCTGCCCGGCTTGGGTGGAGCACCGCCGTGTCCTCGCGGAAGCGATCGGCGGCGGCGATCTCTCGCGTCCGGCCCTGGTCCAGACCATAGTACGGAGCGAGAGTACATGGGAAGCCATTACCTCCTTCTGCGAAGCAGTAATACTCGTGAAGGAGGAGGCGGAACGCGTGAGGGAGAGGCAAGCTTTGCGCCCTCACGCCCCTAGTCGCCGCAGGAGACGCCGTGGGTGGCGGGAATTGGCAGCCGATTCCCGGCCACCGTAGGCGCGGGCTTGCAGACGGCGAGCAATGGGTAGCTCGCCGTCCGGTAAGGATCAAGCCCGAGTCGACGGCGCGTGGAACACCACGCGCGCCTCAAAGAGATGTCAGCACTATTGACGGGGTCCGCTAGGGTCGATGCCAGCTAGGGTTGCGGGATGTTCGAAAGAGTTACCATGGCCCCGGCACAGGCAACAGAAGGAACACGGGTGGATTTTAGTCAGTAAAAGTCTGACACGCCCTCCCGCTCCGCCCAGAGCGGGAGAAGTCATTTGATGTGTTCAGCGTTATCTGCGGAGCCTGTGTCGACGACACGGTCTCAACGAACAGGAAGCGCACACAAACTGGAGAAACACACACAAGCCCCAAGTAGCCTTTCCGCTGACACAGTCTTCAGACATACGTGTTTTTATCTTAATAATATTACAAGATGTGTAGCTATAAATAGATGTGGCGTCAGGCGCCGTCCACGGGCCAGCGCTTAATGAACCCATTTAATTAAAACATTAATTGATTCCCGGATAACGTCTAAATACAAACGGGGACTATTCAAATTCGCATTAACCGCCCCATTTTGTTGGTTTAACGAGCGCAATCTGAGCCGCCGTCGCGCTGCTAATCTATTCACTTGGAATACCTACGTTTACTTTAGCCATTAACCGGTCGGCGCTCGCAAAGGACCTTTGGTGCAGCCGCGCTGAGGGCTAAGTGGCGTTAGTGTTGCGCAAGCTGTGCTCATGCTGTCGTAGCCATCGCTGAACAGTTGCTTGCTACTAACTCGCGTGAGGGACTCGTGGCGTGTCGACAGCGCGCGGCCGGCGGCGGCGCCGCGGTGGCGCGTGGCGTGTCGACAGCGCGCGGCCGGCGGCGGCGCCGCGGTGGCGCGCGGCGTGTCGACAGCGCGCGGCCGGCGGCGGCGCCGCGGTGGCGCGCGGCGTGTCGACAGCGCGCGGCCGGCGGCGGCGCCGCGGTGGCGCGTGGCGTGTCGACAGCGCGCGGCCGGCGGCGGCGCCGCGGTGGCGCGTGGCGTGTCGACAGCGCGCGGCCGGCGGCGGCGCCGCGGTGGCGCGCGGCGTGTCGACAGCGCGCGGCCGGCGGCGGCGCCGCGGTGGCGCGCGGCGTGTCGACAGCGCGCGGCCGGCGGCGGCGCCGCGGTGGCGCGTGGCGTGTCGACAGCGCGCGGCCGGCGGCGGCGCCGCGGTGGCGCGCGGCGTGTCGACAGCGCGCGGCCGGCGGCGGCGCCGCGGTGGCACGTGGCGTGTCGACAGCGCGCGGCCGGCGGCGGCGCCGCGGTGGCGCGTGGCGTGTCGACAGCGCGCGGCCGGCGGCGGCGCCGCGGTGGCGCGCGGCGTGTCGACAGCGCGCGGCCGGCGGCGGCGCCGCGGTGGCGCGCGGCGTGTCGACAGCGCGCGGCCGGCGGCGGCGCCGCGGTGGCACGTGGCGTGTCGACAGCGCGCGGCCGGCGGCGGCGCCGCGGTGGCGCGTGGCGTGTCGACAGCGCGCGGCCGGCGGCGGCGCCGCGGTGGCGCGCGGCGTGTCGACAGCGCGCGGCCGGCGGCGGCGCCGCGGTGGCGCGTGGCGTGTCGACAGCGCGCGGCCGGCGGCGGCGCCGCGGTGGCGCGTGGCGTGTCGACAGCGCGCGGCCGGCGGCGGCGCCGCGGTGGCGCGCGGCGTGTCGACAGCGCGCGGCCGGCGGCGGCGCCGCGGTGGCGCGTGGCGTGTCGACAGCGCGCGGCCGGCGGCGGCGCCGCGGTGGCGCGCGGCGTGTCGACAGCGCGCGGCCGGCGGCGGCGCCGCGGTGGCACGTGGCGTGTCGACAGCGCGCGGCCGGCGGCGGCGCCGCGGTGGCGCGTGGCGTGTCGACAGCGCGCGGCCGGCGGCGGCGCCGCGGTGGCGCGTGGCGTGTCGACAGCGCGCGGCCGGCGGCGGCGCCGCGGTGGCGCGTGGCGTGTCGACAGCGCGCGGCCGGCGGCGGCGCCGCGGTGGCGCGTGGCGTGTCGACAGCGCGCGGCCGGCGGCGGCGCCGCGGTGGCGCGTGGCGTGTCGACAGCGCGCGGCCGGCGGCGGCGCCGCGGTGGCGCGTGGCGTGTCGACAGCGCGCGGCCGGTGGCGGCGCCGCGGTGGGCGACCGCAATCGCACCATGTAAATCAGTGTTTGCTACGATAGGTTGTATTGGAGAAAAATTAAAGATGAGTGGACTGTATAACATGTATTGAATAAAGTAGGTGAAGTTACAACGGTGTCGGTTATTAAATCGAACAGGAAAAATATGACTAATGGAAGCGCAAGCGCAGCCGTGCGTGGAGGCGTGCAACAGCTGACTTCTCTGTCGCGGATTCCGAGTGAGGTCGCTGGCCGGTTGGCAAGCCGCAGCCCCCCACCCCTCCTTCACTGCGCGCGGCGGTGTTGAGGTCAGTGGCCTCAACATGCTCCCCCCGTTGAAGAGTCTTCAACTGTGGTTACTGGCAGCGGGCAGATTGTGTTGAAAGCGCGCCGGATGACACCCTTTCTTGTGTGGATGTCGGCGACTCTCGCGATGCCATCTCTGCCTGGGAGAACATTGGTGATGCGTCCTAGAAGCCACATAAGAGGAGGTAAGTTTTTATCCTTTATGACGACCAATGTTGATTATTGATACTGGCGCTTCAGTATCTGTTATAAAAAATGGAGCAATTCCCTTTAATACGCCAGTGCAAAGAGACAATACATTAATAAATGGCTTTGGAGGGAAGACCATATCTAAAGGATCGGTTAATTTAACTTTAAAAACCTGTGACAACATACATTTTAATCACAACTTTTTAATTTTTGAATCGGTACCACTAACGGCTGATGGGATTTTAGGTATAGATTTTCTAATGAAATATGGAGCTAATATTAATTTACAAACAAATTTAGTTACTTTATATAAAGACAATTACAGTTATTCGTTAAAATTGATTAATTATGCTAGTAAGAATAAAAATTTCATAGTTATTCCTGCTCGATCCGAATCGATACACCATATTTATGTGGATAATTGCATAAATGGTGATGTTGTTGTGTGTGGAAAAGAGCTGAGCAAAGATATATTTTTAGCAAATGAAATTACAAGAGTAATAAATAATAGGATTCCTATTAAGATCTTAAATGTTACTGAAAAAGACGTAGAGTTACCATTGTTTACACCAGAGTTACAATCTTTAAATGACTATCATATATGTTCATTTAATAAAACTGGCATAAACGTAAATAGAGTTCAAAAACTACTGAGCGAATTAAATTTATCTCATTTACACGATGAAGAGCAAAAAAGTATTGAAACAATATGCGCAAAATATGCAGATGTTTTTTACGTAGAAGGTGACAGGTTAACAACCACAAATATTTACCAACAATCAATTACTATTAAACCAAATGTTTCCCCAGTATATGTTAAACCATATCGTTTACCACAAGCATTAAAGCCCGAAATTGAAAACCAAATAAAAAACTTAAAAGAAAATGACATCATAGAAGAATGTAGCAGTGCATGGTCAAGCCCAATATTATTAGTACCTAAAAAAAGTGTTGAAGGTCAAAATAAGAAGTGGAGACTAGTAGTAGATTATAGGAAAGTAAATGAAATCGTGGCTGATGACAAATTTCCATTGCCAAATATCACTGAAATATTAGATTCTCTTTCAGGCGCAATTTATTTTAGTCACCTTGACCTTCACCAAGGTTATTACCAAGTGACCTTGAATCCTCAGAGTCGTAAGTATACGGCATTTACAACTAGTTCAGGACAATATCAAATGAAACGGTTACCGATGGGGCTTAAAATTAGTCCGAGTTCATTCAGTCGTATGATGTCAGTTGCTATGTCGGGCCTAGCATTTGAAAAATGTTTTGTGTATTTAGATGACCTAGTCATTTTTGGACGCAATTTGACTACTCATAATCAAAATTTAATAAGCGTTATGGAAAGACTCAGAAAAGTAAATCTAAAATTAAACCCTCAAAAGTGCGAATTCTTAAAAAAAGAACTTTTGTATTTAGGACACGTGGTTTCAGAGAAAGGCGTTTCTCCTGATCCAGAAAAAACTAAAATACTCCAAAATTATCCAATCCCCAAAAATTCAGAGGAGGTCAAGCGTTTTGTAGCATTCTGTAATTATTATCGTAAATTTATAAAATCTTTCGCTAATATTACTATACCTTTAAATAAATTATGCAGGAAAAACGAACCATTTCAATGGACAGATGAGTGTCACAATGCGTTTGAAATCTTAAAAAAGTTGTTAATGACACCCCCGATATTGCAATATCCTGATTTTTCGAGAGACAATGAATTCGTAATACAAACAGACGCATCAGGAATAGCTATTGGTGCAGTTTTATGCAACAAAGACTTGAGACCCATAGCATACGCAAGTAGGCCATTAAATAAGGCAGAAAAGAATTACCCGACCATCCAAAAGGAACTTTTGGCTATTGTTTGGGCTGTGAAATACTTTAGACCATATGTTTACGGCAGAAACTTCACATTAATGACTGACCACAAACCCTTAGTGTATCTTTTTGGAATCAAAGATCCTTCTAATAGATTACTTAAATTTAGACTTGCTTTAGAAGAATATAGGTTTAAAATTATTTACGTAAAGGGGAAAGAAAATACTGTAGCAGATGCTTTATCAAGAGTTAGTATGACATCGGATGATTTAAAAAATATGCATGAACAAGTTGTAAATGTGATGACTAGAGCACAGAAAAAAAGGATAGATGAGATGAATAATAATAACGTTTTAAAAGGGAATGCGGATCTTAGTAAATCTAAAGACGATTGGCCTGATCAACCAAAAGTCGTAGATATATTAAGAAAACCGCGTGACACGATTGAGATGATGTTTATGGATGGCAAAACATTAGATAAATTGAGAATGAGAAATATGATTACTACGGAAATAGAGTGTTTTGCTTTTAGATCAGATATAAAACATTTATACATTAATCTTAATTTCAAGGCGCATTTCTCGCGAGCCGAATTTGTGCAGAAATTAAGTTTATTTTGCAAAAAGATAGGTATCCAAGAAGTTTGCATTGTAAAATATGAACAAAATGTTGAATTTATTAAACATATTTGCAGTGAAATAAAGTCACTAAACGATTGGACCGGACCCCGCATATGTATATTGCGAGGTGTTAAAAAAATAACGGACGATAAAGAGAAAACTCTCATTATGAACGATTTTCATTTACTGCCATCTAGCGGACATGCTGGTATGCGCAGAATGATAAATACTATTAAGAAACGATATTTTTGGCCGAGTATTGAACGAGATGTTCAAGAATTTGTACGTAAATGTACGAAGTGTCAGAAAATGAAACATAGTCGTTACACTAAAGAGCCGATGGAGATTACCAGTACGGCATCTTCAGCCTTTGAAAAAGTATATCTAGATGTAGTAGGACCCCTAGACAGGTCCATAGATGATAATTCTTATATTTTAACTATCCAATGTGAATTGACCAAATTTGTACAGGCAATTCCTCTTGCAAATAAAGAAACTACGTCCATTGCTGATGCATTCGTGCGTAATTTTATTCTGATATTTGGTATTCCTAAGGTAATAGCCACTGATCGAGGAACAGAGTTTATTTCGTCTACAATGGAACAGGTATGTAAGATTTTGAATGTTAAAAAACTCTCCTCTACGGCTTATCATCATGAATCAATAGGAGCTCTAGAAAATACCCACAAAGTGTTGGGTTCATTTTTAAGAATTCAGTGCGACAATCATCCTGAAACTTGGAGTCAATGGTTACCTTTTTGGTGTTTCAGTTTTAATAATACTATACATTCGGAAACAAATTACACGCCACATGAATTAGTATTTGGTAAACTATGTAATATACCATCTAATTTGTCTGATCATGTAGAACCATTATACAATGTAGACAGTTATCCATTGCAATTGAAATACAGATTACAGTTGGCGCAATCTGAAGCTAAAAATAATTTGATAACTAAAAAACATAAGAGAAAAGCTAAGTATGATATTGCAATGAATCCTGTTAGATATAAGGTAGGAGATTTAATATTAATTAAGATAGAAACTGGACGTAAGTTGGATCCTCTGTATAAAGGACCATATGTAGTTGTAGAAGACTTAGGATGTAATGTTAAGATAAAAAATAATTCAAATAAAGAAGAAATAATTCATAAAAATAGGACTAAACTATTTTATGAATAAAAGTAAACTGAACTTACTCTTCCTTATTTTATTAAAGATTGATTATTTTTTTTTTTATGTATAACATTGTCATGTTTAATTTTAAGTTGTTTTATTTTTTTAATTTTAATCTTATCGTAATAATAGTATTGTGTAGTAAAAAAAAAAAAAAAAAATTGTAACTACGAAATTTTTTTTTTTTTTCTCTTCGCCCCCGGGAGGTGAAGTGTGAGTATATTATTACGTATACCTATATGTGCGCGCACTTAGCTATGTAAGCAACTTTTCTTCATATTCCTTTTTATAATGTACTTAAGTTTCAGTCTAATAAAAGACACCAAACTGCAAACAGTGTTTCCTTTAATACAAGCCAAGGTTCCAACATCACAACGCGCCGCTTCGCATTCAAATGTACGTGACACGCGCCACGCGCCGCTTCGCATTCAAATGTACGTGACACGCGCCACTCGCCGCTTCGCATTCAAATGTACGTGACACGCGCCACTCGCCGCTTCGCATTCAAATGTACGTGACACGCGCCACGCGCCGCTTCGCATTCAAATGTACGTGACACGCGCCACGCGCCGCTTCGCATTCAAATGTACGTGACACGCGCCACGCGCCGCTTCGCATTCAAATGTACGTGACACGCGCCACGCGCCGCTTCGCATTCAAATGTACGTGACACGCGCCACTCGCCGCTTCGCATTCAAATGTACGTGACACGCGCCACTCGCCGCTTCGCATTCAAATGTACGTGACACGCGCCACTCGCCGCTTCGCATTCAAATGTACGTGACACGCCCCACTCGCCGCTTCGCATTCAAATGTACGTGACACGCGCCACTCGCCGCTTCGCATTCAAACTGAGCATACACTCGCACCTTTTTACGTACACTATCGAGTGTGGATACTTTTTGAAAACTAATTTTTACAAAACTAACCCAAACATGTGGTATTTGCTCTGTCCCCAGTGCCGGGGGACGCTGGCGGCAGGGGGTGGAGGGGGGGGGGGGCAGCCCGGCCATGAAATTGAAACAGACCGCTGCGCGGTTCTTTCGCTAAACCTCATAGGTTTTGACGCGGCACGTCTACTCGTGACACAGCAGCACTTTGAGTTCCCACATTTTTGCGAATGACATTGTTTGTTTCTGCTAAATGTACGTACGTAATAATGTCACTTGTCTGCACCATAAACGGAGTGTACTGATACACATGCATTCCTCACACGTCGGCCGGACCCGGCACGTTGTTGTTGTTATGCAACATCTCACAAATTCTTGTGTTCACTCATAACAATCACAAGCACACTCACAAATCACAAGCACACTCACAAATAGACACGCCCTCTCACACTCACTCATTCGGCATGTCGCATAACACAAAGAGAGGTGCAGACCATAATGATAACAACCTTAGACTATTATTATTCCTTTTATTGTAAAATGCTAGCATTTAAGAACTCTAATCTAATGTAACTCGATGGGATTGGCGCTGTTAGCCGAAATACAGGTTCCTCCTAGTTCGGCTCCAGATGCTAAAACTTTTCTGTACTTTTGTTTTATCATAGCACTTAACTGTAATGTAATCTAAGTACTGTTTTTATGATTAATTTTTTTTTTTTTTTAAATATTTCTCGGGACCCTAGGGTCCCGGACCTTTGGAAGGCATATGAGGGGCCGAAGCCCCGCACACGCACGCACGGCACGGCAGCAGCATTGTTTGACACGGCAGCAGCATTGTTGGACACGGCAGCAGCATTGTTGGACACGGCAGCAGCATTGTTAGACACGGCAGCAGCATTGTTGGACACGGCAGCAGCATTGTTGGACACGGCAGCAGCATTGTTGGACACGGCAGCAGCATTGTTAGACACGGCAGCAGCATTGTTGGACACGGCAGCAACATTGTTGGACACGGCAGCAGCATTGTTGGACACGGCAGCAACATTGTTGGACACGGCAGCAGCATTGTTGGACATGGCAGCAGCATTGTTGGACACGGCAGCAACATTGTTGGACACGGCAGCAGCATTGTTAGACACGGCAGCAGCATTGTTGGACACGGCAGCAGCATTGTTGGACATGGCAGCAGCATTGTTGGACACGGCAGCAACATTGTTGGACACGGCAGCAGCATTGTTGGACACGGCAGCAGCATTGTTGGACACGGCAGCAGCATTGTTGGACACGCCAGCAGCAAATGATGTTCATTAGGTACAAGTCGTTGCTGCGATCTGCAATACCCAACTGCACAACTGAACAACTGCTATATTGATAACCGAGGGTGGGCGCTGAGTCCTATAATTACAAGATATTTAGTTTCCTTAGCTTAGGTATTGGCTGCAACTCTAACATGCAACTGTACTTACTTTAAGGCCTATTTTTATTGTAAACCCACTGTGAACCATTATATTTTACTTGAAGGTGCGGGTAGCGCGAGGGAGAGATTCCGGCACTCGGCGACCCGCTTTGCCCTCGGCAGCATTGTTTGTCTCCACAGGGAACGCGTTAGATTGAGCCAAGCGCAGAAACCACAGCCACCTACGAGTGCAGCGGGTTCAAGCAGCGTGAGGCAGTCTCGAGCACTGCTATATGTTGATATAACTGTGGCTGCAATGGAGGTAGAGAATCAGACCAGCTCATCGACATCCACCAGAAGGAGCCAGGCGACACCCGACAGTAACAATATAAGGCCACAGTTAGAGCAGATTACGCGTGCGCCTGATTACTATTAATTTGGCTACAGCCTGTTCAAGTCCGTGTTTATCAAGAACTAGTTGGACAAAAGTGTATGTATGGGCCCGGTTGTGGTTAAAGAAAGATTTGAAGACAGCAACTGCAGACGGCTGCGGTTGCTGCTGCTGCTGGAAATCGCGACACGGGTCGCGATTTCCAGAGGAAGCGTTACCAAGAGGGAATACAGCGAACTTTAAACTCTGTCGCAACTACTTGGATGCAAATAAACGTCGACGGATGCCAGCCAAACTCAAACTCAAAGCATTTATTTCAATTAAACCAATTACAGGCACTTTTGAATTGTTAAAGAGTCAGTCAGTTAGAAAATTGAAGCTAGTCGCCCATTCCAAAACGTAGATCTCCATGGAGAAGAATGGGCAAGAAACCCCATGGACACTCTTTTAAATCAAAATTATTACAAAATCCTGGGTACATTGTTCTTGTTGCTTCTATATGTGAGAACAATGTAAAAAAATAATAATTAAAAACAATTAAAAATATAAGATTAAAAATAAGCCCTGGCAGTTAAGAGATGACCTGTCTCCACTGACGGCGCCCGTTCACGAACATGACGCGTGGATCAGCACCATCCAGCTCAACCATTTTGTAGGGAACCGAATGATCCAACACACGCACCACCATCAGCGAGACATTTAAGTGAGCATGACATACATTTTCATTTCATTTTATTTTATTTCATAAACAATTTTCATTGTGTTGAAATCAGAATATACATGCAATTTTCATACAAATACAAAAAAAGAAAAACAAAACCAAAAAACAACTCTGAATTATTAGTTAGCGCTCAAAAAAATGTGTCAAAACGGTTTCAAATTCAAACAGGTTTAGGTATAATGTCGCACAGTTTTAGCTATAATGTCAAAATATATATTAAATGTCAACAAATTATTCTAAATTAATGCCAAAAGATTAATAACAGAAAACATAAAATATAATTCATTTATTATTACTGTGTGTCATTACTTCGGATACAGACATTTTTCTAATAAAAAGGCTTTTAGTTTTGCTTTAAACAAGTGGGTGTTATAAATCAAGCTCCTTAGCTCAGAAGGCAACATATTGAATATCTCTAGTTTGATACTTCGAGCAATGTTCTACTATGATAAAGTACTATAATAATATGTTGTTTAAACATTCTTCTTCGCGTGCTCTCCCTAATATCACGTTCCTTTTGTGATTCAAACTTATGTAGATACTTGGCAAAGAAACTTAGGAGGACTAATATGTATAGACTAGGAACTGTTAATATTGCTAATTTGCGAAAGTAATCTCTGCATGAGACACGTTGTGAAATTCTGACTATAGTTCTTATGGCTCGTTTCTGTAAGACGAACGCTCTCTGCCAGTTATAACTGTAACTATTTCCCCATAGCAGGATGCTATACCTTATTCTAGACTCGACCAGCGCGTAATATACAACCTTTAACTGTTCTATATTCAATTCATCCCTAAGGCTCCTAAGTGCGTAACATGCTGACGATATGGATGATTCAATAACAGCAAGCTCCGGTTTCCAATTTAAATGCGAGTCTATGTTAATCCCTAAGAATTTAACCTTGTCCACTAATTCAATATTGTCTCCATTTATTTATATATCTAAGTTATCATTATTACGAGTCGTGGTCTTAAATAACATGAGGTTAGTTTTACTTGAATTTAGTAATAAGTTATTGGCTGTAAACCATTCGCAGACTTTTTCTATAATTATGTTAGTATTTAATGTCAATTCTTGTATGTCTTTTGTCCCAATAATTACGTTTGTGTCATCCGCGAAAACTCCAAGTTTCTCATTTGGCTGGGTTTTATTCATGAAGTTGAGTAAGTCATTTTTAAAAATAATATAGAGTATAGGTCCTAAAATTGACCCTTGGGGGACACCACGTTTTACATATGTCATTTTTGACTTGTATGTAACTTCGTGGTTATTCTCGTCTGTACTTTTAATTTCTACATGCATTCGTCTATTTTGTAAGTACGATTTCATAAGTTGTAATGTCTTGCCTCTTATACCATAATGTTCCAGTTTAGTAAGTAGTAGTTCATGATCTATCGTGTCAAAAGCGGAACTGAGGTCAACAAATAGTCCAACTACTTTCATTTTTTCATTTAACTTACCAACTATGTCATTTATGAAAGTATTCATAGCATCCGACGTACCAACACCTTTCTGATAACCAAACTGTCTCCGATTGAGAATTTTGTTAATGCCTAAATGTAGCATCAGTCTACTCTTAATAATCCCTTCAAAGAGTTTTGATAAAGTTGGTAATAGGGATATGGGGCGGTAATTTTTCGGATCGGTCTTTGAACCCTTTTTATGTATCGGAATAACTTTGGCCAACTTCAACTGGTCAGGAAAGACGGACTCTTCGATGCATTTATTGAAAAAATCAGAAAGAGGAGAAGCTAATACTTCTACATTCTCCTTTATAATCGATATTGGTACGTCATAGAAGCCGCAGGAATGTTTATTAGCCATTTTACTAACCAACTTTATTATTTCATTTGGTGCAGTTGGCTTGAACGTTATATCACATTCAACTCTCTTCGTCGAATCCTTCAGAATAGTCACTGCTCTATCTTCTTTTTTATTTGCTATTGATGATTTGAATATAGGGAGATAATATACGGGAGGAGCTCGTGGCTAAGTAATAACAGCCGCACGGGTCGATCCATCAAGCAGCAAACAGGCAGCAAGCAGGTTAAGCTACGCTTGCCGGGGTTGTCCGTGGATGGGTGACCATCTTTACATACCGAGACTCCTCCGTGCCTCGGAAAGCACGTTAAGCCGTTGGTCCCGGCTGTCATTCGTAGATCTTTGACAGTTGTTACGGGTCCTCAGAAGACCGAAAGTCTGACAACCAGTCTTACCAAGGGGTATCGTATCGTATCGTATCGGGGGTTCGAACGTAGTTGAATTTATAATTTGTAACGCTCACATTTTTTAGTGTTCCAGAGCACAGGACTCTTTTCATTTTACTTGATACTTTAATACCTTTTGTAATCCACTTTATTGTATTGTTCTTGTTAGACTTTATTCTAACGGATTTTTTGGGATAACAATCTTGGAATATTTTATTGAAATCGCTTAGAAACTGATTTATTCCTAAATTGATCCAATTTTTGTTATTAATACTAATATTGAAAACGGAGTTGTTTTTGCCATTAAATAATCTTTTAATTACTGTAGTGTACTCGAACCTTTTAAATTTTTTGCTGATTTCATCAAGAACCACATGACAGAAAAGTCCACCATGACCATCAGCTAAGCCATTATGGTCCACAAAACATTGCTCTATGTAGTCACTATCGAGATTTGTGATTATATTGTCCAAACACGACTGAGAGTTATTTCGGATAAAAGTCGGAGTTCTAACAAGGTATCTAAAATTATAACAGGTCAATATACTTAGAAACTCAGATTTTTTGTTTTCAACAAGTATGTCAACATTGTAGTCCCCGCATATAATACAGTTTTTGTCCAGAAAATGTTCTAACAATTTTTCTAAGCTGGAAATGAAGCTTTCGAAGTTTTTATCATAGGGACTCCGGTAGCAACAACAAATGTATAACCCTGTTGCAACATCTCTTGCACCACATATCTCGAAACTTTCAGCTCTATAAAAGTTGCTGATTGACTCTACGTTTTCGCATTCCTTCAACTTATGTGCCAGAATAAGACTACCCCCTTTTCTTGTTCGTGCGTGTATTACATGCGACTAAATTATAGTTTGACATAGTAAATGCTTTGGCAGACTTCTCATTTAAGAAATGTTCTGATATACATAGATAGTCCACATGATTACCTGAGGTTTCAATATACAATTCGAGTTCAGTTTTTTTATTGCTTATTCCACATACATTTTGATGAAAAATCTTTAAACAACTAGTACCCGATAATAGTGTGATATTATTTACATCATCTAGTATTACGTTTTTATTCTCGAAAAAGATCACAATTATTTATAATTGCAGGTGAAAAATTTGTTTGTGAAGATGAATTTACAACCACTCTGGATGTAGGCGTTTCACTTGCTTTGAGTACCAGATTATGAGTTGTTTGTGTAGAAACATTTTTATACACCCGTTTTGCCTTTTGATCCAAAAGAACATTATGCACATAATTTTGGTAGTTGATTCTGTATTGTAATCGCAATATATCCCTGTAAATTAATTTGCATGTAGTTAGCTTGTTGAGCAAATGTCTTTTACCATAGTTAGAATAAAAATTGTCATCTAGTGTAATAAAATTAGAATTTTCACAATTATTGTTACATACAAGTTTTAAAGTACGATTTACATTTGATACATTTAAATATTTATTATAATAAATCTTACTGACAAGGACGTTTGTGTTTCGCATATTTTGCAAAGTGTGGTGCAGAGAACTCAATATATTTAATGGATTTTTGTCACTACCACCTCCGATTATTAAAACAAAGTCAGACTTTGTGAACTCCTTACACATAGTTGCACATGAACTTAATATGCAACTAAGAGGTGCGTTTGGTTTGATTACCGACGTTACACTAAAACTATTTCCCACCAAGTTTTGAAGTAGGTATTTCTCTAATTTCATATCCGGTATGATCAGCGAAGATAGCGATTTTGTGCTTTGGTGCCAGTCCTTGCGGTAGTTGATTACCGGATTTATTTTCTGTCAGTTTAAATAAGCTTCCATTTGCGCCCACGTTTTGTTTAGGTGTTGACAAGGACATATTCTTGTTTGTTTTCTGTATTTCTCTGTCCGCTAATGCATGTATTACTCCTTTTTTCTGTTTCTCCGCGTTGGAAGTAGATGAGTTTTGTATAAAACTCACTTGTAGTTCTATATAGCTGCTTGTAGGTGACAAGTTTCCTGCCCCCGTGTCACAAGAGTTATTTAAATTGTATTTTATCGGTGACTCATGAATGGGTGCTGCCGACCTATCTCCATTTTGGTTCATTGACGTTATGGCATGCATGGTAAACTATCTAGATGAGGTTCTGGGTAATCCTATTTTCATAGTTATTGTCCTACGTCGATTTTGATATTGAGGTGAAAAGAACCTTATTGGTGTTGCTGCGGTATCCGAGGAAGTAGAATCCTGTATTCCTACGGATTTCAATTTTTTTATTTTGCTTTCATATTTCTTAATTTTGTCCTTTAGAGAAAGATTTTCTAAGTTTAAATGATCAATTTCTGAGTTAGCAGAATGTAGTTCCAATTTAAGTTTGTTTATTTCTTCATTCTTTGCGATGATATCAACATTTTCTGAGGTATTATTGTTGGGTAAGCTTTGATAAGACATATCCATGTCAAATTCAAATTCGCTTACGTTTAAGTTGTGTTGCATTTTTTTTCTTTGCGTGACATAAGACGTCTCATCCTCAATACCTAAGTCTAACTTTATAATATTTACAAAAAGTCAAACACAACAAACAATTCAGTTTCGAACCCGCGACTCACTGTTTTCCAGTCCGCACGTATTCTTAAAGCGCCAACCGTACTCTTGTCGATTATGTCCAAAATAGTACCGTATCTTCGACATGCAGACTTTTACCAAACTGTTTTATCGACTGTCAGTTTCAATGTTTTTAAAGTAGATGTCGCTATTCGGTGTTACGTATGGCACTGGTACATTTGAATAAAAAATTTTTCGTAACGGTTTGTAAGATGAATTGTTATGAAAAAAACACTGAGGTAAAAACACTGAAAAAGTAAAAACACTGAGGTCAGTCAACACAAATAACCTGCTACTTCCACCACATTTTCAATGAATAACTCTGTCACTGAAAAGTTTATAGTATAAACTTTAATACTCTCAACTGCCATACTCTTTCAAGTCAACATACCTACATCATGACATAAAACCGCTCCATGGTACTCACATTTACAAAATTGAAAAAATGCTTCAATTCATACAAAACTATAGTTTGCAATGAATGTATTTAAAAGATTAATAAAATCTTACTACCTTTTGGTAGTAAGATTTTAAAATCGATTAATATAGAAAGAAAATCCTACCTATTGATATACTTATTCAACATCTAAAACTTGATAAAATAAAAATTAAAAGTAAACAATAAGGTCATAATGTCAGAAAAAAGTGACGCATTTCCTCAAAAAAAAAAATATTTTAACAAAGCCCAAGTGGCTGTGGAGCAGGACCAGCATTTAGCCAAGCATTTTTAGCTATGTTCCAGGAATAAGATTTTTTTTTTTTAGATACGTTTGCTCTTGACTCTAGTCTAGGTCAGAGATGACAGAGACAAAGTCGACGATGGAGCGAGCTTACCCAGAAGAAGCCTGTTCACTCTCACTTTGAAGAGATCGGGGTTGTATGCATTCGGAAACACAGACGCAGGCAGAGAGTTCCACTCCTTTGCTGTGCGCATCACAAAAGACATTTGGAAACGCTTAGTGCGAATTGGTGGGATAGCAACTAGGTAAGGATGGTAACCTGCAGTGCGTCTAGATGTCCGCTGATAGAAGGGGACCGGCAGAATGAGGTCGTGGAGTTCTTGAGCACACTCCCCGAAGTATAATCTGTAGAAGACCGTCAAGCAGGCAATCTTGCGGCGATGAGCCAAGCTGTGAAGCTTGGCATCCACCAGTTTTACGTCGCCAATGAGCCTCTTAGCTTTGCGTTCCACCGAGTCAAGCGCGGCAAGTTGGTATTTGGCCGAGCCATCCCAAAGGTGGCTGCAATACTCCATGCAGGATCGGACTTGCGCTTTGTAGAGAATTAAAAGCTGTCCAGGCGTAAAGTATCGCTTCACCCTATTCAGGATGTCCAGCTTCTTGGCCGCAGTTTGGGATTTGTACTCGATGGTGGTACTGAAGTTGAGACATGATGTCAACTCCATGCCTAGGAGCTCGAGCCGATCAGTTACAGGAACAGATATACCCCGAAAAGTAGGAGTTTGATCGAAACGACTCCTTTTAGCGGTAAGAAGACACGCCTGTGTTTTGGTGGCATTAAAAGAGACCAGATTATCACCACCCCACTGGGAGACAAGGCTTAAGGTCAGATCTCTACCAACCACCGCTCTACCATGGCCTCTCTCAAGGAACGAACTACGGCCCCGCTGGTTTTTGCGCTGGACAAGTATTTCTCTGAAACTGTACTGTCATCTGCGTACCCAACAATAAGACTGAAGTAGGTCATTGATGTGTAGCAGGAAAAGAGTTGCACAGAGAACAGACCCCTGAGGAACTCCGGCATCAATAGCCATAAGGTCGGAAGAGCAGCTGTCAACGACTACTCTGATCGACCGTTCACTAAGGAAGTCTGATATCCAGCTACAAAAATCAGCAGGGATACCATAAGCAGGAAGCTTGCTGAGTAGACCAGCGTGCCAGACCCTGTCAAAGGCCTTCGATATATCAAGCGATACAGCAAGTGCTTCGCCATGTTTCTCGATGGCCTCGCCCCAGCAGTGCGTGACATACACAAGAAGATCGCCAGTTGACCGTCCCCGGCGATATAAATAATATCCCCTATTTTCATCCCTACAGGGGTGGAATTTCGAAAAGTCGTTTCGGGTTTTACCCTAACTTGAATCAAAGATTTCCTATACCAATTTTTGAGGTAATCAAGCCACACAGTAAAATCCTCCCCCAAATCTAATTATCTAATTATCCCTTTTCACCCCGTCAGGGGTCGATTTAAAAAAAAAAACAAAAGTTATTTGTTTTTTTGTCAAAAGTATAAATACTGGGTTTCGAGTTAATCGGACTGCGCGTTCAAATTCTTCCATACAAACTTTGACACCCCTCAATCACTCTCTTGGTGGTAGTTTAGAAAAACAAAAAATTACTAAGTTCATAATTTACTTAGTTAAGTATTCATGCCAAGTTTCAAGTTTATTAACTCAAGGAATAAGATTTTTCATACAAATGAAATCCCCCCTTTTTACCCCTTTAAAAATTGAATTCCCAAAAACCTCTTCTTAGTGCTCCCCTACATTATAAAAGAGAGCTATGTAAAAAATTTGACGTTCCTAGTCCCAGTAATTTCGGCTGTGCGTTAATATGTTCGTCAGTCAGTCTGCTTCTCCTTATACGAGTATATACACTAGCTTTTGCCCGCGGCTTCGCCTGCGTGAATTTCGGAAAACATCCCACGGGAACGTAGGTACTACCTGGATTAAAAGAAAACGAAGCGATCGGAAATAATAATGAAATTTTTATCAAATTCTGGAAGATAAAAATGGTTACTGTGGGTCATCCTTAGAAGATAGCCGTTTAAATGCTATTGAATGAAATGAAAAATAAGAAACCATTTTTCATTTTATATGCTATTGCGGATTTTTTTCTTGATTTTTTAAAGATGTACAATCCTTTAGAATATTAATAAATTTAATGTATCTCTTACGGTTTACGCGGCGCATGCCCGTAAAGCTCTCAATCGGCATGATTTTTTCCGACATCTTCTACAATAATCGTCATATTTCAGCCAATTTACACAACACCTTAATGAATTATACACTTAAACCTTCCTTGTGGATCACTCCGTCCATTGGTGAAAAGCGTTTGGAAAACCGTTCGGTGATTTTTGAGTTTATCGCATTCACACAGATAGACAGACGCGGCGGGGGAATTTGTTTTATAATAAGTAAGGATTTATTGATCAATTTATACTTATTATTTAATTTAATGATCAAAGGAAAAATTAAATTTTCATATCAACTGTTCCTCCCTTTTCACCCCGAAAGAGGTTGATTTAAAAACATCTTCAATCATGTTTTTCGTCATTTAATGTTTACATTACTTTTGACTTAATCTAGACACGCAGTGAAATCCTCCTCGAAAAATAAATTACCGCCTTTTGCTGGTCGATTTTCGAAAAACCCAAAAACTATGTCATGTTTTTTGTAAAAAGTATTAATTTATTCGAGGTAACCGGGCAGTGCGTTAAAATTCTTCCATACAAACTTTAGCACCCCCTAAATAAAATCCCTTTGAAGGGTAGTTTTGAAAAATCAAATAATGACAAACTTTATTATTCGTTTAAGAATGTATTCGTGCTAAGTTTCAAGTTTGATAAGATTTTTCATACATTAGAGAACCCCCTTTTTCACCCCCTTTAAAGGTCGAATTTCCAAAAACCCCTTCATAGAGCTCGCCTACATTATAAAAGGAACCCTTGTGCAAAAAATCTGATATGTCAGTCCTTCAGTACTTTTTTTTTTTTTTGTGGATGGGAAATCATCAAATGACTTCTCCCGCTCTGGGCGGAGCGGGAGGGCGTGTCAGACTTTTACTGACTAAAACCCACTCGTGTTCCTTCTGTTGCCTGTGCCGGGGCCACGGTAACTCTTTCGAACATCCCGCAACCCTAGCTGGGTCCTTCCGTACTGCGCCCGTTATTTCGTTCGCGTGATTTTCTTACTTTCCCCTACACATTTCACAACCCCCTCCACCCGCTTTAAATGGTAGTATTATAAATTAAGATCTTTATTATTTATTTATTACATTAGTATAAGTAGACATGTTGCGCCGACCCCAAATAAATTGGGATTAGGTCAGGAGAATGATGATGAAGTATTCGAGCCAAGTTTCAAGTTAAAAGATCAACGAAATAAGATTTTTTTTCATCCCCAATTTCCATTATTTGACTTACAGGTTATTTATACCAATTTTTGAGTTAATCAGGCCACTAAGTAAATTCCTACTCTGTAAAATTGACTACCCCGTTTCACCCTTATTGGGAAATTAATAGCAGTACTAAATTACCACCGCTTAACAAAATGCCTATAAGGCAGAATTTTTGTTTGTAAGTACTATTCTAGTCACTGCATAGCTATCGGAAATTGGCGTGCACCTATTTCTTTGCAATAAGCCACTTCACATTTCGTAGGCATTTTATAAAATCCTAAACAAACAAATACTTCGTATAAATGAAAATAGTTTTGGTTAAAGCTATGCTAGCGCCACTTTGTCAGTTGCCAACCCCATTTGAACGCGACTCTCGGTACATTTAAATAAAAATCTCGTTAATGTGGCATTCACAAAAGGCGTGTATTGTAAACAATTTGACAAAACAAAATACAAAAGAA
This sequence comes from Fissipunctia ypsillon, assembly GCA_947568875.1. Classification (NCBI taxonomy): domain Eukaryota; kingdom Metazoa; phylum Arthropoda; class Insecta; order Lepidoptera; family Noctuidae; genus Fissipunctia; species Fissipunctia ypsillon. Next base: position 213,584 of record OX387662.1, read on the forward strand.
AAGGAGTCATTGAGAGTGGCCCTTTGAATAAATTTATTATTATTTCGGTGGTCGTCAAATGCCAACACTGTGGTCTCTTGACAGAATGAAAAATGTCCCTCGACGTGTTATTAAAAATTCAATTAATTTTCTTTAAATGAAAATGATGTAATATGCGATACAGAACACAGGTTCCCGCGGCGCCACTCCCCCCCCGCCCCGCCGCTGTCCTGCCCCTTAGATCCCCCACTAGTGACGAGTCACGTTGGTTCCAGAACACAGGTTCCCGCGGCGCCACTCCCCCCCCCGCCCTGCCGCTGTCCTGCCCCTTAGATCCCCCACTAGTGACGAAGCACGTTATTAAACAATACGCTTTTGTGCTGCTTTAAGTTCGCTGAAAGATTACAGTGAAATGAAGCTTAGCGACGGTGACACGTGCCTCCGGCAAGCGTGCGTAACGTGCCTCGTGCGGCGAGCGTGCGTAACGTGCCATCTCCGGCAAGCGTGCGTAACGTGCCATCTCCAGCGAGCGTGCGTGACGTGCCACCTGCGGCGAGCGTGCGTAACGTGCCATCTCCGGCAAGCATGCGTAACGTGCCATCTCCAGCGAGCGTGCGTAACATGCCACCTGCGGCGAGCGTGAACGTGCCACCTGCGGCGAGCGTGCGTAACGTGCCACCTGCGGCGAGCGTGCGTAACATGCCACCTGCGGTGAGCGTGCGTAACGTGCCACCTGCGGCAAGCGTGTGTAACGTGCCACCTGCGGCGAGCGTGCGTAACGTGCCACCTGCGGCGAGCGTGCGTAACATGCCACCTGCGGCGAGCGTGCGTAACGTGCCACCTGCGGCGAGCATGCGTAACGTGCCACCTGCGGCGAGCGTGCGTAACGTGCCACCTGTGGCGAGCGTGCGTAACATGCCACCTGCGGTGAGCGTGCGTAACGTGCCATCTCCGGCAAGCGTGCGTAACGTGCCATCTCCAGCGAGCGTGCGTGACGTGCCACCTGCGGCGAGCGTGCGTAACGTGCCATCTCCGGCAAGCATGCGTAACGTGCCATCTCCAGCGAGCGTGCGTAACATGCCACCTGCGGCGAGCGTGAACGTGCCACCTGCGGCGAGCGTGCGTAACGTGCCACCTGCGGCGAGCGTGCGTAACATGCCACCTGCGGTGAGCGTGCGTAACGTGCCACCTGCGGCAAGCGTGTGTAACGTGCCACCTGCGGCGAGCGTGCGTAACGTGCCACCTGCGGCGAGCGTGCGTAACATGCCACCTGCGGCGAGCGTGCGTAACGTGCCACCTGCGGCGAGCATGCGTAACGTGCCACCTGCGGCGAGCGTGCGTAACGTGCCACCTGTGGCGAGCGTGCGTAACATGCCACCTGCGGTGAGCGTGCGTAACGTGCCACCTGCGGCAAGCGTGTGTAACGTGCCACCTGCGGCGAGCGTGCGTAACGTGCCACCTGCGGCGAGCGTGCGTAACATGCCACCTGCGGCGAGCGTGCGTAACGTGCCACCTGCGGCGAGCATGCGTAACGTGCCACCTGCGGCGAGCGTGCGTAACGTGCCACCTGTGGCGAGCGTGCGTAACATGCCACCTGCGGTGAGCGTGCGTAACGTGCCACCTGCGGCAAGCGTGTGTAACGTGCCACCTGCGGCGAGCGTGCGTAACGTGCCACCTGCGGCGAGCGTGCGTAACATGCCACCTGCGGCGAGCGTGCGTAACGTGCCACCTGCGGCGAGCATGCGTAACGTGCCACCTGCGGCGAGCGTGCGTAACGTGCCACCTGTGGCGAGCGTGCGTAACGTGCCACCTGCGGCGAGCGTGCGTAACGTGCCACCTGCGACGAGCGTGCGTAACGTGCCACCTGCGGCGAGCGTGCGTAACGTGCCACCTCCACCACTTCCCGTGGATAAAGACAGGGATTAAAGGGTACACAATGCATGCACACTATCATTACTCACTTTTAATTATAGAACTGAAAAAAATATGAGTATACGAGGTGTAACATAATTAACGAACAACCTCTTAAGGGGTCATTGTACTCATTATTGTGAACCACTTTTACTATGGGACCAAACCTGAAATCACGAAAAAAAATCAGATGTTCGCATAACTCGTCAAAATGTAGGGAACAGCTGATTTTTTTTCGCGATTGTAACTGTAGCTAAGTACAGTGAGCACAAAAGTTTCTATCTATAGTATGTAACTGTAGCTAAGTACAGTGAGCACAAAAGTTTCTATCTATAGTATGTAACTGTAGCTAAGTACAGTGAGCACAAAAGTTTCTATCTATAGTATGTATCTGTAGCTAAGTACAGTGAGCACAAAAGTTTCTATCTATAGTATGTATCTGTAGCTAAGTACAGTGAGCACAAAAGTTTCTATCTATAGTATGTAACTGTAGCTAAGTACAGTGAGCACAAAAGTTTCTATCTATAGTATGTAACTGTAGCTAAGTACAGTGAGCACAAAAGTTTCTATCTATAGTATGCAACTGTAGCTAAGTACAGTGAGCACAAAAGTTTCTATCTATAGTATGTAACTGTAGCTAAGTACAGTGAGCACAAAAGTTTCTATCTATAGTATGTAACTGTAGCTAAGTACAGTGAGCACAAAAGTTTCTATCTATAGTATGTAACTGTAGCTAAGTACAGTGAGCACAAAAGTTTCTATCTATAGTATGTAACTGTAGCTAAGTACAGTGAGCACAAAAGTTTCTATCTATAGTATGTATCTGTAGCTAAGTACAGTGAGCACAAAAGTTTCTATCTATAGTATGTATCTGTAGCTAAGTACAGTGAGCACAAAAGTTTCTATCTATAGTATGTAACTGTAGCTAAGTACAGTGAGCACAAAAGTTTCTATCTATAGTATGTAACTGTAGCTAAGTACAGTGAGCACAAAAGTTTCTATCTATAGTATGCAACTGTAGCTAAGTACAGTGAGCACAAAAGTTTCTATCTATAGTATGTAACTGTAGCTAAGTACAGTGAGCACAAAAGTTTCTATCTATAGTATGTAACTGTAGCTAAGTACAGTGAGCACAAAAGTTTCTATCTATAGTATGTAACTGTAGCTAAGTACAGTGAGCACAAAAGTTTCTATCTATAGTATGTAACTGTAGCTAAGTACAGTGAGCACAAAAGTTTCTATCTATAGTATGTAACTGTAGCTAAGTACAGTGAGCACAAAAGTTTCTATCTATAGTATGTAACTGTAGCTAAGTACAGTGAGCACAAAAGTTTCTATCTATAGTATGTAACTGTAGCTAAGTACAGTGAGCACAAAAGTTTCTATCTATAGTATGTAACTGTAGCTAAGTACAGTGAGCACAAAAGTTTCTATCTATAGTATGTAACTGTAGCTAAGTACAGTGAGCACAAAAGTTTCTATCTATAGTATGTATCTGTAGCTAAGTACAGTGAGCACAAAAGTTTCTATCTATAGTATGTATCTGTAGCTAAGTACAGTGAGCACAAAAGTTTCTATCTATAGTATGTAACTGTAGCTAAGTACAGTGAGCACAAAAGTTTCTATCTATAGTATGTAACTGTAGCTAAGTACAGTGAGCACAAAAGTTTCTATCTATAGTATGTAACTGTAGCTAAGTACAGTGAGCACAAAAGTTTCTATCTATAGTATGTAACTGTAGCTAAGTACAGTGAGCACAAAAGTTTCTATCTATAGTATGTAACTGTAGCTAAGTACAGTGAGCACAAAAGTTTCTATCTATAGTATGTAACTGTAGCTAAGTACAGTGAGCACAAAAGTTTCTATCTATAGTATGTAACTGTAGCTAAGTACAGTGAGCACAAAAGTTTCTATCTATAGTATGTAACTGTAGCTAAGTACAGTGAGCACAAAAGTTTCTATCTATAGTATGTAACTGTAGCTAAGTACAGTGAGCACAAAAGTTTCTATCTATAGTATGTAACTGTAGCTAAGTACAGTGAGCACAAAAGTTTCTATCTATAGTATGTAACTGTAGCTAAGTACAGTGAGCACAAAAGTTTCTATCTATAGTATGTAACTGTAGCTAAGTACAGTGAGCACAAAAGTTTCTATCTATAGTATGTATCTGTAGCTAAGTACAGTGAGCACAAAAGTTTCTATCTATAGTATGTATCTGTAGCTAAGTACAGTGAGCACAAAAGTTTCTATCTATAGTATGTAACTGTAGCTAAGTACAGTGAGCACAAAAGTTTCTATCTATAGTATGTAACTGTAGCTAAGTACAGTGAGCACAAAAGTTTCTATCTATAGTATGCAACTGTAGCTAAGTACAGTGAGCACAAAAGTTTCTATCTATAGTATGTAACTGTAGCTAAGTACAGTGAGCACAAAAGTTTCTATCTATAGTATGTAACTGTAGCTAAGTACAGTGAGCACAAAAGTTTCTATCTATAGTATGTAACTGTAGCTAAGTACAGTGAGCACAAAAGTTTCTATCTATAGTATGTAACTGTAGCTAAGTACAGTGAGCACAAAAGTTTCTATCTATAGTATGTAACTGTAGCTAAGTACAGTGAGCACAAAAGTTTCTATCTATAGTATGTAACTGTAGCTAAGTACAGTGAGCACAAAAGTTTCTATCTATAGTATGTAACTGTAGCTAAGTACAGTGAGCACAAAAGTTTCTATCTATAGTATGTAACTGTAGCTAAGTACAGTGAGCACAAAAGTTTCTATCTATAGTATGTAACTGTAGCTAAGTACAGTGAGCACAAAAGTTTCTATCTATAGTATGTATCTGTAGCTAAGTACAGTGAGCACAAAAGTTTCTATCTATAGTATGTATCTGTAGCTAAGTACAGTGAGCACAAAAGTTTCTATCTATAGTATGTAACTGTAGCTAAGTACAGTGAGCACAAAAGTTTCTATCTATAGTATGCAACTGTAGCTAAGTACAGTGAGCACAAAAGTTTCTATCTATAGTATGTAACTGTAGCTAAGTACAGTGAGCACAAAAGTTTCTATCTATAGTATGCAACTGTAGCTAAGTACAGTGAGCACAAAAGTTTCTATCTATAGTATGTAACTGTAGCTAAGTACAGTGAGCACAAAAGTTTCTATCTATAGTATGCAACTGTAGCTAAGTACAGTGAGCACAAAAGTTTCTATCTATAGTATGTATCTGTAGCTAAGTACAGTGAGCACAAAAGTTTCTATCTATAGTATGTAACTGTAGCTAAGTACAGTGAGCACAAAAGTTTCTATCTATAGTATGTAACTGTAGCTAAGTACAGTGAGCACAAAAGTTTCTATCTATAGTATGTAACTGTAGCTAAGTACAGTGAGCACAAAAGTTTCTATCTATAGTATGCAACTGTAGCTAAGTACAGTGAGCACAAAAGTTTCTATCTATAGTATGTAACTGTAGCTAAGTACAGTGAGCACAAAAGTTTCTATCTATAGTATGTAACTGTAGCTAAGTACAGTGAGCACAAAAGTTTCTATCTATAGTATGTAACTGTAGCTAAGTACAGTGAGCACAAAAGTTTCTATCTATAGTATGTAACTGTAGCTAAGTACAGTGAGCACAAAAGTTTCTATCTATAGTATGCAACTGTAGCTAAGTACAGTGAGCACAAAAGTTTCTATCTATAGTATGCAACTGTAGCTAAGTACAGTGAGCACAAAAGTTTCTATCTATAGTATGCAACTGTAGCTAAGTACAGTGAGCACAAAAGTTTCTATCTATAGTATGCAACTGTAGCTAAGTACAGTGAGCACAAAAGTTCCATCAGTTCGCTGTTATTCTGATTTCGACATTTCTTCACATTTGGGAGATTGCGATTTACAGCTGCACGACATTTTTCCATAATTCTTGAAACAATTACATTTTTGATAAATATTTAGATTTTTTCGTGGCTCGGTCACAATAGCCACACGTGTCGATCAATCAGGTTAAGCTACGCTTGACGCAGTCGATCCGTGGATGGGTGACCATCTCCACATACCGAGAACCTTCCGTGCCACGGAACGCACGTGCTGTTGGTCGCGGCTGTCATTTTTGGAACTTCGACAGTCGTTACGGGTCGTCAGAATTAAAGGGTTGTTGAATAAAGTATGATTCGTGACCGTAAAAAATTATCAAATATTAAATTCGTAATTAGAGAATTATAATCATTAACGTCATCAATGCAACTCTCTTAAACCCAGTAATCCTATTGAATGACTATTTCATGAAATCTTAACATTTGAGGATTATCAATCTGCCTAGCCTTTTCCCAACTATGTTGGGGTCGGCTTCCAGTCTAACCGGATGCAGCTGAATACCAGTATTTTACATGGAGCGACTGCCTATCTGACCTCCACAACCCAGTAACTGGGTAATACGATACCCCTTGGTAAGACTGGTTGTCAGACTTTCGGGCTTCTGACGACCCGTAACGGCTGTCAAAGATCTACGAATGACAGCCGGGACCAACGGGTTAACGTGCTTTCCGAGGCACGGAGGAGTCTCGGTATGTAAAGATGGTCACCCATCCACGAACCAACCCCGGCAAGCGTAGCTTAACCTGATGGATCGACCCGTGCGGCTGTTATTACTTAGCCACGAGCTCATCCATTTGAGGATTATACTAACATAAAAGTTGTATTACTGATTCTAATGATTGTAATTCTATAAAGATATATGTATTTGTTACGGTCGCGAATCATACTTTAATCAACACACACCCAGACGATGAGCTGCAAATTGCAAAAATCGTAAGAAAATTCGAATTTCGCGGGCTACCTTAGCGCTTCCCCCTTAAGGGAGTCACACACACCGAAGATAATATATATTACAGCGCTTGATATAAAGATATATTATCTTAACCGAGCACACACACCGAAGGTACTATAATATATCGCGAGAGCGTGTTTCGTCCCTCGTACAGGCTGTTCAGTTCTCGTACGGGAGCGCACACAACACTTAACATTGCTAGACCTACTTGACAGCTCGTCTGACGAAGATTGTGACAGTGTATTCAATATTCAAGTTGCATCGATCATTGGAAATCGTAAAATCTGGGTAGAAGACCACATAATAACCAGAAAACGTTCACGTCGGGCGGCTGGCCTCGGCCCCAGTTTTCCCCCCAATTTTTTTTTCTTTTTTCTCAGCTCCGAAGGGTCGTAGCGTGATGTTAGCCTATAACCTTCCTCAAGAATTGGGCTAACAAATGTAAGAATGTTTCAAATCTGACTGCCGAGTAGTTCCAGAGATTAACGCATTCAAACAAACACACTCTTCTGCTGTATTATATTAGTATAGATTTAAAATAATAATTAGGTTTTATGCTATAATCATCCAACATTCCGTAATGGTCATCGCCTTTTGTCGCTGACTGAACATCATCTTTAGGTAAATCTATGTTCTGTAAGCGCAGTTAATTAAGGCACCATGCAAATTATTGTAGGTTATCAACATAAATAACGCCTTATATACTACAAAAAACGCTTTTTCCAAAAAAAAAAAAACAAACGACTTCAAAAAAAAAAAAACACTACAAAGTGAAAAATAATCATGATTTCGGAAGTCATTGTCTTTGGATCTGTATTTAAGGTATTTGCCACCAACTTCCGAAATTAAAGTTATTTTTCACTTAGTAGTGTTTTTTTTTTTTTGCAAAACAGTTTTTTACTTTTCATTTTTTAGTGGGTCGGTTAGCAACTTATCTAAGTTACAATAGCCTAATGACAACTGCTCTTCACCTTTTGCAAATTGCATTTGCATGCCTTTTTGTTCTCCTGGTACTTCACCATCAGCTCCACTTCACCATATACAATGTGACGAGCTTCTATTGTAAAGCAATCATTTTAAAGTAATCGAATCGCAAACCGTGACATACTTATTATTGAGTAGTTCCGGTGGCCATCTTACTATCTGTGGTCTTTGTCATCAGTTCCACTTCACTAAATTGTGCTTTCCGAGAACTAATGCACAAATTACTATAAAAAACCTCCAAGTCGCTGTAGGTGTGTAATATTTGAAGACTTCTCTCGATTTCTCCAGGATCCCATAATCAAATCCTTACCTGATGGCAATAAGACCACCTGGAAAGTGTAATCTTTCAAACAAAAAAAATATTTTCCAAATCGGTCAAGTCGTCTTCGAGTAAACGGAGGACACACAAAAAAAAAAGAAAAGATTCCGACGAACTGAGAACTTCTTCCTTTTTTTGATGTCGGTTAAAAAGGTCTTCACTACTTTTTACCGACACATTACAGATAGCTACTAAGACTTTACTATAAGAAGTGTAAGTTAACAATATTTTGTAATTCGCTAATCAAAGTAGGTACCTAATTAGTGCAATATGTGATATAAAATATTTGATTATGTGTAGGTACACATTGTATAAAATATTTGATTATGTGTAGGTACACATTGTATAAAATATTTGATTATGTGTAGGTACACATTGTATAAAATATTTGATTATGTGTAGGTACACATTGTATAAAATATTTGATTATGTGTAGGTACACATTGTATAAAATTTTTGATTATGTGTAGGTACACATTGTATAAAATATTTGATTTTGTGTAGGTGCACATTGTATAAAATATTTGATTATGTGTAGGTACACATTGTATAAAATATTTGATTTTGTGTAGGTGCACATTGTATAAAATATTTGATTATTTGTAGGTACACATTGTATAAAATATTTGATTATGTGTAGGTACACATTGTATAAAATATTTGATTTTGTGTAGGTGCACATTGTATAAAATATTTGATTATGTGTAGGTACACATTGTATAAAATATTTGATTATGTGTAGGTACACATTGTATAAAATATTTGATTATGTGTAGGTACACATTATATATAATATTTGATTATGTGTAGGTACACATTGTATAAAATATTTGATTTTGTGTAGGTGCACATTATATATAATATTTGATTATGTGTAGGTACACATTGTATAAAATATTTGATTATGTGTAGGTACACATTGTATAAAATATTTGATTATGTGTAGGTACACATTGTATAAAATATTTGATTATGTGTAGGTACACATTGTATAAAATATTTGATTATGTGTAGGTACACATTATATATAATATTTGATTATGTGTAGGTACACATTGTATAAAATATTTGATTTTGTGTAGGTGCACATTATATATAATATTTGATTATGTGTAGGTACACATTGTATAAAATATTTGATTATGTGTAGGTACACATTGTATAAAATATTTGATTATGTGTAGGTACACATTGTATAAAATATTTGATTATGTGTAGGTACACATTGTATAAAATATTTGATTATGTGTAGGTACACATTATATATAATATTTGATTATGTGTAGGTACACATTATATATAATATTTGATTATGTGTAGGTACACATTGTATAAAATATTTGATTATGTGTAGGTACACATTGTATAAAATATTTGATTATGTGTAGGTACACATTGTATAAAATATTTGATTATGTGTAGGTAGGTACACATTGTATAAAATATTTGATTATGTGTAGGTACACATTATATATAATATTTGATTATGTGTAGGTACACATTGTATAAAATATTTGATTATGTGTAGGTACACATTATATATAATATTTGATTATGTGTAGGTACACATTGTATAAAATATTTGATTTTGTGTAGGTGCACATTATATATAATATTTGATTATGTGTAGGTACACATTGTATAAAATATTTGATTATGTGTAGGTACACATTGTATAAAATATTTGATTATGTGTAGGTACACATTGTATAAAATATTTGATTATGTGTAGGTACACATTGTATAAAATATTTGATTATGTGTAGGTACACATTATATATAATATTTGATTATGTGTAGGTACACATTATATATAATATTTGATTATGTGTAGGTACACATTGTATAAAATATTTGATTTTGTGTAGGTGCACATTATATATAATATTTGATTATGTGTAGGTACACATTGTATAAAATATTTGATTATGTGTAGGTACACATTGTATAAAATATTTGATTATGTGTAGGTACACATTGTATAAAATATTTGATTTTGTGTAGGTGCACATTATATATAATATTTGATTATGTGTAGGTACACATTGTATAAAATATTTGATTATGTGTAGGTACACATTATATATAATATTTGATTATGTGTAGGTACACATTATATATAATATTTGATTATGGGTATACATAATAAAATATTTAACGTGTAGCGGCATATCTACATCGCCACAATGGGTCGCGTCACACTGACGTCACGCAAAATCCTGCATCGCGCAATCAGAGTTTACCGCGCGACTAGCATATATTATTATACAACATCCCGACATCAACCGTCGGGCAGTAGCCCACCAGACACAACAGCCGTCTGGTCGGAGGATCCTCCCTTTTCTATGGAGGGTGAGTGAACTTTACACTCTGTTCCTCATGCCTCTATAAACGCTTTATAATAAAGGTTCCCCAAAAATTGTTGTTTATTTTTTACGCGAATATTAGAACACCTGTTGTTTGTCTTAAGATAAAATCGTTATCTCAACTATTAATAGAACTTTCGCGAATTGGCCAGTATCTTAAGATATTCTAATATGAAATATAATTATATTATCTTATGTGTGTGCGGTGTTCCATTATATTGTACGGTGGGCGATATGTCGAACATAATATTATATATTTCATAATCTTCTGTGTGTGTGACGCCCTTTAATATTACAGATAAATATCCTCCGAGCTCACATGAACACTAATGGGTACTATTATGTGATTCCATCCAGCTGAGATGGCCAAATAACACTCTTAATATTCTTTTTCTTTCACCGTAACTGCCGCGGACTTGCTCGCACGCATTTCCGTTGATTACATAGTTATCTTAACTGCCTTACTTAGCCCGTATAACTACGTACAACAAATGAAACCTTCTGGAGCCTGACTCACAGGAGTTCCTCATGGCTCTATTCTTGGCCACATTTTTAACGAATAGATACCTAATTATAATTTCAGTTGCTTATATTATTTGTTGTATAACAAAACTAGCCTCCGCCCGCGACTTTGTCCGCGTGAAATGTCTTGTTCCCCCGCCCCACCCCGCCGCATCGCATCGCCTGCCTGCGCTGTTACTTCGTTTTTACTTAGCGCTCGTTCTTACTTTTTTCTTTTTGTTCGGCTTCTAAGGGTCCTAGCGTAATGTTACATACCTATAGCCTTCCTCGAGAATTGGACTTTATAATGCAAAAAGCAATTTTCAAATCCGACTGCTAGTGACAGAGATTAGCGCGTTCAAACAGTCAATAAAAGTAGAACGTGTGGGTAACTAGTAGACGAAGCGCATTTCTATACGCGTCGTTATTTCTAAGCGAAAGGTCCGATTCGGATAATTTAAAAAGGAATTTACATGTAGGTACTTAATCAACCTTGATTATGAAGTTATTTATTTGGATAAAGATTTATACCCTGTTTATGAAAACATAGTTACGACGCAGCAAGTAAAACTACATTTAGCAGTAAGTGTGACACGACTGTGAAGGCGAAGGAGACAAATGTTGATCGGCACATAAAGTCGCTGAAACATCGAAATCTTCAAACACCCTCAGATGATTTTTATTTTGATTTGGTAGATAGTCTGGTGATGTGCAATACCTTGGTGATAGTCTGGTGATGTGCAATACCTTGGTGATAGTCTGGTGATGTGCAATACCTTGGTGATAGTCTGGTGATGTGCAATACCTTGGTGATAGTCTGGTGATGTGCAATACCTTGGTCTTGGACTTGGTTGTTGGCGGCTTTTATTAAGCAAAATATTTTAATGAAATCTCTAACGTTGTGTCTTCGTTACATAGCAATGAAGCTATTTCCATCAAAAATATTAAAAATGTATTAATTGAAACAAAAATGTTACGCGATCTAAAATGTTGGAAAAAAAAATGTTGGAAAAACATGATTTGTCCCTGTCCCAGGCATTTGAAATATTTGACGAGGTAAGAACGCTAATTGTGAGTTGATGTCCATCAAATTGTAATGAATTGATAGAGTAATTAGAACAACTCATATAGAAATCCCGATTTTGACGTAGTTAGGGAAATATCCCAAAACTGTATGGAAGTAAGTGAGCTAATGTCTACAAGCTCGCGCCACTTACTGCCGTGGATGTTGATGGATGTTGATGGGTGTTGATGGGTGTTGAAAGGTCGTTTTCAACATATAAGTGAATTTTAAATGTTAAGAGAAATAGGTTAAAATTGAAAATGTGGAGAAAATTATGATTATTTATTTTAACTCAATGAATGTCCTTAGTAAGAGTACTTCAAAGCGAGTAGAATCTGACAGGTGTAAGGAACAGCTATCCTTAAATTGAATTCAGACCACCCTTCTAATTATCTCAGACAATAATTTTTTTTATCGGAAATCGATAGGTAAAGAGATAGGGCAAAACTTGGCTAATTCGTGATATGCAGCTATTCGGTAATAGATAATTGTGTTTTATTACCAAGTTACTACTGACTTGATAAATGTACATTTTTCAATCATTATAGTATTTGCCATATTTTTAGATATATAAGTTAGCAAAACTTATTTTTTCTACTATATCACAGTAAATTTAAAAAATAGTCTGATCAATGAATCGAATTTTACAAGTAAAAAACAAAACTATCACCGATTACCCAAGTGTTGCCCAAGTGTTGCCCAAGTGTTGCCCAAGTGTTGCCCAAGTGTTGCCCTACGATAGTGGAGCGCGGTATTTTAGTTTAGGCAAGCTATGAAGTAATTTTTTAACGTTGTTCTTATTTAAGTAGAGTGAAATAACGTGAACATACATAAATCCACTGATATCTATGTGCGCACGAGTCTAGCGGAGGGGCGCCGCGTCGAGGCAGACGATATCTATGTGCGCACGAGTCTAGCGGAGGGGCGCCGCGTCGAGGCAGACGATATCTATGTGCGCACGAGTCTAGCGGAGGGGCGCCGCGTCGAGGCAGACGAGCTGCAGCAGTTCCTTTTGCACTTGTTTTAGCTCGTTGTTGCCAAAGGGCCGCCTTAAAAAGCAACTTGCAGAGTACAAGCACTAGTGCTTATGACAAGCTCTCTAGCGCGCACGACACGTGTCACGTACTGCACTGCGGCTGTACTGTACAGTACAAGCACTAGTGCTTATGACAAGCTCTCTAGCGCGCACGACACGTGTCACGTACTGCACTGCGGCTGTACTGTACAGTACAAGCACTAGTGCTTATGACAAGCTCTCTAGCGCGCACGACACGTGTCACGTACTGCACTGCGGCTGTACTGTACAGTACAAGCACTAGTGCTTATGACAAGCTCTCTAGCGCGCACGACACGTGTCACGTACTGCACTGCGGCTGTACTGTACAGTACAAGCACTAGTGCTTATGACAAGCTCTCTAGCGCGCACGACACGTGTCACGTACTGCACTGCGGCTGTACTGTACAGTACAAGCACTAGTACTTATGACAAGCTCTCTAGCGCGCACGACACGTGTCACGTACTGCACTGCGGCTGTACTGTACAGTACAAGCACTAGTGCTTATGACAAGCTCTCTAGCGCGCACGACACGTGTCACGTACTGCACTGCGGCTGTACTGTACAGTACAAGCACTAGTGCTTATGACAAGCTCTCTAGCGCGCACGACACGTGTCACGTACTGCACTGCGGCTGTACTGCACAGTACAAGCACTAGTGCTTATGACAAGCTCTCTAGCGCGCACGACACGTGTCACGTACTGCACTGCGGCTGTACTGCACAGTACAAGCACTAGTGCTTATGACAAGCTCTCTAGCGCGCACGACACGTGTCACGTACTGCACTGCGGCTGTACTGCACAGTACAAGCACTAGTGCTTATGACAAGCTCTCTAGCGCGCACGACACGTGTCACGTACTGCACTGCGGCTGCGCCCCTGATACAGCCAGCTCGATATTTTTTTTTAACTTTCAGTATGAGAGAAGATAGACTTTTATTCTTTATTGCATTATCTTGAGTGATGAGAACATCAAATAGGTAGTACTAACAGCATAATTAAATAATTCGATGCAAACGTGATTAACGACGCGAATCATTACGTGTATCATACATCGACGCGTCGGTAGCGCGCCTCATACTTTGTCTCGCACTAAATCATGCATGACTGCAACAATGCGATATACTCGCTGATTATTACTGATCAATTATGCAGATAAAGTGAGATAAAGACGCGTCACACTATGATGTTAATATTGTAAGGCGATTGCTTATCTACATATTCAGCAGCCAATCTGCAGATCAGTGCGCATGACAAGCTTCTAGTTTATTACATTACAATCTGCAGATCAGTGCGCATGACAAGCTTCTAGTTTATTACATTACAATCTATAGATCAGTGCGCATGACAAGCTTCTAGTTTATTACATTACAATCTGCAGATCAGTGCGCATGACAAGCTTCTAGTTTATTACATTACAATCTATAGATCAGTGCGCATGACAAGCTTCTAGTTTATTACATTACAATCTATAGATCAGTGCGCATGACAAGCTTCTAGTTTATTACATTACAATCTATAGATCAGTGCGCATGACAAGCTTCTAGTTGATTACTACTGGCAGTTGGTGGAGCATCTGTTATTACACCAAATGTAATCATTAGCTCAGCTGGGACATTGTCATTTCACACTGAATGCCTGCAAACAGTTCATGACGTACCTAGTTTGCGTACGAAGTTAAAAGTTTCTTTAAAGGGAAACAAAGTCGTACACCACATAAAATAGGCACAAATCTCCGCAGAGAGTGCGGGGGGTGGGCGGGGAACACGCGGGATGCGGGGGGTGGGCGGGGAACACGCGGGATGCGGGGGGTGCAGGACAGAGGCAGGAGGGGGGGGGGGGGCTGGTTCAGCTCTACACAATCTAATTCCGGCGTCTCGCCGAGGCTTTTAGCGTGTCCATAATAACGCATTTATGTTTTTAATCTCAGCAAAGGGTCACAATGGAACCTTACAACCTTTTGTCTTTTTAATGTTATCTTGTTTTTCCTTTTAGTCACGGTGATGGTTTCTTACCTAATTGACACAGGTATGACGAAACCCTCCATGACTTGGCGAAACAACGAAAACACAAAAACAATCACGTGATGCCTTCCCGCGGATGTCATTACAGATAATTAAGGTGTTGTTGTAGTTAGGGTTCACTTTTGTTAATACGGGAAACTTGTAGAAAATCACAAATGCGTCTGTCTTCAATGATGTTTACTTAAACATAAGAAAACGAGCTAACGACGCAACATACCGCCCACCAAAAGGACAACAGGGCCCTTTAAGTAATGCCTAGTGGACTGTATACACATATTAAACAATGCCTAGTGGACTGTATACACATATTAAACAATGCCTAGTGGACTGTATACACATATTAAACAATGCCTAGTGGACTGTATACACATATTAAACAATGCCTAGTGGACTGTATACACATATTAAACAATGCCTAGTGGACTGTATACACATATTAAACAATGCCTAGTGGACTGTATACACATATTAAGTAATGCCTAGCGGACTGTATACACATATTAAGTAATGCCTAGTGGACTGTATACACATATTAAAAAAATTATAAGCAGTATGTAACGTTTCCAATTATAAAAATTCAAACATAAATTATAGTCACTACGTTCTTAATTTGCAAAGAAGTTGATCTAACAATACGAAGAGACATACATAATGCCTGCATGCAAAATTGAAATGAGGTTTGACAAGTTATTTATTTATTTATGGGAGAACCAACAAATGGATAAAAATCAAATCAAAAACGTTTATTTGTTAGGATATGGTACAATAGGTCAGATATGGTCTTGAAAATAAAGCTCAATCAAAACAAAGAGCGACCTCCCCCTAAAATAAAATGGCATATGCTGGAGAAGAATGATTGTGCGAAGAAATTTAAAGAGCGAGTAGTGGATAAAATGATAGATATGGGGGACAAGAATGATCGAAGTGTAAATGAATGTTGGAGTGAAATGGCGGAGTATATTAGGAGTGAAGCGAAAGATATTTTGGGAGAGACTAAAGGAAAGGGTACGATAGATACTTGTATTCACCACTTGTATTCTGATAAGAAAAATTTTAGACAAAAAGATTAAAACCAATTTATCATTTACCAAAATTTCGGAGGTATCTAAACGTAGCAGGCGTCGCCCTAGTTTACTTGTATTACCAAGACCTCGCACAAATTACTCCAAAAGAAACATCACCTATGAAGGAGCAAATGTTTATAATAATTTACCGTCTAACATTAAAAATGTAAGCTCGTTCAACATTTTTAAATCTCAACTGTCTAAATATATAACAGAAAACTTTTCTTATCCTAAGTTACATTAATCCAGTCGAGTAATATAAAAAAAAAAAATGTTGTGCGGGTACCTATATAACATTACGCATTTTGTCGCTTTTATTGTTTTAAACTACCCTACCGGCTAATGATATTACTTATTAAGTCTCTAATGATGTTACGATTGTGTTACGTAAACAGTTTTTTACTTACTTATCTCGGTGGCGGTTAATTAGATAATTAAACTAAATGTTATCTTGTATTCTCATGTAAGTGGCTTTATTGTCTTTTTGGGAATAAATGATTTAAACTGAGATAGGGATACATGGTGGTGGTCGACAGAAATACAGAATGTGTTGCAGGATAAGAAGAGAAAGTTCAAGGAATGGCAGAGTGTTGAAGATGAGAATGTTAGTTTGAAAACAAAAAAAAAGTGTCAGTATGATGCTCTAAAGAAAAAAGCCAAAAAAGCTGTGGCGGTAGCGAGAGCAAAAGCCCAGGACAAGCTTTATGACACACTGGATAGTCCAGCAGGCCAAAAAAACCTATACCGGCTTGCTAGAGCTAGAGCGAGAAAGATGAGGGATGTTTGTTAGATAAAATGTATAAGGAATGAAATTGGAGTAGTGCTTTCGGATGATCAGAAAATTAAGGATAGGTGGAAGGGATATTTTGAAAGACTGATGAATGAGGAGAATGACTGGAGTGGTGTGCTTGAGAATAAACAAGTAAATGAGGGGTTAGTGAGAATAATTAGTATGGATGAAGTGAGAATAGCAGTAAATGAAATGAAGAATGGTAAAGCAGTAGGTCTGGACGGAATACCAGTTGAAGAATGGAAGTTATTACGGGTACATGGATGGACGTGGTTAGCTTTATTCTTCAATAAATAGTTGCTGGAAGAAGCCATACCTGACGAATGGTGTAACAGTTCACTGGTGCCCATCTTTAAAAACAAAGGTGATGTGCTGGAGTGCAACAACTATAGAGGAATAAAACTAATATCACATAGTATGAAGGTTTGGGAAAAAGTTATTGAAAGGCGACTGAGAGAAGAGAGTGAAATTTCGCAAAACCAATTCGGTTTTATGCCTGGTCGGGGAACAACAGATGCCATCTTTACTATCCGCCAGCTGTGCGAGTAATACAGAGGTGCGCATAAAAACCTGCACATGGTATTCATTGACCTCGAAAAGGCATACGACCGAGTGCCTCGTGAAGTTCTGTGGTGAGCCCTTAAGGAGAAATGTGTGCCAGGGAAGTATGTGCAGTTGATTCGAGCGATGTACAGTCGATGCAGTACCCAAGTCCGGTCTACAGTGGGCACTACCAGCAGCTTCAATGTGGCTGTCGGCTTGCACCAAGGGTCAGCACTCAGCCCTTACCTCTTCGTGATGATAATGGACGCTCTTACGTCGGATATCCACGAAGAGGCGCCCTGGTGTATGCTGTTCGCTGATGACATTGTGCTGGTTGCTGAGAGCGGCTTAGAGATCCAGAGCAGATTGGAGGTGTGGTGGGTAAAACTGGAGACCGCTGGCCCGAGATTAAGTCGGACCAAAACAGAATATTTGTTTTGTGATTTTGGCGGTCTCTCCAGTACTGTGCCCATATCTCTCGCCGGAACGCCCGTACCGAGCTGCTCCGACTTCCGGTACCTCGGGTCGTTTGTCCAAGGGGATGGCGAAGTAGACCGAGACGTAGCGCACCGGATCAACTCAGGATGGATGAAATGGCGACAGGTCACAGGAACAACTTGCGACCCACGGATGCCCCTCAAATTAAAGGGAAAAATTTATAAGTCCGTGATAAGGCCTGTCGTACTGTATGGATCGGAATGCTGGGCCGTGAAGAAGACGGATGAAAAAAGATTGTATGCAGCGGAGATGAGAATGTTGAGATGGATGTGTGGAGTGACGAAATTGGATAAAGTAAAAAATGAGTATATAAGGGGAAGTTTGAAAGTGGCGCCAGTGACAGAAAAGTTGAAAAGAAATCGTTTGGCTTGGTATGGACATGTAAAGAGGAGGGAGGAAACGCATGTGACTAAAAGAGTGATGAATATAAATGTTGATGGATGGAGAGGGAGAGGAAGGCCAAAGAAAAGATGGATGGATTGTGTGAGGAATGATATGAAAGAGAAGGGAGTGAATGATAGCGTGACTTTTGACAGGGGAAAATGGAAAGAGAAAACGTGTTGCGCCGACCCTAAGTAACATGGGACAAGGGCAGGAAGATGATGAGGTGTTATAATACTAGTTCCAGCATAACCTGCCATAATATGGCGTACAAATATTTTTATTAAAAAACAAATTAATATAATAATTGTGTATGAAACATAAAGCCAATAACAGGTTCTCACAGGTAAAAACAGTAAAAGTAGTAGAAATCTTAGGATCACTAACAAGCACGATAGAAGATAATACAAACATAAGGTTACAATAAGCACTATGCACTTTTGAAAAATTTAGCGTTTAGCCGAGTGCGTACAGAATAAGGTTTGGTGGTAAATGTGTCAAATCAGAACTCTTTACAAAGAATATTAAAGTCCTTACTCGCTCGCACTATGTATGAGTTAGAAGAGGAAAAAGGAATGAAGATAGGTGGATTAAATCTAACTGATCTCTGAGGGACATTGAAACGCAGTCTATGCAGGAGATCAGGACAGTCAATCTCATTAGATATCATTTTTTAAAGAAAAGTACAATCTGCTAGTAGACGACGATTTAAAAGTGGCTGTAAGTGTTTTTTTTTTTGCAAAGACTTATGTAACTGCCAGAATGGTATGGTATACGCATCCGAAAACATAGAAACCGGATAAATCTTTTTTGTATGTTCTCAATACGATCACTGTATTTGCCATAACATGAGTTCCAAAGGAGACGGAAAACGGTGGGCCCAAATGTAATAAGTTGAGATATGATCTAAAAAATTAGTCGTATTTTTTTATCTTAGAATATCAAAAATCAGCTCAATTCTCAATCTGGAAGCGGAGAATTAAGAGAAATATAGTTCTATGTAATCGATTACAAAATTACAAAAAGAAAACCTTCGCACTAGGTAATTAACTCCAGTAGTTAAATGCACTAAATATATTTATATACAATATAGTGCATTTACTTACGTGCCATATTAATAAATTAAATAACAATTAATTACTGAAAAACCAATATAATGAATATCGATTTCATATCGATTAAAATCAGTCTTATATTTTTAGTCTATGTCTCTAGCATGACAGCTGTGAGTCAGCTCAACATTGACAGTAGACAGTTGCCGATTGTTCTTGCTTGTTCACTCGTTTCGTGTTTTCCGATGCGTTTTGATTGCTTTTCAGTCTATTTCAGTCTTTCATGGATTCTGACCCTGCCTACCTTGTATGACCCTTGCTTGTCACACTGTACACCGAAGATCGCTCACACGTCTGACTTGGAATTGTTATTTTGGATTTTACCGCCGCCTTGTGGATTGGATATTGTTGAAACTATGGATCGCTCTGTGGATTGAGAGATAGTAACTAGTCATTGCAATACACTAGGCCGACGACCCTTAGATGAAATATAATAAACATTAGTGTTTAAAGAACATCTTTTGCACTTCAGGAATAAGTTTTTAGTTAAAGATTGTGACATAGCCGTACTTTTACTAAACCTCTAATAACTCGGCTCTCAGATTGTCAAAACTAACAGAATTTTCAGCAAGGGACTGATAAGTTTAAATCTATTAATTCACATCAATTTCATCTCGTTACATTCAGGCCCAAGATTGTACGTAATCGTTTCTGTCTCCTTTGTGAAGCATATTCAAGATGACTTCTCACAAAAGAGCAATAAAGAATCTTAAGAATCTTGGCCTTCTTGAAACACCCCGCGAGTCTTATAACAAAACCTAGAGAATTCGAAGCTTTGGCCACTATTTTCTCAATGCGCACGTTAAATAAAAGTTTGGAATCATGAAAAACGCCTAGGTCACGCACACTGTCACATCTCTGCAATAGCTGCCCTTTAATTTATAAGTTGTAGGGAGAGGCAAGCGTTTTCTGCTAAAGGAGATTACTGAACATATAACAGGGTTTAAATCTAATTTGTTAATCAAGCAATAATCATCCAATCGCGCCAGGTCAGATTGGAGAGCATCCATGTCGTCATCTGATAATATTGCAGAAAATATCTTCATATCATCAGCAAAACAAAGTTTTGGTTTGCGGAAACACGAGTCGATGTCGCTAACATAAATGATAAAAAGTAATGGGCCCATTGAGGAACCTTGAGGAACACCACTAGGAGCTGAAACCCAGCTCGACATGTAGTTACTGATAACGACAGCTTGAGATTTATTTTCAAGGTATGAAGTGAACCAACGAAGTAGATCCCCTCTGCTACCATAGTTAAAAAGTTTTGTTTTAAGAATATTGTGGTCGATTCTATCAAAAGCCTTACTGTAATCCGTGTAAATGACGTCAACCTGTGCCCCATTGTCCATTCTGTCCGTTAGAAAGTCATTGAACAAAGCCAGGTTAGATACAGTTGAACGACTCTTAAGAAATCCGTGCTGGGAAGGGCTAAAAGACTGACTCAGCGCTACATAAACTTGGTCGTAAACAACCCTCTCAAAAACTTTAGCCAATATACACAACTTGGAAATAGGTCTGTAATTAACTATTTCATTTTTGTGCCCTTTCTTATGCACCGGAGTAATAAAGGCAGACTTCCAGATTTGGGGAACAGAACGTGAAGAGAGCGATTTTTTAAACAATAGAGATACTGGCAAGGCAATGGTTTTAGCACACCCGATCAGCAAATAGGTGATAACAAGTCCGGACCAGCAGATTTAAATGGATCAATTTTACTGATTAGCTTGGCTATAACATTTAGATCAATCTCAATTGAGTGAATATCCGAGGGTATATTGGAATTTACAGCGGTATGGGGGGGACAATAGTTAGTAGGCACATCATTGGTAGGATCAAGAAAAGTAGAATAAAAGTGGGAAGAAAATGCATTACAAATAGACTCGGGAGAAGAAATCGTCACATCACCAGACTTAAGGAAACTGGGCATTGTATTGGACTTAGATCGCTGCTTCACAAAACTCCAAAATCGTTTAGGATTCTTTTCAATGGAGGCTTCTGTATCAGCTAAGTACCAACTACTTAGCTGATACAGAAGCCTCCATAACAATCCGCTTCAAGTTTATTAACCCGCTCACGTAACTGTTTAAAGGTCGCTCCGTTTGAAAGCCTGCACCTTGTATTGCCTTTGTAGACATACAAACAAATAACGCAATGTACGCCTTTTGAGTTTTGCACGCCTCTTCCCCTTGACATTAATATTTGGAATGGACCAGCATAATCCACGCCACTGTGTAGAAAGGCTCTAGTAGGCGTAACTCTTTCATTTGGCAGATCTCCCATGATCTGAGTTCGTTTACGGTTGAAGTTTTTTTTTATCAATCTCTTAGCTCGAATGATCCAATATTTAGAGCTTAAAACGCACTCCATTAACTGAACACCACCGTGCAGTGTTTGAGCATGAGCATCTGCTATAAGTAAAGGAATTGTTGTTATGTCCTAATATAATAGGATGTTTGCTATTTGTTTTTTTTTTTTGTTTGTTTACCATGAGTGAGCTTGTGGTCTTTAAGGCGGGTAACAAATGTTATGTTATGACACTGTCCCACCAGTCACCTTAGGGGGCGTCCCGCTTACCAGAGTGACACGGTTCAAGTACCTGGGGCACTGGGTGACCGACAGTTTGTCCGATGATACGGACTTGGAGAGGGAACGCAGAGCATTGGCAGTTAGGTGTAACATGCTGGCCCGTAGGTTTGCACGATGTGCAGAAGAGGTAAAAATTACACTCTTTAGGGCATATTGCCAGTCTCTGTACGCGTGCGCCTTATGGGCCAGTTATACAAAAAGCTCGTACAGTGCTCTGCGAGAAAAATATAATAATGCCTTCAGGGTGATGTTGGGGCTATCGCGATTTTGCAGTGCGTCGGGGATGTTTGCGGAAACCGGCGTGCCGGATTTTTACGCGCTCATGCGTTTGCGTATAGCGTCCCTGATGCGGCGCGTGCGCGATAGTCCCAACAGTCTGTTGGCTATTGTGGCCAGCAGGATGGACAGCCCCATAATGTGGCATTAGATGACGACTCACAGAGCGTCATTCCAATAACAAAAACATAACATCACGCCTTGTTTCCCCGAAGGGTTACGCATAGGTGTATCTATAGTACACCCACATTTCGCCAGTTATGTTTAAGTCGGGCGAGCCTATTGCCATCTACCGGGCACAAATCCAGACTCCGGGCTGCTACTGAGAAATTCCAGATAGAAAAACCCAATAAAACTTTGCCTGACCTGGGAATCGAACCCAGGACCTCACGCTCAGCAGTAGCGCTTGCGACCACTAGACCAACGAGGTAGTCAACATTAAATAATTTTGTATTTATTTTCTATATAATGTGCATGTGTATTATGTTTTCGTATTTTTGATTTAAATCTTTTATAACGTATGGACTAATAATTGTGTCTGATAATAAAGTTTTATTTATTTATTTTCGTCTAACCTTGCAAGTCGAAGACGACTGGACACCCTGAGGATACCATCTTGGTCTAAGTATGGGGTAAGTGTTTTAATGTTACTATTTTTCTTCACATTTTTATTTAATTTTAATCTGCTAATTTCATCTGTAAATTCTTCTTTTTGTACTAGATTATGCATTTCATCAATTATGTATGTAATTCTTCGGTTGTTAAACTTCTGCAATTATCGTAAGAATCCAGTTCTCTTTTGAAATGAATAAATCGTCGACAGTATGTTATCACCTTTAATAATTCTTCTAAGTTATTTTATTTTATTTTATTTTTATTTTATTAATTTTAAGAAAACTTACAGCTAATACATTCGAGTAGTTAGAAGTAATATGTAGAAGAAGGCCAATTACAAGTTTCCACTTATGTAAACTTACTTATGAAATAGAAAAAACGGTAAGACCAGCGCGAGAATTAAACATAGAGACAACTGAAGAGAATAAACCAAAACAGAACACATTACACAACACTGAAGAGAATAAACAAAAATAAAACACATTACACAACAAAGTTACACTTCAAAGAAATAGTTATTTAACATTTTTTTTAACTTCTGGACACTATTTGTGAATAAGTCAAGCTCAACATCCCGGCATACCACATTGAACATTCGACATGCTCTTAAAATATAAGTGTTTTGCCTATAGTTGGTTTTCACAATAGGTACATGAAGGAGATGAGGCCTCCGAAGAAACACAGACGGCACACGAAGTCCAATCTTGGCCACCAGCTCAGGGACATCAGTAGACCCGTTCATTAAACTAAATAGGAAAGCAAGATCCGCAATTTTTCTTAGCTCGTATAAGGGAAAAATATGAAATTTCTTACACCGACTAGTATAGTTAGGAAGGTAGGTATTTGAACGATATTGAATGTACCTTAAAAATCGCCTTTGTATACTTTCAAGGCGATTAATATAAACATTGTAATTTGGATTCCAAATTTGAGAAACATATTCGAGATGGCTACGGACGAAAGCACAGTATAATATTTTCATGGTTTTGACATTCTTAAAATCAGAGGAGACTCTAAAAATAAAACCCAACGCTTTAGAAGCCTTTTTGACTATGCTGTCAATGTGCGCATCAAACAAAAGCTTTGAGTCAAAGATAACCCCAAGATCCCTGATGACGCTGACTCTGTCAGTTGCGACATTTGATAATTTGTAACCATAAATAATAGGGTTTGGCTTATCAAATTGCTTAAATTTTCCTGTGAAATTATGTTCTTCTTCATCTTGAATTTTAATATTTATTTGTATTTTATCCATTTTCTGTTCCAAGTCAGTGACGACTACATAAGGCTGTTTTAAGATTATTTATTTATTTATTTTACTATTGGTGTACACACAATAAAACATAAACAGATACGACATTAAGAGTATTGAGTACAAAGGGCTTATTTCTTAACAAATTTCTTCCAGCAGACCTGCAAAAGGAGATTTTTTTTTTAAATTATATAATAAACTAATACAAATACAATTAAATACAATTTCAATACAATACAAATACCAGTCAAAACAATTAAAACAATATTTCCACATTAGCCCGTACATGTACCATGTCACATGTCACAATGTACTGGCAGTCGAATCGCTGGGCGAAGGCGCTCAGGATGCTGTTCGGGCTGACCCGCACCCTGCTCTTGTAAAAGGACGTGCAAAATGCCCTCAACAGGGTGATCTTGACGTCTCTTGAACAGCGAGCAAATCTGCGTGCTATCATATTCGCACGAACAGACAGCGCTCTACGCTCCCTTTCTATGTCATTATCGTCTTTCAGATCCGGGGTTAGCAAGTGCCCAAGATATTTAAACTGTTCTACCCTACTAAGGGGGGTAGCCATTCAGTCTAAAGATAACTTTAGGTGTTTGACTTAGGGACCTTCCCCGAGCCTGAAAGACCATCCACTCTCTTTTATTTAGGTTGTACACCAACTCGTGTTGTCCAGCATATGTTTCGCAAATGTCAAGCAGCTGCGACAGTCCACCTACAGAAGCACTCAGCAGCACCATGTCGTCCGCGTAACTAATATTATTAAGGCAGACTCCATCATATGGCAGCCGACATGTGTGCTGCTGAGCTCCTCCACAAGCGCGTTCACATAAAGGCTAAAGAGTTTCGGCGATATCACCCCCCCCCCCCCTCTGCCTCACGCCGCACTCCAACCTGTATGGCGTCGAATACGCCCCTGACCACCGAACAACGTTGATCTGGTTCCCGTACTGACATTTAAAAGTACGGATTAGTTCCTCGGGCATCGTTGTTTGGTGTAATTTTTGCCATAGAATATCGTAAGTCGTAAGAAACCAGATCAAACGCTTTCGATAAATCAAGAAAACACCCAAAAATGGACGTATTTTTATCCGTGTAGTACTTGACAGTTTACTTCAGACACGGTATAGCCGTTTTAGTAGAAAGACCTGACTTGAAACCAAATTGGTTGTCGTGTATCTGTAGATGTAGATGTTTATCAAGCTGAGTGTTCAGCAAACTGTTAAGCACCTTTGCGACTACAGTGGCTAAGGAAATCGGTCGATGATTACATTTGTCACCAATGTCACCGGTTTTGTTTTTGGTAATTGGCACCACCACAGTCTGCATCATCGGCGCAGGTAAATATGAATGTCCTACACACAAGGAGTAGAACATCGCCAGCACTCTGGGCATATATGATATCCCGCGTACCTTAGGTGTTCAATGCTCAGGTTGTCATGTCCCGGAGATTTGCCCCGTGACATAGATTTAATGGCCCACTGTACGTCTTTGGCCGTAAACCGGACGCTGACTTCCCGACCACTACAACCATCATCGCTCGTGGACTGTGTCGACACCAAAGGTGACTTAACGGTAAAATGGTCCCTAAATAAGTCTGCTATTCCCGACAGGTTACAGGCACCATTGATACTCACAGGTAGACCTGGTTTACTATAAAGTTTGTTTGTAGACTTCCAGAAACTGCGGAAGTCGCTCCTGGAATGATGCGACGCAAGGATGTCCATTTTTATTTGGTCAGTATGATTCTGACACCAGCGTAAACGTGATTTAAAAATCTTACGAGTCGTCTGCATGTCACTCCACGCGCGACCTTCCGCCGGCTTGCCATACAAAACCCACAACTCAAACTTTTCCCTGGCCGCCCTGTGAGCATCACTTACGTGCCTGCCCCGACCGAGAACCGGCTTCTTGTATCTGGGAACACTTGACGAACGACTATCGGAAGCTACGATAAAATATTTGAATTATTTTATCGTAGATATTGTCAATAACAAGTCTGTGATCCACATTATTACATACATAATCACAACATTCGGTCAATTCAATGGGAAAGCCAATTAATTTTAAATTATTATTACATAAATTACTATACATGTCACATTGTTCAGAGTTTCTATCACCCCAGCGCACATCGTTATATTGGATACAATTATTATGAAATTTAGGTTTGCTTTTATCTAACAAAATTTCAATCTCGAGAGGAAAATGATCAGACCACAGGACGTTTTCTTTAACTTGTACACCTACAATAGTCTCCCGAGCTGATTTAGTGATTATACAATGATCAAGCCAACGCTTCGATCTGTTCGCTTCGCTTATAAATGTACAAGTTTCAGAATCCAACCCTAGTAGCTCGATGTCCGCACATAACCACTGTGATTCTACACAAAAACTCTGTAACTCGCCGTAAAATCGTTCATGCGGATGAGCGTTAAAATCCCCGAGTATGTATACCGATTCTATATTACTATTGTTTATGACAACACTCACCAGACCGAGACACTCCGTAAACTCCGTCAAATTCCCATCTCTGTCCGTCGGCATGTACATACACACTTAACATTAAGAATGACCTTTGACCCGCGTTCACCTTCACGGCACACACTCGCGGGTTATCGCACTGCACTACCGGTACGTCGGTAAACACACTCTTTCGCCACAGCAGTGCGACGACCATTTCGAGAGTGTGAATCCACCCTTCTTCAATATGTGAGATACTTCTTTTGCAGATGTTATGGCTTGATCTGTTGTATCTTCACCAGCTAACAAATCGTCAACGAAGAAATTTTCCTTGATGATTTTGACTGCATTCGGATAGTTTTGTCCTTCATTATCAGCAATTTTATGGAGTGTTTTCACCGCGAGGTAGGGTGCTGATGCTGTTCCGAATGTAACTCGAAGCAAGCGATATTCATTAATTCTGTCATGTTCTTCATCTCGCCGTAGAATACGCTGATACTTATTGGCGTCTTCTGGGTGAACACATACTTGCAGGTACATTTTTGTTATATCGGTGGCGTAATAAACACTTTTCATTCTCCATCTCATGATAATATTTCTGAGATCTTCTTTAAGTTGAGGCCCAACCATCAACTCGACGTTGAGCGAGACTTGATTTGAACCCTTCGCCGATGCGTCGAAGACCAGGTGAGTCTTAGATGTTTCTTTATCTTCTCGAACGACGGCATGGTGAGGTAAGTATACTACCCTTTCGATTATGAGTTCCTTTTCAGGTATTGCTTCCATATAATTTAAATTTAAGTACTTACATTTTTCATTACTATACTACTTTTTTTGTATTAGTATTACTTTCTTGTAAATTTCTTTCAGGTTGGGTGATCTTTTAAATTTTCTTTCCAATTGTAGCAGTCTGTTTTTGGAAATAGCCAAAAACAGACTGCTACAATTGGAAAGTCATGTGTCATATGTCATGTGACATGTTGGTTGTGTTGTTTTCAAAGGTAATTTTACTATGTATCTTCCCTCTCCTGCCCGTGTGTGTGTTTCTTCATTAATTGTTTCACGCAATTTTTCTTCTTTTATTAGATTTCTTTTGTTTTCTGTGTCTATTTCCCATAGAGACTTAAGCATGATATCCATGTCTACTTGGTGATGCAGAACAAGAGCAGAATCGTTTTGTGACCTTGTATTTATTTCACCATAGAGAATCCATCCAAGGTATGTTTCCTGTGCACATGGTGTACCCTTGATAAGTTTCTCTTGTACGATTTGAGAGTATTATTTGACACCTAAAAGTAAGTCAATCGGGCCTGGTGTGTCGTAGTTCGAGTCAGCCAGGTTGAGTCCTTCTAGATGTGGCCAGTTATCAGCAGTTATTGTTTTAGGAGGGAGTTTATTGGTAAGTTGTTTAGATATGACAAACGCTTCGACATCTAACTTGAAGTTTGTGTTCCAGTGGGAAACAATTTGCAGCTGTACCACGTGGCTTACATTTTCTTGCTGAATGTCCTGGTATTAAATAGTTGTAGCATAGGTTGTTCGTTTTTACATAATTAACTCGTTCAATAGGTTGCAGTTTTGTGAATTCTTTACAGTGGCATAACGTGTGATTTTCATTGCATAGAACACATGTTTTTCCTGACGCTGGCGATGACGTACTTGAAATATGAACAGCACGCTCCTTTGTAGCTTTGTTTTGTGTTCCTGGTGTGGTGCACTAGCGTTCGGTATGTGGACTGAAGAATCCTTTTCAGATCATTATTTTTGGGTAAGTCATCGACATCTTCTTTGTATGCGTATTGTTCCCAATCCTTATGTGGCTCAGGGTCCAATTTCTGAACTACCAGAAAAATAATTATAGGATCCCATGAATCTAAGGATAATTATATCTAAATCATGGTTATTTAAATAGTCTGTTGTGGTGTCCAATAAACTTTTAATTAGAGTAGGTGATTGAGTACTAATTTTCTTTTGATAGACTAACTGTTTTAACACCGAGTTCATGATCAAACGTTTGTTTCCATATCTAGTTTTTAAAATATCCCAAGCTTGTTCATAATTTTTCTGTGTTATCTGGATATGTTTCAATAAGGTTTCCACTTCTCCAGTAACTTCAGTAATGTAACTTTTGTACGTCACTTATAATTGTGTTCGTATACACTAACGATGTAAACAAATCTTGAAACGTAGGCCATTCTTCATATTTTCGACTAAAAGATGGCAGCTGTAGGTAACCTCACAAACGCATTTTGTTGATCAGGATTCGTCGCGACACAGGCATGAGTTTGCAATGACGTCATCGGCGATGTCGTATTCTGTTCATTCAACATATCACGTAAATCAGCTAACAAAATAAAAACAAGTCTTCATAAATATACAACTCATTAGCAAAATATGGTATATATATATTGCCTTTTGTTACTTCGGCGTTATATTTACCAAAGAATGATGAGCGTTTTTGAAGGTGGACAAATAATCTTCTCTCGCCTTTATACGGGTTTCAATATATCCTTTAGTTAGTCGTGATTTCGAGCATTTCTTGAGATTAACTCGAGTTTTGGCAGTAATGAAGCAGTATCTTCGAATGTATTTAATAATTCGTTCGTAGTAGTCATTGTTGAAAATCCTTATCGCTCAGGAATGCGGTTTTTTATAGTTCTCGCGAGCCAGCCGCTCAACCCGTGCGCTCAGGAAACTAGTAACACTAGTTTACAAACAAAAAATATTTTTTGTTCTTGAAGTGAAACATTTTATTATATTATTTATGTAGGCTATGGACGGTGATTAATTTGTTTTTTTGTTTTTCGTAGCACGTCACACTTCTGAGATATAGAGGTCTTTGTTTTTTATCTACCCGCAATTGTTTAAATACGTTTATCGTTCTATTTTGTAAACAACTATGTGATTCAAAAGCTTACTTTTATACAAAAATGTCATCTAGAGTGTGTAAACTACATCCAAATCGATTTGTTATGTTTGTGGGAAAATTGTTCAGTTAATTTGTGGTTTCCCTATAACAAAACCATTGCAAGAAGCTGTTTACATTATTTTGGATTTCCGGTGTCAAATCAAGATAAAAATTAGATTCCTCATGTGTTTTGCACTAATTGTAGATTGGTCCTCAGCTCCTCGTATTCAGGTAAAAATAGATTACTGAAATTTGGTAACCCAATGGTGAGAGCCAACTAACCACGTAACGATTGTTACTTTTGTTTAACAAAAACTTTTGGTTTTAACTCAAAACATAAAGATAGTATAAAATATGCAGACGTTTCATCAGTGACTAAGCCGGTCCTTCTTTCAGAAGATTTATCAGTTCCTACACCACCCGGCAGAAGTGACCAAACTCACATAGATACAACAAGTAGTACTACGATGCACGAGCATGGTGACAGTGAACAATCAAGCTCAGATAACTTTTTCGATGCTGAGGACAGTCCACATTACACAATCTGAACTCGACGATCTTCTAAGAGATTTGCAGTTGTCTAAGTCAACAGCGGAACTACTTGGCTCCCGGCCGTGACAGTAGGAGTTGCTTGACACACAACAACAACAACAGTACAAAAGTTAGTATTTATCGCTCTAGAAGTAAGGCGTTACATGCTGTTTTTTTACAAAAGAAAATGAGTTTTGTTATTGTCATGACGTCAAGAGACTTTTTGAAGAAATGAAACAGCCATATGACAAAAAAGAATGGCGCCTTTTTATAGATTCGTCGAAAGAAAGTCTTAAAGCTGTTCTTCTGCATATTGGAAATGCAAAGCCGTCTATTCCTATAGGCCGTGCTGTTAATTGTAAAGAAACCTATGATACAATGACCAAATTGATTGAATTGATTAAATATAAATGTCACAATCGATACATTTGTGGTGATCTAAAAGTTATAAGTATGCTTTTGGGCTTACAAGGTGGATACACTAAGTACTGCTGTTTCTTATGCCAACGGGACTCCAGGGCCAAACAGGATGATTATAAAAGAAAAATTTGGCTTGTACGAAATGAATATGTTCCAGGTAAAATGAATGTAAAAAGTACATGTTTAGTTGACTTAAAAAAAAATAATATTACCACCGCTTCACATTAAGTTGGACTTGATGAAAAATTTTACCAAAGCTTTGGGTAAGTCCAAGCCTGCATTTGAATACCTCTGCTCTGTGTTTCCGAATCTTTCTGCGGCTAAATTAAAGGAAGGAATATTTGTGGGTCCCCAAATCAGGAGAATATTGGACACTACAAATTCGAGAGCCTTTTGACCAAGGTAGAAAAAGCAGTCTGGAACTCTTTCAAAAGTGTCGTAAAATTTTTTTAGGCAATAAAAAAGTGATGATTACAAAGAGATTGTTGAAAATCGATTGCAATATTATGAGCGTATGGGTATAAATATGTCACACAAAATCATGTGTTGCATTCCCATTTAGAACTTTTCCAGAAAATCTTGGTAGTGTGAGTGATGAACACGGTGAGCGATTTCATCAAGGTTTAAAATCATTTGAGCAAAATTATCATGGTTTTTGGGACCAAAATATTCTAGGTGACTATTGTTGGTCTGTTGTGAGAGATACAGATGAAAATATTTATAAAAAAGAGCAAAAATGACCCATTTTTAACTGTCTATAGTTTATTAAGATGTAGTTTTTTGTAAAAATCTTCATAATAAATATTTAAAAAAACTGACGTGCTGGATTTTTAAAATATTTTTTCCGAAATGTACTCGATACCCAAAGTAACGTAACCTTATATTATATTCAAGTTCGTGAACAAAAGTCATGTGAACTAGTGTAATTAATCCGGCGAGATGTCGACCATATGTTGTTGTAGTTAGGGTTCACTTTTGTTAATACGGGAAACTTGTAGAAAATCACAAATGCGCCTGTCTTCACAGATGTTTATTAGCGACTAAACAAATGTTTCTTACGTACCTTTTTTTTTTTTTGGATGGGAGGGAAATCATCAAATGACTTCTCCCGCTCTGGGCGGAGCGGGATGGCGTGTCAGACTTTTACTGACTAAAACCCACCCGTGTTCCTTCTGTTGCCTGTACCGGGGCCACGGTAACTCTTTCGAACATCCCGCAACCCCGGCTGTTACGTACCTATTTAAATATAAGAAAACAAGCTAACGACGCAACATAAGGGTAACTTGACACAACGGGCACCAGAAATAAGATTGTGTTCTATTTTAATATTGGGGCATAGCTGTATCCGGCTCACAAGCATAAGCATTTATCACGATTCAAATTCAAAATATTTTATTTCACATAAGCCTACATGGGCACTTATAAAACGTCAGAAGCTAGGTGCACGGTCCCAAATGGTCGTTTCCTATGGAGAAGAACCGGCAAGAAACTCCACGGTTACTCTTTTAAAAATAATTGGCTATTACAATGTTTTCAAATTACAGTGTTATTAGACATGGGAGGACAGTGTAGGCCTGTCTACAAGTACAAGGTACTTAACAAAATAAAAAGTGCTCTACAAATCGACAGTCTATTAAGCCTACAACGTTCTCACATTCACAAAATATAAAATAATCTATTTAAAAGACAATACTATATAATGTAAAATAATAAAAATATTATGTCATGGAAGCATGTATAAAAACAATAAAATAAAATAAATTAAAGTAATTTGGGAGCAGTTAATAGACATTTACTTAATGAGATACCAGGGAAGCCGCATGTGCAGAAGGAATTGGCGCCAAACTTCTGTCTTCAACGTAGTCTTTAATCCTAACTCAACATCTAGGTATGTATGGACGGCAGCACATCAAGCTACTACAGTCTGTCAAATGTCTTTAATAGATTTTCAACTTTATCGCTAAAGCATTAGGTTCAAGGTTGATTGGGAAAATTTGACAGTTTCGGGTAGCTTGTCCTATGCTTTTTTAATCAGGACACGTTTGATGTGGGTTTTGAACTTTCCATCGCTAAGTTCTGTAACCGACTTTGGCAACTTGTTATAAAAACGGATACTGTTTATAAGAAATGACTTGCTCGTTTTAGTTAATTTATATTTGGGTATCACAATTTCATGTTTACTACGTGTATTCTTAGCTTAGATCTCAACAATGACGATAGGCATGGCCAGCTTGTAACGCTATCGCATCGCCCCGGGCGGATCTTAACGAAGCCGATAGGCATGGCCAGCTTGTAACGCTATCGCATCGTCCCGGGCGGATCTTAACGAAGACGATAGGCATGGCCAGCTTGTAACGCTATCGCATCGTCCCGGGCGGATCTTAACGAAGACGATAGGCATGGCCAGCTTGTAACGCTATCGCATCGCCCCGGGCGGATCTTAACGAAGACGATAGGCATGGCCAGCTTGTAACGCTATCGCATCGCCCCGGGCGGATCTTAACGAAGACGATAGGCATGGCCAGCTTGTAACGCTATCGCATCGCCCCGGGCGGATCTTAACGAAGACGATAGGCATGGCCAGCTTGTAACGCTATCGCATCGCCCCGGGCGGATCTTAACGAAGACGATAGGCATGGCCAGCTTGTAACGCTATCGCATCGCCCCGGGCGGATCTTAACGAAGACGATAGGCATGGCCAGCTTGTAACGCTATCGCATCGCCCCGGG
This sequence comes from Fissipunctia ypsillon, assembly GCA_947568875.1. Lineage (NCBI taxonomy): Eukaryota > Metazoa > Arthropoda > Insecta > Lepidoptera > Noctuidae > Fissipunctia > Fissipunctia ypsillon. The sequence goes on from OX387662.1 coordinate 246,782, forward strand.
CGGATCTTAACGAAGACGATAGGCATGGCCAGCTTGTAACGCTATCGCATCGCCCCGGGCGGATCTTAACGAAGACGATAGGCATGGCCAGCTTGTAACGCTATCGCATCGCCCCGGGCGGATCTTAACGAAGACGATAGGCATGGCCAGCTTGTAACGCTATCGCATCGCCCCGGGCGGATCTTAACGAAGACGATAGGCATGGCCAGCTTGTAACGCTATCGCATCGCCCCGGGCGGATCTTAACGAAGACGATAGGCATGGCCAGCTTGTAACGCTATCGCATCGCCCCGGGCGGATCTTAACGAAGACGATAGGCATGGCCAGCTTGTAACGCTATCGCATCGCCCCGGGCGGATCTTAACGAAGACGATAGGCATGGCCAGCTTGTAACGCTATCGCATCGCCCCGGGCGGATCTTAACGAAGACGATAGGCATGGCCAGCTTGTAACGCTATCGCATCGCCCCGGGCGGATCTTAACGAAGACGATAGGCATGGCCAGCTTGTAACGCTATCGCATCGCCCCGGGCGGATCTTAACGAAGACGATAGGCATGGCCAGCTTGTAACGCTATCGCTTCGCCCCGGGCGGATCTTAACGAAGACGATAGGCATGGCCAGCTTGTAACGCTATCGCATCGCCCCGGGCGGATCTTAACGAAGACGATAGGCATGGCCAGCTTGTAACGCTATCGCATCGCCCCGGGCGGATCTTAACGAAGACGATAGGCATGGCCAGCTTGTAACGCTATCGCATCGCCCCGGGCGGATCTTAACGAAGCCGATAGGCATGGCCAGCTTGTAACGCTATCGCATCGCCCCGGGCGGATCTTAACGAAGACGATAGGCATGGCCAGCTTGTAACGCTATCGCATCGCCCCGGGCGGATCTTAACGAAGACGATAGGCATGGCCAGCTTGTAACGCTATCGCATCGCCCCGGGCGGATCTTAACGAAGACGATAGGCATGGCCAGCTTGTAACGCTATCGCATCGCCCCGGGCGGATCTTAACGAAGACGATAGGCATGGCCAGCTTGTAACGCTATCGCATCGCCCCGGGCGGATCTTAACGAAGACGATAGGCATGGCCAGCTTGTAACGCTATCGCATCGCCCCGGGCGGATCTTAACGAAGACGATAGGCATGGCCAGCTTGTAACGCTATCGCATCGCCCCGGGCGGATCTTAACGAAGACGATAGGCATGGCCAGCTTGTAACGCTATCGCATCGCCCCGGGCGGATCTTAACGAAGACGATAGGCATGGCCAGCTTGTAACGCTATCGCATCGCCCCGGGCGGATCTTAACGAAGACGATAGGCATGGCCAGCTTGTAACGCTATCGCATCGCCCCGGGCGGATCTTAACGAAGACGATAGGCATGGCCAGCTTGTAACGCTATCGCATCGCCCCGGGCGGATCTTAACGAAGACGATAGGCATGGCCAGCTTGTAACGCTATCGCATCGCCCCGGGCGGATCTTAACGAAGACGATAGGCATGGCCAGCTTGTAACGCTATCGCTTCGCCCCGGGCGGATCTTAACGAAGACGATAGGCATGGCCAGCTTGTAACGCTATCGCATCGCCCCGGGCGGATCTTAACGAAGACGATAGGCATGGCCAGCTTGTAACGCTATCGCATCGCCCCGGGCGGATCTTAACGAAGACGATAGGCATGGCCAGCTTGTAACGCTATCGCATCGCCCCGGGCGGATCTTAACGAAGCCGATAGGCATGGCCAGCTTGTAACGCTATCGCATCGCCCCGGGCGGATCTTAACGAAGACGATAGGCATGGCCAGCTTGTAACGCTATCGCATCGCCCCGGGCGGATCTTAACGAAGACGATAGGCATGGCCAGCTTGTAACGCTATCGCATCGCCCCGGGCGGATCTTAACGAAGACGATAGGCATGGCCAGCTTGTAACGCTATCGCATCGCCCCGGGCGGATCTTAACGAAGACGATAGGCATGGCCAGCTTGTAACGCTATCGCATCGCCCCGGGCGGATCTTAACGAAGACGATAGGAATGGCAAGCTTGTAACGCTCCAGCTAGGGTTGCGGGATGTTCGAAAGAGTTACCGTGGCCCCGGCACAGGCAACAGAAGGAACACGGGTGGGTTTTAGTCAGTAAAAGTCTGACACGCCCTCCCGCTCCGCCCAGAGCGGGAGAAGTCATTTGATGATTTCCCATCCACAAAAAAAAAAAAAAAGCTTGTAACGCTATCGCATCGCCCCGGGCGGATCTTAACGAAGACGATAGGAATGGCAAGCTTGTAACGCTATCGCATCGCCCCGGGCGGATCTTAACGAAGACGATAGGCATGGCCAGCTTGTAACGCTATCGCATCGCCCCGGGCGGATCTTAACGAAGACGATAGGAATGGCAAGCTTGTAACGCTATCGCATCGCCCCGGGCGGATCTTAACGAAGACGATAGGAATGGCAAGCTTGTAACGCTATCGCATCGCCCCGGGCGGATCTTAGCGAAGCCCCGTGAAATCTGCTCCGCGATAATTGTAACTGTGATAATAATTAAAAGCGGCGGAAAACGAGCCCCGCTAGCCACCATGGCTACGTACACGGCAGCAAAGGGGGCACTCTGAACAAATCGCTTGAAGTACTCTCAGGCAGATCCTTCACGCAGTCGTCAGTATCATCGAATGTAGTTGGGTATTTGTCTTTAACAGCTTTTGAGGCTGAACTAAGTTTTATATCTAGCAGCGAGATGATGCAAGCTAAGCTTCGCATGGGTACTGATATATCCAGGTACCTCTCAACTTGGCCGATATTATGAAATCTGAGGGATTGCTTGTCGTCTATGCATTCACCTGTACCCTTGTACCGGAGACTTCTTACTGTATAGCTATTAACACGTAACATTCACCTGTACCTTGTACCGGAGACTTCTTACTGTATAGCTATTAACACGTAACATTCACCTGCACCCTTGTACCGGAGACTTCTTACTGTATAGCTATTAACACGTAACATTCACCTGTACCTTGTACCGGAGACTTCTTACTGTATAGCTATTAACACGTAACATTCACCTGCACCCTTGTACCGGAGACTTCTTACTGTATAGCTATTAACACGTAACATTCACCTGCACCCTTGTACCGGAGACTTCTTACTGTATAGCTATTAACACGTAACATTCACCTGTACCTTGTACCGGAGACTTCTTACTGTATAGCTATTAACACGTAACATTCACCTGCACCCTTGTACCGGAGACTTCTTACTGTATAGCTATTAACACGTAACATTCACCTGCACCCTTGTACCGGAGACTTCTTACTGTATAGCTATTAACACGTAACATTCACCTGCACCCTTGTACCGGAGACTTCTTACTGTATAGCTATTAACACGTAACATTCACCTGTACCTTGTACCGGAGACTTCTTACTGTATAGCTATTAACACGTAACATTTAAAGTGTGTTGAAACAGCTCGTAAAATAGTTTTCGAACCATCCCGCAAACAGAGCCCAGACTTACAATATGATATAATATGATTTAGCCGCTTACCTTGCCGGCAATGTAGGTAATTAATAGTCCATTGTTGGCGAGCCGGCGTGCAATGAATCATGCGCGTGTGTAAGTTATGTCGTGTGCGCCATCTTACCGCCTTACCTTCATTACTTCATAAATCCCTGGGTGTCATATCGCAGCGCGGCGGGCTCCCACCACCACTCCCCAGTAGCAACATACTGCTTACTACGAATTACTTACGTTTTGAGGATACATTAATAAGGCACTGTGCTCTTTTCATGTGCCTTACAATCTGCATATTTTCTTTGAAATCTTTTAAAACGAATGTTACATTAGGGTTTGTTTGAAACATTTTCGTTTCAAAAAAGTGTATAGAGCTTAATGCGTGGTACATAATGTAACTTCAGTGGATCCGTCCGAGACTCCAACTGCAATACAACGAGTTTGTAGTAGTGCTTTACTAGCCTTTATTTTATTACGAACGGACTACGTGGGTACTTAGCACGGTGTACTGTGTAGTGTGCAGTGTGTCCGGCGACACAACACAGAAGGCGAAGTAGGGCCACTTGTAACTACGTGCGATAAACAGCTGAATGAGTACTACCACCGCGGCATATGGTGCAGGTGATGATAATATATGATCACTAGCAGACAGAGCGAAACAGGCAGGTTCGGCTCGACACTTGTATGATCACAGGTATTGCGAGATCTATCTTTTAAGGTTATTTTTAGGAATGTACGCAAAGTATAATTGCGACACCCAGATTACATGGAACCATTCTTCTTTTATTAAAATTCTATGCCCCACAGTACTGTAGGGTTGCCTTACTTTCGGTAGTCAAATGTTGTAATGATGTCAGTAGGTACGCCACATGTTCCACTCCATTCTTCTAAATAGTTGTCTATCGACAGCATTGCATCAGATGCGAACACTGCGAACAGTGTGTACTGTGTCCGCGGCGGAGAGTGCAAGTGAATAAACAATTGCATGAGCCGGAGAGCGCCGGATTGGTAGCGGCCAGCACTATCCGGCCGGAGCCCACGCTTGCACTCCTCGCTGATCAGACGCACAGCGCTGCACCACCAGCTAGTAGCGGCCAGCACTATCCGGCCGGAGCCCACGCTTGCACTCCTCGCTGATCAGACGCACAGCGCTGCACCACCAGCTAGTAGCGGCCAGCACTATCCGGCCGGAGCCCACGCTTGCACTCCTCGCTGATCAGACGCACAGCGCTGCACCACCAGCTAGTATCGGCCAGCACTATCCGGCTGGAGCCCACGCTTGCACTCCTCGCTGATCAGACGCACAGCGCTGCACCACCAGCTAGTAGCGGCCAGCACTATCCGGCTGGAGCCCACGCTTGCACTCCTCGCTGATCAGACGCACAGCGCTGCACCACCAGCTAGTATCGGCCAGCACTATCCGGCTGGAGCCCACGCTTGCACTCCTCGCTGATTAGACGCACAGCGCTGCACCACCAGCTAGTAGCAGCCAGCACTATCCGGCCGGAGCCCACGCTTGCACTCCTCGCTGATCAGACGCACAGCACTGCACCACCAGCTAGTAGCGGCCAGCACTATCCGGCCGGAGCCCACGCTCGCACTCCTCGCTGATCAGACGCACAGCACTGCACCACCAGCTAGTAGCGGCCAGCACTATCCGGCCGGAGCCCACGCTTGCACTCTTCGCTGATCAGACGCACAGCGCTGCACCACCAGCGCACCAGATCCTACGTAGCTATTTTGTTACTGAACTAGATTTACATATAGCTTCAAGTCGCCCAGCGGATCTTGAGAATAATAATTAAAAACTCCGTCACACCAACATCCGTTTGACTTATTGCAAGAGACAAATGACAAAAAAATACAACAAAATCAACAAACAAACAAACAAATGACTAATTTTTCTAAATTGGTTTAAAAAAAACATAATTATATTTTAACTAGATGAGGTGGTTCGATCAATTTGTATGCATCAATAAAAAAATCACATGTGAGTTTTGACGTGAAACATCTTTGCAAAAAACATAAGTAACGAATTATGTTATGTCAGGTCGCTTGTTATTTTGGATTTATAGCACCTCTACCGGCATTAAGTATTTTATTACCATTATTTAGATGATAGAAGTGATAGAAGCCATTACTTAGTAGTGCATATGTCGCTAGCGTAAATAGATCTGTAAACGCGCGCAGCACGACGCATTCGCCGTCCGCAAGCCCGCGCCTACGGAGGCCGGGAATCGGCTGCCAATTCCCGACGCTCAGGGCGTCTCCTGTGGCGACTAGGGGCATAAGGGCGCAAAGATTGCCTCTCCCTCACGCGTCCCGCCTCCTCCTTCGCGAGCATTACTGCTTCACAGAAGGAGGTAATGGCTTCCCATGTACTCTCGCTCCGTACCATGGCCTGGACCAGGGCCGGACGCGAGAGATCGCCGCCGCCAATCACTTCCACGAGAACACAGCGGTGCTCCGCCCAAGCCGGACAGACCTCCACCGTATGCTCCACCGTCTCCTTCGGGCGATCCACACAGTGGTGACACCCGGGCATTTCCTCCCGCCTTATTCGGAAAAGATACCTCCCGAAGCACCCGTGTCCGGTGAGGACCTGTGTCAGGCGGAAGGTGAGGACGCCGTGGCGCCTTTCCAGCCACTCCTCAAAGAGGGGACTTATCGCCGCAATTGTGGCGTGCCCAGCGCTGGGTTACGACAATCGCACTCTCCATGCCACCATGAGATCCTGCCGGAGCTCTGTTCGCCGTGCCGCGATTTCTCGCAGCAGCGGAATTACGCCCTCGTTTTGCCTCCTCGCGCCACTCCCACATGTGCGCGAGGACTTTTGCCTCCAGATCCCATGGCGGTAATCTGGCAAGGAGGTTCGCCGCCTCACCGGAAACCGTGTGATATCCCCGGACTAGCCGGATGGCCATGACCCTCTGGGACGCGTTCAACCGACGGACCGGTCACCGCCTCACGGAACGCGCCCACACCGGAGCCCCGTAAAGGGCCATGGACCGCACGACCCCCGCGTAGAGCTTCCGGCAGGAGGCATTTGGACCCCTTAGATTGGGCAGGAGCCGCCTTAAGGCAGCCCCGGCCTGCTCCAGTCTGGGAGCCAAACGTCGGAAATGCTCCACGAAATTCCACCGGCTGTCGAGGACGAGCCCCAGGTACTTCATCGTCGACTCGACGCCGATGGGAACCCCTCCTACCGTTATTTGGGAACCCGATGGAGGCACGTTCCGAGGACCATGAAAACACATGGCCTCAGACTTTTGAAAGACCACCTCGAGTCCCAATTGCCGGATCCTCTCTACGATTGTCGCAACCCCGCGTGTCACTAATTCGGCCGCCGCCTGGTGCGACCTCCCCTGCGTCAGGACCAGCGTGTCGTCAGCGTAGCAAACTACGCTGACGCCACTAGGGAGGTCGGCGCGCAGCACCCAGTCGTACCCGATGTCCCACAGATGCGGTCCCAGAACCGATCCCTGTGGGACACCGCACGACATCTCTCGCCAGTTCCACTCTCCCCGATGACCGGGGTAGATGACGGCCCTGTCCGTCAGATAGGCCTCGACCACGCGACAGGGATAGGTCGGCACTCGCTGATACCGGAGTGCCTCCCTGATGCAACTCCAGGATAGGGTGTTGAAGGCATTGGCGATGTCTAGAGACACCGCCAAGATGACCTCACCCCGGGCCACAGCATCCTCCGTCGTGAGGGCTCATACGCGCATGATGGCGTCCACCGTAGAGCGCCCCTTACGGAAACTAAACTGGCTCTCCACCAAATCCGGCCCCACCCTCACCAGCCGCCCGACGAGGCGGTCTGCAATTACTCTTTCAAAGAGCTTGCCCACCTCGTTGAGCAGCACGATGAGCCGGTAAGCGGAAGGGGAGTCCGCAGGGCACCCCGGCTTCTTAATGAGGACCAGTTTCCCCGTCTTTCATCGAAGCAGGAACCGGCCCCTCTCCAAGCATACGTTTAGGAGCCCCCTTAGTCGAGGCCTGAGAGCCTCCAAGGCCAGGACCCAGGCTTTTCCAGGTAAGCCGTAGGGTCCTGGGGCTGACTCTTTGACCTAAAAATTGGCCAGCCCTATTGTCACGGGAAGAGTCGACCAACTGCTTGGCGATGTCCCAAAATACTCGATGAGCACTCAGACTGTACTCGGACGGCCGTAGTGTTTCAACCCCAAACGGCTCAAATATTTAGCCCCCAATAAGTTTGTTATATTTGCGCCCTTTGAGATTTTCTGCACCTGCAGCAGCCGCCCCGGCACTTTCCGCTATGTTTTAAATGGAGCGACTACCAATCTAACCTTCACAACCCAGTTGCTGAGTATCACGCTACCACTTGGTAAGACTGGTTGTCAGACTTCTTGGCTTCTGGGTACCCGTAACGACTGTCAAAGATCTACAAATTACAGTCGGGACCAACTTCGTAACGTGCTTTCCGTGGCACGGAGGGGTCTCGGTATGTAATCAATGGTCTCCCATCCACAGACCGACCTCGGTAAGCGTTGCTTAACGTTGGTATTATTTAGCCACGAGCAGGATCAGATACTTGATAACCGCTAAAAGCATACTAATACGTAATAAGTAACTGAGTCTGTCATATTGTTACACTGAGTGGGCTTTCTGCAGTTCTCTGTATTAGTGAGCAGCTCTTGCAGCTCCCACAGCGTCCGTATGTTTGCACCAGTCACCACTAAGCACCAACAAACCGTTTTAAATAAGATTTATAGACTTATAAACAATAGAAGTTATTTTTGCATCTTTCAGTTTTGTGATCCTGCTGTAGAAGGTACCTATTCGTACGTTACTTTATCGAAGAATGCAACTCTTAAAAAAAAACGGCCAAATGCATGTCGAATCACGCACAATGAAGGGTTCCGTAGTTGGGAGGAATTTATCCCAAGAAAAAACTTAACATTGTTGTTGAAAAACATGGTCCTCCATAAATTCTAAGTACAAATGTAAGTTTGTACGCACAATATTGGGAGATTTACCGTTACTTTAAGACCATACACTTTTATACGTTTTCTTGTAATCTCTGTCTCTGTATAGAACTTTTTCAGTTTTTTATTTCAAAATAGGCTCAGTAGTTTCGGAGATTAGGGGGAATGGTCAATTTTCACAATTTTTCTTAAATAACTTTAAAACTTTGCTTAATCATTTCTTAAATAACTTTAAAACTTTTTGTTTTAAAATTATTAAAAAAATATATACTTGAAACCCTCACAGTAAGCCCTTTTGTTTGATATTTCACATGGTAAAGTGTGCAAAACTTTTTAATTTTCTTATTTTTCTCCCAAAAGTGACCCACATATTCAAAATTTATTATTTATTTATACATTAACGGAACACTTTCGTGTTTGGGTCACAGAAATTGATATGTGTATCAAAATTTAACTTAATCGGTCCATTAGATTCGGAGCAAATTGGCTGTGAAAGATAGACAGATATATAGATAATTCATGTGTCTGTCTGTCTGAGACAGACATACGAATGATCCTAAAAGGGTTACCTAAATCTACCTGACAAATAATAAATAGTGAACCAAGTAGGAAAAAACAGCGTAATACTGAATTTAATTTAGAGACTGCACAGGGCCCATCAACTCAGATACGTAGAAATAGCTCAGGAATTTGAAAAGTTTCTTGCTAATATGCCCCTTCAAACTGAAGCTTTATATTCCTCACCCACGCTTTTTGCTGCCCAACTTAGAAATAACGTAAAGTCATGCCCTTTGGAGTTAAGGTTTCAGCATACAAACCATCAGGCTGTTATAAAAGCTTTTAAATACATTGAAATTAAATCAACAGAAGATCTCTGGGGAATGTCTGTAAAAGTTCTCTCTATCTCATGGTTTTCGTTTTGGTCTAAGTATAGTTTTCATATTTAAGACCGGTGTAGACCAAGGAGTCTTTCCGAATCTCATGAAACACTGTAGTAGTTTCTTTTGTTCAAATCAGGTGATAGTAAAAACCTTACAATTATAGGCTTGTGTCAATTCTGCCAGTTCTGTGTTTGAAAAGTTGATGCTTAATCAAATGGTACGTCACTTTAATAATAATTCCATCTTTCATGAACAACAGTATAGTTACACCAAAGGGCGTTGTACGTAACATTGATGCCAGTGTCACCCTAATAAAGAACATTTTTAACGCCTCGGAGGAAGCACAATATGCCATTGGAATCTTTTGCGACCTCTCTAAGGCGTTCGATTGCGTACACCATGAGACACTTCTGCTTAAACTAGAGCACTATGGGATTAGGAATACAGGTCTTGATAAGATCATACCTGAAAGATAGAAAGGAGTTCAAGTAAACTGTATAAACTCATTAGGGTCTGAAATGGCAACGGGCGTTCCTCAAGGTTCGATATTTGGTCCATTCCTCTTTTTAGTCTTCATTAATAATTTACCCCAATTACTTCGAAATTATCATCATCATAGTGTTATTAACATATGACACATCATTAATCTTTAAAATAAACCGACGGTTACAAAATCTTGACGATGCACATAACTCTATTCTTGAGGTCCAAGATTGTTTTATGTTAAATAATTTGGGACTAATTGAAAAAAAAAACTAAATACCGATTTAAATTACCTTATGTTAGAAGCAGCGAATATGACATCATATTATACGGAGAAAAAGTGGAATTTAAGATTCAAACGGTTTTTCTAGGAATCACGCTAGACGAGAAATTACAATAGGGACCTCGTTTAACATCTCTTGCGGCTAAGCTCAGCCGCTTATGCTGTTAGAAAGATAAGACAGTTAACAGATGTAGAGACCGCGCGATTGGTCTATTTTAGCTACTTCCACAGCATTATGTCGTATGGGATTATACTATGGGGCTAGACTGCTGACATTGAATCCATCTTTATTTTGCAAAAGTGACTGCATCTACCTTTTAAAACGGGCGAATAGAATCAATTCTATTTTTTTTAATAAATGTTGACATTCAAAAGTGCCGTTTATGTGCCCATTTGAAATAAATGATTTGACTTTGACGTTTCACTTTGGTTCCATTTTTTCATTCGGGCATACGGAACCCTAACAAGCTTTCTGTTTTGACATTTGTTGCATTATTACCTGCTTTAAATAACAGATATTTATGTAATGCGTTATGTAATAAAACCTTCTTGATTCATTCAAAATTGCTCTACATATAAGCCGGTAGTCATATTATGTCAAGACATCACAGTGAATCCACAGGTCTACATTAAATTCTAGGTTCGCAATTTCATCAACTGTCTCGCGAAACCTAGCACATTCTAGTGCTTTTAATATAACATGTCCCTTCCCTATTACAGTACAGAGTTAGGTACAAATTTTAGCCCGTGTCATAAACCTAACACATACCTTAGTAGGTAATGACACATAGGTATTGTAGGTAGCCGGCAAATATTCATAGCTCCGAGTAAACAAGTCTTTCCGCCTGTCACGGACTGATGCGATGTTACGTCGTGACGTGTCGATGTGATGTTACTGTTATGACGCCATCGCACTCCGAGACTGCCAACTTTTCAACGTCATAATGTAGCAATAATTTAAGCAGAGAACTGACACAGAATATGCGTTCAGAGAGCGTGTCGTGACGTCACGCGTCCGTATATCACGTGTTTTTGGGTATTTTTTTGGACGCGTTATTTTATCAATGTCAACTCGGATAGGGCTTTGCACTAATCTAAAGTGTTCTTCATGTTTGTAAAACTTCATCGAAGTGTGTAACGTTATACGTTTTAGAGAAAGTGGTACCTTTTGTCTGACGTGGAGATCAAGTCCAGGACCCGCCACGACAGCCACATAATACGGGTGGCTCTTGTTTCATCGAAAACAAAATTGACAAATTATCACTTCCCAAACAATTTTCCGCATAATTTCTTTTGCCAAATTATTACTTAGCAAAAAATCTCTTCACAAATAATTGTAACGCAAACCTAATGTTTGGCAAGTGAACGTTTAAACAATAACTGGTTTACCAACTAGTACTTTTACCAATTTTTATGTAGTCAAATATTTCCGTTGGAATAACACATTTTACGCAAAATAAAATAGGCCAAATATTTAGTATCATCAGTTTTCAATTTATTAATTCCTATTCTTTTTTTTTTATTTAAGATAGGTTTGCTCTTGACTTAGTCTAGGTCAGAGATGACAGAGACAAATTCGACGATGGAGCGAGCTTACCCAGAAGAAGCCTGTTAACTCTCACTTTGAAGAGATCGGGGTTGTATACGTTCGGAAATACAGTATTCCTAGTATCCCTATTCAGTATTCGCTATTCAGTTTTCAATTTAATAATTTTTTTTAGTAAGTAACATTTTTTTAAATAATTAATCTCGTCTAACTAGTTCAGTTTCGGGTAACCTTTTTTTAGGTTTTTTCCATATTTTTTTTCTATACAATCTAGTCGTTTCTGGCACTCGCCGGCCGCTACCGCTTCGCTCACTCGGCACGTGCGTAGGAGGTCACAGTTTTAACCTAACCTAACCATTTTTTTTACCTTAATTTTTTAATTATATAATTCCCAAAAAATCTTATTTTTCTGTAATAAATCATTTCATTAAAGACCAAATGCCTTAATGACATTATTACCCTTGGTAATATTCTGCCAAGTAAAAATGTGACCAAATGAAAATGTGCGTACTAAAATCATTCCAAATATTGCATTGGTATCAAAAAAGGTTGCTAAAATTTGTTTGGGGAGTGAAATTTTGTCAAAATCTTTTCAGCAAAACGGCAGGATCCCACACAATACATTTACTGCATAGAACTAGTGAATAGTTCTGAATGCTATACCAACTCTCCCACAACCATACCTGAGAAATCTGGCATGTGGCACATCGAGTTTTTGAAAGAGGCAGCCACCCAGTTATGAGTGACGGAGAAAGAGACTGCCACCCAGTTATGAGTGACGGAGACGGAGAAAGAGACTGCTACCCAGTTATGAGTGACGGAGAAAGGAACTGCCACCCAGTTATGAGTGACGGAAAAAGCGACTGTCACCCAGTTATGAGTGACGGAGAAAGCGACTGCTACCCAGTTATGAGTGACGGAGACGGAGAAAGAGACTGCTACCCAGTTTTGAGTGACGGAGAAAGCGACTGTCACCTAGTTATGAGTGACGGAGAAAGCGACTGCCACCCAGTTATGAGTGACGGAGAATTGTGAGTGAAGAATTTTATTATTTATTTAAACCACAATTATAACACCTTCACAGAATCATCCAAGGCGATGAAGAAAGAGACTGCCACAGACAGACAAACAGAGGGACAACGAAGTGATCCTATAATTGTTCCAATTTTCCTTTTGAGGTACGGAACCCTAAAAAGGTGTTGTTTATGCTGAAATTCAATGATTGCCCTACTGGCGCCACCGCGTGTGATATGTAACGTACACAGCTGGGGTGCAAGAGCTCGGGTAGCGAGAGAAAGATATTCCGGGCCTCGACGACCCGCTTTGACCTCGGCGGAACGTGTTCGTCTCCACAGGGAACGCGTTAGCAGGGAACGCGGACGCAACCAAGTGTCAACCACCACTGAAGCTGCGACGGCGCTTCTTTTTGTGCTGGGTAAACATACCTGTTCTAGCCCACAACACACTTTTTACGCGACTGAAGTTTACTATCAAAACTATTCACGGCCGCCTTACTTATACCTCCTTACTAATAGAAAGTCAAACGAACTTACCTGTAAGTGACGTTCCATAACTATTAAACAATGACTCGCCCGAGAGATTACACTTATTAAACGATGTGACTCGCCCGAGAGATTACACTTATTAAACGATGTGACTCGCCCGAGAGATTACACTTATTAAACGATGTGACTCGCCCGAGAGATTACACTTATTAAACGATGTGACTCGCCCGAGAGATTACACTTATTAAACGATGTGACTCGCCCGAGAGATGACACTTATTAAACGATGTGACTCGCCCGAGAGATTACACTTATTAAACGATGTGACTCGCCCGAGAGATTACACTTATTAAACGATGTGACTCGCCCGAGAGATTACACTTATTAAACGATGTGACTCGCCCGAGAGATTACACTTATTAAACGATGTGACTCGCCCGAGAGATTAAACTTATTAAACGATGTGACTCGCTCAAGAGATTACACTTATTAACTTGTGGTAGCACGGATATGTGCTGCCATCATACACTATTTTAGAGCAACAATTCAAAAACTCATTTCATGCGCCCTAATGTGATAAATGATAAATGATTTTATTTCTGTAAGTAGGTTTATACAAACACTTTTACACGTCAAACATTTTTTTTTTAACTAGATGAGGCCGGCGGCGGCGTTTCCTATCTGACTACTCTGAGAAGAAAGGCCGAAACAAACTCAGAGGTCACAGTCTCTTTTAAAGTCCAGACATAATCTTGGTCAGATTATGTGAAGACCATGTAGGTTGGTGTCTGAAATGGTTTTTTGAGGAAAGAACCACACAGATTGAGTGGACCTGTCCAGTCAGTGCAAGCATCTGTCAGTAATCGTACAGCTCAACATAAAAGTTAAGGAGCTCAACGAATCGACGAACAATACCAAAGAAAGGACATTTGGGTAGGCCGCATAATTTACTCAAACTGGCCGACTATGATTAAAGCTGAGAGAAAAGAAAAAAAAAAAACTAGGACCCACATAGTCTTCACATTCACAGTAATTAAAACAATATAACATTTTACAAAGTAAATATTCATGTCATTGTATATATAAAATTCATCAATGTCAATGTGTATATAAGAAAAAAAATTTGCAAAAAGAAAAGAACAAAAAAAAAAAATCAGTATGTTTATTCAAATTAAAAAAGTCATTAATTGGAGCAGCTAAATCCCACGCCTTTTTGTCATCAATGTAATCTTTAACGGTATAAAAGGCTTTCTGGCACAACTTACGTTTAATAAATGATTTGAATTTATTAAGGCTCAGATCTTGAACGTGGCTTGGAAGTTTATTATAAAAACGTATACATTGACATCTGAACGAGCCACCTATTTTCTTGAGCCTTGTTGTACGTACAACAAATTTGTGTTTTTTCCTAGTGTTCATATTATGGATATTTACTACTAAGAAGGCACAGTCATTATATTAATCTCCTTAAATTTCTCTCTGAAAGAGTGTTTTGAACTTAACTTACAAATTGATCGAACAGCTCTTTTCTGCAAAACAAAGATAGTCTGAATGTCGGCGGCATTTCCCCACAACAGAATACCGTATGACATTACACTATGAAAATAGCTAAAGTACACTAAACGGGCTGTCTCTATGTCAGTTAAATTACGAATTTTTCTAACAGCGTATGCTGCAGAGCTTAGTTTTTTTGACAATTTATCTATATGTGGGCCCCACTGAAGCTTAGCATCCAAAGTTAAGCCCAAGAATACTGTGCTATCTTCAGGATTCAATTCTTCGCCCTTTATCAACACAGTGTTCACCTGCCTAACGTGAGGCAGCGTAAAGTTAAGGCATTTGGTTTTTTTTTCATTGAGAAGTAAATTATTTACATTGAACCAGTGAACTACTTTTGAGATCGCGCTATTTACATCGTCAGTAACCAGCTGCTGACGTTTAAGTTTAAACAAAAGTGAAGTGTCATCCGCAAACAACACTATATCATGATCGTCTTTTACGAGGTAAGGCAGGTCGTTAATATAAATAAGAAACAAGAAAGGACCAAGAATTGAGCCCTGTGGGTATCTCATACACGTTTTCCCTGCTGGCCATCGTTAGCCACTATTTCGTGCAAGTTAGGGGAGGATCTAGAAGTATCTTGATCAGGGAGGGAGTGTAATCTCTCGGGCGAATCACATCGTTAAATAGTCATCGAACGTCACTTACAGGTAAGTTCGTTTGACTTTCTATTAAACTTCAGTGATTCGCCCTTCAAGATTACACTTATTAACTTGTAGATGTTTAGAGTCTCACAAAATAGTAAGGAGAAAACTTGTTTAGGGAAAAAAGATAAACTCAAACATAATGTAAATGTTATCAAAAACACAAGGTTTGAAAATCAAATAGGTTCATACATATTATAACAAAGAGAAAATGATCATTATCATTCGATCGAGGCCGTCCTACAAAGGGACCGAGCAGAGGCATCTGAGGTATCTGCAACTACTTCTCTATTATAAAACTTTGCTAAAGTTTCTGCTCTGCCGGTCCAAGCCGCAGTTCTTTTAATATTATCTATGCCAACCCCGAGCCTATTGGCGGCAGACGTAGCTGCATGTCTCGTACAGATGGGTTTATACTGCTTTCACTCAGGGTGGGCTTGATCCAACGAATTAAATGATAAATGATTTTATTTCTGTAAGTAGGTTTATACAAACACTTTCACAATGAAAGGCTTCTTAAAACTAATTAATAAAGAGTTACATTCAGGTTTTCTCTTGTCTGTCGATAAAGTTAAATATTTTTCTAAAGTTCGAGCAGGACAAATTGAAAGTCTTTTGTTGAAATAAGAAACAATCAATATTGGTGGCCCACGGTTAACGGTCGAGGTTTTGATATCCGTGATATTAATGACAAACTTTTCGTTATTATATTTTTTAATATTAAACACCTTAATCAACGACAATGTTTGTACCTGGTGTGCAGTTACTTTACTATAGCTAAAAGTGTAGTTAATTTTCTCGACAGGTTATCAAAAGAAAAACGTTCATTAGGGTACCAATTACTTAAGTAATCTAAAACAATAGACGGGTCCCAAGTAAAATTATATGTTGGGAGTGGAGATCGCAACTTGAAAAATTATATGTTGGGAGTGGAGATCGCAACTTGAAAAATTATATGTTGGGAGTGGAGATCGCAACTTGAAAAATTATATGTTGGGAGTGGAGATCGCAACTTGAAAAATTATATGTTGGGAGTGGAGATCGCAACTTGAAAAATTATATGTTGGGAGTGGAGATCGCAACTTGAAAAATTATATGTTGGGAGTGGAGATCGCAACTTGAAAAATTATATGTTGGGAGTGGAGATCGCAACTTGAAAAATTATATGTTGGGAGTGGAGATCGCAACTTGAAAAATTATATGTTGGGAGTGGAGATCGCAACTTGAAAACTTATATGTTGGGAGTGGAGATCGCAACTTGAAAACTCTCTTCATAAACCTCATAACCTGTGGGTCATTCATGGTTACCGAGTTTAAAAGAAGCGACAATGCTGCTTTAGTACAATTAATTGAGGCATACTTTTGACCCTGGTTAAAAAGGGTAACTAAGAATTCTAACACATTAGCAACTGATGTTTGAAATTAATTTAAGTTTTTATCCTGGCAGAAGGTAAACCATCGTTTAAAACAAGTGTTATACTGTTTTAAATTACTACCAGTCAAAGACGCCAACATCACATCCGCAGCGTCTGCAGGGGAGCCCTGCATCAGAAATGCTTGTCTGACAATACTCCGGCCACTAGGGTAAGGCTCTCTTGAAACTTGTGTTCCACACTGTAAGGGGATGACAATAATGTTTTATTGTCATCCCCTTACACTCCAAAAGGGTGTAATTATGTCATACGCGGATGACACAGCTCTATTGTTCACTGCGAAATCAATGGCAGAGGTCTACGAGGTAGCACAGAAGGGTTTTAATACGGTGGTTAATTGGCTTAATAATAATCTCCTTACATTAAATACAGATAAAACCAAGTACCTATTATTTACAATGAGAAATACTAATCAAACGCTTACTAACGTAAACATCCAAGCGCATAACAACTGTAATTTACATTATGCTGATATTGCATGCACTTGTCCCACTTTAGCTAAAACCGACCATATCAAATATCTAGGCGTTACGATTGACACAAATCTGAATTTCCGCAAACATATTGATTTATTATGCACTCGAGTACGTAAGTTAATATACATTTTTAAAAATTTACGTAACATTGCCGACTATAGATTAATTAAACAGGTTTATTTGGCTTTGTGTCAATCCATTATCACCTACTGCATAACATCCTGGGGTGGAGCCGCCAAATCAAATTTAATACACCTAGAACGGGCCCAAAGAGCAGTTTTAAAGGTTGCTACTTTTAGACCATTTAGATATCCTACTCACCAGCTTTACACGGCATGTGAAGTACTAACAATACGCCAATTATTTATTTTGAATGTCGTTTTGCTTCAGCACAGCGAACTTGATTTTAACCCAGTACCTTCAGAAAAGAGAAGAAAGGATTTGGTTTGTGCTAACCCTCAGACTAAACATGCTTACGCTAGACGATTTTATTTCTTTTTAGGACCCTACTTATATAATCAGTTCAACAGACTGTTAAAGATTTATAATTTAACTTATAAAAATGTTATTTACGAATGCAAGAATATTTGGGAACACTTAATTATACAGACACGGAAAAACTGCTGGAAATTTTAACATAAGCTTAGTATTTAGTCTTTATATTATTGACATTCGCATTATTCGGTAATTTATTTAAACATATTATTAAACACGCTAGTTTTAGTATTTTATACCCAAATCATTACTTATTTTAGTCTTTAAAAGTATTATAATTATTATCTTGTTGTTAATTTATCTTCTAATGAATTGTCTGCTTTTAAAATTTACTGTAAAGTGATGACCTGAAACACAGGTTTTAATTAAACCTAGATCAGGCAGAACACTACATTAAGAAAAATTGTACCTCGCTTGTTATTATGTAAACCTTTATTTTGACTTAATTCTTGAATAAAAATTATATTATTATTATTATGTTTTTTGATATTTCTCGGGACCCTAGGGTCCCGGACCTTTGAAAGGCATATGAGGGGCCGAAGCCAACTCGCAGAGGCCCGTTAGACGCTTTCAATGGAAACGAGGCACCAACCGACGATTATCCCTGTGCGTACTATGCAAGTGCACCCAAGGACAACCCCCGGTTGGTGTAGGACTATTGCAGGATATGGAGACAAAAAAAATATTGGGCTATGGGTTTGGATGGCTAAAGTGGACTGGTTATCTAAAACTATGGATGGGCTATGGCCCCTGCCTGACCAATGTTTGATAAATACAATACACGGATAAAATGGCAGGGGGTGACTTGCACACTCAACAATGGGCCCCCGGAAACGGTCGCTAGCACATAGTGTCGTAGCGACAAGGGGGCAACATGTTTTGAGGTGCTTAAGAGGAGTGGAGAGGTATTCCACGGCTATCAGGACAATCCCGGAAGTACGGTCAAGATCCCTACCAGCATCTTACTGGACTACTTCCTTCCTCCGAGCACGTTTGCTCTTGCGAATCTCTACTCAAGCCAGCCAATAAAGGCAAGAATGAGGTGGGAGGTCAGTTCTCGTCAGTGTTCACTCCAGCCGGCCAATAAAGGTAAGCCAGAGATGAGGAACATGACTTCTCCCGGGAGATAGGGTACGTGGGGTCGCTACTGCCCAGCAGCTCGCCACATGCTGCCCTGCGGGTTTCTGTATCTCTCTTGGTCTGGCTCCTCACCCTAGACCTGTTCCGGCAAAGTAACCGGAATTATTATTACACATTATTATTATAAACTTATATTTATTAGATAAATTAATTCGTCATTATTATTACCTGATTACGTCATAGTCAATGCTGAGATGGTACGATTCGGTTCTAGTCACGAAAATTGTGCGGAATACAGTGGCTACAATACTATTTTTACAGTTTAGCAATCGTGTTCTAAAAGAAGCCCTTGCCCTTCTCAGAACGGAAAAGAAGTCACCCACTCTGTTTTCAAAGAACATACCAGACGCGCTACACCGCCAACGCAGGTTAAACATGGCCCGAAACGCGTTGTTGTACTGTACACGAAGTGAGTTGTAAGCCCTCCTCGTGTACTGGTACCAAAGTTGGCTGGTGTAGAACGCCCGGCAGTAGCTAACAGTAGTATTATAACTAGCTTCGTTTTATCTGCGTTTAGGATTATCCCGTTGTCGTGCGCCCATTTAACGACTCGGTCTATGTCATGCTGCACTAGTCGACAATAATGTTGAATGCTGTTTTATGTAATTGCGGCAATAGAAATGTGCTTGAATTCAAAACTTGGAATGTCCTTACTGAAGTTTTCTTTGAGAAGGGATTCAGCCAATAAAGATGATGAGGGGAGAGATTTCGTAACCTCGATTGGGATGTTGGTAAAGAAATCTTCTAGTGTCTCAGCAACTTTAAATTTATCTGAAATGGTTTCATTCTGAATTTTTAAAGACAATTCATTCTGATCTCGCTGTTTTATGTTTCCAGTTTCTTTGTTAATTACCTGCCACACCACTTTTATTTTATTATCAGAAATACTGATTTTGTTACTTATTAATTTCGATTTAACTTGAGCGTAGACTCTTTTGAATATCTTAGAGTAGTAACATAACATAATATCACGCCTTGTTTCCCCGAAGGGTTAGGCAGAGGTGTACCTATAGTATACCCACATTTCGCCAGTTATGTTTTAAGTCCCATGTAATAGGGGGTGAGCCTATTGCCATCAACAGAGCACAAATCCAGACTTCGGGCTGCTACTGAGAAATTCCAGATAGAAAAACTCAATAACAATTTGCCCATACTGGGAATCGAACCCAGGACCTCATGCTGCATGCAGCTGTAGCGCTTGCAACCACTAGACCAACGAGGCAGTCATCTTAGAATAGTTTCTGACATAATTATGAAGGGCTTGATCTGAAGTCAATGATTTCTCTTAGTACGAATTATATTAAATATCTCCGCTTTGTCTAATGCCAGCAGTGGCCCATTCATTAAATTTAGGATTGGTATTGATTGCAACTTTTTTACAGGACATGCTTTATTGAATTTTGGCCATACTGTAGAAAATAATGTACCGGTGTTTATATTGGGATCTTGTGAATCAAAGGTAGCTGTTGAAAGATTGCTAAGAACATTATTAAACTTTGACAATTTGTGTATGCAGGAACCTGTTTTAGAACGTTGCAAAGGTTGGTCTTTCTGTACATATTTGACTGCACAGCGCACGTAGTGATTGGCTTGTTTCCAGCTCCGCGGAACATTTTGATCGATTTGATCGGCAGGTTATGCAAATGAGCCAATCATAACACGGCTGATACGATAACATCGGTTACATCAACTATAATGATTTTGTCGTCGGCGCGCCATGTTCACAGCGTGGCGGTGGTGCACTACTGCTGGGTCATGCCACAGCGTGGCGGTGGTGCACTACTGCTGGGTCATGCCACAGCGTGGCGGTGGTGCACTACTGCTGGGTCATGCCACAGCGTGGCGGTGGTGCACTACTGCTGGGTCATGCCACAGCGTGGCGGTGGTGCACTACAGCTGGGTCATGCCACAGCGTGGCGGTGGTGCACTACTGCTGGGTCATGCCACAGCGTGGCGGTGGTGCACTACTGCTGGGTCATGCCACAGCGTGGCGGTGGTGCACTACTGCTGGGTCATGCCACAGCGTGGCGGTGGTGCACTACTGCTGGGTCATGCCACAGCGTGGCGGTGGTGCACTACTGCTGGGTCATGCCACAGCGTGGCGGTGGTGCACTACTGCTGGGTCATGCCACAGCGTGGCGGTGGTGCACTACTGCTGGGTCATGCCACAGCGTGGCGGTGGTGCACTACTGCTGGGTCATGCCACAGCGTGGCGGTGGTGCACTACTGCTGGGTCATGCCACAGCGTGGCGGTGGTGCACTACTGCTGGGTCATGCCACAGCGTGGCGGTGGTGCACTACTGCTGGGTCATGCCACAGCGTGGCGGTGGTGCACTACAGCTGGGTCATGCCACAGCGTGGCGGTGGTGCACTACTGCTGGGTCATGCCACAGCGTGGCGGTGGTGCACTACTGCTGGGTCATGCCACAGCGTGGCGGTGGTGCACTACTGCTGGGTCATGCCACAGCGTGGCGGTGGTGCACTACTGCTGGGTCATGCCACAGCGTGGCGGTGGTGCACTACTGCTGGGTCATGCCACAGCGTGGCGGTGGTGCACTACTGCTGGGTCATGCCACAGCGTGGCGGTGGTGCACTACTGCTGGGTCATGCCACAGCGTGGCGGTGGTGCACTACTGCTGGGTCATGCCACAGCGTGGCGGTGGTGCACTACTGCTGGGTCATGCCACAGCGTGGCGGTGGTGCACTACTGCTGGGTCATGCCACAGCGTGGCGGTGGTGCACTACAGCTGGGTCATGCCACAGCGTGGCGGTGGTGCACTACTGCTGGGTCATGCCACAGCGTGGCGGTGGTGCACTACTGCTGGGTCATGCCACAGCGTGGCGGTGGTGCACTACTGCTGGGTCATGCCACAGCGTGGCGGTGGTGCACTACTGCTGGGTCATGCCACAGCGTGGCGGTGGTGCACTACTGCTGGGTCATGCCACAGCGTGGCGGTGGTGCACTACTGCTGGGTCATGCCACAGCGTGGCGGTGGTGCACTACTGCTGGGTCATGCCACAGCGTGGCGGTGGTGCACTACTGCTGGGTCATGCCACAGCGTGGCGGTGGTGCACTACTGCTGGGTCATGCCACAGCGTGGCGGTGGTGCACTACTGCTGGGTCATGCCACAGCGTGGCGGTGGTGCACTACTGCTGGGTCATGCCACAGCGTGGCGGTGGTGCACTACTGCTGGGTCATGCCACAGCGTGGCGGTGGTGCACTACTGCTGGGTCATGCCACAGCGTGGCGGTGGTGCACTACTGCTGGGTCATGCCACAGCGTGGCGGTGGTGCACTACTGCTGGGTCATGCCACAGCGTGGCGGTGGTGCACTACTGCTGGGTCATGCCACGCGGCACGGACAACAATCAAAAGAAACTTAGCAACTGTTGGTGGGCGAAACTATAAAGAGGAATTAAAACTGCGAGCTCTTCGCTTCTTCTTCATGTTTGTGACGATGATTTCGTTGACATCTTTTATACATATAAACTTCGCCCAAAACTCAGCTCCTTGCTATCTTGGTTAAAATTGCAGCAAACAATCTGAAACATTAAGCAAACACCATTAAGACTAGATCTTATCTGATATTAGATGTTAAGCGTGTTCGCAATAGCACCCTAAGCTAAGCACCGGTAAAACATTCACGCAGCAGGAAAAGTTTTAATGACTTTTCTTCTTACAATAATGTTGTGAGAAAAAAAAATGTTTCCGGCAAAATGTAGGGATGTAAACTTTTCAAATTAAAGTCAAGACTCACTAATCCTCACAGGTGTGACGTAACGGAGGCATTCGTTGCGAAGTGTACACCACGTCACCTGCGAGCGTGTCGCAAAGTGACTTGTTGCGAATATCACGAGCGTCCAGTGCGGTTTGTCATCCCGCGCCCCACGTCCCACGCTTCTCGTCCCTGTCCCGCGCGTGTATTCCGGTGCGAGCATCCCACGCCGAACTAATTAGCCAAATCCCGGTCGCGGGATTAAACGCCATTACTACGTAAGAAAACACAGAAAATCTTATAGTGCGGTTGGAACAGCCATTTGAACACCTACTTTTATAACAATCTTATCAATCACGCAGTCTTACCATCTATCGCTCGGGCATAACACAGCTTCTCCCAAACAGAAATATGTGACATCATTTTTATTTATTTTTTCCGGAACTGGTGGCTAGGATTGGGGAACTGATAGCTGAAATTAGGTTCCGTACCTACTTGGTAACATGTAACGAAATCTAATAATCTAATTTTTGTATTGATGGTCTCACGTTAGAGCACTCAGAGACTCATCACTCGGCAGGGTGCACCGCACACATACTGGCTGGGAACAGTCCCGACCATTTCACAATTAGTGTCTTGTTTTAGTGACAGCTTGTCATTTTGTCCAGCGTGCAGCACGCGTCGTGACCGGAGCTTCTGCGTGCAGCACGCGTCGTGACCGGAGCTTCTGCGTGCAGCACGCGTCGTGACAGGAGCTTCTGCGTGCAGCACGCGTCGTGACCGGAGCTTCTGCGCGTGTCACTGCAGCGTGTTCACGTCATGGTCACACAAGATACGCGTGAATTTTTTAAGCCGGACAGTCCCTTTCACCCGTCTCATTAGTTTTTACTTTTACTAACCATTTTAGATGTGGCTTTTGTAAAATGAATTCTAGCAACTTTATAAATCAACTCAGCCTATCGCAGTCCACTGCTGGATATAGGCCTCTCTCAGGCTGCGCCCCAACACCCTGTCCTCCACCTTCCGCATCCAGTCTGTCCCAGCTGTAATGTAGGTACATTAATAATATTGTGAGGTGTCGGTAGATCCTAATAAAGTCAGTTAGACTCCAACCGTGGTTTCATTACGTTGCACTGGCGACGAGTCCGACGTAAAATATATTTTTACGTAGAATCTACGCGTACGGTGCACCAAATATTGTTTAAGTTCGCTCGTTGTGTTGTGTTGTTGCTAAAACAAAGTAAATTCGCAATGCCAATCGGTAAAATCGAACCATTTGATTTAACATCCAAGCAATGGCCGGCGTACGTACGACGTGTCAATCAGTTCATAAAACTTAACGAGATCAAACCGGAATTGAAAGTGTCAATGTTAATTACAGTGGTCGGCGATGCAACTTATAGTTTGATGTGTGACTTATGCGCTCCATCAAATCCGGAGGATAAAAAGTTTGATGAGCTAATTGAATTAGTGCGAGCTCACCTCGAGCCACAACGGTCGGATATTGCCGAACGACATATTTTTCGACAAAGGAGACAACGACCAGGCGAATCGTTGACCGCATACTTACAGAGTTTAAAGCATCTCGCGGTCACTTGTAATTTTGGCAACCGACTGGAGGAGGATCTCAGAGATCAATTTGTATCGGGGCTTGCGAGTGAAGTGATGAGATCTAGGATTTTCGCTGAGAGGTCGATCAACTACCAGAAAGCGGTGGAGCTAGCTCTGGCTCTGGAGGCGGCGGACCGGCACGCCGAGATAAGCGGCGGCGGCCCGGCCGCGACGGGGAGCGCGGGCGCTGGCAGCGGCGCGGGCGCGAACGCGGGCGGCAGCGAGGCGGGCGAGGGCCTGCACGCGGTGCGCGCCCGGCCGAGCGCGAGCGGCGCGCGCCAACAGCGCGCGGGGGGACCAACGACGCCCGCAGGCGCAGGCGGTGGCGGAGCCCGCGGAGGCACGGCATGTTGGCGGTGCGGCAAAGGTCATCCGGCTAACAGGTGCCGTTACACGAATTACAATTGCGATAATTGTAATCAACGCGGCCATTTACGTGTGATGTGTGAGAAAGCGCGTAATCGTAAAAGTGTTGATGTTCAACGTCAAAATTTTGTTGGTGAACATTCCGAAGACGATGACTTTTTCAACATGGTGGTATCCTCGGCTCAAGGTAACCAACCTTATTTTATAAATGTGCAAGTGGATTCAGAAATGTTAGAGTGCGAGGTTGACACCGGTAGCCGTATTTCTGCGATCAATGACAGTTGCTATGAGTGTTTATTTAGTGACAGACCCTTGCAAACAGATAATTTGATTTTGCGCAGCTATTCAGGCTCAAAGATCGAACCACTCGGATATATTTTAGTTAATATTAAATTTAATAAGGTAATGGCTACTAATGTTCGATTGTATGTAATAAAAGGCGGCAGTAGGCCGTTACTAGGTCGAGACTGGCTCGCTGCTTTAAATGTAACACAAATAAACATTAATAAATTAATTGAAGAGGATAAATTAATCAGTCAATTGGTTAAAGAATTTCCTGAAGTGTTTACAGATCAGCTAGGCACTTGTAAGAAATCGTTACAGTTACAGCTCGTAGACAGCAGCGGGGTATACGTGCGCGCGCGGCCCGTGCCGCTAGCGCTGCGGGCGCGGGTTGAGCGCGAGCTCGAGCGTCTCCAGCAGGACGGCTCCATATACCGCGTCGAGCACTCAGAGTTTGGAACACCTATAGTGCCTGTAGTCAAAAGTAATGGGGAACTCAGGATTTGTGGTGACTATAAAATCACCCTTAATCCCAAGTTGAAACGTGATTTTTATCCACTTCCCCGTATAGAAGAGTTATTTGCGAACTTAAGTAACGGGGAGGAATTTACTAAAGTTGATTTACGACATGCATACGAACAGGTGCTTTTAGATCCGGAATCACAAAAATTTACGGCAATTACAACACATGTAGGGACGTTTGCTTATAGGAGAACGCCGTATGGTTTATCTTGTGTACCAGAGCAATTTCAGAAAATGATGGAGGAGACACTACGCGGCATTCCGGGCACGGTAGTATTTCTTGACGATATCTGCATAACGGGCAAAGATAGACACTCACACATGCGCAGTTTACGGGCTGTCCTCGAACGATTACGTCAAATGGGCCTCACTGTCAAATTGGAAAAATGTACTTTTTTACAAAAAAGTGTAACTTACTTAGGGTTTATTATCAATAGGGACGGGTTGCATCCCGACCCCGCTAAGCTCGACGCGATTGCCAAAATACCCACACCTACTGATGTGACACAATTAAAAAGCTTTCTCGGTCTTTTAAATTACTACGGGAAATTTATCCCTAACTTAAGTTCATTGCTCCACCCGTTGCACTATCTTTTAGGTAAAGGTGTTAAGTGGAATTGGGATTCGCGTTGTGCACAAGCAATGGAGAAAGCAAAGAAGATATTGTTAAGCGATAAGGTGTTGGCTCATTATGAGGAGGGGCGGCCGCTCGTGTTGTCGGTGGACAGCAGTGCGTACGGTGTGGGGGCGGTCCTAGCACATCGGTATGAGGATGGTAGCGAGCGGCCAGTCAGTTGCGCCTCGCGCACGCTAAACGGTGCGGAACGCAACTATAGTCAGCTAGACAAAGAGGCTTTAGCAATTTATTTTGGCATTACAAAACACCATCAATATCTCTTTGGTAGGCGGTTTACTTTGCTTTCTGATCACAAGCCCCTGACATATATTTTTCATGAAAAGAAGGGTATTCCGCAGACGGCAGCCAGTCGCCTGCAACGCTGGGCCGCACGACTGGCGGGTTACGATTTTTCAATAGAATTTGTGAAGTCAGCGGATAATGGTCCGGCTGACAGTTTATCACGTTTGCCCTTGGCACACGAGCGGCAACCCACTACTCACATAGATTATTTACATTATGTCGAAGAATCATTACCTTTAGATTTTAATGATGTAGCTAAAGAGACTCAGCGGGACCCGCTGCTTTGTAAAGTGATAGGTTACCTGTTGTTAGGGTGGCCGGCATCGCCTAGTTGTGATGAAGAAAAGGTATTTTTTGCTCGTAAAGAACATTTATTCACAGATCGTGGTTGTATTATTTATCAATATAGAGTGGTAATTCCACAAAAGTTACGACCAGTTATTTTAAAAGAGATCCATAGTGGCCATTTAGGCATGAATAAAATGAAAAACATTGCTCGTAGTTACGTTTACTGGCCCAATATTGATAGGGACATAGAGGACGCTTGTCGGGCTTGTAACGCGTGTAGGTCGGTGCGAGACGCGCCTACGCACGCTCCGCTACATCCATGGGAGTACCCGTTACACCCGTGGCAGCGCGTTCATGCCGATTTTTTTGATTGTGGGGGTAAACGATTTTTAATTATAATAGATGCCCACTCAAAGTGGATAGAGACAGTGGTCATGGGAAGTACATCAGCTAGTGCCACTATTACCACTTTACGATCTATTTTTGCTCGGTTCGGTCTTCCATCACAACTAGTGACCGATAATGGTCCGCCTTTCTTCTCGGAAGAATTCAAACAATATTGTCATAGAAATAGAATAAGACATTCAACATCGGCGCCATACAGACCCCAAGGTAATGGCGAGGCAGAGAATGCCGTAAAAACAGTAAAGAAAGCGATTAAACGAGCAATTTTTCAAAAAGAGGATATTTTAGCAGCTTTGTATCGCTTCTTATTTCAATATAGAAATTGTGAGCACGCCACTACAGCGGTGTCGCCGGCAGTGGCACTTTTCGGACGTCGCTTGCGCGGGCGCCTCGATGCGCTACGTCCGGACGGTGCGACTGTTGTACGCGCCGCACAGGACAGGCAGGTGGCGGCCGCCGGCGGTCGTCATAAACAACTCGCGGTGGGCGACCATGTACTTGCGAGAGATTATTCCAAGAAAGGGGACAAGTGGGCGAAGGGTTACGTATCAGAGGTAACAGGCCCAGTTTCTTGTAAAATAAACATTGGGGAAGGGGTGGAATGGCGTAGACACCACGACCAACTTGTCCCGCTTCGTGGACCAAGTCGCTATTCACTATCGCGTACAAGCACGCAGCCGATAGTGGAAGAAACCGAGGGGTCTGACGGTCAAGAGACACCTACAGAAGCGAAGGTGACTGGCGCGACAGATATGTGTGCTGCGCAGGCAGTGTCGGAAGTAGTAGATTCAGGAGATGAGTTTAGGGACGCGTTTGATGGTAATGATTTCGGTCGGGTTCAGTCGGAACCTCCTCCATCGCCGCCGCCAGACGCCTCCGCCCGTACCAAGAGAGCGTACAACAGGTCTAAGAATAAATATTAAACTTTGTCAACGTGTTATTATAATATCTTTTATTTGGTGTAGATTTAGTTATTGTTAAGTGTCTTTTTAACTGTATACTTTTGGTTTATTGGGGGGATGTGTAATGTAGGTACATTAATAATATTGTGAGGTGTCGGTAGATCTTAATAAAGTCAGTTAGACTCCAACCGTGGTTTCATTACGTTGCACCAGCCACCTTTTTAAGGTCGTCGATCCATCTAGCTGGGGGGCGTCCCACACTACGCTTGCCGATACGCGGTCTCTACTCCAGGACTCGTCTGCTCCACCAGCCATCAGTCCTTTGACAAACATGGCCAGCCCACTGCCACTTCAGTTTGCTCACTCTGCAGGCTATGTCGGTTACTCCGGTTCTTACTTTGTAAATATTACTAATTAATATTAGTAGAAGGTATTTGAAGTTTCGCTTAAATCACGGTCCGCTCCTCCAGGGCGTCTATTTATAAATTAATAAAGTGGTTCCGGCCGATGCTACAATGTTGCCAAGTTTTTGCTCATAACGCAGCCATAAACGTTCCTTAACTAATTAAAAGTACTTCACGACTTACTTTTAAAAGTTTGTGTTGTTTGCTGCAAGTTAGTTTGTTGTGCTTCCCGTGTATTAGGAGCGCGTGACGTCACAGCGCTCGCGACATTCCGCGCGCTTGTTGCGTCGCGTCGTACTCACCCGCAGCTCGCGACCGGACCCCCCCGCCGCGACCCCGCACCCGCCCGCGCGCCCGACGACGCAGGTGACTGATACCACACCATAAACAACACGTTTATTGCTTGCAATTTGTTTTGAAGACTCCGTACTTTGCCGTGATTAGAGCTCATTAATCAAACTACTGGAGTTTGTTTGACAAAACAAACTGTGCTGAAATTGTAAACCTTCGTAAACTTGTACTTTAATATACAAAGCACTAATGAATTTCTCAAAAGACTCTTCAGGCTTCATTAGATCAATATTTACCTTTGTACTGCTTACTTATCCAATCTACAATCGGCAATAGATGGCGGCGCGCCAGGCTTGAACACTTTCAAACAAAAGACGCTTACGTATAGAGGTGCCTTTGGAAAAAGTTGCAAACCAAAAAATATACAAGAAACGGAAGAGAGCGATCGTGATTGTGGCGCGCAACGGGCGCCGCAGGGGGTGAGACGCGTGGTGCAGGCAGGGGGAGGGGGGGGGGAGTTGCAGTAGTCGGTAGCCACGAGACATATCCACACAAGGACCAATCACAGTAAACTCAATTCGAACAAGTGCCACCACAGACTTTAAATATTAATAATAAAAACGGGGTGCGCTGTGTCGTGGACACGGCCGTGTGTTTTACGTGAATACGTGTACGTAACGGGTAATATTTTTTCGGGCGTATTATACAATAATGTATGTCAAAATCATTTTTAACTGATTTCAAAAAAGGAGGAGGTTCTCAGTTCGTCCGAATCTTTTTTATGTATGTTCCCCTATTACTCGAAGACGGCTGTACCAATTTGGATTTTTTTTAAAGAGTATACTTCTCAGGTAGTTCCATTGTTATCAGGTCAGGGTCTGATGATGGGATACTGGAGAAATCGAGGGAACTCTTCAAATATTATAGGCACACAGATAGCGATTTGGGTATTTTTATAGTAACTCGTGCATTTGCTTGCGGAAAGCACCATTTGGTGAAGTAGAACTGATGATGAAGACCACAGATGGCCACCGGAACTACTCAATAATAAGTATTTCACGGGTTACGATTCGATTACTTTAATATGGTTGCTAAGCAATTTATGCTCGTCACAAAGATGATGAGCAGGTGACATTAGATTATAGTAACTTAGATAAAATACAAACCAACGCGACCCACTAAAAACTGAAAAATAAAATAAACTTTTTTACAAAAAAAAAAAAAAACAACCGACTTTCAAAAAACAAACAGTACAAAGTGAAAAGACAGCAGATTGATGCGGTATACACAGATTTCCAGAAGGCTTTCGATAAACTTGACCACACACTACTTCTTAATAAAACTGCGTGCAGTGGAATCAGAGGGGACCTTTTACGGTGGTTTATATCTTACATAACTAATTGAACATAATATTTGGTTGACTCTTTTCGGGTCACCTCCGGTATACCACAAGGTTCCATTTTAGGCCCTTTTTTATTTTTTTTATACATTAATGACATAAAAGGCTGTTTTCAAAATTCAATGTTTCTTTCGCAGACGATTTAAAAGTCTATAAAATTATTTCTATAAAGTGTATTGTTTTAATTTCCAGCAGGATTTAGACGGAACAAGCGAAATGTGGGTGTACTATAGGTACACCTCTGCCTAACCCTTCGAGGAAACAAGGCGTGATGTTATGTATGTGTAGGATTTCGACCGTTTCTCTAGCTATTGCTCTCCGAATAAGCTTTACCTTAGTATTTCAAAGTGTCATGTTATAACATTTACCAAAAAGAAAAATATTATTGAGTTCGACTTTCGCCTTGCTAATGCGCCAATTGTGAAAGTAAGTTTTCTCCACGATCTTGGTGTTCTGCTAGATTCGAAGCTCCACCTGGATGCTCATATAGATAAAATTGTTAACAAAGCCTTCCAAATGTTTGGTTTTGTCATGAGATCTTCCAGGGATTTTCGTCGACCTTCCACATTTTTGATCTTATATAAATCAATAATTAGGCCACAGTTAGAGTTTGCAGTACCTATCTGGAACCTTTTTTACGTAAAATATAGTGAAAGATTAGAATTAGTACAACATAAATACCTTCGTGCTATGAATTTCAGATGTTATCGGAATAAAATGTCATACCACTTATTTCTTAAGAAGTATGATCTTCTGAGCTTACAATCAAGACGGAAACTTCTGGAAGTTATGACTGTGTTCAATGTGTGCCGCAATCATTTTGATTGTCCGGACTTAGGAGTCTGTGTCACCTGGTTCCTCGAACAGTTCACGTACGTGAGGTACGCCCTCGACGTCTATTTGCTACTACTCTCTGTAAATCCAGCGCTGGCTCGCGCTCACCACTTCATCGTTTGGTTGAGACATATAACAATGAGTTTAATTCAATCGACATTCTTTTTCTCCGTAAAAATGCATTAAGGAAGCAAATCCAAGCAATCTCAAAGGATCAGCAATGAAATATATAATATTTAATAATGTACGCACACAAATTTACTTTTTCTTTTGTAAATTTAAAAATCCGGTTATAAGTTCTAGGATGATGACTATTATATAGGTATTGTATGTGTTAATTAAAAGTATTTAAAATTGTAATCTATGGAGAACGTAGTGGGTAGCATAATTTTTTTAAATGTAGTATTTAAGATAATATGACTGTTTCTTATTGTGCTACTGTTTGTTTTTCCTTAAATAAATAAATAAAAGAAAAATAACTTTTTTTTTTTTTATTTGAGAAAGGTTTGCTCTTGACTCTAGTCTAGGTCAGAGGTGACAGAGACAAAGTCGACGATGGACTTTTATTTTGGAAGTTGGTGCTTCCGAAATTAAATTAATTTTTCACTTTGTAGTGTTTTTTTGGAAGTCTGTTGTTTTTTTTTATGTAAAAATTGAAACTCAAACGATTGTCGTATCTTCTTCGAGACAAAATCTATTCTAAACGGAAATTATGTGGCAGCGAAACGACCGCAAAATGGCGGGGCTTCCCCCTCCGCCGCACGCGATGTGTCAACGTCACCACTCAACGTAACTAATTCTTTGATCTTTTAGCTATCGAGTGGTATAATTACATTTTGGATGTAGAAGATAGATATGTAGTTGCAACACCAAACTGTATCTCCGATTTTGTTATCATCAGTTTTCTGAATGAACTCTCACTATGGAAGTAAAAAAGACGTACTCACGTCAAAACTTGAAATGCTTCGAAATAGACACAACAGGACATAAACAACTAACTCAGTAGTAGGTAGGTACTGTAAAGGTTGTCTGCAAAAGTCGACCTTACGTCGCTCAGGCCGCCGGTAGGAAAATAACTCTGGTTGCATTTGAAAACACAAGCGAATTTGGAATTAGCTTTAAAAATAATATGTTTGGTTTTTGTTTGGAAAAAAACTAGAGTGATATAATGGGCGCATAGAACGAAATAGGTTTTTCTTGAAATAAACGGAATAAATATAATTTTATTTATTAGTTACGCCCCCACATAATATTGCTCTACCATCAGTTCTCCTCTAGTGCTGACAGTACCAACGTACTCAAAAAATGACCAGAAATAATGACGTGTTCGAAACAGTGAACCTTCTGTGCTCGGCTGTCGTGCGACGCGGTGGAACACGTTACGTAGCAGAGCGCGCAGCAGAAGCAACTGATGTTATGAGCAACAAAGTTGCGCGCATCGATGTGCTCTGACATGCTCGTGACGATGTGCACTGACATGCTCGTGACGATGTGCACTGACATGCTCGTGACGATGTGCACTGACATGCTCGTGACGATGTGCACTGACATGCTCGTGACGCTGTGCACTGACATGCTCGTGACGATGTGCACTGACATGCTCGTGACGATGTGCACTGACATGCTCGTGACGATGTGCACTGACATGCTCGTGACGATGTGCACTGACATGCTCGTGACGATGTGCACTGACATGCTCGTGACGATGTGCACTGACATGCTCGTGACGCTGTGCACTGACATGCTCGTGACGATGTGCACTGGCATGCTCGTGACGATGTGCACTGACATGCTCGTGACGCTGCGCGGCATGCTCGTGACGATGTGCACTGACATGCTTGTGACGATGTGCACTGACATGCTCGTGACGCTGTGCACTGACATGCTCGTGACGCTGTGCACTGACATGCTCGTGACGATGTGCACTGACATGCTCGTGACGATGTGCGGCATGCTTGTATCGTCTGACATGCTCGTGACGCTGCGCGGCATGCTTGTATCGTCTGACATGCTCGTGACGCTGCGCGGCATGCTTGTATCGTCTGACATGCTCGTGACGCTGCGCGGCATGCTTGTATCGTCTGACATGCTCGTGACGCTGCGCGGCATGCTTGTATCGTCTGCAGTACATTCTCCACGCAGATGGTGCTACGTCATACATCACTAGTTTACAACTTCTCGTGGACGAGTTCGTGCCAGAAAGTATTTTTACTTCAAGTTACATACAACCAAATACACCAAACACCTACTTCTAAACTTTTGACACCGAACAGCATTCAGTATTTCTGTTTGAATGAACAGGAAGCAGTCTTCAACTTTGATTCCCAAATCCCCGAGTTTACACTTTCACGATAATAATTTGGCCGCATATTCTACTTATCAAAAATCTTAAGTTAATTCACTGACAGATGACACGAGATTTCCATAATGAAGAAGTAGATAGAAAATAGCGGTTCTGAACCAGCGTATACCAGTATAAGTAGATCCCTGTGATCGTACATGGCTGGTAGAAGCGGGTGGTCATTTTATGTTGGTTATTGGAGCTGTGTTTGAAACAGGAAGTGATTGTAGATAAGAAGCCTAGCATCGTAAACCATAATTATGTCACAAGAACCAACATCAAATAACCGCCCGCTTCTACCAACCGTCTACGATACCACGGCTTCTTATCAGCGTCGGAACTAATACTGCAACATTGTCGTCTACGATACCACGGCTTCTTATCAGCGTCGGAACTAATACTGCAACATTGTCGTCTACGATACCACGGCTTCTTATCTATACTCACTTCTTGTTTCAACCACAGCCTTACACTGGTTGCCAGTGGCCCAGAGCCATTATTTTCTATCTACTCGAAGGTGAGCAGTTAGGAAGGTTTTTTGAAAATTCATTCCCCAATGGAGTTAAATAGGGGATGAAAGTTTGTATGGAAAGTCGTCAATTTTGCCGATCCCATCAGGCACACGGCTTGTCATTGTTGTAACTTATATTTCAGATATATGATTGTATATGATTTTAAACAAAAACAAAATTATAGCAGTTGCTATCTTGGATTTACATTTTAACGTTACTATTGGCTTTAACACCCTCGATAACCATGAAAACGACACCCATGACGAAAAATTAAAAAATTTTTTCAGCCGCCATCTTGAATTTACATTTTAACGTTACTATTGGCTTTAACACCCTCGAAAACCATGAAAACGACACCCATGATGAAAAAAATTTGAAAATTTTCGGAGCCGTCATTTTGGATTTTCAATTTGACCAAATTCACACTTTTCCTCTCTCTCTATCGAGAGAGAGAGAGACAGTGTCTTTCCCTCTTTCTCTAACGAGAGGGAAAGTGTCAATTCGAGAGAAGAAAGTCGCATGGATAAGAAGTATGAACGCTTTTTCACGTGATGATTTCTACCAGTTCACTTCCACCGCAAGCAGTGTTAAAGAACTACGTTCCAATAATAATACAGGATGTTAGGCAGACGGTTGAGCATACGAAAATAACGGATCCGTGGGCCCCTCTACTACCTTACCTCGTGGCCCATTACGAAGACCCAGGCCACACGGATTTTTTTTAAATGACTTTATTTTTTTAATTCATAATTTGTGCTTGCTCAAACTTCAATCCTCAATAATTTCATATAAAAATAACAAAACTAGCAACATTTTTTTTATGTTCACCTAGCATAATTGTAGCATAAGCATAATAATCCTGTAATGTTCCCACTGCTGGGACACAGGCCTCCTCTCTTCCAGAGGGAGTGGGCTGTAATCTACCACGTGAGCCCAGTGCGGGTTGGTAGATGTCACATGTCTTCGAATTTTCGATTCTAGGACATTCCGGTTTCCTCACGATGTTTTCCCTCACCGTTTTGAGAGCAGTGGTGATTAAACTACTTACACAAAGTAAAGCTCCTGCCTGGGTTTGAACCCACGACTTACAACACGAAAGTCGGAGTTGTTACCACTGTGCAACCACTGTCCACGCAATAATAATAATTGTAGAATCTTATAAAATTCGTATTGACGCAGGTGATAGCCCTTAAACTACAGACGTACGCAACCGAGGTTCCCAGTCGAGAAGAGTTAATAAATCGAATAGTTAATAATTCTTAATTTAATAAGGAAAGTGGAGATGCTGCCACGAACTGCACTGATCGAAATACGAAAACGGTGCCGAGCAAATCAAAGGCATCAATTTAAACAATTTTTATAATTAAATGATGAAAATTGATAATTTTCTTGAGTGTTTTCATTATGTATTCTTGTAGATAATTTATTTAAATCCACGAATTATTTTTAACAACTTTACATGTTATTATTAAGCACTTCTTGCAACAATAGAATTCCGTCACACCTCACACTCGAACCATTTTGCCATTGTTTCATGTAATTTAATTTCACTTTTCGCAAAAGTAGTGTAACGAAGCAGGAGTTTGGTCGAATAAAATTCTTTAGTATTTTTAACTCACCGCTATATTTTTGAACAGAGTCACGTTCTTAGCAAAGTGTTGTCCAAGACTCACTATCCGAATTATGTTCTAACCTATTTATACTTTTACAATTTTAGTCAAAATACAATCAAGTAATTATTGGAAGTTGTATATAATATTAAATTAACTGTTTAAACGTAAATGTAAAGTAATCGAATCATTTCGCAAGAAGAGCATTTCTTAACATGAATTCTGACGTGACATATAACAATGACTGCACGATACGTCATACCCGGCGGATGCCTACTTGGTGTTGCCAGCAGCCGTTAACAGTAGAGTTCCGTGAAAAAAGGCCCGGATTGTTAAAATTAACGAATTACTCTAGTTGTTTTAAAAGAAATTGTGCATATTGCATACCTTTAGAACGGGCATTAACAAAAGATGTTTACCTAGAATTAGCACTATTCTATCACTCTTAGTATTTTTTAAAACGCAGATCAAATTCAGGGTCGTGGTATTTTTAAGGGTAATGATTTTGGCAGTCTATGTATGTATGTTTGTATGTTCCACCATAGCGCCTAAACTACTGAACCGATTTTAATGAATGAGGTGTCAATTGATTAGTAATAATGGCCCGGGTAACATAGACTACATAAATTTTCCACCACGGCTCTACCTTAACTAGATTTATATCTATGCATTTCTGGGTTTCTATTTGAATTATTTTCTTGTTTCGTCCTTTTTAGACCCCTTTTTTATGTAGTCGGTTATAGTTTTTTAACTTTATTTTTTTTTAAATTTATTTGTAGTTTAAGGGCTCGTATTTAATTTTCTATCAATCAAGTGCGTCAAATATGAAATTTATAAGATTCTAAAGTTATTCTAAGTGACAAAAAAAAGTTACCAGTTTGATTATTTTAAAATGAAATTATTGAGGTTTGAAGTTTGAGCAACGACGAATTTCGAATAAAATTTAAAAAAGGCATTTAAAAATTCCGTGTGGTCTGGGTCTTGTTATTGGGCCTACACACGTAGCAGATGGCCCCACGAATCCACCATTTTCGTATGTTCAACCAGACGCTTAAATATATAGGGTGTTAGGCGTCAGCCTAACACCCTGTATATTTAAGTTAAAACCTTTGTTCAGTTTTGTCTGGTTTCCAAGGAGTATGAAGTCGCTACAGTAAATAGTTTCTCGGAATGAATATGCGAAGTTTCCGGGCGTCGTCGCTAGCTTCAGGTAGGGGACAAACAAACTCGACTCCAGCGGACAAACAAATTTCGATATGAATACCAAATAATAACAAAGTTAGCGCACGAGAAAGCAAAGCTCTAGACTACGTCTCGGGCGAAAACAGAGCGCGATGACGCGATGCCGTGCGATGCTGTACCGCGCCAAATGTTACATTACATTACATTACAGATACGACAAAAGTTTCAAGATAAAGAACAAGAGCCAAAGCTGCTAATGTTGGCGGACACGGAGCCACACAAGATTATATTAGGTTTATTTGATTTATGTTTGGAAAGCTTTTGCTCAGACTTGGGACACAATATTGGCTATCAAAAAAGCTGATGTAACACAAAATTATTTGTTTGCCACTCGTAAAATCATATATCGAAAGCATTCAATTTTTAATAGTACTAATTCTGTCCCGCTGAGGTATCGTATATAGCCTTGCGTCTATCGCATAGCAGTCGCCGCGCACATGGGACTGCGTCGCAAGTTGGACGTGCCACCACCCACACACATCACACCCGACTGGAGTACGACGCGCACACATGCCAACTAAATTGGAAATTACAAACTCACAGACGCACCTTATAACAGTTTTGCGCCATGGATTATGGAAGTGCACAAAGGAGTATTCCAAATTCGCGATATGGTTCAAATTTGCTATTACTCGAGAGGGTTCAAATGATTACATCGCAGTAGCCGAAATACCCAATAATAAATGTTTCCAAATAAAAACTTCACAACTTCGGGATGAGTACCGGGGCCACAGATCATTTTGGAGCTATTTCAATAACGGATAATCAATGGAGTTCCTGAAGCAGCCGGCTCGCCGCACTCCAGCACTACCCGCCTCCCGCGGTGTGCAGCCAAACTTATATCAACTTGCAGCTACGAGCAGTGCTCACAAACAAATACTATTTTAATTAATTAATAATGAATGCCCATTATTTTGTTTAACAAGCCACTTAGAGTATTGCTGTTGTTGTAAAGCTTCTCATACTTTTACTGTATTGTGTTTGTAAGTCCTTACAAATTATTTTACACTTCATCGTGCTTTTATTGAGAGTCATTTCGTGTTAACTTGCTCAAATAAAAAAATACCGAAGACCTGTTGATAGATTAAAGAAATTTTTCTTGGAAATGAAATAAGATCCTTTCAGAACTTCTCAAGAGTAGACAAAAAATAATTCGTTCAAACTCAAACTGAAAGCATTTATTTCAAATAAACCAATTACAGGCATTTTTGAATTGTCAAAGAGTCGGTCAGTTAGTCAGAAAGTTGAAGCTAGCTGCCCATTCCAAAATGTAGATCTCTACGGAGAAGAACGGGCAAGAAACTCCACGGACACTCTTTTAAATCAAATATTGTTACAAAATATGGGTTATATCATTCATGTTGAAATTAAGTATGTGAGAACAATGTAGAAAGACGTGCACGTTAAAAGCGTCCGCAACAAAAAGGTAAAAACCAAAAACGATTCAAAAATTAAAATAAGCCGTAGCAGCTAAGAGATGACCAGTCCCTTTGACGGCGCCCGTTCACGAACATGACGCATGGATCAGCACCATTCAGCTCAACCATTTTGAAGGGAACCTAATGATCCAACACACACTCCACCACCAGCGAGATATTTGAGTGAGCATGACATACTCTCAGTCGCCAGGGCAAATTCAAGTCACTAAAAGACGTAACCAGTTAATGGTAGCTTCATAGTAGATATGTACACAGTGCTCACACATGTGCTATGTAATTATACAATACTAAGAGATTGAATATATATGCAAAGATAGTTTTTACAATCTTCAGCAGCTCCAACAAAATTTTCGAATGCTAATTAATTAGTTTCTGCGCCCTTGTGGAGCGGGACCAGCATTGAGCCAAACATTTTTGTCTGCGATGTAATCCCCGAACTTATAATATGCTTGGCTGCATAGTGTGCGTTTAATAGAAGATTTAAATTTCTTTTCATCCAGTTGGAGAATATGGGGAGTTATTTTATTGTAACACTTTAAAGAGTACCCCATGAAGGATGCGTCTACTTTAGCCAGTATGAAACCTGGTTGAACTAATTGGTCCACATTTCTACTCCTATAATTGTGTCGTTCATCTCTTTTACCGAAAAGATTTAGATTTTTCCTTACGTGCATGATGTTTTCATAGATATATTGACAAGGTACCGTCATGATGTTAATATCTTTAAACAGTTCCCTTAGAAAATCGTGCCTGCGGAGTCCATATATTGCTCTGATGGCTCTTTTCTGCAGAATAAAAATAGACTAGATATCTGCAGTCCCCATAGTAAAATACCGTAAGACATGATACTATTAAAGTATTTGAAATAGACTGGCCTAGCGGTATCTACATTAGTAAATTGACGGATTTTTCTCACGGCATATGCTGCTGAACTTAGCCGTCCTGCAAGAGATATTAAATGAGGACCCCATTGCAGCCTTGAGTCGAGTGTGATCCCCAGGAAAACAGTTTTATCGAAGAATTCTAGTCTCTCCTTATCCAATACTATGTCACAATCACTACTTTTAACATTCGGTAAAGCTAATCTTATGCATTTAGTTTTTTCCCCATATAATACTAAATTATTAGTAGTGAACCAATTTTGGACCTGCAGTAGGGCGTTATTTACGTCGTCAAGATTTGATGCACGTCTATTTATCTTAAAATTAAGGAGGTATCGTCAGCAAATAACATCATTTGTGGTTGTTTTTTTAATACATGGGGTAGATCATTAATATATACTAAAAAGAGGAAAGGACCCAATATCGAACCTTGTGGAACACCCATTTTAACTTTCAAACCGAGTGAATTGACACCATTTATTTGAACTTACTGTTGTCTATCATTTAAATAAGATTTTACTAAACTGAGCGCAAGTTTACCCAGTCCGTAATGCTCAAGTTTCAAGAGTAAGGTTTCATGATTTACGCAGTCAAATGCCTTGGAGAGGTCACAAAAGATTCCTATGACATCTTGAGCCTCCTCCCACGCTGTAAATATGTGTTTTAATAAGGTGACACCGGCGTCAGTCACACAACGTCCTTTGGTGAAACCATACTGCTGATCGTGCAAGATTTGGTTCGTTCATTCAATCAATATCTTTATAAGTCACATCGTTAATCCAACCATTTGTCTGTAATTAATAGAAATACTGTTCAAGATGTGGGTTCTGAATGTGAATCGAATTAATTAAAATAAAAAATAAAAAAGTTGCAACAAAAACACTACAAAGTGAAAAATAATTTTAATTTCAGAAGTTGGTGTCTTTGGATCTGTGTTTTAGGTTTTTGCCACCGACTTCCGAAATAAAAGTTATTTTTCACTTTGTAATGTTTTTTTGGAAGTCGGATATTTTTTTTTTTTTGGACAAACGTTTTATTTTTCAGTTTTTAATACTTAATACTTTATTGCATACCATAATGTGTACATATAATAGTGGTGGTGGTTGGTATGTTAAAACATCGAATCAATTATGGACCCTGTCGGGCACAGCAAAGTTAATTGTTTATAGGAGAGAGGATGGAGGCGTTTTTTGTTAAAAAAAAAATATATATTAAACTAAAATAGTATCATTAAAATTAGTATAATTTGCATTTATGGTACCTATTTATATTTTATAAAGGTATTTATATATTTGATTTTAAGTTATATTTATATATTTTCGTATTATATTGCACGATTTACATTATTAAAACTATAAATTATAATAAATTAAATATTTACAATATTACTGAGTCTTGTACAATGTTATTAATTGTGCACTGCTTAGCATATTCATTTTAAATTAATAGTATTTTAGTGTTTTAAAATAAATTTATATTCAAAGTGAAATCTAAAATGAACTGTAGGTATTATGTAAAAATAGTGTTTATTGTTGTTGAAATTTATCGCTAAAATATTTGTCAGTAGTGTAGATAGTAGCTTTTGATTATTAGAAATGGTTTAAATTTAAAGATATTATTTGTATTTTTGATGTATTCCGGTAACTTATTGTATATTTTAATGTACATAACAAAAATGTACTAGAAGAGTGCATTTTTAATCGTGAAGTGGGGATGTTTAAACTGCTTTCGTGTCTAAGTGCAATTCTAGTTTGGATATCTCCTCTTTTGGTATATTTTCGGATATTTTCGTACAAATTTACAGATTTCATGTATATAAGATGCAGGGCAGGATTAATATTTTTAGGTCTTTAAAGTGGGGATTTACAGGAGTCTGTATCTTTGATATTTATAAAATTGTAATAATTTTGTTCTGTAGAGTGAATAATGTAGGCGCGTCTGTACTAATTCCCCATGACTGCATACTTGAGCCATGCAAATGCGTACGCGTAATATGTTACTAGTGCTGTTTTGAGGTCTGTTGTTTTCTTGATTTCTCGGAGAGCGTATGAAAACTTGGATAATTTTGTTCTTACTTTTTGAAGATGTGATTTCCATTCTATGTGTGAATCTATGTCTAGGTCCAAAAGGGTGAATTTATTTACTGCTTCTAAGTTTGATCCGTTGTATTTGAAACTTAGAGGTACTTTTGGTCAGGGGTGGAAAGTTATTATTTTTGCCTTATTATAGTTAATTTCAAGGTTATGTTCGTTCATCCATCGTGTTGCGGTGTCCAGTATAGAACTTAATCTTTGGTCTAAATTTATATTATTATCACATGATGTTAAGATAGAGATACCATCGGCGAACAATACGCATGACTCATTGATATGGTTATGGAGATCGTTTATGTCAACAAGGAATAGCAGGCACCCTATCACACTGCCTTGTGGTATAGAAGCGTTTAAGGGCATGTTTTGGGATCAAATTAATTTAATTTCTTTTGATTTATGATTGCAATGTTCTATTTCTACAACTTGTTCTCTGTTTTTTTAAATAAGATGTAAACCATTCGTAACTCTTTCCGCGGATACCGATGTTATATAGTTTATTTAATAATATATTTTAGTGGATCGGTTTGTATGATAATTTATCTAAGTTACAATAGCCTAATGACAACTGCTCATCACCTTTCTTGCACTGTCGTGTCAGCAACCTGTAATACGAGTGCTTACTGAACGGAGAAGTGAAACGCTTGTACTGCAACTATTGACTTTGTCGATTATACTGCGAGTCATCGATTTTGAGAGTTTCCTGAATTTCCTTTTATCTTTGCATTTCCGAGACTTTCGCCGACCGCATAGTTTAAGTCACGTCACACGGACGGGGCGGGCCGGAGCGGAGCGGGCCGGAACGGAGCGGTGGCTGTCGACTTCGACTTCTTTTACTTCGATTTTGTATTGGACCACCTCGCTTGGAAATTTTCGTGTAGCAAAATCCTGTCTGACGTTTTAAAAGAAATGATACGAAACAAAAAACACATCAATAGTAGAACAGTACAAATCAAATCAAATCATTTATTTCTTTGCAAACATGGGTATAGTACATAGGTGTTTTTTATAATAAGGTTCTCCATATTTTACCGTCACATGGGCATGCAAAGGTTTACAATACCAAATAAAAAATGAAAAATAAATGTCAGATCATTGGAAACTATACTAAAATACTAAAAAAATGTCAGCGTGGTTACAGAAATAAAAAATAATAAGATAACACAATGAGAGGATCACAATAATTATGTCAAACAGAGTAACAGAATGTTAATCAGTCAGTGAATCATCATTGTTCAATGTTACCTTTGGACATTGACTCAGCACTCTGCCTGCCTCATGCGGTCCAGTTAAAATATTGACTTGGTTGCATATTACACGCATAGGACACATAGAATTAAGTATAATAGTGTGTGTTAAGAGAAACTAGTATATAAGCAGAACATTTTGTAAATAAATCAGATTTGAATTTTATATTCTTGTCTCATTACCCCTCACTGTGGCCAAGACACCTTTAGCCATCTCCGATCAGTCTCGTGAGTCTGCGTGACTGGCAGTGAGTGTACCCTTCCCGAACCTGGTATTCCTGTCTACTATCCGTCTGTTACCTTAGGTCGCATGGTGCAGACATCCTGTACTTATCTATATATTTATTTATCACACACTAAGTATATGGTAGGCTAGGGACTGTTAGGCTTGTAGGTCTTTGTAGGTTCCTTAACTTATCATATATTTCCATGTACCGTCACACCCTTGACAATATTACGGCCTTACGTGACGTTTGTTAAGGGTGGATGTACATTTTGGTCCTTCGAGCATTTGAATCACGCGGTTCCCCTTGCCCAGAGTAGGGATAGACTTTGACAGACTGACATTTTGGAGAACTGGGGGCTGGTGTGCTCAACAAAGCACCAGTTTTCGGTAATCTGAAGAACATTGTACTAGGGTATTCTGTCGGAAAGCCTCTCGTTGCGGATCGGTCACTGGCCTCCCACAAGCGGGTCTCACCAGCTGATTGAGAAGTCGCACAAATATAACAAGAGCGCAGATACCACTAGTACGGACTTGACTGTTAGAGTAGGGTAGGGCGTTAGGGAAGAAGAAAGAAGAGCACAATGGAGATACAGGAAATTAACGAATTAATCAAGAGCCAGGAAGCGGATTACAACGAGATCAGAAGAGTATTGACAAACATAAAAAAAGACTCGCCCACAAGAAAAACAGAAAAATACATCAATGAGAGAAAAAGAACCTTATACCAAGTTTTTCAGCGAGTTCAAGAAAACCATACAAGACTACAGGAACAGGAGGTGTTATCAACTCATAAGTATATGACTACAAACTACTTTGACAACATTAAAAAATGTTACGACGAAGGAATCGAGTACCTCGAAAAATGCGAAGAAAGGCTACAACATGTACAAAGTGTCTACGAACCACGACTTTTAGATGAAGAGGAAGACAAGGATGGAGTCAGTAGCCCAAAACTATTTATACAGCTATTCCGAATGTCACAGATAGCTAAGAAAATATCTCAGGCTAAGGAATCTGTAATACAAAATAAGCCGATATGGCACTTACAAACACTATTACAAACATTACAAAAACAATGGCTAGAAATCGAAGAAACTCACATCGAACTACTAATGGCCGAAAGTACACTGGACAACAGCTACTTCAGAGATACT
Source organism: Fissipunctia ypsillon (assembly GCA_947568875.1). NCBI lineage: Eukaryota > Metazoa > Arthropoda > Insecta > Lepidoptera > Noctuidae > Fissipunctia > Fissipunctia ypsillon. The sequence goes on from OX387662.1 coordinate 290,365, forward strand.
TGTTTCGAAAAAACGCAGAAAGATTATGAAATTACTACGGAGTTATTGGAAGAAAGAATCTTTCAAATCTCAGATGAAAAAGTTATTACGACAAAATCCTCGGGAAAACTTCCACGAATAAGTATTCCCATATTCACGGGGAACTATGACTCTTGGGACACATTCCAAGACTTATTTAGAAAAATTATTCACGAAGATAAATCGATTTCTTCAACAGAAAAAATGCAGTACCTAAAAACACACGTAAAAGGCGACGCAGCAAGATTAATACGTCATCTAACAATAAGCGAAATAAATTATGAAACAGCTTGGAAGTTGCTGACGCAGAGATATGAAGACGAGCGCATGATCGCTACTAAATTTATTGACAAACTATTAGATTTGCCTAAAATGCAACGAGCTAACGCGGCACAATTACGAGACATGCATGACACTGTAAATGAATGTCTTGAGGCACTAAAAAATCAACGCATAAACACATCGTCTTGGGGCCCGCTATTGATAAGAATAGTCAGTAGAAAATGGGATGAAGAGACAAATACGAAGTATGAAGATCAACTACAAAACCGAAATAAAATACAATCCTTTGACGAGATGATGAAATTTATGGAAAACCGTTTCAATTGCCTTAAGTCTTTTGACGGATCTACATCATATACAAACAAGCAACTATCACGGGACAGACAGACAACGGAAAAATATAAACGTTGTTGGTTTTGTCAAAATAACGACCATACTATTCATCACTGCCCTAGTTTCAAGGCGTTATGCGTCAACGATCGATACAAGGCTGTCGCGCAAAAAAGAATGTGCAAACGTTGCTTAAATCACGATGATCAGAAACAATGTGTGAGTGCAGTTTATAAACAATGCGAAATTTGTCAACATAAGGGTCACAACGTTCTATTGCATCAATCTAGGCCGTTTCAAAACAATGACAACGCTAAAAAATACGCACCAAAAAATACAGGTACAGAGAAGGCACAAAATATAGCGACTTCGAACTTATCTGCAACAAATACTGACGCTACAAACACTACTTTACTAGCTACTGCCATAGTAAGAACTACCGCGTATGACGGGATGCCGCAGTTGCTGAGAGTATTGTGTGATCAAGGATCAGAAGCGTCATTCTGTACTGAAGAAGTAGCACAATTGTTATCATACCCACGACAAAAAATCCAAGCCGAAATAAAAGGTATCGGAGATGAAAAACCAAAAACGTCAAACTACACAATCAACATTACTCTACAACCAAGGTATTCCAGCGATTACAAACTACCAGTAACGCTAATAGTACTACCAAAGCTAACAAGTTCCCTACCAAGGAATGATCTACAACAATTACAAGAAAAAATCTTGGATAATGCACTTGTAGCAGACCCAACTTATTATAAAAAGGGACCTATTGATATTATATTAGGTGCCCAAGAATACAGCAGAATATTACTACAGGGTTTCGAAAGACTAAGGGACGGAATTATCGCTCAGAATACAGAATTAGGGTGGATTTTATCCGGATTTTATCCCAATGAAACAAAGAATGGAGTTAAAATACTCAGTATGGTGGCTTGCACCGAAGATGTACGACAACTTACCAAATTTTGGGAATTAGAAGAAATTCCACAAAATTACGAACTTACAAATGATGACCAGACCTGCGAAAACTACTATAAAGAAACAACAATAAGAAACCCAGACGGAACTTACACAGTACGACTTTCTTTAAAAGATGCAAACGTAAACTTAAACTTAAACGGTGAATCACGCAGGAAAGCCGCTGCACGGCTACTACAATTAGAACGACAGTTCGCAAAAAATGAAAATTTACGACAACAATACATTGACTTCATGAATGAATACCTACAAATGGGTCATATGAGAAAAGTAGGTACAACGAACTACAACTCAGGAAAATACTACATACCACATCAGGCAGTAATCAAAGAAGACTCATTAACTACAAAACTACGCGTGGTTTTTGATGCGAGCAGTAAAAGCAGCACAAAAATAAGCCTTAACGACAATATGTATAAAGGACCACGATTACAACAAGACTTATCCACTATACTTCTACGATGGCGAAAACACAAGTTTGCCTTTATGGCAGATATTATGAAAATGTACCGTTTCATAAAAATTAACGAATTAGACTACGCACATCAAAGGATACTATGGAGATTTTCACCAAAACACGCAATTAGTGAATATGAACTTACAACTGTAACCTACGGTACAACTAGTGCCCCCTATCTTGCGGTACGAACATTGCAACAACTTGCGATAGACGAACAAAACAATTACCCAATTGCAAGTCAAGCTACTTTACAAGATTTCTACGTGGATGATATTTTATCCGGAGATTCCCAGGAAAGCGCAGCTAAAGAGTTACAGAGTCAGTTAATAACCATGTTAAACAAGGGCGGTTTCAAACTACGAAAATGGTCCTCAAATAGTTCAGAGCTACTGGAAAATATACCAGTGGAAGACAAAGACGATCAACTGCTCAAACTACCGTTAGACGAGTCCAGGAAGTCATTGGGCATAATATGGTCACCACGGGAAGACAGTTTTCATTTCCAGATAACTATAACGGAAAATAAAAAACCAACGAAAAGATTTATTATGTCAGAAGTTGCGAAAATATTCGATCCCTTGGGCTGGTTAGCGCCAATTATTATTAAAATGAAGCTGCTCATACAAGAACTCTGGACGAACGAGATAGGATGGGATCAACCTGTTGATGACATAATCCAGAAAAAATGGGTTGAATTACAAAACCAAATTAAAAGCATAGAAGAAATTAAAATACCACGATGGTGTTACATAACAGACAGCACAGAAATTGAGCTATACGGTTTCAGCGACGCTTCCGAAAAAGCTTACGGAGCGGTGGTATACAGCCGCGTAAAAATCAATAACATTTACTACGTTACATTATTACAAGCAAAATCGAAAGTGGCGCCAAAGAAACAAAAAACTACTCTACCTCGACTTGAGTTATGCGCTGCACTGCTACTAGCCGGTTTAATGGAAAAAGTAAAAGAAGCGCTTATCTGCAAGAACATTACGATATTTTGTTGGACGGATTCTATGATCACGTTAGGCTGGATAAGAGGAGAGCCAGAACGGTGGCAAACGTTCGTAGCCAATAGGGTGTCTCAAATTAAACAACTTTTACCAAACGCAGAATGGAACCATGTAATTTCTGCTGATAACCCGGCTGATATCGTTTCAAGAGGTCTTGAGCCGGAAAAATTGATTAACTATTCACTGTGGTGGAACGGGCCACATTGGTTAAAAACCAACCAGATTCCTATCACGAAAGGTATGCCGCAGACGAACCAAGAAATCAAAGTGTGTCATACAACTACAACTGAGATTGAAAATAATGATCTCTGGAATAGATTCTCCAGTTTAGATAAAATGGTAAGAGTGTTATCTTACTGCTACAGATTTACAAACAAACAATCAACAAATAAGCTACTTACTAGTAATGAACTAAACGTGACAGTAAAAAGAACAAATCCAGAAGAAGTTAGAGAAGTTCCAAGCAAAACTAAATGAAGCAATATCGTTCATGAATAACCACAATGTTTGGTATAAATCGATTGACAAAAATCATATCAAGATACAAGTAATGCAAACCTACGAGTTAGCAAACAATTTTATAAACGAAATTATGGACTATTATAAAGGCTTACTTGAAATTTATACACAAAAAACCACTATATACAGTATACTAACACCAAAACACATTAGCAAAATTATACAAATGGCAAATCAAAAACTACCATCAAACTTAAAAATTATTCAGGGTCAGATAATACAAACAGAGATGAATGTTAATACTACGCACATAAGAGTGTACGCGTACTTCCCAATACACGACATCACAAAGTATACTCTGATACACGTAACGCCAATTCCAGAAAGGAAAACAGATGGATCTTTCGAGTGTTTAACGATACAGCAGACATTCATGGGTTTCGATTACAACAACGAGCGCTACTTTGAATTAAATCAAGACGAATTTAAAGACTGCCTTCAAAGTAACACAGAGTTTGTCTGCTATCCCGTAGCTGTCAAGAACATGCAATTAAATAAAAATTGCATAGTTGAACAACTCTTCAGAACAGAGAACGACACCCACACCCAATGCACGTCAAAGACCTTCAAAATTTCGACAGATGTTGTATGGAAACAATTATACATGCAAAACACCTGGCTCTTCATTGCAACAAAATCGGTTGCCATATCGATTGTGTGTGACGGCCAAAGACAAGAAATAACGATACAAGATGTCGGAGTTCTCTATATTTCTGAGAATTGTGTCATTAAAACACTAAACAACATACTTGCTGCAAAAAGGACAACGACTATAACAGTACTAGCGTCTTATTCCAAAACGACGAACTTCTCCATTAATACGCAAATCCTACCAACACATATAAAAGACATATCCAAGGAAGAATTAGTTTTAGACAAGTCAAAGGGAATTTTCGACCATTTACTCACTTCGGAAACAAATTTACAAACTCAGCTAGACAACACAATTTGGAAACAACTACAATCACATACATACATCGCCAGCATTAGCACCTCACTTGTCATTATAAGTTTAGCATGTGTTTTAATTTATTTCGGCCCACAGGTATTGAACAAATTTCGAGCCACCATTGCAGCAAGAAGGAAGACTACGCCACCTATGCAGCAACCAACAAACTGCCCACCACACCCGCGACAAACTCCACAACGGTACGGCATTCCACACAGCGTGCCCACCCCGTCACAACAAACTGAACAAGGCCAGGCCAGACCATACGAGACCATCGAGTTGTACCAATTGGAGTCCCGTTCCTGAGAGTCGCCAGAATGTTCAATGTTACCTTTGGACATTGACTCAGCACTCTGCCTGCCTCATGCGGTCCAGTTAAAATATTGACTTGGTTGCATATTACACGCATAGGACACATAGAATTAAGTATAATAGTGTGTGTTAAGAGAAACTAGTATATAAGCAGAACATTTTGTAAATAAATCAGATTTGAATTTTATATTCTTGTCTCATTACCCCTCACTGTGGCCAAGACACCTTTAGCCATCTCCGATCAGTCTCGTGAGTCTGCGTGACTGGCAGTGAGTGTACCCTTCCCGAACCTGGTATTCCTGTCTACTATCCGTCTGTTACCTTAGGTCGCATGGTGCAGACATCCTGTACTTATCTATATATTTATTTATCACACACTAAGTATATGGTAGGCTAGGGACTGTTAGGCTTGTAGGTCTTTGTAGGTTCCTTAACTTATCATATATTTCCATGTACCGTCACACCCTTGACAATATTACGGCCTTACGTGACGTTTGTTAAGGGTGGATGTACAATCATTAAGAAAATCATCAATCGTGTAATAAGTTTTCATAATTAAAAAATCAGTTGGCGCCCTTTTAAATTTTAATGTGGTCATATTTTTTCAGTTTTAGGTACTTTATTATATATCAGTGGGGCGATACCAAAAAAACTTTTCTTCATTAGTGTGGTTTTACATTTTACTTGACATAATTGATTGATGTATTGAGTCCGTATTGGATTTTTCTTAACATCTGATAATTTTTTAAATAGATGTGGGTTACATTTCACAAACAAAGGCGTTTCTATTATATATAAACAAGGCAAAGTTAAAATTTTTAACGATTTAAAATAGGGAACACAGTACCTCGGAGATCTCTGTCCCGCCCCCGCGCCCCGCGCCTCACGCCTGTGTGACCTGAGCGCAGCTCGTGGTGTACCTACACTCAGCTGGGGACTCACAATTGAAATGTAATATTCAGTTGGTCGGTCAGTGCCACCAGCGGCATGGCTCGTTTATACCGTCTCGTTAAAAGCCCTGCTTTGAATTTATCAGTTTAATCTCATTCTGTTTGCGCATCAAACGACACAAAAGCGAGATTCCTTCCGTCGACGAGCAGATTCGAGAGTTCACTCTGACGGTGCTTTTTATTACCTCGCAGTGCACTAAATAGAATTACTTCGAGACATGAAACGTGTTCAACGAAACATTTCTTGCTCTACACACCGAACACTAAACAGGATTTTTAGATTTCGTTATGGATTGTGTAACTCTTGACCAACGTCGTCGTACGAGGTACTTATTGTGTTATAATGATTACATAATCGTAGTTGTCGCTAACTAGTACTATGGCCACTGGGGTACTTTTATTCGGGTGCTCCATTTAATGAATAAATAAAATCTGCACCATTTTTATAAATAAACGATATTATTACTATTTTGGTTTTTAAATTTAATTTTCTCAGGTTAGTACCTGGTATTTTCAGAATCTCACGGGTGCGAACCAAGGTGAGATTCTAGTTATTATTCTGAGAAGATAAATTAATTATTATTTCGTTTATTAATTTTCGTTTCTTATGTTCAACATTTTTAAATATTTCTTAAAATAAAAAAATAAAAAAAAACATTTAACAATATAAAAATATAGAAGTCCGCCGGTATCGGGAGCAGGGTCCAAGCTACCGGTGGTTAGGGCTGCAAAGACAGGAACCTCCTCACAATACGAGCCGTATCGAGGAGTACTGCCTTCTGGATCAGGCTCTTGATCCAACCGCCTAACGACAGCCTCGAGAGATGTTGGTTATTATTATTAATGACGTAAGTGAGTTGAAAACTTTTCTAATTCGCGCGTGTCGCAGGGCGCAGGCGGAGCGGCGAGGGGGCGGGGGGGGGGGGGGAGCTAATGGCGAACAAGTCGCCCGCGGTCAGCTCGCGCTGTTGTCGTCACACAATAACAGCTTCACGTTATTATTATTATTACACTGTGACTAGATGATAATTATGGTGATATTATTTGGCAGCAGTGCTTTATCAATGTTACATATTCAGTGTCATTAATTTAATTTAATTTGTATTACCTTAAATGGAGTGGCTAACAGTGTTTAATCCACCTCACTATTTACTTTTCTACTTCAACGTGATTTTGTATTATTTTATTACGTATGTTAAAATGTACCAGCGATTGTAGCGTACATAGCAAATAGTTAGACAATGCATACAAGACGCGCTGTGCAGCGCGATTCAAACTTTATTGTACGTTACAACACATATTCATGCGCATTACACATTATACACCGTATTAACTCGACGCAGATTGAGTCAATTAATGAACCGAATTAATGCTGAAGTGGATGTAACATGAAACATCACTGGTATCTGCAGGTTGGCCGCTGCACCGCCACCGTGCGGCGCTCAACATACCGGGCGGGCAACTGACGACTAACATGAAACATCACTGGTATCTGCAGGTTGGCCGCTGCACCGCCACCGTGCGGCGCTCAACATACCGGGCGGGCAACTGACGACTAACATGAAACATCACTGGTATCTGCAGGTTGGCCGCTGCACCGCCACCGTGCGGCGCTCAACATACCGCGCGGGCAACTGACGACTAACATGAAACATCACTGGTATCTGCAGGTTGGCCGCTGCACCGCCACCGTGCGGCGCTCAACATACCGCGCGGGCAACTGACGACTAACATGAAACATCACTGGTATCTGCAGGTTGGCCGCTGCACCGCCACCGTGCGGCGCTCAACATACCGGGGGGCAACTGACGACTAACATGAAACATCACTGGTATCTGCAGGTTGGCCGCTGCACCGCCACCGTGCGGCGCTCAACATACCGGGGGGCAACTGACGACTAACATGAAACATCACTGGTATCTGCAGGTTGGCCGCTGCACCGCCACCGTGCGGCGCTCAACATACCGGGCGGGCAACTGACGACTAACATGAAACATCACTGGTATCTGCAGGTTGGCCGCTGCACCGCCACTGTGCGGCGCTCAACATACCGGGGGGCAACTGACGACTAACATGAAACATCACTGGTATCTGCAGGTTGGCCGCTGCACCGCCACCGTGCGGCGCTCAACATACCGCGCGGGCAACTGACGACTAACATGAAACATCACTGGTATCTGCAGGTTGGCCGCTGCACCGCCACCGTGCGGCGCTCAACATACCGCGCGGGCAACTGACGACTAACATGAAACATCACTGGTATCTGCAGGTTGGCCGCTGCACCGCCACCGTGCGGCGCTCAACATACCGCGCGGGCAACTGACGACTAACATGAAACATCACTGGTATCTGCAGGTTGGCCGCTGCACCGCCACCGTGCGGCGCTCAACATACCGCGCGGGCAACTGACGACTAACATGAAACATCACTGGTATCTGCAGGTTGGCCGCTGCACCGCCACCGTGCGGCGCTCAACATACCGGGCGGGCAACTGACGACTAACATGAAACATCACTGGTATCTGCAGGTTGGCCGCTGCACCGCCACCGTGCGGCGCTCAACATACCGCGCGGGCAACTGACGACTAACATGAAACATCACTGGTATCTGCAGGTTGGCCGCTGCACCGCCACCGTGCGGCGCTCAACATACCGGGCGGGCAACTGACGACTAACATGAAACATCACTGGTATCTGCAGGTTGGCCGCTGCACCGCCACCGTGCGGCGCTTAACATACCGGGCGGGCAACTGACGACTAACATGAAACATCACTGGTATCTGCAGGTTGGCCGCTGCACCGCCACCGTGCGGCGCTCAACATACCGCGCGGGCAACTGACGACTAACATGAAACATCACTGGTATCTGCAGGTTGGCCGCTGCACCGCCACCGTGCGGCGCTCAACATACCGGGGGGCAACTGACGACTAACATGAAACATCACTGGTATCTGCAGGTTGGCCGCTGCACCGCCACCGTGCGGCGCTCAACATACCGCGCGGGCAACTGACGACTAACATGAAACATCACTGGTATCTGCAGGTTGGCCGCTGCACCGCCACCGTGCGGCGCTCAACATACCGGGCGGGCAACTGACGACTAATTGATCGTGTTTATGTATTTATGTATTGCCTCCACCGAGCAGAGACACTTGAGAAACAAACCGGGTGTACGTTATTTAAGGTGTAGAGGCTTTTCTTTGCTTTTTGATTTTTCTACAATTTTGTTTGCATAGCAATCAGTTTCATATCACTGATTGGAATCATGGGACATCCAGGCACAGGATACAGGGGACAGCCAGGGGACAGGGGACAGCCATAATGTCCCGAGCCCGGCTAATAGATCCCACGAATAATGAGCGACTTAGCGGCGTCTTCCGTGGCTTAGTGAGCTAAGATCATGGCGAAAGGAGACAGCGGCAGCGAGCGCGGACTATTGGCTTTGATTTCTGGGAAAGCCCAATTGAAAATTACCATTCAGGACATAGTCAACATAGCATTATTGGCTGGTACACAATGTGGAGACGACATAACGACAATAAATGAAAACACTGACAAACTCAAACTCAAAGCATTTATTTTAAATAAACCAATTACAGGCATTATTGAATTGTCAAGGGTTCGATCAGTCAGAAAGATGAAGCTAGTTGGCATTCTGAAGCGTAGTAGGTTCCTATGGAGAAGAACCGGCAAGAAACTCCACGGACACTCTTTTAAATCAAAATATTTTTACACAATATCAATAATAATAATGAGGTACCGTATCATAAGTATGTGCCCAACCCAGTTCTCGAAAATGACCATGTCACGTTGTACTGGGATCGGTCTATCTTTACTGATAGGACTACTGCCGCCAATAAGCCTGATATAGTGGTGATAGATCGATTACAATGTTTAATACATATTACGATGTTACAGAAACAAATAAAATATCTCGACTTAGCGCACGAGGTTGTTAACATGTGGAATATTAGCTCGGCTGTCATTGTGCCGATTGTCGTAACGCCTCGATCAACATCTCTCGAGGCTGTCGTTAGGTGATTGGATCAAGAGCCTGATAGTACTCCTTGATGCGGCTCGCATTGTGAGGAGGTCCCTGTCTCTGCAACCCTAACCACCGGTAGCTTGGACCCTGCTCCCGACACTGGCGGACCACTATTTTTTATATTTTTAAATGTTTTTTTTTATATTTTCTTAACAAATATTTAAAATAGTATTTTATAAAGAAAAAATATTGAATAAACGAAATAATAATAATATCGGTATATATCATAGTAAACATGTATGTGTGGTGTATTATAAGTTTATATCCTATTTATGTACCTATTCTATTTGTATGACGTTGGTCTATACACCTTGTTCAAGCGTATGATGATTGTTCTATACACCTGTGATACGATAGAAACCCGGGGATTATGAATAAAACCGCCCGTGTTGAGTGTGGTAAAATCACTGATATATTTTATTACTTAGTCGATTCACTAAATGATCGCGCGTATGCAAACGCTGAGTAAGCTTAACCTACTTAATAATTATGAAATGTGCGGGTTCACCGTACATACTGCCAACTCTAAAGGAGAAGACGATGAAATGATGTTAAGCCAAGATGAAACTTAGTGTCTAAATACAACAACAATGATGACTTAGGATAAATGATACAATATTTCATTGGATGCTGATACAAGGTGATCTCAACAATACTACTCTAAGTATTACTATTACGTACATATTAACACTAAATTGTCTGGTTTTGTTCTAGTGAATATTTCACCATAGGGGAGGTCCCTTTATTTACACTTTTGGTTGACTCACTTATATCACTGAACTCACTAATCACTGGCACTGGCACTGTTTCACGCGCGCACTCAGTAGAACCCGATCCCGTGGGGCCAGCTCGGGCCTCCGCCCGCGGGGCTCACTCGCCCGCCGGTGCTCGTACCTCCAACATCTCACGCTGCTGCAGCTCCGAAGCGGCTCGGCACTTACTTCTCATAATGAAGTATAAGCCTATGCCGCCCACGATGAGAACCAAGGCCAAGGTAACGTACACGACGGAATAATGGTGGATGTCGTGGACGTTTAATTGCGTAGAAGATTGTTCCTTTAAATTGGTTATTTGGTCTCTCAGCTGATTCCACATATGGGTGTGGTTTTCTGGTACGTCGAAATCGTTGGGCAAAGTTGTGTTTATTAAGGAGTTCAAAATGGAAACCTCTGGGACTTCGATATTTGATCGCACGTTCATATAGTGCAAGTAGTTGTTATGCGTGTGAATACTGTACGAATCCGATTTCAGTGTGCATCCCTGACCTAGGTCAATGATACCACTGCCTCGTATAACTGTCGTTGTTGAGTCAGCAATACAGGAAATACGGATTTCACATGACTCACAACAGGTGTAAAGCCAGGAGTTCGAGTTATGTAAGTTGACCCAATAATTGTGGCACGTGGACACGTCTTGTTTACAAGCGCCTGTCATATCACTTACAGTATTAATATCGCATAACGATTGTTTTATTCCCAGATTGTAAACAGGCTTCTCAATGGAGCAAAGTAGCCGATTGTTGCTAACGATATGAAAGCATGATTGCAGGTCACTATCTGATAGAAGAAGGGCGAAGTCCTTTTGTATATTATAGGCAATATATGGCGAGCTTGGGACAGTGCGAACCTGATACGACCCCCTTTTCTGAGGGATGGGTATGATTCTATCTAACTCGAAAATATCTTTGCTTACAAGCGGAATCTTGATCTCTATAATAAGATAGCCATCATAAAGTGTTGCAGACGCCTTCATAAGCTTGTACAGCTCGGATAGGTTTGATGACTCAATCGGGGTCATTAGATTTCCTTGCAATTGCCCAGAGATTATGTTGATCTGACGAGCCAGCTGTTCGGGAGTCAAAAGGTACGGGTCGATGCGACCGTGGCTGATGTCTGTCACGGTGTTGATAAGTGTGTGTTGGATTCGCATTAGGTTTGACAGTATGATACTCGCAGCCAGTGCGGTTGACGTTACATAAATAGTGTTTCTGTCGTCCAGGCGCACCTTATTGATATCGTCAGTAACATTTTTCAAATGTTGTTTTATAAATTTGAACTGTTTGTTCATAGTCTCCTCGCTGCGTCTCAGAATGTTGTATTCCGATTCCAACACTAAGGTTTGATTCTTCAATAATGTTTGAAGATGATTTTCATTACTGGCAATTTTTTCTATGTCTTGCTTATATTGTTGAGCGAAGTTATCATCTAAAACTCCGAACAGTGTGTTTGCTAGGTATCCTACTCCGTTTATTAAACCACGTTTTTGCCTTCTTGCGTTTGGGGTTTCAAGGAGTTTCTGAAAATGCTCAAGTTCCTTTACTTCGTGCTCTAGTTGTAAGATGACGCTGTCGTATTGCGAACCCATGCAATCAGCGGTTTGTTTTAAATGTTTGACATAGTTTTTAATAGAGACTGGTATACGATCTTCTCAGCATCCATCCTCTCGCAACCTTTAAGCCATATAGGTCCTTCCCACCACAAAGATTGGTTTAATAATTGATGAGACGTTATACCTCGCGTAGCGCAATCAGCTGCGTTTTCTTCCGAGCTGACATGACTCCAGAATTCTGCCGGGACAATGTTGGTAATCTGCTTAACTCTGTTCGCAACAAATGACTTCCATCTCGATATATCACCGTGTAGCCAGCCCAAGTCTATCATGGAGTCTGTCCATGCATGAATCTTCATATTTATATTGGGTAAGGACTCAGTGACCTTTTTTACCAGTTGGGATAGAAGTAGTGCGCCGCACAGTAGCACAGTAGTGCGCCGCACAGTAGCACAGTAGTGCGCCGCACAGTAGCACAGTAGTGCGCCGCACAGTTCCAGTCGAGGGAGAGATGTTGTATTTGCGACCGGTGCTAACTTTGTTTTCGCAGCAACAATAGTCGATGTGTAGTCGCCCTTATTGTTCTTGGTGACAAGGTAAATTACGCAAGCGTAAGCTTTGTCCGATGCATCGCAAAATGCATGTAATTGACAATTATTTTCTGTATTGCCTAAGTATCTTGGTATGCGAAATTTGTCGATGCAGGTTAAATCTTGTTTTAATTTATGCCAATATTGTTGCATGTCCGTTGGTAATTCTTGATCCCAGTTGGCTGCTATGGACCACGTTTGTTGGAACAGCAGCTTCGCTTTGATTGTATGCGGTGATAGCCAACCAAGAGGATCGAATATCTTGGACACTTCTGACAATAATTGCCGCTTTGTGATTACTGCGTTATTGTTAGGGATTATAGGACTTTGAAATATGAATATATCAGATGATGGGATCCATTTTAACCCAAGAGTCTTTCTGGATTCGAGACACTTAAATTCGTAGGGACTGTTCAATTTGTCTGTTGTTAAATTTTGCAGGAGCTCGGGCTTGTTGCTTGACCATTTGCGGAGGTTCATGCCAGCACCCTGGAGCATGTTAATGAGTTGTAGTTGTAGCTCTTTTGCTTGCTCGAGGGTATTCTGTCCACTCAGCAAATCATCCATGTAGAAGGAGCTCTTTACAGCTGCTGCTGCTAGTGGATATGTCTCGGCGTCATCTGTCGCGAGTTGTTTCAGAGTCCGCATAGCTAAGAATGGCGCTGCCTTGGTCCCGTACGTTACTGTGGTTAAATGATATTGACTCAACTGATCATCTCGGGAATCTCTCCAAATTATCGTTTGTAGAGGCTGATGTTGCTCTCTAACGAGTATCTGACGGAACATGTTGCTCTCTAACGAGTATCTGACGGAACATGTTGCTCTCTAACGAGTATCTGACGGAACATGTTGCTCTCTAACGAGTATCTGACGGAACATGTTGCTCTCTAACGAGTATCTGACGGAACATGTTGCTCTCTAACGAGTATCTGACGGAACATGTTGCTCTCTAACGAGTATCTGACGGAACATGTTGCTCTCTAACGAGTATCTGACGGAACATGTTGCTCTCTAACGAGTATCTGACGGAACATGTTGCTCTCTAACGAGTATCTGACGGAACATGTTGCTCTCTAACGAGTATCTGACGGAACATGTTGCTCTCTAACGAGTATCTGACGGAACATTTTGTCAATATCCGCAGTGATTACATATTGATATTGCCTCCAATTTAAGTAAGATAAGTGCTAATAGGTCTTGTTGTAAGTTGGGTCCACTGCACATTAAGTCGTTCAGACTCTTACCCGATGTAGTCTTAGATGAGGCATTAAAAACAACTCTCAACTTTGTTGTTGTGGAATCAAGTTTCCATACACCGTGATGTGGTAAGTAGTATGACTGATCGGTTGTACTTTGGACTTGTCGCATGTGACCCAATTCTTGGTATTCGTTCATAAATTGCTTGTATTGGTTTGAAAACGATGTATTTTTTGTCATTTTTGACTCTAGCTGTTTAAATTGCGCTATTGCCTTGAACTTTGATGACCCGAGCTGCTGCTCAAAGTCTGGCATCATGGGTATTCCCACTTCATACATGCCATTGTTTAAGCGTCTCGTGGTGTTTTTGTAAAAGTCTTCACAAAATTGATCACCAATGGTCACGGATGATGATGATGAGTCGTGAATATCCTCCAACTCCCAAAATTTGGCTATTTCTTCAATGTTATTGATGGCGACATGACAGTTGAACCTTTTGACATTTCCTGATAAGATCCAGCCCATTTTGGTTTGTTGAGCTATGGGGGCATGCGCTGGGCCCTTAATAAGACCGCTTAATATAATCTCCGAATATACACTGGCGTCCAGGAGAAGATCAATAGGTCTTGATATATTGTTCTCCGGGTCAGCTAGCTGCAGATGTTGCAGGTGAGGCCAGGACTGTTTGCGGAATGAGGAGTTCAGTAGGCTGTTTATAACCTTTGATACCACCAACGCCTGAGTCTTAAGGGTGTAATCGCCGTAAATGGACTTGCAGTCTAGAGTTACAATTCCTTTGCTTTGTTTGGTGACTGGACCTACACCTGAAATGGACGCATGATACTGTCGACGTTGCAAGCCTAACATTTGAGCCGCATTTTCTGAAATTTGTGACCCTTGATCGAGAAGCGCTCGCAATGTTACATATGTACCGTCTTTAGATAATACGGTTAACGACAACGTGGTTAACAATATTTCTTCATTATCAGCTGCAACGTGATTGACATTATGCTGTCCCGGTGATGGCTGCACGGTATCGCTAGTCATCGCTGCGGCTTGTAGCTGTGATACACACGCATCATGCAGTAAAGTGTTGTGATCACTATTACACCTTTTACAACGCCTTGTGCTGGTGCACTCACTGTCGGGATGATAATTAAGGCAATTTTTGCAATATTGACTCTTTGTTACCAAAGCCAATTTATCCCCCGGGGTCAATTTCGTAAACTTCCTGCAACGGAATATCGCGTGACGTATATTACAAATCGGACAGTCCGGCCCTTGAGTAGCAACGACATGATAATGTTTCTCATACTGGTTGCCATGATTTGCAGATTTGTCACGCTGTTGCCCAGACTCCCGTTTGAAGGCAGGCTTCGCTGTTTCTCTCTCTCTTCGATGCAAGGGTTCCAGGGCTGTGAACTTGTTTTCGAGGAACGTCATGAATTCTGTCAGGGATGGGAGCTCCTAGGTGACGAACGCGCCTCCTTGTAATCACAGTAAGTCTCCTGGTCCAGTTTCTTACTGAGAAGATGTACTAACAACGGATCCCAAGTATTTGTATTCACACCAAGGTTGTGTATAGCGTGAATACATTCCGTGGTCGTGTCATATAACCGCTTTAACTCATAAGCTGTTTGTTTGGATATAGAAGGTTGATTTAAAAAGATTTCTATTTGATTTGTAAAATGAACTTGAGCATTATTGTATCGGTGGTTTAGAATTTCCCAAGCTGTGTCGTAATTTTCGGACGAAATGTGAAGATGTTGAATGAGGCGTTCGGCCTCTCCCTTGAGTTTTCCTTTCAAGTGTTGCATCTTCTGACCTTTGGTTATTGTGTTGTTGTCGTGAATAGCTTCTGTAAAAAGGTCACAAAATGTTGGCCACTGCGTGTATTTCCCCGTAAAGGTAGGAATCTCAAGCTTCGGCGTTGCCTGTTGTACATGAACCATGGATGAGATTTTCTTATTAAGAGAACGCTTTATCTCCTTGTAGCTACACTCGTACATGGTAAATTCATTTTCGTACACTACATCTCCACCTTGAAGTATGTGGTCAATTCGCAGATGTAACGTATCGATAGTGTTCCACTTTGCTTGTATAGCCCTAAGCTCGTCTTCAAGTTCCCATCTCTCGGATATATGTATTGTCTACATTGATGCTCCTAACCAACCTGTTAAAAGACCTAAAATTGGTTCTCTGTTGAGCCAACAATTCAGTGGCTTCAGGGTTTGATTGCGTGCCCTTTTCTTCCGAGCTAAATGCAGTAAGTAAAGTTCGAATAGACTGGTAGAGACCTTTGCCCTGTTGATAAAGGTTAGATGCGAAATATTGGGGTTCCCTTTCCAGAAACTCAGAGAGTTTCAAATGATTTTGCTCGAACTCTCGCCAGAGGTTATCCAACGACTCCAATCTCTTTTGAATGTAGTCTGGAGTTTTCCTCGACAACGGATCCTTGCCGAAGTTGATCTTTATCCTATTGAGACCTTCTAATATTTCCGACTGACGAGCGCTCGAAACGGCCATTATGATTGAATAAAAGGAACAATCTTACTTGGACACTGATGACTTGTGATACCACCTGCGGGCTGCTGACGCTGTGTGCAGTGCAGATGTAGATTCAGCTCGATCGATGTCTTCTTCGAACGGTTCACTGATGGTTCACTGAATGGACTTTCACTATATTTGCGGAACTGTCGCGAACTCAACGAATGAAATCAAGTGTGTGGCTGCGATTTCAACACACCTTGATCTATGCACCCGATGGATTGTTACGCGTGATCACAGAATCGCGAAGGACCAAAAAAAATGTATGACGTTGGTCTATACACCTTGTTCAAGCGTATGATGATTGTTCTATACACCTGTGATACGATAGAAACCCGGGGATTATGAATAAAACCGCCCGTGTTGAGTGTGGTAAAATCACTGATATATTTTATTACTTAGTCGATTCACTAAATGATCGCGCGTATGCAAACGCTGAGTAAGCTTAACCTACTTAATAATTATGAAATGTGCGGGTTCACCGTACACTATTGATACCTAATTCAATATGATATATTTATAATATTTTTTTTATCATTGTTCCTATCAAACAAAGCACCTGCCATCTTATCTCTTCATCATACTTGGTTGACTGGTGAATATATAACAGACAATACTAATGCATCGGAGTATTTTAAAACTATCAAATTATAGAGGCATGAGGAACAGGGTGTAAAGTTTACTCATCCTCCATAGAAAAGGGAGGATCCTCTACTACTGCCCGACGGTTGATGTCGGGATGTTGTATATATGCTAGTCGCGCGGTAAACTCTGATTGCGCGATGCAGGATTTTGCGTGACGTCAGTGTGACGCGTTTTGCATGTGGCGATGTAGATATGCCGCCACAAAATAAATCCTATCATCGAAATTAAAAAGTGATGTTTTTAAATAAAATATATAGTAGTGAAGGGCCGAGTATGCGTTTTGCCGATCAACCGACTAGGTTTGGTCACTAAACTTAATAACTAAAACTAAAATAGTATGCAGACTGGGAACGTCATTCATTAGATATACGAAGTTTAATGTTATTTATTGTCGTATAGTCGTCTCCACCTTGTATTCCTAGAAATGCCCTAAAATATAGCATATTAAAATCATTGATTTTATTAAAGTATTGTTCAATTCACACTGATAACACAATGTTAGTCCAAGCTCCACAAACAAATACAACGCCAACCGCACGGTGCCAACGACAGACAGGAATTTTCTATTAATATTGAATGCTAAATGTAGTATTATTATATGTAGTAGGTATTCAATATAATGGAGTTTCTTGCCGGCTCTTCTCCATAGGAAACGACCAATTGGAAGCGTGCACCTAGCTTCTGACGTTTCATGAGTGCCCATGTAGGCTCTTATGTGAAATAAAATATTTTGAATTTGAATTAGAAAGCAAATAAAAGTCCCAAGCAAACTGTTTGATTTGTCACAAAAATACAAACTAATTGAATAAATGTGAAGAATTGCAATTGCGCCGCGAGTGTCACGCGAATGTTCGTGCATGCTCTCGCCGCGTGACTCAGAACCAAATTGATCGCCTAACGTAACGTCGTACCGCGTGCAAGCTCACATGCTATTTGCTACATTGGAAATGTTTTCAAGAGAAGCCATCACCTGTAGTGACGAGCAAACGTCTCTATTGAGTTGTCGTGAGCGTCTATGAGGTGCCGAGCTCGAGAACAGACTGAGCGCCCCGAAAAGATATTATAGATACAAGGTATTGAAATGATGAGCGATAAACACGGACATTTGATGAACAAGTGCCAAGTTAACTTAGTGCCACTGTCTAAATTTAATTTAATTTCATGTTTTCTCATATATTTGTACACTTAGTGTGTTCATACTTATGTTTCATGCTGGATTGTATTTGTATGCAGTGTGAATTGTTACCGAATAAATAAATTGAATTTAAATTGAACTGAATTGTTACACAGAGGTTATGTAAGTGTCAAGAGAAAGTCGAGAAACAATGCGATCGGCGAGTCACCGTGTCCGCTGCCTCAGGCGCTGTAGATTATGACCGCGGAGCAGTTTTTAAAGCGCGTCGCTTCAGGTCGCACATGAATATTCCGCGCAGATAATTTACTTTAACCCAAAACGCGAAGATGAGCTGAAACAGCGCTCCAAGTAGCTCAGCTTATCTCGTGCCGTCTGCTTATAATTTATGATAGAAAAACGTAATGTATGCGAATCCTAATGGACTCGTTACAAACATAAATTATGAAGCATTTTTTGTTCTTATTGTTTTGTGTGATTGATTACAGCTCGTTATTTCGTCTCTGTGGAGTGAAGTAACTTTAAAGATATTTCATGATTTGTCTAGATGGGTCAAACAGAAAAAGTGAACATTACAAAATATAAATAATAAAACTCCATTAATTAAAATTAAAAAACTCAGTTGGAACTTGAATAATCTACATAAATCGTCATATTATCCACGACTTTGGAATTAGCAGGAAAGACTAACCACTGAGTATTCAGAAATGTTATTTTGTAAAATAGAAACAAGTCTCGCGGTGCGGCGCGGTGCGGTGCGGTGCTTGGTCGCGCTGTGTGCATGAGCGGTACAGTCTGCAAGTTCCGCATCTAGCTCCGCGTCGTTCGTCGTTGTCGTTCACTCGCTTGGCCGCGCTGTGTGCATGAGCGGTACAGTCTGCAAGTTCCGCAACTAGCTCCGCGTCGTTCGTCGTTGTCGTTCACTCGCTTGGCCGCGCTGTGTGCATGAGCGGTACAGTCTGCAAGTTCCGCAACTAGCTCCTCGTCGTTCGTCGTTGTCGTTCACTCGCTTGGCCGCGCTGTGTGCATGAGCGGTACAGTCTGCAAGTTCCGCAACTAGCTCCGCGTCGTTCGTCGTTGTCGTTCACTCGCTTGGCCGCGCTGTGTGCATGAGCGGTACAGTCTGCAAGTTCCGCATCTAGCTCCGCGTCGTTCGTCGTCGCCGTTCACTCGCTTCCAGAGTTCCACACCACATTCACGCCACGGCGTCAGATTTTGCGCAAGCTTGTTCCGATTCTTGTTTACTATATTCCTTTATTAAAACCAATATCTATAGTCCTCTGTTTTCTATTTTTTTTTGTCAGATTTGAGCTTCTACATTTTCATCAACAAATGAGTCTTGCTGTTGTTAATATTTATACAGAAATGAGTTCCGGTTAACATGCGTTCTGATCTCATGATTCAGGAGAGCTTTAGTGCGAACATCTCTAAAGTGAACAACATCATTTACTGCGCCCTCGTACTGTACAATCAGCCACAAACTGATCTCTCTCTTCTAAACATAGTGAAGAATGTTTTAACTTCTCATTATTAGAGAAATTCGTTGTAACTTATTATGATTAAATTTGTAATTTAATTGGGCGATGGCACACGAATCATAATTAAGTAAAATAATGCTCATAATAATAGTGCTCATCGAGTATTTCGGGATATCGCCAATAGGTTGTCGACACTTCACGTGACCAGAGGGCTGGCCAATTTTTAGGTCAATGAATCAGCATTGTATAACGGAACGTTAAATGAATAATCATGTTTTGTTTATGGTTTGCTAAATGACAATAGATTATAAATGAATGCTTTGTTTTTTGTTTGTGTACGTCTTGGAACGCGCCGGGTACGTGTGGTGCAGGGCGGGTGTTCGCATGAAACGAATGATGTGAACGTTATTGCGCCCGCGCAGCTAACGCGAGTCCACGCCAGTCGCTTCTAGGCTGATGTGAGAGTGCACGTATCGCCTTGGTCCTGTCGAGCGCCCTAGCAGACACGGCCGTTATTTAAATTTAAATCTTTTTTCAAAGCGCCAATCAAATTAATAGCGATAAACCCGATTTAGGGTTTCATGTTTTACATCAAGCCATCAACGGCCACGACCGTCTCGACGCTTCCCATTGGTGGGCTGAGCAAGTCGGAAGGCCGGGTCGTTTATCTACCAAAGACGTTACCGTACAGTACAGCACCGAACTTCAGCCAACTTCCGTCTCCAGCCAGCAGCGGGACAGGGGAGTACATATCCCTGCAGGGGTGACATCAGACGTCCGCTACTGGTGGAGGCTAAAATTGCCATCCAAAGTGGCAACGATTTTCTCATTGACAGCGATGCAGATGAATTTTTTGATGCCCAACGAGCTCTCCCTTTTCTTTTTTTTTCTTTTCTTTATAGACTTGTACATAACATACATATATATTTAGTGTTAGATTGTATATTGTATTTAAGATTTGTGTATATTACAATAATTAAAAAGTAAAATTATTAACAATGAGCTTGTTTAAGTTTTAATAACTTCGGAACAATTTTATTCTCTGTGTTGCTGTGTATCCCAGTTACACGTCAAATCGCAAACACATTAGATCCGCTAACTCAACACAATTACGTATGGAAGCACCGCGCAGCGTGTTATGTGCATACTTGCAAAGTGATTAAACACAATAGCGGCACCGGATCAGGCACCGGATCGCACCGGATCGCACCGGATCGCACCGGATCCGCAGCGCATCGCCACCGGCTGGCGGCCAATCGCATAAACAAAGACTCGATATGATTGTTCCATTGCATTGTCACCGCCACTCGGCACAACTCACAAACTCGCGACAAGCGCACTTCGGTTGGCCGCCATCGATGTCGGGAACATGAATCTTAACTACTTTGTACTGCATTGGTTATTGAACGGTCTCCAAAGAAAATACTGAATGCTTTTTTGTGAAGTGAAACGTTATTTAAAGAAGGTTCTTGGCTCAGTGTTATTGATAGTAGCAGCGGATATTGTTCTTGTGTATTCTTAGGGAAATCAAAGATGCGGATATTGTTCTTGTGTATTCTTACGGAAATCAAAGATGCGGATATTGTTCTTGTGTATTCTTACGGAAATCAAAGATGCGGATATTGTTCTTGTGTATTCTTACGGAAATCAAAGATGCGGATATTGTTCTTGTGTATTCTTACGGAAATCAAAGATGCGGATATTGTTCTTGTGTATTCTTACGGAAATCAAAGATGCGGATATTGTTCTTGTGTATTCTTACGGAAATCAAAGATGCGGATATTGTTCTTGTGTATTCTTACGGAAATCAAAGATGCGGATATTGTTCTTGTGTATTCTTACGGAAATCAAAGATGCGGATTTTGTTCTTGTGTATTCTTTCGGAAATCAAAGATGCGGATATTGTTCTTGTGTATTCTTACGGAAATCAAAGATGCGGATATTGTTCTTGTGTATTCTTACGGAAATCAAAGATGCGGATATTGTTCTTGTGTATTCTTACGGATATCAAAGATGCGGATATTGTCATTCTGTGGTTACTAATATGTTGGTGGCTTCTCCTATCCTTTCTTTTACTCATATACAGTACAGTGCTTAGTTATTATAATGAAGTAGTAAATTTTGCTAACCTAACTCACAATTAATAAGAAACTGAACCTCATTTTGAGTTCATATAAGTTTTAAGAGTCTTTCCCAAGCCTACAAATAAATTGTCAGAAACGCCTTTTAATTTAATTTTTCAGATTGCAAAGCCGGGATCAGCTGTCGATTGACCGGATAGTGGTCGGTAACAATAGTTTAATTGTGTCTCAGTTGAAGGTTTATTGAATAGAGATGTTAGCTAAAAAATACATTTAGTCAGGAGATCGAACTCGGCTTGTGTGCGCGGCAACTATTATGTTATCCGATTAGCTCGCTATACGATAACCGTAGTGTTTGTGACTCACGCGTGTGCTCCACGTGGCGGCAACGTGTTGCTGATGTCCGGCGCCAGCGAGGACAGATTGCCAGTGCTTATTAAGTAGAGGTACAATTTACGGTCCTAAGTGGACTGCCACCGGAATGATCATTTTGGCCTGCACGTCAGATCTGCGCCTATCTCTGAGTGTGTCATGTTTTGTTTTGTCATGTTGGTCAGATGCATGTGTGGTCAACACTAAATAAAGATACCTATTGTCTTTTTCTTAATAAATTATCGACCACAGAGCCTATTTAAAAGCAATGCTAAAATTCGAAGTGAAAATTATAAATGATAAATGATTTTATTTATGTAAGTAGGTTTATACAAACACTTTTACACGTCAAACATTTTTTTTTAAAGTAGATGAGGCCGGCGTTTCCTATCTGACTACTCTGAGAAGAAACGCAGAAACAAACTCAGAGGTCACAATCTCTTTTAAAGTCCAGACATAATCTTGGTCAGATCATGTGAAGACCATGTGGGTTGGTGTCTGAAATGGTCTTTTGAGGAAAGAACCACACAGATTGAGTGGACCTGTCCAGTCAGTGCAAGCATCTGTCAGTAATCGTACAGCTCAACTTAAAAGTTAAGGAGCTCAACGATTCGACGAACAATACCAAAGAAAGGACATTTGGGTAGGCCGCATAATTTACTCAAACTGGCAGACTATGATTAAAGCTGAAAGAAAAGAAAAAAAAAACAAGGACCCACATAGTCTTCACATTCACAGTAATTAAAATAATATAACATTTTACAGAGTAAATATTCATGTCATTGTATATATAAAATTCATCAATGACAATGTGTATATAAGCAAAAAAAATAGCAAAGAGAACAGAACAAAAAAAAAAATCAGTATGTATATTAAAAAAAAAAAATTTTTTGGAGCAGCTCAATCCCACGCCTTTTTGTCATCAATGTAATCCTTAACGGTATAAAAGGCTTTCTGGCACAACTTACGTTTAATAAATGATTTAAATTTATTAAGGCTCAGATCTTGAACGTGGCTTGGAAGTTTATTATAAAAACGTATACATTGACATCTGAACGAGCCACCTATTTTCTTGAGCCTTGTTGTAGGTACAACAAATTTGTGTTTGTTCCTAGTGTTCATATTATGGATATCACTGTATTTTTTAAACAACTTTGTATTTAATGGGCATATAAAAGATTTTAAAGAATATACTGAGAAGTCATTATATTAATCTCCTTAAATTTCTCTCTGAGAGTGTGTCTTAGACTTAATTTATAAATTGATCGAACAGCTCTTTTCTGCAAAACAAAGATAGTCTGAATGTCGGCGGCATTTCCCCACAACAGAATACCGTATGACATTACACTATGAAAATAGCTAAAGTACACTAAACGGGATGTCTCTATGTCAGTTAAATTACGAATTTTTCTAACAGCGTATGCTGCAGAGCTTAGTTTTTTTGACAATTTATCTATATATGGGCCCCACTGAAGCTTAGCATCCAAAGTTAAGCCCAAGAATACTGTGCTATCTTCAGGATTCAATTCTTCGCCCTTTATGAACACCTTAGTGTTCACCTGCCTAACGTGAGGCAGCGTAAACTTAAGGCATTTGGTTTTTTTTTTTCATTGAGAAGTAAATTATTTACATTGAACCAGTGAACTACTTTTGAGATCGCGCTATTTACATCGTCAGTAACCAGCTGCTGACGTTTAAGTTTAAACAAAACTGAAGTATGTGAGTAAGTGAGTGTGAGTATTATAAGCAGATATGGCAGGTTCGCACGAGTGGGTGGCTGTTAATGTGTGTGCGTGAAGTGGAGAAGGTTCGAACCTCAGTGCGCGCTTTCGACTCTTTTTGTTTTTTCGTTTTCGTGTCAGATTTCGTTTATTTATTAAGTTTCGTTTTTCATAGGAACATTTATTGATGTTATTAAAAACCTTTAAAAACTAAACATATTCCAAACTTTGAACCACCGACTTAGATCACGTTATTCACACTGCTTACATGTCGTATCTCCGTTGTAAGCTCACTGATGAAGAAGAGTTACTTCTGAAGTGCATGATGGCCATATAGATGGATAGCAATTCTCTGTCGAATGTGCTATATCGCTGCTGAGTTTTCTTCGAGAAATAGCCGAGGGGAATCCACTTGTTATTGACGCGTTGCCGGAGAACGGCTCCTGCGCACGTACCTATTAGATGCGTCGCACATAAGTGACATCGCTGCGGTCGGGGATGGGCGAGCGAGTAAGGCTACGTTCTGGATGCTGGCCTTGCAAGACTCAAAAGTTTCTGTTGCTTCCGCAGTCCAGTGTATGTTGGTCTTGTCACACTTCTTACAGTTGTGTAGATATGTATTGAGAGGTTCTTGAATATGCGCGGCGTTTGGAATGCTTTCTCGATAAAAATTCACAATGCCCAGGAATTGACGTAGGTCATGAATGGTTTCTGGTTTGGAGTAATCAACGATGATCTTGACTTTGTCAATCGGTGGTTTGATTCCCTCGCACGATTCTTCATAGCCCAGGAACTTGACGCTTTCTTTGCCTAAGTTACATTTTAATGGATTGATTGTGATTCCATAGTCATCTTATCTGCGTAGGACAACTTGTAAGTCTTGTTTGTGCTGTCCTTCGTTTTCTGATGCGGTCGGCAAAGTCCTTGCTGCATCATGATCTCGAAGTCCTTCTTTGCTGCTAAGTATCGATGTGGTGGTAAGGGTCGGGCTTTGCAGTGAAGTGGTGTGCCTGTTGTTTCGATATGGTGTTCAACATGATGTTTGGGCGTTTCCTTAGTGCACGATGGTCTGGTGATGTCGGGTGAGTTGCTCAGCAGCTTCTGATACTGCTGTTCGACGTCAATACTTCGTACTGTTGGCTCGGAGGAGTACGATATTTACAATATTTACATAATATATAAGCTAAGAGACTTAAATTAATAATTATAACACACATACACACACATATACATATGACATACACACACATTCACATGTACATATATAAAAAAACATATACTCATAGGGCATCAAAAAATTCGTTCTGCATCGCTGTCAACAGGAAAAGTGCCCAAAAGGCTGGCAGCATTGCCACGTTGTATGGCGATGCTGATTCTTTGGCCAAAGAATAGGCCAGCCCTTTGGTCACGTGAAGAGTCGACCAACCGCTTGGCGATGTCTTGGAAAACCAAATGGGCACTCGGACCCCATGGCCCTAGTGATTTTCGCTGTCGCACTAGCAGCTAGGCCCACAGACTCTCGCTGTCGCACTAGCAGCTAGGCCCACAGATTCTCGCTGTTGCGCTAGCAGCTAGGCCCACAGATTCTCGCTGTTGCGCTAGCAGCTAGGCCCACAGATTCTCGCTGTTGCGCTAGCAGCTAGGCCCACAGATTCTCGCTTTCGCGTCTATTATTTTCCCAATGACTACTTATTGATATCAAACCTTTAAGTTTCTTTCGCAGAAATTCCTCAGAGAAAATATATTGGTTCAGTTGAAGTTAACCAGAACGGAAAGCCTTAATAATGCTAGCAAAAACAAAGCGGGAAGTGAGCAGTTGACGTAACCCGCAGTAACCGGAGCCCATCGGTAAGTAAAAACGATCCGTCGCTCCACGGACGGAGATTACCTCACGAATCTACTTTTTGTTGAACCCTTTGCTCGCGAAATAACTAAACGTTTTGTGAGTAAGGCTCATCTATCCATCCATAATCATGCAGGATTCTCACATATATACATATTTTTTTAAACTTTAATTTGTAATCCTGAGCTGGATGCTCACCATATTTGTACGCCTCCTGGCATAACATAGCGCTCTCTTGATCAAATATAAGATCTGTATTTCTGTACCTGTGTTAACAAATAAATGTGATTTGATTTGATTTGATTCTACAGAGGCAGGAAATGGAGAACAAAAGATGCACATCTACTGTTATGTAACGATAACGCGACCATTTTGATAAATTAATAAAACCGTTATAGCAAAAATATTTTTGAATCTTCTTTGAAATGGTAAATCTCAAGCAGTTCATGTTCGAGAAACTGAAGACTGGTTACCGAAAGCCTACAGTACTGGTTGCGCGTGGTCCCATTGGTGTGCATGTAGCAATGTGACAAACATTTGTGACCAAACCTTCCTGTGGTCAATTAAGTGAAATTTAGTAGGAGTCCTTAATTCTAGGATGGCAGGTGGTTTGCAGCGACGCCTACAGTGGCCGAGCGGGGGCGCTGCTTTGTATCGAACGGAACAAAAAGAGCGCGCGACAGGCGACGCCACACGATGGTGACGCGGCGACGCTGCGACGTACCGAGCAGCCGAATCAGGACTGTGTACTCTACACCGTCACTGACAGCATCGTCACCCATCTGTTGAAGTAGTCAAACGTGATGCTGTGAGTCTAACGTACTCTGTTAACACAGTACTACATTTTTCTAAGATGTTCTTTACATTCATAATGTAAGCCGGCCAAAAAAAAAAACGGTCAAGTGCGTGTCGGGCCACGCACAATGAAAGTTTCCGTAGTTAGAATAAATTTATACTAAGAACAAACTTCTTTACCGATTGTGGTTGAAAAACATGTTCTCCCATACATTCCAACAGCAAAATGTATGTTTTCACACACAATATTGAATGATTTTCCATGTTATTTCATAGACCATAGACTTATAGGTTTTTCTGTAATCTATAAGTATACAGGTTGTTTGGAAGGTGGGTGCAAAGCCTTAAAGGGGAGTTAATACAGACCATCTAGAACATTTTGAGCCATATTTGTCCTAACCAAAGTCTGATATTTATTTTTTTAGAGAACTTTTACGATTTTGGTACCAAAATCCCAAAATTTTCCAATTAAGGCCTAATAACGCAAAGATTGAGTGAAAATTTCTATTTTTTTTAATTTACTTTATTGGCCTAATGTATGTTTAATGGTATGAAATCATTTCGAAGCACCGTATTTACTAAAAAAATAACTTTCAGACTATTTAAAATAAAAAGAAAAAAAAATTAAAGAAAAAAAATGGATTTTAATTGACATTTAAAAAATAAATAAAATAGCTACTGGTGTTCAAATAATTTTAAAAACATGCTGAGTTATTGCTCTTTTTTTTAAGGTATCATTTACTTAGATAGCTTTACAATTTTTGAAGTTAGGGTGCCTGAACCAGTTAAAGTCGATTTTAAGGAGTAAAAAAAAAAGACAGTTTTTGATTTGATTTTTTAATTTTGATGTTCAAAATGGCTTCCGCCACAGCGTATACATTTACGACAGCGATTTCTAACTTCTGTCGTGGTGATTTTAAGCTGCATTTCTTCTTTCATTGTTCTGAAAGCTGCTTCTATTCTTTGAATTAGTTCTTCTCTTGTTGAAATCTCAGTTGTGTATACGAGCTCCTTTGCCCGTCCCCAGACAAAAAAATCTAACGGCGTCAGGTCGGGCGATCGCGCGGGCCAAGGAATGGGCCCATCTCTACCTATCCAGCTGCCTGGAAAACAGTTATCAAGATGTTCTCTGACAATCAATGTCCAATGAGATGGACATCCATCTTGTTGGAAAATTATTGGCCTGTCCGTATTTAAAATGGGTACTTCCGCATCATCCAGGAGTGTTGGGAGATCGTTTTGTAGAAAATTCAGATAATTTTCACCGTTTAAATTATCTGGTAAAATGTGGGGCCCAATCAACGTCCGTCCAATTACTCCAGCCCATACATTAACGGAGAATTTTGCTTGGAAAGACACCTGAAACAAAAATTAATTCTAATTAAAGTGTTCTTTGAAGATGTGTTGAACATCTGGACTTAAATTAATAAACATTAATTTGTATACCTGTTTTTTCCAATGCGGATTGTTGTCCTTGTCAGCCCATTCATGTAAATTATGGAAATTCGTGATTCCTTCTCTAGAAAATTTGGACTCATCAGTCCAGAGGATAGATTTTAGAAACCATCTGTCGTCAATGTCGCTATTGAGCATAAATCGGCAGAACTGCATCCTTCTCCCAGGATCGGTTTCTACCAAGCCTTGCACGCCTCTACCGTGAAACGGATATTTATGTTCCCGATGCATGGTACTCCACACTTTCCATATTGAAAGGTTTAAGTTTCTCGCCACAGTTCTGACGCTGGTTGTAGGATCCGCTTCAAAGGCTGCAAGTATTTGTTCTTCAACGTCGGGGTCATGTCTTCCTGGATTCACTCCGGGTACTGCATGATGGATGCCAGATTCCGAAAGTCTGCGATACGTGTTGTAAAAAACTCGAACATTAGGTAGCCTGAAATGAAATTGTTTATTAGTAACGTCAGTTACAAATCAACATGGCAATTGAAGTAATAATGTTAGTATTAGAAGTTACTTTACCTGCGGTTCGGGTAACGTTCTTGGTACAAACGTCGTGCCAAAGCTCCGTTACCATCAGCTCTGCCATACATAAAAACGATATCCGCTTGTTCCTGAGATGTAAATGCAGCCATGGCAATCGTACATACACTCAATTAAAATGTCAATTAGTTCAATAGTCCGAAATAACACGTGCAGGAGCGTAAAGCTACAACTGAACACGGTAAATCACAAACGCAATACAAGTAATTCCAAAATTAATAATCAACACGCGCAGGAGCATTAAGCTACGACTGAGTACGGTGAATCAAACGTCTACTCGCAACGCGCAAGGGCAGAGCATTGAAGGAAGAGAGAGAAAAGATGACATCACCGAAGCGACGGGTCGGGTCCATCTCAGGTACTAACGAATTTATAAACTCAAAAAGCATCTTTACATCCTCGGCAATAAGACCTAAAGTTGTCTTTATCATAACAAAAGAATCAAGAGCCCTTTGTTATCGTACGCCGCCCGGTCCGCCGGCCACCACGGCAGCCTTTGTTTCGTTTTGTAAGGCCGACTTTTTTTAAGTGCGTCTAAAAAATAACCACTTTAGACTTTAGTTTAAAGTTATTTGAGGAAAAATCAGGTTGATTTTAATTTTATTGAAATTTGAAATTTCTTACCCTTAATTGGTCCAGGCACCCTAACTTCTAAAATTGTAAAGCTATCTAAGTAAATGATACCTTAAAAAAAAGAGCAATAACTCAGCATGTTTTTAAAATTATTTGAACACCAGTAGCTATTTTATTTATTTTTTAAATGTCAATTAAAATCCATTTTTTTTCTTTAATTTTTTTTTCTTTTTATTTTAAATAGTCTGAAAGTTATTTTTTTAGTAAATACGGTGCTTCGAAATGATTTCATACCATTAAACTCACATTAGGCCAATAAAGTAAATTAAAAAAAATAGAAATTTTCACTCAATCTTTGCGTTATTAGGCCTTAATTGGAAAATTTTGGGATTTTGGTACCAAAATCGTAAAAGTTCTCTAAAAAAATAAATATCAGACTTTGGTTAGGACAAATATGGCTCAAAATGTTCTAGATGGTCTGTATTAACTCCCCTTTAAGGCTTTGCACCCACCTTCCAAACACCCTGTATAACTATTTTTATAAGCTTTTATTTAGTTTCTCCTTTCCCGGTGTCTGTCTGTGTGTAACGAAATCTTGCAAGTTAAATTTGACCCACTTCCCGGTTTTCAGTGGAGCTGGAATTTTGTATGCACATATAAATCGATTGACAATGCAATATTATTATTACATGGAGCTGATCTGATGACGGAGCCGGAAGGTGGCAATGGGAACTTTGTAATAAAACGACGCAACCCCATCGAGTTTGAGCTCGTTTGATTTGTACACAACAACGATTCTAGTTCTAGATGATATCCAGGGTCTGATGATGGAGCGGGAACCTGGCCACGGGAATTCTGTAACAAAACTACACAACGCAATCTATGTAGTTTGGGCGAGTTTGATTCGTTTTGAGTTCGACGAAGACGCCCAGGCATTCCCGTGTGCGATATAGCCCAATGTCGCTCCAAGTTTAGAGACTACTAGCTCTCGAAGTAGCCAAGCTAAAGCTAAATCGGGATCGACACAGTGCCTAAGTTCCTTCAATATATTAATTAATTTTCTGATCCTTGTATGTACATAGGGCATCGATATGGTTGCCAGCTAAGTCTGTAGTCAATGTGGACTCCCAAATATTTTATGTCTGGAGCCAAGGACAGAAATGGGCAGCTACAATTAGGTGCCTGACCTGAGCGAATGTGGGCTTTAATTTGACCTAATGACGATGGAGGAGTTAAGGTGTTAGGTAGCGAAAATCTAATGACCTTTGTTTTTGCTACGTTAAAGGTAAGTAAATTCTCTGAGAGTCACTCCATCACAAGACGAAGTGACTGTTCCGCACTTTTGCTTCCAAGACGAAGTGACTGTTCCGCCCTTTTGCTTGCTCCGTCCAGTCAGTATCATAAACTATCAACGCAGTGTCATCAGCGTATATAAATATGTCGCAATTTGGAACGTGTGCTTGACACAGGTCATGTGCCTGTTACTAATTTCTTAAGGAAAAACAAATCCAACATATTCCTGCGTTTCTCCAGCGACACCATCTTAAAATACTTCAGCCTTTCTTGGTACGAGTTGAGCTTTTTTCCCATATTGCTATTACACGTTAGATGCAATAAGAACCGTTTTTGCAGCCGTTCGATACGCTTGATGTGGACCTTATACTCAGGTGACCAGCCGATCTGTTCTGTAAACATCACACTGTGAACACATAAGAGAAGTGAGTTTGAAGTGAGCTGTCAGTAGAGTCAGGTGGGTTGACAGGTCACATCACGCTCACTTCACCTAAATTTTCACGGTGGGATCTTTACAGAATAGCACCACTGACCACACTGCAATACTCGAGATGGCTTCTAACTAGCGAGTTGTACATATTTTTTTAATATCAGGTTTTTTTGTAGTTTTTACAATCATGTGCTCGCTTTCGTTTTTTTAATAGGGTGTTAGGGTAATTACGATATCTCTTGTAAGTAATTTGATGGACCGCATTTTCAGGGTCTTTTTTTAACCTGTAATGCATCCTGTCACGGTTGCGTATACATCTAACCAAGCCCCGAGTCATCCAAGGCTTTATAACACGAATTTCATTTCGGATGCGTATGTAAAGGGTATGTGTAGCAATAACCTCTTGAAGTATCGTTACAAACAATTAAAGTTACGGCTCATCTCATTCATCTCATTCAACACGGGACTGAAATCAGTACTTTCTAAGTCTTGTTGAATTGTTATGTAGTTGTAACGGAAAGATGTAGCTGAGCTATTTTTGATGCTAGAACCCTTGATCCTCAGGGACAGGATGACTGGCAGGTGGTCGGTGATGCATGTCTGAACTACCACAGCACATGCTGTATTTTTAGTTTTGAACAGAACATGATCTAAGCAGCTCCCTGACCTGGTAGCGCGAAGGTGCGCTGCGAGCAACCCAAGAGTGGAAGACAGTATAAGGTAATGGTCAGAGTTCCGGTCATGGTTACTAGGGTTAATGTCTACGTTTAGGTCTCCAATAAGAACCACATTGTGATAGTGATGTACACGGTTAACTGTTTACGCTATTATAAAAGAGATCTAAATTAGAATATGAGGGTGAGCGATACTAACAGATGATAACGGTATTATCAGTGGAGCAAACAAGGCAGTTAGTTCCAAGAAAAAGCCTGCACTGTACATCGTAGGGACGTCTTAGTGAATACTACGTCTCCGTCGTTTTGTGATCTATTATTTACAGTGGCGTGGCAGGTACCCCTGCATATAAGGATAAGGTCCAGATATTTTAAGCACCCTTCAGTCAGCACAATGACATCGAAAACCCTTTTAGTGATGGACTACATAATATGTAGTGATGAATTGTTCGAAATTCTTTTTTATACTCCTACTATTAATATGTATTATTTTCAAGTTTTTGCGGAGATTTTTAATGAACTCCGAGCATCTGTCAGGCGGGCATTCATACGATATGAAGCTATGGAAATGTGGTCGAGTTTGTTGGATATAGAATTAAAGTTAGCCATTGGAAGTTAAGGGAACAGTAAAAACAATTGCAATGAAACGAAATATGAATAAAATATAAATAACGTTCTGGAAAAAATCGTAATTGATTATGTCTAGCAATATCTTTTGATAATAATTTAATAGTCATTTTGTAGTTCATAGAGCTAAATTTGGGTTGCAATAGTTAATCTTGTTACTAATATTAAGAACATTTGGTTTGTATACTGTATGAGCATGTAAAGTAGTAAAACAATGTTCATAATACTATATTTCATTACACACAAATAAAAGCGTGTTACATTTTAACAGCAAGAGAGAGAAAAAGTTGGGTATAATATGCTTTTATTTGTAAACTATTCGTCTATTATTTCCAATAAGAAAAATATTTTTAACATTTTATTCTTTTTAATAACAACTAATAAAATCTTTTTTTGAAATATTTTTTCCTTCATTTTCTGTATTTTTTCGATATTTTAGGCGCAGTAGTTTACTGTAGTAGGTTAATGGTAAATTTTCATTTATTTCCATTTTTTTTAAAGAGTAAATTTTCACACGGTAAAGTGTGAAATTCTTTTTTAAAATTTTCTTATATATACACACACACACATACTATCACGTCTGTATTCCCCGAAAGGTAAGGCAGAGGTGCACCTATAGTAAACCCACATTTCGCCAGTTGTTTAAGTCCTATTTGATAGGGGTCGAGCCTGTTGCCATCAACTGGGCACAAATCCAGACTTTGGGCTGCTAGGTACTGAGAAATTTCAGATGTAAAGACCCAATTCCACTTTGCCTGACCCAGGAATCGAACCCAGGACCTCACGCTCAGCAGTAGCGCTAATTTTCTTATTTGCGTCTTAACAGTGACCCCCATAGTCAACATTTATACATATACTCGTATTTACGTTATACGTCCAAATTAAATAAACCAAATTTCAACTTAATAGTTTCATTAGATTTGGAGCAAATTGGCTGTGACAGACGGACAGACAGACACACGAGAGATCTTATAAGGGTTCGGTTTCTTATTCGGATGTACGGAACCCTTCAAGCACGAAAATGAAAATATAGAGGCATGAGGAACAGGGTGCAAAGTTCACTCATCATCTATGAAAAGGGAGGATCCTCCGACCAGACGGGTGTTGTGTCTGGTGGGCTACTGCCCGACGGTTGATGTCGGGATGTTGTATATATGCTAGTCGCGCGATAAACTCTGATTGCGCGATGCAGGATTTTGCTCGACGTCAGTGTGACGCGTTCCATTGTGGCGATGTAGATATGCCGCTACAAAAATAATACGTTACTCTTTTGCAAAAATAATGATGAGCTTACTTCATGAAACCTTTGCAGAAATAAACGATGTGAAACAAGAATTTAAGGTGAAACAAGATTATCTGTTATGACGTGAAGCGTCTTTAAATATAAACATAAACGTAATAAGTTACATGGAAACAGAATTCTCGGTAAGTCCTCGGAATAATAACAAAGTCATGTTCTGAAACAAAGTAGACGTTAATATCTTGATCCGCGTTAATATTATCTTCTAGGAAAAACGCTGAGATCGATCACATGGCGAGGGCAAGCGTACCTGTAGCATTATGTCGAGGTAACTAAATGAGTAGCTGTAAAAATAACGTGGTTATAATAAAAAGAAGATACCGAGAATTCGAGAAATATGAAAGTTTACAGCGCAGTTTCTTTAAATTAAAGGAATCGGTCAAACATTGCAAGTACCGCGTGACTGTCTCGTCACTCCTTGCTAAGTCAATCAAAACCTCGTGCAAGTTCAGAGTTGCATCTGAGTCTATTAGAGCTTATAGTTTATAGCAAACCAGTACTAGCAGATCCGTGTTTGTTCCGACATGTCACTGCAGGACCACTAGAGGTGGCACAATGACCTACGAAGTGACCTACTTACATGTAACACATCTGTACAATACAAATAAATAAAATGGAAGCGTCTGTTTGTAATGTCAAAATAACAATTTTTTACGAAATGCTTAAGAAAATATATACGGTACTTATAACAAATAAGCAATTTTTAAATTTTTTGTCAGTCTGTCTGTTTGTTCCGGCTAATCTCCGAAACGGCTGGACCTATTTTAACGATACTTTTACTAACAGATAGTTAATGTTACGAGAACTGACTTAGGCTACTTTTATTATAGAAAAATAACTAGGGTTCCGCGCAAGAAAATTAAAGCCCATGAAATTGTGAACAAAACCGTCGGATTTGAAAATTTTTTTTTACATTTCGTAGCCCAATTTTCAAGGTTAGTTATAGGCTATTTAACTTCACGCTACGACCCTTAGGAGGTAAGCAACAGGAAAAATTCAGTAAAAACCTTAAGCAAAAACGATTACGTAAAAGTGCGAGCGGGCGATGCAACGCGGCGGGTCGGGGACGAAGGAGTGTTATTAAAATGTGGCTGTTATTTTAGAGTATTGTGTATCTTACGATTTCCACGCGAACGAAGTCGCGGGGCACAGCAATTGTAAAACTAAAGCCGTCAATCCTCCTCACAGCTGCAGTTAGTCCTCCGACTCAAACGACTGCACTTACCGTTTGTCATCACACTCTCAGTCGCGCAGCTTGTCCTCCGACTCAAACGACTGCACTTACCGTTTGTCATCACACTCTCAGTCGCGCAGCTTGTCCTCCGACTCAAACGACTGCACTTACCGTTTGTCATCACACTCTCAGTCGCGCAGCTTGTCCTCCGACTCAAACGACTGCACTTACCGTTTGTCATCACACTCTCAGTCGCGCAGCTTGTCCTCCGACTCAAACGACTGCACTTACCGTTTGTCATCACACTCTCAGTCGCGCAGCTTGTCCTCCGACTCAAACGACTGCACTTACCGTTTGTCATCATACTCTCAGTCACGCAGTTTTTCTCAAACAGACAAGTTGGTTGGTCTTGCTCTTCTCATTGCTGTGAATTGTTCCGCTCGTCTCACTGCAGGGGGATGTCTCACTCGTCTCACCGCTTTTTTTTTTTTTTTTTTTTTTTTTGTGGATGGGAAATCATCAAATGACTTCTCCCGCTCTGGGCGGAGCGGGAGGGCGTGTCAGACTTTTACTGACTAAAACCCACCCGTGTTCCTTCTGTTGCCTGTGCCGGGGCCACGGTAACTCTTTCGAACATCCCGCAACCCTAGCTGGCATCGGCCCTAGCGGACCCCGTCAATAGTGCTGACATCTCTTTGAGGCGCGCGTGGAACACGACGCGCCGTCGACTCGGGCCTGGTCCTTACCGGACGGCGAGCTACCCATTGCTCGCCGTCCGCAAGCCCGCGCCTACGGTGGCCGGGAATCGGCTGCCGATTCCCGACGCCCAGGGCGTCTCCTGCGGCGACTAGGGGCGTGAGGGTGCAAAGCTTGCCTCTCCCTCACGCGTCCCGCCTCCTCCTTCACGAGCATTACTGCTTCGCAGAAGGAGGTAATGGCTTCCCATGCACTCTCGCTCCGTACCATGGCCTGGACCAGGGCCGGACGCGAGAGATCGCCGCCGCCGATCGCTTCCGCGAGGACACGGCGGTGCCCCGCCCAAGCCGGGCAGACTTCCACCGTATGCTCCACCGTGTCCTCCGGGCGATCCACACAGTGGTGACACCCGGGCGTTTCCTCCCGCCTTATCCGGAACAGGTACCTCCCGAAGCACCCGTGTCCGGTGAGGACCTGCGTCAGGCGGAAGGTGAGGACGCCGTGGCGCCTCTCCAGCCACTCCTCAAAGAGGGGACTTATCGCCGCAATTGTGGCGTGCCCAGCGCTGGGTTGCGACAATCGCACTCTCCATGCCGCCATGAGATCCTGCCGGAGCTCTGTCCGCCGTGCCGCGATTTCTCGCGGCAACGGAGTTACGCCCCGGCGTCCTGCCTCCTCGCGCCACTCCCAGATGTGCGCGAGGACTTTTGCCTCCAGATCCCATGGCGGTAATCCGGCAAGGAGGTTCGCCGCCTCCCCGGAGACCGTGCGGTATCCCCGGGCTAACCGGATGGCCATGACCCTCTGGGACGCGTTCAACCGACGGACCGGTCGCCGCCTCACGGAACGCGCCCACACCGGAGCTCCGTAAAGGGCCATGGACCGCACGACCCCCGCGTAGAGCCTCCGGCAGGAGGCGTTTGGACCCCCCAGATTGGGCAGGAGCCGCCCCAAGGCAGCCCCGGCCCGCTCCAGTCTGGGAGCCAAACGTCGGAAATGCTCCACGAAATTCCACCGGCTGTCGAGGACGAGTCCCAGGTACTTCATCGTCGACTCGACACCGATGAGAACCCCTCCTACCGTTATTTGGGAACCCGATGGTGGCGCGTTCCGAGGACCATGAAAACACATGGCCTCGGACTTGTGCAAGGCCACCTCGAGTCCCAATTGCCGGATCCTCTCTACGATTGTCGCAACCCCGCGTGTCGTCTCACCGCTGTGAGTTGTCTGACTCGACTCGCTGTTGTTACACAAATTGCGCCGCCATTTGCTTGTGAATCTACAAGTTTCCAGTCTATACTCGTATATAGCTTCCCTGGTACCTCATTAATAGCATAACTACGAGTATTTATGTAAATGTCTAGTAACTACTCTCAAATTACTTTAATTTATTTTATTGTTTTTTTACATGCTTCCAGGACATAATCTTTTCATTGTTTTACATTATATAGTATTGTCTTCTAAATAGATTATTTTGTATTTTGTGAATGTGAGAACGTTGTAGGCTTAATAGACTGTCGATTTGTAGATTATTTTCTATTTTGTTAAGTACCTTGTACTTGTAGACAGGCCTACACTGTCCTCCCATGCCTAATAACACTGTAATTTGAAAACATTGTAAAAGCCAATTATTTTTAAAAGAGTAACCGTGGAGTTTCTTGCCGGTTCTTCTCCATAGGAAACGACCAATTGGAAGCGTGCACCTAGCTTCTGACCTGTCAAGTGCCCATGTAGGCTTATGTGAAATAAAATACTTTAATTTTGATTTATAAGACGACAAAGAGGTAAACTACGAGGTAAAACTCAGTTTTAGATCGAGCTGTTTAGTGCGCTGTTTTGTGCGTTGTTTAGTGCGCTGTTTTGTGCGTTGTTTAGTGCGCTGTTTTGTGCGTTGTTTAGTGCGCTGTTTTGTGCGTTGTTTAGTGCGCTGTTTTGTGCGTTGTTTAGTGCGCTGTTTAGTGCGCTGTTTTGTGCGTTGTTTAGTGCGCTGTTTTGTGCGTTGTTTAGTGCGCTGTTTTGTGCGTTGTTTAGTGCGCTGTTTTGTGCGTTGTTTAGTGCGCTGTTTTGTGCGTTGTTTAGTGCGCTGTTTTGTGCGTTGTTTAGTGCGCTGTTTTGTGCGTTGTTTAGTGCGCTGTTTTGTGCGCTGTTTTGTGCGTTGTTTAGTGCGCTGTTTAGTGCGCTGTTTTGTGCGTTGTTTAGTGCGCTGTTTTGTGTGTTGTTTAGTGCGCTGTTTAGTGTGCTGTTTTGTGCGTTGTTTAGTGCGCTGTTTAGTGCGCTGTTTTGTGCGTTGTTTAGTGCGCTGTTTTGTGCGTTGTTTAGTGCGCTGTTTTGTGCGTTGTTTAGTGCGCTGTTTAGTGCGCTGTTTTTGCAGCGATCCTGCAATGCTATAATCGTGATACAGCATCGATACCGTCGCGTTGAAGAATCAGTACAGTCGCGCGTCTCACGCTTGTATCGCGCACTAAAAAAAATTAATTGATTGGTATTAGTTATCCAATGATTCATTCAAAAAGCGCGGAGTGCTTCGTTTAAATTAATTAAAAGTACGCACAACTAAAAAGCGCTCCATGCTGTTTGAATTAATCACTGGATATAAAAGAAGTGACAAGCTGCATATATATATTTATATCTTAACGAATACAAATCGGTTTCATTTTTTTTGTGCGTGATAAAAACGTGTTTTTTGGTTTTTTTAATCTACTTATTTTTTTTTTACTTTTTAGTCTAGTATACTTATTCTTCATTTAGTTAATATGTCAACGAAGCTAAGCCACTAAAGAATTCCCCAAATCTTCTGGCTCCATCATAAGCCATAAGTCAAAAGCATCATAATTCGTATCGTAATTTACGGGTACAAGAATATTTGGCAAAACTCAAGTATACAGACACGGAAAAACTACCAGAAGTTTTAAAATAAGCTAAATATTTAGCTCTACCTTATCTACTTTACACCCACACCCGGAACTAACTATAGGGAGGGTAAGAAAACTCATTTGGGTTTTCAAATCCTTGAGACATGTTATGAATGTAGAACTATACTACTACTACTACTGTACTTGCAATTAACTTGTTTAATAAACTGTATAATTTTAATAAGCTGTAATCACTGTGAAAATTTTGATATGCTCACTTCTTAATTTTAAGTCTGTCACTATACGTGAGGATTTGTAATTGGCTTTCCGTAGTTTATGTTGGCTTCTATTTTTAGTTAGTTTAAGCTGTAAGTCCTCCAGGGTGTAATAAATAAATAAATAAATAAATAAATAAATAAATAAATAAATAAATAAATAAATAAATAAATAAATAAATAAATAAATAAATAAATAAATAAATAAATAAATAAACTGCAGAAGAAAATCTATATCGCACGCCCAATCTGTAATCATATATTGTATCTCGGTATGGGGTGGTGCGGCTAACTCGTATTTTATAGATCTAGAGGGCTCAGAGATCCTTGATTAAGGTACATGTACTGTAAGCCCTACAGGTTCCCTACTGAGACTCTATACGCAAGCTCTAAGCTGCTCTCCGTTAGAAAACTTCACATACTACACATGGTACTCAGATATCACAAAATTCTACCCTTTAACAATGCCAAACTTAAAAAAAGACGGTGTGATATAGTAGCCCCTACATACTGCAGCATAACTCTGCATGTCAAAACTTTTTGGTTCTTTATAATCAACCTTTTTTTCGTTTGTATTTGAGCCTGGTCGATTTTTATCTTTTTATTTGGTAATTCGAATTATTTTTCTTCTGACAGATAGGTCCCCATTTTTTTCTTCGTTGCAAAAGTTGAATCTATTGATACGGACCCAGTTTGTGGAAAATTAACGAGTTTTTTTCAAGTGAACCAGTCTATCTCTGCCGTCCTATTAATACCTTATGGCAAAATTATATTGAGAATGGTATATTAAGTATTATTCTAAGCATTCATCTTTATTTTTTCTGGATTGAACATCTTTGAACAGGCCGCCTTTCGGCCTCCAGGTTTTGGCCTAAAATTACGCTGGACGTCCTTGGCCAACGTCAAGAGTTGGGTCGCATTTAGACCACTGAAGGTTTCATAAACAACGCCAGTTCCTGAACCTGCGACAATCTACAGTCTACGTCACCTCGCCAGGACGCAATTACTTATGCCACGGTTTTTTTTATGATAATTTTACGTACAAATTTAATAGTGTAGATAGTACGAGATTTTTTTTATTCATTAACTATTTAATTTTATTTGTAAAATGTGAGATACTTTGGTTCTCAATTTTTTATAACGATATGTTTTGGTAGCGTTACTTACTAGAGATTGCAATCGACTAGGTAGTACGTTTATTTTCTAGTTCGTTATTCGCGTACCTATCGGACCAAAGTTCTCTATTTTATTCCCTTCACACAAGACAACCTGCAACTTTTTTATACAATAATATTCATTTTTTTTTACCTTTTAATGTTATTTTTTATTTTTATTTTAAAAACTAAATTAAACGTGTCGTAGCAGAAAAGTGAATTTTCCGTCTTTTCGCTACAATACGCAGCACGTTCAATCTTTGCTAGTCGCCAAAATGTAACTCGAGCCCCACGGGTTTATAATAAAGTAAATCGCATACTCAACATTTACCCTATGCTGCTGTATGAGTGTAAGAAGACATTGAAGGAATGGCTCTTCACGCTTGGTTATGATGCCGTGGAGGACATTCTGGCGACTCGGGGTTGAACGCCATGCATACAGGCACACACACACATACACACACCCTAACACACGCACACATACACTCCTACACACCCCATTCATACACATACACACTCCAGCACACCTCCACACTCATTCACATATACACACGCCCACTCACACACACACACCCATTCACACACACACCCATTCACACACACACCCTTACTCACGAATATACATTCACACACTCATAAACACATGCATAAACACACATTTTACAAAACACACTCCAGTTCTCACACAATGCCATAACACGATTCTCATTTTTCTTATTTGTTTTTCTTTTCTCCTTTTATTGGTTTTATAAAAATGTGTAACTGATACCTAATTAGCACAACCAGACAACTGTTAACTAATAGAGGAAGAGCGAGGTTCATCCCATCACAAGTATCTTATACCTAACTAGCACAACCAAACAACTGTTAACTAATAGAGGAAGAGCGAGGTTCATCCCATCACAAGTATCTTATACCTAACTAGCACAACCAAACAACTGTTAACTAATAGAGGAAGAGCGAGGTTCATCCCATCACAAGTATCTTATACCTAACTAGCACAACCAAACAACTGTTAACTAATAGAGGAAGAGCGAGGTTCATCCCATCACAAGTATCTTATACCTAACTAGCACAACCAAACAACTGTTAACTAATAGAGGAAGAGCGAGGTTCATCCCATCACAAGTATCTTATACCTAACTAGCACAACCAAACAACTGTTAACTAATAGAGGAAGAGCGAGGTTCATCCCATCACAAGTATCTTATACCTAACTAGCACAACCAGACAACTGTTAACTAATAGAGGAAGAGCGAGGTTCATCCCATCACAAGTATCTTATACCTAACTAGCACAACCAGACAACTGTTAACTAATAGAGGAAGAGCGAGGTTCATCCCATCACAAGTATCTTATACCTAACTAGCACAACCAGACAACTGTTAACTAATAGAGGAAGAGCGAGGTTCATCCCATCACAAGTATCTTATACCTAACTAGCACAACCAGACAACTGTTAACTAATAGAGGAAGAGCGAGGTTCATCCCATCACAAGTATCTTATACCTAACTAGCACAACCAGACAACTGTTAACTAATAGAGGAAGAGCGAGGTTCATCCCATCACAAGTATCTTATACCTAACTAGCACAACCAGACAACTGTTAACTAATAGAGGAAGAGCGAGGTTCATCCCATCACAAGTATCTTATACCTAACTAGCACAACCAGACAACTGTTAACTAATAGAGGAAGAGCGAGGTTCATCCCATCACAAGTATCTTATACCTAACTAGCACAACCAAACAACTGTTAACTAATAGAGGAAGAGCGAGGTTCATCCCATCACAAGTATCTTATACCTAACTAGCACAACCAGACAACTGTTAACTAATAGAGGAAGAGCGAGGTTCATCCCATCACAAGTATCTTATACCTAACTAGCACAACCAGACAACTGTTAACTAATAGAGGAAGAGCGAGGTTCATCCCATCACAAGTATCTTATACCTAACTAGCACAACCAAACAACTGTTAACTAATAGAGGAAGAGCGAGGTTCATCCCATCACAAGTATCTTATACCTAACTAGCACAACCAGACAACTGTTAACTAATAGAGGAAGAGCGAGGTTCATCCCATCACAAGTATCTTATACCTAACTAGCACAACCAGACAACTGTTAACTAATAGAGGAAGAGCGAGGTTCATCCCATCACAAGTATCTTATACCTAACTAGCACAACCAGACAACTGTTAACTAATAGAGGAAGAGCGAGGTTCATCCCATCACAAGTATCTTATACCTAACTAGCACAACCAGACAACTGTTAACTAATAGAGGAAGAGCGAGGTTCATCCCATCACAAGTATCTTATACCTAACTAGCACAACCAAACAACTGTTAACTAATAGAGGAAGAGCGAGGTTCATCCCATCACAAGTATCTTATACCTAACTAGCACAACCAAACAACTGTAAACTAATAGAGGAAGAGCGAGGTTCATCCCATCACAAGTATCTTATACCTAACTAGCACAACCAAACAACTGTTAACTAATAGAGGAAGAGCGAGGTTCATCCCATCACAAGTATCTTATACCTAACTAGCACAACCAGACAACTGTTAACTAATAGAGGAAGAGCGAGGTTCATCCCATCACAAGTATCTTATACCTAACTAGCACAACCAAACAACTGTTAACTAATAGAGGAAGAGCGAGGTTCATCCCATCACAAGTATCTTATACCTAACTAGCACAACCAAACAACTGTTAACTAATAGAGGAAGAGCGAGGTTCATCCCATCACAAGTATCTTATACCTAACTAGCACAACCAGACAACTGTTAACTAATAGAGGAAGAGCGAGGTTCATCCCATCACAAGTATCTTATACCTAACTAGCACAACCAAACAACTGTTAACTAATAGAGGAAGAGCGAGGTTCATCCCATCACAAGTATCTTATACCTAACTAGCACAACCAGACAACTGTTAACTAATAGAGGAAGAGCGAGGTTCATCCCATCACAAGTATCTTATACCTAACTAGCACAACCAAACAACTGTTAACTAATAGAGGAAGAGCGAGGTTCATCCCATCACAAGTATCTTATACCTAACTAGCACAACCAGACAACTGTTAACTAATAGAGGAAGAGCGAGGTTCATCCCATCACAAGTATCTTATACCTAACTAGCACAACCAGACAACTGTTAACTAATAGAGGAAGAGCGAGGTTCATCCCATCACAAGTATCTTATACCTAACTAGCACAACCAGACAACTGTTAACTAATAGAGGAAGAGCGAGGTTCATCCCATCACAAGTATCTTATACCTAACTAGCACAACCAAACAACTGTT
Organism: Fissipunctia ypsillon; assembly: GCA_947568875.1. Lineage (NCBI taxonomy): Eukaryota > Metazoa > Arthropoda > Insecta > Lepidoptera > Noctuidae > Fissipunctia > Fissipunctia ypsillon. The sequence goes on from OX387662.1 coordinate 333,315, forward strand.
AACTAATAGAGGAAGAGCGAGGTTCATCCCATCACAAGTATCTTATACCTAACTAGCACAACCAGACAACTGTTAACTAATAGAGGAAGAGCGAGGTTCATCCCATCACAAGTATCTTATACCTAACTAGCACAACCAAACAACTGTTAACTAATAGAGGAAGAGCGAGGTTCATCCCATCACAAGTATCTTATACCTAACTAGCACAACCAGACAACTGTTAACTAATAGAGGAAGAGCGAGGTTCATCCCATCACAAGTATCTTATACCTAATTAGCACAAACAGACAACTGTTAACTAATAGAGGAAGAGCGAGGTTCATCCCATCACAAGTATCTTATACCTAACTAGCACAACCAGACAACTGTTAACTAATAGAGGAAGAGCGAGGTTCATCCCATCACAAGTATCTTATACCTAACTAGCACAACCAAACAACTGTTAACTAATAGAGGAAGAGCGAGGTTCATCCCATCACAAGTATCTTATACCTAACTAGCACAACCAAACAACTGTTAACTAATAGAGGAAGAGCGAGGTTCATCCCATCACAAGTATCTTATACCTAACTAGCACAACCACACAACTGTTAACTAATAGAGGAAGAGCGAGGTTCATCCCATCACAAGTATCTTATACCTAACTAGCACAACCAGACAACTGTTAACTAATAGAGGAAGAGCGAGGTCATCCCATCACAAGTATCTTATATCTAATTAGCACAACCAGACAACTGTTAACTAATAGAGGAAGAGCGAGGTTCATCCCATCACAAGTATCTTATACCTAACTAGCACAACCAGACAACTGTTAACTAATTAGGGAAGAGCGAGGTTCATCCCATCACAAGTATCTTATATCTAATTAGCACAACCAGACAACTGTTAACTAATAGAGGAAGAGCGAGTTTCATCCCATCACAAGTATCTTATACCTAACTAGCACAACCAGACAACTGTTAACTAATAGAGGAAGAGCGAGGTTCATCCCATCACAAGTATCTTATATCTAATTAGCACAACCAGACAAACTGTTAACTAATAGAGGAAGAGCGAGGTTCATCCCATCACAAGTATCTTATACCTAACTAGCACAACCAGACAACTGTTAACTAATAGAGGAAGAGCGAGGTTCATCCCATCACAAGTATCTTATACCTAACTAGCACAACCAGACAACTGTTAACTAATAGAGGAAGAGCGAGGTTCATCCCATCACAAGTATCTTATACCTAACTAGCACAACCAGACAACTGTTAACTAATAGAGGAAGAGCGAGGTTCATCCCATCACAAGTATCTTATATCTAATTAGCACAACCAGACAACTGTTAACTAATAGAGGAAGAGCGAGGTTCATCCCATCACAAGTATCTTATACCTAACTAGCACAACCAAACAACTGTTAACTAATAGAGGAAGAGCGAGGTTCATCCATCACAAGTATCTTATACCTAACTAGCCACAACCAGACAACTGTTAACTAATAGAGGAAGAGCGAGGTTCATCCCATCACAAGTATACTTATACCTAACTAGCACAACCAGACAACTGTTAACTAATAGAGGAAGAGCGAGGTTCATCCCATCACAAGTATCTTATACCTAACTAGCACAACCAGACAACTGTTAACTAATAGAGGAAGAGCGAGGTTCATCCCATCACAAGTATCTTATACCTAACTAGCACAACCAGACAACTGTTAACTAATAGAGGAAGAGCGAGGTTCATCCCATCACAAGTATCTTATACCTAACTAGCACAACCAGACAACTGTTAACTAATAGAGGAAGAGCGAGGTTCATCCCATCACAAGTATCTTATACCTAACTAGCACAACCAGACAACTGTTAACTAATAGAGGAAGAGCGAGGTTCATCCCATCACAAGTATCTTATACCTAACTAGCACAACCAAACAACTGTTAACTAATAGAGGAAGAGCGAGGTTCATCCCATCACAAGTATCTTATACCTAACTAGCACACAGACAACTGTTAACTAATAGAGGAAGAGCGAGGTTCATCCCATCACAAGTATCTTATACCTAACTAGCACAACCAGACAACTGTTAACTAATAGAGGAAGAGCGAGGTTCATCCATCACAAGTATCTTATATCTAATTAGCACAACCAGACAACTGTTAACTAATAGAGGAAGAGCGAGGTTCATCCCATCACAAGTATCTTATATCTAATTAGCACAACCAGACAACTGTTAACTAATAGAGGAAGAGCGAGGTTCATCCCATCACAAGTATCTTATACCTAACTAGCACAACCAGACAACTGTTAACTAATAGAGGAAGAGCGAGGTTCATCCCATCACAAGTATCTTATACCTAACTAGCACAACCAAACAACTGTTAACTAATAGAGGAAGAGCGAGGTTCATCCCATCACAAGTATCTTATACCTAACTAGCACAACCAGACAACTGTTAACTAATAGAGGAAGAGCGAGGTTCATCCCATCACAAGTATCTTATATCTAATTAGCACAACCAGACAACTGTTAACTAATAGAGGAAGAGCGAGGTTCATCCCATCACAAGTATCTTATATCTAATTAGCACAACCAGACAACTGTTAACTAATAGAGGAAGAGCGAGGTTCATCCCATCACAAGTATCTTATACCTAACTAGCACAACCAGACAACTGTTAACTAATAGAGGAAGAGCGAGGTTCATCCCATCACAAGTATCTTATACCTAACTAGCACAACCAGACAACTGTTAACTAATAGAGGAAGAGCGAGGTTCATCCCATCACAAGTATCTTATACCTAACTAGCACAACCAAACAACTGTTAACTAATAGAGGAAGAGCGAGGTTCATCCCATCACAAGTATCTTATACCTAACTAGCACAACCAGACAACTGTTAACTAATAGAGGAAGAGCGAGGTTCATCCCATCACAAGTATCTTATACCTAACTAGCACAACCAGACAACTGTTAACTAATAGAGAAGAGCGAGGTTCATCCCATCACAAGTATCTTATATCTAATTAGCACAACCAGACAACTGTTAACTAATAGAGGAAGAGCGAGGTTCATCCCATCACAAGTATCTTATATCTAATTAGCACAACCAGACAACTGTTAACTAATAGAGGAAGAGCGAGGTTCATCCCATCACAAGTATCTTATACCTAACTAGCACAACCAGACAACTGTTAACTAATAGAGGAAGAGCGAGGTTCATCCCATCACAAGTATCTTATACCTAACTAGCACAACCAGACAACTGTTAACTAATAGAGGAAGAGCGAGGTTCATCCCATCACAAGTATCTTATACCTAACTAGCACAACCAGACAACTGTTAACTAATAGAGGAAGAGCGAGGTTCATCCCATCACAAGTATCTTATACCTAACTAGCACAACCAGACAACTGTTAACTAATAGAGGAAGAGCGAGGTTCATCCCATCACAAGTATCTTATACCTAACTAGCACAACCAGACAACTGTTAACTAATAGAGGAAGAGCGAGGTTCATCCCATCACAAGTATCTTATACCTAACTAGCACAACCAGACAACTGTTAACTAATAGAGGAAGAGCGAGGTTCATCCCATCACAAGTATCTTATACCTAACTAGCACAACCAAACAACTGTTAACTAATAGAGGAAGAGCGAGGTTCATCCCATCACAAGTATCTTATACCTAACTAGCACAACCAGACAACTGTTAACTAATAGAGGAAGAGCGAGGTTCATCCCATCACAAGTATCTTATACCTAACTAGCACAACCAGACAACTGTTAACTAATAGAGGAAGAGCGAGGTTCATCCCATCACAAGTATCTTATATCTAATTAGCACAACCAGACAACTGTTAACTAATAGAGGAAGAGCGAGGTTCATCCCATCACAAGTATCTTATATCTAATTAGCACAACCAGACAACTGTTAACTAATAGAGGAAGAGCGAGGTTCATCCCATCACAAGTATCTTATACCTAACTAGCACAACCAGACAACTGTTAACTAATAGAGGAAGAGCGAGGTTCATCCCATCACAAGTATCTTATACCTAACTAGCACAACCAAACAACTGTTAACTAATAGAGGAAGAGCGAGGTTCATCCCATCACAAGTATCTTATACCTAACTAGCACAACCAGACAACTGTTAACTAATAGAGGAAGAGCGAGGTTCATCCCATCACAAGTATCTTATATCTAATTAGCACAACCAGACAACTGTTAACTAATAGAGGAAGAGCGAGGTTCATCCCATCACAAGTATCTTATATCTAATTAGCACAACCAGACAACTGTTAACTAATAGAGGAAGAGCGAGGTTCATCCCATCACAAGTATCTTATACCTAACTAGCACAACCAGACAACTGTTAACTAATAGAGGAAGAGCGAGGTTCATCCCATCACAAGTATCTTATACCTAACTAGCACAACCAAACAACTGTTAACTAATAGAGGAAGAGCGAGGTTCATCCCATCACAAGTATCTTATACCTAACTAGCACAACCAGACAACTGTTAACTAATAGAGGAAGAGCGAGGTTCATCCCATCACAAGTATCTTATACCTAACTAGCACAACCAGACAACTGTTAACTAATAGAGGAAGAGCGAGGTTCATCCCATCACAAGTATCTTATACCTAACTAGCACAACCAAACAACTGTTAACTAATAGAGGAAGAGCGAGGTTCATCCCATCACAAGTATCTTATACCTAATTAGCACAACCAGACAACTGTTAACTAATAGAGGAAGAGCGAGGTTCATCCCATCACAAGTATCTTATACCTAACTAGCACAACCAGACAACTGTTAACTAATAGAGGAAGAGCGAGGTTCATCCCATCACAAGTATCTTATACCTAACTAGCACAACCAAACAACTGTTAACTAATAGAGGAAGAGCGAGGTTCATCCCATCACAAGTATCTTATACCTAATTAGCACAACCAGACAACTGTTAACTAATAGAGGAAGAGCGAGGTTCATCCCATCACAAGTATCTTATACCTAACTAGCACAACCAAACAACTGTTAACTAATAGAGGAAGAGCGAGGTTCATCCCATCACAAGTATCTTATACCTAATTAGCACAACCAGACAACTGTTAACTAATAGAGGAAGAGCGAGGTTCATCCCATCACAAGTATCTTATACCTAACTAGCACAACCAGACAACTGTTAACTAATAGAGGAAGAGCGAGGTTCATCCCATCACAAGTATCTTATACCTAACTAGCACAACCAGACAACTGTTAACTAATAGAGGAAGAGCGAGGTTCATCCCATCACAAGTATCTTATACCTAACTAGCACAACCAAACAACTGTTAACTAATAGAGGAAGAGCGAGGTTCATCCCATCACAAGTATCTTATATCTAATTAGCACAACCAGACAACTGTTAACTAATAGAGGAAGAGCGAGGTTCATCCCATCACAAGTATCTTATACCTAACTAGCACAACCAGACAACTGTTAACTAATAGAGGAAGAGCGAGGTTCATCCCATCACAAGTATCTTATACCTAACTAGCACAACCAAACAACTGTTAACTAATAGAGGAAGAGCGAGGTTCATCCCATCACAAGTATCTTATACCTAATTAGCACAACCAGACAACTGTTAACTAATAGAGGAAGAGCGAGCTTCATCCCATCACAAGTATCTTATACCTAACTAGCACAACCAGACAACTGTTAACTAATAGAGGAAGAGCGAGGTTCATCCCATCACAAGTATCTTATACCTAACTAGCACAACCAGACAACTGTTAACTAATAGAGGAAGAGCGAGGTTCATCCCATCACAAGTATCTTATACCTAACTAGCACAACCAAACAACTGTTAACTAATAGAGGAAGAGCGAGGTTCATCCCATCACAAGTATCTTATACCTAATTAGCACAACCAGACAACTGTTAACTAATAGAGGAAGAGCGAGGTTCATCCCATCACAAGTATCTTATACCTAACTAGCACAACCAGACAACTGTTAACTAATAGAGGAAGAGCGAGGTTCATCCCATCACAAGTATCTTATACCTAACTAGCACAACCAAACAACTGTTAACTAATAGAGGAAGAGCGAGGTTCATCCCATCACAAGTATCTTATACCTAATTAGCACAACCAGACAACTGTTAACTAATAGAGGAAGAGCGAGGTTCATCCCATCACAAGTATCTTATACCTAACTAGCACAACCAAACAACTGTTAACTAATAGAGGAAGAGCGAGGTTCATCCCATCACAAGTATCTTATACCTAATTAGCACAACCAGACAACTGTTAACTAATAGAGGAAGAGCGAGGTTCATCCCATCACAAGTATCTTATACCTAACTAGCACAACCAGACAACTGTTAACTAATAGAGGAAGAGCGAGGTTCATCCCATCACAAGTATCTTATACCTAACTAGCACAACCAAACAACTGTTAACTAATAGAGGAAGAGCGAGGTTCATCCCATCACAAGTATCTTATACCTAATTAGCACAACCAGACAACTGTTAACTAATAGAGGAAGAGCGAGGTTCATCCCATCACAAGTATCTTATACCTAACTAGCACAACCAGACAACTGTTAACTAATAGAGGAAGAGCGAGGTTCATCCCATCACAAGTATCTTATACCTAACTAGCACAACCAAACAACTGTTAACTAATAGAGGAAGAGCGAGGTTCATCCCATCACAAGTATCTTATACCTAATTAGCACAACCAGACAACTGTTAACTAATAGAGGAAGAGCGAGGTTCATCCCATCACAAGTATCTTATACCTAACTAGCACAACCAGACAACTGTTAACTAATAGAGGAAGAGCGAGGTTCATCCCATCACAAGTATCTTATACCTAACTAGCACAACCAAACAACTGTTAACTAATAGAGGAAGAGCGAGGTTCATCCCATCACAAGTATCTTATACCTAATTAGCACAACCAGACAACTGTTAACTAATAGAGGAAGAGCGAGGTTCATCCCATCACAAGTATCTTATACCTAACTAGCACAACCAGACAACTGTTAACTAATAGAGGAAGAGCGAGGTTCATCCCATCACAAGTATCTTATACCTAACTAGCACAACCAAACAACTGTTAACTAATAGAGGAAGAGCGAGGTTCATCCCATCACAAGTATCTTAGGATTACTTGCTGGGAAGCCCCGGCAACTTAATTGTAAAGATTTATGATTTTATTTACACATCTAGTTTTAAAATAATATACCCAAATAATTACATACTATTTTATTCATTAAAATATTATCTTATTTTTAATTTTCATAAACCTAGATCAGGCTGGTCTACATGACAACTAGAATTAAATTTTCCTCGATTGTATTTTTTTTTTTAATTATGGATATTTAATGTTTATTCAGAATTAAAACGGAATGTACATAAATAACAACTTATACCTAATTAATATATATACCTAATTAATTAATAAAATAACAAAATTATATCCTAACTTAACTAAAACTATTCACAAACTAAAATATGGCGTCAAAAAATTCCTCCGCATCGCTGTCGACTGGTAATGTACCCAAGAGACTGGCGGCATTGCCACGTTGTATGGCAATGCTTGTAATTAATCTAAATCATTATCTTACTTTATACTTGAATATTTATTTTATCATCAGATACGCTCCAAAATACCAAATTATAGTATTGTCATCCGAACTAATGTATATGTTACGGCTGAAACCCGAAGTGCGGCTACACCTAGTTTTAGCGGATACAACTAGTTGTGGCCGGTAGCAGTTGGATAAACTTAGGTGTGGGCTGAGAAGTAGGTTAGGTTAGGTTAGTACTGTGACCTGACTACACAACGTACGAGCCGAACGAGCGGAGCGAGCGGTGCTACGGCAGCCGTTGTGTCGTCACAGTTCTAACCTAACCAACCTTTCAGCCTACATCTAAGTTTATCCAACTGCTACCGGCCACAACTAGTTGTATCCGCTAAAACTAGGTGTAACCGCACTTCGGGTTTTAGCCGTAACATATACGTACAAAGTTCCATCAAAACGAATCATGTGAGCCCACACTCGGCGGGCTTACTAGTAGCCGCTGGAGAGTTCCCTGACTCCATCATCAGATCAGCTTCAAGATACCAAATTATAGTATTGTCTTCATATTGTACTCCATATACCTACAAAGCTTTATGCCGACACGACAATTATAAGTAGGTTCAAATTAACTTCCAAGATTGTTTTACATTGTTTGTTAGTTACAAGTGAAGCTAATAAAAACGTGTTAAAAAAGGAAATTTATTTGCGCACCATTTTGAGGACCATGTTCAAATTGAATGGGTCTACTAAACCCATCAGCTCATCAGCAAAAGCTTACAAAATATAAACATGGAACTTATTGAAAGTTGTTATAGTTGTTGTTTCATAGGTTATGCCATGACGTCACGTCCACTTGGCACTCGTCCTAAACTCCATCCAACAATAGTAATAAAACGAAGAAATTGTGGTAGTGGCTCCCAGTCCTCAGTCAGCTTGTTGTTAGGTCGCAGCATCCGCAGATCGTACGCGACGGTTCGCGAAGTGGTCGCCGCCCCGCGGTGACCTTGTCTGTCGCGTCGGGCAGTAAACCTAACGAGCGTGACAACGTGCGACTATATTGAATAATAAAAAATATATGTCGCGTACAAGGGACGGCGGAGTGTTTACGGGAACACAAAAACTTTAGTATCGTACTAACTACTTATTAGAATTTACGGTTCGTTATCTGCGTAGCCTTTGCTAGTCCATGCGACCGAAAATTATATGGGTGCTATGAGTGACTACCATAAGTTTTTCTAAACATACAGCTTAGTAACTGCTTCGGCACGATGTCGACCGTCACACGCTGACTGGGTACAGCCCGCAGACACAAGCCACTCAATGTACGCGACGTTTTAATAATGCTAAGAGCATGCTATATTTACAAATATAATGATCACAATTGCCTTTTCAAAACCCTCGTAAGACGATTTTAATAAGACTTGAATGCTAAAAGTAGCAGCGTCCTTCACAGCCTGCTCGCCACTTTCATAATAATGCTCCGTGTTCCTCTGTCTGAGCTGGTACTTAAAATGTAGCAGCGTCCTTCACAGCCTGCTCGCCACTTTCACAATAATGCTCCGTGTTCCTCTGTCTGAGCTGGTACTTAAAATGTAGCAGCGTCCTTCACAGCCTGCTCGCCACTTTCACAATAATGCTCCGTGTTCCTCTGTCTGAGCTGGTACTTAAAAAGTAGCAGCGTCCTTCACAGCCTGCTCGCCACTTTCATAATAATGCTCCGTGTTCCTCTGTCTGAGCTGGTACTTAAAAAGTAGCAGCGTCCTTCACAGCCTGCTCGCCACTTTCATAATAATGCTCCGTGTTCCTCTGTCTGAGCTGGTACTTAAAAAGTAGCAGCGTCCTTCACAGCCTGCTCGCCACTTTCATAATAATGCTCCGTGTTCCTCTGTCTGAGCTGGTACTTAAAAAGTAGCAGCGTCCTTCACAGCCGGCTCGCCACTTTCATAATAATGCTCCGTGTTCCTCTGTCTGAGCTGGTACTTAAAATGTAGCAGCGTCCTTCACAGCCTGCTCGCCACTTTCATAATAATGCTCCGTGTTCCTCTGTCTGAGCTGGTACTTAAAAAGTAGCAGCGTCCTTCACAGCCTGCTCGCCACTTTCATAATAATGCTCCGTGTTCCTCTGTCTGAGCTGGTACTTAAAAAGTAGCAGCGTCCTTCACAGCCGGCTCGCCACTTTCATAATAATGCTCCGTGTTCCTCTGTCTGAGCTGGTACTTAAAAAGTAGCAGCGTCCTTCACAGCCGGCTCGCCACTTTCATAATAATGCTCCGTGTTCCTCTGTCTGAGCTGGTACTTAAAAAGTAGCAGCGTCCTTCACAGCCGGCTCGCCACTTTCATAATAATGCTCCGTGTTCCTCTGTCTGAGCTGGTACTTAAAATGTAGCAGCGTCCTTCACAGCCTGCTCGCCACTTTCATAATAATGCTCCGTGTTCCTCTGTCTGAGCTGGTACTTAAAAAGTAGCAGCGTCCTTCACAGCCGGCTCGCCACTTTCATAATAATGCTCCGTGTTCCTCTGTCTGAGCTGGTACTTAAAATGTAGCAGCGTCCTTCACAGCCTGCTCGCCACTTTCATAATAATGCTCCGTGTTCCTCTGTCTGAGCTGGTACTTAAAAAGTAGCAGCGTCCTTCACAGCCAGCTCGCCACTTTCATAATAATGCTCCGTGTTCCTTTGTCTGAGCTGGTACTTAAAATGTAGCAGCGTCCTTCACAGCCTGCTCGCCACTTTCATAATAATGCTCCGTGTTCCTCTGTCTGAGCTGGTACTTAAAAAGTAGCAGCGTCCTTCACAGCCGGCTCGCCACTTTCATAATAATGCTCCGTGTTCCTCTGTCTGAGCTGGTACTTAAAATGTAGCAGCGTCCTTCACAGCCTGCTCGCCACTTTCATAATAATGCTCCGTGTTCCTCTGTCTGAGCTGGTACTTAAAAAGTAGCAGCGTCCTTCACAGCCAGCTCGCCACTTTCATAATAATGCTCCGTGTTCCTTTGTCTGAGCTGGTACTTAAAATGTAGCAGCGTCCTTCACAGCCTGCTCGCCACTTTCATAATAATGCTCCGTGTTCCTCTGTCTGAGCTGGTACTTAAAATGATTATTAGATTAGTCGGTGCCGGGAAGGTGTTGACGTAATTTAAATAAGTAAATTGGATGGCAGTATTGCTATGAATACATAACGAGTCTGTGACACGACACTGTGTAATCTGTATTGATAATCATACATATTGAATCTGTTTGTGTTTAGATTATGTGATTAGCGACACAACACTGGCCTCGCATTCCTCGGCAGTGCCTATCGTAACAAGTGACAGAGGGCAGCACCTTCCTAATTCACTTCACACACTAAACTGTTTTGATTCTGGCAATTTCCTCTTTAGCTGTTTGTAAAAGTTTAACTTTTAATTTGCTAATATTTAAATTATGCGTTAATGTTTTGTTTAAGTTAGAAGCAATGACAATGCCATACCTTCGTATAAAACGTGTGTCTGGACGTACGACATTAATGGAAAACGAGTTCAGTACTAGTCTATCGAAATATTTTAAAACACGAAGGTTAGTAGATAAGGGAAAATTAAAAAAATTGCAGTTTTCAAACAAAATAAATAGCAGAATCGACTGCATAAAAAGTAAACACGCTTCATCTACGAAAAGTCACTGACCAACGGTGCGGTGCGGGGTGCGGGGCGGGGTGCGGGGCGGGGTACGGTGCGGGGTGCGGAGCGCGGCGGCGGCAATGTTTACCTATTATTACGGACTCAGATCTACATCATGTTGAAAAATAAGAAAATGAAAAATAATTTCCTGTGGCTAAAGTATTCATTGGATTTGATTGATTTTTTGTATACGGGTAAAGAACACGATTCTCTTTACGTGGTTTAAGGGAATATCAATCGTCCTGTTCCACCTTGTATAGGTTGTATGAAACGGAATCAGTCCACACGTGGTACATGATCTGATCTCGTCCGTCGTATGTTCGTCTATGGAGTCACGTCCGCTACTTGTGGTGACGTCACGACACAGCAGAACATAAAGTTATCGACCACCGGCCTCTCGTGCTTCTTAATAAAATATGTCGCCTCTAAATGTTAATCACTGTCTTGTCTATATTTTATTTCAGCAGTAAGTCCATGAATCTGCTTTTAAATTCCAAGCTTGTATAAAACAACGACTTTAGCAAAACTGCGCCTTGGCATAGGCATGGAAGTCAGAAGTCACAGAAACAAATTGACTTTGGGTGGTAAGTTCGCCTCGAGCTGGACAAAGGCTGACTTGTGTCTCTTGTAGTGTTTCTAACTGTAGATTAGTTTGAGACTACCTCCGCCCCATAGCCCGCTGGCTACTTCTGAGTTGGAAGTTTAACTTTTATCAAAGATCACTTTAGACGGGCATACAGAATACGATGAATTAGTCTTATTATTAACAGAACTATTTCATATATTATTTGCGAGCGGTCAAAGTTTAGTCAGATTTTAGAGCACGATAAATTTTGTCAATTTCAAAGAAATAAAATACGTTTATTTTGTGAATTAAATATTTGCAGATGAATTACGAGGCCAATGCCCAACGAGATTGTTAAGGAAGCGGCTACAACGCGTAGGCTTTCTGCTACGGCGTAGGCTATCTGCTACGGCGTAGGCTATTTGCTACGGCGAAGGCTATTCGCTACAGCTGCAGCGGCGTAGCCAACGTAGGCGTAACATTTCGTTCTGCGTTGTAGCAAAAGTGCACTTCTTTTGGCGGATATTAATTTACTGCACTACACCTGCTACTTCTATAGAACTACTTACGAATTTCTTATAGCTTCGAACCTTTATGGCTAATTAAGATTTAAAATGATAATGCAGCTTTAATATGTCTTTATGGCTAAATCTTTAATCATCTATGAAGATGACCCCTACAAGTAGGCTTACCTCAAGTAGCTAATTCAAATGACCGGTGCGAGATTGTAACTGAGGTCGCAGATAAAGACGTACAAATTCAAATGACCGGTGCGAGATTGTAACTGAGGTCGCAGATAAAGACGTACAAATTCAAATGACCGGTGCGAGATTGTAACTGAGGTCGCAGATAAAGACGTACAAAATCACTTTTACGTGAACCTCTTGACGAAGCTATAGACAGCTGTATAACTTTTAGATCCCTAATGATACGTCATTAGGGATCTAAAAAGACGTACTCAAGTACTTAAATGTACACAAAACGACCGTCGAGAGCTATCAGTGCTGAGGACTCGTCGCGCTACATCCGTTCGAAGGTCAGAAGGTCGACTTTGAACAAAACGCAGCGCTCGAGATACATAATGCATCTGAGCATTCCCTCTTATTTAGTTCTCCAAAATTGAAAGTAATAATTATCTTACAATAGAAAACCATGTGTAGACGTTGTTTTGTTTATCTCTGGAAAACTGAACTAATTTATTGTTAAAGTTATTAATTAATCTGATTACTATAAATGTTGACTGTAAACTTTAAGCCAGAAGAGACTCAGATGCAAGTCTGAACTTGCACGAGGTTTTGATTGGCTTAGAAAGGAGTGACGAGGCAGTCACGCGGTACTTGCAATGTTTTACCGATTCCTTTAATTTAAAGAAACTGCGCTGTAAACTTTCATATTTCTCGAATTCTCGGTATCTTCTTTTTATTATAACCACGTTATTTTTACAGCTACTCATTTAGTTACCTCGACATGATGCTACAGGTACGCTTGCCCACGCCATGTGATCGATCTCAGCGTTTTTCCTAGAAGATAATATTAACGCGGATCAAGATATTAACGTCTACTTTGTTTCAGAACATGACTTTGTTATTATTCCGAGGACTTACCGAGAATTCTGTTTCCATGTAACTTATTACGTTTTACAAACTCTGAGAACAATCAAATCGGGTGAGGCTGTGTTGGTTTAACGTGTCAAAGTCAAATCATTTATTGCAAATAGGCACATAAAAGTATAAAGTAAAGTATGTATGTATCTGTGTATCTATTATAGTATACTGTACTTATCATCATCATCTGCCTAGCCTTTTCCCAACTATGTTGGGGTCGGCTTCCAGTCTAACCGGATGCAGCTGAATACCAGTATTTTATATGGAGCGACAGCCTATCTGACCTCCACAACCCAGTGACTGGGTAATACGATACCCCTTGGTAAGACTGGTTGTCAGACTTTCGGGCTTCTGACGACCCGTAACGACTGTCAAAGATCCACGAATGACAGCCGGGACCAACGGCTTAACGTGCTTTCCGAGGCACGGAGGAATCTCAGTATGTAAAGATGGTCACCCATCCACGAACCAACCCCGGCAAGCGTAGCTTAACTAGTATACTGTACTTATATACTTTTTATTTGCACCAAGAACAAACCCATTTAATGTCCATAAAATCACTGTCCATTCTAAGGTTGCCTGGAAGAGATCGCAGGATGCGATAAGGCCGCCAATTGTATATTTTGTAGTTTAAGATGTATCTTTATGTAATGTGTAATCTGGTGTACAAAAAAGTATATATAAATAAATATAAATAAATAAATAAAAGGCACTTTTGAACGACAAAATCGATTCTATTCGCACCTTCTAAAAGGTAGATTCGTATAAAGAAGAATGGGCAAGAAACTCTATGACGTGAAACGTCTATGTCAGCGATTCGCTTTAAGGGTAGATACGACATCGTGTTGTTAACGTTGATTCTTCTGTACATTTTGTTGTCGTATGACTACCGGCCCGTCGCAGGCGTGTCGTATCAATACACTGGTTGTGATGCTGCGGTTCGCTCGCGGTTTATTCAGCAGCTCACTGTACACAACGCCGAATGTTCGCTCGCGGTTTATTCAGCAGCTCACTGTACACAACGCCGAATGTTCGCTCGCGGTTTATTCAGCAGCTCACTGTACACAACGCCGAATGTTCGCTCGCGGTTTATTCAGCAGCTCACTGTACACAACGCCGAATGTTCGCTCGCGGTTTATTCAGCAGCTCACTGTACACAAATCCGAATGTTCGCTCGCGGTTTATTCAGCAGCTCACTGTACACAACGCCGAATGTTCGCTCGCGGTTTATTCAGCAGCTCACTGTACACAACGCCGAATGTTCGCTCGCGGTTTATTCAGCAGCTCACTGTACACAACGCCGAATGTTCGCTCGCGGTTTATTCAGCAGCTCACTGTATACAACGACGAATGTTCGCTCGCGGTTTATTCAGCAGCTCAGTACACAACGACGAATGTTCGCTCGCGGTTTATTCAGCAGCTCACTGTATACAACGCCGAATGTTCGCTCGCGGTTTATTCTGCAGCTCACTGTACACAACGCCGAATGTTCGCTCGCGGTTTATTCTGCAGCTCACTGTACACAAATCCGAATGTTCGCTCGCGGTTTATTCAGCAGCTCACTGTACACAACGCCGAATGTTCGCTCGCGGTTTATTCAGCAGCTCACTGTACACAACGCCGAATGTTCGCTCGCGGTTTATTCAGCAGCTCACTGTACACAACGCCGAATGTTCGCTCGCGGTTTATTCAGCAGCTCACTGTACACAACGACGAATGTTCGCTCGCGGTTTATTCAGCAGCTCACTGTACACAACGACGAATGTTCGCTCGCGGTTTATTCAGCAGCTCACTGTACACAACGCCGAATGTTCGCTCGCGGTTTATTCAGCAGCTCACTGTATACAACGACGAATGTTCGCTCGCGGTTTATTCAGCAGCTCACTGTACACAACGACGAATGTTCGCTCGCGGTTTATTCAGCAGCTCACTGTATACAACGCCGAATGTTCGCTCGCGGTTTATTCAGCAGCTCACTGTACACAACGCCGAATGTTCGCTCGCGGTTTATTCAGCAGCTCACTGTACACAACGCCGAATGTTCGCTCGCGGTTTATTCAGCAGCTCACTGTATACAACGCGATATGTTCGCTCGCGGTTTATTCAGCAGCTCACTGTACACAACGCCGAATGTTCGCTCGCGGTTTATTCAGCAGCTCACTGTACACAACGCCGAATGTTCGCTCGCGGTTTATTCAGCAGCTCACTGTACACAACGCCGAATGTTCGCTCGCGGTTTATTCAGCAGCTCACTGTATACAACGCGATATGTTCGCTCGCGGTTTATTCAGCAGCTCACTGTACACAACGCCGAATGTTCGCTCGCGGTTTATTCAGCAGCTCACTGTACACAACGCCGAATGTTCGCTCGCGGTTTATTCAGCAGCTCACTGTACACAACGACGAATGTTCGCTCGCGGTTTATTCAGCAGCTCACTGTATACAACGCGATATGTTCGCTCGCGGTTTATTCAGCAGCTCACTGTACACAACGCCGAATGTTCGCTCGCGGTTTATTCAGCAGCTCACTGTACACAACGCCGAATGTTCGCTCGCGGTTTATTCAGCAGCTCACTGTACACAACGACGAATGTTCGCTCGCGGTTTATTCAGCAGCTCACTGTACACAACGCCGAATGTTCGCTCGCGGTTTATTCAGCAGCTCACTGTACACAACGCCGAATGTTCGCTCGCGGTTTATTCAGCAGCTCACTGTACACAACGCCGAATGTTCGCTCGCGGTTTATTCAGCAGCTCACTGTACACAACGACGAATGTTCGCTCGCGGTTTATTCAGCAGCTCACTGTATACAACGCCGAATGTTCGCTCGCGGTTTATTCAGCAGCTCACTGTACACAACGCCGAATGTTCGCTCGCGGTTTATTCAGCAGCTCACTGTACACAACGCCGAATGTTCGCTCGCGGTTTATTCAGCAGCTCACTGTATACAACGCGATATGTTCGCTCGCGGTTTATTCAGCAGCTCACTGTACACAACGCCGAATGTTCGCTCGCGGTTTATTCAGCAGCTCACTGTACACAACGCCGAATGTTCGCTCGCGGTTTATTCAGCAGCTCACTGTACACAACGCGATATGTTCGCTCGCGGTTTATTCTGTAGCTCACTGTGCACAACGCCGAATGTTCGCTCGCGTTTTATTCAGCAGCTCACTGTACAGAACGCGATGTATTCGGGGTGTTGTAACTACAGTTGACAGAACAGATTATAATTAGAGCTTCAATATTGGGGTTGCCGGCTGTTCTAATTGGACAAGTCTGAAGTAAAGCGCGTTTGACCCTTTGTGTGCGACTAATTGACTGCGATAATCGCATTTACAGTCTCAACTGAAAGTTTCGAGAGGCTTAGCCGTCCCGCGCGTGAGGCAGCCGCCCGTTAGTACGGAGCTCAGTAGCACAAGTTGTGACGCTCAAAGTGAAATCCAATGAATCAAACCGTAACTTACTGGTCGTTTACAGCTTTCTGAAAGTGGAAAGAAAGGCCGATGACATTAACGTGAAATAATAAATCGAATCCCTCGTCATCAACAAATCGCACAAAGGAGTGGTAGATAGTTAAACGATACAATTTTAAAGTTTATGAATTTAATGAAGAGATCTATTATTATTCTCCTTTTTTGCCCTTCTCCGTTACCTCGTTCATGTCATAAAATCCCAAATTCCCTGAGCGGATGAATGTCGTATCGGATGTCGGGCATTCTAATTTTAGGCGAACTATTGTTAGTGAAAACTAAATGAACAGCCGTGGACGCTGGGCGTCGGCTGAACTGTCGGAGTAACACGCGCAGCTCACGCCTGGACACCTGACACGCGTCGCGCGCCGCGGGCTCACAGCTGTCGTGACGTATTCATCCTTATGTGCCTCTTTATGTATATTTTGGTGGTCTACGCCAACTTATTTGCGGAGCGGTTGTGCTAGCTGGTTGGAGAATGGGCACCGTCCAGATGTAGAGCTGCCATTTTCCATCTTGGGGCATAGCATGCCAGTCCCAGCAACGGTTGGAATCGAAGATTTGACTTAGGGGTAGGTATGATATAAATATAAAAATGATCGAAAATGTCAATATCACGTCAGTCATGACGATAATCCACAAAGTTATTTTCCGTTCACAACGTTTTTCATTTTATTTGTAACTTACAAGCACAATATTCAATAGAGATATTTTAATGTTCCCGCGTTGGTGTGAATGATGCCGGATTTAGCCGAAGTCCGGCTTCCGGATTAACCTTTTCCAGTTTTGCTCAGGTTTCGATATTTACCGAACAATCAATTGGTGGCGTTATTTCATCCTACAAAAATTAATCGAGAATTTATGAGAAGAAAATTCAGACTTGGTGTTTTAATGAAACTGCATTGTTTGTGTTTACTAAGCTAGATAGTGTCCTCTTTTCAAAATTTCAAATGCATAGGTACCTAAACCGCACTCCTCTGTCCCGACTGGCGCAGCAACTTCTGTGCAGGCACAATGGTGAAGCATCGCCCTCGTCTCGCCTCTCGTAACATTTGTACCGAGACCGGAATAAAGGCTGATGGATGCTGCAGAACGGTCGTCTATTTAAGACGTCTGAGTTAGCCCGTGGTATGTGAAGTAGTTGGTTTAACATCAGATAGAGATTCATACCATACTCAGGCAGTAGAACTGCTAGGAATTGAAAACAGTGGTTGAAGCATCATATCTACTTGTAGCAATATGTAGAAGACCGCCTAAAACTGATAAGTAATAAGATGAACGTTCATAAAAACCAAATGAGTCAAAATAAAATTGTGTAGCGAGACGAACTCTATTTCTATTTAGTTCATTCTAATCTAAACTTTTATTTTCTCAAATCTTAAATACACTATACAATTACTAACATAATAATAATAATATGTACAAGTATATAAAAAAGGGAGGGGGTAAATAATCAGAGGGCATCAAAAAATTCATCCGCATCGCTGTCAACAGGAAAAGTGCCCAGAAGGCTGGCAGCATTGCCACGTTGTATAGCAATGCTGATTCTTTGGCCAAAAAATAGGCCAGCCCTCTGGTCACGTGTGGAGTCGACCAACCGCCTGGCGATGTCTCGAAAAACTAAGTGGGCACTCGGACCCCATGGCCCAAGTGTTTCAACCCCAAACGGCTCGAACATATAAGTCCCAATAAGACTGGAGTATTTGCGCCGTTTGAGGTTTTCCGCACCCGCAGCAGCCGCTCCAGCACAGCCTGCCGTGCTAGGAAGATGGGATGGCGTAAGGGTGTCGACACACGTTGCATCCCACACCAAAGGCCTACCTACCTTCCAAGGCATTATGGTCATTCCGTCTGGTCTCTTTCCATCGTCGCGTGCTAAGCCATTGGGTTCTAAAACAGCTGGCACCCCGGCGGTGACAAGAGCACGACGGATGATGTCATTGATGCTGGCGTGCCGTGCTATCCGGCCTGCGCTCTTACTGCAGAATAGGCCATGTTGTCCGAGGCAGTCGACACTGACACCGCATTGGCAGCGATGCGGAGCCTTTATTCTTTATCATTAGTCATCAGTCTAATTTCTTTTTATTTAGAAGTGAGTTATACGACTAAATAGATACCTACGTTATGATTTTTTGAGATAAACAAAAAGTAGAGAGCGTGAGTAATGAGTTCAATCGATACCGTCCAGTTCATATATTAATGCATGCAGTAACATGTAGAAACAGTCGCAAATAAATCATCATTGAGCAAAGACGTTTGTTATATTTTTAAAAACACCGTTCCATTACCGCAAAGAAAGTGAACCTTAAACGCATAAAAATATGGTCGAAATCGAGCCGGATTAATTAGCGAATGGAACGGCTAGCGGACTCGGTACGCGAATACAATAGAGGACCGCATTCCTTAGATCAGGATTGAAGTGGTTTACAAGTAATTAGTGTTGGCGAAGACTATTTATAAACTTATATAAAAAAGTGCTTAAGACATTGCACCGATATTACCCAAAGGGCTGGCAATGCTCTGCGTATCCAATATAACAATGCGTTCAGGGTGCTGCTGGGACTGCCACGCTTCTGCAGTGCGTCGGCGATGTTTACCGACGCACGCACTGACAGCTTTGACGCAGTATGGCGCAAGAAATCTGCCTCGTTACTTCGCAGGTTGCGTGACAGTCCCAACAGCATTCTGCACTCGATAGCCGCCCGGGCAGATAGCCCGCTTGTGTGGGTGTTAGCCGAGCGCACTAAATCTGTGCTAGTTATTAAGTACTAACATAGGTTAAGTTTGTTACTAACACAATGGACCTTCTGTAGTCTGAATAAATAAATGATAATAATAATAATAATTGCAACTGTATTGAACGTATTTGTACGAATAATAAATACTACGTGGACTATTTCTTACAATTCTGCAATATGACGTCACCAACTCCAGAACAGTATAAATATTTATCTACGTTAGAAGATGTGGCTAGTATAATGTGATACAGAAAGCGCAAGTTAACATAAATTAATGTCCGAAATAGCGATTAACAGTGGGTTATGTTTGTGGCGGCACCGCCACAATGGAACGCGTCACACTGACGTCACGCAAAATCCTGCATCGCGCAATCAGAGTTTACCGCGCGACTAGCATATATACAACATCCCGACATCAACCGTCGGGCAGTAGCCCACCAGACACAACACCCGTCTGGTCGGAGGATCCTCCCTTTTCTATGGAGGATGAGTGAACTTTACACCCTGTTCCTCATACCTCTATACTGGTGACCCCGAACATGAACGTCAGCGCAGCCTTCGTGCAACTACTACAGCGTGACGTCATCAGCATCACTTCCTCGAGCTTTCGAGCAGCGAGTCACACAGCCAGCCAGCACCCACGGCTTCAACGGGTATCCTGACCACCAGCATGCAGCGACCGCGCATACCTGGTCATCACCTTCAGCCTCATCAGCAACCTTGGCACAGCACACTGCACTCTCGGCCGGTCAAACAAGCAGAGCCCTTCAAACCTCTCCTGGTCGACGCCAGCAGTCAGCCTCAACCCAGCGCTGTACCACATCCGACGCACTGGAGCATAACGCAGCGCCACCCCGACTCACTGGGGGCATCTCCGCAGACAGTTCCGACTCACCGTGAACTATGCGGCACCCGGTTCCGACTCCCTGGAACCTCAACTGGCCCTGGCAAGCATCGCAAGATACACGACTCTGCCCACTATCGACCTCCGGTCTCCGGAGGGGAGTGATGTGGCGGCATCGCCACAATGGAACGCGTCACACTGACGTCACGCAAAATCCTGCATCGCGCAAACAGAGTTTACCGCGCGACTAGCATATATACAACATCCCGACATCAACCGTCGGGCAGTAGCCCACCAGACACAACACCCGTCTGGTCGGAGGATCCTCCCTTTTCATAGAGGATGAGTGAACTTTACAGCCCTGTTCCTCATGCCTCTATATGTTAAAGGGAGAACAAAAACCACTGAGGAATATTGGGATTCGTTCAAAAAAACGCATAGCAACCTTACGAAGTGTACATCAAGGAATAATAATACAATTGACGTCTGATAGATTTTTTATGGAATATCTGTCAAAAATTAAAAAAAAATCGCTGGATTAGACTTATACTAGATATAAAAGTTTGGTCGAATTGGCTCTTAACAATCTTAGCAATCTTAGCAATCGGACGACAATGCCAAATAGTCATAGGTTATAAGTATTATTGGCAGAAAATGCTTTTTTTAAATTAATTAGTCAATGATTGATAAGTCTTCAAATAGCCTCTGTAAAACCTACTTGGACCGCAAATTTTGATTTTTGAGCTGAAAAATATGGTGGAGAGGTCCCTTTGCCTTATAAAGGGTTAACTCAAATCCGGAAAGCTAAAGGAGTTGCTGTTATAGCCGCCATGTTGTCAATGGCGGCCGAGCGGAGGAAATGCCAGGTCGTAACCGCTGAACGGATTTAAATAAAATTTGGCGACGAGATAGATGGCATGCTAGGGAAAACATACGCTATATTGTCTTGGTAGGAAATAAAAAATTATGTGGTTCAGCGTTTTAGAAAAATCATCCCTTAAGGGGGTCAAATAGGGGTTGATTTTAAAATAACATATCATAACATAACATAGCATCACGCCTTGTTTCCCCAAAGGATTGGGCAGAGGTGTACCTATAGTACACCCACATTTCGCCAGTTATGTTTAAGTCCCATGTAATAGGGGGCGAGCCTATTACCATCAACCGGGCACAGATCCACAATCCGGGCTTGTTGTGAGAAATTCTCAAATAATATTAAAATTACTGTGTTCCTCTTTTTAAGAGATTTAAGGGATTGGAAATGTAGTCATAGTTTGTATCCGTAGATAATATTTAGTCTTTATTTCATTAAAATCGGTCCACTCGGTCAAAAGTTATTTGTTATTAGGAAGTGACCGGCATATATTAACTAAACAAATTCCCCGCCGCGTCTGTGCGTCTGTCTGTACGAACGCGATAAACTCAAAAACTACAGAACGGATTTTATACGGGTTTCACCAATGGACGGAATCTTGCATGAGAAAAGTTTAAGTGTATAATTCATTTTAACGTTTTGTGTAAATTGGCTGAAACATGACGATGATTGTTGAAGATGTCAGAAAAAAATATAAACACACATAGGGTACTTTTAATCCCGGTAGTACGTTCCCGAGAGATATTTTCCGACATCCACGCGGGCGAAGCCGCGGGCAAAAGCTAGTACTTACTCTATATAAATTTTGTTCTTTTTCCATTCAAAAAGACGAGCGTCCACCTTGAGCCCCCGAGAATGACCCCGCGGGACTCCAACATTACCCGTCAAGGGGGCGCGGGGGGCGCGGGTGTCAGCTCGATTGATGCTACGAATATCGGAATTCGGACGCTCCAATGATGGTATTGCGGGAGGATAATCGATTATTCGCAAATATTCGATCCTCCTAACCTCTGTGAACAATACTTAATTGATTTTACGTTGATATTGAATCGCTTCAAGTGTTAATTTCGTTAGCGATTAATTCTTTAAGTGTTTGTTAGAAATGGCTCGATGGCTAAATAGTATATCTGTCTGCTCACTGGTTGAGCCAAATGGTTTATTATTAGTAGAATAAACCAGTATTACCTTGGTTCGGAATCCATCTATTTTACAACAAAACCTCATTTTTCAGAAAAGATTCTTAAGAATGAGAAGAGAATAATGAAAATGAATGATGATTAATGATGACGCTTACCTACTTGTAATACTCGAAGCGGCGAATAGTCTGCCGATAACAATTCCAATAAAATATAGAAGCAGAAGTGAGAACTAAGTGAGTGTGAACTCGCTCAAGTTGGCGATTCAATGTTCTAGATGTTAATAGGCGCGTCATGTACTTCATAGCGCAGCGTCGAGTCGGAACATTCGCGCACAGTATAATTAAATAGCAGTATTATGTCTCGGCAGACCTTGGAGTAATTACCTAAGGCCGCTCGGTAGATAAACACGCACCAGGGTTGCCCACTGTGTCTCTGGGGTGACGTAGGTATTTGATAATGCTCATCGTATTATATTATCATTATTTCCTTTTTTTCATGTTTTTTTCTTTCCTTATCTTTTTTTTCCTTTCTTTTTGTTTTGTTACTATTTGTTGTAATGTATTACTGCAAATTTTGTATGTTTTAATTATTACCAGACCACGGCAAAGCCAAAGGAGGGAATGATTTTGACAAGCTAAGTTTGTACAAGGAAGTAATGTGAAGTGGCTGCCATTTGGTTGGAAATTAAAAAATTGTCTCTGTTTTCATGGAAAGTTTATTAAAGGGTTGCAAAATGGCATTAAGTCAAAATAAAAAACTATTTAGGTACAAAAAAAACTGACTTCCAAAAAACACTACAATCAATCTGCCTAGCCTTTTCCCAACTATGTTGGGGTCGGCTTCCAGTCTAACCGGATGCAGCTGAATACCAGTATTTTACATGGAGCGACTGACTATCTGACCTCCACAACCCAGTAACTGGGTAATACGATACCACTTGGTAAGACTGGTTGTCAGACTTTCAGGCTTCTTACGACCCGTAACGACCGTCAAAGATCCACGAATGACAGCCGGGACCAACGGCTTAACGTGCATTCCCAGGCACGGAGGAGTCTCGGTATGTAAAGATGGTCACCCATCCACGGACAACCCCGGCAAGCGTAGCTTAACCTGATGGATCGACCCGTGCGGCTGTTATTACTTAGCCACGAGTTCTTCCAAAAAACACTACAAAGGGAAAAATACTTTAATTTCGTAAGTCGGTGTCTTTGGATCTGTATTTTAGTCTTATGCCGCCGACTTCCGAAATTAAAGCTATTTTTCACTTTGTAGTGTTTTTTTTAGATGTTGGTTATTTTTTTTTTTGTAAAAAGTTTATTATTTTTTACTTATTAGTGGGTCATTTTGTAATTTATATCAAAGTTCCAATAGCCTTATGACAACTGCTCATCACCTTTTACAAAATATTGCTTTTCCCGATGCAGGGACGTTAGTTGTTGAGGAGATCTCCTGAAAGAATCGGTAGACCTGGAGCTGATGGTGAAGTCACCATCAGCTTCACTTCACCATATGCATTGTGACGAACATAAATTCCTTAGCAACCATATTATACTAATCGAATCGCAACCCGTGAAATAACGGGTGTTTTTTTTTTAGAGGTATAGAACTTTGAAATGGAATAAAACAAAGATGATTTTTTTAAATTGATATGAAATTTACATTATTCGAAAGCTAATCTTCTGGCATTATAATTTAAATATGACTTCTGACATATGACCGCCACGGCTGGCTCGCACGTAGTCTGACATATGACCGCCACGGCTGGCTCGCACGTAGTCTGACATATGACCGCCACGGCTGGCTCGCACGTAGTCTGACATATGACCGCCACGGCTGGCTCGCACGTAGTCTGACATATGACCGCCACGGCTGGCTCGCACGTAGTCTAACATATGACCGCCACGGCTGGCTCGCACGTAGTCTGACATATGACCGCCACGGCTGGCTCGCACGTAGTCTAACATATGACCGCCACGGCTGGCTCGCACGTAGTCTGACATATGACCGCCACGGCTGGCTCGCACGTAGTCTAACATATGACCGCCACGGCTGGCTCGCACGTAGTCTAACATATGACCGCCACGGCTGGCTCGCACGTAGTCTAACATATGACCGCCACGGCTGGCTCGCACGTAGTCTAACATATGACCGCCACGGCTGGCTCGCACGTAGTCTGACATATGACCGCCACGGCTGGCTCGCACGTAGTCTGACATATGACCGCCACGGCTGGCTCGCACGTAGTCTGACATATGACCGCCACGGCTGGCTCGCACGTAGT
Organism: Fissipunctia ypsillon; assembly: GCA_947568875.1. Lineage (NCBI taxonomy): Eukaryota > Metazoa > Arthropoda > Insecta > Lepidoptera > Noctuidae > Fissipunctia > Fissipunctia ypsillon. Next base: position 358,053 of record OX387662.1, read on the forward strand.
CTAACATATGACCGCCACGGCTGGCTCGCACGTAGTCTAACATATGACCGCCACGGCTGGCTCGCACGTAGTCTGACATATGACCGCCACGGCTGGCTCGCACGTAGTCTAACATATGACCGCCACGGCTGGCTCGCACGTAGTCTGACATATGACCGCCACGGCTGGCTCGCACGTAGTCTAACATATGACCGCCACGGCTGGCTCGCACGTAGTCTAACATATGACCGCCACGGCTGGCTCGCACGTAGTCTAACATATGACCGCCACGGCTGGCTCGCACGTAGTCTAACATATGACCGCCACGGCTGGCTCGCACGTAGTCTGACATATGACCGCCACGGCTGGCTCGCACGTAGTCTGACATATGACCGCCATGGCTGGCTCGCACGTAGTCTAACATATGACCGCCACGGCTGGCTCGCACGTAGTCTAACCTGGAGCACCAAATCTCGATGACTTTTTCCAACATTTGTGGCCGTATATCGGCAATAACGCGGCGAATGTTGTCCTCCAAGTGGTCAATCGGTTCGGGCTTATCGGCGTAGACTAGCGACTTCACATATCCCCGCAGAAAATAGTCAAGCGGCGTTAAATCGCACGATCTTGGAGGCCAATTCACGGGTCCGAAACGTGAAACTATGCGGTTACCAAACGTTTCCTTCAATAAATCAATTGTGGCACGAGCTGTGTGACACTTTGCGCCGTCTTGTTGAAACCACAGCTCCTGCACATCATGGTTGTTCAATTGATGAACGAAGAAGTCAGTAATCATGGCTCTCTAGCGGTCACCATTGACTGTAACGTTCTGGCCAGCATCGTTTTTAAAGAAGTACGGACCAATTATTCCACCAGCCCATAAAGCACATCAAACAGCCAGTTTTTCTGGATGTAATGGTTTCTCAACATACACTTGAGGATTATCATCATGAGAATGATTATCGATTGACCACTTGGAGGACAACATTCGCCGCGTTATTGCCGATATACGGCCACAAATGTTGGAAAAAGTCATCGAGATTTGGTGCTCCAGGTTAGACTACGTGCGAGCCAGCCGTGGCGGTCATATGTTAGACTACGTGCGAGCCAGCCGTGGCGGTCATATGTTAGACTACGTGCGAGCCAGCCGTGGCGGTCATATGTTAGACTACGTGCGAGCCAGCCGTGGCGGTCATATGTTAGACTACGTGCGAGCCAGCCGTGGCGGTCATATGTTAGACTACGTGCGAGCCAGCCGTGGCGGTCATATGTCAGACTACGTGCGAGCCAGCCGTGGCGGTCATATGTTAGACTACGTGCGAGCCAGCCGTGGCGGTCATATGTTAGACTACGTGCGAGCCAGCCGTGGCGGTCATATGTTAGACTACGTGCGAGCCAGCCGTGGCGGTCATATGTCAGACTACGTGCGAGCCAGCCGTGGCGGTCATATGTCAGACTACGTGCGAGCCAGCCGTGGCGGTCATATGTTAGACTACGTGCGAGCCAGCCGTGGCGGTCATATGTTAGACTACGTGCGAGCCAGCCGTGGCGGTCATATGTTAGACTACGTGCGAGCCAGCCGTGGCGGTCATATGTTAGACTAGGTGCGAGCCAGCCGTGGCGGTCATATGTTAGACTACGTGCGTGCCAGCCGTGGCGGTCATATGTCAGACTACGTGCGAGCCAGCCGTGGCGGTCATATGTCAGACTACGTGCGAGCCAGCCGTGGCGGTCATATGTCAGACTACGTGCGAGCCAGCCGTGGCGGTCATATGTTAGACTACGTGCGAGCCAGCTGTGGCGGTCATATGTTAGACTACGTGCGAGCCAGCCGTGGCGGTCATATGTTAGACTACGTGCGAGCCAGCCGTGGCGGTCATATGTTAGACTACGTGCGAGCCAGCCGTGGCGGTCATATGTTAGACTACGTGCGAGCCAGCCGTGGCGGTCATATGTCAGACTACGTGCGAGCCAGCCGTGGCGGTCATATGTCAGACTACGTGCGAGCCAGCCGTGGCGGTCATATGTCAGACTACGTGCGAGCCAGCCGTGGCGGTCATATGTCAGACTACGTGCGAGCCAGCCGTGGCGGTCATATGTCAGACTACGTGCGAGCCAGCCGTGGCGGTCATATGTCAGACTACGTGCGAGCCAGCCGTGGCGGTCATATGTCAGACTACGTGCGAGCCAGCCGTGGCGGTCATATGTTAGACTACGTGCGAGCCAGCCGTGGCGGTCATATGTCAGACTACGTGCGAGCCAGCCGTGGCGGTCATATGTCAGACTACGTGCGAGCCAGCCGTGGCGGTCATATGTCAGACTACGTGCGAGCCAGCCGTGGCGGTCATATGTCAGACTACGTGCGAGCCAGCCGTGGCGGTCATATGTCAGACTACGTGCGAGCCAGCCGTGGCGGTCATATGTCAGACTACGTGCGAGCCAGCCGTGGCGGTCATATGTCAGACTACGTGCGAGCCAGCCGTGGCGGTCATATGTCAGACTACGTGCGAGCCAGCCGTGGCGGTCATATGTCAGACTACGTGCGAGCCAGCCGTGGCGGTCATATGTCAGACTACGTGCGAGCCAGCCGTGGCGGTCATATGTCAGACTACGTGCGAGCCAGCCGTGGCGGTCATATGTCAGACTACGTGCGAGCCAGCCGTGGCGGTCATATGTTAGACTACGTGCGAGCCAGCTGTGGCGGTCATATGTTAGACTACGTGCGAGCCAGCCGTGGCGGTCATATGTTAGACTACGTGCGAGCCAGCCGTGGCGGTCATATGTTAGACTACGTGCGAGCCAGCCGTGGCGGTCATATGTCAGACTACGTGCGAGCCAGCCGTGGCGGTCATATGTCAGACTACGTGCGAGCCAGCCGTGGCGGTCATATGTCAGACTACGTGCGAGCCAGCCGTGGCGGTCATATGTCAGACTACGTGCGAGCCAGCCGTGGCGGTCATATGTCAGACTACGTGCGAGCCAGCCGTGGCGGTCATATGTCAGACTACGTGCGAGCCAGCCGTGGCGGTCATATGTCAGACTACGTGCGAGCCAGCCGTGGCGGTCATATGTCAGACTACGTGCGAGCCAGCCGTGGCGGTCATATGTCAGACTACGTGCGAGCCAGCCGTGGCGGTCATATGTCAGACTACGTGCGAGCCAGCCGTGGCGGTCATATGTCAGACTACGTGCGAGCCAGCCGTGGCGGTCATATGTCAGACTACGTGCGAGCCAGCCGTGGCGGTCATATGTCAGACTACGTGCGAGCCAGCCGTGGCGGTCATATGTCAGACTACGTGCGAGCCAGCCGTGGCGGTCATATGTCAGACTACGTGCGAGCCAGCCGTGGCGGTCATATGTCAGACTACGTGCGAGCCAGCCGTGGCGGTCATATGTCAGACTACGTGCGAGCCAGCCGTGGCGGTCATATGTCAGACTACGTGCGAGCCAGCCGTGGCGGTCATATGTCAGACTACGTGCGAGCCAGCCGTGGCGGTCATATGTCAGACTACGTGCGAGCCAGCCGTGGCGGTCATATGTCAGACTACGTGCGAGCCAGCCGTGGCGGTCATATGTCAGACTACGTGCGAGCCAGCCGTGGCGGTCATATGTCAGAAGTCATATTTAAATTATAATGCCAGAAGATTAGCTTTCGAATAATGTAAATTTCATATCAATTTAAAAAAATCATCTTTATTTTATTCCATTTCAAAGTTCTATACCTCTAAAAAAAACACCCGTTACTTATTATTGAGTAGTTCCGGTGGCCATCTGTGGTCTTCATCATCAGTTCCACTTCACCAAATGGTGCTTTCCGAGAGCAAATGCACGAGTTACTACAAAAAAACCCAAATCGCTATTTGTGTAATATTTGAAGAGTTCCCTAGATGTCTCCTTAGAATCCCATCATCAGAACCTAACCTGGTGACAATAGGACTAACTAAGAAGTACTCTTTCAATCAAAAAAAATATTTTTCCAAATCGGTCCAGCCGTCTTCAAGTAATCGGGGGCCAAACAAAAAAAAGATTCCGAGAACCTCCTCCTTTTTTGAAGTCGGTTAAAAATTATATCAGCTAACATTAGGCTGAAATTATATCATTCAATGGTGATTCTCGTCGCGTCGCAATTATTTAATTCTTATTAAGCGCAACACGTAGTATAAATTAAATCAGGAATACATGCAGCTTCAAGTGTTCATATTATTTGTTAATACATAACATAACATTACGCCTTGTTTCCCCGAAGGGTTAGGCAGAGGTGTACCTACATGTTATAGTAACACCCACATTTCGCCAGTTATGTTTAAGTCCCATGTAATAGGGGGCGCGCCTATTGGCATTCATATTATTAAACCTACTAAACCAATTGCATTCCAGACATTTTCAAATCCTGTCCAATTCATTCAAGATGAAGTAGATTGACCTCATAGACTACACACATCTTAACTTCAAGATCAAGACTATGATGGAAGTTTAACAGTGCAATTTTATGTTTGTTGGATGGATGTAGCACAGATACGAGTATATCATTACCTACTAGATAAGAAAATATCTTAGGACCTTGAAAATCACCAAAGGGCAACGTACAAACTATACTTGCGTTAAGTGTAGCGTGAGAGCTAGCTGCTGGCGCACTTGTTCATCTGAGCCATTATCTTTCGGTAATCGACTTATAATTCGCGTAGTAAATCGAGTAGCGACTGGGAATCGATATCGAGCGCGAAGTCGCGGCGCTATCGAACCATTTGCAATAACTTATTGCCTTTTATTCGCTTATCCTGTGATCCCCCCGCCCCCAGCACGAGTCCCGCCCGTCCCCCGGCGTCGTCCGGACACACGGCGCTATTTAACGCGCTGTTGGCTCGAAAGGGTTGCTGTTGACTCAATGCCCTAAGACCTTGTGTACACTGACAAATGGTTCTTTTGTCAATGCAGCAAATAAAATTTGTACAATAAACGATAGTCTATTTTGAATTGGTCGCGTGAAAACGTCTTTCCTTTAACCCATTGTTTCAATTCAATTCATCTTTATTGTGGATCATAGGAAAGGGTACATAATACAGCTGGTGTTAATGAATGTTTTGTGAACAGGTCCTACCCGTAGGGCGTACAATAAAACATAAGTATACCTAGTGAGTTTACATGTATGTCGACAATAATATAACAATACATTACAAATTTAACCATTCAATATTTACTGAAGTAACAAATTCTAACAATAACTTTGAAAAATACTCAAACAGTTCTTAAATGAAAGGAGAGAGTTCATCATGTTTGAGACGCATCATGTACCTATACAAAACGCATCACGAGTACGATATTCGGTACGTACCCATCGTATCTACAATACTCGGTACGTACCCATCGTATCTACGATACTCGGTACGTACCCATCGTATCTATGATACTCGGTACGTACCCATCGTATCTACAATACTCGGTACGTACCCATCGTATCTACGATACTCGCTACGTACCCATAGTATCTACGATATTCGATACGTACCCATCGTATCTACGATACTCGGTACGTACCCATCGTATCTACAATACTCGCTACGTACCCATCGTATCTACGATACTCGCTACGTACCCATGGTATCTACGATACTCGGTACGTACCCATCATATCTACGATACTCGCTACGTACCGCAGATAGCACAGTGGCCCTCAATAAGTCGGAGGCTATGGTGTTCCATGGTCCCCGGCGAGCGCCGCCGCCTGGATCACACATAGTGGTCGGGGGTCTGGATCGCTGTCGAGTCAACCATGAAGTACCTGGGATTGGTGCTCGACAGCCGGTGGGACTTCAGACTCCACTTCCGGCGGCTGGCGCCCAAGTTGATGGGTGCGGCTGGGGCGCTGTCAACGCTGCTTCCCAATCTGGGGGGCCCGAGCGCCGCCTGTACGCGACTCTACGTGGGGATCGTGCGATCGATGGCCCTGTACAGGGCCCCGATCTGGGTGGCTGACCTGACGGCCAGTAGCATCGCTGTTCTGTGGAGGCCGCAGAGAGCGATGGCTGTCAGAGTAATCAGGGGCTATCGCACGATCTCCTACGAGGCGGCTTGCGCACAGGCCGGATCCCCGCTCTGGGACCTGAAGGCGATATTACTCGCGTCATTGCATCGGTGTCGCGAGGGAATGCGGGTGCGAGGTGAGCGACCGATGCAGCGACAAATAGAGCAGCGTCGGTCGTAGCTTCGCGAGGTCCTGGTGGCGGAATGGCGGGACAGGCTCTCACGCCCTACCGCCAGCTTCGGCACCATCGAGGCGGTCTGGCCGGTGTTCGACCTTTGGCTCGGGAGGAGGCACGGCTCCCTGTCGTTCTGGGTGATGCAGGTGCTCTCGGGGCATCGTTGCTTCGGGAGGTACCTGTGTTACATAAACAGGAAGCCGGACGCCCGGTGTCACTACTGCGTTGACTGTCAGGAGGACACGGCGTGGCATACGCTGGCAGTAAGTGCCGCTCGCGAGGAGCCACGCCGTGCCCTCATCTCTGGAGTAGGCAGTGACCTGTAGCTGCCGGCTGTTGTGAATTCGATGGTCGGCAGCGAAGAGTCCTGGGACGCGGTGGTTTCCTTCTGCGAGGCAATCATCTCGTAGAAGGAGGCTGCGGAAAGGGAGAGGGAGATCACATCCTCTTACCCGGCTCGCAGCAAGCACACCGGGGGTCGGCGGAGGGCGGATTTGCCCTCCTCCAGCCCCCTTATGGGCCCAAGGGCGGCGGACTCAAAGACGTCCGTCGCCCTCCATAACTTGGACCCGAGGTGGCGGCGCGTAGTGTTCTACGCTAGACGTCGCGGGGGGAGTCAAACACCTCACTCCTCCCCTCGACACGAGGAGAGGCCCGCCGTGGCGAGCCGGCACCAGCCGGAGGTTGCGGAAGGATCGTACGTTCCCGCGACTCCAGGCGTAGGTGTGAGATGGAACATCGGGGTGGTTTTTAGTCAGTAAGAGTCTGACAGACCCCTCCGCCCGCCGCAGAGCGGAGGACATCCATGAGGATTTTCCACCCCGATACAAAAATAAAAGGTCTGTCGAAGCTACAAACTTGCAAATTATTAGTATCTATCCTAACAACATCCCAAAAAACTAGTCCACTGCATTTTTTGCGACCTAACACTATGTCTGTGTCTACGGGGACTGGCCTGACATAATACTAAGTGCAGGTGGAATCTTCACCCGACTTGCAGCTGCCGGCTAGTTCTGTTCTGTGCTCGTGATGAGAGATCTGTTTTGTTTTTTATTTAAATCAACTTTTTTTTTTTATTTGCTCGTGTTACTATGACAAATATACCTATTTTTAACCGACTTCAAAAAAGGAGGGGGTTATCAATTCGGTTGTATGATTTTTTTAAATTTATTTATTTATTTAACAGTTTATGTACACACATATAAACAGACAAGAAGAAAGGAACAGAAAAATACGTACAAAGGTGATGCTTATTTCTAAAGAAATCTCTTCCAGCATACCTGCGATAGGAAAGTAGATAAAGAGATGTAGACAACGTGTGTAAGAGTAAAAAAGAAAACAAAATACATATAATCACAAACGATACACTAATATGAATATAAACAAACGTAACGCGTACGTTAATGTTTGCTACCTCAGTACTGCGTCACTTAGAAACCGATTTGGACAATTCTTTTTTTTATTTGAAAGGACATACTTCCAGATTGGTCCCATTTTTATCAAAGTCCAGTTCTGATGACAGGATCCATGAGGAATTGAGAGAACTCCTCAAATATTATAGGCAAACTCATAGTGATAATGATATTTTCAACAACATGTCAAGCATTTGCATTCAGAAAGTATCATTTGGTGAAGTGGAACTTGGAACTGATGAAGAAGACCACAGATGGCCACAGGAACTCCTCAATGATAAGTATTTCACGGGTGGCGATAAGATAATAACTCGATTAAGATAGCTAAGCGATAATGCCGAATCTAATGCAAATAAATAGTGCTAATAAAAATGGTACCATCGAACTGATCTGATGATGAAGCCGGAAGGTAGGCACCGGAACTCCGTAATAAAACAATGTATCCTAGCCGTGTTTGGGCTTATTGGAATTGTCATGAGATGTTCTCTGGCTATAAATTATTTTTAACTGACTTCGAAAAAGGAGGAGGTTCTCACTCAGTTCGTCGGCATCTTTTTTTTTAAGTGCGTTCCCCGATAACTCGAAGACGGCTGGACCGATTTGAAAAATTATTTTTTGTTTGAAAGGGTATACTCTCCAGGTGGCCCATAATCATCAGGTCAGGATCTGGTGATGGGATCCTGGAGAAACCGAGGGAACTCTGCAAATATTATAGGTACACCTATAGTGAGTTAAGTATTTTTTAAGGTAACTTGTGAATTTGCTCTCGTAAAGCACTATTTGATGAAGTAGAACTGATGACGAAGACCACAGATGGTAAGATGGCCACCGGAACAACTCAATAATAAGTATTTCACGGGTTACGATTCGATTACTTTAAAATTATTGCTAAACAATATAAGCCCGTCACAATTTGCTGACGGTGAAGTGCCAGGAGAACTCCTCGACCATTAACGTCCCTGCATCGGGAAAAGCAATGTTTTGTAAAAGGTGATTAGCAGTTGTCATTAGGCTATTGTAACTCAGATAAATTAAAAATCGACCCACTAAAAAGTGAAAATTACAAAACTTTTTCCAAAAAAAAATCAACCGACATTTATTAGGGTTATCATTTGTAACGCGCGGGTTTGAAGAAGGGTACCGTACAAAAACCGCGTGTGGGCAGCTGTTTACTCATAATCTGTAGAGGCATTCGATTTAACATGTGACGTATGAGACTGAATATGAAGTATTATTATAAGAAATCAACTATTTTCAAAACATTATTAAGACCGGGCAAACAAACAGGTTTTGTTGTACATAAAAGTAATTATCTAACTCATCAGCAACATCAAAGAAACTATGAACGTGTTCTAAACATTGTAGCATCCTGCAGGTACAGCGCCGCGGTCCCTCGGTCGCACAAAGTGTAGCTAATTAACGCAGTGATCGCGAGCTGCCTCCACTCCGGCGGATCATTAAAACTTAGCGCCAGCGCCGGTAACTTTACAAGGAGCATTCTTTGTTGTCTTTGTTTACTACTTGATTGGCTCTCCATCTCACAAGCGCGAGACGATAGTTGCTTGAAGGATGCACCACGCTACAAATTTATTAAATACTAGCTTCTGCCCGCGGCTTCGCCCGCGTGGATGTCGGAAAATATCCCACGGGAACGTACTGCTGGGATTAAAAGTACTCTATGTTCCGTAATACTCTATTGGTTTACGCGGCACCCGCTAGAAAGCTCCCAGTCGGCATGATTTTTTCCGACATCTTTAACAATCATCTTATCATTATATTTCAGCCAATTTATAAAAAAACTTTAATGAATGAATTATACACCAAAACCTTCCTCATGAATCATTCCATCCATTGGTGAAAACCCGATGAAAATCCGTTCGGGAGTTTTTGAGTTTATCGCGTTCAGACGGACAGACAGCCTATCTGACGGACAGGGCCGTCATCTACCCCGGTCACCGGGGAGAGTGGAACTGGCGAGAGATGTCGTGCGGTGTCCCACAGGGATCGGTTTTGGGACCGCATCTGTGAGACATCGGGTACGACTGGGTGCTGCGCGCCGACCTCCCTGGTGGCGTCAGCGTAGTTTGCTACGATGACGACACGCTGGTCCTGCCGCAGGGGAGGTCGCACCAGGCGGCGGCCGAATTAACGGCACGCGGGGTTGCGACAATCGTAGAGAGGATCCGGCAATTGGGACTCGAGGTGGCCTTGCACAAGTCTGAGGCCATGTGTTTTCATGGTCCTCGGAACGCGCCACCTTCGGGTTCCAAAATAAGGAGGGGGGAGGTAGGAGGGGTTCCCATCGGTGTCGAGTCGACGATGAAGTACCTGGGACTCGTCCTCGACAGCCGGTGGAATTTCGTGGAGCATTTCCGACGTTTGGCTCCCAGACTGGAGCGGGCCGGGGCTGCCTTGGGGCGGCTCCTGCCCAATCTGGGGGGTCCAAACGCCTCCTGCCGGAGGCTCTACGCGGGGGTCGTGCGGTCCATGGCCCTTTACGGAGCTCCGGTGTGGGCGCGTTCCGTGAGGCGGCGACCGGTCCGTCGGTTGAACGCGTCCCAGAGGGTCATGGCCATCCGGCTAGTCCGGGGATATCACACGGTTTCCGGTGAGGCGGCGAACCTCCTTGCCGGATTACCGCCATGGGATCTGGAGGCAAAAGTCCTCGCGCACATGTGGAAGTGGCGCGAGGAGGCAGGACGCCGGGGCGTAACTCTGTTGCCGCGAGAAATCGTGGCACGGCGGACAGAGCTCCGGCAGGATCTCATGGCGGCATGGAGAGTGCGATTGTCGCAACCCAGCGCTGGGCACGCCACAATTTTGGCGATAAGTCCCCTCTTTGAGAAGTGGCTGGAGAGGCGCCATGGCGTCCTCACCTTCCGCCTGACGCAGGTCCTCATCGGACACGGGTGCTTCAGGAGGTACCTGTTCCGGATAAGGCGGGAGGAAACGCCCGGGTGTCACCACTGTGTGGATCGCCCGGAGGACACGGTGGAGCATACGGTGGAGGTCTGCCCGGCTTGGGCGGAGCACCGCCGTGTCCTCGCGGAATCGATCGGCGGCGGCGATCTCTCGCATCCGGCCCTGGTCCAGGCCATGGTACGGAGCAAGAGTACATGGGAAGCCATTACCTCCTTCTGCGAAGCAGTAATGCACGCGAAGGAGGAGGCGGGACGCGTGAGGGAGAGGCAAGCTTTGCGCCCTCACGCCCCTAGTCGCCGCAGGAGATGCCCTGGGCGTCGGGAATTGGCAGCTAATTCCCGGCCACCGTAGGCGCGGGCTTGCAGACGGGCGAGTAATGGGTAGCTCGCCGTCCGGTAAGGACCAAGCCCGAGTCGACGGCGCGTTGTGTTCCACACGCGCGCCTCAAAGAGATGTCAGCACTATTGACGGGGACCGCTAGGGCCGATGCCAGCTAGGGTTGCGGGATGTTCGAAAGAGTTACCGTGGCCCTGGCACAGGCAACAGAAGGAACACGGGTGGGTTTTAGTCAGTAAAAGCCTGACACGCCATCCCGCTCCGCCCAGAGTAGGAGAAGTCATTTGATGATTTCCCATCCAAAAAAAAATAAAATATAGATATATATATAAATATACAGTGTGAGTCTTTATAATGTGCACATATCGAAATGAGGGAATCTATGCTTAATTTTATCGACGGAAAAAATGTTAAAAAAAATCTAAATATTTATTTATATTTTTTATGGATTTTTAAAAAAAATTGTTTGCTTTTGTGACCCCAGTGTATACAAAACTGTGTAACTTTTAAACTAAACGATTTATCACGATGAAACAAACTCTATAATGTTTGGAAGTAATTAGGTGTCGTCATAAAATAAAAATTATGGAAAAAAAATAGCCACATTTAAAAATAAACATTTTTGTTTGGCAAAAATCTGATTTTTTTTCATTAATTTTTACAAAAATTGTAAAATTTCTCAATAACATGCCCCCATCACCTTCTTTTTTTATAACTTTAAGTTATTCTTCATTGTATTAGGAACCTAACGGTAAAAATTGCATGTTTTTAACTCAACCCCAACATTTTTTATCAACTGTCAAAGAAAGGCCCAACGCATAGCTATTGTTTAGCAGGTAGATAAACTTTCTTTTGAATGTGCGCAGGTCGGGGAGGTAGGGCCAGCCAAAGGAACTTGAATTATGACAAATGTCAGACTGGCAGTCGCTCCGAATTATTCGCCGCTGCTACATGTGTTTCGGTACTTTCGTTCGCTGGACTTTCATAACTTTCGTTCGCTGCTACATGATGCCGCATTTAAGTGAATTTTCCCCGGCACACATCGCCGACATACATTTTTATTATGGAGTGGGACAAGGAAGTGCCAGAGCTGCGCGCGCGGCTTACATAGCTGCGTATCCTAACAGGCAACCAGTGCCATCTGCCCGAAACTTCCAGGAAGTTCACAGAAGGTTGTCGATCACTGGACTTGGATCAAGTAGAGATCGTCGCGAGCCACCTCAAGTAATTATTGATGCGGCTACTGAAAAAGCAGTATTAAGTGATTTGTTTGCTGATCCATCCATAAGTACTAGACGACTGGCTCTTCGTCACGGAATATCCCAAAAATCAGTGTGGCGTATTTTAAAGAAAGAAGGATTGCATCCTTATCACTATCAAAGGGTGCAACATCTACATGAAGACGTAGACTGGCGTCCAAGGTGTGTGATGTCCACATGGATTCAAAGAAAAACCAGAGCAAACCCAAACTTTCCAAGAAAAATACTATGGATGGACGAAGCGACATTCACTAGAGACGGTATTACTAACTGTCGAAATTTACACAGATGCTGCCGCGCAGGTGAAAACCCGAAACTGAAACGGTCATCTACTTTCCAAGTAAGATTTTCGATAAATGTTTGGGCTGGTCTTATCGATAACATGTTGATTGGACCAGTCATATTGCCGAGAACGTTGACTGGTGAAAGATTTTTAAGTCTATTGAGAGATGATATGCCTCAGTTATTGGAAGATGTCCCACTGGCTGTGCGTCAAAGGATGTTTCTTCAGATGGACGGATGTCCTGCCCATTACGCTACAAATGTAAGAAGATTTTTAAACGAAAATTATCATGACAAATGGATCGGCCGGCAAGGACCTGTAGGGTGGCCTGCGCGTTCACCCGATTTGACGCCCCTTGATTATTTCCTATGGGGGACCATGAAGCAACGCGTCTACAGTACCCCCATCAACAGTGAGGCCGATTTGCGTGACCGCATAATAAACTGTGCGAATGATATTCGCAATGATCCCGAAATGATAAGGAGAGCGACACACCAAATTCTAATTCGCGCGGCTTTGTGTTTACAACAACGAGGTGGACATTTTGAGAACCTGATGCATTAAATTTTGTATTTAATAATAAATGGGTTTCAATTGAACTCTTTTGCATTAATTATCATCCCAAACAAACCACCCTTATGAGAACAATACGATTCCGCGTTCGGAGTGCCATCTTTGAAACGACCCGCGCGCATTCACAACAAAGTTAACAAAAAAAAGTTTATCTACCTGCTAAACAATGTGCGTAGCTATGCGTTGGGCCTTTCTTTGACATTTGATAAAAAATGTTGGGGTTGAGTTAAAACATGCAATTTTTACCGTTAGGTTCCTAATACAATGAAGAATAACTTAAAGTTATAAAAAAAGAAGGTGATGGGGGCATGTTATTGAGAAATTTTACAATTTTTGTAAAAATTAATGAAAAAAAATCAGATTTTTGCCAAAAAAAAATGTTTATATTTGATTATGGCTATTTTTTTTCCATAATTTTTATTTTATGACGACACCTAATTACTTCCAAACATTATGGAGTTTGTTTCATCGTGATAAATCGTTTAGTTTAAAAGTTACACAGTTTTGTATACACTGGGGTCACAAAAGCAAACAATTTTTTTTTTAAATCCATAAAAAATATTAATAAATATTTAGATTTTTTTTAACATTTTTTCCGTCGATAAAATTAAGCATAGATTCCCTCATTTCGATATGTGCACATTATAAAGACTCACACTGTATATGTACATAAGGTTCAAAATACTTTAGGTACTTTAGAAGTATATGATGGTTGTAAATGTTTTTCCCATTTTCCCCGTAAATTAAGGTCATTTTTCACTTTGTAGTGTTTTTCTTGGAAGTCGGTTGTTTTTTTTATAAATAAGTTTTATTTTCCACTTTTTAGTTGTGGTACCTCCCCACCAAAATTCGTATACCACTACTAGCTAAATAAATAACAGTGACAGGAAGTTATTATAACATAATCAACATACACTAAATGGAAAAAAATACATATTATTTATTAGATCTAACTCAAAAACCACTCTTCAGAATTTGACCAAATTTATATGCAGGGTGGAATTATTAACACCACATCTAGATGCATCCCCACGTCGACTTCTATAGAAGCCGAAGTTGGCTTCAAGAATATGCCCTGAGACTGCATATCTCGCGATTGTGGAGGGTCTTAACATTTATTGTGGAGGGTTTTATCCTTTTTTTAATATTAAGACTGCAAAATTTCATTTAGCTTTTCGCAGATGTAAGTGTATGAACGAAAAAAAAAAATAAAATGTACTCTAAAGGAACCAAACATTAGCGACACGCGTAATCAATAAATGTTCCTATAATTAAATCCTATAAATGCGATCTATCACAGCACTTCCACGTCTTCAAAACCGCCGCACGTCTCTCAATCCTTCAACCGCGTCACGTGGAGCAGTCTTTAAGTCGTAGCTAATCACTAAGCACTCGGCTAAGAGTCTGAACGTGCGAGTATCGTGGCTGACTGCTCCGCTCCGGAGCGAGCAGTCGAGGGTGCTGCTCCGCTCCGGAGCGAGCAGTCGAGGGTGCTGCTCCGCTCCGGAGCGAGCAGTCGAGGGTGCTGCTCCGCTCCGGAGCGAGCAGTCGAGGGTGCTGCTCCGCTCCGGAGCGAGCAGTCGAGGGTGCTGCTCCGCTCCGGAGCGAGTATCGTGGCTGACTGCTCCGCTCCGGAGCGAGCAGTCGAGGGTGCTGCTCCGCTCCGGAGCGAGCAGTCGAGGGTGCTGCTCTGCTCCGGAGCGAGCAGTCGAGGGTGCTGCTCACTTGGCTATACTACAGGTAAAGTGCAAAAGATCTACTACAAATACAATCGTCAATATTGCATAATTCGATAATCTTTTTTATTCTTCAAATATCTTATCAAGTTATAAATTGAGTTGAGGCAGTTGAGGGCACTTGCAAAAAGACTAATCAAAGTCCCCGTATTCGCAAATCGATCATAACCAGCTCTTTTAGATCGATTGCGGACCCAAGTAGGCTCGCTGCAAGCACAGTCTAGCAACATGGGGGATTATAGACCAAACCATGTACAGTCACGGTCATAAGTGGAGTAGCAATCTTACAAAGCAATACATTGAGGCTTTACCTTACGACCTTCATAAGATAAGTAATTTCTATACTATACACACATACACTCACATTCGTTTGCAACTGATTGTACGTATATTTCATAAATTCAACCACTAGCGTATATGGCGTGGTAGCTTTGTGGTTATCGTGTTTGGGTTAGCGCGTGCATGCGTAGCGAGTTGTGGGTTCGAATCTCACGCGCGGTTATTTATATAACATATTCTTTTTAATGTTTTATTTCTCGAATAATCACGCTATTGACTATTGTTGCTTGTTATGTTCGTCTTGTCACAGTCTTGTTCACTTAACTCGTAAAACTTTAGGCGAGGTTAGTTCGAGCGGAACTAACCTCGCCATCTTGTCTTTACAATACAGTTTACGAAACAATTGATCAAATATGTTTAACAATAGCGTCCTGTCAATGTCACTCGACTGCCAAAATATTGTTTGAGCAGTGTATCAAGGTGTTTCTGCATTATTACGTTATATCAATTCATGAACTGGGGTAATACATGAGCAAACGCCATTGCATTTATTTGCGAATGTTTTGACTGATGCGAAGTAATCATAGTAGTCTTCACAATGTTGAGCTACTATGTTCATACAAACACGCAGTTATTATGTTCTGCCGTCACTGCACACGCGACATGTAACGTCCACAACGCTGCCGCTGCAAAGTTTCCGTCCAACAGCTGCACAGCAGCGCGTGACCATGAGCGCCGGTCACGTCGCTAATAAGACTGTGTTGACACGCTGCCACAGCGCGGCGGCAGTAGCTCAGCGCGCGGCAGCGGGACACGGCACACTGCCCGCTACGAGAGCATATAATGTCCAGTGAGATACCATCTGCAGAAAGTACGGCAGCGGCTCGGCAGTATGGTAGCTACAGGATGCCTACAAACACTACAATCAACAATCTATGGTCCCTTTGGCGTTCCATGTCACAAGGATGTCGGTGGTGATAGCAGCTGCTGTGAACACAAATTGTGAAATGATGATGAGCATGTGTCGGTGCACCGCCACCGCGCAGCGCACTACAGCATAGAAATACTTCGCAAAATATTATCTCTAGCATTTTTTACGTGTCACTCGCTACACACAGAAGTTCTGCCATAGAATATAAAGATCTATTTCACACAATTGTTTTGAAAAGCCGTAAATGATATTCTATGAACTGCGTCACATTAAATACTGTGAATCTCTAAACAAAACGTCGCTGTTACGACGACCTCGCCGCGGTGCGTCATTGTTGGGGTTGGAGCGGTAGTAGCGGCGAGCGCACTGAACGTGAACAGAGAGTAAATAAGACGATGTTAACACGGCGCCATTATTGTCGCTAACACGTCGCGTGGCGGCTGTGGCCCGCCACACACACACACACACACACATACACACATACACAATGAGATTTCGTAAACGTTACGTTTCACATATAAAAAATGCTTCTCAAAACGTTTTTTTGACTTAAAATTGTTCTAAAGTTCTGTTTATTACCTGCCGTTAATGTCAACCCAGATTCCTTCGCAACAGTGACCCCGCTGAGAGTTACTGCTCATTGCGGAACTGCAGGAGTAATGAGCAAGGGACAGAACTAGTTAAAGAGCTATTAAGAAAACAAATAGCTATTTACTGTCACCAGCAGTCAAGGCGAATAAGCTAACCGTCGCGTCGTCTTGAATTCTTAACTTCCCTTACAACGCAGCCTTTTTAACTGGAAAAAAAACGCCAAAAAACAATTTAAATAACTGTCTATTTTTCCAAAGCTCCATTTGTCATCCGCGCCAATTTAACATTCCGTAATATTAAAATATACAAACGCGACATTTGTATCGTACATAAAATTATCCGCATTTCACGACACAATCTGACTTACAAAACAGTCAAATAAAAATCACATTTCAATCCGCGACTGCGAGCGTAAACAATGTTCGTTTCATTTAAGCCGTACGACTTTATGAGTGTCATTACTGATAAAGAGCGGTTGCCGTGCCGTTGCCGAGCCATGCCGTTCCGTTGCTGTTCGTTGCCGCTCCGTGCCGTTCGCCATTTGTGCCGAAAAACGCGCACCTTTATTGGTGGATATGTAAATAAAGCAGTTATGCTGGTGACAATTTATTTCGTTGTAAATGAGGCGCGTTTCAGTATTTCAGTTGATGATGTTGCAGAAGTGTTGTGTGTAGTTATTGAATGCACTTTATTTTTATTGAAACCTGTTTGTGTAAGTGGTGGCAAGTAGCAAGTGGCAGGCAGTGGATGTAGGTCGATGAGAAGGGGAATGATGTATTGAGAGTGCAATGTTGCAGCACTGCCGCGCCTGATAAGTGAGGTGCTACAGTTACTTGGTCAATCGGGAATGATAACTAGTGGTCTGCAATAGTTTTTTTTTATACTGTTTTGAACGAAGACTGATGTTGAAAATGTTCTTGTGATTTACATTATGACTCAATATATGTAACTTTAAGGGACACGTGATCATCTAATATGCCATGTTTTTGTCGATTTCCTTCGATGTACCGGCCCGACCGCTGCTTATAGGAGACGAAGCTTTGATAACATCAAGCGCGAATATAGTGCACGGTGTGTGCAGGCGCTACACTCGTAAATATATAATCGCGACAAGCTTACAATGAATTTTGGAATTATAATCACCGGCGCAGTGGTTATTACACGCGCGCTGTGCGTAATTTATGAGTGTAGTCACATAAATCACTCGGACCTCATTGGCGTAGGTACTGGTGAAAATTTGCTTCTATTAATACATTCATCTGAAGCGGTGAGACCAGTTCAAATGTAAAATTAAAATTATATAAAGTTAGTGGAATTGAGACGCACGATATATTTTTCATTAAACGTGGAACCCTTACATAATACAAAATTAAGGATAGTGGGCAAAAAGTTTTAAAAACTCACGTTCTAGTTATTAATAATGAGTCGCTCAGCTCGACGCAAAACGTAGCACTTCTACGAGCGCACAGATTACTACGCGCCGTAGCACCTGCGTAGCACCTGCGTAGCACTTTATACACGCTACGCCATAGTACTTTCATATTTTACATTCGAATTTGAATCGTATTTATTTCTTAGATGTAGTTAATTAGATTGTGCGGTCTAATTCGTTAATGGGTATTAACTCTAAATCCTACTATCCGTCAGGCTTGAACACGGCAGGTACCAGTATGTTGAACAATTGTTCACCTACAGTAGCTTGTATAAAATCATTTGCTTCAACTACACAACAAGGTAATATTGTGCGTAAATGACCTCTAATACTTCAAGCCCAGTACCCCCATTACTTTGGCGGATGTTGTAAGGGGACTTGCGGATTACGTCATGATGGATGGCGGGACGGCTTTCTGTCTTGTATTAGCATGAAAGTGGGTTTAGTGATACGTCTGCTGATAACAACCTTATCTACACTTTATTCTTTATCATACTTAACGAACGGATTACATTTCATACGTACTTACGGCTAATTAACTATATTAAACGAAACGTTAGAATTCAAGTTCAATATTACATCATTCTTAAAATAATGCGTTATGTGCAGTCGTAACTACACTTTAACACATTATTTACTGAGACTTTGGTAAATGATAGAATGTTTTTTCAACGTTTATGTCAGCAATATTTTATTTCTCAAATATGGAAACTTTTATAATAAGGTAAGTAGGGGAGAGGTGTGTCAATTGTTACAGGGAGGCAATTGTAATCATAATCATAATCATTTATTTGTCAGAATATGGTACATTATTTATGGTCTTAAAATTAGTCAGTGGTATCATCACATTCTGCCAAGTGTGGCGTGCAAATATTAGGTACAGACATTTATTACAGTTAGTTTAGAATTAACATTATTGATTACAAATTAAAATTACAATTTGAGGTATGCCAATTTAAAAGTAATATCACACACACAATTTATTTAGGATGTCAAAGTATAAAAGATTACAATATAATTAGGATGTCAAGGTATCATTCAAATAGTCGTTTAAATTATAATAACATTTATTACATAGCAAGTTTTTAAGTTTCTTTTTAAACCCATTTAAATTTAACACTTGGATTGATTTTGGAATTTTGTTATAAACTTGCGGGGCTATGCAGAATATGCTCTTCCACATTAAGGCTGTTTTGGCTCTCCGTCCGCGTAACATGTCATTCCGTCTGTTACGTTTAACAGCATCTGTAAACAACTGTAACATCTGTTTTATTACGACATCTATTGACAAGTAGCGGTAGCTCTCGGTGGCGATAGAAGCTTTGTTTGGTGCTGTTGTGCCGGCCGAACTTACAGTTAAAACAGTTCGCACATGACATGTGCTGTTAACAGATGACAGTTTGAGACATAGCAAGTTGAGTAAAATTTTTTTCAGCACAATTTTTGTTATTATAATTTAATTAAACAGTCTTATAATAGTCCATTGATGATTTCCGGAAAGTTAACATCCAACCTATATGTGCAGTTATGTGAGTTGTTCTATACCATAGATTTTTGTAAAATAAGTTTTCAATGCAAAATGGCGGCAGTGGTGTAGAAGTAACAAAACAAGGAGGCGCAATTGTAACATGTTACATTTGACACTTTGTATTTTTTTATTTATTTTAGTACACGGAGGACTTACAGCTAATAAAAACAAACAAAAAGGAAACCATAGCACCAGAGAGCCAATAAGAAATCCTCACGTATAGAATTATAATAACAATTATGGTGTGAGCACAAAAACAAAAACACATCGCCTAAATTAAAGTAAGAAGCAATATAAACACTCGATTTGCAATCATACGACTGAAATAAAATAAAAAAACAATAAAACCAAATAGTATACCTACCGCTACTTGAAACATTTGAGGCGTCAGCACCTTCTGGCCGAATTCACACTAATTGTGAATGGATCAAAATCATATTCCTTGCATATATCATTGAAGCTTCTGCTTGCTCGCGCAACATAACTGTTCTGCCTATAACTCGAAGATGTATGAGGTACACGTGTGGGTGGATTAGAACGAAGTCCTTTCCTTTTGTCCTGTAGTTGTCACACTAGTTAATTATTTAATAGTACCATTTTATAATATATATACACTGATACGCCAGAAAAGAAAGCGTTAAAGTCAAAGCAAAGAAAGAGTAATGAAAAAACATACCGAAATTAAGAAGTTTAGAATCTAAGCCGACAAGGAAGAAATAGTCTAAAAATATCTATAAGGAGTAAAAATAATGAGTCAGATGAAGATACAAATGAAGACACAGATGATGGAGACGAAGACTATAATTATTGTATAGTCTGTTTTGAACATTATAAAACGAGTAAAGAGTGCAATGCAGAGAAACAATGATCCATTTTTTGTGTGTTTACTGTGTGTCGGAATGACTGTTTTTGATTTTATTATTTTTAAACCTCCTTACTAATAAACGTTGTATAGCGTCTGTACAGGTTACACAACGCTTTGACTTCTTTCGAAAGTCAAATTACTGACGACTGAAAGAGAGAAATCGGTGTGTAACTATTCACCTGATACAATACGTTTAGTAAGGAGGTAAATGTTTTTATTTTTTTAAAGCGTTTAGCGTGAACAGTTGATAAGATTTTGTTAGATTTATATTTTTATTGTTGACGATTTCTGTTGTTTCTGTATGTTACAGCTGACTCTCGTTGCTGTTGCAATTGACTCTCTCGGTGCAACAATGGTAACACTATTAACTGATCTCATTAAGTGCCATTTCCTAGAATTTTATCGACGTTTTTGTTATTTTCTGTATTTGATTTTATAATTAGATAACTATGTTGTGACCAAAAATGATTATGCTGTGATTTTTAATGACAGTACATATTATAAAGGATTGATTTTTTTTTGTAACTATTGACACACCTCTCCACACGGCGGACAGCATTTCGTTCTCAGCTCACGTCGTTCACGAGTCTGCTCTGAGGGCTCATTGACGTGTCAGGCGTCGGCAGGCAACGTGTCATGGCGCCAGGTGACGATACAATGCCAACGACGCAACCTGTTGAATTTATTTATAAAAAGGAAAGTATAAAGTCGCCCATACTTCTTACTATACGACGTAATTACCTAACAAACATTACGATGAACCAAAATTGTAATTAGATAGTTATATACATAGATATAATACTATTTATTATGTACACCATAAAAATCACAGACATAAATGTAGAGATTTTACACGTAGGGTGACACAATGGGCGATCTTATCGCTAAAAGCGATCTTTTACAGACAACCTTTGGATGGATTAAAGGGAGAAGGAGAGACAATACTGTAGGTAGCCAGTGGTGCACCAGTTATATATACAATAAATACATACATACCGTACGTATATATATACAATAATAAACATGAAACAGGTCAGAGGACTTTATGTAATGATGAGTTTTAAGGAGATAGAAAGTGATTTTTTACCAGAATTTTAAAAGTGGACAAAGATTGAGCACGCCTTATCGACACGGGTAAGGCATTCCATAGCCGCACTGCTTTAATGTAAAAGACTTGTCATAAAACTGGTGGAATGCGTCGGCAACTCCAGTCTCAAGTTCAGGGTACTGGTTGTAGTTATTAATAGGACACATACTTTCACAGATGTCAGTAACTATTACAATTAAGATTTGTTCCAAAACTCTTTTTTCTTAAAAACTTAAACACGAAAAACTCCTTCAAAGATTGTCTAACTGTATAATTTGTTCATTGAACACAAATGGCACAGACACTCTGTTGCGAACATACATTTCTAAGTATCAAGTGAAACTACTGAACTTCCCCATTTATGAAAACATCTCCATCTGCGTGTGTTCGATAACTCCCCCATTATATAAATAGTTTACTCTGCCATAATATGAATGTGTATGGAAGACAACTGGTGTCCCCGCTCCACCCTCAGATGTCGAAGTTCACAGCCGGCTCGTAGTAACTGGGGTGATGAACTTCGAGAGATAATATTAGTTTAATTACTGTTCCTATGTGCATGTGTTGTTGTGTTGTGTTGTGTTGGAGTTGGTGTGTTCGTGTGGCTACAGAGTGGCTAGTCAGGGTGTTAGGGCGTGAAGGATGTTGAACTTTACTTTACCTTTATTTACAGATTTTGTACCAATAGTAGACCAATTTCTCAAAGTACATAATCTGCGGCACGGCAGTTCCCCGCCAAGAGCAAGCAAAAACAAACAAACGAAGGCACAGCCGTACCAGAAGGCACAGCCGTACCAGAAGGCACAGCCGTACCAGAAGGCACAGCCGTACCAGAAGGCACAGCCGTACCAGAAGGCACAGCCGTACCAGAAGGCACAGCCGTACCAGAAGGCACAGCCGTACCATCTTTTCTCGAAGCCATTCGGACATATTCGACCCCTGTAACTTAGTTGTTGACAAAGCTAGAAGCCTGAATTTTCAGTGACCAAGAGGGCATAATATAACTAGGTATATTCCCAAATTATATCATATTCAATTTGAACATGTAGATTGAGAACTATTGCAAGTCAAAGTTCCTTAACTATGTCACTGACACACTTACCGATCATCAACATTCTAAGGTACTTCTAGCAGACACACGAGCTTCAAATTTTGAACACAGTTTAGTCCCGTTTTCTAGATATACGAACTGCATAAGTAACTTTGTAATTATATATGAATACATACAATACAAAGTTACTTTTGTAGTTCATACAATTTTTCGCCACTACCTAGATAGATTCAATTCAATTCAATTTATTCAGAAATAATTTACATTGTATAAATAAATAAAATCACGTTCATGAGGATTATAAAACCAAAAAATAGGTAGGTAAATAGTGGATACAAGTACTCGTAGGTCAGTAAAACACAGACGATATCTCCTTTTATATACGGCTATACTATACCTTTTTTTTTGTGTTCGGGAGGAAACCTTCAAAAGGCGCCCGGGCTTTGGGGATAAGACCGGGGAGTGTGGGATTTTACCTCACAAAAACCACCCCGGTGGTCACCATCTGCACATGAAAAGGACTCCGTTACCTCTCAAAAGAGCGGTCCGAAACCCCCTGTGTGCAGCGCCCGTTAGGGCACATCTCTGTGGAGACTGTAAAGGGGTCTCCCCGAAACCTAACTGTGCAAATGTGTAATGCAGCAAGTGGCCACTGTGCGCCGTCTTCCCTGAGGTCAATTATTGGGCGGACAGAGGCCCCACTCTGAGCGCCCGTGACGCCAAATTTCCACCTGCCTGACAGGATGCAGGTGGGGTTTCGGCGTGTTAGGCATCGAGGCGGTTGCCTCCCCGACGCCTTCTTCTCCGAGCGGGATCAGCCCTCTCACGATCCCGCTCGGCAGCCTCCTTCTGAACTATCACGGTCTCACAAAAGAAAGCCATTTCCCTTCAGTTCTCCGATACCGCCAGCATAGACCCAACCACTGCTGGCAGAGACAAATCTCGCCCGATCCTGGCGACCAGGACCCGTCTTTCAGATGCCCACGCAGGGCACTCCTCGAGCGTGTGCTGTGCAGAATCTAAGCCGCCTCCGCAATGGTAGCAATTTGCCGTGGCCTCTCGCCTAATTTTGTTCAGATACTCGTTGAAGCAACCATGCCCGGTCAGCACCTGAGTGAGCCTATAAGAGATGCGTCCACCTCTTTCCAGCCAGGCTTCGAAGTGTGGTAGCACGGCTTCGAAGTGCGGTAGCACGGCTTCGAAGTGTGGTAGCATGGCTTCGAAGTGTGGTAGCACGGCTTCGAAGTGTGGTAGCACGGCTTCGAAGTGTGATAGCACGGCTTCGAAGTGTGGTAGCACGGTTTCGAAGTGCGGTAGCACGGCTTCGAAGTGTGGTAGCACGGCTTCGAAGTGCGGTAGCACGGCTTCGAAGTGCGGTAGCACGGCTTCGAAGTGTGGTAGCACGGCTTCGAAGTGTGGTAGCACGGCTTCGAAGTGCGGTAGCACGGCTTCTAAGTGTGGTAGCACGGCTTCGAAGTGCGGTAGCACGGCTTCGAAGTGTGGTAGCACGGCTTCGACAGCGCGCTTACGTGAATATTGCGGCTGTTGCAGCCGCTCACGCCACCGCTCGAGCGCGTGTCGTAGTTCCTGCTGCCTCAGCCGTACAACAGCGATTCCTGGCAGGCCATTTCCACTTTGGCGGATTGCACGGATTCGGTTATAGACCCTCGCGTCCATATCCGCCAAGATGTCTAGCGGCGGAAAGCGTGCCAGAAGTGCTGCCGCCTCAAAGGATACAGTTCGGTATCCTCGTGCCATACGAATAGCCATTTTCCGCTGCAGGCTGTTGATATTAATCCTGCAGCGTTGGTCGACTGATAGCCTCTATGATAAAACAGGTGCCCCATAAAGGAGCATCGATCGCACGAGGTACACTATACCTCCTTGCAAGCCGGCGCAGCGTGTCGGAGACAAGCGATGAGATCGAGATCGTAGCGATCTTAAAGCAGGCTAAATTGAGTTAGGTATTTGAATTTCATAAATAAACAAACAGTTTGTAAAATAATTCATCACTTGCGCTATCTATATTTACATAGACAGGGACTAGGTACCCAGTGTAGGTACCCACCTAACAGAACTTGGAAGACAAAGGTAAAGGTAAAATCAGTCTCTTCGAAGATTACTTGTAAAATAAAGTGGCCGATGAAATAAATTAAATCATTTGATAAAAACAGTTGTTATTAAACTGTATTGAAATCGAACTTGAAGCAATGATAATTAGGTACCTTTGTATCATATCTACCTACGATGCACAGGTTTAAACCTAGTCGGTTAGTTTATTCAGTACCTATCTATTGGAGCATCTATTCAACCACTTTGTCTTTTATATATATTCATTTATTTATTTATTTATTTCTCACCATACAGTTATCTTTACAGGTTTGTCACCTAATGCGATACTGTAGACAACTTACAAACTACAGCTTCACCGTTGCATGAAACATTTACTTATCTATATACATACATATAGAGGTAGATAAGTAAATGTTTCATGTATATAAATGTAAATGGTACACCACACCACAGACCACACCACACCTCGACTACCTGCAGTACTGTCTCTCCTTTCTTCCTTAATCCATCCAAAGATTGTCTTTAAAAGATCGCTATTAGCGATAAGGCCGCCCATTGTGTCAACCCTTGTAAAATTTCTACTTTATATCTGTAATATTGATGGTGTGCATAATAAGGTTCGCTCGATGTACTAAGGAAGTTAAGGTAACACTTTTTAGGGCATATTGCCAATCTTTTTACTCGAGCAGCCTGTGGGTTCGGTATACGCAGCGAGCCATCAACGTCCTGCGTATTCAGTATAATAATGCTTTCAGGATGCTGTTGGGTTTGCCGCGCCACTGTAGTGCGTCACAAATGTTTGCAAACGCGCGTGTTGACGGTTTCCACGCTATAGTGCGTAAGAAAGTGGCGTCATTATTTCAAAGACTGCGCGGTAGCACCAACAGCATTTTGCAAATGATTGCATCCCGCCATGACTGTCCCATACAGGCACACTGGGTGGGAATAGTTACGGGAAAATTTTAATTGTTAATTTTAGTTGTTAAAAAATGTATTTTTGTCATATTATGTTCCTACTAACATAGATTTAAGAAAAATTGTAACTAACACTTATGGATTTCTGTCCGAAATAAATATATAATAATAATAATAATAAGAAATCTGTGGCCCGACTGTCAAGGTGACGGTCAAAAAACATTTTTCTCCGTAATTTTTTTTTGATTTTTAATTTTATTATATCACAATATCATCCACAATGTTATATTCTGTACCCATACACCACCCCTTGAAACCCAAGATTGAAATAAAAAACAAAAATTAACCAGGATGCAAGAAGGAAATACGGAGAAAAAAATAGCACAATGTTGACGAGAAGTCGGGCACGATTGGCAGCAATCACACACCCAACATCTTCGGGTTCGTCGCTCAGCTCCGCCTCGCAGTTGCCAGAACCTGCTCCAACCGTGAGTCCAGTGATATCGGCCGCTGCAGTTGCGTCGAGCTCGAGCGACGAATACTTCTCGCCGCCGACGACACCACCACCACCAGTACGTCGACGCGGAAGAGACCGACCACCGGCCAGCTTAGGACTCCGAGGCCCACCGGCCTCTGATAGGGTCCCCGCTCCCGGTGGAAGTGTGCAGCGCATGAGGTGGACACAAACTGTCAACGAAAATGTCATGCGCGCATACTTTGGGGCTACAGAGGGGGGAACTAACTTGACTGCGTACCGTGGTCGGATGCTCTCTCTGTTTCAGGTGCTTGAGCCAGCTGTTAACGTGACGGTGCAACGACTGTCGGATCAGGTGCGGGTCATCCAGCGTAATCATATGTTAGATGACACTGTACTTGATCGCCTGCGACGTGAAATACAGAGTAGCCATGTCGTCGCCCACCCGTCACAGACTGTTATTGCACCACAGTGCAACACAAGTCAAGCTGACGAGGGAAGTGACGACAGGGCTACAAATGTAAGTACCCAGTGCAATGAGCATTTGAGGAGTGCTTTGGAGGGTGCGATTCGAGAATATCGGTTCATATCGCCCGAACTTAGACCACGCTTACCTCGTTTGCCCATGCATAACAAAAATAGGGCGCTGGTGGCCGTCCTGGATTCGCAGTTGTCAAACTATTTTGATGACTGCGAAGACCTCACCGATACTCATTCGATTTTGTACTGTGCGGCTGTAGCGGCATGTCGTGTAGCTCACGTCAAATTTGCTAATGACTCTAGAGCTATACGACCAAAACCAGCCGTACCAGCTTGGCAGTGCAGAATTGAGCGCCGTATTGGTGAGGCCAGATCGCTCATCGGCAAACTAATCTGCTTCAGGGAGGGCAATACTCGCCCTAGAGTGATGCGCTTTGTGAGGCGGGCGTTCTCAGGGACCGATATTAGCCCTCAGGACTATATATCCCGTGTCACAGAGCGCATCGACTTCCTGAAGCAGAAAGTGTATGCATGGGCGAACCGTATTCGTAGGTATAAGAGGCGAGTAGAGCGATACACTCAGAATCGCACCTTTCAGAGCGATGAAAGGTGGGTTTATAGGACTTGGGAGCGACCGGACCAAGGTGTGACTGATACGCGCCTGCCGAATGATGATACCATGTGCTCTTTCTGGCGCAGTATCTGGTCGGTGCCTGTCAGCCACACCGAAGGTGACTGGGCTCGGGAAGTCGAGCGGGCCTGTGATCCAATACCAGAAATGGGGGCTATTACCATCTGCCCCCAAGATGTAGCTCGTGCAGTCCGTCCGTTACCTAACTGGAAGTCTCCAGGGCCGGAAGGGCTGCACAACTTCTGGATCAAATGGTTTGCAAGATCGCACGCTCGCTTGGCAGCTCAGTACCAGGCTGCTTTGGAGTCTGGTTCGCTACCCCAGTTCCTAACAACAGGAATTACCCACCTGCTCTATAAATCAGGTAACACCGCGGAACCCAGAAATTATAGGCCGATCACGTGTTTACCGACGGTCTATAAAGTTCTTACATCCATTTTGAGAGCTAAAATCAACAAACATATAGACACAAACTTCATCATGTCTGCCTCTCAAAATGGATGTAGGAATGGGTCCCGCGGTACTAAGGAGCTACTCCTCATTGATATGGCCATTAGCCAACAGGTTCGTCGTTCCCGAAAGGATCTGTCGACATGTTGGATAGATTATAAGAAGGCCTATGACTCGGTGCCACATACATGGCTCATGAGGGTGCTAGAGTTGTATTAAGTAGATGCAACTCTGCGCACCTTCCTGATATCGTGTATGGGGCAATGGAGGACGGTCCTTCGCTATCCAGGATGTCGAAATATCCAGAAGAATAGCGAGCCGATAAGGATTGAGCGAGGCATATTTCAGGGTGATAGTTTGAGTCCGCTTTGGTTCTGCTTAGCCTTGAATCCCCTAAGCACACTGCTGGAGGGTTCCGGTCTAGGCTATCGGCTGAGGAGAGGTGGTCAGGTTATATCTCACCTCCTCTACATGGATGACCTAAAACTCTTTGCCCCCAACAATTTGCAACTGATGGAGCTACTGAAAGTAACTGAAACTTTCAGTAGCGCCATCAGGATGGAATTTGGTGTGGACAAATGTGCGGTCATGCATGTAAAGCGAGGAGAGATTGTGGAATCCGAGGGAACCCAACTCTCGGATTCCATAAACCGTAGAGCCCTCTCCGCAACCGAAACCTATAAGTATTTGGGTATGTCGGAAGCGTTGGGCATTAATGCTACTGACATGAAGCAATCGTTGAAGGAGCGCTTCTTTGGCCGCCTGAAGAAAGTATTTAATAGTCTTCTATCAGGCGGAAACAAGGTGCGCGCCTTCAACGGTTGGGTCATGCCGGTTTTGATGTACTCTTTCGGCATACTCAAATGGACTCAGACCGAACTAGACGCCCTGGATAGGAGGGTCCGTACGCTGCTGACTGCATATCGAATGCATCACCCGCGATCATCGGTAATGAGACTGTATGTCCCGCGAAAGTGTGGAGGTCGAGGCTTTTTAAATGTCAAGACCCTCCACAATCGCGAGATATGCAGTCTCAGGGAATATTTCCTTGAAGCCGACGTGGGGATGCATCGAGATGTGGTCGCAGTGGACAAGGGCCTCACCCCGCTCTCCTTGGCTAAAGAGAACTGGCGCAAGCATGTAGTGCTTGACACTAACGATCGCCTGGAGGTATGACGCTTTTTCCGGGCCCTACATGAACTCGATGTAGATTTCCTAGCGTCCGTAGCCTGGCTGCGTTTTGGTGACCTCTTTGGGGAAACCGAAGGTTTTGTCTGTGCAATTATGGACGAAGTTATCATGACGAACAATTACCGGAGATTTATTGTGAAGGACGGCACAGTTGACATCTGTCGGGCATGCCACCGTCCGGGAGAATCAATCCGACACATCATCTCCGGGTGTTCTCGTCTAGCTAACGAAGAGTACTTGCATAGACACAACCTTGTAGCCAGGATTATCCATCAGCAACTTGCTCTGAAATACAGTCTCGTGGAATCGGAAGTGCCGTACTACAGGTATGTGCCCGACCCAGTTCTCGAAAATGGACATATCACATTGTACTGGGATCGATCCATCATCACTGACAGGACTATTGTTGCCAATAAGCCTGATATAGTGGTGGTGGATCGAATAGAGTGGCGCGCAATGATTATTGACGTAACTGTCCCGCATGACGGGAACCTCGTGAAAGCCGAGAAAGATAAACAATCAAGTATCTTGACTTGGCTCGCGAGGTTGTCGACATGTGGGATGTGGACTCAGCGATCATTGTGCCGATAGTTGTATCAGCCAATGGCTTAATTGCCAAGAGCCTCGACCAACACCTAAGGAGGCTCTCGTTGGGCAGCTGGATTAAGGGCTTGATTCAGAAAACGGTACTTCTGGACACGGCTCGCATTGTTAGGAGGTTCCTCTCTCTAGAGCCCTGACCGCCGGTAGCTTGGACCCTGTTCCCGATACCGGTGGGCTACTATTTTTTATATTTTTAAATGTTTTTTTATAATCTTTATATTCTAATATTTAAAAATATAATTTATATGTATTTATTTTAATAAAGGGAATAATAATAATAATAAAAGTATTCTATGTATCTATCTTTATTTCTTTAATAAAAAGAATGACTTGGCCATCGCAAGGCAACATAATCTAAGAACATTACAGTAATCTATCGCTTTAAATAGTCCTGTTTGAACACTGCGCTGGCGGGTCTACGAATACACAACATTAGTAAAGCGGTCGGAGCGCTCATACATGTTATTGCTATCGATACTGTCGCTGTAAATGTTGTTAGTTCATTGATTAGGTAACAGTTTATGAGAAAGTTGTTGGATAGGTGCTCCCATAGATAGACTGACGCCTAGGTTCCTCACTAGATCTCACGACTCATGGCGGTAGAAGAACTGCGTCGCGAGACTTGCATTTGTTTACATGTTGTGCGTTTGATGGGATTCAATTTACGTTAAAATACTACAATTTTTTCAAGTACTTAAATAATTTAATTGGAAACATTCTCTAATAACATTGCCAACATTTTAGTTGAGAACAGAAAGAAATACTTTTTTTCATCTTCAACCTACCAACTCTTGTTCAGCTAAATATTCTCGAAGCCTGATCATCTCGATTTGCATACTGTCTGACCGGCTGTTGGCAAATAGTTCGATCATATTGGCCTTCCGCCGCACTCCGCTGCGCTCCGCCCGGCGCCGCCCAGCGCCGCCCAGCGCCACCCAGGCCGGGGGCTAATCAAACTTTGCAATAGAACCTTTTTGAATTGAGAACACCATGTTTGTGAAAAATATTACATTTGTAAGCACTTTTGCTTACTTAAGGGGGAAGCGCTAAGGTAGCCCGCGAAATTAAAATTTTCTTACGTTTTTTGCAATTTGCTGGTCAGTGTTAAGTTGTACGTTGATGAAAATATGATTCGCGGTCGTAACAAATATGTATTTACAGAATTATAATCATTACAATCAGTAATAAAACTTGTTAAGTTAGTATAATCCCCAAATGTCAAGATTTCATGAAATAGTAATTCTTGGGGTTTACTTGGTCTTAGAGAGTTGTGTTGATGACTTTAATGATTATAATTCTGTAAATACATATTTGTTACGGCCGCGAATCATATTTTAATCAACCTATAACTTAATACTGACCAGCAAATTGCAAAAATCGTAAGAAAATTTGAATTTCGCGGGCTACCTTGGCGCTTCCCCCTTAAAGCGAAATATTTTCTGCCTTTGAAGCTTCAAGTTTAAATTGAACGTAGTCTTTTTACTGGCTGAGCAAATAAAACTTTGGATAGAAAAAATAAATGAATATCGATGTGAATTGTACACACACACACACACTTAAGCATTAGAAAACATTATCAAGGCACAATTATTTCAACAATTTTGCACAATCAGTTTACGTTTTTTACTGCTCATACTGCTGCCACATCTTTATACCGCTACACCCTCTCCCGTCCTCCACCGTCCCTGCCTCCGTCAAGTTGCAGTGGCCACTATGTTTTTCAGCTCGATTTACAGGCAAAGAGAATCCGCGCCGCCCGCCAACCCGACGCGAATTAGCACTTCAAAAGGCTGTGAGCGAACTGCCTCACTATACTCAGTTTTGTACACTTTTGATGTTATTCGCACATTTTGTGAAAATTTAAAATACGGATGTGCTTTCGAATGCTTTCGTAATAGCGCTATGAAAAATGTATGAAGCGCTGCCGCTGCGTTGATTGTAATGAGCGAATTACTTTCGTGTTCCGCTGGTTATAAGCTGTGTAAGTAGTGTAGTTTATTATTTAATGTGGACGTTTTTATTGCAGGAATAACTACGGTATGTAAATTGCTCAAAAAGCTTCTCAGAAACAGAGATCTCATTTCACCAAAATACTTTTTACTGACAACAAAAAGTTTATAAACGTTTGATACTACATAAAGTTCAGTCAATATTGGAGAATACACGGCACACTACTCTCTTTTACGTAATACCGCTGCGTCATTGGGAAATCGGACAGCTCTGACTGCTTTTTGAGTTTCCTAGCTATATATATCATTCATCGTAAAAACACATTCAGAGTTAGTTTCATGCTTTTGGATGTAACAATGAGGCTCGGAAAAAAATTAAAAAAGGTGCATCCGAAACCACGGTCAGGGGTTTAATTAAAATCTTAAAAAGTGCAATCTCACTCTAGATTATGTCCCCCAGGGCAGGCAGTTCGGCCCGGTGTGTTGCACGGCGCGGGCGGGACAAAGTGACAGCGACAAAACGACGCGTCTCTGGAACACCGACAATGATAATGCACAGTCGAATGTAACGCGCCGCCCACATGGATACGAACGGAGAAAGGTTGGCGCTCACTGGTGTGGCGATACCTGACGTGCATTTGGAGTTAGTTTAATGTTGGTTCAATTAGTTTTGTAATCGCAGAAATATTAGCAGAATGCTGACTTCTTGATAACGTTTGGTAAATTCCTAATCTAGTAGGTACGAAATGAACTGGAAAATATATTAAACAAGAAAGTTCAACAATCCTGGATGTAGGTATTACAAATTATTCCCAAATAACAGAAAATGATTACGTAAAAATATAGAGGCATGAGGAACAGGGTGTAAAGTTCACTCATCCTCTATGAAAAGGGAGGATCCTCCGACCAGACGGGTGTTGTGTCTGGTGGGCTACTGCCCGACGGTTGATGTCGGGATGTTGTATATATGCTAGTCGCGCGGTAAACTCTGTTTGCGCGATGCAGGATTTTGCGTGACGTCAGTGTGACGCGTTCCATTGTGGCGATGCCGCCACATCACTCCCCTCCGGAGACCGGAGGTCGATAGTGGGCAGAGTCGTGTATCTTGCGATGCTTGCCAGGGCCAGTTGAGGTTCCAGTGAGTCGGATCCGGATGCCGCATAGTTCGCGGTGAGTCGGAACTGTCTGCGGAGATGCCCCCAGTGAGTCGGGGTGGCGCTGCGTTCTAGTGTGCGAGTTGACTTGCCTACTCGCTACACCACTCCCCTGGTGAGTCGTAGCCTAGCTACGGACGATAGTAGTCCGGGAATCTTACTGTCCTGCCACTTCTTGTCTTTCTGAGTGTGTTGTTAGATTGCGCTGGATCCGGAGTTTGGGTTTGGCTTTGACTTTGGCCTGGATCTGGGTCTTCTCTTGTCATGAATGCTGGTTTGACTCGGTCCATCGTGACCTTCTGTTTCTTTCCATGCACTTCGATGTCCACTGTCTTCTAGTCGCGAGCTAGGACTTTGTGTGGACCTGTATATGGGGCCTGCAGAGATCTTCGTGGTGGTCCTTCGCGGAAGAAGACGTGGGTTGCCGTGCTCAAGTCTTTCGGTATGTAGAAGGGACGGCTTGAGCTCGTATGCCATGACGTTGGCTGTGGCGTTTGTTTGGTCATGTGTGCGCGCAACCTGTCGACCAGGTCACCCATGTCCACAGCGTCTTTTGAGGCTTCTTTGAGGTAAATAAGTGGATTTTATAGAGCGTACCATTTGTGGTAAAAAAAGCCTCACGGAGGCAATATTGTCGAGTGAAGATCTTGAAACAAAAGCGCTAGGATCGGACTACTGTGGTGCTATTCTGTAAAGATGCCACAGTAAAAATTTAGGTGAAGTGAGCGTGATGTGAACTGTCATCCCACCTGACTCTACTAGGGATTGAGCTCACTTCAACTCACTTCACCTAAGTGCTCACGGTGTGATGTTTACAGAACAGACCGGCTGGCCGCCTGCGCTCACAAGTGGCAATTCTACAGAATTTGAAAACGATTTGCTTTGTGATTTATTATTTATACTACTTGTATGGGATGGATGACAAACTTAGTTTTTATTTTCATTTTCAACTCAATATACCTAACCATCGTTACTTGGTCCCTTGATAGAAAATGCAAAGCATCTTTATTTAACTCTCCAAACGTCGATTGCACACCATGTGTGCAGATAACAATATTTTCAACAGTGTCTGCTAATTAGCGTGGGACAGCTTAATTTACGTGGTAAGTAGTCCGCGTGGTTCGTCAAATGTTATGTCTTACAACAGTTTTTACTCGAATCAGACGTAACGTGTGACGAACCTCGCATCGAGCTCATCAACCACAAGCTTTAAGCGTTGTAAATGTAAAGTACTAAAGTGCAATAAGTGTAGGTACCAATCTGCCGGGAATATTCTCTTCATATTGGTCTCAGTCTACGAGCAGCTTAACGCGACGTGGAGCAGTTTTACCGAGAGGGCTTTTAAAGTGTAAATTCTGACAAGCACCGCACACACGAGGAATAAAAGGAACACCTGCCCCGCTCTTGTCATAAAGCACCCAATCTTCGCGTGTAGCCTTCCTAATGCAGCCCGTGAAACAGACTGGTTTTTATTATGTATAGTGACGGTTTGAATGGCCGCGCTTTTACTAAAATTGTAATGTTAGTGGGTGATGCAGTCTCTTTGTGGACAACAGCAAAGTGTGGATGTGTGTCATGTACAATATTCTCTGCGGTCTCGACGTTTATTACATTTAAAACTAATTAATGTGCTTGTGCCTGGAATTATTAAACCTGTTCCCAAATTACTTGTTCGTTGTGAATATTAGGACTAATTTAATTACGTTCTACATGAATGGTATGCTCCAGTGAACAGCTGGATTTCTATTTGATCAGAATTAATTTTACTTGATATTTCAAATATTTCTGTTTAACACTAACTTGAAGTTTATTACGTTCCTGATTTCCTTTAGTGTTTTATTTGTTGTACCAGATATACTTGTAGCTAACACTTTTAATTTCTAGCTGAAATAAATTGCAAATTGTGACGACACGTGTGTCACAGTTTGTAATTTATTGTATATTTTATGTATTTATTAATCATCATTTATTAATCAACCTAAATAAGCCTATTCCTAATTACTTAAACAAACCTAAAACATACTTAAGTTGTATTCGTTTATTAGGCCTCTCCCAGGCTGCGCCACAACACCCTGTCCTCCACCTTCCGCATCCAGTCTGTCCCTGCCACCTTCTCAAGGTCGTCGGTCCTTCTAGCTGGGGGGCGCCCCACACTACGCTTGCCGATACGTGGTCTGCACTCCAGGAATCGTCTGCTCCACCGGCCATCGGTCCATCGACAAACATGGCCAGCCATGCCATTTGCTTACTCTGCAGGCTATGTCGGTTACTCCGGTTCTTTTCCAGATAACCTCATTCCTGATTTTATCCATCAAAGAAACTCCAAGTATAGCCCGCTCCATAGCGCGCTGAGCGACCTTGAATTTGTGGACCAGCCCAACGGTCAGTGTCTACGTGTCGGCACCGTATGTCATATCGGGCAGGACGCACTGGCTGAAGACCTTAGTCTTCAAACATTGCGGGGTAGATGACGAGAAGACTTGAAGAAATTTTCCAAACGCTGCCCAACCCAACTGGATTCTTCTGTCGGCTTCTTTCTCAAAGTAGTGTCTACCGAGCTGGATGACTTGCCCTAGATAGACATACTCCTTCAATTTCACCCTCCATTTGATGATTTCCCATCCACAAAAAAAGGGGTGCAATTTCAGCCAGGATTGCGGGATGTTTTAAAGAGTTACCATGGCCCCGGCACAGGTAACAGAAGGAACACGGGTGGGTTTTAGTCAGTAAAAGTCTGACACGACCTCCCGCTTCGCCCAGAGCGGGAGAAGTCATTTGATGATTTCCCATCCACAAAAAATAGGGGTGGAATTTCGAAAAACCCTTTCATAATGGATACCTACTCTTTACAAAGAACACACCTTCCACGTTTCATGTTTCTAGGACCAGCATTTTAGGCTGTGCGTTGAAATATCGGTCAGTCAGTGAGTCAGTCAGGACTTTGAATTTTATATATACAAATGGAATTAAATGATTTTATTTATTTATTTTAAGCGCAACAATGAAATGTTGAACATCATGCAAAAATACGGAAATAAAAACCTTTCCGAGATGGCAGGTGGTCGCTCCCGAGTATTTATGTCTTCAAGAGTATCAAGTGTCAGCAAATTGTAAGGGAAATGAATAATTCAAACTAAGAATTTTATTTTACTCAGAGCTGCGATACCATTTTTATGAGAAAGCGAGATAATTACCGCATTATCTTAAAACTATGAAATGTTCAGATTAAATATTTCTGTCGTAGTGCATGAATTATGGATTTAAGTTATCATTTCTGTAAGTAGACTATCTTCTTGATTCTATTATTCCTCTGAAAATAGTTTTCCTACTGAATCGTCTTTAGTATTTATAAAAGCCACTTGTTTGATTTCTCTTTGGTTACAGGACTGTCCAGCATTTACAGCTAAATTACAAGGGAAGGAAGACTTCCTCTGAAGCGGCCAATTGTCATTTTGACGAAAGAAAAGAGCGTGTGTGCGCGTGCGCGTGTTATCGGAGCTCGCTGAATAAAAAAGTTTTTACTATAACTTATTTCAAACGTACTTTCCTTGTGCTTACATAACCACTGTGACTGCAATATATGTTGTACCTATTGCAGCGTGACTTACCGGTTGTACCTATTGCAGCGTGACTTACCGGTTGTACCTATTGCAGCGTGACTTACCGGTTGTACCTATTGCAGCGTGACTTACCGGTTGTACCTATTGCAGCGTGACTTACCGGTTGTACCTATTGCAGCGTGACTTACCGGTTGTACCTATTGCAGCGTGACTTACCGGTTGTACCTATTGCAGCGTGACTTACCGGTTGTACCTATTGCAGCGTGACTTACCGGTTGTACCTATTGCAGCGTGACTTACCGGTTGTACCTATTCATTTATTTTTCTAGTTCGTCAGCTGTCGATCGACCGCCTAGCGGTCGGTAACAATAGAAAAGGAGATAGTTTCTTTGAGCCCACTGTATTGTAGGTACTGTTTATTAATCGCATTATGCCTAAAAAGAGTAACCGATTTATCATTTGAAATGGTCAATTTTTTAATACAGTCTAACCGGAATCACGAAATCGTCATAAAAACCTAATGTTTTGATAATGCACTCAGTTGATTCAATTCCAGTTATGGTCGTCAATGGCATGCATGCAAAGTAAATATATGTATTGAAGCGTTTTTAACGATTTTGTGAAAAAAAAATTATACAAAGGTTCGAGTTGTTCAACAAATCTGTTTTCAATAAGTAAAATAATATACCATTGACGCTGCAGCAGGTTCACACTTGTGTTCAATATACCATTGACGCTGCAGCAGGTTCACACTTGTGTTCAATATACCATTGACGCTGCAGCAGGTTCACACTTGTGTTCAATATACCATTGACGCTGCAGCAGGTTCACACTTGTGTTCAATATACCATTGACGCTGCAGCAGGTTCACACTTGTGTTCAATATACCATTGACGCTGCAGCAGGTTCACACTTGTGTTCAATATACCATTGACGCTGCAGCAGGTTCACACTTGTGTTCAATATACCATTGACGCTGCAGCAGGTTCACACTTGTGTTCAATATACCATTGACGCTGCAGCAGGTTCACACTTGTGTTCAATATACCATTGACGCTGCAGCAGGTTCACACTTGTGTTCAATATACCATTGACGCTGCAGCAGGTTCACACTTGTGTTCAATATACCATTGACGCTGCAGCAGGTTCACACTTGTGTTCAATATACCATTGACGCTGCAGCAGGTTCACACTTGTGTTCAATATACCATTGACGCTGCAGCAGGTTCACACTTGTGTTCAATATACCATTGACGCTGCAGCAGGTTCACACTTGTGTTCAATATACCATTGACGCTGCAGCAGGTTCACACTTGTGTTCAATATACCATTGACGCTGCAGCAGGTTCACACTTGTGTTCAATATACCATTGACGCTGCAGCAGGTTCACACTTGTGTTCAATATACCATTGACGCTGCAGCAGGTTCACACTTGTGTTCAATCCTATTTATAAGTTTGCTGATTCTTGCGTAAAGTGGTTTAAAAATCAACGTGAAACGGAATGTAGTTTTTGGTTGCTTGTCAGTTTGACTCTAGTGATGAGTTTGACTCAGTCACTAAAGATGTGCACCCGCTCGATTATCTACGTCCTGTCCTGATTATGTACTTTGATTTAAACTCAGTTCAAATTGAATCTAATGTAGTTTAGGTACTAGAGCGAAGAGCCAGCAGCTTCATCACGTTTGAAACGCACACAAAACAACTTAAAGAAAAAAATCATAGCAAGGTTCAAAGTACAGCAACCGTTCAGTACATGCATACAGTACACTGGGGTTTAAGTCAGTGACATTCTGCTAAGACCGGCTTTGTTCGACTTTGTAAAGAGCATTTTCTCCTACTCTCATCCCACTGTCAATTCTGATAATCAGTGACGATGCGATGACAATTTTAATGACAAATTACACGTTATCAACTGACAGCACTAGTCAATGACTTCAAACTATACCCAGTACTTTTTTTTTTGATGTTTGTTAGTACTCCATCATTTTTAAACCGGTAAGGTTACCTCAGTACTCCATCATTTATAAACCGATTTGGAAAATTCTTTTTTATTTGAAAGGACATAGTTACTTCCAGATTGGTCCCATTTTTATCAAAACCCAGTTCTGACGATAGGATACATGAGGAATTGAGGGAACTCCTCAAATATTATAGGCGTATAGTATAGTATAGTATACATAGTATAGTATAGTATACTATAGTATAGTATAGTATAGTATACATAGCGATTTTGGTATTTTCATCAACAACTCAAGCATTTGCATTCAGAAAGTATAATCTGGTCAAGTGGAACTGACGAAGAAGACCACAGATGGCCACGGGAACTCCTCAATGATATGTATTTCACGAGTGGCGATAATATATCTCGATTAAGCGACTATGACGAAGAAAAAAAAAACAGCTGCTCCCTACATTTTGACGAGTTATGCGAACATAAATGTAGGGAGCAGCAGATTTTTTTTCGCGATTTCAGGTTTGGTCCCATCCAGCCGGGTTGCGGGATGTTCGAAAGAGTTACCGTGGCCCCGGCTCAGGCAACAGAAGGAACACGGGTGGGTTTTAGTCAGTAAAAGTCTGACACGCCCTCCCGCTCCGCCCAGAGCGGGAGAAGTCATTTGATGATTTCCCATCCACAAAAAAAAAAAGGTTTGGTCCCATAGTAAAAGTTGTTCATAATGATGAGTTCAATGACCCTTTAAGAGGTTGTGCATTAATTATGTTACACCTTATATACTCCTATGGTCGCATATAAATTTGGTCAAATTCTAATGAGTGGTTTTGAGTTAGCTTCAATAATACGTATTTTTTTTTCCATTTAGTGTGTGTTGGTGATGCGATGTGATAATAACTTCCTGTCACTGTTATTTACTTAGCAAGTAGTGGTATACGAATTTGCGTGGGGTAGATACCACAACTAAAAAGTGGAAAATAAAAACTAATTTATAAAAAAAAACAACTGACTTCCAAAATGCACTACAAAGTGAAAAATTACTTGAATTTCGAAAGTCGGCGGCAAAAAACGGAAATACTAAACCAAAGACACCGACTTCCGAAATTCAAGTAATTTTTCACTTTGTTGTGTTTTTTTTTGAAGTCGCTTGTTTTTTTTTTAAATAAGTTTTATAATTTCTACTTTAAATTTTAAATTGTGCCAAGTTTATTGATTAAACTTTACCTTAATTCCTCATAAGTTTTTGTTATCTGCAGTCAGCCAAGTTATATTGAGTTCTATATAAATGGTGGAAGATATTCTTCTTGGTATATAACATAACATCACGCCTGTATTCCCCGAAAGGTTAGGCAGAGGTGTACCTATAGTACGCCCACATTTCGCCAGTTATGTTTAAGTCCTATTTGATAGGGGTCGAGCCTGTTGCCATCGACCGGGCACAAATCCAGACCCCGGGCTGCTGCAGAGAAATTCCAGATGGAAAAAAAAACCAATAGCACTTTGCCTGACCCAGGAAACGAACCCAGGAACTCATGCTTGCAACCACTAGACCGACGAAGCAGTGGTATGTAATTTCCCTTATTTGCCTCTGCGGAAGTTTTCACCTTTTTCCTGGTGTAATACCTTATTTTATTTGTCAAAAGTGTAGAACCAGTTAAACAGGGCTGCTTCTGGCCCTTTTTGTTCCGGGTACCGGACTATTCACCAGACTTGCGAGCTTTTGGGTTACTTGTACCAGCCGCATAGAATCCTTGGAGTTCGAGACCGGCAAGTCGGTTTTGGTCAACGACACATGATCGTCCTGTCGCCTGCGGTTCTGTCGCGGCGTGCGACGCTTTGAAGATGTGGTTCGTCAGGATCAGTGTGTTATTTAAATCATCACACTTTACTATTTTAGTTTTAGTACTGTCAGGGTTAACATTTTAATACTAGTTGATATTTAACCAGAGCTGTTTCTTTCGAGATAACTTGGGTTCATCTTTATAAGATAATATTCATTTGAAACCAAAACCGATTGCAATCTATTCCCTAGGTCAGAAACCAACTGCGTAACAAAAAAATAACATCCGGAGTTTCGTTAAGTTTGCTCGCAATCTTTTTTCATTTCGGTCAAATTACCTGTTCCGGATCTGTTTTAATAATACTTATTTAATTTTAGCTATATTTCTTGTTGCGATTATTTTTTAAATATTAATAAATTATTATACGTGTTTAAAGTGGTAAATGTTCATTGTTATTCCGCTACACTATGAGCACACCCAGATTAGGACAGACTCGCACTTTCCTACAACGCCGCTTGTCTCACCAGTAAGCACTACATGCAGTTGGATACGCAGGTACGCACATAATTAATAGCCATACTTTGTAAGCAACCGGTCACATTCCATCGTCGCCGGCCAGGCGGTGCGGCAGTGAAGCAGTGCGGCAGTGAAGCAGTGCGGCAGTGAAGCAGTGCGGCAGTGAAGCAGTGCCGTGCGTCCCTAATGAGCGCCACGCCTCAGCCCGCCAATTAGTACGGTACTCACGAAGCTCTACACTAATCACGCGATAAACTAGACATAGTTATGTG
Source organism: Fissipunctia ypsillon (assembly GCA_947568875.1). Classification (NCBI taxonomy): domain Eukaryota; kingdom Metazoa; phylum Arthropoda; class Insecta; order Lepidoptera; family Noctuidae; genus Fissipunctia; species Fissipunctia ypsillon. Next base: position 398,517 of record OX387662.1, read on the forward strand.
TGTAGTAGGATTATATACGAGTAATTGTACGAGAGTAATTTTATATGAATTTTCTGACTCCAGGTAATAAGCGATTCGTATTCGTAGATGGAGCGTGCCTATGTACTGGAATATATCTTATAATAATTGTATACACTGGGCCGCAAAGAAAGCGGTTCGATTAAAAAATGTGATAACTTTTAAAATGTTTGAGCAATCCTTTTAAAATAAAAACTAAATATTTCATTACAAATATAGGAAGAAGTAAAACTTTTTTATTTATTTTTGGTGATTGTATAAATAAAAAATAAAGACGATTTTTAAAATGTTAACAACTTTGAAACCATGTGTTTTACTGTTGTTTATGTTTATAAATATGACATTTCTTGTACAAGTTCATTATTCTGATCAAATTCAATTAAAACATGCCACTAACCCCTGAAGAGTGTACCAGAATTCTGACAATGCTTGAAGATGGCCGTAGATAGCGTTATTCAGCGAGAACTGTTGGTGGGTCGCTGTCAACCGTTCTAAGAGCGCTCCAGCGATTTGAAGAGGCTGAATCCAATATTCGCAGACCAGGAACAAGGTGCACAACAGCGCGGAAGGATCGTCATTAGTGCAAGCATATTTTACTGTAACTAACTATACAAGCATTGAATTAATTCCACCACAAAGTCACACAAAGCGCTGACTCATCAATGAGCTATCGCGAGCACGTCGCTTCAACGCTGTCCATTGACGGCTGCTTCTATAAAACGAGGTAATTTGGCATGTGAAGCGAGCGATAGTTGTTGCCACGCACCGAGCCGGGATATTATCGCCTAATCCTCGTTGTCGTCGGATTTAGGTCGACAATGACAGAAAACGTATTGAATGCGTGATAATGGGCGCGAGAACCACCGCGCGGCGCGAGCCGTGTGCCGCATCGGCGAACCTTTTGTGGGCCGCTGTGAGCCACTGTCAGCGTTTATCTCTGGTGTAGAGCGATGTTCTGTACTAATTAGTACAGATGTTACTGCTGTATTCGTCAACGGCGCAGTGTGAAACGGTAAAGAGGCCGCGCCTGCGCCGGGTATAGTGGCTGTTTGTCTATTAGGCTCATTAACTCCGACCTCTAAGTTCTGAAATCATATAATCGCATTCCGTTTATGTTTATCTACTATGGCATTCAGCAAACAGTTTAACACGCACCAATTTTTTCATCACACACTTCACACGAACAGTAAAATTGAAATCATTGTCTAGTTTTCGTATACGGGAAACCATCATAATACAATTATGTACTTGGGGCGGGGGCCTGGTGGCCTGAAATACAAGCTTCGGCTTAGCTTAGGCACCAGTCTCCCGCAGTAGTTTCTATAAGCCCATGACTGGACAATATTGTTTTTTGTTATTATTTTATAAGGATATTGTGGTGAGAAATAAATAAAATAAAACACAAAAAAAAACCTAGTATGACCTAACACATAACATCACGCCTTGTTTCCCCGAAGGGTTGGGCAGAGATGTACCTATAGTACACCCATATCCAATCCTATCATTGGTATTCGTAATATTCTCTAGAACAGTATTCATTTCAGAGGTAAAATCCGTATCTTAATGCAATATGCGCGCGTGCGTATCTTATTTGGGGTGGTTGGGATCTACCTCCTAGTGGTCCACCCCGGGCAACGGCACCACGGGCTTGCCTGTGGTACGGCTGAACGATCCCACTTAGCGGTGGTAGGCTCCGCAAGGGGCCGCCTGGCTCGCGACCACCATCCCACTGGAGTCTGGCGCCAAGCAGCTTGCTGTGTTCCGTCGGTATGTGGGAGTGCCAGTGCCTTCTGGGTAAGCTCGCTCCATCGTCGACTTTGTCTCTGTCATCTCTGACCTAGACTAGAGTCAAGAGCAAACCTATCTCAAATAAAATAAAAAATAAAATATTGCAAAAATGTTATTAAATTATGATATCACATTTTTTCTCGATTAATAACATTATCACGATCAACTGTTAATGAATACGATCATAATACAATATTGCTAGCCCCCTTAGCAAATAGCGTGATAGTATACTCATTAAAAATTTCGTGTAACTCGTGGATTGTAGAATATTTGTGCTAAAGGAGACGGACACGATTACATACAATCTTGGGCCTGAATGTAACTAGATGAAAATGATGTGAATTAATAGATTCAAACTTATCACACTTCGCTGAAAATTCTGTAAATTTTGACAATCTGAGAGCTGAGTTGTTAAAGGTTTAGTAAAAGTAAGGTTATGTCACAATCTTTAATAAACAGCTGATTCCTGAAGTTGTGAAAGCTGTTCTTTAAACACTTATGTTTATAATATTGCGTGTCAGGGTCGGCCTGGTGTGTCGCAGTGTGCTATCCCACAATGCACACAGCGATGCGTAGTTTCAACAATGTGTTTACTAATGTTTGGAGCGTAAATCGTGCTCGATGCAGTTTTTCTTACAAGTTATGTAGTGGCACGCATGTCACAATCACAGTAGTAGGTTTTCTGGGTCTAATAATATGGTTGTTCGTAAAACTCTGAATCTGGCTAACAAAATTCCAAATGCGTTCTCTACCGTTTTCCTCGTACGACTCAGTCTATAACTGAATGTTCTGACCTTAGAATTACTATAATGTAGGACCACAAAACGTTTTAACAAAAGCAATGCGGAAAATTCCATCTTTTGACAAAATTATTTTTATTATTGTTTTTATTTGAGATAGGTTTGCTCTTGACTCTAGTCTAGGTCAGAGGTGACAGAGACAAAGTCGACGATGGAGCGAGCTTACCCCGAAGAAGGCTGTTCACTCTACTTTGAAGAGATCGGGGTTGTACTTGCCACTTGTAGCTACTCTTGAGGTGTTGTCGGTAACTGGAACAAAACTAAAAGAGTAAGTACTTGTGTTTTCAGTTATCGTTCATTTCTATTCTTTCAGGGAAACGAAGAAAATAGCAGTGAATCAGAAAATACTGTCACTCTAAACGAAACATCGGTAAAAAAGGTGTTCGCTACCCCAAAATCATTTCGCAAAAGAAAACGGCCAGAAGAACCAGAAGACACAACACAACAAGAAGCTTTAAACATTATAAAAAGCATATATGAAACTAAAAAAGCGAACATGGATAAAAGTGACGCATTTGGAGAGTATGTCTGTATGAAACTTAAAGAATTAATAAAACAGTTATGGTAGAAACACCGCTCAACATCACATTAACAACATTTTGTACAATGCATCCATAGGACAATATGATTTTCCTACAAACATGAGAGACCCAACTGCTAGTAGCTTCTGGGGATACAACTCCTACAACTCTGCACCAAGTCCATCCGCTTTATTGGAAAATAATTATACATAGCATATAGCAGCAGATAGCACAGCTGTGTGCTGTGTGTGTGCTGTGTGTGTGCTGTGTGTGTGCTGTGTGTAGCTCTAGGGCACATACTAGTGCAAGGGCACCAAGTCCACCTGATTCTTCGGAATCAAGCCAAGATTCGACATACTCATTGAAAGATTTTTTGGGATCAATCTAAAATGAAAAATGACCTGATTGATTATTCTGTTGATTATTAAAGTATTCATCAGTAAAATACGATTTAACTAGTTTATTCATATTAGAACTGTACTTAAAAATGAAAAGGAATAAAAATGTTGATTAAGACTTACCTGTATGTATTTTTGTAAAACCTCACTAAGAGCCTCGCACACTTCTGGTACGATTAATATATCTTACACACTTCCAAGACTTGTACGTATATAACTGCCACCAGTTACAAAAATCTTAACGTTACAGCAAGTCTTTTATTTATTTATTTATTTATTTATTTATAAAGGTACACCAACAGCTTCTGTATACAAAATATAAAACAGTAATATATGACAGTTATGGGCTTATACAGTTGCCAATAACAGGTGAACCAACATTCTCAAATACAGTGATATTATTATACTATGCCAAAAACGAAATGTACAAAAATTTTTGTGGTAACAAACTTTAAACCTAAACAAAAACATAAAAAGAGAGGTTACAAGAAATACCTACATACTAATACAATAAAACCTACCTTTAAATTGTGTGAGTTGTGTGCTTTGGGATCTCAAAACTTGCATTTCAAAACTTGGGTTTTAAAGCTATTCACTGAGTCATGATATATGTCAACATCTGGAGTGGATTTTATATATGAATTCATCTCTCGGCTGAGCCTGTTGAGTCTTTCCGTAATACTTACAGTTATTCTTAAATTCGTGTCCTGTTTATCTATTTTCGTCCCAATTAAATTATGTAGATATTCAAATTTAGAACTGTTCATTCTTAAAAAATCATTTAAGCAACCGTCAATGCCGAAATCCTTGAGATAGTCTGTGGCACTATACTTTTCTCTAGCTCTTAATGTGTGTTAGCCAGTTAGAGCCCTTTTCCTTTTTTTTTTAACAAAAAATAATATGAAAAACTAATCCAATGAGCAAATCTTCTTATATTTTCGCGTAGATGCCTCGGAACGTAAATCCAAATTGCTCGATGTCATGTTTTCAATGATAGAAATGTTTGTAAACATTTTCCATCAGTGTAGGAGCACTCAAAACATCTAACAATTCCTAACATTATTTTGTTAGTCAATGTATTTGTGTTAGAAAATGTTTGGAAACATTTTAACAGCAGTGTGTGAGCACCATATAAGGGTTCCATTTTTTCCTTTTGACGTACGGAATCCTAAAAACTTACCAAGTGCGTGTCGGACCAAGCACAATAAATAATGAATTTATTCCAAGGACAAACTTAACATTGTAGTTGAAAAATATGTTCTCCCATACGTCGATATACGCCACGGTCATTTCTCCAACTGCAAATGTAAGTTTGTAATTGCAAAAATATTTTGTATGTGATAAAACTACAAATGAATAATTAACCGAAATCAAATGAATAAACAAATATAAATACAAATGAATTATTAAATGGTTAATTAATTAATTAATTGCACCTACCACTGTTTGTCTCTGCATCACCCAAGGGTTGACTGGTAGAAAATGCCTATGGCATTAAGTCCGCCTCTGTACATTTCTGTGCATGAAGTATTAAATAAATAATAAATGAACGATTTTCGGACTATTACCTTTACTTGTGAGGTGAGACCTTGCTTCTTACGAAACATGATTCTAGGTCAACGGAGTACCTACCCTATAGGTTATGATTTATTTGCGAGAATTAAAAATTAAAAGATGTCACATAAATGGCCGTATTTTTATAGCGTTGACTTAGAAGCTTATATTTATATATAGCTTATATTTTTGTACAGCTCTAAAGCTGCAAGTGACCGTAGACTTACATTTATGATATTAATTTCAAGTTGATACCTCCACGCGTTCCTGAGAAAAGGGGTCTTGACAGACTGACAGAGAGACTGACGGACAGACGGATGGACAACGAAGTGATCCTACAAGGATTCCGTTTTTTCCTTTTGAGGTACGGAACCCTAAACACTAAACTTTATCTCCGTTGCTACAGTGAAAAGGTTTTAAAACGGATATAATCATTTACAAAAAACCACTGAACTTGAACGCAACATTTTAATAAAAACTCCGTTGTTGAGAGCATAAATTCTTGCACTATTACAGCAAACTCGTATTTTAGTCGTATATTAAACTCGTTCCTATTCGACTCATTCAATATCGAATGCAATGTAGCGTGCACTATCGTCCGAGTAATTCCGGCTAATCCCATCTCTAGGCAGAGCCAAACGCAAGTCAACACACAACACGACCAACCTAACTGCGATAGACACAAGGTTGAATGTCCCCTGGCTAGTTTCGTTAGTGAGCTAGTGAGGATCGTTGTCATAACAGCTTATAGGCGTTTGGCAGATGGACCGGTAGGACTAAACGCGTTGTGTAAATGTTACCTATTTTTTGTGAATTCGTTTGATGTTGAGCACAATGTAGTTTGACGGCTCGAGCAGGATTAACTTTGATGGAGGTTGGTATAACAGCGTTCAGTCCGAGCACGTGTCGGCGAGGAGTTCAGATCGCGTTACCTTTATCAGAGAGAAAGCATTCATTACAAGCGCACCGGCTGTAATACAAGATGGCCGATGGGATTAGGATTTTGTATTATTAGCACAATCCAGGGTGGATTGTGCTAATAATACTAATAATGACAGACTCAGAATAGGTGTCCATTATGGGCACCTTAAAATTGGTGATCGAAGCCTATTATAGTTCTATGAGCGTTTGCTTTCGATGGACACATTCGTTGAGGCACCTTATAAGGCACTGGCGATAAAAACGAGAAGCCCGAAATTAATCGAGAACGACACTGATTACGCAAATGTAATACATTTGAAACGAATGGATCAGCCACAAAGTGCGTGCTAGTGCAGCGAGTCCTCCTACCGAAGTGCGTGCTAGTGCAGCGAGTCCTCCTACCGAAGTGCGTGCTAGTGCAGCGAGTCCTCCTACCGAAGTGCGTGCTAGTGCAGCGAGTCCTCCTACCGAAGTGCGTGCTAGTGCAGCGAGTCCTCCTACCGAAGTGCGTGCTAGTGCAGCGAGTCCTCCTACCGAAGTGCGTGCTAGTGCAGCGAGTCCTCCTACCGAAGTGCGTGCTAGTGCAGCGAGTCCTACCGAAGTGCGTGCTAGTGCAGCGAGTCCTCCTACCGAAGTGCGTGCTAGTGCAGCGAGTCCTCCTACCGAAGTGCGTGCTAGTGCAGCGAGTCCTCCTACCGAAGTGCGTGCTAGTGCAGCGAGTCCTACCGAAGTGCGTGCTAGTGCAGCGAGTCCTCCTACCGAAGTGCGTGCTAGTGCAGCGAGTCCTCCTACCGAAGTCTGTCGCTAAGCGAATACCCAAGCACGAGACATGTCTCGCGGCCCGCGCCAGAACACGAGAACATACAGACTACGTCTGTCCGGTCGAAGTTCCTCACGCTCGCACGCATACGTATGTAATAGAAAGAGACAGAGAGAGAGAGAAAAAGTCGCATGGAGGGGCGCTGTTTCCTACTGTGACGATTTCTTCCAATCTACTCCTGCTGCAAGCCACGATAAAGAACTTAGTTCCAAAAGGGGTTCTTCTATAAATTGTTTCATAACAGCTTTTCTGCTTGCCGATGCATCTGTTTATAATGAAAATGTATGCTTCCTTTCTTTCGATCTGTATTTTAGGTTTTAGCCATCTACTTTCGTAACTAAAGTTATTTTTCAAGTCGTAGTGTTTTTTTGGAAGTCGGTTGTTTTTTTTGTAAAAAAGTTTTCGTGGGTCAGTTTGTAATTTAGCTAAGTGACAATAGCCTAATGTTACTGCTCATCACCCTTTACAAAATATTGCTTCTCCCGATGCAGGGACGTTAGTTGTTGAGGAGTTCTCCTGGTAAGCACCAGGAGCACTGGAGCTGATAGTGAAATCACCATTAGCTCCACCATAATGCATTGTGACGAACATAAATTGCTTAGCAACCATATTAAAGGAATCGAATCGTAACCCGTGAAATTATTAAGTAGTTCCGGTGGTCATCTGTGGTCTTCATCATCAGTTCCACTTCACCAAATGGTGCTTTTCGAGAGCAAAAGCATAAGTTACTATAAAAAATACCCAAATTGCTATAGGTTTGCCTATAAAATTTGAGGATTTCTCTCAATTTCCATGAGATCCCGTCATCAGATTCTGACTTTGTTACAATGTCTAGATTTGTGGCCGGTTGATGCCATGCGCCGGCGACATGGTGCGTGCGGGCCCTAACTGCTAACACAATGTGTGCGTCCATGCGCCGGCGACATAGTGCGTGCGGACCCTAACTGCTAACACAATGTGTGCGTCCATGCGCCGGCGACATGGTGCGTGCGGGCCCTAACTGCTAACACAATGTGTGCGTCCATGCGCCGGCGACATAGTGCGTGCGGACCCTAACTGCTAACACAATGTGTGCGTCCATGCGCCGGCGACATGATGCGTGCGGGCCCTAACTGCTAACACAATGTGTGCGTCCATGCGCCGGCGACATAGTGCGTGCGGGCCCTAACTGCTAACACAATGTGTGCGTCCATGCGCCGGCGACATAGTGCGTGCGGACCCTAACTGCTAACACAATGTGTGCGTCCATGCGCCGGCGACATAGTGCGTGCGGACCCTAACTGCTAACACAATGTGTGCGTCCATGCGCCGGCGACATAGTGCGTGCGGACCCTAACTGCTAACACAATGTGTGCGTCCATGCGCCGGCGACATGATGCGTGCGGGCCCTAACTGCTAACACAATGTGTGCGTCCATGCGCCGGCGACATAGTGCGTGCGGGCCCTAACTGCTAACACAATGTGTGCGTCCATGCGCCGGCGACATAGTGCGTGCGGACCCTAACTGCTAACACAATGTGTGCGTCCATGCGCCGGCGACATAGTGCGTGCGGACCCTAACTGCTAACACAATGTGTGCGTCCATGCGCCGGCGACATAGTGCGTGCGGACCCTAACTGCTAACACAATGTGTGCGTCCATGCGCCGGCGACATAGTGCGTGCGGACCCTAACTGCTAACACAATGTGTGCGTCCATGCGCCGGCGACATAGTGCGTGCGGACCCTAACTGCTAACAAACACGTTCGGCGTTTTAATAAATTCGCCGAAGCGCCCAAGTTCGCTATTTAGTGAGATTTACTCGCGCCTTCGAGCTCGAATAACAGCCGCTGCTGATGCGACTCCAGAGCTCCGAACTTACTTTGTTTCAACTATTATTTACGAGCGAGTTGTTTGTTCGAAGATGCTGCACTCTGCGACTCCCTCGACGTATTTGTGGCGGAAGAACTCACAAACATTAATATTTTTAATAAATTCTTCAGAGAATGAAGTTGAAATGAATCAGCATAGCTATCCTGTAAACATCTCACGTTGAAAGAAAAAGGATACAAATAAAGTTCAATGTTGCAGTCAGGCTTTTGAAATAGTTTGTGGACATACTTCTCATTCTATTGTGATGAATGTACACTACTCAACAAAGTCTAGGGGCCAAGGCATCTGTATCAACAATAAATAATTGTTCCTTTAAAAAAATAAAACCAAAAAGCAAAAGAATCTTGGAATAAGGAGGGAAAACTTTACTTGGTTGCAGCGTACGGCGTTTTGTAACGTAATAACTCGAGAGATTACTGTAAATAATCGGTTTTTTGTAACGTAATAACTTGAGAGATTACTGTAAATAATCGGTTTTTTGTAACGTAATAACTTGAGAGATTACTGTACATAGTCGGTTTTTGTAACGTAATAACTTGAGAGATTACTGTAAATAATCGGTTTTTTGTAACGTATTAACTTGAGAGAATACTAAACATAATCGGTTTATCGTAACGTAATAACTTGAGAGATTACTGTAAATAATCGGTTTTTTCTAACGTAATAACTTGTGAGATTACTGTACATAATCGGTTTTTGTAGCGTAATAACTTGAAAGATTACTGTAAATAATCGGTTTTTGTAACGTAATAACTTGAGAGATTACTGTACATAATCGATTTTTTGTAACGTAATAACTTAAGAGATTACTGTACATAATTGATTTTTTGTAACGTAATAACTTGAGAGATTAATGTACATAATCGGTTTTTGTAACGTAATAACTTGAAAGATTACTGTAAATAATCGGTTTTTGTAACGTAATAACTTGAGAGATTACTGTACATAATCGATTTTTTGTAACGTAATAACTTAAGAGATTACTGTACATAATCGATTTTTTGTAACGTAATAACTTAAGAGATTACTGTACATAATCGATTTTTTGTAACGTGATAACTTGAGAGATTACTGTACATAATCGGTTTTCTGACGTGGAACGTCTTTCATTTCGGTCAGTAGAGGGTCACTTGCAAAAACCATATATGTAACGAAATATATTATGGCAAGATCACTTAATAATTAAATAAATAGACCGCCCGTAAATGCCGGCAATGCCGTATTGTCCTGCATGTAGGAAGCATCGTATCTGCATGTACCGCAACCTTGGGGAGACGAGCCTCTCCTCGATCGGCCCTAGCTTTAGTAGATGTGTAGGGTAAGGAGGACTTCTACATCCGTTGTTCCTGCTCATGGTTGGCATCCGTCGACGTTTATTTGCGTCCAAGTATGTAGTTGCGACAGAGTTTAAAGTTCTCTGTATTCTCTCTTGGAGACGCTTCCTCTAGAAATCGCGACACGGCTGTAGTTGCTGATTTCAAATCTTTCTATAATCATAACCGGTCACACATGTCCAAACTCGTTGTCGATAAACATGGACTTGAACAGGCTGTAGCCAAATTCCAGCGCCTGCGCTAATCAGGCGCACGCGTAATCTGCTCTAACTGCGGCCTTGTTCGCCTGGCTCCTTCTGCTGCATGTCGATGAGCTGGTCTCGTTCTCTGCCACCATTGTAGCCACCGTTGTGTCATATAGCCGCGCTCGAGACTGCCTAACGCCGCTTTATCGTGGTTCCTGCGCTTTGCTCAATCTAACGCGTTCCCTGTGGAGACGAACACGTTCCGCCGAGGTCAAAGCGGGTCGCCGAGTGCCGGAATCTCTCTCTCTCGCTACCCGAGCTCTTGCACACCAGTTACCAGTTTTGTACGTTATGAATCACACGCGGTGGCGCCATCGTAGAGGAGTTGTAAAATTTCTGCAAAAACCATACGTTTTGAGGGTTCCGTAGTGGACAAGGAACCCTTATGCTTCTAGTTTCGCCATGTCCGTCCGTCCGCTACTTGTAACGTCATAAGTATGAGTTGTATGCATCAGACCCAACAACATACTCTAACATCGTGAGCTCTCTACTGCTGAGTAATCTACACAAATAAATAAAATTGAAGTGTCTGTTTGTAATGTCAAAATAACAATTTTTTACTAAACGCATATGAAAGTTTTTACGGTACTTACATCAAAAAAGCAACTTTTAATTTTTTTTTCTATCTGTCTGTTTGTTCCGGCTAATCTCCGAAACGGCTAAACCGATTTTGATGCGACTTTCACTGGCTGACAGCTGATGTTACGAGGAGTAACTGAGACTACTTTTATTTTAGAAAAATAATTAGGGTTCCGCGCAAAAAAAAACGCCCATGAAATTGTGAACAAAAAGTCGGATTTGAAAAGTTCTTTTTGCATTTATTAGCCCACTTCTCGAGGATAGTTATATGCTATTTACCATCACGCTACGACCCTTAGGAGCCGAGTAAAAGAAAAAAAAATCAGAAAGAACACTAAACGAAAACGAAGTAATAGCGCGGGCGGGCGATGCAACGCGACGGGTCGGGGGACGAGGGAGTTTTATTAAAATGTCGCTGTTATTTTAGTATATTGTGTATCTTACGACTCCTAGTTTAATATACATTTTAATTTCTTTCTAAATTTAGTTCCGAATGCGTTGTGCTGCCCGTGATTACAGCGCAATTTACGCCAGCGACATATACACAATGTTTACTCTCTGCATCACCCAAAGGATTACTGCAAGAAAATGCCTCAGGCATTAAAACTGCGTTTGTATGGTATTCATTTTACTTGAGCATAAAATTTTAATTAATAAATAAAAAAAAGTACACTACCCAATAATGGCTTCTATCCTCTAAATTACAATTAAAATAATTCGAGTCGGTGCTACACTTCCAAAGTATTGTGCGATCTCGCCATGACATATTTCGTTACATATGGCCCTTACGGTTTTTGCAAGTGATCCCCTTCTGATCGAAATGAAAGACGTTTCACGTCAAAAAACTATTAAAAGCAATATTGATTCTATATTTTAAACGAGTTAAGAAAATGAACGCGTACCGCAAGGGCTGGTTCGAGGTGGCGCGTGAAAAAGTTCCTGGAATGAGTTGGGGAGGCCTTTGCCCAGCAATGGGACAGTATGGACTAAGTATAAAAGAAAATGGGAATACTTTTGATACATTACCGGGCTATGAAGTTGCCGATGCAGAACCTAAGGCCATCTCTCTGTGAAAGGGAAAATCATATGAGTAATTTTAATCTTCAATATAACTACTTATACTTTTCGAATTTGCATTGAACTTCTATAAAAAAAAAAACACAAATACACCAAAAAAGGTTTAAAGGATGCCTCGTTCTTTATTCCAGGCAGGTACAAACATGATTAAAACTCAATATTTTTTAGGGGTCATTCTGTGTTCGCAATTTTGTCGGCAATAATCCTAAAGACACAGATGTGTTCGGACGTGCCCTTAGCAAATACAAACCAAACCGTAGGGGACGTCTATTGGACGTCGCGTCTCGTGCTCGTGGGCGTAGCGGACACGTAGCGCCGTATCTCGTAGCTGTGCCTGACAGCGTAGCGGACACGTAGCGCCGTAGCTCGTAGCTGCGCCTGACAGCGTAGCGGACACGTAGCGCCGTAGCTCGTAGCTGCGCCTGACAGCGTAGCAAGCTACGCACAATAAGCGGTTACGTTATTTACTGCATATTGTATGAGCTTCGCTTACATATTCTGAGGCTGTGCGACAGTTTACAGTCATCTATTTTTTCCAATTTTCTATAAGATTGGCTTCCTTTTCCGTGTTCCGGTCTATCTTAAGGAAATTGATTACAGCTTATTATACATGCTTCTTTCTTACAATGAAATCCACGCGACTACATTTTTTACTCCTGTTATTGGAGCGTATTCTTTTCATTGCTACCATCACAAACACAATGAAATAAACATTATCAATGTTTTTTTTTTACTATGTTCCGTTGACTTAAATCTGTCTACCACAGATACCAAAATCATGGTTTTGACAACTTTATTCATATTCGTACAATTTCTGTTCTTCAGTTGCTATCTTGATTATATTCTGTGTCATAGTTTCGTCTCAATTTCGTTTTGCAACTAATCACCTGCTAATTAAACCTATAAATGAAAAAAGAGTTAATCATTGATTAAGTACTGACTCATTATTTAGCGAAACAGTGGCTATTCAGTGATTACAGAGATTTGTATAAATTAGCCTGTTTTAGTTTAACTTCCAATCAATTAGGCGCTAAATTATGTTACAAACATCTGAAGCAGAGGCTGGTGTGTCACGTAACATGTTTATACCATTTGATAGTAACGTTTTAACTGTAACTCCACAGCGCACCTGCAGCCAGCACTCCTGCCGCGCCCCCCACATAGCTACCACACAACTGCGACCGCAGCCTCCGACCGCCACCAATAACTCTGTATTTACTCTCCACAGATTGCTCTCAGTATTTTCACTCCAATATTAGCATAACGCTAATTAGAACTCTTTGTTCGGGACTAAGTTCCTAATTTAATTTACGAAGCGAGTGTAAAATTTAAACAAATTTTTCATTCTTTTATTTGATTTTGACTTAATGTTGTCTCGTCCCTCCAGCCGCCGCGCTGCTCCTCGCGACCGCGAACAGCCCGACAAGCGTTACACATGCTCCTCGCGACCGCGAACAGCCCGACAAGCGTTACACATGCTCCTCGCGACCGCGAACAGCCCGACAAGCGTTACACATGCTCCTCGCGACCGCGAACAGCCCGACAAGCGTTACACAACGACACGACGTTAGAAGCATTACATGCCCACGGATCATTACAACGGCTTATGACTTCTGGTATACATTTATTATCCGTGGTGTTCTGCAGTCTGTGGGATTTCGCTTTAATAACGTAACTGTGCGCTGATTAAAGTTTAATTTATTGAAAAGTATGGCTTTTGTTCCGTTACGTCGCGGTCGGCTCGCTGATTTATTAAACTGTCACAGTTTAACGAGATTAAGAAGTAACTTGCTGGCTTCAGTATCAAAACTCTGCTTTTCAAATAGTTTCTCGTTTCCACAGACCGGTCCGTTTGAAGCGAGCGACCGCTTCTGCACTCATCAGTTTGTTGCAATGAGACGACATCAAGGAAATACTCCAACAATTGGCCGCAGTTTATCTTTTGGTTTACTGGCTTTAACTAAGTCGGTAAATATCGATGGTTGTTGGATCTTTGCATACACTCGCACACTGAGTAATAGAAGCTGCGGTACCAAAGATACATATACATGTGAAGCGAGGCGAGTGAGGCGAGGCCGCAATGAGTCGAAGCAGAAAGTTGGTATGGGAGCAGGCTGGCGGCGAGGCCGCAGTAACGAGGCTTACTCAAATACAAACTGGCTCCGACCGGAATATTCCAGTTATTACCGCTTTTTACCAATTCCGAAACCGGGACGCCTCGTAGTTGCTGGACCGTCGCATCGTGCCGTGAAGCAGCACTGTAACATTATTTTTGCTGCCTTTTGTGTGAATAACACTAAGATTCTTAACAAGGATAGATCAGCTATCATTAATGAAGGAAATTATTACGGTCCTAACATAATAAAGGCGGCCTTATCATCAGTTATCGGAAAAGTCTCAGTCCCGCGGCATTACTGGTTTTTATTACTAAAATTATTTCGAACTAAAACGCCAGATAATTCCTGCCTGTAAGTCATCTAGGAGAACAAATATTTGTTTTATGGGGCAGTTCATGTATCTCGCACAGACTAGATTCAAGGGCTTGTTTGGACGCTAGAGATAATGTCCATGATGTATGGCGCTATAGATGCTATGATTTTATTCAAAACAATATGCTCAACATGAATTCATCAAAGTAATACATATTTTGCCCTAAGTAAAAAAACGAAATACTCAAAGTGAATACCAAAAACTATTCCACTGAACATCTGTTCAGAATATTCTCAAATATTTAATAAATCTGTGACATTTTCGTCACTTGACGTACTTATGGCTAATCTGTCACTTGACGTACTTATGGCCAATCTGTCACTTGACGTACTTATGGCTAATCTGTCATGCGCAATGAGTGGCAACATTTACTTCAATACCCATCATTTGGTCGCACTTGACTGCTCCGCGCCGATAAATCATATTTTTATTGGATTAATGTTTCAATATTCCAATGTTGTGTCACCAGCGGTACGAGATACAATGTCATCAATACATGGCGAGTGACGCCGGCCATTCGCGCGTCACGACGCGTCTTGACGAAGAGCGATCGTAATCGGTGCCTGGTCAGCGTAGAGCCGTGCCCGCGCAGCGCATGCCGACACAGAGTCAAACAACACACAGCTCTTCGTAAACTGGTTAATATCAGAGTGACTTTTGGACGGGCTGCACTTAAATATTGATCACAATAACTTGTATGTAGTGTTATCGCGCGTTCTTTGTTTATATGGAGCGTAGTTCAGCTGTTATGAGCAACGATACACAGTATACACGATTCGCTGCAGGAAAATGTGAACAATAGTCTGCTAAAATGTTTTTTTTTCTTTTGTTATTCTGTACCAAAGATAATTTATAGCGAGAATAAAGGGATGGCAAATTATACCGAGTTTTAAAAGATAAAAGACATCAGGGTCCAGCTCCTTTTGTTTCGGCTGATCTCGTTAATTGCTACAACACACAACAAATGTATTTTTATCCTTGTTCAGTTATTTATGAAACGCTTTTTAACCGACTTCAAAAAAAAAAGAAGGAGGTTATCAATTCGACACGTATGTACGTAGGTAATGTAATTGGAACTGAAATATATTGACATATGATAATCTATTAGGACCTCCAATCAAATGTACAAAATTTTATAGGAGTATGTATGTTTTTCCACGTATTTCTCCGAAACTATTAATTGGATTGTGGTTGTGTTTTTTATATGCTTAAATTAACTTTAACTTAGGGAATAGTGCAAGTTTCATAAAAATCGGTTCAGTTGTTTTCAAGATATGGAGTAATACGTGTAAGTGTGACGGCCTGGCTTATTGATACGAGCTACGGGTGTGGTGGCAAAGGGAAAACAGCTCAAAACCTTGCTCAAATTGAAGTGCAATATTTGCAACAAAACTATTAACTACTTATTACAAACAAATATTCCAGTTTTTACTTAACTAAAAATTACGAAATAAAAAAGTAATAAAAAAAATCAAATCGACTTCAAAAAGAAATTGACTAAAACAACTTAGCTAGCTTAGCTTAGCTTACTTAATAACTTTAATTTCGGAAGTGGGTGGCAAAAAACTAAAATACAGATCCCGAGACACCGATTTCCGAAATTAATATTATTTCATAATTTTTAGTCAATTTCTTTTTGAAGTCGATTTCATTTTTTATTTATTTATTTTATTTTATTATATTATTTATGTACACACAATAAAACATACGCCCTGGGGGCCAACCACCACCTCTTAAAGCAGTATTATTTTAATGATACTTCAGTGTGAGAAAGAGATGGAGCTATACAGGAGGTCTAGCTCCATCTTTTTCCCACACTGAAGTAAGATTACAATAATATTGCTTTAAGAGGTGGCGGTCTAGCTCCTGGACCGTACCTAGGATCCTTCTGGTTACGGAGATATTGAAGGTCAAACTTCCAACAATTTTTTCTTTCTTTGACGAAAACAAGTTTTAATTGTTATAAGTTACCTTTAAACACGCACACCTCCTGCACCGTTGCATGCAGCCAATAGCACGATGTTTTCCTGCGTTTCATTGCGTGCTGCGATAAAAACAGTGATTTTACCCACCAAAAATAAAGACAATTTCTTTTTTTTCATATGTGTTCCCCGATTATTCGAAGATAGCTGGACCGATTTAGAAAATTATTTTTTTTGTTTGAAAAGGTACACTTCCCAGGTAGTCAGGTCAGGATCTGATGATGGAATCTTGGAGAAATCGAGGGAACTCGTCAAATATCTCTCGGCACACCTACAGCGATTTGGGCATTTTTTTTTATAGTAACTCGTGCATTTGCTCTTGGAAAACACCATTTGGTGAAGTAGAACTGATGATGAAGACCACAGATGGCCACCGGAACTACTCAATAATAAGTATTTCACGGGTTACGATTCGATTACTTTAATATGGTTGCTAAGCAATTTATGCTTATCACAATGCATAAATGGTGAAGTGGAGCTAATGGTGAAGTACCAGGAGAACTCCTCAACTATAAACATCCCTGCATCGGGAAAAGTCATATTTTTTAAAGGTAATGAGCAGTTGGAATATTGTAACTTAGATAAATTAGAAAACAACCCACTAAAACGTGAAAATAAAAAAAAAATACAAAAATAAAAAAAACAACCAAATTCCAAAACAACACTACAAAGTGAAAAGTAACTTTCGTTTGGGAAGTCGGCGCTAAAACAACACTACAAAGTGAAAAGTAACTTTCGTTTGGGAAGTCGGCGCCAAAACAACACTACAAAGTGAAAAGTAACTTTCGTTTGGGAAGTCGGCGCCAAAACAACACTACAAAGTGAAAAGTAACTTTCGTTTGGGAAGTCGGCGCCAAAACAACACTACAAAGTGAAAAGTAACTTTCGTTTGGGAAGTCGGTGCCAAAAAACTAAAATACAGATCCAAAGACGTCGACTTCCGGAATAAAAGTTATTTTCAGTTTGTAGTGTTTTTTTTTAGAAGTCGGTTCTTTTTTTTTTGTAAAAAAGTTTCATATTACGCCCTGTATTTCAACTTCAGTAAGCACACGATCATTGCCTAGAAATTAGTAATCTGGCCTTCAGCCGCGGTATACTGTGCTCCAGCTAGTTTGACAGGGATGTAAATAATTTCATACAACACAGAATTAAAATTAAATAAAAAAATGTGAAATTTCCGTCCGCCGCCGTTCGACGGTATTTTTTCTGTTTTCCCAGTAGGAATATTAATACTTCAGCGGTCCGGCCGCCGTCGGGAGCAAATATTTTTCCTTTATCGCCGGCTGTAATGAGGGCAGATAAGCGCTGAGCGGGTGGTAACCGCTGCCTGTTTGCGAACCGCCAAGATTTGCGAGCGCTGCGGGGAATGATATCTGATGGACGCCTCAATGTCAGACTTAATACACACAATCAATATCACTCGACGATAAAATATATTTTCAAAATAAAATTTTAGGAACGAAAACAGTTAATTACAAAAAGTTTTTTTTTCTGCTTTTCATTTTCACCTTTTTTCAAACTGATATGTAACGTGACTTTAACTTCGAAACCGTGTTCGGAACACACAACGCACACAACACGATCGCGGCGTGCTGTAATTATGTACGTCCGTGACGTGGTGCTGATCCACGCGTCATGTTCGTGAACGGGCGCCGTCAGTGGAGACTGGTCATCTCTTAGCTGCCAGGGCTTATTTTTAATCTTATATTTTAAATTGTTTTAGTTATCTATTTTTTACATTGTTCTCACATATAGAAGCAACAAGAACAATAACAATGTACCTACCCAGGATTTTGTAACAATTTTGATTTAAAAGAGTGTCCATGGAGTTTCTTGCCCATTCTTCTCCATAGGGATCTACGTTTTGGAATGGGCGACTAGCTTCAATTTTCTGACTAACTGACCGACTCTTTGACAATTCAAAAGTGCCTGTAATTGGTTTAATTGAAATAAATGCTTTGAGTTTGAGTTTGAGTTTGAGTTTGACGAAAGTGAGTCGTCGCTCCACTTTTACGTGCGCCTAGTAATTACGCGGTAAAACTGTACGTACACTCATTAAACAATTGCAAACATAACGTTAAATAATGTTGCCGAGATGGTTTTTGTGCGCGGTTGTACTAATTGTGAGGGTCGCGGTAAGAAGCCAGCAAAAAATAATTTACTTTTAGTATGTTTACACGAATAAGCTAACTTACAAACGGGCGCGGCCAGGAAGCCAGTTTAATGAAAAAGAAAGACATAATAATAATTTATTTGTAAGACTAGGTAAAGACTTACATAGATCTTAAAAATTTGCTAATGTGCTATGCTTTGCCAGTACTGACATACAATAGATGACTAAGATTAAAAACGATTAAATGATTGGGCACTATTAAATTACAATGACAAATGTATTACAATAGTATTTGAGTACCTAAATTGTATTAACGCATGCATGGAAATTAAATTTTATTAGAGTTCCTAATCAATTTCATTTCATGTCAAAATTTAAAGTCAATTCAATTCAAAAGATTAATGTAAAGTATTAAAATGTAAGTCATTGTCATAAAGAAACTCGTCTAGAGTATAATAGCATCTTTCAGGCAGTAACCCGTTCAGTGTTTTTTTTTTAATTTCTGGAATGGCATACGTTTTATTTTATCATATATTTATTTGTAGAGCAACACCAAAAAAGCTTTTCTTCATTAGAGAAGTTTAACATTTCACAAAGCTTAATTCATTCATGTATTGAGCACACATCGGTGTTTTTTTCACTGAACTTAGTTTTTTGAATAAATGTGGATTTATTTTTACATATAATGCAGTTTCCAGGATGTACAAAGCTGGTAGGGTAATATTTTTATTTTTTTTAATATCGATTACAACTATCTATTGTTTTTAAACCACACATTGAGCGTAAACCTCTTTTCTGCATCATGAAAACATATTCTCTATCTGTTGACTGTCCTCAAAAAATAACACCATACCGCAGAACTGAGGCGACTAGTCCAGGATAGGCTGTTAACAGTGTATCAGTATTTACTTTTTTGAAAAATTTCGATAGCAAATACGCTGATTTACTTAATCGCTTGCAAATTTCCTCCGAATGAGGTTTCCAAGTTAGTTAATCGTCTATAGTTATACCTAAGAACTTCGCATTACCAGCTTCTTCTATTTCAAAATCATCATAAGCAACATTAACTAGTGGTTTCTGAAGCCGTTGGTGAAAGTGCATAACTTTGGTTTTATTTAAATTAATTACAAGATTATTATCATTAAGCCAATTTATTATTTTATATAGAGAATTAATAAGGTCATTTTGATAATTGTTTGGATTATTACATTCTATAATAGCCGTGCTATCGTCTGCAAAGAGTACCATTTTTTGTCCTGTGACTTTTGGTCATTTATATATACCAAGAATAGCGGCGGTCGGAGAACGCTACCTTGAGGCACGCCATGTTTTATGTATCTTGCATCAGAGGTATATGTGGTTTCTAATTTGGTTATAGGATATATTCTAGAGATTTCCGTACATTGTAATCTATCACTTAGGCATGATTTAAAAAGTTTAAGGATGTTTCCTCTAATGCCATAACCGTGTAATTTTTGCAGTAAAATTTTATGATCTACAAAATCGAACGCCTTCGTCATGTCTGTATAAATCGCACAAACATGTTTTTTTATCGACAGATGCCATGACACTAGAAAGTAGGTCAAAGAGTGCCATATATATAATTGACATTTTTTTTCTGAACCCCTTTTGTTCTTTGCAAAATAATTTAAATTTTTCGAAATAAGCATACACGGAATTAAAAATTACTTTCTCAATTACATACATACATAAACTCACGCCTTCTTCCCATGGGGGTAGGCAGAAACTACAGAACGCCACCTGCTACGATCCTTACATACTCCTTTTGCCTCGTTTTCTCAATAGCTTTCTCAATTATTTTTGAAAATACCGAAATTTTAGCAATTGGTCTATAATTTTTAACATCAGTTCTGTCATTTCTTTTAAAAAGTGGCTTAATAATTACTTTAATTAAACTATTTGGGAATATACGATCAGCAATACAGATATTGATTACATGTGATAGTGGTGGCACTTCCTTAACATATTTTATCACTTTAGTTGTAATGCCATCATATCCGACAGTATTCGTATTCTTAAGGCTATTAATTATTTTAATTGTGTCATCACCCGTAACAGGCAACATAAATAATGACTGCGACGTCAGACTTTCACTGACCAGTTTTTTGTCAACGTACAATTCGTTTGTAGATTATTTAATTCATTTGCTGTATCCATGGGGTAAGTTAAAATTAAGTTATCTTTGGTTAAAGCTTTGGTTTGGTTTGGTTCTTGGGGTAAACAAAATTTTGATTTGTTTTTTACTTGCCAGGCTGCTTTTGATTTATTTTGTGAAGCATTTATAAAATGGTTATTTTAGGCATTTTGGGTTAATTTTATTATTTTCCTATAAAGTGTGGAATATTTTTTTAAAAACATGCTTAGTTTTTGAATTAGAATTAAGTCTCTATGCCCAGAATAGCTGTCTCTGTTTTTGACTACATAATTTAATTCCACGAGATAACCATTTAGTCTTTTTATTAGTACAAATAGTTATTTTTTTTCTGGAAAGCAAAAACGATATAATAACTTTAACTATATAATATAATATCAATATATAATATCTTTAACTTTTATATTAACTTTAAAATTTTCATAGGACTCATTTGCATCTTTGGCTTTGTACACTTGCATGAAAGATAGACACTTCAAGTGATTTTTGAATTTGGATAAATTACATGCTGAAATATCTTGTTTTTTAGTTTTCCAGAATTTTAGCGTACAGATTTTATTGATGGGTACTTTGAGTAACTGAGAGGTATGATCTGAAAGAACTAGATCAATTATTTCCGCTTTGCATTCTTTTCGGTAGGCGTGCGCAAAGTTGTCGATACAAGAGTTACTACTTAATCTGGTCGGTTCATAGAGAGCTAGTTTAAGATTATATTGCAAAAGATTTTTTTTTAAATTCTAATGTGCTTATTGTTTCTTTTTAGTACATTCGATATTGAAATCTCCAGTTAAAACGACATTTTTATTTGTAAGTGAACGAATTTTTCGCAATATATCGTCCAGTCTTTCATAAAAAACATTATAGTTAAATTTAGGTATTCTATGAATGCATACAATAATAATATTATGAGATATCAGTTCTATACCACAGCACTCGAAAACACCGGTCACTGACTGTTTTGCTACATCCTTTAATTCTTTACAGTCTACTCCTATTCAAACAAATATACAGGTTCCTCCTCGTTTAATATTTCTCGAAAAGAAGGCAGCTAGGTAGTAATTAGGTAGATACAGTAAGCTCTCGTAACCTGTCCCAAAAAAATGTTCAGTAATACTTTATAACATCTATATTGATGCCTTTATTAAATAGCTCTTCTAACTTGATTGTCAGTAAATCCGATTTGTTCATAAGTCCTGCAATATTTTGATGAAGAATATTAAGGTAATTACTATAAAAAACTGAGTTTTTTTGTGATGGTTTATCAGTTACCCACTCTGCTTGGATTTTCTGGGAACAATCAACTTCTGAGTGAGTGCCATTCATGGTGTTTAGGTTTAGGATAAGGTCTTGCAAATCTGATATTACAATATTTAAGCCTTTGTTATGTTAACCTCCCATACCGATGGCTATATGTGTCATATGTATATGGCAGGTTGAGATTGGAGTCCAATATGTACGCATATTTATTATGTCTCCACATCCATGTAAATTAAGTTATTGAAAGTATCTATACGGCTGTTAAACATAATAATTATTATCATTATTCATATATTTAATAGTGGGTAGACATATTATAACATTAGTGTGACATAATGTTTGTAATTTTTCGCGAGTAAACCTAACTAGTGCTATATAAATATGCGTTTTCTTGAAATCCTCCTCGCCAATATGAACGATACAATAACCAGCATGTGTGAAGTTTCGCACTTTTGTGTCAATATTGTTTAAAATATGCATTAATCCACATTTAGGCATACGATAGTGACACACATTATAACCACAGATATGAGGTCTTTCACTCATTGTATATATTCTATAGAGGCATGAGGAACAGGGAGTAAAGTTCACTCATCCTCTATAGAAAAGGGAGGATCCTCCGACCAGACGGGTGTTGTGTCTGGTGGGCTACTGCCCGACGTTTTGATGTCGGGATGTTGTATATATGCTAGTCGCGCGGTAAACTCTGATTGCGCGATGCAGGATTTTTGTGTGACGTCAGTGTGACGCGTTCCACTGTGGCGATGCCGCCACATCACTCCCCTCCGGAGACCGGAGGTCGATAGTGGGCTGAGTCGTGTATCTTGCGATGCTTGCCAGGGCCAGTTAAGGTTCCAGTGAGTCGGAACCGGGTGCCGCATAGTTCGCGGTGAGTCGGAACTGTCTGCGGAGATGCCCCCAGTGAGTCGGGGTGGCGCTGCGTTATGCTCCAGTGCGTCGGATGTGGTACAGCGCCGGGTTGAGGCTGACTGCTGGCGTCGACCAGGAGAGGTTTGAAGGGCTCTGCTTGTTTGACCGGCCGAGAGTGCAGTGTGCTGTGCCAAGGTTGCTGATGAGGCTGAGGGTGATGACCAGGTATGCGCGGTCGCTGCATGCTGGTGGTCAGGATACCCGTTGAAGCCGTGGGTGCTGGCTGGCTGTGTGACTGCCGCTCGAAAGCTTGAGGAAGTGATGATAATGTCGTCACGCTGTAGTAGTTGCACGAAGGCTGCGCTGACGTTCATGTTCGGGGTCACCGGTATAGAGGCATGAGGAACAGGGAGTAAAGTTCACTCATCCTCTATAGAAAAGGGAGGATCCTCCGACCAGACGGGTGTTGTGTCTGGTGGGCTACTGCCCGACGTTTTGATGTCGGGATGTTGTATATATGCTAGTCGCGCGGTAAACTCTGATTGCGCGATGCAGGATTTTTGTGTGACGTCAGTGTGACGCGTTCCACTGTGGCGATGCCGCCACATATTCTATTAGACGTTTCGCTACTTAGAATACAAATCTTATGTTTTACAAGCGGCGGCGAAGGGTTTTTCTCATTATTACCGTTGGGTGATATTGTGGTGTTTTGAGTGCTACTAGTACTCGTTTCAACTTGAGGTGTGCAGTGACGTCCTAAAACAAATTCTGAAGTTTGTGTCTGTTTGGTCTTCGTGCGCCTGGTTACATTCGTCTTCGGAGTTTGAAATATCTGCTTAACTGGGCTATTAGCAATTTTTTTTATAAATTTCATTTTTCTTTAATAAGTTTAGAAAGAAATACTATACCATGTAATGAAATCGTAGCGATTTGAAAATGCACACTGTACATTGCATATTTAAAAAAACAATAGTAATTCGTAACAAGAGAGCAAAGTTGGTTTTTTGCTGCGAGTGTTGATTTTGAATTTCGAGTAAGCGAAGGATTCTAGGTTAAAATCCTGAGCGCAGCGAAGGATACAAAGACAAAAGCTGCAAATAACTCGTGATCTAATGTAACACATACAACTTTTCACCTCAGCAGCGAGAACATATTACTTAAAGCTAAAAAAATACAACATGGTTAAAATTAAACTTCATGTATATTTGTAAAACAAACAATATTGTTTGTTTTTTTTTTTATATTAAAAAACTAAAAGTAAAAAAAACTGTGCGGTCGGGGGATCCGAACGAAATTCCTTCTCACGTGTGATTTAAAACGAAAACAAAATTTTCGCAGCCGCCATCTTGGATTTACATGTTGACCTTACTATCGGCTTCAGCACCCTCGAAAACTGAAAACGACACCCATGACGAAAAATTTGAAAACTTTCCTAGTCGCCATCTTGGATTTACATTTTAGCGGCACTATCGGCTTCAACAGCCTCGAAAACTATGAAATTGACACTCATGATGAAAAATTTGAAAATTTGCACAGCCGCCATCTTGGATTTTCATTTTGAATATTCACACTTTCTCTCTCTCTCTCTCGATATAAAGAATTCGAAAAGAAAAAACTAATTCAAAAGAAGAAAGTC
The DNA here is from genome assembly GCA_947568875.1 of Fissipunctia ypsillon. Taxonomy (NCBI): domain Eukaryota; kingdom Metazoa; phylum Arthropoda; class Insecta; order Lepidoptera; family Noctuidae; genus Fissipunctia; species Fissipunctia ypsillon. The sequence goes on from OX387662.1 coordinate 422,964, forward strand.
GCAGGGAGGGGACATACAAAGTATGAACGCTTTTTCATTTGTGACGATATCAGCCAGTTTACTCCTACCGCAAGCCGCGTAAAAGAACTTCGTTCCAAAAATATGATTCGATTATTTATAAAAAAAAATAATATAATAATTACATTTGCTGTTTTACGGTTATACGTCTATACGTATATTTTATTATTTGTTCCTTTTTTGGGCCTACTAGGTACGGAATTTGAAAATCGAACTTTGAATCGACTTGATTCTATCTCCCGCTTTTTTCGTATAGAAAAGAAAGTGATAAGACAAAGAGAAGTTCAAATCTTTAGAATTTTGCAAGTAGATCCAGCACTGTTCTCGGCATTAAAAATAATAAGCTACTTTGTCTCACGCTCGCAGCAAAATCGAATTTTGCTCACTGTCTTTAAACAGCGAAACCTGCTTGTTACAGGTGCTGAGGGGAAAAAGTAATTGCGACGAGGTGTGGAAACGATTCTGATGTCAAAAAAATGGTTTTAAGAATTTTTGTATTTTTGTCTACACGTATGTATGTTCCAGATTGACTACTGAACTACAACATAGACTGTTTTGAACTGTATGTACTTTCGGGAACACTAATAAAGGGTGAATAAAACCACGGTATTGTATTCTGATCTAAAAGCTCAGTTGATCTTTTTTTATTAAAGAAATGGTCCTAGACCCTACTAAATCGAGTAAGCAAACGATAGCGCGATCTAACTTGACGACAACGCCATCTATCGAGTTCAAGATAAATTTTTCCATTTACTCGGTTTCATTGATTTACAAAATAATTATTCTAATACTTTAACCGTCACAAACATACCGCCCACCAAGGACATTTAGTGGCGAAATGTCCTTAAACAATCGCAATTTGCTTGACTAATTCACAACAAAAAATATTCTTCTTATATCTATATTTAAAACACATATAAATATTTTTAAAACTGAGTACGACTCTAAATAAATATTTGATCTATACAAAATTAAAACTTACAATTCCATCAGTGCAGCTAAATCTCGAACTATTTAGTTTTTCACGATTTTTATCATGTATTTTTGACTTACAACATGCAACTATGTATAATAAAATGTAAACTTAAAATATAAAACAACAAAAACCTAGAATAAAAAGAATACAGTGTATAATTACAGTTCCAACAATAAACAGCGTATAATAAAAATAAAGCAATGTAAAAAGATAAAAATATAAACATTCATTTCATGAGTCTGCAATGGGTAAAATACATATTTTATTGGTTGGCCTCTTTATGATACTTGATTTTTTGTGCGCAATGTGACAACTCGAGTAACATTATCATTTCCCGGATGTTTTTCAAGAACTCGTCCTAGCATCCAACGACTAGGAGGCAGATCATCTTCTTTTATAAGAACAACGTCGCCAACGTTTGGTTCAGCAACTCTAGAATGCCATTTGTATCTGTTCATTAAATTAGCTAAGTATTCCTGAGACTAACGTCTCCAAAAGGATTGCAACATCCGTTGAACGAATTGCCACCTGGTTAGAGAATTTACAGATAAACCTTCGTAGTTATAATCTGGTGCAGAGATTAACGGTTCACCTACTAAAAAATGACTCGGAGTCAATGGCACAGGTTCACTTGGATCTTCTGAATTAATAATGCTCATAGGGCGTGAGTTCAAGCATGCCTCTACCTGAGTAAGGAGTGTACTGAGCTCCTCATAAGTGAGTGTAGACTCTCCTATCACACGTTTGAGATGAAACTTAGTAGATTTCACTCCCGCTTCCCACAGACCGCCGAAATTAGGTGCGTGAGGGGGAATGAAATGCCACTCAGTGTTATTAGCTTCCAACTGTTCTGCAACGGAGGTATGTAAATTGTCTACAATCTGTCGCAGTTCTCTTGATGCTCCTACGAATGTGGTGCCATTGTCGCTCCACATCTTAGCGCAATGACCTCGCCTGGACACGAATCTCCTAAAGGCAGCTAAAAACGCCTGCGTTGTCATATCATTGACCACCTCCAAATGGATAGCGCGAGTACACATACAGTCAAATAAGCATACGTATCCTTTATATGACCTGTGGCCACGACCTTTTGTTGTCCTGATATTTATAGGGCCAGTGTAGTCAACCCCGCTGTATAAGAATGGTCTTGCAGGTGAGCATCGACTGGTTGGTAGAGATCCCATAAATGGATTGTTGATAGTTGCCTTTTGTTTAGCACACACTACACACTTACGAACGCATTGCTTCACAAGGTTTCTTAAGCCAATGACCCAATAAGCTGATCTCAAATAGTTCATCATCAATTGTAGTCCACCGTGAAGAGTCTTATGATGAGCGTCTGCTACCAATAAACGTGTAAAATGCGAATCATGTGGCAAGACAATTGGGTGTTTTATCTGTTCGTCTAATGATGAATTTCCGAGTCTTCCTTGCAATCTCATAATACCCTTGTTATCAAGATAAGGGCATAAGGATTTGAGTTTGCTAGTTTTCAAATGTAAGTGTCCATCATTTTCTAATTGTGTGTACTCTATTGTGAAACTTTCTCGTTGTGTTTTCTTAAGACAGCGTTCTAAGGCTTCTTTTATTTCCTGCTTTTGTAAATAAGTTTTCCTATCTCCTTTGCTTTTTAGTACTCTACGACAATATGCTACTACTCTTAGTAATTTGTGTAAGGAAGAAAATCTTTCGAATATATTATCGTCATTACTATTGGGAACCGTTGCTACGTGAGTCTTGATAGACTGTTCTAGATGTACTTCTAAATCCTTTGGCTTTTTATATGTAATATTATTTTCTTTCAGGAACTGTGGTCCTGAAAACCAAGGTGTATTCTGAATGAATAAGCTCGGTATTAATCCACGAGACGCACAATCCGCTGGGTTATCACTTGTCGCTACATGATACCATTGCGATGAACATGTGTAGTTTAATATTTCAGAAGTGCGGTTGGCAACGAACGTTTTCCATCTACTGGGATGGCTATTTAACCAGGCAAGTACTACGGTAGAATCCGTCCATGCTCTTATATTCTCTTTTGAAACATTCAAAATCTCCGCAGTTTCTGCCAACAGCTTCGACAGCAGTACTGCCCCATACATCTCTAATCGTGGTATGCTGACTTGCTTTATAGGTGCAACTCTAGTCTTTGCGACTAGCAACGACACCTTGACCTCATTTGCAGAATTGACTAACCTTAAGTATACCACAGCAGAATACGCTACCTTCGAGGCATCACAAAAGCCATGGAGCTCTATATCGTTTTCTGTCTTTGTACCAAGCCAACGAGGTATGTGTATTTTGGCTAGTAAAAGCAACTCTTCTCGGTAAGTATGCCATTCTTCGAGTAGATCACTTGTTAGTTGTTCGTCCCACCCAAGACCAGCCAGCCATAACTTTTGTATAAAGATTTTGGCTAACACAATGGTAGGTGCCAACCAGCACAATGGGTCGAACAATCTAGCAATATCTGATACGCTCTCTGTGACGTCACTGCATCCACTCATGAAATCATCCATGTAAAATGAATTTAAGACCCTTTCAGCTGCCAGTGGATACTCTTCACCTTCATCGTACACAATTTGATGTAAAGTCCTTACAGCTTGATATGGCGCTGAAGCTGTACCAAAGGTAACGGTGACTAATTCATAGTCTTTGATCTCCTCTTTAGGGTCATCGCGCCAAAGAATTCTCTGATACATAGTATGTTCATCCGTGACTCTGATCTGACGGTACATTTTAATGATGTCCGCTACTAGGCCAATAGAGTGTCTTCTCCATCTCAAAACTGTGTGCCTCAAATCAGCTTGCAGAGTTGGGCCAACCATCAGCGTGTCGTTTAGAGAGACTCCTCTTTTGTTCTTTTCCGATGCGTTGAACACGACCCGCACCTTGGTCGTTGATTTGTCTTCCCTTATAACGGCGTGATGAGGTAAGTAGACCGCTAATTCTTTCTTATTGTCTTCTTCTTGTACAGGTCTAAGGTGTCCTAACTGTAAGTATTCATGTATGACTTCAGTGTACCTTTTCTTTAACTCTATATTTTTCTCTAATCTTTTTTCTAATGTTTTTAATCTATTTTCAGCTATAGAACGTGACCCACCTGATGTACACGGAGGATCTTCAACGCGGAATGGTAAGCGAACCTCATATCTTCCATCTTGTCTTCTTGTAGTGGTACTTGCATACAAATCTTCACATTTTTGTTCCTCGATCGTTAGCAATTTCTTTGAAATGATTTGTTCTTCAATTTCCCAGAACTGTCTTATGATTTGGTCTGTAGTGAGGTGAGCGTGCATTATACTGACACTGGGTTGTGTGCAGCATGAACTAGTGGTTGAACCAACCACTCCAGACAAGATCCACCCCAACGTTGTGCTTTGTGCGACTAGACTAGAAGATGGGTTCTTCATCATGCCTTCCATCACCATGCAACCATAAACGTCTGCACCCAATAACAGGTCAATTCTACCCGGTTTGTAGAACTGTGGATCAGCGAGTTTCAGACTCGCTAAATCGATCCAGTCAAAGGAAGTTCTATCTACCAATTGTTCTGGCAGGTAAGAAGTAATTTTACTTATTACATATGCGTTTATATTTAAGGTGAACATTGGATCAACCCGGGATTGAATTTTTATGTGAACCATATGTTTAGCCATTGTTGATTTTTGACCTAATCCAGATACAATTCCTTGTATGGGAATTTTTGGCAATCTGAGAAACTGTACTGTTGATTCGGTAATAAAGCAAGCTTGTGAGCCTTGGTCGAGTAAAGCTCTAACCGTTTGGTAACCCATCCTAGACTCGACGTTTACTAGCGCTGTGGCTAGTAAGACCTGTCCAGGTATGGGAACTGTCTTAGTAGATAGGCAAGATACAACCGGAGTGGAACTAGTCGATGGATTAGTTTCAGCCGTAGACGCGTTTACTGATGTATCCACTTGATTTACTTCTCCATTCAGATGGAGCAACGAATGATGTCTTTTATGACAAAGCTTGCATGAGGTTGTTTTGTTACAATTTACTACCATATGATTGCCACCCAAACAGTTGAAACAAAGTCTATGCTTTGCCACGAAATCACGGCGCTGATCAACTGATTGTGTAGCAAATTCTTTGCAAAAACAAAGTTTATGATATTCGCTGCAATATTCACATTTAATGTTGCTTGAACTCACTACCATAGCCTTTGGACCGTGTGAACTATTAACTTGATTGGAAAAATTTCGTTTCGGTTCTATGAACTCTAAAGCCCGAAACCGATTCTCTAAAAAGGTAGCAAATCCCTCAAATGTGGGCAATTTGTCGGAGTCCAGGTTACTAATACTGAATTCCCACTGTTTACGGGTTTCTGAATCTAGTTTAAAGGTGCTGATATGAATGATCACGACGTCCCAAGTTGTCACATCCAAATTTAAATTTTTCAAAGCGTTAAGGCAATCGTTTGTTGTATCAAGCATCTCCTTTAATGACGATGCAGATTCTACATGTATACGTTTTTGCCCAAAGAGACGTTGTAATATACAGCTAACTAGATATCTCCTATTATTATATCGCTTCTCTAATGTTGCCCAACATTGATTGTAATTAGAGTCAGACACTGGTGTTTGTCTCACTAACTGTTCAGCTTCACCGCTGAGAAAGCTCTTTAAATAGTGCATTTTTTGCACATTATCCAACCCATCATTTTTATGCACTAGTGAAACAAACAAGTCTCGGAATGTCGTCCACTCCGAATATTTGCCATTAAATATCGGAATGACGATCTTAGGCAATTTTACAAAAGTACATTGCTTAGAAACACTACTTGATGAGCTAGACTCCTTATTGGTCACTTGTGCATCACTATATTTGTTCAGCATAGACTTTATTAAGCATTTATATGTAATATAAATATCCTCTGTACTCTCATACATTTCTGAAATTGTAGTATCCTGAGTTGTATATAATTCATGAAGTTTAGTATAATTGTTTGTAAATAAATTCCAATCTCTTTCCAGTAATTCCTCTCTAGTTTGAATATAATCAACTGTTAACCTATCCTTCGGACTCTTTTTAAAGTTAGTTAAGCTCCGTTTTATTAAATTTTGAATTTCCTTTAACACGTTGATTAATCCTTCCATTTTATTAAATGAATTACTTAAGACTGTAAATAGGACGTGTAAATAATACTCTACCAATTGATTTAATTAATCAATCAACTGTATAAACTACGATCCTAATCTATACGAAGCAAAACAAAAAAAAAACATAAAACAAACCATCTAATAAATAAACAACAATAGCCGTTACAAACATCATATAAATAAGTGATAAAACAGTAAAAGATAATTCCGAAATGTACTAAAATTTTTCTAAGTCCTTGTAAACAAATTAAAATAAAATTTTTACAAGTCCAAAACTTTGCTTAAAATTTTACAAGTGTTTAGCGATTAACTTTACTTTGGGGATATCGGGCATAGGTTCCCCGTTCCCTCGTTATTTCTAAAATTATTCTAAGTCTAAACATGCACACAATAATTCACTTAAAATCTACTAAGTCCATTCTTCGATATTCTGACTCCGTTGACCACAAACAATGAAATTATGTTTGGAAATTGTCCAAGTTATTTACTTGGTGGAAATAAGGTTCAAATTGCCGAAACTTTGTGAACTTGCACTTTGACCGATTATAACATAGAACTGTACTCACAATTTTGCACTTCACTCACTAGTAGACTGCTGGTGATGCTCTGATGATGTCACAACTCAAGTGACTGGTGGCGCCCCCTGCGGCGACTGGTTGAACTACAGGCCGTCGTCTGCTTCTGCCAAACGACGCTTTTTCCGTTTCCTTCGTCTCTGCTGCTGGTGTCACTGCAAGGACCCCGTACCTTGCCGCAGCAATCCACTGCAAGTACGGGAATGTGGTTCTCGAACCACTGAGTTTCAAAAACGTCCGGCTCGATTGGACCAAAATATGTTTTGAACTGTATGTACTTTCGGGAACACTAATAAAGGGTGAATAAAACCACGGTATTGTATTCTGATCTAAAAGCTCAGTTGATCTTTTTTTATTAAAGAAATGGTCCTAGACCCTACTAAATCGAGTAAGCAAACGATAGCGCGATCTAACTTGACGACAACGCCATCTATCGAGTTCAAGTTAAATTTTTCCATTTACTCGATTTCATTGATTTACAAAATAATTATTCTAATACTTTAACCGTCACAAACATAGACTGTGTTCAAATTTTGCACGAATATTCCTTTCAAGGGTCTCTTCAATTCAAGCTGTATGTATATTATCACGCTATTTGCTATGAGGGATTAGCAATATCACATTAAATGAAAGGATGATGAAATGTACGTCAAGAGCCTGCCCGAAAACAATTAATTCAAAAAAAATGTGCGCGGCACTCATGGCAGGAGAAGTTCTTTTTAAATGCAAGTACAGGAACACCGGCTCGTGGCACACCGTGTGCGTGGCACTCATGGCGGGAGAAGTGCTTTTTGAATGCGAGTACAGGAACACTAGCTCGTGGCGCACCGTGTGCGCGGCGCTCATGGCGGGAGAAGTGCTTTTTGAATGCGAGTACAGGAACACTAGCTCGTGGCGCACCGCGTGCGCGGCACTCATGGCGGGAGAAGTGCTTTTTGAATGCAGGAATACTAGTTCGTGGCGCACCGTGTGCGCGGCACTTAAGGTGGGAGAAGTGCTTTTTGAATGCGAGTACAGGAACACTAGCTCGTGGCGCACCGTGTGCGCGGCACTCATGGCGGGAGAAGTGCTTTTTGATTGCGAGTACAGGAACACTAGCTCGTGGCGCACCGCGTGCGCGGCACTCATGGCGGGAGAAGTGCTTTTTGAATGCAGGAATACTAGCTCGTGGCGCACCGTGTGCGCGGCACTCATGGCGGGAGAAGTGCTTTTTGAATGTGAGTACAGGAACACTAGCTTGTGGCGCACCGTGTGCGCGGCACTCATGGCGGGAGAAGTGCTTTTTGATTGCGAGTACAGGAACACTAGCTCGTGGCGCACCGCGTGCGCGGCACTCATGGCGGGAGAAGTGCTTTTTGAATGCAGGAATACTAGCTCGTGGCGCACCGTGTGCGCGGCACTCATGGCGGGAGAAGTGCTTTTTGAATGTGAGTACAGGAACACTAGCTCGTGGCGCACCATGTGCGCGGCACTCATGGCGGGAGAAGTGCTTTTTGAATGCAGGAACACCGGCTCGTGGCACACCGTGTGCGCGGCACTCATGGTGGGAGAAGTGCTTTTTGAATGTGAGTACAGGAACACTAGCTCGTGGCGCACCGTGTGCGCGGCACTCATGGCGGGAGAAGTGCTTTTTGAATGCAGGAATACTAGCTCGTGGCGCACCGTGTGCGCGGCACTCATGGCGGGGGAAGTGCTTTTTGAATGTGAGTACAGGAACACTAGCTCGTGGCGCATCATGTGCGCGGCACTCATGGTGGGAGAAGTGCTTTTTATGAAAACCTACTGCACGAAAGGACTCTGTCATCTGAAAGCATTCTCTTGACATGATCTTCTCATTATTTGACATTACATTCCTGCCTACAATTCTAGCGGACCCCGTCAATAGTGCTGACATCTCTTTGAGGCGCGCGTGGAACATGACACGCCGTCGACTCGGGCTTGGTCCTTACCGGACGGCGAGCTACCCATTGCTCGCCGTCCGCAAGCCCGCGCCTACGGTGGCCGGGAATCGGCTACCAATTCCCGATGCCCAGGGCGTCTCCTGCGGCGACTAGGCGACCAAAACCCCCCTAAACCTAGACCTAAAAAAATTATTAAAAAACTAAAATATGGCGTCGAAAAATTCCTCCGCATCGCTGTCGACTGGTAATGTACCCAAGAGACTGGCGGCATTGCCACGTTGTATGGCAATGCTTAGCCTCTGGCCAAGGTAAAAGCCAGCCCATGGGAACCCTTGGGCCCTTGGGCCCTTGGGCCCTTGGCCCTTGTCACGGGAAGTGTCAACCAGCCGTTTGGAGATTTCGTTGAACATTATTATTGAATATTATTGAACGGATAAATAATTAAATAAGTATTATTTTAGCTGGAATATTAATTGCCATTTATGAAGAAACTGTTTACCACGTGTATGGTCTCAATGTTCCATTGTCATATTTATGTATTCGGTTCGGTTTTTAAGCCATGGTTTTACTATAAAGAAAGTTATTATTGCAATAATTAAGACTTTTATTTTATTCAACACCTCATTGACTCATCGTCACCTCACAAACCACGGAACCACCCCTTTCCAAGTAGGTACATTCGAGCACGCAACACCAACATTCGGCTCCACGATACAAATCTCGCTCATTGAAACAAGCAAGCCGCGTAAACAGTCGCGCACACAAGTCACTCACGCACATCACACTTAATTAAAATGTGCGCCAAGTTCACGCGACAACTCGAGTGGCGCATGGCGGGGTTACGAGAAGAATGTCTCTGAGCACTTTTGTTTATAACGTTACTTTGAAAGGACGGAAATGTTCTTATCTGTCTCATCTGTGTGAACCGTGAAGCATTTGAGACAGATATTTCAGGTTCGACGCGTGTTTTTGAAGTTATTTGTGTAATTATGAGAGTGAAATAAAAATTTTTTTGAAATGTTTTTAAATTTGTAGCGAAAGACTGCCTTGGAAGCGTTTTGCGTGTATCAAATTAATGAAAAGGAAATTATGATTCGCTGGATAAGGATACTAAAGTATTTTAATGTCGCTTAGAGTTATTTTGAAGACTATCATATTATTTGGGTTTAATTAAATTAAATGATCTTATTTGGGAATAAAAGACAATTGCATGCAGCTGGGGTGAGAATGCTAAGAGGGATGTGATATAGAGAGCTATTACGTGAATGGATAGAATAACAAATGAGTATATAAGAGGAAGTCTACAAATAAAAAAAAAAACAAAAACCCGACTGCGTAAAAAGTGAACTTTAAGAAAGATGGAAACAAAATGACCTGTTTCTGTCTCCCTGTCCAAAGAATCTCATGCAGTCGGAGGCAAAAGGTCTTTATTGTTAAATTTAAGCAGAGGCCTCCGACTGCATGAGATTGTTTGGAGACAGAAATAGGTCATCTTGTTTCCACCTTTTTTAAAGTCACTTTTTACGCAGTCAGATTTTTGATTTTTTAAATTTTATTTGAAATCAAAATCAAGTCATTTATTCAAACTAGGCTGAGAATCAATACTTTTCGAACGTCAAAAATTACATAAGACAGTCCCCCAAAACGCCCGCCCTTCACCACTTCCTAGTGCTTTAGCTGGGAAGAAGTGGCGCAACAAACTCCCCAGCAGCACAGCTGTCTGTTTAGTTAAAAAAAACTTGATTATATACAATAGTACTTATGCAAAATTATTTACATTACGCAACGCAAAGACATTAAATAAAATTATTTGCCATGTGTCAGCTAGCACACGCCAATATACCAACAAAAAATAAAACCCCGAAACTATACTCAAGCAGAAATAAAAATGAATAACTAAAAACGTTAAAGAACTTTATACCTAAATCTAAGCGTCCACGCGTAGGCTCGCTTACATGTGGCTATATACTCGCAGAGGGCGCTCGCTTACATGTGGCTATATACTCGCATAGCTGTGACTCGAAGTCACAAACTATATCTAAGCGTCCACGCGTAGAGGGCGCTCGCTTACATGTGGCTATATACTCGCATAGCTGTGACTCGAAGTCACAAACTATATCTAAGCAACCACGCGTAGAGGGCGCTCGCTTACATGTGGCTATATACTCGCATAGCTGTGACTCGAAGTCACAAACTATATCTAAGCGTCCACGCGTAGAGGGCGCTCGCTTACATGTGGCTATACTCGCATAGCTGTGACTCGAAGTCACAAACTATATCTAAGCGTCCACGCGTAGAGGGCGCTCGCTTACATGTGGCTATACTCGCATAGCTGTGACTCGAAGTCACAAACTATATCTAAGCGTCCACGCGTAGAGGGCGCTCGCTTACATGTGGCTATACTCGCATAGCTGTGACTCGAAGTCACAAACTATATCTAAGCGTCCACGCGTAGAGGGCGCTCGCTTACATGTGGCTATACTCGCATAGCTGTGACTCGAAGTCACAAACTATATCTAAGCGTCCACGCGTAGAGGGCACTCGCTTACATGTGGCTATACTCGCATAGCTGTGACTCGAAGTCACAAACTATATCTAAGCGTCCACGCGTAGAGGGCGCTCGCTTACATGTGGCTATATACTCGCATAGCTGTGACTCGAAGTCACAAACTATATCTAAGCGTCCACGCGTAGAGGGCGCTCGCTTACATGTGGCTATATACTCGCATAGAGGGCGCTCGCTTACATGTGGCTATATACTCGCATAGAGGGCGCTCGCTTACATGTGGCTATATACTCGCATAGCTGTGACTCGAAGTCACAAACTATATCTAAGCGTCCACGCGTAGAGGGCGCTCGCTTACATGTGGCTATATACTCGCATAGCTGTGACTCGAAGTCACAAACTATATCTAAGCGTCCACGCGTAGAGGGCGCTCGCTTACATGTGGCTATATACTCGCATAGCTGTGACCCGAAGTCACAAACTATATCTAAGCGTCCACGCGTAGAGGGCGCTCGCTTACATGTGGCTATACTCGCATAGCTGTGACTCGAAGTCACAAACTATATCTAAGCGTCCACGCGTAGAGGGCGCTCGCTTACATGTGGCTATACTCGCATAGCTGTGACTCGAAGTCACAAACTATATCTAAGCGTCCACGCGTAGAGGGCGCTCGCTTACATGTGGCTATATACTCGCATAGCTGTGACTCGAAGTCACAAACTATATCTAAGCGTCCACGCGTAGAGGGCGCTCGCTTACATGTGGCTATATACTCGCATAGCTGTGACTCGAAGTCACAAACTATATCTAAGCGTCCACGCGTAGAGGGCGCTCGCTTACATGTGGCTATACTCGCATAGCTGTGACTCGAAGTCACAAACTATATCTAAGCGTCCACGCGTAGAGGGCGCTCGCTTACATGTGGCTATACTCGCATAGCTGTGACTCGAAGTCACAAACTATATCTAAGCGTCCACGCGTAGAGGGCGCTCGCTTACATGTGGCTATACTCGCATAGCTGTGACTCGAAGTCACAAACTATATCTAAGCGTCCACGCGTAGAGGGCGCTCGCTTACATGTGGCTATACTCGCATAGCTGTGACTCGAAGTCACAAACTATATCTAAGCGTCCACGCGTAGAGGGCGCTCGCTTACATGTGGCTATACTCGCATAGCTGTGACTCGAAGTCACAAACTATATCTAAGCGTCCACGCGTAGAGGGCGCTCGCTTACATGTGGCTATATACTCGCATAGCTGTGACTCGAAGTCACAAACTATATCTAAGCGTCCACGCGTAGAGGGCGCTCGCTTACATGTGGCTATACTCGCATAGCTGTGACTCGAAGTCACAAACTATATCTAAGCGTCCACGCGTAGAGGGCGCTCGCTTACATGTGGCTATACTCGCATAGCTGTGACTCGAAGTCACAAACTATATCTAAGCGTCCACGCGTAGAGGGCGCTCGCTTACATGTGGCTATACTCGCATAGCTGTGACTCGAAGTCACAAACTATATCTAAGCGTCCACGCGTAGAGGGCGCTCGCTTACATGTGGCTATACTCGCATAGCTGTGACTCGAAGTCACAAACTATATCTAAGCGTCCACGCGTAGAGGGCACTCGCTTACATGTGGCTATACTCGCATAGCTGTGACTCGAAGTCACAAACTATATCTAAGCGTCCACGCGTAGGCTCGCTTACATGTGGCTATATACTCGCATAGCTGTGACTCGAAGTCACAAACTATATCTAAGCGTCCACGCGTAGAGGGCGCTCGCTTACATGTGGCTATATACTCGCATAGCTGTGACTCGAAGTCACAAACTATATCTAAGCGTCCACGCGTAGAGGGCGCTCGCTTACATGTGGCTATATACTCGCATAGAGGGCGCTCGCTTACATGTGGCTATATACTCGCATAGAGGGCGCTCGCTTACATGTGGCTATATACTCGCATAGCTGTGACTCGAAGTCACAAACTATATCTAAGCGTCCACGCGTAGAGGGCGCTCGCTTACATGTGGCTATATACTCGCATAGCTGTGACTCGAAGTCACAAACTATATCTAAGCGTCCACGCGTAGAGGGCGCTCGCTTACATGTGGCTATATACTCGCATAGCTGTGACCCGAAGTCACAAACTATATCTAAGCGTCCACGCGTAGAGGGCGCTCGCTTACATGTGGCTATACTCGCATAGCTGTGACTCGAAGTCACAAACTATATCTAAGCGTCCACGCGTAGAGGGCGCTCGCTTACATGTGGCTATACTCGCATAGCTGTGACTCGAAGTCACAAACTATATCTAAGCGTCCACGCGTAGAGGGCGCTCGCTTACATGTGGCTATATACTCGCATAGCTGTGACTCGAAGTCACAAACTATATCTAAGCGTCCACGCGTAGAGGGCGCTCGCTTACATGTGGCTATATACTCGCATAGCTGTGACTCGAAGTCACAAACTATATCTAAGCGTCCACGCGTAGAGGGCGCTCGCTTACATGTGGCTATACTCGCATAGCTGTGACTCGAAGTCACAAACTATATCTAAGCGTCCACGCGTAGAGGGCGCTCGCTTACATGTGGCTATACTCGCATAGCTGTGACTCGAAGTCACAAACTATATCTAAGCGTCCACGCGTAGAGGGCGCTCGCTTACATGTGGCTATACTCGCATAGCTGTGACTCGAAGTCACAAACTATATCTAAGCGTCCACGCGTAGAGGGCGCTCGCTTACATGTGGCTATACTCGCATAGCTGTGACTCGAAGTCACAAACTATATCTAAGCGTCCACGCGTAGAGGGCGCTCGCTTACATGTGGCTATACTCGCATAGCTGTGACTCGAAGTCACAAACTATATCTAAGCGTCCACGCGTAGAGGGCGCTCGCTTACATGTGGCTATATACTCGCATAGCTGTGACTCGAAGTCACAAACTATATCTAAGCGTCCACGCGTAGAGGGCGCTCGCTTACATGTGGCTATACTCGCATAGCTGTGACTCGAAGTCACAAACTATATCTAAGCGTCCACGCGTAGAGGGCGCTCGCTTACATGTGGCTATACTCGCATAGCTGTGACTCGAAGTCACAAACTATATCTAAGCGTCCACGCGTAGAGGGCGCTCGCTTACATGTGGCTATACTCGCATAGCTGTGACTCGAAGTCACAAACTATATCTAAGCGTCCACGCGTAGAGGGCGCTCGCTTACATGTGGCTATACTCGCATAGCTGTGACTCGAAGTCACAAACTATATCTAAGCGTCCACGCGTAGAGGTCGCTCGCTTACATGTGGCTATACTCGCATAGCTGTGACTCGAAGTCACAAACTATATCTAAGCGTCCACGCGTAGAGGGCGCTCGCTTACATGTGGCTATACTCGCATAGCTGTGACTCGAAGTCACAAACTATATCTAAGCGTCCATGCGTAGAGGGCGCTCGCTTACATGTGGCTATACTCGCATAGCTGTGACTCGAAGTCACAAACTATATCTAAGCGTCCACGCGTAGAGGGCGCTCGCTTACATGTGGCTATACTCGCATAGCTGTGACTCGAAGTCACAAACTATATCTAAGCGTCCACGCGTAGAGGGCGCTCGCTTACATGTGGCTATACTCGCATAGCTGTGACTCGAAGTCACAAACTATATCTAAGCGTCCACGCGTAGAGGGCGCTCGCTTACATGTGGCTATACTCGCATAGCTGTGACTCGAAGTCACAAACTATATCTAAGCGTCCACGCGTAGAGGGCGCTCGCTTACATGTGGCTATACTCGCATAGCTGTGACTCGAAGTCACAAACTATATCTAAGCGTCCACGCGTAGAGGGCGCTCGCTTACATGTGGCTATACTCGCATAGCTGTGACTCGAAGTCACAAACTATATCTAAGCGTCCACGCGTAGAGGGCGCTCGCTTACATGTGGCTATACTCGCATAGCTGTGACTCGAAGTCACAAACTATATCTAAGCGTCCACGCGTAGAGGGCGCTCGCTTACATGTGGCTATACTCGCATAGCTGTGACTCGAAGTCACAAACTATATCTAAGCGTCCACGCGTAGAGGGCGCTCGCTTACATGTGGCTATACTCGCATAGCTGTGACTCGAAGTCACAAACTATATCTAAGCGTCCACGCGTAGAGGGCGCTCGCTTACATGTGGCTATACTCGCATAGCTGTGACTCGAAGTCACAAACTATATCTAAGCGTCCACGCGTAGAGGGCGCTCGCTTACATGTGGCTATACTCGCATAGCTGTGACTCGAAGTCACAAACTATATCTAAGCGTCCACGCGTAGAGGGCGCTCGCTTACATGTGGCTATACTCGCATAGCTGTGATTAGAAGTCACAAACTATATCTAAGCGTCCACGCGTAGAGGGCGCTCGCTTACATGTGGCTATACTCGCATAGCTGTGACTCGAAGTCACAAACTATATCTAAGCGTCCACGCGTAGAGGGCGCTCGCTTACATGTGGCTATACTCGCATAGCTGTGACTCGAAGTCACAAACTATATCTAAGCGTCCACGCGTAGAGGGCGCTCGCTTACATGTGGCTATACTCGCATAGCTGTGACTCGAAGTCACAAACTATATCTAAGCGTCCACGCGTAGAGGGCGCTCGCTTACATGTGGCTATACTCGCATAGCTGTGACTCGAAGTCACAAACTATATCTAAGCGTCCACGCGTAGAGGGCGCTCGCTTACATGTGGCTATACTCGCATAGCTGTGACTCGAAGTCACAAACTATATCTAAGCGTCCACGCGTAGAGGGCACTCGCTTACATGTGGCTATATACTCGCATAGCTGTGACTCGAAGTCACAAACTATATCTAAGCGTCCACGCGTAGAGGGCGCTCGCTTACATGTGGCTATACTCGCATAGCTGTGACTCGAAGTCACAAACTATATCTAAGCGTCCACGCGTAGAGGGCGCTCGCTTACATGTGGCTATACTCGCATAGCTGTGACTCGAAGTCACAAACTATATCTAAGCGTCCACGCGTAGAGGGCGCTCGCTTACATGTGGCTATACTCGCATAGCTGTGACTCGAAGTCACAAACTATATCTAAGCGTCCACGCGTAGAGGGCACTCGCTTACATGTGGCTATATACTCGCATAGCTGTGACTCGAAGTCACAAACTATATCTAAGCGTCCACGCGTAGAGGGCGCTCGCTTACATGTGGCTATACTCGCATAGCTGTGACTCGAAGTCACAAACTATATCTAAGCGTCCACGCGTAGAGGGCGCTCGCTTACATGTGGCTATACTCGCATAGCTGTGACTCGAAGTCACAAACTATATCTAAGCGTCCACGCGTAGAGGGCGCTCGCTTACATGTGGCTATACTCGCATAGCTGTGACTCGAAGTCACAAACTATATCTAAGCGTCCACGCGTAGAGGGCGCTCGCTTACATGTGGCTATACTCGCACAGCTGTGACTCGAAGTCACAAACTATAAACTAGGACCATCGAAGTAAATCAAATAAAATAATTTGTTTTATTTTACACCTTTTTGTTAGGATTATTTTTCTCTCTCTGTATTAAGAAACGCTTTATGTAATCGTCGTTAAAATTATCTTTCAATGCAGTAATATAAGACCGCCCACTGTGTCACCCTATGTATTTCTACATTTATTTCTGTATTTTTTATGGTGTACAAAATAAAGAGCATTCTATCTATCTAATATTCTGGGTTTGTCACTCGAATTTTAAGAATTACATTGAATTATATTATAATAAATATTGTTCACATTAATAAGACCGACGATGACACAACACGGCGACTGCGCAACAACTTTACCACAGCTATATTATACGAGTACGTTTTGAAAATGGAAGTGAGAATGTCTGCGAACTAATGCTAACCTACTTTAGATCGTTATAGATCCTTGAAATATGATTAGAGAATCCTAAGAATGATTTTCAAAGTCCTGTATACCCCACTTGATACAGTTCGTCAACTTATTTTTTTCACAAATATGGCGTCTGGTTGTCGCCATATCGAATTTTGAATACTGTCATGTCTTTAGTGACACAAGATTATGACAATACTGACGTAAGAATAATCAAAATCGAGCCACACGGTTGGTCTCTAGAGCGCCACAAAAGTAAAATATATATAGGTATATACATACAAAATAATATAGGCTGATAAACACATTACCCTCCTTTGCGTCTCGCAGTCGCGTAAAATGATAGTTAGTAAAAACTAAATCCCAATTACGACAAATACGCCAACTAATAAAAAGGTATAAATAAACACGACATGGCAACAAAATATAATAAATTTAAAAACCCCCGACACACCCAACCTACCCTATATATATATTAACCTACTAACCTATTAACCTATATTGATATTAACCTATTTATTGAGACCATTCCAATGAGCCCAACACTCCTGTTCGTTGGTGAGGGAGTTGATTATTCTGCAAATTCCAGATAATGCTGCAGCATCAGTTCAAGGTTTCTATGTTATTCTAATATCATTGCAGTAACAGAATACCAAATTTCGACTCGATCAGACCTGTGAAAGATGCTCATATCCTTTCATCAACTAGGAAAGAGCTAGCTAAGAACACTCTCGACCAAGTCACCTTTTAAACAAAACAAAAAAAAAAAACAAAATCGGTTCAGTCATTTGGGAGCTACGATGCCACAGACAGATACACAGATATACAAATATACACGTTAAACTTATAACACCCGTCTGTTTCCGTCGCGGGTGAAATAACATCGGTTACCGTATAGCCGAACTCTCACGTCATTACTAATTAAGGCATAAATCGGAGTAAGGCAGTGACCGAGTGGCGTCCGAGGACTGGAAGACGAAGCGTCAGTTTTCCGGCGGCGAGGTGGGCAGACGACATTGTTATCATCGCGGGTAGAACCTGGATGAGGCTGGCACAGGAGCGTGGGGATTGGCACATGGAAAGAGAGGCCTATGCTCAGCAGTGGGAGAAACCGGGCTGTGGATAATGATGATGATGGTGAAGGCATACATCGTAAGGATTTTATGTGACTTTATGTAAGTCAATTTATAACCCGCAGAACAACATGGCGCTTCCAGCCATACATTTTATGACAAGGGTCTACCCTTTATAGCAGAACTTTTTATGAAATAATATTATTTTGCATAACAACAGATAGCATAAACTTCATTTCGCAGAAAATCGTTTGGCATACACTCATTTATCATACATCCAAAACTTATAATTTTGTTAGTCAGAATTATCTTTAGGCATACATTTCATATCGATAGTCATTAAAAGCCAGAACTATCATATCTCAGAAAGTTTACAGTTAGAATCATCTTTTGGTTCACATTTCATATCCACAATAATAGAAAGACTCATCTATCACATTACAGGAAATCTATGATTGTCTATGTATTTTGTTTAATTCATTACTTAATTGTCTTTCTGCATGTATTATCAGAGTTGATTGTGAACATATGTGGTTTTTATTTTCCTGTAAGTACTCGTAGCATGCAAACATGCAAACAAGCATACACCATGGATGCAGTAAGCATGCAGCATGCAAACAAGCATACACCATGCATGCAGCAAGCATGCAGCATGCAAATGTAATAAGAGGATATTATGTTTATTTTGATATCAGGATGGCCACCAGGCGGTTTGCATTTAAGCGGAGATTGCGGAGGTATTTTCAAAATAAATAGCGTAGAGTCATCTTTAAACCTCTCCCTCTTGAATTTGTATATACTGGATGATTTTTTTTACCGTCTCGAAATTTTTACAGGGTGTTCTAACCATGAATATGAACAACTTTCACTATGGGACCAACTCTGAAATCACGAAAAAAAATCAGCTGATTCATACATTTTGGTCGAGTAGGTATTGAACTTTTGTATGAATCAGCAGATTTTTTTTCGTACCTATTCTGTTGGTACCTAATTCATTATTATAAATTTTTATGTTTTTTTAGCATTGTTCCTCTCAAACAGAGCTCTTGCCATTTATTCTAATCTCTTCACCACCCTTGGTTGACTGGTAGAGAATGCCTAATGCATTAAGTCCACATTAGTACTTTTTCGAGTGTGAAAAGTTTAAATAAATAAATATTATTATGAAAAAGCTCAAATAGAGCACGACAAACAAAGCCCGTTCAAATGCGCACTGGAACTTGCATGACAGCTACAAGTTGCAAAAAGACGTTCACTCGGGCGCCAGGCGCGCGGCGCGCGGCGCTTGTGGCGGTGGCGGATCGTAACAGTACCGTACTAGCTATCTGTGTGGCGCGTGAGGTACTGTTTAAAATTTTAAAATAAAATACCTTCAGAGTGTCGACAAGCATAGTTTAATCCGATCCAGCATGTCCCCTTGCTGTTCTCCCCCAGCGACGCCCTAAGCCGAGGTCCGTACCCCACAGGGGGTACCCTTAGCGAGTAGTCGCTTAGTTTTAGTTTTATGCCCTGGCTGGAGGCCTTAATTTATTGAAGCATCCACAGGAAAACCCGATTAAGCAGTCGACAACCTCCTATAGGTTGAACTGCGAGATGCCATTCCCCAAAAACAAAAACGACAACCATAGTGTGGGACACCCCCCAGCTAGATGCACCGACGACCTTAAAAAGGTGGCAGGGACAGACTGGAAGTTATTTTGGCGCAGCCTGGGAAGCCCCCTGCAGCAGGAGGGGGGGGAGAGGCCTTGGACTGCAATAGGCTGAGGTGCTTGATTGTTGATTGATTTTACATTGTCAATTCAAAATTAAACCTACGACGTTTAAAAAAATGCCTAAAATTGTTTCATAGAAGACAAGCTTATAACAGTTACACTTTTTAACAGTAACAATGTTAGACGTCAGACTTCTGAATACAATCATACCATAATCAGCGCTTTGACCACAACAAGACCAAACTTCCATTGACTTTTATTGGTCCTTCGATCTTTTACTCCAACTACGTAACAATAATATGCAAAATACATAAATATTACATTAACAATTAATTTGAAATAATTAATACATTACCATTGTCACATTATTATTTAAATTGATGTCATAACGTGCAACGCTGTGTAGTACATCCAATGTATCGAAAACTGAGGTGACGTCATGCCTACATACATATATGAGTGTCGAACTGACAGCAGTTTGACAGCTCGGGTGAGGCCCGCCGGGCGCCGGCGGTCAACGATTAATTCAATGTATTGGACGCGACACATTTAATCGGTAATTTGATTATCTGACCGATGTCAGATGTCCCATCGCCTGTTCAATTAAAAGAGATATTTTAACTGCATCATAAAAAATGTTATTTCTTGCTATCGACATGCGCGACATGCGCGACATGCGCGACATGCGCAAGGAAACAAATATAAATGTTTATTAGGTAGGAACTACGTATTACGTCTTCGTTCATTCCTCCAAACTTTACGAAAGAAAAGTTTTCTCAACTAAAGTGTTCTTAAATTTCAAACAAAATTGTTAATGTTCTTGGAGTTTTGCCCGTTAAAGAACCTGAAAATTGATAAAACTATGTAAAAAGCGTGTTTTATTGCCAACAGCGATGCGTTTCACTTAACTATTCACAACAATCCGGGCGAACTGAAACACTTGTTCCTGACGTTTGAACAGATTATACGCGAGCGGACACTCGCGCACAAACTCCATTATCACTTTAATTCAAGTGTGGCTCGCAAACAGCCGCGTTTGTACTTCCTATTCGATTACATTTTCCGCACGACAGTACTAACTGCAATGAGCAAAGCTCTTCATCCATTACTCGGTGGACTCACATCATTACGTACAACTGTTGACACATCGCGCAATATAATGCGTAAGGAATAAAATACGTCGCATGAGTGAAGTACGATCATATCACGTGAGTGGACACATGAACTGGCGTGGGGCGCGCGGCCCACACTGCGCACGCTGCAGCGACTATTAGATTGGGGCGCGCGGCCCACACTGCGCACGCTGCAGCGACTATTAGATTGGGGCGCGCGGCCCACACTGCGCACGCTGCAGCGACTATTAGATTGGGGCGCGCGGCCCACACTGCGCACGCTGCAGCGACTATTAGATTGGGGCGCGCGGCCCACACTGCGCACGCTGCAGCGACTATTAGATTGGGGCGCGCGGCCCACACTGCGCACGCTGCAGCGACTATTAGATTGGGGCGCGCGGCCCACACTGCGCACGCTGCAGCGACTATTAGATTGGGGCGCGCGGCCCACACTGCGCACGCTGCAGCGACTATTAGATTGGGGCGCGCGGCCCACACTGCGCACGCTGCAGCGACTATTAGATTGGGGCGCGCGGCCCACACTGCGCACACTGCAGCGACTATTAGATTGGGGCGCGCGGCCCACACTGCGCACGCTGCAGCGACTATTAGATTGGGGCGCGCGGCCCACACGCGCACGCTGCAGCGACTATTAGATTGGGGCGCGCGGCCCACACTGCGCACGCTGCAGCGACTATTAGATTGGGGCGCGCGGCCCACACTGCGCACACTGCAGCGACTATTAGATTGGGGCGCGCGGCCCACACTGCGCACGCTGCAGCGACTATTAGATTGGGGCGCGCGGGACAAGTCCATCTGGCCAGCAATGGATACATGTGTAACACAATTTCACACTAATTACGGACACGTATCTTGCATTGAACTCCCGCCGGAGTTTGATGAAGCCACTGAGCAAAAACTTGTGAAACTTAGAATGAGAAATGTAGAGGTCGGAGTGAGTTTAATCAGAAGTTTGTTCAGGAGGTAGCAACTCGTATCGCAGTTGGTTTCGCTGCAGTTTTTACAATAAGATAACAAGGTAACGGAATTCCCGCTGGCTGGCTGCTGCAAAATGAAGTTTATTTGAAGAATGTTACTGTTAGTGTGCTCCTTATGAAATGTTCGATGTGACTAAATGAAACAAAGCAGGAAAAGTAGTCTTATTTTATTAAATAAAATAAATTAAAAAGAATCTTTATTCAGTTCAGAACAAACGTTCCAATATTAAAAAAAAATCGGGTAGGCTGTATCAGGGGCGCAGCCGCAGTGCAGTACGTGACACGTGTCGTGCGCGCTAGAGAGCTTGTCATAAGCACTAGTGCTTGTACTGTACAGTACAGCCGCAGTGCAGTACGTGACACGTGTCGTGCGCGCTAGAGAGCTTGTCATAAGCACTAGTGCTTGTACTGTACAGTACAGCCGCAGTGCAGTACGTGACACGTGTCGTGCGCGCTAGAGAGCTTGTCATAAGCACTAGTGCTTGTACTGTACAGTACAGCCGCAGTGCAGTACGTGACACGTGTCATGCGCGCTAGAGAGCTTGTCATAAGTACTAGTGCTTGTACTGTACAGTACAAGCCCTGAAGGGAAACTAAACTCTTCAGTGTGACGCTCATATCGTTAAAGATGTAAAGCGGACTCACACACTGTTCCGGGCTATATCTAGACATTTCGACTCATTCCACACCATCGTATGCTGTTGAACGTCGCTGATCTCTGACTCTGGCGCTCGCGTGCAGGCAAATGGCTCGATGGCTGCGCTTCCACCTCAGCCGTAGATGTGCTGGAGCCAGTGTAGGGCGCAGTTAACTACAATTTTGTAATCTGGTTACTAATTAACTACATAACATAACATCACGCCTTGTTTCCCCGAAGGGTTAGGCAGAGGTGTACCTATTATAGTACACCCACATTTCGCCAGTTATGTTTAAGTCCCATGTAATAGGGGGCGAGCCTATTACTAATTAACTAATTACGATTAAAAGTAGTTAACTACATGTAGTTATGATTACATGTAGTTAACTACATGTAGTTATGATTACATGTTTTTAACTACAGTAATCAAAGTACATTAAGTAGTTGTTAATTTGATTGCTGCGGTCTAGTAGTTATAATTACTGATTATTTAAGTTTTATGAACTTATATTTTGCAATTAAATAAACATGTAATGTGTAGTAATATATTATGTTTTGGAATATGGCTGCATAAAAAAAATAATTTATTGCACATACATAAGCTTATTTTCATGAATAATCAAATGCAAGGATTAAAGTCGTAGATATTATGTACCTATACTTATCAGATCTTAAATACTTATTATTGACATGTAATCAAAAAAATAAAATTGCTCAGCAAACATCAACTTAATTCAAATTATTTGCGAATCAAATTAATAAACAAAAAAGCTTGATTAGGTTAATCATTTAAATTAGCTTTTAATACACGTTTTTCGAACATTTCATCGAAGTTGAAACACGAGCGATACTTAGTCGTTCACGTACTTACATGAACGACTATCGTGCGTGTTTGCTTTTTTAAGGCGAGGTAGACCCTGCTAAGTAGGTATTTAACGCTACCAACCTACCCACGGAGCGAGCCGTGCGCTTACGTCGCCAGCGTGAACTTACATGAACCCAAAATGTGTCACAGTATAGGTAAGCGTGTCGTGTAGGCAGTAGGTCAACTCATTGGAACGAAGTGCTTTGACGCGGCTTGACAGAAATCGTCATTAACGATAAAGCGCGTTTATACTTTCTTCTTTGAAATTCACACTTTCACTCTCTTTCTCTCTCTCTCTCTCTCTATCAAGAGAGAAAATTTTCAAATTTTCCTTCATGGGTGTCGTTTTCAAGGTTTTCGAGGGTGCTAAAGCCGATAATAAAGTCAAAATGAAAATTCAAGATGGCGGCTGTGAAAATTTTCAAGTTTTTCATCATGGGTGTCGACGATGGAGCTTGGCACTCGGCTTCCACATTCCTGTCGACTTTCCCAGTCGATGCGAATGTTCTAATGTTGATATAAAGTTTTTTGGTGAGATATTGCGGCCACGGTTTCACGTTTCCTTTGTGTACAGACATGCTGAAGTTGAATAACCACTTAGTATTAACATTTATCGCATAGTCGTCGTGTCGTCTAACTGACGAGGTAGGGTTTGCACCATGTTGTTTACGTCAGCCGGAATATTATTTTCTGGTCCCACAATGCCATATTGTTCTGTATGTCGCAACGGTTGTATCTGCATGTACGGCAACATTGGCGAGACGAGCCTTTCCTCGATTGGCCCTAGCTTTGGTAGACAGGTAGATAAGGAGGGTATAATATCTATATCCGTTGCTCCTGCTCATGACTGGCATCCATCGACGTTTATTTGCGTCCGAGCAGTTGCGACAGAGTTTAAAGTTCTCTGCATTCTCTCTTGGAAACGCTTCCTCTAGAAATCGCGACACGGCTGCAGTTGAATCTTTCTTGAACCAGACCCGGTGACGTCTATACATTTGTGTCCAAACTCGTTCTCGATAAACACGGACTTTTTTTTTTTTTTTTTTTGTGGATGGGAAATCATCAAATGACTTCTCCCGCTCTGGGCGGAGCGGGAGGGCGTGTCAGACTTTTACTGACTAAAACCCACCCGTGTTCCTTCTGTTGCCTGTGCCGGGGCCACGGTAACTCTTTCGAACATCCCGCAACCCTAGCTGGCATCGGCCCTAGCGGACCCCGTCAATAGTGCTGACATCTCTTTGAGGCGCGCGTGGAACACGGCGCGCCGTCGACTCGGGCTTGGTCCTTACCGGACGGCGAGCTACCCATTGCTCGCCGTCCGCGAGCCCGCGCCTACGGTGGCCGGGAATCGGCTGCCAATTCCCGACGCCCAGGGCGTCTCCTGCGGCGACTAGGGGCGTGAGGGCGCAAAGCTTGCCTCCCCCTCACGCGTCCCGCCTCCTCCTTCACGAGCATTACTGCTTCGCAGAAGGAGGTAATGGCTGCCTATGTACTCTCGCTCCGTACCATGGCCTGGACTAGGGCCGGACGCGAGAGATCGCCGCCGCCGATCGCTTCCGCGAGGACACGGCGGTTCTCCGCCCAAGCCGGGCAGACCTCCACCGTATGCTCCACCGTGTCCTCCGGGCGATCCACACAGTGGTGACACCCGGGCGTTTCCTCCCGCCTTATCCGGAACAGGTACCTCCCGAAGCACCCATGTCCGGTGAGGACCTGCGTCAGGCGGAAGGTGAGGACGCCGTGGCACCTCTCCAGCCACTCCTCAAAGAGGGGACTTATCGCCGCAATTGTGGCGTGCCCAGCGCTGGGTTGCGACAATTGCACTCTCCATGCCGCCATGAGATCCTGCCGGAGCTCTGTCCGCCGTGCCGCGATTTCTCGCGGCAACGGAGTTACGCCCCGGCGTCCTGCCTCCTCGCGCCACTCCCACATGTGCGCGAGGACTTTTGCCTCCAGATCCCATGGCGGTAATCCGGCAAAGAAGTTCGCCGCCTCCCCGGAGACCGTGTGGTATCCCCGGGCTAACCGGATGGCCATGACCCTCTGGGACGCGTTCAACCGACGAACCGGTCGCCGCCTCACGGAACGCGCCCACACCGGAGCTCCGTAATGGGCCATGGATCGCACGACCCCCGCGTAGAGCCTCCGGCAGGAGGCGTTTGGACACCCCAGATTGGGCAGGAGCCGCCCCAAGGCAGCCCCGGCCCGCTCCAGTCTGGGAGCCAAACGTCGGAAATGCTCCACGAAATTCCACCGGCTGTCGAGGACGAGTCCCAGGTGTTTCATCGTCGACTCGATACCGATGAGAACCCCTCCTACCGTTATTTGGGAACCCGATGGTGGCGCGTTCCGAGGACCATGAAAACACATGGCCTCAGACTTGTGCAAGGCCACCTCGAGTCCCAATTGCCGGATCCTCTCTACGATTGTCGCAACCCCGCGTGCCGCTAATTCGGCCGCCGCCTGGTGCGACCTCCCCTGCGCCAGGACCAGCGTGTCGTCAGCATAGCAAACTACGCTGACGCCACCAGGGAGGTCGGCGCGCAGCACCCAGTCGTACCCGATGTCCCACAGATGCGGTCCCAGAACCGATCCCTGCGGGACACCGCACGACATCTCTCGCCGGTTCCACTCTCCCCGGTGACCGGGGTAGATGACGGCCCTGTCCGTCAGATATGCCTCGACTACGTGACAGAGGTAGGTCGGCACTCGGTGATACCGGAGTGCCTCCCTGATGCAACTCCAGGGCAGGGTGTTGAAGGCATTGGCGATGTCTAGAGACACCGCCAAGACGACCCCACCCCGGGCCACAGCATCCCCCGTCGTGAGGGCTCGTACGCGCATGATGGCGTTCACCGTAGAGCGCCCCTTGCGGAAACCAAACTGGCTCTCCGCCAAATCCGGCCCCACCCTCACCAGCCGCGCAACAAGGCGGTCTGCAATGACTCTTTCAAAGAGCTTGCCCACCTCGTCGAGCAGCACGATGGGCTGGTAAGCGGACGGCGAGTCCGCAGGGCGCCCCGGTTTCTTAATGAGGACCAGTTTCCCTGTCCTCCATTGAAGCGGGAACTGGCCCCTCTCCAAGCATGCGCTTAGGAGCCCCCTTAGTCGAGGCCCGAGGGCCTCCAAGGCCAGGACCCAGGCTTTTCCAGGTAAGCCGTCGGGTCCTGGGGCGGTATTCTTGGCATTCAGCCTGCGCACCGCCACTCTCAGCTCTACCTCGGTCACCTCCGGAGCATCGTCGTCATCGTCGGCTGCGTGGTCCGCATCTGACACCGCAGGAGGCGGAGCCATGGGCGGGGGTGTATGTTCCCCTCGCGAAGGGAACAGAGCGCTCACCACGTCCTCCACGAGCTGGGGCCGGAGACTCTGCGTCAGCGGGGGAGCCCATGGGCAGAGCTTGTTCCGCACCATTTTATAGGGGCGTCCGTTCAGTCTCCAGCGACTCCTCGCGGGCCAGTCCCTTGGCCCGCAGGATCTCCGCTCGGAGGGCGGTCTTCGCCACTCTGTACCCCTCGTACAGCTCCGCCTGAATGGCTTCCGTATCCGGAGGGCGGATACGGAGCCTGCGGTGCCTGGTGTACCGGCGTCGCGCAGCAACGCACGCGTCGCGCAGAGACGTCAACTCCGGCGACCACCAGCACACCTGGCGCCGGGCGCGTCCGGGCCGGACCCGGGGCATTGCCACGTCGCATACTTCGGACATGGCCTCCCGGAACCACCCCGCCTCGTCATTGATGTCAGCAGGCCTGTCCGGTGATGACACCCAGGCCTGCACGATCGAGGCTTCCAGGAGCAGCTCCCGGTCCAGCTGCTTCAACGCCCACCGCGGAACACTCGGGGCCTGTCGGACCGGCGCGCTCGAGGTCTCGGCGGAGACGTCAAACCGGATGTACCGGTGATCGGAGTAGGTCTCCACCCCCTCCATGACGCGCCAGTCGAGGACACGCGGCGACAGAGCGGGGCTGGCGAACGAAATGTCCACCACTGACTCACCCTCCATCCGCACACACGTGGGGACAGAACCCCGGTTTAGGACGACCAGGCCCGTCTCCAGAGCCCAGTCCTCCACCATCCTGCCCCGTGTGTCCGTATGCCGGGAACCCCAAGCCACATTCTTGGCATTGAAGTCCCCGAGGACGAGTACAGGGAGGGAACGGAATCCGACGACGACGACTCTCAACTCCGCAAGGGAGTTGTGGAACTCGGCGAGAGTTCGGTTCGGGGAGAAGTATACCCCTACCACGACAATCTCCCCGAACCGTGCTGCCACGCAACCCCGTCCCCTCTTGACCGCCTCGAGGGACGGGGTACCGGTGGCGGCCGATGAAATTATAGTCACTGAGCCGCTCAGGTCCTCCACCCAGTCATCCCTGGGCGGGACAAAGTACGGCTCAGCGACCACGGCGATGTTAATCGACCACTGCGCCATGCTTTGGAGCAACAGATCCTGAGCGGAGGCGCAGTGGTTGATGTTCGCCTGGAGGAGGCGTAATGGGGCCATTATTGGCACTCCATATCAGCCCTCTCCCGAACCCCCTGTAAGGGCCCTGCCGCGGTGGTTGCGGCGACGGCGACAGTGGAGACGGCAGCGGCGGAGGCGGCAGCGGCGGCGGCGGCAGTGGTGGCGGCTGCGGCGGTGACGATGGTGGCAGAGGGCTTGCTGCCCCTGGGTTTGGCGGGCGGAGCGCAGGCCTTGCTCCCAGCCCGGTGATTGGCCGGCTTGCCAGCTGCCGCACACGCGAAGCAGTGCGGCGCGGCTTTACACGAGCCGGCCTTGTGACCGGGCTGACCACAGCAGAAGCAATGGCCGCTACGGTCCACCTCCGAGGTGCATTTAGCTCCCACGTGGTTGCCCACGTGACAGCGGAAGCACCTCAGAGGTCTGGGTTCCAGCAGTTTCACCTGCGTGGAAACCCAGCCCACCTTGAGCCTTTGGCCCTCCCCGGTTATTTTTCGGGCCACCGCCACGGGGCAGCTCACTGTAACAGTTCGCATCCTCGTGAAGTCAGGACGGATGGTGCCTACCCTAACCTGCTCGGCTGAGCACCCTCCAGTCCTAACAACGGCGGCCACCACCTCTCCCTCTGTCGCTGAGTCGTCCAAACCCAGTATGCGCATGTTCGCGCACTTGGTGGGTCTGGACACTTGGGCCTCGTCCGCATTTAGGGACGCCCTAAGCCTCTCGGCCAGAGCGTCAGCGGTCGGGCCGCTGGCCGCACTGGGAACCTCCAGCATCCGGGCCCCAGTCGCAGTGACCCTTATCCGGATGCCATCGGCAACACCGAGCTCCTCGAGGTTCACCGCCTCCCTCGCCTTGGCAAACACGTCGCGGTAGGACACGCCCTTCTTCTCCGCTTCCGGCTGTAGTGTGATCACTACAGCTGCGGACCTCGGGGCACGGAGCCTAGCTGCGACGATTCGCTCCTTGCGCCGCTGCCGCCTCTCCTTCTTTTTGGCCGCCCTTGCTGCCTTACCCGCCTTCCTCTTCTCCCCAGCTACTTGCCATTCGGCGTCAGCCGGAGGAGATTTAGGAGGCGGGGGCGGCCGTTTCGCCGCCGGGGCTGGGGCCCTCGCGGGTTCCTGCACGGCCCCGCCTTTCGCCTGCCCCGTTGATGCAGGCTTGACCATGGCAGCCGCAGCGGCGGCATACGATGCCGCCTTCCGCTGGCCCGAGGCCGGCTGGCTCGCCGCTAGCGGGGGCCGCAGGACTATGGCCTCCAGGGCGGAAAACCGGCTTCGGAAGGCAGCCAGCTCCTGCCAGACCAGGGCCAGAACCTGCCCATGCCGCGCCTCCCCCTGTGGCACCTCCCGGGGGCCAGCTCCTCGGAGCCTGGCCAGGTCCGCTCGGAGCTCCTCATTCTCCTTTCGGAGAAGCTCCATGGCGGCTGTCAAGCGAGCGACCTCCGCCCGCATCTCTGACATTCCGTCCGACGGGGGCCTGAGGTGACTGGCCTCCGCTGCCGCCATGATGGAGGCCCTGGCTGCCGATATGGCCTTGTCTTTAGAGGACTGAGTCCTCTTCAAGGCCACACTCTTGATCGCGGCTGCCACGACCTCTGCGAACCTGACCGTTTGCTCCGAATTGGAGCCGCCAGCGGCGTCCGGCTCACCACCTGCTGACTCTGACCCAGCCGAGACTGACCCCAACTGCGACTCTGGCTCGGCCGGGCTGGCTCGGCTCGGCTTGCTGGCTTCTTTGGTGAGCCCTCTGCCCACACCCCTTTCATGGGCCCCACCCCGCCGGCTGATTTTTTTACGGGCCGAGCTCAGCCCACCATCCGAGGAAGACCCCAGGCCATCCCCCGGTTTGGGGCGCTTCTTGAAGAACTTTTGGTTCTTCCCAGCGCCCCCCACCACTTCGCGCTCCGGGCTCTTACATGAGCCCTTCACTCCAGATGCGGCGTCGGACTCCGACCCCGCATCACTCCTCTCCTCTTCACTACTATTTTTGTTTGTTTTGTTTATATCCATGTTTGTTCCCACGAGTATAAACACGGACTTGGCTTCGTGGTTTTTGTGATCAGTAAAAATATGATTTGTAATTCTTGTTTGAACAAGTTACACTTTGGGTCGGAAACTATTCGGCTATCAACAGTCGTTTATCAACCACTGTTCTTATGGGTCGGGACATAATTGAGAGATTTCACAAAAAGAGAATGAATGAAAACGAGATAAAACATAAATAAACGCCCGGCGCCGCCCCCGTGCGCCATTTCTGTTGCCGCACCGCATTGTTGTCGTAATTTGGTCAGGACGTCTATTGTTTTGATGTTTCTGAATCAATCAAATCGTGATCACAGCCAACCATCTGATTTGTTACTGATTGTATATGTACTGATCCCAGAATTATCTTTGTTTATTGTAATTCAAATTCAAATATTTTATTTCAGAATTTCATCCATATATTCTTAGTATAACTTAGCCTAATGTTAGTATTAAATTTTTACAATAATAAACAAGTAGGTAGTGTACCATTGAACTGTTCGTTCAATGGTACACCGCTTATTTGGATAAGTGAGTATGAAGACTTACCCACCTTCGTAAGAGAGGAGAGTCCCACCGGCCTGTAAACACATTCAGGATGCCATCGGAGGAGGAGCGCAAGCGCGCCATCATGGAAGTGCATCGCTTCCGCATGATCGCAGCGAACCCGTCGACGCACGCTTCCGCGAACATCCCTGACGCGCTAAAACGCCACGGCAACCCCAAAAGCACCCTGAATGCGTTATTGTACTGGACGCGCAAGTCGCTGTATGCCCGCTGGGTATACTTGGTCCACAGGCTGCACGTGTAAAGCGACTGGCAGAAGGCCTTAAAAAGCGTTATCTTAACTGATTCAGTACAGCGTGCAAACCTGCGGGCCAGCATGTTGCAACGGACAGCCAGCGACCTGCGGGCCAGCATGTTGCAACGGACAGCCAGCGACCTGCGGGCCAGCATGTTGCAACGGACAGCCAGCGACCTGCGCTCCCTGTCTATGTCAACATTATCATTTAAGTCATCAGTGACCCAAATACTTAAACTTCGAAACCCGACTTATAGGAGACCCAGAGAGTGAGAGTTCAGGCAGATGTTTGTAGGTTAAATTACCTGATTTAAAAATCAACCATTCACTCTTATCGGTATTGTATTTGAGCCCGTGAGCCACTGCATAACTTTCAAACATTTTAAGGAGCTTTCTCATTGCACCGATAGATGGGCTCAGCAGCACCATATCATCAGCATAGCTAATGTTATTCACGCAAACACCGTCCACGTGACAACCGATTTTAGTGCTACTGAGCCTACCTATCAGTTTGTTTATGTATAGGTTAAAAAGACGGGGGGAGCTCAAAGCCCCCTGCCTCACCCCACAATCCAACCCATACATATCGGAATACGAGCCAGCCCACTTAACTGCATTCTTTTGACTACTGTACCAATATCTAAACAGTGATATCACATCAGCTGGGACAGTAGTGTCGTGAGTGAGCTTATGCCAGAGCAGGTCATAGTTGACGAGGTCGAACGCCTTCGATAAATCCAGGAAACAAGCCATTACAGGAGTCTTTCTGTCTGTATAATATTGGACAGTCTGCTTAAGGCATAAAATTGCACTATCCGTAGATAAGTTCGGTCTAAAACCAAACTGACCATCCTCGAGAACAATATGCTTAGCTAGGATTTTATCAAGCAGACTATCCAACACCTTAGCACAGACAGTGGCAAGCGATATCGGCCTATAGTTGGAGATATCGGAGGCGTCACCAGTCTTATTCTTTATTACTGGCACAACGATCGTATTGCTAAGTTCTGCAGGTAAGTAACTATGACTTAGACATAGGTTAAAAAACATAGCAAGTACCCGCGGTAAGTGTATCCCGGCGTATTTCAGATGTTCGACGCTAAGGCCGTCGTGACCGGGGGACTTTCCCCTCACCATGTTCTGTATACTTCTCGCGACTTCTTTAGCGGAGAACCTGACTGGAGGAGCCCCGGTCACGGCCACCCTCGCGACGCTATTTGACGGTTCGCTAGAGCCACACAACCGCGAGTTTACATTAAAATGTTTTTGAAAAGCATTAGCTATATCCGAGGGGTCGCTCACGCGCGCGACGCTCCCCGGTGTCCCCGATCTATGTTTTAATTTATTCGTTACCTTCCAAGACTTATTAAATTGTTTACTTTCATGACAAGATGCTAAAATATCCATTTTAATTTTCTCTTGATTGTTTTGACAATATTTTAATTTAGTTTTAAAAATATTTCGCGAAGTACACATATTTTCATAAATAAAACCAGAAGTAGGTTTGCCATTAGCATTTTACTAAACAGCGTCCGGCTACCATCAAAATCTATATACATTTCTGTTTGTTCTTACCACCTCCCTACCATTACGATGAATTTATCAAGATTAACACAAAACGCGAAATAAAAATAAACATATTTTTATGATTTGCAAACTTCATGCGAAATAAGGAATACTTTTCAGCGCAGCTTTGTGTAGTATAATTTAGTAATAGTTTATATATTCTGCTGGATAAATGATGACTATTTTGTTTAGAGGAATAAATTAATATTACAATAACAATAATGTCCCAAATGTAAATGTGTGTGTGTGTGTGTGTGTAATGTGTAATGTGTGTGTCCGAGTAGCCTAATGAAATTGTTCTCACGAGACACGGAGGCCCTTTCCACCACAACGAAGAAGGTCGGAGTTGTTTTGGTCGTACATCTCGAGATGCCACACGCTTTTGCTGGGTTAGAAAATGAAAGAAAGTAATCACAACGGGTTGCTCATTATTAATTATAATTTACACCATTCCATACAAAGATTTTGAGATGTCTTGGAGGAGTCTTCATCCATCCTAAGATAACTGTTGAATCAGTCTACAAGTATTTTTAACTAATATCACATTTAAATGACTGTAAAACCACATAACATTGACGAGTACTTAATAATATAACATAACATCACGCCTTGTTTCCCCGAAGGGTTAGGCAAAGGTTTACCTATAGTGCACCCACATTTCGCCAGTTATGTTTAAGTCCCATGTGATAGGGGGCGAGCCTATTGCCATCTACTGGGCACAAATCCAGACCTAATACGTGAGAGAGTACCTAATAATGCACTAAATAAAAATAACCACATCATGCTGCTTGAAATTAAACGGAACCACTCGTGTTTTAGCACAACACAACCTCACTTCTTCCTCCCTTTGGTCTTACTGATTCTTAGAACGCAAATACACGCAAGCCGCCTAAGCTCATTGAGAGGCGTCTACAAAGCAAAATATATGTTGTCGCGAGGGGTTTAACACAGAGCCCTCCGAGAAATCTGTATTAGGGCTAAATTTGGATTTTTTTTTACCAAACTACTAGTTTTCACAGAAATCTGCTGTCACGCTCAAGCGTGCGTCTCAGTCAAGCTCAGAAGATCACTGGTCTTGAAACAAGACTTTCTCTACATTTATGCATGAACATAGTAACCCTCATGGGTCGAACATTTTCAACGTTGTCGATATCACTGACGTCTTAACAACCTGAGGGAACAGTTTTATGTCCGAGAAGAACAAACGAACAATACAAATCAACTTTAGATGAGCAGTTATGCAAAACACTATTTTCTTTACTGAAATCAAAGGTTCCAACGATTCAATGTCGAGATTAAATAATTGAGGAGAACTCCCCCTAAACTTACGCAGAGGCATGTCTAAGGAGTAACGCCTTCCTCTACACTTTTATGAATGTACTTATACACGAAATAAACGTTGTACAATATTACAACAAATATCTTCTGTTCAACGATAAGATAGGTTTAAAGGAAAACCAAAAGACTCGGAGCATATATTAGAAACTCCAAAAATGGTGTCATGTCCGGTAGTCAGTATCAGTACTTACCATATCAGTTGAATCGATAAACCAATCAAAAAAAGGCACCATTTCTTATTATTTTCGTAAATTACCAAACTTCAAACTATGCCTAGAAACGCATCTGCGAAGAATATAGCGGTA
The DNA here is from genome assembly GCA_947568875.1 of Fissipunctia ypsillon. Lineage (NCBI taxonomy): Eukaryota > Metazoa > Arthropoda > Insecta > Lepidoptera > Noctuidae > Fissipunctia > Fissipunctia ypsillon. The sequence continues at coordinate 456,834 of OX387662.1, forward strand.
AGTTAAGAATCATTTTTTCGCACCCAATAAAGAAAAACATTATAAAAATAGTTTTTCAGTTGTACACGAAAATATTGCTCGGGCTTTAAGCAAACTTAATTATATAGATTTTACTATTAATGGTGTGCGTGAATCTGGTATAAATATAGATGTTATATGTTTAAGCGAATATTTTGTCGTTAAAGAGAAATAAACGTACCGGAAACTTAATAATTTTCATTTGGGGGCTATTTATTTGCGTCCTGATCAGCGACGAGGGGGAACATGAATACTTTGCAAAGATAACCTCCAAAGTACTGAACTATAAGAAATAAATAAATTCTGTATCGCTAAACACTTTGAGATTTGCGGGCTTGAAATCAAATCTATACATGTACTCATGTATGTCATTCTATGTGCATACCGAACACCCTCATCCGACATAAATATATTTTTTGAAAACTTACTAAAACAACAACATAAAAGAAGTAAAATAAAAATGGCAGGAGACTTCAATATAAACCTTCTACATAAAGACAATAATAGTACAACATTCAAAGAACTCATTTCAGATAATGGTGTGCAGTGCCACATTCAAGATGCCACTAGGTTGAATACATGTATCGATAACATCATCAGTAACATTACAAATGTTACAGGTAAAACTCATAATGTCTGTTTATCTTATCATCACACAGCACAGATTGTTAAATTCGAATATGATCAAAAACCCATCAGGATATTACTTCATGTCCCTAAATATCCTGAGCAAAGACAATGTCAACAAATTTATTGAACACATAAGTAAATTATCTTTTTCAAATATTGATAACATTTCTGACATAAATAATGCCTTTGAAACCTTCCACGACACAATAACTTTATTCTATAAGTTGTGTTTTCCGTGCATCAAAGTAAAATACAATACGAATACAGTAAATTAAAATGGATAGCAAAAGAGATTAAAATGAGTAGCAACATTAAACGGCTTTATAAATATTATTTAAACAAAACAAGTGACAGTAAAAATAGACTAGACTTCCGAAATTAAAGTTATTTTTCACTTCGTAGTGTTTTTCTTGGAAGTCGGTTGTTTTTTTTTTTATAAATAAGTTTTGTTTGTCGGTTGTCTGTATTTATCTATATATATAAAAGAAGAAACTGACTGACTGACTGACTGACTGACTGACTGACTGACTGACTGACATATCAACGCACAGCCGAAACTACTGGGACTAGGAACGTGAAATTTTGCACACGGCTTCCTTTTATAATGTAGGGGAGCACTAAGAAGGGGTTTTTGGAAATTCGACCTTTAAGGGGGTAAAAAGGGGGTATTTCGTTTGTATGAAAAACCTTATTCCTTGAGTTAATAAACTTGAAACTTGGCCCAAATACTTATCTTAATAAATTATGATTTTTGTAATTTTTAGTTTTTCTAAACTACCCCCACAAGGGGGATTGGGGGGTGTCAAAAAATGTATGGAAGAATTTTAACACGCCGTCCGATTAACTCGAAACTCAGTATTTATACTTAAGTCCAAAAATAAAGAATAACCTTTATCAAGGTTTTTCGAAAATATACCCCGGACGGGGTGAAAAGGGGCTGTCAATATTGCAGGGGAGAATTTTACTGCGTAGCTTGATTAACTCGAAAATTGGTATGAATAATCTTTGAGTCAAGTTTTGGAAATATCCTAAACGATTTTTTAAAATTCTACTCCTGTGGGGGTAAAAACCGGGGATATAGTTTAGATGAAAAATCTTATTCATTTGGTTAATAAACTTGAAACTTGGCACGAATATTTGCCTAAATCTATATATATAAAAGGAGAAACTGACTGACTGACTGACATATCAACGCACAGCCGAAACTACTGGGACTAGGAAGTGAAATTTTGCACACGGCTTCCTTTTATCATGTAGGGGAGCACTAAGAAGGGGTTTTTGGAAATTCGACCTTTAAGGGGGTGAAAAGGGGGGATTTCGTTTGTTTGAAAAATCTTATTCCTAGAGTTAATAAACTTGAAACTTGACCCAAATAGTTATCTTAGTAACTTATGAGCTTTGTCATTTTTGGTTTTTCTAAACTACCCCCACGAGGGGGATTGGGGGGTGTCAAAATTTGTATGGAAGAATTTTAACACGCAGTCCGATTAACTCGAAACTCAGTATTTATACTAACGTTTAAAAATAAAGAATAACCTGTATCAAGGTTTTTCGAAAATTTACCCCGGACGGGGTGAAAAGGGGTAGTCAATTTTACAGGGGAGAATTTTGCTGAGTAGCTTGATTAACTCGAAAATTGGTATGAATAATCTTTGAGTCAAGTTTTGGAAATATCCTAAACGATTTTTTTAAATTCTACTCCTGTGGGGGTGAAAACCGGGGATATAGTTTAGATGAAAAATCTTATTCATTTGGTTAATAAACTTGAAACTTAGCACGAATATTTGCCTAAATAACCAATAAAGTTTCTTACTATTGGTTTTTCAAAACTACCCCTGACGGGGTGAAAAGGGGTAATTAGATTTTTAAGAGGAAGATTTTACTGTGTGGTTTGATTAACTCAAAAATTGGTATAAGAAATCTTTGATTCAAGTTATGGAAATATCTTAAAAGATTTTTTTAAATTCCACCCCTGTGGGGGTGAAAAGCGGAGATATAGTTTAGATGAAAAATCTTATTCATTCGGTTAATAAACTTGAAACTTGGCACGAATATTTGCCTAATTAAGCAATAAAGTTTCTTTTTATTGGTTTTTCAAAACTACCCCTGACGGGATGAGAAGGGGTAATTAGATTTTTAAGAGGAGGATTTTACTGTGTGGCTTGATTAACTCAAAAATTGGTATAAGAAATCTTTGATTTCAGTTATGGAAAAATTCCTTTGGTTAATACACTTGAAACTTGGCAATATTTGCCTCAGGAAATAAAAATTGTCACTCTTAGTTTTTTAAAACAAGTAAGGAACACTAGGACCGTAAGAACAGTAAGGAACAGTAAGGAAACATTTTAACGCCCTGCCATATTAACTCGAAACTCGGTACTAATACTTTTTCGAAAGTCGGTGTCTTTGGATCTGTATTTTAGGTTTTTGCCACTGACTTCCGAAATTAAAGTTATTTTTCACTTTGTAGTGTTTGTTTTGGAAGTCGGTTATTTTAATGTTCACTTTTTAGTGGGTCTGTTTGTAATTTATCTAAGTTACAATAGCCTAATGACAACTGCTCATCACCTTTTACAAAACATTGCTTTTCCCGATGCAGGGACGTTAATTGTTGAGGAGTTCTCTTGGTACTTCGCCATCAGCTCCACTTCACCATATGCATTGTGACGAGCTTCTATTGCTTAGCAATAATTTTAAAGTAATGGAATCGCAACCCGTGAAATACTTATTATTGAGTTTTTCCAGTGGCCATCTTACCATCTGTGGTCTTCGTCATCAGTTCCACTTCACCAAATGATGCTTTCTGAGAGCAAATGCATAAGTTACTATAAAAAATACGAAAACGCTATAGGTGTGCCTATATTGAAGAGTTCCCTCGATTTCTCCAGGATCCCATCATCAGATCCTCACCTGATGACAATGGGACCACCTGAAAAGTATACCCTTTCAAACAAAAAAGAATTTTCCAAATCGGTCCAGCCGTCTTCGAGTAATCGGGGAACCATAAAAAAAAAGATTCCGAAGAACTGTGAACCTCCTCCTTTTTTGAAGTTGGTTAAAAATAATTTATAGCCAGAGTGCATCTCATGACATTTCCAATAAGCCCTAACACTGAGTTCAATGGTACCATTTTCATCAGAAGCATTTATTTAAATTTGCTTCGTCATAGTCGTTTAACTATCTTAATCGAGATATCTTATCGCCACCCGTGAAATACTTATCATTGGTGAGTTCCTGTGGCCATCTATGGTCTTCTTCGTCAATTCCACTTAACCAAATCATACTTTCTGAATGCAAATGCTTGATTTGTTGACGAAAATACCAAAATCACTATGTGTTTGCCAATAATATTTGAGGAGTTCCCTCAATTCCTCATGAATCCTATCATCAGAACTGGATTTGGATACAAATGAGACCAATCTGGAAGTCCAATCCTTTCAAATAAAGAAATAATTTTTCAAATCGGTTTATAAATGACGGAGTAACGGTAACAAACATTAAAAAAAACATACAACCGAATTGATAACCTCCTCCTTTTTTTGAAGTCGGTTAAAAGTAGTAACGAAGTCAGAACTGTGCAATCAATCAATCAATCTGCCTAGCCTTTTCCCAACTATGTTGGGGTCGGCTTCCAGTCTAACCGGATGCAGCTGAATACCAGTATTTTATATGGAGCGACTGCCTATCTGACCTCCACAACCCAGTAACTGGGTAATACGATACCCCTTGGTAAGACTGGTTGTCAGACTTTCGGGCTTCTGACGACCCGTAACGACTGTCAAAGATCTACGAATGACAGCCGGGACCAACGGCTTAACGTGCTTTCCAAGGCACGGAGGAGTCTCGGTATGTAAAGTTGGTCACCCATCCACGGACAACCCCGGCAAGCGTAGCTTAACCTGATGGATCGACCCGTGCGGCTGTTATTACTTAGCCACGAGCTCCTCTCCTCGAAGTCAGAACTGTGCATTTGCATATATTTGAAAAGAAGTGATTGAACGCGTCTGTTGCGCACACTATAGTTTTTAGAATTTTTGTCTGTTTGTTGTTTGTCGGGATGTATGTTCCGGATTGGCGCAAAAACGATTGACTGAATTTAGAGGAAATTTTGCATACAGATGTTTTAGAACCTGGATTAACACATAGGGTAGGTTTTAATTTGATATATTCCGACATACACGCGGGCGAAGCCGCGGGCAAAAGCTAGTATAATATATGCCAATAATATTTGAGGAGTTCAGTTGAACATCAGAACTGGATTTTGATAAAAATGGGACCAATCTGGAAGTATGTCCTTTCAAATAAAATTCTAAATCTTTTCAATTCGGTTTTTAAATCACGGAGTACTGAGGTAACAAACATTAAAAAAATCACAACAGAATTGAGAACCTCCTCCTTTTTTTGAAGACGGTTAAAAATAAAGACTAAAATGTTACCTCAAGAAATTAAGATACGAACTATGACTACATTTCCAATCCTTTAAATCTCTTAAAAACAGGTACCTACACAAAATGTTTAATATTATTTATGATTTTTAAAATCCACCCCTATTTTACCCCCTTAGGGGATGATTTTTCAAAAACGCTGAACCATATTAACTCTTTATTTCCTACCAAAATCATAAATTTGAATTTTTACATTCCTAACTTAAGAAATGCTGGGTTTCCCATACATATACTTTCATCCCCTATATCACCCCCATAGGATTATTTTTGAGACATAAAGTACCCTATGTCCTTTCCTAGGATGCCATCTATCTCCTTGCCAAATTTTATCGAAATCCGTTCAGTGGTTTAGTCGTGAAAAGGTAACATACAGACAGACAGAGTTACTTTCGAATTTATAATATTAGCATGGATTATTCATTTTCAATGTTTATCTTTGCTCTCCTGAAAAGTTGGTAAAATGGATATCGGACCAGATGGTCCTGATGTCGAGCAGTTTACTGCTGCTTTGTCAGATCTGAACCGTTCAACCTTTTTCAGGTACTAAATTGAAAACTTATGCCTGCTTTGAATAAGCGTATCAGCGAAACGGAGGCAGCAATGTTTTAAATATATATCTCTACATGAGTTTTAACTACGTACTTTTAAATCTATCTGCAAAACTGTGTCTAAACCAAAAAAAAAAACATCTAATTGTGTAATTTTTGAGTATCGCCATAGTATCGAGAGTTTTGGGCTTAAGTATTCTTTTGGTGACATTTATTTTAGGTATATAAACCGCAGAAAACAGAATTTGCGGTCTCGTTGGTGCAGCTCGCTCGCCGCACGTGCGGAGTGCGCGCGGCATCCTTGCGGTCTCGTTGGTGCAGCTCGCTCGCCGCGTGTGGAGTGCGCGCGGCATCCTCCAATAACTTTCATATTATTATGCGCCGCATTCCAGCCTGAGCTCTCTGTGCACAATATTCGACTCGACAACGGGCGCACTCGATGTTTTTCTATCCAACTAGTATTTGATATTTCACAACCAAGTCAATAGGTGTGACTGAGCTGTGCGGTGTGAAGATATCGTTAGTTCATGTTCGGTCTCATTTCCTTATCGGCACCTAATTTTGGGTATTAAAATATACCCGTACATCACATGGAAAGGGTAGAGATAACAACGACGTAAGAATTCCCCGCAAAAGCAAGGGTCCCCTTCCGCCAAAGTTTGTGGTAGAAGCGTGTTTACTTAACCCTGAGGCCGGGGATCAGCCGGCTTTACTCGCGAAACAGATTGTGCGCCCAACTTTATTATACTTAAGTCGGAAATTGGAATAACCCTTTTGCGCAACGAATCTATAAAGTAGCTAAATGTTTTCCTTTACGTTTACATAAGACTGGGAATGGGGAATGTTTACTTTTCTACTGAGAATATTAAGGTAGATTACACAGACACCTTGTGTTCTCTGGCATCTGAACACGGCACTTTGTAACAAACTCTGACCCTAAGATACAGGCGAACGCTTAGTTCGGGGGTGACCCTCCAAACTGATCTATAACACGGGTGTATCACAAAAGTGTGGTCGAAGGTTGTGGTACAGACTATAAAACTGAAACACTTCAACTTCCTCCTCGGAACTAACATCGTAATAGAGGATAAATAATCAGCCGTCTCACAAATTTGGGTCGAGTATGTACTGAAGTACGGGACAGCTGATAATTTTTTCTCGAATTACGATGTTGGTCCCATAAGGAGAAAGTTGTTCAGTTTGATAGCTTGTACCACCCCTTTAAATTTGACCACACCTTTCTGATACACCCTGTATGTATGTACAAATTGATTAATAAATAAAGAAAAATTCGGAACTTGCTTCGCTTGTTCGTCATCTCACCGTGAAAACTTAGGTGAAGTGAGCCGTCAACAAATGATTGATGTGTAAAAGTGTTTGTACAAACCTACTTTCAGAAATAAAATCATTAAGCATTTATCAATAGTGTCAGTCCCAGCGTCAGGTGGAATGGCAGCTCACTTCATCGAAGTTCATGGAATAGACCGGCTGGCCTCAACTGGGCAGTAAGTACTGGGCATTCCGCTCCGGTCCCACGCGGCTGTGCCCAGGCCGAGCTCTCAGCGCGCGGGACACTCGCTCATATTTCACGAGCTACATACCGCCTGACAGACCGCAGCCACAATAACTGTAACGTACCGAAGGTCTACTGCATATACAGTTACAGAGTTGTATTGTTTATCAGCTGACATATTGGGACTGTCCCTAAATCACCCTAGGCTGATAAAATTTTCGTTTTTCCTAATTATGATAATATTAGTGTTTGAGTCGGTTTCCCCTAATGGGAAAAGGCCGCACCCCGCCCCATGCGACCCTGTAGAGCTCGTCTCCGGACTGGTCACTCTTCCACCGACTATAAGAAATGAATTCCCAGATGAAATGAAATGAAATGCCTTGTCCCATTAATAAGGCAAGGAAAGGATTGATTTGATAGAAATCGTAATTGAGACTTGGGAATTCATGTATATGAAAATACATTAGATGTGGTTTTAGAAAGTTAATAAATAATAGAGGGATGCTAGTCATCATCTGCCTAGCCTTTTCCCAACTATGTTGGGGTCGGCTTCCAGTCTAACCGGATGCAGCTGAATACCTGTATTTTACATGGAGCGACTGCCTATCTGACCTCCACAACCCAGTACCTGGGCAATACGATACCCCTTGGTAAGACTGGTTGTCAGACTTTCGGGCTTCTGACGACCCGTAACGACTGTCAAAGATCCACGAATGACAGCCGGGACCAACGGCTTAACGTGCTTTCCGAGGCACGGAGGAGTCTCGGTATGTAAAGATGGTCACCCATCCACGAACCAACCCCGGCAAGCGTAGCTTAACTTGATGAATCGACCCGTGCGACTGTTATTACTTAGCCACGAGCTCCTCTCTCAGAGGGATGCTAGTATATTATTATATAAACTGTGAGTAACCCTTACTTTAGCGTAACGGGTAATTGATCAGTCTTTACTCACACGATACCTCACATCTACACTCGGAGTACTCAGAGCTACACTTCCATAAGTGACGCATGCGGCTTATCAGCGGCATTGCGTCGGCATCATGCTCTTATGGAGACATGGTCCCTAGCAGTTCTCTCGAACTGATAAACGTGACGAAGCGGCTTTCCCTGCGGCTACCGTGTGACCGTCCTTGTCTAACAACGGTGCGGCTAGTTCCAGCGGCATAGCGTCGGCATCATGCTCCTAATGAGACATGGTCCCTATCAGTCCTTAGACTGGATATGAGATAGATGTGGTCACCAAAACCCCTGGAAGCTCACCCTTTGCACAACAAGCATATCTGCAAAGACACGTGTTCATGTCAGTCTGACCGAATTATTGGTCTAAGATAAAGAATACAACATTCAAGAATTACTTGATAATAGATTTGAGAATTGAAACTCAAGAATCATTATTTGATATAGTTGTGGATATATTTCTCTTATAAGCCTACTAATTGGTCTGAGGCAAAGAGTACATTTCAAGAATAATTAATTAATAGAATTGAAGGTCTATAGACAGCCCCAAAGCGCCCACCCTTCACCACTTCCTAGTGTTTGAGCTGGGGAGAAGAAATGGTGCAACAAACTCACCAGCAACACGTCTCTGTCTATTTAGTCATAAGGACTTTAACAACTTTATCAGCCAAGGATAATTATTTTTATGAAAGACTCACCCAGTCGCTCCAACAAACACACACAGACACACACTACATTAAGTACTAAATTATTCTAATCTGGGCGTCAACCCAACTATATTTAACTTAATAACTATAGGTACTCGCTGTTTGCGACAACCCATTCGGACATGGCCTCTTGGTATTCACCAAGTATCCTAACTTAGCTAGCCTAGAGACGGACGTCTATCTCCTATAGCGGTCTAAAACCAACTTTCATTTCGCATGCCATAAGATCCCCATGCTCAGTCAGCGAGTCCCCGCAACACTTCCGTCGGACGTCGTTGTGACTGTTTTTGTCATATTTATTTATTTAATTATTTACATCGACCCAAACAGTTTTTAGTAATTTCTTAATAGCTTTCAAGGGTCCATTTGAATTGCCTGGGCACAATTTACGATAACCAGATGTGGCCCCAACATTGTATTTGAAATTAGAAATCGGATATTTTACTAATTCTTTAGAATTTGTACAAAATATCGCATCTTAAGTGACGGTCGGTCGCATTGTCCCTAGCAGACGGAATGTTTCCCATAAAATAGAGAATTTATGTGTGTTTGTAAATGGACCGTCCCCATGTGCAGTTTTTAAAATAAATATAATACCCTGTTAATAAATTGGGATAAGTGGCAGACAGTCACAATATCAACGCAGTCACGTTAAAGCCATTTCACACGACTGATAAATAATGACAACTTTGTGATTTGAATATTCGGACAATATCTTAGTTGGCCATCAGATGGCTTTCAAAAGTGCCTTTTAATGGTCCAATCATCGATGGGTCCAATTGAAATAAACTATGTGACTTTGACTTTGGTAAATAATTCGTTTCCCTGACTGTACAAAGAGGCGTAATTGAATATTAATAACTTCTTGCATATTGTCATGGGTATCTGAAAGATAGAAAAGAAAAATAGTAATTGGTTTCAAACGAGACGTAAATTGCTTCTTAACATAATAATATTACGGAATAAAACCTGTCAAACGGCTTAAAATATCATTAGATGGCATGAGACCGAAATTAGATCGCGAACGTTCTTAAAAATACTGAAATGACTTCTCTGATGCGTCAACATGTGATAGGGCAGCTTGCATTTGAAGCAGTTATTCAGAAGTTGGCCTTCTGCGTCTTCCTCCCCCGTGGCTATGGCGGCGCTATAATGTTCCGCCGACACGCCGTCTCTTGTAAGGTGTAGGTATATGAAGTGTCGCACATACATATGTATGCATGCATATAATGTATGTATGTAAGACGCCTGAAACTTACTTTGCCTAGTTCGTGAGTTCCGAGTTTTTATTAGCTTTTGCTGCTTTTTATTTTGTTATTAAATGTTAAGGTTTTCTTCCCCAAGGCTAGTAATTGATAAAGTGAGTCTTTGAATAAATAATAGCACTTCCTGTATAGGGAGATATTTATTTTTAGATTGGTAAAATTGTTCCTTATTTTTTCGTAGGTCGGTAGGGACGGGACAAATATATTTTGTATCGCCGATGTAGAAATGTGTTTCGTAGGTCGGTAGGGACGGGACAAATATATTTTGTATCGCCGATGAAGAAATGTGTTTCGTAGGTCGGTAGGGACGGGACAAATATATTTTGTATCGCCGATGTAGAAATGTGTTTCGTAGGTCGGTAGGGACGGGACAAATATATTTTGTATCGCCGATGTAGAAATGTGTTTCGTAGGTCGGTAGGGACGGGACAAATATATTTTGTATCGCCGATGTAGAAATGTGTTTCGTAGGTCGGTAGGGACGGGACAAATATATTTTGTATCGCCGATGTAGAAATGTGTTTCGTAGGTCGGTAGGGACGGGACAAATATATTTTGTATCGCCGATGTAGATATGTGTTGCGGTCCAGGGTGTTTGTGTATCTGTTGTGGCCAGATCTTAGAATTGATCATTTCATGAAGTATTCGGTCAGTTCATGAAATGGTTGTATTTCATGAAATGGCTTAAACGTTGGCTGTTTAATGATATGTCAGTCGACGTTTGGCCATATCATTAACGTAGTGGTCTGCTCGTAGGAATGAAATGGCCATATCTGTCATGATATTACGTGCTTTCGTTACAAAGCAACCTATCTAACGACATTCCCGCGGCGCCGCGGCAGCGGCCGGCGAGCGCTGCATGCAAGTGGGTCGCAGTTATTTAGGAACGATTCTAGTAGGAATAGATGTACAACAAAAACAAAGCGACATCAACGCCTCTACCGGCGGATAATCTAACTATTTTACGATATGATCACTAATGTTTGGCCACATCACGAAGTAGTCGTGCGTTTAATATCTGTTCATATCGTCAAACGTAGAATATTCAATGATCTGGCATTATCATTGAGGAATCACATTGTCATTGATGAATTTTATATATACAATGACATGAATATTTACTTTGTAAAATGTTATATTATTTTAATTACTGTGAATGTGAAGACTATGTGGGTCCTTGTTTTTTTTTTATTTCTCTCAGCTTTTTTTTTTTTTTTTTTTTTTTTTTTTTTTTTTTTTTTTTTTTTTTTCGCCAGTAAAAAAAAAACTTTATTAAATAATATCAACCCTATAAAAATATTACAGTTTTTTTTACATGTTTTATAACAATGATGTTGTTACCGCTCTGGAGGCTTCTACAAAACGTGTTAGTACCAATCAAAAACACAAAAGCATTCCTTATTAAGAACATTATAATAATAATAATATAATTTTTATTCAAGAATGCCAGCAGACTTTTATTTTTTCAAATCTTAAATACACTATACAATTACTAACATAATAATAATAATATGTACAAGTATATAAAAAAGGGAGGGGGTAAATAATCAGAGGGCATCAAAAAATTCATCCGCATCGCTGTCAACAGGAAAAGTGCCCAGAAGGCTGGCAGCATTGCCACGTTGTATAGCAATGCTGATTCTTTGGCCAAAAAATAGGCCAGCCCTCTGGTCACGTGTGGAGTCGACCAACCGCCTGGCGATGTCTCGAAAAACTAAGTGGGCACTCGGACCCCATGGCCCAAGTGTTTCAACCCCAAACGGCTCGAACATATAAGTCCCAATAAGACTGGAGTATTTGCGCCGTTTGAGGTTTTCCGCACCCGCAGCAGCCGCTCCAGCACAGCCTGCCGTGCTAGGAAGATGGGATGGCGCAAGGGTGTCGACACACGTTGCATCCCACACCAAAGGCCTACCTACCTTCCAAGGCATTATGGTCATTCCGTCTGGTCTCTTTCCATCGTCGCGTGCTAAGCCATTGGGTTCTAAAACAGCTGGCACCCCGGCGGTGACAAGAGCACGACGGATGATGTCATTGATGCTGGCGTGCCGTGCTATCCGGCCTGCGCTCTTACTGCAGGATAGGCCATGTTGTCCGAGGCAGTCGACACTGACACCGCATTGGCAGCGATGCGGAGCCACGCAGGGAGCGCCCAGACGCAGACAAGTAGCGAGCCGGAAGGTGGTGTCACCCAGCATGGTGCCTATGTTGGGTGACGGTAGCGCCTGAAGCCAGAGGCCCGACTCCCACTCCCCCACAGCCAGCAGGCGGGCACGCTCAGCAGTATTGGTGGTCGTATTAATTAGATTATTCCGTACCAACCTGCAGAGCGGTTCATCCCACTGCCTCTGGGAAGATAGGTTCAAGGGCCGATCTGTATCCGGGCAAGCCACTTTCCAGGCGTTCACTGCGTCAGTCAAACACGGCACTTCTGAGTCAACCAAGGAGGGGGCTAAAATTTTCTCGGTCAACTTTTCCGTGCTGTGGACAGAGGACAGGAACGCCGGTAAGCTAATACTGGTAATTTTGCGGACGCCGAGGCCACCAAAACGGATGGGTAGTGTGGCTTGCAGCCACGCTCGGTCGTCCAGGGCCACATTTAAAATGGATGTTAGTGTGCTGCGAATAATTTGGTCAATTTTGTCCAAGAGGTTTGGCTGCTTCCATAAAGGGGAAGAACGTAGAAAGTAAATAAAATTTGGGCCAAAACAACAGTATCTAATCAGGGTGAATGCCGAATGTAAATTAATTTTGAAGAGTCTGTCCGAAATGTCGTTGAAGTTTTTGATTTTTTCGTAGATAAATGGAGAAAAGCTGTCTTCTAAAATTGGGGAACCTAGGAGGTGCAGTGAACTTTTTTCTAAAATTTTGATTTGTGGGGCTATTGCATTAAATTTTTCTAGAGTCAGTTGTCTGTCGGTAATGTCAGAAAGGTAAATTTCACACTTTGATGGGTTAAGGTCCAAGCCAATAGATTTAAATTCCTCTTTGAGAAGCTGTAGGTCTTTCAAAACGGTGTCTACATCACCTCCTAGCGTTCCATCATCTAAATACCACACGTTAAATTTTGAATTTAGTTTCTGGATAACTGGATGAATAGCCAAGCTGAAAATAACTGGCCCGAGAGGGTCACCTTGTTGGCATCCTACTGCAGATTCCAAAACATTGTCCTTGTATAATAATTTAGAAGGGTACCTGTAACATTGCCACATAAAACCATAAATTTCGGGTATTTCCTTTTTGACTTCAGCCAACAAAGTGTCCCTGTTGACAGAGTTAAAGGCGTTCTTAACGTCAACCTTGAGGACGACCTCACCTTTGTTAGAGTTTAAAAAGGTGGAAAGGGCATGCACGGCAGCCTCACAGCCCCCTTTTGAGCCAAAACCAAGCTGTAGGGGCTGAAACTTAGCTGTAAGCGATTCGCTATACAGCTTACAGCATATTTTGGCTGCCGTACGCCTGTACGTGCACCCAACGGCGATGGGACGAATGCCGCCGTCCTTCTTGCGCAGGGCACATAGGTTGGCCCCGTACAAGACATCGATGACGGCCTCGTTGACACCGCCGGTGAGCATGAGTTTTATCAGGGCCGCAAGCTCCTTCGATAGCGACTCACCAGCTTCCCCGGCGCCTGAACTTAATAGGTCCTTTAAATGTTGTGGAGTCAGGCCGTCGAGGCCGCCGGCGGAACCACTTCGGAAGGAGCTCACGGCTGCAATCAACTGGGGAGCCGAAACGTTTAGGAAGGTTGAATTTAGGTCGGGAGGATCGGGGGGGTCGGAAAAAGTGAGACCATCCGCAGGCGCGGGGTGTTTACTCTCTAGAGCTGTTAGCGTTTCTGGAGAGTAAGGCGCCACCACATCGCTGCTAAACAGTATCCTGGCCGCTCCCCTGATGTCACCTTCACCTAATTTGGATTCTACATGTGAACATAAGCTTTTTTGTGATAGGTTATTGAATGCGGGTAATTTTGGATCTAAAATTGGGGTCGAATTGATACAATTTTCTTTAATTAGGTTCGTTAAGGTTTTTTTAGTTGCCAGATTTTTTTGAACATGCAGAATCCTGTAAGGGAAGGTAAGTAACTGCTCCCAGGCACTTTGTAAGTTCTCCTGGGTCACAAGACGGAGACATTGCGCCAAACTCAGTGCAACAGATCGTCTCGCGCCCCGGGGAACTCTCTTTAGCACTGGGGTAGAGTTTTTGAATTTAGCTAGCTTTTTCCACAAGGTTTGTTCAAGAGGTGTTGATGTTGGGGATGTAGCTGGGGGGCCCAGTGGTACACTATGTGATTTGTGGATCTTGCCATAGTGTATCCTCAGCCCCCGTTTGCCTTTAAAAAAGCGTGCCTGGGAGCAATGTGGACATCTCACCAGCTGCACATCAAGCGATGTGGCAGGTTGACTGGCGCAATTTCCGGCGTCGCTACAGCCGGCATTGAACATATAAAACACTTAGACTTACAGAGTTAAACTTACCTGAAAAACAAATTAAAAAAAAACTATATACACACGCACTCGTACTAAAACAGAAACACAAAAAATAAACTAAAAATACAATTTTTCACTTTACGTATAAATGTCACGGATGAAACTGTCATTTCACTGACGACTGCGGCGCAGTCGCGCTCAGAGACTGGGGCGCCGCGCATGCAGGGCGCAGCGTTCGCGACTGTTGCCTTGGCTGCTGGCGTCGCGTCTTCGTCGTTATTTCTGTTCTTAGATGTACGGAATAGCTGATTTTGTTTCGCGTTTTCAGGTTTAACATAATATTATATTATAAACGCGAAAATTTGTGAGGATGGATGGATAGATGTTTGTTACTCTTTCACGTAAAAAACTACTGAACGGATTTAGATGAAATTTGGCACACAGATAGTTTGTAACACAACACATATAAAATCACGCCTTGTTTCCACGAAGGGTTAGGCAGAGGTGTACCTATATAGTACACCCACATTTCGCCAGTTCATAACCAGGATTAATATACAGAATAGTTTTTATCCTGACATCCATACGGAATCGAGACTTACGCGGGTGACTTAAATAAAATGTCCTAAATAAATTCAAAGAGCTGGGCAAGACATTCTCCTGAAAATGTACCCTTTATGTCAAAGAGCGAATTAAAACAATTATTCTATAGCTTTAGAAATAAGTGAACATTCCGATACTCCATTTTAATTTTCCACGAAATACCGCCACTATGCAATAGGACTCGTTCCATAGACCGTTCAAGAATTAAGTCAAAATAAAGGTTTACATAATAACAAGCGAGGTACAATTTTTCTTAATGTAGTGTTCTGCCTGGTCTAGGTTTAATTAAAACCTGTGTTTCAGGTCATCACTTTACAGTAAATTTTAAAAGCAGAAAATTCATTAGAAGATAAATTAACAACAAGATAATAATTATAATACTTTTAAAGACTAAAATAAGTAATGATTTGGGTATAAAATACTAAAACTAGCGTGTTTAATAATATGTTTAAATAAATTACCGAATAATGCGAATGTCAATAATATAAAGACTAAATACTAAGCTTATGTTAAAATTTCCAGCAGTTTTTCCGTGTCTGTATAATTAAATGTTCCCAAATATTCATGCATTCGTAAATAACATTTTTTATAAGTTAAATTATAAATCTTTAACAGTCTGTTGAACTGATTATATAAGTAGGGTCCTAAAAAGAAATAAAATCGTCTAGCGTAAGCATGTTTAGTCTGAGGGTTAGCACAAACCAAATCCTTTCTTCTCTTTTCTGAAGGTACTGGGTTAAAATCAAGTTCACTGTGCTGAAGCAAAACGACATTCAAAATAAATAATTGGCGTATTGTTAGTACTTCACATGCCGTGTAAAGCTGGTGAGTAGGATATCTAAATGGTTTAAAAGTAGCAACCTTTAAAACTGCTCTTTGGGCCCGTTCTAGGTGTATTAAATTTGATTTGGCGGCTCCACCCCAGGATGTTATGCAGTAGGTGATAATGGATTGACACAAAGCCAAATAAACCTGTTTAATTAATCTAAAGTCGGCAATGTTACGTAAATTTTAAAAAATGTAGGTATATTAATTTACGTACTCTAGTGCATAATAAATCAATGTTTGCGGAAATTCAGATTTGTGTCAATCGTAACGCCTAGATATTTGATATGGTCGGTTTTAGCTAAAGTGGGACAAGTGCATGCAATATCAGCATAATGTAAATTACAGTTGTTATGCGCTTGGATGTTTACGTTAGTAAGCGTTTGATTAGTATTTCTCATTGTAAATAATAGGTACTTGGTTTTATCTGTATTTAATGTAAGGAGATTATTATTAAGCCAATTAACCACCGTATTAAAACCCTTTTGTGCTACCTCGTAGACCTCTGCCATTGATTTTGCAGTGAACAATAGAGCTGTGTCATCCGCGTATGATATAATTACACCCTTTTGGAGTGTCAAATTGCAAAGGTCATTAATATAGATTAAAAACAAGGTAGGGCCCAAAATACTGCCTTGCGGGATTCCATAGCAGCTATTCTTTAGTTCAGAACTCCTGAAATGGCCTATTTTTACACACTGATGGCGGTCACTAAGATAATCAGTTAAAAGTTGCAATTGTATTCCCCGTATCCCCAACCTTTCAAGCTTGTTCAAAAGTAAAGAACAAGAAATTGTGTCAAAAGCCTTGGCGAGGTCTAAAAATATCGCTATAGTGTGCATGCCGTTATCCAGGTTTGTGCTTATAAAATTTGTTAGCCGGTGAACAGCTTGGCTTGTTGATATATTAGGCCTAAAACCAAATTGATGATCAGAGAGTAATTTATTTCCTTCAAGATAATTTACTAGTCTACTGTTTATAACTTTTTCCAAAATCTTTGAGAGGCCAGTTAGAACTGATATTGGTCTATAGTTATTTACACAGCTTTTGTCTCCAGCTTTAAACACAGGGGTGACCACGGCTTTTTTAAGCAATGTAGGAAATATTCCTTTTGTTAAACATAGCTGAAAAATGTGGGTCAGGGGAGGGGCAATGACATGTTTAAATCTTTTAAGTATGCTATTGGGTATGTCATCAGATCCTACGGCACAATTTTCCTTTAATCCGTCTATAAAACTAATTACTTCATCAACATCAGTATTTAATAAGACAAACGAGTTTTGCGTTGCCAATGTCTTGGTTTGGCTTGAAATGGAAAAATCTCTATTATTTAATATTGTATTTTCTGCTAAGTTTTTGCCGACGTTAATGAAGAAGTTGTTAGCCTTATCTGCTGCTTCGGTTGGGCTTAGCTCAGAATATAAAAGCTCAAGAGCAGGTTCAGGATTTTTTGACCTAAATGTATTTGTTTTTATGAATTTCCAAATAAGTTTATTGTTTTTCCCTGCTTTCTGTAGCTGGTTTTTATCATATTGGCATTTTAGCTTTTTCAACAGATTATTACAGAAATTTCTGTAACGCTTGTAAACAATTGAAAGTAGTTCATCATCTGGTGCATGTTTTGATTTTTGGTGAAGTTTATCTCTATGTCTGATACAGCGAACAAGTCCGGGCGTTATCCAGGGTTTAATGTTACTATACTTTCTAGGTATTATTTTATTAAATGTATTTTTCCTTATCACTGTTTGTATCATATCGACAAAATATTGTATAGAAATATTTGGATCATGTGAATCGTAAACGGGGTCAAAATTAATACCGCGTAAGTCAGTTTCAAGTCTCGTCATATTGAGTTTAGTATAGCTACGCATGCAGTTTTTTCTAGGTGACGACACTTGTAATGTTAGTAAGATGGCTTGATGATCGGTTAGTGAAGAATTAGTAACCAATGTTTTGGATGGATTTTTTGTTTTTATGAGAATGTGGTCTAGACAAGAGCCACTCTGGTGTGTTGGGTGATAATGACCTGGTAGAAGTCCATGAAATGAGCATATATTTAGGTAATTATGAGAATGAGTATCGATTCTCTCAGCAGCAATGTTTATGTTGATATCTCCTATTAGCACTATATTTTTAAATGAAGATATTTTTCCTAAATTATTATTAAGTGAATCTAAAAACCTATCAATACTTTGGGAAGGAGGCCTATAAATAGCTATAATTACTGTATCTGGGATAATTTTAATTACTAAGCAGTTACAGTCTAGGAAATGGGGTTGTTCTACTACTGTTTTTAAATTATTTTTAATATAAACCACTATGCCCTCATTCTGGTTGAAAGTTACATCACTTTTATGAAGATTATAGCCATCAAGAGATGGTATATTGGTCATTTGTTTGGACAGCCAACATTCTGTTAGAACTATGATGTCACAACATAAGTCAAGATTTTGTAATAAAACTAGGAAACCGTCAAAATTTCGACTTATACTGCGAATATTTTGTGTGAGTAAAGTCAATGTATTGTCCCCAGTGACGATTACATCTTTACACTCCTCGACATTACAGATTTTAGCTTCAGACACGGAAAAACTATCTAAGTCACAAATTAGCTGATTGGCCATAACGAAATGTATGTAAAAACTAACCTACTGTGTATGTGCTAGATTAAAAAAGTAGACGGTGGCGCTCCTAGGCGCCTTCATAGTCAATAGAATTAATATAATTGTCTTCTGCATATTTACGTGCCGGGCAGTTCACATCACCAGTTGGATGATCATTTCTCCTCTTGAAGCGTTTGCAGGTCGCACATTGAGGCGGAGAACATTTATTGGCGCATTCCTTGAAAGAATGTCCAATCTCTCCACAGAGGTTGCAAGTAGGGGCTGTTTCTCTGCAAAATTTGGCTGCGTGTCCGAACTGCTGGCAGTTAAAGCAGCGGGTCACAATAGTGAAATCTCTTACTGGACATGATGTCCAGTTTATGAAAATTCGGCCTTGGTCCATTATAATTTTCCTGGTACTGGCAGGAACTTCCATTATGTAATTGCAGGTAGGGCGATCCTTCTTTCCTGACTTATGGCTCAATTTGATGGATTGTAAAAAGGACTCTTGAGTGGTGTTCGGCAATTTATCGGCAAGGTTTTGCACATAAATGCAGTCGAATACCTCTTTTTCCGTAAGGGCTACAGGAACACCGATGACAGCAATCCTAGGGCGGCGTTTAGATGGTTCTTCAACTGTTAGTCCCGAGGATACTAATTTTTGCGAGCTTTTTAATTTTTCAATATCGCCTTTGTTATCCGTCCTGATAATGACGCCTCCGTTTCTAATTTTGCTCAGTCCGCGAACATGTAGTTTTAACTCCTCAGGCGAGATGATTTTTTGTACCAATGACTTGGTGTCGTCACTGGTTTTGCTTTTATCGCTGGGATATATAGCAATCGAACTGAGATTAGCTGGTCGAATAAAAGTATCAGCGCCTTTCTTTACCATGTTGGCATAGGAGGTACCTTCTGGTTCGGGTCGGCTCATTTTAGTTTCAATTACCTCTTTGAACTGATAAATGGATTCCGCAACATTCCGGTGGGCTTGAAGGTGCTGGATGGTAGTGTGCGCCTGGATAGTCTTCTGCTTCAAAGATTGGTAGAGTACGGCCATCTGAGACGTCCCATGTGAAACTTTACGACAAAGATTGGAGACACGTAGTTTCTGATCGGAATTCATTTTACCCTCTCCCACAATCGAGCAAACTTCAGTCAAAATAGTTTCGATGGATCCAATCCATCTCTGTATCTCCGATGTGGAGACGCATTCGGCTGGAAGCTCATTCTCCGTGGCTGCTGGCGGCGCTGGTTCTGTTGTCTGGTTGTGATCGTCAGGTGCTGGCGTCGGTGGAGGACTTCGTCGTATCAATTTGCTGCGTCCGAAGGGGCTGTCTTCTGGGTTAGACATAGTACCAACACAGAAACCGTGATTGTCTATAAAACTATTTAGTTCATCTTACACAATGAGAAAGTTATTTAACACTCGACACTTTACTGAATAAATCTGACTCAACAGATTTGCAATAGCATTATTCGTATTTATTTAATCAATTTTGGTATAATAAACAAAACACACGTCCGCTTAGTCTCGCGACTGAAAGCGAATCCAAGCTTTAATCATAGTTTGCCAGTTTGAATAAATTATGCGGCCTACCCAAATGTCTTTTCTTTGGTATTGTTCGTCGAATCGTTGAGCTCCTTAACTTTTATGTCGAGCTGTACGATTACTGACAGATGCTTGCACTGACTGGACAGGTCCACTCAATCTGTGTGGTTCTTTCCTCAAAAGACCATTTCTGACACCAACCTACATGGTCTCCACATGATCTGACCAAGATTATGTCTGGACTTTAAAAGAGACTGTGACCTCTGAGTTTGTTTCGGCCTTGTTTCTCAGAGTAGTCAGATAGGAAACGCCGGCCTCATCTAGTTTAAAAAAAAATGTTTGAGTGTAAAAGTGTTTGTATAAACCTACTTACAGAAATAAAAACATTTATCATTTATCATTTGATGTAACCAGCGGTCGATGTTCTATTTCATGAAATGCAACCATTTCACTAAGGCAGGTATAAAAGCAAAAGCGCCACTGTCCAATAGGTTTCCCTTCATTTTATGAAGTGTTCGACCATTGGTCGAACACTTCATAAAATGATCAATTATTCTAACATCTGGCCGCGACAAATCTATTACATTTACGAGTAGGTTAACTAAACCTGGAAAATCAATATTTTTGTTTGGTTATCGAAAAAATTATACTTTTTTGTTACCTAACAGTCTAATTAAAATCTGGACCATCTGATACAATCAAGAACAATCCAATAGATATTTATAACAAGAAAGGTAAATAAAAATATGAAAGTCCTAAAAGATAAGACAAATTGACAGTCCCGAGACTGTTCGCTACAAAGCGTCCCCGCCTCCCCGGGGAAATAGCGCGTATAGACAATACGTCAAAATGACAACCATATCAACCGATGACGAATTGAGGAGAAAGAAAATATAAGAAAGATTATATTGGAATGAGTTACGAGAGAGAATCGGACGGAATGCGGAGACAATGTGGAGGAGATCTGCCACACCACGTTATTAAGATTGATCACATCGCACCGGGAACAGGCGCCAAAACGTGCAACGACGAACATGTTCAACATTTACAAGTAGGAAATACATTTAATACCTATGAGCTTGCCCCGGCCCCGTCAGCACAGAACTTAAAGTAATGCATTGTAAGAGGTCGAACAAGGCATGTTGCTTCTCTATACCGCTATAAGCTTGCAAAGTGGGCATTCTGCAATGCACGCCATTTATACAACTTGTATTACACTCCCTTCCCCTTACGACCAGAAACATGGCACAATTGTGTCGTAAGCTTCATAAACTAAACAGTAATATATTCGAGAACATCTCAGTACATCGTCGATACAATGCACGCGGGTAGGGAGGTACTACTTAATAATTTCTCTTCGACTCCCTTGTAGCGGCAGATATGCAATCGAATAGTTCCGAACAATACCGAACTTAGACGAAACCCAAGCCATTCTATGCACCGATTGGTTTCCAAGTTGTTCCGATAAGACGAGTTGGAACGCTTTGCCGATAACCGATGTACCGCGCACCCGTGTTGTGAGGAACTGTACCGAGTGCGCGAAATGGAGGGAATCAACGTGTCTCGGTCTCGGAGACGGAATAATAATGCATCGGAATAGCACTTTTATTTAGTGAAGAGTAGGCGCATCATTTTACTATATTTACTTTTGATGGGTCCAATTTAGATACAATTCTTTTTACTTTTTTATGGAATCTTTTATTTTCGTAATCGTGTCGATTCTCAGATGGCTTAGCTCTGCCTATGATGTATGTATAGTGCTGACTTTTTGATAAGTTCTCGTCTCATTCCTACTCTCTGATGATTCCCGTTAAGCGCTGATGAGTGAGTTCTCAGATGTACTGGTAGGAACTCTGCTCGTTACGTTCCGAGTTTGATTGCCTATAGGTACCAGATTCAGCTTGAAGTATTTAAATTTGATAAAAAATATGGTGGAACGTTATCAGATTTTACGAAAAGATATTTGAAGTCTTTTGTGAGGTCTTGAACTTTATTAATTTAATAAAATATTTTCTTAGCAGTAACGATGACTAAACCATAAATTAATTTGCAAAAGATGATAACTTTCTAATTATTAATTGTTTTGTAAAATCACAAACAATTCTGAATCAACAAACTTATAATTCTAAATCAAAAATTCAGCAGCAAAGTTATGATTATTAAAACTTGAGACTTAACATTCAAGAATGTTGATGAGACGTTCCGCAGTACGATTTAGAACTTAACAAATGAACAATGCTGGAATGAGATACCTTCCAGAAAAAACTAAAAGATATTATAATGACAAATATTCTAGGGTAACAAGCAGCAAAAAAGCATTTAATAATGTACGTCAAATGAACGTTAACAATAATCACATGTTCCGACGCCCTCAGGTACTCAACATGTTGCGTTCAGCACAATCATAAACACAAACTGACAGTTAGAACAGATCAATGTTATAAACTAGATTCTTATACATTCTCAAATTAAAGCTAGCGAAATTCCGCAGACGTGATGGGTGATGCGTATATAAAACAAAAGAAAGAAAAGACGTTTATTTGCGATCAAAAACATGACGCAAGGAAAAAACAAGGCTTTGTGATAGATGTTTCTATTCAATCGATGAATTTTATTTATGAAATTAAAGCAATTAATTTGGGTAGTAATTAACTTACTAGCTAGGAAAAACTGTATTTTTATATTTTAATATAAGAAAAGCTGCATGATGCTATGTACTACGTTGTCAACTGATGTAATTTTGATCATTACATAGCATAACATAACATCACGCCTTGTTTCCCCGAACAGTCAGGCAGAGGTGTACCTATTATGGTACACCCACATTTCGCCAGTTATGTTTAAGTCCCATGTAATAGGGGGCGAGCCTATTGCCATCTACCGGGCACAAATCCAGACTCTGGGCTGCTACTGAGAAATTCCAGATAGAAAAACCCAATAACACTTTGCCCGACCTGGGAATCGAGCCCAGGACCTCATGCTCAGCAGTAGCGCTTGCGACCACTAGACCAACGAGGCAGTCACTCGTGTTTTAATACCCTCAATATGCAACAGTTTCCTTAACTACTATATATATAATCTTTTTATAACTGAATATGTTAGTAATATGTAAATGTTTAAAATAGTTAACCCTACACATTCGTACCCAAGACACAGGCTCGCCTAGTTTGGGGCTAATGTAAAACAGGCTCGCCTAGTTTGGGGCTAATGTAAAACAGGCTCGCCTAGTTTGGGGCTAATGTAAAACAGGCTCGCCTAGTTTGGGGCTAATGTAAAACAGGCTCGCCTAGTTTGGGGCTAATGTAAAACAGGCTCGCCTAGTTTGGGGCTAATGTAAAACAGGCTCGCCTAGTTTGGGGCTAATGTAAAACAGGCTCGCCTAGTTTGGGGCTAATGTAAAACCCTTTAATAATGCCCTATTGGAAATAAAGTTTATATTATTTATTTAATAACGTGTCTATGCGCTTCCTTGCACAGTGATTGCTGACACGGCGTGAACTCGCGCGCTTCAAAGGGATGGCTCACAAATCCTGTGCTGCGTAAATACGTTTGAATTCCAAGAATTAACAAGCTGAAATGTACAAGGACACGCCTTTTACAGTCATTATTTAATGACGCATTACTTATTTATAAGCTTTTAGTAGGTGGCAGTTGAATCTAGTGCCGACGTTCTAAGGACACTGCTAGGATACCTTTAACTGCTAACGACAACATAAAGCCCCTTCCTCTTGACAAAAGTCAAACTGTCTAGGGACTCTGGAGGTAAATAGAGATGTCCATGTATATGGTGTACATAATGCAGAGTATGCTATCCGGAACTAATGAAAATAGTAATTTATGATACTAGTGCGGTACGTTGGTTTGGCTTATAATAGTCACGAGGTTGTAAATACTAATTTCCGCACGTGTGTCATACAACATTTTTCAACACATTTGCGAGAAAACAGTACAATCGGTAATGAAACAAACTTTTGTTTTTAAATATCAGTCGGAAAGTCGCAACAATCTTTGACGTTTCTAATATGAAAATGGCGCGAATTTGCAAATGGCGCCACGTGCGCGTGGTTAAAATTAGAACTACATCTTTCGTCTCATTTTCTCTTTAGTATTAAAGTAAGATAAACGTATTGATCAGAAGTGCATCCAAGAAGGTTCGATCGTTCAGCTTATTTATTCTCATAATGTGAAACTCCTTACTGGAATTCTTATATATTTTTTTATGGAAATTAAAAAATAAACCGTAAAGGATACGCAAGGCGCTATACAATGGATTGTGCGGTAAAACAGGTACTTAGGTGAGAGTACCTATTTCACCGCACATTCCGTTATATATGGTGCGTAATTTTTAACTTTCAATCAATGTATACAGGCTTCTTCTATGCATTTTTTGAACAAATGTGTTGAAAACAATAATTATTTATATCCGGCTGCGGCAGAACTCAAAAGAAAGGTAATGCTTTTGCTATGAAACTGTAATAACGCTTACATTCTGACAGATCTACTTACGTGACCGCACAAATGAAAGCAGTTTATTAATCCGGTCCTAAATGGCGTGAGGAATCTTTATTTGCGCCGACTAATAACTACAGCATCGCATGATGTCTGGGGATGTTATAAAAACGGAGTGATATCCCATTAGCGAGCATGGCAACACTTAATAACATAATTAATACCCGCGACCGCGAGCCGCTCTTGTTTTCATATTTTATTTAATTTCATCCGGTGAGACCGCTCATTGTTCTACGTAATATTTATAAATTGCGAATCTTTTGCGTCATCAACCCGCTGGGATTTCATTATTATGTTATGGTTTTACGAAGTTCATATATTATTGACATCAGCCACAGGTGCCAAACTCTTTTAACTCAAAATAGAAAACCTATCTACATATACTAATATTATAAAACCTATCTACATAATAATATACTAATATTATAAAGCGGAAGAGTTTGTTTGTTTGGTTGGTTGAACGCGCTAATCTCAGGAACTACTGGTTCGAATTGAAAAATTCTTTTAGTGTTGGATAGCTCATTTATCGAGGAAGGCTATAGGCTATATAACATCACGTTACAACCAATAGGAGCGGAGCATCAATGAAAAATGTTGCAAAAATGGAGAAAATGTATTCCTTTTGAGAGCTTCCGTTGCGTGCGCTGCGTAAACAGTTAAAGTTACGCAAAAATCATGTATGACGGAATTGTTTCTCTTACAAAGTTCTAAAAAAAAGTCCGCGATAGCATATGTCTATCTTTTAAGGTTGGCTCACTATAACGTTTTTAATGGTAATCAAATTTGTTATAAAATAATGCATATTTGCGAAGGTGTTTTCATAAACATAGTATTAATCCTTATCCAAATAAATAAATTTATAATCAAGGTTAATTATGTACATGTGAATTCCTTTTTAAATTATTCAAATTGGATCTTTCGTTTAGAAATTACGACGGGTATAAAAACTTATAGTAAGAAAAATGCGCTTAGTCTATTAGTTACCGACACATTTTATTTTTTATTGACTGTTTGAACGCGCTAATCTCTGTTACTACTAGTCGGATTTGAAAAATTCTTTTTGCATTATAAAGCCTAATTCATGAGGAAGGCTATAGAGTATGTAACATTACGCTAGGACCCTTAGAAGCCGAGCAAAAACAAAAAGTTGTTTGTTTGTTTGGTTGAACGCGCTAATCTCAGAAACTACTGGTTCGAATTGAAAAAATCTGTTAGAGTTGAATAGCTCATTTATCGAGAAGGCTATTAGCTATATAACTTCACGCTACGGCCAATAGGAGTGGAGCATTAATGAAAAATGTTGCAAAAACGGGGAAAATTTATTCCTTTTGAGAGCTTCTGTTGCGTGCGCTGCGTAAACGGTTAAAGATACCCAAAAATTATGTATGACGGAATTGTTCCTCGTACAAAGTTCTTAAAAAAAGTTTCAAATACCATATGTCTTTCTTTTAAGGTTGGCTTACTATAACCTTTTTAATGGTAACCAAATTTGTTATAAAATAATGCATTATTTGCGAAGGTGTTGTCATATACATGGTATTAATCCTTATCCAAATAAATATATAGAGGTATGAGGAACAGGGTGTAAAGTTCACTCATCCTCCATAGAAAAGGGAGGATCCTCCGACCAGACGGGTGTTTTGTCTGGTGGGCTACTGCCCGACGGTTGATGTCGGGATGTTGTATATATGCTAGTCGCGCGGTAAACTCTGATTGCGCGATGTAGGATTTTGCGTGACGTCAGTGTGACGCGTTCCATTGTGGCGATGTAGATATGCCGCCACAAATACTTTCGTAATCAAGGTTGATTAAGTACATGTAATTTCCTTTTTAAATTATTCGAATCGGATCTTTCGCGTAGAAATTATGCTTAAAGTAAGAAAAATGCGCTTAGTCTATTAGTTGCCGACACATTTTATTTTTTATTGTTTGAACGCGCTAATCGCTGTCACTACCAGTCGGATTAAAAAAAATATTTTTGCATTTTATAGCGCAAGTCTTGAGGAAGGCTATAGGTACATAACATTACGCTAGGACCCTTAGAAGCCGAGCAAAAAGAAAAAAAGTAAGAACAAGCGCTAAGCGAAAACGAAGTAACAGCACGGGCAGGCGATGCGATGTGACGGGGTGGGTCGGGGGAACAAGAAATTTCACGCGGACTAAGTCGCGGGCGGAAGCTAGTTAGTAATAACAAGACTATAGCTCTTCAAAAGCCCAGAAATAGAAGAAAAAAAATATACCAATAGGTTTGGATCACCACTGAGAAATATGCATTGTTCTCTTGGTTTTGAAAAACTAATGACCACTTGCCAGATTCTAACCAAAGCCCCTGGTCGCAATTTTCATTCTAATGCTTTCCTAAAATTAAAAAAATCACGCAGCCACTTGCCGGACTTGCAAATCAAGCCCAAGTACTCAGAGCAGCATTTTGATCAGAACACCAATAACGCGGCTTGTTTAACAAATTATACTTAATGTCCGGCCCGTTGAGACGCCCACTAATTATTCTCCGCAATATTTATAATGAGCGAATCTTTGTCCGCCGCCGATCCGCAGGGGAGCCGTAATTAACGCTCGCGGGAGGATCCCGGATTGCTCCATAAAGATTGTTTAAACAATTAACTGTGACCGTGGGCTCACCCGCCCCCCTCCCCCTCATTGTCTCCCCGCATTGAGAGACAGAATGTTTATTGCTCCATTCCCTTCCAAATCTCTCCGCTGTAATAGACTGGTAATACCTCAGAGTAGTTGGTAAGCGGAGTGTTACAACCTCAAACTCTTTTGTTTTTCTACCTTAAGTGCTAGTTTCTATCTCAACGTGCAAGAAAAAGTGTCCGTCGTTATTAATACTGGCATCCTGGTGTAGGTGCTGTAAGTTTCACAGTTTGAACAGCGAGGATAATTTAAAGAACATCGCGTCTGATCACTATGATGCGCTGTTCGCCCTTTATTACCATTCCGTTCATTAACTATTTACTCTGCGGTAGCACTATAAGCGCTCATTCAGTTAGCGGGGTCGCGAAGTAACTGTGATGCCAAAAAAACGTCGTACAGCTTGTTGAGTGATAGGAAAAGTAAGCATTGTTGTTTGTATGGCGTGCGACCCAGTACGGTCGGAGACAACTAAATAGATACCTTGGATATTTACTGTTTCTCGTACTTTGTTGGTTGACGTGTCCTTTGAGAACAATAAAAGTATTCATAACAGTTACGTATGTTATGTATTGTCATTTTTTTTAAGTTGGCAAAGGTAAATATAATATCTTCAAGAAAATGTCAAAAACTCATGCAGTCCTGTCAAACACAGAGTCTTCTGATTATAATAAGACAGAGAGACTTAAATAGAAAACCTGAGACAAACAAAAAGTCACGTACAGTCGAACCGTATTGAAAGAAATAAGAAAAATAAGTGTTCGGTGTCGTGAAATGGATCCTCCATAAAAATACGATTGAATAACAAAAACCTATAGGTATTCAATATGTACTTTTACATAATATTTTTCTTATTCACCAGAAGTACCTACATATATTCTTTGGCAAGAAGTTCGTCACAGTAACACTCGTGTTCACACATTGTTTGCAGTTCGCTCCCACCGCTCCGACCGCTCCGCTTGCTCAGCTCTCGTGAAATAAATCACGCGGAGCTGTAAACATAAAAAACTAGCTTCTGCTCACAACTTCTTCCGCGTACAATTTCTTATCCCCCGACTCACCCCGTCACATCGCATCGCCTGCCCGCGCTATTACTTCGTTTTCGCTTAGCGTTATTTCTGATGTTTTTTTATTTGCTCGGGTCTTTAGACTCCTAACGATATCTTAAACAACCTTGTAGCCTTCCTCAAGAATTTGGCTACCAAATGCAAAAAGAAGTTTTCAAATCCAACTAGTAACTCCAGAGATTAGCGCGTTCAAACAAAAACAAACAAACTCTTCAGCTTCTATGTTCTATGTGACGGGACTTGGTTTCCGCACTTGATCCTGCATGTGGACCATTGTACGTAACTCTTCAGCTTTATTATTAGTATATAGATTGCAGTTCGGATCCCGCATAAGCTTTTGTACGTAAACACATGGCGTTGTTCCATCTGTTCAGACACGGCCATTGTTTGTCCTTGTGGTAGGTACCTACATGAATAACATATAAGAAGTCAGTGACATTGAAATTTGTTTCCTTTGTTTGTCTGATCAAATAAACATAAATCTCCTGAAAGTTCATAGTCCGAATGTTAAAAGTGAATACGGCCTGTTCAAAATATAAGAGAACGGTTTCTCCTAGTAACCGAGTAAGCCAAAATATTCAGGACGTAAACTCTGTTGATGATAGGGACTGGAAACCTGATTTTGAGGGTTGAAATAAACATTGGATTCGTTTTGTTGATAACAGATTTATTTAAGAGGATACGGAATTTTAAAAAAGACAAACGGGACGATATAACATCGTTTAAAAAAAAATCGTCGCTTTAAAAAGATGTTCAGTTTCTATCGCCTCATAGCGTTTATTTTAGACAACAAGCTAAGAAAATGTTTTCTTATATCTAAACTGTCAGACTAACTGAAATTGGAACCATGCCCAGTAGCGATATGTGGGACAACTTTGGAGCCTAATACTAAGCTTCGCAAACTATGAGTCGAAGGCAAAGCATGCACAGCTTTTAAATAATACTTTTGACGTGAATACGTCTTTAAATTTACTTTTATAGTGGGAGATACCCAGAATACTGATGATAACATAGTGGCAGCCAACCAGAAAACTGATGATAACATAGTGGCAGCCAACCAGACAACTGATGATAACAAAGTGGCAGCCAACCAGACAACTGATGATAACATAGTGGCAGCCAACCAGACAACTGATGATAACAAAGTGGCAGCCAACCAGACAACTGATGATAACAAAGTGGCAGCCAACCAGACAACTGATGATAACATAGTGGCAGCCAACC
The DNA here is from genome assembly GCA_947568875.1 of Fissipunctia ypsillon. Classification (NCBI taxonomy): domain Eukaryota; kingdom Metazoa; phylum Arthropoda; class Insecta; order Lepidoptera; family Noctuidae; genus Fissipunctia; species Fissipunctia ypsillon. Next base: position 486,382 of record OX387662.1, read on the forward strand.
AGACAACTGATGATAACAAAGTGGCAGCCAACCAGACAACTGATGATAACATAGTGGCAGCCAACCAGACAACTGATGATAACATAGTGGCAGCCAACCAGACAACTGATGATAACAAAGTGGCAGCCAACCAGACAACTGATGATAACATAGTGGCAGCCAACCAGACAACTGATGATAACATAGTGGCAGCCAACCAGACAACTGATGATAACATAGTGGCAGCCAACCAGACAACTGATGATAACATAGTGGCAGCCAACCAGACAACTGATGATAACATAGTGGCAGCCAACCAGGCAACTGATGATAACATAGTGGCAGCCAACCAGACAACTGATGATAACATAGTGGCAGCCAACCAGACAACTGATGATAACAAAGTGGCAGCCAACCAGACAACTGATGATAACATAGTGGCAGCCAACCAGACAACTGATGATAACATAGTGGCAGCCAACCAGACAACTGATGATAACAAAGTGGCAGCCAACCAGACAACTGATGATAACATAGTGGCAGCCAACCAGACAACTGATGATAACATAGTGGCAGCCAACCAGACAACTGATGATAACAAAGTGGCAGCCAACCAGACAACTGATGATAACATAGTGGCAGCCAACCAGACAACTGATGATAACATAGTGGCAGCCAACCAGACAACTGATGATAACATAGTGGCAGCCAACCAGACAACTGATGATAACATAGTGGCAGCCAACCAGACAACTGATGATAACATAGTGGCAGCCAACCAGACAACTGATGATAACATAGTGGCAGCCAACCAGACAACTGATGATAACATAGTGGCAGCCAACCAGACAACTGATGATAACATAGTGGCAGCCAACCAGACAACTGATGATAACAAAGTGGCAGCCAACCAGAAAACTGATGATAACAAAGTTGGGGGAGACAGTTTTGTGTTGCAGCTACATAATTCACTCGATAGATAAAGGATCAAAGAATTAGTTACGTTGGGTGGTGACGTCGACACATCACGTGCGGCAGAAGGGGAAGCGCCGCCATTTTGAGGTCGTTTCGATGTCACATTATTTCTGTTTAGTATAAATTTTGTCTCGGAGAAGATACGAACGTCGTTTGAGCTTCAATCGTCAGCTCTCGTCAAGATCTATCGAGTTCATAAAAAAAAAATGAAAAATACCTTAAATTTTTGAAATCGTTGTCACTGTCTTTGGTTGAAGTCGGTTGTTTTTTTTTTTTGCAAAAAGTTTCTGATTTTCACTTTTTAGTTGTGGTACCTACCTCACACAAAGTCGTATACCACTTATTTTAATGTTAACAGTGACAGGAAATTATTATAACATCATCAACATACACTACATGGAAATATACGTATTATTGAAGCTAACTCAAAAACCACTCATCAGAATTTGACCAAATTTATATGGGACAAATCTGGAAGATTGAAGATTCCTTTCAAAGAATTAATTGAGTAATTGATATTTTACAAACCTATTATACCGTTCTACCTACTAATGATTGAGTAATAAATATGGTATAAACCTATACAAGTAAAAAACTATATAAATTCTCACAATTGAGAGCAAAGCTCTTTTACTCAATACTTGGATTGAAATATATATTTTAAATCTCGAACGCTAGGCGGAATTGAGTTCCCCAATCTTACAGCATGGACAGAGGAGGAATAAGAATAGTAGCTTATTGTATTTTTGAAAATCGCTAACGCAGGTAGGAAGGATGAGACGGGTTGTGTAAGATGTTGAAGAGGAGACATAAAATTCGAGTGTTCCTGCGAAGGTGGATTGGGAGCCACTTCAGTTCCTTGCGAAGGTGATAAACATGGTCTTACTTTCGCAGACCAAAACAAAGCGAATGCTCAAGTTTTGCAAGCGCTCAAGCTTGTTTAATAGCTCCTCAGTAGCACCCAGGTAACAGGTGTCAGTATAATCTACAATCAGCCGAATAAGTGTCTGTGCCAAAGAAATTTTAGTCTTCAAGGACAGGAGCCTTTGAAGGCATTTCAGCAAATGAAACGAGAAATTTACATTTCTACTGACCTCATTGACCTGAGCACGCCACAAAAGATTGGAGTCAATAATAACACCCAAATCTTTGGCGGATTTGCTATAGTCAATGAAAACACCATAGAGATATAATTTACACACTTCTTTTATGGGGTACTGTGTAAAATGTTATAATAAATTACCTCTCGATATTCTTCAACTAAATGAGAAGCAATTTAAAACATGCATTAAACGCACATTATGTAGACAAGCATATTATATGTTGAATGATTATATCATAGATAAAAATGCTTGGCTAAATGCTGGTCCTGCTCCACAGCCACTTGGGCTTTGTTAAATTTTTTTTTTGTTTGGTAGAAATGCGTCCCTTTTTTTTCTGACATTATGTTATTACTATAGACTTATTGACTATATATAGACTATAGATTTAGTGTTTACTAATCTTTTAATACAATCATTGCAAACTATAGTTTTGTATAAACTATAGTTTAGCTTCTAAAAGCATCTTTTCAATTTTGTAAATGTGAGTACCATGGAGCGGTTTTATGTTATGATGTAGGTATGTTGACTTGAAAGAGTATGGCAGTTGAGAGTATGTCATGCTCACTTAAATGTCTCGCTGATGGTGGCGCGTGTGTTGGATCATTCGGTTCCCTACAAAATGGTTGAGCTGGATGGTGCTGATCCACGCGTCATGTTCGTGAACGGGCGCCGTCAGTGGAGACTGGTCATCTCTTAGCTGCCAGGGATTATTTTTAATCTTATATTTTAAATTGTTTTAATTATCTATTTTTTACATTTTTCTCACATATAGAAGCAACAAGAACAGTAACAATGTACCTACCCAGGATTTTGTAACAATTTTGATTTAAAAGAGTGTCCATGGAGTTTCTTGCCCATTCTTCTCCATAGGGATCTACGTTTTGGAATGGGCGACTAGCTTCAATTTTCTGACTAACTGACCGACTCTTTGACAATTCAAAAGTGCCTGTAATTGGTTTAATTGAAATAAATGCTTTGAGTTTGAGTTTGACAGGTTTTCCATTTTGCAATTTATCTACAAGTTATACTTGGACGGCCTGACGTCGCCTTTGCATACCTCATGCCTTAAATACTCTCAACTTGAGACTAAGAAAGTACTCTTGTCTAACCTAAGCGTCACATTAGCATCCCGTATTTTCTCCAATACGGCCTTGAGACGGTGCAATGCATCATCATAATTTTCAGCATAAACGAGAATATCATCTAAAAATGCTGTCGCAAATTGGAAATGTAAAGAATTGAGAATATTGTCCATTGCGCGCTGAAACACTAACGGCGCATTCACCAATCCAAAGCTCATACGCGTATATTGGTGTGTTATGAACGCTGTAAACTGTTTACAATCATCAGAAAAATGAATGCAATGATAGGCTGACTTAATATCAAGACAGGTGAAAACGCGTTGTTTGGATAGCCGGTCTAGCTGATCTTATATTACGGGTAAAGGATGCCGTTCCTTTTAAGTAATTTTATTTGCACGGTAATCCACGCACATGCGTACTTCACCCGCCTTCCCTTCACTTTTTGGGGACCAATATGACGGAACTGGTATATGAGGAATTTGATTCCTCCACAATTCTTTTACTCAATAAGTCTAATACAATATCACAGACTTTCTCCCGGTCTCCTAAAGACATTCGATACGGATGGTAATAAATAAGCTTCGTATCAGTTAATTCAATGTGCATTTGGACTGAACGTTTTCCAATTTTATTTTCACTACCCGAAAAACAATCAGAATAATCGTGCAGTAAAAATTCAAGGTTAGTCTCGACATTTGGTTCCAGGTAATCACCTATTTTGTATTTATTTTTATCGTCCGTAATCGTCACTCGCGCCACGCATCGGTTGCGCGGTAGTTTTATGACCTCATTATAAATATTAATTACGTTAAAGACAACTTTGCCATCAATAACCTCGGTGTCGCATTTGGGAATAATACACTCCCCCGTCGGCGTATTATATTCAGTAGCATGCAGTGTAATCGAATCAGAGACAAAATCAAAACAAGATAACAGTATTTTATTTACACCGAGTTGCAAAATTACTTCGTCATCCGAAACCAACTTGACGCACTCAAGTTCACTACATGCACCAGGTAGTTCGAAAAATTGATTTGCATTAAATATCTTTAAAGATGTCGGTGTTTTATTCACATATACGGTAGAATACTCTGTAAAAGGCTGACCTATTATAGTGCCAATATCTTGAGCAGAGTCAGGTACTATGAAAGCCTTACAATCACAAGTACCTCGTCCACTCGAATCTTAACAACTACCACACCGATCGGATTGGTTTTTGAGCAAAACAATATCTTCGCAAGGAATTCTTCTAATTTTAATCGACTAGCTACTGATTCTGTTACTGTGACGCAAGCGCTTCCAAAATCAATAAAACCATATACAGAGAAATCATTAATTTTTACGGTTGTGTAATATTTCGAACTACCCGACGCATCAGTGATAATGCGCATAGTATGACATTGTTTGTCATTTTCTTTATTAGAAATTGTACGACGATTTTTAACTTGATGATATTCTTCTTTTATGTGACCGGTTTTGCCACAGTAACTACATTTATTTTTATTTTAAGTAATTTTATTATTTCAATTAAACCAATACATAATATTTACATAATATATAAGCTAACAGACTTAAAATAATAATTATTTTTTTTATTTTTTATTTTTATTTTATTAGATAGGAACAACAAACAGCTACAAAATGTAATTTTACAAGCAGAAAAACATAAATAATTTAAGTAATAATGTAGCCCACAGCGCTGTCCACAGATTACCATTAATAAATAAAACCTTACAGTCACTAGGAGGTGAACTGTTCATGCGTGACAGTTACACTAATGCAACGAAAGCAATAAAAAAAAAATTGTATTTAAAAACAATAACAAAAATTTAAAAATTTAGTCTTTGAGTTCAAGTGCCTCATACAAAAGACTACGAAACCTTTTCAAAGTGCACGCAAATATATCTACTTGTTCGAATGCTTCGTTATAGGTTGCTGCCATTCGCCGAATTGGTGAACGGAGACCAGTGTTTGATCGGCAAGTACCTACTGCAAAGAGCTTGCCCGCACGCACCCGCCTTCTATGGACAGTTCTGGGAACTGCATAGCACAATACATTATTTAAAGCTATACAGTCAAAATTGCCATTAACAAATTTATACAATGTTATTGCCTCTAATTGCCTACGTCTAGAGCTCAGTGTCAAAAGTCTGTATTTACTGAGTAACTGATTATACTCTAAATAGGTTTTGTGACACCTGTAGTGCATTGCACGAAGATATCTACGTTGGACGTTTTCTATCATGTCAGTGTACTTGCCATAGTACGGGTTCCAGATGGTAACAGCATATTCGAGCTGGGGACGGACTAGTGTTTTATACAGGCAGAGGTACGAAGAGGTCCGCTTAAAGTCATGAGTGGATCTCATAATAAACCCATACATTTTATATGCTTTATTTACGATTTGGTCGATATGCAAATCCAAGCAGAGTTTGGAGTCGAGCAATACGCCAAGATCACGAATCGAACTCACTTTATTCAATAAAGCACCACACAATGAGTATGAAAACCTTATGATGTTTTTATTTTTGGTAAAATTTAGGTAGTTGCACTTGGGAATGCTCAGGTGGAGCTTACTAGAGTAACAATAGTCCGTCAGTCGGTCCAAGTCCTCTTGGAGAAGATAGCAATCCTGAATGCTATGAATAGGTCTGTATACTTTGAGATCATCGGCGTATAACAAAAATTTTTAAAATTATAATATGTACAAATGTAAAAAATATATATATATATATATAATTATAGGGCATCAAAAAATTCGTCCGCATCGCTGTCAACAGGAAAAGTGCCCAAAAGGCTGGCAGCATTGCCACGTTGTATGGCGATGCTGATTCTTTGGCCAAAGAATAGGCCAGCCCTTTGGTCACGTGAAGAGTCGACCAACCGCTTGGAGATGTCTCGGAAAACCAAGTGGGCACTCGGACCCCATGGCCCTAGTGTTTCAACCCCAAACGGCTCGAACATATAACTCCCAAAAAGATCGGAATATTTTCGCCGTTTGAGGTTTTCCGCACCTGCAGCAGCCGCCCCAGCACAGCCCGCCGTACTAGGAAGATGGGATGGCGCAAGGGTGTCGACACATGTTGCATCCCACACCAAAGGCCTGCCTAACTTCCAAGGCATTATGGTCATTCCGTCTGGTCTCTTGCCATCGTCGCGTGCCAAGCCGTTGGGTTCTAAAACAGCTGGCACCCCGGCGGTGACAAGAGCACGACGGATAATGTCATTAATGCTGGCGTGCCGTGCTATCCGGCCTGCGCTCTTACTACAAGACAGGCCATGATGTCCGAGGCAGTCAACGGCTTCACCGCACTGGCAGCGATGTGGAGCCCCGCAAGGAGCGCCCAGACGCAGACAGGTAGCGAGCCGGAAGGTGGAGTCACCCAGCAAAGTGCCTATGTTGGGTGACGGTAGTGCTTGAAGCCAGAGGCCCGACTCCCATTCACCCACAGCCAGCAGGCGGGCACGCTCAGCAGTATTGGTGGACGTATTGATAAGATTATTCCGTACCAACCTGCAGAGCGGCTCATCCCACTGTCTCTGGGAAGATGGGTTCACGGGCCGATCTGTATCCGGGCAAGTTGCTATCCAGGCGTTCACCGCATCACTCAAGCATGGCACTTCAGAGTCGACCAGGGAGGGAGCTAAAATTTTCCCCGTCAACTTTTCAGTGCTGTGGACAGAGGACAGGAACGCCGGTAAGCTAATACTGGTAATTTTGCGGACGCCGAGGCCGCCAAAACGGATGGGTAGTGTGGCTTGAAGCCACGCTCGGTCGTCCAAGGCCACATTTAAAATAGATGTTAGCGTGTTGCGAATAATTTGGTCAATTTTGTCCAACAGATGTGGCTGCTTCCATAAAGGGGAAGAACGTAGAAAAAATATAAAATTTGGGCCAAAACAACAGTATCTTATCAAGGTGAATGCCGAATGTAAATTAATTTTGGAGAGTCTGTCCGAAATGTCGTTGAAGTTTTTGATTTTTTCGTCGATAAAAGGAGAAAAGCTGTCTTCTAAAATTGGGGAACCTAGGAGGTGCAGTGAACTTTTTTCTAAAAATTTTATTTGTGGGGCTATTGCATTAAATTTATCTAGGGTCAATTGTCTGTCAGTAATGTCAGGAAGATAGATTTCACATTTTGAGGGGTTAAGGTCCAAGCCAATAGATTTAAATTCCTGTTTGAGAAGTTGTAGGTCTTTCAAAACGGTGTCTGCATCACCTCCTAGAGTTCCATCGTCTAAATACCACACGTTAAATTTTGAATTTAGTTTCTGGATAATTGGATGAATAGCCAAGCTGAAAATGACTGGCCCGAGAGGGTCACCTTGTTGGCATCCTACTGCAGATTCCAAAACATTGTCCTTGTATAATAATTTGGAAGGGTACCTGTAACATTGCCACATAAAACCATAAATTTCGGGTAGTTCCTTTTTGACTTCAGCCAACAAAGTGTCCCTGTTTACAGAGTTAAAGGCGTTCTTCACGTCAACCTTGAGGATGACCTCACCTTTGTTGAAGTTTAAAAAGGTGGAAAGGGCATGTACGGCAGCCTCACAGCCCCCTTTCGAGCCAAAACCAAGCTGCAGGGGCTGAAACTTAGCTGTAAGCGTTTCGCTGTAAAGCTTACAGCATATTTTGGCTGCCGTACGCCTGTAGGTGCACCCAACGGCGATGGGACGGATGCCGCCGTCCTTCTTGCGCAGGGCGCATAAGTTGGCCCCGTACAAGACATCCACGACGGCCTCGTTCACACCGCCGGTGAGCATGAGGTTAATCAGGGCCGCAAGCTCCTTCAAAAATGACTCACCAGCTTCCCCGGCGCCTGAACTCAGTAGATCCTTTAGATGTTGTGGAGTCAGGCCGTCGAGGCCGCCGGCGGAACCACTTCGAAAGGAGCTCACGGCTGCAATCAACTGGGGGGCCGAAACGTTTAGGAAGATTGAATTTAGGTCGGGAGAGTCAGGTGGGTCGGGAAAGGTGAGACCATCCGCAGGCGCTGGGTGTTTACTCTCTAGAGCTGTTAGCGTTTCTGAAGAGTAAGGCGCCACCACATCACTGCTGAACAATATCCTGGCCGCTCCCCTGATGTCACCTTCACTTAATTTGGATTCCACATGTGAACATAAGCCTTTTTGCGATTGATTGTTAAATGCAGGTAATTTTGAATCTAAAATTATGGTCGAATTGTTGCAGTTGTCTTTAATTTGCTTCGTTAAGGTTGTTTTAGTTGCCAAATTTTTTTAGACATGTAGAATCCTATAAGGGAAGGTGAGTAATTGCTCCCAGGCACTTTGTGAGTTCTCCTGAGTCGCAAGACGGAGACATCGCGTCAAACTTAGCGCAACAGACTGTCTCGCGCCCCGGGGAACTCTCTTTAAAACCGGGGTAGAATTTTTTAATTTTGCTAGCGTTTGCCACAAGGTTTGGTCTGGAGGTGTTGATGTTGGGGATGTGGCTGGGGGGCACAATGGTACACTATGTGGTTTGTGGATCTTGCCATAGTGTATCCTCAGCCCCCTTTCGCCTTTAAAAAAGCGTGCCTGTGAGCAATACGGGCATCTCACCAGCTGGACATCGAGCGATGTGACAGGTTGACTGGCACTATTTCCGACGTCGCTACTGCCGTTATTGATCATAAATAACTTATATAATGTTCCACTTACCTATATAAAAATAAAATAAACTATATAAACAACACGCACTAAAACTAAACACATTATTTACAAAAAATGTCACTAATGACGGAGTGTCACCGTTTGACGACTGCGGCGCAGCCGCGCTCGGGGTCTGAGGCGCCGAGCACACAGGGTGCAGCCTTCGCAGCCGTCGCCCTGATCACTGATTCTATTTTTTTATACAAAATACTCCGATGCAAAATTGATTGTCCCCAGTTACTAAGCAAGTTCCAATTTAGGGCTCCTGCTAGGCTCCCTCATGGTCCTATTACTCCTTTTACATCCCCCACTCCGTAGAACAGTACTCGGCGCGAGTTCTGTCGTCTCTTTGGCTCTTTAAACCGTTAAACAGTTACAGCGATCTTGTTGATGTGCACTCTGACTCATTTGGCAAGTTCCACAGAATAACTGTTAACAATGTTTAAATTTTTATTTCCTTCCCTTTAACCGATTCGTTGCGGCTCCCGTTTTCGAAAACTTCTAGCTGTGGCGGCGAATAAATATTTTTGATTTTCCATTTTTTTTAGAATTAAATCGAACTATGTAGTTCGTCAATTGTCAATTCAAATTCACTTAATTTTAAGTTAAACATTAGTTTTGTCTTGACCGTGGTTGCTACAGAATACACACACCAAAGTTGTTCTGTCTTGCTTCCGAGATTTATTAATACACTTATTTGCAGTGTGGCCTCGCCGTTTGCAAATATTACACTTTAATTGGTCGTCACAATGACTATTGTATTTTTTATTGCAATCAACATTAACGCCTGCGGGGCGCCTAAACTAAAGTGAATTTCTGTAACCCACTTAACCTCCAATGATGAAACCTGATGGGTCTCTGTAGGTGAGAAAGCAAATCTATTTGCATCTCTCTTTGCAAGCAATTCATGTTTGGACGCTGGCTGCAAGCAACCCTGGATACACTGCACCTCATTGTGACTCCTCGATGCCGGTGATCACAGTTCACATTAAAGAGGTCCTAAGAGTATTGTACAGTCTATACGTGAACAATGCCAGTGGGCCTGACGGCATTCCAGCGAGGGTGTTGAGGCAATGTGCGATTGAACTGTCTCCTGTGTTGACACGTTTGATCCACCTCTCTCTTAAAAAAAGGACGGTACCAAAATCCTGGAAGCTTGTAAATGTGCAACCAGTGCTCAAAAAGGGCAACCGTGCAACTTGCGTCTCGGTCTCACCGTACGGCGGCTTTCAGGGGTAGTTTTCGATACGCGGCATCGAAGATTTGGAATAATCTACCACCACCCATTCGATCTTCTAACTCGATTAATGCCTTCAGAGGCCGCTTGCAACAGTACCTAACTGACGAACAACGGAAATTGGACATGGTAAATATAAATGTGTCACTCATATAATGTAGTCTATATTACAGTGACAAGTGTTATATATTACTTAAACTCACCAAATGTAATCAAGATGTGAGATCACGGAACAATGCTGCCTCTTTTCAACCTTAAGTGTAGGTGGACATTGATTCGTGCATTTTACAAAAGGAAAATAAAATAATAATTTACTTATTATGACAGTCCAACCCTACAGAAAATAACATAGTCAATTCTTGTTACGTATATTTTAAACTAGTAAACTTACCTTCCTAAGCTTATTATTACTTTTTATCACTCTTTTTGGCGTTGTAAACATAAACATAACTTTTGGAATAACTACTATGCTCGTGTTTGTGTCTAATAATATCGCTTATCGTGCTCATATTTATATTTATTAAAATACCCGCACACGAAATATAGTATAATCCATATTATTTTTAAATGTGCAAGCTAGACCGGTAGTTCGTGCGTCACAGGAGGCTGCATGCAGCGCACTGTGATTGCCTCGGACTTTATGATTTACCGGAAACCGGATGATACCAGTATTTTTAATTTTTTTTATTTCTTGTATTGTAGTTGTACCGCATGTACTGTTTACTATATTATCATAATTTTTCCGTAACATTATTCTTATTTATATATATATTTTCTCTCATATACTACTTTCATTTTAAACTAACATTGACATTCGTACACTCACCATTTAGGTTCATTTGAAAACCAGCGTCGGGCACCATTGTTGTCCGACATTATGCTGAAATGGGCCTATTTGGCGCAGCCGTGAGTCGCACAGTATTTACCTACATGCTTTTTTTTTTTTTTTTTGGCTTTGATGTAGGTAATTGTACTTTTTAAATATTGTTAGTTTTAAGTTCTTTTTCTTTGTTTCCTTTCATGATACTGTGTGCACTTGTGGCATGTGCCAATAAACGTTTTTTCTTTCTTTCTTTTCTTTCTTTCTTTCTTTCAGATCCTATCCATTACCGTCCGATCGCCATTACCTCCATTTGTACAATGATGCTGTATCCAGACCCAGCCGGAAAGTGCATATGCTTAATGTTCCTAGGCGTAGAATTAAATTGTTTTCAAATAATGTATACTGCATGTCCATTACTGTCTACAACAAATTACCTGACATCTTCAAAACTCTCAGCCTCAGAATATTTAAACGTAAATTATTTGACTTCCTTTTAAGCAAATGTTATTATTCGACTGAAGGTTTTATGAACGAAAAATTACCTAAATAATAATTGCCCATAAATCATATTTTATCTCCTTGACTTCATTGAATTTTGACTTATATAAACTCTTTCTAAATTATTATTCAATTTATTTTGTAATTCTTATTATTAATAATTGTATGTACCTGATAACGTAATGATAATAACATAATTTTACCAACAATATTTGTACGCCGGAAACGGCAGAATATTATGGACGTAATATATTATAATGCACGTAACAGCTTTGTACAATATTCTGACAAATAAATGCATTCTATTCTATTCTATTCTATTCATTCTGTGCAAGGTTATGGAAAGGGTGCTGAACAATAAGTTGCTGACCTACCTTGAAAACAATGATCTCCTCAGTGACAGACAATATGGCTTTCGCCGGGGACGGTCAACTGGCGATCTTTTTGTGTATGTCACGCACTGCTAGGGCCGTGGCCATCAAGAAACACAGCGAAGCACTTGCTGTATCGTTTGATATCTCGAAGGCCTTAGACAGGGTCTGGCACGCTGGTCTACTCGGCAAGCTCCTGCTTATGGCATCCCTGCTGATTTTTGTAGCTAGATATCAGACTTCCTTAGTTAACGGTCGATCAGAGTAGTCGTTGACGGCTGCTCTTCCGACCTTATGGCTATTGATGCCGGAGTTCTTTAGGGGTCTGTTCTCTCTTCAACTCTTTTCTTGCTACACATCAATGACCTACTTTAGCCTGGTATTGTTGGGTACACATATGACAGCACAGTTTCAGAGAGATACTTGTCCAGCGCAAAAACCAGCGGGGCTGAAGTTCGTTTCTTGAGAGAGGCCATAGTAGAGCGGACAGATTTGACCTTAAGCCTTGTCTCCCAGAGGGGTGATGATAATCTGGTCTCTTTTAACGCCAACAGAACACAGGCGTGTCTTTTTATCGTTAAAAGGAGTCGTTTCGACCAAACTCCTACGTTTCGGGGTACACCTGTTCCTGTTACTGATCGGCTCGAGCTCCTAGGCCAACATATACATGGAGTTGACATCATGTCTCAACTTCGGTGCAACCAAACTGGTGCTCAAACTGCGGCCAAGAAACTGGGCATCCTAAATAAGGTGAAGCGATACTTTACGCCTGGACAGCTTCTTACTCTCTACAAAGCGCAAGTACGATCCTGCATGGAGTATTGCAGCCACCTTTGGGATGGCTCAGCTAAATACCAACTTGCCGCGCTTGACTCGGTGGAACGCAGAGCTAAGAGGCTCATTGGTGACGTAAGACTGGTGGGTGCCAAGCTTCACAGCTTGGCTCATCGCCGCAAGGTTGCCTGCTTGTCGGTCTTCTACAGATTGTACTTCGGTGAGTGTGCTCGAGAACTCCACGACCTCATTTCGCCGGCCCCCTTCTACCATCGGACATCTAGACGCACTGCAAATTTCCATCCCTACCTAGTTGTTATTCCGCCAATTCGCACTAAGCGTTTCCTAATGTCTTTTGTAATGCGCATAGCAAAGGAGTGGAACTCTCTGCCTGCGTCTGTGTTTCCAAACGTATACAACCCCGATCTTTTCAAAGTGACAGCTAGCGAGCGAGCTTAACCAGAAGAAGCCTGTTCAAGACTTCTTCTGGGTAAGCTCGCTCCATCGCCGACTTTGTCTCTGTCATCTCTGACCTACACTAGAGTCAAGAGCAAACCTATCTCATATTAAAAAAAGAGACCGAACGCCTCGGTGTAATAATTATGCCAGCTAAGCCCGCCGCCCGCGCGTTGCTATCTTCGCAGTTGTCAACTCATGACGACTCTCGAGCGCCACCCATTTGCCTTATATTTTGAATGCAAGATTTTGGGGAGACAATAAAGTTGCATTATACTCGTATAGTATCGAAACCACAAAATTACAATTGGTCGTGCAGTGCTGATTCCGACAGTTAATTAAATTAGCCCAACGCACTCCACTTCCCAATATGGGTCTCGGTTCTCAGATACCGATTAATATAGCCGTTAAAGCTGGTAACTCGACTCGAAGTGTAAGTTCCCTAAATCGGTGTTCTACAACATAAAAGACGAAAGATTTCGGTAAAACTTGTATATAAAATTTATTTCACTTTGTTTGAAGTTAAAAAAATAGATAAAATGTGGATTATTATTCATAGCTTACAAGCCATGCGCCCGATAGGATTACCCAGCGGCAAAAATGTTCATAGTTTACAAGCCATGCGCCCGATGGGATTACCCAGCGGCAAAAATGTTCATAGCGTACAAGCCACGCACCCGATGGGATTACCCAGCGTCGAAATTGTTCATAGCTTACAAGCTATGCACCCGATGCGATTACTCAGCGGCAAAAATGTTCATAGCTTACAAGCCATGCGCCCGATGGGATTACTCAGCGGCAAAAATGTTCATAGCGTACAAGCCACGCACCCGATGGGATTACCCAGCGGCGAAATTGTTCATAGCTTACAAGCTATGCGCCCGATGGGATTACTCAGCGGCAAAAATGTTATAGCTTACAAGCCATGCGCCCGATGGGATTACCCAGCGGCAAAAATGTTCATAGCGTACAAGCCACGCACCCGATGGGATTACCCAGCGGCGAAATTGTTCATAGCTTACAAGCTATGCGCCCGATGGGATTACTCAGCGGCAAAAATGTTATAGCTTACAAGCCATGCGCCCGATGGGATTACCCAGCGGCAAAAATGTTCATAGCGTACAAGCCACGCACCCGATGGGATTACCCAGCGGCGAAATTGTTCATACCTTACAAGATATGCGCCCGATGGGATTACCCAGCGGCAAAAATGACGAACTTCTATAATAACTTTTATCTCCTATTTAACCCCATTAGGGGATGAATTTTCAAAAATCCTTCTTTTATGCTCACCTTCGTTACACAACATGTATATGGAACTCTATTGCTAAAGTTCATGCTGCTTTCTTCATTATTCGTTCAGACCCAGCGCTTGAGGATTTGCGTTGTCCGTCAGTGAATGAATGAATTTAAGAATTGTATTATGTAGATATGTAGCCTGTTTTTCGTTATAATGTTGAGGCCACCACAGTCAAAACTTCATTTTATTTTTATTATATTAATTTAATATCACCAAGAGACAACATTTTGCATTTTTTTTTTGTTTGTGCTCGGTTGATGGCAATAGGCTCGCCACCTACCATGGCCACCAACATGGGAATTAAACATAACTGGCGAAATGTGGGTGTTCTATAGTACACCTCTGCCCAACCCTTCGGGGAAACAAGGCGTGATGTTTCAACATTTTGCAAAATTAAGCTAATTTCAATTGTTTTAAATAGCCAATGATACCTATCCACTTATCTTTTCGTGCCACGTATACGTTCGTGCTACGTTTACGTTCATCTTAGAGGATGAATCGAGATATGTCCCCTCGTAGCGAGCTGGCACCCGAGACATAGGAGAACTTGACCCAGTTGGGGCTGAGTGAGATGACGTGGAGTACCGCGACACGACGGTCTGACTGTCACGACGCGAGCTCAGGAAATAAATCTTATTTCAGAATACGGGTTTGAATGTACGTTGCTTTTGGATTTCTCTTTTTTTTCTTGAGGTTTATTTTGTATATACATGGTTTATATTTGCCGAATGTTTGGGGGTGTAACATGCGGCATTTGGGATTGTATGATAGTTAACTAGCACTTCTCCGCGCGAATTGTGTACTTTCCCAGAACTTCATCTCCCCCTCCACCCACTTAAATGGGTAGTTTTGGAAAATGAATAGTTACGATCTTAATTATCTAAAGAAGTATTTGTCAACTTTTAAGTTTCTAAACCGAAGAAATTGAATTTTTCAAGCAAACTACATATGTTCCATCTTTTCACCTTCTTTCATGCGATAGAGAACTGATACTTTTTTCACGGATTCATTTAAAAATGTTGTCAAAGTACAGCATTAATTTAAATAAACGTATGTTTTATTTAAACAACAGAATACCGTAGCACCTTCGTAGTACTTTCGTAGCGGTGTAGTGCGGCTACGAAATACTACGCGCTGGGGACTGGCCAAGACATTTATGTTTATGAACGTTTAACTGCGTGATATAAGCATGGTAGACATTCGAATGGAAAGTATTTTACTTAACATATTATAACATTACGCCCGTAATTATCGAAGGGTTAGGCAGAGGTGTTTCAATAGATTTATGTATGTATGTTATAATTTATGAAAATCCCTGATTATTGATACCCTTTATAAAGAGGTATAATATATTAAATTAGTGCAGCGGCCGACAACAGAGGCATTGATGGACGAACGTAAAAATGTGGGCCGAGGCGAAGCTGAGGCACACACACGTGAGTCCATCAATGCCTGGTTGCAGCCGAGGCTTGTGTAGTACTTTTCTCAAATAATGCGCGGAAATTCAACAATAAATTATACATTCCAGAATCACTGACGCACAACAATATTTTTTCACGGCCAATATGCTCATTTGTTTCTTTTAACTTTAAACAGCTCTATTTGCTGCCGGTTCGAGATTTAAATAAAATCTCTGATAAGTCACCTCCTTGGTGGAATGTGTCGAAGTAACAGGTTCGTTACATTTTTAAATTACACGACAGATATGAGTTTTCATAGTAACTTATTCGGCCGCTAAATACAACAGATATGGATTTTCATACTAACATTGCCGGCCGCTGCTCGCAAGTATTTGACCAGTACAGCATTTTCGATTTATTTCGAAGAAGGTTGTCAAAATCAATCAATCAATCTACCTAGCCTTTTCCCAACTATGTTGGGGTCGGTTTCCAGTCTAACTGGATGCAGCTAAATACCAGTATTTTACATGGAGCGACGGCCTATCTGACCTCCACAACCCAGTAACTGGGTAATACGATACCCCTTTGTTGTCAGATTTTCGGGCTTCTGACGACCTGTAACGACTGTCAAAGATCTACGAATGACAGCCGGGACCAACGGCTTAACGTGCTTTCCAAGGTACGGAGTAGTGTCGGTATGTAAAGATGGTCACCCATCCACGGACAACCCCGGCAAGCTTAGCTTAACCTGATGGTTCGACCCGTGTGGCTGTTATTACTTAGCCACGAGCTCTTCTAGAAGGTTGTCAAAATAATGCTCGAATTTCTGAGCATTTTTGAGAAAACATTATTTTAAAGCCAAGCGTACATCAACTAGCCTTGGCGCAACACAAATCTTCATTCAAAATAGTGCCCTGATACATGTCAATCTTTATTCTCGTTGTGAAGTATAGTACTGAGTTTCGAGTTAATCGGACAGCGCGTTAAAATTCTTCCATACAAACTTTGACACCCCCCAATCCCCCTTTAGGTAGTAGAAAAACAAGAATGACAAATTTCATAATGTATTTAGATAAGGTGTTCGTGCCAAGTTTCAAGTTTATTAACTCAAGGAATAAGATTTTTCATACAAACCAAATCCGTCCTTTTCACCCTCTTATAGGTTGAATTTCCAAAAATCCTTTCTTAGTGGATCCTTGCAACATAAATACATACATAAACTCACGCCTTCTTCCCATGGGGGTAGGTAGAAACTACAGAACGTAAACATAAAACTCACAGTTAAAAAACGTTTTTACAAAAGAAAAACAACCGACTTCCAAAAAAACACTACAACGTGAAAAATTACTTTAATTTCGGAAGTCGGTGTTTTTGGATCTGTATTTTAGTTTTTTGCCACTGACTTCTGAAGTTACAGTTATTTTTCACTTTGTAGTGTTTTTTTGGAAGTCGGTTTTTTTTTGCACTTTTTACTGGGTCAGTTTGTAATTTATCTAAGTTAGAATAGCCTAATGTTAACTGCTCATCACCTTTTACAAAATATTGCTTTCCCGATGCAGGGACGTTAATGGTTGAGGAGTTCTCCTGGTACTCACCATCAGATTCACTTCACCATATGCATTGGGACAAGCATAAATTTCTTGGCAACCATATTAAAGTAATCGAATCGCAACCCGTGAAATAGTTGTTATTGAGTAGTTCCGGTGGCCATCTGTGGTCTTCATCATCAGTTCCACTTCACCAAATGATTTTTTTCCGAGAGCAAATGCATGAGTTACTATAAAAAATACTCAAATCGCTATAGATGTGCCTATAATATTTGAAGAGTTTCCTCGATTTCTTCAGGATCCTATCATCAGATCCTGACCTGATGACAATGGGACCATCTGAGAAGTATACCCTTTCAAACAAAAAAGAAAAATCCAGATTGGTCCAGGCATCTTTGAGTAATCGGGGAAAACACAAGAATAAAAAGATTCCGACGAACTGAGAACCTCCTCCTTTTTTTTAAGTCGCTTGAAATGGCATCAACTACCAAAATTTCAAGTTGGTACCCCCCGCGGCCTTTGTGTTGATGAATCAGTCGGGACAAGTAATGTAGAACAGGAGGGAAGGGGGGGAGGTTGATGAATCAGTCGGGACAAGTAATGTAGAACAGGAGGGAAGGGGGGGAGGTTGATGAATCAGTCGGGACAAGTAATGTAGAACAGGAGGGAAGGGGGGGAGGTTGATGAATCAGTCGGGACAAGTAATGTAGAACAGGAGGGAAGGGGGGGAGGTTGATGAATCAGTCGGGACAAGTAATGTAGAACAGGAGGGAAGGGGGGGAGGTTGCTGAATCAGTCGGGACAAGTAATGTAGAACAGGAGGGAAGGGGGGGAGGTTGATGAATCAGTCGGGACAAGTAATGTAGAACAGGAGGGAAGGGGGGGAGGTTGCTGAATCAGTCGGGACAAGTAATGTAGAACAGGAGGGAAGGGGGGGAGGTTGCTGAATCAGTCGGGACAAGTAATGTAGAACAGGAGGGAAGGGGGGGAGGTTGCTGAATCAGTCGGGACAAGTAATGTAGAACAGGAGGGAAGGGGGGGAGGTTGATGAATCAGTCGGGACAAGTAATGTAGAACAGGAGGGAAGGGGGGGAGGTTGCTGAATCAGTCGGGACAAGTAATGTAGAACAGGAGGGAAGGGGGGGAGGTTGCTGAATCAGTCGGGACAAGTAATGTAGAACAGGAGGGAAGGGGGGGAGGTTGCTGAATCAGTCGGGACAAGTAATGTAGAACAGGAGGGAAGGGGGGGAGGTTGCTGAATCAGTCGGGACAAGTAATGTAGAACAGGAGGGAAGGGGGGGAGGTTGCTGAATCAGTCGGGACAAGTAATGTAGAACAGGAGGGAAGGGGGGGAGGTTGCTGAATCAGTCGGGACAAGTAATGTAGAACAGGAGGGAAGGGGGGGAGGTTGCTGAATCAGTCGGGACAAGTAATGTAGAACAGGAGGGAAGGGGGGGAGGTTGCTGAATCAGTCGGGACAAGTAATGTAGAACAGGAGGGAAGGGGGGGAGGTTGCTGAATCAGTCGGGACAAGTAATGTAGAACAGGAGGGAAGGGGGGGAGGTTGCTGAATCAGTCGGGACAAGTAATGTAGAACAGGAGGGAAGGGGGGGAGGTTGCTGAATCAGTCGGGACAAGTAATGTAGAACAGGAGGGAAGGGGGGGAGGTTGCTGAATCAGTCGGGACAAGTAATGTAGAACAGGAGGGAAGGGGGGGAGGTTGCTGAATCAGTCGGGACAAGTAATGTAGAACAGGAGGGAAGGGGGGGAGGTTGATGAATCAGTCGGGACAAGTAATGTAGAACAGGAGGGAAGGGGGGGAGGTTGCTGAATCAGTCGGGACAAGTAATGTAGAACAGGAGGGAAGGGGGGGAGGTTGCTGAATCAGTCGGGACAAGTAATGTAGAACAGGAGGGAAGGGGGGGAGGTTGCTGAATCAGTCGGGACAAGTAATGTAGAACAGGAGGGAAGGGGGGGAGGTTGCTGAATCAGTCGGGACAAGTAATGTAGAACAGGAGGGAAGGGGGGGAGGTTGCTGAATCAGTCGGGACAAGTAATGTAGAACAGGAAGGAAGGGGGGGAGGTTGCTGAATCAGTCGGGACAAGTAATGTAGAACAGGAGGGAAGGGGGGGAGGTTGATGAATCAGTCGGGACAAGTAATGTAGAACAGGAGGGAAGGGGGGGAGGTTGCTGAATCAGTCGGGACAAGTAATGTAGAACAAGAGGGAAGGGGGGGAGGTTGCTGAATCAGTCGGGACAAGTAATGTAGAACAGGAGGGAAGGGGGGGAGGTTGCTGAATCAGTCGGGACAAGTAATGTAGAACAGGAGGGAAGGGGGGGAGGTTGCTGAATCAGTCGGGACAAGTAATGTAGAACAGGAGGGAAGGGGGGGAGGTTGCTGAATCAGTCGGGACAAGTAATGTAGAACAGGAGGGAAGGGGGGGAGGTTGATGAATCAGTCGGGACAAGTAATGTAGAACAGGAGGGAAGGGGGGGAGGTTGCTGAATCAGTCGGGACAAGTAATGTAGAACAGGAGGGAAGGGGGGGAGGTTGCTGAATCAGTCGGGACAAGTAATGTAGAACAGGAGGGAAGGGGGGGAGGTTGATGAATCAGTCGGGACAAGTAATGTAGAACAGGAGGGAAGGGGGGGAGGTTGCTGAATCAGTCGGGACAAGTAATGTAGAACAGGAGGGAAGGGGGGGAGGTTGCTGAATCAGTCGGGACAAGTAATGTAGAACAGGAGGGAAGGGGGGGAGGTTGCTGAATCAGTCGGGACAAGTAATGTAGAACAGGAGGGAAGGGGGGGAGGTTGCTGAATCAGTCGGGACAAGTAATGTAGAACAGGAGGGAAGGGGGGGAGGTTGCTGAATCAGTCGGGACAAGTAATGTAGAACAGGAGGGAAGGGGGGGAGGTTGATGAATCAGTCGGGACAAGTAATGTAGAACAGGAGGGAAGGGGGGGAGGTTGCTGAATCAGTCGGGACAAGTAATGTAGAACAGGAGGGAAGGGGGGGAGGTTGATGAATCAGTCGGGACAAGTAATGTAGAACAGGAGGGAAGGGGGGGAGGTTGCTGAATCAGTCGGGACAAGTAATGTAGAACAGGAGGGAAGGGGGGGAGGTTGATGAATCAGTCGGGACAAGTAATGTAGAACAGGAGGGAAGGGGGGGAGGTTGCTGAATCAGTCGGGACAAGTAATGTAGAACAGGAGGGAAGGGGGGGAGGTTGCTGAATCAGTCGGGACAAGTAATGTAGAACAGGAGGGAAGGGGGGGAGGTTGATGAATCAGTCGGGACAAGTAATGTAGAACAGGAGGGAAGGGGGGGAGGTTGATGAATCAGTCGGGACAAGTAATGTAGAACAGGAGGGAAGGGGGGGAGGTTGCTGAATCAGTCGGGACAAGTAATGTAGAACAGGAGGGAAGGGGGGGAGGTTGATGAATCAGTCGGGACAAGTAATGTAGAACAGGAGGGAAGGGGGGGAGGTTGCTGAATCAGTCGGGACAAGTAATGTAGAACAGGAGGGAAGGGGGGGAGGTTGATGAATCAGTCGGGACAAGTAATGTAGAACAGGAGGGAAGGGGGGGAGGTTGCTGAATCAGTCGGGACAAGTAATGTAGAACAGGAGGGAAGGGGGGGAGGTTGCTGAATCAGTCGGGACAAGTAATGTAGAACAGGAGGGAAGGGGGGGAGGTTGATGAATCAGTCGGGACAAGTAATGTAGAACAGGAGGGAAGGGGGGGAGGTTGCTGAATCAGTCGGGACAAGTAATGTAGAACAGGAGGGAAGGGGGGGAGGTTGCTGAATCAGTCGGGACAAGTAATGTAGAACAGGAGGGAAGGGGGGGAGGTTGCTGAATCAGTCGGGACAAGTAATGTAGAACAGGAGGGAAGGGGGGGAGGTTGCTGAATCAGTCGGGACAAGTAATGTAGAACAGGAGGGAAGGGGGGGAGGTTGCTGAATCAGTCGGGACAAGTAATGTAGAACAGGAGGGAAGGGGGGGAGGTTGCTGAATCAGTCGGGACAAGTAATGTAGAACAGGAGGGAAGGGGGGGAGGTTGCTGAATCAGTCGGGACAAGTAATGTAGAACAGGAGGGAAGGGGGGGAGGTTGATGAATCAGTCGGGACAAGTAATGTAGAACAGGAGGGAAGGGGGGGAGGTTGCTGAATCAGTCGGGACAAGTAATGTAGAACAGGAGGGAAGGGGGGGAGGTTGCTGAATCAGTCGGGACAAGTAATGTAGAACAGGAGGGAAGGGGGGGAGGTTGATGAATCAGTCGGGACAAGTAATGTAGAACAGGAGGGAAGGGGGGGAGGTTGATGAATC
The DNA here is from genome assembly GCA_947568875.1 of Fissipunctia ypsillon. Classification (NCBI taxonomy): domain Eukaryota; kingdom Metazoa; phylum Arthropoda; class Insecta; order Lepidoptera; family Noctuidae; genus Fissipunctia; species Fissipunctia ypsillon. Next base: position 507,912 of record OX387662.1, read on the forward strand.
AGTCGGGACAAGTAATGTAGAACAGGAGGGAAGGGGGGGAGGTTGCTGAATCAGTCGGGACAAGTAATGTAGAACAGGAGGGAAGGGGGGGAGGTTGATGAATCAGTCGGGACAAGTAATGTAGAACAGGAGGGAAGGGGGGGAGGTTGCTGAATCAGTCGGGACAAGTAATGTAGAACAGGAGGGAAGGGGGGGAGGTTGCTGAATCAGTCGGGACAAGTAATGTAGAACAGGAGGGAAGGGGGGGAGGTTGCTGAATCAGTCGGGACAAGTAATGTAGAACAGGAGGGAAGGGGGGGAGGTTGCTGAATCAGTCGGGACAAGTAATGTAGAACAGGAGGGAAGGGGGGGAGGTTGATGAATCAGTCGGGACAAGTAATGTAGAACAGGAGGGAAGGGGGGGAGGTTGCTGAATCAGTCGGGACAAGTAATGTAGAACAGGAGGGAAGGGGGGGAGGTTGCTGAATCAGTCGGGACAAGTAATGTAGAACAGGAGGGAAGGGGGGGAGGTTGCTGAATCAGTCGGGACAAGTAATGTAGAACAGGAGGGAAGGGGGGGAGGTTGCTGAATCAGTCGGGACAAGTAATGTAGAACAGGAGGGAAGGGGGGGAGGTTGCTGAATCAGTCGGGACAAGTAATGTAGAACAGGAGGGAAGGGGGGGAGGTTGCTGAATCAGTCGGGACAAGTAATGTAGAACAGGAGGGAAGGGGGGGAGGTTGCTGAATCAGTCGGGACAAGTAATGTAGAACAGGAGGGAAGGGGGGGAGGTTGATGAATCAGTCGGGACAAGTAATGTAGAACAGGAGGGAAGGGGGGGAGGTTGCTGAATCAGTCGGGACAAGTAATGTAGAACAGGAGGGAAGGGGGGGAGGTTGCTGAATCAGTCGGGACAAGTAATGTAGAACAGGAGGGAAGGGGGGGAGGTTGATGAATCAGTCGGGACAAGTAATGTAGAACAGGAGGGAAGGGGGGGAGGTTGCTGAATCAGTCGGGACAAGTAATGTAGAACAGGAGGGAAGGGGGGGAGGTTGATGAATCAGTCGGGACAAGTAATGTAGAACAGGAGGGAAGGGGGGGAGGTTGCTGAATCAGTCGGGACAAGTAATGTAGAACAGGAGGGAAGGGGGGGAGGTTGATGAATCAGTCGGGACAATCAGCGTGTTTATTGATAGAAGACTATTTTATTTTTAGTTTATTGTTCTATTTATATATCAAGGACGCATACATGGTTTATAAAACATTTTGAGTATTGGGTTTTATTTGGTTTTGTCCAGTTTAAGTAATAACTAATGTATATTTTTGGTTTAGTGGTATATAGTTAATCCATATAACGCGTGTATTTTATTTATGTTAATATATATATATATAATGCAGTTTTTTTTTTTCCTCTTCACCTATCTGTATGTACTAATTGTGTGAGTTTTTAGTAGCTTTTTGAACCGGGAATAACTTTTTTCTTCTTTTATTAGGTATGGTAACTTATTATAAATTGTAACACCCTCAAACTCCAAATTTCTTTTTCCATAGTTAGTTCTAGGAGGGCGGGTCACTAAATAACTAGCTCGTCTTAAGTTAATCTTTCGTGTTTGTTGTTTTGTTACAAATCTAATATTGGAATGGATTTCCTTATTTAATATTTACGTATTAGAATACATGTGTAGTATATGTATGTTTGTTTTATATTCATTATTTTTGTTTCCTCGTATATCTTTTCAGTTGGTGTCCGAAAATTATAGTTAAATAAAATTTTAATTAATCTATTCTGAACTCGTTGAATTGGATCTATATTAGTCTTCGCTGCAGTACCCCAGATTTCAATGAGGTAGTCGATATGAGGCTTAACCAGAGAATTATAGATAACATATCGCACTTTTCGAGGGAGACAATTTGTTATATTGCGTAGTGCCCCTTTTTTTTTTTATTGTGGATGGGAAATCATCAAATGACTTCTCCCGCTCTGGGCGGAGCGGGAGGGCGTGTCAGACTTTTACTGACTAAAACCCACCCGTGTTCCTTCTGTTGCCTGTACCGGGGCCACGGTAACTCTTTCGAACATCCCGCAACCCTAGCTGGCATCGGCCCTAGCGGACCCCGTCAATAGTGCTGACATCTCTTTGAGGCGCGCGTGGAACACGACGCGCCGTCGACTCGGGCCTGGTCCTTACCGGACGGCGAGCTACCCATTGCTCGCCGTCCGCAAGCCCGCTCCTACGGTGGCCGGGAATCAGCTGCCAATTCCCGACGCCCAGGGCGTCTCCTGCGGCGACTAGGGGCGTGAGGGTGCAAAGCTTGCGTAGTGCCCCTGTGAGTGGACTTAGTTTAAGTTTATTTTTTTCTAGGTGTCATTTAAAATTAATCTTCGATTTAATTCTTTTTCTAAACTCTCGCAGTATCTATAGACAAACAATCAATTCCGAACGAAACCTGTGATATGTGAGTGTGTGTGTGTGCGTGGGTCTAAATAAATATAAAAACTTGTCTTACTTTCTCCTTATGATAACAGTATCATAAATTGTACTTAATATGTTTCCTTGATTTTATATGCAATTTCGATGTATAAGTTATTTTTTATATCAATGATTTTTATTGTGACTACTATCACAAACAATGATTCTAGACGAAAATTAGGGATATCCAAACAAAATTTATGATTTGTGGTTTTTGAATAACCAAAACAAAAACAAAACTGATTAACATTTTGTAATTCTAAATTAATATACATGTTTTTTAATATAATTAGTTCATTATAGCACATTATATATAAAATTTATTACGATTTTACATTAAAAACTTACCTCAACAGCGGTAAAGGTGAGGTCATCCTTAAGGTTGACATTAAAAATGCCTTCAATTCCGTAAACAGGGACACCTTGTTGACAGAAGTCCAAAAAGAAATACCCAAAATTTACAGTTTCCTATAGCAATGTTACGGGCACCCCTCTAAATTACTTTATAAAGACAACCTTTTGAAATCAGCTGTTGGATGTCAACAGGGTGACCCTCTTGGGCCAGTCATTTTTAGTTTGGCAATAAATCCAATTATTCGACAACTAAATTCTGAATTCAACGTATGGTATTTGGATGACGGAACCCTAGGAAGTGATGTAGACACAGTCTTAAAAGATTTAGCTTTTATAAAAGAAAAATTTAGTTCCATCGGCCTACCTTCAAAACCTACCTTCCTACCTACCTTCGACCTTTCAAAATGTGAAATTTATCTTCCCCTAACCACTGACAGACAGACTACCATAGCAAAATTTAATACAATAGCACCAAATATCAAAATTACGGAAAGAAACTCTCTTCACCTCCTGGGGTCCCCAATTTTTGACGAATCCTTTCCAACGTTTGTTGAGGAAAAAATTCAAAATTTTCATGACGTCTCGGAAAGACTATTCAAAATTAACATCCATTCGGCCTTCACAGTAATTCGATACTGCTGCTTTGGACCAAAATTTACGTATACACAACAACAACTTTTAGGAAAAGTAGACCAAATGATTAGAAACACACTAACTTCTATTCTAAATGTGGCCCTGGACGACCGAGCGTGGCAGCAAGCCACACTTCCCATTCGCCTGGGTGGTCTCGGCGTCCGCAAAATTTCAAGTATAAGTTTACCGGCCTTCCTCTCTTCGGTCCACGGTACCGACAAATTAACCAGGAAAATTTTATCTTCCTCACTGGTCGATTTTGAGGTACCGTGTTTGACCGATGCGTTGAACGCGTGGAAGATGGCTTGTCCCAATACGGATTTACCTGACAACCCAGCCTCCCAAAAACGGTGGGACGTGCCGCTCTGCAGTATTACACGAAATACCCTAGTAAATACGTCATTTAATACTGCTGAGCGTGCCCGTCTGCTGGCTGTGGGAGAATGGGAGTCAGGCTTGTGGCTTCAAGCGCTTCCGTCATCCACCATAGGCACTATGATGGATGACTCTTCGTTTTGGCTCGCTACGTGTCTCCGCTTAGGCGCACCTTGTGTTGCTCCGCATGGGTGTCACTGCGGTGAAGCTGTCGACAACCTCGGACACCATGGCCTGTCCTGCTGCAGGGGTGCAGGCCGCATAGCACGACACGCCAGCATTAACGATATTATTCGTCGAGCTCTTGTCACCGCCGGCGTACCAGCGATATTAGAACCAAACGGCTTGGTACGTGACGATAGGAAGAGACCAGACGGCATGACGTTGTTGCCTTGGAAGGTGGGTAGACCTCTGGTGTGGGACGCAACCTGTGTCGACACCCTTGCGCCATCTCATGTTCCAAGCACGGCGTGCTGTGCTGGCGCCGCTGCTGCGGCTGCTGAGACCCTTAAGCGGCGCAAATACTGTAACCTTATCGGTAACTACAGTTTTGAGCCGTTTGGGGTCGAAACGCTCGGGTCATGGGGCCCGAGTGCGCGTCTCCTTTTTAAGGAAATTTCTCGCCTACTGGTCGACACTTCACGTGACCAGAGGGCTGGCCCGTTCTTTGGCCAAAGAATTAGCATTGCCATTCAACGTGGCAATGCTGCCAGTCTTCTGGGCACGTTTCCGGATGACAGCGATGCGGACGAGTACTTCGACGCCTAAGTTTCCTTTTGTTTTGTATATTTATTTGTATAGTTAGTTAGTTCGTTAGTTAGTGGAAAAAGATATTTTAAGTTGTTTAACATATAATTGTAATTGATATAACGATTATTTAATATAATAAAACTTGTAAATTGCAAAAAAAAAATCGATTTAATATTGAAATTTTTAAGTAACAAGTAGTTTCTTACGATTTTCAGAACTTTAAGTTGATGTTAATAACTTATCAGATTTTACTTTTCGATTAAAAATAAGTAAAAATACATCTATGTACTAAATTCTCTTGTTAAGTTTTAAAACGGTTTCACTACTTAAGATCTGTTAAGTTGTGGAGTGGAAGCTTTGCCTAAAAATGGATGAATGGAAGTATAAATGGATTGAAATATTATCGTCAAATCACTTCTGGTGAAAGAGCGACTCCCGCCACAGTTACTGTTCACTAAGTGATATTGTTTCGTGATTATAGCTGATAGCTATGTATGTTGTTATGATTGTGTCTAATGCTTATGTGTTCAATCGAATATTCATGTTCAATTCCTTTCCGTTGTTAAGTTGCCTTAACTTTTAGAAATGGTCCAAATAATTAATCCTTATATAAAAATGTGTTGATAACATACTTTAATATGGGTGGAGTTATGGAACTATGGAGAAGTGTCCTGATGCTGCAAGCCAGCGTGAGCGCGTGGGATCCATCGCCGCCTCTTCGATGTCTACCGCGCAGAGGATGGATGAACAGCTATACATGAAGTGTCCTGACGCTGCGTGCCAGCGTGAGCGCGTGGGATCCGTCGCCGCCCCTTCGATGTCTACCGCGCACAGGATGGATGGACAGTATAGCGAAAAAAAAAATAAAAAGACGGAAATTCACTTTTTTGCTACGACACGTTTAATTTCGTTTTAAAATAAAAATAGAAAAAAACATTAAAAGGTAAAAAAAATGAATATTATTGTATCAAAAAGTTGCAGGTTGACTTGTGTGAAGGGAATAAAATAGAGAACTTTGGTCCGATAGGTACGCGAATAACGAACGATAAATAAAACGTACTAACTAGTCGATTGCAATCACTAATAAGTAACGCTACCAAAATATATCGTTATAAAAATAAATCAGAGAACCAAGGTATCTCGCATTTTACAAATTTGAAAATAAAATTAAGTAGTCAATGAATTAAAAAATCTACAGAGGGTTACTATCTACAGTATTAAATTAGTACGTAAAAATATCATAAAAAACCGTGGCATAACGTAATTGCGTCCGGCGAGGTGACGTAGACAGTAGGGAGTAGTAGTACTCTGTTCAGGAGCTGGCGTTGGTTGCGAGACCTTCAGCGGTCAAGATGCGGTCCAACTCTCGACGTTGGCCAAGGACGTCCAGCGTAATTTTAGGCCAAAACCTGGAGGCCGAAAGGCGGCCTGTTCAAAACTGTTCAATCCTAAGACAAAATGAATTAGGGTTAGACCAGCGTGATCAGACTGAACTTCCGATTGAGGAAAACTGTTAAAAGATACGTACCAGAAAAAATAAAGATGAATGGTTAGACTCGTACTTAATATACCATACTTAATATTGCTTTGCCATAAGGTATTAATAGGACGGCAGGGATATAGTGTGCTTCACTTGAAAAAAACTCGTTAATTATCCACAAACTGGGTCAGTATCAATTGATTCAACTTTTGCAACTAAGAAAAAAAAATGGGGACCCATCTGTCAGAAGAAAAATAATTCGAATCAAGAAATAAAAAGATAAAAATCGACCAGGCTCAAATACAAACGGAAAAAAGGTTGATTCTATAGAACCAAAAAGTTTTGACATGCAGAGTTATGCTGCAACAGCTATACATGAAGTGTCCTGACGCTGCGTGCCAGCGTGAGCGCGTGGGATCCGTCGCCGCCCCTTCGATGTCTACTGCGCACAGGATGGATGGACAGCTATACATGAAGTGTCCTGACGCTGCGTGCCAGCGTGACAGCTATACATGAAGTGTCCTGAACCTGCGTGCCAGCGTGAGCGCGTGGGATCCGTCGCCGCCCCTTCGATGTCTACCGCGCACAGGATGGATGGACAGCTATACATGAAGTGTCCTGACGCTGCGTGCCAGCGTGACAGCTATACATGAAGTGTCCTGACCCTGCGTGCCAGCGTGAGCGCGTGGGATCCGTCGCCGCCCCTTCGATGTCTACCGCGCACAGGATGGATGGACAGCTATACATGAAGTGTCCTGACGCTGCGTGCCAGCGTGACAGCTATACATGAAGTGTCCTGACCCTGCGTGCCAGCGTGAGCGCGTGGGATCCGTCGCCGCCCCTTCGATGTCTACCGCGCACAGGATGGATGGACAGCTATACATGAAGTAATTCATAATAATAAAATTAGAAAAAAATATACATATTCCTGTTCACGTGTTCCTCTGAAAAATAAAGCTAATTTTCTTTCTTTCTAATTTTTTGCTACGTTGGTGTAATTGCTATATGGCGTGCCAGTGCGAGGATAAATAAATAAATTTAAAACAAGCAGCCATGGTGTTTCTTGTCTTTCTTCTCCATGAAGAGCTAGTTTTGGAACGGACAGCTAGTTTTCGCATTAACGTATTTAACTGATTAGCCTAATTGAAATAAATGCCTAGTCTTATTTTTATTTATTTCGATCTCCAACAGAGGCTACATAATTTCATGCATGTTTGCAAGAACAGGGACAATTAATACTAGTGTGCGCTTTCAATTACAAGAGACGACATCATTCTCTTATAATCTAGGTAGATACAGTAAGTCTAAAGTAAGTCTTTATGTGATTTTCTACATAAAATCCTTTCCCTAGACACCATTTTCATAGAATGGTTAGTAGTAATTTACTGTGTATGAAAGTATACACAGTAGATCACTAGTAACCGTTCTGAGACTCGAAGCTTGCTAATGAAGTGGATATCATTAGCTGTACACATAGTTTCCTTCCCCTTTCTAACACACGTGTATCTTGGTTGACGTACCTACTTAATTTTAAGTCTTCACCGAATGAAAAGAAAATAAAACGAAGAAAAACAAATTGTTTTTTCAAACACATTCATAATTAATATTTGATTGCGTACGTTTGAACTTTACAAAAATATAACCGAGATGGAAATTTATATGCTAACAAAGGCGCCGCGCCGTGAGCAAAAACATCAACAGGCATTAAATTGCGCGATATTTATGTCTTTCATCTTTTATTACAAAAGTAAAGCTCCAGCCACGTTCCCAAGAACACACGCCCACCATCACACTCGCCTACAAACACACACATAAGCACATCTAAATAACAGTTATGTCTAGGTATCTTTCGAGACGTTTGAGAAGCCTCGGGACGTGTAGATGTTTGCAAACTCCGAGCATACTTTTATCAGTTAAACTCTTTTCTTTCATCTCAGATATTGTGAGTTATTAATTATTCCTCAGTTTTGCCTTATTTTGGCCTTTTTGATCCGCTTTGCGTCTGAATGTATCCGACACTTAAGTGATTTCAGATACTTTTTATGTGTGTCTGACCGTGAAATCGCTGTCATTTCGCGATTCTTTCTGTAATGAAATATCAATGGTGATTTATTGAGTAGCTTATTTTTTTATGGTGTCTTAAAAAAAATATTTGTTTTTTTTTAGGTATTTATTTTATTTTAATTTTTTGTTATTTATTATTAAAAATAATAATAATATATATTATTATTACACTAATATATATATATATATATATTAGTGTTAGATTGTATATTGTATTTTAGATTTGTGTATATTACAATAAATAAAACAAGGCACCATAAAAAATTACATAATTGCATATATATATATATATATATTATCTACAAGTATATAAAGAAAACGAGGCAAAAGGAGTATGTAAGGATCGTAGCAGGTGGCGTTCTGTAGTTTCTGCCTACCGCCATGGGAAGAAGGGGTGAGTTTATGTATGTATGTATGTATATAAAGAAAAGAGAAAAAAAAATGAAAGGGAGAGCTCATTGGGCATCAAAAAATTCGTCCGCGTTGCTGTCAGTGGGAATAGTGCCCAAAAGGCTGGCAGCGTTTTGGGCTAAATTGATTAGGTAAATAGTAGCCTAAATTGAGTAGGTTCATTAAATTTCTATAATAACAAGTAAATATAGCATTATGTTTACAAAGAAGAAAAATGTGACGAAAAATGATTCCTTCAGAAACACTCCACTGAACAAAGTTAATTCTTTTCGTGATCTAGGCGTACAGTTGGACTCAAAGCTTCACCTTGACGCAACGAATTAGGATTGACGGCCATATAAACAATATGGTCATTATGGCATTTAAAATGTTTGGTTTTGTAATGAGAGCATCAAGAGCATTCCACCGTCCCTACCGTACTGTTCTACCTACTTATTCCTAATATATATAAATCAATAACACGACCGCAATTGGAATACGCACTACCTATTTGGAACCCTTACTATAAAAAGTATGTTGACATTATTGAATTGGTTCACTATAGATGCTTGTTACGTGCCCTGCCGACACCAAATCGGCTGAATAGCGACATGATAGTTATTTACGTACAACGGATACTTCCACACAAAACTGCAACGCACGAACTCTGCTGACTCGACGCCTCATGCAGCCATCGGCCACCTACTTCCAATCTGCCGACACCGCATCCGCGTTTCGCAATCGTTTAGAATTATATTTTTTGTAAGAATTATTTAGATACTTCGGAACTAGCATCGTCCGAGTCTAGACCTATGATTTAATATAAGTCAAAAATTGTAATTTGACAGTAATTAAACTCTTTCTTAAAATTAATTTCGGTTTTTTTTTAAGTCCTCCAGCTGTCACCTTCGTAATTTGCTTTAAAAAGAAAATTTCACATCAATGATTACTACAAAAGTATGACCTTATTACTCTAAAATCCAGACGCACCCTACTTGCGATGATGACCCTATTTAAGCATATGTCGTAATAAAGTCGACTGTACTGATCTGGTGAACAGTTTGCGCTACCTGATCCCTCGCACCGTACATGGTCGGGAAGTTCGCTCGAGACACTTGTTTGCAACTACTTTTTACGCCTGAGTTAGTTCTACAACTCAGGCGTACGCTCCCCGCTGCATCGACTGGTTGACACCTGCAGTAGGCAGTTTGACTCAACTGATATTATGTTTCTCAGCAAGGCTTTATTTAGAAAATAAATTGTTACTATTTGAAGTGATCAGAACCCTAATAATTAAGGTTTACTTTTGTTCTGTTTATTTTTATATGATTCTTTCTAACAACGAGTAGATCTTTGTAGTAACATGTGGATAACGTTGTGAGTCGTGTATTTGTTACCTCTGTTAAGTTCTAAGCTATGTTTTCTTATTACTACACTGCTGTTTGTTGTCCCTAAATAAATAAATAAATAATTATATTAGCCTTATTAAATATATAACACGAACAAATAAACCTTGAGAACGTTTGTAAAACAATTCAAGATGTTTGTCACAAATGTTACTGAATCCGTGAATGACGATTAGCACTACAATAAATTCGTAAAAGTGTGTTTGATAAGGTTTTTGTTTAAAACAAGTATTTAAAAAAAAGTAACGTCTTACGTTATTCGAACCAAGGTTAGTTAAAAAAACAATTGATAAACATCTAAATCTAATCACTCGCACGCAACTCATCACTCGCACGCAACTCATCACTCGCACGCAACTCATCACTCGCACGCAACTCACGCTATGCTACATAACTATCGGCGTAACATGCTCTTACTCTAATAACTATAAAATTCATAACCTGAACATATTTATAGGAATTATTCCTGAAGTAAGTTAAAATTCATAAGCACTTTCGATAAGTAATATTTCAAGGCAAGCTCCGCCATAGAATACGTTTCGTCGTACCCATGACGTGTCCGCGTATTGTATGTCCACACCCTTTCTTTGTCTCAGTGCCATCCATTTGGACACGGCAGCCATAACCTTGCGAATGTCCTTACGCAGTGAACAGGCTGAACAGCAGCTCAACTACACAGGGAGCATTTGAGGAAAGTCAATGCTTACGCTTGGCCAGGGCTCACTCTACACACCACACCACTCCTACTCTCTCCCACTATCACACAAGAATAAATGATATGAGACTGTCTAAATTGACGAGAAATCTAACAACTAAAGGTACACATGAATGCAATAAAGAGTTTTGAATTTGAATTTGTATTTGAATCTTGTGCCCTTGGACAGGCTTCCAAGTGGCAGCTCAAATGAATAGTCAGTGATAACGCGTTTCTGTAAATGTACTGTTTCTTCGTAGTTACACTACTGTACTAGCCTTTGTTGTGGTCTTGCCTTGAAACTTGAATAAGGCATTTTATTGGTAATGTTACAGATAAAGGTTAGGCAGCTCGTGTGAGCGTACGAAGTGTTTTTGTATGAATTATGGAAACAGATCGAATGTGCGATAATGTGCGGTCGAGAGAGCTCTCTGTTCAACGTTCGTAGTTCTGTGTAAACACTAGAACTGGCGGGCACGCGCATGTTGTCTTAGGTCTTATTTCAATTGCTCTTCCAGAAAGAAAAAATATATCATCGTTGACTTATCTCATTTTCTTAGAAATCACAAAGCTTTTTTCAATAGATCTTCACATGGATTCTAGATAATATAATTTATATTTGAAATGTGGTACATGTAAAATGACTTAGTTTCTGTCCATCTACTTTCTGAACTCTTGTTCAAAATCAATATTGGAAGACAAAGTTGACTGCCGAAATATCTCGAATGAGAAACCTGAATAATGTAGACCTTGGCCTTTACCTGTGTTGTTATACTTCAACTACTGTTTAACTATTAAACTGTAACATTTAGTAACAGCGGGCAAGTCTATTATTATTCACCAGGCACTGTGTTACGATCGACTAAGAGTTTGGCAACTAAAGGATCTAGTAACAGTTTGCAATACCCAAATAACTTCACGAAATATATAACATATCATCACACCTGTAATCTCCAAAGGGTTAGGCAGAGGTGTACATATAGTGCACCCACATTCCGCCAGTTATGTTTAAGTCCCATGTAATAGGGAACGAGCCTATTGCCATCAACCGTACACAAATCTAGAATCCAGGATTCTGCTATTGGTTTATTCAAATAAACCATCGAATACTTTTATAATGTCAACATTATTCCTTATTTGAAAAAGTATTCGATGGAGACAGTTAACAGAATAACTTCATAATACTTTTGTAAACAAACGCAACAAAAATGCGTACAATATTAAAATAAGTTTTCAATTGGAGCGGCAGACGAGAGGACATACTTGTGCTGAACGAGTCGTTCATTTTTATATACTTTTATGAAAACAAACTGGAATCTAAACTGTTATTGTCGTATTTACATAGAAATAACGTTTAAAACGAGGCTATTTCGACAAACATGTACATTTCACTGAAACTGGTGGTTTTGTTTCATATTATTTTTATGTACATACCATAACGTGTAATAGAACTCGTCTGTCCGTCGACATTAATTGTCTCAGAAACGGCTGCACCTGTTATGTAGAAGTAAATATTAATTTTATCGATTACTTACCGATTACAGTCAAAATCGGTTACGTGAGATATTGTGAGCTTCTTAGCAAAAAAAAAAAAGATACCTTTAATAAAGTTATTTCTGATCGCATTAAGTAAAAAGGCAATAAAGTAGTTTTCGTTGTATTGTATTGTATGGCAGGTAAAATGTGGCTCTTCAGAAGAAATAATTCAAGGCTATATTGATTCACGTCCATGTATTTATTTTAGGTTCCATTCTCTGAAGTATTTATTTGTATTGATTGACGTAACGCGTGGGTGTTCGTCCTGTATCGTCAAGGAAGACTACTTACGTTACGTTACTCGTCGAAAGTTCAAAGTCAGGAATGTCAGTTTTCCAATACCTTTGGATTAAATCGAAAAAAAAAACGTTCTTACGTATTTCTTTATTGTACAGTAAAGTAAAGCCAAATCAAAACCAAAGCCATCTCTACACACCTCACCCCTCTGCGCCTCAGACAGCACGTCAAGCCGCAGGTCCAGGCTGTCGTTCGTAGATCTTTGACAGTCGTTACGGGTCGTCAGAAGCCTGAAAGTTTGACAACCAGTCTTACCAAGGGGTATCGTAATATGCAGTAACTGGGTTGTGGAGTTCAGATAGGCAGTCGCTCCATGTAAAATACTGGTATTCAGCTGCATCCAGTTATACTAGAAGCCGACCCCAGCATAGTTGGGAAAAGGCTAGGCAGACTGATTGACAGTAAAGCCAAATACCGCCATACTTCCCTTTAATTAAGAATATAGTAGGTACATGAACTGTGTTCAAATTATGCTTTTAAATATAGCATAATATTCTGTGCATCTATATTTGTGTAATTATTGCAGTGACCTGTTTCCACGATCCCGCCTGGGACGTCATTACAGCAGAACTATAAAGTCAGTGCACTGAAGTCTGCAACTAGTTGGCTATCGGTATACCCAGTATCGCAATTAGCACACAAAGCAGCTGTATCGCTGTGAGATTAGTCTTCAGTAGTGGACTTGTATTGCTTTAAAGTGCTTAGCTGTATGTCGTGGAAGTCAGGCAGTAGTTGTGTAAGTATGTGTTTTAAATTACTATAGAATAGTATATTGTAGGAAAAGTTCTTAAATACTTACTTTTGTATGAGGTTTGAGATAAGTTTATTTTCATAACATTACAACATTTCAATAATTAAGTATGCATAGCTTTGACTGAGGTTTAAAATATCGTTTTAAGGAAAGCGTTCATTCGGGATAACCAAATTCCAGGCTCAACTTATATTTATCAAGAATCACTTTATCCCGAATAACTAAAATCCCTTAACATGGATCACGTTGTTCGAGACTTCGGGATACAGTTAGTAGGGGCTTCGATTTTCGATCTAACATTTATAAGAATCGTTATGTTCGAGTGACTACTGGAGCTCTAAAAAATTATAAATCTTTAGTTTTAATTAATTAAATGACTAATATAATATTTGAAGCTCAAACAAGGCTTTATAAAGTTTCTGCGTCAGAAACAAATCCTTCGGTTGCAAGATCAACGATATAATTCAAGTCTTCTCGTCGCGAATAATAAAGAAGTAACAATAAAATGGATTTACTAGTTTATTAGTCGACAGTATTTGTAATTTTGATGATTTAACTGTCCGGCAGCCATTGTACGATTATAACAATAGCATTAGAGCAAAAACTAACCTAACGTTACGCATACAATGGTTTATCTGTACCTGACTACGTCGTCACGTACTCCAGCACAAAGTATAACTTTACGCATACAATGGTTTATCTGTACCTGACTACGTCGTCACGTACTCCAGCACAAAGTATAACTTTACGCATACAATGGTTTATCTGTACCTGACTGCGTCGTCACGTACTCCAGCACAAAGTATAACTTTACGCATACAATGGTTTATCTGTACCTGACTACGTCGTCACGTACTCCAGCACAAAGTATAACTTTACGCATACAATGGTTTATCTGTACCTGACTACGTCGTCACGTACTCCAGCACAAAGTATAACTTTACGCATACAATGGTTTATCTGTACCTGACTACGTCGTCACGTACTCCAGCACAAAGTATAACTTTACGCATACAATGGTTTATCTGTACCTGACTACGTCGTCACGTACTCCAGCACAAAGTATAACTTTACGCATACAATGGTTTATCTGTACCTGACTACGTCGTCACGTACTCCAGCACAAAGTATAACTTTACGCATACAATGGTTTATCTGTACCTGACTACGTCGTCACGTACTCCAGCACAAAGTATGTATAACTTTACGCATACAATGGTTTATCTGTACCTGACTACGTCGTCACGTACTCCAGCACAAAGTATGTATAACTTTACGCATACAATGGTTTATCTGTACCTGACTACGTCGTCACGTACTCCAGCACAAAGTATGTATAACTTTACGCATACAATGGTTTATCTGTACCTGACTGCGTCGTCACGTACTCCAGCACAAAGTATAACTTTACGCATACAATGGTTTATCTGTACCTGACTACGTCGTCACGTACTCCAGCACAAAGTATAACTTTACGCATACAATGGTTTATCTGTACCTGACTACGTCGTCACGTACTCCAGCACAAAGTATAACTTTACGCATACAATGGTTTATCTGTACCTGACTACGTCGTCACGTACTCCAGCACAAAGTATAACTTTACGCATACAATGGTTTATCTGTACCTGACTACGTCGTCACGTACTCCAGCACAAAGTATAACTTTACGCATACAATGGTTTATCTGTACCTGACTACGTCGTCACGTACTCCAGCACAAAGTATGTATAACTTTACGCATACAATGGTTTATCTGTACCTGACTACGTCGTCACGTACTCCAGCACAAAGTATGTATAACTTTACGCATACAATGGTTTATCTGTACCTGACTACGTCGTCACGTACTCCAGCACAAAGTATGTATAACTTTACGCATACAATGGTTTATCTGTACCTGACTACGTCGTCACGTACTCCAGCACAAAGTATGTATAACTTTACGCATACAATGGTTTATCTGTACCTGACTACGTCGTCACGTACTCCAGCACAAAGTATGTATAACTTTACGCATACAATGGTTTATCTGTACCTGACTACGTCGTCACGTACTCCAGCACAAAGTATGTATAACTTTACGCATACAATGGTTTATCTGTACCTGACTACGTCGTCACGTACTCCAGCACAAAGTATGTATAACTTTACGCATACAATGGTTTATCTGTACCTGACTACGTCGTCACGTACTCCAGCACAAAGTATGTATAACTTTACGCATACAATGGTTTATCTGTACCTGACTACGTCGTCACGTACTCCAGCACAAAGTATAACTTTACGCATACAATGGTTTATCTGTACCTGACTACGTCGTCACGTACTCCAGCACAAAGTATAACTTTACGCATACAATGGTTTATCTGTACCTGACTACGTCGTCACGTACTCCAGCACAAAGTATAACTTTACGCATACAATGGTTTATCTGTACCTGACTACGTCGTCACGTACTCCAGCACAAAGTATGTATAACTTTACGCATACAATGGTTTATCTGTACCTGACTACGTCGTCACGTACTCCAGCACAAAGTATGTATAACTTTACGCATACAATGGTTTATCTGTACCTGACTACGTCGTCACGTACTCCAGCACAAAGTATGTATAACTTTACGCATACAATGGTTTATCTGTACCTGACTACGTCGTCACGTACTCCAGCACAAAGTATGTATAACTTTACGCATACAATGGTTTATCTGTACCTGACTACGTCGTCACGTACTCCAGCACAAAGTATGTATAACTTTACGCATACAATGGTTTATCTGTACCTGACTGCGTCGTCACGTACTCCAGCACAAAGTATAACTTTACGCATACAATGGTTTATCTGTACCTGACTACGTCGTCACGTACTCCAGCACAAAGTATGTATAACTTTACGCATACAATGGTTTATCTGTACCTGACTACGTCGTCACGTACTCCAGCACAAAGTATGTATAACTTTACGCATACAATGGTTTATCTGTACCTGACTACGTCGTCACGTACTCCAGCACAAAGTATGTATAACTTTACGCATACAATGGTTTATCTGTACCTGACTACGTCGTCACGTACTCCAGCACAAAGTATGTATAACTTTACGCATACAATGGTTTATCTGTACCTGACTACGTCGTCACGTACTCCAGCACAAAGTATGTATAACTTTACGCATACAATGGTTTATCTGTACCTGACTACGTCGTCACGTACTCCAGCACAAAGTATGTATAACTTTACGCATACAATGGTTTATCTGTACCTGACTACGTCGTCACGTACTCCAGCACAAAGTATAACTTTACGCATACAATGGTTTATCTGTACCTGACTACGTCGTCACGTACTCCAGCACAAAGTATAACTTTACGCATACAATGGTTTATCTGTACCTGACTACGTCGTCACGTACTCCAGCACAAAGTATAACTTTACGCATACAATGGTTTATCTGTACCTGACTACGTCGTCACGTACTCCAGCACAAAGTATAACTTTACGCATACAATGGTTTATCTGTACCTGACTGCGTCGTCACGTACTCCAGCACAAAGTATAACTTTACGCATACAATGGTTTATCTGTACCTGACTACGTCGTCACGTACTCCAGCACAAAGTATAACTTTACGCATACAATGGTTTATCTGTACCTGACTACGTCGTCACGTACTCCAGCACAAAGTATAACTTTACGCATACAATGGTTTATCTGTACCTGACTACGTCGTCACGTACTCCAGCACAAAGTATAACTTTACGCATACAATGGTTTATCTGTACCTGACTACGTCGTCACGTACTCCAGCACAAAGTATAACTTTACGCATACAATGGTTTATCTGTACCTGACTACGTCGTCACGTACTCCAGCACAAAGTATAACTTTACGCATACAATGGTTTATCTGTACCTGACTACGTCGTCACGTACTCCAGCACAAAGTATAACTTTACGCATACAATGGTTTATCTGTACCTGACTACGTCGTCACGTACTCCAGCACAAAGTATAACTTTACGCATACAATGGTTTATCTGTACCTGACTACGTCGTCACGTACTCCAGCACAAAGTATAACTTTACGCATACAATGGTTTATCTGTACCTGACTACGTCGTCACGTACTCCAGCACAAAGTATAACTTTACGCATACAATGGTTTATCTGTACCTGACTGCGTCGTCACGTACTCCAGCACAAAGTATAACTTTACGCATACAATGGTTTATCTGTACCTGACTGCGTCGTCACGTACTCCAGCACAAAGTATAACTTTACGCATACAATGGTTTATCTGTACCTGACTGCGTCGTCACGTACTCCAGCACAAAGTATAACTTTACGCATACAATGGTTTATCTGTACCTGACTACGTCGTCACGTACTCCAGCACAAAGTATAACTTTACGCATACAATGGTTTATCTGTACCTGACTACGTCGTCACGTACTCCAGCACAAAGTATAACTTTACGCATACAATGGTTTATCTGTACCTGACTACGTCGTCACGTACTCCAGCACAAAGTATAACTTTACGCATACAATGGTTTATCTGTACCTGACTACGTCGTCACGTACTCCAGCACAAAGTATAACTTTACGCATACAATGGTTTATCTGTACCTGACTACGTCGTCACGTACTCCAGCACAAAGTATAACTTTACGCATACAATGGTTTATCTGTACCTGACTACGTCGTCACGTACTCCAGCACAAAGTATAACTTTACGCATACAATGGTTTATCTGTACCTGACTACGTCGTCACGTACTCCAGCACAAAGTATAACTTTACGCATACAATGGTTTATCTGTACCTGACTACGTCGTCACGTACTCCAGCACAAAGTATAACTTTACGCATACAATGGTTTATCTGTACCTGACTACGTCGTCACGTACTCCAGCACAAAGTATAACTTTACGCATACAATGGTTTATCTGTACCTGACTACGTCGTCACGTACTCCAGCACAAAGTATGTATAACTTTACGCATACAATGGTTTATCTGTACCTGACTACGTCGTCACGTACTCCAGCACAAAGTATAAGTAATAAGAATTTCGGGAATAACTTCGAAAATAGTCAGAAAATAGTCAGCACAACAAAAATATAAAAGTAGAGTTTTTATTGTTTGTGCAGCAACGAATGCTAACATCGTGCGGCGAGCGAGTAGGCGTGCTCTATAGTCACCGGATGGATCATATCTGTCGCGGAATGGTCTATAGTCACCGGATGGATCATATCTGTCGCGGAATGGTCTATAGTCACCGGATGGATCATATCTGTCGCGGAATGGTCTATAGTCACCGGATGGATCATATCTGTCGCGGAATGGTCTATAGTCACCGGATGGATCATATCTGTCGCGGAATGGTCTATAGTCACCGGATGGATCATATCTGTCGCGGAATGGTCTATAGTCACCGGATGGATCATATCTGTCGGGGAATGGTCTATAGTCACCGGATGGATCATATCTGTCGCGGAATGGTCTATAGTCACCGGATGGATCATATCTGACGGGGAATGCTCTATAGTCACCGGATGGATCATATCTGTCGGGGAATGGTCTATAGTCACCGGATGGATCATATCTGTCGCGGAATGGTCTATAGTCACCGGATGGATCATATCTGTCGGGGAATGGTCTATAGTCACCGGATGGATCATATCTGTCGCGGAATGGTCTATAGTCACCGGATGGATCATATCTGTCGGGGAATGCTCTATAGTCACCGGATGGATCATATCTGTCGCGGAATGGTCTATAGTCACCGGATGGATCATATCTGTCGCGGAATGGTCTATAGTCACCGGATGGATCATATCTGTCGCGGAATGGTCTATAGTCACCGGATGGATCATATCTGTCGCGGAATGGTCTATAGTCACCGGATGGATCATATCTGTCGCGGAATGGTCTATAGTCACCGGATGGATCATATCTGTCGCGGAATGGTCTATAGTCACCGGATGGATCATATCTGTCGGGGAATGCTCTATAGTCACCGGATGGATCATATCTGTCGGGGAATGGTCTCTGGCGCTTTGACGTTGTTAGTCGCGGACGGGACAAGTAACGTGTGAGCGTCTCGGTACTTATTTCTGATGCTGACTGTATTTGTGTAGAAGTTGACCTAAACTCTGAACAAAGCATTTTTCACGCTTTATATTGAGTTGTATATTAAATGTGCGCGTTGGTCGGGCGCAGTGTTTTAACTTAGTACGTAGTACATGCGCGTTGGTCGGGCGCAGTGTTTTAACTTAGTACGTAGTACATGCGCGTTGGTCGGGCGCAGTGTTTTAACTTAGTACGTAGTACATGCGCGTTGGTCGGGCGCAGTGTTTTAACTTAGTACGTAGTACATGCGCGTTGGTCGGGCGCAGTGTTTTAACTTAGTACGTAGTACATGCGCGTTGGTCGGGCGCAGTGTTTTAACTTAGTACGTAGTACATGCGCGTTGGTCGGGCGCAGTGTTTTAACTTAGTACGTAGTACATGCGCGTTGGTCGGGCGCAGTGTTTTAACTTAGTACGTAGTACATGCGCGTTGGTCGGGCGCAGTGTTTTAACTTAGTACGTAGTACATGCGCGTTGGTCGGGCGCAGTGTTTTAACTTAGTACGTAGTACATGCGCGTTGGTCGGGCGCAGTGTTTTAACTTAGTACGTAGTACATGCGCGTTGGTCGGGCGCAGTGTTTTAACTTAGTACGTAGTACATGCGCGTTGGTCGGGCGCAGTGTTTTAACTTAGTACGTAGTACATGCGCGTTGGTCGGGCGCAGTGTTTTAACTTAGTACGTAGTACATGCGCGTTGGTCGGGCGCAGTGTTTTAACTTAGTACGTAGTACATGCGCGTTGGTCGGGCGCAGTGTTTTAACTTAGTACGTAGTACATGCGCGTTGGTCGGGCGCAGTGTTTTAACTTAGTACGTAGTACATGCGCGTTGGTCGGGCGCAGTGTTTTAACTTAGTACGTAGTACATGCGCGTTGGTCGGGCGCAGTGTTTTAACTTAGTACGTAGTACATGCGCGTTGGTCGGGCGCAGTGTTTTAACTTAGTACGTAGTACATGCGCGTTGGTCGGGCGCAGTGTTTTAACTTAGTACGTAGTACATGCGCGTTGGTCGGGCGCAGTGTTTTAACTTAGTACGTAGTACATGCGCGTTGGTCGGGCGCAGTGTTTTAACTTAGTACGTAGTACATGCGCGTTGGTCGGGCGCAGTGTTTTAACTTAGTACGTAGTACATGCGCGTTGGTCGGGCGCAGTGTTTTAACTTAGTACGTAGTACATACGTGTTGGTCGGGCGCAGTGTTTTAACTTAGTACGTAGTACATGCGCGTTGGTCGGGCGCAGTGTTTTAACTTAGTACGTAGTACATGCGCGTTGGTCGGGCGCAGTGTTTTAACTTAGTACGTAGTACATGCGCGTTGGTCGGGCGCAGTGTTTTAACTTAGTACGTAGTACATGCGCGTTGGTCGGGCGCAGTGTTTTAACTTAGTACGTAGTACATGCGCGTTGGTCGGGCGCAGTGTTTTAACTTAGTACGTAGTACATGCGCGTTGGTCGGGCGCAGTGTTTTAACTTAGTACGTAGTACATGCGCGTTGGTCGGGCGCAGTGTTTTAACTTAGTACGTAGTACATGCGCGTTGGTCGGGCGCAGTGTTTTAACTTAGTACGTAGTACATGCGCGTTGGTCGGGCGCAGTGTTTTAACTTAGTACGTAGTACATGCGCGTTGGTCGGGCGCAGTGTTTTAACTTAGTACGTAGTACATGCGCGTTGGTCGGGCGCAGTGTTTTAACTTAGTACGTAGTACATGCGCGTTGGTCGGGCGCAGTGTTTTAACTTAGTACGTAGTACATGCGCGTTGGTCGGGCGCAGTGTTTTAACTTAGTACGTAGTACATGCGCGTTGGTCGGGCGCAGTGTTTTAACTTAGTACGTAGTACATGCGCGTTGGTCGGGCGCAGTGTTTTAACTTAGTACGTAGTACATGCGCGTTGGTCGGGCGCAGTGTTTTAACTTAGTACGTAGTACATGCGCGTTGGTCGGGCGCAGTGTTTTAACTTAGTACGTAGTACATGCGCGTTGGTCGGGCGCAGTGTTTTAACTTAGTACGTAGTACATGCGCGTTGGTCGGGCGCAGTGTTTTAACTTAGTACGTAGTACATGCGCGTTGGTCGGGCGCAGTGTTTTAACTTAGTACGTAGTACATGCGCGTTGGTCGGGCGCAGTGTTTTAACTTAGTACGTAGTACATGCGCGTTGGTCGGGCGCAGTGTTTTAACTTAGTACGTAGTACATGCGCGTTGGTCGGGCGCAGTGTTTTAACTTAGTACGTAGTACATGCGCGTTGGTCGGGCGCAGTGTTTTAACTTAGTACGTAGTACATGCGCGTTGGTCGGGCGCAGTGTTTTAACTTAGTACGTAGTACATGCGCGTTGGTCGGGCGCAGTGTTTTAACTTAGTACGTAGTACATGCGCGTTGGTCGGGCGCAGTGTTTTAACTTAGTACGTAGTACATGCGCGTTGGTCGGGCGCAGTGTTTTAACTTAGTACGTAGTACATGCGCGTTGGTCGGGCGCAGTGTTTTAACTTAGTACGTAGTACATGCGCGTTGGTCGGGCGCAGTGTTTTAACTTAGTACGTAGTACATGCGCGTTGGTCGGGCGCAGTGTTTTAACTTAGTACGTAGTACATGCGCGTTGGTCGGGCGCAGTGTTTTAACTTAGTACGTAGTACATGCGCGTTGGTCGGGCGCAGTGTTTTAACTTAGTACGTAGTACATGCGCGTTGGTCGGGCGCAGTGTTTTAACTTAGTACGTAGTACATACGTGTTGGTCGGGCGCAGTGTTTTAACTTAGTACGTAGTACATGCGCGTTGGTCGGGCGCAGTGTTTTAACTTAGTACGTAGTACATGCGCGTTGGTCGGGCGCAGTGTTTTAACTTAGTACGTAGTACATGCGCGTTGGTCGGGCGCAGTGTTTTAACTTAGTACGTAGTACATGCGCGTTGGTCGGGCGCAGTGTTTTAACTTAGTACGTAGTACATGCGCGTTGGTCGGGCGCAGTGTTTTAACTTAGTACGTAGTACATACGTGTTGGTCGGGCGCAGTGTTTTAACTTAGTACGTAGTACATGCGCGTTGGTCGGGCGCAGTGTTTTAACTTAGTACGTAGTACATACGTGTTGGTCGGGCGCAGTGTTTTAACTTAGTACGTAGTACATGCGCGTTGGTCGGGCGCAGTGTTTTAACTTAGTACGTAGTACATACGTGTTGGTCGGGCGCAGTGTTTTAACTTAGTACGTAGTACATACGTGTTGGTCGGGCGCAGTGTTTTAACTTAGTACGTAGTACATGCGCGTTGGTCGGGCGCAGTGTTTTAACTTAGTACGTAGTACATACGTGTTGGTCGGGCGCAGTGTTTTAACTTAGTACGTAGTACATGCGCGTTGGTCGGGCGCAGTGTTTTAACTTAGTACGTAGTACATACGTGTTGGTCGGGCGCAGTGTTTTAACTTAGTACGTAGTACATGCGCGTTGGTCGGGCGCAGTGTTTTAACTTAGTACGTAGTACATGCGCGTTGGTCGGGCGCAGTGTTTTAACTTAGTACGTAGTACATGCGCGTTGGTCGGGCGCAGTGTTTTAACTTAGTACGTAGTACATACGTGTTGGTCGGGCGCAGTGTTTTAACTTAGTACGTAGTACATACGTGTTGGTCGGGCGCAGTGTTTTAACTTAGTACGTAGTACATGCGCGTTGGTCGGGCGCAGTGTTTTAACTTAGTACGTAGTACATGCGCGTTGGTCGGGCGCAGTGTTTTAACTTAGTACGTAGTACATACGTGTTGGTCGGGCGCAGTGTTTTAACTTAGTACGTAGTACATGCGCGTTGGTCGGGCGCAGTGTTTTAACTTAGTACGTAGTACATACGTGTTGGTCGGGCGCAGTGTTTTAACTTAGTACGTAGTACATGCGCGTTGGTCGGGCGCAGTGTTTTAACTTAGTACGTAGTACATACGTGTTGGTCGGGCGCAGTGTTTTAACTTAGTACGTAGTACATGCGCGTTGGTAATTTTCTTAGTTAGTTTAGAAAAATTCTTTAACATAAAAAATATACATAGCTGTAGAACTTTAAAAATAAAGTAACAGTTACAATATTAATATCAACACTTTTACAGGCTAGGAGCACCTTTATAAGTATATAATAATGCTGGCTACAAACTTATTAGCGCGTGACATGAGGCATTTATTAATTAAACCACCTTTAACATTGTAAAATGTAAAAAAAAATGTAATCATTTCATTAATAAAATGAGGAAATTTTCTTGGTATAATACTTTAGCGTAAGCATAAAGCTGCTATAAAGATAGTAGTCTTAATCAGCGTATTTAAAGTCGAATTTGCTTCGCTGTTTTGTTTTTTCTTCATTAACAAATAATAATAGGGCAAACAATCTATCGTAATATAATAAAATGTTTTGATGAAGATGTGTAATAAACAGTAAGAAAAACTAGGTGGAATTTACAATAAAAGCTTAAAGCTTAGTTGGTATCTAAATCCTCTCCTCTATTTGTGCTAGCCACGCAAACAATTTGAAATTAAACGTCAAAGTTAAGTTTAAAGAACAGCGTTCTTTGACGTTCTCTGCAATATAAAATAAAGTAAATTTCAAAGAAACAATTGATTCCCGGCGATAAAGTTTAAAAGAGCTTTAACTTTGCATTTATTTGAACCAAAGTCGTAATGTGAGACGATATTCTGATATTTCAAAGCGTCTTGTACTAGCGCCACTGAATAGCTAAGTACAGAATTCTAACTCCAAAGAATGTACCGTCTCACACCAATGTGTTGCGGCCGTGGCGTATGTTTTGTACGACGGAAACAAACTTGTTGCATTTCAAGCGTATCTATTTAGTTATAATTTCCTTTATTAAAATAAATACATATAAATTATATTTTTAAATATTAGAATATAAAGATTATAAAAAAACATTTAAAAATATAAAAATAGTAGCCCACCGGTATCCGGAACAGGGTCCAAGCTACCGGCGGTCAGGGCTCTAGAGAGAAGAACCTCCTAACAATGCGAGCCGTGTCCAGAAGTACCGCTCTCTGAATCAAGCCCTTAATCCAGCTGCCCAACGAGAGCCTCCTTAGGTTTTGGTCGAGGCTCTTGGCAATTGAGCCATTGGCTGAAACAACTATCGGCACAATGATCGCTGAGTCCACATCCCACATGTCGACAACCTCGCGGGCCAAGTCAAGATACTTGATTTGTTTATCTTTCTCGGCTTTCACGAGGTTCCCGTCATGCGGGACAGTTACGTCAATAATCATTGCGCGCCGCTCTATTCGATCCACCACCACTATATCAGGCTTATTGGCAACAATAGTCCTGTCAGTGATGATGGATCGATCCCAGTACAATGTGATATGTCCATTTTCGAGAACTGGGTCGGGCACATACCTGTACTACGGCACTTCCGATTCCACGAGACTGTATTTTAGAGCAAGTTGCTGATGGATAATCCTGGCTACAAGGTTGTGTCTATGCAAGTACTCTTCGTTAGCTAGACGAGAACACCCGGAGATGATGTGTCGGATTGATTCTCCCGGACGGTGGCATGCCCGACAGATGTCAACCGTGCCGTCCTTCACAATAAATCTCCGGTAATTGTTCGTCATGATAACTTCGTCCATAATTGCACAGACAAAACCTTCGGTTTCCCCAAAGAGGTCACCAAAATGCAGCCAGGCTACGGACGCTGGGAAATCTACATCGGGTTCATGTAGTGCCCGGAAAAAGCGTCCGTGAAGCTCCTTACTCTGCCATACCTCCAGGCGATCGTTAGTGTCAAGCACTACAGGCTTGCGCCAGTTCTCTTTAGCCAAGGAGAGTGGGGTGAGGCCCTTGTCCACTGCGACCACATCTCGATGCATCCCCACGTCGGCTTCAAGGAAATATTCCCTGAGACTGCATATCTCGCGATTGTGGAGGGTCTTGACATTTAAAAAGCCTCGACCTCCACACTTTCGCGGGATATACAGTCTCATTACCGATGATCGCGGGTGATGCATTCGATATGCAGTCAGCAGCGTACGGACCCTCCTATCCAGGGCATCTAGTTCGGTCTGAGTCCATTTGAGTATGCCGAAAGAGTACATCAAAACCGGCATGACCCAACCGTTGAAGGCGCGCACCTTGTAGTTATAATATTATTATGATATTAAACTTTGAAACGCTGACAGTTCATCATTGTTACGAACAACGAACTGTGAGCGTTTCAAGTTACGCATACAGATGCAAAATGACGTGTCTAAGAGTCCGAGACTTGAGCATGACAACACGTACCTATTGATATCCCAGATCGAGCTGAACATTTACCCAATATCAGTTTAGCTTTTGAACGTTGACCTTCTGCGTATTTGTTTCGTAGTTCACAACCGTCTCCTCCTAAGGTGGGGTAGAGGAACCGGTTATCGGCGCTAAATTCGAACGTTGATGTGCGGATGCTGGCACACGGCCAGGCGCGAGCGCGCCGCTATCTAGCAGCGTGGCAGCTAGGACGATATGTGGGAGTGCTGCCCTACCGACACTGAAGTGCGATGCCGTACGACTGGTGCTTGCATGCTAATGTGCAGTTTCATGATTCTATAACATTTTATTCTCAACGTATTTTTGGATAACTCAGTTCATGAAAGAGATAAAACACGTTTTATTTGGACAACTCGGGGGATTTACACGGCTTCATTTTTAAAGTTCATAATAAAGAGTATTCTGTCTATATACATAAAGTAAAGAGATAAAACAAAGAGATTGAGGAGATTATTAATAAATGTAACACACTATAGGTTTGAAAATAAATCATTAAAAGGTAAAAGTTGGGTTTTCATTTTCTTTTTTTTTAATGTATGTATGAGTAAACTGTAGGACATCGGCCTTTCTAAATGAGAACCAAGAACCCGGCTCCCTGCCTCCCCCTCCCCCTCCCAACCTTCCTTTGTCAGGTTGTCGGTCCACGTAGTCGCAAGTTTTTTAATTCATATTCAAATTCATATTTTTGTGACAGCGAAGCGTGGTTGCTTCGCTTTCACAAAAATATAAATAAACAAAATCCAACAACACGCGTATTTACTTCGTCACAGGCCTTTTGTGTAAGTTCTACAACTGCGGGCCGATTGTCCAATATGTAACGAATCTAACAAAGTTGGACAACCAGGACAAAGCCAAGTCGGACAGAGTCACGCACAAAAACTAATGTTGGCGTGTTAGCCACGAGCCACGAGCGGTCCTATTGTGTGAGACGGGGATTTTTGTGTTAGAATGTTTTTGTTTAACTCACTTCTGTAGTCCGCAAGTAGGTGACTAGTACCCACCCGCGCAAGCTGTCCTGTGGTTTCATATAATGTTACTGCCACACACATTGGCTTCAATTTGTCCAATATAAGAGTGAAAAGAAAATCTTCTTTAAAATTAACAATCTATGTTGTAGTGACGCTCCTTTAGCTATGAAAACGGAAAATAAATACGTCAAACTTTGCATTCATTGATCTTCATCAAAACCAACCCACCAGTAAAAGATAGCCTCAATTTGTCAGAGGAAGGAGTAAAAAATTGATATCTATTAACCGAGAGTCAAATTCGGTCACGTGCCACCGCTTCAGTACAAACTTGGTCGTACGGAACGCTGTGATTGATTCGCTCAACATTCACTTATTAATCGAATGCAGGAGTGGACAATCTGGTATTTTTTTAGGGTTCGGTGCCTCAAAAGGAAAAACGGAACCCATATAGGAACATTTCGTTGTCCGTCCGTCATGCCGTCTGTCTGTCTATCAAAACCCTTTTTCTCAGGAACGCGTGAAGATATCAAGTTGAAATTAATATCAAATACGTAGGTCAATAGAGCTACGTATTTGATACGGTCCCTTGGAGCTCTAAAACTCAAGCTTCTAAGTCAACAATACATAAAAATACGGCCATTTGATTTGAATACTCGCAAATAAATCAAAACCTGGGTGGGTACCTCCCGTTGACCCAGAATCATGCAAGGTCTCACAAAGTGAGCAGTGGTGGCCCAGTGGTAGCGGCCGCGGCTTACGAGTTGTAAGTCGTAGGTTCGAACCCAGGCAGGCGCTTTACTTTGTGTAAATTATTTCATCACCACTGCTCTCCACTTTTTAAAAAGAGAGAAAAAGATTATATAAATAGTTATCCGTCAATAACCTTATCATACCGATTCTGTCAAAAATATTAGAAAAATGCATGTACACACATCAAAAGTGTCCAGGGATTAGGTTTTAGAGTATCGCCGCAATTGAGGATTATTATTTTAACTTTTTGGATCACTATTGATTCTTTTTAGTGAATTTCACTATTTGAATAAAGAATTTTCTTTAAATATTGATTTAAATAGAAAATCAACTGTCAAGCAGGATTCCTCTAAAAGTGGGTACCTAAATTGTAATAACGTTTTTACAAAACCATTACAATTTCTGCATCGGAACTGAAAAAAATTGCATCGATATAGAGCGACGACTTCATTTGACACGAGAAGAGATGAAGAGAGCCGTTGGAATGTTGCAAGCAGGTTCCAGGCAACGTACTGTGGCTGTAGCTCTTGGCACCACACAGAGCGTCATAAGCCGCCTCTGGACACGCTATCGTATCACGGGCAGAGCGGCCGAGCTGAGAGTTCCACCTATAGCACCCCGCAATCGTAGGGCCCGTTTACAATGGGCTCGCGAACACACAAATAGAGAGGAAGAAGACTGGCGTTGTGTTTCGCTACAACCGGTCACTTACTTTGGTGAGACTATGGTGATTTTATTTTTGGTTGTTTTGATATACTTAAATCATGCATGATGTTCATAAAAAAAATCGTTTTATTTATATCAGTCATGCGAATATCACTTTGGAAGTGCACTTTACTCAGTCTGCCAAGCCCTCGACTAGTGGGCGATATTGTCGCTGTGTTGTGAGAATAGCGAGGAAAAATAATAAATAATACAAAGAAACGTCAAGTTATTATTTCTTGGCTTAACTGATAGTGATTGAATCGACGATTTTTTATGGGCTGGAAATAGTATTTTATGAAAGTGTTTCAAAAAATTATCTTAACACTTCAACTTCTTCAACTTCGGCGATGTTTGTCTTGGAGCGTATTATGGTGTTGCAAATTTGGTTAGTGAGTTTGATTTTTAAAATGCTACGCTCCATCGCTCTTTGCCAAACCTAGAATTTGGACGTCTGAGCCTTGGTTAAAGACCAACTGAGCGTCATAGGTTATTGGTCAGGATAGGCAGGATATACACATCGACGAGCTTGCGCTTTAGTGAGATAGGAAGTTCGCCCTTCATTAGCGCCTTCATGGACCAGTAGCTCCTCTAGGCATTTTCGACTCGACGACCCTCTTTTTATAATAAATGTGAATTAATTATAATTTATGTTCCAATAAAACTAATTTCTTACTTTTTCTATTTCGCTGCGCATTTCATATAAAACTAATTTCTTACTTTTTCTATTTCGCTGCGTATTTCATATAAAAAAGAAAAAAAAGAAAGAAAATACGTTTATTTGCGGTAAATATGAAGCAAAAAAAAGAACACAAACACAAAAAGAAACGCACTTAGATAAATCCTGCACTGTCTTTATCTAAGATTTTTATTAAATAAAGAAACTGTAGGTCCATTTTGAAGTATTAAAATAACTAAACGACTAATCTCTTTACTAATAAACGTATTGTATCAGGTGAATAGTTACACACCGATTTCTCTCTTTCAGTCGTCAGTAATTTGACTTTCGAAAGAAGTCAAAGCGTTATGTGACTGTACAACATACGCTATACAACGTTTATTAGTAAGGAGGCATCCCTTCTATAAACCCAAAGTTATTATAAAAATCCTCTTTCTAATCTGTGGGCACGGCAGTGCCCCGCCAAAACGAGCCAAGCGAAGTGCAAGGGCACTACCTACCTTTTCGCGAAACGCTTCGTCGTTTTTTTGAACCCTCATAACTTGGATTTGGATTATACCAGATAAACAACATTCTTGGGATATGATGTCAATAGTGGACTTATTAAACATACTAGCGACCCACCCCGGCTTCGTGCGGGTACCGCTAAGTATCTATAGCCAGATGACTTGTGGTGGATGATACAAAATAATAATAATAAAATAATAATATAGTAATTACAAAAGAAAACTTATATGGGGATGCGAAAATCACAATAATGTAGGCCCAGGTTGTTGTAAGATAAAAAGCGTTATAAGCTGTATCAGAGGTCGGACTTGAACATCTGATGACGTAGTCAACTAATCTACTCATGCGAATATAGTTTTTTTTATAATGTAACCGTTTATAAACAACAAAAACACAATAAGTGTTTAATCTTTATCGACCATAACTTCATAAATAGTAGTGCGCGAACGCCTCCCGCCCCTCGCCCCGGCGCAGTAGCTAGACATGATTGTCCTTGACAGCGAGCGCGTCGACCAACAAAAAGGGCAAAGATAGGGGAGTGGGCTATGGAAAAAGGAACCTCTGATATTCAATAAATACACCCTAATAAAAGAAAGAAAAAATTAACAAAATAAAAAAATATTGTCTTATGCAACATACAAAAAGAAGTGAAATCCCACCAAAAATATTTTCGTGTAAAATGTTGCCAAGACGAGACCATAATTGGCTTGCACTGTCAAAATGTTATCAGATCTCATGGAGAGCCAAGCTTCTAACTCTTAGTCAAAATAATGTAATAATAATTGTCTCTATACACATATTATGTGGCTTGGCCGTTTCGCTACCGTCACATGGGCGTTAGGTGAAAATTGTATTCACTGTTCATTACTTTTCTGTTATACAATAGTTCTTGCAGTAACGAAACGGCCAAGCCTCATATTTTGACTAAAGTGTAGTATTTGTAAAGTTAGGGCTTGTAGAGTTAGTGCGTTTAGAATTAGAAGCTTGGCTCTATATGAGATCTGATAACTTTTTCACAGTGCGAGCCATATGGTCTTGTCTTGCCAACATTTTACATAAAAATGTTTTTCTTTTGGTGGGATTATTACTTACAAAAACCTTTCTGAGAAAACGAATTAAATTAAAGACAAACCACTCGTTTTTTCATATTTTCGTATTCGTGTACCGGTTCTCGTATTACATCTAACGCTCACCAACATCGGTAACTAATGCATTCTGCACACCCCGTTAGATCCGCGTCGCTTAATGAAATGTTCCATCGGAGGAAAAATTAATCGGGACTGATTTATGCGAGAATTAGTTATCGACTGAAATAGCGCGATGTGCATCAAAATGGTGATGTTACGTAGTCGTGTTGGTCCTGTGTCTCCCAACAAACATTGTAGTCGTAGTAACGGACGAGAGGATCTTGGCATGTATCATCTCGACTGGAGAAGTGATGCTGTCCTCCCAATAACAATTGCCAATCAACATTCCTGAGGTTTGCGCAGGGTACCTTCTCACGTGGTTTCGGTTTGAAAAGTACGACAGAGCTGGTATCAATAAGGTTGGCAGCACATCACAGCACACATCACATCAGCAGACTCTTCAGTTTTATATGTGTCCAGCAGAAGCTCTTTTCAGGCCATTGGTTTTGTTGTTTGGAACGTTTTACAAAATTCGGGTGTAAAAGATGATATGTCTAAAAAGGAAGTGAGCATAAAGTGACGGCTGATAGATACGTATGAAAGAAAAAGACGTACCTACTGCGCCGACTCTGAATCAATTGGGACAGTGGCGGGAGGATAGCCAGATACATAGAGGACAGCTTCTGGAGGTTCTAATCATACAATTTAAAAACAAGACTACACCCTAATCTAGTAAACCAACCATACCTATAATATCAATATCTCCGACGAACCGAGCGATTCAATCGAAGCGTACGTCTGGGGAGGTAGGTAGGTACATGGCAGTTCGAGCTAATGGCTTAACAAGTCGGAACTATCGGCCGCCGTGAGTTATAGCTCTGAGAACACGACGAGGTGAGCCGATCATTATTGCTCTAGTAGTGACTTAAGTTCGCTTGCACCACTAAAGAGATATTTTTTTGTTCGGAGATCAGGCCCACCAAAAATTGTGGAGTGTAGGAATGAAACGCATGTTGATTTGTTCTTTATGATCTCTAGATTACATTTATAGTAATAATTATTATACAATAGTTCGTCTAACGGGAAAACTGAGAAATACGAGTACGATAAAAAATTAAAATTACATAAACCCAAATGCGTTTAGCGCTAAACGAATTTAAATAGTAGATTATTCACTAAGCGTATATTGAAGTGTCTTATGTCACGGGCTCTATATTTTCAAGCTTCAGATTCAAGCTCATCAAAGACGAAGATACCTTTATCCCCGTGAAGAATACTCTACTTTCCACACCTTCTGTGAGGTAATAAAAAGCAATTCGATTTTCGTTTTTTGGAGTTTGCTCCTTAGGAATCGATCATATAAGGCCCCCGGTATGGAAATTTTGTGGGTGAAATTAATACAAGCGTTAAGCACAAAAGATTTACGTTTTTCTGCGCAATGTATCTTTTGCACCTTTCACGGAGTAAACTCCAGTCGTGCATCGGATCTGACATACACACACTTTTTTTTTAAACGTTTAAATGCAAATTTTTTGTTAACTTCGAAATTCAGATCAGATTATCACCAGCGTGTTATAATAAAATGCAGTACAATAATATTATTGCCCAGCTAGACCACGTGGTGCTTACATGGTAAACAGTTTCCAGTACAGACACACCAGTGCGGGTCGGTACCGATCGGTGCAGGATTAAGACAGTCGGCACCGATAAGTTTAAACCTGTTTCTTTACAAGTGAGCAAATAAGATAACATAGTATATCATACCTGCCCCGATCGGTACCGACCCGCACTGGTGTGTCTGTACCAGAAACTTGTTTCTTTATGTAAGCACCCTTATTTTAGAGTAAGTTTGTTTGACATATAACTTGACATTACCGAGGTGGTGTGACGAAAAATATGTTTTAAATCAATGGTTTCAAGACGACAAAGACAGAATTTTGTTTTGAATATGTTTAGCGCTAAACGCGTAGCGATTTGTGGTGCAATAGGTAATAGGTAATAGGTAACACGGGCTGGTGTCCGCAACTCCACGTCAATGCGCGTATTTTGCGTGATGGGTGGGAAAATCGATTATTCGATCCACCCCAGCTCCTCAAGGAAGGCCAGCAACGCCTTGGTGTCACCGACAATCTCACGTAGGGTACCTGGGTCACCGAAGTACTTTGCCCTGTATGTGGCGAGCACTGGGCAGTTTAGTAGCACATGAGCTGCTGTCTCGTCGTCCTCCATGCAGGCCCTGCACAGCGGACTGTCTGTGACTCCTATGACAAAGAGGTGTTTATTAAATGACCCGTGGCCAGTTATGGCTGCTGTAATTATACGCAGCTGCTGTTTATTTAGCCGGAGAAGCCGCTTCGTGAGGCGGCCATCAATTGCAGGGACTGCTTCCTTGGCCTGCCTACACTCACCCTGCTCTGACCATTGCTTGTGGTGTTGCTCGCTGGTGCGTTTCCTTACCAGAGTGCGTATGTACCCGAAGGGGAGTGGCACGATGGGTTCAGGTCCCACTGGTGCCATGCTCGACCCCCTCCTGGCAAGTTCGTCGGCTGCGTCGTTTCCTAACGAGCCGCTGTGTCCCTTGATCCATTGAATGGTTATGTTATTATGGCTACCCACCTGGTTAAGGCGCTGGTGGCACTCGTATATTAGCCCAGAATCAACTGTGTGGCTGTTTAGCGCTTGCAGGACAGCCATGCTGTCTGAGAGTATACGGATCGAGTGGTCCTTAACTTCCCTGGCCATGATGGCTGCAGCCGCCAAAGAAACACCCATGCATTCGGCCTGGAACACTGTGTTATGGACACCCAATGATGTGGCTATGTGCATGTTGAAGTCCTCCGAGAAGATTCCAGCACCTGTACCACTACCTGTTTTGGATCCATCCGTAAAGATGCGCAGCTCCGCGGGGCACAAACCCTCACATCGGTGATCCTCGTGGAGTTGGATCCTGTATTTTTTATCAAAGATAAATTGTTTGGGTACCCGGTCATTTATGGCTTTCGTAATGGGGAACTCCTTGTTGAGTCCCTCAAGTAGCACGGTGTGTGGTGTGACTCTCTTACCCCAGAGATTCAGTGTATTAAGACGTACCGCCGCCATCGTCGCTTCCTGCTGTATAAACAGGTGGAGCGGTGGTAAACTCAACATGGCTTCCATTGCTGCAGTCGGAGTAGTCCTCATGCAGCCCGTAATTGCCATGCAGGCTAGTCTTTGCATGCGTTGCAGTTTGTTGCAGGCTGTAACTAACTTGGTTCGGGGCCACCAGACCACGGCCCCGTAGGTGATCATGGGGCGGATCACAGTGGTGTACAGCCATAGTATAATTTTGGGGGATAGGCCCCACTTCTTACCTATCATTCTCCTGCACTGCCAGAAGGTGATGCAGGCCCTGTTTAGTTTATTGTCTAAATGACTACTCCAGTTTAACTTACTGTCTAAAGTTACCCCGAGGTACTTGACTTCGTTGACCAGCTGGAGTTCTGTATTGAACAGTTTTGGTAGGCGGAATGGGCCTAATGCTCGCTTGTGGGTAAACATGACCAGTTCAGTTTTAGTGGGGTTCACTGATAGGTCAAATTCCCTGCACCATCTTTCTACAATACGTAGCGCTTGCTGACTGAGGTTGCAGATAGTTCCTGTCACCTTCCCCGATACAAGGATTGCGAGGTCGTCTGCATACCCTACTGTATGAAAGCGTTTGGCGTTGAGTCTGGTGATGAGGTCATTAATAACCAAATTCCATAGAAGGGGGGACAGCACCCCTCCCTGGGGACAGCCTCTGGCTAACATGGCCAACTGCTGCTCCCCCTCAAGGCGAACCACTCGTTTGCTTAACATGTTTGTAATCCAGTCCGTTAGTACCTGATCTACTCCATGTCTGGAGAGGGCACTGCTGATGCTGGAGAAGTTGGTTTTGTCGAAAGCTCCTTCGATGTCTATAAAAGTGCCCAGGCAGGAGCCTTGTTGGTAAATCGCTTCCTCAATCTGGCTGACCACTGAATGAAGAGCAGATTCGGTCGACTTACCCGAGCTGTATGCGTGTTGATTACCGTGTAGCGGTATGGTTTTCAGAGCGCCGTCCCTAAGCTCCCTATCACACAGCCTTTCCAGAGTTTTCAGTAGAAAGGAGGTCAGGCTGATTGGTCGGTGGGATTTGGCGCTAGTGTAGTCAACCTTACCTGGCTTGGGGATGAATATTACTTTCACTTCCCTCCATCCTTTGGGAACGTATCTAAAGGCCAGGCACGCTCTCAATAAAGGCACCAGTCTTAATGCGACAGAGGTTCCACCCCACTGTAATAGGGCGGGGAAAACTCCATCAGGACCAGCTGCCTTAAAAGGATGGAAACTTTGGATGGCCCATTGGAGTTTCTCCAACGTGATCACCCTACTTGCATAAAGCCAATCGTTGTCTGATGGTGTTTGAATTACATCAAGCCAGTCGATTACCTGTGCAAAGACACATCCAGGGAAGTGAGTTTCAATGAGGACGCGTCTCGTTTCTTCTGGCGAGGAGGTGAGTGTATTATCAGGTTTGCGGAGGGCAATGGACCCCAGTGTGTTCTGTTGCGCCAGTACCTTCCTCACCCGATTAGCTTGCTGGCAAGATTCTATATTACCACAAAATTTACGCCATCCCATGGTACTCCTGAATCTGATGCATTTTTTGTAGCTGGATTTGGCCACGTAGTAACTATCCCAGTCCTCATCCGCACATGTGTTCATGGCTCTATTCAGAGCCTGCCTTACCTTGCCGCGCTTGCGCTCCAGGTCAGCACCCCACCAGGGTTGTTTACCCGGAGCGCTACGCGGGGTGGTTTCTGGGCAGGCAGATAGATAGCTGTCTGTCATTGATTTGGTAAGATAGCTGACTTGTACCTCAATCTGTGTCGTGTCCGCAAAAGTCGCCGGATTGCTTTGTGTCGCAAGCTTGAATTCGAGATTGCGTGTGTAGACGGCACGATCCGTGTTACGCGGATTGCGCCGTGGTGGTGTTGAAGAAACACAGACCTGGATGTCGAAGCGGATCCACCTGTGATCTGAGCAGGAGGCTTCTTTGGAGACCTGCCATCCAGTGGTGATTTCCGCCGCTCCCTCTGTTGCCAGAGTTAGATCTATGATTGTGCGGCTTCGCCTGGTTACGAATGTTGGTTCCGAGCTGGTGTTTAGTAGGGATAGGTTAGTCGAGAATAAGTAGTCAACCAAGGCCTTACCCCTTTCGTTTTGCGTGTCCATACCCCACAGTTGGTGGTGAGCATTGGCGTCGGCCCCGACGACGACCTCAAACCCGCACATCTTGCAATGGCTCACGAGACGGGCAAGGTCATGCGGAGGCGGCGCCTCCGCCTCAGGCATGTAAGCCGAGGCGAAAACGATCACCAGTTCCGTGGCGTCTTCACGCTGTATCAGCAGCTTTGCTGCAAAGACATCTCTGCAACAGAAGTCAGTTAAGAGCTGTGCTTTGAGGTTACCTGTCATGTAGATGCACGCTCTGGGATGATCGTGATCTGTAGTGACCAGGAGCTTACCGCCAAGATTGGAGAGTCCTTGTATGCGGCCGCCTCTAATCCACGGCTCTTGGATCAAAGCAATGGCCGTGTGTTGAACCTCCATCCACTTGCGAAGTTGAGCCGTCGCGGTCTGACTGTGGTGGAGGTTTGCTTGGAGGATCCTACAAATTGACGAAGGGGACGCCATCGCTGGTCGAACCCTCCTCGTCTCCCTCCAGTCTGAGCCCGGCAAACAGGTCGCCCTCGTCGAAGCCGTCCCCCCCCGGGCCCGAAGCCGGAGACAGGATCATGTCGTCCAGCTCCCCACCCGATGAAGGGACGGCACCCACGGTGACGGCGGCAGGAGCGGCCGACTCTGCTGCAGCAGGTTCAGCCGCAGCTGCTTCCGGGTTGTTTGTTGGAGGAGTGGACTCCCCTGCTGGTGTCTGCGGCAGCTCCTCTAGCGCCTCGCAGATGGTTCCAGTGGCGGGGTCCCAACCCTGGGGGACGTCGGTGAACCTGCCGTTCCGGCCCTGAAACTTCACGTACACCGCTCCCAAACCTATTGAGAGACGGCGCCCGGACTCCATCAGGGCCGGGATCTGGTCCACAGGCACACCAACCACCACGAACCATGCTGCGGCTTGTTTGTCGGCATGCAGAAGTACCCACCTCTTTATGTCGACCCAGGGGTTCTGGTAGCTAAGAGCACGACCAATATTGGTCGGCTCACCGAAGACCCCCTGCTCGTCTGGGATCACGATGCCACATCGTGCTCGCTTAAGGATCTCCGACTGGCTCTTGACGACTAACGAGGTGCTAGTTGGGAGCGACAAGTCGGAGACTGTTTTCCTTAGCCAGGCTAAGGTGTGGTCGTTACCGCACCACAGTTTCAGGACACCCCCGGCGAACATCGGCTTGGCGTTGAAGGTCGGCCCTGGAGTGTCTAGCTTGGGAGAGCAGGCCTCGAGAATGATCTGCTTCTGGATAGCAGCGAGTACCTGGTCCGATACGTCCTTGCTGAGGATCCCCGTGCGGTCGCAGGTGATCGCGACGTCAAGGGTAGCGCTGGCAGCTTGGGCGTAGCTTCGTTGTGGGACCCGTTTGGATTGATCAAGACGCGGCCGCTTGTGCTCCCCCCGAGGTGTCAATGACTCGTTGAGAGCTCGCTTAGCCGCGGCCTGATCCTTCCAATCGGGTCGCTGTGTCTTCTTATGTTCCTCAGCCGGTCTCTCTGGAACACTGGTCGGCGGTCGACTGGGCTCTGGTCGGCTAATGCCGGCCTCAGCCTGCGACCGCTTCCCGGCGGAGAAGTTGAGCTGGCCGCTATTCGGTTTGACCGAACTAGCGGCAATGGACTGCTTAATATGGGAGCCTTTACCTGCCCACCTGCGTGCTTGGCGCCGCTCCTTCCTCGTCAGTCTATCCCTTATCTTGCCCTGTTCTGAGGCAACTGGTGTACCTGAAGGGCCAGAGCAAGAGCAACGGGCTTGTTGAGTACGTTTACCCTTGCCCTTGCGTGTCTGCACTTGCCAGGCGCGTGAAAACGCGTCCTCGGTGCAGCTGGTTGTCTCCGTTTGACCGGAGACGGCCGTATGATGGGGAGAGGCTAGAGGAGCCTCAGGAGGAGGAGGAGGAGAAGGGTGTTTAGTTTGACGCCCGGTACCGGTGTTACCCGGCACTGGCGTCTGTGAGGAAGGGGTCGGACCGGCAGTGGTATTAGTCGTCGCCGTAGTCCTCGCCCGAGTTTGAGAAGGGTCGGTACTGGTCCCAAGCAGCGCCGACTTCCTTTGTTTGGAAAGGGACTTTTTGGATTTGGTCCTAGCTGTGGTTCTCGCCACAGCCGGACCTGCACCCGCGCTGGTACCCGCGGCGTGAGCCGCAAGGCCACCAGGGGCGAGAGAAGTGCAAGCACCTCCCTTGGGAGTCTCATTGGCTTTCGCCTCCACTCCGGTGTTTGTTTTTTTAACTGGCCTTAAATTGTCCATGTTAAAGTTAATGTTAAAATTCATCTCTCTGGCTCCCACCCTCCATGGAGCCCGCACCTGGGAACGTCTCACTATTAAAAGCTCGAACGTTAGGACTACCAGAGAGATATAGGGGCGCAAGGCTGGTTTACAGTGCGACATCGGGTGCTCGATCGGGTTGGCGTAGGGGGTCGAAAAGGCCCACCCCCAACGAACTGATCAACCCTCACTTACACCGTCAGCATGACCTTTACCTACCGCTTCGGCCGTCCGAGGACGGCCTCAGCGGACCTCACGCACCTCGCCTGTGGCCCTCTGACGGGACACTGTGACCATTTCCCTACCCCTGGCTATTGGGTAGGGCCACCGTTTCGCTTGAAATCCAGACCGAAGGGGGCGTGTTGCCTTACGGGCACATTACCGCCAGAGCCGCTCGGCTCAACCCCCCAGGACTCCTTCATCCCCGCTCACGGCGCTCAACTGTGCAGGTCCTAGCACAGGTGATTGTTTACTCCTACTCGCCATCAGCTTATTTTAGTGATAGACGAGCCCGCCACCACCCAATCACAAGGGGTCGCGGTTAGGAGGAGGAGGAGTGGAAATTGGAAAAGTGGAGGTGGAAGGAGTGAGGATGTGGGTAAGGACGGAGTGGGGGGAGGGACTGTGTGAATGGGACAGGAGGGATAAGACGGGAAAGAATGGGGTTACGGGAGCTGGAGAAGGGAAGTGATGACGCCTGGCAGTTTTTGTTACGTCTAATTCTTATGGAATTAGACCAAGAACGGGGTGGCAACCTCGAGAAGGTGCATCCGCCAGACTTGCCTTGAGGATCTACACGACTGTAGCGCTCACCCTCAAGACCCCGCCACCCTGCCACCTCTGAAGGAGGTGGCAGGGTAGGCCTGCATCTATACTACCAAGCAAAGCAAAGCAAAGCATGTCGTTGTGCAACCGCAAAAGCATAAATCCAGACCCTCCCCATTTGTGGTGCAAGCGGGATTCTGACTTTTGTATAAAGCCAGTTCAGTAAGTAGGCACGTTCAGGAAGTAGCCAGTTCAGTAAGTTAAGCGCAATCCATTTGCGGTGCAAGCGGGATTCTGACTTTTGTATAAAGCCAGTTCAGTAAGTTAAGTGCAATTCATTTGTGGTGCAAGCGGGATTCTGACTTTTGTATAAAGCCAGTTCAGTAAGTTAAGTGCAATTCATTTGTGGTGCAAGCGGGATTCTGACTTTTGTATAAAGCCAGTTCAGTAAGTTAAGTGCAATTCATTTGTGGTGCAAGCGGGATTCTGACTTTTGTATAAGGCCAGTTCAGTAAGTTAAGTGCAATTCATTTGTGGTGCAAGCGGGATTCTGACTTTTGTATAAAGCCAGTTCAGTAAGTTAAGTGCAATTCATTTGTGGTGCAAGCGGGATTCTGACTTTTGTATAAAGTCAGTTCTTACTGAACGTATCGTTGGTTCTATTAAGTACAATGATAAATGATATATATTGTATTTCTGTAAGTAGGTTTATACAAACACTTTTACATGTCAATAATGCATTTGCAGTTTGCAAATGCAAATGCAGTTTTGTTTAAGTCAAGACTCTGGACTCTCACAACAAATATCTAGAAACAAAATGATCTGCGTGCTTTCTTCGTCCTGTATAGGAATATCACAAATATTGATATATATTATCTTTTTGTTGATCATACCTTCAGATATTTTGATAGAGAATTGCTTTTCTATTCTACTTTATTTACATAATATATAAGCTAACAGACTTAAAATAATAATTATAATATGTACAAATGTAAAAAATATATATATATATATAATTATAGGGCATCAAAAAATTCGTCCGCATCGCTGTCAACAGGAAAAGTGCCCAAAAGGCTGGCAGCATTGCCACGTTGTATGGCGATGCTGATTCTTTGGCCAAAGAATAGGCCAGCCCTTTGGTCACGTGAAGAGTCGACCAACCGCTTGGAGATGTCTCGGAAAACCAAGTGGGCACTCGGACCCCATGGCCCTAGTGTTTCAACCCCAAACGGCTCGAACATATAACTCCCAAAAAGATCGGAATATTTTCGCCGTTTGAGGTTTTCCGCACCTGCAGCAGCCGCCCCAGCACAGCCCGCCGTACTAGGAAGATGGGATGGCGCGAGGGTGTCGACACATGTTGCATCCCACACCAAAGGCCTGCCTAACTTCCAAGGCATTATGGTCATTCCGTCTGGTCTCTTGCCATCGTCGCGTGCCAAGCCGTTGGGTTCTAAAACAGCTGGCACCCCGGCGGTGACAAGAGCACGACGGATAATGTCATTAATGCTGGCGTGCCGTGCTATCCGGCCTGCGCTCTTACTACAAGACAGGCCATGATGTCCGAGGCAGTCAACGGCTTCACTGCACTGGCAGCGATGTGGAGCCCCGCAAGGAGCGCCCAGACGCAGACAGGTAGATGTATGTAAATATTATGTATTGGTTTAATTGAAATAATAAAATTGTTTTTTAGTGATTGGTTTATAAGGATGCAGAAGTGTATTAATTGTGGTGGCATTCTACTTTTATCTGTTAACTCAATCGCCCGCTGTCTTATTGAGCCACCGACCTACATACTCCATTCTCGCTTGAAAATCGTAAATTGTCATATGTAAGGCACCGTATTCTCGGACTATCTTTTTACTCAATCGGGCCGCACCTCAATTTAGCCACGAACCATTCTCGCTGGCAAATTATAATTTGTCATATACGTAAGTGTCCGTATTCTGGGAGGTGCTGGTTAGTCGTCGACACGCCGAGAGTGTCACGTGCGATGATAGAATTGGCCCGGATCGTGACCGCACTCCCGATTCTACGGCCTACGTGACGAGCTACCAATAGGTATGAAGGGGATGTAGAGTTGATGTCTTGATGACTTGATATTAAGATTTGTGAAAAAAAGTGACTTTGACGCAATTGATTTTGAAAAACCTATTCAAAAGCAAGACTTTCAATATAATTGAAGTCGATATGGCTATTGCTGTCTTGTAATCAGAAGGCCAATTCTCGTACATATAAACGTTCACAATTTATTCAAGTCGTAATCTCATCTCAGCGACGGTCAATGTCAAAAACTTGACAGAAATGTAGGGAAATTTTAAATATTTTTGACAAATTGAGACTGAGATTAGAATGCGACCATTCTTAAAAATACGAGAATGGCCGCGCGGATGGCTGTGCGGATGGCTGCGCGGATGGCTGCGCGGATGGCTGCGAGGATGGCTGCGCGGACGGCTGCGCGGATGGCTGCGCGGATGGCTGCGAGGATGGTTGCGCGGATGGCTGCGCGGATGGCCGCGCCGATGGCCATGCGGATGGCCGTGCCAGGTTTTCAATCTAAGTTTTGTCTGTCTGGTCACAGTTACAACTGGTGTTACTGTAACTGAAATCTATAAGGAACACTTAGAATACAACCTTGAATCAATTTGAGCACTGAGCAATGGAAATGGAAAGGAATGGAAACATTGGCTTCCTAAAAGCTGACCGCCACAACAAACGGATGGAAATAAGACATATTTACATAATCGCAACGCTTTGTCTGGCGTTATGCTGAACTGGACAATTTGGCGCAGTCGTGCACACATGACCTTCTTTTTGTGACTAGCTTTTTGATTGTGTTTTATGTTATGTGTCTTTTTGTAGCTAAACAACTTTAATAGCAATATAATTATTTTCCGCGCACGAAAACAGCTTAATATTGTATTTGTACCTACTTGATGTTTTAGAAAGAAGATGGAAACCACTTTGTCAGCGTTGTTTGACTTTAGGAACGTAAGAAATGTTGTTTCTGAACAGGTTCCCGCGCAGTAAACGAGACACGATAGAAGTTGTATAGTTATGACTGCTGTAGCCGTTTAGCGCCCCTGAAAGTGTACACCTGTTCCTATTCATACCCAAGCGGGTGACTCTGTTTATCGAGCCCGCCTTATTCTCGGTATCGTTAAATGAAATAGAATCCCCGCAATACAGTTTTCATTCGATTACATATCCACTAAGTAATTGTGGATACGTTTTACGAATTCCGAAAGGTTTAGTAAACTGTCCGTTCCTAACTGTGAGTGATATTGCCGGTACCTATACTTTTTCTAGTTTCGATTTGAAAGGTTTTACGTGCAACGCATATCATGGATGTTTTGTTCAACTATTTCGTACCATTTCGGTGAAACTCTAACAAACAATAATTTACAGTTAGATTTTATAATTGTGAAAACTTGTATCATGTTAGCCGCACAATAATTCCGTATTGAATTTGACGTATTCCGATCCCAGCCGGCGTCCATACATACGGCTGTAAATAAAAGATTAAACTGGGGAAAAACCTTTGAAAAAATAAATAAGGTGAAAAGCGATGACCGCAGGGGTTCGGGGAGTTTCGTGGAAGTCATTACAAACCGATTGAAGTCCA
The DNA here is from genome assembly GCA_947568875.1 of Fissipunctia ypsillon. Lineage (NCBI taxonomy): Eukaryota > Metazoa > Arthropoda > Insecta > Lepidoptera > Noctuidae > Fissipunctia > Fissipunctia ypsillon. Next base: position 550,101 of record OX387662.1, read on the forward strand.
TGTATTTCGCACGCTCGTTCGTTCTAAGCTTCAAGTCGTAATTTTCCGTCGAGCTGGCGGCGGCGGGCGCTTTTGCTGAGTCATGCAAAAATTTTAATTTCCTCCGCCGTACGCGCCTGTAGTAGGAAGCGGCGCGTGTGCGATGACGTCACGGCTATAAATCACGCCAAACTTTTTATTCCGATCGATCGCCGAGTGACGTCAGCATACGGACAAATAGCTCCGCTCTCAATTGCGAACGTAAAACGTTTTATGGCAAAAATACGGATTGTTTATGTGAGTGATGTTCTTTGTCTCGTACAAAAAATGTTTGTAGTGTCGATAAAAGAGTGTGTTCACCAACTAGTTTATTTGAAATGCAAGTATCAGTGGTCGCGGAGCCGCGCTGGCGACCGCATGTCGCTCGATTGGCTCGTCCAGTCACGGTTTATCACACGTTTTATTATGCACATAAAACTCAGCTGAAAATCTGCTTTTTGACCACCTCCAGTTGTTACCATCTTTACGAACTTGACTTTTTTAAGTGTCAACAGGCATATTTAAGCCTACTAAGATATCAACTATTTAAGATACTTAAATGAAGAGATTGTGGCGGCATCTATATCACCACGTGTGAACTACGCGTCACACTGACGTCACGCAACATCCTGCATCGCGCAACTAGAATTTACCGCGCGACTAGCAACAACTTCCCGACATTAATCATCGGACAGTTGCCCACTAGACACCACACCCGGCTGGTTGGAGGATCTCCCTATTTCTATGGAGTATGAGTAAACTTTACACCAATTCCTCATATCTCTATAAGATAAACAACAACTAAGTACCTAATTGTAAATGATCTGAGGAGTTTAAAATAATTAATGGAACAATAATAACAAAGGCCGATGCTTAAAAAATAAATGTGAGTCGTGTTTGCAGAGGTGGTGGCTTGGCTCTCCAATAACAAGTTTAATGCCCCACAGTCGTTACAGGGACGGTTAATAGTTGGTGACGAACTTAATATACTCGAGCAGGATCTTCCATAGAGCGCTCTTAATAATCGTCATTGTTTTCTTAATGGCCATTATTGTTAATTAATTACTAATATTATTAAGGGTTTTATTTGTTTCGTATAAGTTGTTTAGTTTGATTTAGGTGAAAAATTATGCCGTTACGATTCCATGAGCCACTTGCTTGCTTCTGCATGTGTCAGTATTGATTTTAGATTATGATTAACAATTTTACGGCACTGAGTCATAATTAATGACTCTTGGGACAAAAGTTAGTTAGAATATTGGAAAAATACTGGTACTAACTGCATCCGGTTAGACCTAACATAGTTAGAAAAAGGCAGGCAGATGATATTGATAATGGAACAGAGAAATGGTTAATCCACGGTCTCCATTCGCAGTCACGTTTATATGTGTCAAAATGTAATTACCACGGCCCCAGAACTGAAGAACTGATATCGAAGCCGATAGCAGCCGGTTGTAAGAGGTCAGCTTGTAACGTACCACAAGCTGACCTCTTACAACGCCTATAGGTGCCTACAGTGTACTCATACATCTCCGTGGAGTCGTCATCAATCAGCTCCTTCCCACGTGAAACTCCTTTCTAGGCTTAATCAGTGACCGAGCGACCTCTGTGACGAACTAAAAATAGATCGACGAACTTCATTCAATCACTCTTCACTCACACATAGACATGAGTCGTTTATACGAGAAACAATTGAAGATCGCGAGAGAATCCCTTCGCTTCCCCTTCAAGTCCCGTGACCCGTCCGTGTGAATGAAAGTTGAATCACACCCGGGTGTGTGGTTTGAGAACTCGTGAATATGTGTGTAGTGGAAAATGAAGGCTTTTCGCGACACAAAATCTTGGCTGTTTCTCGAGTCTATAACTTTATTGTTGCTTAACATATAACTTATGTCAGGCTTTTGCTATATTTTTCTTTTCACAACGTACCATTATTTGCCAAATAGTTACAATTTAGAACGTAGTAGATTTATAACTTGTACATTCCAAAATAAATATAATGTGTCGTACCAAACATAACCTTTAACTGTTTAACATGAAATCAATATTTGCTTTAAGGCCTCGGGAATGAAGGGAGGACCGTCTCATAATATCAAATAGGAAAGAGACTTATTGACTTACTTGGATTGAATCTTACTCCAAACATATTATTAGATAAAATATCACAAATACCTACAAGTCAGTTAAAGTTCTAGCTGAAACAAACATAGTCACTACTTCTACCTATTCTAAACTGATCGATTCTAATCTATGTAGTTAGTTTTTAGGGTTCCGTACGACCGAATGACAAAACGGATCACTCGTATGTCTGTCTGTATGTCTGTCTGTCTGTCCATTTGTCACAGCCAATTTGATCCAAATCTAATAAACTGATTAAGTTGAAATTTGATACAATGTTGTTGTGCGGGACAGTGACAGACAAACAGTTATATGTATAGTATAGTTATAGTGTTCACAATAGTAAGTTAAGATGTCTTGTAAATAGTACTTCATGTTTCTTTATATTTTGTATTTTTGTTAAATAGATCTTAGTTTATAGAATGTAAAAATATATGCTTTACCATAGTTTTATAGATAATAGAGAGAGAAAAACGCAAATAATGTCACGCGGCTCTCATTAAGGTAAAGTTTCGTCGTATTTAAGCTAACTGTGCCGAAATCGACTCTATTCTGATTGGCTAAATATTCCCGTGCTCTGATTGGCTGACCAATCAGACTGCCCACATTTCATTAGCCATTTTTGTATAAATATCTGGAGGGATTTCGGTATCGGCACGGTCATTCGCTCGCTCGACTCCGCTGTGGACGGTCGTGCCGCTGACGCATTCCGCTCGCTGCACCGCTGACTCACCGCTGACTCACCGCCATCGACGATCGTTCGTGACGTCACGTCACGGAACGACTCCTGTAGTCTCTGACTACACCGCTGTATCAACCATTGCCTTTTTCAAGGCGATCGTTGATAAACTATTTCTTTAACGTCGTCCGTCAAATAAACGTTCGGCGTGTCTCCTTGACCCCCTCAGGGTAAAAACCACAGTTTCGTGGTCCTTGACGGATACCTCACGGTGACAACCAAGTCAAGGGGGTGTTGACCCAACACACCCGCTGAGCCCCTTCAGGGTAAGGCAGTCAATTGGACGGGTCCCAGAGTTAACCGGCCTTGGGGGGTCTCCTAGTCGGCTCTGGTGACAGTTTTCCTTCCACAGTTACTCACCTAGTGTCTTTAGGGTGTATCTACACCCTTCGCGCTAGACTGGTCAGGGCCCTGTCGCACATTAAGATTGGCGACAGGTTTCAGCTCTAGGGCTCACAAGTAGGTACACACCTCCCTGTCTGCACCCGACAGGGAGGGCCACTCACCCCCGGGCCCATCCACCCGGGGAGTAGGAGTAGGATCATTAGGTCCCCTTATTTTTCTTTTTTTAAATTCCCTACTACTGCGATGTCTGACGCCGACATCGCAGCTTTTGCAAGAGAGGTCCTTTTTAAGGACCCTGATTTCCTCCTCAGATATGGGAAGGCTTGGCGTAGTCGCCACCTCGACCCAAGCGAGGCTCTTGAGAGCCCGCTTTCCCCCCCTGTAGCAGATAGGGGCACCCCTCTTACGGCGGTTTCGATGCCGTCTGTAGTCTCCCCCCAGCCCGAGGTGATGGACACCTCCACCCCTCCTTCGGACTCCGAATCAGAGGACGCCATCTCGCTCACTTCCTCCTCCTCCTCCTCAGACGACTATCAAGTCGTCGGAAAGGGAGGGAAGAGGAAGAAGAGCGCCTCCTCAAAGGCCGGCAAGGCCAAAAAGCCTCTGGCGGCAGCCATCCCCTCCGCCCCCGACTGCGCCCCTGCCTGCGCCCCTGCCCCTGCCCCTTCCTCTACTTCCGGCTCGGCACCCACCCGATCACCCACCTCAGCCAGTCCTATCCCAACGGACTCAAAGAGGAAGGTGCGTCCCCCGCCCCCCTTATACATCCAAGATAAGTCCAAGTGGACAGAAATCTCCAAAGTTTGTGTGGATCGCAAGATCCAATACACCAATGCCCGATCTACCCAGCAGGGCATCAAGGTTACTGTCCCCTCGTCCTCGGACTACAGGGACCTTGTCCGAATTCTTCGTGAAAGGAAGTACTCCTTTCACACATTCTCCCTCCCGGAGGAAACTCCGACTAGAGTGGTCATCAGGCGTATCCCGAAGGAGATCGCCACCGAAGAGATCAAGGCAGACCTGATCTCCAAGGGTATCCCAGTGTCTGCAGTTCACCGCCTTCACCGGGCGAAACAGGGCCTTGTCTACGACATGGTCCTGGTGATCTGCGACCCCGTTGAGGGTCATCACCCGATCTTCAAAGTGAAGTCGGTGTGTTCACTGTCGGGCATCTCTATTGAGAAGCCCAGAAAGTCCAATATCGTTGGCCAGTGCCACCGTTGCCAATTATACGGCCACTCCCAGTCGCACTGCTACGCAACTCCCAGATGCGTTAAGTGTCTGGGCGGGCATGGCACTGCGGACTGCCCTCGCCCCAAGGACAGGACTCTGTGCACAGAACCTCCAAGTTGTGTGCTCTGCGGGCAAGCTGGTCACCCAGCTAACTACCGGGGATGCAGTAAAGCCCCTAAATCCTCCTCGGCCAAGCTGGCGAAGCGTGCCAGCGAGCGCCAGCAAAGGGAAAGCCCGAGCGTAAAGCTCCCCTCTGCTCAGTTGCCCGAGCGCCTCGCTCCTCAGAGACCCTCCCCATGGGTCAACTTTAAGGCAGCTTCGGCCTCGGTGCCGCCCTCTCAACCCATCCCTGCGCCATTGGCCATTGCCACGCCGGTCCCGGCAGCAGCCCCATTGGCTCCTGTGGCCACCGCCGCTCCCAAAGCTGCGCCGGTTCCCACGGCAGCAAACAGGTCCCCCTCTTCAGGCCATCAGCCTTCAAACCCACAGGTGCTTCTCAGCGTATTCGCTGTTTTCTACACCCCGGCGGCCAACGCCATGGTGAAGGAAATCCGTGCCGCTCAAGGAAACGCTCTTCGTCTCCTTGAGATCTTCAACGCGTACCCCGAGGTATCGCAAGCTCTCGAAAATCTAACCTTTTAAAATTCCATTATGAATTTACAAAAGATTAGGTCCCTCAAACCCCGCTCCCTTAAACTAGGCGTCTTCAACGCCAATGCAATTACCGGTCAACGCGATGAGATCGCCACCTTTCTGCGTGATCATCAGCTTGACATTATGCTCATTCAAGAGACCTTCCTGAAGCCCCATCAGCGGGACCCGAAAATCGCCAACTATGACATAGTTCGCAATGACAGGTCCCGCTGCCACAAGGGTGGCACCCTTATATACTACAAAAGGTCTCTTTACTGTAGTCCTATGGACCCTCCTCCACTAGTCTCTCATCTTGAGGTCTCAATCTGTCGGCTCGGCATGACTGGTCATCAACCAATCACCATCATCTCTGCCTACTTCCCGCCTGCCAATGGTGCGGAGGATCCCACCGCGATCACCAAGGACCTAACTGTCCTCTTCGGACTGAGTGACTCCGTCATCTTGGCGGGGGATCTCAATGCCAAGCATCCCGCCTGGAACAGCAACACGACCTCCACCAGAGGTAGGATACTGTTCAACCTAGGTGCCTCCCTCAACTTCGATGTCATCGCTCCGATGAACCCAACCCACTACCCTGGCGTTCCCAGCCAGCTTCCAGACGTGCTCGATGTTGCGCTACTCAGGAATGTAAACCTTCGTTTGCACTCTATTGAGACGCACCACGAGCTCAACTCGGATCACCGCCCAATTACCATGCTCTTCGCCCCTTATTCGGGCCCGCTCGATCCTAACCAGCCCCCTCGAACCAAAGTGATAACCGACTGGAAGAAAGTAAGCGAACAGCTGAAATCCACCACGTCGCCTCACTTGGATAAAATCCCCGACCACATAGTGTCAGTCGAAGACACGACGGGTGCGATCGACTCGTTTACAGAACACGTTCAATCCGTTTTGACGGATTGTTCGCGGGAGGTTCCGGCGATGGATGATCATCGCTGGAAATTACCGATTGACGTACGTGAACTGATAACCGAGAAGAACGCGGCCATTCGTGCCTACGACTCCTTTCCCTGCGACGCGAACAAAGCCCACATGCGCCATTTACAGCGTGCTGTAAAGAAACGTATAACGGAGTGGCGTTCCGAGGGCTGGGACAAGATGCTCAGCGAGCTCGAGCCCAACCATCTGGCCTTCTGGCAACTCCAACGCAAAATGCGTACCTCCACTGGGGAGGCTTCAATGCCCCCCCTCATTCGCCCTGACAAGAGCATCGCATTCGATAATCCCGAAAAGGCAGAATGCCTAGCCGACAGCCTGGAGTCTCAATGTTCTCCTAGCTCCCAACCAGCTGACCAAGCGCACCTTGCCAAGGTCGACGCCGAAGTCGAACGCAGGGCTGCTCTTCCCCCTGTGGAAGACCCTGATGATCCGTTGCCTCCCGTCACTCCAGACGAGGTGCACGACATCATTAAAGGGCTACAGGATCGGAAGGCCCCTGGCTCGGACGGTATCACCAATAAGGTTTTCAAACTCCTCCCCGCCCCCCTGATAATGCTAATGACCGCCATCTTCAATGGTGCTCTCAGCAACAACATCTTTCCGCAGACGTGGAAAGAGGCCACCGTCATCGGTATCCCCAAGCCAGGCAAGCCCAAGTCTGAGCCCGCTAGTTACCGCCCCATTAGTCTCCTCAATGTCCTCGGCAAAATATACGAGAGGCTTATTTATAAACGTCTCAAAGATTTTGTCGAGGCTAAGAGCCTTATCCCTAGTGAACAGTTTGGTTTCAGGACCCATCACTCTTGCATCCAGCAAGTTCATCGAATCGTTGAGCACCTAAGCGCTGGCTTCCAGCGCAAGGCAACGACAGGCATGTTGTTCTTCGACATAGCGAAAGCGTTCGACAAGGTCTGGCACAACGGCTTAATATATAAGCTGTACCAACTCGGGGTGCCTGACCGTCTCGTGCTCATCTTACGAGACTTTTTGTCGAACCGCACCTTTCGCTATCGCATTGAGGGTACACTCTCCTCCCCTCACCCCTTACGCGCCGGTGTCCCTCAGGGCTCGGTGATCTCTCCCCTCACCTTCTCGCTCTTCACGAGCGACATCCCCAAATGTAGCAAGACTCATTTGGCGCTTTTCGCCGATGACACAGCTATCTACTACACAGGGCGGTGCCAGAACTCTATCGCCAGAACTCTCCAAAACTCCGCAAACGCTTTAGGCGTCTGGTTCCGGAAGTGGAGGATTGAGGTCAATCCCGATAAGAGTCAGGCCGTCCTTTTCAAGCGACCGCGACTCCGCGCTTCCGCACCTCCTAGCCCGATCACCATGTATGGCAAGCCGATCCCTTGGGAGAAGCAAGCCAAATACCTTGGCGTGATCTTAGATCAACACCTGACCTTTAGAGAGCACATCAAGACGGCGCGTTCGCGTGCCGCTTGCGCTCTCGGCAGGCTTCATTTCATCCTGACCGCGCGTAGCAAACTATCTCTTAAGTGCAAGCTGCGCATCTACACCGCAGTCATCCGTCCCATCATGACGTATGCTTGTGTTGTATTTGCGCACGCTAAGCCACACTTGCTCCATAGGATGCAGACCCTACAGAACCGTTTCCTCAGAAAGGTCACGGGGGCACCCTATTATGTACGCAACGAGTCTCTTCACGTTGATCTAAAAATCCCAACCGTCCAGCAGTTCATGAAACGCCTCGCCAAGCGTTTCTTCGAATCTGCCTCCAAACACCCGAATCCCCTGATTGCGGCGGCCGCCCGCTACACACCGTCGCGCATAAGTCGCATCCGCCGTCCTAGGCACGCCCTAACCGTCCCGGATGACGCCATAACTCTCCTCCAGGAGAGTAATCCCGCCACCAGCACGATCCGGAAACTCAAATCGAGACCGCCGTGCTTCCGTCCTCGCCGCCGAGGGCCACCGCGACGCCCCCGTCCATACCCACCCCGACCCTTGCTCGAGCCAGCCCGCGCAGCTGAGCCCGTAATTCTAAATTTGCCCCCAAATAATCCGATCCAGCATGTCCCATTGCTGTCCTCTCCCAGCGACGCCCTAAGCCGAGGTCCGTACCCCACAGGGGGTGCCCTTAGCGTGTAGTCGCTTAGTTTTTAGTCTTAGTTTTAAGCCTGGCTGGAGGCCTTAATTTATTGAGGCATCCACAGGAAAGCCCGGTTAAGCAGTCGACAACCTCCTATAGGTTGAACTGCGAGATGCCATTCCCCAAAAACAAAAACAACGGTATCGGCACGATTCCCTCGCTCGACTCCGCTGTGGACGGTCGTGCCGCTGACGCATTCGCTCGCTGCACCGCTGACTCACCGCTGACTCACCGCCATCGACGCTCGCTCGTGACGCCACGTCACGCACCGACTCCCGTAGTCTCTGACTGCACTCGTTATCAATTATTGCCTTTTTCAAGGCGATCGTTGACAAATTATTTCTTTAACGTCGTCCGTCAAACAAACGTTCGGCGTGTCTCCTTGACCCCCTCAGGGTAAAAACCACAGTTTCGTGGTCCTTGACGGATACCTCACGGTGACAACCAAGTCAAGGGGGTGTTGACCCAACACACCCGCTGAGCCCCTTCAGGGTAAGGCAGTCAATTGGACGGGTCCCAGAGTTAACCGGCCTTGGGGGGTCTCCTAGTCGGCTCTGGTGACAGTTTTGCTTCCACAGCCACACACCTAGTGTCTTTAGGGTGTGTCTACACCCTTCGCGCTAGACCGGTCAGGGCCCTGTCGCACATTAAGATTGGCGACAGGTTTCAGCTCTAGGGCTCACCAATAGGTACACACCTCCCTGTCTGCACCCGACAGGGAGGGCCACACATCCCCGGGCCCATCCACCCGGGGAGTAGGAGTAGGATCATTAGGTCCCCTTATTTTTTCCTAATTTTCTTTTTAAATTCCCTTTTGCTACGATGTCTGACACAGACATCGTAGCTTTTGCAAGAGAGGTCCTTTTTAAGGACCCCGATTTCTTGCTGAAATACGGGAAGGCTTGGCGTAGTCGCCACGTCGACCCAAGCGAGGCTCTCGAGAGCCCGCTTTCCCCCCCTGTAGCAGACAGGGGCACCCCTCCTACGGCGGTTTCGATGCCGTCCGTAGTCTCCCCCCAGCCCGAGGTGATGGACACCTCCACCCCTCCTTCGGACTCAGAGTCCGAAGACGCCATCTCTCTCACTTCCTCCTCCTCCTCCTCAGACGACTATCAAGTCGTCGGAAAGGGAGGGAAGAGGAAGAAGAGCGCCTCCTCAAAGGCCGGTAAGGCCAAAAAGCCTCTGGCGGCAGCCATCCCCGCCGCCCCTGCCCCCACCTCCTCCTCTGCCTCTGTCCCCACGGCACCCATCCCAGCCAGTCCGTCCCAAGCCGGCAAGCCTGTATCTGCTACCCCTGCCTCCGCGGCAAATAGCGCCCCCTCATCCTCCTCCCAGGATGCCCCCCCCGCCCTGACTCCAGCTTCTTCTGCCCCCAAGAAGCTGGCACCCCCCCCGCCTGTGTTCATTCAGGACAAGGCAAAGTGGACAGATGTGTCCCAATGGTGCACCGAGCAAAAGATCGGTTTCACCAACGCCCGCTCTACCCAGCAGGGTATCAAAGTGAGCATCCCTACGTCCAAGGACTATAGGGAGCTCACCAGGCTCCTTCGGGCGAGAGGTGTGTCCTTCCACACCTACACTCTTCCCGAAGAGCGCCAGACCCGAGTGGTAATTCGTAGGATTCCGAAAGAAATCCCTACTGACGCCATCAAGGCCGATCTAGAGGCCCAACATATTCCGGTTGCAGAGGTCCACCGTATGCACCGCGCCAGAGGCGGCCATGCATTCGACATGGTCCTCGTTGTCTGTCCCCCAACTGAAGGGCATCACCCCATCTTTGGTGTAAAAACCATCTGTCATCTCGTGGGCTTCGAAATCCAGAAGCCCAACAAATATGGCTTCATCGGCCAATGTCACCGATGCCAGCTATACGGCCACGCGCAGAAGAACTGCCACGCCAAACCCAGGTGCGTCAAGTGCCTGGGCGAGCACGGCACTTCTGACTGCCCCCGCCCTAAAGACCGTACCCTCTGCACCGAGCCACCTAGCTGTGTGCTATGTGGTGAGTCAGGTCACCCGGCAAATTACCGGGGCTGCCCTAAAGCCCCGAAATTATCCCCCAAACTGGCCAAGCGCGCAGTCGCCCGCCAGCAAAGGGAAGCCCCCGCCCCTTCGACCCAAATGCCAGAACGGCTAAGCCCTCAAAGGCCTAGCCCCTGGACGGCCCTGAACCATCAAAGGGCTTTCCCGGCCCTGGCCAAAACCAGCCCCCCTCCCCCATCCATCCCAGCGCTGATGGACCCCCGCAACCGCGCCGCCGCGCCCGCCCCCACCCTCCCCCCGAGACCGGTGCAAGCGCCTAAAACCGCCCCTGCAGCCGGTAATGCACCCCCCCACTCGCCGACTACGGTTGGCCCCAACCCCCTCGACCCCTTCAATATTATTTCGGGCACCTTCACGGCCTTCCTCACCCCACGCGCCAGGAAAATGGCAAGCGAATTAGTCGCTGCCAGAAATGCCGGCAACCTTCTGCAGATTCTGGAGATATATAACTCATATCCCGAGATCACGCAAGCCTTATCCTCCTTCGCCAACCTTCCCAACCCCCACTATGGATAAAGAAGCCAAAGGGAGAACTAAGCCCCGATCCCTTAAATTAGGCTACTTCAATGCCAATGGCATTCGCGATCAACGCGATGAGATCGCCGAGTTCCTCCGTGATCATCAAATTGATATTCTCCTTATACAGGAATCCTTCCTCAAGCCCAACGTCCGTAACCCGTCAATCGCCAACTACTGCGTAGTTCGCAACGACAGGTCTCGGTGTCACAAGGGTGGCACCCTCATATACTATAGAAAGGTTCTTCACTGCATCCCTATGGACCCTCCCCCCCTATCCAAATTAGAAGTGTCTGTATGCCGGTTAGGCATGTCAGGACACCAACCGATCACCCTAGTATCGGCCTATGTTCCCCCCCAAACCTCGTCAGAAAATCCCCAGTCGATTTCTGACGACCTCTCTGCCCTCTTCGGCCTGAGCGATTCCGTTATCATAGCGGGCGACCTCAACGCCAAACACCCTGCCTGGAACAGCAACACCACCTCAGCCAGAGGTAGGCAACTGTTCGGTCTCTGCCCCATACTAAACTTCGATGTCATCGCCCCGATGACTCCAACCCACTTTCCCCACGACCCCAACCATACTGCCGACGTCCTCGACATAGCGCTTCTGAAGAATATCAACCTACGGTTGGATTCTATAGAGGCGGTACAAGAGCTCTCCTCTGACCACCGGCCAGTGGTCATGAAACTGGCCCCCCGTGTCGGTCTCCATGACCCCACTCAACCCCCTCTCACCAAAATAGTCACAGATTGGAGGAAAGTAAGCAATAGCCTGAAATCCACTTCTTCCCAACACCTGGACTCCATCCCTGATCAGTTCGACTCTGTCGCAGACACGACGGCCGCGATCGACTCGCTCACTGAGCACGTACAATCAGTCCTGAACGACTGTTCAAAGGTAACTCCAGCGGACGATGACCGTCGCTGGAGATTGCCGGACGATGTGCGTGAACTGTTGCGCGAGAAGAACGCGGCTGTCCGTGCATACAGCAACTTCCCCTGCCTTGCGAACAAAGCCCATATGCGCCATTTACAGCGAGCTGTAAAGACACGCCTAGCGGAGCTGCGTACCGCTGGCTGGGACAGGATGCTAAGCGACCTAGAGCCCACTCATCAGGCCTTCTGGGAACTTCAAAGGAAACTAAAGTCCAATGAAGTAGTCTCCATGCCCCCCCTACTCCGCCCTGACAAGACCATCGCCTTCGACGATGCTGACAAGGCTGAATGCCTAGCCAACAGCCTCGAGGCTCAATGCTCTCCCAGCTCTCAACCAGTAGACCAAGCTCACTTGTCAAAAGTCGACGCTGAAGTCGAACGCAGAGCCTCCCTTCCCCCCGTCGAAAACCCTGACTATCCTCTGCCTCCCGTCACTCCAGACGAAGTGCATGATATCATCAAGGGTTTAAAGCCCCGTAAAGCTCCCGGCTCAGACGGCATCACAAACAGGGTAATACAACTATTCCCTGCCCACCTCATAATGCTACTGACCACCATCTTCAATGGTGCCATGAGCAATAACATCTTCCCAGATGCATGGAAAAAGGCCACTGTCATCGGCATCCCCAAGCCTGGAAAGCCCAAATCTGAGCCCTCGAGCTACCGCCCCATCAGTCTGCTCAATGTCCTCGGCAAAGTCTATGAGAAACTTATTTATAAGCGTCTCAGAGACTATGCCGAAACAAAAGGCCTCATCCCAAACGAACAGTTTGGTTTTCGAACCCAGCACTCTTGTGTGCATCAGGCCCACCGCATCATCGAACACATAAGCGCTGGCTTCCAGCGTGGCATGATGACGGGTGTTATATACTTCGACATAGCGAAAGCGTTCGACAGAGTCTGGCACAACGGCTTATTATATAAGCTCTACCAACTCGGTGTGCCGGACCGTCTCGTACTCATCTTACGAGACTTCTTGTCGAACCGCACCTTCCGCTATCGCATCGAAGGAGCACTATCCTCCCCCCACCCTATCCGCGCAGGCGTCCCCCAGGGCTCTGTGCTTGCCCCCCTCATCTTCACGCTGTTCACCAGCGACATACCCAGGAGCAAAAAGGCACAGTTGGCTCTGTTCGCAGACGACACGGCCATTTATTGCTCAGGCACCAAACAAGCCTCGATTTCTCTCACTCTCCAAAGAGCGGTCACCAAACTTGGCGACTGGTTCAGGAAGTGGAGAATTGAAGTGAATCCCGACAAAAGTCAAGCGGTTCTTTATTCAAAACCGCGACATAGGCCCACCCCCCCCCGACCAATCTCCATGTTCGGTAAGCCTATCCCTTGGGAGAAGCGAGCCAAATATCTAGGTGTGATTCTCGATGAGCACCTCACCTTCGCAGAGCACATAAAGAAGGTTCGTTCGCGCGCCGCTTTCGCTCTCGGTAGACTCCACTCGATAATGAATGCAAAAAGCAAGTTGTCACTAAAGTGCAAGTTGCGCATTTACACGGCGTGCATACGTCCTATTATGACGTACGCCTGTGCAGTCTTTGCTCACGCGAAACCCCACCACATCCATAGGATGCAGACCCTACAGAACCGTGCCCTCCGAATGATCACGGGATCCCCCTTTTATGTCCGGAACGAGATCCTCCATCTCGATCTCAAAATCCCCACCATCCTCCAGTTCATGAAACGCAACTCCAAGCGTTTCTTTGATACCGCCGCCAAACATCGCAACCCCCTAGTTGTCGCGGCCGCTAAATATACCCCCTCCAATATTAGTAAAGTCCGCCGTCCGAGGCACACACTATTAGACCCAGACGACCCTATTACTCTCCTCCAGGAAAGCAATAGGGCTACTAGTACAGTACACAAACATAAAAAACCGACATTCCGACCCCGCCGCCGAGGTCCATCGCGAAAACCCCGAGTTAATAAATCCCCCCGACCCTTGCTCGAAGAAGCGCCAGCCCGCGCCGAAGCTGAGCCTGTAGTTTTAAATTCCCCAGTTAATAATAATTATCCAAGTTTTGATCCAGCCTGTCCCAACTTGTTGTCCCCCCAGTGACGCCCTAAGCCGAGGTTCGTACCCCACAGGGGGTGCCCTTAGCGCGCAGTCACTTAGTATTGTAAGTAACACGCCCCTGGCTGGAGGCTTTGAGTTAGCTTAAGGCAGCCACAGGATTGACCGGTTAAGTAGTCACGGCCACTCTTGGCCAACTACGAGATGCCATAGTTAGGAAAAAAAAAAAAAAAAAAAAAAAAAAAACGGTATCGGCACAGTCAGCGGGCAGCAGTTGAAGAAATAGGAACACTACAAGAAGATTAAAGAAGGCTTCAAGCTTCAACATTGGTTTTATTCCTCACCAACCCAGCACATAAATGTGTATCCCGCACAGTTGTTGTGTTTGTTGAATTCCAACTACAAATACAAAGTTTCAACACGTCCGTGTTTATAAATAAATTAATTTTGAATATGCGGGTCACTTTTAGGTGGAATTTTCTAATATGAAAATTAAAAAAAAAAAAGTTTTGCAAGCTGTAGCTATCGTATGACATATCAAGTGAAAGGGCTTATTTTAAGGGTATCTACGTTTTATAATTAGTTAATAGTTTAAGTTATTTTATAAAACAGATAAAAATTCAACATACACTCCCATAAAACATCATCATCAAGTTATCGTCATTAAGTTATTTTGTTGCTACTAACACTATGGACTTACGTCTGAAATAAAGAATTTGAATTTGAATTTTGAATAACTCCGAAACTACTGAGCCTAAAATTTTGAAAAAAAAGATACAGAAAATAGTTCTGTACTTACCTATAAATTACAAGAAAACCTTTTTGAAGTCAATAGTCTTTTATTTTAAGAGATTTAGCATGTTATTTTCATGCTAAATCTCTCATTATTGTGCGTAAAAACTTACATTTGCAGTTGGAATGTATGAGACATGTTTTTCAACATAGACATAACATCACGCCTGTATTCCCCGAAGGGTTAGGCAGAGGTGCACATAGAGTACACCCACATTTCACCAGTTATGTTTGAGTCCCATGTAATAGGGGGCGAGCCTATTGCCATCAACCGGGCACAGATCCAGAATACGGGCTGCTACCAAGAAATTCCAGACGGAAAAACCTACAACAATATGCCCGACCCAGGAATCGAACCCAGGATTCAAGTTTAGCAGTAGTAGCGCTTGCGACCACTACTAGATCAAACGAGGCAGTCGACCACTAGTGGTCTAGACCAAACGAGGCAGTGGCCCTCTAGACCAAACGCGGGCCACTAGACTAAACAAGGACCACTAGACCAAACGAGGACCACTAGACCAAACAAGGTACTCGATCATGACTAGACCAAACGAGGCAGTCGATCACTAGACCAAACGAGGATGTTTTTCAACTGCTATGTTAGGTTTGTTCTAGGGATAAATTCATCCCAACTACGGAACCCTTCATTGTTCATGGTCCGACACGTACTGCCTGTTTTTTTTTTAAATCTAGTACTTACTGTAAATTGATAGTTGCATAATAACATAGATTACCTAATGTGTATTAATTTTCACGCGTTCAGTAACTCTTATCATCTAAACAAACTGCAACTCTTCATAAATATTGAGTACTGCTTTACTCTAGATTAGTGTATCGTAATTAATCCCTGAATGTATAAATGCCTACAGTTCTGAATCTAGCAACGATGCCAGTTATTCTACAACATATTTTGTTATTCCGCGCTGCAAAGTACCTGAGCTAGCATCAGCATGTTCTACAGTACACAGACACGGAATGTTACACAGACACGGAATGTTACACTGACACGGAATGTTACACAGACACGGAATGTTACACTGACACGGAATGTTACACAGACACGGAATGTTACACAGACACGGAATGTTACACTGACACGGAATGTTACACTGACACGGAATGTTACACTGACACGGAATGTTACACAGACACGGAATGTTACACAGACACGGAATGTTACACTGACACGGAATGTTACACTGACACGGAATGTTACACTGACACGGAATGTTACACTGACACGGAATGTTACACTGACACGGAATGTTACACTGACACGGAATGTTACACTGACACGGAATGTTACACTGACACGGAATGTTACACTGACACGGAATGTTACACTGACACGGAATGTTACACTGACACGGAATGTTACACTGACACGGAATGTTACACAGACACGGAATGTTACACTGACACGGAATGTTACACAGACACGGAATGTTACACTGACACGGAATGTTACACAGACACGGAATGTTACACTGACACGGAATGTTACACTGACACGGAATGTTACACTGACACGGAATGTTACACTGACACGGAATGTTACACAGACACGGAATGTTACACAGACACGGAATGTTACACTGACACGGAATGTTACACTGACACGGAATGTTACACTGACACGGAATGTTACACTGACACGGAATGTTACACTGACACGGAATGTTACACAGACACGGAATGTTACACAGACACGGAATGTTACACAGACACGGAATGTTACACAGACACGGAATGTAGAACAATAACGAGTCTTACATTCTAAACGAAAATAGTTAAACACAGAGAGCGAAGGGGCTCCTGAAAAGAGCTGCTAGTTAACATTCATTGAGTTGTAATTGAAGCTGAGCAAATAGCGCGATCATAAGCAAAATGGACAGAAGGCTTATTACATGTTACGACCAAAGGCGAATTTCACCAATTAAACTGAATGCGATGAGCACACCTAAACCGCGTTCAGTTTATAAAAACACTTTTTTTTATGGAGACCCCCTTTAATTGTATACTTTATTTTATTTTGTTATAGCGGCAATAGAAATACACATTCTGTGAAAATTTCAACCGTCTACCTATTACGGTTCATGAGATACAGCCCGCAGACAGACAGACGGACAGCGGAGGCTTAGTAATAGGCTTCCGTTAGGCACCTTTCGGGTACAGAACCCTAAAAAGGGCTGAAAATAAAGGTTTGTTATTATAGAGGCATGAGGAACAGGGTGTAAAGTTCACTCATCCTGCATGAAAAGGGAGGATCCTCCGACTAGGCGGGTGTTGTGTCTGGTGGGCTACTGCCCGACGGTTGATGTCGGGATGTTGTATAATAATATATGCTAGTCACGTGGTAAATTCTGATTGCGCGATGCAGGATTTTGCGTGACGCCAGTGTGACGCGTTCCATTGTGGCGATGTAGATATTACTACAAGTACTTACGGGCGATGTTCCCAGACCAAGTGTTCCCACTGATGTGCGCTCGGCTACACCAGCACCTACACATACTAACATAGACTTTACAACTGAGCCTAAGATACGTTGTTGCAGAGGGCCAGTTGGTAACAACCCAATACCAATACTATTACAATTGAGACAAGACAAATCATCGACTCCACCAAAAATATACTGACCAAGGTGGCTACGATGAGAAACAAAATTACCTAAAAGTAAAATAAAATTATAAATCTAACATAAGGAAGTTAGCTGTTAGAGGCGACGCTACCGTAGTCGCCACAGTGTAGATACTTATCTACCTACTTTGCATCTTTTCAGTCCATTACCCAGTAAAAGTGGCCAACTTTGTAGCACACTGCCGTTGGTTTGAACCTTCTCCACTTGTCTGGTTAGCGCCACCGCAGTGTGCGGGCAACGTGTCATGTGTTATGTTATGTAGTAGCGCGGTGTATGCACTACTATAATATTTGTTGACTGCAGGCCCTTTGTGGTGAGCCGAGCGCAGTGCGAGCTGGTTACATGAAGGGCTAGTTATGTTGTGTGCTAACGAGGCTAAGTGATGTCAGTAGGACATTTCATGCTTCCGTTTCTCCTACACTGATCATCCCTTTATGAAAATTTACGTCATAAAGATAAATAAAGTTCGTAGGGACGCCTTAGTCAAAACCAAACTCTAGGCACCATGGCTTCATGAATGACCGAATGTTATTCAGTATTCGTAGCTGTAATGTAAGGATGTCTGAATCAGCGATCCGGTGCCCTCGGCGGAGATCTCGAAAGCATGGCAACTGCTATTAATACGTGCTATTTCATCAATTTGTTCCGAATCACGCACGCTCTCAGTTACCACCAGTCAAATTCCATTCTATTTTTACAAATTTTTCAAAACCCCTGAGACGCCTTGACGCAATTTTACCAAGCATGGATCTCAATTCGTAGATTAAGAGTCCGTAGAGGCGGACCGAATAACGGTCACGGCAGCCAATCTCAACGGAGACTAGCCAACTGCGCGGGATTGCACAAGTGCACTCTCTGTTCCTTTACTCAGTCTGCTGAGGTGGCAATTCGACACGACCGAGAGAGGACAGGCAGTCTGCTGGGACGGCAATCCGACACGACCAGGAGAGGACAGGCAGTCTGCTGGGATGGCAATCCGACACGACCAGGAGAGGACAGGCAGTCTGCTGGGACGGCAATCCGACACGACCGGGAGAGGACAGGCAGTCTGCTGGGACGGCAATCCAACACGACCGGGAGAGGACTGGTAGTTTGCTGGGACGGTAATCCGACACGACCGGGAGAGGACAGGCAGTCTGCTGGGACGGCAGTCTGCTGGGACGGCAATCCGACACGAACGTGAGAGGACAGGCAGTCTGCTGGGACGGCAATCCGACACGACCGGGAGAGGACAGACAGTCTGCTGGGACGGCAATCCGACACGACCGGGAGAGGACAGACAGTCTGCTGGGACGGCAATCCGACACGACCGGGAGAGAATAGGCCGACTGCTTAACGTGCTCTCTGAGGAACGGAGGGGTCTCTCTCGATATATGTTAAGAAAACGGTCACCCTTCCATGGACTGACCGCAGTAGTGCAGCTTAACCTTGCAGATCTATCGATTCACACGGTTATTACTTAGCCACGAGTTGTGGATCTGGTATTGACGTGTAAAACTGTCTTAAAAGATCTACTTACAGAAATAAACATCATCTTCGCTTCCTATGCATCTGCAATAGGTACTCGAGGCATCGAAGAAACGTTGCATCTCAGACACGAAGCTTAAAATGTACTAAAAATCAGTAATGACACCGACATCAATACCCTTCAAACAGGAACACGATCGTAGCTTTACGATAGAAATAGATATGTTGGTGTTATCTGTATAAAAAACGGCCAAGTGCGTGTCGGACCGCGCACAATGAAGGGTTCCGTAGTTAGGATGAATTTATCCCAAAAACAAACTTAACATCATAGTTGAAAAACATGTTCGCCTATGCCACGTATATCGTCACGGTCAATTCTCCAACTGCAAATGTAAGCTTGTAATCGCAAAAAAGATATGTGACAAAACTGCAAGTTAACGATTTTCGGACTTTTTCCTTTACTTGTGCTATGAGACCTTGCTTCTTGCCAAATTTGATAATTGTAGGTCAACAGGAAGTATCCTATAGGTTTTGATTAATTTGCGAGTATCAAAATAAGTCACATAAATGGCCGTATTTTTTATTGCGTTGAATTAGAGGCTTGATTTTTTTATAGCTCAAAGGGACCGTACATTTACGTATTTGATATTAATTTCAACTTGGTACCTACACGCGTTCCTGAGAAAAAGGGTCTTGACAGACCGATAGACAGACAGACAACAGACAGACAGACGGACGGACAACGAAGTGATCCTATCAGGGTTCCGTTTTTTCTTTATGAGGTACGGGTCCCTAAAATTGAAGCACCTGAAAGTAAACTTCTCTCGTGATAAAGTCCCCGCGGACACCTCGCAGTTGAACTGACCTAGCGCGGCCGGCCGTGACACTATAATATGGCGGATTTAAAGTTCCCGCCACCTAGTTAGCAGCGCTGAGCCGCGCATCGCCGCCGAGGGAGTTCTGAAGTTAGTTTTACATGGAAGCTGATATTATGAGCAGATGAGGTGCTGTAATAATCTTCGATGTATTAGGAAGTTTGTGTATCGGTCGGAGGCGGGAGGGGTTGAAGAAATTGTAATGATTAAAGGTCACCTGGATGGATGTGAGTAAGATAGCAACAATTTTTGTACCTAATATATAATTCATGATAGATGAGCGTGTGTGTGTGTGTGTGTATGTGTGGTGTGCTTACTTAGGAGGTTTATTTATAAAAAATAATATATAGTATTTAATATTTAATTGAATTAGCTGATCGAGGAACTCGGCAGCACTGGCATCGGATGCACGATAGATAGCGTGTCTTTTTTATTAATTCGGTTTGTTTTTTTTTTTAATGTTTGTTACCTCAGTACTCTGCCATTTATAAACCGATTTGGAAAATTATATTTTAATTTAAAAGAACATACTTCCAGATTGGTCCCATTTTTATCAAAATCCAGATCCATGAGGAATTGAGGGAACTCTTTACATATTATAGGCAAGCACTTAGCAAAAACCTAAAATACAGATCCAAAGACACCGACTTCCGAAATTACAGTTATTTTCAACTTTGTAGTGTTTTTTTTTTTTAAAGTCGGTTGTTTTTTTTTTTTTGCAAAAAAGTTTTTTTTTAACAACATCAGTTATGCTGACGATATGGTGCTGCTGAGCCCGTCGATCAGTGCCCTCGTGGAGCTATTAAATATATGTGAGTGCTGTGCCCACGGACTAAGATATAATGCCAAAGAAAAGCGAGTTTTTAGTTTTTATGACACAAAACAAGACGTATGAAGTGGTACACACGGCTTCATATCAAGCTATACATTTCCAGTATAAGCTGACCAATCATTGTACGGAACTCCTATACAATGCGAGATCAGCTTATACTGGAGCTTGATATGTAGCCGTGTGCACCATGCCACACATCACTCCACATTGCGCACCTCATCACATACCACAGATAACACCGTATTACTTACAAACCACACTATGCACTATGTTACATGCACTGGGAAGAAGTTTATTTTTGGTTTTTCTTTTTTGTTTTTTTAAGTGTCTTAAGTTTTAAGTTTTATTATTACTATTAATAATTTTATTTGCAACTGTACTTAGATTTTTATTGATAGTTTCTTGGATTATTAGTAGGGAAAAAAAATACAGAAAATGTACTTGCATTAAATATTTACCCTTAAGGTCACAGTACACTATATTGACTCCTGTTAGTATAGTGTACGACTATGATGAGAAAGAGCGGAGCCTTCTAATACAGGCATTGTTTGCTTAAAAGGAGGCTCCAAACACGTTTAAATTTATTGTAATTTTCTATTTTTCACAATAAACTATTTTTGTATTTTGTACCACCATTCTCGCTATGTAGTGCAACTCTAAACAGTGTAAAGCAGTTTAATTACCTTGGTCTCCGGGTCACAGAGGATGGCACTGATAACTGTCATATGGAGAGAGCGCGCAGGGCGTTGGCTGTGCGATGCAGCATGCTGCCCGCAGATTTGTGAAGTGTGACAATAGTGTCACGATAACACTGTTTACATATTGCCAGGCTTTTTACACCTTTTTTTTTTACATTTCTTTTACATCTTTTGCCCTGCGAGTGCGACACAACACTGCTTTTATGGTATTGCTGTCGCTGCCACGTTTCTGCAGCGCGTCAGGGATGTTCGCCGCAGCGCGTACAGACGACTTCTGTGCGATCATGCGCGATGTGCGATGTGCGTAAAAGATCCGCGTCACTGCTGCGTCAGATGCGAGACAGCGACAGCAGTCTCCTGCGCATTGTTGCTAGCGAGACTGACATGCAGGCATGTATTGTTGCCGGGTGTATCCAGAAGATCGCATGATGGGTATATTTCGTAAGCAGCGTTGTATTAATATTATTGTTTTTATTTTATTTTTGTTTGTGCCTACATCACACGAATGTAGTTATAGTAATAGTAACAAATAATGGGTGATGTTCCTGAATTAGAGATGAATACATAAATACATAAAAGTTGCTTAAAGTTAAGAAGAGACGTGTAAAAATGTATGCTTAAGCAAACGTAAATCATTGCATGAACCCTTCCGGGGTTTGGTGTGTGAGTAGTGTGGATGTAATGATTCTTTATTTAGTATGGTTGAGAGCTCTAATTTTGTTAATTTTGAGTTCTAATGAACTCATTATAATAACTATTATTATTGCTTTTTGTTTGGTAAGTTCAGTCAAGCCATCGAATTTGACTTGGATTTCAGTCATGTCCGAAACTAGTGGTGTTAATCCCGTTTAATTCAATTTGGGCATTAAACGTTCTTACACAAACTTGGCTGAGCTAACAGCCAGGTTATTGGAATGGACCTTTCGATTCAACATAACGATGACAGCATTCCACTTGCCA
Source organism: Fissipunctia ypsillon (assembly GCA_947568875.1). Taxonomy (NCBI): domain Eukaryota; kingdom Metazoa; phylum Arthropoda; class Insecta; order Lepidoptera; family Noctuidae; genus Fissipunctia; species Fissipunctia ypsillon. Next base: position 572,049 of record OX387662.1, read on the forward strand.
GGGAACCTGAATGGCATCGGAGATCAGTACCTGAGTGGCATCTGCTACCACCAGTCATGGAGGCAATATTCAGACGGTGGGGCGTTAAGAGGGAACAGGTCCTGCGATTCCCCATACAAATGTATTCCCCCATTTCCTCCTGAATAATGCCTCATGCCTCTAGAGCAATTATTTATTTTTCATAAAATCAAGGTCTGCTGTAGACACGTCTCCGTCATTTCCTTTTTTTCAGCAACTAATGAGTAAAGAAAATGTGACCCTCCAAAAATTACAAAAAAAAAAACGTCCCATGTTGTTAAGAGTTTTTTACATAAAAGAAAATGATAGGGGCCTAGAAATACTCTTTTTAAAATTTTAATCTTAAAAATAATTGAATCGACTGAGTTTACGAGGAAAAGAAAGGGGAATACGAAACATTGATCTCGTCAAAATTTTGGTGATATAATCGGTCTGAGCTGCAGCTGTCGCGCGTGATAGCGCGCACGAACAGGCGCGACGGTAATAGTTACTTCAAATACCTATGTTTCAAATTCCTCGCAGGGCCCGTCCCCTCTTAAGAAACGATGAAAACAATACTTCAAGTAATTAATCGAACAAGAAACTTTCCGCGATTGTTTTACCAACGAAGCGTGTACTCTTGTACACGCTATAAGAAAAATATCCCCTCAGCAAGTTCACGGACCAGTGAAAATAAATGCCGTCTGAGAGGCAAGTACTTATCGTTTGCTTTTAGAGCGACACAATACTGCTCTCACCGCTCTCACCGCTCTCATCCCCCTCGCTCCATATAACGCGATGTCTTCGAGAAATGGACGCATTTGCGACATGCATACCTTACTGGGTAGTGTTATATAGACTGGGAGGTAGTGATGCACTGATTTAATTCAATTCTCAATTATTCCTTGCATTCTATAATGTTGGTCACGTGTTGGTTGTTGATGTTGTTGTTGTTTACATAATGACGTTCAAAAACTGACTCACAATTATCATTTAAATCGATTAAAATTCAACCATCACCTCCTTTACACGTCAGACCGAATTAAAAATGTAACACTGACAGACTCTGACAATTATTATTTTTGTTTATATTTAATAAAATGGCCATTAAAATGGTTTACGGTTGATGTTAACTAAAAATTGGTCAAAGTTATATGCTAATATAAAGAAGAAGAAAAATTGTTTATTCTACAGAAACAAAACGCACATTACAAAAAAAAATGACATAAAATACACACATACAAAGTATCCAAAAGCCTCATAATCAATCCGTATCAAGTTTAAAACAATTTTTTTGTCCATTGCTTGATGTCCGGGCCAGGGACCAAAGACAATTTACACATTGCCTCTGTGTGCGTATTGCGACACTGGCAAATGACATCAAAGTTACAATCACAACGAAAACAAAAAAAATGAATTGCGGAGTGGAAAAATATCTACTATTGTAACACACAACACTAACAAGAACAATAAGCCGAGCGCCGCATCTGTGCAGGAATAGGTTGTTGCTCAGCAAAATATCTACTATTGTAACAAACAAACAACACTAACAAGAACAATAAGCCGAGCGCCGCATCTGTGCAGGAATAGGTTGTTGCTCAGCAAAATATCTACTATTGTAACAAACAAACAACACTAACAAGAACAATAAGCCGAGCGCCGCATCTGTGCAGGAATAGGTTGTTGCTCAGCAAAATATCTACTATTGTAACAAACAAACAACACTAACAAGAACAATAAGCCGAGCGCCGCATCTGTGCAGGAATAGGTTGTTGCTCAGCAAAATATCTACTATTGTAACACACAACACTAACAAGAACAATAAGCCGAGCGCCGCATCTGTGCAGGAATAGGTTGTTGCTCAGCAAAATATCTACTATTGTAACAAACAAACAACACTAACAAGAACAATAAGCCGAGCGCCGCATCTGTGCAGGAATAGGTTGTTGCTCAGCAAAATATCTACTATTGTAACAAACAAACAACACTAACAAGAACAATAAGCCGAGCGCCGCATCTGTGCAGGAATAGGTTGTTGCTCAGCAAAATATCTACTATTGTAACAAACAAACAACACTAACAAGAACAATAAGCCGAGCGCCGCATCTGTGCAGGAATAGGTTGTTGCTCAGCAAAATATCTACTATTGTAACAAACAAACAACACTAACAAGAACAATAAGCCGAGCGCCGCATCTGTGCAGGAATAGGTTGTTGCTCAGCAAAATATCTACTATTGTAACAAACAAACAACACTAACAAGAACAATACGCCGAGCGCCGCATCTGCGCAAGAATAGGTTGTTGCTCAGCAAAATATCTACTATTGTAACAAACAAACAACACTAACAAGAACAATAAGCCGAGCGCCGCATCTGTGCAGGAATAGGTTGTTGCTCAGCAAAATATCTACTATTGTAACAAACAAACAACACTAACAAGAACAATAAGCCGAGCGCCGCATCTGTGCAGGAATAGGTTGTTGCTCAGCAAAATATCTACTATTGTAACAAACAAACAACACTAACAAGAACAATACGCCGAGCGCCGCATCTGTGCAGGAATAGGTTGTTGCTCAGCAAAATATCTACTATTGTAACAAACACCACTAACAAGAACAATAAGCCGAGCGCCGCATCTGCGCAAGAATAGGTTGTTGCTCAGCAAAATATCTACTATTGTAACAAACAAACAACACTAACAAGAACAATACGCCGAGCGCCGCATCTGTGCAGGAATAGGTTGTTGCTCAGCAAAATATCTACTATTGTAACACACAACACTAACAAGAACAATAAGCCGAGCGCCGCATCTGTGCAGGAATAGGTTGTTGCTCAGCAAAATATCTACTATTGTAACAAACAACACTAACAAGAACAATAAGCCGAGCGCCGCATCTGTGCAGGAATAGGTTGTTGCTCAGCAAAATATCTACTATTGTAACAAACACCACTAACAAGAACAATAAGCCGAGCGCCGCATCTGTGCAGGAATAGGTTGTTGCTCAGCAAAATATCTACTATTGTAACAAACAAACAACACTAACAAGAACAATACGCCGAGCGCCGCATCTGTGCAGGAATAGGTTGTTGCTCAGCAAAATATCTACTATTGTAACAAACAACACTAACAAGAACAATAAGCCGAGCGCCGCATCTGTGCAGGAATAGGTTGTTGCTCAGCAAAATATCTACTATTGTAACAAACAACACTAACAAGAACAATAAGCCGAGCGCCGCATCTGTGCAGGAATAGGTTGTTGCTCAGCAAAATATCTACTATTGTAACAAACAAACAACACTAACAAGAACAATAAGCCGAGCGCCGCATCTGTGCAGGAATAGGTTGTTGCTCAGCAAAATATCTACTATTGTAACAAACAAACAACACTAACAAGAACAATAAGCCGAGCGCCGCATCTGTGCAGGAATAGGTTGTTGCTCAGCAAAATATCTACTATTGTAACAAACAAACAACACTAACAAGAACAATAAGCCGAGCGCCGCATCTGCGCAAGAATAGGTTGTTGCTCAGCAAAATATCTACTATTGTAACAAACAAACAACACTAACAAGAACAATAAGCCGAGCGCCGCATCTGCGCAAGAATAGGTTGTTGCTCAGCAAAATATCTACTATTGTAACAAACAAACAACACTAACAAGAACAATAAGCCGAGCGCCGCATCTGCGCAAGAATAGGTTGTTGCTCAGCAAAATATCTACTATTGTAACAAACACCACTAACAAGAACAATAAGCCGAGCGCCGCATCTGCGCAAGAATAGGTTGTTGCTCAGCAAAATATCTACTATTGTAACAAACAACACTAACAAGAACAATAAGCCGAGCGCCGCATCTGTGCAGGAATAGGTTGTTGCTCAGCAAAATATCTACTATTGTAACAAACAAACAACACTAACAAGAACAATAAGCCGAGCGCCGCATCTGTGCAGGAATAGGTTGTTGCTCAGCAAAATATCTACTATTGTAACAAACAAACAACACTAACAAGAACAATAAGCCGAGCGCCGCATCTGCGCAAGAATAGGTTGTTGCTCAGCAAAATATCTACTATTGTAACAAACAAACAACACTAACAAGAACAATAAGCCGAGCGCCGCATCTGCGCAAGAATAGGTTGTTGCTCAGCAAAATATCTACTATTGTAACAAACAACACTAACAAGAACAATAAGCCGAGCGCCGCATCTGCGCAAGAATAGGTTGTTGCTCAGCAAAATATCTACTATTGTAACAAACAACACTAACAAGAACAATAAGCCGAGCGCCGCATCTGCGCAAGAATAGGTTGTTGCTCAGCAAAATATCTACTATTGTAACAAACAACACTAACAAGAACAATAAGCCGAGCGCCGCATCTGCGCAAGAATAGGTTGTTGCTCAGCAAAATATCTACTATTGTAACAAACAAACAACACTAACAAGAACAATAAGCCGAGCGCCGCATCTGTGCAGGAATAGGTTGTTGCTCAGCAAAATATCTACTATTGTAACAAACAAACAACACTAACAAGAACAATAAGCCGAGCGCCGCATCTGTGCAAGAATAGGTTGTTGCTCAGCAAAATATCTACTATTGTAACAAACAAACAACACTAACAAGAACAATAAGCCGAGCGCCGCATCTGTGCAAGAATAGGTTGTTGCTCAGCAAAATATCTACTATTGTAACAAACAACACTAACAAGAACAATAAGCCGAGCGCCGCATCTGCGCAAGAATAGGTTGTTGCTCAGCAAAATATCTACTATTGTAACAAACAAACAACACTAACAAGAACAATAAGCCGAGCGCCGCATCTGTGCAGGAATAGGTTGTTGCTCAGCAAAATATCTACTATTGTAACAAACAAACAACACTAACAAGAACAATAAGCCGAGCGCCGCATCTGTGCAGGAATAGGTTGTTGCTCAGCAAAATATCTACTATTGTAACAAACAACACTAACAAGAACAATAAGCCGAGCGCCGCATCTGCGCAAGAATAGGTTGTTGCTCAGCAAAATATCTACTATTGTAACAAACAACACTAACAAGAACAATAAGCCGAGCGCCGCATCTGCGCAAGAATAGGTTGTTGCTCAGCAAAATATCTACTATTGTAACAAACAACACTAACAAGAACAATAAGCCGAGCGCCGCATCTGCGCAAGAATAGGTTGTTGCTCAGCAAAATATCTACTATTGTAACAAACAAACAACACTAACAAGAACAATAAGCCGAGCGCCGCATCTGTGCAGGAATAGGTTGTTGCTCAGCAAAATATCTACTATTGTAACAAACAACACTAACAAGAACAATAAGCCGAGCGCCGCATCTGCGCAAGAATAGGTTGTTGCTCAGCAAAATATCTACTATTGTAACAAACAAACAACACTAACAAGAACAATAAGCCGAGCGCCGCATCTGTGCAGGAATAGGTTGTTGCTCAGCAAAATATCTACTATTGTAACAAACAAACAACACTAACAAGAACAATAAGCCGAGCGCCGCATCTGTGCAGGAATAGGTTGTTGCTCAGCAAAATATCTACTATTGTAACAAACAACACTAACAAGAACAATAAGCCGAGCGCCGCATCTGCGCAAGAATAGGTTGTTGCTCAGCAAAATATCTACTATTGTAACAAACAACACTAACAAGAACAATAAGCCGAGCGCCGCATCTGTGCAGGAATAGGTTGTTGCTCAGCAAAATATCTACTATTGTAACAAACAAACAACACTAACAAGAACAATAAGCCGAGCGCCGCATCTGTGCAGGAATAGGTTGTTGCTCAGCAAAATATCTACTATTGTAACACACAACACTAACAAGAACAATAAGCCGAGCGCCGCATCTGCGCAAGAATAGGTTGTTGCTCAGCAAAATATCTACTATTGTAACAAACAAACAACACTAACAAGAACAATAAGCCGAGCGCCGCATCTGTGCAGGAATAGGTTGTTGCTCAGCAAAATATCTACTATTGTAACAAACAACACTAACAAGAACAATAAGCCGAGCGCCGCATCTGTGCAGGAATAGGTTGTTGCTCAGCAAAATATCTACTATTGTAACAAACAAACAACACTAACAAGAACAATAAGCCGAGCGCCGCATCTGTGCAGGAATAGGTTGTTGCTCAGCAAAATATCTACTATTGTAACAAACAACACTAACAAGAACAATAAGCCGAGCGCCGCATCTGTGCAGGAATAGGTTGTTGCTCAGCAAAATATCTACTATTGTAACAAACAACACTAACAAGAACAATAAGCCGAGCGCCGCATCTGCGCAAGAATAGGTTGTTGCTCAGCAAAATATCTACTATTGTAACAAACAAACAACACTAACAAGAACAATAAGCCGAGCGCCGCATCTGTGCAGGAATAGGTTGTTGCTCAGCAAAATATCTACTATTGTAACAAACAACACTAACAAGAACAATAAGCCGAGCGCCGCATCTGTGCAGGAATAGGTTGTTGCTCAGCAAAATATCTACTATTGTAACAAACAACACTAACAAGAACAATAAGCCGAGCGCCGCATCTGTGCAGGAATAGGTTGTTGCTCAGCAAAATATCTACTATTGTAACAAACAAACAACACTAACAAGAACAATAAGCCGAGCGCCGCATCTGTGCAGGAATAGGTTGTTGCTCAGCAAAATATCTACTATTGTAACAAGCAACACTAACAAGAACAATAAGCCGAGCGCCGCATCTGTGCAGGAATAGGTTGTTGCTCAGCAAAATATCTACTATTGTAACAAGCAACACTAACAAGAACAATAAGCCGAGCGCCGCATCTGTGCAGGAATAGGTTGTTGCTCAGCAAAATATCTACTATTGTAACAAACAACACTAACAAGAACAATAAGCCGAGCGCCGCATCTGTGCAGGAATAGGTTGTTGCTCAGCAAAATATCTACTATTGTAACAAACAACACTAACAAGAACAATAAGCCGAGCGCCGCATCTGTGCAGGAATAGGTTGTTGCTCAGCAAAATATCTACTATTGTAACAAACAAACAACACTAACAAGAACAATAAGCCGAGCGCCGCATCTGTGCAGGAATAGGTTGTTGCTCAGCAAAATATCTACTATTGTAACAAACAACACTAACAAGAACAATAAGCCGAGCGCCGCATCTGTGCAGGAATAGGTTGTTGCTCAGCAAAATATCTACTATTGTAACAAACAAACAACACTAACAAGAACAATAAGCCGAGCGCCGCATCTGCGCAAGAATAGGTTGTTGCTCAGCAAAATATCTACTATTGTAACAAACAACACTAACAAGAACAATAAGCCGAGCGCCGCATCTGTGCAGGAATAGGTTGTTGCTCAGCAAAATATCTACTATTGTAACAAACAAACAACACTAACAAGAACAATAAGCCGAGCGCCGCATCTGTGCAGGAATAGGTTGTTGCTCAGCAAAATATCTACTATTGTAACACACAACACTAACAAGAACAATAAGCCGAGCGCCGCATCTGCGCAAGAATAGGTTGTTGCTCAGCAAAATATCTACTATTGTAACAAACAAACAACACTAACAAGAACAATAAGCCGAGCGCCGCATCTGCGCAAGAATAGGTTGTTGCTCAGCAAAATATCTACTATTGTAACAAACAAACAACACTAACAAGAACAATAAGCCGAGCGCCGCATCTGTGCAGGAATAGGTTGTTGCTCAGCAAAATATCTACTATTGTAACAAACAACACTAACAAGAACAATAAGCCGAGCGCCGCATCTGCGCAAGAATAGGTTGTTGCTCAGCAAAATATCTACTATTGTAACAAACAAACAACACTAACAAGAACAATAAGCCGTGCGCCGCATCTGCGCAAGAATAGGTTGTTGCTCAGCAAAATATCTACTATTGTAACAAACAAACAACACTAACAAGAACAATAAGCCGAGCGCCGCATCTGCGCAAGAATAGGTTGTTGCTCAGCAAAATATCTACTATTGTAACAAACAAACAACACTAACAAGAACAATAAGCCGAGCGCCGCATCTGCGCAAGAATAGGTTGTTGCTCAGCAAAATATCTACTATTGTAACAAACAAACAACACTAACAAGAACAATAAGCCGAGCGCCGCATCTGCGCAAGAATAGGTTGTTGCTCAGCAAAATATCTACTATTGTAACAAACAACACTAACAAGAACAATAAGCCGAGCGCCGCATCTGTGCAGGAATAGGTTGTTGCTCAGCAAAATATCTACTATTGTAACAAACAACACTAACAAGAACAATAAGCCGAGCGCCGCATCTGTGCAGGAATAGGTTGTTGCTCAGCAAAATATCTACTATTGTAACAAACAACACTAACAAGAACAATAAGCCGAGCGCCGCATCTGTGCAGGAATAGGTTGTTGCTCAGCAAAATATCTACTATTGTAACAAACAACACTAACAAGAACAATAAGCCGAGCGCCGCATCTGTGCAGGAATAGGTTGTTGCTCAGCAAAATATCTACTATTGTAACAAACAACACTAACAAGAACAATAAGCCGAGCGCCGCATCTGTGCAGGAATAGGTTGTTGCTCAGCAAAATATCTACTATTGTAACAAACAACACTAACAAGAACAATAAGCCGAGCGCCGCATCTGTGCAGGAATAGGTTGTTGCTCAGCAAAATATCTACTATTGTAACAAACAACACTAACAAGAACAATAAGCCGAGCGCCACATCTGCGCAAGAATAGGTTGTTGCTCAGCAAAATATCTACTATTGTAACAAACAAACAACACTAACAAGAACAATAAGCCGAGCGCCGCATCTGTGCAGGAATAGGTTGTTGCTCAGCAAAATATCTACTATTGTAACAAACAAACAACACTAACAAGAACAATAAGCCGAGCGCCGCATCTGTGCAGGAATAGGTTGTTGCTCAGCAAAATATCTACTATTGTAACAAACAACACTAACAAGAACAATAAGCCGAGCGCCGCATCTGTGCAGGAATAGGTTGTTGCTCAGCAAAATATCTACTATTGTAACAAACAACACTAACAAGAACAATAAGCCGAGCGCCGCATCTGTGCAGGAATAGGTTGTTGCTCAGCAAAATATCTACTATTGTAACAAACAAACAACACTAACAAGAACAATAAGCCGAGCGCCGCATCTGTGCAGGAATAGGTTGTTGCTCAGCAAAATATCTACTATTGTAACAAACAACACTAACAAGAACAATAAGCCGAGCGCCGCATCTGTGCAGGAATAGGTTGTTGCTCAGCAAAATATCTACTATTGTAACAAACAAACAACACTAACAAGAACAATAAGCCGAGCGCCGCATCTGTGCAGGAATAGGTTGTTGCTCAGCAAAATATCTACTATTGTAACAAACAAACAACACTAACAAGAACAATAAGCCGAGCGCCGCATCTGTGCAGGAATAGGTTGTTGCTCAGCAAAATATCTACTATTGTAACAAACAAACAACACTAACAAGAACAATAAGCCGAGCGCCGCATCTGTGCAGGAATAGGTTGTTGCTCAGCAAAATATCTACTATTGTAACAAACAAACAACACTAACAAGAACAATAAGCCGAGCGCCGCATCTGTGCAGGAATAGGTTGTTGCTCAGCAAAATATCTACTATTGTAACAAACAAACAACACTAACAAGAACAATAAGCCGAGCGCCGCATCTGTGCAGGAATAGGTTGTTGCTCAGCAACATGCTGTGACTTCGCACGAACGTATCACCAACATGCTGTGACTTCGCACGAACGTATCACCAACATGCTGTGACTTCGCACGAACGTATCACCAACATACTGTGACTTCGCACGAACGTATCACCAACATGCTGTGACTTCGCACGAACGTATCACCAACATGCTGTGACTTCGCACGAACGTATCACCAACATACTGTGACTTCGCACGAACGTATCACCAACATGCTGTGACTTCGCACGAACGTATCACCAACATACTGTGACTTCGCACGAACGTATCACCAACATGCTGTGACTTCGCACGAACGTATCACCAACATACTGTGACTTCGCACGAACGTATCACCAACATACTGTGACTTCGCACGAACGTATCACCAACATGCTGTGACTTCGCACGAACGTATCACCAACATGCTGTGACTTCGCACGAACCTGTCACCAACATGCTGTGACTTCGCACGAACCTGTCACCAACATGCTGTGACTTCGCACGAACCTGTCACCAACATGCTGTGACTTCGCACGAACCTGTCACCAACATGCTGTGACTTCGCACGAACCTGTCACCAACATGCTGTGACTTCGCACGAACCTGTCACCAACATGCTGTGACTTCGCACGAACCTGTCACCAACATGCTGTGACTTCGCACGAACGTATCACCAACATGCTGTGACTTCGCACGAACGTATCACCAACATGCTGTGACTTCGCACGAACGTATCACCAACATTCTGTGACTTCGCACGAACGTATCACCAACATACTGTGACTTCGCACGAACGTATCACCAACATGCTGTGACTTCGCACGAACGTATCACCAACATGCTGTGACTTCGCACGAACGTATCACCAACATACTGTGACTTCGCACGAACGTATCACCAACATGCTGTGACTTCGCACGAACGTATCACCAACATACTGTGACTTCGCACGAACGTATCACCAACATGCTGTGACTTCGCACGAACCTGTCACCAACATGCTGTGACTTCGCACGAACCTGTCACCAACATGCTGTGACTTCGCACGAACCTGTCACCAACATGCTGTGACTTCGCACGAACCTGTCACCAACATGCTGTGACTTCGCACGAACGTATCACCAACAGCGCTGATTTTCAGCAACTACCTCTCGGAGGACGTAATGACGTCCCCCTGTGTGTTTCCCACAAGTAAAGTTTCCCACAGAAATACGTGTGATTCTAGCCGAACATAGTATGTACTTATAAATATAATAAAATTATTATAATTTGATCTTTGTCTTCAAGTAATCCATACTAATATTATAAATTCGAAAGTAACGCTGTCTGTCTGTATGTTACCTTTTCACGCCTAAACCACTGAACGGATTTTGATAAAATTTGGCAAGGAGATAGACGGCATCCTGGAGAATGACTTTTTGTTTCAAACTTTGTGTTTGTAATTTATCTAAGTTACAATAGCCTAATGTCAACTGCTCATCACCTTTTACAAAATATTGTATTTCCCGACGCAGGGACGTTAATTGTTGAGGAGTTCACCATTATCTCCACTTCACTAAATGCTTTGTGACGAGCATAAATTGCTTAGGAACCATATTAAAGTAATCGAATCGCAACCCGTGAAATACTTATTATTGAGTAGTTTCGGTGGCCATCTGTGGTCTTCATCGTCAGTTCCACTTCACAAAATTATGCTTTCCGAAAGCAGATGCAACAGTCACTATAAAAATACCCAAATTGCTATAGGTGTGCTTATAATAATTGAAGAGTTCCCTCGATTCCTCCAGGATCCCATCATCAGATCCTAACTTGATGACAATGGGACTCCCTGGAAAGTATACCCTTTCAAACAAATAAAGAATTTTACAAATCGGTCAACCCATCTTCGAGTAATCGGGGAACGTATGTACATAAAAAAAAAATTCGATGAACTACGAACCTCCCTCTTCTTTTGAAGTCGGTTACAAAGCTAAACAAATTAAATCAACTTCAAAAATTAATTAACTCGGTCGGAGGTCGGTGTCTCGGGATCTGTATTTTAGTTTTTTTTTTGCCACCAACTTCCGAAATTAAAGTTATTTCATAATTTTGAGTTAATATATTTTTGAAGAAGATTTAATTTTTTTTAATTACTCTTTTATTTCGTAATTTTTTGTTTTTAGTAAAAACTGGAATATTTGTTTATAATCAGTAGTTAATAGTTTTGTTGTAAATATTGCACTACAATTTGACCAAGGTTTTGAGATGTTTTTTTTTTCCACACCCGCAGCTCATAATCAATAAGCCAAACCGTCACACTTGACAATTGTAGAGAGGATCCGGCAATTGGGACTCAAGGTGGCCTTGCACAAGTCCGAGGCCATGTGTTTTCATGGTCCTCGGAACGCGCCACCGTCGGGTTCCCAAATAACGGTAGGAGGGGTTCCCATCGGCGTCGAGTCGACGATGAAGTACCTGGGACTCTTCCTCGACAGCCGGTGGAATTTCGTGGAGCATTTCCGACGTTTGGCTCCCAGACTGGAGCGGGCCGGGGCTGCCTTGAGGTGGCTCCTGCCCAATCTTAGGGGTCCAAACGCCTCCTGCCGGAAGCTCTACGCGGGGGTCGTGCGGTCAATGGCCCTTTACGGGGCTCCGGTGTGGGCGCGTTCCGTTAGGCGGCGACCGGTTCGTCGGTTGAACGCGTCCCAGAGGGTCATGGCCATCCGACTAGTCCGGGGATACCGCACGGTCTCTGGTGAGGCGGCGAACCTCCTCCCACCGCCATGGGATCTGGAGGCAAAAGCCCTCGCGCACATGTGGGAGTGGTGCGAAGAGGCAAAACGCCGGGGCGTAACTCCGCTGCCGCGAGAAATCGCGGCACGGTGGACAGAGCTCCGGCAGGATCTCATGGCGGCATGGAGAGTGCGATTGTCGCAACCCAGCGCTGGGCACGCCACAATTGCGGCAATAAGTCCCCTCTTTGAGGAGTGGCTGGAGAGGCGCCACGGCATCCTTACCTTCCGCCTGACGCAGGTCCTCACCGGACACGGGTGCTTCGGAAGGTTTCCGGATAAGGCGGGAGGAAACGCCCGGGTGTCACCACTGTGTGGATCGCCCGGAGGACACGGTGGAGCATACGGTGGAGGTCTGCCCGGCTTGGGCGGAGCACCGCCGTGTCCTCGCGGAAGCGATAGGCGGCGGCGATCTCTCGCGTCTGGCCCTGGTCCAGGCCATGGTACGGAACGAGAGTACATAAGAAGCCATTATCTCCTTCTGCGAAACAGTAATGCTCGTGAAGGAGGAGGCGGGACGCGTGAGGGAGAGGCAAGCTTTGCGCCCTCACGCCCCTAGTCGCCGCAGGAGACGCCCTGGGCGTCGGGAATTGGCAGCCGATTCCCGGCCACCGTAGGCGCGGGCTTGCGGACGGCGAGCAATGGGTAGCTCGCCGTCCGGTAAGGACCGGGCCCGAGTCGACGGCGCGTTGTGTTCCACGCGCGCCTCAAAGAGATGTCAGCACTATTGACGGGGTCCGCTAGGGCCGATGCCAGCTAGGGTTGCGGGATGTTCGAAAGAGTTACCGTGGCCCCGGTACAGGCAACAGAAGGAACACGGGTGGGTTTTAGTCAGTAAAAGTCTGACACGCCCTCCCGCTCCGCCAGAGCGGGAGAAGTCATTTGATGATTTCCCATCCACAAAAAAAAGCCGTCACACTTACACGTATTAGTCTATATCTTGAAAACTACAGAACCGATTTTGATAAAACTTGCACTGTTCCGTAAGTTGAAGTTAATGTAAGCCAAAAAAAAATGGTCAGAATCCGAATAATAGTTTCAGAGAAATACAAACAACAAACATGACAAACATACATACACCTATAAAAACTTTGTATATTTGTGTGGAAGCCCTAAGATTATCATATTATATGAATATATATTGTATTACAATAATATTACATGCTGGCTGTGCAGGGTGTAGCACACATAGTCCATACGTTGCTTGGTGTTGAGGCTCCTTGATACGGCTTTTTTTACTCACAGGCAGAGCGGTGGCTTTTTCTTTTGGTCGTCACCGTACGATAAACACAAAAGTCATAAGTTAGGTTGAGGTGTAAACACAGTAAGGTATCCGGAGTCCACAGATTGTGAACTGTTCCCTCGTTACTGTGTGACTGAGCGGAAAGGCTACATGTGGGGCGTCGTACACTAAACTTGTTATAGCTTCTACTTCTTTTAACGTGGCGTCTTCGGCTGCGTCCACATTTGTGACCATAGAACAAACAGTACTCCGTGACCAGCTATGCTTAAATCTTCGTCCACATTAGTTACATTTCGCCGGCTGATTCGTTCTGTGACCAACGACGTTCTGTGACCAACGCTGTGACCGTGACAGTAAGCGAGGCAAAAACTAATGTCACACTGCAATCTATTCCAATATCTCTTGAGGTAGCACATAGACAATCTCACGATCCCCATCCCAATTAAGCCAAGCTAGGACTGTGATATTGTCATAGAGTATCGTCAGTTGAAATGTCACGAGTGTGGACGCAGCCTCGCGTCGCGTTGTCGTTGGCGCCGGGCGAGCAGCGTCAGCGGTTTGGATACGGTTAGAGTGGGGGAACAGGGGGAGTTTCGAGTTTAAAACCAAGGTCTTTTTATTTGGGAGTATCGATTAGAGGGAATTCGTGCTGGTTCGGTTTGTGAATGGGACTTTTAAGAAGAAGGAATAAAAATGCCTTGGTGTCCTTCCAAACTTTTAAAATATGGAAAGCATTAAATTTGATCGATATCTTCACAAATATGTTTTGTGAGAATAGTGGCATAACTGCAACTCCCAATCAAACTGTTAACAGATCATTATTGAAACGAAGTTCTTTAACGCGGCCTGCGCTATGAGTTGAGTGGTAGACACCGTCACGCGAAAAAGCGTTTATACCTACTTCATACACGTTATGCGACTTTCTTCTTTCGAATTCACACTTTATTCGATAGGGAGAGAAAGTGTGAATTTAGTCAAAATGAAAATCCAAGATGGCGGCTGCAAAAATTTTTAAATTTTTTTCATCGTGGTTGTCGTTTTCATGGTTTTCAAGGGTGCTAAAGTCGATAGTGACGTTCAAATGTAAATCGAAGATGGTGGCTGTGAAAATTTTGTTTTTGTTTTAAAATATACGTGTGAAAGAACTTCGTTTCTGACGGGGGTCTCCCAACCGTACACGTTTTTTTATATTTAATAAACAATCTGAAGGCTAATTCTCGTACTTAAAAAATGTTCAAATTCAAGTCGCAATCTCATCTCAGCGACAGTCAGTGTCAAAAACTTGATTTAAATGTAGGGAAATTAGAGGTATTTTTGACAGATTGAGACTGAGATTAGAATACGTCCGTTCTTAAAAATATGAGAATTGCCGTGCTGGTATCTGACATCAGCTTACGAATGAGACCCTGTAAAGCTAAGTAAGAAATCTGATTACCACCAGTTTACCCCCCCCCGCCCCCCTCCCCCCGCCATCGTCTCGCTTGACTTATGTTCTCAGAATGACAAGCATCGGACATTTTCATTCCTATTCTTTTCAAAAGGGATTTTCATCAAAATCCATAAAGTTTGTCCGGATTTGCGCCGGTGTTTAGATTGCGTTCTGAACTACACCTTACCTTTTCGTTACCTTTCGAATGATATTAATGAGATTTTCTTGTTTTAAAATGGGGAAGTTTTGTTTCCAATCTGCTATGGAGTTTGGTGAAGTATTTTTGTTAGTTCGCAACGCATTTTATCACTGAAAGGATATATTTATATAATACAGGTAATAATACAAAGAAGAGCCATATTGTGCCATCGATCAGCCACACTCTCGCTCATTAGAGCGCACCTTCTCGTGCCGTCACGTGCGTTCCGGTTCGTATCCGTGTACGTTTTACGTTTAAGTACAAGACACAGAAAACCTTCCGTGATATAGATCGACAGTGTGTCAGTGTGTGTGCATGATTTTGTTAATGTATGTGAACTGTGCTCGTGTCTCACTTTACTCACTTATTTTGTTAATGTATGTGAACTGTGCTCGTGTCTCACTTTACTCACTTATTTTGTTAATGTATGTGAACTGTGCTCGTGTCTCACTTTACTCACTTATTTTGTTAATGTATGTGAACTGTGCTCGTGTCTCACTTTACTCACTTATTTTGTTAATGTATGTGAACTGTACTCGTGTCTCACTTTACTCACTTATTTTCCTTCAAGTGGCACTTTGACCTATGTATTTGTCTATCGAACCGTACGGCGTTAGTCTAGTCTTGTCATACAGCTGTTTTATTTTATTTTATTTTCCTTTATTGGCCAACCAACAATTGTTTACACTGATAACATTTAAAGTAAGTATATAATATCCAAGGTTAGTGTAACAATTAATTACAGGTTAGCACCGCATGCCCCATAAACAAATAAGATGTGCCACAAGCACTGAACTATTATTAAACATTAATATTTGGGTACTTAACTAAAATTAAAATTAATAGGTATAACAAGCATCACGTGATGAGATTTACAGTACGAAAAGCAAACAGAAACACATCGAAACTGCACATAATAGCGAAATTGGCATCCGAATTAAAAATCCATTTAAAATCAAAATTACAATCAAAAATTAAAATCGAGATTAAAAGTCAAATTAAAATCACAATTAATATCAAAATCAAAATTAATTAAAATCCGAATCATAAGTCAAAACTGTCTGTTAAAACGTACTATTTTAAATTGTTCCATCCCTAATCATCTTTTTCAGGCGGTATACACCCAGTCACAGTATCGGATGAAGGCTACAGAAGACAAACAATTATTTGCTGAAATTCCTACTTTCACCAAAGTGAAAGCAAAAAACGTAGTTGTGATGCGGTAGGGTAGCTATTTGCAAGGAGCAAACACGCAATGAAGACTTCTTGTTTGAACTCTTCTTCCATTTACTTACATTTACATTTCAAGCACCTGAGACAATAGACTCAGGTCACAGGTCATAAAATAATAAATAATGTCCTAAAAGGATAAAGAAAGCTAGAAAACGTGTCGCAAGAGAGGAGATGGGTCGAAGTCAATAACCCTCGCTAGATCTAGTTTGCTCCACTATCCGATTCTGGAACACATAAAATGAGTAGAAAATAAATTATGTTCCTGCAACAGAACTGACGAAATCATTCCTATTATAGGTCATTTGAAACCATTCAATTACTTCTCGCATGTTGCACTAACTGACTGGCATTTTACTGCAGGAATATTTTATTCAGTAGCATAATTTCTTTGGCAATATTCAGTTTGTCCATCAATTCTGGCATGTGTATCTCGCAGATGGATTGTCGAATCCGCTGTTTTATATAACCGCTAGCTGTTTTAAAAAACAGTTCCATAACGAGACTGTGTTTTACATAACGTAAAACAGCTGAACAACGTTCAGCTGGATTGCCATTGCGTTACATTTAACAAAACTGCTAGCCACGTTTAGACGTAATGCAACAATATGTGTTTGGTGTAGCTTCTAATGTCGAATTGGTCGCAGTAACTAATCTAGGGTACCTGACCAATCGGTTTATGATAGGTTAGAACTGTGAACAACGCGTGCGAGCCGAGCGAGTGAGTCGAGCGGTGCCGCGGCAGCTGCGGGAAATCCCTTAAAAGTAATAAAATAAAAAGTTGTAAGTAATTATTTTGATCCAAGCGTCGCCGTCGTCACGTCACGGCGGAGTCGAGCCACGAGCGACAACATTTAGAACTAAAATCTACAATCTGACGTTTCATTTCACCCTGTTTTACATACCTCTAATCGTTAATCCGCTGCATTGATAAATGCAAAATGTTTATGCAATTCTGCGTGTTAAACTTCAATGATTATGGAAAATTACTAAACGTCGTTCAGCTGTTTTACATATCGGAGCTGTTTTGTAAAACAGACTGCTTATGTAAAATAGCGGATTCAACAATCCATCAGCGACATATGCATTTACAGAATTACAGTCCTTAAAATAATCAATACAACTCTAAGACGTTCATATTATCCTACAGAATTACTATTTCATAAAATAATTACATTTGAGGGCAATTCTAACTTAGAGAGTTGTAGTGATGATTCTAGTGATTATAATTCTATAAATACATATTTGTTACGGACGCGAATCATATTTCTATCAACATAAAACCTGACACTGGCTTGCAAATGCAAAAAACTTAAAACAATTTTAATTTCGCAACATACGTATATAACAATAAATTGCCTGTATTTATCTCCGGTAAAACGGGAATATTGTGTATCTCGGCAATAAAAGGCTCCCCCTCCCTTAGAGTCGTAAAGGGAGTCCAGTCCGCTAATAACAATAAACTGCGATCACCAATCGTCCGTCAGGCGCTGGATATTACTGACTGTAGCTGTTCCTTTTGTGCTGGAACTCAAAACATGAACAATAATGATGCAAGGTTTTCACGCTGTGGCGTTTTTGGATACTTTCTTTTGTTTTAGACGGTCAGGGGACTGTGACAGGACAATCGTCAGACAATCTGACTCATCCGACAATTTTACAAGTTTCTTTCATCGGTTTCTGTTTTATTTAACAGCGCCACTGTCGTTATTGTCAATTGTGTCTTTTATTGAGAAACATGTCGCGATGTCAGTTATTCTCGTATTAATAGGAAGTACAAAAATTACAAATCGGTGACCATAGCCTCAATTTAATTGTTCGCGAACCACAATATACTTACGGTTTACGGTTTTAGACATTTATTTTCTCAAAAGATTTACACAATTACTTACAGAGAAAACACAATATTACAATTTAATAACACGTTAAGCCAATTGGCGTAGTGGGTTGGTACTATGATAAATTACCATTGATTTAAAAAGTCATTAAGTTTACAGAATTGAGCGATTCTTTCGCTCAATTTTGTAAACGATAAAAGAATAAAAACTGTAGACATTCGTATTGTGACAGATGAAGACGTGTTGCTACATGCTGCGCAAACGTTACACGCTGCGCAAACGTTAAGATGAAAGAGATGCTTCTGATATATTGCAACACATGATTACTTCCCCAACGAAAGCTACGACATGAGATCTTAGTGCTCGGTGCAACTGTCTTCGAACATGCGTTGTTGCCAATTGGATTGCTCTCTGAAGCAGCCGCAGGGGCACGGAACAACCATACAGCTGCTGGCTGTACAGATAGAACTTCGCGAGGAAACTTTCCAGGCTGGATTGTAACCTTGATGTTTTGAACAGATGGTTACCTACTAGGCTCTGTCCCACTGATTAAAATCCGATGACAACCCAAAAAAAAATCAGTGCTATTCTTGAAGGAATCAATTGAATAATGATTCCCGCTGAACCTGTCGCTAAAGATGCCTCCAGTTCAGATGCGGGGGCTTTCTGAAGACAGAGAGAGTGAGCACGGCGATGAAAACCCTTGGCACTCATCAACATTATCTTAGTTTTATAAACTATAGGTAGGTATGTATACTTTAGAAAAAAATAAAACTGTATGTTTAAAATGAAGTTTTATTTTTTTATCTATACAACCCAACAGTACAAACCGTATTCGAAAACTACTTTCTATAGCTTAAAGTCCATTATAGAGTCATTACGAATCAAAAAATGTAAAGAAATAATTGTGACCGGCTAGATTTTCCAAATATCCATGTGCGGCGGCCGGACATTACAATGAGATTGTGTCGGATTACGGCGACTTTCACTCCGCTGCTTACCGACAAGTAAATTCCTTAAATTTCGCCTCGGAGCTTCATTCTCGTTGTCCACCTGTGCTTATCGTATTGTACGCAATATTGTTGTGATTACTGGTAACTTATATACTTACATTGTAACTTGACAGCTGTACGAATACTTATTTACTTCGCGATGAATACCTACAAGTAGATACCAGCTGCTTATACTTTTGCTAATTTTAAATATGCATGCAGGATAACTACTTAAAATTCACTTTTGTTCAACTTTAAAACATTACTGAAAAATATATAAACTACGAACGAATGACTGTCTGAGTGTCACTCCCACTCCCACGCTTGGTGAGTCGTGTCCTGGTATTCTTCCTGTAACGTAACAGATTGTTTACGTCCCCAACCCGCAGTGTTGCTGTTTATCTTCCCTCTTTGTACAAAATTACAGTTCCCTAAACGTCCCTTCAGTGACAACAACTATTTTATTAGTTCCCGCTCACCTCTGCATAATAGCGTCCTCTCCTGATAAATATTTATGAACAAACTTATTTAATTTAGAGCCTCTGTCCACCCCCGTATAATGCGGCGCGAAAACACAACAAAACAATTAGGGCGTTAGCAGACATGCTGCTTATAGCATCGACGATCAGACATTTAGTCGGAAACTTGATGCAGCGACTGAGCTTTTCTAGCATTGGAAATCAGCCATTTTGTCGTTAGTTAAGCTCGATCCAGTGACTAACAGAAAAGCGACGGACACTGATAAAAAACGCAATTTAGATGCCGCACTCATACGCAGCGACTCGCCAAAACGTGCAGATTTATATGTTTCAAAATTGCCGATCGCCGATACTGAAAGCAGCATGTCTGTTAAGGCCCTTACTGAAACCGCTTGGCGTTGGTTCTATTCCGACAAGTTTCAGATGCCGAGTTCTGTATTCTTTAGCCGGTCGTCGCGGAATTTCGTACGAGTTGAGTTGCCTTCTTTGTCGTGTATTTTAGTATTATTCCAACTGCAACTCTGCAACTGTGGGGCTGAACTGCAAGAGTGCAGCGTGCTGAACTGCAAGAGTGCAGCGTGCTGCAGCGGGGGCGGTAGTTTTGCTGAAAGTTGCCGCGTTGCTTCTTGTGTAAATGTTTACGTCTACTTTTCTAGCATCACGCTCAAAACTTGACGGGAATTTATTTATCTCCTTTTTCAATTTCATGTGTAGCTTCTAAGTTAGTTTAGATGTAAAATATAGGTAAGTATCTGTGACGGAAAATCTCGTGAGAAAGCTAAGTCGCAATCGTCTGAACTCTCCGAAGCAAGCAAGCAGGGTAGTATGTGAGGTGATCAATTCTGATAACTTTTCTATAAGAAAATAAATGAATTTTGAAGGCTGCTATGGTATGTATATTACTAACCCCGAACATTCCGTCGCTCGCTCTTCATTATGTTGCAGTTAACACCTAGCTATAGACTTATCGGATGGCAGCATCATTAGCATTCAAGTCTTGAACACAAAAGGTCTAAATGCTAATGTTTATGAAGAGAGAATTTTATAACCTCGAGCTAAAGCTATTAACACCGATTAATAAACTGTTTTAATAAAGATAGGGTTACTAAGTTTACCGTTAACTTTGAGCTACGTTTTAAGATGAATCGGAATTATATTGTTCTTTTTTTAATGTTTATTTTGTAACCAAATGAGTTTTGCCATCGCGTATAGGTACCAACTAGCTATTTATAATAGTTTGTGTTACAATATTAAAACGAGGTAAGCTGAGGGTTGTTTCTTGGGTAAAGATCGTCAAGTCGTCATAGATTTGTTTTCATAATGTTATTATAGTTTAGGAAGTGGCTCGTTGTTTGGCCAAATAATTAGCACTGCCATTCAACGTGGCAATGCTGCCAGTCTTCTGGGCACGTTTCCGGATGACAGCAATGCGGATGAGTTCTGTTTGCTATGTACAAATAGTACTTAACTATGGGACCAGCCTCAGATATCCTCAACTACTATGAAATTAGAATGATCGACAGCCGGAATACTATCATGTTGCACAGTATTTAATTACCGGATAAGAAACATGTTGGTTTAAGATATTCACTTCACAAAATACTATCATGTTGCACAGTATTTAGTTACCGGATAAGAAACATGTTGGTTTAAGATATTCACTTCACAAAATACTATCATGTTGCACAGTATTTAGTTACCGGATAAGAAACATGTTGGTTTAAGATATTCACTTCACAAAATACTATCATGTTGCACAGTATTTAGTTACCGGATAAGAAACATGTTGGTTTAAGACATTCACTTCACAAAATACTATCATGTTGCACAGTATTTAGTTACCGGATAAG
The DNA here is from genome assembly GCA_947568875.1 of Fissipunctia ypsillon. Taxonomy (NCBI): domain Eukaryota; kingdom Metazoa; phylum Arthropoda; class Insecta; order Lepidoptera; family Noctuidae; genus Fissipunctia; species Fissipunctia ypsillon. Next base: position 593,782 of record OX387662.1, read on the forward strand.
AAACATGTTGGTTTAAGACATTCACTTCACAAAATACTATCATGTTGCACAGTATTTAATTACCGGATAAGAAACATGTTGGTTTAAGATATTCACTTCACAAAATACTATCATGTTGCACAGTATTTAGTTACCGGATAAGAAACATGTTGGTTTAAGACATTCACTTCACAAAATACTATCATGTTGCACAGTATTTAGTTACCGGATAAGAAACATGTTGGTTTAAGACATTCACTTCACAAAATACTATCATGTTGCACAGTATTTAGTTACCGGATAAGAAACATGTTGGTTTAAGACATTCACTTCACAAAATACTATCATGTTGCACAGTATTTAATTACCGGATAAGAAACATGTTGGTTTAAGACATTCACTTCACAAAATACTATCATGTTGCACAGTATTTAGTTACCGGATAAGAAACATGTTGGTTTAAGACATTCACTTCACAAAATACTATCATGTTGCACAGTATTTAATTACCGGATAAGAAACATGTTGGTTTAAGACATTCACTTCACAAAATACTATCATGTTGCACAGTATTTAGTTACCGGATAAGAAACATGTTGGTTTAAGACATTCACTTCACAAAATACTATCATGTTGCACAGTATTTAATTACCGGATAAGAAACATGTTGGTTTAAGACATTCACTTCACAAAATACTATCATGTTGCACAGTATTTAATTACCGGATAAGAAACATGTTGGTTTAAGACATTCACTTCACAAAATACTATCATGTTGCACAGTATTTAATTACCGGATAAGAAACATGTTGGTTTAAGACATTCACTTCACAAAATACTATCATGTTGCACAGTATTTAATTACCGGATAAGAAACATGTTGGTTTAAGATATTCACTTCACAAAAACAAAATACAATTCACATATTGTTTTTTTTTTATTTTTGACGTTCAAAAGGGCCATATATGTGCCTATTCGAAATAAATGCTTTGACTTTGACTTCACTTCCTTTCGTTGAAGAAAGTATAGGCACCGTGTGGTTGAAGTTAAAAGTAGGTACAATATTGTTACTAATCGACTTGTCATTATGTTAGTAAAACGAAACTATTCAAAAAATATCCTGATAAATAATTATTTTTTTTTACTTGGTGTAGGTAATCTTCGAAACACAGTTTCTATCATAGTTGTTATTGAAAGCATAATTACTTTTTTTCCTCATTTAATTAATTTAATCCCATTTGAATCTGTACCAAGTCATCAACGCTGCTTCTTTGTAGTCACATCGAATCTATCCTGTCTCTCCGGGCCGACCAGGCGCCGTGGGGCCGGTGGGGCCCGTGCGCCGCGGGGCCGCTGGGATCCGGCACCCTCGTCAATCAACGCCATCTGTCGGCTGCGCAATTAACACCGGTCTTAGCCCCGCCAGCTATGCGCACCAATTACTGATACAATTTGTTGATATATATCTATATATATATATCTACATATATATATCTATATAGGCGCTGTTATTTATCGATTGTCGTAGTGGTTGTTTGTCTTTATTTCTGAGGGAATGGACAAAAATGTAGTGTGCCGGGATGGTTGGTTTTGCAGACTCTTAGCTTCACTTTCCAGCTAATGTGATTGAGACTCTTCTTACCATGATTCTGAGGTCGTGGGTAGGGTAACGTGGGGAGCTAGACATAATGACACCCATCAGCCTATTACTGTTCCACTGCAGGGCAAAGGCCTCTACTCATAGATAAAAGCATGAGCTTTCTCAAGGCGGATTGGCGATTGCTGATTAATATTAATCAAATTTTAAAGTCAGATTTCCTCACAATGTTTACAAACTGAATTATTTAAATTATATTTATCACTGTTCAAGGTCGATAGGTAAGCTCCGGCACGAGTTCATGACTCTAATCACTACAAATCTTAATAGTAATAGCATCGACTGAACACACGCCCTATTCAAGCATCAATAGCATCGACTGAACACGCACCCTATTCAAGCATCAATAGCATCGACTGAACACACGCCCTATTCAAGCATCAATAGCATCGACTGAACACGTGCCCTATTCAAGCATCAATAGCATCGACTGAACACGCGCCCTATTCAAGCATCAATAGCATCGACTGAACACGTGCCCTATTCAAGCATCAATAGCATCGACTGAACACGCGCCCTATTCAAGCATCAATAGCATCGACTGAACACGCGCCCTATTCAAGCATCAATAGCATCGACTGAACACGCGCCCTATTCAAGCATCAATAGCATCGACTGAACACGCGCCCTATTCAAGCATCAATAGCATCGACTGAACACGCGCCCTTTTCAAGCATCAATAGCATCGACTGAACACGCGCCCTATTCAAGCATCAATAGCATCGACTGAACACGCGCCCTATTCAAGCATCAATAGCATCGACTGAACACGTGCCCTATTCAAGCATCAATAGCATCGACTGAACACACGCCCTATTCAAGCATCAATAGCATCGACTGAACACGTGCCCTATTCAAGCATCAATAGCATCGACTGAACACGCGCCCTATTCAAGCATCAATAGCATCGACTGAACACGCGCCCTATTCAAGCATCAATAGCATCGACTGAACACGCGCCCTTTTCAAGCATCAATAGCATCGACTGAACACGCGCCCTATTCAAGCATCAATAGCATCGACTGAACACGCGCCCTATTCAAGCATCAATAGCATCGACTGAACACGCGCCCTATTCAAGCATCAATAGCATCGACTGAACACGCGCCCTATTCAAGCATCAATAGCATCGACTGAACACGCGCCCTATTCAAGCATCAATAGCATCGACTGAACACGCGCCCTATTCAAGCATCAATAGCATCGACTGAACACGCGCCCTATTCAAGCATCAATAGCATCGACTGAACACGCGCCCTATTCAAGCATCAATAGCATCCACTAAACACGCGCCCTATTCAAGCATCAATAGCATCCACTAAACACGCGCCCTATTCAAGCATCAATAGCATCGACTGAACACGCGCCCTATTCAAGCATCAATAGCATCGACTGAACACGCGCCCTATTCAAGCATCAATAGCATCGACTGAACACGCGCCCTATTCAAGCATCAATAGCATCGACTGAACACGCGCCCTATTCAAGCATCAATAGCATCCACTAAACACGCGCCCTATTCAAGCATCAATAGCATCGACTGAACACGCGCCCTATTCAAGCATCAATAGCATCCACTAAACACGCGCCCTATTCAAGCATCAATAGCATCCACTAAACACGCGCCCTATTCAAGCATCAATAGCATCGACTGAACACGCGCCCTATTCAAGCATCAATAGCATCGACTGAACACGCGCCCTATTCAAGCATCAATAGCATCGACTGAACACGCGCCCTATTCAAGCATCAATAGCATCGACTGAACACGCGCCCTATTCAAGCATCAATAGCATCGACTGAACACGCGCCCTATTCAAGCATCAATAGCATCGACTGAACACGCGCCCTATTCAAGCATCAATAGCATCCACTAAACACGCGCCCTATTCAAGCATCAATAGCATCGACTGAACACGCGCCCTATTCAAGCATCAATAGCATCCACTAAACACGCGCCCTATTCAAGCATCAATAGCATCCACTAAACACGCGCCCTATTCAAGCATCAATAGCATCCACTAAACACGCGCCCTATTCAAGCATCAATAGCATCGACTGAACACGCGCCCTATTCAAGCATCAATAGCATCGACTGAACACGCGCCCTATTCAAGCATCAATAGCATCGACTGAACACGCGCCCTATTCAAGCATCAATAGCATCGACTGAACACGCGCCCTATTCAAGCATCAATAGCATCGACTGAACACGCGCCCTATTCAAGCATCAATAGCATCGACTGAACACGCGCCCTATTCAAGCATCAATAGCATCGACTGAACACGCGCCCTATTCAAGCATCAATAGCATCCACTAAACACGCGCCCTATTCAAGCATCAATAGCATCCACTAAACACGCGCCCTATTCAAGCATCAATAGCATCCACTAAACACGCGCCCTATTCAAGCCGTTCTAAGCCTAATAGTACCGTCCTGTCTTTGAACAGTGCCGGTGTACGCCGACCTCAGCTTTAGTCACGGTACCAACTCACTTAGGTAAAGGCTCAGTTGTTTGAGAGAAAGCTAAGCGATAAAATTACAGGGATGTCGCGAACCTCTTTAATGACTCCGATACTGCAAAACGAACATACACAAACTCACGCCTTCATCCCCTGGGGGTAGACAGAATTTACGGAACGCCACCTGCTACGATCCTTTCAAACTCCTTTTGATTCGTTTACGTTCACACATTTGTCATCACCCTCGCCGGTTGCAAGTACTACGCACCTGACCTTTCTGAAGAACATCATCAATAAGCTCACTATATTTATATCCTTGGGCGTCTCCCGGGCAAAACATCTTGGATTCGATTTCGTATGTTCTAGAAACGAAGGTTTTACCCGAGGTTTTTGAAGCTGAAACTCAGTTTATTTAACTAAGGACGCCACTGCGTTCCGTTTCAACTCTGTAAGGTTGATACTTTCAATTGATTTGAACTCAATTGAAAGTAACAACCTTATCTCTGGATTCAACTGTACAATCTACGAAAACTAATACACGATCTACAACTTACGTCCAAATTCTTTACATTACATTGCTTTCTAGTCCGTGAGAAGCCAATAATGTTTATATACGATTATACAATAACATTATATCGAAGGTCTTTTTGGATTAGATGAGAGTATTAGTGGTTCTTCCCATGCGGGTCGGCAGAAACTACAGAATGTCACCTGCTACGATCCTTACATTCGCCTTTTTCGTTTACGTTTCCTTTTTAGATTAGTTTATAATTAATCGCGCTTAAACAATACAAAACGGATTAACACACACAGAGCACAATAAATTTAAAACAATAGCAGCTTATTCTAAAATACTCGGCGGATAGATAAAGCTTACCACACACTTACTCCGGGAGTCCAGGCACTAACCGGCTCAGTCGGTACTTACTGGAAGTCTAGATAAAATCCGACCTTTCTGTTGAACGTGAAATACGTGTTTGTACGTCAGCAAAGCGGTTTTTTGTTACGTTTCGAATTGTAGACTGTGAAATACACACAAGTCAACCGTAGTGTTAAGTTTGTGCCAAAGACAGGTTGCAATCACAAATATCGACTTTTCATTTCCTGGAGTCAATTAGAAGTTATAGGTTGTTGTTGTTGTTGTTGTTGTAATAACAACCAGCCCAAGGTTGAACACTCTATAATTGGCACAAACTTTTTGAACAACACTGACTTCTTTGTGCAAACTTTTCCATTTACACAAAATATCGCGAAACAATTTTCAAGTACTTTGATGTTCGAATCCAAACATGTACTCGAAACCACGATACAACACAATTCAGATATTTAGACATCCATTGCGCTTTTTCTTCCCCATACTTTTCAACATCCAATAAAGAAGACACATTGGATTTGAAAGTTGTGTTAGAGTATCTTTTCCCATGTTAACTTAGTACCGGCTCGGGTGATGTTTACAATATTTAAATAAGGGTAACTGCAGGGGTAAAAATAACACGTTAAGTACTAAAAACAATCGGCTTAAAGGAATACATCTTCGGTATATTCGCTACAACAACGTATTATGTAATAACGGTATGGGAACGTGGGCTGGTGTTGTCTTCGTATGTATCCAGATTTTTTCCCCGAAACATAATGTACTTTATTCGACGTAAATATAACTAGATATTATTTGAATAAATTGATATTGTCTTCAGAGGTTGTTTTATTATTTGTATACAGCCGAACTCCAAAAGATTATAAATTCTGTGAATTTCGAAACTGAAGAACGTAATAAAATTCTTCATAACAAGAATGGACTTTGGCGTTGGATGTAACCTTCGTTTACATTACTAATGTGTTAAACTAAACTAACCAACGTGTATTTTAACACAAATAACTATTTATAACCTTCTGCGAAGTTGTAAATTACGATGAAACTCACATAATTAGTTAGCAACACGTCATCAAGTCATCCCTCGTCACTTCCATGAACTTCCTCTAAGTAGTTACCTAATGACGTCACGCTATCAGTTACAACCGCGCAGCAATAATAAGACAAGCTATAGTAGGCAAAACGAACAAGTGAAAGAGCTCGTTAATGTGAACAACGAGGTCTTGGGGCCGTAACAAACAAATAATTTCTGCACCCTCATTGCGTAACACACTTACAGCAGGAATCGGTTTCATTTTGACAGTTCAACAACATTCATTACGTTATTTACGTTGTTGAGTATCAATTTTATACACTTAGTAATCATATTTACAATAAAATTAATAAAGAATTAAAAATCCTTAAACTAAACACCCACGCGGTTAAAAATAAACAGAGGTGCTACTACTAGAGAGGGACTATAACACGGAGTCGCTACTTACATACATCACCTAATCTCTCACGCACCCGATTTCGATAACATTCACACATTTAAACATGGGCGCCCGCGCCCCCTGCCCTCCCCACCTTATCACACATGCACATACTCACCTTCCGCTGCAGGCACACACACACCCTCACACACATGTACATACGCCACAACTATAACAGAATGGCATAAACTATTGCAGCGGTAGAACGACACCGTTCATTGATTGTTGTAAAACAATGTTGTGGCCGCACGCTGTTTCTCAAAATACAGGTTCTAACCTAGTTTGAGAGGCAGGGTTTAAAACTTTTTGTACAGATTTTACAACAAACCTAATTTACTGTATAACTCTCTACCCACTGTTTGTTTCTGTAACTATCTGTAATTTTTGATGAAAAAACATATATATTATATACTATAAAATATTAAGTTGTTTCAAAATTATTCAGATTGTGATTGATAGTGTGTTACGCAATTAGGGTGCTAGTTCTATTTGTATTAAGAATGATCACGAAATGTCTTTGCTTCGGACGAAAGGTAGGAAATTAGGACCAGTGCAGACTTCCATAACAACTAAAAGTTCGTACCTCGGTGTGCTTTGCGAGTGCGACCGATAAACTATTCTACGCAGCCCCTGTATCGGTCTGCGCTGACCCTGAGCGTCCATGAAATTTAGAATGTACTAATATAATATATTATCTTGTCAGTGTTCTATTATTGCAATGTGTATTAATTTAAAAAATCAACTTTTCATCAATTGAACTCATCAGCTACAACTCGGTTACTTTGAACTATAAGCAGTCCATCTCCTGCAAGGTCGATCCCTAGCTTGTCTAATCCCTACACTGTGGTCGGGCCCCATCCTTCATTACAATGTACTCCCTCGCGGAGGTGGCGGACATCAATCTCGAACATTAGCGCTTTGTTGAGCTTGCTACTAACACCTTGTATTGTATCCCTTACATTTGGGATAAATTAGCATGCGCTTGCTTTAATGAAATGAAATTTAATATTGGCCTAACGCTGAAGTGTTGAATAGTTTATTTATTAATTTAACTATTTATGTACAGCAGCGGTCAGAACTCCAGTGCCAGCATTACAAAACTATCGCATCCTTACTCGTCGCACTTGAGACCTTCTTCTATTTAGGCATTTCACACACACATACACTACGTACGTTTATTGCACTCTTTCATCACGAACCAAACAGAAAAAGCGCGGTATATGGTCATTATCATAAGTCTATCGCGGCACGCAGTCTTTTTCTGATTATACTAATGAGAAAAAGACAGCGAATATTTTAAACTAGACACATAACAGTTGAGGGTAGATTTGAAAGAAAATCAATTTTCTGATTGTAGTTAGAATGGTATGACGTTGTTGGTTGGTGAACAGTTACGAGAGTTTGTGCAATTGATATTAGAGGTATTAAGTCTGAAGATTTTTATTGAAAATGCAAGCAAATATAAATATTGAAGCCTGGGCGAACATTGTAGCCTTGTATAAATATTGAAGCCTGGGCGAACATTGTAGCCTTGTATAAATATTGAAGCCTGGGCGAACATTGTAGCCTTGTATAAATATTGAAGCCTGGGCGAACATTGTAGCCTTGTATAAATATTGAAGCCTGGGCGAACATTGTAGCCTTGTATAAATATTGAAGCCTGGGCGAACATTGTAGCCTTGTATAAATATTGAAGCCTGGGCGAACATTGTAGCCTTGTATAAAAATGGGTGTTATTTATTTTTATTTATTTATTTATTCATATAACAATCCGCATTGTGTTTGAATTACGTAGTACATTAATTTATTTATTACAGCTATAAATAATAAATTACGAATATCAAACAGTAAATTTCACTAAAAACAAAAATCAATAACATATGATAAATATTATGTCAACAGATTGTAAATAGTTATTATATATATAGACTCAGGATGGCCTATATCAGAATCTTCCATGTTTCACGTGGGTCAGAAACTCGAACAAAGTCACAAATTGATTCTCCAATGATTTATTTCTCCTTAACTTCACAGATTAACAAAATATAACGCTAACACTCTTTAATTAGGCATAGATAACGATACTAAATTAAATCAACTTGGAAACTGTTAAAGATGGCGTCAGAAGTAAGCGATTCGTCGAGCGCGTGGTGCGTTGGCGGTTCTCGATTCCGAAGTGAACAAGATGGCCGCCCCGCTCCCACCGGTGTGACGTTCCGCAAGAATGGCAGCTGACAGACAGCTGACATATGTCATGCTGCCATTCTGTTCCGACGTCGTCGACAGCAAACGTCAAATGTCATGTGTCGCGCCGTCACGGCCGGACTGACATTCGACCGTCCTCGGGCGTAGAGCTAACGTTGTCCTAAAACAGGCAATTTTATTATTTCATGGTTAGCTGCTCGTCCAGCCTGACAAGCAACGCAGCACTAATTCTAGCAAATTTCAGAAGTAACATTATGAAACCATGTATCCCTTCGACCATTATGAATAATGGACCGGATGACATCTCACAAGTGGACAACACAACCCGGACCGGACGAGTGTGTCCTTTCGACCAGCTTCAATGCATGGACCGGACGACACTGTCCCTTCGACCGGTTCAGACAGGGTCTAGACAAGTGTGTCCCTTCGACCAGCCCCAACGGCATGGACCGGACGGCACTGTCCCTTCGACCAGATCACAGACAGAGTTTAGACAAGTGTGTCCCTTCGACCAGCCCCAATGGCTTGGACCGGACGGCACTGTCCTATCCACCAGATCACAGACAGGGTCTAGACAAGTGTGTCCCTTCGACCAGCCCCAATGGCATGGACCGGACGGCACCGTCTTTGCGACCAGTTATAACACAGCATTTTAAATACAAAGGAACAGAAATGTGGCATACCTATAAGTTACGGATAATCTTGCTCATTTTGAATTTCGACTTCATCTAGTGCGCCGGGATCAGAGTACACACTGAGTGTATCTGACCCGGCAGTAAGGGTAACTGAATTTGCCGAGACAGTGTCCGAGTCTGTGTTCGACCTTTCATCTCTAATATTTAGGTAATCGCCTCCTTGAATTGGGCTTTGTGGTAGCATGACATCACTACTGGATTCTAATTGCTCTGCATCTTCCGGCGCCGTCTCGGCCTCCTCATCGTTCAACAAACAGGTAGTGACTTCAAGCAACCCAGCGTGTCCCTGAGGCACTGCGCGCAAACTCTCGTGTGCGTATTTATAAGTGCGGTGTGAACCACTTACACTTTTTAGCTCGTACCGATCATTTTCTAAAACGGAGGTAATAACGAACGGTCCCCTAAACTTTCTATCTAGTTTAGTTTGATTTCGTTCACTGTTCTTGATAAAAACAAAATCGCCCTGAGCAAATGGTTTAATTGTAGCACGGCCCCGGTTAAACCTTAGAGTATCCGCCGCGGCTGCCTTTTGAATATTTTCCGATGCACTTTCTCGAATGGACTCTAAATCTAAACGGTTATTTCGCTCATCAGAATGTGAAGATATCTGGGACATACCTAATGATTCTGCACGTATCCCGAACATCAGTTCCGTAGGTGAGTACTTAGTAACAGCCGATTTTGTACTGTTGAGCGCTAGTTGTATATTGCCTAACTCATCGCGCCATGTCTTATTGGGGTCGTTTTCGACTATTGTGAGCAAGCTTTTTAGTGTTCGCATAACTCGCTCAACTTGTCCGTTAGCCCTGCTGGAGCCGGTTGCAATGAAATGCAAATCAATTTTATAATTTTTGCAAAAGTTTCTAAATTCACTACTCACATAGCATCGGCCCTGATCAGCAATTACGCGTGCAGGAGCCCCAAAAAGACAAACAGCCTTTTCGAGAGCTCGCACCGCGCTACTTGCATCTAGTGATATTGTGTGTTCTAGCAGGACATACTTAGTAAACGCGTCTATTATGACTGAACAATACTCTTTCCGGTCGCTCTTACCACTAAGCTTCCCGGTAAAGTCTATGTGGATTGTGTGCCATGGCACAGATAGTTTTGGGATCGAATGTAACTGAATGGGTTGAGCGCCTGATGGTCCCTTCGATGCTTTGCAAACTATGCAGGAGTCAATAAACTTACGAACGCACTTGGACATTTGCGGGAACCAGTATTGTTCGTAGAGTTTATCTAGTGTCTTATCACTACCAAGGTGTTGAATTTCGTTATGGACGTGGTTGATAAGAGTCCAAATCAGAGAGCGTGGAACGACCGGTAACCAAGAAATTGTTTTGTTGCGCCCAACCTTTCTATACAGGATACCATCCCTAACATCGTAAGTATGTGCTACTGTTTCCGGGAAGTCACCGTTGTTATGCTTACTAATCAAGTCTTGGATTTCGCTATCGCGTTTTTGTTCAACTGAGAGCCATCCTTGATGTAACTCAACAAACTGGACACTTTTAGTAGTAGGGGTTTGGGACGAAGACGCGCCAGCATCTGACTGAAGGTTACGGGAGAAGAAGTCTGCATGTTCCATACTACGGCCTTCACGATATACTATCTCAAAGTCGTAGGCTTGTAGGAAAGCCCACCAACGATGCACGCGAGGCGTCAGATCAACCTTAGATTTTGATGCTTTGAGCGAATTGCAATCAGTGTAAACTACAAAATGTCGGCCGTACAAATAATGCCGAAAATGTTCTACCGCTCGTACGACAGCCAAGGTCTCTAATTCGTACGAGTGGTAGCGAGATTCTACCTCAGATGTACGCCGGCTGAAGTACTCCACAACATGGGGTAAGTTATTCGCTCTTTGTATAAGGATCGCACCATAACCTTCGGCACTCGCGTCTGTGTGCAACTCGACCGGCAATTCAGGATTAAAAATCGTTAAAACTGGTTCTGAAGTTAGTATTTTAACCACATTTCTACGGATATCTTCATGTTTGTCGGTCCAATTAATGGGGCCTTTTAGTTTAGTTAACGGGTATAACGGTCCAACAACATTTGTAAACCCAGGTATAAATTTCCTAAAATATGACGCGAGTCCGAGAAACTGGCGAACCTGCGTAGCTGTATGTGGTGATGGTGCTTCGACTAATGCTTGAATTTTGCGGGAATTGGGTCTAATTTCCCCAGACTGTAAGGAATAACCTAGATAGTCTACTTTTTGTTTCATGAATTTGCACTTCCGAAGGTTAAATGAAAAACCTGCCGCAGTTAAGGCTTGTAAGGCCTCATCTAGGCGGTCCAAACCCTGCGAAATATTGGAAGAATAACAAAGTACATCGTCCATATAGATGAGAGGCCTGTCATTAAGGTGTTGTAGTGCTTTTGTGATACAACGCTGGTACACAGAAGGTGCGTTGCGTAAACCGAAAGGCATCGCGAGGTACTCATATTGGCCCTCCGGAGTGACGAATGCAGTCATCTCAATTGAATCGGGGTGAATTAAGATTTGGTGAAATCCGCTAGCCATATCTAATGAGGAGAAGTAGTTGGCTCCACTGAGCTGGTCTATATGTTCCTCGATGCGAGGCAAGGGATAGTGTTCCGGCTGTGTGTTGGAATTCAGTTCCCGATAATCAACGCACATTCTGTCAGTATTATCCTTTTTCTTTACGAGGAGTATCGGACTTGCAAAGGGAGAGGAACTCTCACGAATTATACCGGCATCTGACAATAGTTGTATTTTTTCTCGGACTATTTGCTTCTCTATAGGTGCTAGTCGATAGGGAGACCTTCGAACTATTTTATGAGGATCTATCAATTTAATGCTCAACTGCCCTGTAATAACGCGCCTAGTAGGTATACCGTCTATAAAATAGTCTGAATATTTACTAATTATTTTTGACAGCAGCATTTTATCTTCACCTTCTAAGTCAGTATCGATTGAAGAAATATTAAAATCTGCCGATTTAGTTTCACAAAAATTAGTATGATCTTTGGTCTTAAATAGGACTTTGTCATTATCGATCGTCACAGAATAGCCTTTATCTAAGATATCCCTGCCTACGATAATCGGCACAGACATTACCGTATCTGGAACGATGTGAAACATAAGGTCTACTGAGGCATTTCCAATGTTTACGGTACTTAAAATTTGGTAAGTGGACTGTACGTCATCACCTCCGATACCAGAAAGATGAACTAGATTATTGCGCACAGTACCCGGAAACCGACAGCGAATACTTTCAGATAAGAGCGAGCAAGATGATCCGCTATCAAATAAAAATGGAAATCTCTCACCAGCTGATGTCTCTAACGTAGATCTGGAAAGTTGGTGGTCGCAAAGGTTGACTTCCTTCCTTTCAGACTTTCCTCCATTCTTCTTTTCTGGACAAGTCGTAGACGCGTGACCAGGTTTGCCACACGTGTAGCAGGTTATAGACGGCTTGTCTTGATTATTTGTAGAACTGGATGCTTCATGAGACTTCAATGATTTGGAGTCATCCTTTCGCTTCTTGCATTCAAACTGTCGATGTCCTGGCACGCCACACCAATGACACTTTCCAGGGAATCTAGAGTCTGTCATTCGAGGTCGCTTAGAATCGGCGTCTTGATTTCCATCACTTACGTCCAACCGTCGCTTTAGTGATATGCCATTGAGGATCCGAAACAACTGAGCACGAGTAGTTATCACATGTGCTGTCAACTCTCTACGTATCAAATTATCCTTTTGACATAGCACCGATATCACGAACCCAGTGATAACTTCCTCAGGAAGGTCAGTTTTTGGTATACGTTCGATCAAGTTCCACAATCGCATTGCAGACTCTGATGCGGTTTCTTTGACATTAATTTGAAATCGTAAAATGTCATCAAAATGATCTTGCATTAGTTTGGGTTTAGCAAATCTAGCTAGCAAAGTTTCTTTAACTGCAGCCCATGTTAATTCCTTGAGGTTCATTCTGGTCAAGTGGGTCGCTGCGCGACCTTTGAGCGCCTTAGTAAGTGCCATCAACAGATCAACACCTACAAGATTTTTCTCCTGCACTATTACTTCTGTGACGTTGCACCAGCCCTCGATGTCAGATTCGGAATCATCAGGATCAAAGTCAATTAGTTTTATCGTGTTGGTACTCACAGGAGTTGATGCTTGCGACATCGCAAAAATCCGGGTAAACATTTCCTCCATATTCGACAATATTCTCGTTACAGGGATGTTTTCTGCAGGCTGCGTGTTCCCTGTTTGTGGCCCGTGGGATCCCACTTCTGATATAGACTCAGGATGGCCTATATCAGAATCTTCCATGTTTCACGTGGGTCAGAAACTCGAACAAAGTCACAAATTGATTCTCCAATGATTTATTTCTCCTTAACTTCACAGATTAACAAAATATAACGCTAACACTCTTTAATTAGGCATAGATAACGATACTAAATTAAATCAACTTGGAAACTGTTAAAGATGGCGTCAGAAGTAAGCGATTCGTCGAGCGCGTGGTGCGTTGGCGGTTCTCGATTCCGAAGTGAACAAGATGGCCGCCCCGCTCCCACCGGTGTGACGTTCCGCAAGAATGGCAGCTGACAGACAGCTGACATATGTCATGCTGCCATTCTGTTCCGACGTCGTCGACAGCAAACGTCAAATGTCATGTGTCGCGCCGTCATATAAATTATTGTAAATATTATCATATAAAGTTATTATAAATCTATTCTTTAAAATGCAAAAAATCTAATAATGTCTTGAATATTATTTAATGTCCTAAGTAAGTGATAGGTACAAAAATTTAAATTACTAAATATAAAAACTATTTACCACCAGTTGTCACCAATTCAGATACAGAAAATAAACACAGGAACGTTTTAAGTTTAGCTTTAAATAGAGTACCTTTGTAAATCAATGATCGTAAGTCAGTAGACAAGATCATAATATATCTGAGATATCCAATGAAACCGGATTTTGTGTAAGTTATTTTGTTGTTTTTGATTTTATTTGTTCTCATAAGCGACGCTTCAAAATATGTAATAAGGATTTCTTTTTTTTAGAGAGATAAAGTGAGACGTTGGGTGAGGAGATTTAAGGAAGAGGGAGTCTTAAGAGGCGTGTAAGAAGTGGTAGGCCGCCACTTATTAACCATTCTCAGCGACGCTTTATGGTTGATGAATATGAAACGAATGGTTTCATACCTACAAGACGATTTGCTGAAGAATTTGATACGTCATTGCACACTGTTCGCCGTGCACTCCATGTCGAAGGCCTCCATCATCGAACACCAGCGAAGAAATCGTTTTTAACGCAAAGGCATAAAGAGGAGGTTGCGTTTTGCTCGAGAATATTTAGACTGATTGGGAGACTACTGTATTTATTGACGAGAAGACTTTTAAATCGTGTCAAAAAGGAAGACTTCATTTGTGGCGCAGAGACAATACACGTTGGTCTGACAGTAATACCTGTTATAAATAATATGGAGTCAGGAAGAATTAGCGTGAATATGTGGGGGTGGATTAGTGCTTAAGGGCCGGGTGAGTTGCCATTTATAGCGACGCGGGACAACAGCTCCAATTACGTCGAGGTTTTGAGCGTTATAATGGTACCTACTGTTCGCAATGTTTATCCAGTGGATGAAATTGGTGAATTTTATTTGGTTCAAGATTAATTGTCCGATACATCGTGCCAGTAGTGTTCGTGAGTGGTTTAGTGAAAATTAGGATGTTAAAGTTATTCCGTGGCCAGCGCGAACCCCTGGTTTAAATCCTATAGAAAATATATGAGGTTAATGGTGCAAAGATGGGAAGTGCGAGACGAAAGATGTCTCGAACAGTTGAAGTCCCATAGCATGGAGTTGTGGGATAGTTTACATGGCACAAATATTTGCAGTAATATTGTGGTCTCCATGCGTCAACGTCTTCTTGAGTGCATTTATAATAACGGAAACGACGGGGACGGTTTTTTTTATTAATATTTACATACTAAATATTAATAAAAAAATATAATATTAAATGTTATCAGTGGAATTTAGAGGATACACAGGCCATAATAATAATAAGTTAGTGATCGTAAGATTGCCGTGCCTCGGAAAGCACGTTAAGCCGTTGGTCCCGGCTGTCATTCGTGGATCTTTGACAGTCGTTACCTACGGGTCGTCAGAAGCCCGAAAGTCTGACAACCAGTCTTACCAAGGGGTATCGTATTACCCAGTAACTGGGTTGTGGAGGTCAGATAGGCAGTCGCTCCATGTAAAATACTGGTATTCAGCTGCATCCGGTTAGACTGGAAGCCGACCCCAATATAGTTGGGAAAAGGCTAGGCAGATGATGAGTGATCGTAAGATTGAGGTTTAGTTTCAATCTTCTTTTCCTTGAGAAAATGAATAAATTAACATATAACCTCAATAAACCAAAAACATCCCATTTTAGTAGCAACCAAAAATGATTTGCGAATAATATGTTTATGTTTTAAAAGTTGTTAATAACATCAATAAATGTTCCTATGAAAAATTGTTTTTTTTTTAAATTAAATTGCCTTTTATACTTTATTTTTACCCTCTATACTCCATTATCGTTGTATTAATGAAACTTAACAAATAATTGAACTCTGACACGAAAACGAAAGAACAAAAATCGTCAAAAGTGCGCACTGAGGTTTGAACCTTCTCCACTTCACGCACACACAATAACAGCCACACCCACTCGTGCGAACCTGCCATCGCTGCTTATAATTTTCACTTCGAATTTTAGCATTGCGTTTAAATAGGTGCTGTGGTCGATAATTTATTAAGAAAAAAACAATAGGTAGTTGTAGGTATCTTTATTTAGTGTTGACCACACATGCATCTGACCAACCAACAACGCGCTTTCGTAGTTATACTGTGTGCGCGTTACTGTCTGCATTAAAACATGACACACTCAGAGATAGGCGCAGTTCTGACGTGCAGGCCAAAATGATCATTCCGGTGGCAGTCCATTTAAGACCGTTGATTGTACACACATGTAAAGAGACAAGATGTAGGTACCGTGTGTAAGAGTAGAAGAGAAAATAAAATATATGAAACAAAACAAAATCACTTTTTACATTTGTTTTAAGACGGGGGCTTAGTTCAACTCGTTAATGCAGTCAAAATATTGTGAAAACCAGGGGCGGAGGAAGTTAAGAGATAAACATGATCCTGCAAATACAGGCTTATTTTTAATTGACTAGCTAAACTCCGCAGACGCGACGGGTATTGATGTTTATACACAATAAAATACAAAATAAAAAGTTTCGAAGTTTTTTTTGGGAGGACAACGACCGCTGTTAGTGTTGTTACTTGAAGTATGAGTTGAGAAAAACTGTTTTCTTATGTTTAATCGTGATCACGTCTGTGAAGCTTACACAAAAAAAAACTGTTTTTTTAACGGATCTTTCAAGTGACTACAATAACTGCGGTCGTTGACTCCACAAAAAAAAATATCATCAATTTTTTTTTGTATCGATAGTCGATACTCATCGCGTCTGCGAATTTTAAATAGTAAAATAACCCTCTATAGTGTTGGTATTTGTAAACTCCATTCTCAATTTAATATGTTGCTTTGCGTCATGTCCCTGAACGGACGCCGTCAGAAGGGACTGGTCATCTCTTAGCTGCCATGGCTTATTTTTAATTATTTTAATTTATGAATTATTTATTTTTAATAATACAACAAAAATAAACAAAAACAAAATACACACAAACAAAACACGATGTAAACAATTATTTCAACATGATTGATGTACCCATATTTTCTAACAATGTTTTGATTTAAAAGAGTGTCCGTGGAGCTTCTTGCCCGTTCTTCTCCATAGGAACCTACTACGCTTTGGAATGGGCAACTAGCTTCATCTTTGTTGCTGATCGAGCCCTTGACAATTCAAAAGTGCCTGTAATTGGTTTAATTGAAATAAATGATTTGAGTTTGAGTTTTTTAACCGCTTCAAAATGTGTGCGGAAAGGTGCGCATCAAGCGAACATACCCTTCCCCAAGTAAACATAGTAGAAGACTGGATACACATGACGTAAATGCAAATTAGCCACTCGTAGGTATCTAAACAATAAGCTGTCCTTTGCGACAGTATGACGTCATCAACTAATTTAATCGCGGATAGAAATTGATGAGTTCATTGAATATGACATAATAATACCCGCGCGTTATTAAATTGCCTTTTAATTGATGTCTTTCAACCAATACTGACTGCAAACAAACGGAGTATAACATATTTAGATTTGAGCCAGTGGCACGGCAATAACTTCAAATTCAAAATATTTATATTAGCTTCATAATACATAGTCCGGCCATAAGTTCTGTTACAAATGAAAATGCATTTATTTTTTTATGAATTGTACATATCTATTGAAGTCTCGGCAAAAAATAAAAAATAAATCTATTCGAAATGGCCACTTTTGGCTTTGATACAGGCCATTAATCTGTCTGGCCATGAATCTATGGATTTACGTACTATTTCCATGAGAATAGTAGCCATTTCTTGCTCCAGAGATTTCCTAAGAGACACAATGTTGGCGTGTCGTTTAGAACAGGCCATGCCCTTTAAAACTGACCATAATTTGTAGTCTAAGGGTTCAGATTTTAACTTCGGTGATCGGACGAGAACCGGTGTATTCAACGTAGTATGGAGGTTGCGGGATGTTCGAAAGAGTTACCGTGGCCCCGGCACAGGCAACAGAAGGAACACGGGTGGGTTTTAGTCAGTAAAAGTCTGACACACCCTCCCGCTCCGCCCAGAGCGGGAGAAGTCATTTGATGATTTCCCATCCACAAAAAAAAAAGGGTTCACATCTGGGCTAAACGAGGGCCAGTCTTCAGCTCTTATAAAGTGAAGTTGTAAGAACGACTTTAAAATAGCTGAAGACTGGCTTCGTCGATTACAATACTTCATAAAAAAAATGCATTTTCATTTGTAACAGAACTTATGGCCGGACTGTAGAAATGCTATATTGATCCTTGTAAGTTGTAAGTAAAGCCGGGTTTTACCAAAGAAAATAAAACTCAAAAAGGCGCATTGTAAACAGAGTGTTTACAGTAAATATTTCGCCTCTGCCTATCCTATTTAAATGCAGACATGATATAATACATTCCTTCACAATTGCTTAGGTATTCCTCATTGGGTCGTGTCGTCTTCTGTATCGATGCGAGTAAGTCATTCCATTGGAGATGCATTTCAAAGCTCCCTTCGTGTTTTCGAGGCTCACTATAATTTACAGTACGTAAATTCTGTTACATACCTATTACACTTTCGTAGGATATTCTCGCCGTTGTTGTTCTTTTTAACCGACTTAAAAAAAGGAGATTATCAATTCGACACGTATGTATATATTTAATATTATTGGAACTACTCGTACAATGGAAGCCCTAATAGATTATTATCATATGTCGATACGTATATGTGTTCAAAGCACAAACGCGTTGTGTACAAGCTTTGTTTCGGTTGCAAACTATGGACAGTTACAGACCAATGTTTATAAAGCACAGAATTTTAACACTTCCGTCACTCTACATATTGGAAATAGCTATATTTGTAAAAAGTGATCCTCAATGGTTTCCTTTTTTGTCAAATAATTCAGTTAGAAATAGACGTGAGACTTTGGGTGCAGACTGCAGTCACACTCGGCCAAAACAGCACTTCTAAGAAATAGTGTGCATGGCCTCATTAATATACAATAAAATTCCGAATGACATTAAGCAATTGAATTTTAATTTATTTAAGAAATCACTCAAAAAATTGCTTAATGATAAGTCCTACTATAATGTTGTCGATTTTTTAAATGATAAATTTTGAATTTTATTGTTATATAATTGTATTTTATATTGACTCAATTTGTCTGTAATCAGTATTGACTACATTTTGTACTGACTCTGATTGTTTAATGAATTATTGACTATATTTTGCACTGACTCTAATTTTATTTAAGAAACTGTCAATGTTAAATAATTTAAAATTTCCAATTTAATTAATAACATATAATCATTTTGTACGCCGAGTGAGGCAAAACATGTTGGTCCAGTAAAATTATGTTGCCATCTATATGTGCGTATTCATGTATCATGTTACACATATTTGAATAAATAAATGTGTCTTTATCTTTACGATACATAAGCTAGCGGCTGAGCATGGCTGCTATCTAACAATAGCCCTCCAGACCGTATTGCGGCCATGGCGGCCAATCTCAGCGGAGCCGGAGCCACAAGTGTGTGCGCAGACACAGAGAGATCAGGCGCAGGACCAACGGCTTTACGTGCTTTCCGAGGCACGGAGGTATCACACCGCCAACTTCCGAGCTCCGGGCTGTTACTGAGAAATCCCTAACGGTAAAACCCAATAACACTTTACCGACCTGGGAATCGAACCCAGGACGCCACACTCAGCAGTTTCGCTCGCGACCACGACACCAACGGGGCAGTCAACCGATGCTACTTACTGATGTAGCGACATGTTTTATGACGTTATCGTCGAGACATCATTGAACTTGATATAGCACATACATCTGCTATATGTAAGTTAAATACGTACAAATGTATGTACAATTATACCTTGCGGAATAAATTCTCTAAATGTTGGCAAAAACTGTACCAAAATCCATTAGATAATAATATGATGTGAATAATAAATGATAATAATTTGATGTAAATAATATGTATATGTTAATAATTTGATGTAAATGATATATACAATAATAATAATTTGATGTAAATATTTGCATGCCGAATGGCAAAATCATAAACCCATATTTGCAAAAATAAATTATTCTATTCTTTTCTATTCTAAAAAATAATCAAAAATAAAAAATTATCTGTGTTCATTTTTCGCTTTTATAAACATAACATAACATCACGCCTTGTTTCTCCCAAGGGTAAGGCAGAGGTGTACCCACATTTCGCCCTCATTCTTATAAATACGTTCTGTTTTAGTAATAATGTTAAATTGTTTTAAATAAATATACTATTTTCTTCCTTCTTTAGTTTTAAATGTCACTTGAAATTGAATGCAATATTTTTATTATTTTTCCTGTAGTCGTTCAAAAATTTATTTATTTTCCACCATACAATTATCTTTACAGGTTTACCACCTAATGCGATAATGTAGTCAACTATTTTTATTAAAACTAAACAATTCAAAACTAACAACTCTCCGTCTTGGTACTTATTGCTAATACAATTATTATGTAACGGCAGGACCGTAACATATCTCAAAGAGAGCTCTCACTATGAACCCACCCAGAGTACAACAAAATAGGTCTAGGTCTTCTGCTACACTATTGAGAATACGGAGTGCGCGCGTAAACGGCTCCTCATTCAGCAGCTGAGTGCGGCCGCGCGGCACCGCGAGCAGCCGCGGCCGCCGCCGCCACACGTATCTGTCCGGAACACACATGCACACTTGTCGCAAGACGTATTCGTGCTCGTGACTGTACACATACACTTTTCGGAATATGTTCACTAAATGAAAATAATGCGTGAAAACCGCATGAAAATCCGTCGTATAGTTTAGAAGAACAATGCGCTCACACAAACAGACACGAAAAGCGACTTTATATTAAAATATGCATAGATTTAATTTTTATCGCAGTACTTGTTAGCTTCTCGAGTTCTTCTACAAAAATACACAAAAACGCGAAGCACTTCGCTTGCAAGTAAAATCAAACCCGCGGCGTCAGGAACAGATGCGATCTTTCAAAACACACAATCATCAGGAAAAGACGTCGTCTAAATAAAAGATAAACATCTTTTTATGCTAAATATTTGAGGAAACTGAACACTGGCGTTTTGTTGTCGAGTTTGTACGAGCATTTGTTTAGCTACCTGCTGGTACTCGGAATTATCCGAGACTTTAATTCGTACCGAGAAAATAATATAATCATCTAATTATGCTTCTTTAATTTTAGGTGGAGATCGCGGAGCTCACTGGACCTGTAACTAATGAACTGGTCTACGTGACCGGTGAACAAGCTAGAAATAATGGACGCTTCTTGTTGAAGCTCGTTTCAATAGGTTTCAAATGTTTACAAACAAACATACAATCCACAAGAAGTAAAGTAAGTAGCTAACCGCTGAGCGAATTCAATATGATGTAAGGGTAACAAATAGATATGATGTAAGGGTAACAAATAGATATGATGTAAGGGTAATAAATAGATATGATGTAAGGGTAACAAATAGATATGATGTAAGGGTAACAAATAGATATGATGTAAGGGTAACAAATAGATATGATGTAAGGGTAACAAATAGATATGATGTAAGGGTAATAAATAGATATGATGTAAGGGTAACAAATAGATATGATGTAAGGGTAACAAATAGATATGATGTAAGGGTAACAAATAGATATGATGTAAGGGTAATAAATAGATATGATGTAAGGGTAACAAATAGATATGATGTAAGGGTAATAAATAGATATGATGTAAGGATATGTTTTAAGTTAGTTGCCAATAAACACCATCAAAGACAGACGCTTGTTTCCTTGAGTCAACTACTCGCCAAACTAAATTAAACCCTAATCTACACAACCGTTCTTTTTGTGAAGGTTGTAAAAATCAAAAAATATTATGAATGAGTGGAAAAAACTACAAATAATGAATGATCGGTCGCGAGGTCGTGCTTGCAGACCAAGTCTCACAGTCATCATTAGAAAACCATATTTTTCGGATATTCAGCATCCTACAGAAAAACGTCAGCACGTTAAGTACACACTTAACAAAACAAGATAAGTCACGTCTAAACCTGCCAGCTCTCCCCCGCGCCTCAAGAACTTGCTTACAAAGAGTTCTCCGTTCTTCTCCGCGAGGGGATTACGCGGCTCACCGGGGGCGCGGATCAAACGGGTCAGCTCGCAATACAGTACCGGTTATTATCTGCTAGGTGTTGAACAATTTTCAAATAGATCTGTTTTTTGTTTTGATCACGTAGTGTTTTGTTTTCTTGAATTACAGGTAAAGGTGAAAAAATATTAAGCCAGTTTTGTTATTCTTGTCTCATAGATGAAACTAGTTCATACTAGAGAGAAAAGTTAAATCAATCAGCGTCCCTATCTACATAATTAATCATCGTCTCTTTCAACAATCAAATTCGTAACCGTTGGGTGTATAAAAATAGTCAAAACAGTGTGTACATCACGCACAAGTGTCTAAATCACGCACAAGATCACGCACAAGCGTTCAGCTGGATTGCCATTGCGTTACGTTTAGTAAAACTGCTACCCACGTTTAGACGTAATGCAGAATGGCTTATCTGCAGTCACAGTAAGCGTTTGGTATGGCTTCTTATGCCGAATCTGTCGCAGTAACTAAGCTAGGGCACCTTGACCAGTTGGTTTAGGTTAGAACTGTGAACAATCGAGCGCGAGCCGAGCGAGCGAAGTGAGCGGCACCGCGGAAGCGGCTGGCGAGCGCTACTTCCAAGTTGGTCGCAGACTTGGCCATTTAGTATTTTTAGGATTGACTTTTACAAAACCCTAATAAATTTATGTTAAAATAAAATTGTTGTCTTCACTTGAGTTAGCGTCATTTCCACTCATATTACTCGTTTTATTTATTTCTGTTTCAGATGCCATTATTGTTGTAATGACACACATAGCCACGAGCAACAAAATGTAGAACTAAAATCTACAATTAGACGTTTCATTTCACGCTGTTTTACATGGTTATGTTGTAGCGGTTTCCAATCGCTGACCCGCTGCATTGATAAATGCGTTTATGGAATTTTGCTTGTTAAAGTTCAGTAATTATGGAAAATCGCTAAACGTTGTTCAGCTGTTTTACATAACGGAGCTGTGTTGTAAAACAGCTAGCGACTATGTTAAACAGCGGATTGGAAAATTCATCTGTCACATTATACATAGCATGTTGCTGACTAATATTTTCAGCAGCGCTTGGCAGCACTGAGTGCAGGAGTTTGTTGTTAGCACAGCGCAGTGGTACGTGTACCGGCAGTCAGTGCGGTACAGTTACAACTAGGTACTAATTTAAATCTTGGCAAAGGTTTTCTGTCATAAATAATTTAAATGGAAGACATTTAAAACATTGGCGAGTCTCCATAATGATGTCATTTTGTTGAATTAAAAGGGTGAAAAAAAAAATAGAAAATATTATATTTAATAAAGCTGAAGAGTTTGTTTTTTTTTTTTTGTTAGAACGCTGCCAGCGTTCTAACAAAAAAAAAATCTTCAGCTCATCTCTGGAACTACCAGTCGGATTTGAAAAATACTTCTTACATTTGATGGCCCAACTCATGAGGAAGGCTAACATAACGCTACGACCCTAAGGAGGTGAGCAAACAAAAAAACAAAGAATGGGAAGTGAAAACGAAGTACAAGCGCGGACGGGCGATGCAATAGAGGATGGAGTTTCTTGCCCATTCATCTCCATAGATATCTACGTTTTGGAATGGGCGACTAGCTTCAATTTTCTGACTAACTGACTGACTTTTTAACAATTCAAAAGTGCCAGTAATTGGTTTAATTGAAATACATGCTTTGAGTTTGAGTTTCGAGAATATGATGCGGTGGGTCGGGCGTCGAGAGAGTTTTGCAAAAATGTGGCTGTTATTTTAGTATATTGTGTACTTTACGACTTTTACTCGAACGTAGTCGCGGGTAGAAGCTTGTCTATACTATAGAAAGACTTACCTAGAATTACTACTTCACGTTAAATCTAACCTTATTTTTGCAACAGTTTACAACAATTCTCGTCCTAGATAAAGTAATTTAATTTAAAAACCCTGTAGTTGAACTCTCACAAACATCCTGCTGATAAGACTGTTAGTTGGCTTATCTGCAGCGTCCGATAACAGACGATAATATTATAATATCAGATCGCCGGACCTCGCCACTGTTATCGTACCGTCGGCGTCTGACGTATGCATCGCCGGTCTAATTGAACGCCGGTGTAGACTTAGTAACCTAACTATTGAGAGTTAGTTTATTTTATGTAATAGAATGAAAGTATATGTTAGGATAAGAGTTTAGAACATGTACACTATCGCAATTGATTACTCTGTATAGATGTGAGTTGGAAAAAAAAAGTTCAAATGGAAATAATGTATATTTAGATAAAATGAGTAACACCTAAGATCATACCAAAGCAAACCAATCGCACAAAGAAAGTATAAGATTCACAAAACGCAGCACGCATCACTTGAATTCACAATTTTATTTATTTACTTTGTAGAAGTAATTTTTCAATCGCTCTGTGCTACGGCGTAGCAGTGCTACGTGGCTACGCGGCTACGACGTGCTACGTGTGAGAGCGAATCTTTGCGAGCCTGTGAGTTGCGGAATGCCGCAAGTAGATGAGATATTTATGTTAGGTTAACTTATTTGTCGCGAGTGGAGGGAATACTAATGTCGACGGAGATGCGGGTCTGTGCGACTGTAGGGAAGTGTGTCTGTTGTTGAACCTTTCCACTTTCTACTGAATTATGTCAACGGAGTAACAGACGATTGATTTAGGTACGTGACAATGTGACATTATGATCAAGTAATTAGATATACGGTTAAATATTTTTTTTTTGTTTGAGATGGGTTTGGTCTTGACTCTAGTCTAGGTCAGAGGTGACAAAGACAAAGTCTACGATAGAGCGAGCTTACCCAGAAGAATACACAAAACTAGATATAATACTTATTTGACAAACACTCAGTTTTCGTCAATGGTCGCCTTTTAAAAGTAATTTAATAATGAAATGTTCAATAAAAGCTGTTAATATCAAAATAACTAATTGCCGACGCGTGTATTTTGTGACGCTGAACATAAAGTTTCTCAATAATGGAAGTAAATTGCCTTAATCATGTTGTTTGGCAACCAGTCAGATACTGTCAGAACATTGTTACTACACACGAGTTGGTGCTGTAATGGATTTAATAATAATCGACGTACTTTGGGCACTTACTACAGTAAGCTACTTGGGTTTTTGAAGTCCATGAGAGTGAAAGTATTGTAATCCAATAAAATCATGTCTTCATTCGCTCAATGCTGAATATGGGCCTCGTTATAATCTACTTTCACTGTGAAACTGAGAACAAATGCTTGGATAATTTAAACTGAAGCTAAATGTTTGTCTCCAACCAGCTTAAGGGTTGAAACGGATACTTATCTATTTCTAGTTAACCGAATCTTAAATGTAAGCTGATGGACTTTTTTCACACTTCAAATAAAAAAACTCTGGCAGCTCATGGCTAAGAAATAAAAGCCGCACGGGTCGATCGATCAGGTTAAGCTATGCTTGCCGCGGTTAGTCTATGGATGGGTGACAATCTTAACAAACCGAACCCGTTCGTGCCTCGGAAAGCACGTCAAGCCGGTCGTCCCGGCTGTCATTCGTGGGTCTTTGACAGTCGTTACGGTTGTCAAAAACCCGGGTACACTAACACAAACACAAACAACAAACACTAAGGGGTATCGTATTATCCAGTAACTGAGTTGTTGAGGTCAGATAGGCAGTCACTCTATGTAAAATGCTGGTACTCAGCTGGATCTGGTTAGACCGATCAGAATGCAATAGCAACAACGCTGGGCGGCTGCCAGTTACACCGACATAGAACAATCATCACATGGACGTACAATGTGGCTCTGATGACGACCTTTTAGATAAGTTAAAAGTTAAAAGGCAAACAAATCCCTTTGTAAACATAAAAAATGAACAAATGTGATTCATTTATATATATTCTTCATTGTTTTATTTGTTAAATGAAATGCCCGTAGTGGTTTCTCACAAATGTATGCGATACGATAACAGAGATACGATAACAGAGAGTTTTTTACTCCTAGAATTAGGTAAAAAAGCTCGTGAAACTAAATAATATTAATAACAAACACCAACGCATTATTTGTTCCACAACATCAGTGTGTAGTGCAGCGCTGATCCAATTACTGTCCGCGTCAGCAACGCGTGCATATCGATATCGCTGCGAGTACTTGCAATGTATCGAGTGCGTTGTTTATATGCTGTGCTTAATATATCAGTCGTATTGACATGCACAATGCATGTATGTGCACAACTACCCAGTCGTGACAACAATCCGAAAATATGTGACACGCGTATCGAACCAGATCCCAGGTAAAGCATTCATATTCTCTGTGGTTCAAAAAAACGGTCAATTTTTCACTTGTTTTTGTCAGCTATCACAAAAGAAGTTCGCAGTTCGTCGGATTGTTTGTTTTTTTGTATAAGGTAAGATAAGACATTCATTTGTGTGTTCCCCGATTACTCGTAGATGGCTGGACCGATTTGGAAATATCTTTATTTTTATTTTTTATTTTTACAATTTTATGAAAGCTTACAGTACACATAAATTGTAACGAGATAATGACAACTGACAATTGCTAATGCTTCCAAGCTTCGTCTTCTTCTTTTTGAAAGGGTATTTCCCAGGTGGCCCTGTTGTCATCAGGTCAGGATGTGATGATGAGATCCTGGAGTAATCGAAGGAACTCCTCAAATTATTATAGGCACACCTATATCGATTTGGGTATTTTTTATTATAACTCTCGAAAACCATTTGGTGAAGTGGAGCTGATGATACTATTCAATAATATGTTCTTCATGGGTCGCGATTCAATTATTTTATTATGATTGCTAAGTAATTTATGCTCGTTATAGGTATATGGTGAAGTAGAGCTGATGGTGAAGAAGCAGGACAATTCCTCAACAATTAACGTCCCTGCATCGGTAAAAGCAATATTTTGTATAAAGGTGACGAGCAGTTGACTATTGTAACTTAGATAAATTACAATCCGACCCACTAAAAAGTCAAGAATATAAAACTTTTTTACAAAAAAAAAAAAAAAACAACTGACTTCAAAAATACACTACAATGTAAAAAAAAACTTTAATTTCGGAAGTCGGTGGCAAACAACTAAAATACAGATATCCAAAACACCGACTTCTAAAATTAAAGTTATTTTTCACTTTGTAGTGTGTTTTTTTAAGTTGGCTGTTATTTTTTTTTTTTTTTTTTTGTAAAAAAGTTTTTATTTTACGCAATAAATAAAAACCTAACACACCTTTTCACCAATATAAATACGTAAATCCAACAGCCGCGAACAAACGAGATAATACCATTTCAAACAAAACACGATTAAGGTAACATAATAACAGTTGTTCGTATAATTAATTAACACGCGAGTACACGCGCGGGCTACATATGTAGCCCAGGGTATCGTTTTTGTTCATTACTTCACGAAATCGTATGATTTAACTTTGAGCCTCTAGCTAAGCTCCGATTGGTTGTTGCTCGACGCGTTTAGTGTGGCGTGAGCGCTCGACGCTGGCGGACGTGCGAGTAATAATGATTTAAAGTTGTTGGGCTACGTATGTAGCCCATGCGTGCACTGGCGGAACTTTTGAGGTACGATTATTTTCCTAATTTGAGATAAATATCTATGTTTTCTTATTATTATATTTTATATTTATGAACTACTACTAGAGGCGGGCTTGTGGCTAAGAAATAACAGCCGCACGGGTCGATCGATCAGGTTAAGCTAAGCTTGCCGCGGTTGGTCCGTGGATGGGTGACCATCTTTACATATCAAGACCCCTTCGTGCCTCGGAAAGCACGTTAAGCCGTTGGTCCCGGCTGTCTTTCGCGTATCTTTGACAATCGTTACGGGTCGTCAGAAGCCCGAGTCTGACAATCAGTCTTACCAAGGGGTATCGTATTACCCAGTAACTGGGTTGTGGAGGTCAGATAGGCAGTCGCTCCATGTAAAATACTGGTATTCAGCTGCATCCGGTTAGACTGGAAGCCGACCCCAATATAGTTGGGAAAAGGCTAGGCAGATGATGAACTGTAAACTTACTTTTTGTTAATATTCTATAAACAGATCGGAAATATGGAATGCAGAATGGAAGAAAACTTGTTAAGATGGCTAGAAGAGGAGTCAGATCAGGATGATTTGATTGAAAGCGAACAGGAAGAGGATTTAAGAGTAGAAGAAAATATAATTCATTCTCCGCATGAAACTGACACCGAGCAGGAAGCTGTTGAAAATGATGAGATTGCTGAACAAAACCACAGTGATTCGGATGACAGTGTACCGCTTGCAGATTTAGCCACTTATAAGTCACGGAATGAAACAGAATGGAGGAAACGTCCCTTTCCTGCAACATGGGTACGTTCTCACAATATTATACAAAGACCTTTAGGGCCAAAAGGTAGTGCTTGTAATGCCAGCACACCTCTTCAATGTTTCGAGTTATTCTTTGACACTGATGTTTTTGAATCCTTGGTAAATTGTACCAATATATATATAAATACTATAAAGACTACATACCAAAGAGAACGTGACGCGAAGCCAACGACTCTCGCTGAAATGAGAGCGTTTGTTGGGTTACTTATAGTAATCGGAGCCAATAGATCAGGACGTCAAAATCTTAAAGACTTTTGGGACAACTCCATTGGGACAGGCTTTAAACTTGTCTATCTCACAATGTCGATAAATAGATTTCGTTTTCTACTACGATCTTTGCGATTTGATGACATCCGTGATCGCCCTCAAAGACAAGAAATCGATAAGCTCGCTGCCATAAGGTACTTTATTGAGAAGATAAGAAACCATTGCTTAGAATATTATACTCCAAGTGAACACAAGACGTTGGATGAACAACTTGTAGCATTTACAGGTCGATGTGGTTTTATTATGTACCTACCCAATAAACCGGCAAAATTTGGAATAAAAATACTTATGGTAGTGGACACAAAATGCCCGTATATTTACAACTTTGAAGTTTATTGTGGTGAACAACCAGAAGGCCCATTTCGTGTATCGAACAAAGTTGCAGACGTCACCAACAGATTACTAGAGCCACTTATAAATATGGGATGCAATGTTACGATGGATAACTGGTTTACCAGTTATCCAGTGGCATTGCAGCTTTTGGAAAAAAGAATTACCGTTGTCGGCACTCTCAAAAGTAACAAACCAGAAATACCCACTAAGACTAGTCAGGGCCGACAAATAAATAGCTCTTTATTTGGATTTCAGAAAGACTGTACACTGGTCAGTTATGTGCCAAAAAGGAACAAAACAGTCTTATTGTTGTCAACTATGCACCACGATGAAGCAATCGATCCTACTACCGGCGAAAAAAAGAAGCCTGAAATCATAACTTTTTACAATCATTCAAAGTGTGGGGTGGACATTGTGGACAGGATGTGTCGTCAATATGACGTATCTAGAAATAGTAGACGTTGGCCTCTCACATTATTTTTCAATTTTTTGAATATTGCCGCTATAAATGGCCTAGTTATTCATCAACTGAATAATTCAAATGAAAACATCATCAGACGCATTTTTCTTTATTCTTTGGGGTTCGAGCTTGTGAAACCCTTAATTTTAGAACGTATTTATAAGGATAATGTTCCAAGAAGCATCAAAACAAAAGCCAAACTATTGTTGAACCTGTCAGAAGCTCCTCAACAAGGAAGTATACCAATTCGTGGCGCGGTTGCACGCTGTGCGTTTTGTAGCAGAGTTCGCGATCGCAGCACAAGGAAAACTTGCTCAAAATGCTACAGGCGTATATGTAGTGATCACCAAATTTTAATTTGTCCTTCGTGTAATGAAAATTATTTTTTTTTAATTTAAAAAAACCTTAAAAATTTAACCAAAAGTTGATTGATCTCAAAAAAGTAAAAATTATGTGATTTTTTAAGAAGTCTGAAGTTTTGTTAATATTTTTTAGTTTAAGAAAGAGGAGATAATTTTTTAATTTCAGTTTACTTAATAAATGTCATTAATAACAATAAATGTGTTTTATTTTAAAATAGAAACATTATCTTTCATAATAAAGCAATTTAAAATGAGCTACAAGGGTAGCCCACGCGAGCACTCATGGACCTTTTTGAGGCGCGTGTACTGTAGTGTTAAAACATAAACCATCACGTCCAGTCCGCTGCTGTACGAGCAAGTGTTTCAGAAAAAATCAGATGAGCGGATTTATCTGCGGACTAACCCCGCGCTGCGAGTTACAACGGTTTATCATAGGAATCAGTTACCTACTGGTTTATTTTCAATCGAGATTGAACGGCTGTTGATAAACATAAGCCGCCGTGGCCGCCATCTTGGGAGAATTATGACGTAATCCAAATTACTTGGAGGCAGTTTGGTGACCGCTGTATGATGTTAAGGTTCAGGTGGACCCTGCTACGTATTGAATTGATTCATGTCTTTCATCATCCGCAAAGATTAGACGATGATATACTTAGAATTATACTCAAATCGAAGTGCTCATTCTATTTAAACGATGCCCATCCCGAGTTTCTCCTTATATTTAACAGAGAAATGACACGTTTCAAAAATAAATCTCACGCGAGTCGTTTGGCCTCTGTGTCAATTGAATTCTTGAATAAAATATAATAATTTATTTTCCAACTCTTTTTGATCATTCATTCATCACGCCTTCTCATCTTATCACAACCGCTTATAACGCACGACCGGGTCTCAACATAGTGGAGGGGCCCCCACAGCCGCGGGCTGTGAGTCCAGCGTACACTGACTCGCAGTAACTCGGGGGCGATCATCGCCCAACTGTAATAACGCAATAGTCGTGACGAATTTCACGCACCACAGACCAAACCAACGTTACCTTGTTGCTCGATTGGTACTCATGCTGTAATAGAGCTACAAGTTCCTCTCATCAAGTCTTAGTTAATGTAGCTAAATAATTATCTGACTTCGACAACCCATAAGTATCGTGCAATTTTTTTAACGTTCACTTCGAGCCTCAACCCTGCAGTAGCGGGTTTTCAAAGCTCAGGCAGGTATTCTAACATTGGTACATCACTTATCGTATGCATTACTATTTTCTTTGATATTTCTCAAATGTTCATTTCTCACAAATAAGAAAAATATACGTAAGTAATATCAATTCGGCAAATATAAATGGTGCCAAAAATCTCCAATCTGGAAGGCCCTCCGCCATTAGTAATGCTGCAGGTAGTTCGGAGGGCGTTCCTACAAATATTAGCGTACCCACCACGAGATCAGATTTGTATGAATAATTCAAGTCTCGCCCCCCAACCGTTTGTCTTGCGAGACGGCTGCAGAATTCGATAGCGCTTCAGCGCTGCACCGCGTAGAGATTAGATCATGCAAAAATGTTCCTCGTATTATATCGGATGGTCGCTGCAAGCACTGAATTGTAATGCGCTGGTTGGTGGTCGGTTTGTAACGGCGATGATGTGCGGAGATAACTCACAAACTAAAAATCTCTTTGCACTTCTTAGATTTGAAGCTCAGTAATTATCATTACTAAAATATATATATAGATAGATCTAAAAATGTTCTAAGGCTTTTTAACTTTGACTCTAAGGTCACTATTTTAAAATACAATAATTCCATTATTTTATTTGTTCGACTGTGGTCATTTCAGGTCTAAATAAATACCACTTCTTCTTCCTAGCTAAATACGAGGAAGTGGTGAAGGCCAGGTGTTTTGAGGACTGTCTCGTGTAATTTGAGGACTTTCTCACAGTGCTGATTCTTTGCCTAATTTGAATATAAATGATTTTGATTTTAATAAAATTAATAATAATCACCTCACGTTCTGACATTTAAGGCACGCAAACAAAACAATCAAATTGCTTATAGATCAGCAACGCGTTGCTTATAGATCAGCAACGCGTTGCTTATAGATCAGCAACGCGTTGCTTATAGATCAGCAACGCGTCACAGTTCCGGCGTCGGTAACTACTTTTTATCTGTAAACACATAGTATTAACTCGTAGTCAAAACTGTACATTGAATATTTTTGAAAAAAAGTAATTGCTACGACCTCTGGAAATGAGTTTAATACTGAAAATATAGTTTTTAGAATTGTTGTCTGTTTATCCGAATGTATGTTCTAGCATTACGCAAAAACTACCCGATAGATTTAGTTCAAATGTTGCATAGATATTGCCTTTAGCTGGTCAGTCTGTACGGTGTAACTTATCACGCTCTTTGCTATTGAGGAGGAGCAGGATCGCATTATGTTCGTATTCTTCTATACTTTACAATATATAGTTATAGTTTTAAATTGTAAAAAGATGAGCCAAAAGGTTCGAATATCGCAGATAGTTACAGATTTAACTTTTAAATGATTATCATCACACTGTAGCTTTATGGAGCTAAGCAGTCAATCATGACATACACAGGATGGATTTTTGAGATGGGGTAATAAGGGCAGGTAACTTTTAACTGTTGTTGCGACAAGACAACGGTCTTACTTTCAGAAACATTTCGATTTGCATTCACAGATTTTGAAAAAAATTACAGTCAGCAAGAAAATGAGCAATTTTTACAAATACTTTTTTTATGTAAATCGATCCTGTTTCATAAAAGGATCAAAAAACTATCAGACCAACTAAGGTTTTAGTATTAGAGAAGTCAGAAATCGCAAAAACGTTTCCCAAACAGTTCGTAGGAGTGAGACTGAGATGAGTTGAACAGCAGAGAGAGTATAACAACAGTCGACTCCGTCCGGGTCTCCCTTGTTTCATCGAAAAGAAATTGCCAAATTATCACTTCCCAAACAATTTTCCGCATAATTTCATTTGCCAAATTATTACTTAGCAAAAAATCTCTTCACAAATAATTGTAACGCAAACCTAATGTTTGGCAAGTGAACGTTTAAAGAATAACTGGTTTACCAACTAGTACTTTTACCAATTTTTATGTAGTCAAATATTTCAGTTGGAATAACACATTTTACGCAAAATAAATTAAGCCAAATATATCGTCGTTATTTATATCTTTTTTTTCTATACAATCTAGTCGTTGTATTGTCTAAAGATTGTTTATAAATCATTTGATTAAAGACAAAAAGCCTTAATGACATTATCCTTGATAATATTCTGCCAAGTAAAAATTTGACCAAATGAAAATGTGTGCACTAAAATCATTCCAAATATTGCATTGGTATAAAAAAGGTTGCTAAAATTTGTTTGGGGAGTGAAATTTTGGCAAAATCTCTCGGCAAAATGGCAAAACGGCAGGATCGCAATCCGTCCATTACTTCACTGGGCTGAATAAGAAACGAATATAGCACAAAATACAGATCCAAAGACACCGACTTCCGAAATTAAAGTTATTTTTTACTGTTTATGTAGTTTTTTTTTTTTTTTTTTTTGGTTTTTTGGTTGTAGTACCTGCCCCGCACACAAATTCATACGTACTATTGAAGTCAACTCAAAAATTACCCAAAGTTAATAATATTTAAAGGTATATGTGACCACTGTGCAAATTTTCGCTACCGAATGAAAACACAATTTTCAAAATCGGTTCACAATATTATTGACGAAAATATTGATGAACATACATAAAAAATATATACAGATGAATTGAGAACCTCCTCCTTTCTAAAGAAATCGGTTAAAATATAGTTAAAATAGGCCTCTTCTGTCATCTATCGTTTAGTAAAAATAAATATCTATGGTTAAGTGAATATTAATGAGAAATCCCGCGTGTTTCTGTTATATTATTTTAGTGATAACTGTTCGTCAGGAATAATCTGGAAGAATACAAAATTCAATGTATCAATGTAGGCAGTATATGCAGGAGCGCGGCGTTCATTAGTTTACTAAAAACGAAAAACTTCGTAGGAAATTGCTACTGAAGGCTGCGGGTGTCGCCCTCAGGACGAGCTGCTGCTCACACGGACAACTGTCCGTCGCTTGCTACTGAAGGCTGCGGGTGTTGCCCTCAGGACGAGCTGCTTCTCACACGGACAACTGTCCGTCGCTTGCTACTGAAGGCTGCGGGTGTCGCCCTCAGGACGAGCTGCTTCTCACACGGACAACTGTCCGTCGCTTGCTACTGAAGGCTGCGGGTGTCGCCTTCAGGACGAGCTGCTTCTCACACGGACAACTGTCCGTCGCTTGCTACTGAAGGCTGCGGGTGTCGTCCTCAGGACGAGCTGCTTCTCACACGGACAACTGTCCGTCGCTTGCTACTGAAGGCTGCGGGTGTCGCCCTCAGGACGAACTGCTTCTCACACGGACAACTGTCCGTCGCTTGCTACTGAAGGCTGCGGGTGTCGCCCTCAGGACGAGCTGCTGCTCACACGGACAACTGTCCGTCGCTTGCTACTGAAGGCTGCGGGTGTCGCCCTCAGGACGAGCTGCTTCTCACACGGACAACTGTCCGTCGCTTGCTACTGAAGGCTGCGAGTGTCGCCCTCAGGACGAGCTGCTTCTCACACGGACAACTGTCCGTCGCTTGCTACTGAAGGCTGCGGGTGTCGCCCTCAGGACGAGCTGCTTCTCACACGGACAACTGTCCCTCGCTTGCTACTGAAGGCTGCGGGTGTCGCCCTCAGGACGAGCTGCTGCTCACACGGACAACTGTCCGTCGCTTGCTACTGAAGGCTGCGGGTATCGCCCTCAGGACGAGCTACTTCTCACACGGACAACTGTCCGTCGCTTGCTACTGAAGGCTGCGGGTGTCGCCCTCAGGACGAGCTGCTTCTCACACGGACAACTGTCCGTCGCTTGCTACTGAAGGCTGCGGGTGTCGCCCTCAGGACGAGCTGCTTCTCACACGGACAACTGTACCTACATCGCTTGCTCCCGTGTCACCAGTCCTGACTCTGGTCACACAGTGATGGTTGAAGTTCAATAAGAGAGTAAGCGTAACATTACACCGCTTGTGGTGGCGTGACGTCATCGTTGCATCGCCGGGAGCTGCCGTATTTATAAGTACGCTTTTGTTCTGCCGCATTATTGTAATAATGGAAGCTGTTACCATTAGTATAGTTAAACTGGATACAATAATTCACAGCCGCTTTTGGAACAGAAAAAAAATGTTTGTTGGAACTTCTACACGTTTTAATAATATGTAGGGTTAGAAACATAACTTAACATCACGCCTTGTTTCCCCGAAAGGTTGGGCAGAGGTGTACTTAAAGTACACCCAGTAGGGTTAGATTGTATAAAAATACCCCGGTTCAGAAATCAAACCCACCTCAAAGTCAGTCTACATGCAACGGACCAATATTAGACTCGAAGTTTTGATAAATGGCGATAAGACAGTAATTAACTTTTTTTTTGTTCAACGAGATCTGCAAACGGCAGGTTGACACTTCCCGTGACCCAAGGACTGACTTGTATCATGGCCAGAGGCTAAGCACTGCCCTACAACGTGGAACTGCTGCCAGTCTCTTGGGTACATTATTCGACAGCGATGCGGAAGAATTTTTCGACGCCATATTTTAGTTTCAGAATAGAATAGAATAGAATAGAATATTCTTTATTGTACACCATAAAAATTACAGATATAAATGTAGAAATTCAGCTAGGTTAGGTTATTATTTATTTATTTAAACTTTTCACATTTAAAAAATAACAAAGGCGGACTTAATGCCTTAGGCATTCTCTACCAGTCAACCAAGGGTGGTGACGAGATTAGATGGCAGGTGCTCTGTTAGAAAGGAACAATGCTAAAAAAAACTATTAAAATATATAATAATGAATTATGTACAAATAGAACAGGTACTCAAGTACGCTATTTATTTTGACAATAACTCTGCGATCTCCGCTTAAATGTGCATGCTGACTGGTGGCCACCCTGATGTCAAGAGGTAGCGCATTCCAAAGAAGAATAGACTGAATATGAAAGGAAGGATGATGAAAGTTAGAAGTATAAGAAGGACAGAGAAGGAGAAGATTGTTAGAAGAACGCAGATTCTTAGCGTGTGAAGAACATAGACATTGGAAGTGAGACACAAGGTAAGAAGGAGGAGTGGGAGAGTTAAGAAGGGAGAAAAGCGTGGTCAAAGCACGCAAACTTCTTCTCTGGTGAATGGACATCCATTTGAGCTCAGACCTGTAGCTCGACACATGGTCATATTTCCTGAGGTTAAACATGAACCGGATACAATTGTTAAGCAGTCTGTCAAGCTTATCCAGCAACACCGCATTCAAGTCAAAGTAGCACACGTCACCATAGTTGATGATAGGGAAGATCAAAGTCTGCATAAGCATAGTTTTCGTCTTAGCGGGCAAAAAGTTTCTCAGACGATACAGGGTTCGCAGAGTACCGTTGACCCGTCGACTAAGGTTAGAGACCGGGCGTTATATAAAATGGCGTAGTTGGTTGTTGGTATTATATTTATATTTTAATAGTTTGTTAGTTAATACAGTAGGGATAAGAAGTTTATTGAATTAAACTTGAAGAAGAAATACTTTTTTTTACTTATCCCTTGATTCTGAATTAGTCGATGTGCTGTCGATGAAAATGGCAAGTATAATTTAGAGAGAGATATGAATAAATTGTGTTTCAACTTACAAATACGAGTAGAATTCTCTGCCACAGTCATGTCTCCTGACAGGACAGCAATAACCTGGCGGTATTCACTCCTGGTACTTCTAGGCAAGCCTGCTCCATCGTGGATCACAACATCCCCTACCATCAGAGCGAATAAGTTACTTCTAGGCAAGCGTGCTCCATCGTGGATCACAACATCCGCTACCATCAGAGCGAATAAGTTACATCTAGGCAAGCGTGCTTCATCGTGGATCACAACATCCCCTACCATCAGAGTGAATAAGTTACTTCTAGGCAAGCGTGCTCCATCGTGGATCACAACATCCCCTACCATCAGAGTGACAATTCCCATATTTTTAAGAACGTTCGCTTTCTGATCTCATTCTCTATCTGTCAAAAATACCTCTAATTTTCATAAATTTTTGACAAGTTTTTGAATTGATTGTCGCTGAGATGAGATTGACTTTGAACGTTTTTTAAGTACGATAATTGGTCTTCGTGATATAGTAAGCAAGCAAGATAATGCATCGGACAAACAACCAGAATATTCAGCTCAGCTCAATATTGTACCGTCGGCGACAAAAGTGAAACTTTGCTCAACGTTTTTTGAGCGGCTTCCGTTTGCGGTCCTCCAATGTGGATTTCAGTGGGTTTGATTTGGGGCCTGTGTCTTAGGTTTTGCAGATTATATAAAATTAGAATCTTATTATTACTATCTAAAGAATACTCGTTTATAAGTTTCCTGATTCATTTGATTCCCGGGAGATACGAGTTGTGGTTTTTAGGAATCTAATGTTGTTCTTATGTCACGCTTCAAATTAGGAAAAAAAAATATATCATCAAATAAAACATACTATCATCTCTTGTGTTGCGTAATGTGAATAATTTTGCATACTATTGTATAGGATCAAGTTTTTCTAACTTAACAGACAGCTGTGCTGCTGGGGAGTTTTATTCTCCCCTTCTTCTTCCCAGCTAAAGCACGAGAAAGTGGTGAAGGATGGGCGTGCCGGGAGACTGTCTTATGTAATTTTTGACGTTCGAAAAGTGCTGATGCTCAGCCTAGTTTCAATAAATGACTTTTGATTTGATTTGATCTAAAACGCTTCCATGACCTAAAGTTAAAGAAGAGCATCAGCAGGAGCAGCAGTAGCAGGAGCAGCAGTAGTGGCAGCAGTAGCAGGAGTAGCAGTAGTGGCAGCAGTAGTGGCAGCAGTAGTGGCAGCAGTAGTGGCAGCAGTAGTGGCAGCAGTAGTGGCAGCAGTAGTGGCAGCAGTAGTGGCAGCAGTAGTGGCAGCAGTAGTGGCAGCAGTAGTGGCAGCAGTAGTGGCAGCAGTAGTGGCAGCAGTAGCAGGAGCAGCAGTAGTGCTGGCTGCATTGTACCACGCCCTGTAGTAGGAGCGCGCGAGTCTGGCTGTGACCGCGATGCCCTGCCACGTCTCCTCGTTGATCTGGTCCACGAACTGCGGAGGCACCAAAAAGCCGTACCCATAGCCGGGCAGCTCCAGGGTGTACGAGAAAGGAACGCCGGTCACCTGGGGACAAGACAGTATACTTGAATTACAAATCAATAAATTAACACATAACATAACGTCACGCCTGCACCAATAAAATATCAATCGGTAACAGTTATACTGCAAGGAAGATGATTGTCTGCGCCCAACGTGGCGATCTGTTTCCAGTCGACCATGCCATAAGACGTTCATATTTCCTTCACAGCTCCACAACGCGCCATGTTGAATACGTGCTCAGAGTGTGTCTACAATGAATCAGCAGTAATCACGATGTCCATAATAACGTCGTTATCAAAAACACAATACATTTTGAGAGATAAGATAGCAAGCGCGATCGCTCGATTGCAGCAGACGTACAGACGAATGAGCGAGTGTTAATCGAATACTGAATTCTTATTATTTGGGGCACTGTTGGTGGATTGTTTCAGGATTAAAAACACAAAACGTGCATCAGGATTTTTTTTTATGGACTATAAATGAATGGACAAATAAATAAAATGAAAGTCCAATTGATTGCTTTTAAAGCGAAATTAATTAAAAAAAAAGTATTTTTACCTGCCCATAATCCTGAGCACTTCCTGAAGTACCATACAGAATACTTGCACTGTTCCCTATCCGGTAGAAACCAGCCTGTGGCAGTTTCAGTGCATCCATGGCAGCTCCCATGGCGGCAGCGACGTGGTGCACTTGTGCGGCATTCGGTGGCAAGCTCCGGTCCCCATAAGCGAACAGCACCCAGTTCCCGTGACTGTGAATGTCCATGTACAACTGGATCCTGTCTACATAACTCTGGAGGATATCCCTGACGTACTGAGTCTCTGGCTCTGAAAAGGCGTGGGTTCCAGGATAGGTTATAGCGCAAGGGTTGCTTGAGACTCCAGTCGTACCGAAGAGGACGTCGAAGTTCCTGTTGCCGTCAACTCCGAAGCAGGTGTCACTGACTTCCAGGTTGATAGATCTTGTCTTACGCCAGAGACGTTCCTGAAAGGAATACATTGATTAATACATTAGGTATACTAAACATATAATACTATATAACAAGACTATTTCGATGTATTGCGAGGCCTCCCACAAGATGCACTTATAGATCGCAAGAATCCGTTGAGTGCTAGAAGCAAAGGCCCAAAAGCAAAGGCAAAAGGGGGAAGGAGGGGAAGGCTGTGGCGATGCTTATATCCAGCAGTGGATGTGTTGCGCCTGAGTGATGATGATACTATACACTGATTTACTCACATTAGTGTGCGTGAACTCGTATCCGTCAGGGTTGACGAGCGGCATGATGATCCAGTCCACATCGCTGAGCAGGTCGCTGTCCTCGCTCCGCAGGTTCTCCACCAGCCTGTAGATGGAGTACAGCGCCACCGGGGTGGTCACCCACTCCCGCGCATGGATCATTGCGTTCATGAAGTAGATCGGCTTGCTTGGATCATTGAAGTTAGTTGTTGATATCTAGTTGACATACATAACAGTAGACTGTAAGTCCACGATTGAGATAATGTTAAAAATGTTTAATCCAATTTGCTAAAAACTGTTCCGCTTTTCGAATTAAGATAGTGTAGTAGATCCGATAAATTAGTCACAAAGTAAAGAACTCTTTGCTTTGTGACTTTGAACCGCGTATCAACTGATACGCGGTTCAAAGGGTTTCATTTAAACTGAAACCAAAAACAGTTGAAATAATATTCTAAGTACACGAGAAAAACATTATTTATTACCGTCACGATTACTTTGTCTCTAGGGCATAACTTTGGCCCAAATCGAGACAAATATTTAGTGGTATTAAATCCACACTACAGTTCCGCAAGTACGCGTCTATATCGCCATGTATTAGTTCGCTTGTGTGGTCGCGACACGGCGCGGGCGGGCAGTTCAAACATCAACTTTATAATTGGGCCAGAGTTATGCCCTAGAGTCAAAGTGACCCGCCGTGACGGTACCTTCTATTGATTAAAACATCAATGATCGCAGTTATTTTAAGTGGCTTTATTTTACAGACATATAGCTTAACTATTTGAATTTGAACTTTATACTAAATATCATTATAAACTTTAGGAATACATGTGAATGAGTCTTACCTTTAAATATTTGATATCTCGACCTTCATAACTTTTGCCGGCGTTGACCAGAGTCACCAAGTTGGGGTACTGTGCAGCTATTCTTTCCATGTATGCATCGATCTGAAAAAGATAAATAAAATTGAACAAGGAACTCTTGGTACAAACCAAACAGGGCTGAAATTGAATATCATGACAAAGCAGGGAAACCTATAGACAAGAGCTTTAATATTGATGGTTTTGGGATAAATGTGAGTGGCGGCTTAGACGGCTTGACGTCATAAAAGATCTAATTGGACAACCAAACATCCTGCCCACAACCATGACTCAACCTGCACCTAAAATAATATACATAATATGTATGTGTGAAAAAATTTAAAGCAAATCCCGCCAAGCTTTTAGCTAGCAACTAAATTATTATTGCGGACTAGAACGCATTCCATTTAGTGTTCAATCACACAAACATCGGATTACGCACTTCGGAATTCAGTTAATATTTCATAGCTCTAATTTAAAACAGATTATTGGTGTTTACTTTTGTGTGTTTAAAT
Source organism: Fissipunctia ypsillon (assembly GCA_947568875.1). Classification (NCBI taxonomy): domain Eukaryota; kingdom Metazoa; phylum Arthropoda; class Insecta; order Lepidoptera; family Noctuidae; genus Fissipunctia; species Fissipunctia ypsillon. The sequence goes on from OX387662.1 coordinate 634,513, forward strand.
TGACGTTGTGTTGTTTCAAATACCTATGTCAATAATTTTCTAAATTATACTTGATTATATTATACTTTACTCAACAATTATTATAATTAGGTTTCTCATCAGAGCTGAGTCAGGATTTATGTAAATATTAAAATCACTAAGTATTTTTTTTTTTCAACAACATTAACCAACTTTCTAATGTATGGTTTGCCCTATATTTGTTGACTGATCAAAAAAAATAAATTTACTTCTCTTGATGCTACTTTTGCAGTTCCATATCAGCTACTATCAAGACATCACAATGCGTATGTAGGTTTAGAAAATAATACTCTTTATTATGTACACCATAATAATTACAGATATAAATGTAGAAATTTATAAAGGATGACAAAATGGGTGGTCTTATCGCTAAAAACGATCTTTTACAGACAACCTTTGGATGGATTAAAGGGAGAAGGAAAGACAAAAAAAAATTAAGGGTTAATACCTCAGCGTATCGCCAGTAACCCTGGAATATCATCCTCTGGCTTCTGCTACTCCTCCACATTGATATTTCTTCATTGTGTTTCTCGATGGCTCTGTGAAAGAAAGTATTAAGATAAACTCAGACATTACCCCCTGTTAAGACGAGTTTAAAATCGATGGCAATTATTGGGGGTTGCTTTCAAACTAAGTTTTTATTTTCTATATGTATGTAAACTTTATATATATTTTAAATTACTTTCAATAGGTTGTTTATTTTCGTTTTAAAACAATTATTGAATCATTTCCTTGCACTAAATTTTTTATAGACGTTATTACAAATCCAAAAATTACTTGGCAACATCATCCACGTGCACATAATGCGCGATGCCTTCATCGTCCAGCGCCTTCAAGAGCTTGTCCTCGTTGTGCGGCGCCACCATGAGCAGCGCGTCCCTCTCTCGCGGCGCGCCCGGCTGCCACAGGTCCAGCTCCAGCTGCGCCTGCAGCCGCTGCAGCAGCGCCGCGTCCGACGAGTTGCGCAGCACGACTCCGTGCACCGTGTGCCTGCAACATGAAAGTAAATGAGTTGACAGAAACCCCGGAGGAAAGTATGTCAGTTATTCTTGTAAAGTGGTGGCTAACATAAAAGGTTGAGCCGTAAGTAGTGAAGGTTATTTAAATTATCAATAGACTTTCCCATTCAAATCCAATAAGTAGTTTAAAAAAAGTGTTTTTTGGAGAAAATCACGACATACCTACTTGAAAAAAGGAGAGGAGTAACTTCTTAGATTAAATCAAATTTAAAATGTTTTGTCAAGTGTGGTAATTGTATAATTCTCAGTAACCAACTCCTTAAATAAGTAGACTTCTAATTAACCAATACTTAAACTTAGCCGCCGTCACGTTTCCATGACTCCAACCATAATTGTAAACTGCTGTGAGTCAGTACACGGTAACCGTGGTCCCATAGTAAACGTTGTTCATAATGATTATGCCCCCACACATCGCCTCCCCGAAGCGTCGCCACATTGACCGGTTCTGTGCTTCTCTCATCCAGCGGATGCCTGCCGCCTTCAAAAGGTTATTGGCAACCTTACGGGAAGCATTCCAACGCTACGAAAACACACGGATCACGGATTTACTACACGCTTACAGTTAAAACATAAAAGTCATACCCGGAGTAGGCCTCATGGTTCCCGGCGTGCACAAGACTCGCCACGGTCGCGCTCAACACCAGCAGTAGTCGGGTCTCCATGGCTGCACACGTCCGTTATTTAAAACCAGTATAAAACAACAAACTGCTCCAGTTATTTTATCATAATTCTTTAATCCTTTCGTCATTATCTATTTTCGGATTCAAATTAATCGATGGATTTAGTGTTCGATAAAGGCTGATAATGATTAAGGGCTTTATGTGTTAGGGTACCGCATACTTTGAATTTTATATGGTCTATCTTTATTTGCTGAACCCAACGGATTGATTTTTACTATTTTGAAATTTCTCTATTTAAACAAACAAAACAGATAAATGACATTCAGATCTTGACTTATGATGTGTGTGTAATATCTAAAATGCAAATGAGCTTCGTATACTGAGAGTGATACGTTGTAGATCTACTTCCGAGCGAACTTAAAAAGTCCGGTCATCGAGTCGCATCGCCTTTGTTACTCGTGTAGCAGTCTCATCGAGTCGCATCGCTTTTGTTACTCCTGTAGCAGTCGCATCGCCTTTGTTACTCGTATAGCAGTCTCATCGAGTAATAGTAATATCGTTTATTTGCATGAAATATGGTGCTTACAGATCTCATAATACAATACAAAGTACTTCATATTCCGCCTACTAAAATCAGCATGCAAATTTAGATTGTGCCATAATTGTAATGAATTAAGTAATAATTGTAATAATTCAAATATGCCACGATGGGAAAATGTCAAGAAATTAAAATACAAATGTCAAACTCTAAATTTACTAATGTTAGAACTATAAAAATTACAATGTGCAAGATAAGCATACAGGAATGACAAAGTTAATTTAATTACATTATTCATGTCTGCAATAAATTCCCTTTCGTATTATAATTCATAAATTCATTAATAGAATAGAAGCAGTTTTCAATAAGCCATGATCGGAGTCTTTTTTTAAATAGATTCGTTGGTAGTTCTCTAATTATCTTAGGTATCCTATTATATATTTTTATTGCCATTCGACTGGCGTTTTTATGGCAAAATGCTGTTCTACACTTAGGCATCGCCAATCTGGTTGGATCCCTTGAGTGTTTACCTATTTTATATATGTTTACACTATCGGCTTTACTAAATAAGTTAGGGTGTTTTTTACAAACACTCCCATTTCCAATATGTATAAGCATGCCAGTGATAATAATTTATGCTCTTTTAATATGGGTCTGCATGATTCCAATGGACCTTTACCAAACACAGCTCGTAAGCACTTTTTTTGAACAATAAATGCCCTATCGCTGTCCGTAGAATTGCCCCATATTATTATGCCGTATCTAAGCACAGATGAGACGTAACCATGATAAGCCAGTAGAACGGCATTTACTCCAACAGTTTTCCTTAGATTTCTTAGTGCAAATGCAAAGCTGTTTAGCCTGTTGCATATGTTATCTATATGTTTTTTCCAATTGCAATTTTTATCAATTACTACGCCTAAAAATTTTGTATCGTTAACTTCTTCAATGTCATTATCACGCCCAATAATTTTCATTGTTTTATTTGTCATCTTGTAATTACAGAAATTAATATATTTTGTTTTGGAAATATTTACACATAAATTATTTTGTTCAAACAAATCTAGTATGCTTTCTACGGCAGTATTTATTTTGTCCTCATGCTGTTCATTTTCATTTTCATTATTTATTACTAATGAAATGTCATCTGCAAATAACACGCATTTATCCTGTGTTACTTTAGGCAAATCGTTCACATACAGAAGAAAGAGCAATGGCCCCACAATGCTACCTTGAGGCACGCCATATGTATTGGTCCTAAACTGAGATTTATAATTTAACACTTCTCTTTCTTTGTTCATACCTAAAACTTCAACACGTTGTTGTCTGTTACTTAGGTAGTCTTTAAGCCAATTTAACGCTTTACCCCTTATTCCGCAGCTCTCACATTTTCTTAACAGTATGTCATGTTTTACAGAGTCAAACGCTTTGCTCATGTCAAAAAATATAGCAGTGACCGGTATTTTCTTATCTATATTCTTGGTAATTAATTTAATGAGTTGATAGCAAGCTAGTGTAGTTGACTTCCCTCTTTGAAAACCATTTTGTTCCAGACGTATTATATTATGTTTATATATAAATGAGACAATCCTATTACACATAGCTTTCTCATATATTTTTGAAATTACCGGAATTAAGGTCACTGGTCGGTAATTATTTAAATCATATTTGTTATTTTTTTTGTACAAAGGCTTTACTACTGAAAACTTCAATTTGTCAGGATACTTTTCTTCAAAGAAACTTAAATTAATCAGATGAGCCAAAATAGGTGACAGTATATCAACACAAGATTTTATAATTTGTGTCGAAATCTCATCATATCCCACAGCGTTGGTATTATTTAATGATGCAATTATTTTGCTTATTTCATTTGGCGTACAGGGTTCTACATATATACTGTTACCTTCATTATTAGTATTAATCGTGGATCTATTTTTACAACTATTTGTTATGTCAATGTTTGTAGAGTCAATAAAATGATTATTAAAAGCCTTGGCTATTTCTTCAGGATCTCTTATTAATGTATTGTTTAGTTTAATAGCGTCTATATATTGTGAGTCTCTACAGTTAGGTTTATTTTTAATCAATTTCCAAGTTGCTTTACATTTGTTTTTTGCTTTCATAATAAAGTTGTCGGACGTTTGTTTCCTAGATACATTAATGCATTTCTTTAACATTTTAGCATATTTATTATATTTTAATTTATTTTCAAGGGATTTATTTTTATGATAATTGAATTTAAGGTATCTTTTAGACAGGCATGATTTTTTAATACTACCCTTAGTTACCCAGTTCAAAGTGGGTTTTTGATAATTTACTTTAACTTTTTGCAAGGGAAAATTTAATTTATACAATAGACTAAAAAATTCATGAAAGTTATTAAAAGCTGTATTTGGATCCATTTCGTCATAAATATCCTGAAACGTTAGGCTCAAGAGACACTCTTTAAATTTATCGATATGTTCTTGACTATAATTCCTCCTATATATAAAACAATGCGATGGAGCAGGCTTATTCAATCGAGTCGCATCGCCTTTGTTACTCGTATAGCAGTCTCATCGAGTCGCATCGCCTTTGTTACTCGTATAGCAGTCTCATCGAGTTGCATCGCCTTTGTTACTCGTGTAGCAGTCTCAACGAGTTGCATCGCCTTTGTAACTCGTATAGCAGTCTCATCGAGTCGCATCGCCTTTGTTACTCGTGTAGCAGTCTCATCGAGTCGCATCGCCTTTGTTACTCGTGTAGCAGTCTCATCGAGTCGCATCGCCTTTGTTACTCGTATAGCCGTCTCATCGAGTCGCATCGCCTTAGTTACTCGTATAGCAGTCTCATCGAGTCGCGTTGCCTTTGTTACTCGTGTAGCAGTCTCATCGAGTCGCATCGCCTTTGTTACTCGTGTAGCAGTCTCATCGAGTCGCGTTGCCTTTGTTACTCGTGTAGCAGTCTCATCGAGTCGCGTTGCCTTTGTTACTCGTGTAGCAGTCTCATCGAGTCGCGTTGCCTTTGTTACTCGTGTAGCAGTCTCATCGAGTCGCGTTGCCTTTGTTACTCGTGTAGCAGTCTCATCGAGTCGCGTTGCCTTTGTTACTCGTGTAGCAGTCTCATCGAGTCGCGTCGCCTTTGTTACTCGTGTAGCAGTCTCATCGAGTCGCGTTGCCTTTGTTACTCGTGTAGCAGTCTCATCGAGTCGCGTTGCCTTTGTTACTCGTGTAGCAGTCGCATCGAGTCGCATCGCCTTTGTTACTCGTGTAGCAGTCTCATCGAGTCGCGTTGCCTTTGTTACTCGTGTAGCAGTCTCATCGAGTCGCATCGCCTTTGTTACTCGTGTAGCAGTCTCATCGAGTCGCGTTGCCTTTGTTACTCGTATAGCAGTCTCATCGAGTCGCGTTGCCTTTGTTACTCGTGTAGCAGTCGCATCGAGTCGCATCGCCTTTGTTACTCGTGTAGCAGTCTCATCGAGTCGCGTTGCCTTTGTTACTCGTGTAGCAGTCTCATCGAGTCGCATCGCCTTTGTTACTCGTGTAGCAGTCTCATCGAGTCGCATCGCCTTTGTTACTCGTGTAGCAGTCTCATCGAGTCGCGTTGCCTTTGTTACTCGTATAGCAGTCTCATCGAGTCGCGTTGCCTTTGTTACTCGTGTAGCAGTCTCATCGAGTCGCGTTGCCTTTGTTACTCGTGTAGCAGTCTCATCGAGTCGCGTTGCCTTTGTTACTCGTGTAGCAGTCTCATCGAGTCGCGTTGCCTTTGTTACTCGTGTAGCAGTCGCATCGAGTCGCATCGCCTTTGTTACTCGTGTAGCAGTCTCATCGAGTCGCGTTGCCTTTGTTACTCGTGTAGCAGTCTCATCGAGTCGCGTTGCCTTTGTTACTCGTGTAGCAGTCTCATCGAGTCGCGTTGCCTTTGTTACTCGTGTAGCAGTCGCATCGAGTCGCATCGCCTTTGTTACTCGTGTAGCAGTCGCATCGAGTCGCGTTGCCTTTGTTACTCGTGTAGCAGTCTCATCGAGTCGCGTTGCCTTTGTTACTCGTGTAGCAGTCGCATCGAGTCGCGTTGCCTTTGTTACTCGTGTAGCAGTCTCATCGAGTCGCGTTGCCTTTGTTACTCGTATAGCAGTGAGTGAAAATAAACATCAGTTTTATCTTTTTTTGCCAGTTGAGTTATAATTTTTCATTTGCCTACTTGTATCGGCTTACAAAAATTCCTACGGCTCTTGATGTTTTGATACCAATAATAATTGTGTTTCAAATATCAAAGTCGCGATGTTTCAGTGTCCATATTCTATCTATCTATTTACATATGAAAGTACGTACGGTACTTATAACACAAAAACCATTTTTAAAATTTTTGTCTGTCTGTCTGTCTGTCTGTTTGTTCCGGCTAATCTCCAAAACGGCTTGACCGATTTTGACGAAACTTTCACTGACAGATAGCGGTTATTACAAGGAGTAATTTAAGCTACTTTTATTTAAGAAAAATAATTATGAATCCGCGCAAAAAAAAACGCTAATCTCTGGATTCGAAAAATTATTTTTGCATTTGGTAGCCCAATTTTCGAGGATGGTTATTTATAGGTTATTTAACATCACGCACGACCCTTAGGAGCCGAGAAAACAGAAAAAAAAACAGAAAGAACGCTAAGCGAAAACGAAGTAATAGCGCGGGCGATACAACGTCGGATCGGGGGACGAGGGAGTTTTATTAAAATGTGGCTGTTATTATTTTGTGTATCTTACGACCACCACGCGAACGAAGTCGCGGGGCACAGCTAGTAGTTAATATAAGTCGGGAATCACCAGCGCGTCTTTAGCAAGCATAATGATCAATGCTCGCGCCTTCACTGTATGAGCAGAGGCCTTTGTCCTGCAGTGGGACAATAAATAGGCTGAGTAAAGATAAAGATAAAGATAATTTTATTTGTCAAAACATGCGTATACATGCAAATTAAGCATGCAGGATGTCACAATATTAATATTTTGTACGTACATGTTTCACCCGTAAGGCGTACAAATTTATAAAATTTACAAAAAATAGAAACTAAATTACAAAATAAAAACTAAATTACTAAAGGCACAATACAAGTACATAATAGTCAGCAATAAATATTGATAAGTCAGCAAAATAAATTAATCATAATATGTCACAAAAATTAAGGATTAATAAAATAAAAGAAAAACCAAAAATGTCAAATAGTGTCATTCAAAAATTCATTAATACTATAATAACACTTGTCCGTTAATAATCTCAAATCTTTTTTTTAAACAAATTTACCGGCAATGCTTTATATGACTGTGGTATTTTATTTTAAATTTTAGGAGCCATACAGAAAACGCTTTTTCCCATTAATGCGGTCTTTGACGTGTGCCAACACAGTTGATTATTGTTACGTCTGTTACGGGGAAAGGTGTCAGCTAGTCGTGGAAATAGAAATTGGTTTACCCTAACAAATGCCGCGATTTCAAAAATATACAGAGCTGGTAAAGTTAATAATTTATGTTTTTTAAATAATGGCATACAGCTGTCGGTCGACTTCAAATTGAAGATAGCACGAATGCATCTCTTTTGGCCCTTAAACGCTATTACTTTGTCTGTGGAATTCCCCCAAAATATAATACCGTCACGCAATAACGATGCTACTAGACCATGATAAGCTGTTAATAAGGCATCTGTATTTAGCTCCGGGGCCAGTTTATATAAAGCGTACGCAGAGGAGCTCAGCCGTTTACTTAGGTATTCGATGTGTGCTTTCCAGTTCAATTTAGAGTCAATAATAATTCCTAGAAATTTTGTGGCGTCGACTTTATTAAGTAATATTACTTATACTAAATGTCAAAGAGAATATCTGTGGCTAGTTGTGAGCCTGAACTGCGAAACGAATAAAAATCGTAAACGTAATTTATGAAACAGTTCAACAACGACAAACTTATTGTCATCAAATCCGAGTCCCATCCATTACAAACAGAAACAAACGGTAGAAAATTCTAGTAATATAAATAAATCTTTCGCGTATTTCTCAGGTACGTATCTCAGGTAAGAACAATCTGGAACGGTATTACTTAGGACGTTGTTTTAAAGTTTCTCTCGTTGAAACAATTCAGCTAAGTCTTAGCGCTTCGTACGTGAGAGTGATACATGTTGCGAACTACTCGCAGTTGCGCGGCGCAGACTGAGTGCAGGGCAAGCTCGCGAGCGGGTCGCGCAACACGTTAGAGTGATACATGTTGCGAACTACTCGCAGTTGCGCGGCGCAGACTGAGTGCAGGGCAAGCTCGCGAGCGGGTCGCGCAACACGTTAGAGTGATACATGTTGCGAACTACTCGCAGTTGCGCGGCGCAGGCTGAGTGCAGGGCAAGCTCGCGAGCGGGTCGCGCAACACGTTAGAGTGATACATGTTGCGAACTACTCGCAGTTGCGCGGCGCAGACTGAGTGCAGGGCAAGCTCGCGAGCGGGTCGCGCAACACGTTAGAGTGATACATGTTGCGAACTACTCGCAGTTGCGCGGCGCAGGCTGAGTGCAGGGCAAGCTCGCGAGCGGGTCGCGCAACACGTTAGAGTGATACATGTTGCGAACTACTCGCAGTTGCGCGGCGCAGACTGAGTGCAGGGCAAGCTCGCGAGCGGGTCGCGCAACACGTTAGAGTGATACATGTTGCGAACTACTCGCAGTTGCGCGGCGCAGACTGAGTGCAGGGCAAGCTCGCGAGCGGGTCGCGCAACACGTTAGAGTGATACATGTTGCGAACTACTCGCAGTTGCGCGGCGCAGGCTGAGTGCAGGGCAAGCTCGCGAGCGGGTCGCGCAACACGTTAGAGTGATACATGTTGCGAACTACTCGCAGTTGCGCGGCGCAGGCTGAGTGCAGGGCAAGCTCGCGAGCGGGTCGCGCAACACGTTAGAGTGATACATGTTGCGAACTACTCGCAGTTGCGCGGCGCAGGCTGAGTGCAGGGCAAGCTCGCGAGCGGGTCGCGCAACACGTTAGAGTGATACATGTTGCGAACTACTCGCAGTTGCGCGGCGCAGGCTGAGTGCAGGGCAAGCTCGCGAGCGGGTCGCGCAACACGTTAGAGTGATACATGTTGCGAACTACTCGCAGTTGCGCGGCGCAGGCTGAGTGCAGGGCAAGCTCGCGAGCGGGTCGCGCAACACGTTAGAGTGATACATGTTGCGAACTACTCGCAGTTGCGCGGCGCAGGCTGAGTGCAGGGCAAGCTCGCGAGCGGGTCGCGCAACACGTTAGAGTGATACATGTTGCGAACTACTCGCAGTTGCGCGGCGCAGGCTGAGTGCAGGGCAAGCTCGCGAGCGGGTCGCGCAACACGTTAGAGTGATACATGTAGCGAACTACTCGCAGTTGCGCGGCGCAGACTGAGTGCAGGGCAAGCTCGCGAGCGGGTCGCGCAACACGTTAGAGTGATACATGTTGCGAACTACTCGCAGTTGCGCGGCGCAGGCTGAGTGCAGGGCAAGCTCGCGAGCGGGTCGCGCAACACGTTAGAGTGATACATGTTGCGAACTACTCGCAGTTGCGCGGCGCAGGCTGAGTGCAGGGCAAGCTCGCGAGCGGGTCGCGCAACACGTTAGAGTGATACATGTTGCGAACTACTCGCAGTTGCGCGGCGCAGGCTGAGTGCAGGGCAAGCTCGCGAGCGGGTCGCGCAACACGTTAGAGTGATACATGTTGCGAACTACTCGCAGTTGCGCGGCGCAGACTGAGTGCAGGGCAAGCTCGCGAGCGGGTCGCGCAACACGTTAGAGTGATACATGTTGCGAACTACTCGCAGTTGCGCGGCGCAGACTGAGTGCAGGGCAAGCTCGCGAGCGGGTCGCGCAACACGTTAGAGTGATACATGTTGCGAACTACTCGCAGTTGCGCGGCGCAGACTGAGTGCAGGGCAAGCTCGCGAGCGGGTCGCGCAACACGTTAGATTGATACATGTTGCGAACTACTCGCAGTTGCGCGGCGCAGACTGAGTGCAGGGCAAGCTCGCGAGCGGGTCGCGCAACACGTTAGAGTGATACATGTTGCGAACTACTCGCAGTTGCGCGGCGCAGACTGAGTGCAGGGCAAGCTCGCGAGCGGGTCGCGCAACACGTTAGAGTGATACATGTTGCGAACTACTCGCAGTTGCGCGGCGCAGACTGAGTGCAGGGCAAGCTCGCGAGCGGGTCGCGCAACACGTTAGAGTGATACATGTAGCGAACTACTCGCAGTTGCGCGGCGCAGACTGAGTGCAGGGCAAGCTCGCGAGCGGGTCGCGCAACACGTTAGAGTGATACATGTTGCGAACTACTCGCAGTTGCGCGGCGCAGACTGAGTGCAGGGCAAGCTCGCGAGCGGGTCGCGCAACACGTTAGAGTGATACATGTTGCGAACTACTCGCAGTTGCGCGGCGCAGGCTGAGTGCAGGGCAAGCTCGCGAGCGGGTCGCGCAACACGTTAGAGTGATACATGTTGCGAACTGCTCGCAGTTGCGCGGCGCAGGCTGAGTGCAGGGCAAGCTCGCGAGCGGGTCGCGCAACACGTTAGAGTGATACATGTTGCGAACTACTCGCAGTTGCGCGGCGCAGACTGAGTGCAGGGCAAGCTCGCGAGCGGGTCGCGCAACACGTTAGAGTGATACATGTTGCGAACTACTCGCAGTTGCGCGGCGCAGACTGAGTGCAGGGCAAGCTCGCGAGCGGGTCGCGCAACACGTTAGAGTGATACATGTTGCGAACTACTCGCAGTTGCGCGGCGCAGGCTGAGTGCAGGGCAAGCTCGCGAGCGGGTCGCGCAACACGTTAGAGTGATACATGTTGCGAACTACTCGCAGTTGCGCGGCGCAGGCTGAGTGCAGGGCAAGCTCGCGAGCGGGTCGCGCAACACGTTAGAGTGATACATGTTGCGAACTACTCGCAGTTGCGCGGCGCAGACTGAGTGCAGGGCAAGCTCGCGAGCGGGTCGCGCAACACGTTAGAGTGATACATGTTGCGAACTACTCGCAGTTGCGCGGCGCAGACTGAGTGCAGGGCAAGCTCGCGAGCGGGTCGCGCAACACGTTAGAGTGATACATGTTGCGAACTACTCGCAGTTGCGCGGCGCAGACTGAGTGCAGGGCAAGCTCGCGAGCGGGTCGCGCAACACGTTAGAGTGATACATGTTGCGAACTACTCGCAGTTGCGCGGCGCAGACTGAGTGCAGGGCAAGCTCGCGAGCGGGTCGCGCAACACGTTAGAGTGATACATGTTGCGAACTACTCGCAGTTGCGCGGCGCAGACTGAGTGCAGGGCAAGCTCGCGAGCGGGTCGCGCAACACGTTAGAGTGATACATGTAGCGAACTACTCGCAGTTGCGCGGCGCAGACTGAGTGCAGGGCAAGCTCGCGAGCGGGTCGCGTAACACGTTAGTGTGACGAGATCATATTTAATTATTTTGAATGGCGGAAAATTATGTCAGATGCAGAAACTATTATATGGTAGTGAAAAAAAATCAGATAGTTAGTCATGACAAAGTGTCATATGACACTTTGTCATTACTAACATTAGTTTCATAGAAGCATTTCTGTGTTTCAAACCACTACATATAGAGTGTTTGAAAATTCGAAATAAGTTAATATAATAATAATAAAAAACTCCTGTCGGCAAAGTTGTCAAGAAATAACAATGAATGTATTTCTTAAATTTAGTATCCACACAGGTTTGTGCATTATATAAATGGGCATGTGGGTACCTACTCCTATGACTAAACACAAGCTTAACATAGAATGGTTTCTTAATTTTGACCTCAGACCTTTTATTCAAATTGTTTGTTTGTTTGTAAGAGGTTATTTTATAAAGTACTGATCTAATCACACAAATTCTTCCACTGATAGATTTTGTTAATATTATGATAATTACTATATCTATGTACTTAATGATAATTTGATTGATAATACTGAGAATACGCACGATCCACACTTACTGCTGATAAAGAGTCCTGAGTTATAATGAGTACGTCTGATGTGTCAGGTCACAGCCTTCATGATTATTGTTTTGTTTTTTGTTTGTCTACGTGTCTATCTTTCTTTTTTCTTTTCTGTAGGGAAAACCATTCAAAAGCCTGAACTTTGGGGACACGACTGGGGTCGGTGTCTTACTAAGCCCCCCGGTCACCATCAGCACATGGAGGGGAGCACCGTATCGTCTAAAAAAACCATCACCCCCCCCTCTACCCCCTGTTATGTACGTTGCAGGGCATTTCCCTGGTCAGTTTAGTGACCTGCCTCCAAATCCTTTAGTATCGATTTGGTAATAAAGTTTTTGTAATATTAGTTTCTATTTAGACTGCCTCGTTGGTCAAGTGGTCACAAGCGCTACTGCTGAGCACGAGGTCCTGGGTTCCATTCCCGGGTCGGGCAGTGTTATCGGATTTTCCCATCTAGGATTTCTCAGTAGCAGAATCCCGGAGTCTGGAATTGCCCGGTTGATGGCAATAGGCTCACCCCTTATTACGTTGGACTTAAACATAACTGATTAAAATATGTGCGTGTAGGTGCTGTAGCAATCTGCCAGCGATACTATGGGACCGCGCAGATCACTAGTGTATTGTATGTTCATGTAATACTTTGGCGTGTGCTTGGTCAACGTAGCTCCGATACATCAGACACTCCGGAGCACTATATTATCATTTAATAGTTTATAGGATATACATTACATGACACGTGCTATTTTACCACTGACTCAATATAAAACACTTTTCCTATCCTGACAAATTTAAACTATTCTATCTATCGAAATCAACGTTTGTCTTTTAGACCAATCAAACAACTCGCGAAGGTTTCATGCTCAAGGCAAGCCCGATTAAAGCCTCTACAGTACTAAGATACATCTCTGCCTAATGTTCCGGGAAGTACTAGGCGTGATGTTATGTTAGTTTCTATTTAGTCAGTCATCCTGTCTGTCAGTGAGTCACCCGTACAGTTGGCACCATAAACTATCGGCGATATTGAACCGCGTCCGAGCGAGTTTTATCCCGAGCGTGCCTGAATCCGGATATTTTTAACGTTATTAACTTTTGAACATTGCTCTGGAATTGTTATTGGGATGCGGACGCCATTGTTTCAACTTTCACTGCACGTTACAGGGAACCGGTATGCAACGAGTAGATCGATGTCTGGTTTTAATTACTGTAAGGTAAAATCTAGAATTGAAAGCAGTTTTTCGATGGAATTTTGTACATACAAGATTAAATAAAAGTAATTTGCGTTACCGACGATTATCCACCTGTAAAGTTACAGATGGTTACAAGAAATTCTAATGCTAGCCACACACGTAACGTTTTACTTGCGCAAATTTAGGATTAGCATAACCCCATAATTTCAAGTTAGCTAGTGTTAGTAGAGGTTTTGTCCGGTTGACTGTAACAACCGACCTTAGCGAAATATTTTATAAGTTGATGGCATGTATAAATGTCATGACTCGTGACACACACCGTTTCATATTTAGAAGATTAGAAAAGAATTGTGACTCGGCTTGGAGAGCTGACAGAGCGCGTCATGAAGTGAACGAGTCAGAGTGCGTCATGAGGCACGGGCCGCGTTAAGTTTCCGCGATTTTATCGGCCTTCCCGCCCATTTCTTGAAAAAAGTATTCTTTATAATGTTTCTTGATTAATTAATATATAATATGCCTTTTACTTATTGGACCCGGAATCTATGGGCGCGGAGCCCATACAGTACACTACTATAATATACTCACTTCGAGCTCACTTCACCTGAGCCCACCATTGCGTCACCCTGTGTGTAACATTTTTCTATATTTATATCTGTAATTTTATGGTGTACTTAATAGTGTTCTATCTCTCTATCTCTCTATCTACTCGAGGGTCAAGCGACGTCGACTTGAAAATAGAAAATCATTTGTTTTAGTTTTATCTTTATCACTATCGATACCGTTCACATCTGTAAACTTTCGCCAGTTCATTTAATTAGACCTTGTATAATTCGGAAAACTAGTTTTAGGTGTGAATGGTTTCTAACCTGGCGTGTTGAAAGACCAGCCGAGCATGTGATTGGTCATCACATTATTCCGCCCGTCAGCCCTTTTTTCCTTTAACTTTAACGTCAAAAATTGCTACAGTACAAGAGGAGTTTATGCATACAATAACTTATTTCAATTTTGCGCTACATTCCCTGTTCTTAAAAGCAATTTCTGAATTGTAGTAGTTGGTAACTGTACGAGGAAGTGCAACGCCTCGTGCGAGCTTAAATTGTAGTAGTTGGTAACTGTACGAGGAAGTGCGACGCCTCGTGCGAGCTTAAATTGTAGTAGTTGGTAACTGTACGAGGAAGTGCGACGCCTCGTGCGAGCTTAAATTAGCTCCAGTTATTGCTTCTTGTAGATAATGAGTCGCGCTTATGCAGCGAACGTAAGGTCGCGCTTATACAGAATGCAATGTTGCGCTAATACAGCGAATGTAAAGTTCAGCCGGTCTATTCTGTAAAGTCTCACCACACCAAGGTGTCGTGCCACCTGAGGCTAGGGATTGAAACTATTGACGGGTCACTTCAAGCTCACTTCCCTAAGTTTTTACAGAATAGATCAGCAGGTTGTCAGGGAATCAAGTCCAAATCTAAAGGAAAAATTTTATTATTAGAAAGTATTGAAGTCTGAAGATTACCTAGGGTTGGCTATAAGGTGGGTGAAGTAACACAAGTGAAGCACACCAACGTGACAGCGCCGCTCGGCGCACCTCGTGTCGTTATTTCATTTGAAGTTTGTCATCGCGTCACTCTTCTGAAGTAACACAAGTGAAGCACACCAACGCGACAGCGCCGCTCGGCGCACCTCGTGTCGTTATTTCATTTGAAGTTTGTCATCGCGTCACTCTTCTGAAGTAACACAAGTGAAGCACACCAACGTGACAGCGCCGCTCGGCGCACCTCGTGTCGTTATTTCATTTGAAGTTTGTCATCGCGTCACTCTTCTGAAGTAACACAAGTGAAGCACACCAACGTGACAGCGCCGCTCGGCGCACCTCGTGTCGTTATTTCATTTGAAGTTTGTCATCGCGTCACTCTTCTGAAGTAACACAAGTGAAGCACACCAACGTGACAGCGCCGCTCGGCGCACCTCGTGTCGTTATTTCATTTGAAGTTTGTCATCGCGTCACTCTTCTGAAGTAACACAAGTGAAGCACACCAACGTGACAGCGCCGCTCGGCGCACCTCGTGTCGTTATTTCATTTGAAGTTTGTCATCGCGTCACTCTTCTTTAGATACTTATGTTTTTATTTGTTGTATATTGGCACATTGTTTTTATATGTTTTTATATTCATGTCATTTGTTATCATCTCTTAATTGTGCTTTTGTGTGTTGTGCTGTATTTTGTATGCACTGAATAAATGTTTTATCTATCTATCTATTTAAGTAATTCAGATCCAAAATAGTGATGTGTTGTTTTCTTAAATAATTCTCTACATAACGAGAGTAACACAGTTGTGTAGGTTTTAATAAAAATAAGCGTGGGTCTTAAGTATGCTTATTTCCAACCTGAATCTAAACATAACAATGAATGATGAAAATAGACAAAAAGAACATAAAAATCTGAGTAGAATAATTTCATAAAATTAGTTTACCTAAAATAACATAACGTAACATAGCATAGCATAGCATAGCATAGCATAGCATAGCATAGCATAGCATAGCATAGCATAGCATAGCATAGCATAGCATAGCATAGCATAGCATAGCATAGCATAGCATAGCATAGCATAGCATAGCATAGCATAGCATAGCATAGCATAGCATAGCATAGCATAGCATAGCATAACATAACATAATATTACGCCTGTTTTCCCCGAAATGTAAGGTGTACCTATGTTACTGGTACCGTTATTACAGCACCGGGGGAGGAAGGCGTCTTCAAACTTAGATTATACAGGCCGTCCCACGGATATGCCACATGGAGGGAAAGTACCTTGAATATTGTAGATGGAACATTTTACTGAAAGAAGACATTATTTGAATTTAAAAAACAATTTAAGCTGCATTCATAGATATTTAAAATAATTGCATGGTTGAACCGAGAATCGAACCCGTTACATGAGAAAAATAATCACCCTGTAGCTTTATCATACCGATCGATAGGCTTCATCATAAGGATTATTTTTTGCTGAATAACATAGTGTCAAAAATAAAAGGAAGACCATGAATTTTAACACTTTTAATACAAAATTAATCACTTTATCAAATGCTCAAAATGAGTCCCTTCCTGTTGAATACAAAGTCGCACTCTTTTGATTATTTCGCTCCCTGTCGATTTTTTGATCTTGTTGTGGTGGATATTTAGAATAATACGTCTAAGTTCTGCTTGTAGCTCGTGGACACTTTCATACTGGTTTTTGTAAACTAAATTTTTTACATAACCCCATACAAAAAAATCTAACGGGGTTAGATCTGGGGATCTCAGCGGCCATCTTATTTGTCCATTTGTCCCGATTCAGGGATGAAAGTGTTCATTGAGATAGTCCCTTGTTCTGTGAGCCGGAGCCCCATCTTGCTGAAAAGTAAGTTTTGTCGTTCTGCAACCGGAAGATTATTTATCTCATTTCTCAAAATCTCAAGTATTTCTAAATACCTTTCCGTATTCAAATGCCCTTCGTAAAAATGTACTAAGAGGATCCGGTTTTTTACAATCCCACACCAACAGTTGAACGAAAAATGCACTTTATTAGTCTCGCGGATACATAAGGAATTCTATAAATAGAGGAGCTCGTGGCTAAGTAATAACAGCCGGACGGGTCGATCCATCAGGTTAAGCTACGCTTACCAGGGTTGTCCGTGGATGGGTGACCATCTTTACATAGTGCAGCATAACTCTGCATGTCAAAACTTTTTGGTTCTTTATAATCAACCTTTTTTCCGTTTGTATTTGAGCCTGGTCGATTTTTATCTTTTTATTTCGTGATTCGAATTATTTTTCTTCTGACAGATAGGTCCCCATTTTTTTCTTAGTTGCAAAAGTTGAATCTATTGATACGGACCCAGTTTGTGGAAAATTATCGAGTTTTTTTCAAGTGAACCAGTCTATCTGTGCCGTCCTATTTAATACCTTATGGCAAAATTATATTGAGAATGGTGTATTAAGTATTATTCTAAGAATTCATCTTTATTTTTTCTGGATTGAACAGCTTTGAACAGGCCGCCTTTCGGCCTCCAGGTTTTGGCCTAAAATTACGCTGGACGTCCTTGGCCAACGTCAAGAGTTGGGTCGCATTTAGACCACTGAAGGTTTCATAAACAACGCCAGTTCCTGAACCTGCGACAATCTACAGTCTACGTCACCTCGCCAGGACGCAATTACTTATGCCACGGTTTTTTTTATGATAATGTTACGTACAAATTTAATAGTGTAGATAGTACGAGATTTTTTTTATTCATTAACTATTTAATTTTATTTGTAAAATGTGAGATACTTTGGTTCTCAATTTTTTATAACGATATGTTTTGGTAGCGTTACTTACTAGAGATTGCAATCGACTAGGTAGTACGTTTATTTTCTAGTTCGTTATTCGCGTACCTATCGGACCAAAGTTCTCTATTTTATTCCCTTCACACAAGACAACCTGCAACTTTTTTATACAATAATATTCATTTTTTTTTACCTTTTAATGTTATTTTTTATTTTTATTTTAAAAACTAAATTAAACGTAACGTAGCAGAAAAGAAAAGTGAATCTTCCGTCTTTTATTTTTTTTTCGCTACAAAATGGCGCCCGAACTAAAGTAAGTAATTTTGATGGTTACTTAATATATTTTTTTCTGTTATTTTGTGTGTGATGCTCTTCGAGCAAATATAATCCATATTTTTTTCCTTTTGTCCTTTTTCCAGTGTCATGGATGGAGCAGAATATGCATTACAATACAATGATACCATTGATGATCACCTTTTAATGTTGGATGTTGTGTGTGATTGTACTTTAATTCCATAATAATACTAAATTAATAACTCTTTCATTTCTTCCCAACAAATATATTTTAATCCCGAGTTTTATTTTAATGCCTGTATTTGTAGTTCCCTGTAGAGAATGCTTGGTGTGTGAATGTATAGGCGTCGTGTTTCAAAGGTAAGCTTTTTTTGCGGTTGTGTGCTTGGTTTCGTTTTTTTTTGGTATTCTATTAGCCCAAAGCGTCCTCTTTCACGTTTTGTTTTTCTAATAGGTTCCTATCTTTTTTTGACTCCTAGCCTGACCGTTTAGCTTGCCGAATGCGTGTCTTTCTATTCATCCACCAGCCATATTACTCACTAAATAACTTTTTCCAACTACTGGTAAACATGCTCGTGGATTGTTTTATTCTGTTTTGGTTTTTTTCATGATTTAATATAGCAGATGGAGGAATTCAATGTGTGTGACACTCTGATGTGGAAGTCTTTTTATTTGCAGGCCTCTACTTATTTCATTCAGGGTTACTCCGCATTTTATTTTGTTGAATTCTTCCTTTCCAATTTGTCCTAGGAACTTTATTATGTAATATTTTCTAATTCTATGCCTTTGACATAAAAGCACAAACATTTTTTCAACAAAAGCACAGACAACATGATCATACAGCCTAAAACATTTTTTCGCATCTATTTTCATCTGGTTTCCGTCCTATTAGTATTAAATTTTCCCTTTATCTTATTAAACCATAATATTTGACATATTTTCATACATTTTGGTTTTGTTAAACATTAACTCAAAAAATATAGCTCGGAACATTTTTATTTTATTAATTCCCTTTTTGAGCTTTTATTTTTCATAGATGTTTATTCTTATATCCCTACAATTTTGATTAAACTATCCCGTTTTCATATTAAACTATTTGTCCTATATACAAACAACAACTTTCCTTCTATACATCCTGGTGTCACAAATCCTACCTTAAGATCAAGGAGATTTTTTATTGGCCAAACATGTTTCGTGATGTTTCTGAAACTTTGAGGCAATGTGCGGTTTGTAAGGCTCATAAAATTGCAAACACTCAACCACGAGGCCAAATGATTTGTCCGAAAGATGTTTCATTGCCCCTACAGGTAATTTCTATCGATGTTATTGGACCTTTGCCTGTTGCTTACTATGGTTTTAAGTATATTCTGTCCATGGTAGACGTTTTCTCGAAATATGTCTGGTTATTTCCCCTTAAGAA
Source organism: Fissipunctia ypsillon (assembly GCA_947568875.1). Classification (NCBI taxonomy): domain Eukaryota; kingdom Metazoa; phylum Arthropoda; class Insecta; order Lepidoptera; family Noctuidae; genus Fissipunctia; species Fissipunctia ypsillon. Next base: position 653,853 of record OX387662.1, read on the forward strand.
GGTTCACGCTGGTTCTGTTATTAGAGCTCTGGAATCTGAATTATTTTTCAATTTTGGTGTACCACGTGCTATTCTCTGTGACAATGCTACTGTTTTTCGTAGTAATATATTTTTAAACTTCCTTAGTTCTTTTCACATCGATTCAGGTTTTACTCCAAATTTTCTCATGTTCGGCAGAGAGGTCTTTTTGAATTTTTCTCGTGCGAATAGTCAGACTCGAAGCACGAATTTAGCCGAAAGTCGGGCTCAGCACGCGTCGAATCTTTCCTCTCTTGTTGAAGTTTATGCGAAAGTAGCTGATAATCTTTCTATGGCTTTCCTCCGTAATTCTCGGGCTTATAATACGAACCGTACGGCTGTTACTCTTAACGTTGGTGACACGGTATGGAGACGTAACTTTGCTAGATCCTCTGGAGCAGATTATTTTTCGGGAAAGCTTGCTCCTCGCTTCATTAAGTGTCGTGTGACTAGAGTTATTTCTAGAACCACCTATGTCCTTCAAGATTATGATTCTGTCCATTCCGGAACATATCATATAAAAGATATCCTTAAATAATTTCTCACAACTTCAAAACGCGTTGTCCGATTTACACGAATTCAATTGGAATATTAGTTTTACATAAATTTCTATCCTTTGTAACCAAGAATTACAAAATATTTACGTAAACAAAAAACTCATTTTTAAATTTCGTAAATATTTCGACAAACTACCATTTCTAAAACCATCCACAGCGACATCTGTTGTCACAAGTGGAACTTTTTGATTACGTCTTATTTACAGCTTACCTCTTGTGTGTAGTGATGTACCATTGTCGATATTTTTTTTCGATAAAACCAAGTGGTTGAACAGTCTCGATCATCCTGGTTTTTCAATGGAGCAATTAATCATAATATCGTTTCTATTTGATTAATGCAGTTGGTAACTCCAATGATTTAGCAGGGAAGTCCTTATAGATTCAACCTGTGCTTATGGTCAGACTCGAAGCATCCATTTAGCTGAAAGTCGGGCTCGACAGGCATCGAATCTTTCTTCCTTTGCTGAGGTTAAGACGGGATTGTCAGACTCAAAGCGTTAATTTAGCTGAAAGTCTGACTCAACTCGCGTCTTACCTTTCATTCATTGCTGAGTTTTTGTGTTAACATCGCTATTAATCCCTATATTGCTTTACCCCTTATTTACCCGAGCGTATGAGCTCGCTTAATTTTTTGGCTGTGTTACTAGTAATATCACTAGGACCACTTAGTCCTATGGACTTTCTTCGACTTCTGTCGACTTGTTTCGACTGAAGTCTCTTTCGACAGAAGTTTGTTTTGACTGATGTCGCTTTTTTTGACTGATGTCACCTTTTTTTGACTGATGTCACTTTTGTTGACTGATGTCACTCTTGTTGACAGATGTCACTCTTTTTGACTGATGTCGCCTTTTTTGACTGATGTCGCCTTTTTTGACTGATGTCACTTTTGTTGACTGATGTCACTTTTTTTGACTGATGTCACTTTTTTTGACTGATGTCACTTTTGTTGACTGATGTCACTTTTGTTGACTGATGTCACTTTTGTTGACTGATGTCACTTTTGTTGACTGATGTCACTTTTGTTGACTGATGTCACTTTTGTTGACTGATGTCACTTTTGTCCTTTTTTTGACTGAGGTCACATCATCTCTGGCTGATGTCGTATCGTCTTTGACTGATGTTGTATCGTCTTTGACTGAGGCTATTATCTTTCGCCAAGGTTGTTTCATGTTTTTAATTTTTTCAGGGTTTCTTTCATGTTTAGGTTAGTTAGGTACATATAGTTTTAATTAGTCTCTAAGGTTTTTAGTCTTTGTCCTTAGGATTGTTAGTTTTTAGTCTTTTGCTTTTAAGTCTCTAGGTTACTCAGATTTTGTGGACACATCTGGAGCTCGCGCTGATAACGTCTAAGTTGAAGGATCTTTAGATTTTATTCTGTATCTCCTGCACTCCAATGTCGTCTATTATATGTATTTTAATTATCTTCTAGGTTTTAGATTGCGTCATGAAAGTTAATTAATTTTCTCGTTCAATCGTTTATTTTATAGGGTTGTCACTTTGTTTTAGGGTTGCCACATTTCTGTTGTATGTATTTTTTTCTTTTTTTCTTGGAAAGGGGGTAATGCAGCATAACTCTGCATGTCAAAACTTTTTGGTTCTTTATAATCAACCTTTTTTCCGTTTGTATTTGAGCCTGGTCGATTTTTATCTTTTTATTTCGTGATTCGAATTATTTTTCTTCTGACAGATAGGTCCCCATTTTTTTCTTAGTTGCAAAAGTTGAATCTATTGATACGGACCCAGTTTGTGGAAAATTATCGAGTTTTTTTCAAGTGAACCAGTCTATCTGTGCCGTCCTATTTAATACCTTATGGCAAAATTATATTGAGAATGGTGTATTAAGTATTATTCTAAGAATTCATCTTTATTTTTTCTGGATTGAACAGCTTTGAACAGGCCGCCTTTCGGCCTCCAGGTTTTGGCCTAAAATTACGCTGGACGTCCTTGGCCAACGTCAAGAGTTGGGTCGCATTTAGACCACTGAAGGTTTCATAAACAACGCCAGTTCCTGAACCTGCGACAATCTACAGTCTACGTCACCTCGCCGGACGCAATTACTTATGCCACGGTTTTTTTATGATAATTTTACGTACAAATTTAATAGTGTAGATAGTACGAGATTTTTTTTATTCATAAACTATTTAATTTTATTTGTAAAATGTGAGATACTTTGGTTCTCAATTTTTTATAACGATATGTTTTGGTAGCGTTACTTACTAGAGATTGCAATCGACTAGGTAGTACGTTTTATTTTCTAGTTCGTTATTCGCGTACCTATCGGACCAAAGTTCTCTATTTTATTCCCTTCACACAAGACAACCTGCAACTTTTTTATACAATAATATTCATTTTTTTTTACCTTTTAATGTTATTTTTTATTTTTATTTTAAAAACTAAATTAAACGTAACGTAGCAGAAAAGAAAAGTGAATCTTCCGTCTTTTATTTTTTTTTCGCTACAATAGGTACCGAGACTCCTCCGTGCCTCGGAAAGCACGTTAAGCCGCAGGTCCCGGCTGTCATTCGTAGATCTTTGACAGTCGTTACGGGTCGTCAGAAGATCGAAAGTCTGACAACCAGTCTTACCAAGGGGTATCGTATTACCTAGTTACTGGGTTGTGGAGGTCAGATAGGTAGTCGCTCCATGTAAAATACTGATATTCAGCTGCATCCGGTTAGACTGGAAGCCGACCCCAACGTAGTTGGGAAAAGGCTAGGCAGATTGATTGGATACATAAGGAATTCTCCCTGGACCAAATGCGATTATTGTGTCGGTTGTACATACCATTATTGCTGAAGTTTGTCTCGTCTGACCAGATAATATTATTTAGAAAATACTGATCCTCTAGGATGAGCCTCTCGATTTCATGGCAAAAAATAAGTCGTCTTTCAGCATCACCGGGCAGTAATTTTTGTACTAATCGCCCTTCAATGTAACTTTTGAATTTGTAATTTTTTAGTACACGGTGTATTCTGCTTTTCGAAATTCCGATTACTTCTTCACCTTCCCTCACTGAACTTTTAGGATTTGCCTCAAAGTATATCAAAATGTCGAGTTCATTGTCAGTGTTTATCATTTGGTGCCGCGGTTGTGGTGAGCGATGATCGAAACGTCCCAAATTTTGCAGATTATCCAACAACCGTTTCACAATAAATCGAGATGGTGTATTTCTATCAGGATATCTTTCGCGGTGCCATTGTAAGGCTAATGTTATGTTTTTATGGTTCAAAAAGTATGCTTCCATTAAATCTAAATTATTTTGATACGCCATGGTTATGTAAAAAAATCACAATACAATGCAAAAATACTACAATGAAATTCACATAAACAAAATAATAAAAGTTTGAAAATGGAACACATTTTTGAATTATTTCTATATAATCAGCCAGTCGCATTGCGATGGACAAAATAATTTAAGCGTTTTTCGGCTCAGGATACTAATTACGTATCTTTTTATCATTTTATCATGCACTTAAATTATAATATGGAAATGATGCGTACTTCTCAAGTGGGTACATTTATTAGCAATAGGTGCTTATGATAATGTCAGTTGTATGTCCTTACGGCAATGTCAGCTTTTCATTTTTCTGATCAAAATTTCACATCAAATGTTAAAATTCATGGTCTTCCTTTTATTTGTGATACTATGTTATTTAGCAAAAAATAATCCTTATGATGAAGCCTTTCGATCGGTATGATAAAACTACAGGGTGATTATTTTTCTCATGTAACGGGTTCGATTCTCGGTTCAACCATGTAATTATTTAAATATCTATGAATGCAGTTTAAATTGTTTTTTTTAAATTCAAATAATGTTTTCTTTCAGTAAAATGTTCCGTCTACAATTATATATTCAAGGTACTTTCCCTCCATGTGGCATATCCGTGGGACGCCCTGTATATTGGTCTTAGGATTCATTCGTGCATTTTTTACAACAAGATCACCGCTTGTCAGTTAATCTGACACCCTGCTCTTTTTTCCTGTTCTCTTTATTCAAATCAATGTTTGTCTCTTAATCTAAATATAAACTTAAACTCGGGAAGGCTGCATGCTAATCGCTGTCAGGGTAAAGCCTCTACAGTACCTACACCTCATGTTCAAGTCTCCTGTAATAGGGGGAGAGCCTATTGACATCAACAGGGCACAAATCCTGACTCCGGGCTGCTGAGCGACTCACAAATTCCAGATGGAAAAACCCAATAACACTTTATCCGACGTGGAAATTGAACCCAGGAACTCATGCTCTTCATTCAGATAAAACACGTTTTATAGGAAGCCATAATCATGTTATACTAATTACTAATAATTATTCCAAGACAAACTCCCCATTTAGTATACAATAATATTACTCACATCGGTTTGTCCATTTAGTCCCTTCATTTAAATTTACAGTCGCATTAACTTGGAACACATTAGCGCGGACATGGAAACTAGCCAAACATGAGCAACACGTACAATAACGTACCTTTACAAATAATGACCTGCTACTGTGCTGACCCTTTGTTCCTCACCCGCCGTCCTTCCGCACCCGCGAGCGAGGTGTGCTCCAGTGAGCCGAGAAGTTTGGTAGAAAATTGATGATCCTGTGTTTATTTATAAAGTTGGTTATGTAACTATGTAACTATTTATACAAAAAATAACACTATTTATTTATTTATTTATTAATAACCAACTCATATTTACAGTTTGCACCACACATACAAGTTATACTATAATAACCTAACTTAATTACACCTTAACAAACTAAAATATGGCATTGAAAAATTTATCGGCATCGCTGTCGACTGGTAAATTAATATTAAGATTAATAAGTTAAATAATTAAAAATAATAATTTATTATTTTGTTAAAAGTTTTCATAAAAAAAACTCCAATAAAAGGATGAGAGTGGCTATATATTTAAGAAGGTTGTAACACAAAAGAGTGTATATTTTGTGTTGCTAAGATCACTGGATCAATGTCAAATGAATCGTAAAAGTTGTGCTGCACTTGACCTGACTCCTGTTGCCAAAGTCGAGTCGTGAACTGTGTCTCGAAGGCTCAGTCCCTCGGTGACGCAGTTGTTTATGACTTTAGCACTTTCTTTGAGGTTGGCTGTCGGCTCGATTCTTCGCTAATAAAATAATGTTTCCCTATAACTGGATATTATTCAGCGCAAAAGTCAAACGAATACGACACTGCTTCAAGCATTTTCTTTCACATTGAATTTGCGGGAAGTATAATATTTATTCAGAAAGGTTCTTTTAAAAACTTTCATAAATATTCGTTCGCTGCTCGAGATAAGAGACGCAAGCTTCAATATCTATTAGGAATGCAATCTCTAGCCCACTTCCGCTCCTCAGCTCAAGTTCTATCAACTTTACAAATATTCCTACTCTTTCACTTCCTGCCAGTTCATACAAGAATTTATTTTAAAGAAAACTACTTAGGTGAAAGGTACTGTACACTGTACAGGTTACATGCAAAAGGCGATCTTATGTCGTGCAGGCTGTTAGTAAAATAACTATGGTTGCATTCGCCCATTCAGGAGAATGTGGAATTGCTTATAAATATAAACTGTTAGGTTTTTGGTTCGGAAAAAACGACAGTAAAAAAGTAGACGGGTAATGTAGTTTCTCGGAGATAAACTGTCAAACATAACATTAATATAATTCATCTTTACCGCGAATCAATTTCACATATTAACTTTTGTATATTACTTCCAACGTCGTCAGTATTAAAACCAATTGAAATGCATAGTTTTATAAGACATGCCATCTGGTTGGTCCTGCAATGACCGTAGGGACAATTATAAGACATGCCATCTGGTTGGTCCTGCAATGACCGTAGGGACAATTATAAGACATGCCATCTGGTTGGTCCTGCAATGACCGTAGGGACAATTATAAGACATGCCATCTGGTTGGTCCTGCAATGACCGTAGGGACAATTATAAGACATGCCATCTGGTTGGTCCTGCAATGACCGTAGGGACAATTATAAGACATGCCATCTGGTTGGTCCTGCAATGACCGTAGGGACAATTATAAGACATGCCATCTGGTTGGTCCTGCAATGACCGTAGGGACAATTATAAGACATGCCATCTGGTTGGTCCTGCAATGACCGTAGGGACAATTATAAGACATGCCATCTGGTTGGTCCTGCAATGACCGTAGGGACAATTATAAGACATGCCATCTGGTTGGTCCTGCAATGACCGTAGGGACAATTATAAGACATGCCATCTGGTTGGTCCTGCAATGACCGTAGGGACAATTATAAGACATGCCATCTGGTTGGTCCTGCAATGACCGTAGGGACAATTATAAGACATGCCATCTGGTTGGTCCTGCAATGACCGTAGGGACAATTATAAGACATGCCATCTGGTTGGTCCTGCAATGACCGTAGGGACAATTCCCGTATTTTTAAGAACGTCCACATTTTAATTTCAGTCGCAATCTGTCAAAAAACCTCTAATTTAAGAACATTATAAACTCCACAAACTCAAACTCAAAGCATTTATTTCAATTAAACCAATTACAGGCATTTTTGAATTGTTAAAGAGTCAGTCAGTTAGTCAGAAAATTGAAGCTAGTCGCCCATTCCAAAACGTAGATCTCTATAGAGAAGAATGGGCAAGAAACTCCATGGACACTCTTTTAAATCAAAATTATTACAAAAACCTGGGTATATTATTCTTGTTGCTTCTATATGTGAGAACAATGTAAAAATAAATAATTAAAAACAATTCAAAACATAAGATTGAAAAGATGACCTGTCTCCACTGACGGCGCCCGTTCACGAACATGACGCGTGGATCAGCACCATCCAGCTCAACCATTTTGTAGGGAACCGAATGATCCAACACACGCGCCACCATCAGCGAGACATTTAAGTGAGCATGACATACTCTCAACTGCCATACTCTTTCAAGTCAACATACCTACATCATAACATAAAACCGCTCCATGGTACTCACATTTACAAAATTGAAAAGATGCTTCTAATTTATACAAAACTATACAACAACAATAATTACATATCACAAGCCATGAGCTATTCGAAACACCAAGTTATCATATCACTACTAATTATATATCACAAGCCATGAGCTATTCGAAACACCAAGTTATCATATCACTACTAATTATATATCACAAGCCATGAGCTATTCGAAACACCAAGTTATCATATCACTACTAATTACATATCACAAGCCATGAGCTATTCGAAACACCAAGTTATCATATCACTACTAATTATACATCACAAGCCATGAGCTATTCGAAACACCAAGTTATCATATCACTACTAATTACATATCACAAGCCATGAGCTATTCGAAACACCAAGTTATCATATCACTACTAATTATATATCACAAGCCATGAGCTATTCGAAACACCAAGTTATCATATCACTACTAATTATATATCACAAGCCATGAGCTATTCGAAACACCAAGTTATCATATCACTACTAATTACATATCACAAGCCATGAGCTATTCGAAACACCAAGTTATCATATCACTACTAATTATACATCACAAGCCATGAGCTATTCGAAACACCAAGTTATCATATCACTACTAATTACATATCACAAGCCATGAGCTATTCGAAACACCAAGTTATCATATCACTACTAATTACATATCACAAGCCATGAGCTATTCGAAACACCAAGTTATCATATCACTACTAATTACATATCACAAGCCATGAGCTATTCGAAACACCAAGTTATCATATCACTACTAATTATACATCACAAGCCATGAGCTATTCGAAACACCAAGTTATCATATCACTACTAATTACATATCACAAGCCATGAGCTATTCGAAACACCAAGTTATCATATCACTACTAATTACATATCACAAGCCATGAGCTATTCGAAACACCAAGTTATCATATCACTACTAATTACATATCACAAGCCATGAGCTATTCGAAACACCAAGTTATCATATCACTACTAATTATATATCACAAGCCATGAGCTATTCGAAACACCAAGTTATCATATCACTACTAATTATATATCACAAGCCATGAGCTATTCGAAACACCAAGTTATCATATCACTACTAATTATATATCACAAGCCATGAGCTATTCGAAACACCAAGTTATCATATCACTACTAATTATATATCACAAGCCATGAGCTATTCGAAACACCAAGTTATCATATCACTACTAATTACATATCACAAGCCATGAGCTATTCGAAACACCAAGTTATCATATCACTACTAATTACATATCACAAGCCATGAGCTATTCGAAACACCAAGTTATCATATCACTACTAATTACATATCACAAGCCATGAGCTATTCGAAACACCAAGTTATCATATCACTACTAATTACATATCACAAGCCATGAGCTATTCGAAACACCAAGTTATCATATCACTACTAATTACATATCACAAGCCATGAGCTATTCGAAACACCAAGTTATCATATCACTACTAATTACATATCACAAGCCATGAGCTATTCGAAACACCAAGTTATCATATCACTACTAATTACATATCACAAGCCATGAGCTATTCGAAACACCAAGTTATCATATCACTACTAATTACATATCACAAGCCATGAGCTATTCGAAACACCAAGTTATCATATCACTACTAATTACATATCACAAGCCATGAGCTATTCGAAACACCAAGTTATCATATCACTACTAATTACATATCACAAGCCATGAGCTATTCGAAACACCAAGTTATCATATCACTACTAATTATACATCACAAGCCATGAGCTATTCGAAACACCAAGTTATCATATCACTACTAATTACATATCACAAGCCATGAGCTATTCGAAACACCAAGTTATCATATCACTACTAATTACATATCACAAGCCATGAGCTATTCGAAACACCAAGTTATCATATCACTACTAATTATACATCACAAGCCATGAGCTATTCGAAACACCAAGTTATCATATCACTACTAATTACATATCACAAGCCATGAGCTATTCGAAACACCAAGTTATCATATCACTACTAATTATACATCACAAGCCATGAGCTATTCGAAACACCAAGTTATCATATCACTACTAATTACATATCACAAGCCATGAGCTATTCGAAACACCAAGTTATCATATCACTACTAATTACATATCACAAGCCATGAGCTATTCGAAACACCAAGTTATCATATCACTACTAATTACATATCACAAGCCATGAGCTATTCGAAACACCAAGTTATCATATCACTACTAATTACATATCACAAGCCATGAGCTATTCGAAACACCAAGTTATCATATCACTACTAATTATATATCACAAGCCATGAGCTATTCGAAACACCAAGTTATCATATCACTACTAATTATATATCACAAGCCATGAGCTATTCGAAACACCAAGTTATCATATCACTACTAATTATATATCACAAGCCATGAGCTATTCGAAACACCAAGTTATCATATCACTACTAATTATATATCACAAGCCATGAGCTATTCGAAACACCAAGTTATCATATCACTACTAATTACATATCACAAGCCATGAGCTATTCGAAACACCAAGTTATCATATCACTACTAATTACATATCACAAGCCATGAGCTATTCGAAACACCAAGTTATCATATCACTACTAATTACATATCACAAGCCATGAGCTATTCGAAACACCAAGTTATCATATCACTACTAATTATATATCACAAGCCATGAGCTATTCGAAACACCAAGTTATCATATCACTACTAATTACATATCACAAGCCATGAGCTATTCGAAACACCAAGTTATCATATCACTACTAATTACATATCACAAGCCATGAGCTATTCGAAACACCAAGTTATCATATCACTACTAATTACATATCACAAGCCATGAGCTATTCGAAACACCAAGTTATCATATCACTACTAATTACATATCACAAGCCATGAGCTATTCGAAACACCAAGTTATCATATCACTACTAATTACATATCACAAGCCATGAGCTATTCGAAACACCAAGTTATCATATCACTACTAATTACATATCACAAGCCATGAGCTATTCGAAACACCAAGTTATCATATCACTACTAATTACATATCACAAGCCATGAGCTATTCGAAACACCAAGTTATCATATCACTACTAATGTGACGAGGTGAGAATCGAACTAAATATCACATCAAAGAAACAGCATCTGACAGAGAGCAGCATAATCAGCCTATACTGTTCCCATTGCTGGGACACAGGCCTCCTCTCTTCGAGAGGGATTGGGCTGTAATCCACCACGCGGGCCCAGTGCAGGTTGGTAGATGTCACATGTCTTCGAAATTTTGGTTCTAGGACATGCCGGTTTCCTCACGATGTTTTCCGTCACCGTTTTGAGAGCAGTGTTGATGAAATTATTTACACAAAGTAAAGCGCCTGCCTGGGTTCGAACCCACAGTCAACAACTCGCAAAGAAGAGGCGTTACCACTGGGCCACCCCAGCTCTCACTGGGCCACAGACAGCAGCGCAACGACAAAAAAACCGACCAATTGCGTGTCGAACTACGCACAATGAAGGGTTCCGTAGTTGGGATGAATTTTTCCTAAAAACTAACATTGTAGTTGAAAAATATCCTCCCATACATCGATATCCGTCGCGGTCAATTCATCAAGTACAAATGAAAGTTTGTAAACACACAAATAAAAATATGTGACAAAAAATTAACGATTTTCGGACGATTTTCTTTACTTGTGTTGCAACACCTTGCTTCTTGCCAAATTTCAACATGATTCTAGGTCAGCGTGAAGTACCCACCCAGATTTTGATTTATTTGCGAGTATCAAAATATAATATGTCGCATGAATGGCGTATTTTTTATTGCGTTGACCTAGAAGCTTGATTTTTGTAGAGCTTTTAAATTTCTGTTCAACGCGTTTCTGAGAAGAATGGTCATGACAGACTGACAGACAGACAGACGGACAACGAGGTGATCCTATAAGGGTTCCGTTTTTTTCCTTTTGAGGTACGGATGGCCCTAAAAATACAATACAATACGCAGAGTATGTATTAATGAGTATCAATACATACTCAAATACAGGTGATAAATAACGTGGAACTTTGCTCCGTCGAAATGTTCGCTGCCATTTCGCAACTCAAATGAAACTCCGTTTAAATTATATTTTCCATTTTGTTTTATGTGGTCTGTTCTGTCAATATATGGCCGTTCACTTTAAATTGAAACGTCGCGTCGCTCGCAAACATTGAAATAAAACGATGATTCAATTATACGATGAAAATCCGTACCTCGTACACCGTACGACGTACGACCAACTTTTTAAATTAGGTCAATTCCTTTAACTTCGGACACGATCTGCGATAGAGCAGGTGAGATGGACCTTATCACTGGTCAGAAGGAGATAGAAGATGTTCTTAAGTGTTAGGAGCGCAATTTAAAAGTTTTTCGTAAGATATAGCTAGGGTTGGGCGCGAGACATTTGTCAACGCAGTCCTAATATAAATTGAGATAAATGTTGGACAAAATGTTGGAAGTTGGTGAATCTGTTTAATGGCAACTTTTGAGTCGCCGTCCGCGCGGAAATCGTTTGTTGATAAACGACTGAGTTGGGAACTAGTTATTGCATTTAAATTTGTAACAAAAAAGGCTGTTGAATTGTTCTTTTTATTTACGTGCGGTTTTGCTTCAAAGATTTTATTTACTGAAATTACACAATGGCTTTCTGAGCTTTCCTTGACCATTTTTGGTAAATTTTTGTGAACGGGTTTTTACAAATAGATGTTATCTTTAACTTGAAAATGTCTTAGTTCCGCAACTGAGATAATATTGTTTGTGAAATATTTATGTGGACACCACCACACAAAGATGTTATCCTAGTACATCCGATGCTATAAATAATGAAAATACGAAGCGTTTATTTTTTCTATCTTCATTTTCCATTTCCGGGTGGGCGGTGTTCCAAGGCTCCATGTCTATTATCAGCAATAGTTGAATCAACATGGTCCTTTCTTCCTTACAGCAACATTAATTACAAATACATAATATAAGGAGGCATATATTTTGTGTTCAGTCAAACAATTTGTTTATTATTTGTAAAAACAACCATTTGAAAATCATTTGCAAGCCGCTTGCTATCTCTCATTCATTACATTTTTAGAAGATTTATAGGATGCAGACAGGTATTAGAGTAGGCCACACCACCCCGACCGACGCATCATCGCCAAACCCGAACTGCTTAGGGTAGATTAAAAAAAAATGCATTGTTAATTCTTTAAAACTACCCTACAATATTGGTTTAGGGAGTGTTAAAGTTTGTATGGAAGAATGTTAACGCTAGGTCTGATTAATTTGAAAGTTACGACAAAAGAAGAATGATGTGTTTTTGTATTTTTCGAAAATCAACCCTTAACTGAGTAGAAACGGATAGTCACGTTTTAGGGAAGAATGTGACTGCTTGCTGCGTTGAACCAGAAAATTGGTATAAACAATGTTAGGGCCAAATAATGTAAATGTAATATTTTGATTAACTTTATTTATTTGTAAAATACCTAGATAGACTTCCTATATACGAAGGAGAGGGTGTTGAATTTCGAGGATGAAAGTACGAAATCCAGGCGGACAAAGTCGCCAGCGAAGAGCCAGTACCTACATAATCATTATTCACGCAAGCATGTTTATTATCTTTAAGCAAAAAAAAAAACAGTTATATTATGTACTGTACGTAAAAGGACTTATCGAGAGACTCGGCAATAACAAAGTTGCCTGCTCTATAGACGGAAAACATGTCAACAACATCAGTTACGCAGACGATATGGTGTTGCTGGGCCCCTCGATAAGTGCCGTTTGAAAACTTCTCGCTATATGTGTGGAATATGCCGAGGCCCATGGGCTCCGGTATAATGTAAAGATAAGCGAGGTTTCGGTATTCCAATCACCAGGTCATAAGATCACACACGTACCATCCATCCTCATAGACGGTGTTTCTTTACCCAGAGTTTCGCGATTCAAGTACCTGGGCCGCTGGGTCTCGGATGACCTCTCAGACTATGAGGACATTGAGAGGCAGCGCCGGGCGTTGGCTGTCCGATCCAGTATGCTGGCTCGTAGATTTGCACGCTGCAGTAAAGTAGTAAAAGTTACATTGTTTCGGGCCCTTTGCCCATCTTTCTAAACGTGCAGTCTACGGGTCAAATATACGCAGAAGGCAATCAACGCCCTGCGCATACAGTACAAGAATGCTTTTAGGATGTTGATGCGGCTGCCGAGGCACTGCAGCGCGTCGGCCATGTTTGCCGACACTCGTATTCCTTCCTTGCTCCATACCAACCCTAAGAGAGAGAGCTGCATCGTTGCTAAGTCGTACCCGCGCCGCCCGCGGCAGTGGCAACAGTATTCTTAGCGTCGTGGCTGGAAGGATTGACTGCCCAATATTGTGGCATTGTGTACAGTCGCATGTCAAGAAGACAAGTAACTGATGAAATTATACTCATTTCATTTATTTATTTATTTTCTTTCTTATATGATTTTGATGAATTTAAAGATTTTAATTGATTTCTTGATTTTAAATAATATTGATGACTTTAAACATTTAAATTAATTTTATGTTGATTGTAATTTCATTTATTGCACTTCTGTTATTTAATTTTTGTTATAATATGTAGTATGATTGCAGTGTGTATTTGAACCTTGGTTACTAACATAATTCGTAAGTATACTTCAAAAATATGGATCACTGTATCTGAAGTAAATAAATAAATTACTTAAATTATCATTCAGAGAGGTTTTAACAATAAACTCATTAGACCATAGACCATAGAGCCAGAGCAAAATGTGACGTCACGTCCCGCTAAACAATTGTGCCGCTCGTCAGCAGTAGTGGCACACAGTGACCGCTGGAGATTAACTGCGTCTAATATGCGCACACAAATCAACATGGCCGACATGTGTACTGCTTATTGCAGCGACCTCCACCACCACTGACCGCTTTAAATAGTAGAACGCTAATTGTATTCCGCATTATGATTTTGGATGTTTAGTTTTTGGGGGATGATTGCTAACCGTACATATTTGTTAAAGGAGGTTGGTATCAAAATCGCCGCAGCGCTGATAGGATCATAAATATTGAATGCCCTGCGAGTGCGACACAACAATGCTTTTATGGTATTGCTGTCGCTGCCACGTTTCTGCAGCGCGTCAGGGATGTTCGCCGCAGCGCGTACAGAAGACTTCTGTGCGATCATGCGTGAAAGACCCGCGTCACTACTGCGTCAGATGCGAGACAGCGACAGCAGTCTCCTGCGCATTGATGCTTGCGAGACTGAAGGCCGCCTGATGGGCCCCTGTGCGCAGAGGATGTGTGGTGCCAGGTGTCTGGCCCTGTGCGCAGAGCATATGTGGTGCCAGGTGTCTGGCCCTGTGCGCAGAGCATGTGTGGTGCCAGGTGTCTGGCCCTGTGCGCAGAGCATGTGTGGTGCCAGGTGTCTGGCTCTGTGCGCAGAGCATGTGTGGTGCCAGGTGTCTGGCCCTGTGCGCAGAGCATGTGTGGTGCCAGGTGTCTGGCCCTGTGCGCAGAGCATGTGTGGTGCCAGGTGTCTGGCCCTGTGCGCAGAGCATGTGTGGTGCCAGGTGTCTGGCCCTGTGCGCAGAGCATGTGTGGTGCCAGGTGTCTGGCCCTGTGCGCAGAGCATGTGTGGTGCCAGGTGTCTGGCCCTGTGCGCAGAGCATGTGTGGTGCCAGGTGTCTGGCCCTGTGCGCAGAGCATGTGTGGTGCCAGGTGTCTGGCCCTGTGCGCAGAGCATGTGTGGTGCCAGGTGTCTGGCCCTGTGCGCAGAGCATGTGTGGTGCCAGGTGTCTGGCCCTGTGCGCAGAGCATGTGTGGTGCCAGGTGTCTGGCCCTGTGCGCAGAGCATGTGTGGTGCCAGGTGTCTGGCCCTGTGCGCAGAGCATGTGTGGTGCCAGGTGTCTGGCCCTGTGCGCAGAGCATGTGTTGTTGCCAGGTGTCTGGCCCTGTGCGCAGAGCATGTGTTGGTGCCAGGTGTCTGGCCCTGTGCGCAGAGCATGTGTGGTGCCAGGTGTCTGGCCCTGTGCGCAGAGCATGTGTGGTGCCAGGTGTCTGGCCCTGTGCGCAGAGCATGTGTTGTTGCCAGGTGTCTGGCCCTGTGCGCAGAGCATGTGTTGGTGCCAGGTGTCTGGCCCTGTGCGCAGAGCATGTGTGGTGCCAGGTGTCTGGCCCTGTGCGCAGAGCATGTGTGGTGCCAGGTGTCTGGCCCTGTGCGCAGAGCATGTGTTGTTGCCAGGTGTCTGGCCCTGTGCGCAGAGCATGTGTTGGTGCCAGGTGTCTGGCCCTGTGCGCAGAGCATGTGTGGTGCCAGGTGTCTGGCCCTGTGCGCAGAGCATGTGTGGTGCCAGGTGTCTGGCCCTGTGCGCAGAGCATGTGTTGTTGCCAGGTGTCTGGCCCTGTGCGCAGAGCATGTGTTGGTGCCAGGTGTCTGGCCCTGTGCGCAGAGCATGTGTGGTGCCAGGTGTCTGGCCCTGTGCGCAGAGCATGTGTGGTGCCAGGTGTCTGGCCCTGTGCGCCGTGCATGTGTTGGTGTCTCCAGAAGATGGCATAATGGGTATATTACTTAGGTTGTGTTGTATTAATATTATTGTTTCTATTTTTTTTTTGCTTGTGTCTTAATTGATTATACTAACATAGTTTAAGTAATTTTAACAAATTATGGGTAATGTGCCTGATTAAAGATGAATAAATAATAAATAAATAAATATGTGTATCGGTACAAAGTTATTGTGGCGCGCGGCCGAAATCGGATCAAACTCCGCCATCTTGTTTTTTGAATACACTTCAAGTGACATTTCACAAAACAACTGCACAAACGTTTACCGACACGCCCCCTGTCGACGTCACTCGCGCGCCACCAGATGCTTGTAACAGTGCATGTTCTGCCGGAATCCTTTTGAATAACAATAAACTTAATTCAAAGCCTCATGTATTACGGCTAGACAGCGACTGCCGCCTGCAACACATGGCCAACGCTGCGCCACCTCCCTCGTACAGTATTGACCGAACTTCGAACAACAAATAAGAGCTGCCGGTTGCAGCAACACGTTGCCTACTGAAACAACTCAGTGTATCGCTTGCACGCACATTGATCCACAAAATAGATGGGTACAGAAGGCCGGCTCCATAAAACGAGCGAAAAAACTCGCACACAGACATGCGCATACGCACAGCGAGTGCAAGCGCTCTCGGGACTGGTATTTATTTGATACTAGCTGTGCTCCGCGACCTCGTTCGCGTGGGGGTCGTAAGATATACAATATAAATAACAGCCACATTTTAATAAAACTCCCTCGTCCCCCGACCCGCCGCGTTGCATCGCCCGCCCGCGCTATTATTTAGTTTTCATAAGAGTCGTAGGATGATGTTTAAAAGCTTATAACTATCCTCGAGAATTTTATTAGGCTACCAAATGCCAAAAGAATTTTTCAAATCCGGATTTTTTGTTCATATAATTTCATGAGTTTTATTTTTTACGCGGAACCCTTATTCTCTTTGTAAAATAAAAGTAACGTTTGTTACTACTTGTAATATCAGCTATCTGCCAGTGAAAGTCTCGTCAAAATTGGCCCAGCCGTTTTGGAGATTAGTCGGCACAAACAGATAGACAGACAAAAATTAAAAAAAAATGTTTTTTGTTCTAAGTACCGTATATATTTTCATCTATACTCCGTCGGTTTAGGTAGTTAACTAAATGTAAACAATCTTGGCATGTCTTTTTATCCAAAAGTTGTCTATAAATTGTATATAAAAATCTTTGCGACTAGGTATTTACTAAATCGATGTTAGCTAATAAACTAAATTTAAATAATCTTTGTGTGTATTATATACGACCACTTTAATATAAAAAGACATACCAAGATTGTTTACCTTTAGTTAACTACCTAAACCGATAGACCATAGTAAAAAACTTTTATTTTGACATTACAAACAAAGACTTCAATTATTTATGTGTTTATAAAGATAGTTCGAGATTGTCGCCGTAGGTTCGCGTCTATGTGTGCGTTGCCTATATGCCCGTTGTGTAACAGAGCTGGCCTTCTGTGGTGAAATACAGAGAGCGCTCCGCAATCAGTCGTCATCGCAATAAAATCAACTCAGTCTCGCTGCAGATCGTATTTTGTTTCACTTTGTATTCTACAGCTTTATCACAGGGGACGCAAATGTGGGCTTTATTTAATTTCGACGTAATTGGATGCTGTAAAATTAAGTGCGGAGTATGATTGGGGGGGAGCATTGCGTTCAATATAATGATTTTATGCTGATGCTTCATAAATTACAAGTTGTTTAAGTATTACGCTGAAACATCCTGCATGGAGTATTGCATCCACCTTTGGGATGGCTCGGCCAAATACCAACTGGCCGCGCTTGACTCGGTGGAACGCAGAGTTAAGAGGCTCATTGGCGACGTAAGACTGGTGGATGCCAAGCTTCAAAGCTTGGCTCATCGCCGCAAGGTTGCCTGCTTGTCGGTCTTCTACAGATTATATTTCGGGGAGTGTGCTAAAGAACTCCACGACCTCATTCCGCCGGCCCCCTTCTATCAGCGGACATCTAGACGCACTGCAGGTTACCATCCTTACCTAGTTGCTATCCCACCAATTCGCACTAAGCGTTTCCAAATGTCTTTTGTGATGCGCACAGCAAAGGAGTGGAACTCTCTGCCTGCGTCTGTGTTTCCGAACGCATACAACCCCGATCTCTTCAAAGTGAGAGTGAACAGCCTTCTTCTGGGTAAGCTCGCTCCATTGTCGACTTTGTCTCTGTCATCTCTGACCTAGACTAGAGTCAAGAGCAAACCTATCTCAAATAAAAAAAATAAAAAACATAACGACGGAACACTTAATTGCCTAGGTACCTACATTTCATTTCCGTAAGTCGGATTCAACTGGAAAACTCGATCAATTTGTACTTACACCAAGAAGTTTACAGTTTAGATCAGATTGTAACAACATAAAATCCCTTTAATTAAAAGAGGTTATGTCTCCAACCTACTCCTCTGTGTGCCATCAGTTAGTACCCACCTACCTATCAAACTACTTACAGTCCGTACCGAGTAGAACTTAATTTGGTGCTCCATTACACTGAACGTTAATTGCACTCGCCGCCGACAGACGGCGTTAGCGACGCGAGGCCGGCGACACACGAGCCACCTCCGGTTATTACGCGCCTAGAGAATTTGTTGCTTGACATTATAGTTCGGTCGCAGACGACTATGAATCGTTTGTGTTCGACGGTTGCATTAGTACCGGCGCGTGATGTCGTACATTAGCAGCTAGTGGCTCGCGGTGCTCTGTGGCACAATGCCATTAGGTAATGTACTTTACCCTGTGACTTGCATGCACTGATTATTTCGAATGGCTGTACTAATGCAACACATAAAATGAACATATGGCTGTAATAGTCATGCTACGGCTACACTGTCGCGATAACGCAAACTACACTTCGCGCGCTCTCTGTTGTACAGTCACGGCCACTAATATGTAAGGGAAATTGAAAAGCTATTTTATTGTGAAATAACGACAGCAACTTTGCGATGCTTACCTATTTCATAATTATATGTGTTCCAAAACACCATGTTCGTAACAACAAAAAATTACAATCAATACAGTAGAAGAAAATCAGTTTTAAAAGTAGCTAAGTGTATACAAATTATTGCTCGTGAGTATACAGCGAGACGTCGAGCGGTGTGCGAAAGAGAGCGCGCGAAGTGTAGTTTGCGATATCGCGACAGTGTAGCCGCAGCGGAACAGGCAGGATGGAGAAATGGAAAGCTGTGCTACTAGTTTTAATAAACTTCAAAGCGTTGTAGTATACTTATTCTATGGTGTCTGTTCGACCCGCTTAAATGTTGAATAACCGCCACACTGTATTTCAAATCCATGTCTATACAGGATAAGTTTAAAAGGAGTGCGGATATTTTAGCAGGTAATCAGGTGCATAAAACTGAACAACTTTCCCCAAGGAACATAGGTCGAAATCTAAAAAATAAAATTCAATTTCTCATACAAACATAAGTCACGTGACCAGTCACTTTGTATGAAAAGTCAATTTTCAATTTTAAGATTTCGACCTATGTTCCTTGGGGAAAGTTGTCCAGTTTTATGCACCTGACTACCTCCTGAAATATTCGCACTCCTTTTGAAATTATCCTGTATAGTTACTTTTCAACACTTAACACAAAACAAACACAAACTTGACTTAATATAAACCAAACACATTATTTATTTTAATGGTAGGTACTTACTTCATTCCGTTTTCGTATTAGATAGTGAACCGACCACAAATATTCGTTTTCCAACATTTGCTGGAGTCTTATTCAACATAAACTAGTAAATAATAGTCATCCGGCTTTCTCCACTTTTACGACTGTAAGTCGACATCCTAAAACATGGCTGAACTTTTTAAATCCAAGATTTTCGTTTTCCTTGAGGATTTGCTTTTCAAAAGAAGGAAAACTTCCCAAAAGTTATTTCGGTCAATTTAAATTCTATTTTACGTGTTCGCTTGTTTACCTGCGGTTGGAATTGTGTTCCTGGAGTTTTATTAAAATTAACATAATTTCGACTTTGATGCTAAATAACTGATGAAGGTCAAATACAAATATTATATTAATCAAAATACCGATGCTGCCATTGCATTTGGTCAACCAGATTTGGTAGGTGCCTACCAACCAATTTTGTGTCATGAATCTGTAGTACACACATCAAAAGTATCTAGAGATAATGTATTTAAAAAATATATTTGATTGCCCTATTGAAGTTAAATAAAAATGTCTATTTAGATTGATTAAATAAATTGTTTTCGTATTTGTAGATCAACGAAGTACTCTCTGCTTTTGCAATAATAAAGTTTTCTGCTTATGCTAGATAATCCCTCACCTTAGTTAATCCTGACGTTAAAATGTGTTATAAAGATAAAAATAAAAGTTTTTAAAGGTTCTTATTGCATAAAATAAATAATTAGTAGTCTGTATGTCCACCGTTAACGCGCACTATAACACAATCGCAGCGATTCGCTGTATGTCCACCGTTAACGCGCACTATAACACAATCGCAGCGATTCGCTGTATGTCCACCGTTAACGCGCACTATAACACAATCGCAGCGATTCGCTGTATGTCCACCGTTAACGCGCACTATAACACAATCGCAGCGATTCGCTGTATGTCCACCGTTAACGCGCACTATAACACAATCGCAGCGATTCGCTGTATGTCCACCGTTAACGCGCACTATAACACAATCGCAGCGATTCGCTGTATGTCCACCGTTAACGCGCACTATAACACAATCGCAGCGATTCGCTGTATGTCCACCGTTAACGCGCACTATAACACAATCGCAGCGATTCGCTGTATGTCCACCGTTAACGCGCACTATAACACAATCGCAGCGATTCGCTGTATGTCCACCGTTAACGCGCACTATAACACAATCGCAGCGATTCGCTGTATGTCCACCGTTAACGCGCACTATAACACAATCGCAGCGATTCGCTGTATGTCCACCGTTAACGCGCACTATAACACAATCGCAGCGATTCGCTGTATGTCCACCGTTAACGCGCACTATAACACAATCGCAGCGATTCGCTGTATGTCCACCGTTAACGCGCACTATAACACAATCGCAGCGATTCGCTGTATGTCCACCGTTAACGCGCACTATAACACAATCGCAGCGATTCGCTGTATGTCCACCGTTAACGCGCACTA
Source organism: Fissipunctia ypsillon (assembly GCA_947568875.1). Taxonomy (NCBI): domain Eukaryota; kingdom Metazoa; phylum Arthropoda; class Insecta; order Lepidoptera; family Noctuidae; genus Fissipunctia; species Fissipunctia ypsillon. Next base: position 675,215 of record OX387662.1, read on the forward strand.
TAACACAATCGCAGCGATTCGCTGTATGTCCACCGTTAACGCGCACTATAACACAATCGCAGCGATTCGCTGTATGTCCACCGTTAACGCGCACTATAACACAATCGCAGCGATTCGCTGTATGTCCACCGTTAACGCGCACTATAACACAATCGCAGCGATTCGCTGTATGTCCACCGTTAACGCGCACTATAACACAATCGCAGCGATTCGGCATCTCAAATGAGTTCTTCCAAATGACGTCGCGGAATGGCTGCCCACGTCCGTTGTAACAGGCGAAAAAGATTTTTTGATGTCTGTACGGCATCCATACTCGGCAGAACTCTTCTTTGAAGCATATTCATGCGAGCTCAATAGGATTCAAGTCTGGCGATTGAGCAGGCCATGGTAGGAAGTTGATATTAACTGCGGCAAGTGTGTATGCAACGACTGGCAGTGTGTGGACGTGCATTATCATGCATAAGCAGAAATGAAGCACCAAATTACAACATCTGATACAATCGGTTCAGCGTAAATCTGTAAAATGAGATTGCCTCTGATTCAAATCAGTTTGGTTCTTCCGCCGATCCAGATAGCCTCCCGTATCATAATTGTTCCATCATTGTATGCATAGACTTCCTGGGATGCTTTTAAACGTTCTTGGCGTCCAGGGGTCCTCCAACATTACGTCAAGTATCTGGCCTCATACCAAAGCGAGATTTATTAGAAAAACACACAAAACGCCACTCTTCTTCTGCCCAGTTTCTGTGTTCACGAGCCCTTTTAGCCGTTTCGGAGATTAGCCGGAACAAACAGACAGACGACAGACAAAAATTTTAAAAATTGCTTTTTGTGTAAGTACCGACATATACTTTCATTTGCATTTAGTAAAAAGCTGTTATTTTGAAATTACAATCTGACACTTCAATTTTATTTATTTGTATAGATGAGGAAAGTACTTATTAATTAAAATTGAGATTCTAGTTGCAAATTATTTGAATAGTTACATATTAACTAGACTCAAATGACATTATCTAGTATAGTTAATACAATCCGAGTTCTAACGATTCATTACATTAAGTAATAGTTTAATTGTTTGTTCTAAAAATGACTTAGCTTTTCATACATATATTAGATGTATAAGTTCTGTTACATAAAATAAAAAATACAAAATATTAAATATTAATGAAATACTGTTTGCAAATAACAGCTGGACATACACCTTCACATCCAAATCTATTTAAGACTCAAAGTTAATCATGTGAATAATCTCTTCGACATATTACAGAATCTCGCATTTCCTACGAAACGTTAATATCTTGTGTAATCAGCCTGTGAGCCCGTGAGCCTGTGAGCCTGCTCAGTGGGCCAGCAAAAATGTCCAATATCTCGCAATGGCGGGCGTCTTATTACCCGGCTAATTTGTATTGCCACTGTATTAGCTGCCGGGCCGGAGGGAGCGTGACTTGTGGGTTTGCTAGGGTTGTATGGCTGCCTTTAATACGGGGATATTGAAGTGGTATTGAGCTGTTGGTGTACAATGGTTAGTTCCAGAGAGGTGTCTTTAGATAGTTCTTTAGTCGTGGAAATTGTAGGCGAAAGGAATAAGTAGGCCGTGACGGTAGCAGCTGACGACTTTTGGATTTCTACCGTATCATGTTAGTTCCAGACACAAATGTGAAATGTAGATTATACCCACTGAGGCTTACTACTCTTTAACTGAAATGTACAGAAAGCATTTCCGGAATTTTTCATAACATTCATATCTACTCATAAAATAAAATAAATAGACACATTTTTCTATGCAAAATGTAAAAATTGGGGAAACCCAAAAGTGCACGCCTCACAGACAGAAACATCATCATCTGCCTAGCCTTTTCCCAACTATATTGGGGTCGGCTTCCAGTCTAACCGGATGCAGCTGAATACCAGTATTTTACATGGAGCGACTGCCTATCTGACCTCCACAACCCAGTTACTGGGTAATACGATACCCCTTGGTAAGACTGATTGTCAGACTTTCGGGCTTCTGACGACCCGTAACGACTGTCAAAGATCCACGAATGACAGCCGGGACCAACGGCTTAACGTGCTTTCCGAGGCACGGAGGAATCTCGGTATGTAAAGATGGTCACCCATCCACGGACCAACCCCGGCAAGCGCAGCTTAACCTGATGGATCGACCCATGCGGCTGATATTACTTAGCCACGAGCTCCTCAAACATGTTGACGATAAATTTTACGGAAAAAGATCAAAGAAAATCCATAAATTTTTGTTAGTAATCTTTTGAATGGTTATGAGTTTGATAACGAAATTTAGGTAATAAGTTGAAGGATGAAAGAAAACTTATCTTTAACTTGGATGAAAGAAAACTTATAGAAGAAGATTTAGATTAATCCATTGTGTGTGACGACGCGAATCGTGACGACAAACAGACACACTTCCCAACGGAAAGCACAACGCGTAATTTTTAATAACATTTTTTGTTATACAAATATACATGTATATCAAGGTACATCTATCAAAAAATATATTAGTCTTATAATTTCAAGTCTCCAGTTTTTAAACCTTCCCTGCTAATAAGGTTTCCATGTATGAGAGTATAGAAACGATTATATTATGTTGGAAAATTTTGGCATCGAGAGTAGAGCACTCTCACACGCTGAACCGTTGTGAGGCGTGCAAAAGGTTAACCATATTTATAAAAGCCCATCTGTATCAATTCACGATCAAATAAAAACTAAACCAAGTATCCAGCAGATTTTCACATAAAAAATGTTATTTCAACGACTGCGAAAATAGCTGCAGAACAATTCGCAAGCGCGATGGTTCTGTTTCGATTTCAATGTTCTTTAACTTTACCAAATACTCCACAAACTGAAAGAAATTATCGACCTCTAAAAATAACATTAAATGTTTATTTACAGGTCAGCGGTTTCGGTTTAAAATAAAATAGTCTTAAGTATCAACTGCCGCCATTGAAAACTAACGTTCCGTTTTTACCTCCAAAGGAAAAAAATAAAAACCCTTATAGGATCAGTTCGCTGTCTATCTGTCTGTCTATCTGTCAAGACCCTTTTTCTCAGGAACGCGTAGAGGTTTCAAACTTAAATTAGTATCAATACTTAAGTACATATACGGTCTCATGAAGCTCTAAAAAAGTCATGCTATAGAAGCATGAGGAACAGGGTGTAAAGTTGACTCATCCTCCATAGAAAAGGGAGGATCCTCCAACCTGACGGGTGTTGTGTCTGGTGGGCTACTGCCCGACGGCTGATGTCGGGACGTTGTATATAAGCTCGTCGCGCGGTAAACTCTGATTGTGCGATGCAGGATTTTGGCGTGACGTCAATGTGTGTGATGCATTCCAATGTCGCGATGTAGATATGCTGCCACAAAGCTTCTAAGTCAACCATAGAAATATAAAAACTGGAGAAGTGGCAAGGGGGCGTGTCGGTGTCACTGTGGTCACAATGATCATGTCACAGGCAAAGGCCGTTTCTACGAGCTCGTGCGCTTTCGATCGCGATCGTAACAACATTTAAGATTGCTGTGTTGTTCAGTGGCTTCTTGTAAAAATCGAAGCCAAAGAAAAAACTTTATAAATCATGGAATCACTTATCATTCAAAAGTAAAAGTATTTTACTAATTTGTCTTTAAAATCATGAAAAACAACAAATCGTAAAATATTTCTTGCTTTTACTCCGATAATTTTGTTTTTATAATATATGTACATATATCACAGCGACTGTACTATTTTTGCAGTAAATACATTTCTTCTTAACTACTCCCCAAGTATTTCGCTAAGTGACTGGACAAGCAATGTAAAATCACAAAACGATACTTTATTTTAAGTAGTAGGTAGGGCCGCTGTATCTGGCGACTTGTTACTGGCGTGCTTGTGCAGATCCACTAACGGAAGCTATCGGCAGCAATGTCGATTGCCTGATGAATATATTGCTATCACAGTTTATTCTTTAATTTGTCGACTGTTTTAACTCGGTCGGAAGGCCCATGTGAAAGAATGTTTTTTACTTATTTTGATTTTCTCATAATTATTGTTTATTTTTTTTTTTTTGATTTACTAAGTAATGTTTTCTTTTAGCTACATATTGTTTATTTGTAATGTATTAATATCTGTATATCGTTTTTATTTATTTTATTTTCAGAACCCACACAATTAATTTAGGATAAATGGATGAATCGATAACTTTCCGATTTAGTCAATCATAAGCGAAAATAAATTGCTTTTGCACAGCACAACGATACCTACCGATGTGTTCTTGTGAGTTGTACGGTGCATGGTTAATGCACGCTGTGTTTGATGGGATAAACAGGTTTAATACATAATTATATACGTTATGAAGTGAACAATGGATCAGTAATGACGCTCACATACCACGCGCGCTCATTCTGCACACACACACAAATGTAAACTAGATACCTGTATAATTGATTGTGTAGCATGTTCTGATTTATAAATAGTAAGTGTGTGCGCGACTTCGTATCTATTGCTTTTACTGAACTGCATGTGTAGTTGTGGCGAGTCGTAGGGCCAAACTGGAGACACTGGGTTCTAATGGCGAGTCGTAGGGCCAAACTGGAGACACTGGGTTCTAATGGCGAGTCGTAGGGCCAAACTGGAGACACTGGGTTCTAATGGCGAGTCGTAGGGCCAAACTGGAGACACTGGGTTCTAATGGCGAGTCGTAGGGCCAAACTGGAGACACTGGGTTCTAATGGCGAGTCGTAGGGCCAAACTGGAGACACTGGGTTCTAATGGCGAGTCGTAGGGCCAAACTGGAGACACTGGGTTCTAATGGCGAGTCGTAGGGCCAAACTGGAGACACTGGGTTCTAATAAATTTTATTTTATTCATTTTATTTTATTCTATTTGGGAAACTTACAGCTAGCTGATATAGTGGTCTTAAACAATATAAAATTGAAGGTCACTTACTAGTTTCCACTGATAAACACTAAAAATAAAAAAATAAAAATAAAACAAAAGGTCGGTACAAAAAACCTAAACATAAACTAGGAAATAGATTTTATACAAACTTAAGGACTTACACAAGCTTAAAATCATTTAGACGCAAACAATCACCTTTCCGCAAATAAGATTTTCACCAACAACTGTTTGAGCTTAGAAACACTGGTATTGAATACATCCAAATCATGTTCACCAGGCAGTTTAATAAAACTGTTCAAATACAAGCCATATCTCTTTCTTTCTTTTATCTACATATGAAGTCAACACAATAAAAAATACGGCCATTCGTGCGACATAATATATTTTGCTACTCGCAAATAAATCAAAACCTATAGGGTCCTTCCCGCTGACCTATAATCATGAAGTATGGCAAGAAGCAAGGTCTCACAGAACAGTTAAGGAAAAAGTCCGAAGATTGTTAGTTCGTACTCTAATCACATATTATTTTTTTTGCGATTACAAACTTAAATTTGCAGTTGGAGGATTAACCGTGACGTATATCAATGTATGGGAAAACATTTTTTTCTACTACAATATTAAGTTCGTTGTGGGATCAATTCTTTTCAACTACGGAACCCTTCATTGTGCAAGGTCCAACACGAAATTGGCCGGTTTGTTTGTTCTTCGTGTCGGCGGTTTGGTTTCCAAGCCATTTACTTTATTGCTTTACTAGCTGTGCCCCGCGACTTGGCGTGGAAGTCGTACGATACACAATATACTAAAATAACAGCCACATTTTAATAAAACTCCCTCGTCCCCCGACCTGTCGTGTTGCATCGCCCGCTTGCACTATTACTTCGTTTTCGCTTAATGTGCTTTCTGACTTTTTCTTTTTGCTCGTCTCCTGAGGGTCGTAGCGTGATGTTAAAAAAATAAAAAAAAACAAAACAACAAATATATTATAACTTATAACTATCCTCGAGAATTGGGCTACCAAATGCAAAAATAATTTTTCAAATCCGACTATGTGTTCACAATTTCATGGGTTTTAATTTTTTTGCGTGGAACACTAATTATTTTTCTAAAATAAAAGTAGCTTAAGCCCCGTAACATCAACTTTCTGCCAGTAAAGGCCCGACAAAATCTGTCTAGCCATGGTTATAAGCTATTTAACATCACGCTACGACCCTTAGGAGCCGAGCAAAAAGTTAAAAAGTTCAGAAAGAACACTAAGCGAAACCGAAGTAGGTAATTGCGCGGGCGGGCGATGCAACTCGGCGAGTCGGGGGACGAGGGAGTTTTATTACAATGTTGCTGTTATTTTGGAATATTGTGTATTTTACGACTTTCATGCGAACGAAGTTGCGGGGCACAGCTAGTTTTGTATAAAACTTGAAACAAAGAGAAGAAAATTTAAAGAAAGATATTTGTGTGTGTAATTTAGCCTATTATTCTATGGTTTAGCCCGACAGTAGTAATTTGCGAGAATAATCTAAACAAACAAGAGCGAAATAATGCTGAAAAAAGGTTTCATCCGAAACTACAATATTTTTATTGATATGTTCGCATTTCACAGACGGCCCCCGGAGGATTAAGTACTTATTCGGGCTGTACAATGTTTTTGACAATAAATTCCTATCTTTAGTAGCAAGTTCACGAACCGACACAGAACAGATAAGATCAGAAGGTTCACTTTTTTCATGCACACACAAACGCAAGAAAAAACAAAAGAATAACGAAACTTCTAAAACTTAGCGGCCTCGTCAATTTTGCGTTCTGTCGATCGATTGGTTTTTGCAACGTGTTGAGCCAATCAGGAAAAATGCAGGACGTACCCTACTTGTCACTGTCATTCTCGCCTGCACAACAAATTGTAGCCCGATAAAGTCTAGCCAAATGACATCACATAACTGATATCGCAAAAACAGCGTGTGTGTGAGAAGAGGCCTTTGCTAACAGTAGGACAATACTAGGCTGGTAATATTAAACGACATTAACTCATGCTGTTGGGAATCTATAAAACATTCAGTAAATAATTCCGTTTCTTCATTCCTTTCGTGAAGTGCACCTTCTGTCTCACAGTTACGTCCAAAAAAGTTTCCCAAATAATATTTTTAGTGCGAAGACGAGTGTGTTATTTACGAGCCCAATGCTGAACTAGAAGTGTAGTAAGAAAACAGCGAATAAAACTTGATTGTCCATGGGCGAGTCGACACAAATATTGAACCGCCGAGCTCTGCGATATGGCTCGTAAGTTTGGACGTTTAGTACTTTATGATTCTGCACGCTTCAGGTGTTTTTTTTTAAAGTTTGTATGTAGGAATGTACCCACAATTGTAAAATGTACTAACTAAATGTAACAATGTAAAAAAAAAACAATAATATAAGATTAAAAATAAGCTCAGGTAGTTAAGAGTTGAACAGTCTCAACTGACCTTTAATACCGTCAGTCACGATATCCTGTTAGCCATTCTGTCCTATGTTATGGTCTCTCCCGAGACACTAGGATGGTTCTCCTCTTAACGTCAGGAACGTCAGCAGTCCGTTCACGTTGGGGATTGTTCATCATGCTGGTGTGATTTTGTAACGGGTGTTCCTCAAGGCGGTATTCTTTCTCCTCTTCTGTTTTCTATTTTTATTAATCTTATAACTTCTAAACTTCAGTGTGCGTATCACCTGTATGCTGATGACTTGCAGTTGTACTGTCAAGGGAAGGTTGATGAAATACCTGAAGATAACGACAAATTAAATAGAGACTTGATAACCATAAAAACCTGGTCTGATAGATTTGGTGTAGCAGTAAACCCTAATAAGTGTCAGGCAATCGTCATCGGTAGTTCTCGGAGTATGAGTAAGGTGGATAGTACAACCTTGATACCAGTTCTCTTCAATGGTACGTTCGTTCCATTTAGCACTGATGTGAAGGACCTAGGTTTGCACATTGATAGTACCCTGAAATGGCGTATTCAAGTCACCAGGGTCAGCCAGAAGGTTACTGGAACGTTGCGGGCTCTGTACCGACTGAAAAATTTATTACCAACGAGAATGAAGACAATGCTTGTGCAGTCCTTAATTTTCCTTATCATCGATTATGGTGATGTGTGCTACCTATAACCTAAATGCAGATCTCCTCGACAAACTTGGCCGTGTTCTCAATTACTGCATTCGATTCGTTTTCAATCTGCGTAAATATGATCATGTGTCTGCGCATCGGTCGCTTCTTAAGTGGTTGCCCATACACCAGCGCAGAGAGCAAAGGGTGCTGACCACCTTGTTTTCATTTCTTGACTCTCCCACTTCCTCTAGTTATCTTGCCCCCCACTTACATGGTACATTTGTGCCAACCACAATAAAAATATTCGTTTATCAAATAATCGTCTTCTTCAATGTCCCTCTCACCACACAGACTTTATTCACTCTTCCTTCTTCGTTCAGTCTATCTCTCTGTGAAATGCGCTCCCCCTGGAAATCAGGATGGAAGGATGGCGATTATCCTTTAAAATAAAAGTTCGCGAGCACATTCGTAAGAAGCTGGCAGTATCATCACAACGGTAACGTTTTCCCATTGTTTGTCTTATTTGTTTTAGTATATTGGTGTATTTATGTATAATTAGGTATATATTATTATTTATGTGGGTGTACTACTATAGTTACACCTCTGCCTAACCCTTCGGGTAAACAAGGGGTGATGTTATGTTATGTTATAGTTTGTAATAGGTATATGTGTATCTTTATATTTAAATAAATATGTATTCCACAATTTCTCATACCTGCATCGCACCTACCACTGTTTGTCTCTGCATAAACCAAAGATTGACTGGTAGAAAATGCCTATGGCATTAAGTCCGCCTCAGTACATTTCTGTGCATGAAGTATTAAATAAATAAACTGACGGCGCCTGTTCCGGAACATGATGCGTGGATCAGCACCATCCAGTTAAACCATTTTGTAGGGAATCAAATGATCCAAGACACGCACCACCATCAGCGAGACATTTAAGTGAGCATGACATACTCTCAACTACCATGCTCTTTTCAGTCAACATACCTACATCATATCATAATAAACAGCTCCATGGTACTCACATTTACAAAATTGAAAAAAAAATCTTCTAAACTATACAAAACTATATTTGCAATGATTGTGAAGATTTATAAAATTTTACTAACAAAGGTACTATTGAAATAAATGATAAATGATTTCTGTAAGTAGGTTTATACAAACACTTTTACACGTCAAACTTTTTTTTTATTACATCGTTTTAGATAATATTTGCACGAAATAACATCATGGATACCATTTTGTTTGAGCAAATAATGTTACGTAAAGAAACGACATTTTTGGCCATACTCTGTTGTAATCATATTTTGTTTATAAATACATCTCTCGTAATACGAGTATAGTTTAGATTTTATAGTATGGTATGTTTAGTCAAGAACACAAAACAGTTTACAATTAGTGCCAAGAGCCAATTGAAACATCAGTGGACCATTTTTTGTGAGCAAGGTCATAAACATGTCGCGCCGCGGAAATTCCGCCCGAGACTTGACAGATTGTGACATCTCAAGTATTCAAGCAGTTCAGCGGTTAAACTAGATGAGGCCGGCGTTTTCTATCTGACTACTCTGAGAAGAAAGACCGAAACAAACTCAGAGGTCATAGTCTCTTTTAAAGTCCAGACATAATCTTGGTCAGATCATGTGAAGACCATGTAGGTTGCTGTCTGAAATGGTCTTTTGATGAAAGAACCACACAGATTGAGTTGACCTGTCCAGTCAGTGCAAGCATCTGTCAGTAATCGTACAGCTCAACTTAAAAAGTTAAGGAGCTCAACGATTCGACGAATAATACCAAAGAAAGGATATTTGGGTAGACCGCATACTTTACTCAAACTGGCAGACTATGATTAAAGCCGAGAGAAAAAAAAAACAAGGACCTACATGGTCTTCACATTCACAGTAATTAAAATAATGTAACATTTTACAAAGTAAATATTCATGTCATTGTATATATAAAATTCATTAATGTCAATGTGTATACAAGAAGAAAAAAAAAGTTACCAAAAAGGAAAACAAAAAAAAATCAGTATGTATAAAAAAAAATAATTGGAGCAGCTCAATCCTACGCCTTTTTGTCTTCAATGTAATCTTTAACGGTATAAAAGGCTTTCGGGCACAACTTTCGTTTAATAAATGATTTGAATTTATTAAGGCTCAGATCTTGAACGTGGCTTGGAAGTTTATTATAAAAACGTATACATTGACATCTGAACGAGCCACCTGTTTTCTTGAGCCTTGTTGTAGGTACAACAAATTTGTGTTTGTTACTAGTGTTCATATTATGGATATCACTGTAATTTTTAAACAATTTTATATTTTTTTGGGCATATAAAAGATTTTCAAAAATATACTGAGAAGGCACAGTCATTATATTAATCTCCTTAAATTTCTCTCTGAGAGAGTGTCTTGCACTTAATTTATAAATTGATCGAACAGCTCTTTTATGCAAAACAAAGATAGTCTGAATGTCGGCGGCATTTCCCCACAACAGAATACCGTATGACATTACACTATGAAAATAGTTAAAGTACACTAAACGGGCTGTCTCTATGTCAGTTAAATTACGAATTTTTCTAACAGCGTATGCTGCAGAGCTTAGTTTTTTTTACAATTTATCTTTATGTGGGCCCCACTGAAGCTTAGCATCCAAAGTTAAGCCCAAGAATACTGTGCTATCTTCAGGATTCAATTCTTCGCCCTTTATCAACACATTAGTTTTCACCTGCCTAACGTGAGGCAGCGAAAACTTAAGGCATTTGGTTTTTTTTTATTAAGAAGTAAATTATTTACATTGAACCAGTGAACTACTTTTGAGATCGCGTTATTAACATCGTCAGTAACCAGTTGCTGACGTTTAAGTTTAAGCAAAAGTGAAGTGTCATCCGCAAACAACACTATATCATGATCATCTTTTACGAGGTAAGGCAAGTCGTTAATAAAAATAAGAAACAAGAAAGGACCAAGAATTGAGCCCTGCGGGACTCCCATTTTTACTCTAGATCCGGGAGATCTTTTCCCATTAACGTCAATGCACTGAATCCTATTACTCAAGTATGAAGTAAGAAGATCCAGAGCGGTGTTCTGGATCCCGTAATGGCGGAGTTTCCTGATTAACATTTCATGAAGAACGCAATCGAATGCATTGGACAAATCACAAAAGATGCCCAAGGCATCGCATTTATCTTCCCATGCATTATAAATATGTCCTAAAAGTTCAAAACCAGCATCAGTAGTTGAACGACCCCTTGTAAAACCGAACTGTTTGTTATGTAATAATTTATGTTTATTAAAAAATCTTTGCAATTGTCCTAAAATTAATTTCTCAAAAATTTTACTAAAGGTAGGTAGTACTGAAATAAGTCTATAATTTGTGGGGTCGGATGTACTACCTGATTTAAACAAAGGTATTATTTTACTATTTTTCATAAGGTCAGGAAACTCCTCACAGTCGATACAATTATTAAAGATAAGAGCTAAAGTATGTGCTACAATGTCAATAAAAGACTTGGCAACTTCTACAGAATTACCCCACAGATCTGCTGTCTTTTCTACATTTAAAGTGTGAAAGGTTTTAATTATATCTTTACAGGTAATATGTTCAAAATGAAATTGCGTATCGCAAACATGAACATTTTCCTTAAGCAAAGACTCAGCAATAGAAGGTGATGAGTTAAGGGATTTAGTAGTTGAAACGGGAATATCTGCAAAGAAATTTTCAAAGGCCATGGCAACTTGTGAGTCTGATTTTATTATGTTGTCATTAATAGACAGGCTACAAGTCAGTATTTCGATTACTAGACCTTCCCGTTTCACTATTATTAATATTTCAAGTCGTTTTATTACATTACTACTATTTTTAATCTTCGAACTCAAATAACGTAACTTAGCCATACAACAAACTTTTTTAAATAATTTTGAATAATTTCTAACATATAAATTAAATGCAGTAGTGTTTACGTAATTCCTTTCATTGTACAGCTCATAAAGCCGTATTCTACTTTTATGAATACCAACGGTAGCCCAATCAGTGAAAGATGCATTATTATTAACCGAGATAATCTTGGGAATAAAAATGGTATTAAATTGTTTACAGTATAATTTAAAAAAATTATCATATTGATGATTAGGATCAGCATGATATGCGAAACTGGTAATTTATTAATGAGTTTAACTTTAAAAGCCTCTAAGCGACTTGCAGTTTTGGGGTTAGCAATGATATCCTTTTTAGCCACTTTGTTGTTTTGGTTGTGGATAGTAATCCTTTGCCCGCAATGATCAGAATCTAGTAAATGTATAATTTCTTTGTGGCTTGGTATAACATCTGTATAAATATTATCTAGACATGTAGCACTAGTGGGGGTTATTCTTGTGGGCTTCAAAAATAAGTTTACAAGATTGTAGGACTGAAACAGACTTATTAATTTACTACAAGAACCTGACTTTTCTAATAAATTAACATTTAAATTACCGCAAATGATGATGGATTTGATCGAGTTACAAATCTTGTGCAACACTTCATCCATTACCTTTTCAAAGCAGTCATACAATCCTGAAGGCGGTCTATACACACTTAATACAATAAACTGCTCCAATTCTATACAGGCTATTTCAACTATCCGCTCAATAGATAGGCTCACAATATCTTTACGGTCTTTAAATTTAAGCTGGTTACTTACTAAAATTAATGAACCACCATGTATAGCATTTACTGTACTGAACGAACTACCAACCTGGTGATTATTAAAATTGAACAAGAACTGGTGGCTTCTAAGCCAATGTTCTGTTATACAAAGAATATCAATACTATTAGATTTCATAAATAATTCTACTTCTAAGTCTTTGTTCATAAATCCTTGAATATTTTGATGCACCAGGTTAATACTGTCTACTGATTTTAAACTCTTATTTGATTTATTTTTGCCAATCTGTACATTATTGCTAGAGGTTGCCTCTATTGTCTTAATTTGTAATTTAAATGATTATCAGTATCAATTGTTGGTACCAAATTATTGGCTGAACGATTTAACATGTCATACGAAAATGGCTGTCGCAAGTATGGTCTGCTGACACTCGATGAACGACGTAAAGTGTTGGATATGAGTTTACGTTACGACATTCTTAATGGTAGGCTGGACTGCCCGGATTTGGTTGCGCAGATCAAAGTTAGCGCTCCCCTGCGACGCACTCGTCATACACCATTGTTGCATGTGCCTCGGCATGGAACTAACTACGCTAAACATTGTGTATTAACTCGCATTGCTCGAGCCTACAACGCTTATTTCTCTCAGATTGACTTATTTAATTGTACAAAACCTAGTTTTAAAGCTCAGGTTAAAAATATCATTCTGAAAAACGAATAGCAAGTAACGCGAACTGCAACTACGCTCTGTTCATCATCATCGACAAGCATTCATCACGATCAATTAATTAATTAGCAGATCTTTACGTGTATATTTAATCTAACTTACAATCTTTAAATTTTAATTTATTATAAACACACTGTCTGAAGTCCGTTCGCATGGTTTACACACATTATGTTAATCAGGGAAACCTATTATTAGCCTTACAAAACTGACTTATATTTTCTGTAATATTTCATAAGTATCGCTGTTGGTTTTCTGAATAAAATAAAATAAAATAGCATTGCTCAATAGGAGCAATTTGTTTAGCCAAATTCTTGGCTGTAATAGAAAAGTAATATGATAGCAATACAGCTATCTGTCTTTTACAATACTTAGAAAGATATTATCTATCCATAAAAAATCTATCTTTTGTCAAATAAAAATGTTTACCAACTTAATTGTTAGTGTCAATTAAATGGAATGAATTATTATTACATGTCAAATTATGCAATGTCATATTAATTGCGGGACTAAAATTGTTTTCTTCCTGTGGCAAACTTTGGCTGTATGGGAATGTGAACATCACTATTTTTCTTAAACTAAGATTGCACAATGATGTATAATATTGAAGTAAATCTCCTTTGTTCACATTACCCCTATTACCAACAAATATTAATAATGTAGTATCCTGGTTAAAATTGCATTTTATAACTTTTTTCATTATGTCAAATAATGAACATCCAGAATACATATTCAATGGCTAAAACTTGATTGAATAAAAATAAAAATTAGGATCGTAATGTGAGAAAAAAAGTGACGCCATCTTCCTAATATTAAAATTTTAACAAGTGAGCCCAAGATTTTGTTGAGCAGGGGAGGAGGTGGACTAACTTTACTGTACTTAATTAAATTTGGGAATACCTCTTGATCAACACACAAATTAAATATTAAAGCTAAATAGGGTACAATGTCTCAATAATGGATTGACATACTTTTGTAGACATGCCCCACAGATAAATTACTTTGGTAATTTTGATCTTAAGTTGCTTAAAAGCCTTTACAACGAGGTATATATGTTTAAATTTAAAATCCTCAGGGCAGGCTGAAAAATTCACTCTTAATAAATCAATTACAAATGAGGGCGAGGAATTAAAAAGTTAGTAGTTGTAGTTTTAATTGGAATATTTGTAAAGAAAGTTGCAAATTCCTGAACAACATCGATGTTATTGTTAATGAGACCGCGCGAAGTTTCCAGTGTGTAATCAGTATTATGTCTTTTGTTCCTGTTCGGTTCGTTTCATTATTAATGATTCGCAAAACTGTCTGGCAGGCAAGATACTAGAAAAACTTAATCTGTCTCATGAATCTTTAATAAATACATACACATCCGACGTCTCCAACCCTAATTCTCTTCTCCTTGAACAGACAGATGCGTATGAAATTATTAAAATTATATCTGACCCTAAAGTTGAAAGTGCTCCAGGCCCTGACTAAATTTCACTTATTTTTATCAAAAGAGGTTTAAAGTCCTCACTAGTATCAATGGTGGACATTTGTAACCTGAGCCTTGATACCAGTACCTTCTCAGAATGTTGGAAAATAGCTGCAATTTCCCCTATACACAAAAGCGGTCCCAAACATGCACTAGATAACTACAGACCTATAGCACTACTAAGCTCTGTCTCTAAAATATTAGAGAGGATAGTTAACTCCCATCTTATTTCTTTCATTGAGAAAAATCATCTAATCTCTGATAAAATCAATTGGTTTCCGAAGGAATAGGTCAACTGAGGACGCTGCCACTCAAGTAAGCTACACAAAAGTAAGTTTTTTCACTAGTGACCAACTCCCCATTAACTTCGGAGTTCCACAGGGGAGTGTACTTGGTCTTACGCGATTCATTGTCTATATTAAAACGACGTAGTAAACCTCTCTGTAAACAATGACATTATAACTTATGCAGATGATACAGCCGTCATATTTCACGGCAAAACGTGGGAACATGTATACTGTCTAGCAGAAGAGGGATTTTCACTAAACGCGAACAACCTGGACAGAAACCTCCTCACATTAAATGACAGTAAAACTAAATAATTATATTGTCTTCTCCAAGACCACAGCTTCAAAACCTCCGGAACGCCTAAAACTTAAACTGCATCACTGCTCTTCAAACATTTAGTTCCCGTTGTGACTGTGTGTGTTATTGAACGTACCACTTCCATTAAATACCTCGCCATTCTTATCGACGACCATCTAACTTATAGGCAACATATATCCGATCTTTCTGGCAGAATAAGAAAAATCATCCACACCATGCGGTGACTACGAGACTGTCTACCCCCAGACACACTACAACAAGTTTACCTTGCGCTTTGCCAATCCTTAATTCAGTATTGCATCAGCGTATGGGAGAGTGCTGCAAAGGCCGCTTCTTAAAGTAACTTTTAAGAAGCCCTACCGGTTCTCTACTGACTTACTCTATCGTGAAACGAAAGTTAGTTCTCAGAGTCCGTCAGCTTCTCATTCTTTCTGCCTGCACCAAAACTCAAAAAACTATTAAAAGCAGACTCGACTACACATCAATCATAAGCAAAAGAATCTATAGAATCCCAACACCTCATTGCTAGCTAGATACTCCCCAACTTACTCTCTCATTAATCATCATCTGCCTAGCCTTTTCCCAACTATGTTGGGGTCGGCTTCCAGTCTAACCGGATGCAGCTGAATACCAGTATTTTACTTGGAGCGACTGCCTATCTGACCTCCACAACCCAGTTACTGGGTAATACGATACCCCTTGGTAAGACTGGTTGTCAGACTTTCGGGCTTCTGACGACCCGTAACGACTGTCAAAGATACACGAATGACAGCCGGGACCAACGGCTTAACGTGCTTTCCGAGGGACGGGGGGGTCTTGATATGTAAAGATGGTCACCCATCCACGGACCAACCGCGGCAAGCGTAGTTTAACCTGACCGATCGACCCATGCGGCTGTTATTTCTTAGCCACAAACCCCTCTTACTCTCTCATTAATACGTACAATAAAGTCTGCAAACTCTGTGAAATTAAAAATACAAACTCATTTATTTGTAAGAAATAATAAAGAAAATGTTGCAAGACTCTGGTTGTGATGACTCGGAACAATTAACATTACCCTGACCTGAAAATGAATCAAACGATGCACAATGGAAACAAATACACACACACACCACACATACGCACACATACCAGGTATACCATACAACACCTGAAATCACCTCTCTAGCCTCCACTCTGGCACTCGTGCCCCGAGCCCCAAGATACAGACTGTCTAGTTCGGGGCTCACTGGTAAATATTCTTTTGTAACCTAGCTATAGATAATATTTTAAGCTACTCATGTCGTCTCAACTTGGTGTTAACCCGTAAACCTGCTGACTGTATTATGTACAGCTAAACTAAGTATTTCTATTTCTATTATTATTTTATTGTCTGCTGATTTAACCTTGTTGCTAATGTATGAAACTTTAACCACTTTGCAGATTTATTAAAAGTTTTAGAATAAGTAGCAACACACCTATTGAAAGTTTCCGTGTTAATATACAGCTTAAGGCCATACAGTTCAAATAATCTTTCCCTACTTTTTCCTGATGCCTTTAGTTGACTAGTCACTGAATAAAAACTTAGGGCAAATAGTTATTTACTTGTTATATAGGTACATTTGTAAGGTATGTTATGTAAATGAGTACACGAACGATTCCCTTGATGGATTTATTGATACTGAATATAATTACACAATTATTACACTTAAATGCCATGTTAGAGGAATGCATGTCTAAATAATATTGATGTGCTTTAATAAGTGTGATGTATAAACTACCACAAAGGTCAATGTGCCGCGCAGCTCGTACATAAGTACTTAGTACTCCTTCGATAATGTTCCCTGGTTAACACAGTTGGTGTGCCTAATTTTACTTTAATGAAGGTCAATATAAAGTCTACAGCGAACATAAGTCCTGAGTTGCAGAGAACCGAATCCTTTATAAAATATGCCAAGACCTTTTAATGTCAGAATCAGATATTCTGATTGAGCTTCAAGTAATATTATTGTACAGTGTGATTTTTGAGGTCTATCTACTACCCACCATTCAAAATCCAACCCTATTTGTTCAGCAGTAAAGTTGGTTGTAGGGTGGATGGTTTAATTCCGTATCTTCGACCAAATGTCCTATTTTAGCCCGTCAAAAAATACTAATTTAATTCGCCAGTTCTAAGACAAAGCCTTTTAAGCGTTTTTTTGGGTCGTTTTGTAGGAATGATAGGGTCGGTCGAGCCGGCCATCTTTGTTTCACAGTGAACAGGCGTATCTACGATAATAAGGGTGAGGCTACATTATGGGGAAGAGCGAGAGCGGGTAGAGAAATAGATTACAAAAAAAAAAATGTTAGAATGGCGTCCAAGGGCTGGAAGCAAAAGTGTTGGTCGTTCTGCAGACAGCATTGTTGCTATCGCGATTTGGATCTGGATGAGCCTGGCACAGCAGCGTGGGGATAAGAGGCATCGCCTATCAACGGCTAACGTCTAGCTATTCGAAACATTCGCGGTTCCTGTAAGAATGACAAAGCATTTATTGTGACTCACCCAAAAAGAAAACAGACTAAATATTATAACACAAACATAGAAAAATAAAAACAATAGAATATTAAAAAAAAAAAAACATAACTTCCTCTACGAGACCAAAAGACCAGTATCTCAGCATGATGCTGCAACATTTAAAAATAAATGTCGCAACAATGTCGTTTATGTGAGAAAGTCTATGCGGTTGAAATCGCGGGACGCCGCTAGTTTACAACGCCAAAAAACAAAATTGTACACAAGCCAGTTTCCCACCGATCATCTGAGTCGCGGCGACATCTGTCCGTCAGACATCTTCTCATGTTCCGTCGTAATCCGAAACGCATAAAGTGTCACTCAACGTCATCCTGACACTCAACTAAGCTGAATTAGCTTAACATTCACGTTTTTGGACACCTTAAGTCCTCTTTTTTACGCAAGACAGCGATGAGATACAATAATAAAGAAACGTGTGTGTTGGTTGTTGTGGCAACAAGCTCGCCGCCTATTAAATGGGACTTAAAATTAACTGGCGAAATGTGGGCGTACTAGTACACCCACATTTGTTAAGCAGACCACACAGGCAGGCACAGTGTTAGGCAGAGGTGGCACACTTCTGGGAAACAAGGCGTAATGTTACATTATGTATCTCTTGTTAGAATTATGTCAACAAATGTTTTGGCAAATTAAGCTGTTGCTTATACTACACACCTCTAACCTGTATCCTATACCTACTCTGCTTACCCCTGTAGTAAGTAGAGACGTTTTGTGTATGTTTTGCAGCATGCAGGTGTTTAAAAACCTCATAGACTACCGCGCGCGTCCGTTCGCATCACATCGCTTCACTTTCGCAACTAACACAAACCGACGGCTGAGTACCTTCCTAGTAAACGCAAAACATCGAAACGTTTTTGGACTTTAATTAAGTCGTGCCGAGACAGATTGTCGGTTGTCTAAAGCTTACATACATATACTACGTAATGGTTTGTGCCGTAGTTCAAACGGTCGGTACACACTGTTGGCGGAGCTGCGGTGACTCGGATTTGTGTTCACCGGGTAAGGACGCGCTTTGATGTGTTACGAGCTTTATGTTATGTTATTTGGGAGTAATTAATGAGGAGAAGCTTTTGCGAATTTGGACAATTATGGGCTTACTGCTAGATTACATGATAATTTGCTTTTTAAATTAATTTTAAGCAAATCTTCTACTTAATTTTAGACAGTCTCCTGAGCAAGAACTTCTAAACTACCCAGTTTTGCGGTTAATAATGTCCTTCTTTTATGCACAAATGTACAAAATATCTGTGGTTTACCTCTACGTCGATTCATTGCTTCAGAGCTTGTTCCATACAGCTCAGCCAGCAACTTTTAAAACAAAACATCATGTTCAAATATTCCTGTGAACCACTTTCGATGCTGCCAGTTTCGTAATTGCGAATCGCAACTGCAAAATCCCGCGCGTCAGCATTCGGAACTTAAAATTGTGCTTAGTTTTGCACAATGCCCATTCAAATCCCGCGCCAGCCCGGGATCCCGGAATCCCGCAAACACATTCCGTACGTGTTACGTCCGTTTTACCGCTTATATTGTTAATTTGTACATTGTTCCGCTCTGTAAGATATTTCGAAGACCTTTTGCAATTCTGTTGTTTGCCTGTTCTGGTAATTTGAGTTGGAAATGTGTGCCATTTTGTTGATTATGTATTTAAACCTGCTTAATTATCATAACTTGCTGTGAGTACAACGTATATCAACGACTTACCCCTAATTAGGAACCTTTCATGACAAGCTTCAGCTGTTTTCAGTATTCATGTTTCTTTGTATACATCTCAGAACCTGAAGTTTTGAAATACATAATCTAATTTTATTTAAAAAAAAAATCCATGACAGAATTCAATCTAGAGAAATAAATGCAATTAAGTTGGCTAAGTCGGTAACCTAATTAATATGCAACAGATTTCTTCAAATGCTAATTTTTTATCTAAAGTTGAATTACTCGTAGTATTTAAAACATAGCAATATAAAGAACGTGGTAGATTATTGAGAACCATGTATCTAACAGATTACGTATCATATTATTATTATAAGTGCATTTTGTATGAACCATCGCACTATACAGGCGGGCCGCACCGGGCCGCACCGGGCCACACCGGGCTGCACTGGGCCGCACCGGACCGCACCGGGCCGCACCGGGCCACACCGGGCTGCACTGGGCCGCACCGGAGCGCACCGGACCGCACCGGACCGCACTGGGCCGCACCGGGCTGCACAGGGCCGCACCGGGCCGCACCGGGCTGCACTGGGTCGCACCGGGCCGCACCGGGCTGCATTGGGCCGCACCGGCCTGCACTGGGCCACACCGGACCGCACCGAACCGCAACGGGCCGCACCGGGCTGCACTGGGCTGCACTGGGCCGCACCGGACCGCACCGGACCGCACCGGGCCGCACCGGGCTGCACTGGGCCGCACCGGACCACACCGGGCCATACCAGGCCACACCGGGCCGCACCGGGCCGCATCAGACCGCACCGGGCTGCACCGGGCCACACCGGGCCGCACCGGGCCGCAGCGCAATGCACTGGCAGATCGCTCGCCAGGCGTATTTTTGTGGCCGCTATCATGCGGTTTCATGCTGCCTGCCTGTAGCGGTGTATGCGATAGTTTATACAAAATATATGAAAATGATGAAGGAGGAATTATGCAAATGAAATATGCGCTTAGTTCTAATTACTCTTCAAGTTGTCAAAACTTCCAACATAACTATAAGAACAACTGCACGACCAGCCCGTCGCAGCAGTCCCGCCACTCGTGCCCGTCGCAGCAGTCCCGCCACTCGTGCCCGTCGCAGCAGTCCCGCCACTCGTGCCCGTCGCAGCAGTTCCGCCACTCGTGCCCGTCGCAGCAGTCCCGCCACTCGTGCCCGTCGCAGCAGTCCCGCCACTCGTGCCCGTCGCAGCTGTCCCGCCACTCGTGCCCGGTGCAGCAGTCCCGCCACTCGTGCCCGTAGCAGCAGTCCCGCCACTCGTGCCCGTAGCAGCAGTCCCGCCACTCGTGCCCGGTGCAGCAGTCCCGCCACTCATGCCCGTAGCAGCAGTCCCGCCACTCGTGCCCGGTGCAGCAGTCCCGCCACTCGTGCCCGTAGCAGCAGTCCCGCCACTCGTGCCCGTCGCAGCAGTCCCGCCACTCGTGCTCGTCGCAGCAGTCCCGCCACTCGTGCCCG
The DNA here is from genome assembly GCA_947568875.1 of Fissipunctia ypsillon. Classification (NCBI taxonomy): domain Eukaryota; kingdom Metazoa; phylum Arthropoda; class Insecta; order Lepidoptera; family Noctuidae; genus Fissipunctia; species Fissipunctia ypsillon. Next base: position 696,338 of record OX387662.1, read on the forward strand.
TAGCAGCAGTCCCGCCACTCGTGCCCGGTGCAGCAGTCCCGCCACTCGTGCCCGTAGCAGCAGTCCCGCCACTCGTGCCCGGTGCAGCAGTCCCGCCACTCGTGCCCGCCGCCCAACGATGTACAACAGCTCGGTGATACTGAATTATGTAAATGATGCTTCACTTCCGCGTGTAACCGAGATTGTTCCCGATCGTCTCCATTGTATGTATCCGCCGAATTAAGGCGTTTCCTTTATACGATTAATGATGATTGATGTTACCTTGTTTCCCGCGTGTTTGGGAAGCGGGAATGCATGCTTATGTTGTTTTGTTAAACTAGGGTGGAATGTGCGAAATTATACTTCTATATGTGTTGTTAAAGAGAATGAGCAATTAGTATAAAATCGAAGCATACTGAGCCTATACTTTTTCCACTGCTGGGACACAGGCCTCCTCTCGGCGAGAGCAAAGGTTGGGCCGTAATCAACCACGCGGGCCCAGTGCGGGTTGGTAGATGTCACATGTTTTCGAATTTTTGATTCTAGGACATGCCGGTTTCCTCACGATGTTTTCCTTCACCGTTTTGAGAGCAGTGTTGATGAAATGATTTACACAAAGTAAGGCGTCTGTCTTTGCCCAGCAGTGGGACAATAATGGCTAAAAAAAATGCGCCTGCCTGGGTTCGAACCTACGACCTACTTACTAGATACTTGTGATTTCATCGTCTCAAGATTGTGGAAATTAGGAAGTGATTAATAAATGATAAATGATTTTATTTCTGTAAGTAGGTTTATACAAACACTTTTACACGTCAAAAATATTTCAACATCATACGAGTATTATACCTAATACAACTCCTACACAGATTGCAAGCGTAACGGACATAAATACAGCAGTGAACGTTTACTATTTGATCATTTACAGTTCTATAAGCTGGCAAAATATGTAAGGCAATTTATGTCAAAATGCGTCGACAGTACGTGAATAATTATTACTACTTCATCAGCAAGATCGTGTATGAACATTATTCTGTGGTGGCGCCTGCAACCTTTGTGTTGGCATCATGCACTTCATGCAACAGATTGCCAAGCGTATATCTCAGGCGCTTACGACTGGCGGTGCTTCACTCCACAAAATTAGTTAAGGCGAAAGCTCCAGGTGTCCCGGAAAATACAAATTTTCTTACGTTTTTTGCAATTTGTAAGTCAGTATTAGGTTGTATGTTGATCAAACTATGGTTGGCGACCGTAAAAAGTATATATTTACATAATTATAATCATTAAAGTCATCAATACAACTGTTTAAGACCAGGTGATTCTATTCAATGACTATTTCATGAAATCTTGACAATTAGGATAATACAAACTTATGGAGTTGTATTACTGGTTTTGATGATTATAATTCTGTAAATGCATATTTGTTACGGTCGCGAATGATACTTTAATGAACATACAACTTAATACTGACTTGCAAATTGCAAAAACATATTAAGAAAGTTTGAATTTCGCGGGCTACCTGGCGCTTCCCCCTTGAGGAGAACTTGTACCTCACATTTTTATATGGTCTTGGATACTTACTTTTTTCTAAAAGGATGAACATCGGTCCGCATATATTTCTGTCCTAAAAGTTAGTAATATGATTAAAATAGAACGAAGTGTTATCAGGATTAAAAGAATTGTTCAGCATCAATATTTTCTTCGCTTTATTGAGCAACAAGCTCCCGTGCCTCAAGACTAGACATTCTGAAACATCAGATCAGCCGCCAGACAATATGATAAAGGCAATTTGCTTGAATTATTCAGCAAATTTACGTTATGTTGTACCAGGGCCAGATTTAAGGGAGGGCAACCGGGGCAAATGCCCGGGGCCTCTACAAGAGAGGAGCACCCACATAAATTGTACTTATTAAAAAAAAAGTTTTATAAATCCAAATTATACATACCTTGATCATCCATTTTACAATAAAAATATATTCAGTTGAATAAATAGTTATTTTATATAAAAAATTCATTTATTCGATTTAGGAGTATTTTTAATTTATTCAGTAATAATTCTCTTTAAATAACAGTATTTTTATATTATTTACATGAATATCAAGGATTTCAGACACGATTTAATGCGACTTAATCGGAAACTTGATTTTTAGGCGATATAGCTTATGCCATAGTGCTTCGCGCTCAAGGTATGCAACATATTCTGACACAACGAAAGAGTATACGATTTGAAAACTTAGTCATTTTAATTTTATATGATTTTAATATACAGAGTCAAATTACATTAGCTAGCAAAACTCCATAGACGTGATGGGTATCGACATCAAACATGATAACATGAAAATAAATAAATTTGATTTGATTTTTTATGGAGCCAATAGACCGCAGTTGGTGTAGTGACTTGAAATATTAGTTTAAAAATATTATTATTTTATGTAAACTTCACAGACGTCATGGGTATCGATATCTAAACACGACAAAACAAAATAAAACAGATTTTATCAATTCATACTTCAAGTGACAACACTACCAGCGGTCGTTGACCCCAAAAAAAACATCAAATCTTTTTTATTTTCATTGTCTTACTGTTTGCGGCCGTTGGTCGGTTCGTGATCTCGTCTCGTTCGAGCGATCGCGCTGGTGACGGGCCTTACTCCGGGAGGATTTCAGCGAAATCATCAATGATTTTTCGTTGAAGAAACCTCGAAAAGTACCATTCGTAGATAGGCTATAATGTAAAATGTACTATTTAATATCTAATATGTTTGCTGAAAACATTTCATTGGTCTCGCAATTTGTCGCAATAAATTATTGAAACACTTGCAAGAAAAATACTATTTATCCTATTTGAAAAATAATTAGGGGCCTCCGCTCTTTTATTACCCCAGGGCCTCCACACCTCTAAATCCGGCCCTGCGTTGTACAAGGTACACGTGTCGGTAATGTAGTTACTTAATTAAAAGCTGTTTCATAAATACGTCTCCATTAATAAAAGATTTTCAGAATGAATATTGACATTATTTTTATTGTATCCGACATTAAGTTCCTTGTTACACAAAGTACGAAGTAACTCAATAGTACTGACAATACATTTTATAAATTGAAGTAGTTTTTCGTGTCTGCCAATGTGACAGCACTGTTCATCTAAACTGTGCAACAGATTTTAATGTGGTTTCCACCATCATTTAGAGAATTTATTCCGGAAGCTTTCATATAATTAAGAAATCTCGATGTTATTGGAGATCGTTAAAACCAAACGAAGCAGGGGCGCGTCGGTAGCCATTTACATTTCGATAATACAGTGTCAGCATCCTGGTATAGAATTAAATAGACGTAATAATGTAAGATTAATCAGTAAAGTCAAAAGAAAATTCTAAAAGCAAGCAACAGTGACACAAACATAAATAAGTCTAGTACTATCTTATTTGTGAAGCAGAAAACTTCTTCTACTTTTATATGTGCTAGAAAACATGTTTAGCTAAATAATTCGCCTTTTACCCCATTGGCATGATTTAGTAGAAAGTATGAAAAGGTTCAACAACAGACACACTTCCCTACAGTCGCACAGACCCGCATCTCCGTCGACATTAGTATTCCCTCCACTCGCGACAAATAAGTTAACCTAACATAAACATATCATCTACTTGCGGCATTCCGCAGCTCGCAAAGATTCGCTCTCACACGTAGCACGTCGTAGCCGCGTAGCCACGTAGCACTGCTACGCCGTAGCACAGAGCGATTGAAAAATTACTTCAGAAGCCCAATTCCCGTAATTAAAAACGTTCAAACTAGATTTTCGCAATCTCATCTCAGCGACAATCAAATGTCAATAACTTGTCAAAATTGTAGGGAAAATAGAGGTATTTTTGACAAATTGAGACTGAGATCAGACTGTGAACGTTCTTAAAGTTACGAGAATTGCCCATCTAGGCTCTGTATGATATCGTTTGAAGTGCTCATATTATAACTATTGGAATTAAATAAATAAATGAAATTTTGAATTCAAGTGATTTGTGCTGGGTTTTGTAACATTTCTTGAAATTAGCTTAATAGGGATGTTGCCTGGGTAAAAAAAAGAAATTTTACTTAGTCTATCAGTCAGATAATAAAAAAATATCAGACACGTATTTTTTACTTTATCATATTAATTAATAATTAACGTTGGGGAGTGGGGGTCGCTACGTCACAACTCAGTATAAAATCTAGCAAGGCGTGGCATCATGCCACATTTTAACTCAATGTACCGCCGTAATCATTTGATTAAGTTAAAAAAGGAAAAAATAAGCGCCCAATAGTTTTTAATAAATTTACCTGATGGACAAAAAAATGTTTAATCATCATCACTATTGTTTTAACGATAGGAAATTTAACACAACGTCCTAAGTACCTGAGAAATGTGTACTTGGTTTTATTTATACAACCTATGATTGTATACCGTTTGTTTTTGTTTGTAATGGATGGTACTTGTTTTTGATGACTATACATTCTGTAACTGTTCTTAAACTGCGATTAGGATTTTTATTTGTTTCACAGTTCAGACTCATATCCGCCCACAGATAATTATTCTCATTGACATTTGAAACACAAATTATTTATTTATTTATAATATATGTAGTCCTTACAAAAATATTTTAGGCACACATTTCAAGGAGAATGCCAGGAAATGTATGGAAACTGGAACCCGCTCCAATAGGAATAAATGATATATCATTAGAAAGGTATTAAGATTTATTACAAGAATTTCAATGGCCTTTGTCTTGATTCCTTGTCCGATCGGGTACAGGGTGGAAGTTGACACGAGGCAGGAAGGCAAGCTGCCTTAACCGTTGTAGCTACGCGAAGAAGTTCTTAGGAGACCATCCTTAACTTTTTGAGTAATTGCTAACTGCATTCACAGATTTATAGAAAATCGTAATTCTTACATTTTATTTTTATGATGCCAATCGATGCGGTTTCGTATAATAATTCTAGGACCCTTTAGGACCAAGTGAGGTTAGAAAAGTCACAAATCGCGAGACACTTTTCCTACACCTACATTTCGTAGTGATCTTATCCACGATTTTTTACGACGTTTGTTATTAATTATTTACATATTTAAGAAATGTATTGTTTACATATTTAAGAAATAAGGCTGGAGCTGTAAATCCCGCATGCCTGGAGTAGGTACCCCAGGTACCAAGTAATTGATATTATATACACAGTACAGTACAGTGAGTACAGGTATCAACAGTACATGTGGAAACAGTGCGTTTTCTAGTTAAGCATGTATGTACTGTTGTTATCATGATTATAAGACTTAACAATAGTACTTTCTAGCTATTACATGTCGTAGAACCACGGACTGGATTCAACCACGTAAGAGCAAAACATCGTCACTAATCCTGTAATCAGGTACATCTTCCAGTTCATTTTCCTTTTAAATTTCTTTTGGATAAATATACTATTATTGTGTTAATATTCGCTGCAGAAAGTCTGCCAGCTTCATTTAGTATGTTCTCAAATAGATAGCTTGTTGTTCAGTGTGATAGCTCGGGAAATCCAAATCGCTTGTCTCAAACCTAAAAGCTCTTCTAGTATTCAACCGAAAAAAGTAACAAAATCCTAGAGATAGCCGGAGTCAACAAGAAAATCTGAACTAACTTAATCTAATCTAACCGGAGTCCAGAGTGCGAATACCTAAACAGTCGCATAATAGAAAGGAACGAAGCGCAGTCATACACCGACTGGTTTTTTTTCCGCCATTGTAACTGCCACTCTCATGAAGATCGGAGACGCTACACTCGAAGTTGTGGACGATTATGTTTACCCAGGACAAACTGTCCAGTTAGGTAGGTCCAACTTCGAGAAAGAGGTCAATCTTCGAATCCGACTCGGCTGGTCATCGTTCGGGAAGCTACGCAATATTTTTTTTGTCCCACATACCACAGTGTCTCAAGACGAAAGTCTTTGACTAGTACGTGTTGCCAGATGAGCTATGGCACCGAAACGTCGTGGTTGCTCACAATGGGCCTCATAAGAAGGCTGAAGGTCACCCACACGGCAATGGAGAGGGATAAGCTTGGCTTTTCCCAACGTGATCGAATCTGAAATGAAGAGATCCGTAGGAGAACCAAGGTAATCGACGAAGCCCAAAGAATTGCCAAACTTAAGTGGCAGTGGGCAGGGTACATTGCTCGCAGAACAGATGGCCGACGGGGACGAAATGTTCTGGAGTGGCGACCGCGTACTGGAAGACGTAGCGTTGTAGGCCTCTCACAAGGTGGACCGATGCCCTGGTGATGGCCGCAGGAGTCCGCTGGATGCGGGAAGCACGGAACCGGTCGAAGTGCGGTGCTTAGGTGACGTCTTTCGACTGAAATGATGATGATAATGATTAGATTTGCTTTAAAATGCTGATAAAAATTACGAAGTACACTAACGTTAAATTAAACAAGATTTTAGTTCTAAAATGAATACGTTCTTAAAATAAAGCATGTACTACTAACCGATATACAATTAATAAATATTTGGAATGTCAAACAACGCTGAACCATCTTCCATACGAAAATATTTACGAGCACTGTTGCTAAAGTGCCAAAGAGCTAAATAAAACAAAACAGACTTTTGATAATTACTCAATTAATAATGTAGTTTAGGTAAAACTACTAATAAGGTCTTTTATACATCAAATAGAGAAACGCAAAAATGCTGAAGCATTGTCAAACGAGCGTCAATCACGTAAGCGACATCAACTTTAGAAACGTCAACATAACGTCACTTCAAACCATGATTAAATAAAAAAACAAGAAAATTTGTGATGCTGAAGCGCCAAAGAGTGCTCATAACGATGCGAAACGTAGACTTATCGGCACAGAAAAAAATCCAGTTTAACAGTGTATAGAGGCATGATGAACAGGGTGTAAAGTTTATTTGTCCTCCATAGAAAAGGGAGGATCCTCCAACCAGACGGGTAGGCAACTGCCCGACGGTTGATGTTGGGATCTTGTATATATGACAGTCGCGCGGTAAACCCTGCATGCAAGGCCTGCCTTAGATGCGTAGTTTGCATGTGGCATTGTAGATGCTGCCACAAGTGATACATATGACGGAGAAGGTACATCTCTCTAGTTATCGTCAGTCATATTTTAACTACTGTGGGCGTGCTATGGATAGTGTTGGTTATTGCGCAATAGAAAAACCGTTTGCAGTTCAAATCAAATTAAAATTCATGACCTAATTAATTCCACTAGCTATTCACACACTCTACAGGTACCCGACACAACTATACGGGACGCGCGACAGTTTCAAAACGTGTTCACTGCTCGACAGCCACCGACAAACTCTCGACGTCGACGTTGACGAGCGTAATGTTGTAGACTCTGTCCGACGCCGCTTGGTGGCGCTGGGATCCCGATTAGTCAAATGACGATTAACGTATTTCCGACATATTAACTCAATATCGACTAAAGTGGCGCTTTAACCATTTTACCTTTCCACTGTCGATATACTTTATTGTACACCAGAAAATACACAGCAAAAAATAAATTGAACACTACAAAACATACAGCCTTATCGCTTTCTGCGATTTCTTCCAGGCAACCAAACAATACAATACACACAATACAACAACCACAATTTATTATCTTCGGTAACAAAACATCAAGCCGTAGAAATGTTTTGTAAACTCATATAATAGGCTAATGAAAAACAAGTCAACTGTCAACTACTTTTTTAGCTTCATTGAGGAAAAATACCATTCTGTCTGGTGTCAAGGCTAATTTAAAAAATTGAATTTTGATTTAACCACGATGCAGCGTCTAAAGTATACATAAATAAAGTAATCAACATTATATTGACCCAGCTACAAGATACACATTAATGGCTTTTATCAACCAATAAAAGTGACATTATCTTTTTCAACGATTATCACGAATAATAAGTATCTAGATAATGTTGGAAGAATTAAATAATAAATTAGATTAAAAACTAGAACTACTGGTTTCATAAGTAGGACGGTCGTGTGCAGCGATGGAGACCAAACAACTGTTGATATTGTGCGCGGCTGTAGCGAGTCTGGTGCACGCTGGGAACCATGAGGCCTACTCCGGGTATGACTTTAATTAATAAAATATAATCTTTTTATACGCTTTTAATTTATTTTGGGCAAGTTTGAGAAGCCAGGCAAGAACTCGCTGCCACTCGCTGAAGTTATATTAGTAAATGGAGTTAGGAGTATTATTATCCTTTCATGATTTCCACTTTCTTTGATTTCACAAAGGTAAGCTCAGCGATCTCATCATGTTTAAAACCACCAAACAAGGACCAAAACCCACCAACCAAAAACAAAAAAACCACCAAAACCAACCACCACCATAAACCATAACCAATAAAATACCATTATTTTTTGGAATTTAATGACCTGAATACTGAGCCTTTAATGACCTGAATACTGAGCCTTTAATGACCTGAATACTGAGCCTTTAATGACCTGAATACTGAGCCTTTAATGACCTGAATACTGAGCCTTTAATGACCTGAATACTGAGCCTTTAATGACCTGAATACTGAGCCTTTAATGACCTGAATACTGAGCCTTTAATGACCTGAATACTGAGCCTTTAATGACCTGAGTACTGAGCCTTTAATGACCTGAATACTGAGCCTTTAATGACCTGAATACTGAGCCTTTAATGACCTGAATACTGAGCCTTTAATGACCTGAATACTGAGCCTTTAATGACCTGAGTACTGAGCCTTTAATGACCTGAGTACTGAGCCTTTAACTACAACTATCAGAACTAATTTTTATATCACAACATTTAGTAGCCAACACTAATCTGTCAATTAAAAAAATTGGCACTCAAAGATCGCCCATGATGCCTTCTTCTTGAAGATGAACCACTCCATGTTGCAGGCACACGGTGCACGGGGTCGTGCTGCGCAACTCGTCGGACGCGGCGCTGCTGCAGCGGCTGCAGGCGCAGCTGGAGCTGGACCTGTGGCAGCCGGGCGCGCCGCGAGAGAGGGACGCGCTGCTCATGGTGGCGCCGCACAACGAGGACAAGCTCTTGAAGGCGCTGGACGATGAAGGCATCGCGCATTATGTGCACGTGGATGATGTTGCCAAGTCAGTTTAAGATTTGTGTTTGATTTTATAGTTTTGATTCAAACATTCATTAAATGACTAACTGACTATACAAATAATATAAGAACAAAAGACACTTCAGTGTCGAAGTACTCGTCCTCATCGCTATCATCCGGGAATGTGCCCAGAAGACTGGCAGCATTGCCATATCTATGGCCAAAGAACGAGCTAGCCTTTTGGTCACGTGTTGTGTCGACCAGACGGCGGGAAACCTTAAAAAGCAAACGCGCACTCGGGCGCATATCCCGAACGTTTTGACTCCAAACAGCTCAGAACTGTAGTTATTTACAAGGTTTAGTACCTATTGTAAATACATTAACATTCATTTAAATTACTAAAAATACTAGCTGTGCCCCGCGACTTCGTTCGCGTGGATGTCATAAGATACACAATATACTAAAATAACAGCCACATTTTAATAAAACTCCCTCGTCCCCCGACCCATCGCCAACCATCGCATTGAATCGCTCGCCCGCGCTATTACTTCGTTTTCGCTTAGTGTTCTTTCTGACTTTTTTCTTTTTGCTCGTCTCCTAAGGGTCGTAGCGTGATGTTAAATAGCCTATAACTATCCTCGAAAATTGGGCTACCAATTGCAAAAAAAAAAATTATCTGAGTATTGGTTCATAATTTCATGGGTTTAAATTTTATTGCGCGGAACCCTACTTATTTTTTCTAAAATAAATGTAGCCAAGATACCCACCGTAACATCAGCTATCTGCCAATAAAATCGGTCTAGCCGTTTCGGAGATAAGCCGGAACAAACAGACAGATAGACAAAAATGTTAAAAATTGCTTTTTTGTTGCATGCATTTAGTAAAAAGTTGTTATTTTGACATTACAAAGAGACACTTCAATTTTATTTATTTGGATAGAGTTTAAATGTTTAGATTATTGGTATTATTTTCGGTTGCCGCAACCAATAATATTTGTAATAATTTCAAAACCAAAAACGTTTTGCAATATAATAATTCAATGAATCATTCGAACGTCAAAACGAACACGAAAAAGATTAAAGATTCGGTAGATGAAATATCATCTACACGCTGCCAAAAAGTTCTACTCATTTATAGTGGTCTAAAATAATTAACTATTTTCTTTCACAGAGCCATCGAGAAAAATAATGAAGAGATATCAATGTGGAAGAGTACTAGAGAGCACAGGATGGTGTTCCAGGATTACTTGCGATATCCGGAGGTAGGGTATTCTATGCCTTGTCTAGTAGCTTGACAATGCGATGACAGTAGGTGACAAGGACCAGCGACAATAGCGTCGTCAGAAATTTAGTTATTTAGTGGTGTATCGTCTACGTGAAGTATATTAACTGATTCAAAGTAGACGTGTGGTTTGGTTGTAGCCTTATTAGAAACACATCGCCAATATATCCACTATTATTAAACACACAAATAAATCTATTTTAATGAAAGCTGTGAAATAGTAACTGTGTCCCCGAATAACGCTCGTCATCCAAAGTTTGTGAGATTGAACAAATGGAATATCCTCGCAATCATTATTTAGTTGCTAGTTAAGAGCGTTCGTCCCACGCGGGCTGGCAACGTCGCATTTGTAGAGATTTTTCGTGATTATTTTATTAAATTTCAATCAAAGTACTAATTTTTTTCGACCAAGTACTAGATCTCTAAGTTCACGTCAATCAGTCCACCGTAAATTACCGTTTGATACAAATATCCCAATACCTACCAAAAAAATATGATGTATTACTGGTTTTATCCCTACGTTCAGCGCTTCGTATCCAGTGTTTCTACCGGAATAATTATTATTTATCTTTATTTACCTTCTCTTTCAGATCGACGCATACTTGGAGAGAATAGCTGCACAGTATCCCAACTTGGTGACTCTGGTCAATGCCGGGAAAAGTTTCGAAGGTCGAGATATCAAGTACTTAAAGGTTAGTTTAGTTTATTTATTAATCATTATCACAATTATAGGTCATTCATACAATGTCATTCAGTAGTATTTAAGTTAGTAAAATCACAACCATCATACAAAAACATAAACAAATAAAATTGTTACCACATAATAAGTAATTCGATACACATAATAAGTAATTCGATACACATAATAAGTAATTCGATACACATAATAAGTAATTCGATACACATAATAAGTAATTCGATACACATAAAAGTTTAAAAAGAAATAACAAAAATAAATTATCGTAATAGAATAAAGTGTAATGTTCAAATTCACATAGTTTTAATATACTTTGATGCAAAATAAAACCACTTCAAAATATAACCTCAATCGTTGAAGATTTTACCCTTTTTATTTAAAAATTAATTGGTATTAACACGACAAGGTGTATATATTTGTTCTATAGTTCAACTGGTTTCGATTTTTATTTATAATCTTTTGTGTCACGTAGTAACTCTTTGCTTCTCAGAATTTGCCAGGATTCTATACAAACTTGCATTTTTTGTTTTGACGACGACTTTATCGCTTAGCATTTTTTTAAGAATCTAGGCTTTTACAGATTAGACAATTTTAACATTAGTTCAATCTTGGACTTACTATTTACTGCTATGTATGTCAACTAGATATCAACAACCAACTTTAATGATCCAAGCAAGCCGATCTACTTCATGAACGCAATGATCCACGCGCGGGAGTGGGTGACCACCCCGGTGGCGCTGTACTCCATCTACAGGCTGGTGGAGAACCTGCGGAGTGAGGACAGCGACCTGCTCAGCGATGTGGACTGGATCATCATGCCGCTCGTCAACCCTGATGGATATGAGTTCACGCACACTGATGTGAGTAAATACAGTGTATAATACTCATCACTCAGGCGCAACACATCCACTGCTAGACAAAAGCGTCGGCAGAACGGTCATTCCTGTGCTACTAACATTCTACGGATTCTCGCAACCTTTACCAGGTCACCGGTGCACATTGTGGAAGGCTAGCTACACATCGAAGTAGTCTTGTAATAGTATAATGTATTAATCAATGTAAATTTCAGACTCGTCTCTGGCGTAAGACAAGATCATTCAACCCGGCAGTCAGCAACATCTGCTACGGAGTCGATGGCAACAGGAACTTCGACGTCCTCTTCGGTACCTCAGGAGTCTCAAGCGATCCTTGCAATTTAACCTATCCTGGCACCCACGCCTTTTCGGAGCTAGAGACCCAGTACGTCAGGGATATACTCCAGGAATATTTGAACAGGATTCAGATTTATATGGACATACACAGCCATGGGAACTGGGTGCTGTTTGGTTATGGGGACTATAGTCTGCCATCCAATGCCGCTCAGCTGCACCACGTCGGTGCCACCATGGGAGCTGTCATGGATGCGCTGAAGCTGCCACAAGCTGATTTTTACCGCGTAGGGAACAGCGCGACTATTCTGTACGGTAGCTCGGGAAGTGCCCAGGATTACGGTCAGGTAATTTTGCTCATTCATACATTATTTAACAGGAAAATATGAAGAATATTTTTTATCTTTTCTATTTACTAGCGATGAATCAAAATTTTATTTTATTTAAATCCCTTAATTGTTTAGCCATTTATGCTCAATGAATAATCTTTTACATATGCACGATAATTATATATTTTTAATCCTGCAACAATCCACCAACAGTGTCCCAAATAATATTGATTCAATATTTGGTTAATAAACGATCATTCGTCGTACAATCTACAAGGTGGAACAGGACGATTGACATTCCTTTAAACCACGTAAAGAGAATCGTGTTCTTTACCCGTATACAAAAAAAAAACAATCAAATCCAATGAATACTTTAGCCACAGGAAATTATTTTTCATTTTCTTTTTTTTCAACATGATGTAGATCTGAGTCCGTAATAATAGGTAAACATAGCCGCCGCCGCGCCCCGCACCCCGCACCACACCGTTGGTCAGTGACTTTGCGTAGATAAAGCGTGTTTACTTTTTATGCAGTTGATTCTGCTATTTATTTTGTTTGAAAACTGCATTTTTTAAATTTTCCATTAACTAATAATCTTCGTGTTTTAAAATGTTTCGATGGACTAGTACTGTGCTCGTTTTAGTTTAAGTTTCGTACGTCCAGATCCACATTGTATAATCTTATCTCTCGGACTTTATTGTGATTTTGATAACAATGTTATCATGGACACCGAATTCTACTGATTAATTGTATACACATACTCTGAGCACGTATGATATGCATGGCGTGTGTCGGTGGACCTGTGATAGATATATTCAGAACGACTCATACATAATTGGCATGGTCGTCGGGGCTATCATATGATCCCCCCATAATTTTTTTACGATAGTTGAAAATGTATATCTGCCAGATAGTGGCTGATTATGATGCAATTATAGGATAGTAATTTCCTTTCAACTTCTAAGAAATTGTGAGAAATAAAGTAATTGAAACACAAAATACCGACAACGACTACGGAAGATTAATTAATAAAACTGCCAATAAAACTAGCTTCGATAGAGGAAGGAAAAACAAAAGCCGGGAAATTGTTCGAAAGCAGATGCTTAGATAAACGTAGCGTGTCGCTCAATGACGCGGATCCGAGGAATGCGAGCGTGAAGCCGGGACGGAGCAATGGCGCGGCGTGATCGGCGCGGACATTACCGTGAGCCACGTACGATCACTGTAATGAGGATGTTCGGTGTTTGGGGCTAGAAGCGATGCCTATTTGTTAGCTACTAGATAGTAGGGTTGTCTGCCATCTTTTGTTTTTCGACTTCTTTAAACTTTTAGCGTTTTTTTTTTTATTATGATTGTTGACGGCTATACTTACATGCATAATTTGAACCCTGTTACACGACACTTAAACATAACTGGCAAAATGTGGTAATAATAAACACTTCTGTCTAGATCTGGCGTTACTATATTATGCAATTTTATGTGAGTTAACTGCCCATAATTCCTTGCAGAAGGGCAGTGATATGATGATATTCTATTTATTTCTACTTCTAGTTCAGTATATTTGTCTTATCTCAGGTGGTTGGCGTTCCTTTCTCGTACACCCTGGAGCTGCCCGGCTATGGGTACGGCTTCCTGGTGCCTCCGCAGTTCGTGGACCAGATCAACGAGGAGACGTGGCAGGGCATCGCGGTCACAGCCAGACTCGCGCGCTCCTACTACAGGGCGCGGTACAATGCAGCTAGCACTACTGCTGCTCCTGCTACTGCTGCCACTACTACTGCCACTACTGCTGCCACTACTGCTGCCACTACTGCTGCCACTACTGCTGCCACTACTGCTGCCACTACTGCTGCCACTACTGCTGCCACTACTGCTGCCACTACTGCTGCCACTACTGCTGCCACTACTGCTGCCACTACTGCTGCCACTACTGCTGCCACTACTGCTGCCACTACTGCTGCCACTACTGCTGCCACTACTGCTGCCACTACTGCTGCCACTACTGCTGCCACTACTGCTGCCACTACTGCTGCCACTACTGCTGCCACTACTGCTGCCACTACTGATGCCACTACTGATGCCACTACTGCTGCCACAACTGCTGCCACTACTGCTGCCACTACTGCTGCCACTACTGCTGCCACTACTGATGCCACTACTGATGCCACTACTGATGCCACTACTGCTGCCTCTACTGCAGTTCCTGCTACTGCTGCTGTGGTTTCTTAATATTAGGTCTAAAAAAACGTTTTAGATGATTTTATTATTTTTATATTGAAATATTATTTAATTTTTTTATTTTTATGTTTTCTTTTTTTTGGCCGAAGTATTTTTTGGAGTGTGGTTACATCATAGGTACAGAAAACACAATAACACAATGTTTACAACATGAAGGATAACACTATCACGTACTTCCATTTACCTATTAGTACCAATTCATGACGTAGAATAGAAATTTTCTAACAGTGTTAACTTTTTAACAGTGCTTAATTAGTAATGTATGGATAATCAACAAAACCTAATATCCACCATACAGTTTACAAATCAAACCAACTGAACGTCGCATTGGAGATACCACAGAAGACATTAAACCACGTAGGAATGAGGCAATACTTTTGTTGCCGATGGTATAATAAGGAGCTGAGGAGAATCCTTATTGTTTTTACGATTTGATGCATTCTCTTGTTAATCTTACTAGCGTGATTTTAATGTAAAAGTAGCGTATTTTTTTACGCGCGATTATTTTAATGAAATTTTTCATTTCGCTGCAAAATTGAGGGAAAGCTTGAAGACATTATTTAAAAATGTGAAAGATATTTATATTCATTAACGTTTCATTATAAGCGGTGAATTAATTAAATACGTAGAAGGGTTCATCTGATTCAAATTCGAATTCAAAATATTTTATTTTATTTTTATTTGAATTATGTCAAATTTCTCCCAAGATGGCGGCCACGGCGGCTTATGTTTATCAACAGCCGTTCTATCTCGCTTGAAAATAAACCAGTAGGTAACTGATTCCTATAACCCACATTGTAACTCGCAGCGCGGTATTAGTCCGCAGATAAATCTACTCATCTGAATGTTACTGAAACATTTGCTCATAGAACAGTTGACTGGACGTGTGCAGGCTTTGTCATATGATTAATGTTTTAATTTATTAAACGAACAACTGTTATTATAATCGTGTTTTGTTTTGTTTGATATAGCATTATCTCGTTTTGTTCTCGACTGCTAGATTTACGGACGTTTATTGGTGAAAAGGTTTCATTTCTTTTAACCAGCTTCAAAAAAAGGAGGAGGTTCTCAGTTCGTCGGAATCTTTTTTTTTAAATGTATTTTCCCCGATTACACGAAGACGGCTGAACCGATTTGGAAATTTTTTTTTTTTTGGTTTGAAAGGGTATATTTTCCAGATAATCCTATTGTCTGCAGGTCAGGGCCTGATGATGGGATCCCGGAGAAATCGAGGGAACTCTTCAAAGATTATTGGAGCAACTACATATAGAGATTTGGGTATTTTTTTATAGTAACGTATACATTTGCTCTCGGAAAGCACCATTTGGTGTAGTGGAACTGATGATGAAGACCACAGATAGCCACCGGAACAACTTAATAATAATCATTTTACGGGTTGCGATTCGATTACTTTAAAATAATTGCTAAGCAAAATAAGCTCGCAATATGCATATGGTGAAGTGGAGCTGATGGTGAAGTACCAGGAGAACTCCTCAACAATTAACGTCCCTGGACCGGGAAAAGCAATATTTTGTAAAAGGTGATGAGTTTTGTCTTGTCATTAGGCTATTGTAACTTAGATAAATTACAATCCGACCCACTAAAAAGTGAAAAATAAAAAACTTTTTTGCAAAAAAAAAACCTGTGGGTTTTTTTGGAAGTCGGTTGTTTTTTTTTTTTGCAAAAAAGGTTTTTTAAAGTTAAAAAAAAAGTTTATAAAAATGTTTCGAAGTTAAAAGTTAAGTTTAAAAGTTAAGTTTAGTTTAGTTTAAAAAAAGTTTTTTTAAGTTTTTTTTGTGTTTTTTTGTGTTTTTTGGGTGGTGTGCCACCACACCACCATCCACAAACCACCACCAAACCACTAACAGAGTGAAAAATTACTTTAATATCGGAAGTCGGTGACAAAAACCTAAAATACAGATCCAAAGATACCGACTTCCGAAATTAAAGTTATTTTTCACATTGTAGTGTCTTTTTTGGAAGTCGGTGTTTTTTTTTTCAAAAAAGGTTTTACTTGTTTAATTATGAATTAAACGTGACATTTCAAACACTATTGAGCATTTTAGCATTTACTAAATTTTTTATACGCACGAGTTTGATGTTTGCAGTGGTAACTTGTTCTGTTATTTGTGCACTTTAATGCATTGTGCATGTCAATACGAATGATGTTAAACACGGTATATAAACAACGCACTCGATACATTGCAAGTACTCGCAGCGATATCGATATGCACGCGTTGCTGACGCGGACAGTAATTGGATTAGCACTGCACTACACACTGATGTGTAACAATTAACAAACGATGCGTCGGTAAGTTCATTGGGTTTTTAAAAAGTAGTAACTAAACTTCATTCTGTTTAGTTTTGAGTTACTTTCATTTATCATGCAAGGAGCTTATAGTTGAGAGATCTGTCCACCATTCACTATTAGATGCCACTAACACTCCATTGTAAACTTTATTAAGATAATGAAGAACACTTTCAGACTTATTTCATTTTTAAAACCGACTTCAAAAAAAGAAGGAGGTTAATTAATTATGCATTCGGCGAATATATTTTTTTCATGTATTTATACCGATTTCTCTGTGATTACTAGGTTGACTCACGTATTTCCTTTTTCATTTAGTAGAAGTCCCCGTTATTTCATAAAATTTGATTAAGTAGTTTTTGAGTTAGATTCACTAATAGGTTTTTAATCCGGTTTGTGTACATAATAATATGTTGGTGATGTTGTTATCTTCATATAGTAAGTAAAGTAACATGAATTTGCGTGGAGTAGGTACTGTAGAGGCTTTAACCTGACGTGCTATTACCAAGTAACCTTTACGAGATGAAGACAAAAATTAATTTTGAATAATGATAACGGGAAAAAGCAGTGGTTGTCAGATTGGCTGACAAGCTGTGATCTGGTTGTACAGAAATGTATGAAAGAATCCTATGAGCAATCCAATCACTTTTTCCCTAGTTGTAACGCTGCATAGTGTTTAGATAAGTGATATACAAAAAACATACAAACCAAAGCCAGCGACTTATTTAAAACTATGTTTACAACGCATGTTCTCGAAAACAGCGTTTTTCAAGCAGCCAAATTGTGCGGAAAGTGCCACTTTTGCACACTTATGCTTTTTACTTTTCAGTGTTTTTTTTTTTAATTTTTGACTCCGTCGTCAGCCCGACACAAAAAGTTTATATTATTTGAGAAAAGTTTTAAAAATTAGGCAAGTACAGATAAAAGGTACAATAGAAATAATACTCATTAAACGCGTTATTACTATAAATTTAAATTTAGACCACTAAATTAATTTTCAATATAGGTTTAAAGAAGCTTTATTTCTCATAAGAACATGATACAGCTCACTATATGAGATTTAACTTTTAACATAAATATTCTTCGTCTAATGACAAAGCATGCAGATGTAGAATAAGTAAAACCATAACAACAACGTACGAGATCAACAGCAAACAAAGCAAAAGTGTAGCTAGTTACAATAAAACAAGTTAATACAGCTGGCCAATTTGACATCAAGGTACCCTCATAAGTACTGATTATTCACTTGGTGAGGAACACAAACAACGATTAAGAAGCGAACTACTGTATGAATGTGTTTGTGTGTGCTAACATAGTGTGTGCACGTGTTTGTTTGCTTGTGTGTGTTTTATGTGTTCTTATTTTGTATTATTTAAGTGTTTTTTTGTTGGAAGTATTTTATATTGTGTTGTCAGAGTTTTTATGCAGAAAATACTTTTTGCATTATATAATCCTTTAGTTTTTTAATTTTTTATTTGAGACAGGTTTGCTCTTGACTCTAGTCTAGGTCAGAGATGACAGAGACAAAGTCGACGATGGAGCGACCTTACCCAGAAGAAGTCTGTTCACTCTCACTTTGAAGAGATAGGGAATTTATTTTTTTTAAATATTAGTACTTTTGCACTCTTTGATTTCATTTGGCAATTTATTATATAATTGGACCCCCACATATAAAAAGTTCTTTTTATATATTTTACTGTTTCAGGAAAACGCAGAACTACTTTATTTTTATTTATAAGGTTATGGGTGTATGTATTTTTTGTAAGTTTAATGGTTGGTTTATGTAATTTTATCAAAAAAAATTTTACTAATATACAAGTATTGTATAGTTGATGGAGATTGAAAGTTTAGTTTTTTTCTTATAGCTGTTTAGTAGGTGTTAAGAAGTCATAACAATATAACCGTTTAATAATCTTGTTTTGGGTCCTCTGTATGTAATTGAAGTTAGTCTTGGATGCTGATTCCTAAATCTCAGGCTGTGGCTGTGCGTGCGTTCACATAAAAGGCCCTTTTCAGGGCCACATATGTATCAGATTTTTAAATGTTTCTTTATATCAGACGTCACAAAAAAAAACGTTATTTACCTACACAAAATACCTACAATAATGTACCTATCTACCTACCTACTATCTATCTACTTACTTACTTACTTACTTCTAACTTATTTACTTCTTACTATCATATCATATCATAGTTAGTTAGTAACTGTATTCTAGATTAGGTTTTACTAATTAATTGCAGATAGTGCGTTTTATCTTAGGTGGTAAGCAGTTTCCCATTTTGCGAAGAGCTCCAGAAAGTGACACAAGTTTGGCTCTTAGGTGCTCGATACGGGGTTTCCAGGACAGTTTATCATCTAATAGTAGACCAAGATACTTTTCTGTACTGTACTGCTTGTTAGTTAGGTTATTAATAATCAAAGGGGCGTGGGGTGGAAACTTTTTGTTTTTGGCTGCAAATATCGTGTAAGATGTTTTCGAAGTATATTATTAATGGTAAGTAAGTTATGTAGAAACCACTCATTTATTACGTTTAAATCATTTTGCACCTCACGAAGTAGAATAGACTAGTATCATCTGCTTAAAGTGTTAGATATACTGTTAACCCTATCTGATTGATGTTGTTTACATAAATTAGGACTAATGGTGGTCCAGAATAGATCCTTGTGGAACTCCACATGTAATTTTTTGGGAAATACTCTTGTAGTTACCAATTTTAATAATTTGGCATCTGTTTGATAAATAGGATTCAAATAAGTTGCAAGCTGTTCCAGTGATACCCAAGTTTACCCAAGTTTTTGTAATATTTTTGCATAAGAAACAGTATCAAACGCCTTTTTCAAATCAATAAAAATGCCTTAGCCTATATTTGTATTTATATTCGTTACTAGGTCGGTGGCTGCTGACAAGGTGTTTGATTTTGATCTGAAACCATATTTTTGGTCTATTAGGAAGCTTTTCTCATTTAAGATTCAATTAAGCGGTTGTATATAATTTTCTCATCTAGATTTTAGACATCACCCGAAGCACAGAAATTGGCCTATAATTTCTCGTGTCTGTTTTCGTACCCGACTTGAAGGTAGGAGAAACTTTTGCCAACTTCAAGCTATCAGGAAACGTACCATGGTAAAGATATTTACTAACGCAACTAACTAAGGGTGAAAATAAATGGCATTCTTAATATACTTGAATGCTATTGTGCTAATTTCGTCCACACCTGTGCTAGCACAGGTGTGGACGAAACTACTGTTGATACTAGTATCAGCATCCAAATTATCGATAAGTTTAGTAACTTCCTTGATTGTACAAGGTCTAAATTGAGTAAGCGTTTCTGTATGTCCATGTACGTCTTTTTACATAAGTGTGTTACCCGTATTTAAATGGTATCCCGATGGTATCTCATTAGCCAGCTCTGTACCAATAGTGGCGAAATGACCATTCTGTATATCACATATTTTTTCGCCCTCTGTTACACTTTGTGAATTTACTATTAGCTTTGGAGGTAAAGTATTCTTTTTAGTCTTATTCATAGCTAGAAAATTAATAGTTTTCCACATCTTCTTTGGATTGTTGTTACATTTTTGGAATTTGTTGTAGTAGTAACTGTTTTTATCATTATTTTTCTTCTTACTTACTTAATTTCGATCCGCTAAAAACTTCCTATTCAAGATAATATTTGCTTCTTCATTTTTTAACTGTTGGCGCAAGGTATTTCTGTTATCGATCATCTTAATAACTTCTTTGTTAATCTAGTCGTCCTTTGGTAAGTTCATTATTTTTGATTTTTGCTGATACTTTAGTATAAGTTTTCATAGTATATGGCCTCATATTGGATCTTTTGTTTAATATTTTAGTATAACAGGAGAATCAAATACAATTTTTATAGGGCGGAGTTTATCTGCACTATATTTGCCCACCTTGTATATATTAAGGGTTTAGGACAATCTTGATAGGCTTGTGATAGGATCTTGTGAACTTTTTCAGAGTCCTAATTGTTGCCTGTGGAGAGATTGATGACATTTTGCTCATTCAGACCCACCAATATTATGTTCTTGTCTCTTTGAAGTCTACCGTCCATTTTGACAAAAAACTCGTGATGTGCTCCAAAATTTAATTCGGGTTTTCGGTTGTCACTTTTAAGTCGATGTAGCTCAACCTCGATTGCTATAATATTACTTACTTTGAGTAATTTAATGTTCGGTTGTAATATTTTACACGAACTTATGCAGTTTCTTATATTCTTCTGTTAGGTCATCAATTGTTTATTTCAGATCTTGAATATCTTGCTTAATTTCGTTCGACATTTGTACAAAATTTTCAATGTGTTCGTTTATCACTTCCTTTATACAGCCCATTATTTCGCTACGAAATAGGACTAAATCTCTTTTGAAATCATATCCCAGAGTGTGTCGTCTTCTCTTTCTTGAATCTTTGTTAACTCAACCTTCATCATCCTCAAAATTGGACAAATTAAAGGTGGATGAGACACTCACACTCCCGTCAAACATTTGTGTCTTTCTTGGAGTTCACGGTAAATTCATGCTACCTAGCTCTCGAACTAAGCTCACAGAACCCGTTACGGCTTCTTATCTTTCCCGATCGCAGATAAACTGTTTGTGTGGTTTATGTATTTTTTTTTAAATATACTTTTTTTGTAGCAACACAAAAATTTATTTAGTATAGCTTTAATATTTTATACTTCAACGATATTTTATTTAGTACGTTTCAAACATGCCTTCGCACATCCCGACGCTCGACGACTCGTGTCGACATAAACACTCGATTTTTCTCGGTTTTCTTATAGCCGGAGTCAAATGTCATTACTAAGTCATGTAATCAAGGCATAGATTGTAAAGATTACGTAAGACTCTGGTTTTAACTGTAAACTGTGCATCGTAACCAGAACTAATATGAGCACTTTTCAGTGTGTATGAAAGCACTGTATCGCGCCATATAAAACACCAGAGTGTGTGTGAGTGGCGGCCGGCCAGCGCGTGCAGTATCAAATATCGCAGCAGCGTGATCAGCGGTTCACGCGGTGATTAACAGTCGTATTATGTTAATGAGAGCTGCGGGTGCCCACTGCGAAGTGGTTTTTAATGCAATATTATTTTTTTATGTTTTTTATAAGTTCTGGTGCTGGTCACTTAATATCGTGTCCAGCGTGTCGTGTTGTGTGCACGTTACAGGAACTGATGGCTGCTACTGAAGGTACCAAACTCGTAGCCAAGTTATGGGCCGACCCTATCTTGTTTGCCATCGACACGCAAAGAAGAAGATAAGTTGTGAGTGATGTGGTCTTCTGTAGCAGACAGAAGTATCCAACTGCCACCTTGCTACTTAATGTAATCTAGAACGAGCCATAGTCACAACTTTATGAATAACTAGCTGTGCCCCGCGACTCCATGCACGTGGGTGTCGTAAGATACTTATTATACTAAAATAACAGCCACATTTTAATAAAACTCCCTCGTCCCCCAACTCGTCGCGTTGCATCGCCTGCCCGCGTTATTACTTCGTTTTCTCTTGGTGTTCTTTATGATTTTTTCTTTTTGCTCGGTACCTAAGGGTCGTAGCGTGATGTTAAATAGCCTATAACTATCCTCGAGAATTGTGTTACCAAATGCAAAAATAATTTTTCAAATCCGACTTTTTGTTCATAATTTCATAGGTTTTAATATTTTTGCGCGGAACGCTAATTATTTTTATAAAATAAAAGAAATATAAGCTACCCGCCGTAACAATAGCTATCTGCCAGTATAAGTCCTGTCAAAATCGGGTTAGCCGTTTCAGAGATTAGCCGGAACAAACAGACAAGCAGAAAGACAAAAATTTTAAAAATTGCTTTTTTGTTATAAGTACCGTATATACTATCTTATGCATTTAGTAAAAAGTTGCTATTTTGAAATTACAAACAGACACTTCAATTTTATTTATTTGTATAGATGTATAGACTAGCGACCCGCCTCTGCTTCTCACGACTTGACAAAACATCGAGATTTCTTTAATAAAATTGTATTTATAATACACATAATTCTTCCGGAATAAATTTGTATTCTCTGACATAAATTGTGGCCAACTGAAACTGTATTATCAAATTTTAAGGATTCAAAAATCTTCGTCGTTTTTAGAAAACTCTAAGTCTTAACGAACATTTTCTTAGACCGCACCTTTCAACGTAAACAAGCTCAACGTTTACTTAAATATCTTTGAACTAAAACTACTTCAACAACTCGTAAGCCTTATAATGGCAGTGGCGGTGAACGGGCAAGTTCTTTTTACTAAACCCTTGCTTAAGAACTAAAACGTTCAGTTCACACTTTGAGAGAACAGAGCACTGCAAGTAAGACTGAGTTCAGATACGGCGATTAACGTGCAGTGAACAGTCAGTGAGGCGAGCTGCAGGTGGAACTTTATATTTTACTAGCTTCCGCCCGCGACTTCGTCCGCGTGAAATTTCTTGTTCCCCCGACCCACCTCGTCGCATCGTATCGCCTGCCCGCGCTGTTACTTCGTTTTCGCTTAGCACTCGTTCTTAATTTGTTTTCTTTTTGCTCGGCTCCTAAGGGACCTAGCGTAATGTTACATACCCTATAGCTTTCCTCAAGAATTGGGCTATAAAATTCCAAAAGAATTTTTCAAATCCGACTGGTAGTGCTAGAGATTAGCGCGTTCAAACAGTCAATAAAAATAAAGTGTGTAGGTAACTAATAGATTAAGCACATTTTTCATACTTTAATTAAGCATTTTTTACCCGTCGTAATTTCTAAACGAAAGGTCCAATTCAAATAATAAAAAAAAATAATTACATGTGCTTAATCAACCTTGATTATGAAACTATTTATTTGAATAAGGATTAATACCACGTTTATGAAAACACCTTCGTAAATAATGAATTATTTTGTAACAAATTTGATTACCATTAAAAAAGTTATAGTGAGCCAACCTTATAAGATAAACATATGCTATTGGGACTTTTATTTAGAACGTTTTAAGAGAAACATTTCCGTAATACATGATTTCTGCGTAACTTTAACCGTTTACGCAGCGCACGCAACTAAAGCTCTCAAAAGGAAAATTTATCCCCGTTATAAATTTTCCCCGTTTTTTCAATTTGTTTCATTGCTGCCCCGCTCCTATTGGTCACAGCGTGGTGTTATATAACTTATATCCTTCATCAATAAATGAGCTATCCAACACTAAAAGAATTTTTCAATTTGAACCAGCAGTCCCTGAGATTAGCGCGTTCAACCAAACAAACAAACAAACTCTTCAGCTTTATAATATTATAGTATAGATAATAGTATAGATTTGGACAGAAATTAGTTGCAATTTTCTTTGAAGATTATACTAATGACGTGCAATTTTAATCAATATTCCAGTAGGTTGATAAATGGTGCCACTAATCCCAATCGAACTAAAACATTTTTTTCACTTGTCAGTCAGCGCCTTTCTTCATCATCACCGCCAGTTTTGTCCCACTTACTGCTAAGCATTGCGATCTGCTCTTGTGCTATGCTTCCCTGGTCTGTTCTGTTCGATCCAGACCTTACTCGGGGTCCACGCCTGTGTGTTCCCGGCTTGTTACAGCAAGTCCTTGCGAAATATAGCCACCTGGTCAGGTGTTTGTCTCATTAGCAACTTTATCTTTGAGTAAGACCGCTCTTCAATCCCACGATCTTCATTTGTTTCGTGACAATCTCCAAAGGTCCTATAATGACAGTATTAGTATTCGCGCGTGAGGCGCCTCGTTGTGGTCAGTCTCTAAGCGGTTTATAATGTATCGCAGTTCGCGCGAAGTTTCTTGTCGACTTGTAACATGCTGTTGGCTTGCCACAGGCTTGTTGCAACATACGTTTAGAAGTCTCCACGTTTGGCTAGTGATTTGTTTAAAGTTTTAGTTATTAACTTGCCATGTTCGGGGAATAAGTTATAATAACTTACGATTTCTTTAGAAGATTATATTTTATGAATAAAACATATTGTGTAATTTCATATAACATGTGTTTAAAAATAAAGAATTGAATTGATGGTAATGATCTATAATCATGCAGTAAAAAAGCGTGATGATCACTAATCAAAGGTGCATTGTCTGCAGTGTTGAAACTTATCTCCAGTAAATATTAAGCAGCAGGACTTTATTTACTTACAACCTTACAATATTTCACTAGAATTACTAATCCGTCACAAAACGAAAGTACAACAAACACCAATATACTCTCTGAGGCAACAAAAACCACAATAAATGTTAGCCACCATATAACTCAAGAGGTACTTCAACAGCAAGCGTAGAGACACTTTATTTAAGAGAACCAGAAGGTCCACTCCATATAAAACCTTGCCACATCCAAGGGTTTTTTGGTACTTTTACTGACACATATCTCACAAAATGACACAGATGAATGACAACCATAGAAGTGGCGATGACGTAAATCAATCAAACCGTGATAAAAATTCATTGCTAATATCGCTGACATAAAATGTGCAAAGCAGGATTCACATACAATTGAAACAGCTCTTCTTGAAAAAATTATAATGGGTTTTCTGTAACTCCCTGTTCTGTGACACACTCTAGCTGCCAAACGTGAGCTCGAACCGGCTTGCCAAGTGTTAAGGAAGGTGTTCTGGCAATTTGTGCAGCCGCCGTGAAGCCAATTAGTCAAACCTTTCGTGAGAGAACACACTCATTTACAGACCCACTGTATGTACCACAAGTACCCACTGTATGTACCACAAGTACCCACTGTATGTACTAACCTGCTTATTTGAATGAATACATACTGGACGGTGTTGGCAAATCCTTGGAACGCATGGTTCTAATCATTTTTAGTATTGCCTGCAAGTTTCTTGGGAGTATTAGGACACGGCGTTCATACAGTGAGACAAGATTTAGTGCTCAACTAATTTGAAGCTTCTAGTTTAATTAACATAATATCACGCCAATATTTCCCGAAGGGTTCAGCAGAAGTGTATAGTGGTACACCCACATGTCGCCAGTTATGTTTAAAGTCCCACGTAATAGGGGGCGAGTCTATTGCTTTAGTGTATGTGCCGTGCCTAGGTTTTTTGGAATAATAAGATATTTTATATGTATGTACCTACATTCATGTTTTTGGCCGCGGCTTCGCCCGCGTGGATGTCTGTAATTATCCCTTGGGAACGAACTACTGAGATAAAAATCCTCAGTGTACCCTATTTATTAACCCAATTTATAAGTTATATTTTCAGAAAAAAATATGTTAAAATTTTCTTGTGCAAAGCAATGGTGAAGCAGATCGGACGATTAAACACAGAATTAACACTAGATGGATGAAATGGCGGCAGATCACGGGTACAATCTGCGACTCCCGCATTCCCCTTACATTTAACAGAAACTTGTATGGATCAGAATGTTGGACCACAAAAGGAATGAATGAAAGGAAGCTGCATGCAGCCGAGATGAGAGTGCTAAGTGTGTTGTGTTACGAGAATGGATAGATTATTAAGAAATGAGTATATAAGAGGAAGTCTGAAAGTGGCGCCGGAGACTGAAAAGTTGTGTGGAAACCGGTTGTCGTGGTGTGGGCATGTGATGCGGGGGAAAGAGGGAAGTTTTGAGTATGGATATGGATGGCTATAAGAGTAAGGCAAGACCAAAGAAACGATGGATGGACTGTGTGAAAGATGATATGGCTAGAAAGGGGTTGACTACCGAGATGACGAGAAGTGTGGAAGGAAAACACATGTTGACCCTAAATAAATTGGAATAAGGGCAGGAGAATCAATATAAAGGTTTTAGTGTACTTATTAACTATACCTGTGTGCCAAATTTCATCTAAATCCGTTCAGCCGTTTTGCGTGATTAAGTAACAAATATCCAAACAGCTAAACAGAGTAAGACTAGGTAAATACATTTCTAGTATATTTACATAAATAAAATAAAATATTCAGCACATCTTCGAAAGTTCTACATTATAAGGTTTTCTCACATTTTATCATTGTAGGTGTTCGGTGCCTCACAGAGCAAAGATAAATTCAGAGTAATACGACTATTGTAGAAATTCTAGATACAATAAATTGGACTTAAACACAATTTATTGTATTCAAGACATTCAGCCAGACGCCTGACGCACAACAACTAAAAGCTAGCCGTGTAAAGGCGACAGGTAATAACATTCGTCATCATGTTTCTCGCATTGTTCTGTCGACAGCTATTTGTGAGTAGGTGCTTTGATCATCCGTCTGCTATTGTCACGAAACACAACTACAAGACGACAAACAAACAATAATGTGACACTTTCAGAACAGTATGAAAAAGTAGTAAAATGTAAATCGTTCATTTTCAACGAAAATATTCCACCGCGTGGGACTTTGAATTATTGTTCGTTTCCAGTGACCGTAACATTCGATTGATGTCATATGAAACTGGTGCCATATGACTGATGAGTTTTTTTTTAGTAGAATCTATACTAATAATAAGTTGAGTTTGTTTTTCGTTTACCCGTCGGATTAAAAAAAAACCATTGGGTAGCTCAATTCATGAGTAAGATTATAGGTTATTTAACATCACGCTACGATCCTTAAGAGCCAAAGCAAAAAGAAAAAAGTCGGAAAAAACGCTATGTGAAAACGAAGTAATAGTGGGCGCGGGCGATGCGATGCCACGCGGTGTGTCGAAGGCCGAGGGAGTTTTATAAAAATGTGGCTGTTATTTAAGTACATTGTGTATCTTACGACTTCCACGCGAACAAAGTCGCGGGCAGAAGCTAGTGAGCCAATAAAATATTTGTGGATACTAAATTGGGTTTCTGAAAATCTGAAATGGCTGCCGAGGTCCGTCAAAATGTAAGCTGTTGTGATTGGCTGACCAGAAAGCAATTATTTGCGTTAACAGCGGATTCAATTGAGTTTGTTAATTTTAAATAAAAGGCTTTTCATAAACTGACGGTAGTTTTTTTTCTCTCCAGCTTCATGCGCTTTAGCGGCGCAGGTCCAAGACTGCCACGCAGTGGTGAGGAGAACAGCGGCGTCGCTAGTAGAGAGAACGCGGTCAAGTCCTAATGGCATTCTGAAGATGTTAGCGGACAAAAACTCGCCGATAATGAATCACTTCATGCCGGTGTTGTTTAAGCGCGAGTGACTCACTACATCCGGTGAATGTATGTAAATATTCTTCATGCCGGTGTTGTTTAAGCGGAAGTGACTCACTACATCCGGTGAATGTATGTAAATATTCTTCATGCCGGTGTTGTTTAAGCGGAAGTGACTCACTACATCCGGTGAATGTATGTAAATATTCTTCATGCCGGTGTTGTTTAAGCGCGAGTGACTCACTACATCCGGTGAATGTATGTAAATATTCTTCATGCCGGTGTTGTTTAAGCGCGAGTGACTCACTACATCCGGTGAATGTATGTAAATATTCTTCATGCCGGTGTTGTTTAAGCGGAAGTGACTCACTACATCCGGTGAATGTATGTAAATATTCTTCATGCCGGTGTTGTTTAAGCGCGAGTGACTCACTACATCCGGTGAATGTATGTAAATATTCTTCATGCCGGTGTTGTTTAAGCGGAAGTGACTCACTACATCCGGTGAATGTATGTAAATATTCTTCATGCCGGTGTTGTTTAAGCGCGAGTGACTCACTACATCCGGTGAATGTATGTAAATATTCTTCATGCCGGTGTTGTTTAAGCGGAAGTGACTCACTACATCCGGTGAATGTATGTAAATATTCTTCATGCCGGTGTTGTTTAAGCGGAAGTGACTCACTACATCCGGTGAATGTATGTAAATATTCTTCATGCCGGTGTTGTTTAAGCGCGAGTGACTCACTACATCCGGTGAATGTATGTAAATATTCTTCATGCCGGTGTTGTTTAAGCGGAAGTGACTCACTACATCCGGTGAATGTATGTAAATATTCTTCATGCCGGTGTTGTTTAAGCGCGAGTGACTCACTACATCCGGTGAATGTATGTAAATATTCTTCATGCCGGTGTTGTTTAAGCGGAAGTGACTCACTACATCCGGTGAATGTATGTAAATATTCTTCATGCCGGTGTTGTTTAAGCGGAAGTGACTCACTACATCCGGTGAATGTATGTAAATATTCTTCATGCCGGTGTTGTTTAAGCGCGAGTGACTCACTACATCCGGTGAATGTATGTAAATATTCTTCATGCCGGTGTTGTTTAAGCGGAAGTGACTCACTACATCCGGTGAATGTATGTAAATATTCTTCATGCCGGTGTTGTTTAAGCGGAAGTGACTCACTACATCCGGTGAATGTATGTAAATATTCATCATGCCGGTGTTGTTTAAGCGGAAGTGACTCACTACATCCGGTGAATGTATGTAAATATTCTTCATGCCGGTGTTGTTTAAGCGGAAGTGACTCACTACATCCGGTGAATGTATGTAAATATTCTTCATGCCGGTGTTGTTTAAGCGGAAGTGACTCACTACATCCGGTGAATGTATGTAAATATTCTTCACGCCGGTGTTGTTTAAGCGGAAGTGACTCACTACATCCGGTGAATGTATGTAAATATTGTTTAAGCGGAAGTGACTCACTACATCCGGTGAATGTATGTAAATATTGTTTAAGCGGAAGTGACTCACTACATCCGGTGAATGTATGTAAATATTCTTCACGCCGGTGTTGTTTAAGCGGAAGTGACTCACTACATCCGGTGAATGTATGTAAATATTGTTTAAGCGGAAGTGACTCACTACATCCGGTGAATGTATGTAAATATTGTATAAGCGGAAGTGACTCACTACATCCGGTGAATGTATGTAAATATTGTTTAAGCGGAAGTGACTCACTACATCCGGTGAATGTGTGTAAATATTGTTTAAGCGGAAGTGACTCACTACATCCGTGAATGTATGTAAATATTGTTTAAGCGGAAGTGAATTACGAAGGCTGTAGCCGGAGGATGGAAAAAAATACAAAATTTATTTGAACTTAAATTTAATTACAGAAATTACAATGTAAAATATTAACTAAGATGTCGACAGTTGGACGATGCTGAGCCAAAAGTGACGATTTCGCGAAGGCCGCGATGTACGGTGCCGGGCTGCATCACGTTGAGCTGCGTCGGCGACTCGTGTCTCCGCTGTTGCAATCCGCGGTAATTAGGGTAACGCGCGATCAGCGGTTCACGTGTTACGCGAATATGTAACACCTCCCCCCGAAGATAAGCAACTATTTCGAAATCTGGTGTGAGAGAGATGATGAAATGTTGCTGTGGTCAATTTTTATCTTGCTGGGACTGATTCCATGCGATTCTTGAATTTCAGCATAATTTCCTGGAGATGTTGCGTCATCATTTTGCATTGCTTGGTTTCTTCGAAGGCGTATCGCTCGATATCGTCGGTACGTCAGTGTGATAATGAGTACACTTGCACCGGTTAGTATCAGATAGACTGGAATTGTAGTATGGTAGAGAGCTGGATCAACTACTTCATTGAGTTTTGCCGGTGCCTGTTGCATGATCTTTGTGTTAATGGAGTGCAGATTTTCTAGATTTGCAGAGTTTAGTATGATTGGTGATTCGCTTGACGTCTCTAAATCTTCATTAATTGTGGGCAATTGCATAATCTCCAGAGCGAAACCTTTGATGTGATTGTTAGAGTTTGCTATAGTAAATTCGGGCGTTTTGACGTGGCAATTGTAGGGGATGATCGCCAAATAGCTTCCTTCCAGGGTTTTATATGTTTCTTGTCCGCATGATATCTTCACCTTGGTTGGATGTGGGAAACTGATGGTGTAATGCTTCTCGTCGAGTTGTTCTACAGCTCCTTTCTTCAATGCGACTGAAGACAGTTTACAGAATGGGAGAAGTTCTTGCTTGGAGATCAGATGCTGGATGCAATCGGGATCATCTCGGGCCTTGTATTTTGATTTAGCTTCGCAGAGGTACAGAGAATTTACCTTCGGGCATTCAGCCTCCATGTACATAGAATCTTGACCAGAAATCGCAA
Organism: Fissipunctia ypsillon; assembly: GCA_947568875.1. Classification (NCBI taxonomy): domain Eukaryota; kingdom Metazoa; phylum Arthropoda; class Insecta; order Lepidoptera; family Noctuidae; genus Fissipunctia; species Fissipunctia ypsillon. The sequence continues at coordinate 727,345 of OX387662.1, forward strand.
TGAAAGGTGAGGTTGGTAAAAGGATTTTGTTATTCTTGTTAGGGACAGTGGACAGTTTATAAAGGTTATAGATTGGAGGGAAGGCAATCGGCACCTTAAATACTATAACTATCTGATTATCTTTATAAAAGTAGCCTAGCTTAATTACGTCATAATAGTCTCTTAATTCTAATTCAAGGATCTCGTCGCCTGAATATAGAATCCTTAGTTTCTGTATCATATTCTTAATTTCAGCTATATTAACTACCATGTGCGGTGTGCTTAGTGCGCGTATAAAAGCTAAAGTATACTCTAGTTTATGGAGTTCTTCGGACAAATTGTCTATGTTATCACTTAAGATAATTAAGTGTTGAGCCATGTGGGCGTAGTGGATTAAATCAAGATTTGCTGTTGTACTATTTATTATCCGATTTAAAACATTGCCTATTAACTCTTGATTTTTAGTTATATTAGTTAATAAGTTGGCATTTTGTGAAACCCAAGTTTTAGATAAACTAACATGTTGATTAAGTTGAGCTTGAATCCTATACTCATTTTCCTTAAGGATTTTTATGGCGTTGTCGTATTTAATTGCATCAGTTTGATCAAGATTACCGGATATACTTTTGATTACAGAACCGAGGCCATCAATGAGTCCTCTTTTATAGCGATTATGTTCAAATGACTCTAACTGGGCAGATATCTTAACTAGTTTGGATGTAAGGTAATCCATGTGCGGTTCGAATAATAGAGATGTCTTATTATTTAATGTGTGTCTAACATCAGTCATTCTGGTATTAACTGTATCTATTTGAGATTGTATACTGTCGAGGTTGACATAATTGAGGAAAGAGTGATAATGGGAAATGATGCGCGTCGCTCCTAGATTAAACGGAAGTATTCCAGGGCCGTTCCCTAAAGGATCAATCATTACTTCTTGTCCTTGCGTCATTTGGAGTAGTAGTAGCAGTAACATCCTGTAACAATACAGATTCCTTAGGGCTTCTTTTAAGACGAGACTTTGCAACGGGACCTCGTTTCTTTCTGGTGTAAATATGTATGGGAAGGTCGGCTAGGACTATGTCTTTGGTAAAACGTGGAGCTAATTTTTGTCTGCTAGCTAACGGATTGCGGACAAATACTTGTTGGTCAGGGACATACTCTTTTTCAGGTTCGCGGTCCTTATTCCTGTTTTCAGTTAATTCAGTCCGATGGTGAAGAGAGGTTTCATTTATTATATCGTAGACTTGTGTTAGTCGTTTTTTGTGGTCTTGTAAGTAATTTTGCAGTAAATGTTCCGATAAATTTAAATCTAGGGAATCGCGGGGATCAAAGTGTCCTGTGATTAAGTCTATAGGCCTACATTTAGTGAAGCTGTGTATTGAGCTGTTGTAACCTAAAATTGCATAGGGCATGAGATTTACGGCGGGTTCATTATGCTTTTCTAATTTCAGGATTCTGAGATGTTCGAGAATAGTAGAATGGAAGCGCTCTACTATGCCATTATCGTTAGGGGTATGTGCAAGTATCTTATGATGCTGTATTTTATGAAGATGGACGAACTCCGAAAATAATGCGTTAGTGAACTCAGGTCCTTGATCTGTAACTATGGTGTAGGGGACGCCATGATGGGTGCAAAACGTTAAAAGTGCTTGGACGACACTTAACGCGGTACCATCTCTGAGATGATATGCTTGTGCATATTTCGAGAAAGCATCAATTAAAGTAAGAAATTTCTCGTTTTGTGCTGTAAAAAGATCAAGATGGACAATTTCAAAGGGTTTGGTTGGGGGAGGAACTATAGAGAATTTTTGCTTAATAGGGTTCCGATCGTATTTTGCCTGTCCACAGATACTACATTCATTAATATATTTCGAGATATTTTCTTTCATTTTAGGCCAATAATAACGATGTGATAAAGCAAGGAAACATTCGGTTATACCACGGTGATTTGTTTTTCCTTCATGGTATTTACGAATAATTTCTTGCTGGTCCAAGTAATTTTTAACGTTTTCTACCTCTTTCTTTGTTAAGACCATATTTAAGGCGGAGCTTTTAAATTTGTCTTGTATAATCGGAATTATGCTGTACATGGCTAGAGGGGGATGTATAAGAATTCCAGATTTTACTTTGGGATTAACATATTCCTTTACGGCACTAATTACTTCTTCTTCCAGATTTGACTCTGATAGTTGTATAGTAGTTTTGGTATGAGTTTCGAATGGTTTAGACACGGTTGGGCGTTTTTTAATGTCTCCCACGATTATAAAGGATATTTGACGGTGGAATTTATTTAGAGGCTCATCCGATATTGGTATCTCTAATATGGGGTTCTCAGCGCTTGTGTGAGCTGTTGCGGTTGTGGAATCAATTACTGAAGGGGGTTTTTCAGACGTGTTAACTGCTATAGAGTTAGCGTCTTCATTATTAATTTCTATGCGGGACAGAGCATCTGCGTTGGTATTCAGCTTACCCTGCTTATAGACAGTAGTGAAATCATACTCGCTTAACTTTAATTTCCAACGGGTTAAACGTGAGTTGGGTTCTTTTAAATTCATTACCCATTGTAAGGGCCTGTGATCTGTAACAATTTTGAACTTCCTACCAAATAGGTACGGGCGGAAGTACTTGGTTGCCCACACAATTGCTAATAATTCTTTTTCGATTGTGCTGTAGTTAATTTCACTAGTGTTTAATGTGCGCGATGCATATGCTATGGGCTTATCGGTACCTATCTGACCTTGAGAGAGAACAGCACCAATGGCAAGATTAGATGCGTCTGTTGTCAGTATAAAATCTCTACTAAAGTCTGGATATTGCAGGATTGGGTCGTTGATTAACAGGGTTTTACACTTCTCAAAACAACTGATGTAATTAGGATTAGTTATATCAATCTTTGAACCTTTTTTTAGACATTGCGTCATAGGTTTTGTTATACGAGCAAAGTCTGGAATGAATTTCCTATAGTAACCCAACAGACCTAGGAAGCGTTTAATTTCTGTTGCCGTTTTGGGAATTGGGAATTTCTGGATGGCCATAATTTTATCCGGGTTAGGTTTAATACCGTCTTTGCTAATAATGTGTCCTAAATATGCAGTTTCTAACTTTAAAAATTCGGATTTGTCCATTTGTATTTTGAAATTAGATTCCCTAAGTCTCTGAAATACTTTTTCTAAATTAATCATGTGTTCCTGAAGGGACACTGAAAACACAATTATATCATCCAAATATACTAAACACACGACATTTTGAAGGTCCCGTAAGACATTGTCCATTACCCGTTGAAAGGTTGATGGAGAATTTTTTAAACCCATTGGCATGCGGAGGAATTCGAAGTGTCCCTGCTCTACTGTAAAAGCAGTTTTGTGAATATCATCTGGGCTCATTTCCACTTGATAAAATCCACTCGCGAGGTCAAGGGTGGTAAAATAGTGACAGTTACCTAACTTGTCAAGGACGTCCGAAATGTTGGGTATAGGATAACGATCATCTATAGTTTTCTCATTTAATTTCCTAAAGTCTATTACCAAGCGCCATTTGGTTTTTCCGCTGGCGTCGGCTTTCTTGGGAACTACCCAGATGGGGGAGCTCCACGCAGATTGAGACGGACGTATGATATTCTGTTCTAGCATTTTAGAAATTTGATCCTGGACTTCCTGCTTATGTATGAAAGGATATCTGTAACTTTTCGTATAGATAGGCACATCATCTGTAGTTCGAATAGAGTGTTTTACTTGGTTCGTAAAAGATAATGGTTCGCCATCAATATAAAATACATCAGCGTACCGAGCGCAAAGTACTTCTAAATTAGCTTTTTCTTCGGGGTTCAAATGATCCGTACGCAGACGAGACAAAACTTCCTTTACGCGGTCGGACTGTTGTTTAGTGCGCGTGCACTGGACATTGAACAACTCAGCACTAATAGGGCGATCCATAGAAAAGACTACGTCATGACGTGACGTATTCGCTACCTCTATTACACCTCTATTATTTCTAACTGTTGTAACGCAATCACTTATTAAACAATTTGAAATGCATTGTTCAGGAATAAAAACGTCACCGTCCGCAGAGTTTATAGGAACTTTAACTAATTTAGATGAATTAGCAGGTATTATATCCTCGTATAAGTTACTATTGCGAGAGTCGTACATTAATAAAGGGTTACTAGAATTACGAGTTATCAACAATCTGTTCTTTAAGTCAATGTTAGATTCTAATTTTTCTAATAAATCATAGCCGATCAAACCATCAAAAAATTTATGAAATGCATAAACGAAAAGAGTTATATCACCTGCCTCGTTAAATTCCTGAAAGCACGGTAAAGTAATGGAGTAATCACTCCTTGTGGTAGCGTGAATATTCGTTACTTCAAAGGGATCATAATTGCACGGTATGTGGGAAAAGAATTTTTGAACAACTTCGGGACTCACAAAAGACATATTTGCGCCAGTGTCAATTAATAGTTTAAGCGGGGGATTTGAAATCTGAATATATGGTAATTGCCTTTGCGTTTGCAAATTAATTTCTATTTTGACTTGTCTGATTTGGGGTCCTTCTGAAAATCCTCTTTTTCAGCAGACGGGGTTGGATCCTTAACTTCCTCGACTATAACATAAGAATCTGTACGCTGTGGTTGCTCATACACATATTCACTCGGGTACGCGTAAATGGGATACTCAAAATATTCCTGGGGGTAATAATCGCTAACAAAATAATCGCTATAATTGTCGTACTGCAACTGGTCATTAAAATCGTTAAAGTTAAATTCCCGCGTTCTGAAATAATTCGAGGGTGGCGGATTCCCAGATTTGGACCAATCATGGGACGCGCGCGGCGCGAATGGTTTAGCCACGTAGTGACTTACGCCACTCATCGGGTGTGGGGTGTTACTTGTAGCTGGCCTGGGACCAGGCATTCTAAAAACTTGACCCTGGGGTATATAGTTAGGCGGTGGAGAACTGAACATTTGTTGAGTACGTGTGGGCCCGCGATTTTGTGGGGGTTGGTTTCTCCAAATTGGGACAGGGTGTTGTCCTTGAAGCATAGGTGGTCGCGATGGCCCTGGCATATTAAAAGATCCTGGGGGTTGCAAATTAGACGGACGCGGTGTGGGTGGTGCCACGTGAATTGGTGGCATAAAGCCATAAGGAATTTTTGGACTAACCTGAGGCTGCGTCTTCCTATCGGGAACATGGTCGTTGCGCTGCTGCAGGTACAACGTGTTCATTTCCTCGTGCACAAACTCCAAGGCTTTCTCTATTGTATCAGGCCGCATGCAACGAATGCGAGAGCCCAACGGGTCACGTAGACCACGTAAGTACGACTGCAACGTGAGTTTCTTGTACAAAGTGCGTTTCGATTCAATGGTACTCGCTATCGTTTCATGTAGGCTGATATAAGTCATAATAGTACTGAAAAGGTTTTGACAACGCTCATAAAATTCTTGCGGGGTGGACGAACCCTGCGTTAAAAGTGCCAAGTCATTATATAAAGATGTTTCATCGCGTTGATCGGCGAAATTATTTATTAAAGCACTTCTAATTCCCTCCCAAGTCTCCGGGATACCATTCGAATTAATCGTACGCGATGCGGGTCCTACTATTTTGTTCAAAATCCCGTTTAATAATGCTAAATTAGCTAATTGAAACTCCGGTCCGTTTCTCATAAGCTGCTGTACTAGTTGATCACATAGTTTTATAAATCGAGTTAATACGTTCGAGTTTCCGTCGAACTCCGGCAACAATCGTAGGGCCTTGTAAACTTGATCCACTGAGTCAGCCATACTTGATATATATGAACTATTACTATCCTCCTGTTCTGCCTCTAAATTTCTATTAGCGTCTAAAATATTAATTCTATTACCTAACCTAGGGGACCGAGATTGCCTTGGATGGAAAATCTTGGAATCTTATAGGATAAAAAAAAAGGGAAGCGACTCTAGAGCGATTCTAAAGTACTCACTTGCAATGATTTTGTACCTCTTCTGTATCGATGTCTGGATACTCCTCTGGACTGCAGCTCTTGTAGATTCCGGATACTCGTACGGTGCCCGAAGCCACCCGGGTGACTCGCGATCCTAGCAATTTACTCTCGCGAACCGGCCCGCGAGTATCCTACCGACTGCGCCAATTACGAAGGCTGTAGCCGGAGGATGGAAAAAAATACAAAATTTATTTGAACTTAAATTTAATTACAGAAATTACAATGTAAAATATTAACTAAGATGTCGACAGTTGGACGATGCTGAGCCAAAAGTGACGATTTCGCGAAGGCCGCGATGTACGGTGCCGGGCTGCATCACGTTGAGCTGCGTCGGCGACTCGTGTCTCCGCTGTTGCAATCCGCGGTAATTAGGGTAACGCGCGATCAGCGGTTCACGTGTTACGCGAATATGTAACAAGTGACTCACTACATCCGGTGAATGTATGTAAATATTGTTTAAGCGGAAGTGACTCACTACATCCGGTGAATGTATGTAAATATTGTTTAGGCGGAAGTGACTCACTACATCCGGTGAATGTATGTAAATATTGTTTAAGCGGAAGTGACTCACTACATCCGGTGAATGTATGTAAATATTGTTTAAGCGGAAGTGACTCACTACATCCGGTGAATGTATGTAAATATTGTTTAAGCGGAAGTGACTCACTATATCCGGTGAATGTATGTAAATATTGTTTAAGCGGAAGTGACTCACTACATCCGGTGAATGTATGTAAATATTGTCTAAGCGGAAGTGACTCACTACATCCGGTGAATGTATGTAAATATTGTTTAGGCGGAAGTGACTCACTACATCCGGTGAATGTATGTAAATATTGTTTAAGCGGAAGTGACTCACTACATCCGGTGAATGTATGTAAATATTGTTTAGGCGGAAGTGACTCACTACATCCGGTGAATGTATGTAAATATTGTTTTTCTGTGAGCTTAGTAGTACTTAGTTATAATTGTAACACATAACATAGCTTTTAAGTTTTTGGTATCTATCTAACATCATTATGTACATGGATCTTTGTTATGTAAGTAAATAAATTAATATAATTTAATTTAGTGTTAATGTTAATGCTGAACATGAGGTCCTGGGTTCGATCCCTAAGTCAGGCAACGTGTTGTTCAGTTTTTCCATCAGACATTTCCCAGTAGCAGCCCTGAGTTTGGATTTATGCCCGGTAGATGGCAGTAGGCTCGCCCCCTATTACATGGAACATACATAATGAAATGTGCGTGTACTACCAGGTAAACGTCTGCCTAACCCTACGGGTATTACAGGCGTGATGTTTTTGTTATGCTATCACCGACCCGGCGACCAAGCATGCTGCATAGTAACAAACGACGATCTCTCCCGACGGACACAGATCCTCCCTGTGATGATTATTCCTTCGAACAGCCCGTGTGTGTTTTTAATTTGGTGTTTGGAGATTTAATAAGATACATAGGCTCATTATTTTATAAGCACGGCACGTTACGATCATATCTACCATATTTATGGTGCAGTTCTTTTTTAGCAGTCGATAGCAGATGAATTTGCTAACGAATGAAGGACCGAATTTTAAAAATGAAATAAAAAATGAAACATTTAGGTGTCAGTCGTGTTCTATTTCCACTGATCAAAGGTGTCGGGCTCCTACGGAGTAACAGTCGCAGTCTGAGCTGACGAGACCTCGCCGTCTGTCACACTGTCGCCGACAGAAAACAATTACACGTAGTTCACGCTAAAAGCCGAGAGCCTCTAGCATCAATTAGGCAACTCGGTGTCGCTGGCACGGCGCCACCGTGTCGCGCTGAGTCGACACGCTGCACTCCCCAAGTACCACTTGTTCACTATTCCCCCAGTTTTTTGTAACACTATGCAGTTGGAAACCGTTTTAATGGGTGAGTGGAGTTGATTCGGATTGAGTGGTATATTGCACTGCGATGTTGCAGCTTTTTTGGTTGGAATGTATCGGCCATTTTGTAGGGTTAGACTTTTTTTTTAACTAGTGACAAGGCCGATCTACTTCAGAATTAGGTTAAATTGTTCTCTTTGTGATCATTAATTACTTATGGATGATTTTGCATTGTCAAATCTGCTCCTCCACAAACAGACCTAATGCGTCATGGTATTACAATAGTGAAACACTATTCAAACAAGTTTTTACAACTTTTTTATTATCTATTGTATTGCCTATTTCAAATTATTTACCGAATTTTATATTGACATGATAAACTTGTATTGATTTGATTGAATGTGTCAATAAATAATAAATAATGTGTATTAAATGAGTCTTTATTATTATATCTAAAACTTTTTGCATGTCTTACTTAAGGTAGTTAGTATAAGGATAAGTTTAAACTTAAGTAATATGTAACTTGTACCTACTTACTGTGCAAATACTATTCTATTCTATACTACTTTCTCCACATATACTATCACACACACAATCACCCTCATACACACACACCCCCACATCTACATATGTGGGTGTGTTTGTTTTAAGGTCACTCCCGTCGACACTCTACAACTCATTGAGTGTAATCAATTTCTCTATTATAATAACAAAAATACTGTATATCAATAAATATTCTGTAAGATTTAACAAAATTTTAAATGTTTGGCCAAAAATTTCGCAGTCTATTATCAGAGAGCTATGGCACTGTAAGCCGAGACACAGAGTTCGGTTACAGATGCTCGCATGTTGTATTATTTTCACTATAGCCTACAAATTTCTTTTTACAATGTTAATATTTTTGGTGTCAATAAAATTGTTATTTATGTATTTTATTTTTTATTTTCCTATTTATAAAAGCCTAACAATTCGTATTTGAGTATTAATTTGTTAGGTTTGAGAGAATTTTTGATCCAATTGTATTGCAGTCCAAACTACGGCGTAGCGACGTAGCGAATATGCTACGCCGTAGCAGTTCCCTACAAACATGAACAATGTAACCAGTATAACTTCACCTGTCTGTATTGGTGTAGCTTTGAGTCAAATGGTTCAGAGCCGACATTTTCCAAGTAATAGTGACGTGTGGTTGAAACACGACCCGACTACGCGGCGATGACGATGCGAAATGAGAATAATACTTATCTTAGATTTTAAAGTCTGGGCCTGCAAAATACTTAATCATACTTAAACTAAAAGAACATGGGTACTATAGGTAGGTACATACCTACATCTGAAACCCAGGCAATTTACAGGCAGGGTTTTGTAAACAAATTATCTTGATAAACATAATAATTAAGAGCCTTTTGACATTTTACTAAATTAAAAACAATTATGGTTCCAAAAATTGTGTGATTTCAGTAATCACCTATTTTTCCTGTTGATTGTATTTCAAAAGACAAAAGAAAACCACAAACAAAACCTTAATTAAATTATATAAATAAAAATAAATATTGTCTCTGCACTCATCGTTTCGTTCAAATAGTGCCTGAATGGAGATCACGTACTGGCAACACTACCCGTATAAAAGCTACATTTTATAATTGCTATCCCCATTCACACTTTTATAACCTTTATAGCTCACATGTAAGGTTGAAAATTGCGTGAAAGTAGTGACATAATACGTTAGAGGGATAATTGCAACCGTCATTTACTCTTTTATGATCCTTATTTGCCGGAATTAAGATTGAAAATTGCGTGGCGGTGTTGATAGATTATGTGTGCCTGTATAGCGATGCGTCTAGAGTCATAATTTAGTTCGTTATGTTCCTTATAACGTTGTCATAAGGTTGGTTATTGCGTAAATGATGAAGGGATATGGCTGCGGGTGCGGCAATGTGTCTAAAACAATGGGAGGTCGTTAGCAGAGTGACGGGAGGGCTCTCATTGTGCTTGAGAGTTGCTCTAACCTTGAGAATACTAATGAAACACACTCGGCTTCGGTTACACGATTAAAATCTTGTGAAGTATGAGGAGAGGTGACGGGGACTTGTGGTTCACCAAACACACGTCCGTTTTTAAGGATGAAGCAGTATTTTTCAAGAGAACAAGATCTTAATTTATGTTTGTTTCAGTTTTTAGGGTTCCGTACCCGAAGCGTGCCAAACGGAACCATATAACTAAGCCTCGGCTGTCCGTCCGTCCGTCCGTCTGTCTGTTAGCGGGCCATCAACCAGCGGTGTCTCATGAACCATAATAGGTAGACAATTTGAAATTTTCACAGATTGTCTATTTCTATTGAGGCTATAACAACAAATAAAAAAAATAAATCAAGTTAAATATTCAAGTTCCCGTACAGTACATGGCGTGTGGGGCGGCATTGTCTAGAACTCATCGAGTAGAGTACAAATATAATTTAAATATTCAAGAGGGGGTTCCCGTACAGTACATGGCGTGTGGGGCGGCATTGTCTAGAACTCATCGAGTAGAGTACAAATATAATTTAAATATTCAAGAGGGGGTTCCCGTACAGTACATGGCGTGTGGGGCGGCATTGTCTAGAACTCATCGAGTAGAGTACAAATATAATTTAAATATTCAAGAGGGGGTTCCCGTACAGTACATGGCGTGTGGGGCGGCATTGTCTAGAACTCATCGAGTAGAGTACAAATATAATTTAAATATTCAAGAGGGGGTTCCCGTACAATAAATGGCGTGTGGGGCGGCATTGTCTAGAACTCATCGAGTAGAGTACAAATATAATTTAAATATTCAAGAGGGGGTTCCCGTACAGTACATGGCGTGTGGGGCGGCATTGTCTAGAACTCATCGAGTAGAGTACAAATATAATTTAAATATTCAAGAGGGGGTTCCCGTACAGTACATGGCGTGTGGGGCGGCATTGTCTAGAACTCATCGAGTAGAGTACAAATATAATTTAAATATTCAAGAGGGGGTTCCCGTACAGTACATGGCGTGTGGGGCGGCATTGTCTAGAACTCATCGAGTAGAGTACAAATATAATTTAAATATTCAAGAGGGGGTTCCCGTACAGTACATGGCGTGTGGGGCGGCATTGTCTAGAACTCATCGAGTAGAGTACAAATATAATTTAAATATTCAAGAGGGGGTTCCCGTACAATAAATGGCGTGTGGGGCGGCATTGTCTAGAACTCATCGAGTAGAGTACAAATATAATTTAAATATTCAAGAGGGGGTTCCCGTACAATAAATGGCGTGTGGGGCGGCATTGTCTAGAACTCATCGAGTAGAGTACAAATATAATTTAAATATTCAAGAGGGGGTTCCCGTACAATAAATGGCGTGTGGGGCGGCATTGTCTAGAACTCATCGAGTAGAGTACAAATATAATTTAAATATTCAAGAGGGGGTTCCCGTACAATAAATGGCGTGTGGGGCGGCATTGTCTAGAACTCATCGAGTAGAGTACAAATATAATTTAAATATTCAAGAGGGGGTTCCCGTACAGTACATGGCGTGTGGGGCGGCATTGTCTAGAACTCATCGAGTAGAGTACAAATATAATTTAAATATTCAAGAGGGGGTTCCCGTACAATAAATGGCGTGTGGGGCGGCATTGTCTAGAACTCATCGAGTAGAGTACAAATATAATTTAAATATTCAAGAGGGGGTTCCCGTACAATAAATGGCGTGTGGGGCGGCATTGTCTAGAACTCATCGAGTAGAGTACAAATATAATTTAAATATTCAAGAGGGGGTTCCCGTACAATAAATGGCGTGTGGGGCGGCATTGTCTAGAACTCATCGAGTAGAGTACAAATATAATTTAAATATTCAAGAGGGGGTTCCCGTACAGTACATGGCGTGTGGGGCGGCATTGTCTAGAACTCATCGAGTAGAGTACAAATATAATTTAAATATTCAAGAGGGGGTTCCCGTACAATAAATGGCGTGTGGGGCGGCATTGTCTAGAACTCATCGAGTAGAGTACAAATATAATTTAAATATTCAAGAGGGGGTTCCCGTACAGTACATGGCGTGTGGGGCGGCATTGTCTAGAACTCATCGAGTAGAGTACAAATATAATTTAAATATTCAAGAGGGGGTTCCCGTACAATAAATGGCGTGTGGGGCGGCATTGTCTAGAACTCATCGAGTAGAGTACAAATATAATTTAAATATTCAAGAGGGGGTTCCCGTACAGTACATGGCGTGTGGGGCGGCATTGTCTAGAACTCATCGAGTAGAGTACAAATATAATTTAAATATTCAAGAGGGGGTTCCCGTACAGTACATGGCGTGTGGGGCGGCATTGTCTAGAACTCATCGAGTAGAGTACAAATATAATTTAAATATTCAAGAGGGGGTTCCCGTACAGTACATGGCGTGTGGGGCGGCATTGTCTAGAACTCATCGAGTAGAGTACAAATATAATTTAAATATTCAAGAGGGGGTTCCCGTACAGTACATGGCGTGTGGGGCGGCATTGTCTAGAACTCATCGAGTAGAGTACAAATATAATTTAAATATTCAAGAGGGGGTTCCCGTACAGTACATGGCGTGTGGGGCGGCATTGTCTAGAACTCATCGAGTAGAGTACAAATATAATTTAAATATTCAAGAGGGGGTTCCCGTACAGTACATGGCGTGTGGGGCGGCATTGTCTAGAACTCATCGAGTAGAGTACAAATATAATTTAAATATTCAAGAGGGGGTTCCCGTACAGTACATGGCGTGTGGGGCGGCATTGTCTAGAACTCATCGAGTAGAGTACAAATATAATTTAAATATTCAAGAGGGGGTTCCCGTACAGTACATGGCGTGTGGGGCGGCATTGTCTAGAACTCATCGAGTAGAGTACAAATATAATTTAAATATTCAAGAGGGGGTTCCCGTACAGTACATGGCGTGTGGGGCGGCATTGTCTAGAACTCATCGAGTAGAGTACAAATATAATTTAAATATTCAAGAGGGGGTTCCCGTACAATAAATGGCATGTGGGGCGGCATTGTCTAGAACTCATCGAGTAGAGTACAAATATAATTTAAATATTCAAGAGGGGGTTCCCGTACAATAAATGGCATGTGGGGCGGCATTGTCTAGAACTCATCGAGTAGAGTACAAATATAATTTAAATATTCAAGAGGGGGTTCCCGTACAATAAATGGCATGTGGGGCGGCATTGTCTAGAACTCATCGAGTAGAGTACAAATATAATTTAAATATTCAAGAGGGGGTTCCCGTACAGTACATGGCGTGTGGGGCGGCATTGTCTAGAACTCATCGAGTAGAGTACAAATATAATTTAAATATTCAAGAGGGGGTTCCCGTACAGTAAATGGCGTGTGGGGCGGCATTGTCTAGAACTCATCGAGTAGAGTACAAATATAATTTAAATATTCAAGAGGGGGTTCCCGTACAGTACATGGCGTGTGGGGCGGCATTGTCTAGAACTCATCGAGTAGAGTACAAATATAATTTAAATATTCAAGAGGGGGTTCCCGTACAGTACATGGCGTGTGGGGCGGCATTGTCTAGAACTCATCGAGTAGAGTACAAATATAATTTAAATATTCAAGAGGGGGTTCCCGTACAGTACATGGCGTGTGGGGCGGCATTGTCTAGAACTCATCGAGTAGAGTACAAATATAATTTAAATATTCAAGAGGGGGTTCCCGTACAGTAAATGGCGTGTGGGGCGGCATTGTCTAGAACTCATCGAGTAGAGTACAAATATAATTTAAATATTCAAGAGGGGGTTCCCGTACAATAAATGGCATGTGGGGCGGCATTGTCTAGAACTCATCGAGTAGAGTACAAATATAATTTAAATATTCAAGAGGGGGTTCCCGTACAATAAATGGCGTGTGGGGCGGCATTGTCTAGAACTCATCGAGTAGAGTACAAATATAATTTAAATATTCAAGAGGGGGTTCCCGTACAATAAATGGCGTGTGGGGCGGCATTGTCTAGAACTCATCGAGTAGAGTACAAATATAATTTAAATATTCAAGAGGGGGTTCCCATACAATAAATGGCGTGTGGGGTGGCATTGTCTAGAACTCATCGAGTAGAGTACAAATATAATTTAAATATTCAAGAGGGGGTTCCCGTACAATAAATGGCGTGTGGGGTGGCATTGTCTAGAACTCATCGAGTAGAGTACAAATATAATTTAAATATTCAAGAGGGGGTTCCCGTACAATAAATGGCGTGTGGGGTGGCATTGTCTAGAACTCATCGAGTAGAGTACAAATATAATTTAAATATTCAAGAGGGGGTTCCCGTACAATAAATGGCGTGTGGGGTGGCATTGTCTAGAACTCATCGAGTAGAGTACAAATATAATTTAAATATTCAAGAGGGGGTTCCCGTACAGTAAATGGCATGTGGGGTGGCATTGTCTAGAACTCATCGAGTAGAGTACAAATATAATTTAAATATTCAAGAGGGGGTTCCCGTACAATAAATGGCGTGTGGGGTGGCATTGTCTAGAACTCATCGAGTAGAGTACAAATATAATTTAAATATTCAAGAGGGGGTTCCCGTACAGTAAATGGCATGTGGGGTGGCATTGTCTAGAACTCATCGAGTAGAGTACAAATATAATTTAAATATTCAAGAGGGGGTTCCCGTACAATAAATGGCGTGTGGGGTGGCATTGTCTAGAACTCATCGAGTAGAGTACAAATATAATTTAAATATTCAAGAGGGGGTTCCCGTACAATAAATGGCGTGTGGGGTGGCATTGTCTAGAACTCATCGAGTAGAGTACAAATATAATTTAAATATTCAAGAGGGGGTTCCCGTACAGTAAATGGCATGTGGGGTGGCATTGTCTAGAACTCATCGAGTAGAGTACAAATATAATTTAAATATTCAAGAGGGGGTTCCCGTACAATAAATGGCGTGTGGGGTGGCATTGTCTAGAACTCATCGAGTAGAGTACAAATATAATTTAAATATTCAAGAGGGGGTTCCCGTACAATAAATGGCATGTGGGGCGGCATTGTCTAGAACTCATCGAGTAGAGTACAAATATAATTTAAATATTCAAGAGGGGGTTCCCGTACAATAAATGGCATGTGGGGCGGCATTGTCTAGAACTCATCGAGTAGAGTACAAATATAATTTAAATATTCAAGAGGGGGTTCCCGTACAATAAATGGCATGTGGGGTGGCATTGTCTAGAACTCATCGAGTAGAGTACAAATATAATTTAAATATTCAAGAGGGGGTTCCCGTACAATAAATGGCATGTGGGGCGGCATTGTCTAGAACTCATCGAGTAGAGTACAAATATAATTTAAATATTCAAGAGGGGGTTCCCGTACAATAAATGGCGTGTGGGGCGGCATTGTCTAGAACTCATCGAGTAGAGTACAAATATAATTTAAATATTCAAGTTCCCGTACAATAAATGGCATGTGGGGCGGCATTGTCTAGAACTCATCGAGTAGAGTACAAATATAATTTAAATATTCAAGAGGGGGTTCCCGTACAATAAATGGCGTGTGGGGCGGCATTGTCTAGAACTCATCGAGTAGAGTACAAATATAATTTAAATATTCAAGAGGGGGTTCCCGTACAATAAATGGCGTGTGGGGCGGCATTGTCTAGAACTCATCGAGTAGAGTACAAATATAATTTAAATATTCAAGAGGGGGTTCCCGTACAATAAATGGCGTGTGGGGCGGCATTGTCTAGAACTCATCGAGTAGAGTACAAATATAATTTAAATATTCAAGAGGGGGTTCCCGTACAATAAATGGCGTGTGGGGCGGCATTGTCTAGAACTCATCGAGTAGAGTACAAATATAATTTAAATATTCAAGAGGGGGTTCCCGTACAATAAATGGCGTGTGGGGCGGCATTGTCTAGAACTCATCGAGTAGAGTACAAATATAATTTAAATATTCAAGAGGGGGTTCCCGTACAATAAATGGCGTGTGGGGCGGCATTGTCTAGAACTCATCGAGTAGAGTACAAATATAATTTAAATATTCAAGAGGGGGTTCCCGTACAATAAATGGCGTGTGGGGCGGCATTGTCTAGAACTCATCGAGTAGAGTACAAATATAATTTAAATATTCAAGAGGGGGTTCCCGTACAATAAATGGCGTGTGGGGCGGCATTGTCTAGAACTCATCGAGTAGAGTACAAATATAATTTAAATATTCAAGAGGGGGTTCCCGTACAATAAATGGCGTGTGGGGCGGCATTGTCTAGAACTCATCGAGTAGAGTACAAATATAATTTAAATATTCAAGAGGGGGTTCCCGTACAATAAATGGCGTGTGGGGCGGCATTGTCTAGAACTCATCGAGTAGAGTACAAATATAATTTAAATATTCAAGAGGGGGTTCCCGTACAATAAATGGCGTGTGGGGCGGCATTGTCTAGAACTCATCGAGTAGAGTACAAATATAATTTAAATATTCAAGAGGGGGTTCCCGTACAATAAATGGCGTGTGGGGCGGCATTGTCTAGAACTCATCGAGTAGAGTACAAATATAATTTAAATATTCAAGAGGGGGTTCCCGTACAATAAATGGCGTGTGGGGCGGCATTGTCTAGAACTCATCGAGTAGAGTACAAATATAATTTAAATATTCAAGAGGGGGTTCCCGTACAATAAATGGCGTGTGGGGCGGCATTGTCTAGAACTCATCGAGTAGAGTACAAATATAATTTAAATATTCAAGAGGGGGTTCCCGTACAATAAATGGCGTGTGGGGCGGCATTGTCTAGAACTCATCGAGTAGAGTACAAATATAATTTAAATATTCAAGAGGGGGTTCCCGTACAATAAATGGCGTGTGGGGCGGCATTGTCTAGAACTCATCGAGTAGAGTACAAATATAATTTAAATATTCAAGAGGGGGTTCCCGTACAATAAATGGCGTGTGGGGCGGCATTGTCTAGAACTCATCGAGTAGAGTACAAATATAATTTAAATATTCAAGAGGGGGTTCCCGTACAATAAATGGCGTGTGGGGCGGCATTGTCTAGAACTCATCGAGTAGAGTACAAATATAATTTAAATATTCAAGAGGGGGTTCCCGTACAATAAATGGCGTGTGGGGCGGCATTGTCTAGAACTCATCGAGTAGAGTACAAATATAATTTAAATATTCAAGAGGGGGTTCCCGTACAATAAATGGCGTGTGGGGCGGCATTGTCTAGAACTCATCGAGTAGAGTACAAATATAATTTAAATATTCAAGAGGGGGTTCCCGTACAATAAATGGCGTGTGGGGCGGCATTGTCTAGAACTCATCGAGTAGAGTACAAATATAATTTAAATATTCAAGAGGGGGTTCCCGTACAATAAATGGCGTGTGGGGCGGCATTGTCTAGAACTCATCGAGTAGAGTACAAATATAATTTAAATATTCAAGAGGGGGTTCCCGTACAATAAATGGCGTGTGGGGCGGCATTGTCTAGAACTCATCGAGTAGAGTACAAATATAATTTAAATATTCAAGAGGGGGTTCCCGTACAATAAATGGCGTGTGGGGCGGCATTGTCTAGAACTCATCGAGTAGAGTACAAATATAATTTAAATATTCAAGAGGGGGTTCCCGTACAATAAATGGCGTGTGGGGCGGCATTGTCTAGAACTCATCGAGTAGAGTACAAATATAATTTAAATATTCAAGAGGGGGTTCCCGTACAATAAATGGCGTGTGGGGCGGCATTGTCTAGAACTCATCGAGTAGAGTACAAATATAATTTAAATATTCAAGAGGGGGTTCCCGTACAATAAATGGCGTGTGGGGCGGCATTGTCTAGAACTCATCGAGTAGAGTACAAATATAATTTAAATATTCAAGAGGGGGTTCCCGTACAATAAATGGCGTGTGGGGCGGCATTGTCTAGAACTCATCGAGTAGAGTACAAATATAATTTTCATTGTTTTATCTTCAAAAATGAGGAAATAGGAGGCTGTAAACGTTGTCAGTAGAGACCATATTTGTACGTGCTCTGTCGCCACAACCAAGTACGTTAGGAATTTGAAACTTCTGTAATATCATGTATCATATACTGTATTTAATCAATAAGTTCTTAAGATGCCGATTCATAAGATATTATAAGATACAGCATTTATCAGAAAGGCGTGGTCATATTTGGGTGTCGTACAGACCATCAAACTGAATAACTGTATGGCACCAACATATTATAGTAATCGCGAAAAAGTTATCACCTGTCCCATACAAAACTTCAATACCTACTCAACCCAAATGTATGGGACAGCGGATTATTTTATCGCGGTTACGATGTTGGTCTCATGGAGAAAGGAGATGGGAAATCTTGGGCCCAGCAGTTAACTAGATGAAATGTGTGTTAAGAAAACTGTTATATTTTTCTAAAGGAAATTACAAAATACAGTACCATGTTTCTATCTAGGAAACGAGTAAAGTTAAATTAAAAACTAAATAATCGATTAAATGCATGCCTGAATTCTTAGTAATCGATAGTGAATAAATCGGTAAAAAGTCAGAATATGATGAGTGACAAGTGCTTATCAATCGTTTCGTGTAATCGATTCATAGCGAATCGAGTTACGAGAATACTGGTCACCGACTTACAGATGACAGGCAGAAAAAAACCGGCATTCGGTGATTCGTTCGTTTTCTTTCTTTCTGAGTGCGCACGTATTTTCCATGTTTTATTGCATAACCCCACGACCTCGGCTTTGCATATTATAAAGGACTATTCGACGGATCTTGCTGCTTTGTATTACCTAGCTCTCTATTTTGGAATTCTGATTACACCTATCGATCGGATATTGATGACATGGTTCGCTGTGTGAATTGTACTATTGTGACTGGTCGCAGTAACTCTATTGGCAGAAGAGTCTTGGACGATGAGGCGATTTTATCAGTCATTCGTTAGTGGCGTGTATTTCAGCCTTTAAGTACCTATTCAAATTGAGCTTTTAGCCTATCAAGCAAACAAAACCAGACTTATGCAGGTACCTAATGTTTACGGTCTCCGGCTTCATGTCTGTTGGCTGTCTTTTTAATTACAGAAGATGGATAATAAATATTATATGCATATTGGTGTGTTAGTTTACTTCCTCTTCTCCCTTTTTTAAAAGATAGATACCTACTGCTTCTAAGTGCAGGATATTGGATGTCTTGTCTTGACTTGACTTGTCTTCGACTGTAGCGACTGTCCAGGGCGTGCCAAAAGTGTCGGATCTTCGACACGTCATACATGGAGGCTCTCTACTTGCACTCCATGCATATAACCACTACACAACCGAAGCCATTCAAAAATATTTCTCAAATGACAACAAAATACTACAATGTTATAATGTAATCTCACTTTTACTATACTCCAAAGAACTTGATGCCTGGATAGACAAATTTAATCAAATTTTCAGTGAGGCCTTGTTATTATATCCTCTTACAAATAAGACTAGTTTGATTAAGTTAACACCTGGGTCCAAGAGAGTATGGAGTCTTTCCCTTTTCCTTTGTTCAGATTAATGATCTGTACCACACCATTTAGAATGATTACACCTTTATGATGGATGCAGTATACATGCGAGTTTCAGCAACTTGCCTACTCGTTGTCCCGGGGTGATTATCGAATTATAGTTTTCAATGTAAAAGGATCCAAAAGCACATCGTTTGGTTGGCAGTTTTTTGGCAATCGGGAACGGAGCCAAAATTCAGCACGTTAACATTTTCACAATTACCACGAAAATAGCTATAAAGTTAATTACGTCTCCCGTTGCCGGGGCACCTCCAGCAGTTCGGTACGAAGGTTGCACTGCCGCCCACCTCCAGCAGTTCGGTACGAAGGTTGCACTGCCGCCCACCTCCAGCAGTTCGGTACGAAGGTTGCACTGCCGCCCACCTCCAGCAGTTCGGTACGAAGGTTGCACTGCCGCCCACCTCCAGCAGTTCGGTACGAAGGTTGCACTGCCGCCCACCTCCAGCAGTTCGGTACGAAGGTTGCACTGCCGCCCACCTCCAGCAGTTCAGTACGAAGGTTGCACTGCCGCCCACCTCCAGCAGTTCGGTACGAAGGTTGCACTGCCGCCCACCTCCAGCAGTTCGGTACGAAGGTTGCACTGCCGCCCACCTCCAGCAGTTCGGTACGAAGGTTGCACTGCCGCCCACCTCCAGCAGTTCGGTACGAAGGTTGCACTGCCGCCCACCTCCAGCAGTTCGGTACGAAGGTTGCACTGCCGCCCACCTCCAGCAGTTCGGTACGAAGGTTGCACTGCCGCCCACCTCCAGCAGTTCGGTACGAAGGTTGCACTGCCGCCCACCTCCAGCAGTTCGGTACGAAGGTTGCACTGCCGCCCACCTCCAGCAGTTCGGTACGAAGGTTGCACTGCCGCCCACCTCCAGCAGTTCAGTACGAAGGTTGCACTGCCGCCCACCTCCAGCAGTTCGGTACGAAGGTTGCACTGCCGCCCACCTCCAGCAGTTCGGTACGAAGGTTGCACTGCCGCCCACCTCCAGCAGTTCAGTACGAAGGTTGCACTGCCGCCCACCTCCAGCAGTTCAGTACGAAGGTTGCACTGCCGCCCACCTCCAGCAGTTCAGTACGAAGGTTGCACTGCCGCCCACCTCCAGCAGTTCGGTACGAAGGTTGCACTGCCGCCCACCTCCAGCAGTTCGGTACGAAGGTTGCACTGCCGCCCACCTCCAGCAGTTCGGTACGAAGGTTGCACTGCCGCCCACCTCCAGCAGTTCGGTACGAAGGTTGCACTGCCGCCCACCTCCAGCAGTTCAGTACGAAGGTTGCACTGCCGCCCACCTCCAGCAGTTCGGTACGAAGGTTGCACTGCCGCCCACCTCCAGCAGTTCGGTACGAAGGTTGCACTGCCGACGCCGACGTTAGCGTGACGTATTACTATTTTTTTATATTTCTCGGGACCCTAGGGTCCCGGACCTTTAGAAGGCATATGAGGGGCCGAAGCCAACTCGCAGAGGCCCGTTAGACGCTTTCAATGGAAATGAGGCACTAACCGACGATTATCCCTGTGCGTACTACGCAAGTGCACCCAAGGACAACCCCCGGATGGTGTAGGACTATTGCAGAATATGGAGACAAAAAAAAATTGGGCTATGGGTTTGGATGGCTAAAGTGGACTGGTTATCTAAACCTATGGAAGGACTATGGCCCCTGCCTGACCAATGTGTGATAAATACAATACACGGATAAAATGGCAGGGGGTGACTTGCACACTCAACAATGGGCCCCCGGAAACGGTCGCTAGCACATAGTGTCGTAGCGACAAGGGGGCAACATGTCTTGAGGTGCTTAAGAGGAGTGGAGAGGTATTCCACGGCTATCAGGACAATCCCGGAAGTACGGTCAAGATCCCTACCAGCATCTTACTGGACTACTTCCTTCCTCCGAGCATGACGTATTACTATTATTATTATTCCAGTCTTTTATATTGTTTTTGTACAGAATATTTTGTTTCAGATCAATCCTAATTTAATAATCTATCTATACAAATAAATAAAATTTAAGTGTCTGTTTGTAATGTCAAAATAACAACGTTTTACTAAATGCATAAGAAAGTATAAACAGTACTTATAACAAAAATGCAACTTTTAACATTTTTGTCTGTCTCTCTGTTTGTTTGTTACGGCTAATCTCCGAAACCGCTAAACCGATTTTGACGGGATTTTCTCTGACAGTTAGCTGATGTCACGTCGAGTAACTTAGGCTACGTTTATTTTAGAAAAATAATTAAGGTTCCGCCCAAAAAATTAAAACCCATGAAATTATGAACAAAAAGTTGGATTAGAAAAATTCTTCTTGCAGTTAGTAGCCCAATTCTCGAGGAAAGATTTAAGCTATGTAACATTAAGCTACGACCCTTAGGAGCCGAGCAAAAATAAAAAAGTCAAATGAATACTAAGCGAAAACAAAGTAATAGGGCGGGCAAGCGAAATAACGCGATGGTTGGCGGCGGGGCGGGGGACGAGGTCGAGGGAGTTTTATTAAAATGTGGCTATTATTTTAGTATATTGTGTATCTTACGACATCCACGCGAACGAAGTCGCGGGGCACAGCTAGTATTATTATAAATGTGAAATTTGTTGATGTTTGGATGTTTGTTACTCAATTACGCAAAAACGGCTGAACGGAATTGGATGAAATTTGGCACACAAGTAGAACATGATCTGGGTTAGGACATGGTTACTTTTTTAAGGCGAAGCCGCGGGCCAAAACTTCTATTTTATAATGTAACTAGCTTTTGTCCTCGGCTTCGCCCGCGTGTAAGTCGAAAATTTTCCCTAGAGACTGTCTAAAATCACCGTCTAGCAGTACCGTGTATTGTACATATTCCGCGATACTTTGGTTACTCTCGATATCTTCGATAGCTCGATTTAGTGCTTCGATAACACTTTTGTAGGACATCGTATATTCATTCCAAACCAACAGTTTGCATTGCCACCATCGCCCCCGCTTGCTGTACTAATGTTACAAACCAACAGTTTGCATAGCTGCCACCAACGCCCCCGCTTGCTGTACTAATGTTACAAACCAACAGTTTGCATAGCTGCCACCAACGCCCCCGCTTGCTGTACTAATGTTACAAACCAACAGTTTGCATAGCTGCCACCATCGCCCCCGCTTGCTGTACTAATGTTACAAACCAACAGTTTGCATAGCTGCCACCAACGCCCCCGCTTGCTGTACTAATGTTACAAACCAACAGTTTGCATAGCTGCCACCATCGCCCCCGCTTGCTGTACTAATGTTACAAACCAACAGTTTGCATAGCTGCCACCAACGCCCCCGCTTGCTGTACTAATGTTACAAACCAACAGTTTGCATAGCTGCCACCATCGCCCCCGCTTGCTGTACTAATGTTACAAACCAACAGTTTGCATAGCTGCCACCAACGCCCCCGCTTGCTGTACTAATGTTACAAACCAACAGTTTGCATAGCTGCCACCATCGCCCCCGCTTGCTGTACTAATGTTACAAACCAACAGTTTGCATAGCTGCCACCATCGCCCCCGCTTGCTGTACTAATGTTACAAACCAACAGTTTGCATAGCTGCCACCATCGCCCCCGCTTGCTGTACTAATGTTACAAACCAACAGTTTGCATAGCTGCCACCATCGCCCCCGCTTGCTGTACTAATGTTACAAACCAATAGTTTGCATAGCTGCCACCATCGCCCCCGCTTGCTGTACTAATGTTACAAACCAACAGTTTGCATAGCTGCCACCATCGCCCCCGCTTGCTGTACTAATGTTACAAACCAACAGTTTGCATAGCTGCCACCATCGCCCCCGCTTGCTGTACTAATGTTACAAACCAACAGTTTGCATAGCTGCCACCATCGCCCCCGCTTGCTGTACTAATGTTACAAACCAACAGTTTGCATAGCTGCCACCATCGCCCCCGCTTGCTGTACTAATGTTACAAACCAACAGTTTGCATAGCTGCCACCATCGCCCCCGCTTGCTGTACTAATGTTACAAACCAACAGTTTGCATAGCTGCCACCATCGCCCCCGCTTGCTGTCTTCACTAATGTTACAAACTGTCATTTCCTCATGAGCTAAGTTTATTGGTTGTTCGAGTACCGAATGTGCCGTTCGGCCACCATTTAGCAACATAGCGGCTATTCCATTTTTGCACAATATTATGAAATATAAAAACAGTATCAGGTTTTTATGGTTCTAAATGTGTAACTTCAAAATAATATAAATTATTTTAATATTATCAACATTAATTTGAAATACCTGCTCCAGCGCCGCCTGTGACCACGCAAGTGTACGTGTACCATGTCAGCCAAGTTATTTTGTGAATTCAAAATGTAATTACTTTTGACCGAGTGGCCCAATTTTAATGAAACAAAGACCAAATTTTACCTGAAGATACAGACTATATTGCCAATGAAAATATTTACAATCCTTTAAATTTTAGTAAAAAGAGGTGGTACACAAAAATTTAAATATTACCTACATGTGAATTAAAATTCACATGCATTTTCTTGTGAATAGTGAATTTTGTGATTATAAATAATCATCCGCTATTTTACAATCCCTTAAGGGGTGATTTTACAAAAACCCTGAAACAGTTAACTCTTTATTTCTAACTCTTTCTTTCTAACTTCCGAAATCATGGGTTTCCCATACAAACTTTTATCTCCTATATCAGCCCCTGTAGGATTATTTTTAAGAAAAAAATTAGGATATGTCCGTCCCTGACATGCCATCTATCTCCTTGCCAAAATCGAAAGTCGTTCACCGGTTTAGGCGTGAAAACGTAACTTACTTACCTTACATACCGGTTTCAGTTGTACGTAATTGTTGGATATTGTACTGGCAACATTAAAGCAGATAATAAGTTTTTAATATATTTTACAACTTAGTGTACAACAGTTTGATTGTACTGGCAACAATGAGATATTCAAAATGTAAAATGACGCGACAACATTGTCTTCTTGGTCGGGCGTTTACGACAGTAGGACGTTCCTAGTGGCTGTGTCGGTTCAAATATAGATGGGCACAGAATTGTTGGAGATCGACTGTAGATTAAGGTTATTAGTTTTGTTGTAAATATTAGAATACTAAATAAATAGTGATTTTATTATGTGGAGATTAGGAGATGTGATGGTATTATGAATGAATGATTGAATAAATGAATGAAATGCACCGACACCAGCGTGGTTTGACCAGACTCAATTATTCGAATGAACCCAAAGATTCACATTAGGCCCTACAGGAATTTGATGTTGGCAAAGAAATATAAATGAATGAAAAATGTCTGCGTGTTTCATGTTATTTACCTTAACCCTGCAATATCGTAAATAATAGATAGTTTATAGTTTGTGATGATAGGGTAGCGACGATCCATTTGGGGATTAGTATCCATTTTGAGGTTAAATATACTCCGAATTAAACTAGTTGTTTTAGAGTAAATGTACTTCTGTTTGAATACAGACAGGCAGACAGACAAAGTTACTTTCAAATTTATGATATTAGTATGGATGCATGAAAGATTTAGAGAATATTTAAATAAATTAAATTTAAAATGTTTCGTTCGTGTACTTTAAACAGTATTCAAATTAAAACAACTTGAATAAACGTTGATATTATCTTTTCTGTTAAAATAATATTCTACTACTTTGAAAACAAAGTTTTTAATATTTTAATATGATACTTTCTTTTTCGTTTTATCTTTGCACCACATAGGTAGATAACTATCGACAGTAAAAATATTTAATTCAGTCATTCACTGGCTCTAGAAACATGAAATGCACAAGAGTTCCTTATTGTAACGAAAGTGAGCAGTAAGGACGGATTTTTTAAATTCATCCCTTGATGGGGTTTAATGAGGGATGAAAGTTAGTATGGAAGTTTGTCATTTTTGCTGATGAGAAATCCCATCCCACACGGCTTGTTTTTATGTATTTTTTATACATGAACATATAAAACCTTTAACAAAAAAATATTTAAAAATATAGGTATTTTATATGGAAAAAAAAATAAACGAAATAATATACATTCTTTATTTCGGCCAATACATAAGTACACACAATCCATATGATATTACTAACTATGACTTAAAAACTATGTTAATAAACTTAATTATTTACTGACTTTGTTATTGTTACTTAATATTTTGTTTGGAATAAATCCGCACCGTATTCCCCTTAACGTGTTATTTTTGGCATAACTTGAAATAACAAGAAGCTGAATAAACTTTAAGTAGTCAGAAGTTGGCGCTAGTTTGGGCCCAATTTACATAATCTTTGTTTTACGGTGTTTGCGCGAACTTCGCCCCGTTTTTATTGAAATTAGTGAAAATTCTTTTTGTTCACGTGTAAAACTGGTGAGAACTATTTGAATAAGTTTCGTTTAAACATGGCACATATATTTGCGTGTTATTTTCGTTAATAAGATGAGTCAGACTTATTGTTTCATGGGTACTGGTCTTAATTACGTTATTCTTTATTTTCGTTATTTCTTTTTTCTTACTTCTCAATAGCAGCCCGAAGTCTGGATTCGTTCCCGGTTGATGAAAATAGGCTCGCTATTACTAAAACTGCCGAAATGTGGGTATACTATAGGTACACCTCTGCCTAACCTTTCGGGGAAACAAGGCGAGATGTTCTAATATGTTCTTATTTTTATCAACAGGACTTAGCCCTGAACGAACTTGTGAGATATTACAACCCATACCGGTCCACTGGCAACACTGATGGTCAATTTGACGTATACACTCGTAAAGAATGGCCGGATTAATTTTGCTTCGGCCATTAATATTCGTTTTATCCAATAAGGGTCGGTTCCGTAAGCTACAACATCGATGCCTAACAATATATTATGTCGATAATAATTAACTGTTTGTAGGTTAACAAGTACCTACTTGTTTTATTACTCCAAGTATTATTTGTAGTCTTACTCAATATAATAAAATGACTTAAATAACCTGGTATTAATATAAAAATGGCAATACATGTAAAGAAAATAAATGATTACATTCTAGAACAAGGCTGTAGTCTGCCTGACGAGCTCGCGGCTATCAAATAATAGCCGATGAGTTTGATGTTATAAATGCTAGGCTATTATTTTTTGGTCAAAATGTGGTGTCTAGTGTGGTGATAGATCAGTAATAAAATATTAATTAAAACTATCTTTTAGAGTAAAACTATTTTATTTACAAAAAGCTCGTGAACCAACGCCCGTTCGCTACCCGTCCGTCTCTATGGACAGTTTAGCCACATCGACGTGACATCATCAAAACTCAGTGTTATATTAGATCAGGCATCGCTACAGGAGTATCCATTTCAACCACAATCAGAAAAATCACAAGATTCTGACTTATATACTTGAAGGGTTGTGACGACTGAAATTTAGCTAAAAATAATAATAACCACCGATATACGCGCTTGAACCGAAAGACGAAGATATTAATATATTATAATTTAATTTCCTTTCCTTGGCGTTTTCTTAGAGCACCCACGGTATAGTATCGTGTGTGTGGGATTATGATGGCAGCTGACAGCTAAGTGATGAAGCCTTTCTGACGTTTTGTGGTTGTTCCGCGTACTGCGAATACCCAGGAAAAAACAATGTTTATTGTTCACGAGAGTTGTACAAAAAATAGCACTAGCCTCCACACTAGGATTCCCTGAGTCGTGGTGACTAGCCTCCTTCGGAATAAAATCAATCTGCCTAGCCTTTTCCCAACTATGTTGGGGTTGGCTTCCAGTCTAACCGGATGCAACTGAATACCAGTATTTTACATGGAGCGACTGCCTATCTGAACTCTACAACCCAGTTACAGGGTAATACGATACCCTTGGTAAGACTGGTTGTCAGACTTTCGGGCTTCTGACGACCCGTAACGACTGTCAAAGATCTACAAATGACAGCCGGGACCAACGGCTTAACGTGCTTTCCGAGGCACGGAGGAGTCTCGGTACCTATGTAAAGATGGTCACCCATCCATGGACAACCCCGGCAAGCGTAGCTTAACCTGATGGATCGACCCGTGCGGCTGTTATTACTAAACGGCTGTTATTAATTAATTAAAATTAATCTTAAATCTATTTATACACGCTGTATCAGAAATGTGTGGGCATATTTAAGGGTGTGGTACTGACCACCAAACTGAACCACTTTCATCATGAGAACAACGTCTTAATCGCGATGAAACAATCAGCCGTCCTATACGTTTGGGCCGAGGGTGCCCAGGTGTTGAAGTTTTGTATGGGGCAGCTGCTTATTTTTTGTTAATAGCTCATGAGCTATTTTCATGTTACAAAATGGCTCCTTGTGACATCAGAACAAAAACACTCGTTCAATCTCTGAAAAGGTATTTAAATAGCAATAAGATCTCAGCGCAATGGAACCTGGCTGATATTATTACTAGATTACTTTGAATCAAATCGTAGTAAATTAGTCAGCCGTACGCGTACATACGCACCACCTGGGTAAACTTTCATACATTTACATTTACATGTATGCTAATTTGAAACCACCGCCGAGGGTGAATTTTGGCACAGTTTTCACCATAACTTACGATGTTTTTGTGAGGCAGATTTTGTGCACCTTTTGTTCGCAGTCCTTCATGCGCGTAGCTGGTTTTTAGGGTTCCGTAGTCAACAAGGAACCCTTATAGTTTCGCCATGTCCGTCCGCAGCTTAGCTCAGAGACTCTTAGTACTAGAAAGTTATAATTTAGCATGGATATACATATTATACATGTCGGAAATAATAGTCGTCGTTTGACTAATCGGGACGATCGGACATCGGGACAGAGTCTACAACTTAACTCTCGTCGACAGGAGTTAAGCAGAATTTGTCGGCGGCTGTCGAGCAGTGAACACGTTTATAAACTGTCGCGCGTTCCGTATAGTTGTGTCGTGTACCTACAGTGTGTGAATAGCTGTGTGATTCATTTAATCGTGAATTATAATTTGATTTGAACTGCAAACGGTTTTTATATTGCGCAATAACCAACACTACCCATAGCAAGCCCACAGCAGCTAAAATATGGCTGACGATAACTAGAGAGATGTACCTTTTCCGTCATACATATTAATCATGCCGAAGTGGTAAAATAATATCATGAAAAAAAAATTAGGGTACCTTCTGTAAACGTAGTGGGGATGTTTATTTTTTCTCGTCTACCCCATGGTGTGGCGTGTTGTTGCATAGGTGTTTCAAAAATATTGCAAGTTTGTGAAAACAATTTTTCGATTAAGGAAACCGTTTCTGAAATATTAAGCTTTAAAGTGCTAATTTTTGTTAGAGTCAAGTATTTCCCCCCTGCCAGCTAAACGGTTAGTTTTGGATATATGATAAAATTCACGGTAGTAGTATATACAACGAAGTTAAAATGAAAACTATCACAGCTAAGTAGGCTTTGACGAGGTGGCCGAGTGGTTAAAACAAGTTTACGAGTAATAGTCGACCAACTTACATTTGCAGTTGGAATGTATGAGAGAACATGTTCTTCAACTACAATGTTAAGTATTTTCTTGGGAAAAATTCATCTTAACTACGGAACCCTTCATTGTGCGTGGTCCGATATGCACTTGGCCGGTTTTTTTTACTGCTTATTTTATTTAACTTTACTTACTCAAACCACATAAACATAACAACACGCCTATTTTCCTCCAGAGGCTAAGTAGATGTGTATAGTAAATATTTCACCAGCTATTTGTAACAGTAGCGAGCCTATTGCCATCAATGGGGAAAGTAACCATATTTGCTTTTGTTTTGTTTATAAGCTGGAGAACTTATGTTTATGATAGTCTTGAAAGGCACTAGACATAATATTTTTCCCTGTACTTGTCCTAGCTTCCATTAAGATAAAACACTCAGAATGGGTCTTAGCCAACTTTATCTCCTTATTTATTGGACACACAAAGAAGTCGAAAACCTGGCTTGAATTTCACAAAACATGAAACCATTGATTTCCCAGCAATACGTCTCTAAACAATTCCGCAGGAAGTGCGGTTAGCATGCATCACGGTAACAAATTTGGCCAAAAAGTTGATAAAAATATGTGCTACATCACTGTCAGTCCGTGACACTACTAGCATCCGTAGTCAATTACGAACGGCGACTGGGAATATCCGAATATGTTCCGGAGCTTGAGAGATTGTGTTCAGCAATACAATGCGTCACGAGTCGAATTATTAGGTTACGGATACAATTTTATAGAAAACGAAATTGATAGGGACAAGTCATGTATTGATGAAATAAATGGAGCGAAAAATTCGATTTACAGTATTAACCGCGTCAATTTATACATATAGGTATATTTTTATACATATCATTCTATATAAAAATGAATTGCCGTGCGTTAGTCTCGCAAAAACTCGAAAATGGCTCGACCGATTGTGATGAAACTTTGGTAAGTTGTTGTGTGCGCGCCGGAGAAGGTTCCTAACAAAAAAAAGGCATTGCGACGCATTAGCTAGTTATTAATGATAATAAACAGAATAAAACGATAGTGATTCGTAAAATTCATGTTTCATTATAAATAGGGTAGTTATCAATTTTAGCATGGAATTCTATAAACACTTTTCGAATTAATTTTGTGTGGAAACAATCACCTTTCACGAATGGTTATTCGTTTATATTTTAACCTTAGTTTAGAGCAGAAAAGAAATGTGTAGTTGACTAGTCTAACTTTAATCCATTTTATCAACAAAAGTCGACCTTTATGTTAGAATAGTCGCGTCGTTACAGGCGCTGTACAAATTTCGTTTCTGCTCTATACATGGTTACACTCGTTCAATATTTTTTATTTATTTATTTAAACTTACACACACTATCTTTACAGGATGACCCCAATACAATAGTGGTTTGGAAATACACCGCATAAATTGAAAAATCAACTTACGGCTAATACTTAAAAATCTAAACTTTAAAAACACAATATGAAGTCAGACTACAGAATTATAATTATGTAGGTACTTAATAATTAGGTATCAAACTAAAATTTTTTTAATGTTAAAAAATCTTAACCTAAAATATAAAATTGGCCATAACCTCTTCTTTGCTATAAAATCTTAACCTAAAATATAAAATCAGACTTAATACAGGATATTAATATTTAAATATAACTAACAAAGCTCAACTAATTTTCTTGATTCAACGAAATAAAGTTTACTCTGTTATTAAATTTAATATAACATTTAATACATGATTTTGTCCTGTCCGACCGGACGGAAGCCAGATAGACGGTCGTCGGACGAGCTTGCGTGACCGATTAACGCGATTACTCTTTGACTCGTGGTCGCCATGGTAACCTGGTTAACTTGCTAGCGGCCCTGTGCTTTAATTACAGGAGTGTGTGATAATCAGGTCTGGATTGATTACGCTGAGTTCGCTGGTGGTTAAGTGGACACTGTGTAAAATGAGAGATTCAGTTACAATTTCGCGATGAAATCTTATTGGATTTTTACATTTTTGTGGGCACAACCTCGATTTATTTGCCCCCTTGTTCCCTTTAGATAAAAATAATGAATTTGTCAATAGGGAAGATAATAATTAAGTCCGTATAACCTTGCATTACACATGAGTTTTAAGTCTTTTGACATTCATGTCTATCATTATTTTTATCAGTTAAATTCATCAGTAAGTCATACCCATAACAATATAATTGAACACTTTCTTTATAACGCAAAGCACAACATACTGTATACATGCTCCGGGAACAGGCCAGCACAACATACTATGTACATACATGCTCCGGGAACAGGCCAGCACAACATACTGTATACATGCTCCGGGAACAGGCCAGCACAACATACTGTATACATGCTCCGGGAACAGGCCAGCACAACATACTGTATACATGCTCCGGGAACAGGCCAGCACAACATACTGTATACATGCTCCGGGAACAGGCCAGCACAACATACTGTATACATGCTCCGGGAACAGGCCAGCACAACATACTGTATACATGCTCCGGGAACAGGCCAGCACAACATACTGAATACATGCTCCGGGAACAGGCCAGCACAACATACTGTATACATGCTCCGGGAACAGGCCAGCACAACATACTATGTACATACATGCTCCGGGAACAGGCCAGCACAACATACTATGTACATACATGCTCCGGGAACAGGCCAGCACAACATACTGTATACATGCTCCGGGAACAGGCCAGCACAACATACTGTATACATGCTCCGGGAACAGGCCAGCACAACATACTGTATACATGCTCCGGGAACAGGCCAGCACAACATACTGTATACATGCTCCGGGAACATGCCAGCACAACATACTGTATACATGCTCCGGGAACAGGCCAGCACGACATACTGTATACATGCTCCGGGAACAGGCCAGCACAACATACTGTATACATGCTCCGGGAACAGGCCAGCACAACATACTGTATACATGCTCCGGGAACAGGCCAGCACAACATACTGTATACATGCTCCGGGAACAGGCCAGCACAACATACTGTATACATGCTCCGGGAACAGGCCAGCACAACATACTGTATACATGCTCCGGGAACAGGCCAGCACAACATACTGTATACATGCTCCGGGAACAGGCCAGCACAACATACTATGTACATACATGCTCCGGGAACAGGCCAGCACAACATACTGTATACATGCTCCGGGAACAGGCCAGCACAACATACTGTATACATGCTCCGGGAACAGGCCAGCACAACATACTATGTACATACATGCTCCGGGAACAGGCCAGCACAACATACTGTATACATGCTCCGGGAACAGGCCAGCACAACATACTGTATACATGCTCCGGGAACAGGCCAGCACAACATACTATGTACATACATGCTCCGGGAACAGGCCAGCACAACATACTGTATACATGCTCCGGGAACAGGCCAGCACAACATACTGTATACATGCTCCGGGAACAGGCCAGCACAACATACTATGTACATACATGCTCCGGGAACAGGCCAGCACAACATACTGTATACATGCTCCGGGAACAGGCCAGCACAACATACTATGTACATACATGCTCCGGGAACAGGCCAGCACAACATACTGTATACATGCTCCGGGAACAGGCCAGCACAACATACTGTATACATGCTCCGGGAACAGGCCAGCACAACATACTATGTACATACATGCTCCGGGAACAGGCCAGCACAACATACTGTATACATGCTCCGGGAACAGGCCAGCACGACATACTGTATACATGCTCCGGGAACAGGCCAGCACAACATACTGTATACATGCTCCGGGAACAGGCCAGCACAACATACTATGTACATACATGCTCCGGGAACAGGCCAGCACAACATACTGTATACATGCTCCGGGAACAGGCCAGCACGACATACTGTATACATGCTCCGGGAACAGGCCAGCACAACATACTGTATACATGCTCCGGGAACAGGCCAGCACAACATACTGTATACATGCTCCGGGAACAGGCCAGCACAACATACTGTATACATGCTCCGGGAACAGGCCAGCACAACATACTATGTACATACATGCTCCGGGAACAGGCCAGCACAACATACTGTATACATGCTCCGGGAACAGGCCAGCACAACATACTGTATACATGCTCCGGGAACAGGCCAGCACAACATACTATGTACATACATGCTCCGGGAACAGGCCAGCACAACATACTGTATACATGCTCCGGGAACAGGCCAGCACAACATACTGTATACATGCTCCGGGAACAGGCCAGCACAACATACTATGTACATACATGCTCCGGGAACAGGCCAGCACAACATACTGTATACATGCTCCGGGAACAGGCCAGCACAACATACTATGTACATACATGCTCCGGGAACAGGCCAGCACAACATACTGTATACATGCTCCGGGAACAGGCCAGCACAACATACTGTATACATGCTCCGGGAACAGGCCAGCACAACATACTGTATACATGCTCCGGGAACAGGCCAGCACAACATACTGTATACATGCTCCGGGAACAGGCCAGCACAACATACTGTATACATGCTCCGGGAACAGGCCAGCACGACATACTGTATACATGCTCCGGGAACAGGCCAGCACAACATACTGTATACATGCTCCGGGAACAGGCCAGCACAACATACTGTATACATGCTCCGGGAACAGGCCAGCACAACATACTGTATACATGCTCCGGGAACAGGCCAGCACGACATACTGTATACATGCTCCGGGAACAGGCCAGCACAACATACTGTATACATGCTCCGGGAACAGGCCAGCACAACATACTGTATACATGCTCCGGGAACAGGCCAGCACAACATACTGTATACATGCTCCGGGAACAGGCCAGCACAACATACTGTATACATGCTCCGGGAACAGGCCAGCACAACATACTATGTACATACATGCTCCGGGAACAGGCCAGCACAACATACTGTATACATGCTCCGGGAACAGGCCAGCACAACATACTGTATACATGCTCCGGGAACAGGCCAGCACGACATACTGTATACATGCTCCGGGAACAGGCCAGCACAACATACTGTATACATGCTCCGGGAACAGGCCAGCACAACATACTGTATACATGCTCCGGGAACAGGCCAGCACGACATACTGTATACATGCTCCGGGAACAGGCCAGCACAACATACTGTATACATGCTCCGGGAACAGGCCAGCACAACATACTGTATACATGCTCCGGGAACAGGCCAGCACAACATACTGTATACATGCTCCGGGAACAGGCCAGCACGACATACTGTATACATGCTCCGGGAACAGGCCAGCACAACATACTGTATAC
Organism: Fissipunctia ypsillon; assembly: GCA_947568875.1. Taxonomy (NCBI): domain Eukaryota; kingdom Metazoa; phylum Arthropoda; class Insecta; order Lepidoptera; family Noctuidae; genus Fissipunctia; species Fissipunctia ypsillon. The sequence continues at coordinate 761,437 of OX387662.1, forward strand.
ATGCTCCGGGAACAGGCCAGCACAACATACTGTATACATGCTCCGGGAACAGGCCAGCACAACATACTGTATACATGCTCCGGGAACAGGCCAGCACAACATACTATGTACATACATGCTCCGGGAACAGGCCAGCACAACATACTGTATACATGCTCCGGGAACAGGCCAGCACAACATACTGTGAGGGTTGTATTAATTACCTACTTTAAGATCTATATTATTATAATCTATGCACCTTTGTAACCATTTATATGCACTATTGTATGAAATATAAGTCAGTCTTATTCGGGCCTTCACTAGTTTCATTTACCCTAAACACCGCACCTTACATGGCGACCCTGCCAAAGGAAGCTAGGCGCGCTTCGCGAACATGAGACGTTGAGTGTGACTGAGTAATTTAATAACAGGCTATAAGCAACTAAGAATATTAGTGAAAATGGGACGATTGCTGATTTATTGTGCTTACGGACTACACGTAACCGCGAGTGTACCAGTCATCCTAAATACATCCATAATAATCATCGAAGATGGGCAAGCAGCAATCTAAAGAGGAGACCGTGATTGTTCAAAACGCGGCGGCTGGAAGTAACCAAGCTACAGCAGACGAACTTCGCTTCCATATGTCCACATCCAACATTATTCTGTCCTGTATCCTGCTTATACTACTACTCGGCATATTGGGCTTCATATATCGGCTGTATAAAAGGTGCCATAAAAAATGGATCACCAATGAGATAAATAGGACAGCTATGAGGAGATCTCTTTTCCGTCGACGCATGCGGTTGGGAGCCACGGAGCCATCTTCAAAACAATACGAGGAAGAAATGGTATAAAAAAGTGGTTAAGAAGTGTTAAAAAAAAAAGTGTAAAAAAAAAAAAATCTAATAAAAGTGCGTTTCGTAAGTGTTTCACTATAAAAATATAATCAATCGTATAAAAATAATCATATTTTAATCGCGTTCACATTCCAATACATCTCTTACCAAATAAGGACGATGCGGTGATTGAACTTTGGACTTTGGTATTAATTGCGTGCGGTGTTAATACTTATAAAGTTATACTAATGTTTAACAATGTACTACAATAACATTATAATTCGTCTACGTTATGGTGGTAATGAGGTATGGATACTATATTAAATTTATACAATGATTTAAAGAAGATTCGAGTTTACTTAATAAAGTTAGGACCGAAAAGGAGGACCGAAAGAGTATTAGAAAATAAATTAACTGAGGTTGATGTAATTTATAACCAGTATGAAACTTGGTTGATTGATTTTAGAGAAAATGTTAAGAATAAATATTATAGCGCCCAAGATATTGTATTAATAGAAAATTGTTGTCGTCAATTTATAGATTTACGCGAGGATATTTTATTGTTGTGTGAAAGTGATATTTTAGAGACGTCATCAAATATGAATACTTTTGATTTGAAAACTGCCTTGACCCTTTTACCGGTTATGACAAATGATGAAGTTAGCATAAAACAGCTAATTGATAACATAGAATACTATAACTCTTTACTGAAGGATACCGCTTGTAAACAAAATTTAATCAATTTTGTGTTAAAAAGTAGACTTTCACAGGAAGCCAAGATAAAGTTAAATGCAAAGTATGATACTGTTAATGGCTTAATTGATGATATGAAAAAAGTGCTATTGTCTAAGAAAGCTGCAACGGCAATACAAAATAAATTATTAAAAATGAGACAAAATGAGTTGTCGATTGCTGATTACGGGAAAGAAATTACGGAATTATTTGTTGATCTAACGATTACGCAAGCCAACGACAATGAACAGAACTATAATATATTAAAACCAATTAATGAAAACATAGCGATTAAACAATTTGCCGATGGTTTGCGAAATCGTAGATTAAGTACGATTATTTCTGCAAGAAATTACAGATCATTGAAGGATGCAGTTCAGGCAGCTCAGGACGAGGAGGCATCGACAGCAACTCCCCATGAAGAAATTATGGGTATGTATAAAAGACCATATTATAATAATTTCTATACCAACAGAAGCCGTTCAAATATTTATAGAGCTCATCGTGGTGGAGGTAGAAACTTCTATGCATACAGAGGTCAAGCGCGAGGGCAGCATCAGCGATACCGTTCCACTTCACGAGGGCAGCCGACTCGAGGAGGAACTAGCAGTCGCAGATGGCAAAGAGGTAACTTTAATTATTCTAACATGAGAAATCAAGGGATACCTAAACAGCGTGACGTCAATATTCTTAATAACTCGGATCAAATACGCACGGACTAATACCTATTAAAATATTAAACGTTACTGAAGAAGATATATCGCTAACCGAAATAGAACCTAACATTAAAAAACTTAATGAATTTGACATCTGTAATTATGAAAAAACGCAAAATAACGCAGACAGGGTTAAAACCTTATTTTCTCAATTAAAATTGCAACATTTAAATAACGAAGAACAAAAAACCATTGAAAATATTTGCGCGAAATATTCCGATATATTTTACCTCCCCAAAGACAAATTAAGTACTACAAATGTATACACTCATACTATATCCGTAAAACCAAATACGACGCCAGTATTTTCAAAACAATACCGTTTGCCACAATCTCATAAAAGTGAAATAAAACGACAGATTAATAAAATGCTAGACGAAGGTATTATAGAGCCCAGTAAAAGCGACTGGTCTAGTCCAATATTATTGGTACCGAAGAAATCAGATTCAACCGGAGATAATAAATGGAGACTAGTAGTAGATTACCGAAAACTTAATAATTGCATAGAGGACGATAAATACCCATTACCGGATATTACAGAAATTTTAGAATCACTGTCAGGTAGCATATACTTCTCACATCTTGATTTACACCAAGGCTATTATAACGTTAAATTAGAGGAAAATAGTAGAAGGTTCACAGCTTTTCATTCAGGTCAGTACCAGATGACACGTATGCCTATGGGTTTAAAAACCAGTCCCAGTTCATTCTCAAGAATGATAACAATAGCAATGGCCGGTCTAAATTATGAAAAATGTTTAATATATTTAGATGATTTAATAGTGTTTGGACGTAACTTAGATTCTCATAATAAAAATTTACAAGAGATTTTTGAAAGATTACGGACCGTTAACTTAAAATTAAACCCCGCCAAGTGTGATTTTCTTAGGAAACAGATTTTGTACTTGGGACACGTTATTTCAAGTGACGGTATAATGCCTTTTTTTTTTTTTTTTTTTTTGTGGATGGGAAATCATCAAATGACTTCTCCCGCTCTGGGCGGAGCGGGAGGGCGTGTCAGACTTTTACTGACTAAAACCCACCCGTGTTCCTTCTGTTGCCTGTGCCGGGGCCACGGTAACTCTTTCGAACATCCCGCAACCCTAGCTGGCATCGGCCCTAGCGGACCCCGTCAATAGTGCTGACATCTCTTTGAGGCGCGCGTGGAACACGAACGGTATAATGCCTGACCCTGCAAAAATCACCGTAGTTCAAAATTATCCATGTCCAACAAGCACAGAAGAAGTAAAAAGATTTGTAGCATTCACTAATTACTATAGAAAATTTATACCAAAATTTGCTGAAATAGCTCATCCTTTAAATTCATTGACTAGAAAAGGTGTACCATTCGAATGGAGTGAGGCATGTCAACATGCGTTTGAAACATTAAAACAAAGTTTAACTCGTCCGCCAGTGTTACAATATCCTGACTTTTCAGAACAAAATCGTTTTATTGTTCAAACTGATGCATCAAATAATGCTATAGGAGCAATTTTGTCAAATAATAATGGACGACCGATAGCTTTCGCTAGCAGAAGTTTAAATAAAGCCGAGAAGAATTACCCTATAATAGAAAAGGAATTACTTGCAATAGTATGGGCTGTAAAATACTTTCGTCCATATTTGTATGGTCGACCTTTTATGATATTTACGGACCATAAGCCATTAGTATATTTATTTAACATGAAAGACCCGTCAAGCAGACTAATGAAATTTAGAATGACTTTAGAGGAATATAATTTTGAAGTGCAATATGTAAAAGGTTCTGACAATGCAGCTGCAGATGCACTGTCTAGAATTACTTTAAAAGACTTAAAGGAAATGCATGAAAGTTTAATGAACGTCATGACAAGAGCACAAGTGAGAAATTTAAATAAAATTAATTCAAAGGTGGATATGAATATTTCAGACTTGAGGCCTGATCAACCAAAAGTCGTAAGTACTCATATCAGACCTAAAGAATCAGTAGAATTAAAATTTATTGACGCTAAGGAATTACGAATTTTAAAGAAAATGCAAGTTATAACTAAAGAAAATAAAATATTCTGTTATGCAGAAAATAAATCTACAATTTACGTGAAATTCCTAAGTTCTCAATCGCAAATGGCGCGAGACGACTTTGTGAGAGAGTTAGATGAATTTTGCAATAAATTAAAATTAAAAGAAATATATATATTAAAAAATAAAGACAACGACGATTTTATAAAAAAGTTAACTACAACAATAAAAAATAATACAAGTAGGTCCGGACCGCGCTTATGTATTACGAGTGATGTAAAAAGTATAGAGAATAAAGACGATAAAAAAGTTATTTTAAATGACTTTCATCTCTTACCTAGTAGTGGCCATGCTGGTATGAGACGAATGTCAAATAATATAAAGAAATACTATTATTGGCCTGGCATTGATAATGATGTTCGGGAATTTGTAAGGCGATGTGATAAGTGTCAGCGGCAAAAATATTCAATACCTAAGAAGGAACCCATGGTGATTACTAGTACAGCTAATACTGCGTTTGAAAAAGTATTTCTAAATTTGGTAGGTCCTTTGGAAACAGATAATGATAATTTTTCGTATGTCTTAACTTTGCAATGCGAACTTACAAAATTTGTAGAAGGTTATCCCTTAGTTTCTAAAAAATCAGAAGAAGTAGCGAGATGTTTTGTCAACAACTTCATTCTCAGATACGGTGTACCGAAAGTAATAGCGACAGACAGGGGAAAGGAGTTTCTCTCAGAAATATTTCAACAGGTATGTAAACTATTAAGCATAAAACAACTCAATTCTACAGCATACCATCACCAATCAATAGGAGCATTGGAAAATACTCACAAAAATTTAAATGCATTTTTGCGTATTCAAACAGAAAACCATCCAGAGATGTGGAGTAAGTGGATTCCTTTTTGGTATTTCTCATATAACACAAGCGTACATACAGAAACAGGATTCACTCCATACGAGTTAGTTTTTGGTAAGAAATGTTCTCTCCCTAGCAATCTGACAACAAATTTAGATCCATTATATAATTACGACAGCTATCCACATGAATTAAAATACCGATTGCAACTTTCACAAACACAAGCAAGAGAGAATCTATTGAAAAGTAAGTTGAATAGAAAGATTGTATACGATAAAAATGTTAATCCTGTGCACTATGAAGAAAATGATTTAATATTAGTTAAAAATGAAACATCATGTAAGAAATTGGACAGTTTATATTCAGGCCCTTTTAAAGTTGTAAAAGATATACCACCAAACGTAGAAATAATTAATCAATTTGGAAAAAAAGACATTGTTCATAAAAATCGAACAAAGCCTTATTATGTATCATAATTTCATAAAATGTGTAAAAAAAAAAAAAACCTAAATGTTTTTTTTTTTTCTATTAGTACGGTGATGTGAGGGTTGTATTAATTACCTACTTTAAGATCTATATTATTATAATCTATGCACCTTTGTAACCATTTATATGCACTATTGTATGAAATATAAGTCAGTCTTATTCGGGCCTTCACTAGTTTCATTTACCCTAAACACCGCACCTTACAATACTGTATACATGCTCCGGGAACAGGCCAGCACAACATACTGTATACATGCTCCGGGAACAGGCCAGCACAACATACTGTATACATGCTCCGGGAACAGGCCAGCACAACATACTGTATACATGCTCCGGGAACAGGCCAGCACAACATACTATGTACATACATGCTCCGGGAACAGGCCAGCACAACATACTGTATACATGCTCCGGGAACAGGCCAGCACAACATACTGTATACATGCTCCGGGAACAGGCCAGCACAACATACTGTATACATGCTCCGGGAACAGGCCAGCACAACATACTGTATACATGCTCCGGGAACAGGCCAGCACAACATACTGTATACATGCTCCGGGAACAGGCCAGCACAACATACTGTATACATGCTCCGGGAACAGGCCAGCACAACATACTGTATACATGCTCCGGGAACAGGCCAGCACAACATACTGTATACATGCTCCGGGAACAGGCCAGCACAACATACTGTATACATGCTCCGGGAACAGGCCAGCAGCACATACTGTATACATGCTCCGGGAACAGGCCAGCACAACATACTATGTACATACATGCTCCGGGAACAGGCCAGCACAACATACTGTATACATGCTCCGGGAACAGGCCAGCACAACATACTGTATACATGCTCCGGGAACAGGCCAGCACAACATACTGTATACATGCTCCGGGAACAGGCCAGCACAACATACTGTATACATGCTCCGGGAACAGGCCAGCACAACATACTGTATACATGCTCCGGGAACAGGCCAGCACAACATACTGTATACATGCTCCGGGAACAGGCCAGCACAACATACTGTATACATGCTCCGGGAACAGGCCAGCACAACATACTGTATACATGCTCCGGGAACAGGCCAGCACAACATACTGTATACATGCTCCGGGAACAGGCCAGCAGCACATACTGTATACATGCTCCGGGAACAGGCCAGCAGCACATACTGTATACATGCTCCGGGAACAGGCCAGCACAACATACTGTATACATGCTCCGGGAACAGGCCAGCAGCACATACTGTATACATGCTCCGGGAACAGGCCAGCAGCACATCATGATGAGTTGATAGCGCCATTACGCAGATACACCCACGTTATACGTTCTGCGTTGTTCGTTATACTAGATGCGTGTTTACCGTCGTTAGCCCCCGGTGTGTTCATTAAACTAATTTCCTTTGTAAAGATTGCTGTGGACGAGGCGATTAGTCGGGTTTTTGGTTGAAAATCACTATTAAACAAATATCTTAGTTTAGGTACACTTCCCAACTTAGGTGCGACTGTAGGTAATTATCATAGAGTGACTGCAAGTAATCCTTGCTCACACAACCGCTGGGCAACAGCGATGTCTCACTACTGCATAGTTGATCTCGCCGCTAGATCTATTTATACTCACGCCTTCTTACGATGCGAGTAAGCAAAAATTACAGAACGCCACCTGCTACGATCCTTACATACTCCATTTGCCTCGTTAACGTTCATACATCTGGTCATATCGCACGCCGCGCCGGGCGCGAGTACTACGCACCTGACCTTTCTGAAGAACGTCACCAATAAGGTTACTGTATGTCTTCCTAGAGCGTCCCTCCCGGCGGCGATCTATTCACGGAGATATAATATAAGTAAACCACGAGAAGACATTAGCATTGACGACAACACGATACTGTCGCCATCGCAGGTGGAACCCGGATGAGGCTGGCACAGGAACGTGGGGGTGGCGTGCAAAAAAAAGAGGCCTATGCTCAGCAGTGGGAGAAGTCAGGTGTGGATAATGATGATGATGAGCCACGAGAAGCACTTTGCCTCTTTAAAAGATTGGAAAAATCTGAGGAGAACTAGATTTATTCCATTGGCAAGCCTTCCAGAGGCAGAAAGCCAAAATGGCAGTGACTGACAATGTTTTAGACTGTATGTATACATTATGCACTGCGTTTTATCTCGACTGTTCGACAAAATGATCGCCACATGCATGTCCTGCCTTATTGTGAAGCTCGCGACCTACCCCCAGCAAGGTCCGGTTATTAAAGCGATTATGGTGGACTGACCGCTAACCAAACGTTTATCACAATTACTGGACGAACCCTAGTTCAACTCAATTACTGAGCCTACAGAGTTAAGGTGACGTCTTATAACCTGAAACATTGTCTTAACAGGAATATGCCTTGAATATGGAGACTAGTCTTGCAGACTTTGACTTCTAAAAGAAATTATTTTCTGAAAGATAATTTTCTTAACAAAAGGTAAGTACGCATATTTTACAAGGGAGATGTGGGTGGAAACGCCCTGGAAGGATATATTACATTGATCTTGTTGGTGAAATTCTTCAGAAAGGTCAGGCGTAGTACTCACAACCGACAACGTCCGTGTTGTGTCAGATGTATGAACGTAAACGAAGCAAAAGGGGTATGTAAGGATTGTAGCAGGTGGCGTTCTGTAGTTTCTGCCTACCCCCATGGGGAGTAGGCGTGACTTTATGCATGCATAATCATAGCCTGCATCTAAGAATTATGTAATTTCTATATCGGCTCCTCTATACATATTGGGGACCCAGAAGTTTTATCTGTGTCTATCATAGTTCGTCGATATAAAATGAAGTAAACGTAGGATAAGCTATGGATTAAAAGCAAGGGGTCCAATCCGTCGCGTCGGCGGAAAGTCCATGTCAACATAACCAGTCCTTAACCAGTAAATAGGTTAGCTAAACGTGGATCTGTAGGAGCTTGTCTTCGAGCGCCTCCCACAGAACTATCTCCGTGAGTAAAACTTCGACAAGTGATTCCTTTACTACTTTACTTCTTTTCACTACTTTCTTTATCAATTTTTATTAACATAGTACTAAAGTTCAGCTGTTGTTTATTTCCTTTTTCATTAAATAGGTCAAGAGGCTGTAGATAACCTTACGTGAATGCTTTCACGCGTTCAGTCCAAAGATGTGTGGTCATTCTTTATGTGTAACGGTCTGAGTTTTCACACGAATACCTGACCAGGATAGTTGGTACAAGAGAACAAGTGCCAGCTTGGTCCATAATGAAACAAAATGAAGCTGTCAAGCAATATACGAACGACGTACCTAATTAAGAGTATTGTCCTCGCTTTAAAGTAGAATGTTTGCAAATTAAGCAATCATTATGTTCTTGTGAAAAGACTATTTCAACTCAACTACAAACCCATTTGCACAGGGTCTTTAAAAATGAAAATTAACGAGACCAATTATCAACGAACACTCATTGACGGCCTTACACACGGTATCGTAACACGAAATGGCGTAACTTTTCCTCAATGTTCGCAGTAAGTATTTCAAATAAATTAATCGTCATATTGAGAACACTGTAAGAGCCATAATTTTAATATCTAAGGAAAATCATATTATTTTCAGGCATATTGGCATATTTTCTAGGGTTTTGTGCAACGATGGAGTTAGAAACGTAGTAACTAATAAGTTGGTAGGTACTCAATTTTATGTTCTTGTGTAAATAAGAAAGCTGACGGGAAAGTTGGCTCCGGTGTGACACGCAGCGACCTTAATTTCCCTGCCGTTCTGTACGGCAAGTAATAAGCGAAGGAAGCCACTCATTACACAACCGCATCTGTCCTCGCTGCTCTGTCGCAGTGCTGCTGCCCTGGTACTCGACTGCTCGTACAACGCAAGCCTCTCATCAAGTTTACTTAGTTATTTAGACTGGAATAGTTCCAGTAATTTCCAAATTGAAAACGTTGTGGCTTTTCTCCAGGGCTTCTCTTGTTTGTTCATGATTTCCTGGTTCATACCAGGAAATCAAAAAAAAAAGAAAGAAAAAAAGAAAGAAACAAAAAAGAAAGAAAAAGTTATCGTGAAAAAAAGAAAGAGAGGAAAGAGAAAAAAGAGAAAAGAGTTATCGTGTCTGTGAAATACTAATTTAGAAGCTTTCATTGTGATGAGTTTTTTGGGTTTGTTAAATTAACTAACATCTTTGTTAGTTTTTTATTTAGAGGATTAGGATTAGAGGAGCTCGTGGCTAAGTAATAACAGCCGCACGGATCGATCCATCAGGTTAAGCTACGCTTGCCGGGGTTGTCCGTAGATGGGTGACCATCTTTACATACCGAGACTCCTCCGTGCCTCGGAAAACACGTTAAGCTGTTGGTCTCGGCTGTCATTCGTCGATCTTTGACAGTCGTTACGGGTCGTCAGAAGCCCGAATGTCTGACAACCAGTCTTACCAAGGGGTATCGTATTACCCAGTTACTGGGTTGTGGAGGTCAGATAGGCAGTCGCTCCATGTGTATTACTGTATTCAGCTGCATCCGGTTAGACTGGAAGCCGACATAGTTGGGAACAGGCTAGGCGGATTGATTTGATTGTTAGTTTTTTTTATTTCCGTAATTCTCTTTGAATATCGGTTCTAGGTTGGATCTATTACAGACTGTAATTCCTTCCTGTGGTGTACAGGATTTAATAAGGGAAGCTACACTTACCTTAAATCATTTTTGTTCGTGGTTCCCATTTCTGTTTTGCTGCCGAAGTGCAAGGGCCTCTCGACACTCGTCGTTGGAACTTGATAGTTCACCTCACTCCTTCTTAGTTTTGCTGTCCTGGTAGGACGAGATAATAAATAAAGATAGATAACTCTTTATTATGTACACCGTAAATAAAAAAATATTAAGTACTTGTTTCGTTTTAAAAACTTTTTATTAATTTCCCGTTAAGATTAGAATTCTTATACAGCTAGTCCATTTATCCCTTAGACGTCTACGCCTTTAATGTTCTCTCTAAACCTAAATAAATAAAAATATTATAATGTAAACGAAGAAAGATTACCCGAGACGACTCGGCCGGGAAATGAGTCTCTAGCACAACGCAAAGATTGCGTCGGCAGAGAAACATGCGCAGTAGACAGAGTTAATTGAATTCTTTCTGATTTTGTTACTTTCCTAGAGAGATTTCCCTGTAAAGAATCGATGGCCACTCTTCTACCACGGTATCTTCGAGATTAAATTGCTCGTAGTGGTAATTATTTCTTAGCGGCCATGCTTTATATGATTTTTGCTTAAATGGAAACCTCTGTACGGCTATGAATAAGTAATTAAGAACTTAAAATTATTTTAAATATAATTACAAGTTCTTGGGTACAGTTATCTCTATCGCCAAACGAAGCAGTCGTAATTCCTATTATTTCCAAACAAACTTATAAGGAAGTTAATTTCCTCTCTGAAATTACTTAACATTGTTCTCCAAGTTGAACAAATCCCGACGTTACTCAAACTGTTTCTCCGTTTCCCCGACTCTCCTAATCTTGAGCGCAACAGAACAAGTATTCGTTGTTCACACAGTTGTGGATGTTCCACATTCGGTCCCTAATCCCGGCTGAGGGGATTAGACTCAAATCCTTTAGACAAGGAGTCACCTAATACCCTGTACAGATGTAACAAACTATTTATTCATATCGTCTTTGTGAGATTTGTTCTTTGGCATCGTTTTTATCTTATTGTTATATGTTGAACAGTAGACTTATAGTGGTTGCGGCAAAGCAAAGCAATAAGCCGTCATTTATTGCCAACATTTAGTTTATCAAAAGGATTGGTGATCACGAAGTGGTTTCTTACTGACAAACAAGACTTTTTTGCAAAAAAAAACAACCGACTTCCAAAAAAAAACACTACAAAGTGAAAAATAACTTAAATTTCGGAAGACGATGTCTTCGGATTGGTATTTTAGGTTTTGTCATCGACTTCCGAAATTAAAGTAATTTTTCACCTTGCAGTGTTTTTTTTTGGAAGTCGGTTGTTGCTTTTTTGCAAAAAGTTTTTTTTTTATTTGCACTTTTTAATGGATTGGTTTGTAATTTATCTAAGTTATAATATCGTAATGACAACTGCTCATCACCTTTTACAAAACATTGGTTTTCCCGATGCAGAGACGTTAATTGTTAAGTTCTGCTGGTACTTCACCATCAACTCCACTTCACCATATGCATTGTGACGAACGTATATTGCTTAGCAATTATTTTAAAGTAATCGAATCGGAACCCGTGAAATACTTAATAGTGAGTTTTTTCGGTGGCCATCTCACCATCTGTGGTCTTTGTCATCAGTTTTACTTCACCAAATGGTGCTTTCCGAGAGCAAATGCACAAGTTGCTATAAAAAATACCCAAATCACTACAGGTGTGCCTATAATGTTTGAAGAGTTTTCTCGATTTCTCCAGGATTCTATCATCAGATCCTGACCTGATAACAATGGGACCAGCTGCCGTCTTCGAGTAGTCGGGGAACACACATAAAAACAGATTCCGACGAACTGAGAACCTTCTCCTTTTTTGAACTCTGTTGAAAATCATTTATAGCCAGCGTACATCTCATGACAATTCCAATAAGCCCAAACTCCTAGGGTACATTGTTTTACTATGAAGTTCCGGTGCCTACCTTCCGGCTTCATCATCAGATCAGCTCAACGGCAGCATTTATTTAAATTGGCTTCGTCATGGTCGCTTATTTATCTTAATCGAGATATCTTATCGCCACCCGTAAAATACTTATCATTGAGGAGTTCCCGTGGCCATCTGTGGTCTTTTTCGTCAGTTCCATTTCACCAAATAATACTTTCTGAATGCAAATGCTTGAGTTGTTGATGAAAATACTAAAATTTATATGTGTTTGCCTATAATATTTGAGGAGTTCCCTCAATTCTTCATGGATTCTATCATCAGAACTGAGTTTTGATAGAAATGGAATCAATCTGGAAGTATGTCCTTTCAAATAAAAATAATTTTCTAAATCGGTTTATAAAGGACGGAGTACTGAGGTAACAAACATTAAAAAATAGCATACCACCGAATTGATAACCTCCTCCTTTTTTGAAATTGGTCAAAAATGGAAAGCAAAGGGAGGCCTTTACCCAGCAGTAGGACATACGGGCTCAATAGATAAAAATGCAATAAAAATGTTATGTATTCGTGTCATTGCCATGCAATGAGTAGATCGTGCCTATGACCGACGCTAAACACAGCAAATTTCAATCTACCTTTCAACTTCCTCAACTTTTACCTTCTCAGTTTAAATCTCATTTTAAAAGTCTGGGGTGTAAAAGCTTTTCAAATAAAGAAGTTAAATCCTCGGGCGTTATGGGAACCCTAGCGGCGGGGAATCTTAGCCGCTGCTCATGAATTATTTATTCAATTCGCTGGAGCCGAGCCGGCCAGCCGCCGTCAGTTTCCTTGTTCAAGCTGTCGGTCGTGCCAACCCTTGGAGCGACCGGCCAATCATTAGCATAGTATCACGGAAAATATAAAAAAGGTCAGTTTTACACTCTTTCATTCATCCTGCTTCTGAAGCACCATTCAACGCAAAAACTAGCGTCACGTTGTCAACCTCATCTGAGGTGGCTGGCCGTTGTTATTGCAGCCAGTTAATCACTGTACTTACCAAGAGTTGAAACCCAGTGACACTCATGTCGGAGCGAGCTTACAACCTACGAGAATATCTCAAGTCGTGCTGATAACATTAACAAGTCGGCAAGGTTGACCGCTAGGCATGGGGCCGTCATCAGCCTGTTCTTATCATAAAAAGTGAGAAAGACTGAATGATTCCTTGGTGATTAGAAAATGGCTAATCAGGATGGTATAGTCAACCGCACGCCCATGTTTAGAGTTTGTTGTTATAGTTAGACTTTGGCAGCGCATTTCTTTCATCGCAGTAAGGTCGGTTTTTGTGTTACTACTGACTTGTGGTTGACCGTACATTGCTTGTGTACATTTGCTCAAAGCGTACCTTCTGTGTTTACCCACTGAGGGGTAATACCCCGTTTTGTTTTTCTGCGGCCCTTAGAATTATCCTAATGTCATTTTGAATAACAAATGAGTGTGCAAGTAATAATAGATCCATGTTGGCTTCGATCCGCGGTGAGACGACGATTATTAGTTTGATTCGGTAACATCTGCATGTGTGTGGTTCTGAAGCATTATGGATGTCGGAATTATGACTGAGGGATTGATTCAGAGGAAAGTATTTCATCTTTGGTTGATTATACGAGTTAATTCTTCTAATCTTGAGTTATTGCGAACCAATCCTATCTGAAAGTGTCGCAATAAGGGAGGCCAGTGCTTTAGTACAGAACGGCAACATGGGATCTAATGTGTACCTAGGTATAATTATTATTAATAGCACATTTATACAATATGACATGATTGATCACAAGATCACATTTAAGCTATAAAACGCGGTTCTGATTACTTTCATTATTGAAAACCCTCCCAAGTTAATTATTCACAATCACTAAAATAACCCTTAGGGCGCGTTCCCACTATGTCGTGACGACAGATTATCGTGTCGTTAAAAGCGTCGTGGCTTGTGTATTTAAATGGAGGTGTTCACATATAGGACGACACGATTAACAGTCGTCCAGGATTTTTTTTTTACAGTGACGACAGATTGTCAAGTCAATGGGAACGGCTAACCCGACAGTCGTAAAACGATAAAAAACGTCACGACTTATCGTGACGGCTAATCATATGTAATACATAGAGGTCGGAATTAGGTAGAGTTATTTAAGTACTTACACTGATTTCATACAGCGAAAGAATACTTCAAATCTTAGTGGTACTCGTACTTTGAATGAATCGGACAAGGAAAATGATTCTGATGGGCCGTTTGAATGAGCAAACCCTCACGAGTCTAGGCTAGAAGCAAAAGTGTTTTCTTATTAATTATAAAAAAGGCGAGGTATAAGTATGAGAATTTGCTTAAGACTATAATTAATTTATATTGTGAATTAATGTAAATACTAATAACAATTGTATGTTAATTATCTTTGTTTTATTTGTCTGCCTATCTCTGAGGTTTTTATTATTATTTATCTGTCTGTTTGTTTATCTGTTGTTGGCCACACGGGATTGTCGATTAGAAACCCCGGGAAGATCCATATTAATATCAACATTTCGATGCAAGTACATAAATAACTCTATCTAATTCCGACCTCTGGTAATACATTATTAAAAAGTAATACATTACTATAATTTCATCTTCATCCATTGTACTCCGGAACTAGACACACTACTGATTTTCAAAAGAACGTAGAGACGACTGATGTACAAACGACAAGGCGACTGCCGTGAACAGTAAAAATGTCGTCACGATCCAATGGGAACAGCTAGATACGACAGTCGTTCAACGATAAAATATTTCGACGACAGCGTGACGATAAACAGTCGATATAATGGGAACAGCTAGAGACGACATTCGTCCAACGATAAATTAATCGTCACGACATAGTGGGAACGCGCCCTTACGTTTCAAATGAATCACAAAACACTTAATTAAATCACCCCATAAAGAAGACACTATCCATAGCTATTCCGCCATCGCGCCATCACTCACGGGGCCCAATCAATCAGCCTTTGGTGCGGAGTAGCTATGCACCCCAGTCAATAGGCGGGGCCGCGGGGCCGATCATAGCCCGCGTCGTGGCGGAGACGGCTTAATAAGCAATTCATCTCTCGACCACTTCAATTTGTGCAAATAAGTTCAGTTAACAAGATTTATAATGTTCTTTTGAAATGGATTAACAAACAGTAATCCTGTTTATTGTATACTAAATGTAAATTAATTATTTGTTAATGTGTAGGTACATCATGTAGTAACAAATGAAGCGATAGAATTCGGGAGTTCAAAACGTCATGTCAAGTGTCAATGAACAGCATCGGCTGGTCATCCAACCAGTCACAATGTAGGTAAAGTTTATGATATTGAACAGGCAGGTTACTGATCATATTTATCTGAACAACAAAAGCGATATGTTTCACTATAAGTAAGGCAGTATTCACACAAAATTTCAAGAATTAATACCTACAGCTGGAAATCCCTTGATTTATTTCCACGAATTCCAGACCAATTTTCAAGTACAATGAAACTTCTTCAACTCTTCAATGACAATAACGCAAGATGGCAGGACCATTAAACCGCCTGGCCACTCTATTACGTCTCGGCTTAGGAACCGATCTATTTCGCTCAGTAACGCCACATGAGCTCCGAGTAAGGAGAAATAATCAGTCTTCATAGTACATTAATAACTAGAGACGTGTTGAGACTACCATTTGTTTTAAAGTTGAGAAATAATATACGACTACTCATTTGCTGTACTGTCTCTAGGGATGCCGGAATTATTTTGAGGCAATAGGCTCATGAGACTATTCAACTATTTCTCATTCACATATACAGGGTCGAATTAGCTAGTGGAGCTCCACAGCGAGACTGGTCTCGATGACTAAACACGATAAAACAAAAAAGATTTAAAATATTTTTACTTGAAGTATGGGTTGAGAAAATCTGTTTTTTTTTGTTTGTTTTATCGTATTTAGTTACCGATAGGTACGTACCTATCACGTCTGCGAAGGTTACGCAAAACAAAATTAACTGATATTTCAAGTAACAACACTGCCTTCGGTCGTTAACCACAAAAAAAAATTGTTTTATCATTTGTTTAGATATCGATACCCATCACGTCTGCGGATTTTGGTTCCTCAATTTAATTTGACCCTGTATTTTGCAGATATCGGTGGTGGAACCAATTTAGACTTAAAAGTATAAAACTGAGGTACGTTCGAGATTAATCTACTTATAAATTACATACGTCCAGAATACCAACACAAACCTATTGGATGCTGGAGTGGACACGTAATGGATAAGATTATTGGATGCTGGAGTGGACACGTAATGGATAAGATTATCATACTCATAGGGCATTGGGGTGGATGCAAGAAGACATGTTTTATGACTCATCTATAGAAGTAAGGAACATCGGTACCAAATATTTTTTTATTAACCGATGACAAAAAATAGGAGGAGGTTCTCAAGTCGACGTATATACAAGGTGTAACATAATTAACGCACGACCTCTTAAGGAGTCATTGTACTCATCATTGTGAACAACTTTTACTATGGGACCAAACCTGAAGTCGCGAAAAAAATCTGCTGTTCCCTACATTGTGACGAGTTATGCGAACATAAATGTAGGGAACAGCTGATTTTTTTTCGCGACCACTCGGAAACCGATCCGCTTCCAACTACTTTAGCACATACAGTGCAGTGCAACACAACACAAGTGCCACCAACACAGGTCTCTTAGCACCGACCCATACAGTGCAGTGCAACACAACACAAGTGCCACCAACACAGGTCTCTTAGCACCGACCACTCGGACACCGAGCCGCTTCCAACTACTTTAGCACATACAGTGCAGTGCAACACAACACAACACAAGTGCCACCAACACAGGTCTCTTAGCACCGACCACTCGGACACCGAGCCGCTTCCAACTACTTTAGCACATACAGTGCAGTGCAACACAACACAACACAAGTGCCACCAACACAGGTCTCTTAGCACCGACCACTCGGACACCGAGCCGCTTCCAACTACTTTAGCACATACAGTGCAGTGCAACACAACACAACACAAGTGCCACCAACACAGGTCTCTTAGCACCGACCACTCGGACACCGAGCCGCTTGCAACTACTTTAGCACATACAGTGCAACACAACACAACACAAGTGCCACCAACACAGGTCTCTTAGCACCGACCACTCGGACACCGAGCCGCTTCCAACTACTTTAGCACATACAGTGCAGTGCAACACAACACAACACAAGTGCCACCAACACAGGTCTCTTAGCACCGACCACTCGGACACCGAGCCGCTTCCAACTACTTTAGCACATACAGTGCAGTGCAACACAACACAACACAAGTGCCACCAACACAGGTCTCTTAGCACCGACCACTCGGACACCGAGCCGCTTGCAACTACTTTAGCACATACAGTGCAACACAACACAACACAAGTGCCACCAACACAGGTCTCTTAGCACCGACCACTCGGACACCGAGCCGCTTCCAACTACTTTAGCACATACAGTGCAGTGCAACACAACACAACACAAGTGCCACCAACACAGGTCTCTTAGCACCGACCACTCGGACACCGAGCCGCTTCCAACTACTTTAGCACATACAGTGCAGTGCAACACAACACAACACAAGTGCCACCAACACAGGTCTCTTAGCACCGACCACTCGGACACCGAGCCGCTTGCAACTACTTTAGCACATACAGTGCAACACAACACAACACAAGTGCCACCAACACAGGTCTCTTAGCACCGACCACTCGGACACCGAGCCGCTTGCAACTACTTTAGCACATACAGTGCAACACAACACAACACAAGTGCCACCAACACAGGTCTCTTAGCACCGACCCATACAGTGCAGTGCAACACAACACAAGTGCCACCAACACAGGTCTCTTAGCACCGACCACTCGGACACCGAGCCGCTTGCAACTACTTTAGCACATACAGTGCAACACAACACAACACAAGTGCCACCAACACAGGTCTCTTAGCACCGACCCATACAGTGCAGTGCAACACAACACAAGTGCCACCAACACAGGTCTCTTAGCACCGACCACTCGGACACCGAGCCGCTTGCAACTACTTTAGCACATACAGTGCAGTGCAACACAACACAACACAAGTGCCACCAACACAGGTCTCTTAGCACCGACCACTCGGACACCGAGCCGCTTGCAACTACTTTAGCACATACAGTGCAGTGCAACACAACACAACACAAGTGCCACCAACACAGGTCTCTTAGCACCGACCACTCGGACACCGAGCCGCTTCCAACTACTTTAATTGTACATCTGTGGGAAACACACGCGATCATTTGTTTACTTGTGATTTAATAGGCATATAAATTTATTTTTCGTGGTTAAATAATCGAAGGTTAAGCTTCGCTTACCGAGGTCGTCTGCGGATGGGTGACCATCCATTACATTATCGAGAACCCGCCGTACCTCGGAAATCACGTTAAGCCGTTGGTCGCAGCTAGCTATCATTTGTGGATCTTTGACAGTCGTTACGGGTAGTCAATAGTCCGAAAGTCTGACAACCAGACTTACCAAGGGGTATCGTATTCACAGTAACAGGGTTGTGGAGGTTAAATAGGCAGTCGATCCATGTAAAATACTGGTATTCAGCTGGGTCCGGTTAGACTGGAAGCCGACCCCAACAGTTGGGAAAAGGCAGGCAGATAAAGATGTAGGATTTGTAGTTATTTAGATTTACCAATGTTTGTATACGTCGTAGATGGATTGTCGAATCCGCTGTTTTACAAAACAGCTCTGTTATGTAAATATATATATTTTAATGTATATATTTTGAAATTATTATATTAATTATTTTCTTAGTGTTCCAACTGTATTTAAATTTGAAACTTATCTTTGAAATTATGAAATCTATTTGGTGTTCCTTAGTATTTAAATTTGAAACTTAATTTGTTAAATTTTGCATGCTCATACTCAGGCAGAATGTGCACGGGAAAATATATATTTTTCTTTGACCAACTTTTGTTAAATACCCACATTCTATGCGAATAAATGATTTGATTTGATTTGATTTGATTTGATTTGATTTGATTTGATTTATATGTGCAGAAGGAATTAGCGCCAAACTTCTCTGTCTTCAACATAGTATTTAATCTTATAATATGCTTTTTTAATAAGGACACGTTTGATGTGGGTTTTGAACTTTTCATCGCTAAGTTCTGTAACCGACTTTGGCAACTTGTTAAAAAAGCGGATACTGTTTATAAGAAATGACTTGCTTTAGTTAATCTTTGGGTATTCATTCATGTTTACTACGTTATTGTGGAAATCGCTTCTTAATTTGAAAAGTTCTAAGTTTTTCCCATGACCAATTGGTTTAGGTTAGGTTAGAACTGTAACAAACCGCGCGCGAGCCGAGCGAGCAAAGCGAGTGGTGGCTTGGCAGCGACCTGCGAGCGCTACTTCCAAGTTGGTCGCAGTTGCTTGGCTATTTTGTATTTTTAGGAGTGACTTCCAGAGAATTCTGATAACTTTTTATTAAAATTGTCCTTAAAACTACTGTTTTTACTTGAGCTATGATCATTTTCACTCATAATACGTTTTATTTCTGCTTTGGACGCCATTATTGTCGTTATGACGCACAGAGCCACGAGCGACACAATTCATAACTAAAATCTACAATCTGACGTTTTATTTCTGTTTTGGACGCCATTATTGTTGTTATGACGCACAGAGCCACGAGCGACACAATTCATAACTAAAATCTACAATCTGACGTTTTATTTCTGTTTTGGACGCCATTATTGTCGTTATGACGCACAGAGCCACGAGCGACACAATTCATAACTAAAATCTACAATCTGACGTTTTATTTCTGTTTTGGACGCCATTATTGTCGTTATGACGCACAGAGCCACGAGCGACACAATTCATAACTAAAATCTACAATCTGACGTTTTATTTCTGTTTTGGACGCCATTATTGTCGTTATGACGCACAGAGCCACGAGCGACACAATTCATAACTAAAATCTACAATCTGACGTTTTATTTCTGTTTTGGACGCCATTATTGTCGTTATGACGCACAGAGCCACGAGCGACACAATTCATAACTAAAATCTACAATCTGACGTTTTATTTCTGTTTTGGACGCCATTATTGTCGTTATGACGCACAGAGCCACGAGCGACACAATTCATAACTAAAATCTACAATCTGACGTTTTATTTCTGTTTTGGACGCCATTATTGTTGTTATGACGCACAGAGCCACGAGCGACACAATTCATAACTAAAATCTACAATCTGACGTTTTATTTCTGTTTTGGACGCCATTATTGTCGTTATGACGCACAGAGCCACGAGCGACACAATTCATAACTAAAATCTACAATCTGACGTTTTATTTCTGTTTTGGACGCCATTATTGTCGTTATGACGCACAGAGCCACGAGCGACACAATTCATAACTAAAATCTACAATCTGACGTTTTATTTCTGTTTTGGACGCCATTATTGTTGTTATGACGCACAGAGCCACGAGCGACACAATTCATAACTAAAATCTACAATCTGACGTTTTATTTCTGTTTTGGACGCCATTATTGTCGTTATGACGCACAGAGCCACGAGCGACACAATTCATAACTAAAATCTACAATCTGACGTTTTATTTCTGTTTTGGACGCCATTATTGTTGTTATGACGCACAGAGCCACGAGCGACACAATTCATAACTAAAATCTACAATCTGACGTTTTATTTCTGTTTTGGACGCCATTATTGTCGTTATGACGCACAGAGCCACGAGCGACACAATTCATAACTAAAATCTACAATCTGACGTTTTATTTCTGTTTTGGACGCCATTATTGTCGTTATGACGCACAGAGCCACGAGCGACACAATTCATAACTAAAATCTACAATCTGACGTTTTATTTCTGTTTTGGACGCCATTATTGTTGTTATGACGCACAGAGCCACGAGCGACACAATTCATAACTAAAATCTACAATCTGACGTTTTATTTCTGTTTTGGACGCCATTATTGTTGTTATGACGCACAGAGCCACGAGCGACACAATTCATAACTAAAATCTACAATCTGACGTTTTATTTCTGTTTTGGACGCCATTATTGTTGTTATGACGCACAGAGCCACGAGCGACACAATTCATAACTAAAATCTACAATCTGACGTTTTATTTCTGTTTTGGACGCCATTATTGTCGTTATGACGCACAGAGCCACGAGCGACACAATTCATAACTAAAATCTACAATCTGACGTTTTATTTCTGTTTTGGACGCCATTATTGTTGTTATGACGCACAGAGCCACGAGCGACACAATTCATAACTAAAATCTACAATCTGACGTTTTATTTCTGTTTTGGACGCCATTATTGTTGTTATGACGCACAGAGCCACGAGCGACACAATTCATAACTAAAATCTACAATCTGACGTTTTATTTCTGTTTTGGACGCCATTATTGTCGTTATGACGCACAGAGCCACGAGCGACACAATTCATAACTAAAATCTACAATCTGACGTTTTATTTCTGTTTTGGACGCCATTATTGTTGTTATGACGCACAGAGCCACGAGCGACACAATTCATAACTAAAATCTACAATCTGACGTTTTATTTCTGTTTTGGACGCCATTATTGTTGTTATGACGCACAGAGCCACGAGCGACACAATTCATAACTAAAATCTACAATCTGACGTTTTATTTCTGTTTTGGACGCCATTATTGTCGTTATGACGCACAGAGCCACGAGCGACACAATTCATAACTAAAATCTACAATCTGACGTTTTATTTCTGTTTTGGACGCCATTATTGTCGTTATGACGCACAGAGCCACGAGCGACACAATTCATAACTAAAATCTACAATCTGACGTTTTATTTCTGTTTTGGACGCCATTATTGTTGTTATGACGCACAGAGCCACGAGCGACACAATTCATAACTAAAATCTACAATCTGACGTTTTATTTCTGTTTTGGACGCCATTATTGTTGTTATGACGCACAGAGCCACGAGCGACACAATTCATAACTAAAATCTACAATCTGACGTTTTATTTCTGTTTTGGACGCCATTATTGTCGTTATGACGCACAGAGCCACGAGCGACACAATTCATAACTAAAATCTACAATCTGACGTTTTATTTCTGTTTTGGACGCCATTATTGTTGTTATGACGCACAGAGCCACGAGCGACACAATTCATAACTAAAATCTACAATCTGACGTTTTATTTCTGTTTTGGACGCCATTATTGTTGTTATGACGCACAGAGCCACGAGCGACACAATTCATAACTAAAATCTACAATCTGACGTTTTATTTCTGTTTTGGACGCCATTATTGTTGTTATGACGCACAGAGCCACGAGCGACACAATTCATAACTAAAATCTACAATCTGACGTTTTATTTCTGTTTTGGACGCCATTATTGTCGTTATGACGCACAGAGCCACGAGCGACACAATTCATAACTAAAATCTACAATCTGACGTTTTATTTCTGTTTTGGACGCCATTATTGTCGTTATGACGCACAGAGCCACGAGCGACACAATTCATAACTAAAATCTACAATCTGACGTTTTATTTCTGTTTTGGACGCCATTATTGTTGTTATGACGCACAGAGCCACGAGCGACACAATTCATAACTAAAATCTACAATCTGACGTTTTATTTCTGTTTTGGACGCCATTATTGTTGTTATGACGCACAGAGCCACGAGCGACACAATTCATAACTAAAATCTACAATCTGACGTTTTATTTCTGTTTTGGACGCCATTATTGTTGTTATGACGCACAGAGCCACGAGCGACACAATTCATAACTAAAATCTACAATCTGACGTTTTATTTCTGTTTTGGACGCCATTATTGTTGTTATGACGCACAGAGCCACGAGCGACACAATTCATAACTAAAATCTACAATCTGACGTTTTATTTCTGTTTTGGACGCCATTATTGTCGTTATGACGCACAGAGCCACGAGCGACACAATTCATAACTAAAATCTACAATCTGACGTTTTATTTCTGTTTTGGACGCCATTATTGTCGTTATGACGCACAGAGCCACGAGCGACACAATTCATAACTAAAATCTACAATCTGACGTTTTATTTCTGTTTTGGACGCCATTATTGTTGTTATGACGCACAGAGCCACGAGCGACACAATTCATAACTAAAATCTACAATCTGACGTTTTATTTCTGTTTTGGACGCCATTATTGTCGTTATGACGCACAGAGCCACGAGCGACACAATTCATAACTAAAATCTACAATCTGACGTTTTATTTCTGTTTTGGACGCCATTATTGTTGTTATGACGCACAGAGCCACGAGCGACACAATTCATAACTAAAATCTACAATCTGACGTTTTATTTCTGTTTTGGACGCCATTATTGTTGTTATGACGCACAGAGCCACGAGCGACACAATTCATAACTAAAATCTACAATCTGACGTTTTATTTCTGTTTTGGACGCCATTATTGTCGTTATGACGCACAGAGCCACGAGCGACACAATTCATAACTAAAATCTACAATCTGACGTTTTATTTCTGTTTTGGACGCCATTATTGTTGTTATGACGCACAGAGCCACGAGCGACACAATTCATAACTAAAATCTACAATCTGACGTTTTATTTCTGTTTTGGACGCCATTATTGTTGTTATGACGCACAGAGCCACGAGCGACACAATTCATAACTAAAATCTACAATCTGACGTTTTATTTCTGTTTTGGACGCCATTATTGTTGTTATGACGCACAGAGCCACGAGCGACACAATTCATAACTAAAATCTACAATCTGACGTTTTATTTCTGTTTTGGACGCCATTATTGTCGTTATGACGCACAGAGCCACGAGCGACACAATTCATAACTAAAATCTACAATCTGACGTTTTATTTCTGTTTTGGACGCCATTATTGTCGTTATGACGCACAGAGCCACGAGCGACACAATTCATAACTAAAATCTACAATCTGACGTTTTATTTCTGTTTTGGACGCCATTATTGTCGTTATGACGCACAGAGCCACGAGCGACACAATTCATAACTAAAATCTACAATCTGACGTTTTATTTCTGTTTTGGACGCCATTATTGTCGTTATGACGCACAGAGCCACGAGCGACACAATTCATAACTAAAATCTACAATCTGACGTTTTATTTCTGTTTTGGACGCCATTATTGTTGTTATGACGCACAGAGCCACGAGCGACACAATTCATAACTAAAATCTACAATCTGACGTTTTATTTCTGTTTTGGACGCCATTATTGTTGTTATGACGCACAGAGCCACGAGCGACACAATTCATAACTAAAATCTACAATCTGACGTTTTATTTCTGTTTTGGACGCCATTATTGTTGTTATGACGCACAGAGCCACGAGCGACACAATTCATAACTAAAATCTACAATCTGACGTTTTATTTCTGTTTTGGACGCCATTATTGTCGTTATGACGCACAGAGCCACGAGCGACACAATTCATAACTAAAATCTACAATCTGACGTTTTATTTCTGTTTTGGACGCCATTATTGTTGTTATGACGCACAGAGCCACGAGCGACACAATTCATAACTAAAATCTACAATCTGACGTTTTATTTCTGTTTTGGACGCCATTATTGTTGTTATGACGCACAGAGCCACGAGCGACACAATTCATAACTAAAATCTACAATCTGACGTTTTATTTCTGTTTTGGACGCCATTATTGTTGTTATGACGCACAGAGCCACGAGCGACACAATTCATAACTAAAATCTACAATCTGACGTTTTATTTCTGTTTTGGACGCCATTATTGTTGTTATGACGCACAGAGCCACGAGCGACACAATTCATAACTAAAATCTACAATCTGACGTTTTATTTCATGCTGTTTTACGTTACCTCTAATCGTTAACCCACTGCATTGATAAATGAAAACGTTTATACAATTCTGCCTGATAAAGTCCAGTCATTATGAAAAACCGCTAAACGTCGTTTAGTTGCTTTAAATAACGGAGCTGTTTTGTAAAACAGCTAATTAAGCAATCCATCTTGTACACAAATGTAACAAACAATTAAGGATAGAGAGAATAATTATATTTTTTGTACCACCGAAAGAATTCACACATTGCTAAGTATTTTTAAGGATATCATAGCGTATTATTGTCTATTTTTGAGTACTGGTACAATAATCAGAAAAATACTGTTAGGTGGGCGGATAGTAAATCGTACAAGTACGGACTGGAGTGTGGGGTGCGACAGGGGGGGTTGACCTTACTAAAACTGTTTAATTTGTATAATATAATATATGTACAGCCTGATTGGAGAGCTGAGCGGCACTGGGATCAGTTGTCGTATAGACGGAATCTGCGTTATTAATATTGGCTACGCGGATGAAATGGTGCAGCCCTTCAATCGGTGCGTACCTCCCATCTCACTCTATGATAAACCATTAAATAGAGTCGCTCACTTCTAGTATCTGGGCCACTGGGTCACCGATGACCTTAAAGATAATATGCAAGTGGAAAGGGAACGTAGGGCGCTGTCTGTTCGCTGGAATGTGTTGGTTCGCAGAATTCGCACGTTGCACTGAACAAGTGAAGGTCACACTATTTAGGGCATTCTGCCAGACCTTCTACACGTGCAGTTTGTCGGCCAGATACGACTTACGACGCCCTGCGTGTACAGTATAATAACGCGTTCAGGGTGTTGCTGGGGCTGCCCCGGTACTGTAGCGCGAGTGGCAGGTTCGCGGAGGCGCACGTGGACGGCTTCCACGCGATTATAGGTAAGTGCTTCGATGCTGGCGCGGGTGCGTAGCAGCTCCAGCGCCATCCTGGCCGCGTGCGCCGGCCGTTGGGACTCGGTACTGATGGCGCACTGGGCAGGCCTTCACGCGAGGGCAAGCGCCTAATTACTATTACTTTTTACTTTTACTAATACTAGGCTAAAAAAACTCAAGGATAAAGTCTGAAATAAATTACTATTATCATTATAGCGAAGTCAACCAGGAAGAACGATGGGCAAAATGTTAAAAGACAAGACGCGCACAGGGCAACATTGTTAATTTACGGTCTACGGTGTACGGTTATATAAGGTCCTTACATATGAAATTGCCGTTTTACATAGAAAAAATCAATTATTTTTTAAAGGAAACGTATACTCGTATATGTATTTAATTAATCGAAGTATTGCCCATTATTGTCGATGCACTTTTTCCATTTTAATGGAAGTTCGTTGATGCCTCTGCTATAGAAATCCTGGGGACGGAAATCGATGAACTCTTTAAACGAGTTTTTCACCGCCTCGTTGGATTGTAAATTTCTCCCCTGTAAAAAATTATCCATATATCGAAAGAAAAAGGAAATCAGTTAAAGCAAGGTCTGGTGAGTATGGTGGGTTACGGAGAGTTTTAAGTATCCCTTCATTTCTGTGCCTATTCAACAACTAAAGACAAGCTTCGTCGCGATTTTGCTGTTGTTCAGTGAGTTCATGCGGTGCCCACTTTCCGATCCTTTTTATTTTTCTAATTTGACGTAAATGAATCAGTATCGATGTATCACTTGCGTTGAAGGCTGCTGCAAGTTCCGACGTGATTTGAGATGAATATGCTTCTACTATGGCTTTCAATTCATCGTTATTGACTTTCGCCTCTCGTCGGCCAAGGGGCTCATTGTTGAGATCAAAATTTCCAGAACGGAAGCGATCAAACCAAAAACGCACCGTGCGCTCACTTGCGGTACCTTGTCCATACACGTCGGTAATATTGCGTGCTGTGTGTGCTGAGTTGGTACCAAGACGGAACTTGTATTCGAAAACAGCGCGCAATATCGATTTTTCCATGGTTACAGAAACAGCAATATCAAAGAAAAATCGAACGGCGGAAAAACAAATGAACACCTGATTTTGATTAAAAAAATGCCATGCTATAATATAAAATTAATTTTAATTTGCAATTCGAGTATCAAAAATCGGCAATTTCATAGGTAAGGACCTAATATATACCTGTGTAGTAAATATTTAAACCTGTGAGCGTGGACTTTGTAATGACAACAATGACCACTTGCCAGACGGTTTAGTGATCGTAAAATGTTTATGCTAGTAGTGGGACAGTACTACCTTCCTGATGTAATTAATCCCTTAGTTATCTTTTACGAGCCCCGTGTTACGTATTATTGTGCAAAGGGGTCGTTCATTAGTCACCTGTAATAAATCGGAAGTACAGTACGCGGCGCCAGTACGGCACGTCCAGCTGGCCCGTACAGTGTCGAGTCTGTCAGTCTGGCACACTCGTAGCTGTGCGACTATCTCTTTCTAACGAGCATGTATTTAATCAAACCTCAAGTAATTCCCATTTTGCTTTCTTGACGGCCGAACCCAATAACCCATTTTCAGTAAAAGACAGATCGCTATTAATGGTAGACAGTATAATTCTATCTGTCCTTATATCAGGCCAGTAATATTCCATAATATCTTAAACATTATTGGGACGTTAAACCCATAGATAGATAGGTTTTTCTATCTCCAGTATGCCAAAACTGGTGGTAGATAGGTTATTGGGTTCGGCCGTAAAAATATTATGGAATACTCTCTCTCGCGCCACTTTTTGTGGGCCTCAAATAATTTCTACTTTGGGGACCTAAAACTACTAAATAGCCAAGTAACTGCGACCAACTTGGATGTAGCGCTCGCCGGCCGCCACCGCGGCACCGCTCGCTGAGCTCGCTCGGCTCGAGCGCGGTAGGTTCTAACCTGACCCATTTGGTCGGGTTGTCCTAGCTTAGCTACTGTAAACAACTGTAAGGAAAAGCCAAAAGTTAAAAAAGGGATCATTTATTAATAAAAGTGTACATCATTAGAAGCCCAAAAAGTTTTTAGGGGCTCATAATATTTCCTTAACCCTCATATCATCAAAGCCTCATTCACCCAGTACTACAATCTCCATCAATATTGAACACATGTCATGACCGCTAAAGGATATTTAAAAAAAAAACATTATTAGAAAGTCTTACTTTTAGAGGAGCAGTTCAATGTTTTTCTTTATCTAATACTCGATGCGCCATTTCATCTTCTGGATTCCCTATTCATGACGACAAGCGGAAAGCAGCAGAATACCCCACAAAGTCCCGCAAGTTCCCTTCATCTTCAGAATACGTAGCTACGTATGTCTTTCATAACAATCTTAACTCTCTTAAAACAATCTACTTGTAATAAAGTTTTCTCATAACTCGATGTCGGTGTTATGTTAAGAGATAAGTTGGGCGACTAACGTCTTAAGTATTTATGACATAGTTATCTAGTATTGTGTCATTTTTGCTACGATAAACAGCACGTTCTCACTTTATTGGTAATTAGCTCTGTAAAGGTTACTTTTAATTACAGGTACTTTTAAGGTTTAATTAGGGTTTAAAAGGGGTTTTCACTACCTTAGGAAATAATAGTTAATATTCTAAGACCTTTGCTAATCTTGTTATAGGTACGTTATGACTTTGTTACTGCAGGGCAAAGTTCTATTTTAGTTAGTACAGAGAAGGAATAAGAATTGATGACCACGCTCGCTCAGTCACCATTATCATTATTATCATTATTTACTTTGTAAAATGTTATATTTATTTTAATTACTATGAATGTGAAGATCATGTAGGTCTTTGTTTTTTTTTCTCTCAGCTTTAATCATAGTCTACCAGTTTGAGTAAATTATACGGCCTACCCAAATGTCCTTTCTTTGGTTTTGTTCGTCGAATCGTTGAGCTCCTTAACTTTTTAAGTTGAGCTGTACGATTACTGACAGATGCTTGCACTGACTGGACAGGTCCACTTAATCTGTGTGGTTCTTTCCTCAAAATACCATTTTAGACACCAACCTACATGGTCTCCACATGATCTGACCAAGATTATGTCTGGACTTTAAAAGAGACT
The DNA here is from genome assembly GCA_947568875.1 of Fissipunctia ypsillon. Classification (NCBI taxonomy): domain Eukaryota; kingdom Metazoa; phylum Arthropoda; class Insecta; order Lepidoptera; family Noctuidae; genus Fissipunctia; species Fissipunctia ypsillon. The sequence goes on from OX387662.1 coordinate 790,628, forward strand.
GTGACCTCTGAGTTTGTTTCGGCCTTGTTTCTCAGAGTAGTCAGATAGGAAACGCCGGCCTCATCTAGTTTAAAAAAAAATGTTTGACGTGTAAAAGTGTTTGTATAAACTTACTTACAGAAATAAAATCATTTATCATTTATCCTCATCAGTTCAGGGTTCACCACTACTGGGTATATCTTTTTCCTCCCAGCCATACATCCCAATTCTGTACGTCAATCGCTCACTCAGTTGATGTCATTTCTGACGGAACCTGGGCAGTATGACCTGCTAAACTTGACAGTTCCACATAACCTATTCCTGCTTCCCTCGCGCACTTCACAAACCGCAGCGTCTCCGCCCACAATGCCCGCACGTGTGCCACTAATCTCAACTAATTGTCACATCGCTGTGCAGCCGCCGGCGCCGCTCGGATTGAACCCGACACTCGCCGCTAATTACTTTAACTACCGCCATTACCGGTGTTTGGTGACGTTCATTTGCCCTATTCCTGATCATGGAAATGAGGAGTAAAAACAACCAAGTTTAGATGACCAAAGGCCGTATTCTGACGTTTAATGTAGTCATGATTTAATGTGACATGACCGATAGCACTGGCACATCACTTTTTCGGACTGGAATCATGGCAGCATCGGCAGGCAGAGCGAGTGGTGCTTACGGTCGGCGCAGTATGATATCCTCTATCTACTCTGGCCAGCCGTCACCTTATTAATCACACTCTATTCGTTTCATGTTCATCTCACGTGCAACAAACGCTCACTTCTAATCATACTTTATTATCTTATTCATCTCCCCCCACACACATATGTGTGTCTTAGGTCCCGCAGTACAATTCGGGAATATAAAATACCCTCACATGCAGCACATCCACGGTCTCTGCTACTCACCCACAAGGGATTAGTGTTGTCGTCTTTCACGATCCCCAAGCGGGTGACAAACAAGCCAATCTGGCCAAATTCTTACAGGGAAACATCCCGGAAAGGATAAATATTCATACTTAGTTACTGGTACTGTACAAATTTAATATTATCGCACCGTGGTAGTTTCAAATTGTTTCGTCAAAAAATCGATACATGCTACGATGTGTGATGAAATTTCACACAACACTAGAACTACACCACGCAGCAAATTCAATTGTAATTTCTAAATGTAAATCACAACGTACAACTAATTGCTCTGTAACGCGGCGGCGAACTCATTACAATATTAAACTAGAAACTCTCAGACTAACTAATAATAGAAATTGGAAACATTCCAACTAGTTTCACAAACTTGGACAAGTTTTACAGGAGTGAGGAGTACTTTTAATCCTGTGATTACTATAGATTGAGTCCGTATGAACCAATAGAATGACGCTGTTCTATGTGTGTGTTTGAGAATATGACGTGTAACTGACGGGCTGTCAGTCCATCTACTTGAATTGTGGAATATTTATTTTTACCTTTGTTGCAAAATATGATTTATTCTTATTGGTACTCCAAATGTTTGTGAAGTAAAAGGAAAATATTGAATTAACTTAGCCTGTCGCAGTTCACTGCTGGACATAGGCCTCTCCCAGTCTGCACCACAACACCCTGTCCTCCGCCTGCCGCATCCAGTCTGTCCCAGCCACCTTCAACCAGCATACCACCCACCCATACCTTCATTCAATATTGATGTCGCAGCTATTTACGAACCTGAGTCAGTCAACTGTGACATTGTTTATTTTATTTCGTAGTCAATGGCTTACCTATCGAACTTTTCGTATCAAATAATGTATTCAAGAATAGGATTTCGAAATGTTATTCTCATATATGACTGATAATACATTTCTTATGTATTCGTGAATCTGGTTCCAGAACGCTGGTGTCAAAATATATTATGTAATTGGGTATGGCCTGAGGAGTTGTTTCGAATTGTATTCGAACCAAATAAAATTAAGTTTTTTTAATGACCAGAGAAAATCTAAAATGATAAACATAATTATGCTACCTCGACTATGAGGCTGCAGACCGTACTTACAATGAATTAGAGTCCAGTACTGTGCCATTAACGGGTGGTAATACCGTGACCCTATTTACCGTGTACCTCCCCCTCCACTCCCTGTGCCTGCACCTTCACACCTTGGATACGAGGACCCATCTCAACCCCTTACATAAAGCGATATTAGGCGATTAAGCCCGTTATTATTAGCCCTTCGCAGCAACTGGTAGACAGGCACAGAACTTCCACTCGCACCGAGCTATAATTTAGGAAGTTAACAAAAAGAGAAAAGAAAGAAGAAGAATAAAACAGAGATGAAGAAGAAGGAGATTCAAATTTAGAAAAATAAACGAGGATAATAGGGAAACAAATAAAGACAAAAGGTAAGGTATTATGACTTATAAAGTTATGACATCGCCTCGGATGGTTCTGTAAAGTGTAGATATTATGACTTATAAAGTTATGACATCGCCTCGGATGGTTCTGTAAAGTGTAGATATTATGACTTATAAAGTTATGACATCGCCTCGGATGGTTCTGTAAAGTGTAGATATTATGACTTATAAAGTTATGACATCGCCTCGGATGGTTCTGTAAAGTGTAGATATTATGACTTATAAAGTTATGACATCGCCTCGGATGGTTCTGTAAAGTGTAGATATTATGACTTATAAAGTTATGACATCGCCTCGGATGGTTCTGTAAAGTGTAGATATTATGACTTATAAAGTTATGACATCGCCTCGGATGGTTCTGTAAAGTGTAGATATTATGACTTATAAAGTTATGACATCGCCTCGGATGGTTCTGTAAAGTGTAGATATTATGACTTATAAAGTTATGACATCGCCTCGGATGGTTCTGTAAAGTGTAGATATTATGACTTATAAAGTTATGACATCGCCTCGGATGGTTCTGTAAAGTGTAGATATTATGACTTATAAAGTTATGACATCGCCTCGGATGGTTCTGTAAAGATGTTATAATTATGGTTTAAATAAATATATAATAATGTGATATGTCACACGGTATAGTTTGCAAAACTTTTGTTTCTAAATTTACTTATTTGCCCCGAAAAGTGACCCCTATAATCAAAATTCATTTAGTTACGTTACACGTTACAATTAAAGTGTGCCAAATTTCAACTTAATCGATCCATTAGATTTGGATCAAATTGGCTGTGACAGACGAACAGACAGACAGACAGACACACCAGTGATCCTATAAGGGTTCCGTTTTTTCCTTTTGAAGTATGGAACCCTAAAAAAGCTTCTGAAAATAGATAGTATTTAAGAGGAGGGTTAATATCTGTTTCTTTTATGCGATGTTCAATTGTGCAACATAATGATTTTGTCAGTAATTTGGTCTGATTGGGGTAATATGTATTAATACGGGAATGGAGCACCTTAAGGCACGCAAAATAATATAGAACCTTGATTATTGAAAAAACGTTACTTACAGTTCCTTAACGCATCCCGCAGCACAACTAGATGTCTTGACCAGCCAGTGCTGACACTTCTGGCGAGGATTGACGAAGAGAGCCAACAAATAATGGGACAAGGATAGGCAGAGAGAAAGAACTTCTATAACCGATTATTTTTCTTTGTACTCAAATCGTTTAGTAATGTATGTCTGTCACTTCTGTAAACAGCGGTTCTTCTGTTGCCTTCCTAGTGCTAGCACCTCGCACATTAATCAAGGGGCATCACGGGAGTTATATTAGGGTGCGGCCACATTGACAAGGGTGAAACACCGCGCTAATTGAAGCGAAACTATTCACTGCCATGATGCCGTGTTTTTGTTTGTTTAGTTTTGATGGGAAATGTTCCTTGTCTTGTTCTACCAAACGATGTTGGAATCTCACTGATATGGATAAAGTTATTTTTTCTACGGCTTCTTGAACTGTTGTAATCGATGTGAGTGAGAGTAATCCACGTTTTTAGGTCATTATCATTTGTATTGCAGTACTTGGTTGGCACCTACTGCTCTGTGGTCTTCTTACTGAAAGTGTTTGTATCTACATAGGTACATAGAAACAAACAACGCCTTTATGCTATCATGCTAGTGTTGGATGACATGATACACGTGAATCTAAAAGCAAATAAAAACACCACTTCTGTTGGTACGAACGCTGAAGCTAAACTCTTGTCATAAGCCCCAAGTCGCCGCAAGAGAAAGTAAACCCTAAATACAACCAGGAAATATGGCCCAGAGACAATGTTTACATCAGTCATGAGGATTAGATTCCATAGAGCATGTTCGGTTAGGTTTGTGGTATCATGGTATGTGACCACACGACCCGCTTCCCCGTTGCACTGAAATGGAATAATTAATGATCATGTTTTGCATATCATAATTAGCGTTTTCATAATATCACGAACGGCATTTCCTGAACGGTTTGTTAACAAATAGTTTAACAAAAGCCTATTAAATAGCTATAGGTAACAAACATTTTGATTATAGGCCATTATTGCAATTACCTAGTCATGATATCAGAATAAATAATTATGATAAAATTTCGTTGTGAGAAACACCTAAAGATGAAAGTAGAAACACCTCTATTTACTTAGGGCAATACATGTGCTATAATTATCATAATACATACATACAATTATAATGAAAAGTGAAAGATTTACCAGCCGACTGTTTCCTCTAGAAAATCTTGTATGGAATAATAAATTCAAGTCAAATAAATTTTCCACGAAGATGAGCATTCTAAGTATCTCAAAGAAACTACTTCCCGCAGTGACGTTATATTTACCTTAGCTACCAGGCGCACAAAGGCCGCAAGAAGTCAAATAAAAATATAATCCCGAGTTTACGTAAGGGATCCTTGTGGCTTTTATACGCGATTTCTAAACGGTTTTTACGCTAGGAAATTGCTTGTATATACCCTTTAATAAAACTATATTTTTATAGGTTGACAATGGGCCAACTGTAAACAATTTGTGTCACTAATATCTAAGGTATTCATTCTTTTAAAACTGAAACAGAAATTCTCTTTGGTGGCAGAAATAGGTACAGTGTTAGTACGTAAAACTTCTATAATGAGCACACTTCTCACGAGTACTGCTTTAATGAGTTCTACTTCTAGTGAAACGTCCTCTTGCCGTCAATTAAGAATTAGTGCTGCACTGGAAATTACTTTTTTCCGAAGAACAATCCATGTAGCAGGTAGGTAACTAAGCTGAACGTCACTAAGAAAGGCTGCTACGGTAAATCACATGACATTTTTAGAATCATACCAGAATGACTTTGCCAGAACGTGGTTTTCTTACAAGATTTCGTTGATTGCTATCTTGTAATCCTAGAAATGTATAGGATCTCAATGAATAGAATCTAGGCCCACGGAGGGTTAATAAAGTAATTTTCTTTAGCTCTGTTTAACACACAATACATTAACACCAAACTGTTTTATTCCATTTAAGAGATAAAGACAAAAGTGTACGACAACAGTGTTGTTTACTTGTTTAGTATGCGGCGAACAGTGTGGCTGTGAACGAGCCCGTCGTAACTCGATTCACTTTAAAACAGTTTGAAACTCGTCAACTGGGAGGTCATAAATTCAAACAAGAAAGGGTTCACGAAGTAATTTGTGAAAGAATATTGCGGGAAAAGAACGTTTTGGGGTTAAAAAGACGTTTTTCTGGAAATTTTATTCGAATGGAATGGGATTTTAGATTTTTTAGGAAAAGTTTGTTTGGAATGATTGCTTGAACGTTTGGAAAAATACTGCGGGGCATGAGCGTAACGTACTTACAGTAGGAATCGGTTTCATTTTGACAGTTCAACAACATTCATTGCGTTATTTACATTGTTGAGCAGACAATTTTTTCGAACTTATATGAAGCAATGGATTAGCAATTTGCTTCAAAATCATTCAGATTGTGATTGACAGTGTGTTGCGCAATTAGGGTGCTATTATAAGAGAACGATACTTCTCATTTTCTGTGAAATAACTTTTTTCATTTTGTGAGATTTCTCATGTTTAACAGTGGACAGTGAGTTTATTTTTCACTCACTTTTGTGGTATTCCTAAACAATGATCACAACAACGACTCTAAGCAATTCATCTTTATCGCGTCCTGAACATTCATTGCAGTAATTTACTCATTTGCGTAACTTCATTTTAATTTCACTTCGTTGTTTGCTTCAGATATACAGTCCATATTTTTTTACAAAGATGACGTTAGTAGGGTTGTTAAAGTACATACAAAAATAAAAACCAGCCAAGAGGGTGTTGGACCGCGCACAATGAAGGGTTCCATAGTTGGGATGAATTTATCCTGAGAACAAACTTAACATTGTATTTAGTTGAAAAACATGTTCTCTCATATATTCCAACTGCATACGTAAGTTGTCCGACTATTACTCGTTAACATGTACATCCTATTTAGCTGTGATAGTTTTCTTTGTAACTTCATTATATTTACATACCTATTACTGCCGCGAATTTTTTCGCATATCCAAAACAACTATTTAGCTGGCCGGGGACACACACACACACACACACACACACACACACACACACACACACACACACACACACGCTTAAAACGGATTCATGATCGGAAAAATGTTTTTCACATACCCGCAATATTTTTGTACGGCCTATCCACCGACACACCACAGCATGAGATAGACAACAGTCATCCCCACTTAGCGTGTAGGGGAAGCAAACTAAAAAAATATTTTTTCAACATTTCATTTTACCACTTTATCGGCGTGATTAATATAATATGTATACCGGTGCCAAATTACAGCTTTGTAGTACTAAGAGTCTCTTAGCTAAGCCTCGTACAGACAGACGGACAGACAGATAGACGTGCCGAAACTATAAGGGTTCCGTACTCAACAAGGAACCCTTATAGTTTCGGCACGTCTATCTGAAAAAAGAAAAAAGTTGTTAGTAATAAAAAAAGGTGTTAGTAATTTGTTAGAAAACTAAACAAGTTTAGTTACACAATAAATACTAAAGTATATTCCCTATTTCTGTGCAGGTGTACACCCGCTCAGTACACAGTAAAAGGTCTATCGACTGCCCGCTAACGTTCTGAGGACGGTGTCGGCGCTATCGCGGACCCTGCTCATCATCGATGCAGTTCCTTTACTAATGACGGCGGAAAATCATCGATGGAGCATCCGCAAATATTGTGGAAGCACGAGCACGTTTAGTTAATAACACTAAGTGTAATATTATAAGTAGGTTCATAATCAAGTTATTTGGACTGCCTCTTTACTCTAGTGGTCGCAAACGATAACTGCTGAGCATGAAGTCCTGGGTTTGATTCCCAGACCGGGCAAAGTGTTATTGGGTTTTTCCATCTGGGATTTCTTAGTAGCAGCCTGGAGTCTGGGTTTGTGCCCAGTTGATGGCAATAGGCTCGCCCCCTATTACATTGGACTGAAGCATAACTGGTGAAATTTGGGTGTACTTTATTTATTTATTTTATTAATTAACACAAACATTTGTTTTAACAGATAAGACCCGAGCTAACAAAAGTAGTCATAAATTACTAATTGTCCATTCCCGAGTACCGGGTCTGGGTAGAACACAAGTTACACAGTGGACAACACACCAAGTGTCACGCTATGGAATGCCGCCAAACAGCAAGATAATATGTCCAAACGCAGAGAGACTATTGTTTATGTTTATGTACACCTCTGCCTAACCCTTCGGGAAACACAGACGTGATGTTATGTGATGTTATGTAATCAGGTTATTTATTACCTATATTATGTCAAACTCAAAAAACCTCTTCTCTGTGACCGCTGTGTGCACAGATAACACTACTTTTGTAGTGTACGCGTGCGTTGATAGCGGCGTAATGGAATGTTGCCACTTCAAATGTAATATTTTGTAATTCTTATTGTTTTAACCGGTTTCTAAAAAGGAGGAGGTTGTAAAATAAATGCTCGCTTGTATGTATGTTCACCGATTTCTCCGTCAATTGTAAACTGATTTTGAATATTAATTTTTTGTTTGAAAGGGTATACTCGCAAGGTGGTCCCATTCCAAGTCAGAATCTGATGAAGGCATCCCATGGAAATCGAGGGAAATCCTCAAATTTTACAGGCACACCGATAGTGATTTGGGTATTTATTATAGTAACTCGTGTATTTGCTCTCGGAAAGCACCATTTGGTGAAGTAGAACTGATGATGGCCACCGAAACTACTCAATAATAAGTATTTCACGGGTTGCGATTCGATTACTTTAGTTTCATTGCTAAGCAATTTATGCTCGCCACAATGCATGTGGTGAAATGGAGCTGATTGGTAACTTCAACATCAGCTCCAGTTCTTCTGGTTCTTACCAGGAGAACTCCTCAGCAATTAACGTCCCCGCGCGGGAATAGCAATATTTTGTAAGAGGAGATGAGCAGTAACTTAGATAAATTACAAAACGACTCAGTAAAAAGTGAAAAATTAAAAACTTAAAAAAAACAACCGACGTCCAAAAAAAGACACTAAAAAGTGAAAATAACTTTATTATCGGAAGTCGGTGACAAAAGATTAAAAAACAGATCCAAAGACACTGACTTCCGAAATAAAAGTTATTTTTCACTTTGTAGTGTTTTTTTTTGGAAGTAGGTTGTTTTTTTTTTTTTTTTTTTTGTAAAAAGTTTTTAAATTGTTTTGTAAATAATGGTCTCTTAATTATTTATATTAATTAATTTAGTTATCTGGGTTTGAGTTTATTTATTTTTGTTTTAGTTTGGGTTAATTTAGGTAGGTACTGTAGAGGTTTTAACCGAGCGTACCATTAGCATGCAATCTTCGCAAGTTTAAAATTTAAATGTTTATTTGTTCATGAAAACAAGCATTGATTTTAAAGATGGAAGAGTGAAAATAAATCAGAATCATAATAACATTTATTTGCCTATTTTGTGTATTACAAAATGTCTCTGTGGCCGGTGGGCTGTACAGAGGTGGGTCAACTAACTTGTGTCCTATTGGATGTGTGTTTGCTATATTCTGTTTATTCGCAAGTGAAACTATTCTAACAGATTACGTATTTTATTTCTTTTGTATGCTTACAGTCTATTTCAGTAAGGCATTATTATTATTATTTTCTTACCTTATCTTTACGTATCTCGGGATCCAGAGGTCCCGGACCTTTGGAAAGTGTACGAGGGGCCGAAGCCAACTCGCAGAGTCCCTTTAGGCGTTTCTAATGATATGAGGCACCAACCGACGATTATCCCTGTATGCACTATACAGGTGCACCCAAGGACAACCTCGGTGTAGGACTATTGCAGGATATGAAAACAAAAATATTGGACTATGGGTTTGAGTGGCTAAAGTGGACTGGTTACCTAGAACTATGGAAGGACTATGCCCACATAAGTCTCGATCTTGTAGGAATATCAGGTTAAAAAGTATTCTATATGTTAATCCAGATTATAAACTATCTGTGTGCCAATTTTCATTCAAATCCGTTCAGTAGTTTTTGCGTGAAGAAGTAACAAACATACACACACACTCACAAACTTTCGCCTTTATAATATTAGTGTGATAGTGTGATGTGATTAACTCAGTATGATGTAGATCACCTCACTCATCACCTCTTTTGCTACAACAGCCATCCTTGCTCCATCACAAGCGTGTCCTATTACGTCAAGAATGTTCCCAATATTCGGGCAGGCCGCTGCAATTCCGCCGTACCTATATTCGGCCTAAACACTACGTTCTCGGCACCCTGTTAGCTAAGTTAATAGACTGACAGTCTTGGTGAATGCTGGAGCCAGGATACTCCGTAAGTACAACCAATTACGACCTGAGACGAACTGACCCGACGATAGCTTTGAGCGTCCTCGTCGGCGCTACACAGAATATTTACTGGTTATAGCGCAGAATACAGTTTTTTGTAATATACGAGCATGTAAGTGATGTTTTCGGTACCTACTACTATAGTAGCCCAGAGGGTTAGCAAGCGTATGCATGGCGCAAAGTTGAAAGCTGGGTAGGTGCGGCATGATGAGAGAACACCGAAAATATATTTAAAAAGTTTCAGATGCGAGCCCCGTGGTCAGGGATCCACTTTCAGATTCCCAAAATGGACCAAAAATAAAGTGATCTCCAGAGCCTTTGATGTTCGTATGATCGTGTGTGGCGACGCATAACGACTTAAATAGTCAAATCTGATGAAGTGGTCTTTCCCTTAACTTGATGACTTTGAAAACTCAGGCGAATAAAAGTTATTCTGAGCAGTAGTATAACATGTTCTGATAGGGAATATGTAAATATCTGACGGTTTGATGGAGTCTGTTGGGAAATATAACGAAAGGAGACTGTTTAAATTTGTGGGTATGGGAAGTGGTCTATGAACCAATAGCGATACTGTAGTTGTATTTCTGTGGGGATTTATACCTTTGTGCAAAGGGGACATCAAACCCTGAGCCGGCAATTTTGAGAAAAATATACTTTTAGAATTTACACGATGTTCAAGGGCAGGCATCTTAGCCGCTGTAGCTACAGGAAAACGTTCTTAAGAGACTATCCTTAACTTTTTGGATAATTGCTAACTGTATTCATAGATTTTATAAAAATGTTAGCTAAAAAAATTACACCTCTTATGTTTTATTTTTATAATGCCAATCGATGCAGTTTCCTGTAAGGATTAAAATACTCTTCTAGATCTACTGAGTACTAGAAAAGTAACTATCACTTATGTATGTTTGTATGTAAAATGGCCAACTATTACATATATTATGGTTATTACTTATTTATATGCAATAATAATGTTTCATGTTATTACATTACTTTTGTTTAAAAAAAATACAAAACTGCGCAAATAATTCGGCGTGAGTGAACTTTGCAAGACTGCAGCCATAAGAGAAATAGAATCGAGTGGCATCAAAAAAGTTTTTTTTTTTTGTAAATTGCCCATTTTCTTGCTGAATGTACTTTTTTTCTTCAAAATAAATGCAGATCAAAGGTTTAAAAAAGTTAAGGACAGTCTCCTTAGAATGTTTTCCTGTAGCTACAGCGGTTAAGGTATGTACCCCTACGACCCGTCCGAACATCCACCCCGTACGAGTATATTATAAAAGTGTATTTCTCTCAAAATCGCGGGGTCAGATTTTGATGCCATTTTGCACAAGGGTAAAGATGAGGTATCCTTACATACACATCACAACCATAACGCACGCTATTGGTCCATAGACCACTTTCACCCAGTCTCCTTTCTTAATTTTAGAAAGTACCCAAAAGTGGTAACAATTTTGCATTTATCTCTAAATCAACGAATTGCTTTGATTACTATTTGATTATGAATATAATAAGAAAATCAAAGGCTCACTCACATCAAAGGATCACATTATTTTTGGTCCATTTTGGGAAACTGAAAGTGGATCCCTGACCACGGGGCACACATCTGAAACTTTTGAAATATATTTTCGGTGTTCTCTCATCGTTCTGCACCTACTCAGCTATCAACTGTTCGCGCTGCATATGCTTGCTCAAAAACCCTGTGGGCTCCCCTATCTCTACTTTTTATGCCTTAGCGATTATGAAATATATTTCTACTTAAATGGTAGACACAGACTTCTCCTATCAAAGCATTTCGCTGAGCCGCGGTGAAATAAGAAATAAACAAAATCAAAAAGCCACATTGGCCCTCACCATTTCCCGCCACTAATAACCACCACTTCACTCAAAATATGTAAATTAACCAAACATCCTGAATTCCCGATACGTTGCAATTTGCATTTTGCCAATTTTTGCAACTCCTAAAAGGTTAGTTTCAGACCAACGTAAATTGCTGCTGCTATCAAACAGAATTTTATGTGAGAGGATTAGTTGTGACCGTCCGCCATATTGGATTGCGTGTAAGAGCGCGTGCATGTGACACGATTTCAACATGTGCTGATCGCATTCGGGCAGCCTTTGATAAGAGCACGCGTCGCGTCTGCTCAGAGTCAGCAGCCGCTCTATCGGGTGACCACAAAAATCCTTTGCAAAAACTGCTCGTTACCTTTAATACCCATTGTAACAACAATAAAACGTTCATCGTTCCAAGTGGTTGTGCCAAGAATGTCATCCTTGTATCTGACGCGGAAGTGGGGGATGCGGAGGCGGTGCGGCAATAGCTATTTGGACGCTGAGCGTGCGCGCATACTTTATTTATTTATTTAACACTTTATGTACACACATATAAACAAACAAATAGAAAGGAACAGAAAAATACGTACAAAGGTGATGCTTATTTCTAAAAAAAACTCTTCCAGCATACCTGCGATAGGAAAGTAGATAAAGAGATGTAGACAACGTGTGTAAGAGTAAAAGAGAAAACAAAATACATAAAATCACAAACGATACACTAATATGAATATAAACAAATATATATAAACATAAAATATGAGTACACACAAATACATACATCTAAACTACCAAAATAAATATCACTAAAATATATACGATAATAATGAAGCATAACATAATAAATACTAATAGCTATGACGAAGTGGAAAGATAGTGTTCTTTCACTCTTCTTTTAAACACAGCAACAGTTTGGCAGTCCCTAATATCAGGCGGAAGTGAATTCCATAACCGAACCGCATGCACAGTGAAGGAGTAGGAGTAAAAGTTGGTTGAGTGGGGAGGGGGGGGGGGGGGATTTAAGGAGATTTCTAAGATGCGACCTGCAAGGTGGGTCAGAAGGACGAGCGTAGGAAAAGCGTTCCCGCAGGTACGATGGCATTTTAGGATTTTGAAGGACGTTAAATAGCAGACACTATATCCGAGAGTTCCTGCGAAGTCGAATAGGGAGCCACTTGAGTATCTTGCGAAAGTTAGAAACGTGATCATACTTTTTAAGATTAAAAACAAAACGAATACATATATTTTGCAAACGCTCAAGTTTATTTAAGAGCTCCTCGGTGGCATCTAAGTAACAGGCATCAGCTTAGTCAATAATGGGCTGTATGAGAGTTTGGGCAAGGGAGATTCTGGTATTCAAGGGCAAGAAGCTCTGGAGGCATTTCACTTTGCTACTGACTTGAGCAACTTGGGCAGTCCACGATAGGTAAGGGTCACCCCCAGGTTTTTAACCGTTTAACCTTTATATTGATACTAACTGCTCAACACCAAGGTTTCTAAAGAGGGAGTGGCTCGTGCGTGCTTTGCGCCGGAAAAAATCGCGCACATGTGAACTAAGCCTAACGGTCGCCCAATTCAAATTACAAGATTCGAATTCCAAACATTTGGAATTCCAACAAGCACGATCTGTTGTCATTTTAAAGCCAATTGCCTATTTGTTTATGGATTTATCACGTTTGCATGGCAGTAGTTAAATATTGTAAAGTAAAATGTAACGTGATGCTAATTATTATTTCTTCTCCACAGACTGGAAATTCTAATATTCTGTAAATATAACAATAATTAAAAACAAATATCTTACTACTACTATTAATTACAACTAAATAGGGATATGCAAAAATCAGTAACAACATTTCCTACAAAATACTCTGAAGACGCCGTTGGTGATATCCACTGCACAACTCTACGTTACTGTACGCTTCAATCATTCGAGTAACGCTACATGATGTATGTAATTGAAAATGAAAATAAAATAACAAAGAAAAGGCATGCAGCTAACAAGTAAGAATAAGAAATGAGTATAAAAGAGGAAGTCTGAAAGTGGCGCCGGAGACTGGAAAGTTGTGCGGAAACCGGTTCTCATGGTGTGGGCATGTGATGCGGGGGAATGACGAAAATGGTGTGAGGAAAGTTTTGAGTATGAATGTGGATGGTTTTACCTGTTATCTATTTACTGACCCGTTTCGGGGGCGCAACAGATAACGGGATACGAGCAGGGAAGCCAAAGAAACAATCCGGCGACCGACGAAAAATAAATGTTGCGTCGACCCCAACTAAATTGGGATAAGGACAGGAGAATGGTGATGATGATGTTGACGATGATAACAAAACGTCTACGAGATTCCTCGCGACGTATCGCTATCATCTGATCCCGTCTAACTCGACGTAAAGACCCGCCATTTCAATGCCCTTAACGTAAATACCTATTGTTCAACAATACTTCATACTAAGTCCTCAAATACCCTTCAAAGGAAATCTCCACCACGAAAATTTAATCAAAACTTAAAGACAATATCAATTTGGTAGAACAAACACCTTTACTTTAGGGCAGCCTTTAACTATGGAGGTGAACAAACAACTAGTGAATTAGCAAGTTGGTGAATTTACCTTAATTATGCATTACCCCTGGCTGGTAACGGGTGCGGCTACCTGTTCAAACGTCACGAGTTTGAAGCGCATCACTTGTTTACTTTGCAACCGATGTATTCATTAATGAGCATGGGTGATTTACACACATCAAAAGTGTCTAGGGATCAAGTACATTTTAAAGTATCGCCGCAATTGAGGATTATTGTTTTAACTTTTTTGGATCGCTATTGATTCTTTAGTGAATTTCACTATTTGAATAAAGATTTTTTTTTTAATTTTGATTAAAAATAGAAAATCAACTGTCAATCAGAATTCGTATGAAAGTGTGTAATAGCGTTTTTATAAAAAAAAAATACAATTTCTGCATCGGAACTGAAAAAAATTGCATCTATATGGAGCGACGACATTATTTGACACGAAACGAGACGAAGAGAGCCGTCGGAATGTTGCGAGCAGGTTCCAGGCAACGTACTGTGGCTGTCGCTCTTGGCACTACACAGAGCGTCATAAGCCGCCTCTGGACACGCTATCGTATCACGGGCAGCGTTGCGAAAGCGACATGGAGGATGATCGCGCATCACCACTCGCAGACAGGACCGGTACTTCCAAAATACTGCTCGACGGAATCGTACCATGACTGCCATGATGTTGGTTACGAGGCTCTACAGCTCTTCAGACTTGCTGATAAGCGACCAAACCATCTGAAATCATTGACGTGAAGTGGGTCTGCGTCTCGAAGGCCGCTGAAAGTTCCATTTATAGCACCCCGCAATCGTAAGGCTCGTTTACATTGGGTTCGCAAACACAGAAATTGGGAGGAAGAAGACTGGTGTTGTGTTTGCTTTTCCGATGAATTTCGGAAAAGCTCGGTTTCAGTATGGGACCGGATACAAGATGTACTCGAGTTTGGAGGACCTCTGGACGTCAAGAACGCTTGTAATTTTGTTAGGAAGTTTGTTCATATGGAGGGAGAACAATAATGGTTTGGGCCGGTATTTGGATCGGTGGAAGAACTGATCTCATTTGGATCAGGGGCAACCTCAATGCTCAGATTTATGCGGAGAGGATTGTTTCATACGTGATCATTCCTTTGCGAAGCCAGTTGGGTGATTCGTTTCGACCAATGCACGACAATGCACGTCCACACACGGCTAGAGTCGTAACACGCACTCTTGGCGATGCTCGCATCAACGTTCTGCCGTGGCCTGCTCAGTCGCCAGACCTCAACCCAATTGAGCACGCATGGGATATGCTCCAAAGAAGAGCTCTGCCAAGTATGGATGCCGTGCATACCCCACAACTTTTTGACTTGTTAGAAAGAACGTGGGCGGCCATTCCTCAAAGTGATTTTGATGAACTGATTTTAAGCATGCCAAATCGCTGTGATTGTAATTCGTGTCAGTGGTGGAAACACAGATCATTATTTTTACAATATTTTTTTTAAATCCTCATTTTTAACTTTTTTGCCATGTATTTGACGCATTAACTTAGGTTAATTACCCAAAATTGCAATTTTTCTTAATTTTTACAAAATATAGGGATAAACTGCTAACTTAAACATAGGAACTGAAGTAAGAAACCAGTCTGGAAGACTAGATTTGGTAAATATTAATTGGATATTTTTTTATTGTTAAAAAGATACTTGATCCCTAGACACTTTTGATCTGTGCATTTTGAAGGACGATGTTTGGACCTTTCTCCTTTCTTGGGGTGGAAACGTTTGAGTGAATCAACTGCCCAGAGTGCTCTGGACAATGGGCATACATGATACAGTCCACGGCAAGTCCATGATAACATTGATAGCGCTTTTATTTCTCAGTGGTTTTTGCAGTTAAAATTGTGTTCCTACTGACGTGTGCTTGACTGTACTTAAGGATTGTTCAGTGCACCCCAGTCTACTCTGACGAGGAAACGCATACTATCATCTATGAATGATGTACCTATCGAAATCTGTAATGCAATAAATGCGAAGAACTGATTAAATGAACTAAAAAAACTGCTTAGATTGAATAATTTAAGCCTATACTTATCTAGTGAAGTACGTAAATAATTATGTAGTGGCACCGAGTTGCCATGTCTGACATACCGCTTTTAAGCCCGCCATGGTTTATTGTTATGTTTTTGGTTAACCAAATGAAACCTTCCTTATTTTTTGGATAATAAACGATAAAAAACTGCCGAACTTAGACATCTCAGAGTACTCGCCTTTGATCACGATCGTTAACCTAAAATTTCCTTTCATGCAAAGAAAAAAATCAATTTACAAAATGGTTACCCGCGCCCCGGCGTCGCCGTACACACATGAGCTCGTCTCGACCACTGCGTGCCGCTAGTACACACATGAGCTCGTCTCGACCACTGCGTGCCGCTAGTACACAGCTATAGGTACTCGTATTCTTTCTAATTAGTACTTGTTCGTTAGCGCGCTCCTGCAGTCGTTAGTTAATTAGTTTTTAAACTCATATATCACTTGAAACAAAAAGTTTACTAGTTTAATACAGACGATATTTCCTGTTCACTGTTCTGTACTGCTATTTTTTTCTATTTCAAATCATTAATAAATTGGTATTCTTTGCTGTATTAAAAATAAAATAAATATTTTTTGACTCCCTCGTTGGTCGAGTTTTGATTCCCGGGTCGGGCAAAGTGTTATTGGGTTTTTTCATCTGGATTTTCTCAGTAGCAGCCCGGAGTCTGGATTTGTGACCGGTAGATGGCAATAGGCTCGCCCCCTGTTACATGGGACTTAAACATAACTGGCGAAATGTGGGTGTACTAGGTACACCTCTGCCTAACCTTTCAGGAATACAGGCGTAATGTGTTTTTATAAATATTTTTTCAATGACTGGTACTGCACTTCTTGATACTTCAAAGTCTGATTGATTTGACCAACGCCATTCACTTCACAAACACAACACTCGTTGTGAAAAGAATACAGTCGTAACTATGTCATGTTAACAAACGCCACTAATTAAAACGTAAGCGAACTGCTACAACGGCTCACTGGGCACATCTATTAACAACTAGCTGCGCCTGCGGTTTCTCGAGCATAAGTCTCAATCCCGTGGGAATATCGAGATAAAAAGTATCTTAAGTCTTAATCCAGGTCATGGTCTACCCGTGTACCAAATTTCATCCAAATCCGTTCACTCATTTTAGCGTGAAAGCGTAACAAACGAAGAAACCAACAAACTCACTTTCGCATTTATAATATTAAATAGGATTAGGATTAACAACTGCCTCTCCCCGCCTTCATTATCACCTCACAATTCTCCGTCCTCATTTTAATGAAACTACGATTGCTTTACCGTCCTCCTCTTGTAATAAATATATAATTTTGACCAAATTCCATAATAGGATTATGCGATAACTTTTCGGAAGTGACCTTTGTGTCCCAGCACTAATTAGGTAGAACAACCACAGGCACCTCCTTAATTAAAGTGGCAAGCACATGAGCCATTATTACTGCAACCACCCCACCCCATGTGCTACTTCTATGAACATTGTTATGAAAACAACATTTCATCTCAAGGTACGACATCCATCGCGGGCTTTACTCTTTTGGAATGAATTGATGCAGAATATCAGAAGCAATGGTTGCGCACTGAAACGATTCGTTCATAATTTGATTAGGCTGCAGTGTACGAAGGCAAGATAGGGTAAATGTGGTAGTAAAAGGTCCCGCCTCTTCAAAAGACGTATAAATTTATTAGCGCGCGTGATTGCTCCGAACATGCAAGTAATTTTCTGTGTTGCCATACAACCGACTAAAGAAATACGTGAACAGAAATCGAAAACGATCTCTTTGAGCGTTCTCTGAATATCTCCAAGATTATAGACTTGTGCTAAAGGAAAAATATGCGAGTACTAAACGTTATCCTATTCAGTAAAGCAGGGAGTTTGTGTAACACGGGAAATGTGTCAATTTACATTGAAAGAAATGAGCTCTTTGTGCTCTGAAAAGATGGAAATTTCGTTTTATGAAGCTGAATTGTAATATCCTTAAAATATGTTCCGAGTTTTAACTCAAAGGTCTTAAGATTTGTTTTGGTTAGAACTTTGTAGGAATTATTTTAGATGTTGTTGTCCGCGTGTCCAGTTGTGTTTGAGTTATGTAAACACACTGAAGGTCTTATATTTACTTTGCGTCAAACATTTGTTCGAGTGGGACGTCGGGCTCGCGCGAGTTTACTAAATAATAATAATAATTTACTTTACCGAAAAGACGACTGCAAAACGATAATGTTTTTTCCTTTTCTAATATTTCCTTAATGCTAGTTTATTTTTATTCAAATCTGTAAATAATAAATAATAAACCTATAAATTAAACTTTAATCAATTACGATTAATTTTCGCAGTGTCTGTGCATTTAATATTAATCCTGCTAACCAGTATAAAATGTTTAGCTCTAAGTGAATTCTTTTTCTTAGCGACGCTAAATATGAATATATTCACGTCATTACAATGTATAAAGAACGCTGTGAACATTAGGTTGCCAAGCTTGAGCCAAATCTCTTTGGAAGTTTCGGTCGCGGTACGATGGGAAACAATACGTTTTGCAGAATGTCTTGTAGAACCAGCTTTATTGTTATTCTCTGTTTAATGTTTTTCCCTTTAGAGGTCGTTTTATTACTTCTATGCTGAACACAGTGCAGGGCAAAATATCACTCTGACTAGAATTTATCAAATTGAATTATTTTTATTTTCTTATTAGCTAATTTTGACGCTGACTGTGCAATAATTCAAACAATCATTCCAATCAGTTAATTGACAAAAAATCAAACATCCTTAAATATATATATATATATATATACTCTTTTAATACGTTAACATCACAACAATCTAATATCACCATGGAAGTATATCTATCAATAACACCATAGAAATATGATATCTATGAATAGCACTCTCCGCTCTTACGCTGCTCCTCAATCAATTGATTGCACTTATCCCTCTGCAGTTTGCCGGAGTGCGTGTGAGGCAGTGCCGTCACGAACGTGATGCCTCCATGCAACCGCTTGTGGTCGCTCAGAGCGGCTGAAACGAAACAAAGTAAATAAGACTGTATTTTAAACACATAAGAGTTCGTTTTGGATTGGAATGATCTGACATGCAAACCGCATAGATTCACGAAACCAGATAAAAGAGCAAAATGAAATGTAAACTTTAACAGTCTAGTTCTAAGGTTTATTTTTGAAGGTGTCAAAGAGATATTTCTTGGCAAAGCAGGTGTTTCCAAGACATAAACCGCAATAGAAGAGGTTTGGCTTATGAAAAGCTGACGGTTGAACATGTCTAAGGATGTGTGAAGTCTTGTTGTAGTGAAAGAAGGGATTCTGAATATTATAGATGCAGCTTTTCTTTCTTTGAGAACAGGAGATGCTGGTCTTTCGAGCTCGTATTATTAGGATCAATTTTTTATTATTACTGCTTTGGAAACTTGAATCTGACATTTTGCTAGACCGAGTCTTCTTAACAATATTACTTACCTCCCTGCCTATAATGTAAGTACTATTGTCAATGTCTTGTACATACTACTAATTATTTATAAATTCTGTATTTCCAAAAATAATCTAGTCTTTTAAATAAAATCTTTACAGTTTTGGCTCCAAATTAAATCAAAATAGTTTTCTTTTGTACTCGAGTTGTAAAACAAACCTAAATGCGTTTTCAATTACACATTTTGTTTCCTTTCTGGCTTCAGTTTTCAGCAAGCAATTTCCGTTTCCTACTTTATTCCACATTTCCAATAACACTGAAGTTCAGAAATTGGCAAGTTCGTTGCAACAACTTAGCTATGTTGTATATTATGTAGCAGATGTTTGACATTATTATTTGTGCCATTTTCCTGGTACCAGAAGTACTTTTTTGAATCTACGAAATAATTGTTCAAAATTCTGGTGAGAAAAATTGGAAATACAAAATGAATTAATCTTTTGATCTCTCGAGATTTATGTTAAACCGCGCTGTATTAACCCAGCGAATAAAAATACTCAATAACAGCATCTCTTATCCTTAATTACGTTCTCCTGCGAATAATATCAATCCGCCCGCATGATTGTGGCAATATCGGTATCTATGGATCCTCTTATCTCCTAATGGAGGTAATGTTCAATGCGGGATGTTTTCTGAATGCTACCATAAACTGCTCGAAGCCTACACTTATTTTAATGTTTTGTTTTAATTTAATAAGCCTTGTCTCTAAGCAGGCAGGTGTATAAGAAAACATTATTCCATTGTTTAGGTACCACACTTGTGCACCTAAACAATGGAATCTTCACCTTTCGTCTTCAACTTTCAATATTAATCTTGCGTCTCTAGCATGTCTCGCTTGATGTACTACAGTTAGCTATGAGGCATGCGAGTGAGTGTCCGCACTCACTCGCATGCCTCATAGTTGACATAGTACTATGGACCCAGTAGGGAGAAGGCTTTTTGATATGTAAAACAATGTGAAAGTAGCTCACATTTCACAATCAACAGAAACCACGGCTGCTTATAGATAAACATACTACGCTCTTATGCATACCTGGTACTTATAGTTTCGAAAACAAATAAAAGTGACTCACTATTAACAGCCTTGTGTATCTGTTCCCTGGTGACGTCCACTTGGGGCTCCAACACCACGGCTGCTACAGGCCCATCTTCAGATAAACATACTACGCTCTCATGCACTCCTGGTACCGAGCTGATTACTCGTTCTACTTCTTCTGGTGCTACCTGTGAAAGAAAACACACATTTTGAGACGTTGAATAAAAAAAATAATAATGATGATTGAATAAATTAACTATTACCTACTATTACTATTAAATTAAGTACCTTGTGTTTTAAGCAATAGCCATCAGGTCACGATAACTTATGTAATAAGGGCCACCTCTGCTTAACCCTTCGGAGAATACAGGCGTGATGTTATGTTATGTTTTATGTAATTTAATAAGAAAAGTAAAGCTCAAAAAGACGAACGAATATCAGGGCGTACTTAATATTAGACTACCACTTAAGACCTTCGAGACGAAAGTGCTCTTTAAGATTATTTAATAGAAAGCAAAAACAGGCAAAAATCGTCGTCTACAAATTGAAGCGTCATTATTTTTATGCTCAAAATTCGTTATGAACTAAGTACCCAAAAAGTAGAACATCTAGCTACAAAATTAAACCAAATTAGATCCAACGTTGTACAACATTCTGCGGTACACGTTGTACAACATTCTGCGGTACACGTTGTACAACATTCTGCTGTACACGTTGTACAACATTCTGCTGTACACGTTGTACAACATTCTGCTGCACACGTTGTGCAACATTCAGCGGTACACGTTGTACAACATTCTGCTGCACACGTTGCACAACATTCTGCTGTACACGTTGTACAACATTCTGCTGCACACGTTGTGCAACATTCAGCGGTACACGTTGTACAACATTCTGCTGCACACGTTGCACAACATTCTGCTGTACACGTTGCACAACATTCTGCGGTACACGTTGTACAACATTCTGCTGCACATGCTTCCACAATAACCCAGTTGAGAGACTAGTTACGACTTTAATCTGTATTTGAAGTCCACATTTTGTGTTCGGAGTTCTTTTGAAATTAACAAAATATGGTAATAAACCGTCACGAAGTAACAAGGGTCGCCCTACTTAACATAATATAATTATTCGTGCGAACATTGTTCTACATAAACTAGTCTTGACAGCCTATATTTTCTCTTTCCATGGAAAGGGAATACTAAAATATCTAGGTATGGTCAGGTAAGGGCTTGAGATGGCAACACTAACGTGTAGGCTGGAATTCACAAAGGAAGACGGAGGCTGCGAGTTACATCTGACATTTCCTTTATACGATGGAAATAGAGCTCTCTTGGGACAGTTCAACACACTTCAGATATCTATTTTCCAGTGGAGACGTTTTGAAGACGTGATGTTCTACAAGGATCTCGGAATATTTTCTAATTTGGAAGCACTGTCCCAAAATGATGTTGGAATATTTAATGTAAGCCTAACATTGTACAGGCGCTCCCTCGCCGGGCGCATGCGCCTGCCATGGAACCTGTCTTTATCTGCGACCTAGCCGTGTCACTACTACCTACTTAACTATAATTATGTATTAACGTATCCTGCTGGTTTCCATCATCTGTCTCCACTGCCCAGCAGGTGCCTGCGCAGGCTACTTGCAACGCCCTAGCCGTTACAGAGGAATCTTAGATTGTTACATTACAGGCGAACGCTTATCGAATGGCTCCCTTGTAACCAATACGCTTGCACAATACGCTTGCAAAATACGCTTGCACAATACGCTTGCACGATGCATGTCGACGATTTCGAACCATTAAGTTAGGTTGCTTTACCACGACCTCCTTAAAAATTCTCATTTGTAAAAAAAGAAGAAAGAAAAAAAAATTATTTGACCCAGGTTATGCACACAATATTTGACCCAGGTTATGCACACAATATTTGACCCAGGTTATGCACAAAATTTTTGACCCCGGTTATGCACACAATTTTTGACCCAGGCTATGCATACAATATTTGACCCAAGCTATGCACACGATATTTGACCCAGGTTATGCACACAATATTTGACCCAGGTTATGCACACAATTTTTGACCCAGGCTATGCACACAATATTTGACTCAAGCTATGCACACAATAATTGACCCAGGTTATGCACACAATATTTGACCCAGGTTATGCACACAATATTTGACCCAGGTTATGCACACAATATTTATTTATTTATTTAACAGTTTATGTACACACATATAAACAGACAAGAAGAAAGGAACAGAAAAATACGTACAAAGGTGATGCTTATTTCTAAAGAAATCTCTTCCAGCATACCTGCGACCCAGGCCCTGACCCTATGTATTTGACCCAGGTTATGGCACACAATACCTTACTCATTAATTTTTGAACCCCGTAACCTGATTTTCAAGAATCGTGTCAGTCAACTACTACGAAACCTCCGCAGATTAACGCATGACATCACGCCTTGTTTCCCTGGAGGGTTGAGCAGAGGTGCACCTATAGAACTCCCACATTTTGCCAGTTATGTTTAAGTCCTATGTAATATGGGGCGAGTCTATTCCGCAGAACCGCGGAGCCGCGGGGGCGAGTACCTCCGCAGATTATAAAAAAAGGTTGTTCCTTACCTGACAACCCATAAACTTAAAGCTGAACTTCTTCCTGACAGTGAAGGTCAGTCTCTCGTTCTCATCCAAATAGAACACGTCTCCGGTCTTGTACCAGCCGTCCGGAGTGAAGGATTCACCGTACGCCAAGTCGTTCTTGTGGTAACCCTGCAATACGTTTTTTTTTTTGTTTAAAAGTTTTCATTTTAGTTGTGGTACAGTCATGAGCACTAATATGTATACACTTAGGGAAATTCAAAAGCGATTTTCTCATGGAATAAGGATAACAACTTAGAGATGCCTACCTATTTCATAATTCTATGTGTTCCAAAACACTATGTTCGTAACAACATTAAATTACAATCAATACAGTAGAAGAAAATCAGTTTTAAAAGTAGTTAAGTGTTTAAGTTTTAGTAAATTAGTGCTCGTGACTGTACCTACCCTACCTACATAAATACGTATACCACTACTTTAGTTCATATGTAAATAACAGCGATAGGAAGTTATTATAACGTCATCAAAATACACTAAAATATGGATAAATACGAATTATTGAAGCTAACTCAAAAGCACCAAGTTTTCTCTTCTTAATGAAAATAGAATTTTCCAACCATTGTCCACAATTATTGACGAAAACATCGATGAACATGTATAAAAAATATATTATATACAGACGAATTGGGAACCTGCTTCTTTTTTTTCTAAAAATGATCGATTAGAATTAAAAATGATGTTCATCATTATGTGTGTATTGGAACTGTCGAACAAACTGGTTTAATGCACAAATTATTTTAAAATGGTCGATAGACCAGTGACAGCTGTTCCTATGATTGAGGCACTTTCCAACCTTTTCACAGATCATGTTTTGAGATTCCCATAAAAATGAAGGCGATCGAGATATTTTTTTCGCACAATATGAAATAGCACTTCAGAAGATTTTCTGAATCAGAATAATTGTTATTTTTATAAGTCTTTGTTGAAAAGATAGAGCCCAACATGACTCAGGCTTCATCAGTAACTCGTTGAAGTATTACCTTAATGAAACAGGTGCTCTTAACCCACAGCTCTCCAGTTTGATTAGGTCCCAGCTGCTGACCCTCGTCATCAACGATCTGGAACGTACCATCAATTTTTACAACGCAAGAAAGAAATTCTAGATAATTTAACCAATTTACACTTTGATCTTTTCTAGAAATTAATTAATGAGCTATTACTAGATACGGCTTCTTCTAATCTTGTGCCACTGATAATCTAAAAGTTTCCATAAATATACCAACAATGTAGATAGAATCAAAATTAAATGGCATTAAAATCTCGTGCAGATTAAAATGGCGCGATTTGTAAAGGCTGATAAATTGTGTGATAACAATGACAAATTTGATATTGAGTAGGTACGCTTACTAGGTGTAAATTTTGTATATCAGACTTTATCCTTAATATATAAATTTAAATGATTTATTCGATATTCCATTTCTAGGGGATTTTTATGTAAATGTAATTTAGTTTTTATTTAGGTCGCGACAAGATATACATTACATTGGCACAAATACCACCGTCTCAATAAATGGCCCATCCATTAGAATTTAGCGACGCGAAATAAAATATTTCTTTGAGTTTTTCTGCCGGTTAGGTTTATCGTTAAATAGTAATACTTATCACGTCAAAAACACAATTCCTGAAGAAGACAAGTTAACACATTTTCATAGGACACGAGTTTTGCATGTTACTTTTAAAGATACCTAAATGAATTTATAATGCCTGTTCCTAGCTAGGCAACACAGGATTTATTTATTTGTCGTTGTTATAAGTAAAATAGATTGCGTCACGTTTGGCAGTGCAACGAGTTTGCATTACAACGCAGTCGGAGCGTGCTGGCAGCTTATTTGCAGAACATTTCGTGATCAAAATTACGACTTTCTTTCTGCTTACAGGATCACACGGGATTTTACTGAACTTTTTAATAGTAAGTAGGTGTTCAACTTTGACCTTATCAACAGCGATGTTGCCATGTAAATCCAGTCTTTATGCTACAAAATACTGTCCAGTACTAACACAACGAAAGAAAGAAAATATGGAAAGAATCGTGTATTCATTGTCGTGTGAACTAAGTCTTATTCTATCAACTTGGAGGGGCTCGTGGCTAAATAACAACAGCCGCACGAAGGTCCGAAGGTTAAGCTACGCTTGCCATGGTCAGTGCGTGGATAGGTGACCATCTATTACATATCGAGACCCCTCCGTGCCTCGGAAAGCACGTTAAGCCGTTGGTCCTGGCTGTCATTGGTAGATCTTTGGCAGTCGTTACGGGTAGTCTGAAAACCAATTCTCACCAAGAGGCATCGTGTTACCCTGTTACTGGGTTGTGGAGGTCAGATAATAAAATACTGATATTCAGCTGCATTCGGTTAGACTGGAAGCTGACCCCAAAATATTTGGGAAAAGACTGCCTAGACAGATTGATTGATCCATGGAATTGTAACCGTGCAATTTATACCGAGTTTAGATAATACTACTCGTCGAAATTACCTTAATTCTACGAAATAATTACCTTGTAATACATATAGTTGAACACCCGTCCGTTGCACTTCAGAGGAGCCTCTCTGTCGGGGAGCGCGATGAATCCCTGGGTCTCTGTGGTGCCGTATCCGTCACACAAATGACAATTCTTTGGCAGTTTTTCCTAAAAAGGTAAAACATTTTATAATTCATTCTTTTCATATTATTATTTTTTTATACAAGATCTAATTTTAAACTGTGTTAATCTCTTAAGGGGTCATTGTACTCATCATTATGAACAACTTCTTCTCTGGGACCAAACCCAAAATCGCGAAAAAAAATTAGGTGTTCCCTACATTTTGACGAGTTATGCGAACATAAATGTAGGGAAAAGCTGATTTTTTTTCGCGATTTCAGGTTTGGTCCCATAGTAAAAGTTATTCATAATGATGAGTACAATGAGCCCTTAAGAGATTAACACTGTATAAAATTACACCTTGCATAATGCCATGCTAATAGGCACTGGAAGATGAAACTGTCAAAGAGAAGAGGAAAAAACCTTTTTGAGAAAAGATTTTTTTTTCAAAGGTCTCGCAAACCTCTCGTACTCACGAGAGGTTTGCGAGACCATTTATTACTATTCAGTTCTCTGTGTGTGATACGAGATTAAATTCGAAGTACCTCTTGCATTTTCATTTCGAAACACACAAAGCTTAGCACCGACCTTTTCATGGAATTGTTAAAAATAAAGTCAGTGAATTGGTGATATCATTATAACTTCATTTATTTTTATACAAAATGCTGCATCTTATCCTACTCACATAACAATGAGTAGTTATTACCTTCAAACAATGCGTTTTAACTAAAATAGGCTCACTACCGCAACAGAAACTTTGCGAAGAAACCCAATTCGAAAGCTATCTGAATGTGGATCTTAATTGATGACCTATTGGGCTCAAATTGTTGTTATGGTCGTACAACTAATTTTAGTGTTCCATTACAATGTATTTTCCTACTCCTAAATTGGTTTTTCAAACAATTAATCTTGTTGAACGATCCGACTTCAAAACAATTAACTTTGCACACTCATGCATGAAAGAGAAGGACTCGTGGCTAAATAATAACAGCCGCACGGGCCGATTGAACGTTACGCTACGCTTGCCGCGGTCGGTTCGTAGATGGGTGACCAACCATTACATATCGAGACCCCTCCGTGCCTCGGAAAGCACGTTAAACCGTTGGTTCCGGCTGTCATTCGTAGATCTTTGACACTAGATAAGGATAGTTAGAAGCCCAAAAGTATCACAACCAGTCTTACCAAGGGGTATCATGTTACCCAGTAACTGAATTGTGGAGGTCAGATAGGCAATCGTTCCATGTAAAGTACTGGTGTTCAGCTGCACCCGGTTAGACTGGAAGACGACCCCAACATAATTGGGAAAAGGCTAGGTATCGATTGACTCTTGCAAGACAGAGTCGCACACAATTTTGTTGCTCGATTTAATAAAAATACACCGACGTCGCATTGCTAATATAACAGTAGTCCATAGACACATTAACTCCGCTAACTAATATTAATAAATTGCTAGTAATAGCAGTAGAATATGTGAACAGGTACTTCATCATTCAATCAATCTATTTGTCTTCTTAGAATAAAACAGGAAGAATTTTTAATCACCATCCAGATTTAAATTAATAGATCTTTAGTGAAAGTAATAAAGAAAGTAATAAAAACTTTAGCATGTAGCAATAATGAAATATTGTGATAATTATGGCATCACATCGTTGTCTAAACAAAGTCTCTGTGTGTAGACCACCCCCTCCTCCCGCGGCACACTTCCGCTGCACCCACACGTCGCTTCTCTCTTTCATTCAGCATAGTAACACGCAGCATACAAAGTATTCAACGTTTGACTTAGTTGATAATACTTTGGGGAAAAATATTTAATAGTAAAAACCAACCTATATCTTTATGGAGTACTTGAATAGTATCTAATGCCTGGGAAACGTGTGAATGTTGATTAAACAATCGTGCAGTATATTACTCGTGAACTTGTACTTACTTTTAGGGCAGCCATAATTTCCGGTGTGGCTGGTGAGCCCAGCAGGATCAGCGTCTGGAGGGAGCTAAACTGGTCTGGTCTTATAAAGTTTACCAAA
The DNA here is from genome assembly GCA_947568875.1 of Fissipunctia ypsillon. NCBI lineage: Eukaryota > Metazoa > Arthropoda > Insecta > Lepidoptera > Noctuidae > Fissipunctia > Fissipunctia ypsillon. The sequence goes on from OX387662.1 coordinate 818,576, forward strand.
GATACAGCGAATGCAGGCGTTAGGTAGGTCCACGTTGGCTGAAATACAAATATAAATTTTCGATTATTTCATATTGGTCCCAACTGCGCGACGGTTTGAGTTCAGGTGTGGGTGTTTGTGCAGCCACAATAGGTTTTATTTGTTTTTCTAAATTACTACAGCACAATACAATAATAATAACCTCACAATATACATACTGAGCAACGTCTTAATTAGTAAAAACGTATGTTCCCACTAAATGATTTATTAAAACTCACAAACTGCACTAATCTGTAAGTGAAGACGATCTCGATCATTTGGCATCTTTTGAGCACGTGCCCAGTCATAATTCAATGGTCCAGTAATAAAAGAGATTTGCCAGCGCGTTTGGCTAGAGGGAAACCAGATGGAGATAAGTATCTTTTAAAAATATCTTCCAAAGATTTGTGAGCACCACTCATCACACTATGAAGCCGAGCGTCCACTGCTGCGGATGTGCGCGGAGAGGTTCACGCAGGTCTGTTCCAAAAGTATCCGAGGGGCAATGCGATACCAGGAGGGCAATTCTCGTATTTTTAAGAACGGTCGCATTCTAATCTCAGTTTCAATCTGTCAAAAAAACCTCTAACTTCCCCACATTTTTGTCAAGTTTTTGATATTGATTGTCGCTGAGATGAGATTGAACGTTTTTAAGTACTTACGAGAATTGGTCTTCTGATGAAAGTTTAAACAAACCCAAACTGTTACATAATCACTCACTAAAGGGATTCAGTAACATATTTAGAAGGAAGGAAGAATTTGCAATTTTATATTTTACTACTTTTTTCCATCAATGAATTTTTGAATAACATTATTAAACTGTAATTGAAAAATCATTGATAAAAATTGAGGTTATCAAAGTAGTCTCATTATCAAATGAAAAACATAATTTAAGTTGATTAAACTTTGTATCGGGTTAACGAATTCAAATAGTCAGTAGTAAGAGTAGTTTATACGTGGCAATTCAAATAGTCAGTAGTTAGAGTAGTTTATACGTGGCAATTCAAATAGTCAGTAGTTAGAGTAGTTTATACGTGGCAATTCAAATAGTCAGTAGTTAGAGTAGTTTATACGTGGCAATTCAAATAGTCAGTAGTTAGAGTAGTTTATACGTGGCAATTCAAATAGTCAGTAGTTAGAGTAGTTTATACGTGGCAATTCAAATAGTCAGTAGTTAGAGTAGTTTATACGTGGCAATTCAAATAGTCAGTAGTTAGAGTAGTTTTTACGTGGCAATTCAAATAGTCAGTAGTTAGAGTAGTTTATACGTGGCAATTCAAATAGTCAGTAGTTAGAGTAGTTTATACGTGACACTACAAACTGGCATCCACAGGTATGTTTTCTGATCCATTTGCTTACATATTTCAAATAGTCAGTAGTTAGAGTAGTTTATACGTGGCAATTCAAATAGTCAGTAGTTAGAGTAGTTTATACGTGACACTACAAACTGGCATCCACAGGTATGTTTTCTGATCCATTTGCTTACATATTTCAACCAAAGTCAGTTTCAGTTTTTTTTCTTATTTTTTTTTATCAGATACTTTGTGAACAGACAGTACGTTAGTTGCACGGTTCATTTGTTTTCCAGTCCTGTACCGGCGCGGTACCTGCGCGTAGCGCGCCGTGGCTCGCAGCGGACGACCCCGCCTACATTTCCATACAAAGCGAAGCTTACACGAGCGGCGCTTAGCCGTGGGCTGCTGTGGGACAGCGCCTTTATGTTGGCTTGGGACAAACTACACAGTTCATTACCAACTGCTCTCTGGTAATGGCTGATATTAACTCTGGTATTGCATGATGACTTTAGGATACATTGCATGTTTTACACAATTAAGTTTGAAGGTCATCGATAACAATAGGGTTCTTTAATAATAGGGTCTCATTACAATATTATTACTTGACTGGTACATACTGGTAAAAAAACCAAGTTTGATCTTTTTAAAATAATTTATGTGGTTGGTTTTTGTGAATGACTCAGGTTGAATCATTAAAATGTTTTTGCTATTCAGTTATGTAAATACGTATAATATTATAGATAATAACTTAATAGACATCACTTTTATCATATGTATACTCAATTACCCATATTAAATGTTCTGCTAAATTTTAAAATTTATTTAACAAAGATAAAATTAAAAACGAATGTAAAATAACAATTGCCTTTTAAATTAATTTATTTTATTTCATTCTATAAGCAAAAGTTCCAGCTAATAACAAAGAATATTAAGACGACATAGAGCGCGCAGTGGCGCCCTCATCGTTTGTTTGGTTGTTTCTTTTATTTTAAATTGAAAATGTTGAAAATAAGCATGTTACGTTGTGCTCCACAAGACTGTACGTTGTTATTATTACAAGCAGTAGTTTTACATTGTTAAGTTTTATTATAATCATTAAAACGGAGCTTAGTGGCCACTATTTTCCATTTTAAGGATTATAATAAAACATAGCAATGTAAGACTACAAGACATCCCTAACATTCATACCATGACAACCAATTTGTACATACAGACCGTTCACTGTAATTTTCCCTTGCCGTCATGTTGGCACCATTGCTTGCCGGTATGTAACAACGCGTAAAAGCAATTGTTCCAACATGACGGCAAGGGACAGGTTATAGTGAATGGTCTGTAACTTTTCAGTCGCTAGTGTCACTTTCAGACTTTCTTTTATATGTTCATTTTTATTCTATCCATGGATAAAATATCGCAAATTAATAGTTTCCGCATAAAATACAATTTGAATAACGATATCCTAGCCAGTAGATGGGTCACACTGTATATGATAAGTAAATGATAGCAAATTGAGCCAAAAGTACTTACATATTTTATTTTGTAATAAGCAAGTTTTATGTTATTACATTTGATGCTGGCTGTACAATATTGTAACTAAAGAAGTAATTAGTATAGACCGAAGAACTCCGCAACGAGTTGTAATTACTGCCTTTACGTGAAACCTTAATCTTCCTTAATGTTAGGACTCGTCACGTTTTAAACAAATTCTACTTTAAAAGTTTGACAAATTACAAACTGCTTATTTTCAGAACTTCACAGACGTTTAGGAATAATAAACAGTATATTTAAAAAAAAATCATTAATATAAGGGCTGTTGTTAAAGACTCGGTTTCCTTAAGAGCACAATTGGAATACAGAACAGGTCGCCCTGCGGTCAATTGTAATACAGAACAGGTCGCCCTGCGGTCAATTGTAATACAGAACAGGTCGCCCTGCGGTCAATTGTAATACAGAACAGGTCGCCCTGCGGTCAATTGTAATACAGAACAGGTCACCCTGCGGTCAATTGCTTTCGTTTTGCAATATTGTCTTCTCCTTGCGAGTTACAAACATCTTAGACAGGCGTTTGATCACCGTTAAACAAAACAAATTCAGAGCGAATGCCAATCACAATGAAAAACCTAGGATAAGACGATTTGACAACAAGAAACAAAAGAAATTTCATTGCTGTGTTTTCCTAGAATTAAATACAAAAGGTTACGGTTCAATCGACAACCCTCCGGACAAATCCTTCGTAGAACCGATGGGCCCAGAGCAGACGCGGCAATCTCTTTCAAAGCATTTCGTATTCCCACAACGACTTTCACCGGATCGACGTAACCTTTGCGGTAGCTTGTCAGTGCCACACACTTTTGGCTTGTCCATCATCGTTATCGCTGATAGGATTTCACTTTGTCTAGGTCCTCAGTAATAAATAATAAATAAATATGTTTCTTACTCGATATTTTTCCAACATCTCGGTTACATGTTCTGCTGTAATCTTCTTGGGTGTCATGATGATAGGTATGTGATGCATCACACTGGTGGTTACAAACATGGTGAATGTGACCCATTGATTGCTTGTTAAGATCAAGACTTTGCTGGTCGGCGTCGGGAACTGAGTGTGATAGGACCTGAAGGAAATGAGTCGGTTATTATAGATTATCGTCGGGAACTGAGTGTGATAGGACCTGAAGGAAATGAGTCGGTTATTATAGATTATCGTCGGGAACTGAGTGTGATAGGACCTGAAGGAAATGAGTCGGTTATTATAGATTATCGTCGGGAACTGAGTGTGATAGGACCTGAAGGAAATGAGTCGGTTATTATAGATTATCCTAACAGCATGTGGTGGAAGTGGCACGTTGGTTAGAGAAGTTGGTCCCAAAGAAATAAACCGGTCAGATGGATGGATGGAGGCGGAAAGGAAAGACTGCAAAAAAAATAGATAGAAAGGTAAACTCACTTTAACACAAACACTAAGCATTATAATTACAGAGGTAGTTAAGTAAACAACTACTAAAAATAAGAATATTGATCATGTGCAACGCTGTTCTTTTTTTCTGATATCTTATCTAATTAATTATCTTATGTGACTAAAAGAGTGATTAATATAAATGTTGATGGATGGAGAGGAAGAGAAAGGTCAAAGAAAAGATATGGATTGTGTGATGAAGTGCATGTCGTACCACGCACAATGAAAGGTTCCGTAGTTGGGATGAATTTATCCCAAGAACAAACTTAATTTTGTAGTTGAAAAACATGTTCTCTCATACATTCCAACTGCAAATGTAAGTTGGTCGACTATTACTCGTTTTAACTTGTAAAGCCTACTTAGCTGTGATAGTTTTCCTTTTAACTTCGTTGTATATACTACTACCGTGCATTTTTTCATATATCCAAAACTAACAGTTTAACTGGCAGGGGGGGGATACTTGACTCTAACAAAAATTAGCACTTTAAAGCTTAATGTTTCAGAAACGGATCCCTTAATCGACAAATTATTTTCACAAACCCGCAATATTTTTGAAACACCTATCCAACAACATCCCACACAATGGGTAGATGAGAAAAAAAACATCCCCAATTTACGTGTACTGGAGGTACCTTAAAAAATTTTTTTTTCATGATTTTATTTTACCACTTTTTTGGCGTAATTAATATGTATATCCATGCCAAATTATAAGTTTCAAGTACTAAGCGTCTCTGAGCTAAGCAGCGGACGGACGGACGGACGGAAATGGCGAAACTACGAGTATAAGGGTTCCTTGTTGACTACGGTACCCTAAAAATGGAGTGAATGATAGCGTGACGGTTGACAGGGCAAGATGGAAGAAGAACACGTGTTGCACCGGCCGCGTGACATCAGACACAGGCAGCAAGATGATGATCTTATCGCCATCATCATCCGCAGCCCGACTGCATCCACTGCTGGGCACAGGCCTCTTTTTGTTTGTGCCAATCCCTATGCTCCTGTGCCAGTCACATCCAGGTTGGACCGCGATGACACAATATAATTCACTGGAACTCACCACGGTGTAGGTAGATTGGTGACCATTCCCCGATGCGTAATTTTTGCAGCTTTAGGTATTCCGGTGGAGCCACTGGTGGGCAGTAAGAGTACTGGGTCATCTATCGATGCTGGAGAAACCCTAGAGGTCAAAAATTGATGATTAATATTTAATCATCTTATCACATGTACATATACCAATATTAATCACATATAACTCTGTAATAAATAAATAATCAATGATTAATCACTTATTACATAACATAACATCACGCCTTGTTTCCCCGAAGGGTTAGGCAGAGGTGTACCTATAATACACCCACATTTCGCCAGTTATATCGCCACCCCTCTCGCCCGTCGCCGTAACACTATTGGATAATAAGATTTAATGACACGAAACGTCGGCGTTACACCTTTGGATAATAACAACTGTCAACACGCATGGTCCAACTGTCAATAGGCCCGACGTCCGAGGGGTTAAGTCCCATGTAATAGGGGCGAGCCTATTGCCATCTACCGGGTACAAATCCAGACTCCGGGCTGCTACTGAGAATTTCCATATAGAAAAACCCAATAACACTTTGCCCGACCTGGGAATCGAACCCAGGACCTCATGCTCAGCAGTAGCGATTGCGACCACTAGACCAACGAGGCAGTCACTCACTCGAGGTTAATCACTTATTAATCCATCGGAATTATTCCATTGATTTAATAAGTCAGTAACTATAAAACATACTCAGCAGTACCGCTTGTGGCCACTAGACTAACTATGGCGGTGAGTCAAGAAGAGAACACTTACTGATAACTGTGGACCTCGTCGCTGTACCCGTTAGCGAACTGCTCCAAGACTCCAGGTTCATCAACCACCAGTACTGAGGTGTTCAGGTCTTCACATCCCTGTCGTGCCGCTTGAAGGGTTTCGTGGAACTCGCGGTCATAGAACACGAAGCTTGGCTCGACCAGCTTCAGGAAATGGGTCAGCTCATCTGTAGAAGGGTTACTTAATAATCACCGTGCTCGGCAAAATGGTGATATCTTTTTGTCATTTGGTGTTGCCGTGCCTTTGGAAATTCCGCCAATTTTAATTTCTTTTCTGGATGGCGCGAGTACTATGCTCATCTGCACATTGACTATCATAAAATAAGTTCCCAAAAACTGCAAGGTCATCTCAAAGGTACTCACAGACTGTAGTGTTAGGGTCCATCATAAACGGTATCATTCCCACAAACATAGATGCGAAGTACACCGAGATCATGTCCTGGTGGTTCCTCGTCAGCAGCATAGCATACTTCCCTTTCGCACCCTTGGCTGCAAGCGCGCGTGCGACCGAGACGGCATGCTTGAGGAGATGTTCGTTTGTTATCTCTTCGCCGGTTGCACCGTTGACCTGAAGAATGAAGGTTAGTTAGATCTGTTCATCGCCAGTATTCGAACATCTTGCGACAGGGCTTATGCGGGTCAGATCTGCCACTATTTAGATTTTTGTCACCTTGCAGAAGCGCTGTTCCTACGTATCACGAAGAGACACATGAGACAATTCAACTTAACACTAATGTTAGGCAAACCACGTTCAAAAATCCCAAATCTCATTAAGGTCGCAGATTTTATATGCCAGGTCAATTAAAAAATGTCACAGAAGTCCCCGCCACAATCCGTGACGATCCTCTTTTTATGTTAGCGTCATTTCCATCGAGCGCAGCAAACAGATGAAATTGTTCAATAACCGCGCCGACCAGGCAATTTGTAACGCTATCCGACTGAACCAGTGACGTCACAGGGTTGTGACACTAATACTGATCGAATAGTTTATTTTTAGAATTTTTAGACAGTATTCGCTTTTATATACAAAGGCTGGCGAGGTACCTATTACAATGGGGCATTTGTTAAGTGCCTGCCTGAACATCGTGTGCCCTAGCACGAACGACGTAACGGAACGTAAATTCGAATGACTTTAAAATTGACGACTGCCTCGTTGTTCTAGTGGTCGCAAGCGCTACTTCTGAGCATGAGGTCCTGGGTTCAAACCCCGGGTCGGGCAAAGTGTTATTAGGTTTTTCCAACTAGAATTTCTCAGTAGCAGCCCGGAATCTGGATTTGTGCTCGGTCGATGGCAATAGGCTCGCCCCTTATTATATGGGACTTAAACATGACTAGCGAAACGTGGGTGTACTATTAATAGGTACACCTCTACCTAACCCTTCGGGGAATACAGGCGTAATGTTATGTTTAAAATTGAAAATACTCATTTCGCTCATACATAACATAGTTTTACGTCTTTATCCATATCTAGGCGTGATACTAATATTGTGCTTACCGCATATTTTTTAAACAAAATGCTAGAGAACAGCTGTATTTTCGATTCTAAAATCGTTCGAATATGTGTTTATTCCGTGCGTTCGCTTTTCTCGTTTATTTGGAAGTAGCTTTTGCCTGCAGTTTCGCTCGCGTTAATGTAGATTTTGTAAAGTAATTTTCCTATACTTCGGGAACAGTACTTTTTTCTGGATGAAAGGTACCATAAGTTCTTTTCTGTACCCCTGACAACATGTATGCAAAATTTCATGATGATCAGTTGAGTAGATAAGACGTGAAAGATAACAAACTCACTTTCGCTTTTATCATATTAGATAAGGTTATTACATAATATAAGTAATTGTTATATACCTAATTGGATCGAGGCTCAGATATACAATCCTCATCGTATCTAGAAATAAAGTAATCTACTAATCGAGATAATTTGGTATTTAATTCGGAAATAATAATCTCAAGTCATATCATTGCTAAACTGAGCGTAAGGTTATCTGCGCGTGCGGCTGGGTATCTACCTACTACGGGATGTTTCATGATAAGATATGAAGTTTCATGCGGAGAGCAAAACAAGTAGTTATAAGTATTTGTTTTTAAGATTGCATTATATTAAGTAATATTACCTAATACCTTAAGATTTTATAAAAAATACTTTTTGGGTACATAGCATGATATCTCGCAAACCCGTCTCAATATTTATGGTTTTTCTTATTTTTACTTTTTAACTAGCTCCCGCTCGCGACTTCAACCGCGTGAAATTTCTTGTTCCCCCGACGTTACTTCGTTTTTGCTTAGCGCTCGTTCTTACATTTTTTTTTATTTTTGCTCGGCTACTAAGGGTCCTAGTGTAAGTAGCGTAAGAATTTTTCAAATCCGACTGTGGTAGTGACAGACATTAGCGCGTTCAAACAGTCAATAAAAACCAAAATGTGTAGATAACTAACAGACTAAGCGCATTTTTCTCACTTTAAGCATTTTTATACCCGTCGTAATTTCTAAACGAAAGGTCCGATTCGAATAATTTAAAACGGAATTCACATATACTGAATCAACCTTGATTATGAAATTATTTATTTGGATAAGGAATAATATCATGTTTATGAAAACACCTTCGCAAATAATGCATTATTTTATAACCAATTTGATTACCATTAAAAAAGTTATAGTGAGCCAACCTTCAAATATATACATTCCTATCGTGGACTTTTTTAGAACTTTTTAAGAGAAACAATTCCGTCATACATGATTTTTGCGTAACTTTAACCGTTTACGCAGCGCACGCAACGGAAGCTCTCAAAAGGAATAAATTTTTCCCGTTTTTGCAACATTTTTCATTGATGCTCCACTCCTATTGATCGTAGCGTGATGTTATACATAATCGATAGCTTTCCTAGTTCCTGAGATTAGCGCAATCAACCAAACAAACAAACAAACTCTTCAGCTTTATAATATTAGTATAGACATACATAGTATAGATAAGTATAGTATGTAGTTAAGTAAATTATAAGATAAGTAGAACAAAGACCGTTAGGGGTTCTTACTTATAAACGTTGCTTAAAGTTAAGTAATGGTAAGCGATGTTTAATCTTAAATTTCTGACGCTCAAACGTCTCTTAACTTTAATCAACGTTTATAAACGAACCTCTACATGTTAAAAGGTTAACAAAACCAATCTCAAAACTCACCATGAACACATCCTTCGGTCTCTCCCTCAGACAGTGGATCATGATCTGTGGGAGGGTCACATTCTCCCTCTGTGCAGGGTCTGGTTTGATCCCCTGTTCAGTCAGTACGGCATCCAGGACTGAGTCGAGGTAGAGCTGAGCCGCTGTCGGCTTCCCTCTCACTACTGTGTGAGACATGATCTGTAGAAAGTAGACATTTTTAACTTTATGACCCATCGTCCATCCATCGCGTCGTGTGCGGACCGCCATTGCAATACTAGTCCTGTGAAATCCTGTTCTGCCGGCTAATCGTTGGTGATTTCAGTTTGTAACTGGTTAATTTTGAGCAGCGTCGTGCACGGGTCTTAAGTAAACCATAAAAATACTGAAGGATAAACATTTCCTCAGGACTTCTACTAAGTGCCATGTCGTTAACCCATAATTTTTCTACAGCCAGTAACACAAGAGACAAGAGCGGGGAGCCTCGTCTAGTTACTGGGAACATGGAGGTTTTCCTAAACATATTACTACTAACATCTGAATTGTAAGTATTTTTGTAACTGGATCCAGTTGTCTGTTGAAATAAATTATATTTATTATATTAATAAATATAATTTATATTTTATTTTCTGCCTTTCGTACATAAACTATTTTACCTTCAAATAACAGAAAATACCTTCCAAATTGAATAGAAACATAAATTATCTAAATATAACATCAAAACGTCTATTCTTAAGGCTTAGCTGTACCGAATGCTTTACTAAGACATTCCTTACATATTCGCGCACGTAATATACATCGGGGGAGGAAATATTACGCCTTGAAGGCAATACATTTTTTGATAAGACAAAAATTCTCCTCAGGGTACTATTTTATTTGTTAGAGGCAGAGAACTCGGACGTTTAACATGTTATATTAGGTTCTTTGAGAAGAATCTTTATGAAATTTTGTTGCGGTTTTTTGTTTTTGTACGTCTGTATGAAGTACAGTCACATCTAAAATACTTGTACGTGGCTGCTCATTGCACGATAGAATCTCTTTACGGACTCAGCATTACGTAATGCGTCGTAATTTCAATACTGTAGAATGACAATCAGACTATTCAGAACCGCAGGCTTCTTCTTTACATTAAAATGTGATACTGATAGACTCTGACAATCTATCAATCTATATAAATAAAAAGTCCTGACTGACTGACTCATCAACGCCTGGCCCAAACCCTTGGACCTAGAAAGCTGAAATTTTGCACAGAGGTTCCCCTTACACTGTAGACAAGGAACAAGGAAGGATTTTTTGAAAATCAACCACAAAGGGAATAAAATAGGTGATGAAAGTTTGTATGGAAAATCGTCATTTTTGTGGTTTAGACCATGAAAATTGGTATTTAGCATTCTGGTTAAAAAATAAAAACAATGTGTATAAGCGTTCTTCGAAAATTATCCCCTAAGGGGGGAAAATAGGGGATGAAAGATTGTAAGGAAAAAATTGGTATTAAGTAAGCCTTTTGTTTAGAAATTACGAATGATCTGTTTTGGCATTTTTGGAAAATCATCGCCTCTAGGGGGTGGGGGTTAAAATCCTGACTTAATCATCATCGCTCAGCCCGACTTTGGCCATCGCTAAAGACACTTTAGTAATTCTGAGAACAATACCTTTACTAATTCCCGTACCTGTAATAATTTAGGTAACATATATTTTTTTCGAAATTCCCAAGGGATAGATAATAAATAGAATTTGTATTATCACTTAAGTTGCCTTCAAATAAGGCATGCAAGTAGGTAACTGTTAGCTTTTAGTTGGTGGTTTAATCGCGAAAAAAAATCAGCTGCTCCCTATTTTCGCATAACTCGTCAAAATGTAGGGAACAGCTGTTTTTTTTTTCGCAATTTCAGATTTGGTCCCACAATAAAAGTTGTTCATAATGATGAGTACAATGACCCCTTAAGAGGTTGTGCGTTAATTATGTTACACCTTGTATATGCAGTGCGAGAAGACATTGTGTACCTGGATTAAGAGCGTTGTCATATTTTGCACGTCTCTTGCTCACACAGAACCAAATTTTTAAGAATGTTAAATGAAACACACACACACACCTCACACACACACACATTTATATCTGTAATTTTTATGGTGTACAATAAATAGTATTCTGTTCTATTCTACTAAAAATTGTCATATTTATAATGTGCTCAGCAAGACCTTTCTTTTTATACCAAATATGTCATGATTATCTCAATTTAATTTTTCAGAGGTCAGAAATTTACGTGTAAATACCACCACATAAAATTAAGGGAGAAATTATATAGCCTATGTCACTTGGATCATTATTACGCATCTGTTGATACCTCATTCATCAAAATCGGTTCAGTAGTTTAGGCGCTCCGGTGGAACACACGTAAATACGAACATACATCCATAGACTGTTAAAATAATAACCCTTTCTTTTGGTTTTGCCGTAGTCGGGTAAAAAAGATATGTTCACAGAACTCATTCACGCAAATATAAAACCGTATCTATCAGTATCTATCAGTATGGTCATAGGCCAGAGAGGGTGATCTGTTTACAAACCACACGACACGAACTCACACGACACCAATCCAACGAATTATGAGATGTCAACGACCAGTATTTATGTACAAAAAAATTGATAATAAATGTTGTGTGTTGTTCAGTTGTTCATCATCTGCCTGCCTTTTCTCAATTATGTTTTGGTCGGCTTCCAGTCTAACCGGACGCAGCTGAATACTAGTATTTTACATGGAGCGACTGCCTATCTGACCTCCACAGCTTAGTTACTGGGTAATACGATACCCCTTGGTAAGACTGGTTTTAAAACTTACGGGCTTTTGACGACCCGTAACGACTGTCAAAGATCCACGAATGACTGCCGGGACCAACGGGCTTCACGTGCTGTTATACATGTTTTGTAAGTAAATGATTTACTAAGAAACAGAAACATTACCTACCTAGTTTGTACTGTATTTTAAGTTCTACATTTGATTTTGTATGAGATGTTTTATATTAGTTATCACCTTTAATTTATTCTCATAATTTATTAAAACGGACACACACTTCCCTGTGTTTAATAATCTAGCGGCACTCGTGGGTTGCAGTTGCACTACATCAGCGTCAGGTGGTACACCTTTTTTTTTTTTGTGGATAGGAAATCATCAAATGACTTCTCCCGCTCTGGGCGGAGCGGGAGGGCGTGTCAGACTTTTACTGACTAAAACCCACCCGTGTTCCTTCTGTTGCCTGTGCCGGGGCCACGGTAACTCTTTCGAACATCCCGCAACCCTAGCTGGCATCGGCCCTAGTGTAGCCTGGAGCGGACCCCGTCAATAGTGCTGACATCTCTTTGAGGCGCGCGTGGAACACGACGCGCCGTCGACTCGGGCTTGGTCCTTACTCCAGTAAGGACCAAGCCCGAGTCGACGGCGAGCTACCCATTGCTCGCCGTCCGCAAGCCCGCGCCTACGGTGGCCGGGAATCGGCTGCCAATTCCCGACGCCCAGGGCGTCTCCTGCGGCGACTAGGGGCGTGAGGGCGCAAAGCTTGCCTCTCCCTCACGCGTTCCGCCTCCTCCTTCACGAGCATTACTGCTTCGCAGAAGGAGGTAATGGCTTCCCATGTAAGGTGGAACACCTTGTGTTGTCATCTGACAGTATGCTGAGCTGAGGCCTTTTGGCATTATAAGCATTGTTTTTCCCATTTTTTTTTTAGTTTTAGGCCCGGACTCCACCGAAGCGGGGACAAGACGATAGGAGTGGAATTTCGTTATTCACACATCTCGTCTCCACTCAGATTCAGTGGATACCACTGAGGGGAGATGTATCATATTTGTATGGCGCGATCGAAGCGGAGGTGTGTGCTGTGCCTCGCCAAGATTGGCGGGCGGCGGTACAAAGTGGAGATGTGAGTTGTGCCTCGCAAGCTGGCGACGGCGCGCTGCTGAGGCGTGCAGTGAGCGGCGCCGCTAGTTCCCCCCGCGCCGCACAACCCGCCAGCCGCGACCGCCAGCACACATCTCCGCTCCAGTCCAGTCTAGCCAGTACGCATCTCCACACAGCTTCGGTGGACACACCCTCGCTGAAAAACATCTCTTCTCCGCTTCGGACGGGTATTTTTGTGTTGTAAGGCCAATAAACGCAATTTTCTTTCTTCCTTTCTAAAAATGTTCTCTATTAAGTGAAATCTTTGTAATTTCTTATTTATACATCTACCTATCATCATAATCATAATCAGCCTACACTGTTCCCATTGCTGGGACACAGGCCTCCTCTCTTCGAGAGGGATTGGGCTGTAATCCATCACGCGGGCCCAGTGCGGGTTGGTAGATGTCACATGTCTTCGAATTTTTGATTCTAGGACATGCTGGTTTCCTCACGATGTTTTCCTTCACCGTTTTGAGAGCAGTGGTGATGAAATAATTTACATAAAGTAAAGCGCCTGCCTGGGTTCGAACCCACGACCTACAACTCGTAAGTCTTGATCATTTTCAAATATTATAGTTTCGTGTACTTTTGTACGAGGCATGCACCGCCTGCATCCATCGCGTTTGTTATCTAATTAATTGTTTAACTCTCAGCCGTGACACTGCACAGTGCACACTGCACAGTGCACAGTGCACAGTGCACATACCTGGAAGCGCACACGTTTGCACTAGATTAGTGTGATAAGAGCTTCTTATTGTGATTATAATCATTGCATCGAGTTACCGAACATCTTATAGGTAAGAATCTATTAAACATTATCATAATATCACGCCTTGTTTCCCCGAAGGGTTAGGCAGAGGTGTACCTATAGTACACCCACATTTCGCCAGTTATGTTTAAGTCCCATGTAATAGGGGGCGAGCCTATTGCCATCTACCGTGCACAAATCCAGACTCCGGGCTGCTACTGAAAAATTCCAGATACAAAAACCCAATAACACTTTGCCCGACCTGGGAATCTGGGAACCCAGGACCTCATGGTCAGAAGGACCGCGTGCGACCACTAGACTAACGAGGTAATCATTAAACTTTATCGAGTGTTGTAAAATGTTTTCAGACACTAATCTGCACGGTCCTCACATCATCTGACCAAGATTATGTCTGGACTTTAAAAGAGACTGTGTGAGACCTTTAGGTTTGTTCCGGCGTTTCTTCTCAAAGTGGTCGGATAAGAAACACTGAACTCATCACTAAGCTCTTGGGCATTTTAGCGTTATCTTAAATGACGCCCGTGAATAATATCTCAAAAAAAGCTACAATATATTATGGTCGGCCTTTTATTTCGAAACGAGTTAACGTATGCAAGGAACTACAAAAAGAGGCACAAATATTTAATTTTGGTCACCTAAAAAAACAACCGACTTCCGAAAAAAACACTACAAAGTGAAAAATGACTTTAATTTCGGAAGTCGGTGTCTTTGGATCTGTATTTTAAATTTTTACCACTGCCTTCCGAAATTAAACTTATTTTTACTAGTTACTATGTAGTGTTTTTTGGAAGTCGGTTGTTTTTTTTTGGTAAAAAGTTTTTTTTTTTTTTTACTTTTTAGTGGGTCTGTTTGTAATTTATCTTAGTTACAATAGCCTAATAACGTTAATTGTTGAGGAGTTCTCCTGGTACTTCACCATCAGCTCCACTTCACCATATGCATTGTGACGAGCTTATATTGCTTAACAATAATTTTAACGTAATCGAAGCGCAACCCGTGAAATACTTATTACTGAGTTGTTCCCGTGGCCATCTTACCATCTGTGGTCTTCGTCATCAGTTCCACTTCACCAAATGGCACTTTCCGAGAGAAAATGCACAAGTTACTATAAAAAGTACCCAAATCGCTTTAAGTGTGCCTATAATATTTGAAGAAATCCTTCGATTTCTCCAGGATCCCATCATCAGATCCTGACCTGATGACAATGCGACCACCTGGGAAGTATGCCGTTACAAACAAAAACAAGAATCTTCCAAATCGGTCCAGCCATCTTCGAGTAATCGGGGAACACACATAAACACAAAAAAGATTCTGAAGAACTGAGAGACTCCTCCTGTTTTTGAAGTCGGTTAAAAATTATATAGAAAAGCGAGTATAAATTTTATACACAAATACCAAAGGTTCAATAGATTACTAAACATTGATAAGAATTTAGGACATTGTATTATTGATCTTATTGTTCAACAATTTGATAAGGAGGTTGCTTACTTGTATTAAATGAGTACCTACTGAGTTAGTGTTATCTAAAAACCAACAAAAACAATTGTGTGGAGATCGGTGATTGTCACGGAATAAACGTAGAAATAAACTGGTGGCCTTAGCCGACGACGTTAAAATTTCGCGGCGGGATTTTGTCGCGCACTGGATTTTCAACTCTCAGTGTAGAGTCGAGCATTGAAAATCCAACAGAGTGCATTCCAACGCGTCTAAAAAACACACTGTTGGATTTTCAACTTTCAGCGCTAAGCAGGGCGTTGAAAATCCATTGCGCAAAAAACAATCGCCGCGATAGTTTTACGTCCGTACGTACGTGTTGGTTGCTGATGATTCATAGTCTTACAATACACAAAATCCCGACGAGGCGGCTGAAATCATGGTCAATACGATTAAAAAAGTGATTGAGACTAACTCTAAATCTATTAAAGTACCCAACCGTAAATCAACTATAAAGCCATGGATAACTCCAGGTCTTCTTCGTTGCATTCGACACAGAGACAACCTTCATAAAAAAAATAAAAAGTCACCAAATAATGAGACACTAAAGATTACATTCACCAGGTACAGAAACTTCTGTAACAAACTGCTAAAGAAGTTAAAAAGGGAACACGAAAAGAGTGAGCTAACAAAAGCTGGTAATAATCCTAGACAACTGTGGTCGGCAATAAACACACTAACAAATAGGGTAACTCACAAAGAAACTTCCAAACCTCTCCTAAAGTTGGCAAACACCCCAAAGCTCTCGGTTGACGGTGTAAATGATTTCTTTGCTGCTGTTGGTGAGCGTCTTGCCGAGAAAATAGTGGTCTATCCAGCAGAGGTTGCTACTGATGCCTGCAATAAAGTCCCCCAATCCATGGTACTCTTGCCTACCGACGAGGTCGAAGTGGGCAATTTAATAATGAATCTACGCAGTGGCAGCGCTGTGGGATGGGATAGGATATCCAGTGACCTCCTAAAAAGACATCGGTTCTTGATTACTCCACCTCTAACATACATCTGTAATCTTGCATTATCCACAGGCAAATTCCCAAAAGTCTTTAAAATAGCTATTATACACCCGATCTTTAAGAGTGGGGACAGAACCCGTGTCGATAATTACAGGCCTATAGCGGTGCTCCCAGCCCTGTCAAAGGTACTAGAAAGAATAATGAACATCAGACTTGTCAATTACCTGGAAAAGCATAATCTTCTTTCCTCAACTCAGTTTGGTTTTCGCACTGGTAAATCTACTTCGGATGCAGTCCATGAGTTGACGAACTTTATCGTTACAAACCTAGACAAAGGGCAAAAAGTTCTTGGCATATTCTTAGATCTTGCTAAGGCATTCGACACGGTTTCTGTACCTATACTCACTGATAAATTGGAGAACCTGGGAATTAGAGGGATTCAACTTCAGCTCTTTAAAGACTACCTCGGGGGGCGTACTCAGTGCGTTAAGATAGATGATTTCCTTAGTGATGAACGCAAAGTCACCTACGGCGTGCCCCAGGGCAGCGTGCTCGGCCCGACCCTTTTCCTCATCTATATTAATGACCTGGGTATGCTCACCCTTCCTAAGGGCAGAATTATAAGTTTTGCCGATGACACGGCCCTCCTGTTTAGTGCAGATTCCTGGCGCAATGTGTACTCGTACGCTCAGTCAGGCTTCAATACTGTCACAAAATGTCTGCGCAGTATCGTACTTACACTAAATGCGAGTAAAACTCACTACGTTCCCTTTGCACTAAAAAAGTCAAATCTGCCTACAGTGCCGGACACCATTAAATTCCACTCGTGCCCAACACCGCATGATGCTGCCTGCAACTGTTTTCACCTTTCTAAAGCCGAATCTGTGAAATATCTGGGGGTAATAGTCGACAACACCCTTAGATTTCACCAACATATAGACTCGCTCATTACTAGGCTACGTAAATTGATATATATTTTCAAAACTCTGAGACACGTAGCGGATGACAAACTGAAGAGGTCAGTCTACTTTGCCCTCGTTCAGTCGTTGATAAGTTACTGCATAACAACTTGGGGCGGTGCACCTAAAACCACTCTCCTTGAACTCGAGAGGGCCCAGAGAGTTATCTTAAAAGTATCCAATTTTCTTCCATACCGTTATCCTACAGATCTGCTATACAAGCAATCAAAAACCCTAACCGTACGCCAACTATTTATTCTAAACACCCTACTAAAACAACACTCACTACTCACCTATCACCCGTTCATGACACATGGTAAGAGACGATATAATCCTGTAAATCGCACTCATTCTCCCCTCTCGACAGTATTCTCCAACCGCTTCTTTTGCTATCTGGGACGATTCTTGTACAACAAAATCAATAAAACTCAACAAATTTTTAACCTTAATAAAGGACAATGTAAAAAGAAGCTTGCCACGTGGCTCCTGGGGCTCAATTATGATGACACCGAAAAGCTACTTACCAGTATGACTTAATGTATACCAACTGCTATTTCATAAACCATCACCCACACCCTCTCTCACACACACACCCCACATACGCTCTCCCACACACACACACGAAACACATCTTACTCACGTCCTCACTACATAATGATTACTAACAATCATAACACTATACAAACACATTCTTTTCTTTTATTATTTTTTAATTTTTATTATGTTTTATTATTTCTTTGTTTTGTTTTTACCATTCATTTGTTATGTATTTATTTTTTTTTCTTAAACACCTTATGTTGAGCTACAGACTCTGAAAGCTGTTATACAACCTTCTAATTCAAAATTTGTTAAATCACTTTTACTATTATTTTTATGCAATGTATCGAACTGCTAGAGAGCGGAGACCTGGTGACCTGAAACACAGGCCCTTAAAGCCTAGCTTAGGCACCAGTCTCCCACAGTAAACTAAACCAAATAATATATCATGTGTAACAATGTCTGTAATGTTTATTGTGGTGAGAAATAAATAAATAAATAAATAAATAAAATAAATAGAAAACCAAACAATTTTCACCTTACGCTCACGATTATAACAAATATTTCTTAGTGAAATTTAAAATGAAACAGAAATTTCACTAATATAAAGCCTCTTCTTACAAGGAAGTGATACAACGTAAGCGAGAAAACACGCCGCCATCTCTAACCTTACCCATGTTATTTTATTATTTACTAGCTGTGCCCCGCGACTTCGTTCACGTGGAAGTCGCAAAATACACAATATACTAAATTAACAACCACATTTTAATAACACTCCCTCGTCCCCCGACCCGCCGCGTTGCATCGCTCGCCCGCGCTATTACCTACTTCATTTTTGCTTAGTGTTCGTTTTTACTTTTTTCTTTTTCTCGGCTCCTAAGGGTCATAGCGTGATGTTAAATAGCCTATAACTATTCTCGAGAATTGGGCTACCAAAAGCAAAAAGAATTTTTCAAATCAGCGTTTTGTTCACAATTTCATGGGTTTTAATTTTTTTGCGCGGAACCGTAATTATTTTTCAAAATAAAAGTTACATGAGTTACTCCCCGTAACATCAGATATCTGTCAGTGAAAGTTCCATCAAAATCGGTCTAGCCGTTTCGGAGATTAGCCGGAACAAACAGACAGATCAAAATTTTAAAAAATTGCTTTTTATGTTATAAGTACCGTATATACTTTCTTGCGCATTTAGTAAAATGTTGTTATTTTGACATTACTAACAGACATTTCAATTTTATTTATTTGTAAATATGTATAGATTTAAAACTGCCTCGTTGGTCTAGTGGTCGCAAGCGCAGTAGCGCTTAGTAACCTGGGAATCGAACCCAGGTCGGGCAGTGTTATTGGGTTTTTCTATCTTGTATTTCTCAGTAGCGGCCCGATGTTTGGATTTGTGCCCAGTTGATGGCAAAAAGCTCGCTCCCTTATACATGGGACTTAAACATAACTGGCCAAATGTGGGTGTACTATAGGTGCACCTCTGCCTAACCCTTCGGGCAAACAACGCGTGATGTTATGTAGTGTTGTATTATTTATTTAAAAACTTAATAAATTAAAACACAAATGAAGAGAAAGAAAGAGCTAAGCGTGTAAAAAGAGCACAAACCCTACAACATAACATATCTAACGTTTACATCAGCACTTCCAAAATATAATTCAAACGTTGCATTCTCGTCTACTCCAAACGGTTCAATTTTTTATCAATATCTAATTTAATTTGAACTGTAATTTAATGACATTCAATCTAGCCCAATTTCACTAACATTGTAATCACTTCACATCCCAGGGTCACATGAGATAAACAGATGTTTACCTACCTTGACAGCTATTACGGTAATAGAAGATAATTTCTAGATGCGTCTGCGCACATTACAGCCTGACGACTGGCGCGGACCGACCGAAGAAGATACTTATAAAGCCTCGACTATAGCTGAAACGCCTCGAACCGAAGTGAGTCGAGTCATATCGCATTTGTTCCTTGTGCGTCCATCTCTGCCGAATCGAAATTCATCGCAACTCGTTATCAAAATAGGTCGTGTGGTGGACAGTTTGGATGAAGAAATGTTTTTATATACAAATAAATAAAATTGAAGTCTCTGTTTGTAATGTCAAAATAACGACTTTTAACTAAATGCATATGAAAGTATATACGGTACTTATAACAAAAAAGCAATTTTTAACATTTTTGTCTGTCTGTCTGTCGGTCTGTTTGTTCCGGATAATCTCCGAAATAGCTGGACTGTCTTTGACGGAACTTTCACTGGCAGATAGCAGACGTTACAGGGAGTAACTTAGGCTACTTTTATTTTAGAAAAATAATTAGGGTTCCGCGCAAAAAAAAATAAAACCCATGAAATTGTGAACAAAAAGTCGGATTTGAAAAATTATTTTTGCATTTGGTAGCCCAATTCTCAAAGATTGTTATAGGCTATTTAACATCACGCTATGATCCTTAGGAGCAGAGCAAAAAGAAAAAAGCCAGAAAGAACACATAGCGAAAACGAAGTAATAGCGCGGGCGGGCGATGCAACGCAGCGGGTCGGGGGACGAGGGAGTTTTATTAAAATGTGGCTGTTATTTTAGTATATTGTGTATAGTACGACTTCCATGCGAACGAAGTCGCGGGGCACAGCTAGTAGTAAATATATAGGATTCGATTCACCTCGACTCGGCGAGCCTAGTGGACGCGATTCGATTCACCTCGACTCGGCGAGCCTAGTGGACGCGATTCGATTCACCTCGACTCGGCGAGCCTAGTGGACGCGATTCTTTAATCGCGCACGCTAACACCATTATACATAGGTACCTATACTCGTATATAGTAGGTATCTCTATTATCGTATTTATCACCAAAACTATGATTACGGAGTTTTGTTCTCCAATTAGGACTTACCATGTGAGGTATGAGAATAATAATTGTAATAATCTTTACAAATATTATAAATAAAATTGAAGTGTCTGTTTGTAATGTCAAAATAACAACTTTTGACTAAATGCATAAGAAAGTATATACGTTACTTATAACAAAAAAGCAATTTTTAAAATTGTTGTCTGTCTGTTTGTTCCGGCTGATATCTGGAACGGCTGCACCGACTATGACGGGACTTTCACTGGCAGATAGCTGATGTTACGGGAACTAATTTAGGCTTCTTTTATTTTAGTAAAATAATTAGGGTTCGTCGGGGGACGAGGGAGTTTTATTAAAATGTGGCTGTTATTTTAGTATATTATGTATCTTACAACTTCCACGTGAACGAAGTCGCGGGGCACAGCTAGTAGGATAATAATTATATTGATTGATAGAATCACATCTACTATTTCTAGCAGTCTTCAAAAAGGTGGAGACTACTACTTGACTGCGTGCATCGTATCCATCGCCCCAAGATCGGAGGGTCCCACCTATCAGCTAACGTTCTAAGAAAGGCGCTGTATCCTTCTCAAGAGCCGACCTGCTCTGGTGGCTGACACTCGTCGAGTCTTCACGCCAGACGACTTGTGGCGACTCTTCAGAACAACTTATACGTGGTTTCGGAGCGACATGGGTCTGTTATTCTTTATTTGTTATTGTTTTGTTATTTTTTTATCACCGTTTTTAAAGAAAAGAACGACCACGCTCATTCCCCAACCTTCTGGAGTTCTCCCAGAGAACAGGACAGAGTTGAAGAGCTCCCGAAGCTCTTTCAGTACAGGACTTCCTCCCGTTTTCAGGAGCTTGGTCGTAATTCCGTCCTCACCAGGGGCTTTTCCATTTTAAGCTGTTTAAGAGCCGTCTTGATTTAGTCTTGGCTAACTTCTGGCAGGTTTTCCGTGAAATGTAGGGTGGAGGTGGCTCTGGAATCCTCATTATTGGGGTCAGGTCGAGATGCATGCGATGCGTACAATTGGCGGTAGAAGTTTCCGACTTCCGAAAGGATCTCCGGCTTCGAAACTACGTTATCCCCACTGGATTTGGTCAATTTCGTCCGGTGGCTCCTCCCAAGTGACGGGACGAACGCCTTCTACCTCCGATTTTGCTCCATCACTTTCTCTATAGAGCGTGTACTGGTGCGTTAGAGGTCGCGTCGTACCAATAATGTTCTAATATTTCCACGAGTGCCCGTTGTTCTGACCTGCCCGTTGTTCTGACCAAGTGATAGGTGGATTTTCACGTTGTTCCGCCGTAAGCTCCAGAGTCTCTTCCGAAAGTTTGGACTTCCTGCCGGACGCCGCATTTTGCAAAATCGCGTACCTTTCTCCCTGCGCATTGTCACCATTTGGTCGAGAGATGCTCGACCAAATGGTGAAATGGTGGAAATTGTGTTTTCCACGGCAGCGAATCGGTTCTCCAAGTCTGAATGGAATGCATTAGATCCTAGCACAGTAACTGTGTAACAGTTTGGAGCATATCCGGACGGAGGTCAGACGTCATCGAACTAGTTTGCTCGAGCTTGAAGTTGATATTCAGACAGCCTCGGACAATTCTGTGTTGAACCTGTTGATCACCGAGATATCCCTGAATAAATTTTAATGCTTTTCATCCGAATTAACGCACAACCTATTAAGGGGTCACTCATCATTATGAACAACTTTTACTATGGGACCAAACCTAAAATTGCGAAAAAAAAATTGCTGTTCCCTACATTTTATGTTCGCTTAATGATGAAGTCTATTTCATTTTTAGGCTGGGCGGGTATTCTGTGTGGGTCACAAAAATTCATAATGTATATTATACCAAATTTCAACTTAATAGGTCTATTAGATTTGGAGCAACTTGGCTGTGACAGACGGACAGACAGACAGACACACGAGTGATCCTAGAAGGGTTCTGTTTTTTTCATTCGGACATACGGAACCCTAAAACCCAATAACACATTGACTGACCTGGGAATTGAACCCAGAACCTCATGCTACTAACCACCAACTACCCCTATAGTCCGACCGCCCGTAAGGGCAACCCTCTGCAGAAGTATGTGTATTTTAGTTCACAATGTTATGATTGAAATATTTTGCAATTAATTGGATTCTATAATTGCTGTGTCACCCGAACGCTTCAATGGATAATTTGCTACCTAGTATTTTAGACTTTTGAAACATAAATGGCTCCATTATCACCCGTGCGTCCGAAGCTTCACAACTTTATAGCATGTAGTAGATGTCCTCGTGTAAATTTCTTTCACAAAATTTCACACTATGCAAACGCTTAGTTTTTGAGAAAAAAAATCCTAATGTTTCAGAAAATTCAACAAAATTACACAATAAAATTGACATTTTACACACAGAT
This sequence comes from Fissipunctia ypsillon, assembly GCA_947568875.1. NCBI lineage: Eukaryota > Metazoa > Arthropoda > Insecta > Lepidoptera > Noctuidae > Fissipunctia > Fissipunctia ypsillon. The sequence continues at coordinate 841,752 of OX387662.1, forward strand.
AATGAACGATTTTATATTTTTTTATTTAAGATAGGTTTGCTCTTGACTCTAGTCTAGGTCAGAGATGACAGAGACAAAGTCGACGATGGAGCGAGCTTACCCAGAAGAAGCCTGTTAACTCTCACTTTGAAGAGATCGGGGTTGTATACGTTCGGAAACACAGACGCAGGCAGAGAGTTCCACTCCTTTGCTGTGCGCATCACGAAAGACATTTGGAAACGCTTAGTGCGAATTGGTGGAATAGCAACTAGGTAGGGATGGTAACCTGCAGTGCGTCTAGATGTCCGATGGTTGAAGGGGGCAGGCGGAATGAGGTCGTGGAGTTCTCGAGCACACTCACCGAAGTACAATCTGTAGAAGACCGACAAGCAGGCAACCTTGCGGCGATGAGCCAAGCTGTGAAGCTTGGCATCCACCAGTCTTACGTCGCCAATGAGCCTCTTAGCTCTGCGTTCCACCGAATCAAGCGCGGCAAGTTGGTATTTAGCTGAGCCATCCCAAAGGTGGCTGCAATACTCCATGCAGGATCGGACTTGCGCTTTGTAGAGAGTTAAAAGCAGTCCAGGCGTAAAGTATCGCTACACCCTATATAGGATGCCCAGTTTCTTGGCCGCAGTTTGGGCTTTGTACTCGATGGTGGCTCCGAAGTTGACACATGATGTCAACTCCATGCCTAGGAGCTCGAGCCGATCAGTTACAGGAACAGATGTACCCCGAAAAGTAGGAGTTTGATCGAAACGACTCTTTTTAGCGGTAAAAAGACACGCCTGTGTTTTGGTGGCGTTAAAAGAGACCAGATTGTCATCACCCCACTGGGAGACAAGACTTAAGGTCAAATCTGTCCGCTCTACCATGGCCTCTCTTAAGGAACGAACTTCGGCCCCACTAGTTTTTGCGCTGGACAAGTATCTCTCTGAAACAGTACTGTCATCTGCGTACCCAACAATACCAGGTTGAAGTAGGTCATTGTTGTGTAGCAGGAAAAGAGTTGCAGAGAGAACAGACCCCTGAGGAACTCCGGCATCAATAGCCATAAGGTCGGAAGAGCAGCCGTCAACGACTACTCTGATCGACCGTCCACTAAGGACTATTTCATTTCTTGGTTGTTCCGTGTTACGTTCAGATAAAGTGACATTATGAAGCTTAGTTGAAAAAAATAAAGTTTAATTTGTAGGTACTCTTAAGATTGTTGGTAACGAATCGTAATTGAATGTAAATGGCGCCAACGTTTGACAGTTATCACTCATCGTAATGTACTCACTTTTTTCTGTTCCGTGGTACTCACAGATAATGAACGAGTATCACTCCTTGGTTGTTCCGTGTTACGTTCAGATAAAGTGACAGCGGATTTTAATGGTTTTTAGTATTAATATTGTAAGTTTTAACTTTAATTCCTTTTTAAAAGTGAGATTAGGACTTGAGGAAAGCCCGGCTTGGACAGGTTAGGTTCGAAGGGGATCATTATAAGGTGAAGTTTATTGAAACCCGGATAGAATTTATTAGGTTCAAAAACTGTCACATAACCGAGTTAGCCAACTCTGACTCCACGTGGTACTTGTTTGCCCTACACCAAGAGTGTTTTTATAGAGCAGGAGGCGCGCAGGGAGGACAGCCTCCGCCCGCTGTAATAAGACGCACGCACCACGCGAGCCGTAGCGGCCGAGGCTCCGAAGGCGAGAGTAGCGGAGCAATTCTCAAGATGCTGGCGAACTTTTACCTTTGACCTCAAGGTCACTTGACCTTGACCTCGAGGTGACTTGACCTCACTTGACTTTAAGACCTTTTTTTAATAGTGCTCCGTTTCGTATCCTCTGACCAAAATGTTTTTTTACAATTTTTTTTTTCTCAGCTCCTATGGTTTTGCGCACCTTGGGGTTTTCATACACTTTAAAGGATTTTTTCTGCCCAAAAAAAGCTACTTTAAAAAGTCGCTGTAAAGTGTTGAAAATTCGATGATTCGATTTGATTTGATTCGATTCAAAATCATAAGATCTTGAGTACTTTGGGGGTTTTCAAAAATACACTAAAAAGGTTCTATTGTACTAAAAAAAATAACTACTATATAAAAGCGACGGGTGTTAAAGTACAGTGGTTCCACATAAATCTTTGTTGCATAAATCAATCTTGTGCAAAATGCTTAAAGACACTGTGCAAATTTTCAAAATGCGCAAAGTCACTGTGGAAAGTTTTCTCACATAGTGCAAAATCTGCACGATCAGCGTAGTTTGCCAAATTTTTATCTGAAAACGTACCTATCATACAGATAAAATTCCAGATATAAATGCAAATCATCTGTTTATAGTAATTTATGTAGAAGACGGCTGATAACAATTCTTCATGCTGATAAGCGCACTGCCACACGTAAATAATTTACGTAATTTCCAGTTCGCCGCACAACACAACACAACTTGTAGTAATCAGCCGATCTATTCTGTAAACATCACACCGTGAGCACTTAGGTGAAGTGAGTTTGAAGTGAGCTCAATCCCTAGCAGAGTCAGGTGGGATGACAGTTCACATCACGCTCACTTCACCTAAATTTTCACGGTGGGATCTTTACAGAATAGCACCACTGCTTTTTTGCACCTGTTTGTACCAGCAAGTAACTAATCAAATATTTTAACTAGTGTTGCCCTCGTTTTAGGCACCTGTCCCACCGCCACCGGCGATTAACGAGGAGCGAGTAGAGCTAGCAACTAAAATAGAGTTGGCGAACAACGAGCAGCGAGTGCGTGACGATGAAGAGCGATGACTCCCTGGTATGCGATGACACCCTGGTATGCGATGACACCCTGGTATGCGATGACTCCCTGGTATGCGATGACACCCTGGTATGCGATGACACCCTGGTATGCGATGACTCCCTGGTATGCGATGACACCCTGGTATGCGATGACTCCCTGGTATGCGATGACACCCTGGTATGCGATGACTCCCTGGTATGCGATGACACCCTGGTATGCGATGACTCCCTGGTATGCGATGACTCCCTGGTATGCGATGACACCCTGGTATGCGATGACTCCCTGGTATGCGATGACTCCCTGGTATGCGATGACACCCTGGTATGCGATGACACCCTGGTATGCGATGACTCCCTGGTATGCGATGACACCCTGGTATGCGATGACACCCTGGTATGCGATGACACCCTGGTATGCGATGACTCCCTGGTATGCGATGACTCCCTGGTATGCGATGACTCCCTGGTATGCGATGACACCCTGGTATGCGATGACACCCTGGTATGCGATGACTCCCTGGTATGCGATGACACCCTGGTATGCGATGACACCCTGGTATGCGATGACACCCTGGTATGCGATGACACCCTGGTATGCGATGACACCCTGGTATGCGATGACACCCTGGTATGCGATGACACCCTGGTATGCGATGACACCCTGGTATGCGATGACACCCTGGTATGCGATGACTCCCTGGTATGCGATGACTCCCTGGTATGCGATGACTCCCTGGTATGCGATGACTCCCTGGTATGCGATGACTCCCTGGTATGCGATGACTCCCTGGTATGCGATGACTCCCTGGTATGCGATGACTCCCTGGTATGCGATGACTCCCTGGTATGCGATGACTCCCTGGTATGCGATGACTCCCTGGTATGCGATGACTCCCTGGTATGCGATGACTCCCTGGTATGCGATGACTCCCTGGTATGCGATGACTCCCTGGTATGCGATGACTCCCTGGTATGCGATGACTCCCTGGTATGCGATGACTCCCTGGTATGCGATGACTCCCTGGTATGCGATGACTCCCTGGTATGCGATGACTCCCTGGTATGCGATGACTCCCTGGTATGCGATGACTCCCTGGTATGCGATGACTCCCTGGTATGCGATGACTCCCTGGTATGCGATGACTCCCTGGTATGCGATGACTCCCTGGTATGCGATGACTCCCTGGTATGCGATGACTCCCTGGTATGCGATGACTCCCTGGTATGCGATGACTCCCTGGTATGCGATGACTCCCTGGTATGCGATGACTCCCTGGTATGCGATGACTCCCTGGTATGCGATGACTCCCTGGTATGCGATGACTCCCTGGTATGCGATGACTCCCTGGTATGCGATGACTCCCTGGTATGCGATGACTCCCTGGTATGCGATGACTCCCTGGTATGCGATGACTCCCTGGTATGCGATGACTCCCTGGTATGCGATGACTCCCTGGTATGCGATGACTCCCTGGTATGCGATGACTCCCTGGTATGCGATGACTCCCTGGTATGCGATGACTCCCTGGTATGCGATGACTCCCTGGTATGCGATGACTCCCTGGTATGCGATGACTCCCTGGTATGCGATGACTCCCTGGTATGCGATGACTCCCTGGTATGCGATGACTCCCTGGTATGCGTACGCACCAAGCGCTGATAGCGTTCACGTCGGCAATGGAACAAGTGCCTTACTAGGGTTTTAATCTATACAAATAAATAAAATTGAAGTGTCTTTGTGTAATGTCAAAATAACAGCTATTTACTAAATGCATATGACAGTATACAGGGCATTCCACGGATAAATTGATTAATTTTGTATTAAAAATGTTAAAATTCACAGTCTTCCTTTTATTTTTGACACTATGTTATTTAGCAGAAAATAATCCTTATGATGAAGCCTTTCGATCAGTATGATGAAGCTACAGAGTGATTAATTTTTCTCATGTAACGGGTTTGATTCCCGGTTCAACCATGTAATTATGTATCTATGAATGCAGTTTAATTGTTTTTAAAATTCAAATAATGTCTTCTTTCTGTAAAATGTTTCATATTTAAGGTACTTTCCCTCCATGTGGCATATCCGTGGGACGGCCTGTATAAGTATACGATACTTATAACAAAAAACAATTTTATTTTTTGTCTGTTCCAGCTAATCTCCGAAACGGCTGGACTGATTTTCACGGTTTTTGACTGACTTTCACTGGCTGATAGTTGATGTTATAAGGAGTAACTTAGAGTAGGTTTATTTTAGAAAAATAATTAGAGTTCCGCGCAAAAAAAAAAACTAAACCCCATGAAATTCCAAACGGTTGGAGCGATTTTGACGGGACTTTCATTGGCAAATAGCTGATGTTATAACGATTAACTTAGGTTACTTTTAGTATAGAAAAATAATTAGGGATCCGCGCAAAAAAATAAAAACCCTTAACATTGTGAACAAAATCCGTTTAAAATAGGGAAGTCATCCACGCGGGTGAAGCCGCGGGCAACATCTAGTATTAAATATAAATAAAGATTATAATGATGTTATGCTGAGTAATCCAAAACGTATTTAAGGCGTATAAAATTGTGTAATATCGATTAAAAATCTTAATCCGTGATAATATAATACAACTTGTGAGCCACGGATTGAATCGTAGTACATAAGCAGTTCAGTACGAAGAACAATCATTTCGATACAATAAGAGATAAGGAGTTGCTACCTACGAATGGGGCTGGACTGTAGGTAGGTACTAGGTAGGTCTGTCTGTTTTAAGATTACGAATAGCGTTGGGTAAAAAGTTACAATGCTGCATAATATTAATGACTTAGATTACCATTAGGTGCCCGATGGATGCTGAGAACCTCGTTTCCATCACTTGGTATCTAAGCCAAAAAGGCAGTAATTTATAGGTATTTATATTCAATATCTAGGTACTTACACATAACATAACATAACATCACTCCTCGTTTCCCCGAAGAGTTAGGCAGAGGTGTACCTATAGTACACCCACATTTCGCCAGTTGTGCTGGCAATAGGCTCGCTCCCTATTACATGGGACTTAAACATCTAGGTACTTCTTTAAAATGAAACGCTTTGATTCTGAAAATTCATCTGTTTTGTAGCAAATATATAATGTGCAGTCAACTATTATCAGCACAGTGCTTTATTTAATAAACGATAAACATCGAATCATCAAAGGGAAATTTACCCTGAGTGAAAGATGAATATTCGAATATTCTCAGTTTTTTGTTATTAACAGAAAGAAAAAAAAAACGGCCAAATGCGTGTCGAACCACGCACAATGAAAGGTTCCGAAGTTGGCATGAATTTATCCCAAGAAAAAACTTAACATTGTAGTCGAAAAACATGTTCTCTCACACATTCCAACGCCAAATGTAAGTTGGTCGACTATTCCTAGTAAACTTGTAAAGCCTACTTAACAGTGATAGTTTTCCTTTTAATTTCGTTGTATATACTACTACCGTGATTTTTTTCACATATCCAAAACTAAGCGTTTAGCTGGCAAGGGGACCCTTGACTCTAACAAAAATTAACTTTTAAAGCTTAATGTTTCAGCAACGGATCCTTTAATCGAAAAATTGTTTTCACAAACCCGCAATATGTTTGAAACACCTGTCCAGCAACACCCCACACCATGGGGTAGACGAGGAAAAAAACCCCACTTTACGTGTACAGGAGGTACCCTAAAAAAATTTCTTTTCATCATTTTATTCTATCACTTTATCGGCGTGATTAATGGTATATCCATGCCAAATTAATGGTATATCCGTGCCAAATTAATGATATATCCATGCCAAATTAATGGTATATCCATGCCAAATTAATGGTATATCCGTGCCAAATTAATGGTATATCCGTGCCAAATTAATGGTATATCCATGCCAAATTAATGGTATATCCATGCCAAATTAATGGTATATCCATGCCAAATTAATGGTATATCCATGCCAAATTAATGGTATATCCGTGCCAAATTAATGGTATATCCATGCCAAATTAATGGTATATCCGTGCCAAATTAATGGTATATCCATGCCAAATTAATGGTATATCCATGCCAAATTAATGGTATATCCATGCCAAATTAATGGTATATCCATGCCAAATTAATGGTATATCCGTGCCAAATTAATGGTATATCCGTGCCAAATTAATGGTATATCCATGCCAAATTAATGGTATATCCATGCCAAATTAATGGTATATCCGTGCCAAATTAATGGTATATCCATGCCAAATTAATGGTATATCCATGCCAAATTAATGGTATATCCATGCCAAATTAATGGTATATCCATGCCAAATTAATGGTATATCCATGCCAAATTAATGGTATATCCGTGCCAAATTAATGGTATATCCGTGCCAAATTAATGGTATATCCATGCCAAATTAATGGTATATCCATGCCAAATGAATGGTATATCCATGCCAAATTCTAGCTATCTAGTACTAAGAGTCTCTGAGCTAAGCAGCGGACGGAGGGACATGAGCGAAACTATAAGGTTTCCTTGTTGACTACGGAACCCTAACGTCGCAGCGTTTTTAATGTTTAAATATGGTTTTTAATATTTAAAAATCTCACTTTTCCTGGTTTATCTTTTTGCGAGTAAGTCTCAATGGATGCTCTCTATTTGGGAAGCGACATCTCTAAAAAGAACTAGGTGCTCAAACAGTTTAAAACCTACATTTATTTTTGTAACTTGTCTTACAAAGACAGCTTAGCACAAAGGTCTTCTATTTTCGCGACAAAACAACCAACAAACAGAAAGCTTTGGCCGCATTTAAAGCTAAATTAAGGCCTCTTACAAACTGACAAGGACGGTGGGGAAGTAGGCCATAGTGTAGTTATTTGTGCCGTCTATAAATATGAATATACCGCAGTTTTTCTTATGCTGTGTTGCTAATATTTGCAAGGTGACTGTTGTAGTGTGTACAATCAAAAAACAAGATATAAAAGTGTCACGTAATGTCAAATCTATCAGTCGCGAATACAGATTTAGTCTACATGATGAATGGGATTGTAATCTGCCATAGTTGATATACATATTAATCACGCCGATAAAGTGGTAAAATAAAATCATGAAAAAAATTTTTTTTAGGGTACCTCCTGTACACGTAAAGTGGGGTCGTTTTTTTTTCTCATCTACCCCATGACCATGCCATACCATACCAAGGGGTGTTGTTGGATAGGTATTGTATTTCAAAAACAATTTTTCGATTAAGGGATCCGTTTCTAAAATATTAAGCATTTCATGACGAAGCCCCATCTCGTGCAACTGTATACAACTAGTTAAATAAATTTAAACGTGGTCGAAGCAAACTCACTGATGATTCGCGAGAAGGACGTCCTTCTACGGCGACTACTGAAGATAATGCGAGTGCTGTGCGGCTAATGATAGAAGCTGATGGAAGGGTGGCATCAACAGATTCGGGCAGCTTTAGGCATTAGTATGAGTCAAGTACAAAAAATCTTGCTTGAACATTTAGGCGTCAGAAAGCTTTGTACTAGATGGATACCTCATAATTTAACGGAAGATTAAAAACGCCGTCGTTTGGATTAGTGTCGCTCAATGCTTAAAAAGTATGACGGAGGTGACTCGAATGCTGTCTATGATATCGACACAGTTGATGAAAGCTGGATATATTGTTACCAACCCGAAACCAAAAGAAAATCTGCGCAATGGATGTTTCCATTGGAAAAATTGCCGACAAAAGTAAAGAAGGGCAGAAGTCAAGGGAAAAAGATGATTGCTTCGTTCTTTGGGACAGACGGGTCATTTCGCAACGATTGTTCTAGAAGCTAAAAGGACTGTTACTGCAGATTGGTATGTCAGTCATTGTTTACCAGTTGTCTAGGAAAATGCTAGACAGCAGCGCCCAAGAAGCACGATCCTCCTCCACCACGACAACGCTCCAGCTCACTCTGCCAGATGGACTATCGAATATTTGTCTATCGAAGATGTGGAGTTAGTCAGTTGTCCTTCTTACAGTTCCGACCTGGTACCTTGTGACTTTTATTTATTTCCAAAAATTAAAAATAAACTAAGAGGAATTTGCTTTATGAATCCTGAAGAAGCCGTGGCTGCGTTTGAAAAAGGCGTGGAAGAGATCCCTAGAGAAGAGTGGATCCACTGCTTCAGTCAAAGGTTCCATCGCATGCGAAGGTGCTTAGAAAGGAACGGAGACTACTTCAAAAAGCAATAAAAATATTAACAGGCTTCTACATCATTCAGTTTTTTTATTTTCTAAACACTTTCAGTGTGACCCACATAATTATATACAACGAAATTAAAAGGAAAACACAGCTAAGTAGGCTTTGCAAGTTTACGAGTAATAGTCGACCAACTTACATTTGGAGTTGGAATGTATGAGAGAACATGTTTTTCAACTACAATGTTAAGTTTGTTATTGGGATAAATTCAACCCAACTACGCAACCCTTTATTGTGCGTGGTCTGACACGCACTTGGCCGATTTTTCAAACATAGCTACGGTCAGCGACATAAATCAGTGAACAACGTCCAAAGGTTCAGAAGAGACTTATGAATGAAAACCAGCTAATTAATACGCGTTTAATAACACACACATAAACTCACGCCTTCTTTCCATGGGGGTAGGCAGAAACTACGGAACGCCACCTTCTCCGACCCTTACATAATCCTTTTGCTTCGTTTACGTTCATACATCTGATCATGTTCATCTGGTGTAACAATTTATTGAAAAGTAGAAAATACCTAAAAGACTACCAATATAATTATAAAACTAATACATAACACAACATCGTGCATGTAATCCCCGAAGGGTTCGGCAGAGTTGTACACAGGCGAGCCTATTGCCATCAACCGGGCACAAATCCAGACTCCGGGCTGAGAAACTCCTGATAGAAAAACCCAATAACACTTTTTCTGACCTGGGACTACTTTTTCTGACCTGGGACTCGAACCCAGAACCTCGTGCTCAGCAGTAGCGCTTGCGACCACTTGACCAACGAGGAAGTCAATAAGTTTAAAGCGTAAAAGTACGTGATACGTCTCGTGCGTGCTAGAAGGTATGTAATAAGCGCTAGTGCTTGTACTCTACAGTACAGCCCCTGAAGGGAAACTTAATTCCTCAGCGTGACGCTCATAGACGATGTAACGTAACATTTCGACTCATTCCACACCATCGTTTGCACGTTTGAACGTTGCTGATCTCTGACTCTAGCGTGGTTCCATGGCTGCCTGTTCCAGCTCAGCAGTAGATGTGCTGCGGCCTGGCATTGGGCCTCTACATTCCTGCTCCAGTCTTTCCCAGTCGATGCGAATGTTATAATGTTGAAGTAAATGTTTGTTGGTGAGATATTGAAGCCACGCTTTCATCTTTCCATAGTGAACAGACCCGCTCAAGTACGCAGACTTGTATGTGAATGAGTGACCACTTAGTATTAACATTTATCGCATAGTCGTCGCGTCGTCTAACTGACGAGGTAGGGTTTGCTCCATGTTGTTTACGTCAGCCGGAATATTAATTTCTGGTCCCACAATGCCATATTGTTCTGTATGTCGCCACATGCATGTGTCGCAACCTTGGGGAGATGAGCCTCTCCTCGATCGGCCCTAGCTTTAGTAGATGTGTAGGGTAAGGAGGACTTCTACATCCGTTGCTCCTGCTCATGGCTGGCATCCGTCGACGTTTATTTGCGTCCGAGCAGTTGCGGCAGAGTTTAAAGTTCGTTGTTTTCTCTCCTGTAAACGGTTCCTCTAGAAATCGCGACACGACCTTCTTGAACCACAACCGGTCACAGACACGTATCCAAACTCGTTGCCGATGAACACGGACTTGAACCAGGTTGTAGCCATATCCCAGCGCCTACGGTAGTCAGGCGCACGCGTAATCTGCTCTAACAGTGGCCTTGTACTGTTACTGTCGTGTGTCGCTTGGCTCCTTCTGGTGGATGTCGATGAGCTGGTCTCGTTCTTTGCCACCCCTGTAGCTACCGTTATATCAAATAGCAGTGCTCGAGACTGCCTCACGCCGCCTGAACCCGCCGCACTCGTAGGTGGCTGTGGTTCCTGCGCCTGGCTCAATCTAACGCGTTCCTTGTGGAGGCGAACACGTTCCGCCGAGATGAAAGCGGGTCGTTGAGGACCGGAATCTCTCTCTCTCTCTCTCTCTTGCTCGCCTGTTTTACACGTTACGTATTGCACGCGGTAGCGCCATTCAATAGAGCAGTCGTCAAACTGCAAAAACCACACCTTTTTTATACTCCACAACTCCTGATGGTCACGGACGTTCCACGTCATAAAATTAACTTAGGACCTAATAGATAAAGTACCGAATAACCTTTAAAATAATAACTGGGTTCTCCAATATTCAATAATCAAAATTCTGAAATGTTCAGGGTGTTATTTCGCTGAGCTTACCTCTTGGTCATACGTTAAACCAATAAACTAGCGACACATTCCGATCTACTTCTAAGAATTCCTGCTAGAAAATCTTTCTTCCAATAAATTGTAAATCTCTGTAAAGCAACGTCTTTGCTTGTTTCCAATAAAAGAACTAATACGTATATTTACTGTATAGCCCCGTATCCGATCCGTATCCGTGCCGTAACGTGTAAGATAGCGCGCACACCCGACAGTGATCGTTATTGCTCCGTAGTGATACTCTGTAATGTTTAGCGGAACGATCCTATTGGCTGTTGCGTTCTAATGCGACCGGGATCGTATTAGCTTCATATTTTATCTCAATATTGTTCCATGTAAAAATACCAGCTGCATCCGGGGAGACTGACCCCGACATAGTTGAGGCAAGGCTAGGTAAGTACATGATGATGATTTTTATCTTAATATCAGTGCATGTTCAGGATTGTTCCTGTTTATTATTACTAAATAATGTGACTGCCTCGTTGGTCTAGTAGTCGCAAGCACTACTGCTAAGCATGAGATTCTGGGTGCAAATCCCAGGCTGGGAAAAGTGTTATTGGGTTTTTCCATCAGGAATTTCGCAGTAGCAGGCCGGGGTCTCTATTTGTGCCCAGTAGATGGCAATAGGCTCGCCCCTTATTATATGGGACTTAAACATAATTGGCTAAATCTAAGTGCACTACAGGTACAGTCACGAGCATAAATATACGCACACATACATAAATAAACTCACGCCTTCTTTCCATAAATAAAAAAAAATAAACCATAAATATATTACTATGGACAGAACGGCAATAACATCTGATTTCACGATTTATCCATTAATATAAAATATGAATGAAAGGTGATACTATCAGAATGTTTGAAATTTTGTGAGAAGAATGCATAACTGGGTTAAATAAATTAAATGTTAAATAGTGTAATTGGCTTCGGCCGTTCTATTTAAAATAAATAAATAAATAAATCACCAATGACGGCCAATTTATGTGATCATTATTTTGTGGAAGCATATACAAGTGGCGGCACAAATACGTGACATCGAAGGAACACCAAATCAAAATCATGAATCATGAAATCAGATATTATTCCCCAGCTGTCCACAGTAATATAATATCGCTCGTGACTGTGCACCTCTGCCTAACCCTTCGGTGATTATAGGCGTGATGTTACGTTATGTTATTTAAAAATGTTGCATGTTTCTCTTTATTTTCCTTGTCAGCCTGTAGGTGTAGGTAATCTTTTTGTTGTAAACTACGTTCATAGCTATCGCTCGTTATTATTCGGTTTCATTGTGAAAATACTACTTTAGGTTTCACTTCTATAAGAGTCAATTTACCAAAAAGCTCTTTTGCACATTAACATATGGACACATTTATTAGTCATCACACAAGTACAAATTCATGTTCACATTACCAGATAAATAAAACTTTGGAAACTATATTGAAAGTAATGTTGCCAAACATTTCTTCAAGACCGCAGCATCTTAGCCCCATATTGTCGGTATCGATAAAATGCCAACGGTAACGGTTGCCACCAGTTCTTTTCAATAGAACGATCGTTCTGTTTAGTACTGAAGTGAAGGTCCTAGGCTTGCACATCGATTGTACCCTGAACTGGCGTACTCAAGTCACCAGGGTCAGTCAGAAGGTAACAGGAACGCTGCGGGCTCTGTACCGACTGAAAAATTTATTACTATTACCAAGACAATGCTTGTGCAAATGTGCAGTCCTTAATTTTCCCTATCATCGATTATGGTGATGTGTGCTACTATAACCTGAATGCAAATCTCCTCGACAAACTTGACCGTCTTCTCAATTACTGCATTCAATTCGTTTTCAATCTGCGTAAATATGATCATGTCTCAGCGCATCGGTTGCTTCTAAAGTGGTTGCCCATACGCCAGCGCAGAGAGCAAAGGGCGTCGACCACCTTGTTTTCATTTCCCTCATTCCCAAGTTATCTAGCCCCCCACTTTCAGTACATTTGCGCCAACTATAATAGAAATCTACGTTAATCTCATAATCGTCTTCTTCAATGTCCCACTCATCGCACATATTTCATTCACTCTTTCTTCTTCGTTCAGTCTATCTCTCTCTACTTCCCCAGGAAATCAGGATGCCCACCAACCGATTATACTCTAAAGTTAAAGTTCGCGAGTACATTCGTAAGAAGCTGGCGGGATCATCACCACGGTAATGTGTTCCCATTGTTTGTCTTATTTGTTTCAGTATATTCATGTATTTATTTGTACTTATATTTATAACTAGTTAGGTATACACATTATATTTATAGTATTTAATAGGTATACGTGTAAGGTATTACGTTACTCTGTTTGTATGTGTGTAGAGGCGACTGCGCCCGCCGTATTAGAATTAAGCTCAGTCGCAAATAAACGCAGATTACAGTAACACGTACATTCTTTCTCCACATTTGTACCCACGTATACCTAACTATAGTGAACAACCGAAACTACGAATATCCTTATATTTAAATAAACATTTATTTCGCAAATTGCGTCATTGCCATTAAATATTATCAATTCAAATATTAATGTATAATTTTCATTTTGTATGTAATTCTTTAATTTAATTAATAATTTTTAATGTAGTTTAAATTGTATGATCCAAAGTTGGCTGAAATAAATAAATAAACACATTGCAAAAAAAATGCACCTACCTCTGTTTGTCTCTACATCACCAAAAAGTTGACTGGTAGAAAAATACCTATGGCATTTTAAGTCTGCCTTTGTACATTTGTGTGCTTAAAGTATTAAATAAATAAATAAGTATGCAAGGAATAGCGCTTCTGCGTGATGTTTTGTGGTAATACCGTGAGCAGTGGCCGGTCCGTTCTAGGCCGGGCTCGCGCCGTCCCGGCCCGGATGTGCCCGCGGGCTGACGACATGAACCGACACATTAAGAGATTACCTACACGTTATTGTCATAATAGTGTAGTTATTTTCAAATGGACAGCTACTTAAGATGTTATTATTGGTATATATATTATAGTACGGCTGTCCTCATCTCGTAGTGTAAATACTAAACGGATACACAGAAATCAATTGATAGTGTAGCTACATTATTTTGCCATAAGGAATAGAAATGTACAAAAAAAAAGCGGAGGATTTGTTACAGTCACAGGCAAAATGTTCGTCACCTTAAGAGCTATTTTTGTCTGCTCATCGCACGATATAATCTGCTTTACCGACTCAGAATTATACCGGCAGGGACATCGACGCGCACCCTGTTACCAAGGATTCAGTAAGTACATGATTCTGAACCTCCCTGCGTTAAATTTTTTTGTCGGTTATTTAAAAAAAAAATTGCTGTTCCATACATTTTGACCTCGTAGATATTGCACTTTTCTATGAAACAGCAGATTTTTTTTCTTTGACCACCGGCGAAAAGTTTTTACGCTAGGGGTTCTAGAATCACGCGCTGAATTCATTGTTACAGTTTGCGCGTCGATGTCCTGCCACTCTGCATATGTGGGCTATTTTATAATATAATATGTTAATCTGTTGAATGAAAGTTGCTGAACGAAACGTAGAGGCATAGACACAGGGGCGAGGGGTGCGGGGGTTAGAAAAACAAAATGCAGTAGAAAGATGAAAAGTCAATAAAAATAAAAAGCTAATAAAAAATATTTCAAAAGGTGTTTAAATCTGCCAATCCCACTAATTCTTCCGTCCTATACATATAGGTATATATTGCGTCGTAATGTCGATACCGCAGAATGGCATTCAGCCATCTTCTTTACATGCCAGACCGAAATAACCGATCAAGCGCCTGAAAAAAATGACGTCACGCACCGCCAAGACGTGGCCAAGACCGGGCGCGAACACGCGCGACGTGACCGTTGACCCCGCTCACAAAATGGTCTGCTCATGTTTTTATCAACTGCACTCACTTAACATACATTGTTTTGTGTTCTTGAATAAACTGACTATCCTATAAAATGTATTCAATGCTCGTGTTACGAGATATGTATTTATAAACAAAAATATTATGACAACAGAGTATGGCCAAAAGTGTCGTTTGTTTACGTAACATTATTTGCCCAAACAAAATGGTATCCATGATGTTATTTCGTGCAAATGTTATCTAAAACGATGTAATAACTACTTATAAATGAATATTCATTCACTTACCGTCGATTAGACATGAAAACACTTTATTTTCACTAAAAAAACACGCGGAGTAATCACTCGCGTGTCATTGTCGAAACGTCACTTTTTACTATTTTTTACTTCGAGTTTCCGAACGTTATTTTTGGTTTAGAATCATTTAGTTGACGGGAATATCCAACTAACCATAGAGTAAAATCTACCATACAGGATATTAGCCCTTATTTAAAAACGAGACAGTGACAGACTGACAGTTAAATTTATACGTATCTTCTATCTATACAAGTATCTACACTAATACGTATATTATAAAACTGAAGAGTTTATTTGTTTGAACATGCTAATCTCTGGAGCTACCAGTCGGATTAAAAAAATCTTTTTGCATTTGACAGCCAAATTCTTAAGGAAGGCTATAGGCTGTTTAGCATCACGCTAGGACCCTAAGGAGCCGAGCAAAAGAAAAAAAAAGTCAGAAAGAACGCTAAGTGAAAATGAGTAATAGTGCGGGCAGGCGATGCAATGCGACGGGGTGGGTCGGGGGAGCAAGTAATTTCACGCGGACGAAGTCGCGGGCGGGAGCTAGTATTTTATAAAATGGCCATTAAAAAGATTTTAGGTTGATGTCAACTTGACATTGGTCAAAAGTGTAAGATAGTAGGATCGGTACGGTTCACGTACAATGTATCAAACTGCACACGCAGCACACTACTTACTTTCTTCACTTATAATATTATAATAGCGTTAAACATATTCTTAAGTTAGGTGACAAGTTACCACTAGCGCAAGCACTGCGGATTAGCATCCAATCTTTACTTGTAAATCGGGCTACTTAATAAACGTCTTTCGAGTGTCACTAAATCCGTGGTTTCTGTCAACTCACCTAAACTAACGTTTACTACTTCAAGTGAGCGAGCTGTAACTTATTGTACAAGTGTAAGGTGCCGTCACTTCCGGACCTTACACCATCTTTTTACTCAAGTAATAAATTAAAGTCTTCTATGCAATAGTCTGCTCAGTACCGTAGCTTTAAAAGGTATTATGTCCTGAATCGACAAAGCAAAGAATTTGAAAATTGACGAAGATATAAAAGAGTTGACTGTAGGTATATACAATCATAAATTCCGACTCTAACACTACGTTCCGATACCTAGAGAAATGCCTTATTGTTTCTAATAAAAACTCATTAAAAAGGTCACTCTAAACACAAACTACTACTTAAAAGTACATTATCATTATTATTAACCACAGAGAATAAAGTGAGCCATTTGATCGGAAAATGTCCAGATAATAGCTCGAGTCTCGAGCACACTTGAGCAAAATGGCGGATATTCAGGCACACGCTAATGAGTGCTCGAATAACAACACAAAAGGCAACGACAAAGCACGGACTTGGCCGACAATACACGAACATGGCCGACAATACACGAACATGCACTTTTCTAGATAATGGGTTCCAGGCGGTAGAATGGTATTGGCTTAAGAGGCTCTCGAGACTATTTGTTCATCGTTTTCTGTACTAAACCGTTTAGTTTGTGCTGCAACATTGTTTTGTTTTATATCTAATTGTTTGTTAATTACAAGCTCTTTTGATTTTTACTGGCTGTGGTAATGACGGCGATAAAACATTGCTAAACTACTCAAAACAAAATAGGGCCCACCAAGATTTTGGGGCTGTTATTTAGTTAAGGCCCACTTGCGTGTTCATGGGTTACCCTATATAACTCCTATATAACTGCAATATTCCCAACTCAAAAATCACTATATCAGTTTATCTAACCCGGTGTTTCTTTTTAGTGGCGCAACGCGTAAGAAGAATTAAAATGTTAGTTACTTAACTCGGAGTTTACAAACTCTACATTTATTCATTTAACCCGACAGACATGTAAGTGGGGCCCACTTGCGTGTCCATGTGTTATCCTACATACTTGGAGTTAACAGCTAACTCAGGGATAATCAAATTATTCATCTTGCGCCACCAAGAGTTAGAGGTAAACCTAGAGTTAAACTTCTAAATGTTTAACCCACCGATGTGGGTGAGTTACGTCGCTAAACTCTGGGTTAGTGTAAGTAATGTCAAAATAAATTGACGTTATGAGGTCCCGCTGATAACTTATTTTGTATTTTATATTGTTTGACTTTATAGTAAGTGAAAATTTGGTACTATATCAGCAGGCAAAATATTCATGAACTCATATAAAAATAAATAAAAATGAAAAAAATAAACTTTTTTACAAAAACAAAAACAACCGACCTCCAAAAAAAAAACCCTACAAATTGAAAAATAACTTTAATTTCGGAAGTCGGTGTCATAGGATCTGTATTTTAGGTTTTGCCACCGACTTCCGAAATTAAAGTTATTTTCCACTTTGTAGGGTTTTTGTTTTTTGTAAAAAAGTTTTTTATTTTTCACTTTTTAGTGGGTCGGTTTTTAATGTATCTAAGTTGCAATAGTGTAATGACAACTGCTCATCACCTTTTACAAAACATTGCTTTTCCCGATGCAGGGACGGAGTTCTCCTGGTACTTCACCATCAGCTCCACTTCACCATATAAATTATGACGAGTTTATATTGCTTGGCAATAATTTTAAAGTAGTCGAATCGCAACCCATCAAATACTTATTATTGAGTTGTTCCGGTGGCCATCTTACCATCTGTGGTCTTCGTCATCAGTTCCACCTCACCTAATGGTGCTTTATGAGGGCAAATGCACAAGTTACTATAAAAAATACCCAAATCGTTATAGGTGTGCCTATAATATTTGCAGAGTTCCCTCGATTTCTCCAGGACCCCATCATCAGTTCCTGACCTGATGACTATGGGGCCACCTGGATAGTATACCCTTTCAAACAATAAAGAATTTTTCAAATCGGTCAAGCCGTCTTCTATTAGGTAATCGGGGAACACACTTAAAAAAAAAAGATTCCGACGAACTGAGTGAGAACCTCCTCCTTTTTTGAAATCGGTTAAAAATAATTTAAGGCCAGAGTGCATCTTATGACAATTCCAATAAGCCCAAACACGGCTAGGATACATTGTTTTATTACGGAGTTTCGGTGCCTACCTTCGGGCTTCATCATCAGATCAGTTCAATGGTACCATTTTCATCAACACTATTTATTTATATTAGATTCGTCACTGTCGCTTAACTATCTTAATCGAGATATCTTATCGCCATCCGTGAAGTACTTATCATTGAGGAGTTCCCGTGGCCATCTGTGGTCTTCTCCATCAGTTCCACTTCACCAAGTGATACTTTCTGAATGCAAATGCTTGATTTGTTGTTAAAAATATCAAAATCACTATGTCTTTGCCTATAATATTTGAGGAGTTCCTTCAATTCCTCATGGATCCTGTCATCAGAACTGGACTTTGATAAAAATGGGACCAATCTGGAAATATGTCCTTTCAAATAAAAAAGAATTTTCCAAATCGGTTTATAAATGACGGAGTACTGAGGTAACAAACATTAAAAAAAAAACATACAACCGAATTGATAACCTCCTCCTTTTTTGAAGTCGGTTAAAAACTTAAAACATATTTTTCCATCTGACGTTTTTGTCAATCAATAAACGAAGTCTCCATGGAAGCTACATACAATCGATTAAAATGAAATGTAATGTTATAAAATTTAAAGACGATAAAGTATTACGTATCGTAATGTAGTGTAAAAGAGATAGGTATACAATTTCCGTTCATTGTTCGTTAATTCACCTTTGGTCGGATTACATATCAGGCCATAGACGCTGCAATCCTTTTTTATGTTTCGTCGATTGAACTGCAATGTTCCCAACTCAAAAATCACTATTGTCAGGCTATCTAACCCGGTGTTACTTTTTAGTGGCGCAACGCGTAACAAGAGTTAAAATGTTAGTTACTTATCTCGGAGTTTACAAACTCTACATTTATTCATTTAACCCGACTAAACATGTAAATAAATGGGCCTATGTGGTTTTTATGGATATATAAGTATATGTATTTGGAGTAGGGATTTAAACATTGTTGAAACTAAGTCAATGGTAAAATTTGTTTATTTTGATCGATTTACACAAACAAAGCACTTTTTAAGGAAATAAACTCAAATTAACTCGAAAAATGAACTTAGTCTATCGCCCATTCCCTGTACATAACATAACATACATAAAAACTCACGCCTTCTTCCCATGCGGGTTAGGCAGAAACTACAGAACGCCACCTGCTACGACCCTTACATACTCCTTTTGCCTCGTTTACATTCATACATCTGGTCATACACGCACGCCGGTTGCGAGTACTACGCACCTGACCTTTCTGAAGAACATCACCAATAAGATCACTATATGTCTTCCTAGGGCGTCCCCTTCCCTGTAACCATTAAATTGATGAAAAATGTTATGGTTAGTAGCAAGTGGAGCCTCCTCTGCTCTGTATGCACTCTCTGAGCCTATCTGGTACACTTTCGATAAGATGGGTAACATTCTGTTCCGGAATTCGTTCCCAACAGAGTTTTAGCGCGTTTATGAGCTCCTGTCGACTGTTAACATGGCTGTAGTTTTCTTTAAGGCTACTTTTCAATTGATCCCATAAGTGCTCGATGGGTTTGAGGTTGGGACTCATAGCTCGCCATGGCATAACTGTGATATTGGCCTCAGAAAGTGCTCTTTGTTTGGCACGAGCCGTATGTGCGCGAGCATTGTGATGCATAAAAACAAAGCCAGCGCCCACTCTTTGTGAAAATGGGATGACATGAGGTTGGAGTACACGCTCAACGTAACTGGCGGTAGTAACAGTACCCTCATGCAGAATTACCAACTCTGTTTTGCCTACCAAGCTTGTTCCCGCCCATACCATAACATTTCTCATGACAGTACTAAAAAAACACACTGAACTTCCCTTAGAACTCAATTTACCAACACAAAATAGACGATCAACAAATGTTTGTTCAATCATCCGTTATAACACTAGTTTCTCCCAAAAGTTTTTCTGTTTTCTTGGCACTTTTCTTTATAATTCAATTAATAACAAAATACCTATTTACACTCATACAAAAGCTATTTGTAAAAGAAAATTACGCATTTGGCTATTAAATCTGGACTACGTTGCCACTGAAAGCTTATTAAAACCAGTGTCTTAATAATACCCAGATCGACCGAGATCGACGCTCCATCCTCCCTGAGCACGCGGCTAGCGCGCGCCTTCACTTTCGTTGCGCCTTTCAGTTTTATTATCTCAATGACCATTTACAATCACACACCGAGACTTACATACATTCATACACACAACATTCTTCATTTCCCCATTTTCATTCTTCATTTTTTGTCATGCTCATTATTATTTTATTTAGTTAGTTAGATACCTAAGTATGTATCAATGAATAATAATATACATAATTTGTATATTTCTTTGAACTTTATGTTGACTTGCTTTTCTTTGATTTTGTTTTTAATTATTATTTTTTGTTTACATTCTGCACTCAATTGCATTATCAGACTTTATAATACCTATTAAGTATATCTTAACTTTAACTGTTTTCATGTCCTTTAAAAGAGAGCCGGGTGATCTGTAACTCAGGACCCTCCTACCTCAGACACCTTTCTCTATTTAAGATTGTGCATTTTATTAACTAGTGCCTGTAATATGATGTTGAGATAAATAAAGATTTATGATTATGATTATTTGCCCCCAAACCGGTCTGTTCCGTGGATGCATGGTTCTGTAAAACGTTTACCTTATTTCCTCCACGCGGATTCGGTTATCGTCCCCGAAAAACTTGACCTTACATTTGTTTCAAAAGGGTACAGCCCTCCAGTTATCTATTGTCAAGTTCAAAAGGGTACAGCCCTCCAGTTATCTATTGTCCAGTTCAAAAGGGTACAGCCCTCCAGTTATCTATTGTCAAGTTCAAAAGGGTACAGCCCTCCAGTTATCTATTGTCAAGTTCAAAAGGGTACAGCCCTCCAGTTATCTATTGTCAAGTTCAAAAGGGTACAGCCCTCCAGTTATCTATTGTCAAGTTCAAAAGGGTACAGCCCTCCAGTTATCTATTGTCCAGTTCAAAAGGGTGCAGCCCTCCAGTTATCTAATGTCCAGTTCAAAAGGGTACAGCCCTCCAGTTATCTATTGTCCAGTTCAAAAGGGTACAGCCCTCCAGTTATCTATTGTCCAGTTCAAAAGGGTGCAGCCCTCCAGTTATCTAATGTCCAGTTCAAAAGGGTACAGCCCTCCAGTTATCTATTGTCCAGTTCAAAAGGGTACAGCCCTCCAGTTATCTATTGTCCAGTTCAAATGCTCGCGAGCGTACCTTAACCGCGCTGCTCGATGGGCTCTTGTCAGTTTAAGTCGAACAGCACGCACTCGGGAATGTTGACCATCTTCATGGAGATGATTACGTATGGTCTGATCGCTGACTCTGGTACCAGTAGATTGCAGCAGCCGGTTTTGTAACGCCCGGGTGGTTACAATACGCTCTCGTCGTGCAGTTAACCCAATGTACCGGTCTTCCTGGGAAGTCGTGGCTCTGATTCTTCCTGATCCAGGCCTCCTAGCTACACTCCCGGTCTCCTGGAAACGTTCCCACACGTTTCGGATAGCTCGTCGCGACACACCGAGCAGTATTGCTACAGATCTCTGAGATCCTCCCTCCTGAAGCATAGCAACAGCTCTTGCTGCGCTTTCCAAGTCCATAAGACGACGAAAACCAGGCATAGTATCCACGATTAACACCGAAATAAAAAAAAAGCTGTGACAGAAAGTGACAGGTAGCGTCAACGCTTAGAATCGGACTGAGAACACAAGTGACAGAATTTGTGCAACAAATATTTTTTCAAGCACTTCACTTTTTCTGTTTAGCCACTTGAATTCGATGCTAAAACTAACGCTCAAAACATAGATAAGGACCCATACACATGTCAAGAATAAAGTTTAGTGCTTTGCTTCACAAATGCTTACTTAATTATTTATTCTTAGACAAAATTCTAAAATAACTAAGGGTGGGCCCTGTTTTGTTTTGAGTAGTTTAATCAGCACGCTTGGCAAACAGTTTTGAGACTGGAGCATATACATATTTGATAAGGTCAGCGAACATCCTTTATCTGGGGGCACGGTAGTCCCCCCGCCAAGACGAACCAAGCGAAGCGCAAGGGCACCTACCTACCTTTTCTCAAAGCACTTCGTCGTTTTTTTGAACCTTCATAACTTGGGTGTGGATTATAACAGATAAACAAAATTCTCGGGACAACATTATCAATAGTAAACTTATTAAACATATAAAGTTTCAGCTCTTATAGTTTAGATTTTATTGATATCTAAAAAACCCCGATGTCATCACTGACTCACTCACTCACTGATGATCATCAAAATTCTTAGGGTACTTCCTGGAGTCCTAGAAAGCTGAAATTTGGTATGTAAGCTAGAATTAGTTTACAAACAACAAAAAGTATTTTAAAAATTAGAACTTTTACCCCCCAACACCATATACTAGGGTATGGCAGTTTGTAAGAGACTTCTGCAAATTTTGATGCTAGAGGTATGAAAATTGATATACATATTCCCTTACATATTCCCTGTTATTTCCTTGTTATACATATTTCAGGATTTTTAGTAAATCACCCCCACCTTTTTTATTAGGGGATGAAAATTGTACAGGTACACAGACTTCTTATTACAAATGAAAACATACGTGTTACAGGTTTTAAAAAAAAATCATCTCTCAACCTCTTGATTTAGGCGATATACTCGTAAGTGTATACTCGTAAGTGTATACTCGTAAGTGTATACTCGTAAGTGTATACTCGTAAGTGTATACTCGTAAGTGTATACGGGGCTTTCTTCAGGTTCCAGAATATTATTATGTGGCTTGGCCGTTTCGCTACCGTCACATGGGTGTAAGGTGAAAATTTTATTCACTGTTCATTACTTTTCTGTTATACAATAGTTCTTGCAGTAACGAAACGGCCAAGCCTCATATTTTGACTAAGGTGTAGAGTTTGTGAAGTTAGGGCTTGTAGAGTTAGTGCGTTTAGAGTAGAGTAGTGTAGAGCTTGGCTCTACATGAGATCTGATAACATTTTGACAGTGCGAGCCATATGGTCTCGTCTTGGCAACATTTTACATGAAAATGTTTTTGGTGGGATCTATCTGACAAAATATGTCTAAAACATCGATTGTCTTCAACCCTATACCTACGCCATCACCACTACCACCACCACCACACACCATTACACCATTTGCAAAGAGAAAAAGGTACTCATTTTTCGGTTTATCACAAATTGCATATCAGAATGATGGTAATTATAATAAAATCAATCTGCCTAACCTTTTCGCGACTATGTTGGGGTCGGCTTCCAGTCTAACCGGATGCTATATTTTACATGCAGCGATTGCCTATCTGACCTTCACAAATCAGTTAGGTACTGGGTATGATAATAATTGATAGAAAATGTTGATAAAGCTGTAAAAACTAAGAAAGATTTAACGTAATGTAGAACTTGTTCATCTTCTAGTTTTATGCATTCCTATAAAGCACATTCGTGATCCGAGCTTAATCAAACTTAGTTCATTTGTTTCAGCGAACGGATCAACTTGAATCTAGGTTTTAGAGCTAAGTTAGAATATAAACTGCTAAACGTTTGAGATAAACTTGAGATTCAAGAGGAATAAGGGGTTAGTATACAATGTACCGGTATCTTATTCATAATCTAAAAAAGGTTGAAAAACATTCTGTCCTGGTCATTTACATGTAATTGGGTTGAGAGGGCACTATAACGCAATTTTGTAGATACTAATCTGTCGGTCGCTCGCTGGTGTACTAGCGGTGGCATGAGGTCCTGGGTTCAATTTGGGAACTGAAAAAACCCAATATCACTTTGCTTGACCTGGGGGTCATGCCAAGTGTTACTGGGTTTTTTCCATCAGGAATTTATCAGTAGCAACCCGGAGTCTGGATTTGTGCCCGGTTGATGGCAATAGGCTCGCCTCCTTACATAAGCCTTAAACATAACTGGCGAAATGCGGGTGTACTATGGTACACCTCTGCCTAATCCTTTGGACATTAAAGGCGTGATGTTTTGTTATTTAACCGTCGGTTTTAACAAAAAATTAATACTTCTAAAAATAACTTATTTTCGGTGACAACAAGTTTAGTGAGCAGAAAATAAACGTGACAAGCGGCAACTTGTTCATTAGTTTCATGAATTCAGCCTTACTTTATAATCGAGAGATTTTCCGCAACATTTTTAAGTCAAAGAAAATTAATTTGTTAATATTTTTAACTTTATTTGTGTTCGCTCAAATATTAGGAATCCTATGAAATTACAGATTGAAATAGTTGGTACTCGTTTTTTTAGCTAGTTCTTTTTAGCTAGTTCTTTTTTCAAGTAACCTATATAATTCTCCCTTTATTAGCTTCTTAAACTAGTTTACTAATATTATAAAGAGGAAGAGTTTGTTCGTTTGTTTGGTTGAACGTGCTAATCTCAGGAACTACTGGTTCGAATTAAAAAAATATTTTAGTGTTGGATAGCTCATTTATCGAAGAAGGCTGTAAGCTATATAACATCACGGTACAACCAATAGGAGCGGAGCATCAATGAAATATGTTGCAAAAACGGAGATTTATTCCTTTTGAGAGCTTCCGTTGCGTGCGCTGCGTAAACGGCTAAAGTTACGCAAAAATCATGTATGACGGAAATGTTCCACTTAAAAAGTCCTAAAAAAAGTCCGCGATATATGTGTATCTTTTAAGGTTGGCTCACTATAACTTTTTTAATGGCAATCAAAGTTGTTATAAAATAATGCATTATTTGCGAAGGTGTTTTCATAAACATGGTAGTAATTCTTATCCAAATAAATAGTTTCATAATCAAGGGTGACATGTAAATTCTTTTTTAAATTATTCGAATCCGACGTTTAGTTTAGAAATTACGACGGGTATAAAAATGATTAAAGTAAGAAAAATGCGCTTAGTCTGTTAGTTACCGACACATTTTGTTTTTTATTGACTGTTTGATCGCGCTAATCTCTGTCACTGCCAGTCGGATTAGAAAAATTCTTTTTTGCATTTTATGGTCCAATTCTTGAGGAAGGCTATCTAACATTACGCTAGGACTCTTAGAAGCCGAGCAAAAAGAAAAAAAGGAAGAACGAGCGCTAAGCGGAAACGAAGTAACAACACGGGCGATGCGATGCGACGGGGTGGGTTGGGGGAAAAAAAAATTCACGCGGACGAAGTCGCGGCCGGAAGCTAGTTCAATATTATTTTATTTATGGTCCAGCCTTCAATCATAAAGATACCTAAAAACCGGACTTATCTCATAAAGACAGCTCCAAGTCTAGAACAAAAGCTAGTATAACACACGACTATGCAGATATAAAATGGGCAAGCTTGCTCATTAGTTGCGCAACTTTGCGCACCGTCGGATTACAGCGCTCGTCCGAAAGGCGTCGAGCTCGTCTGAAAAGCGTCGACCTCGAAAGCGATCTGTTATCGGAACTGGTTATTAAAAGGATCCTATCCATTGCGATCAGTGTCATTTGTGAGGCTTTGTTTTCTCAGAAACTTTGATATTATGTGAGTTATGATTTAAAGAAACTTTGCCTAGGTTTATTTTTAGTCATAAGAAAAGATTTCAATCGTTCGATTTCCCCTCATCATATTTAGGTACTCGTGAAAAAGTGTCCATACCGAGAAGAGTGACCTCACACATCCCGCGCGGAATGATTAGATACAATTTTTAGTATTAGTGAGCGAGACTTATTGTCTCGCTTCTTTTTCAAATGTTGTCATTGTCAATGAAAGAGAAACGTGGCCAATGCGTAGTTTAGTGGCTACTCTACAGGTAATTGAATACGTTATTCTGGAGGGTGTTAAAATAACAAACCAGTCGCAATAAAGCTGTAACAATGGCAACGAACCCTGTACGCACCGGGGCTCACAGCTCAGTGCGGCCGGTATTCCAAATGCGTAGGTACAGTGTGGCTACGTTTGAAGCAGCTGAGCCTGGTACCTATGAGTTACCTAAGACCCCACTGACTATGAACCTAGCCCTATAGCAATCGCCCAGCACCCCAGTTATCCTAACGCCCTAACCTATCATACAAACCACACCAAACGTAAGTTACGTTGGCTTACGTGCGGGAAGTCTGTCACAAGGAGACTTACGGCAACAGACGGAATTTGGGTAGGAATAGGGGGTTTGTGTACGTCGTGTAATGTACACAGGAAAGGTTTCCTCACTGCCGATCCCACAGACTCATAGGACCGATGATGGGTTTTTTTTTTTATTTTTTTTTTTGTGGATGGGAAATCATCAAATGACTTCTCCCGCTCTGGGCGGAGCGGGAGGGCGTGTCAGACTTTTACTGACTAAAACCCACCCGTGTTCCTTCTGTTGCCTGTGCCGGGGCCACGGTAACTCTTTCGAACATCCCGCAACCCTAGCTGGCATCGGCCCTAGCGGACCCCGTCAATAGTGCTGACATCTCTTTGAGGCGCGCGTGGAACACGACGCGCCGTCGACTCGGGCGTGGTCCTTACCGGACGTCGAGCTACCCATTGCTCGCCGTCCGCAAGCCCGCGCCTACGGTGGCCGGGAATCGGCTGCCAATTCCCGACGCCCAAGGCGTCTCCTGCGGCGACTAGGGGCGTGAGGGTGCAAAGCTTGCCTCTCCCTCACGCGTCCCGCCTCCTCCTTCACGAGCATTACTGCTTCGCAGAAGGAGGTAATGGCTCCCCATGCACTCTCGCTCCGTACCATGGCCTGGAATAGGGCCGGACGTGAGAGATCGCCGCCGCCGATCGCTTCTGCGAGGACACGGCGGTGCTCCGCCTAAGCCGGGCAGACCTCCACCGTAGGCTCCACCGTGTCCTCCGGGCGATCCACACAGCGGTGACACCCGGGCGTTTCCTCCCGCCTTATCCGGAACAGGTACCAGCCGAAGCACCCGTGTCCGGTGAGGACCTGCGTCAGGTGGAAGGTGAGGACGCCGTGGCGCCTCTCCAGCCACTCCTCAAAGAGGGGACTTATCGCCGCAACTGTGGCGTGCCCAGCGCTGGGTTGCGACAATCGCACTCTCCATGCCGCCATGAGATCCTGCCGGAGCTCTGTCCGCCGTGCCGCGATTTCTCGCGGCAACGGAGTTACGCCCCGGCGTCCTGCCTCCTCGCGCCACTCCCACATGTGCGCGAGGACACCGATGATGGCTAAAGGTGTCTTGGCCACAGTGAGAGGAGTTACGGATGATTAACCAAACTCGACTCCGGCTTGGTGACTGATTTATTACAATAATTACCTTAACTTTATACACATTTTGTGGTCAATACACATTGATAAAATAACATCACGCCTTCTTTCCTCAAAGGGTTAGGACAGAGGTGTACTTATAGTATACCCACATTTCGCCATTTATGCTTATGTCCCATGTAACCTCACTCTACAGGTGAGAAAGCAAATCTATTTGCATCTGTTTTTGCAAGCAATTCACGTTTGGACGCTGGCTCCAAGCAACCACCTACTGTACCTCATTGTGACTCCTTGATGCCGGAGATCGCAGTTCACATTAAAGAGGTCCGAAGAGTATTGTGCAGTCTAGACGTGAACAAGGCCAGCGGGCCTGACGGCATTCCAGCGAGAGTGTTAAGGCAGTGTGCGCCTGAACTGTCTCCTGTGTTGTCACGTTTGTTCCGCCTCTCTCTTAAAAAAGGACGGTACCAAAATGCTGGAATCTTGCAAATGTGCAACTGTGCCCAAAAAGGGCGACCGTGCAGACCCTGCCCATTACCTCCGATCGCCATTACCTCCATTCTGTGCAAGGTTATGGAAAGGGTACTGAGCAGTAAGTTGCTGACTTACCTTGAAAACAATGATCTCCTCCGTGACCGTCAATATGGCTTTCGCTGGGGGTGGTCAACTGGCGATCTTCTTGTGTAAGTCACGCACTGCTGGGGCGAGGCCATCGAGAAATACGGCGAAGCACTTGCTGTATCGCTTGATATCTCGAAGGCCTTTGATAGAGTCTGGCACGCTGGTTAACTCAGCAAGCTTCCTGCTTATGGCATCCCAGCTGATTTCTGTAGCTGGATATCAGACTTCCTTAGTGGACGGTCGATCAGAATAGGCATTGACGGCTGCTCTTCCGACCTTATGCCTATTGATGCCGGAGTTCCTCAGGGGTCTGTTCTCTCTGCAACTCTTTTCCTGCTACACATCAATGACCTACTTCAGTCTGGTATTGTTGGGCACGCAGATGAAAGTACAGTTTCAGAGAGATACCTTGTCCTCCTACTTTTCGGGGTACATCTGTTCCTGTAACTGATCGGCTCGAGCTCCTAGGCATGGAGTTGACATCATGTCTCAACTTCGGCGCAACCATCAAGTACAAAGCCCAAACTGCGGCCAAGAAACTGGGCATCCTAAATAGGGTGAAGCGATACTTTACGTCTGATCCGCTTTTAACTCTCTACAAAGCGCAAGTCCGATCCTGCATGGAATACTGCAGCCACCTTTGGGATGGCTCAGCTAAATACCAACTTGCCGCGCTTGACTCGGTGGAACGCAGAGCTAAGAGGCTCATTGGCGACGTAAGACTGGTGGATTCCAAGCTTCACAGCTTGGCTCATCGCTGCAAGGTTGCCTGCTTGTCGGTCATCTACAGATTACACTTCGGTGACTGTGCTCAAGAATTCCACGACCTCATTCCGCCTGCCCCCTTCTACCATCGGACATCTAGACGCATTGCAGCTTACCATCCTTACCTAGTTGCTATTCCACCAATTCGCACTAAGCGTTTCCAAATGTCTTTTGTGATGCACACAGCAAAGGAGTGAAACTCTCTGCCTGCGTCGGTGTTTCCGAACGCAAACAACCCCGATCTCTTCAAAGTGATAGTGAACAGCCTTCTTCTGGGTAAGCTCGCTCCATCGTCGACTTTGGCTCTGTCATCTCTGACATAGACTAGAGTCAAGAGCAAACCTATCTCAAAAAAAAAAGAACCTCGCTGCGGTTGTCGCAACCCAGCGCTGGGCACGCCAAAATTGCAGCATTAAGTCCCCTCTTTGAGCAATGGCTGGAGAAGCGCCAGGGTATTCTCACCTTCCGCGTGACGCAGCTCCTCACCGGACACGGGTGCTTCGGGAGGCACCTGTTCCAGATAAGGCGGGAGGAAACGCCAGGGTGTCACCACTGTGTGGATCGCCCGGAGGACACGGTGGAGCATACGGTGGAGGCCTGCCCGGCTTGGGCGGAGCACCGCCGTGTCCTTGTGGAAGCGATCGGAGCTGGCAATCTCTTGCGTCCGGCCCTGGTCCAGGCAATGGTACAGAGCGAGAGTAAATGGGAAGCTATCACCTACTTCTGTGAGGCAATAATGCTCGCGAAGGAGGAGGCGGGAACGCGTGAGGGAGAGGCAAGCTTTAGGCCCTCACGCCCCTAGTCGCCGCAGGAGATACCCTGGGCGTTGGGAATTGGTAGCCGATTCCCGGCCACCGTAGGCGCGGGCTTGCGGACGGCGAGCAATGGGTAGCTCACCGTCCGGTAAGGACCAGGCCCGAAACGACGGCGCGTTGTGTTCCACGTGCGCCTCAAAGAGATATCAGCACTACTGACCGGGTCCGCTAGGGCCAATGCCAGCTAGGGTTGCGGGATGTTCGAAAGAGTTACCGTGGCCCCGGCACAGGCAACTGAAGAAACACGGGTGGGTTTTAGTCAGTAAAAGTCTGACATGTCCTCCCACTCTGCCCAGAGCGGGAGAAGTCATTTGATGATTTCCCATCCAAAAAAAGGGGGGAACAGAGTAACAGAAGCGCGCACATACATTTTTGAATCTTTCAATCGGTAATCCAGCAAGCGTGGGCCGTAAACCATATCAGCGTAGTTTAATTTAGACAGAACAAGGTTTCGACTAGCTGTTCACGAAGCTTTTCAGACAAGAAAGGCCTCATTTAGTAAAACAGTTTCAGACAATAGAAGCAGTTACTTATGGAGTTAGCAACATGTTTTTCAAATCTAAGGCTATTGCCAATAGATAACCCAAAATTCTGCGCCTCATTGACATGGTCAATAGGCTCACCCATTAGTGTTAAGGCTTTAAGGTATCTTCCTCAACTGCTGCCTCGTACCAAACAACATATACTTGACTTTCAATGGGTTCATTGCAAAACAATTCTCATCTGACTAGGCGGCGATAATTTCTAGGTCGTTGTTTAGGTCTCTAACCTGCCTTTCACCACTTGGAAACCACTTCCAAGAAAGGCAGACATTTTGGGGGACTGTCGGAAATAAATTATTTCGATTTCTTTTACATTTATTTACAGATGTTTGCAACAATATTAGTTATCGTCGTTCAAATGTATTTTATTAATTAACTGTTAAAGGCACTTTTCCAATGTTCATGACTACATTTTAATGCCGTATTTATTTTCCCTGGAGGTAAAGGGAGGTTTGAGAACAATAAAAGAACCCACGCCTCTACCTAACGAATAATATTGGAAACACAATATTACTTTCTAACATACATTTTTACTTGGGAAAATTCTTAAGGATACCTTCCGTCTAAGGATTTAAATAAAGATTTAATTTCTAACGAAGCCAACATAATTTTCCTAACAAGTTAAGTAGGTTTATATGTATTTTCACTCAACAAGAAAAGCCATTGTTCGAATTCTTCATCAAATATTTAACTTAGATTATATTATCGAGCTGGAGATCGCTACTAAATAAATTATTAATAAAAACTGGAAATGATATTATTTTCGTATTATATTGTGATGTTAAGTAAATAATACCCCTCCTCCCCCCTCTTATTCCATGTACTACGATTACTCGCGGCTGGGAATAAATAATGTACCTGTTACCTACTAATAATATATTATTGGAAAAATTCTGTAAATAATAAAAAAATATTATAATAATACCATTTATTTCAGGCGACACAGGCCCATAGAAGAATACCTTAACCTAAACATACATAATTTTATTATCAAACACTTATGTTAGTAAATAAGGCTTAAAACTATGTTAGTAGCGCTTTGCACTAGGTTGACTTTGTGCTGTCCTGTGAAAAGTCTTCTTCCATGACGAGGGGCAGATAACAGTTTGGTACACGCACGACGAACGCCATGAAGTTGACCTTCCTGTGCAATTCCAGTAACTGCACCCTCGGCGTATATCTCATCTTCTGGCGCACGTATTCCACGATGGCGTCCACCTTAGTGGTGTAGTGCAGGCGGGAGATCTACACCGGTGAGTTCGGCTTTGCGGCACGCAGGCTCACTTCAGGCACCTTAGGAGCTTTGCCGCAGCGGTGCTTTTTCGTTTGCGCTCGGCGCTTCCTCCTTTGCACCATTACGAAACCGTCATCATTATCAGCCCTATTCGGCGCCTTTTCTGGCATGGGCTTGATACTTGGAGTGCCAGGGGCACTCGCGGTGACGCTAGCGAAATCCCTTTGTAAGGGTTTCGCCAGGGCTGCAGACCCTGGCAGCGGGATGGGGCGAGGGGCTCGCGCGGCACTGCGTGGAAGAGTCGCGGTGACAAGCACGGGGCTGCGGGGCACGCCGTCCGGGCGCTCTGCAAGCTCAGCAATCGACGGATGCGCTGGTGACGAAACGGTTGACGCTGAATTCGACGACGATATATCGAGGCCGGCTCCGCTACATGTGTTTACGTTTGACGCATCGACAGGTGACCTAATTACCGCCACACAGTTGCGCAACTCGCTAACTTCTTTGCGAAAATCTGTGACGGTGTTTTGGGATACATCTAATTTCGTTAACACATCCGCGAGGCGGGCCTTCAGAAGGCTCGTTACATCGACGTGGTCGAAAGTGACGGGAGGAAGCTTGTGTAGCTCCTTCGCCACAAACGTCGGCACGTCGTCAGGGTCGGTCTCCTTGAACAGCGTGATTATATCCTGCAGGTTCCTCTTAGTCCCGTCACGTCGGCGGGACACCATCTGGTGGCGCAAAAACGGCGGCAATTCGAAAAATGAAATGCTGGCGAAATGTGGGTGTACTATAGGTACACCTCTGCCTAACCCATCGGGGAAACAAGGCGTGATGTTACGGTATGTAAACTTAAATAAAATTTAAATAAATAATTGAAAATGAATTAATATTAAAATGAACTAAATACATTTAAATTCAAAAATTCATCAGGCTATACGCAGCCTGATGAGCCTTCCCACCGCTGCCGTTACCAGTAGGATATCATACGGCTCTGTCAGAAACATATCTTTGAAGTGGGACAATTATTCGCGACTTATAATTCGTATTATTATTCCTTCGAGAGGACAAGACGTCGTTGCCGTAAACCTCTTGGAACTTTTGCTACGAAATGACAATGCCAGATCCTGCCCCACCCTTACATTAATTTCCAAGAAATGTAAATTTATCAAAATTATCGCATGAAAATAGAACCCTTGGTTACTTAACTATTATTCTTTTAATGATGCGGCTAAAAAAGTAATGATAAAAGGAATTTAAAAACCCGAGGTTCATTTCCTGTTTATATCGATCGCGACTATCTGCGTTACTTAGTACGTATACACGTGGAACCAAACGAGTTATTTCATAAAAAAATAACATCTATTAATGTATTATGAATGGATTTTAATATGGATTTGGTTTAAATACACATAGTTCATAAAAATAATGTTTTTTTAATAATATATATTATTAAGAATGTATATTCTCATCATTATTTCGCATTTGAGCCCTAGTAGGTGATTAGGTGTAATGAAACGTCATTGACGTGATTAGCTATGTCAAAAAGTCATTCATTGACATTCGCTCTGTTCTGTTTGCATTGTTGTTTTTTAAGCTCCATAATCTCTCTGCGATCATATTACTGTTATATTTTCACGACGATTTTCGCTTTTGTACACGGACTCGCTCTCGCCTACTCGCCGACTTTGTGCTATTTACTACGGATTCTGACCATTGCTTTCGACTTGGTTAACGATGTTGAGGTGCTTAAATTGGCACTTGTGCGTCGACAGCATGCAAAGACATGTTGTGTCTTCATTACAACCTGCACTGCAAACACTTCTCGTAAAATGGAAATCGTTGCAACAGGTATGTAGGTACTACGTACTACTATGTAGGTACTACGTACTACTATGTAGGTACTACAATTATGTCCTGAGTCAAAAGTATTACTAAGGTTGATGACGGTTTTATGTCATTCCTTCCCTTAATAGCCAAACATCCTAGGATAGCGTTGTAACAATATACAGCACTTATTTAATTATTTCTACAATTATAACTGCAATTAACCTAAACTAAGGTACCTAACCTAAATGTAATAATTGTTCTTAGATTTAAACAGAAACCGCCAAATCTAAAGACTTATAAACGTGTTTTTAGTTATCACTAATAAAGCAGCAATAGAATGCTACATTTGGCATACTTGTAAACCAACATTTATTTGATGGGTCAAAGCTCTATAGAGTCTCTGGCATTGTCCTTTATTTTTAACTATTTACATAACATAACATCATGCCTTGTTTCCCCAAAGGATTAGGCAGAGGTGTACCTATACAGCCACATTTCGCCAGTTATGTTTAAGTCCCATGAACTACGAGTATTTATTTCATTTTAATTTAATTTCATTTATTTTCAATTATTTATTTAGATTTAATGAATGCATTAATTGATCGCGTCATGACTAACATAATTTTAAGATATAATCCTAACAAATTATGGAAAATTACTTTGTCTGAATTAAATGAATTTTATTTATTTATTTACAACGATTGGCCCCTGTGTATTCCCTGTTAATTTCAAACTGCATTTTTACTCTAGATTTTCAGGACGTTTCCCTTATATTATATGGTGTCTCAGATTTACTCCCCAGTGTGCATGACATTGAAAATGTCAAATAAGCTGCTTGAACCCAGATACTTGAACCAGAATTCTGATTCGTTCATTAACCTCGAACCTTTTGTCTACTCCGACATATTTTGGATGAAAATCACAGAACTGAAATTCAACAGAAGTGGCAAAAGTCTCCCAGGAACATATGTAGGTATTAATATATTCAAAGCCATATTCCCGATATTCCGTAACACGGTTGTTCACAAGAGCACTCGACACATCCTGGCCTACATTTGTTATCCCACTTCGGATCTGTGTTCTGAGAACACTTTATAGCTCCGCTCGTGTTTACAATACGGGGAAAGTTATTTCTATGGATGTGAGTATTACGGCAGATAATCTCTTTACGATGATATTTCATGAAAATTCTCTTTTAGTTAAGCTTAAAGAGAATATCTCGTGTCGACACAAAGGAGAAGAGAGTAGACGTATTATATACGTGATCCGAACCTAACTTCATAGAGTCCGTAGATAACAATTTCACAATGCCTGAAGATGGTGTTATCAAATGACAAAAGTCTAATAATAATAATAATAACCCCATTGCCGTATATCTACGTTGACGTCGTGGTGGGGCTTGCGCGCTCCGAACTCTAGGTCTGTGCCGGTAGAGGTTACCTTGTCGGAACTGGTCTAGGGTGAGGAGCCAGACCAAGAGAGATACAGAAACCCGTAGGGCAGCATGTGGCGAGCTGCTGGGCAGTAGCGACCCCACGGACCCTATCTCCCGGGAGAAGTTATGTTCCTCATCTCTGGCTTGCCTTTATTGGCCGGCTGGAGTGAACACTGACGAGAACTGACCTCCCACCTCATTCTTGCCTTTATTGGCCGGCTTGAGTGGAGATTTGCTAGAGCAAACGTGCTCGGAGGAAGGAAGTAGTCCAGTAAGATGCTGGTAGGGATCTTGACCGTACTTCCGGGATTGTCCTGATAGCCGTGGAATACCTCTCCACTCCTCTTAAGCACCTCAAGACATGTTGTCCCCTTGTCGCTACGATACTATGTGCTAGCGACCGTTTTCGGGGACCCATTATTGAGTGTGCAAGTCACCCCCTGCCATTTTATCCGTCTATTGTATTTATAAAACATTGATCAGGCAGGGGCCTTAGTCCTTCCATAGTTTTGGGTAACCAGTCCACTTTACCCACTCAAACCCATAGTCCAATATCTTTTTTTTCATATCCTGCAATAATCCTACACCAGGGTTGTCCTTGGGTGCACCTGCATAGTGCATACAGGGATAATCGTCGGTTGGTGCCTCATTTCATTAAAAGCGTCTAACGGGCCTCTGCGAGTTGGCTTCGGCCCCTCATATGCCTTCCAAAGGTCCGGGACCCTAGGGTCCCGAGAAATACCAAATAATAATAATAATAATAACCTCACCGCCGTATCTCTACGTTGACGTCGTGGTGGGACTTGCGCGCTCCGAACTCTAGGTCTGTGCCGGTAGAGTTTACTTTGCCGGAACAGGTCTAGGATGAGGAGCCAAGAGACCAAGAGAGATACAGAAACTCGCAGGACAGCATGTGGCGAGCTGTTGGGTAGTAGCGACCCCACGTACCCAAAACTCAAAGAAGAACCGGGAGAAGTCATGTTCCTCATCTCTGACTTGCCATTATGCCGTTTTTTGTTTTTTTTTCTTGCCAGCTGGAGTGAACACTGACGAAGAACTGACCTCCCACGACATTCTTGCCATAATTGGTCGGCATGAGTAGAGATTCTTAAGAGCAAACTTGCTCGGAGGAAGGAAGTATTCCAGTAAGATGCTGGTAGGAATACCTCTCCATTTCTCTTAAGCACCTCAGGACATGTTGCCCCCTTGACGCTACGACACTATGTTCTAGCGACCGTTTCTGGGGGCCCATTGTTGAGTGTGCAAGTCATCCCCTGTCATTTTATCCGTGTATTGTATTTATAAAACATTGGTCAGGCAGGGGCCATAGTCCTTCCATAGTTTTAGATAACCAGTCTACTTTAGCCACCCAAACCCATAGCCCAATAATTATTTTTGTTTCCATATCCTGCAATAGTCCTACACCAACCGGGGGTTGTCCTTGGGTGCACTTGCATAGTGCGTACACGGATAATCGTCAGTTGGTGCATCATTTTCATTGAAAGCGTCTAACGGGCCTCTGCGAGTTGGCTTCGACCCCTCGTACTCCTTCCAAAGGTCCGGGACCCCAGGGTCTCGAGGAATGTCAAAGATGAAAAAAATAACAATAAGACATTTATTTCAGACGTAGTCCATATACTGTTAGTATCACAAAAAACCTTATAAAACGATGTTTCATAGATAGTACATACAAATACAAAGCCATAGAAATCACAAAGTGGCATTACACAAGGAGTGCCAGTTTATGCCAAGCCCTGGACGCAACCACCCGCAATGTGTAGTCGCATCCAGTGCCGCTATACCGGTGAGTCCCAGCGGCCCACGAACACGCTCAGAAAGCTGTTCGAGCTGGCCCGCATGCGCTTCATAATAGACGCACAACGCTTCCGCATGATGGCATGAACACCATCCACGCTTTTCACTGCAAACATTGTTGAAGCGCTGCAGTGGCGCGGTAGCCCGAACAGCACCCTGAACGCGTTATTATACTGTACTCGCAGAGCACTGTATGTGTGTACTTAGTCCACCGGCTGCAGGTGTAACAAGATTGACAGAAGGCCTTAAATAATGTCAATTTGACTTGCGCGGTACACCGTGCAAACTTGCGGGCCAGCATGTTACAGCGCACAGACAGCGCTCTGCGCTCCCTCTCCAAATCAATGGTGTCACATAAGTCCTCAGAGATCCAGTGACCCAGATATTTAAAATTAGATACTCTGTTTAGGCTGGCACCGCAAAGATTACAGGGAGGCACATTAGCGAAGGATTTTTTACCAGCCTTAAACACCATCACTTCATTCTTCTTCACATTATATCTGAGTCCATGGGTTCGTGCATACTTTTCACAAATAGCTAGCAGTCTGCGCATGGCACTGAGCGACGGGCTCAGCAGCACCATGTCGTCCGCGTAGCTGATATTATTGACGCACTGACCAACTACATGGCACCCTATGCTTGTTCTGCTGAGCTCGCCGATCCTCATTCATGTATAAGTTACAGAGATGAGGAGAGGTTAACCCCCCCTGCCTTACCCCGCACTCCAACCCATACACGTCTGAGTGTGGGCCTGCCCACCGCACAACATTCCTTTGACTTGAGTACCAATATCTCAACATGCAACAACATCACGTGGCACATCTGTTTCATTTTTCATCTTTTGGCACAATACATCATATGATACCAAATCGAATGCCCTGGACAAGTCCAGGTAATAGGCATAAACTGGCGTATTCCTGACTGTATAATAATACTGCACAGTCTGCTTGAGGCATAGGATGGCACTCTCGGTCGAATGCCAGGTCTAAATCCAAATTGAGCATCATGAAGTTCTATGTGCTTATCCAGGTGTTTGTCAAGCAGACTGTCCAGCACTTTTGCTATCACAGTAGCCAGCGAGATAGGTCTGTAGTGTGTGGTGCGTAATAAATGTGCGAATCCTCCAAAAATATAAAACCAGGCAAAATTGTACAAAGATGCAAAAATTTCAATGGCAGTGAGCCGCTATAAATAAGGCAACAAAGCAAGGATTGTGTTCTATTACAGTATAGTGCGACATCTAGGGCCTATCGTCACGATTTGTGAATTATTTGACAGTGAAGGTCGTCAGTGAAGATCGTAGTTTCAAAATCCTCAGTTATCAGAGCAGTCTACAATATCATGCTATCGTCGCTCCACACTTCTGTAACAACACCACGCTCTCCGCTCAGCTAGGAGGGTATCGTTACAAGTTCTTGCTCCAACTTGCTCCAACGATTGCTTTTATTGCCCGAGCTTTGTTATAAGATTGTCTCGATGTAACAAGTATACTTGTTTTTAAGTTTTTACTTCTGGAAAGATTTTATAGCAGTATCGCTGTAGCCCGCGACTGTGTTTGCTTGAAAACTTTTAAAACCCGTTTATCTAACTCAGGGTTGTGAAAAAATTTATCTTTGTGCTCAAAGCTATGTTCTTAAAAGGCTGTAGACATGCTTGTCTACAGCCTCTTAGGAATATAGCTACTCCATATTTCCATCTTAGGCAGTGAATTGTCGGACAGACATTCTATCTTTGTGCTGCTTTGTAATGATGAGATAAAGTAACCTTCAGATCTTAAATAAAGACACTATCAAGTCTTAAACATGTTATCAACATCTAAGCCAACCTAAATATTCTAAAGTAAAGGTAAAATTTTGC
Source organism: Fissipunctia ypsillon (assembly GCA_947568875.1). NCBI lineage: Eukaryota > Metazoa > Arthropoda > Insecta > Lepidoptera > Noctuidae > Fissipunctia > Fissipunctia ypsillon. The sequence goes on from OX387662.1 coordinate 880,166, forward strand.
TGCATTATACCAAAATGAGGACAACTTAGTTAGCCCATACTTCATCGTTTCTGTAGAGCTAAGACGCGTCCCGCATAATTAATCCCTGTGCCACGTTCTACACAAATGCAAGAGCGCAGGCTTGCGCTGTGTGCACCAAATATGCATATATTTAAACAAACGTAACTCCAAAACGTTCTTCATGCATACCATTGAATGTGAGTCCTCACTAATTGCGACTTTCTCTTGTCAAAATCCATTCAAAACTCCATATATGGAACTCCGAGATAAATTCAACTGTTTGTTCATAATAGTAAGGTTGATTTAAGCTTGATGTGAAAGATTGAAGATTCCCAGATTGCAATGTAACAGCAATATCCAAGATTCGGCTGGAGCGGTGCAGCTTACAAAGTGGCGGGTTCGATTCCCGGGAGAAATTTGAGCACTGATACCGATGTTTGTTGGCTTCCAAATAACACGCTTTGGCTCAACATTGAAAGCCTGCCCAGGGGAGGAAGAGTTGCATTTGGGTTAAGAACACTGCGGATACTGTATAGACTGGTGGCCTTGTTCGACAATTACAGAATCGATGTATCGAGCGTGCTCTTGGGTACTTTAGTGGTGAAAGTGGCCTTGTGAATTTGGGGTATGCTTCTGTTTCAAAGGGGACTATGTAAACAGTATTATTAGGATTCAGTTACAAAACGGATATCTACATTCATGTTCACGTCTCAAGCGTTTATGAAGCTGTAGCAATCCACTGTTGGTAAAAAATCTCACCCATCTTTCAGTGTGGACTGATTTACTTCTTTTGCGCTCGAAAAGTTTTGTATTTCAAAGACAAACAATGGCAGTGACGTTAGGCTAACGATTGTTTGACCTACTGAGAGATTGTTGAATTCAAAGGATTTCAATCGGTAGCAGTCTTACTTAAATCTTTCTTTATATAGGGTAAGGCGAGGATAGGTGCCCCACTTTTTGATACGGAGCTACGAGTATAACTTATTAAATGGTACCCCTTTTGTTTGTACATAAGTTTCGTAGATTGTGAGGAAATGATGTCGTTTTTACCCTCTAAAAAGTAGGATAGATGCCTACCGTAAGAGACAGAACACTCGTAGTAAAAATGGTTCAAGGGATAGATGCCTCCGAGGGGTATTCCGTAAGTTCTGGCTATTTCATTTACACCTTTCTCATTTTTGGTCATTTCTTGGAAAGCCTCTTGCAAGCTTTCTTCAGTCCAACTAATATGATGGGGAGCTACGCCTGGTTTTCTTTTATATTTTTGAGGCATTTCTTCCACCTGCGATATGAATACATTAACTGAAATAGTAAGAGATAGATGCCCCTGATCTATGCCTATAGCAGATGGACAGCTATACTTTTAGGACAGGATAGATGGTTTTTTAAATTAAAAATGAGATAAAAAGAAAACTATAAAGCATTATTCAGTGTACTTCAAACTGTAATGCTGTAATACTGTTCGTCAGACGCGAATCTCTAAGGGAATTGTTTAAAAAAATTAACATCATGACGGTACCTTGCCAATATATTATATGAAAACATTATAAATATATGTTAGAAAAAAACTACATCTTTTTAGTAACATAAGTGACTGCCATAATTTAACACTAGAAATAGGAGCAAATTAGATCAACCACGTTTCAGATTGTCTAAGGTACACACTTCTTTTATGGGGTATAGTGTAAAATGTTATAATAAGATACCTCTCGATATTTTTCAACTAAATGAGAAGCAATTTAAAGCATACATTAAACGCACACTATGTAGACAAGCATATTATAAGTTGGATGATTATATCGTAGATAAAAATGCTTGGCTAAATGCTGGTCCTGCTCCACAGCCATTTGGGCTTTGTTAAAATTTTGTTTTTGAAAGAAATGCGTCCCTTTTTTTGACATTATGACCTTATTGTTTACTTTTAATTTGTATTTCATCAAGTTTTAGATGTTGAATAGGTTCATTAGGTAGGATTTTGTTTGCTTTTAGTAGTAAGATTTTATTAATCTTTTAAATACAATCATTGCAAACTATAGTTTTGTATAAATTAGAAGCATTTTTTTAATTTTGTAAATGTGAGTACCATGGAGCTGTTTTATGTTATGATGTAGGTATGTTGACTTGAAAGAGTATGGCAGTTGAGAGTATGTCATGCTCACTTAAATGTCTCGCTGATGGTGGCGCGTGTGTTGGATCATTCGGTTCCCTACAAAATGGTTGAACTGGATGGTGCTGATCCACGCGTCATGTTCGTGAACGATCGTTCGGACGCCGTCAGTGGAGACTGGTCGTCTCTTAACTGCCAGGGCTTATTTTTAGTCTGATATTTTGAATGGGTTTTAATTATTTATTTTTTACGTTGTTCTCACATATAGAAACAACAAGAACAATGTACCCGGGATTTTGTAATAATTTTGATTTAAAAGAGTGTCCATGGAGTTTCTTGCCCATTCTTCTCCATAGAGATCTACGTTTTGAAATGGGCTTCAATTTTCTGATTAACTGACCGACTCTTTGACAGTTCAAAAGTGCCTGTAATTGGTTTAATTGAAATAAATGCATTGAGTTTGAGTTTGAATATCAGGAAATAAATAAATTTAAAAAAATATAATTTATAATGGAATGAAAAGTTATTCGATAGTTAGTACTTACGATTATATTTCGATTTTAAATCAGAATGTGAGGGGCATAAAAACGAAGTCACATGAAATCCGAAAGTCAATTTTAAGTTCTGGCTACGACATTTAATATGTCTGACAGAAACTCGGTTAGATGACTCGTTCTTATCCTCTGAATACTTTGATCAAAGATACACTGTTGTCCGCCGTGATCGTAGTGTACAGTTTAAAGATTTGTACTCTAAAAGTTATGGTGGTTGGGATATTGGTAGCTATTAGTAATAAATATAATTTTGTTCATAAAACTGAGTGGCAAACCTCCGCTGAGGATGTGTGGTAGTGGTGTGGTGTGGCTGGTGGCGTCTGTATGAATATTTGTGTTGTTTATTTACCGTCTTATATACCTTGCCATAACTTTTTTCAATTCTTGGCCAGGGATGAAGAAATTTACTTGCGTTATATGGATTGCACCACTTTGATTATTGGTGATTTTAATCTTCCTAATTTGAAATTGTTTCACTCTAATGATCCCTTTCTAGGAATTAATGACCCTAAGTCTTTAGCGTTTAGGGACTCTCTAATAACGTCTGCAATGTAAATAATAATATCCTAGACCTCTTCTTGGTGGATGAGAACTCCAGTTTCTCTGTTTCTTCCGTACCCCCATCATTAAACCATATAAACATCATCCGCCTCTAGAAGTAGCCCTTACAAAAACTTAAATTTCTAATTTAAATTATAATATTTTACAGTCTAAACATATTTTCATTAAAACAGACTATGAGGCATATGTTCGTGATCTACGTAAAGTGAATTGGAAGGATTATTGTCATTTGAGTTGTAATGATTATGTTCTGAAATTTTATAATATTCTATGGGATAACATAGATAAATACACTCCGAACGGGTAAACCTAAGAATCATTGTTATCCAGTTTGGTTCTCAGCTTCGTTAATTAAACTTCTTAAAGAAAAACATAAATACAAGACTCGGTTCAAACGGTATAAACACCTTCGGGACTACGATACTTTTATTACCCTACGGATGCGAGCGGGGAGAGCTATGGATAACTGTTTTAAAAATTATATAGAAAGGATTGAGAGTGAATTAAAAACAAATGTAAAAGCTTTTTGGCGTTACACTAAGTCTAAAAAATCTTTCAGAGGCGTCCCAGACCAAGTTTCTTGGGGTGATCATATTGGTGAGGGTAGTAGTGGTGTGGCTGATTTATTTGCAGATTATTTTGCATCTGTGTACGATGTTAATCAACAGCCTACTAACTTATCTCCGGGTTGCTCCTCGTCTAATTACAGTATGTTTTCCATTAGCATTACTGAAAACTGTAACTGTAACTGTGTATTGATGTAAGAGTTAGCATCAAAAAGTTAGATCTTAATAAAGGAGCGGGTCCTGATGGACTCTCTCCTATTTTTATTTGTCTCTGCATTGATGTTCTTGTTATATCACTACAGATCATATACAATAAATCCCCTATGGAAGGTACATTTCCTGATTTATGGAAAATATCACCCATATATAAATCTGGTAGTATTAATGACGTAACTAACTACAGATCAATCTCTATTATATCACAATTGGCAAAGATCTTTGAGGGTCTCATATACAATGTAGTTTATTCCCACCTTCATCATATAATTAGTTCGAAGCAACATGGTTTTGTGTCTAACCGTTCTACTATGTCTAATTTACTTATTTAGACTACTTTTATTAATAACACCTTTGAGGCTAGGGGTCAGGTTGATGCTGTTTACATAGATTTTGCAAAAGCCTTCGATCGCGTTGATCACTCAATTCTTTCTATGAAGTTGAATTGCGCTGGTATTCATGGCTCTCTGTTGCGGTGGTTCGAGAGTTATTTAATTAATCTTTCTCAAATAGTTGCCTTGGCGGGTTATAAATCTGTACCTTTTTCTCCTGGCTCTAGTGTTCCGCAGGGCTCTAAGTTGGGCCCTTTGCTTTTTTTGGTATTTTTGAATGACCTTTTAGTTTTAATAAATTGCAGTTGTTTAGCTTACTCACGATTTATAAATATACTGTAGAATATCGGACGGTGTGAGTGATTGTGCGAAACTTTAAAAAGATCTTGATGTCCTTCAACAATGGTGTTTGAACAACAGAACGACGCTCAATGTTAAAAAATGCCAGACTATTACATTCACGAATAAAGTGAATTACATTAAATTTGATTATCATATTGATGGATCAGTACTGAGCAGAGTGTCGGTCATTTGTGACCTGGGGGTACTCTTCCATACGTCCCTATCTTTCCGCGATCATATAGACATATAGTGACTAAGGCTAATGGAATGCTCGGCTTTATTATCTGTATGTCGAAACCTTTTTATAATTATGGTAGCATTATTTTACTTTACAACGCACTAGTGAGGAGCTCCTTGGAATATTGTTCCACTATTAGATCCCCTATTATTCAAGTCATACTAACAATGTTGAGTCTGTTGAGGCCCGTTTTGTTAGGTATTTATGTATGAAGAATTGGATCCGTAAGGCTATACCTGATTACAAAGACAGGTTAAGGCACTTTAAAATGATTAGCTTGAAAGTAAGACGTAATCATTCTGAATGACTAATACTACATAACATTTCCATAAACGGTTCTATGGATGCACATCTGGTATGCTACGAGTACTTTAGGTCTAGCCAATGTAGTAAGCGTCATCATCGTATTTTTGAATTGCCTACCTTCACATTAAATACCACATTTAATAGCCCACTAACACGTATGACAAGGCAATATAATGAAAGGGCCAACTTGACAGATTACCCTATTGATGTTTTCGCCATGAGTTTCGCTTCATACAGACGTTCTCTATTTAAACAGTGCGAAGAGTGCACGTCTATGTAGCCCAAATTGGTTTGTTTTGTAGTGTTCTATATTAGGGGTCACTTTTTATTGTTCTCCTTTGTCTCTAATATTGGTATCATTTCAATGTCATGCATGCCTGTTATTTGCATGGTTACTGAAATGCTAATTTTATGTGTTATTTAATTTGAATAGTAAGTGACTGTACTGTTGGTGTGCTTATTATAAATAAATAAATAATTTCAATGCTTGCTAAGTCTCGCCGCGGAAGATTTTGACACTCACGGGAGAAACACATGCGCTCTCCCCTACGGTCGGCGTTGCACAAGGGGGTCTGCGGGGGAGCGTTTCCTATAGTACGATTTTGGTCCACGATATTTCTAACATCGATTATTCAAAGTCGCGGCACATATCCCATTAGCGCATCTATCCTGAACTTAATAGTAATAAATAAAAAAGCTTTATTAATTCCACACAATTGAAAATAATTAAAATTATTAATAACATTAAATGAAAAATACATTCAACAAATAAAATTTAAAATTTAAATTAAATTATGCATTCAAATGAATTAATTGATTAATTTCGATTAAAATAAAATAACATAAGTGTATGAACCCTCTTCGGGTAAAAGCCTCCTCCAAAATCCTAGACTTCCCCTACCCCTACTTAAGCCCGTCGTCTTACCCAAGCAGAGGATACCCTCTCGTAACATACCAAGTACCATAGAAAGTAAAGGATACCCTTTACTTTGCGACTTATTCACAAAGAAAGGTATCAAATCATAAATCCCTGCTGATACCTACTTAAGAGAATACAGCCGTAATGGTCGTGGTATATAATTTTATTTACAAAGTCGATCAATCACAGAGGGTAGAAAGAACTACATAATTCACTCTCGCGCTCGGATTCGATTCCAGATAAAAACATTCTTATTATTCTGGATTGTGAATATGATTCATATCTCGTAGTATATAGAACAAGGCACTTTGATTACGATCTGTCTACCTCTGAGACATGTAACCTCATGTAACGCCATAGGTTGAGAAACTCGCCATCACATAGTTTTTAAGATTTTGTACCCAAAGGATGGCAAACGGGTCCCTTTTACTACACCGTTTGTTTGTCTGTCACAGGGATATCTTTTGCAACCATAATACTCAGCTTGATTACATTTTCACAGTATACTGTTACTATGATCTTTATCGTACCAATTAATAAAAAATTGTAAACAGTTTTGGTAGTACGGAAATCTTAGTGGGCGAGTCCATTTCGCATTTGTCTGGTTTATTTTTATTTTTATTGCATTTGAAGTTTTGGTCTCACCGTCTGTTTTATTTTCGAAGAAATTCATTTCTACCGTCATATTTCCTTGTAATGAAAACTGGGCCATTTCACCAAAAAGACCGTTTGAATAGCAGGTATGCGTGTTTAACTTAGGTATACGGCAACACTTTCCCCTTTATTCTCGTCCTACAAAAGGTTACCGTAGAATATAATAATGATATTATAATTAAAGCGAACGTGCTCTCCCTTTCGCCTTATTCCGTATTGAAGGGATCCATTTTAAATTCATTGGCAATTTGTGCGTTAATTACGGCCAAATGTGTAAGCCTCCGCTTGATGAAAATAACCTAAATAAATTAATGTTTTAACACTACAGATGCAGCCAATAACATTTTGAGTGTAGGAATTGGAAACTGATTCGTTTGTGCGTGTAATTGAGAACAGTATACTGACGCATTTGAATCCAGTTTTATGTACCTACAAGGGCTATTTAAAAAAAAAGTTAATTTTCCTACTTTCGTTCCACGAACATAACACAGACTTGATAAATTAGAAAGGAATCGCTTTAAATTCCAATAAATGTATATGAATATATCCACTTACCCCTTGACCTTTTCATCAGGCTTTGCTTCTTTGTCTGATTCACAAAATATAATTATGCTCATTAGCCTGTGCTAATGTCATTCAACGTTGTAACGCTATCAGAGGTAACACTGCCAGCTGTGTTGGCTGGAATTGGCAGCCGATTCCCGGCCACCGTAGGCGCGGGCTTGCGGGCGGTAAGGACCAGGCCCGAGTCGACGGCGCGTTGTGTTCCACGCGCGCCTCAAAGAAGTCATTTGATGATTTCTCATCCACAAAAAAAAAAAAAAAGCTATGTTGGCTGTGTTGGCTGTGTTGGCTATGTTGGCTGTGTTGGCTGTGTTGGCTGTGTTGGCTCTGTTGGCTGTGTTGGCTATGTTGGCTGTGTTGGCTATGCTGGCTGTGTTGGTTGTGTTGGCTGTGTTGGCTATGTTGGCTGTGTTGGCTGTGTTGGCTGTGTTGGCTGTGTAGGCTATGTTGGCTATGTTGGCTTTGTTGGCTGTGTTGGCTGTGTTGGCTGTGTTGGCTGTGTTGACTGTGTTGGCTGTGTTGGCTGTGTTGGCTATGTTGGCTGTGTTGGCTGTGTTGGCTATGTTGGCTGTGTTGGCTGTGTTGGTTGTGTTGGCTGTGTTGGCTATGATGGCTGTGTTGGCTGTGTTGGCTATGTTGGCTGTGTTGGCTGTGTTGGCTGTGTTGGCTGTGTTGGCTATGTTGGCTGTGTTGGCTGTGTTGGCTATGTTGGCTGTGTTGGCTATGTTGGCTGTGTTGGCTGTGTTGGCTGTGTTGGCTGTGTTGGCTGTGTTGGCTATGTTGGCTGTGTTGGCTGTGTTGGCTATGTTGGCTATGTTGACTGTGTTGGCTATGTTGGCTATGTTGGCTGTGTTGGCTGTGTTGGCAGCGATGTGAATGAATATTTTCACAATAAAGCTGTTTCTTTCACTTCTTTCTTTCAGCCGGAATCATAAAAAAAGGTTTGCGACGAACTTACATTATTTTGAAACAACAAGAACTAGCGTCCGTTTACCTTTCATTCGCATTTATTTGCTCTGTCTTTGTTTGGGACTATAGCTGTAAGTATACAAGGCATATTTATGCGGTATTTACATAAATATGTCTTTTACATCAGATATTTATGTAAATCATGCTTGCGAGACAGACATCTAGATAAGATACGTAGCTTTTTACTCAAATCTGGCTTAGCTGAATGGACATATTTGTGTAAATGTTTATTCACGGAATCTGATTTTGAAAAATGCTTGCTTTTTATTCTGATAATATTTTTTCTGCAATTTTTTTTTAATGTTTTGTTGTTTCGTAAGCTCGGCGTACACGTCCGGAATGCCTTTCAGAAACTGACACCAGAACGTTCAGAATTGCAAATTATTATTTCCTAACGTCATACAACTGCCTCGTTGGTCCAGTGGTCGCAAGCGCTACTGCTGAGCATGGTGTTATTGGGTTTTTCTATCCGGAATTTCTCAATAGTAGCCCGTAGCCTGGATTAGTGCCCGATCGATGGCAATAGGTCGCCCCTTATTACATGGGACTTAACCATAACTGGCGAAATGTGAGTGCACTATAGAGGTACACCTCTGCCCAACCCTTCGGGAACAAGGCATGATGTGTGATCATACAACTTGCTGATTTTTTCTGATACTGAATGATACAGATCAATCCGGCAGATGGCGATTGACAAGCGTTGATTGGTTGGAACCAAGGTCGTTGTTTTCCAGATTATTCACTTGCATTCGGCATTCTGGAGGTGTACGCCCGCCCTTACAAAATACAACTCATACAAGTTATGTATTCCCATCGACATGGGTGTCATAATTTTATTATTTAACACAATTTTCCTTGAACGCATTCCCGTCCATGTCTTCCCATGTTCATTCCCTCGGGGACCGGCAGCTCGTTGGGAGTAAAAAACTTTGTGTTGTTTGTTATTGGGGTACTCCCCAAGCCCCCATGACGACAAGTTTCATCTTCAAATACCGCTAGGTGGAGACAGTGACGGAGTAACAGACAGACTTTCCGATATTCACGCGTTATTCTACTGTGTTTTATTTAACTGGGTCAGTATGGAGGAATCCTTTAACAAGGGATATACAGGAAAACGTCATGTTGTCTGCAAAATGTTTGCAATGTTTGAAGTGAAAGCTTCTTTAGGCGCGTTGAGCACTTTTTTATAGGGAAAAAACTAAAGGTTTCGCGACATGCGACATGCTCCAACGAGTTTTTGTTTGTTGGTTTTAATGGATAAACTCAAAAAATACTTAACCGATTTGAAAAATTCTTTCACTTATAGAAAGCTACCTTATCAGCGAACGTTTTTTAGTTGTGCGTACTTGTAATTAATTTAAACAAAGCGCTCCACGCTGTTTGAATGAATCATTGGATGTAAAAGAAGTGACAAGTTGCATAGGCTGCATAGGTATCTCTTATTTGTTATTATTTATTTATTTAGTTAATCATGCTTGCAACTATCATTACAGGCTTAACTCTAATGCGAGAGTCTAGTTATCAACTTTAAAAATAACTTATCTAAACTTACATACCTTACAAAAGGTTGTCTATTGTTTACCCGCAGATTATATACCATAATCATCATATTCCCGAATTTCATTTAACCGAATTTCATTTTCCCGAATGTTTTGTTTGCCCTAAAAGACATATGACATACTGTTAATTGCCCGAAACTTAGATACCATAAGATACGAGTGCCATACGAATCGTTTTTCATATTTTTATGTGCCATAATAATTATCAAACATAATATTTAAAGGCCATAATGATTATTAGACATAATATTTAAACGCCATAATGATTATTAGACATAACATTTAAATGCCATAATAATTATTAGACAAATATTTAAACGCCGGGGTCGTTTGAGCGAGCGAAGCGAGCGAATAGACCTAGCCAAACCTTAAAATATTCTATACATGGTTGATGGTGGGCTTGGCCGACGGAGCCCCGCTTGTCGGGGTTCCTACTTCTGTGTGGTTTATAAAAAAATAACCACGAAGGCCACGACCTTCTAACCTAACCTATCCGAGTCGGAGTGCCCTAAAGTCCCGATTGCATCCAGTTTCTCCTGATATAACAACCGTTACATACCCAATGTCAATGGCAAATGATGTTATGGCATATGATAATTATGGCATGTGATAATTAGGGCATGTGATAATTAGGGCATGTGATAATTAGGGCATGTGATAATTAGGGCATGTGATAATTAGGGCATGTGATAATTAAGGCTTACAATGATTATGACAAATGATGTTATGATAAGTGACTTTATGGGAAACAAAGCTTCTAGCACGTGACTAATATAGCAAATAAGAGTAGGGCAAATGAATATTACGTCGTATAATATTATGGCTGTTGACTATTATGGAAAATGATATTAGGGTAAATAAAATTCGAGCAAACGGCGGTATACCCTTACAAAAAATATTATAACTTTATACCTAACATATAAGTTAATAATAACTAACTGCATATTATATAAAAAGCGCAGAATATCCAGTCTCTCATGGACTTCGTGCACCACACGGATTGTTCGGTGAGGGGTGCTTTCGCCAGGAGATTGGTTCTGGTCACGGGCACGTTTAGCAGTTGCGGGCGTCGCCGCGCCGCCTGCGCACGCACCGGTCCAACACTCCAAGTTCCAGTTGACGCAGCACTCCCAGGTTATGTGCTACGCCACGCAGTAGCTTCACTACAAACGCAGCAAGACTGAACTCCCGGCGAACCCTGAGCCTCAACTAATACAAGCCAATTTAATTTTTTTATAATGTTTAGTGTGAGATAAAAGCGTGTTTTTTAGTTTTTTTTAACTACATATTTTTTGCCACCTACTTCTGAAATAAAGTTATTTTTCTTTTTGTAGTGTTTCTTTGGAAGTCGGTTGTTTTTTTTATAAATAAGCTTTTATTTTCCACTTTTTGGTTGTGGTCAACCTACCCCACCCAAATTCGTATACCACTACTTGCTAATTAAATAAAAGTGACAGGAAGTTATTATAACATCATCAGCATACACTAAATGAACAAAATACGTGTTATTAAAGCTATCTCAAAAACAACTCATCAGGATTTGACCAAAATATGCGACCACAGAAGTATACCCTTTCAAATAAAAACTTTGCAAAAAGGCGCGTATATGTCGCGCTAAGTCGTGTCAGAAGTTTGGAAGGCGTAGTTTTGTCACGTTTGGACGCCGTCGCCAACAAATTATTAAATCAACCACACGACGACAGATCATTGACGAAATCTGTCTTTTGACATTCAAGGCCACACATAACATACGACTCAAGTAGCGCCATTTGAAGCATATTACCAGTTAAATCATTTATAGCCGGGGTGCATCTCATGACAATTCCAACAAGCCCAAACACGGCTAGGATACATTGTTTTATTACGGAGTTCCGGTGCTTACCTTCCGGCTTCATCATCAGATCAGTTTGATGGTAACATTTTCATCAGAACCATTTATTTAAATTTGCTTCGTCATAGTCGCTTAACTATCTTAATCGAGATATCTTATCGCCACCCGTAAAATATTTATCATTGAGGAGTAACCGTGGCCACCTGTGGGTCTCCTTCGTCAGATCCACTTTACTAAATGATACTTTCTGAATGAAAATGCTTGACTTGTTGATGAAAATATCAAAATCGCTATGTTTATGCCTATGATATTTGAGGAGTTCCCTCAATTACTCATGGATCCTATCATCAGAACGAGATTTTGATAAAAATGTGACCAATCTGGAAGTATGTGCTTTCAAATAAATAAAGAATTTTCCAAATCAGTTTTTAAATGACGGAGTACTGAGGTAACAAATATTTAAAAAAACATACAACCGAATTGAGAACCTCCTCCTTTTTTGAAGTTGGTTAAAATTAAAGAATAAAATGTGACTTCAAGAAGTCTTCTAATCCCTGAAATCTCTTAAAAAGAGGTACACATTTTTTTAAATATTATTTGTGATTTTTAAGTCACCCCCATTTTACCCCCCCGAGATGATTTTTCAAAAACACTCAACCATATAATTCTTTATTTCCTACCAAAAGCATAAATTTGAATTTTCATATCCCTAACTTAAGAAATGCTGGGTTTCCCATACAAACTTTCATCCCCTATATCAACCCCTATAGGATTACTTTTGAGACAAAAGTAGCCTATGTCCTTCCCCAGGATACCAGCTATCTCCTTGCCAAATTTTATCGAAATACATTCAGTAGTTTAAGCGTGAAAAGGTAACATACAGACAGACAGAGTTACTTTCGAATTTTAATTTTTTAATATTAGTCAAATATTAGTCAAATTAGTCAAATAAATTTGGTCAAATTCTGATGAGTGGTTTTTGAGTTAGCTTCAATAATATTTATTTTTTTCCATTTAGTGTATGTTGATGATGTTATAATAACTTCCTGTCACTGTTATTTACTTAGCAAGTAGTGGTATACGAATGTGGGTGGGGTAGGTACCACAACTAAAAAGGGCAAAATAAAACTTATTTATATAAAAAAAACAACCGACTTCCAAGCAAACCACTACGAAATGAAAAATAACTTTAATTTCGGAAGTCGGTGGCAAAAAGAAAATACTAAACTAAAGACACCGACTTCCGAAATGAAAGTTATTTATTATTAAAGTTATGATTGCTTATTGTTTTTTTTCACATTTGTTTGACTTTTGTTTTCGACTTTATTGAACTCAGTTTCATTTTTGATTCAATTAATTGTATAGAAGGGAAAATATGACTTGCCATCAGAAGCCATTTCAGTTACTATAGTAGATGATAAAAATTCTCACAGATTAATAATCTCATAAGAGAACTGACACCGTGTTCTCTTAAGGTCGGATCCACGGTCAGTCCATCGCGCCAAATGGCGTGATGTACATCCAAAATTTGATCGTGAATGTTAAAATCCGTTGGTGTGATTTAAAACTCCGGATGTCTATTCGCTTCATTTGACTTTAGTCGTTTGGACCCACGCCAAATGGCGCTATCGTGAATGCCCAACTTTAGACACTAGTAATCACATTTCACAAAAAAATGGCCGCTCTTCATCTGTCTGACTGCAGCAAACGCAGTTTAACATCCTAGTTTGCAGCCCATCAAACAATTAACCTTACTAAAATACCAGTAAATTGAATAGAGCCGCCATTTTGTTAAGGGTAATCGTTTAGCGCTATCAAATGAAACGATATTATCTCTGAAAGCAGTTGACGCTAATCTTATAAGCCCCTAAAGGTCCCTTCTAAGATCTCCGAGGAGTGTACAACACAATTATGTGGATGTAGCTTTTGATGTCTCGGTGGAGGATTTATTTTGGTAAAGGTTTGAAATTTTATTAACCCTTTTCAATAATATCAAAAGTTACTAAGAGGCAGTCGGTAAATAGATTCACTCATGTCGAGTACTCCATGCTCCACAAATTATATAAGCATGTATTGGAAACAAAACACAAGGTTTTTATTTGGTACATCAAGCGCTCAGTGATCACAACGACCGCTCTCTCCGGTGGCTGACAGCGAAGTGCCCCCACCCCCCACCTTGTCGGGGTTGCCCTCACCGCCCGCTTTATGCACATTTATTTTAAATCAGTACTAATATGATTTGATAGCAGAATACCACAACTTAGATTATAGCACATATTAGCACCTTCTGAAAAAGTTAGTTCAAGGAAGTAGCAGTAAAGCAATGTATAACTTTCTTGTTTCTTGGTTCAACGTTTCAGAAAGTATACACTTTGCGCTGTAACGAGACTTCTATTTCGTTACTTCTTTCTTAGGTTGGTAATACAACAGCAATCTGTAAGACCTGTCCATTCAATTGCATGTGACATTTGTGTTACAAAGAAATATAAGATAAACAGAAGACAAGCCATTTCTTTATTTATTTTTTCAAATCCATTCTGACGTCACTGCTTGATTGATTTACAAACACGTTGGCGTCCAAACCCCTGCAATATAAATATTTCCCAACAATCACACTTTGCCTTCCATGGCTCCTGACTTATGCCAATGTATGTCGGATCCTCTCCATAATATCTAAAGTATTTTATCTGATATACATTTTATGTTCTATAGCCGACCCTATGCGGCCGCCATATTTCATTACCCACCATTTCCTGTTCCGGCAATCCGATTTAGAACTGCGGAATTATTTTTGGATTTAGAGCAGGTGTTCGTGGGATTATGGGTTTCATAGAGATAGATGAGATAGATTAGAGAGGTATTACATTTTATGCATATGTCATAATAATATTGTGTAGATACTTTCGAAAGAATTATGAGGTGGTTCAGTGAGGAAATATTTTGATAATAACAAGTTAATAAAAAATACTTGTAATATACCTAATCAGAATTATTTTTCGAAGTCATAATTATAAAGGTAAGTCGGTCATAGTAAAGGTAACTTTGTTCAGAGCCTACTGCCAAAGTTTTTCCTCCAGCGCACTATGGACCACCTACACGCAGCGGGCCTACAATGTTCTCCGAGTACAGTATAACAACGCCTTTAGGATTCTGGTGCGACTACCTCAATTTTGTAGTGCCTCGGGTATGTTTGCCGACTTGAGGGTGGATGACTTTTACGCTATAATGCGCAAAAAGTCAGTCTCACTAATTTACCGAGTTTGAGGGAGTGGCGACGGAATCCTAAGGATGATTGCAGACAGACCAGGACCAGTATCGGCAGCTGTGGGAAGGCTCATCAGGCTGCATGTTGCCAGATGAGTTTTTGTATTTATTTTAATTTATTTATTTTAATTTCATTTGTTTTCAATTATTTATTTAAATTTCTATTTTAATTTGTTGTCAACTATTAATTTCAATTTAATTTATTTTCAACTAATTATTTGGATTTTGTGAATGCGCGTCATGACTAACACAGTTATAAGGTGTAATACTAACAAATTATGGACAATTTGTCTGAATTAAATGTTTTATTTTTTTATAATAATTGTTACTCTAAACAATTTATTGGAGTGTGTTTTCGCTCTAATTTGTCTGTCATCCATATAATGGTTGATATCAATTCCAATGGCATTGATAATAATATCAAGAAAACCGTAAAAATTACAAAATAATGAAGGACACATGATGGATAATTTTTTTAATACGTCTTCATTACCAACTTAATAGACATGTTGATTAGACAAATTCAAAATATCTTCAAAAACTCAAAAGATAGACTGACATTCATTCTCTATCAAAACATTTTTCCGTTTCTATGTAAAACGTTCCGTGTACATACAAGGGCGCCGCTGAACTGTCGTGTCGTACGTGATGACACAAAACAAACGGCACAATATGAGAAACGCAAACGTCGCGTGTCGCGTGTCGCGTGTCGCGTGTCGCGTCTGTCGTGTTTGTCGCGTTGGTCGTTCGGCACGTGACGCACACACTAACGAATAGAAAATCTTGGAGAAGTGTTTGGAGAAAACTATTGCGATGGTGTGGCGTGGGGTTTAGTGTTTTGTTAAGATAAATCAGCCTATACGTCATAATGATCTGTGATCATTTACATAATCGTCAGGCCAAGAAATCGAATTACCTTGTGATTTACCTTAATTTATGAATGAAAACTACTATGCGAGGAATGCCCTGAAAAATAGTTAGTTTAAATGTCTCGAAGAGCAACGTTAGTGATGATCAATTACACGAAATGATGGTTTCCCTTATTCCCACAAAGAAAGAAAATGTAGGAATTTGAATCATGCCAATTTAAATATTAAAATTGTATTAAACCTACAACAGTAAAAAGTACTCAACAATCCATCACACGTTAACACAACGCTTTACAAAATATAAGCCTTTTAAAATTCAGGGCTGTGGCGCGCGCGACACGTCGCGTTGTCGCAGGTGTGTGCGAAGTATAGCGGCGGCTTGTCGCATGAAATATTCAAGTCGCGTCGCGTCGCCGGACATCGCAACTGCGAACGACGCGGGCGACGCGACACGTTTACGATCGGTGTACTGCGGATAAAATGTATGGTAAACGGAGTTTTGGAGACAGATTTTTGAAAGTTTGGTTGGTATTTGTGAAAGTGTGATTGCTCTGTGTTCCTAGTTTCTAGTGGCTTCGGCTTTTTATGATTCTAACGTGATCATGGGATTATCGCTTTAGATATAGGTACTAATAAAGGCTAGTTCCGCCTTTGAAGTTGAGATATCATTGTGACGGTGCTTCATACCGCTCTTGTTGCTGCCCTTTGCTGATAACTCAAGTTAATAAAATCATTTACCTATAAGTTAGAATATAATGATCATTTATGTATCTATGTACCTACCTTACAATGTAACGGTTGGTTGAGAGAATAGGCCAAAGTTAGGCCTCTGGTTCGAACTGGCTTGATACAGGAAACAGTACTTAAATAGAAAGAAAACGTTTATTTGGCACAGTGCCGTGAGCACGGACCGTCGCAGTGACCCTACGAGCCCTGCAGAGTATTCTCAGGAACTTCTCTCTAATCTGTATGTCAGTATGTAATTCGGTTACTTACATCATGTTCGTAGAACAATAGATCAAAATGTACACCGCAATGTGCACTCAGCAGAAACTCGCGGGCGTCAGTGGTCGTGCGCGCCACGCGGTGGAAACAGGGGGAAGTGAATATATCAGCCATATCAGAGGTGCGTTAAGTGGTACTGTGGTGTTTAGAGCTGTTGGGTACTTAGAACTTAGTGGTGATACAGTTTGGATTACGGCTATCATTATAATCATATTGGATCGAAGTAATATTGTTAGTAGAAGCTACCCTACCCTGCCTGTAGCTAGCTACCTAGGATACTATCTAGGATTATATCCATATATGTTTGGAAACATGCTGGACCTGCTCCGTAGGATAATCTCGAGTGTAGACAAAATCAAACTAATTGCTAATTTAATTGTAGGCATAATTTATTATGTTTAACCAACTTCAAAAAAGAATGAGGTAATCAATTTGACACGTATGTACATATGTAATTTTACTGGAACTGCAAGATATTGAAAAAATGATATAATCTATTAGTTCCAATAAAATATACAAAATGTTATAGGTGTATGTATGTTTGTGCGCGCATTTCTCCGAAACCATTAATCGGATTGTAACCATTCTTTTTTATTAGCTTACATTTACTTCAACTTAGGGAACGCCTACGCGTTTCATCAAAATTGGTCCAGTAGTTTACTGACTAAAACTCACCCGTGTTCCTTCAGTTGCCTGTGTCAGGGGCCACGGTAAGGTGTGACGGCCTGGCTTATTGATACGAGCTACGGGTCCTGTCAAGACCATCTCAAAACCTTGGTCAAATTCATGCGCAGTATTTACAATTAAACTATTACTACTTTTTACAAACAAATATTCCAGTTTTTACATAAAAGTAAAAATTACGAAATAAAAAACATACATAACATCACGTCTTGTTTCCCCGAAGAGTTAGGCAGAGTTGACCCGATAGTATACACCCACAGAAAAAACTAAAAAAAACTAAAATACAGATCTCAAGACACCGACTTCCGAAATTAAAGTTATTTCATAATTTTGAGTTAATTTCTTTTTGAAGTCGATTTAATTTTTTTAAATCACTTTTTCTTGTTATTCTTTGACGTTCAAAAGTGCCTTTTAGTAAGTGCCTGTTTGAAATAAACGACTTGACTTCGCTTCTACTAACAATATTACTTAAAAAGCGAATAAAATAATAATTTTCGGCGAAATTGTTGCGATTATCGAGGAAATCGCGAGTAGGAAATTATTCGTACTCGCGTTTTCCTTGATCATCGCATCAATTTCGACGAAAAAGCATTCAAAGGAGAATCAAAAAGGAAAGGAGAATCTCTTATGAAATTGTTCGAACAATTTTAGAAATTGTTCGTCAATCAAAGTTAAATTATTCCTGCAGCTTATTAGTGTTATAAGATATAGGGTAGGGTTGCCGAAATTAGAGGCAAGAGAACTAATTGCAGCAATCTGAGCGCAAAAAGTAGAGCACGTCAAGATCGAAGATACATCCTGCGCGGGGATGCAGTTGCAATAAACAGACGTAAATAAAGCGCTAAAGTATTGAGAGTGCTAACCGCGAATCATTTACCGGCTTATTACAGAACCCTCGAGCCGGTTATTCTATTTTGAACTTTACTCCCAGCACAATAATGTTCTTGTTACAAAATTGAAAACTTACACACGTTAGTTTTTGTAATTAGAACTTTAATTTTGTCAGAAGAAATGTTGAAATTCTAAAATGGCTCGATGGTTTAAACCTGTGTCTAGAAAAAAACCTGGTTTTGTAATAAGTTGAGTGATTATTAACGTAAAAACGAAAGATAAAATTGTAAGCGTGCTAGTTTTTCAACTACTATAGTGTTAAACTTGTAGTGTATTGTTTGAAAGCAGCTGAATCCAATCGTGTTGATACAGTGTCCAGTGTGCTGTGTGTTTGTGTGCTCTCTGTGTTTGGATAGCAGTCTTCAAACAATGCCAGTGTGGACAGCAAACGCCCGGGGTTACACTATATACAAAGAAAAAATAAAAACTAAAGTACAGTCCGTGAGGCCTAAGCTGAGCTTTGCATTTGTGTGAGTGCACATAGACACTGTAGGTGTGACGTCACCCTGGAGCGCGACGCGTCTGTGCGCGTGTGTGCGCGTCTGTGCGCGTTGCGTCTGTGTGCGTCGTCTGACTCTACTTGTGGTAATCACTCACACAAATGCAAAGCTCAGCTTAGGCCTCACGGACTGTACCAATGTGACTTTTTTAAATCCATATGTACTTTTTGAGTTTAACTTGGACATTACGGTATATAAGTCTAAAATCGCCATCCTGTCTTGAGCATGCGTGGTGATCATGCCTTCTCTGTATGAGAAGAGGCCTTTGCCTTGCAGTGGAACAGTAAAAGGCTGGTATTATATTATTCAGGGCACTCCTGCTTCCCAGTTCAGAACTCCATAACTAGCGGATTGTGGAATAATTGTGAGTGAAATAAACATCTTTCTCCGGAATTATATCACGCATCGTTGACGCCAATTTCGATTCAAAATCAATGAAATCAAGAAAACGAATCAAACGAAAAATGGGTTAGCGTTAGGTTCTGAATCTGGGGAGTGTGTTGGAATATCGCGCATTCTAAAGCTTTATTTGTTTTGGCGTGACAACGTCTCTCTATTTTAGCTATTTTCCAATTATATTTAGGTATAACATTATTTTATTTGCTCTTATCTAAATGCTATAGCCAAAACAAAAGATTGCACTCATTGGTAATTTCTATTTTTTTAGCTATACATAGTCACCCCATTTTTCATGTTATTTTGATAAATAGTTATGTAGTAGTAACAGTTTAGTAACGAACTATTCAATGAATTTTACGATTAAGATAGGCTCAAACGTTATCAGCTCACCAGATGGAAAGTAGTGAGGCGTTGACCATTACGTTGCCAATCTTTTAAGAGCTGTCAGTGTCATCATTGTTGGAGAATATTGACACTGACTGTGTGCTTATCGCGTTCAGTTTTATTGGTTAAATTCGCCCTTAGATGTCTGCAAGCAGAGGATTATAGTTTCAAGTGTTTCATTGTCCTCTCTCATAGCACGAATGGCTCATTTTCTTTAGCAAAATATTGTAACACAATGCAATTTACAGAACTATGAAAGTCCTTTCAAAATATTATGGCACAGTGCAATAAAACCCAGTAAGACATTACCAAGGTCTTAAGTAATAAAGCGAAGCTGCCTGCAGATGTTTGCACCGCCGCGCAATAGGGCCTTATGAATATTGCAGACATTGCACTTACAATATGCACGAGATAGCGTCGTCTGTGCGACTTGTTTTATTGCAAATAAATTGTACTGGGACATTGAGATCTCGGTTTGTTTTTGTAGTTTGAGGTTTTAAAGACGCTGTGATAGTCTTTGTACATAGAACAAACCGTCCGCTCCATGGAATTTCCCATCGGGACAGTGACGAACTTCCATACAAACTATCACGACCTATTTAACTCCTTAATGGGATGAATTTTGAAAAATTCTTCTTTAGTGCTCACCTTCCTTATAAATGGAAATCTTGAGCAAAATGTCTTGCTCTAGACCCACCGGTTTAGGCTATACGTTTTAAGATTTTATTTAGTAGAAGGTAGCTAGAGTTAAGCTGCATTTGCCACTGTCAGTCTGCAGATGGGTGCCCGTTCCATTCTAATACATCGTCTACATCAGTCGACACACAATAAATCTCCGTAATTATTGAACTTTGTAATCCGAAATACAATGCTTAAAGAAATAATAATAAATATGTACTCAGCACGATCAAGTGTAATAGTCAGATATTAAATATTTTACAAACAAAACACTTTTATTTACATTTTATACTCGTAAATGTGTGTTTGAACTTTTCATACCGTTTTTTTTGTACATATTTACCAGGATTTTATTTAACATTTTAAAAAGCTTATTTATTTAGCGACCATCCTACGTAGGGACAAAAACCTTTGATGTTTGTTATAAAGTGTGTCATAAAAATATATTACAAGGCGTGATGTTGTTTGTTATAAACGTATTACAATTATTTCTCTTTTTTGTACAACAAATAACAGGCAGATTTAAAGGTATTTAAAGTCTTCGTTTTTTTATTACTTTCATGCAGCTGACTATTTCTTTTTGGGTTGAAGATGATCCCAAAAAGTCTTACAAGGTTACGGCGTGGTATGAAATTGCTTTTATTTTAAATTTTTTTTACAACTTTGACATGCTGTACCTTTGGGATCACCCACTACTGGAGCAGCCGACGCTCCGATCTCTTATCCACTAAGGGAAAACTATATTGATATGATCTCCAGCCGTCATGGAATAACTGGTTCAAACTAACGCCACCGGGTACTGTTACGATCACACGACCAAAACGTCAGCCGTCCATCAATTTTCCCCACAGTTTCAATCAAACGCATCACCCGACGCATCGGACGCATATTAGGGTGTTCGCTGACCACCGCAATCGGCGCTCGCAAATCATGCAACGCTTTGTAATAAGCGCGCTAATTTATCACGTGGTGACGTCACGTGACACGCAGCATCTCGTGACGTCATAGCAGCACGCTGCTTGAAGGATGGGCGCAGTAATGCGGTTATGATTGGTGGAGATGGTACTGCGGTGGCGCTGCAGTGTTAGACTGTATTGTAAATAGGTGTGGCGAGAACAGCAATCGAACTCCCTGTTGGAGTTTGTGTTTCCCGATAGCTCTGCAACCTGGGAGGCGTAACGGAAGGAATAAATGATTTGACTTTGACTTTGCGTGTTTACGAAATATTTCTCCTTCATGCCAACACTTGTACGGCGCCGGCGTCGTGCTAAAGAAGCTTTCGCGCAAACAAATTTTAAATACGAGCATGATGACAAATCCACATGAAGTTGACCAAATAACAAAAATACTAAATAACACTAATAGTACAGGGGGGGGGGGGGTAATAATATAAATACTAAAATAATTAAACGCGTTTCCTATATCATAGCTCTAGTACTCAGCACCATTATAAATTTGTGCCTGGAATACGGAATATTTCCCTCAAAACTAAAAAAGAAACAGTCATAAACCCCCAATTATTGCAAAAAATTTTGAAATAATAATTTTTATAAATATATTGAATCCAATAATATATTCACACATGAGCAATTTGAGTTTCGTAAAGGCAAATCAACAAGCGACGCACTTTTTCGTTTTTTAAAGAAAGTAATGACAGGACTGGACAATAAACAACAAACAACTGCAATATGTATGGACATGTCAAAAGCGCTTGATAGCGTAGATCATAATATCCTCTTAAGTAAACTAGAACAATACGGAGTTAGAGGGAATGCATTAAATCTTATAAAATCATACTTCAAAAATACGGTTCAAATAACTTAAACAACAAGAATATCAAATGAAACAAAATATGAACAAACGTGTCAGTCTAAGTCTAAAGTACGGAGTGCCTCAAGGAAGTCCACGTTTGTTCATAATATATATTAATGACCTCCCAAAACCATAAACCATGACATGATATTATTTGCAGATGACAGTACAGCCCGCGTTTCTCAGTAGCAGCCCGGAGTCTGTATTTGTGCCTGGTTGATGGCAATAGGCTCGCTCACTATTACATGGGACTTAAACATAACTGGCGAAATGTAGGTGTACTATAGGTACACCTCTGCCTAACCCTTCGAGGAAACAAGGCGTGATGTTATGTTATGACAGTACAGCTATGTTCACTGACGAGGATCAAGATAAATACTAAATAAATGTAAATAATTACCTAAAATGCATCATAAGTTGGTTAAATGACAACAATCTTAAAATTAACTTAGAAAAAACGTGATACTATTTGAAGCGGCAGTGATGATAAAACGCGATATAGATAAGTATGAACCGTTGGGAAATGCGAGACACCAAACTGAACCTAAAAAGTATTAAATGTTGAAAAGAACAATTTAAATCGAGTGTATTTGGTATTGGAGTTAAAATCTATAACAAACTCCCAAACTGTATTAAGAATATCTCATAATTAAATATTTTTAAATTAAAGCTAAAATAATTTCTTATATGTAAGACGTATTATTCAATTAATGAATTTTTTAATGACCGAATTTTCGACTAACATTGTTTTTGATTTATTTAATTTTGACTTTTGTAAATTATATGACCGTAATAATTATGTCTAATAATGAATGTCGTATGAGGTTGACTAAAACTTGACATGTTAAACTTATTTTTGTGACATAATTAATGTAAATTGCATGACCGTAATAATTATGTCTTATAATGAATGTAAGGTGAGGTCGACTAAATATTGACATGTTAAACTTATTTTTATTTTTTATGTAAAAGGTGTTGTCAGTTAATGAATTTGTTAATTACCAATTATTGACTAAAATTGTTTTTGAATTATTAAACGTAAATTGTATGATCGTAATAACTGTATATAATAAAATTGTAAATGTAAAATGAGTTTGACTAAAACTACCAGTGCAATGGATAAAAACCACCAATGATTAAGAGTGTAATTTTTTATATAATATTACTAATAATAAATAATTTTTAACATAGCCAATAATATTTACATACATAAATATTGTACACCCCATGGATATGTTACAGTGATACAATAATGCAATTTATTGTAAGAAATCTCTTTTCACCTGTGACAAACAATAAATAAATGAATAAATGAATGCTTCTTTAACCCAACACACTCTTGCGCAACGCTGTTGCAGGAGTCTTCAAGTCGAGAGTGAATAGCATGTACCATCGTTGAGCACATCATTGTTTACCATCAGGTGATAATGGTCAAACGCAGGCCTGGCCTGGTTGTGTGGTGCCTTGTATGACATGTGTGATTGATCCTGCAGAGGCTTTATCAGAACGGCGCTGCCAACTGGCCTCCACGAATGTTAAAGTTGTTGGCAGAATGGGAAGGTAAACACAAGGTAGTTTCATATTTAGAAGAACAAGAAAATGATCGCTTGTCAGCCCCGTCGATTGACAACGTTATATCAGACAATAAAAGTGATTTAATTCTAAATAATGATCGAATTGCCAGTCAATGGGTTTCATTCGAGTAGTTTAGAGCTTACGATCATTATTACCCCTCGTACCTCGTAGGGATCAATCTTTCATGTTATTCAAAAAGAAAAAAAAAAAATACAAAACTCTTTGGTATGAAAACAGCTGACATTTTGTCTCCGATTCCCGGATTAATATGTAAATCAGTGACAACCAACAAAAAAGTACATAAAAAGGTCTTCTAATACCCGCTTTGCATGAGTTTGTTACGAATTTTGGAACAATTCGAAGAGTGTTGGAATAAATTGACCGAGTCACTTAGCATGGCAAATGCGATGGTCTACGTAGGCTTATACCCGTTTTAACATGAAAACGAATTGATTTTATTACTTTAAGACGAGACAAAAATGCACGTGTCGTCACATTAACATTTAAAACAGTCGGTAAATTATAGGAACTTGCTTTTAGTGAGCACAGTACCTCATGTGCTGTATTTCATTCTCTTGTATTCACTGGCACCACTAGTTTGGCTTCTTGCACCAGCTTGTACTGTTACCGCGCGTAGCGTTCTGCTACGAAACCGCTACGCATGTTGCTACGAGCTACGTAGTTTCGTAGCTTGGTTTTTGAGTCCTAAAATTGAAACATCATAGACACTTACATAAACTCATGCCTTTTTGTGAGAGTTGGTAGAAACTACTGGAAGCCGTAACCCTTACTCGCGATGTTTACTGACAGTTATTTATACAATTTCACCATAAATAACTAAAAAAAATTAAAACACTTTTCAATTTTACCATAATTCTAGAAAGAGTAGTAAATTCATAAGTCAACAATGAATACAGCAAATTGTTCCACTAACTCCTAACTCTATCAGAGTGTGCTCGCTTCAGTTACAAGTGTGGGAGCACTCTAAACTTGGTCCTGCAGCAGCACATTGTCACTATTAACACTTGAACACTGCGCCTGCCGGTTTAATGCAAGTTCACTTTTCAACTCATTACTGTAATAATAAGTTATAATGCTTGCAGTGCACGTATGAGTTGAGTTCGAAAGTACCGCAATATATGTAATTTGTTAAGTAAGAAAATATTTATCAAAAACTGTCAGACAGTCAAAAAATGTTTGAAAAGTTTTAGATCATTTCCCCTTTTTTTGATGTCGGTGAAAAAAAAGATGGTGTGGTACTTGTGACCACACGATAGAAGTGAAAACTGGAGCCGAGTATACGCAATTCAGCGTCACCGACTGACTGGAGCCCAGTATACGCAATTCAGCGTCACCGACTGACCGGAGCCCAGTATACGCGATTCAGCGTCACCGACTGACTGGAGCCTAGTATACGCGATTCACCGTCACCGACCGACTGGAGCCGAGTATACGCGATTCAGCGTCACCAACCGACTGGAGCCGAGTATACGCGATTCAGCGTCACCGACCGACTGGAGCCGAGTATACGCAATTCAGCGTCACCGACCGACTGAAGCCGAGTATACGCGATTCAGCGTCTCCGACTGACTGGAGCCGAGTATACGCGATTCAGCGTCACCGACCGACTGGAGCCGAGTATACGCGATTCAGCGTCACCGACCGACTGGAGCCGAGTATACGCGATTCAGCGTCACCGACCGACTGGAGCCCAGTATACGCGATTCACCGTCACCGACCGACTGGAGCCGAGTATACGCAATTCAGCGTCACCGACCGACTGGAGCCGAGTATACGCGACTAGCTTTTGCCCGCGGCTTCGCCCACGTGTATGTCGGAAAATATCACATTAGTACCTACCCTACGTGTTAATCCAGGTTCTAAAACATCTGTATGCCAAATTTCCTCTAAATTCAATCAACCGTTTTTGCGCCAATCCGGAACATACATCCCGACAAACAACAAACGGACAAAAATTCTAAAACCTATAGTGTGCGCAACAGACTCGTTCAATCACTTCTTTTTAAATATATGCAATGCACAGTTCTGACTTCGTTACTATTTTCAACCGACTTCAAAAAAGGAGGAGGTTATCAATTCAGTTGCATGGTTTTTTTTAATGTATGTTACCGTTACTCCGTCATTTATAAACCGATTTAAAAGAAAAAAAAATATTTGAAAGGATTGTACTTCCAGATTGGTCCCATTTTTATCCAAATCCAGTTCTGATGATAGGATCCATGAGGAATTGAGGGAACTCCTCAAATATTATTGGCAAACACATAGTGATTTTGGTATTTTCGTCAACAAATCAAGCATTTGCATTCAGAAAGTATGATTTGGTGAAGTGGAACTGACGAAGAAGACCACAGATGGCTACAAGAACTCATCAATGATAAGTATTTCACGGGTGGCGAAAAGATATCTCGATTAAGATAGTTAAACGACTATGACGAAACAAATTTAAATAAATGCTTCTGATGAAAATGGTACCATTGAACTCAGAACAGTAATAAAACAATGTATCCTAGCCGTATTGGAGCTTATTGGAAATGTCATGAGATGCACTCTGGCTATAAATTATTTTTAACCGACTTCAAAACAGAAGGAGGTTCTCAGTTCTTCGGAATCTTTTTTTTTATGGTTCCCCCATTATTCGAAGACGGCTGGACCGATTTGGAAAAATCTTTTTTTGTTTGAAAGGGTCTACTTTCCAGGTGGTCCCATTGTCATCAGGTCAGGATCTGATAATGGAATCCTGTAGAAATCGAGGGAACTTTTCATTATAGGCACACCTATAGCGATTTTGGTATTTTTTATAGTAACTTGTGGATTTCCTCTCGAAAAGCAACATTTCGTGAAGTGGAACTGATGACGAAGACCACAGATGGTAAGATGGCCACTGGAACAACTCAATAATAAGTATTTCACGGGTTTTTATTCCATTACTTTAAAATTATTGCTAACCAACAGAAGCTCGTCACAATGCATATGGTGAACTGGATCTGTTGGTGAAGTACCAAGAGAACTCCTCAACAATTAACGTCCCTGCATCGGGAAAAGCAATATTTTTTAAAAGGTGATGAGCAGTTGTCATTAGGCTATTGTAACTCAGATAAATTACAAACAGACCCACTAAAAAGTGAACAATAAAAACAACCGACTTCCAAAACAAACACTACAAAGTGAAAAATAACTTTAATTTCGGAAGTCAGTGGCAAAAACCTAAAATACAGATCCAAAGACACCGACTTCCGAAAAAGTATTAGTACCGAGTTTCGAGTTAATATGACAGCGCGTTAAAATTTTTCCTTACAGTTCCTTACTGTTCTTACGGTCCTAGTGTTCCTTACTTGTTTTAAAAAAGTTAGAGTGACAATTTTTAT
Organism: Fissipunctia ypsillon; assembly: GCA_947568875.1. Taxonomy (NCBI): domain Eukaryota; kingdom Metazoa; phylum Arthropoda; class Insecta; order Lepidoptera; family Noctuidae; genus Fissipunctia; species Fissipunctia ypsillon. The sequence continues at coordinate 907,331 of OX387662.1, forward strand.
TATTTTCTGAGGCAAATATTGCCATGTTTCAAGTATATGAACCGAAGGAATAAGATTTTTCATCTAAACTATATCCCCGCTTTTCACACCCACACGGGTGAAATTTTTAAAAATCGTTTAAGATATTTCCATAACTTGAATCAAAGATTCCTTATACCAATTTTTGAGTTAATCAAGCCACACAGTAAAATCTTCCTCTTAAAAATCTAACTACCCCTTTTCACCCCGTCAGGGGTAGTTTTCAAAAACCAATAGTAAGAAACTTTATGGCTTATTTAGACAAATATTCGCGCTAAGTATCAAGTTTATTAACCAAATGAATAAGATTTTTCATCTAAACTATATCCCCGCTTTTCACCCCCACACGGGTGGAATTTTTAAAAATCGTTTAAGATATTTCCATAACTTGAATCAAAGATTCCTTATACCAATTTTTGAGTTAATCAAGCCACACAGTAAAATCTTCCTCTTAAAAATCTAATTACCCCTTTTCACCCCGTCAGGGGTAGTTTTCAAAAACCAATAGTAAGACACTGTATTGCTTATTTAGGCAAATATTCGTACCAAGTTTCAAGCTTATTAACTCAAGGAATAAGATTTTTCATACAAACGAAATACCCCCTTTTCACCCCCTTATGGGTCGAATTTCCAAAAACCCCTTCTTAGTGCTCCCCTACATTATAAAAGGAAGCCGTGTGCAAAATTTCACGTTCCTAGTCCCAGTAGTTTCGGCTGTGCGTTGATATGTCAGTCAGTCAGTCAGTCAGTCAGTCAGTCAGTTTCTCCTTTTATATATATAGATTAATGTACCCGTTGTCCTTTGACTTGTTATAAATGTTGCTTTTTATACTTAATATTTTGACATTAAATGTATTTCCGTAGCATTTTGCTAGGGACTTTGTTCTGTATCAGTATGAATATCAATGTATCTAAAGTTAGTATTTTTTAATTTGGATAGACGTTCTAATTTCGATGATGTGTGAGGAACGAGGTGACGTCTGTTATAATTGTTTATGTCGCTTCTTTTTGTGTACCTACACTGCAAATATTTCGACACAAATGTATTTTTGTTATAAAATAAATAAGTTGAACTGGAAGTTGTATAAAATAATGAACAAATGAGCTGAAACTAACTTATTGCATAGAATTACATACAAATGAGTGTTCCGATCGTATGTGGAACAGGAAATTCTGTTCAACATCAATTTCCACACGGTTTTCGGAGCAAGTAAAAACATAGTTGTTGGAGTCAGTCGTTAGTTGGTTACTGTAAGCGGTAGGTGTTGTTCTAGCAAGCTTGCAAACTGCAAATATATTGATCGCGACACTGTTTGTATTGGTTTCTTGTCAGTTTATAATGTACCTCTTGTTTTACAAGCATTGTTATGGCAGTACAATCAGTGCTTACATGTTACAGCTGGACTGCCAGAAATAGCAAAATAAAATTTAAAAAATATTTTAAAAAATCATTCATATAAATGATAACAGTTTTATTATTCAAGACATTTATACCATTCCACACATAAATCCCATTTCAGCATAAACACACACAAATCCCTAACATAGGTAATAGGTAATACGGGCTGGTGTCCGCAACTCCACGTCAATGCGCGTATTTTGCGTGAAATCCCTAACATACACGGGTATGGACCCGTTATTATCCATACATACAACATACGTAATTACCGTGACCCTGACCCCGCGACCTTGACCCCGAAACCTTCGATCAACGATATCGGCTCGGGAGGATGATCGAGTGTCTTATGAGCGACGGAATTGATTATCTCGAACACAACATATTACTTAGAACTGAGGGACTCAAACTTTGGTTCATTGTGGAAGTTTTACAGCAGAATTTAGTTTATGAAAGTTTATGGTACTTACAATTTGTTGCTTTTAAGGTCACTGTGAGTGTATGACGTAAGTGAGCACTGTGGTTCGGTTCTTGGAAGGATCATAGTTTTTCTCGGTTTTTTGAACTGGAATATCTCAGTAGTGGCCTAAAGTCTAGATTTGTGCCAAGTTAGTGGCAATACCTAGAAGGACATAATAGTACGAAGCCAAACGAGTACATATGTAGGGATCGTAGCAGGAGGCGTTCTGTAGTTTCTGCCTACCCCCGTGGGAAGAAGGCGTGACTTTATGTAGGTATGTACGTTAATGGCAAGAGACTGCCTGAACTTGCCAACGTGTCTTGACATTAAGTCCGGTTAAAGGAAATATCCTCGCCTTCTACTACTTGCTATAAACTAACTGGCGAATTGTGTCTGGATTATGTGTGATGATATCGTTAGCAAAATTCAACGATATTCTCAAGGAAAAGACTTGCGTCACTTTTCCGATAGTTTGAGAACAATTGATTTAGTTAATAATGTGAGGTTTAGCGATATAATGTCGGCCAAATTACCTTATTAGTGATGACAGATGATGTGGTTTCACTCACGGTATAAACACATTTTCTTGGCTCAATATTCTGCGTGGATGTAATGCTAAAAATATTTTACGTTGTAGGTAAAATTATAATTATGGCAGTCTGTATTTTGTAATCAATTTTGCTTATTTTGTATAAGCATAGTCTTTTTTATTTTATTTTATGTTTTCAGCAGCTTTTGTGTTGTTTTCAGTTTAATGTGATTCACTGCATTCAACATGTCTCGTACAATCATTATTTTACAACTTGAACTAATCGTTCTTAAATTGAAAACATCGTGACAAGACAATCCTACTTACTATTGTTCCACAGCTCACCGACTAATCCTAAGCCCGTGTTCCCACAATCAGCCCAAGATATCACCACATTACCTGACGCAGCGACTCGAGGCAAATTAATTGCTCATTACAGCCGTAATTTAGTCGTCATGACGCCATGACGCAATTACCCAAATGACGCTGTTTCACGTCATTTTACGCGCGTCATTTTTACGCTCCACTGCCTTTACTTACATTAATATTTTGTGGGTCTTTTGTGTTCTTTGTGGACTTGTCTCTGCGACTTTGTCCTTGCGACTTCAAAGTCGTCCGTGTTCATTAATCATTGTTGGTAGAAGTCTGCTTGCTTTGTAAGAATGAGCGTAAGGAGGCAGAATTATGCTTTCCTATGGTAATGAAGTACAGCTTCGTTTAATGAAATTTTGTTCGCAAGTTAAAGGTTCAATTAATTTCATTGAGTGTTGTGTGGGTTGATGCGTAGGCTTGTCTTGTTCGGGGAGGGTAGGGGATGTGAGCCAATGTTTCATTGAGTGTTGTGTGGGTTGTTGCGTAGGCTTGTCTTGTTCGGGGAGGGTAGGGGATGTGAGCCAATGTTTCATTGAGTGTTGTGTGGGTTGTTGCGTAGGCTTGTCTTGTTCGGGGAGGGTAGGGGATGTGAGCCAATGTTTCATTGAGTGTTGTGTGGGTTGTTGCGTAGGCTTGTCTTGTTCGGGGAGGGTAGGGGATGTGAGCCAATGTTTCATTGAGTGTTGTGTGGGTTGTTGCGTAGGCTTGTCTTGTTCGGGGAGGGTAGGGGATGTGAGCCAATGTTTGATTGGATTTTAACAATTTTAATCTTGTTTTAGCTGTGTTAAGCCTCATAAGATTAAATAATTTTATGACACTTTCAACTAGAAGACTTTTTCCGAATTGAAGTGTAAAGGCGATTGAGAGGCTCATAAAATCCACGCCAAAAGATTTATAGAGCATAAAACAGTAATAAAACAACACTATTTTATTTGTCATACTATCACTTGGGATGCTGACACTTCAGAAACTTTTACGAGATTGCCGTAGAGGTCACAATATTACTATAATGCTTCACACATTAATCGTCACAATATTATTATAATGCGTGTTCCTACGAATGTAATAGCTCCGTACTTACGGAGGTTTGTTTAAGGATTTACTTTTAAGGGCTTGTGGTGAAAATGTGCAACAGCACTGCGTCACTAGTAACGACGATATAAATGTGTGTGGCGGCATCGCCACAATGGAACGCGTCACACTGACGTCACGCAAAATCCTGCATCGCGCAAACAGAGTTTACCGCGCGACTAGCATATATATAACATCCCGACATCAACCGTCGGGCAGTAGCCCACCAGACACAACACCCGTCTGGTCGGAGGATCCTCCCTTTTCATAGAGGATGAGTGAACTTTACTCTCTGTTCCTCATACCTCTATACTGGTGACCCCGAACATGAACGTCAGCGCAGCCTTCGTGCAACTACTACAGCGTGACGTCATCAGCATCACTTCCTCGAGCTTTCGAGCAGCGAGTCACACAGCCAGCCAGCACCCACGGCTTCAACGGGTATCCTGACCACCAGCATGCAGCGACCGCGCATACCTGGTCATCACCCTCAGCCTCATCAGCAACCTTGGCACAGCACACTGCACTCTCGGCCGGTCAAACAAGCAGAGCCCTTCAACCCTCTCCTGGTCGACGCCAGCAGTCAGCCTCAACCCGGCGCTGTACCACATCCGACGCACTGGAGCATAACGCAGCGCCACCCCGACTCACTGGGGGCATCTCCGCAGACAGTTCCGACTCACCGTGAACTATACGGCACCCGGTTCTGACTCCCTGGAACCTCAACTGGCCCTGGCAAGCATCGCAAGATACACGACTCTGCCCACTATCGACCTCCGGTCTCCGGAGGGGAGTGATGTGGCGGCATCGCCACAATGGAACGCGTCACACTGACGTCACGCAAAATCCTGCATCGCGCAAACAGAGTTTACCGCGCGACTAGCATATATACAACATCCCGACATCAACCGTCAGGCAGTAGCCCACCAGACACAACACCCGTCTGGTCGGAGGATCCTCCCTTTTCTATGAAGGACGAGTGAACTTTACACCCTGTTCCTCATGCCTCTATATGTGCAACACCACTGCGTCACTAGTAACGACGATATAAATGTGCAACAGCACTGCGTCACTAGTAACGACGATATAAATGTGCAACAGCACTGCGTCACTAGTAACGACGATATAAACGTGCAACAGCACTGCGTCACTAGTAACGACGATATAAACGTGCAACAGCACTGCGTCACTAGTAACGACGATATAAATGTGCAACAGCACTGCGTCACTAGTAACGACGATATAAATGTGCAACAGCACTGCGTCACTAGTAACGACGATATAAATGTGCAACAGCACTGCGTCACTAGTAACGACGATATAAATGTGCAACAGCACTGCGTCACTAGTAACGACGATATAAATGTGCAACAGCACTGCGTCACTAGTAACGACGATATAAATGTGCAACAGCACTGCGTCACTAGTAACGACGATATAAATGTGCAACAGCACTGCGTCACTAGTAACGACGATATAAATGTGCAACAGCACTGCGTCACTAGTAACGACGATATAAATGTGCAACAGCACTGCGTCACTAGTAACGACGGTATAAATGTGCAACAGCACTGCGTCACTAGTAACGACGATATAAATGTGCAACAGCACTGCGTCACTAGTAACGACGATATAAATGTGCAACAGCACTGCGTCACTAGTAACGACGATATAAATCATTTTGCAAAAACACTTCGATAATGATTTATGTACCAACAGATGCATCTAAATTCGTTTGACGATTGTTTAGAACTAATAGCAAATCTCCTTCCATCAAGAGAAAATATGTGATTTATCTCACCTTACCTAACCTTAGCAAAATCTATTAATTTTTTATCAAATTGAAATAGCTATAAATACTATAATGTACTTAACACCTTCAATAATTTTGTTACGAATACGTCATGTCATGAATGACATCAACATAATTACCTCATTCAATATGAAATGTAATGCAACTTGTGCCCCTCTCCCACGACACCCGACCTCCAACATTGTCTGACCTCTAATGTAATTCGAGGGGCGTTCGATACTTCATTGAATTAGCGAATGTGAATCGGTATATTATTCATGCAGCCCTGAGCCTTCGGTAGACCGAGAACCGTTGGCCTGTGCATTATTATCGAAACGGATAACTAGAGTTGGACTGTCTGTCTGTGAGATTGTAATACTTTCCCGGACTAAACATTGTTTATAGTTCATCGCAAAGACCGGCTTCATCATCATCATCAATGTTTGAGACGAAAAACATCCACTGCTGAACATAGGCCCATCCAGCGGACTCCTGCGGCCATCACCAGGGCATCAGTCCACCTTGTGAGAGACCTACAACGCTACGTCTTCCAGTACGCGGTCGCCACTCCAGAACATTTCGTCCCCGTCGGCCATCTGTTCTGCAAGCAATGTGCCCTGCCCACTGCCACTTAAGTTTGGCAATTCTTCGGGCTACGTTGGTTACCTTGGTTCTCCTGACCATCCCCTCATTTCTGATTCGATCACGCAGGGAAACTCCAAGCTTAGCCATCTCTCTTCTAAGACTGGCTTATACGTCAAAAAAGTATAATTAAGCAGAACGTTAATCATACTTAACATATCATTACTTAACTTTAAACAACGTGTATAAGTAAAGGGGTTTGTGCTAGTTTGTTTTATATTGAAAACACTGTTTTGAGTGACCACTCGGTCGTCAGCAAGTCTATGAATCTTAAAGTCTTGGCTTAAATTCTTAAGCTCTTAAGAATTTAAGAATGTTGAATGCCAGGTTATTTAGGCCAACGGCTGACCTAAAAGCAAAGATGTTGATTCCAGAAGCGATCCAAATCTAAAAGAAATAAAATAAAAAATAATCTGTCATGGAGACTGCCGACAGAAGTAAAAACTTAAAATTATGAAATAACAGTGGTTATAAATCAATTAAAATCAATCATAGGTACTTATATATTTATATACAAGATGTAACATAAATAACGCACAACCTCTTAAGGGGTCATTGTACTCATTATTATGAACAACTTTTACTATGGGACCAAACCTGAAATCGCGAAAAAAATCAGCTGTTCCCTATATTTTGACGAGTTATGCGAACATAAATGTAGGGAGCAGCTGATTTTTTTTTTCACGATTTCAGGTTTGGTCCCATAGTAAAAGTTGTTCATAATGATGAGTACAATGACCCCTTAAGAGGTTGTGCCTTAATTATGTTACACGTTGTATATTTATATTTCATAGGTACTGATATACAGTAACATGTCGGTGACGCGTTCCCATATCTTCCCCGACCAAAAACCGCTCAACGCGCCCAAAGAATTTCTCACTTCAACAATACCTACAACATTCTGATCTTGTTTTAAAGTATAGGATGCTGTAAGTAAACAACACACAAGTAACTACACGATGTTGTAGGGTTTTGTGAATTAACTAGACATTTACAAGGTACATGTATTGCATTTTTCTGAAACCATATTTTACGAACTACTGGCTTATATGATAAACAATACCCACATATAACCTAACCCTTTGAGAACGAGACTTGCGCCAACATATGTGTTAAATCTTATAGTTCAGAAGCGAACTGTCTATAGCAGGAGGAATGAAAGGAATTCCTTTGTTTAAAATATGTTCAAAGCTCAACTGTAGAATCAGAACAAGATTTTACACAATTTATACCAGCCTTTGGAATATATACATAGCTTCTCAATATAGGTAGAGGTCTACCTATAGCAATGTATTTGTATCAGCGTGGCAATCTACAAGCTGAATGGTCGTATTCAGGGCTAAGACTTCCTTTGAACGAGGTTCGGAGCTAGATCGCAAGGGTGACCGAATAAGCGTGAAGAGATGTCTCGTATGCTCGTGTGAAGAAAGCCTTATCTGTTGGGCTACTGTCAGGTATGACAAAGGGCCAAAGTCTTGCTCATACATTGTGAAGATGTCATGTTCGAATGCGTTATGGTTCTGATGGGAACACAATAAAAGTAAACTGGCAGAATATTTAGCTGAAGTTCTAAGGTGGTTTAGAAACTTCCATTGAAAGCTATAATAATATTATAATTAAGTTATCAACTTATTACTATAACAGCAAGAATAATAAGTGTTTTAAAACAATTATAATGCAGACTATATTAATTATTAGCTGTGTCCCGTGACTTCATTCGCGTGAAATTCGTAAGATACACAATATACTAAAATAACAGCCACATTATAATAAAACTCCCTCGTCCCCCGACCCGCCGCGTTGCATCGCCCGCCCGCGCTATTACTTCGTTTTCGCTATGTGTTCTTTCTGGCTTTTTTCTTTTTGCTCTGCTCCTAAGGATCATAGCGTGATGTTAAATAGCTTATAACAATCTTTGAGAATTGGGCTACCAAATGCAAAAATAATTTTTAAAATCCTACTTTTTGATCACAATTTCATGGGTTTTAATTTTTTTGCGCGGAACCCTCATTATTTTTCTAAAATAAAAGGAACCCAAGTTACTCCTCGTAATATCAGCTATCTGCCTGTGAAAGTTCTGTCAGAATCGGTCCAGGCGTTTCGGAGATTAGCCGGAACAAACAGACAGACAGACAGAAGACAGAGAAAAGTTTTAAAAATTGCTTTTTCGTTATAAGTACCGAATATACTTTCTTAAGCATTTATATAAAAGCAGACGGCTTGTTATGATCGCTCGCTCACAGACTGCGGTCCGGGCACATGCCACTCAATAAATTTGGATTCTTGATGAAGAAGACGAATTCACCAAACTGTGAGGTGTGTGCAACGCCGGAAGATGTCTCACATTTATTGACGGAATGTGTCAGATTTCAGTCTGAAAGAGAAGACCTAATTAAGCAATTAGAGTTAAATGGATATGATGTGGGTATATTCCATCAGGTACTGTGTACACCTAGTTCGGAGGCCGCTTTCAAGGTTTTTAGGTTCGCTAAGTTAAGATTAAGTTAAGTAAACTAGCTATGGTATAAGGTACGATGGGACTGGCATACACAGTTCTGTAAAAGTCCCGAAATAAAAATAAAGACAAAAAATTAATAAAATAAAAGCATTACAAACAGACACTTCAATTTTATTTATTTGTGTAGATGTATAGATTATAATATCAACGTATTATTGATATTTGTTTATTATTATCTTTACTTTTTTTAAATCCAATTATGCTTTTACAGCAATTAAAGATTAACGAAAAATAAAAACATTTAAGTAGAGAACATTCAGTAAATATTTTAATGCTAAGTAATCTTTAGAGCTGATGTTTTATAAATTAACTTTAGCAAAGTTAAGTTATAATAATAATAAAAACAGTTTATTAACCAAATAATGTTCTTACATTTCCTTAAAAGTAACGTACAAATAAACTACTCCTGAAAGTATTGTTATAAGGGAAACTTTTTAATATTTTTACTTGTGGACACTAGGTCGAGCCTGTCTCGTGGAGTCCTTGAGAGTTTTAGACAATTTGAAATTTCAGGGTCGATACTGTATTGTAAATTTATTTAATACATATTGTGTTGAAAGTTTGACGTAAAATAAAATCAATATAAAAAGACTAGAAAAATAAAATAAAATCGTGAACACAACCATGTTTGAATGGTGCGCCGTAAATGTACGTATAGATTATTTGCAATTAAGCAAGTGTGAGTCCAAGAGAATGTTAAAGTATGAATGTATGTTTTTTGGGAGGCAGTGTGAGAGTGAGGGCATGAATGAGGAAGAGAGTGAGGTAATAGTTTGCGATAAGTATGTTATGACATTACTCTAACGAAGGCTTCCGTTTCTGAGTAAGATTGAGCTAACAGCCATTGTGCTCATGCTGCAAAGGTGGGTACGGCTTCATGTCATTATTTAATTTTGTTGTCAATACTAACATTAGTTTTTTAAGTGCATTGTTACTAACAAAACACCCATGGACCCGGTCGGAAATGAATGTTTATTTATTTATTTTTTATTTATTGTTTAATTTTTTTTTTAACTTGGTTGGTTCTACAAATTTTTATGTCACTGATTTTTGCAATTCTATTGTAAACTAAACTAAGCATAAATTCTTGCATATACATATTATATGTTGTGCAAAAGCAGTTTTACTACAGTAAGTGGACATTTTTGTAAATACGTTATTTAAGTAGTTGTTGGTATTGTGTGGATTGGATTGTTATTTTGTGTTGTTTTAGTACTAATTTATGAATTTATAACTGCCGGACATTAAGTACTGATGCTTCCTTATATGATACAAGTGATCTGTGGGATGACGAAAGTGTTTTCTATAAATAACCTTTAGCACTGATCTTTGGGCTCTTTTGCAATTGTATCATTGAGTTACGTAGCTAAGTCACTGTAAGTTAGTTTGTTTTTCCGGAAAAACCCAAGCAAATCCGGGGCACATCGACAGTGTTCCTAATGCTGGATGGGATTCTATCTACTGACCTCTATGCGTTATGCTATATGAGTCGTATTTGTGTGCTCTCCGAGTAAGTTCTATTGTGGGGAATCTGTGTAAAGCTCGCATTAAGCCATGTCTACCAACATTTAATCAATCAATAGCCATACTTAGACTGGTCAATGTCCTTACTGAATCGTAACCTTTTGATTACATGTTGGTGGACACAAAATATAACCAGGCTTAAAAATAACAGAGATCGGTACATTCGTTTTGGATCGTGTGTCATTCTTGATCATCGTTCTACTGCACTAGTCTTGCCACCGGTTGTTGATAATTAACCATAATAATACTTTGAAGTTATTATCTTCTGCCTAGCCTTTTCCCAACTATCTTGGGGTCGGCTTCCAGTCTAACCGGATGCAGCTGAATACCAGTATTTTACATGGAGCAACTGACTATCTGACCTCCACAATCCAGTAACTGGGTAATACGATACCCCTTGGTAAGACTGGTTGCCGGACTTTTGGGCTTCTGACTACCCGTAACGACAGTGAAAGATCTTCAAATGACAGCCGGGACCAACGGTTGTACGTCCGAGTCGCAGGGGAGTCTCAATACGTAAAGGATGGTCACCCATCGATTCGATCGACCCGTGCGGCTGTTATTATTTAGCCACGAGCCCCTCCTAATAATAATACTTTGAAGCATGAATCTCATTAGCCTCTAATAGTATTGATGTTATTTCGAAGCCATTATTATTCATACCTACTAATAAAAAGGTTACAAGTCCCTATAAATTTCATTCTCCCAAAAATCTTCATTATTCACTGCGAAAATTTCAAGTACAGTAAAATGCCATGTTTATTTCGTTAAAGAGCGAAATAACCATGTTTCGAGATAACGCGGGATTAGCCAGACACGATTAATTGTCTGTCAGAGTGCCTTGTCTGCTTAGAGTTGGCTTAAGCTCGGGTTTGCATTCGAGAGAATTTTTGTTGTATTTTGATGGTTTTTGGAAAAAAAAATAATGTGATGTTCTACCATCTCGAGCAGCTATTGATTTTTGTCGTCAAGCCGCATTTTTGTTTAATGAAATCACTATAAATATACTGTTTAAAGTCTTTAATTAGGCATTATGAGTACATCTATGAATGTTTCATTAAAGAAAAATGCCTTCTTACATAATCAGCCTATAATGTTCCCACTGCTGGGACACAGGCCTCCTGTCTGTGAGAGGGAGTCTGTGGGGGGGAGTGTGTGGGGGGCTGTTATCAACCATGTAGGCCCAGGTGCGAGTTGGTAGATGTCACATGTCTTCGAATTTTTGGTTCTAGGGCATGCCGGTTTCCTCACGATATTTTCCTTCACCGATTTGAGAGCAGTGTTGATGAAATTAATAACACAAAGTAAAGCGCCTGCCTGGGTTCGAACCCACAACTACCTACAACTCATAAGTCGGGGCCGTTATCTCTGGGCTACCACAGCTCTGTTGACAAAATGTCTTCTTATTGACAAATGAATCTCTCCATGATTACTGTATAATTGCTGTTAAAAACCGTTAAAACAAACTTCCACATTTATAGAATATCAGCTAAGTTATTCATCCCATTTCATGACAGTAGCATTATGAAATAAATATGAGCCCCCAAGATTTTAAAGTGTGCTCCGGATAGTTCTCACTTCCCCGAGGAGGGCTTTAAAGTGTGTTAAGGAGTAACTGTTGCTGCGAATAATAAATGAGACTTGAATAGTTCTACAGAAAAAGTGTCAAACAGTGGTTTCATAAAGAGAAAAAAGTTCGAGAAAAGAATAATGGAGAAAACTCTAAAGTTAAACAGGGGATGAGCAGCACTCAATTCAACTCAACTTACATAAACTGAAATGAAACAACATGTTTTAGGGCAAATGAGCCTGTAACTCAGAAACTAAACATAATTACATTTTTAAATATGACAAACAAAAATATTGTAGCCTACCGGTAAAAACAGGCTCCAAACTGCCAGTGCTCAGGGCTCCAGAGAGAGGAGCTGCGGTGCTCAGGTCTCTAGAGAGAAGAGCTGCGGTGCTTAGGGCTCCAGAGAGAGGAGCTGCGGTGCTCAAGGTTCCAGAGAGAGGAGTCTCCGAACAATACTAGCCGTGTCCAGCATATCCGCTTTCTTTCTGTATTTTTTGTTTGATAACCATGTTTTTAAAGAAATGTATGAGCTCTCGTTTTTACATAACATCGCTGCTATCTCCAAACCATCAATTATTTGGCTCTCTAAAACCCCAAATTATTTAATTGCCTATAATATCCCAGGACACAATTCATGACAGTATTTGAACGGCTACGATAATATTATTTAATTACCTTTTTGTCGGCCATAAACGTTCGCTAACGGCGACTAGCTCTTGCTAATGGGGTTTAAATCAATTTGCAACACATTAGGAATTATACAGGCTATTTCACAGCGGCGCAGCTACCATTATCATTAGCCGAAGAAAAAACTGTTTAATTCTCATAAACTCATATAAAAAATAAAAAACTGTAGGTTTTTAATCTTATGTTGATTATTAAACTGGTATTAAATATATAAGTAATTATGTAATGTAATGTAATGTAATGTAATGCACAGTTACACACACAGGTGTAACATATTATTTGGCAATTGTAGACACTAAGAAGAGTGGTTGTTACGAAGGGAAGCCGATTGGAATCGGGTTGTATGAAGGCTGCGCCACTGCTGTTACATATAGACGGATTATTTATACAGGCTGTTTGATAATAGACGTTCAGTATAGTGCAGCTGTGGTTTTAGTAAGTATTAACCATACGCTAACGTTAAAATTGAAACGTTTTATGATAATCTGGATTTGTAAATCAGTGTATTTATGCAACTGTTTTTTTTTATTTCCGTGTAAAATGTGGTGAATGTTATTTTAAGTCTCAGACTAGGTTTTTTCTTCGTGCGGTGTGACAAGACTACAGGTGTGTTTACGGTTCTAAATTTTGCATACTCATCCTACTTAACTCTTTTATTTCAAAGTCAATCTGATTGTTAACATTATGATTCTTAGCAGACACAAAGATGCTACAAAAATACTTGATTGCCATTTACGATACCCTTGGATCCAACACGAACAAGGAAGTAATGGCCCATTCTTCGTCAAAAATGCACCCAAAAGACATATTAAAACAACATCACAAACCACCAACCGCGTGTTTTCTTCCCTCTCTTCATATTATACCAGGCAAGCAGATAAGTCTAAAGTTAACGTAAACATGTAAACATTACGCGCTCCCGATAACAGCCGATCACGGCCGGAGTTTGCCGAGCGGAGCCGAGGGACGCGTTCTAACATTATATGATGAAGAGCATAAGATCGTGGAGGAGACGGGATGAGATAATAAATAAGTAGGTACTTTAAGTACTTAGGGGTCGCACTGGAAAACACAATAATTTGTTTTTCACATGGGAATTTTGTTTGAAGCGCTTAGTCAACGATAGCGAAAATAATAAAAATGGCGTCGAAATATCCTCCGCATATTTATCTTCATTTTTAAATTTATAATTTTGTAATAACTATTACTACTTTTATTTACTGTTACTTGTCCGGCTGTGCTGTCACAATGAACGTTCGGCAACTCTGTCTTCACTGTTAACATCGGCCCACCAAGATGCAGGCTGTGCCTAGTTTGGGGCGCACGGCTATTTCTACTTTGTACTGCTATAATTTTCATTGTATTTTTTATGTCTGAATGTTACCCAACTCGTGTGTGTGTAAATAAATTATTCTTATTCTTTTTTGAGCATGAGGTCCTGGGTTCGATTCCCAGGTCGGGAAAAGTGTTATTGGGTTTTTCTATCTGGAATTTCTCAGTAGCAGCCCGGAGTCTGGATTTGTGCCCGGTAGATGGCAATAGGCTCGCCGCCCCCTATTACATGGGACTTAAACATAACTGGCGAAATGTGGGCGTACTATAGGTACACCTCTGCCTAGCCCTTCGGGGAAACAAGGCGTGATGTTATGTTATGTGTTATTCCTTTTTGACATAATTTGGGGCCCTGGGGTCCCGGACCTTTGGAAGGCGTATGAGGGGTCGAAGCCAACTCGCAGAGGCCCGTTAGACGCTTTTAATGATATGAGGCACCAACCGACGATTATCCCTGCATGCACTATACAGGTGCACCCAAGGACAACCCCCGGTTGTTGTAGGACTATTGCAGGATATGAAAACAAAGATATTGGACTATGGGTTTGAGTGGCTAAAGTGGACTGGTTACCTAGAACTATGGAAGGACTATGGCCCCTGCCTGATCAATGTTTTATATATACACGGATAAAATGGCAGGGGGTGACTTGCACACTCAATAAATCCCCCAGAAAACGGTCACCAGCACATATTGTCGTAGCGACAAGGGGGCAACATGTCCTGAGATGCTTATGAGGAGTGCAGAGGTGTTCCACGGCTATCAGGATAATCCTGGAAGTACGGTCAAGATCCCTACCAGCATCTTATTGAAATACTTCCTTCCTCCGAGCACGTTTGCTCTTGCGAATCTCCAGTCAAGCCGGCCAATAAAGGTAAGAATGAGATGAGGAACATGACTTCTCCCGGGAGATAGGGTCCGTGGGGTCGCTACTGCCCAAAAGCTCGCCACCTGCTGCCCTGCGGGTTCATGTATATCTCTTGGTCTGGCTCCTAGACCCGTTTCGGCAAAGTAACCTCTACCGGCACAGACCTAGGGTTCGGAGCGCGCAAGCGCCACCACGACGTCAACGTAGAGATACGGCGGTGGGGCTATTATTTTTATTCTTATTTTTACTATCCTACTTTTATTAATATAAATTATTATAATTGTCGCATTTAATTGTGCCAACTTACCAACAAATATTTTGACGAGTCCAATACCTGGGTTCATTAAAAAAAAAACAATTTGGATGTGTCATGCTTTTTCTATCACACGCAAAATCCGACAAAGCGCGTGCTTCCAGCACTTTATCTCACCCTAATATCTTCAGAATCGTTTATGTCCAATTATTTTCTGCGCGCCTAGTAGCTAAAGATTTTCTCCTAATATTTATATATAGTTTACGTAGCCTGTTTGTTATAAATCATAGATATGCCTAAGGATAGATGGTAGATTAGAAATATTGCTGAACACCACATGTTAAGCTTGCGTAAATATAAGAACATGTTTTCGTATATTTTCCGATAAGTTCTTCTAAAAACTAAACAAGTAGGTACCAGACATTATGGTACAGACACTGAGGAGAAAATACCCAATCACTGTCTCGGATATTCCTCGGGTTTTCGTAGCTCAACTTAACCAAAAAGATGTTTTACAGCTCAAATTTCACGACTGCCAAGCAGTGCTGTTTCGCGACTTTTGATTTATAGACAACTTACAAATATTGAAGACTTTAAAACACATTTTCGTTTTAGAAGCCTCTTAAAACAAGCAATGCAGTTTCCGGCCCCCCTAAAAATAAAAATTTGCTAGTTAAGTACTACAAAAAAAAACTGCTCATAAAATTAAAAATTCAAGTTACAATTTTTCAAAACAGGTAGTCGTATGTAGCTCATTGTAATTCGCTTGAGTCGCATTTAGTTCGGACACACATTGTTCAGTGGCTCGCCGCTCGCCGCTCGCCGCTCGCCGGTACGAACAGTCACGCGACAAACTTCCGCTAGCCATTGTGTCATAACTCGCTTTAGAGTGAAACTCGTCCCTTGTTAGCTGCTGTCGAAACCAGTGAAATTGAAATTGTGTTGGTAATGAGATTTCATTATGGCTGAAAATAATTGCTAAATCGTCAAAATCTTTAATGTTTGCTTTGCTTTATAGTACAGTGTAGGTACTTATTAGAGGGGTTCAAGTCGATGGTTAATTGAGAAACTCTGAAAAATGCGGTGGTCATTGTTATTACAAAAAGACTACATCGTCACGTGGCATGAGCTACCAACAAGGAGCATGTACACTGCCATCATCATCTACCTACAGCAGGCCGCTGGGACAGAGGCTACTGCAAACACACACTATTTACTACGAATGTCGACGCTCCACAAAGACAGAAGGCGTCCTACGCTTCAAAAAAACGTAAATATTTTCTATTGGTATACTGAAGGTACCTCTGCCTAACCCTTCGGGGAATACAGGCGTGATGTTATGTGTGTGTTGTGTATAGGTAAAGTTATATAATATATATAGGTTTTTTTTTCTTTTAATAAAATGTTATTTATATGTAGGTACAAGATAACACTAATATATATATATATTATGTACAAGTATACAATAAAAAATAAAAAGGGAGAAGAGCTCATTGGGCATCAAAAAATTCATCCGCATCGCTGTCAGTGGGAATAGTGCCCAAAAGGCTGGCAGCATTGCCACGCTGAATGGCAATGCTGATTCTTTGGGTTAAGAATAGGCCAGCCCTCTGGTCCCGTAGAGAGTCGACCAACCGCTTAGCGATGTCCCGAAATACTCGGTGGGCACTCGGACCCCACGGCCCTAGTGTTTGAACACCAAACGGCTCAAACATATAGCTCCCAATGAAGTCCCAAGCTATATATAGGTTGAGTTCATCATCATAACATCACGCCTTTGTTTCCCCAAAGGGTTAGGCAGAGGTGTACCTATAATACACCCACATTTCGCCAGTTATATCGCCACCCCTCTCGCGCATCGCCGTAACACTATTGGATAATAAGATTTAATGACACGAAACGTCGGCGTTACACCTTTGGATAATAACAACTGTCAACACGCATGGTCCAACTGTCAATAGGCCCGACGTCCGAGGGGTTAAGTCCCATGTAATAGGGGCGAGCCTATTGCCATCTACCGGGTACAAATCCAGACTCCGGGCTGCTACTGAGAATTTCCATATAGAAAAACCCAATAACACTTTGCCCGACTTGGGAATCGAACCCAGGACCTCATGCTCAGCAGTAGCGCTTGCGACCACTAGACCAACGAGGCAGTCAGTCATAGGTAGAGTTATATAATATATATAGGTAGAGTTATATAATATATATAGGTAGAGTTATATAATTCCAAGATATGATACAAAAGTTTCTGTGTAACAAACAACGACTAGCAATTCAAAACATAATGCCGTCAAATACTTCACCAGCTTGCCTTAAAATATGACGGCACCTATTTGGTTGTATCTCAAGCAATAACACAGAGTTGTCGCTAACGCCGGTGCACAAAGGGGCTCAGCAGAGAGCTTGTGACTGTTAATCCGCCGGAGAAAGGACAGCGCTTTATTTTCTCTTAACTCCACTAATGACTTGCGATAAGATGAATTTTGCCGCCTTTTAGATTGCAGCGAATAAGCTTCTATTTTGTTACAGTACACGCGCAGGTCATTTCTTTGCAAAGGAAGAAAGTAACATGGAGAGGTTTCTTCGAGATTTCTTTAGAAATAAGCATCGCCTTTTTACATAATTTCTGTTCCTTTCTAAAAACCTGAACACAAAATAGTGATAAGTGTGGAAATATATTATTTAAGCTTTCCAATAAAGATGGTAGGGGGCTAAAGAGCTGGTGGCCTTTCTGACGGTATGTGGTCCGCCTGTGGTTATTGCCTTGCCTACCAAAGGCATTATGGGCGCGTTGTACCTAGAGAAAGCCTGAAATGTTTTATGAGCCTGTAACTACACGGGTACCTTCAGCCGGGCTGCTTGGCGACAGAAGTACGTATGTCTGGTGGCGGTACTTCCCCGGACGGACAAACGACTGCCCAGAAATCAATCTTCCTTTTCCTTGATACAGTACGGTGTAACAGTCGCCCTCAGACCATCGCGATCCGTCGGTCGTCAACTTAAGTCGAGTTCTTGCTCTTCGCTCGCTCCGCTTTGACGCACCTTCGCGCTGGGAGCTGAGCAACTTTGTCATTATGACGTCAGCTCACTGATTAGCGGTGACGTCGGGTAATCTGTTAATTGCGTTTGTTTGCTTTTGTACAACAATGTTGGAAAGATGTCAGAGAATTTATAAATGTTAATAACACTACGCGCCTGGCATTTTCCGAACAGCAGGTTTACCTTCCAGTCTTATCAAAAGGTATTGAATGAAACGATAGTTACGTGGAATGACTATCATTTTCCCTTCTCTAGTTTAGGTACTAACTAGAGAAGTATAGACTTACATTCTACATAGTTGTTAGACTTTCGCACTCCTGACTACTCGTAACGACTCTAATTTTTTGCACATATGTGGGGTCTTCACATACCCATAGACCCACCGTGACACAGACAAGTCACAGATTTCTGTCCTTTTTTTATGATTTTATAAATTACAAATTCCTTACACTTGAACAAAGCACACAATTAGACCTCTGGAATCTGTCTTAGCATACCATAGTCAGTTCAAACAGCACGTTTAGCATTACCAACGTAGAAATGAAAAAAATAAGTGTCACTTAGAAAAAGATATTAAATTATGTCTATTCTTAGAAGAGTATAGAGATAGAAGTGGCCACAGTTAGTCACATGCAAGATTCTGTTCTATCGAAGTTATTATAAAAAGTAGTTAAGCTTCATTTCTTTGGAATGACCACAAGCAGCAAAAATAAGTACTTTCATCACGTTAATGCTTCAGACTAGTGGTTATAATAATATTAACGCGTAGTATTTGTCCCCATACTGGTCAATGTCATCGTTCATTATTATTACGGTATCATCACTCAATTACCTCTGTCGGTCCGGTGGGAAATCATGCGCTAACTTACTGATATTATGGAACTTTATTCAGTGCATAATTTTATCAGGGTAACAGTATTTGGGAACACAGGGCACGATGTTCAGTTGTAGCTTGCCTAGTTTTAGATTTACTTTTCCGGGTTAGAAGACGTTTCAGAATAACATAACGTGTACCTATTTCATCCCTCCTCACGTCATTCTGCGACCATCTATTCGATTCTCATGTCACGAAGTTTAAAGACACCAGTCTAATATAAAAACAGGCGCATCATTCACGACGCTACGCAGAGGTAACGATTTGAGTTTGATAAGTTACTTTTTTATTCAAAATCTGTATTAACAATAACACACTTATAATCTGCCAAACTGCATAACAGTTTGTCGGCGGTGGTGAGTTTGTTTGTGTGTGCTTCGCGGACGATAAGCCTTAGGTATGTATTTTAGCCAATAATAAATTATTACATAACCAATACAGCATATATCCTGCCTTACTACAAAAATACTTTACATTCCCAGAAAACCGTTAAAACTTTCTTCGCAGACGTAAAAGAAGTTCCGCCACTCCTGTTCGCCTGTAGCCTGTAACACAGCATAACTGTATATGCATGAACACATGAACTGTACAAATGTCGTATTGTACGGGCGCTGTCGTGAGAACTAAGTATACGGAGTTGAAGAATAAGCCGGGGAGCAGACGTGGTTATTAACTATCAGTCTCTCACACAATTCATCTATCTTTTCGTTGACTCTCTCCATCCATCAACATTTTTATTCATCTCCATTTTAGTCGCGTTTTATTCATAACGATTCCCTTTTAACTTTTCTGTCACTGGCGTCATTTCCTTCACAAACTTCTCTAATATACACATTTCTTACTTTATATTAACCGGGCAAATCCTGACTCCGGGCTACTATTGAGAAATTCCAGATGGAAAAACCCAATAACACTTTGCCCGTCCCGGGAATGAAACCCAGGACCTCACGCTCAGCAGTAGTGCATGCGACAACTAGACCAACGAGGCAGTCATTCAGTCAATTAATTTAATGACGAAAAGAAAATAACAACGTTAACTATTTAAAAAAGGTCGCTACACTAGTGATGCAAATGTGCCCTCGTGAGGAGCGACCGTGCCGCGCTCGTGGCCACCGTGCCGCGCTCGTGGCCACCGTGCCGCGCTCGTGGCCACCGTGCCGCGCTCGTGGCCACCGTGCCGCGCTCGTGGCCACCGTGCCGCGCTCGTGGCCACCGTGCCGCGCTCGTGGCCACCGCGCCGCGCTCGTGGCCACCGTGCCGCGCTCGTGGCCACCGTGCCGCGCTCGTGGCCACCGTGCCGCGCTCGTGGCCACCGTGCCGCGCTCGTGGCCACCGCGCCGCGCTCGTGGCCACCGTGCCGCGCTCGTGGCCACCGTGCCGCGCTCGTGGCCACCGTGCCGCGCTCGTGGCCACCGCGCCGCGCTCGTGGCCACCGTGCCGCGCTCGTGGCCACCGTGCCGCGCTCGTGGCCACCGTGCCGCGCTCGTGGCCACCGCGCCGCGCTCGTGGCCACCGTGCCGCGCTCGTGGCCACCGTGCCGCGCTCGTGGCCACCGTGCCGCGCTCGTGGCCACCGTGCCGCGCTCGTGGCCACCGCGCCGCGCTCGTGGCCACCGTGCCGCGCTCGTGGCCACCGTGCCGCGCTCGTGGCCACCGTGCCGCGCTCGTGGCCACCGCGCCGCGCTCGTGGCCACCGTGCCGCGCTCGTGGCCACCGTGCCGCGCTCGTGGCCACCGTGCCGCGCTCGTGGCCACCGTGCCGCGCTCGTGGCCACCGCGCCGCGCTCGTGGCCACCGTGCCGCGCTCGTGGCCACCGTGCCGCGCTCGTGGCCACCGTGCCGCGCTCGTGGCCACCGTGCCGCGCTCGTGGCCACCGTGCCGCGCTCGTGGCCACCGTGCCGCGCTCGTGGCCACCGCGCCGCGCTCGTGGCCACCGTGCCGCGCTCGTGGCCACCGTGCCGCGCTCGTGGCCACCGCGCCGCGCTCGTGGCCACCGTGCCGCGCTCGTGGCCACCGTGCCGCGCTCGTGGCCACCGTGCCGCGCTCGTGGCCACCGTGCCGCGCTCGTGGCCACCGTGCCGCGCTCGTGGCCACCGCGCCGCGCTCGTGGCCACCGCTCGAGTTTATTGCGCAGATAAAGTTTACTTTACTTGATACTGTACTCATTGTTATGCGCTGCTATTTCGTGCTATCAGACAATATTGCTCGTTCCGAGAAAAATGAACTTGCACAACAAAAATGAGAATCTATCGAAGCAAACTACGAAGTTTGTCGGAATAGTTTACGTCAAAGAGAAAATGTTGAACAAGGAATAACTAACAACAGCAGATGTGTTGACATAAATGTTTAGATATACATATTATGTAGACACCCATCAAGTCTGTGAAGTTTACATTAAAAAAAAACTGATTTTTAAACTGATATTTCAATTACACTGCAGTTGGTGACGATGATGAAATTACTAAATTTATTTATTTTTGACCGACTTCAAAAAAAGGAGGAGGTTCACAATTCGTCGGAATATTTTTTTTTTTATTATGTGTTTTCCCCGATTACCCGAAGATGGCTGGATCACTACACGTAATCTATTAGGGCTTCCAATCAAATATACAAAATTTTATAGGTGTTTGTATGTTTGTTTGTCCACGCATTTCTCCGAAACTATTCATCGGATTGTGATTGTTTTTTATTGGCTTACATTTACGTCAACTTAGGGAACAGTGCAAGTTTCATCAAAATCGGTTCACTAGTTTTCAAGATATGGATTTATACGTGTAAGTGTGACGGCCTGGCTTATTGATACGAGCTACGGGTGTGGTGGCAAAGGGAAAACATCTCAAAACCTTGGTCAAATTCAACAACAGGTCAGTGCAGATCGGTACAGGTCTTATTTACAAGCAAATAATCCAGTATTTACTCAAAATTGAAAATTACTTTTGTTAACTTGTGTTTACCTTAATGTTATAAAAGACATTTGAAAATCAATCAAAATCGATCGAAAGAGAGGCAGGTAGGCATGCTGGAAACTATGACTGTAATTATGTATTCATTTCTACATTCACGAGTTCATTCCATTTCATTCATTGTGATTGGAATAAACTCATCCATTACTCAGTACACCGCTGCCTGACGTCTGACGTGACGTCAAACGAAGAATGATGTCAGAGGACGTCGAAAGGCTTCTCAAACGGAACGCTTTTTATACGCATCGAGGTTGTCACTAACAATAGAATGGAAACTCTACAAAGAACGAAGAAACTCAAAAGACATAACAAAGCTGCAGACAGACAGATTTCTCGATTTTTGACGATCGACTCGTGTGATCAAACAAAACCGAGTGACATGTGTAAGTAACCGCGACGAGTCGATCGCCAGTGGATCAGTATTGTCGATCAAGAAATCGCGATTTTAACCTTGATATTTATCGATCGTTAACAGGCGACAATAACGATCGATAAAATAAAGCAAATCTGTAGGAAGCTGACAGTTCTTATCGGTCGCATAAACACAGCATATCGAGCGACAATCATTAATGATCATCAAAAGCAGAGGCACCGTAGGCACTTTGATATGCTCGAAATAGACATAATGAGGTCTGGATTGTGTCATCGCCACCTTACAAAAGGTTACATTTGTGTTGACGTTAGAAGTTTGTTAATGACGCATTTTGGAAAATAAAGTATTTTATTGGATATATCTATCATGTATTATGTTTAAGATTTGTGTATATTACAATAAATGGATAGGGAATAAAACTCAGTAGGTAAGTATGAAATCAATCTGCCTGCCTTTCCCCAACTATGTCGGGGTTGGCTTCCAGTCTAACCGTATGTAGCTGAATATCAGTATTTTACATGGAGCAGCGAATGCCTATCTGACCTCCACAACCCAGTTACTGGGTAACACGATACCCCTTGGTAAGTAGTAGTAGTCAGTATGTAAGTATATAATAGATATATAATAGTAGGTAAGTAATTAGGATGTAGGTTTTGCATTTTTATACGTTTGTGAATTTTTCTATTTTATGTTCTTAGCAAGTCGTATTATTCAATTAGAATAACTAGCTACTAAAGCAAACTTGTACGCAAAATAAACAAGGTCAGACGTACACATTACAATTCAGTAAAACCTTCCCTATTCCGAGCTAACATCACAATAGCAGGCAGACCAAACTGCAAATAGTATAGTTTGCAGTTTTCCTGGAGAGCCCATTTGTCTTGAGGCCTGTACGCCACGTGACAGACATCCTCCGTACTTTGACACGGCTCCTTTATCCTCTATGGGGCTGTGCGTGATATGACCCAATTTGGATTTCACGCGCAGCGATACAGACTGTGAAGGATGCCGTTTCTGTTTGTGGCTCCGTATAAACATACTATTGTTGCGCCTCTTGACAAGTGGTAGCAGAGTTGTATTACAAATTAAGTACTACAGCTTAATTCACAAACATTCAGTACACAAATCGTTCATTTGCGAGAAAATTGACATAAATCAAAAAGAGCATTTTTGGATATGATGATTTAAAAGTTTAAAAGCAGCGATAAGAGTGTGACGAAGCATAAAGTCGCACCTCTCTAGCTCCCTCATTTTTAAGCTTATCGTAATGTCGTAATTTAGTACTCGCCACGTTAATAAAATTGCCGCGTTCGCCTGCATAACTCAAAATTGATGATGGTTTAGTTATAAATGTCACCCTTCTTGCAAATGAGCGAAATAATCAGTCAGAAAAAGTATCTCACAATATTTTAATCTTATAATAACACCTGAACTTTAACAATGCAGAATTTTGTAAGCCACTGCTAGGCAAAACGACTTGCTCATCTCGCCTTTCAGAGCATCACAGTTCTAATTCTCACTCGGCTTGTCCGCTGGTGTATCACATTGCTATCCTTTTAATCAATCAGTTTAGCTTACAAATTGAGTATAAACAGAATCAAAGAATAATTTGATAATAGTAGAATATAAATGAATAATTCGAACAAATTTTGTTTGCGTCAAAAGTTAAATAATTTGTTAACGTTCCATTGTGTGTGGGTGAATGCTCTCGACATTTATTATTATTTGAAGTTGAACAATCTCTCTTTTATAACACCCACATCATGTGATTAAAATTACTATTGTTTTACTAAAATTTAATTTGGCGTATTAGTTAACTGTCGAATGACACGTCATGTGAACATTAATTATTAAACACAACTGAATTATCAAAACATTGAATTCAATAACAATATCTGATAGGAAATAAAATATTTTACAAACAAATAAAGCCCAAGAATATGTTTCTGAGAAATTGTACAAACAAAACACTGAATCAGCATTAACATTTGGATCATCAAAAGGACATTCCAGTAATCAATCACGCTTCTAAAACTTCTCCATACATGAAAACGAAGGAATATTGAACCTAATTTACAACTACAAGTAGTCTACAGCAACACTTTCAACCACCACCCCATATATGAACCTTATAAATAATGCCAAGTGATACGTCACGCTGGTGACGTAATAAGCCGCACGACAGGGAATCACAGATCGAATACGCTTGACGCGAAAGCACGTAAGGTTGTATTTTGCCTGTAATTAGGGCGGAGTGAGACTTGTACGCACGTCAATCCGTGTGATTGTATTATTGTTGGATGATAATGTCGTGTGGCGTGACTTATTGGGTTGCGAGGAAGATGTTTAGGTAACAAATATATTTGTGTTAGATATGAAGCAGCTCGCGTGTCTAACTTTTGAATTTACATAATAATTAATTAATTTCATGATTTCCAAATATTAAGAAGATTTGAAGTGATTTTAAATACTAAATATAAAATTGAAAGTATGTGATTTGCCCCAAGTGATTTTTATATCAGTGCAGTCATGAAGTTTGAAATATCTCATTTGACAGTTACCGAAAGTACTGGTTTTTTTACGAAAGGGGAATGGAAACATGTTGTTTGGAGCGTGGCACCTTATTTTTTTTTTTGGTGGGAAATCATTAAATGACTTCTCCCGCTCTGGGCGGAGCGGGAGGGCGTGTCAGAGTTTTACTGACTAAAACCCTCCCGTGCTCCTTCAGTTGCCTGTGCCAGGGGCCATGGTAACTCTTTCGAACATCCCGCGGCCCTGGCTGGCATCGGCCCTAGCGTACCCTGTCAGTTAGGGCTGACATCTCTTAGAGGCGCGTGGAACACAACGCGCCGTCGACCCGGGCCTGGTCCTTACCGGACGGTGAGCTACCCATTGCTCGCCGTCCGCAAGCCTCCGTCTACAATGGCCGGGAATCGGCTCTCAATTCCCGACGCCCAGGGCGCCTCCTGCGGCGACTACGGGCGTGAGGGCGCAGAGATTACCTATCCCTTACGCGTTCCACAGTGTAGAGGTTCCCTGTGAGGGCCCTGCCGCTGTGGTTACTGCGGCGACGACGGTAGAGGTGGCAGCGGCGGCGGCAATGGTGGCGGCTGCGGTGGTGACGGCGGTAGCGGAGGGCTTGCCCCTGCCCCTGGATTTGGCGGGTGGAGCGCAGGCCTTGCTCCCAACCCGGTGATTGGCCGGCTTGCCAGCTGCCGCACATACAAAGCAGTGCGGCGCGGCTTTACACGAGCTGGCCTTGTGACCGGGGAGACCACAGCACAAGCAGTGACTGCAGCGGTCCACCTCCGAGGTGCATTCAGCTCCCACGTGAGTGCCCACCTGGCAGCAGAAGCACCTCAGAGGTCTGGGTTCCAGCAGTTTCACCAGCGCGGAAACACAGCCCACATGGAGCCTGCGGCCCTCCCCAGCTATTTTCCGGGCCACAGACACGGGGCAGCTCATCGTTACGGCCCGCATTTCCGTGAAGTCAGGATGGATGGTGGCTACCCTCACCTGCTCGGCAGAGCTTCCCCCAGTCCTAACGATGGTGGCTACCCTCACCTGCTCGGCAGAGCTTCCCCCAGTCCTAACGATGGTGGCTACCCTCACCTGCTCGGCAGAGCTTCCCCCAGTCCTAACGATGGTGGCTACCCTCACCTGCTCGGCAGAGCTTCCCCCAGTCCTAACGATGGCGGCTACCCTCACCTGCTCGGCAGAGCTTCCCCCAGTCCTAACGATGGTGGCTACCCTCACCTGCTCGGCAGAGCTTCCCCCAGTCCTAACGATGGTGGCTACCCTCACCTGCTCGGCAGAGCTTCCCCCAGTCCTAACGATGGCGGCTACCCTCACCTGCTCGGCAGAGCTTCCCCCAGTCCTAACGATGGCGGCTACCCTCACCTGCTCGGCAGAGCTTCCCCCAGTCCTAACGATGGCGGCTACCCTCACCTGCTCGGCAGAGCTTCCCCCAGTCCTAACGATGGTGGCTACCCTCACCTGCTCGGCAGAGCTTCCCCCAGTCCTAACGATGGTGGCTACCCTCACCTGCTCGGCAGAGCTTCCCCCAGTCCTAACGATGGCGGCTACCCTCACCTGCTCGGCAGAGCTTCTCCCAGTCCTAACGATGGTGGCTACCCTCACCTGCTCGGCAGAGCTTCCCCCAGTCCTAACGATGGTGGCTACCCTCACCTGCTCGGCAGAGCTTCCCCCAGTCCTAACGATGGTGGCTACCCTCACCTGCTCGGCAGAGCTTCCCCCAGTCCTAACGATGGCGGCTACCCTCACCTGCTCGGCAGAGCTTCCCCCAGTCCTAACGATGGTGGCTACCCTCACCTGCTCGGCAGAGCTTCCCCCAGTCCTAACGATGGTGGCTACCCTCACCTGCTCGGCAGAGCTTCCCCCAGTCCTAACGATGGCGGCTACCCTCACCTGCTCGGCAGAGCTTCCCCCAGTCCTAACGATGGTGGCTACCCTCACCTGCTCGGCAGAGCTTCCCCCAGTCCTAACGATGGTGGCTACCCTCACCTGCTCGGCAGAGCTTCCCCCAGTCCTAACGATGGCGGCTACCCTCACCTGCTCGGCAGAGCTTCCCCCAGTCCTAACGATGGCGGCTACCCTCACCTGCTCGGCAGAGCTTCCCCCAGTCCTAACGATGGCGGCTACCACCTATCTCTCTGTCGCAAAGTCGTCCAAACTCAGGATGCGCATGTCAGCGCACTTGGCGGGTCTGGTCTGGACACTCGGGCCTCGTCCGCATTTAGGGATGGCCTAAGCCTTTCGGCCAGAGCGTTAGCGGTCGGGCCACTGACCGTACCGGGAACCTCCAGAATCCGGGCCCCAGTCGCAGTGACCCTTACCTGGATATGGCTTTGTCTTTAGAGGACTGAGTCCTCTTCAAGGCCACATTCTTAATCGCGGCAACCACGACCTCTGCGAATCTGCAGGGCTACTCCCTAAGCACGAAGTCCGTAGTTTCGGCCGAAGTTACGAGCGTTTTTACTCCGTATCACTTACGGAAATAAGATTAGTTCGTTTTCCGAACTAAGAATGAATGACAACACGATTTTACAGTTGTCCCTATACCCGATGTGGTTTTGCCCGTCCGAAAATTTTAATTTTACACTTGTTTTGGCGGATTAACTACTTTCGGACAGGCCCGTATCTTCGTCGATGGACTTAGGGAGTAGACCCCTGGTCGCTTTCTCCGAATTGGAGCCGCCAGTGGCGTCCGGCTCACTGCCTGATGACTCCGACTCGACCAACACCGACCCTAACTGTACCTCTGGCTCGGCTGGGCTGGCTCGGCTCGGCTCGCTGGCCTCCTTTGTGGTGAGCCCTCTGCCCATACCCTTTTCATGGGCTCCACCCCGCCGACTGATTTCTTTTCGGGCCGAGCTCAACCCGTCATCCGAGGAAGATCCCTGGCTATCCCCCGACTTGGGGCGCTTCTGGACGAACCTTAGGTTCTTCCCAGCAACTCCCACCACTTCGCACTCCGGGCTCTTTCATGAGCCCTTCGCGCCAGATGTGGCGTCGGACTCCGACCCCGCATCACTCCTCACCTCTTCGCTACTTTATTTTTATGAAATTTTCCCATAGTAGTTCCCACGAGTACAAACTTTTTATTTCTCAAAATCTAGTGGTTCGCACTAAAGAATAATATAGCTACCATTAGTCAAGCTATCAGCCTCCCTCACGGTGCGCCGCCGCTTGGAGGTTTGGAGTGATTTTTTATAGAGGTTTTCATCCTCGCGACCCGGGTGGTTAAGCCAAGACCCTCGGCCTCCGTCAAAAGTCAGAGACATGACCTTGACAATCTTCGGGGCTACGAGAACAACGGTGGCAGAAAGAGAAGGCCTCTTCCTGCCTGCCCGGCGGCAGAGTTAGTGCACACCGAGCCCGCTCTTACTCCGCCGCTGTGCGTCTCTGCTTAGAGCGCAGAGACACACGTTGGAGCGTACTTCTGACAGGATATTGGCATACGGGCAACAAGACTCCTTAGGCACACAGTACTTAATGGGTCATTGCCCGCATCTCAGGGTGCACCGCCCCGGAGACTGGCCTTCCCCCCGTAGGCATCCATAAAGGAACTCCATCCCACGGGTACACGGGGAGGTTTCCTATACAAGCACTCCGGAGGGTGGTACCTGTTTTGCTAAATTAGTTTTTTTCGAGCCTCGGAACCTTAAGTTTGTCTTTAAGAAGTCTAAAGTCTAATACTGTTGAGTAGTAAGTAGTACCAAGTTTGTATGTGTGTGAGAACATAAATACAGCAATGTTCGTAATGAAAAGGTGTATTATTTCATACTAAAGCAGCGCTTGATGTATTTGGCCACAGGTGATACATTAGTTAGGGTCAGTTTGAACCTGCCACAACAATCCAAATTCTTAAGTAGGACGTTCACTATCAAATTCAAAATATTTTATTTCACATAAGCCTACATGGGCACTTATGAAACGTCAGAAGCTAGGTGCACGGTTCCAATAGGTCGTTTCCTATGGAGAAGAACCAGATCGGCGTAAAACCATTCGTAAGTCATTGCAATGTAAATCTCGTCTCACTCTATTATACCCAATGAGAAAAGAGTTAGGTATGTATATTGCAATGACTTAGTAATGGTTTTACGTCATTCAAATTTGATCATGCGTGCTACTTTAGTGCAGACAGTGGTATCAGAAAAAAGCCGGCCAAGTGCGTGTCGGACTACGAACAATGAAGGGTTCCGTGGTTGGGATGAATTTATCCCAAGAACAAACTTAACATTGTAAGTGAAAAACATGTTCTCTCATACATTTCAACTGCAAATGTAAGTTCGTCGACTATTACTCGTTAACTTGTAAAGCCTACTTATCTATGATATTTTTCCTTTTAATTTCGTTATATATACTACTACCTTAATGTTTTTCACATATCCAAAAGCAACCATTTAGCTGGCAGGTGGGGGCGAACACTTGACTCTGACAAAAATTAGCAATTCAAAGCTCAAATTTAAATGGTTTTTACAAACCCGCAATATTTTTGTACGGCCTATCCAACGCTACATATAGATAGATAGACGAGAAAAAAACTATCATCCCCACTTTACGTGCAAGGGAGGTACCACACAAAATTTTATTTTACCACTTTGTCGTCGTGGTTAATACCCATATCTATGCCAAATTATAGCTTTCTTGTACTACCAGTCTCTGAGCTAAGCCGCGGACAGATAGACAGACATACACGCGAATATGGCGAAACTAAAAGGGTTCCTTGTTGACTACAGAACCCTACTGAATGGAATCAGTGTTTCAGATACAAGTCCTGTAAATAAATGTTTTGAAAATTGAGCCATAGTTCAGACGAGGCGTTGGTCACCACACTTTACCACCCTATAATCAAATCTTTAGCCAATTCAGCCGTTCATACGTCTTAAGCGTCATAAAAAACTATACCTAGTACTTTTAAAAGTGTACAAGTTCCAACCTCTAAAGCGTTGTCAACGGGTTTCTATCTCGTTGTGTACCTAGTACTACGATGGATATAATCCGTTCCCGCAGTTGTTCCCCCGACTACCAACTCACACAGAAAGATAACTGAATTATCGAGGCTTCCACTTTTTCTGTCACTGGCCGAGCTGTATATATAGGGTCGGAAAAATAGGTGCTTGTAATGATAAATGATTTTATTTCTGTAAGTAGGTTTATACGAACACACTTTCACACGTCAAACATTTTTTTTTTAAACTAGATGAGACCGGCGTTTGTAAGTTTACATAATCAGCCTATAATGTGAGAGCAGTGTTTTATTGTTATGACATCTATAGACGTCAAGCGTTCGCGAAAGTGTTAAATACACAAAGTAAAGCGCCTGCCTGAGTTCGAATCCACGACCTACAACACGTAAGTCGAGGCTGTTACCACTGGGCCACCACTGCTTGGAAGTCTAACTCTACACGCCCTAACTGTACACGCCCTAACTCTACACGCCCTAACTCTACACGCCCTAACTCTACACGCCCTAACTCTACACGCCCTAACTCTACAAGCCCTAACTTCACAAACTCTACACATTAGTCAAAATATGAGACTTGGCCGTTTCGCTACGGTCACATTTTAATTTTTAACGAAGTCATAAGTATAGTAATATTATTCGTATCAAGTATAATAATGTAGTAATATTCTGAAACCTGACGAAAGCCCCATAAACACTTTTATCACCTTATTTAAGGGGTTGAGAGAAAACATTACACCACTCTGTACAGTAAACCGTCTTCTCAAACCATTAATAATAGCAACTTCTCTCACCAATCAGCCCCAAAAATCCACCATTTTTATTAGCCCGTACAGTTACTAAAAATCGGGATGCATTACGTTTCCCGACCCGCCTTTTGTAGTATTTAAGTGGTCGTTAGATCTTCTATCGTGTCATAGAAAAGCTTTTTACGTCTTCATAGAGAAGTTACGATTTTTATATAGACAGTCATTTGCCGACATGGCGACTATAAACGCAATCTGGAGCTCCTTTCAACCGTATTGGACGAACCAGACTCGACTCGATTGTTATTATTCGATACTTTGTGAAGCTTTGAATAGTTTTCTTTAGAGGAACGTTGTTTTTTTAAGAATGGTTCTCGATTTCTATTCTGTCGTGTCCCGATAAATGTCGGGTGGGCTTTTGTTTCGTTGTCTCGCTTACTCGGAGTTGTTATTGAAACAAAAATGTTTTGCTTGCGATATTTTTAGCGGATTTCTTATTTTAGATAACAACAGATTTTCCCTAAAAAAGAATACAAAGTAAAATTACAAACGTGTGAACAATTATTACAACTGATAATTCTAAGATAACTTCAGATTCAGATTTTAGCCAAAGATTTTAAACTTTATTATTTATTTTATACATTAGCAAACAAATTGTCAGTGGCGGACTTAATGCCTGAGGCATTTTCTACCTGTGTGTGTGTGTGTGTGTGGTGATGCAGAGACAAACAGGGGTAGGTGCAGTCACGAAACATTGCGGAGTAAATATTTATTTGAATAGAAAGATACCCATATACATAGTAAAAACTATAAATATAAGCACAAATAAATACACACAAATACACGAACAAGTATACTGAAACAAATAAAACAAACAATGGGAACACATTACCGTGGTGATGATCCCGCCAGCTTCTTACGAATGTGCTGAGGATACTCAGTTTGTTGCCATCCTGATTTCCAGAGCAAAATTTTCTATATTTCGTAAAAGTACTTATCCGAAACAAGAAATACTCTAAGTCCATGACTCAACACGATTCCCAAAGCACGACAAAGTATCGTATAAGTAAATACATTAAAAAACACTTACCAAATGGACTTAGGTAATAATAAATTCATAGCAAGAATATTAATCCTAGCGAGAGGGCTTCAATCTCTTCAACCCAATATGAAGCTTCCGTGTAGAATGGCAGAGATTTAATATAAAATACTCGTGTCCAATGACATGACTTGACACGACACGACAGATCCGTGTCAACTGCGACACACGTCACACGTGACACGCAATACGTCAGATATCCTATTACTTATTGAGCGAGTTACAGAAACTCCGCTATATTACAATTTGGTGTAGTTCAGGGTTGACACAGACGCACCTTTAGTATTGGATTTAGTTAAAATAATAAAATTACAGCCTGCAATATTATTGGAGTTATATGTATTACTAGGAACATTACTCGATTAACTTAAGCCTTGTGCCGTCTACAGACTGACGGACATACATATGTCACTCCCATTCAAACGTCGGCAATCGTTATATTTGCCCTCTCCTCACATAGTGGCCATACTGACAAGAGCGCAATGAGCTCACACAATAATAATGGCGTATCCATGACAACCATATTTTTTTGTGTATTTCTATGATGACAACCAAGTCAAGTCTCGACAAGTGTGTGTCAGAGTGTCAGAAGTGTCAAAACGAAACAGAAACCCGTCTTTCTTTTGACGCGGTAGGACCAATCTACGATTTTAATCTTTGTTTTCATGTCAAAACGAGTGGTTTTCTGCATGCATGAAATCGTTACCAAATCACCTACCCATATCTGTCTAATGTGAATACCAAAAGTATTTAAGTAAGTAGGTATGTACAGTACAAAATATCTTTAGAGGTATAGTCTCATCGGGACATATGAGGGTGACAGTCGAACTTATTACCAAACCGTGGCTAAACTACCGCAATGTTAACTGGCTTTGCTAAAAACTGCATCTGTTTCGACCTTATTACTAAGAGAGCTCTCACCGGTTCATGGAATCTTATTCATCGACAGAACGCAATATTGTTATATTGGTTCATTGACGTCGTGACTTGTTTGTTTTCAACTGCTCTTGAACGACTCCTAGGTTATTGGCAAACTTATAAAACGGTGGAGTGAAACACATCAAAATATTAGCGTGTTCGATCACAGTCAAAGTAATTTATTTGCCAAACGCGGTGAATAGAATGTTCATACATTATCAAAAAAAAAAAACACAAATAATTACACATACATACACAAATTACATTGCATTACATAGTTAATTTATTGTTGCAATTCTGATTCGAATATTATGATGGCAAACACGATATTAAAAGTTCACAACTTTTTCAATATATTTGTCTTACGTACCTACAGTGATTTACGAATAAACAATTGAATACAAAAAGCTTATTTAATAAAGACAAAATATTAATGTTAACGCGAATAAGCCATCATGTAATAGAAGAAGAAACCTACTCGATGATTTAAAAATCACGCTGGATAAGTTTTAATTAATGTCAAACTAACTACGAGTTCGTAGTTAGTTTGATATTAATTAAAACCCAACGCGCACAAAAACTGTAGGGAATTTTATAATCATAATGTTCAAGAACGTACAGTAATATTTCATACATTCAAGCTCACGCCTTCCCATGGCGATAGGCAGAAACTACAGAACGCCACCTGCTACGATCCTCACATACTCCTTTTGCCTCGTTTACGTTAACACATCTGGTCATACACGCACGCCGGTTGCGAGTACTACGCTTGACCTTTCTGAAGAACATCACCAATAAGGTCACTATAACATGTCCACCTAGGGCATCCTCTCCCGGCGTTCCCACTCACATCTGCCTTCTAAATACCTTTTGTTTATCCCCTTTTACTTATCCTCTCAACATGACCAAACCATCAAAACATATTCTTTTAAATGTTTGCCACTACATATTCTTTTAAATTGTTCGATGTTTTTCTCATATTTTATGTAAATGACGTCTGACGATGTCAGATTACGTCATTGGCTTAGATTATTCGCGTGGGCGGCAGCTACTTCAAGTAAAGAGTCGTATCGCTTGCCGTGGCGTGGGTGACGGACAATGTAAAGAGTCGTATCGCTTGCCGTGGCGTGGGTGACGGACAAGGTAAAGAGTCGTATCGCTTGCCGTGGCGTGGGTGACGGACAAGGTAAAGAGTCGTATCGCTTGCCGTGGCGTGGGTGACGGACAAGGTAAAGAGTCGTATCGCTTGCCGTGGCGTGGGTGACGGACAAGGTAAAGAGAGGCTTGTTGTCTTGTTTACGCGTTGTTATTGGTTTAGTTAATATTGATGGAGGGCTAACGACAATTTTTAAACAAATTCCTTTCCCACGTAGCGGGCGCTTCTGACCTTCTCAACTTGTCACTTTCGTTTAAAAAGATTATAAGGGACAAGTAAAAAATTACCATAAGATATAAATATTAATTCCTTGACTGTGTAGGTTCATAGAAGAAATTAATAGACCTTGGAACACGTTGGAAATTACATCAGTTACCTTGTGAGAATGTCTTTCATAGACAGTCTTTAACATTACACACACAGTTCGAAGTACAACAAGTAATTTCTACTTTGACAATTGGCTTTACTTAAAAATAATTATTGCAATATTAAGCCCTATTTAACTTCACGGTGCAAGTTTCTTGCGTGTGGAATACGATAGAACCGAAGCAAAGACTTAATTTAGACCATAAGTTGTACTGATGATCTGCCACGAGCAATTAAATTGCACCGTGTACATCAGGCTTCATAGTTCATTCCTACTTTTCAAACGTGAAACAAATCTTAGTGTTATCCTCAAAAAAACAATTAAAAATCACAACTTACGTTCTATTACTTTTTGCGATCTCTTAAAGCTGATATATTTGTTATTCATAGTACAAGTAATATCAATTTACATAATGTCGAGTTAACAAACGCTCCGTCGCCGGACAGAAGAAATATTAATATTTGATTAACCCCTTGCCTGTAGCACTGAGCGATTTAGACAAAGAACTTACAAATTGCTGGAGATACCAACTTTGGGATTTGTTAATTGAAGGTTAAACTTGATGAAACTGATATTCTAGGTGTTATTATAATATAAATTACTTTTTGACAGATCTTTTGACATGCTTGAATTTTATATTATTATTTCAATAGTATTATTATTCTCATAAAATTTAATAATGAATGTTAATAAACCAGTCTTTAGTTTATTGAATTAATTATTTGTTTGTTATTTTAAAAAAAATGTACGCCTCGTCAGGCGAAACATGTACGGACTTTTTACCTATATTTAAGATCTTGCTCGATTTGTATGTAAACGCAAGTTTGACAAATAAATTATCTTTTAGGTAAGTTTACGTAAAAAATTGTAGAGATTTTTGATACAGAGGGACGTTTTTAGAAGACTTGAGCAAAATCTATTGAATTTTAGGAATACCGGGAACCCTCGTAAAATATGAAGGTTTGCATCGCTAATTATCATTCAGTCGAAAGACGTCCACTGCTGGACATAAGGTTATGGGGTAGACGCAGGGACCCAGCATCACCACAACGGCCACGGGGTTCGTGTTGCCTGCTTCGTGTTCTTATAGAAAATAATGTTTTCGTGTAAAATAATAATCTAAGACAAACGAAGCTGCAAGATCTGAAGATTCAGCAATGTGTGAATTTCAAAATGTGATGATCTTTTGTTTTAAAACTGCAACCAAAAGCAGTCAAGGCAATAAATTCGTCAATGGGTCATTATGACCCGCCTGATAATCAAAAATGTTCTTGAATTTTCAAAAAAAAACAAGAGTCGCAGTAGAGAGAATCAAGAAAGAGAAGGAGAAGAGAGAGAGAAGAGAGAGAGAGTGTAGAGTATCAGTTTCCCTATGATCTACATAGGAAGACGGCCCGTTGTGTCACCCTGTGTGTAAAATTTCTACATTTATATCTGTATTTTTTAGCGTGTACATATTATTGAGTATTCTATCTATCTATGTAAAGTTCGTAGCAGCGTTCTATTAAATAGTTGCTACCAATGATAATATACGAGTAAGTAAGTAAAATATCAATGGTTTCTACCTGGCCCCAGGGGTAAAAGGCCTTTGTGTGTATTTTCTTTAAAAGGCAACATTATCCGTAGCCACATTATAACCTTGTGAAAAACTTTACCAAACAATCGATTTAGGGACCTATAACCGAACGACAATCCCTATTCACCATTTTAATATTTAATGCGACCAACAGGAGACACAACACGCACGTGCACCTTCAGTAACACAACACGCACGTGCACCTTCAGTAACACAACACGCACGTGCACCTTCAGTAACCACATCTGACACGTGACATTAGTGTATTAGTTACTATTTGGTATTCTGTGGTACACACGCCATTCATACATTTGTCATATTGGATGTAATGTGAGATGAGTGACTAGCTTTATTAGATTTATTTATTTATTTACGATTTCCAACAAAGGATATACACAAACACGTGGAATAAATGATCGAAGACAAAAGTATCGCGTACGTGTACTCCTTCAATTATAGGAGACCACAGCATGCCTAATAGAATATAAATATAACTAGCTAACAAATGAAAATCAAAATTCTACACAAAACAAGTTTGGTAATAAAATGAAAGAAAATAAAATAGAATTAACAATGTCATAGCACAATTATAAAATTAAAAATAAAAACAATGAAATTGGACACAAAATAAATAAACATTATGAGTAGTACTAAAATAGTATTTGGTTCATTCATCTTATTTCTTAGGCTTTTAGTGTAATACGCAGATAACGTTTAGAAATGATAAGATTGAGAGGATGAGGATGAACAGCATTCTCAACAAGGGATGTAAATGGCGCCATCTTAACGGAGGCGGAGGTAAAAAAAAAAAAACATTTATTAATGAAAAAAATCTACCTATTGGTAATCAAAATTAAGAAAAGGCAAACTATATTTAACAAAAACAGTTTTGCGGGTTCATCATCTTCTCGACGATTTATTTCTGGTTCATAAATTAAACTGTCTCCGCTAAACAGTTGTTCACTGGAGCAAACGCTTGAGACTTCCAATTATATTTCCACCACAAGAGACTTCGCTTAGTTGGAGCCGATTTTCTTTATTAGATCACCTTTAAAAACTTGCGGAGGCGGAGGTACGATTTCTTGGGAAAGTTCTGCATGTGGCGGCAGAGGCGAGGTTCCGTTACGACCCTAGTTTCAATATACTTACGAGTTTACTTCTCAAGTCGTTGTTTTGTCAAACAGATCATGCTGAGTGAATTCAAATAAGAAATTAATGATTTTTCTTGCTCTATTACATTATTTACATTATTACAAGTCATTCTAAAAAGTTTAATTAAACGCGAATTAAAATGTCTTATTTCAAAAACAATGAAGAAACTATTTTCTACTTTTCGTAGCATGATATTTTTCTTTTCCTCTCACGCACGAGCTGCCTCACTCCGCGTTTACACACCTTGTGATACCTATTTTCTACAAGTCTTATTTATAAAAGACTTGTCAAAACATGTCGTGTTAATATGTATCAAACATGACATGTGTTGACGTCGTTTCAGATCAGCTTTTTGACATTTTTGACAAGATTTACATAAAACTAGTCTTTACAACTTCTGTTAGATAAACTACAAGCGAAACTAGTAGACACAACAAGTGTAATACGTGTTCTATAACTTAGTTTAAGCGCCGGGCAATATAATAACAGACTCATGCTATGTTAATTTTGATTAAAAAAAACACTACAAAGTGAAAAATAACTTTAATTTCGGTTTTGTATTTTTTTTTTTTTTGTAAAAACGTTTTTATTTTTTACTTTTTAATTGTGGCACCTACCCCACACAAATTCGTATAACACTACTTGTTACGTAAATAACAGTGACAGGAAGTTATTATAATATCATCAACATACACCAAGTGGGAAAATACGTGTTATCGAAGCTAACTCCAAAACTTCCCCTGCAAAGTTAATAACATATATTGGGTCCCACCGCGCAAGCGTCCTCTGCCAAATGAAAAAAGAATTTTCAAAATCGGTCCACAGTTGACGAAAATATCGATGAACATACAGACAAAAATACATACAGGTGAACATAGAACCCCTCCTTTTTTGAAGTCGGTTAAAAAATAGTGCCCATGGAGTTTCTTGCCCGTTCTTCTCCATAGGAACCTACTACGCTTTGGAATGGGCGACTAGCTTCATCTTTCTGACTGATATCCATAAATGCCTGTAATTGGTTTACTTGAAACAAATGCTTTGAGTTTGTAAAAGTCAACAAGGTGGTACTTAGCGGGGCGGCTGCTGGCAAGAGTCGGCGTTCTACTCGTAGAGGCAATGCACCCCCTTTAAAAATAAACTTAATTCACTTTCTTCCACCAAAGTACACAAGCAAGCATAATGAAACATTAGGATGACTGTAACATTGCCAATTATGTTAATCTGCCGCTGAATGTTGAACAAGTTAATTCGGCGTCATCTTGCTAATGACGTCACCGGCTCCTATTGTCATGTAACGAGGGGCCTAGGGGTGTGGGGGGCGCGCGGGGGGGACTGCGTTTATTATAAACCTGTGTATTTTGATAAAGGTTCCTTTAGAAGCGCAGTTTGAAAAGACATTTTTGTATTGAGATGATTGATAATACAAGCAATGAAGACCTTATAATTTCTTTGTAACGGTGGCTTTGTAAACCCAATAACCTATCTATCACCAGTTTTAGCATACTGGAGATAGAAAAACCTATCTATCTATGGTTTTAACGTCCCAATAAGATTATTCCCAATAGATAGATAGGTTTTTTTAGGGTCTCCTGGTGGAGTCTTATACATATAAGACCCCTCCCTCCAACCTTTTGGAGAAACAAGTTTTTGTGTAATCTATAAGAGATAATGGAATTTTACCGGCCTGACATAAGGACATAAGAAAGATAGAACTATACTGTCTACCATCAATAGCGATCGGTGTTTTACTGAAATTAGGTTATTGGGTTCGGCCGTAAGTAGTTAATAAAACATATTTTCAAAAGATCAAGATCAAGGGAACAAGGTATGGAGTTTGTTGCGTTAAATCAACCGCCAGGTTTAAACCAATCTGTAGGTTTAGACGAAGCTTTTAAGAAAGTACCCGTAAAAGATACCTACTTAGCTCAATAATAAAATTAATGAAACCGAATTGGCTAGGAATCCACATGGTAACTCTTAGGCCTCGTTTACGGAGACGCGAAGCTTCTCGCGGCGCGTTGCGTGCGGCGAAGCGTCTCGCGGCGCGTTGCGTGCGGCGAAGCGTCTCGCGGCGCGTCGCACGTTATTTCAGTTTACAGAAAGGTGGCGCATGCAGCGGCGTGCGTCATCACATGCGCAAATACAAACATATGGCAATGCACACGCGTGCGACGCCGCAGGCCCCGGCGCGGGTGCCGCTACGAGAATTGCAGGAATAGCTGGCCGCAATGCTGCGTGTGCCGCGGTAAAGGTCGCGTGCGACGCGGCGATGCCATCCGCGGGCTCCGCCTGCATTTCAAGCAAACGCGTGTAAAATCTCTTCTACGTAAACGCTCTCATACAACGCCATGTGTCAGAGAGTTCAGTGCGGGCCGCGCCGCCCAACGCTCCGCGTCTCTGTAAACGAGGCCTTAGCGTGAAATAAGTCCGCAGAAAAATCCGCTCATCTGAATGTTACTGACATACTTGCACGTACAACAGCGGACTGGACGTGTGCAGGCTTTGTCGTACGATTTGTGTTTTAATTTATTAATCGAACAACTGCTATTATCGTAATGAATCGTATTTCCAAAATTCGGGTAATAATGGACGTATCTTGTATTGTAATGGTTTTTGATTTCACATTATAATATGAATATGTTTTAACCGCAGTTCACAATAAAATGATTACTTTTTTAATTAAATTAAAATATCATAATAACAAGAGATTTAAATAAAAATCAAACAATAATATCTATCTTGAGCCCTGTATATTTTTCAAGAAACTCGCAGTTCGTTTAATCTCTTTTGACCGTAACGTCATTATTATAATCCTTGTAAGAAGTTTATCAAAAACGTTACGTACATTTTCCATTAGATTTCTTAACAAAAACCTCTACAAAAATTTGTGAGCGTAAACTAAATTGGCTACGTTGAGAAAAATGGAGTCGCCTTTTATAAAAATATATCTTGTCATTCTTTTAGAGACACGTTAGCGAGTTGATTTTACATGATATCCTGGGATCTAGATTACTTATTATTAAGGTTGAGTGTCGAAGTCGGGGGGAAATGAGAGCGATGGCCGTTGAGTGGCGGCCCCCAAAGTGTGCCCAACGCTTTTGTCGGATCTTGGAGCCGACCGACGCTCGGGTAAAACGCTGCGGTTTTATGAACGTTCAAAGATGTTTACAATGAGATTAAGATGAACTTGGTTATGCAACTTGCGATTCCTATTTTTATTTTAGTGGGTAAGTATGGAAGAAGATGACATGTTGCGCTGACCCCAAATAAATTGGGATAAGGCAAGAAAATGACGAATTCAGGGGGTAAAAGTTAGTTTTAGAATCGGTTGACCCTCCTCGGATTTTGGGACTGCCCAAATAACAAGCGGCGCTCAAACAATATCATGTCATATATCTGTACAGAATAAACCGACCATCAAACACATCAACATTGCAACGTTTTTAAAACGCCACGTGCCACACGCCCGTCTACTATAATATACTTTTAAATAATCGACGCGGGCGCCGAGTTAATTAAGCTATCCGTTATTATAATCGGTCCCCGTGAGCTCTTTCTTACCTTCGCCAGAAATTCTCCTTTACACTACCTTCGCTGGTCGCTAAGATCCTTTAAGACACAATGTGAAAAGGGGCAGAAGATCCATCAATATTGGCATCAATATTGCACTGTAGATGGCTTTGGTGTTCTTGAAACTGCTCTTTTCGAAGTTGTGGTGAAGTATGATGGGGATAGTCACACAAGAACTTCACCAAGTTACGAGTAGCTTGGGAGACTGATGAGTGATGACTCGCAAATGTTTGCGATTCCATTTTGCAAGACGCCGCTGTCTGGAAATCATCGATATGTATTTAGGCAATTATTTTTCATGCTGATAATAATATAGATATGACCTTAATGAGCTTTCAAAGACCTGTCCCTATAGCGCTGCCTATGGAGATTTGTCGAACGCGTAAAATAGTAAAGAGGATGCCGTTGTCAACTGTCAGAGTGCTAGAGTACCTAGAGATTCTTTGTCAGTTTCAAACCCCATGAAGAGTGGCTCCTCTGACCTTTACTAAGCACGATGCTCTTTTTATACCTTCTTCATAATTATATAGGCACTCCTTTTTTAAATGACATCGGGCTCTGGAAAAAGAAAATGTAAGAAAAAATGTATGCATTGTCCTTTTCTGCGACGATGTCGGTTTTATAAAAGTGGACAGAATTATCGTTGGCCAGATTATTTTGTATTTTTTTTCTTGTACTTTGTTGGAAAAAGTGTTGATATTTTCCGGACTTATCAGAAAATCTATGATAATTTTAATTTTCGGTTATTATTTTTTTTTTCATATTGTCATGCATTTTAATGGTGCCGACGACGGTACATTTAATTTTCATTATTTTTAGCAGCTGTCATTATTATGCAAACTTTAAGACAGGCGGAGGTTTCATTAAAACAACTGAATGTGAATTATGTCGTCCACACTGTTCCGTCAGAAAATAATTATTTTGTTTTTTAATTAAAAACAAAAATATTTATGTTGCTTAGTGACGAATTTTGGGTTCTTAAAGTTTCCTGAAAATACTTGTACCTTAAAACTTTAACTGGCAGCTCATTCTGCCTATTAAAATATACCTATCTACTTAAAAAAAAAGCTACTAGATACCACTACAAGACAACCAAAACGAGGAAAGCATCTTACGTAACCTTCCAAGCACTGTCCCATCACGATAAAATAAAACACACATACAAAGGCCCGCCGCACGAAAACCTTATTAACTTAACAAAACAACCATAGAAACTTCTGAATGGGGGTTCCATTCAGAAGTTGCATTAAAACTAAACAAGAACAAGACTACCTTAACCCGTCAATACCGCGGGTCGTTGCGACCCCACTGAATAAACAGTAAGTGTATTGGCACAAAACAATGGGATACGATTCGTCCCCAACT
The DNA here is from genome assembly GCA_947568875.1 of Fissipunctia ypsillon. Taxonomy (NCBI): domain Eukaryota; kingdom Metazoa; phylum Arthropoda; class Insecta; order Lepidoptera; family Noctuidae; genus Fissipunctia; species Fissipunctia ypsillon. The sequence goes on from OX387662.1 coordinate 949,053, forward strand.
AATTCGATTTCATCGGTCGGTTGGAAGTGGACCGTCAGCGGTGGAGGGTTAGATGTTGCGGGGTGGCGGCCACTTGTACAGGGGCGGGGTGCGAGGCAAGAAGTACGGGTGGCAGGACTTGTCAAGCTTTTTTGGTCTTTCGTGAAAGAAAGTTTATTTTAACTAACTTAAAAAAAGGAGGCGGTTTATTCATTCGACGAGCTTTTTTTTCTCGTGTGTACACCGATTACTTTGTAGTTTTTTTCCAACCGTGACTGTGAACTACTAGCACAAGGTTATTTACAGAATAATTAAAGTTTTATCTACTTAATTATGTAAGAAGTTTCACTGATTAAACGATTTATTAAAACAAATATTGGCAGTACATGATCGATCTCTGACATTCAAGAAAATAATTATTAACCTAAAGAATATCTACCTTGTAGGTAAAAGTTAAGAATCTAAATAAAACAATTAATTAGAGTCTAGACCAAAACTTTACAGACAAGTTAATTTATTATTAAAGCTTATTATTTTAATTATACAGCAGCCATTCAAAGTGTTTACAAAACGAAAACTATTTATTTTAACTTTGTAAACCTAAACCTACAAAGCTGTACATTATTTTTCTATGAAAAACTTTAGTTTTTAAAACAAGGTTTCTACTCGAAATGTTTTTCTTTCAGTTATATGTTTTGTAAACCTTTTTAACATGTTGTAGTAAGCATTCATTTTTGTCCGCTGTAATTTTCCCACGGCAGGGCAAATGTCTTTTCTAATACAGAGAACGAAAGGAGTACCTAAGCGTGGTGATTTCATCATCATCATTTTCTTGCCCATACCAGGATGATTTTTGATTATGGAATCCTAATTGAATTTAGGAAAAGAGATCTGGAGATAGGGCGTACCATAGAGTTAGGACGGTTATTAATATTGGGTGGATCCTTCCTCACTTGTCTGATTCATAAATTAAGAGTAGGAGGTAGGTATAATGTGCCTTTAACTGCTCGGTTTTCCAATCAAAGTCCAATTTATTTAAGAGCACCTATTCATATGGATTCAGCCAGATTGTCAAACTTTCGGGCTTTATGACTGAAACGACTTTCATACCTATGAGAATATAATTTATGTGAAAACTAAAGTCACCGATAACTGCGCCCGGCTAGTTGTACCTCACAGACGGATCGATTCATCCAGCTGTTTAGCGATCATCCCCTGTAATCTATACCTCTATATAAACGAGTAGATACATAGGTATTATAGACTAAAGTAGTTTGCGTGTGACCGCGTGCTTCTCCTAAATTACGTTACGGATTTTGATGCGGTTTTCACCATCATTTAGAGAATTTAGAAATGTCGATGTTTTGTCAAGTCGTACAAACTTGCGAAGCAGCGCGAGCGGGGCGCGGGGCGGGGAGGGGGGGGAGCTAGATATATTTTAAATGCGACAATATCTCTGCCTGTCTATCAGACTTTTACCTGTTAGGATAAAGGATACTTTGTACCCCGGTAGTACGTTTCCATGGGATAATTTGACGTCCACGCGGACCAAGCTGCGGGCAAAAGCTACAGCCTTGGCCAAAAGTATTGAGCACCCATGATATCTTTCAGTTTTATGCGGAGTATCAAATAGAAATAAAACAAAACGTTTTATATGGGTTTATTTTACTATTTATTAATAGAAAATTAATATTTTGTGGGTCCACCCTTTGCCTTAATTACGGCAGAAATTCTTTTTGGTAAAGAGTTAACAAGTTTTTTACAGTCGTCAACAGTAATCGAGTTCCATTCTAGGCGCAGGCAGCGTTTTAAATCTTCTTTGTTGTTAATTGTGTGGCGCCTAACCCTGCGCTTTAATAAACCCCATAAATGTTCTATGGGGTTCAGATCTGGAGACTGAGCTGGCCAGTCAAGCAGTTCCGTGTTATTTTCCCGAAACCATCTCATAGTGCGTGCAGATTTGTGGCATGGCGCGTTATCCTGCTGGAATTTGACACCATCCATATTCGTGTCGTCAAAAAGTTTCGTGAATGAAGGCAGTAATGCAGTTTCTAGTACATTTATGTACTTAGTAGAGTCCATGCGACCCTCACACACGAACAATTCGCCAACTCCAGAATCGGTCATGCAACCCCAGACCATTATGCTGCCTCCACCGTGTTTAACGGTTGGGATCACACACTCTGGCTTAAATTCTTCGCCCACACGGCAACGCACAAAGGTCACACCAGGTGTACCAAAAATCTGCAATAAAGAGAAAAATATTGAGTTCCGTAAAACTAAAATAAATTCAATTATGCGTTTGGTTTTTAAAACATTTTATAAAATTGTATCAGGGCATTAAATTGACTTACTCACCTCAAAGTTTGATTCGTCTGACCAAACAACATTTGACCAATCTTCAGCGGTGAAAGTTCGGTGTTTTAAAGCCCATTTCAATCGAGCTTTTTTGTTGTTATCGGAGAGCCATGGCTTCTTCCTAGCTTTACAGCCTTTCAGACCAGCTTCTTGAAGTCTTCTGCGAGCAGTTCGAGCAGAAATTGGCTTCTTAATTTGTTCCGACAACTCAGCAGCGAGCTCTGAAGATGTTTTTTTCCTATTTCTTAACGACTCTCTCAGTAACTGACGATCTTGACGGTCTGTGGTGATGCGTTTGCGCCCGGTTCTCGGTCTATTTTCATGTGATCCGGTAGTAGAGAATCGCTGAATAGCATATTGCACGGATCGGCGCGAGCATTTCACAGTTTTAGAAATCTCTACTTGTGATTTCCCTTGCTCATACAGAAGCTGTATCTGCACACGTTTTTCTAAAGAAAGTTCGTTTTGTTTTGGCATATTGCAACGATAACACTTAAAACTTCTAAAATAAAATACAAAAGGCGCACTAGATCACTGGATGTGTTCACAACGAGCGATAGTAGCGAACTGATTAATAAATACAAAAATTGAAAAAGACAAATTTTGTGACATCCAGGTGTTTTATTGCTAGCTGCGGCGTGACTGATTATTTTTAAACCTTTGTAGATGCCGATTAAATAATCCATAAGCAATTGATTTGGTTTCTTCCCATACTTACCGTGTACGAGCGAAATTTGTAAGGTGCTCAATACTTTTGGCCAAGGCTGTATACTTAGTATTCATATATCCCCCTCCCCTCCTCTTTTCCTTCTCCCATTAATTCATCCAAAGTTTGTCTGTAAAATCACTTTTAGCGATAAGACCGCCCATTGTGTCACTCTATGTAAAATTTCTACATGTTTATCTGTGATTTTTATGGTGTACATAATAAAGAATATTCTATCTATCTATCTATATTTCATGCATGGTCCAGTTTCGTGGTTCGGGTTCGGTCCAGACTTGGGTATGCTATCAAAGTTAGTTATGATATCGGATGTACAGGATGTACTGACATTTTGTACATCAGCTTAGTTTTTGGTAAACACGGTTTACCGTTATTTATGTAGCAGAACATTTTGTGGTCGTCGATAGAGGGAATTTATTTTCAGTAGTTTTTAGGAGAACAGAATATTGCTTATAGATGTTTTCAAATAGCTACTGTTATTATAATTTCATCATCTAACTGTCCGTAATTTTCGACCGCTTAACATTAGCGTCCAACTGGAGCTGCAATGGAGAAGGGCCAAATGCCACGCTGTGCTGCGCGCGGCAGAACGACGAGTCATAACGGTTTACTGTAATTAGAGAGAAGAACGCACCGCTAACCACTCTGCACAATTCTTTCTACGATTTTTAATGGTCCCCGGCCCATTAATGGGTTACCAGTTAGTTTGATGTTACTAATTTACCTACATAAAGTAAACAAGTCAAGTTTATTCAAAACCACCGCTTTGCTCAACAGCTGCACCAGTTAGCATAACGAGATAAATCTGCCACCACGACGCAATTTCCCGAGACTTTCCCGAGATTCCGACTCGAGAAGATTGCGACCCTCCCTCGGGACGGATCTAAACAACCTCCTAACGTAACCCAATTCTAACTATTTCTGAAGCCTCGTGGACCTCATTTCCCTCCAATCGTGAATATTTTTAAAAAGCCACTAAAGAGCTTTAGCTGAGCAACGGAGGCCGTAATAAAATGAAGCCGGCTGCCAGCGAGCGGGAAACGTCGCTCAATCGAATTCCATCGCCTCGCTTTTGAAGGAAATTGGGTTGAAACATCGAGGAGACATGCCGAGAAAATGTTCGACCCTTAATTTGTAGCGACGATGGCGCCGACGACGTTGCAAAGTGCACAGAAATCAATTTGCCTCTAATTTAATCAATAACTGCTTTCAACATTTTTCTCCCCTATTTTATCATAATTTTCTACAATTTAACATTTTACTAAATAAAAACTTTTTTGCAAACAAAACAACCGACTTCCAAAAAATAGCACTACAAAGTGAAAAGTTAAAAACTTTTATTTCGGTAGTCAGTGTCTTTGGTTTTGTATTTTCGTTTTTTGCTATTTCTTTATATAGTGTATTATCTATGTTTTTGCCGCCATCTTCACTCAAAAAGCGTGGAGCGCTTTGTTTAAATTATTAAAAGTATACACAACCAAAGAGCGCTCCACGCTTTTTGAATTAATCATTGGATATAAAAGAAGTGACAAGCTGCATAGGTACTTATATCTTAACTAATACAAGTCAATTTCATTATTTTATAATTTTTAGTGCGTGATGAAAGCGTGTTTTTTTTTTTAACTACATATTTTTAGTTTACTTTTTAGTCAAGTATATTCTTCATTAAGTAAATAAGTCTAAAGTCAACGAAGTTATGACTTGACCGGTTTAATAGTAGCCACTAAAGAATTCCACTATCTACCTCCTGGCTCCATCATCAGCCCCTCGACTCTGAGTGTACTATATTGGATTCATCCAGACGAATCATACGAGCCCAAACTCGAGAGGTTTATTAGTAGCCAATGAAGAATTCCACTATCCACTTCCTGGCTTCATCATCATACCCTCAACACCAAGCGCAATCTATTGGACTCGTCAAAATGAATCATATGACCTGAAACTCGAGAGGTTTACTAGTAGCGACTGAAAAGTTCCACTATCTACCTCCTGGCTCCATCATCAGATCAGCTCCAAGATACCAAAATATAGTATTATCCTCCGAACTGCATATACATACAATGTTTAATTTCAACAATTATGTAGGGCATTTTCGACAATTATGTAGGGTTTTACTTCCAAGTTTTTTTTACATTGTTTAGTTTTTTAGTTACAATTAGTGCAGCTAATAAAAGCATGTTAATGAGAACAAAAGGTAGTTTCAAACGTTAGGAAAACAAAACAATAACATTATACGAGTATGTATAACATTTACAGTTTCCCTGGAACAATTTAAATTTAGGTCATATTTAGGTTTCATAAAAAGTTTGAAAACAAAAATACGGCGGGAACACATGTGTCCAAAAAAGTAAAGTTCCGACGATTTCGACCTCAAAAATGAAATATGGGTAGTAACATGCCCCCGGGCTATAACTCCGCGAGATCCCGAAGTCGAGGGACGGCACATACAAAGTTTTTATCTTCTTCTGTTAATATATGGCGGCCGTGACATTACCCTTTGGGAAACAACGGCGAACTTTTCTCACTTTAGTCACGCGGAGTTAATGTGGTGTACTGAGCCCTCGGCTGAGCGCAGTGCCTTGAAGCGGGCACATCTGGAATTACCAGTAGATAGGTTAACGGAATTTGTCTAGAGTTATTAATTACGTGGGAGAATAGTATAGACACGTCTGCATGCACATGTACCTAAGTAGTTTGGAACAAACAAAAATCTTGAAAAAAATTGTCGTCTGAAATTCTTAATAGGTATTAGGGTGTAACCACACGGGCGGCGCGGCCGCGACGCGGCGCCTGAGCGGCGCCGCTGCGGTTTTCTACATACAAAAATGCATTGTAGCCACATGGCGCCGTGCGGTGTGCTCCGGCGCCGCGCCGCGCGCGCATCGGAATCGAGACGAGGCGGGGAGGGGTGTAAGCAGAGCGGAGCCGGAGCGGCGCCGCTCGCAGTTGTTTGTTTGCGCAGCATAGAGAAGGACGCATGCTGGATTAAGTACGATCACCGCTGCGGCGCCGCCGCGGCTCCGTAGAACGTTGCGACGCCGCTCTGCCCGTGTGGTCGCCAGCGCGGCGAAATGGCTTGCGGTGCGGCGCCGCACCGCCCGTGTGGTTTGCCTCTCAGCCATTCAACTATAATTTTAATCTTTTTCGAGTAACCCATTTACGCTATCTACTCAATAAAATTTTATACAAGTAATATTATTAAGTATTTAATGTTTGGGGCCGTAAATAGACAATTTTTCCGTGATAAAAGCTACTTACTATCCTGTACCTTTTCTTAATATTCGTAACAATTATGCTTCATTAGTAAATTCGTTCGATTGCTAAGTGATTAATCCATTTGGAGCGTCAAGCTTGTTGTTAGGACAGTGGTAAGGAAAGTGCATCTAAAAATAACATAAAGCGGGAGATAAATCAACACTAAACCCACTATTTTTACAAGTTTAATTAAATATCTTTATATACATACACATTATTTATAGGTACTATTTTAAATGTTAAATACTTACCTACTACTTTACTGAAATTCATTTGGTCAATACAAAAATAATTGTCTTAAGTACAAATAATAACGAAAGCGCTTTCATGTGTTATAGAATTTATCAAAATAACAAGTAGATACTACGCTTAAATGTGGGTGTACTATAGGTACACCTCAGCCTTACCCTTCGGGGAGTACAGGCGTAATGTTATGCTGCTTTTATGTTGCTTACTCATATCAACGACTTATTGCTCTGCTAAAACTTACAGGAGCGAATACATTTTTGTCACTAGCATGATGAAGTTAAGAAAAAGAATTAGATTTTGGATGTCGCAAGAACAGTACATATTTCTAATACAAATTTTGTTATTTTCAATTAAGTAGGTACTAAATATATATAGTACACTGTAAACAAGAAATTCCGAATAATCAGTGAAAACAGAGTGAAACATGCTTTTTATTATCATATTATGGCACTTACGAACTAATTAGTATGTTAATTATATGATATTCGCTTTACGGTAAGTTGGTAATATAATTATAATTAATTCACGTTATTGGTACTTAATTATCTTAGTTTAAATACTGTTGGTGTTTATTTAATATTGGATTTGATCAGTAATTTGGTTCATACATAAGAAGGCATAACTTGGCAGTACTTGCTAGTTAATTAGGAATCAAATTTTGGAAAATATCTGTAAGCCTGGGTGTTCACTACGCCTATTTTTTAAGGTTTTAGATGAGTACAATGATACTTTTGTAGCTGCAGAAGATTCAGATTGAGACGGACGAAGATTTTATAACAGCATTAAAAATAATGTTTTTCTCTGTACAATGGATGATCACATAGATTGTAAACTAACATTGGGAATGGTTTTATTTACCTGGTAGATAGTTTTGAAGTAACATAATTGTCTGTCTGTCTACCACAATAACCACAAAATTGTACATAATATTGGGAATTAACCTAATAAATAAATACCTGATAATCCTTAATTAATTATTTTGGATACAAAAAACATGAAGAGATTCTCTAATAGAATTAATTAATTCAAAACAAGCACATATAGGACGGCAAGAGAAATTAATTGTTAAGGAAATTGACACCATACGTTAATTTACCATGCTATAGGCATTTCTTACTACTGTCAAAGAATGACAGTTGCGATTTGAATATACAGAAAATTTAAGTTGGTAGTCACTTTGCTTAACAATTAATTTACCTGTCTTTACATTCGCTTGTTCTCTAAACGAACTTTTACAGAAAAAAATATATTCGACTAGCTATAATCAGAAGGTAACAAACAGTTTTTTTGTCGATAATACGATAATATTTCGGAATGTTTTGTGACTATTCTGAGTATGGGCGGAAAATTAACAATAACATTTGTGTCTCAAACCCAACGAAAAAAAAAACCTGAAAGTTGAAATGAAATGTTTGAAATGTAGATTTTTTTACAAGATCCTCCAATAGCTTGCTCTGTTTCTACATTATATCTTTCTCCCTCTAAATAGCTCGATCATTCAACGGTGTCATTTCGACGATCTTGGCCGTGATTGGCGCGCTCGGCAGCAGGAGAGGGTTGAACTTGGCAGGCTTGCTGCCAACTCGGAGCAGACCACGCTTGGCCGCCAGCATCAGTAGCAAGGTTACTGATAATGTGAACGACAGGATCTGAAATTGAAGGCCAGATGTTTTATTTTTTGATAGAGTAATTTAATTTATGTAATACCGTTTTGATAAAGACTGCCTCGTTGTCCTAGTTGTCGCTTGCGCTACTACTGAGCATTGTTATTGGTTATTGGGTTTTTCCATCTGGAATTTCTCAGAGCAGCCTGGAGTCTGGATTTATGCCCGGTTGAAGGCAATAGTCTCGCCCTCTACTACATGGGGCTTAAATCTGACGAAATGTGGGTGCACTATAGATGCAACTAGCTTGCCTATCCATTCAGGGAATACAGGAGTGATTTTATGCTTTGAAAAAGACTGGAAGCAAATGACGTAATTAGTCTGCAGCGTACTAATAGTCTCTCTGGCTAGGTTGTGGTAGGATATGGCCTTCGTCCAGTGTCGGTCGGTAGGTACTGTATAGGTTGTGTGCAAAAGCCGACCTTACGTCGGCGTCGCTCAGGCCGCGCCGGTAGGAATAACTCTGGTTGCATTCGAAAACTCAAGCGAATTTGGTTAATTTCAACAAAAACCAACTATTTTATTTGTAAAACAAGTGCTTTAAAAATAAAATATTAGGTGTTTGTTTGGAAAAATACAAGAGTGATGTGGCGCGTAGAAGGGAAGAGGTTTTTCTTGAAATAAATGGAATAAATATATTATAATTTTATTTACTATTTACCCAATAATTTTGCCCATCAGCACTCCTCCAGTGCTGACAGTACTTAGTACTAACATGTAGTTACCACATATAACTTGCAAATGTAGATGCAAACGTTGAAGGAATGAATAAACTTGGTCTAACAAGTACGCGCTTAAAATAATATTATGAATGTTACGTAATCTCAGGTCTATAAGTGGGTCCTTACTGATACTTGTATTAAGTTGATGTAAGATGTGAAGTGTCTTATTTTATTGTTATCCAACGTTTTTATTCGTACAGCTATTAAAATTAATTAATGATACTTCATTATTAATTAGGTACGCCTTCATGGTTTTTCATTCACAAAAACAAAAACTTCTTCCCATAAAAAACGCCCACCTTTTTCATATAAACAAAAGATTGTATATAGACGTAATCTTTTGTTTGTAACAGTTAGCTGTTTTAAACAAAAAGTATTGAATACAATAGTTTACAAAAACTGTACCATTTCGACACATTCGAACAAGAAGACAACGTCGCGACGTCGTGATCAAGCCATCAAATCGAACCTCAGCACTATTCATAATCAATAACATCCACCAACATCTTAGAACAAAGATATCCGAATAACAAAGAAATGAATCAATCTCTACTTACCGCAGATATCCCAAACGTAGCAAACACTTCATATGACATAAACATTTTGAACTTATTACTTGTCAAAACACAACAAAACTAAATAAAAAAATGTAAACATTTGCTGCGCACGCGACGATGGTTCACTCACTGAGATAAAAACTCACTGAATACACTGTGACACACAGAAACACTGTGCACAGGTGTGTCAAATATTGTTCAAACAGTTATAGGAAACTACAGACTGATCACATTCCTTGTCGTGTGAAAGAGAGAAAGATTGATGTGAGAACGTGCGAGAAAAAGGGACAGAGCATTGGTGTTTCCGTCCTGCATTACACGTGCTTTGCACTTTTGAGATAAGCATTTCACTATGTTTGATGAAGAATTTTTTTCTCTGTCCGTGTCATACGCATTCATAGTGATTGTTCTGTCAGACACACAGTCTTAGTATTCATTGAGGTTTGCTTTAAAATGGTGACACTGTGCCTGACCGTGTCGACTTTAGGAAAACTGTACGTGGCATGTCAAGCACGGAGCGGCAACGTCGCGCGCATACGTCATTCGTAACAGGTCTGCGCACGCGCTCACCTTGCGTTTGTTATCTGTGGAAGAGTTATTTTAGTATTTCCTTTGTTTTTAGTAATTATGAACTGACAGGTGTCATTGGTAAGCTGTAGATTTTTTCGGAGAAACTGTGAGTGCTAGATACGGAAAACAACAGGAATGATCAAGTGTAATGTTTTTAGTTTTGTCTTTCATAAGTAGATTAATAGAACCCATAATATATTGGCTACACTACAAGTTCTGTTAAATTAGGGGGCGTTTACGTAACGTTTGAAGATCGCAGGGTAGACCTGGATGATACTGCACAGACCAGGGAAGCATGGCAAAAAGTTATCTGAACGATTTAATAATATTGTAACGATACAATAACAATATTTCACACCTAAAATTTTAAAAACTAATTTTTATCTTGTAGCCATGTTAATAGTTAAAGGTGTTATGGCCAATTTGGAAATGGTAAAGATTATTAACTACACGGATATTATACTGGCTTTTCACCTTTATCAATGTTTTATTTGTTCAATTTCTTAGCAGCTATTGAATTATTGATAGTAGCTACTAAGTATCATAATAATCAGTTATCATTTTGGTTGTAAGCTGTATAAACTGTAGAATTCCGGTTTGGAGGGGTACCTAGTCATGGGTACTCATGAGACAGGTTTGAAGTTATATTTCTATCTTTCTTTATATTAGGTACTTTCTTTACATAATAGTTATTGTACATAGTTAAGTTTTCTGTTTATCCTATCCAAGTTAAAATATTCTTTTTTGTTTATTTTCTTACTAGCTGTGACGTACGACTTCGTTCGCTTGGAAGTCACGATAGTCGAAGTCAAGATACACAATATACTAAAATAACAGCCACATTTTAATAAAACTCCTTCGTCCCCCGACTCGTCACGTTGCATCGCCCGTCTGCGCTATTACTTCGTTTTCTTGGTGTTCTTTCTGACTTTTTTCTTTATGCTCGGTTCCTAAAGGTCGTAGCGTAATGTTAAATAGCCTATAACTATCCTCGAGAATTGGGCTACCAAATGCACAAAGAATTTTTCAAATCCGACTTTTTGTTCACAATTTCATGGGTTTTAATTTTTTTGCGCGGGTCCTAATTATTTTTCTAGAATAAAAGTAGCCTCAGTTTCTCCTCGTAACATCAGCTATCTGCCAGTGACAGTCGCGTCAAAATTAGTCTAGCCGTTTCGGAGATTAGCCGGAACAAACAGACACACAGACAAAAAATTTAAAAATCGCTCATTTGTTATAAGTACCGTATATACTTTCTTAGGCATTTAGTAAAAAGCTGTTATTTTGAAATTATAAACAGACACTTCAATTTTATTTATTTGTTTAGATTAATGTACAACCTAGAGGTATGTTGTAGAGATACTTTTTTTTTTAATTTTGTCCTTTTTTATTTGTTAATCACCATCAGCGTCCTGCAGCAATAATAAACAATATCCTATTCAAAGGAAAATGGTTTCTTCCTGCACTATAAGTAAACAATGCAGGGCAAAGCGCAGCTTTGCTTGTCTTTAGATGACGAGCAGTTCGTTCATTTATCTTTTTAAAAGCAAAGTCTGCAATGGGACGAGAGATCCCGTGAGACCGCTGCCACAAGTTACAGCCGACCGGTCACACATTGATAGGTAATTTAATTGATCGATTGAGTCCCTAGACGCACTTACATGATTGATGTAGCTGGAATTGATCCGATAAAAAGTATTAAGTAAATTGGTATATTCTGACATTGGTATGATATTATTTTCGAATTTATTAATCTGTCAAAGCTAATCAAATCATTATTTTTGGTCCAGACTTAATCCATTATCCCAATTCCCAACATCAAAATTGATATTAAATAAATACGGCTTGATAAGCTGATGCGGTTTGAGTCGAGAATGAGGTCTTACATGGAAAAGTGCGCTGGTACCCATAATATGATACTTTATGCAGGAAAGTATTATGGCCGAGTGTTTTAAGAAACCCATTTTTGGGACATCGCATTTTTATTAAAAATCCTGATAGAATAATCATTAAAATGCAAGATTTCATATCCCCGTTTAGCAAGCATGTTTAGTTGTTGTGGAAAAACATGTTGAAAATTGTAGTATTTTCATCTCGAAATAAGTAATTATTGATCTCAAACAAAAATTATGTTAGAAGCATCGATGGCGTCTCTTATTCTGTTAGAAGCATCGATGGCGCCTCTTATTCTGTTAGAAGCATCGATGGCATCTCTTATTCTGTTAGAAGCATCGATGGCGTCTCTTATTCTGTTAGAAGCATCGATGGCGTCTCTTATTCTGTTAGAAGCATCGATGGCATCTCTTATTCTGTTAGAAGCATCGATGGCGTCTCCTATTCTGTTAGAAGCATCGATGGCGTCTCTTATTCTGTTAGAAGCATCGATGGCGTCTCTTATTCTGCATATTTTAGAGCACAAATGAACCTTGTATCTTTATTAGATTCAGATCTAAACGAGTTTTTTGAATTTTAGATTTTCTCATTTTTCTCGAAAAATCCGCCGAATTGGGAAAAATAATTAAAACTCAAATTATGCTCTTAACTTCATTTCTTTTTTAAGATTGAAGAACGTTCTATTTTGTCGTTGTAACTACGGACACGGAACCCTAAGAAATAGTATGAGCGTTAAAGGAGACGGAAACGATTAAATACAATCTTGGGCCTGAATGTAAAGAGATGAAATTGGTGTGAATTAATAGATTTAAACTTACCAGTCCCTCGCTGAAATTTCTGTAAGTTTTGACAATCTGAGAGCCGAGTTATTAGAGGTTTACTAAAAGTAAGACTATGTCACAATCTTTAACGAAAAACTTATTCCTGAAGTGCAAAAGATGTTCTTTAAACACTAATGTTCATTATATTTCGTCTAAGGGTCGTCGGCCTAGTGTAATGCAGTGACTAGTTACTATCCCTCAATTCACACAGCGATCCATAGTTTCAACAATATCCAATCCACAAGGCGGCGGTAAAATCCAAAATTACAATTCCAAGTCAAACGTGTGAGCGATCTTCGGTGTACAGTGTGAAAGCAAGGGTCGTACAATGTAGACAGGGTCAGAATCCGTAAAAAACAACGCAGTGGTCGTTAAAAATGAAATAATCTGAAAAGCAATCAAAACGCATCGGAAAACACGAAACGAGTGAACAAGCAAGAGCAGTCGGCAACTGTCTACTGTCAACGTTGAGCTGACTCACAGCTGTCATGCCAGAGACATAGACTAAAAATATAAGATGATTTTAATCGATATGAAATCGATATTCATAATATTGGTTTTTCAGTAATTAATTGATATTTCATTTATTAATATGGCATGTAAGTAAATGAACTATATTGTATATAAGTATATTTAGTGCATTTAATTACTCGAGTTAATTACCTAGTGCGAAGATTTTCTTTTTGTAATTTTGTAATCGATTACTTACAACTACATTTCTCTTAATTCTCTGCTTCCAGATTGAGAATTGAGCTGATTTTTGATATTCTAAGATAAAAAAATATGACAATTTTTTTAGATCATATCTCAACTTATTACATTTGGGCCCACCGTTTTCCATCTCCTTTGAAATTTAAACCAAGTGCAATACTATATCGAATAATAGTCAATAAAGTCCGGACCAAAATGTGACAACCTAACAAAACTAAAAAAATTGAATTAACTGCTAGATTCCATGGAATTGGGATGTGAACATTATGTGATGTGTGAACATTTTGTGTGTGCCTGCGTCGGTGTTTCCGAACGTATACAACCCCGATCTCTTCAAAGTGAGAGTTAACAGGCTTCTTCTGGGTAAGCTCGCTCCATCGTCGACTTTGTCTCTGTCATCTCTGACCTAGACTAGAGTCAAGAGCAAACCTATCTTAAATAAATGATGTTAGTATAAATAACTTTTCCCAATACCTACGGCAGATTGTTTGAGAAATAAATACTAAAAACCAAAAAAATCTCGTAAGTTCTAACAAAGATACGAGATTCATTTGTGCTCTAAAATATGCAATATAAGAGTCGCAATCGATGCTTCTAACAGTATTTTTGCGAATCATGCATAGTTTAAGAAAAATAATTTCTTTTCTAAATATCCGGATGAAAATTGTACAATTAAACAAAATATTACTCAAAAACTAGACGTACTAGCTACATAGGGATACGAAATCTTTCATTTAAATGATTATTTCTATTAACTTTTCTTAATAAAAATGCGATGTCCGAAAAATGGGCTTCTTAAAACACGGTGATACTCGAACAAGTTCTTTTTTTTAAGGGTGACAGAGGCTAAGTCGCTTCGGATATGGGTAACTCGTAATGAATGGTAGTGAGCAGGTCGGCTGCTCAGGCTTGACAAGTTCCCCTCTTTGAGGAGTGGCTGGAGAGGCGCCACGGCGTCCTCACCTTCCGCCTGACGCAGGTCCTCACCGGACACGGGTGCTTTGGGAGGTACCTGTTCTGGATAAGGCGGGAGGAAACGCCCGGGTGTCACCACTGTGTGGATCGCCCGGAGGACACGGTGGAGCCTACGGTGGAGGTCTGCCCGGCTTGGACGGAGCACCGCCGTGTCCTCGCAGAAGCGATCGGCGGCGGCGATCTCTCACGTCCGGCCCTATTCCAGGCCATGGTACGGAGCGAGAGTGCATGGGGAGCCATTACCTCCTTCTGCGAAGCAGTAATGCTCGTGAAGGAGGAGGCGGGACGCGTGAGGGAGAGGCAAGCTTTGCACCCTCACGCCCCTAGTCGCCGCAGGAGACGCCCTGGGCGTCGGGAATTGGCAGCCGATTCCCGGCCACCGTAGGTGCGGGCTTGCGGATGGCGAGCAATGGGTAGCTCGCCGTCCGGTAAGGACCAGGCCCGAGTCGACGGCGCGTCGTGTTCCACGCGCGCCTCAAAGAGATGTCAGCACTATTGACGGGGTCCGCTAGGGCCGATGCCAGCTAGGGTTGCGGGATGTTTGAAAGAGTTACCGTGGCCCCGGCACAGGCAACAGAAGGAACACGGGTGGGTTTTAGTCAGTAAAAGTCTGACACGCCCTCCCGCTCCGCCCAGAGCGGGAGAAGTCATTTGATGATTTCCCATCCACAAAAAAAAAAAAAAAGGCTTGACAAGTACTTTACTCGAATTTTGTAAATTTTACAGGGGAGCTTATTTTTTCTAGTTTTCTTTGAGAGCATGGGCGATTTGCAAAATTAATGTAATATCGCTCCATGTAAACCACTGGTATTCAACTGAATCCGGTTAGACTAGAAGACCCCAACATAGTTAGGAAAAGGCAGGCAGATGAGATGATGACCATTAATGTATAGTTTTGTTAGTAAAAGATAAATCATTCCTCTCCCATACTTTTTAAGGTTCTGTATCCAAAGGATGACAACGGGACCCTATTACTAAGGCTTCGCTGTCCGTTTGTTACTTTTGAACCGTAGTTTACAGTGTAGACACTCAAAATTTACAAAGTGTGTACTACCGTGTGTACTAGTGTGTTACCTATTGTTATTAAAGGGGGTCCTCAAGGGAGTGGTACGGAACCCTTCGTGCGCGAGTCCGACTCGCACTTGGCCCCTTTTTAAGTTACTTGTATGTGAAGTGTATAAAGGTCCCCATTTAAATGAACTATCTGCTAGTTGCGTCACTAAATCCAAAACCAATTCAGTTGGCATAATCACGTCAGATACATTATTTGACGAAACCCATATGTAAAGAGATAGGTGAGGCCCGATTATTAATTAACTACTAGTTGTGCCCCGCGACTTTGTTCGTGTGGATGTCGTAAGATACACAGTACTCTAAAATAACAGCCATATTTTAATAAAACTCCCTCGTCCTCGTCCCCCGACCCATCACCAACCGTCGTGTTGAATCGCCCGCCCGCGCTATTACTTCGATTTCGCTTAGTGTTCTTTCTGACTTTTTTCTTTTAGCTCGGAACCTAACGATCGCAGCGTGATGTTAAATAACCTATAACTATCTTCGACAATTGGGCTACCAAATGCAAAAAGAATTTTTCAAATCCGACTTTTTGTTTACAATTTCATAGGTTTTAATTTGTTTGCGCGGAATCCTAATTATTTTTCTAAAATCCTAAGTTACCCGCCGTAAAATCAGCTATCTGCCAGTGAAAGTCCTGTCAAAATAAGTTCAGCCATTTCGGAGATTAGCTGGAACAGACAGACAGACAGACACAGACAAAAATGTTAAAAATTGCTTTTTTGTTCTAAGAACCGTATATACTTTCCTATGCATTTAGTAAAAAGTTGTTATTTTGACATTACAAACAGACACTTTTTGTTAGACAAGCGTTAAACATAATATTAAATCTAAATACTTGACGTAATTTCAAGATAAAGCACGGATTAAAAATGTCTGATTTTAAATGAGGATATTCTTATCTATGTTTAGGGGAAATATTGACTGCTACTTAGAAACAATATTAGATTTTAAATGCTTTGAGCAATAATAAGTTTATCAAAATCATCATTTCCAACGTCTTTGACTCCTTGCTCTCCACACTGAGCAAGGAGTCTCTCACTCCGATTCCACTTCGTTCTTCTATCTTCACAATGTTTACGTCATTCACAATTATTACAACAATATGACTATATTTTATATAACGAACTAACCTGACCATAATCCTGGGCACATCCAGACGTCTTATATTATACATCAAGCTAGCACTGTTCCCCACGAGATAAAAGCCAGCTTCAGGCAGTTTCCTCACATCAATCAATCTGGTGCAGCTGGGCAGCATTCGGTGGCAGGCTCTCATCCCCATAGCCAAACGTCACGTACTTTCCGAAACTGTGGATTTCCATGAACAATTGGATCCTATCTAAATTCTCCTGCATGATGTCCCTCATGTTCCTGATCTACTTCGGAGAAGGCCGAACGTCCAGGGTAGATTTCGGAGCAGGGGTTCTCACTGACACCGATGGTGGCCCAGTCCTTGCCGAAGTTCATGTTGCCGTCCACTCTAAAGCAAGTCGCTTGGTTGTTACCATCGAATGACCTTGTTTTGCGTCAAAGGCGTTGCTAGATAGATAGGCAAAATATTATTATTATTTACACCATAAAAATTGTAGATATAAAAGTAGAAATTTTACATAGGGTGACACACTGAGCGTTCTTATCGCTAAAAGTGATCTTTTACAGACAACCTTTGGATGGATTAAAGGGAGAGACAATATTGTAGATACTATAAGTGGCTAGAAAAGTTAAGAACAGTACATAATGACAATTTTGGTTTAAATGTGAACTCTGTTTCAATCTCTCCGTGATTTTAAGAATTTAGTGTTATTGAAACACATTTGTTGTGTTTACCGACCGTTATGTGTTCTTTAATAATAATATAATACCTCCTTTAATGGAGAGGTATATTGTGTTTACCAACTATATAATTATGTCTATGACAAAAGCCTAAGTCTACAACTCAAACCATGTTTATTGTCAATACTCACATTAGTATGCGTGAACTCGTATCCGTCAGGGTTAACGAGCGGCATGATGATCCAGTCCACATCGCTGAGCAGCCGATCTATTCTGTAAACATCACACCGTGAGCACTTAGAAGAAGTGTTTGAAGTGAGCTCAATTCCTAATAGAGTAAGATGGGATGACAGTTCACATCACGCTCACTTCGCCTAAATTTTCACGGTGGGATCTATACAGAATAGCTCCACAGGTCGCTATCCTCGCTCCGCAGGTTCACCACCAGCCTGTAGATGGAGTACAGCGCCACCGGGGTGGTCACCCACTCCCGCGCGTGGATCATTGTGGTCATCACGTACACTGGCTTGCTCTTGTCTTGGAAGTTGGTGGTCGAAATCTGGTACCACGGTAAAAAATAAAATAGTCTTTTTTTGTCCAAGACCTCATCGTCGACGTCATTTTTGCTTTCTTAGAGCGAATTTCACCAATTAAACTGAACTAGATCAGGCAGCCAACCATTTTTAAACATTTTTGTCTGTCTGTTTGTTCCAGCTAATCTCCGAAACCGCTGAACTGATTTTGATGGGACTTTCACTGGCAGATAGCTGACATTATAAGGAGTAATTTAAGCTACTTTTATTTTAGAAAAAGAATAAGGGTTCTGCGCAAAAAAAAAACATAAAATTGTAAACAAATTCGATTCAGTTAGGGAAGTATTGTCATCCATGCGGGCGAAGTTGAAGTATAAAATGTATTTTTATCCGACGAAAAAAAGGAGGAGGTTCTCAAGTCGACGGGTATATAATTTTTATGTAATTACTAAATTTGCAATCCGTTTTTTTTTATTATTGGTTGGCAAACAGGTCAAATGGTGAAAGTTGTAATCTAGAAGCGAACTCAGCAACTCTCTCATCATATAGGAATTGTAGTCATAATTATGATTACTCCCATAGATGTATCATATATATTATTATATCTACAATTACTCCGCACAAATTGTTAAGGCTAGGTTAAAAAATGTCGCAGACCTTCAAATACTTGATGACACGTCATTCGGAACTCTTTTCAGCATTCACTAGAGTAAAGTAGTAAAGTAATACATCTTCAGTCTATATTCACAAATTTTAATATAGAATAGCTTATAGCTTAGCTAGCTTAGCATAAGCTATCGAAATCAAAAAGTCAATACAACTAATTCATTCAATCACAGTCATTCATTGTATTGTGTCTTTATTAAACGCACATAACGGGCTAACACTATACCTCGAACAAAACAATAGAAACACATTCATAATGTATTATACTACGTGTGTGGCATCGGAAACGTTACAAATTAGTTCAGAATAACCCGCGAAGCTAACTAGTATTTATTCTGGTGAAATCACGCAAACATCGGATTAGGGATGTATTAGTGAGTTTATAATAATTTATGATGATTGATAACTGTAATTGGCAACATATTACTGAAAACCATGCAGCCACTGGGCCACTGGGCTACTGGGCCACTGGGACCAATTCCCGTATTTTTTAAATGTTCGCAATCTAATCTCAGTCTCAAACTGTCCAAATGTGCGGACATTTTTAACAAGTTTTTGACATTGATTGTTTGTGAGATAAGATTGTGACTAGGTTTTGAACGTTTTCAATTTCGGGAATTGGCCTTCATGTCTCTTTTATTCGAGGCATAAAGACGTTTGACATATTTTATATTCAAAAGCTGTCAAACTATTTACACTATTTACAGATTATCTGACGATTTTTATTTACGAACTATCCGACGACAGATATTCTGGCGAAAAATCAGCCTCAAATAAAAGAGTTGAATATGAATACACCTTGACGCAAATAACTTTAGCGATGGATCCACTGGCTCATTGTGTAGACTGAATCTTTTTTTTATCTCACGTAACCAAGTAATTATCTTTCTTCTTTTTTAGGGTTCCGTAGTCAACAAGGAACTTTTATAGTTTCGCCATGTCCGTCTCTCTGTCTGTCTGTCCGAGGCAGAGACTCTTAGTACTAGAAAGTTGTAATTTGGCACGGGTTTACTTATATTATTATTCACGTGGACAAAGTGGTAAAATAAAATCTTGAAAAAAAAATCTACCTCCCTACACGCAAAGTACATGGTGTGGGTACATGGTGGTCTGTGAAAAACATTTTTCGATTGAGGGATACGTTTGCGAAATGTTAGAGTCAAGTCTGCCAGTTATATGGTTGTTTTTGGATATGTGTAAAATTCACGGCAGTAGTATATATAACGAAGTTACAAGGAAAACTATCACAGCTAAGGCTTTACAAGTTTACGAGTAATAGTCGGCCAACTTTTATTTGCAGTTGGCATATATGAGAGAACATGTTTTTCAACTACTATGTTAAGTTTGTTCTTGGGATAAATTCATCCCAACTACGGAACCTTTCATAGTGCGTGACGCGACACGCACTTGGCCGGTGTTTTTCTTTTACCTTAGTTGCCGAAGATAATAGCCACAATATGATCAAAAAACTTACATCAGCATATCGCGGATAGTCTTGGAAAATCATCCTGTTGGTCCTGGAGGACCTCCACGCGTTCAGCTCTCGGTCGTCCTCCATGGCCCTACAGAACAAATTGGTGATGCACAGGAATTATTAGAACTTTGTTAACTATGGCGAATTTATTCCTAGGCAAACTAATTTAATGAGTCAAATTTTACTTCTCATGACTGTGTTGTATGTGTGTAACTTATCCTTTTCTTTGTTTCCGAATCATCTATTTATATATCGAAAAGGAGCACTGAGTGATGATTTGCCAACACTTGATCTCACTTATTCATGACAGAACAGTAACACTGACAATTGAAGAGGAAATTATCTGACAACAGCGAAACCGTTTGGAGATCTACAGGAAAACAAACATTTACTCAGCAACATCTTCCAAATGCACAGAGTGTGCTAGTTCCTGAACGTCCAAGGCCTGCAGGAACTCCACCTTCTTCTCCGGTTTGACTATGATCTGCGCATTCCTCTATCCCGCCACACCATACTGCCAGATGTCCAGCTCTAGTTGGTTCTCGAGATCGTGCAGCAGCTTCTGATCAGTCTTGTTGCGAACTTCGACATTGTAGACTGAATATCTGTGAAAAAATCAGGGAATTTACTTTTCCGTCTAAGGATGCCGGAGATACTGCCCCGACATTTTTATTGTGTCGTAAAATGGTCTTTAAAAACAAAATGGGGAGGACTGTGTGGTGCGTAAAATAGACACAAGAGTGACAACTGCCAATCTTTCTGATATATTGTATACTAGCTGTGCCCCGCGACTTCGTTCGCGTGGAAGTCGTAAGATACACAATATACTAAAATAACAGCCACATTTTAATAAAACTCCCTCGTCCCCTGACCCGTCGCGTTGCATCGCCCGCCCGCGCTATTACTTCGTTTTCGCTTAGTGTTCTTTCTGACTTTTTTTTGTTTTTACTCGGCTCCTTAGGATTGCAGCATGATATTAAATAGCCGTAACCATCCATATTTCAATTAATATTATTATTTACTATCAATTATTATCAATTACTATCAATTATTTCAATTAATATTTATTATTATTATTTATTTAAGTTTTCTGGGACTTTGTTAAACACAAACGAGGAGGAAATTCTTCGATACCTGCTAATATGAAATTAAAGGACCAAGTTGTAAAGACAGGCCCTGAAATAGTTAATCTTTTTGCACGACATTTCGCTTCAATCTATTTGCCAAACGCAGCATCTTCTGCCCAAAGTTTCCCTCCTAGTGTCCAGTGTCACACGTTTCCGCAACAAATGTTGTACTCATTAAAGATTGAGGAATCTGAAATTGTGAAAGCGATTAAGAAATTGGACTCTACGAAGGGTGTCCGGATGCAATCCCACCCATATTTATAAAAAGATGTGGATCCGCGATTTCATGGCCACTGGCATTGATATTTGACCGATCACTAGGAGATGGTGTTTTCCCGGAGGAATGGAAAAAAGCTCGAATTGTGCCAGTTTTTAAAAAGGGTGAACATTCTGATGTTCAAAATTATCGTCCTATTTCCATTCTATCTTGTTTCGCCAAACTATTTGAATCGATTATTTACCCAGTAATTTCTCAATTTGTAGACATTACCGATTCGCAACATGGTTTCAGACGTGGTCGCTCAATACTAACTAACTTGGTTCCTTATATTTCTGATATCTCCAATGAAGTTGACAAAGGCATGCAGATAGACGCTATTTATACTGACTTCAGCAGTGCTTTTGATAGAGTTGACCACTCAATACTTCTTGTGAAGTTGGCTAATTTTGGCATAAGTGGTGCACTTTTGCAATGGTTCGAGTCTTATTTAACAAAAAGACCCCAGTCGGTGGCGGTAAACGGATTCAACTCAACTATTTATGTTGCACACACCGGAGTTCCTCAGGGTTCGCATCTGGGACCACTTCTATTCCTAATCTTCATCAATGATATAGTTGACCAAATAAGACACTGTAAGGTGTCATTATTTGCCGATGATCTAAAGATATACAAAACTATTAAGTCTGATGATGATCCCCGCCTATTGCAGAGTGACTTAAATATGATTCTAAATTGGTGTCGCTGCAATTGTATGAATCTTAATGCAAGTAAATGCTTTCATATTAAGTTTACTAGAAAAAAGAAGCCACTTGTTACTACATATGAGATTGGAGGTGCATTGCTGGGAGAAGTTAATGAAATCCGAGATCTGGGCGTGATAGTTGACAGTAAATTAAAATTTACTTCACATATCAACAAATCAGTCACAAAAGCAGCACAGGTGCTCGGATTTAAACATCAAAGGTTTTAAACATCAGCGCACCAAAATTTTGCTTTACCAAACCTTGGTGCGCAGCCATCTCGAATACGCCAGCTCTATGTGGAGCCCGTTTTATGCAACACACTCTCAACGCGTTGAGAGCATACAAAGAGCCTTCACTCACTAGGCATCTGGCTTTCAAGTCAAGCGGCTTCTCGCATAGGAACCCCTACGAAGTACGTCTGAAAAAATTTAAAATGAGTACTCTACGTGAACGAAGACGTTTGCTGGATATGTGTTTGATATATGTTTCTTTCACAAAATCGTGGGTGGTCAAAACCAGTGCTCCTATTTTCAACAGAATTTGTCTTTGAAAGTTCCCCGCACCTATCCCCGAGGAAAAATTAAATTTTTTTTTTACACTCCTGCTGTAAAAACAAATCTAGGACTACAAGCACCCTTCCGCAGAATCATAGATGAATACCACACCCTAGCGGCACAAATACCGGATTTGGACGTGTTCCATGATAAACTGCATAAATTCAAAAGTAAAATAAACGGTCTTCATTGAGCGCTGCTTCTTGTATATTGTTGTTGTTGGTCTCTGTGTCTTCTACTGTGTCATGTTGTAATTGCTAGTGTCATGATTTTGAGCATGTATACATTTTAACTGTTCTTTCTTTTATCGCGTAGCCAATTAATTGCAAGTGCTATGTACGCCGTTATTGTCATATACATCAGAGAAAATGCTCCTAACTATTTACCAAGTATGTTAAATGTATGTGATGTGGCAGTACTTAATTAATTAAATAAATAAATAAATTATGCTACCAAATGCAAAGAAGATTTTTTCAAATCCTACTTTTTATTCACAATTTCAAGGTTTTTATTATTTTTACGCGGAACCCTAATTGTTTTTCTAAAATAAAAGTAGCCTAAGTTACTCCCAGTAACGTCAGCTGTCTGTCAGTTAAAGTTACGCCAAAATCGATCCAGGTGTTTCGGAGATTAGCCGGAACAAACAGACAGATAGACAGACAGTAAAAATTTTTATAAATTGTTTTTTTTTTTTGTTGTAAGTACCGTATATACTTTCATATGCATTTAGTCAAAAGTTGTTATGTTGACATTACAAACAGACACTTCAATTTTATTTATTTGTATAGATGTATAGATAATTACTATAATTAGTATGCACTTCCTTAGCGGGATGAACGTTACCTATGGCAAATTTTAGGGTAGCGCAATCTAAATCAGAGGAGAATAAATGATAAATGATTTTGTTCCTGTAAGTAGGTATTACAAACACTTACACGTTAACTCGTCAAAATGTAGGGGAACACCTGATTTATTTTTCGCGATTTCGGGTTTGGTCCCGTAGTGAAAGTTGTTCTTAATGACGAGTACAATAACCCCTTAAAAGATTAACAGTGATTAAAATTACACCTTGTATTTCAGTAGATAACACATTTTCATGCACTGCTAGACATACATAGGCCTAAACAAGCATCGCCAAAATGTCCGACGACCATGTCGACTTCTGAACGACCATACCTGGAGTATACATCGTGCCCGACCATGCCGACTTCTGAACGACCATACCTGGAGTATACATCGTGCCCGACCATGCCGACTTCTAAACGACCATACCTGGAGTATGCATCGTACCCGACCACGTCGACTTCTGAACGACCATACCTGGAGTATACATCGTACCCGACCATGTCGACTTCTGAACGACCATACCTGGAGTATACATCGTACCCGACCATGTCGACTTCTGAACGACCATACCTGGAGTATACATCGTGCCCGACCATGTCGACTTCTGAACGACCATACCTGGAGTATACATCGTACCCGACCATGTCGACTTCTGAACGACCATACCTGGAGTATACATCGTGCCCGACCATGTCGACTTCTGAACTACCATACCTTTTTTTTTTTTTTTTTTTTTTTTTTTTTTTTTTTTTTTTTTTTTTTTTGTGGATGGGAAATCATCAAATGACTTCTCCCGCTCTGGGCGGAGCGGGAGGGCGTGTCAGACTTTTACTGACTAAAACCCACCCGTGTTCCTTCTGTTGCCTGTGCCGGGGCCACGGTAACTCTTTCGAACATCCCGCAACCCTAGCTGGCATCGGCCCTAGCGGACCCCGTCAATAGTGCTGACATCTCTTTGAGGCGCGCGTGGAACACGACGCGCCGTCGACTCGGGCCTGGTCCTTACCGGACGGCGAGCTACCCATTGCTCGCCGTCCGCAAGCCCGCGCCTACGGTGGCCGGGAATCGGCTGCCGATTCCCGACGCCCAGGGCGTCTCCTGCGGCGACTAGGGGCGTGAGGGTGCAAAGCTTGCCTCTCCCTCACGCGTCCCGCCTCCTCCTTCACGAGCATTACTGCTTCGCAGAAGGAGGTAATGGCTTCCCATGCACTCTCGCTCCGTACCATGGCCTGGACCAGGGCCGGACGTGAGAGATCGCCGCCGCCGATCGCTTCCGCGAGGACACGGCGGTGCTCCGCCCAAGCCGGGCAGACCTCCACCGTATGCTCCACCGTGTCCTCCGGGCGATCCACACAGTGGTGACACCCGGGCGTTTCCTCCCGCCTTATCCGGAACAGGTACCTCCCGAAGCACCCGTGTCCGGTGAGGACCTGCGTCAGGCGGAAGGTGAGGACGCCGTGGCGCCTCTCCAGCCACTCCTCAAAGAGGGGACTTATCGCCGCAATTGTGGCGTGCCCAGCGCTGGGTTGCGACAATCGCACTCTCCATGCCGCCATGAGATCCTGCCGGAGCTCTGTCCGCCGTGCCACGATTTCTCGCGGCAACAGAGTTACGCCCCGGCGTCCTGCCTCCTCGCGCCACTCCCACATGTGCGCGAGGACTTTTGCCTCCAGATCCCATGGCGGTAATCCGGCAAGGAGGTTCGCCGCCTCCCCGGAGACCGTGCGGTATCCCCGGGCTAACCGGATGGCCATGACCCTCTGGGACGCGTTCAATCGACGTACCGGTCGTCGCCTCACGGAACGCGCCCACACCGGAGCTCCGTAAAGGGCCATGGACCGCACGACCCCCGCGTAGAGCCTCCGGCAGGAGGCGTTTGGACCCCCCAGATTGGGCAGGAGCCGCCCCAAGGCAGCCCCGGCCCGCTCCAGTCTGGGAGCCAAACGTCGGAAATGCTCCACGAAATTCCACCGAAACTACCATACCTGGAGTATACATCGTACCCGACCATGTCGACTTCTGAACGACCATACCTGGAGTATACATCGTGCCCGACCATATCGACTTGTTATCTTCGTCTCCGTTAGGAAAAACAGGTGCGGCTTCTCAGTCTCAAGGTAGTGACAAACCGGATGGAGATTGAAGTGCAAATCCCTGTTGTTAGTGAGGTGCACTTTTAGGGAAAGGAAGTGCAGCCGTTGTTTATCTTTGTTTTTCTTTTGTGTTTTGGTCATGTTCGTGTACTTGTTTGGGAAAAAAGTCGACTTGTCGAGGCGCTGCTCAGTAATCCAAGTGGAATGCTAGAGCTAACCAAAACTATGGGTAACTTATTCGGAGACTGAAGCCCGAACCCCCCGGATATGGCCAACGGGGTCCTCCCATCCAGTTACCGGCTGGCACGGTGGAGCATAGCGGGATTTTTCGCGAGATGGCGGGGCAGCCTTTGGCACGTGGCTGGCGTGCTACTTGGGCCCCCTGAAAGTCTGAAAGTTCAGACGCACTTAATTCAAACAAACATAATAATTTAAGAGGCTCATTGGTATTAATCTCCGGTCCTCAGAGGCTTTAATTTATCAAATTCCAAACGTTTGTCCAAACACAAAGTGCTCTCACATTAATGGCATTTGTAAACTAAGCTCGAGTATAATTCTGTTAGCTTCCGAGATTTCTAAGTTAGTTAAAAACCTTTTGGGCCTTTAAGTCAAGATATTTTAGTATGAAGTACTAAATTATATTATTTTAGGCAAGTTTCAAAGTTATTCTGCGAGTGAATTTTAAATAAGCTAAGATTTATAGCTGCTGAAAACTCTGGAGATTCGGATAAAAAAGGTTGGACAGGAACATTTCCATTTTTTTAGTTCAACATTCCAGTTCAGCTTTAGAATTTACAAATGTAAAAAGGTTCTTCTTGGTACGCGGCATGTTGGTAGCTGGATTGTGAAATGAACTTTTTGTAATTATAAACAGTATACTGGACGGTGAGGCCATTTAAAAAGTAGAGTGGTTAGCGCCGCCTTTGGAAAACTACAACACCAATATTATTAGTCCCTTGAAATTATATCGCCGACCTAGACGTGCGCACAGTATGCTGCGCAGGAGTCTGTGTTCTGTGATGCTGCACGTCGGCGGTAACACTCTGACCTGGAGCTGGCCTACCGCAGTATGGAGATTCAAAAGAATAAAAGAGGCCGGCTCTTACTGGGTTAGATAGTTTATTAAATAATATATATCTTGTGGGTCTTGTCTGATTGCTAAACTCAACCACTGCTGGTGGAAACAAGTTTGACGTCATACCTTATACAATCTACATCCTACCACACTCCCTGGTCTGCCAGCGCACATCCATCTATCATTATGAGCAACTTAACACAGGATTCATTAATTAACGCGTTTTCACATCGGTCGTTAGTTCAAAATTCTCATTACATCGCGCGCTCGCTCGCACTTTGATTGATTTGATTCCGCCCTTACGTATACTAAGTTTATAATGGATTTTAATAACGAAGGTCAATTCGTTATGATTGAGGATGTTTGTTTTGTCTGGCACTTAAATTTAGGGATCAGCAGATTTTTTCCCCAACTTCAGGGTAGGGCTCACTCCTAAATTACGAGTGAACTCGATAAGGATCGAGTTTTCAGTTATTTCAATTACATGCCGCCGACATTCAGACTATAGATCTTTGTTTTGCAGAAAAGAGCTGTACGATCAATTTATAAATTAAGTCCCAGACACTTTCTCAGATAGAAATATAAGGAGATTAATGTAATGATGCCTTCTCAGTATATTTTTGAAAAAATTTTATATGCCCATAAAAATATAAAATTGTTTAAAAAATACAGTGATATCCATAATATAAATACTAGGAACAAACACAAAGTTGTTTTTTTTAATGTACTGTGGAGGTAATTAGGAGGATCCTTCACAGACTGATTGTGATTTGTAGACTTAGTCATGATTGAATATTTTTTATTTATTTATTTAAGATAGATTTGCTCTTGACTTTAGTCTAGGTCAGGGGTGACAGAGACAAAGTCGACGATGGAGCGAGCTTATCCAGAAGAAGCCTGTTCACTCTCACTTTGAAGAGATTGGGGTTGTTTGCGTTCGGAAACACAGACGCAGGCAGAGAGTTCCACTCCTTTGCTGTGTGAATCACAAAAGACATTTGGAAACGCTTAGTGCGAATTGGTGGAATAGCAACTAGGCAGGGATGGTAACCTGCAGTGGGTCTAAATGTCCAATTGTAGAAGGGGGCCGGTGGAAGGAGGTCGTGAAGTTCTTGAGCACACTCACCGAAGTACATTCTGTAGAAGACCGACAAGCAGATAACCTTGCGGCGATGAGCCAAGCTGTGAAGCTTGGCATCCACCAGTTTTACGTCGCCAATGAGCCTCTTAGCTCTGCGTTCCACCGAGTCAAGCGCGGCAAGTTGGTATTTGGCTGAGCCATCCCAAAGGTGGCTGCAATACTCCATGCAGGATCGGACTTGCGCTTTGTATAGGGTTAAAAGCTGTCCAGGCGTAAAGTATGGTTTCACCCTTCACCTTCATCTTATTTAGGATGCCCAGTTTCTTGGCCGCAGTTTGGGCTTTGTACTTGATGGTGGTACTGAAGTTGAGACATGATGTCAACTCCATGCCTAGGAGCTCGAGCCGATCAGTTACAGGAACAGATGTACCCTGAAAAGTAGGCGCTTGGTCGAAACGACTCTTTTTAGCGGCAAAAAAACGTATAGAGGCATGAGGAACAGGGTGTAAAGTTCACTCATCCTCCATAGAAAAGGGAGGATCCTCTGACCAGACGGGTGTTGTGTCTGGTGGGCTACTGCCCGACGGTTGATGTCGGGATGTTGTATATATGCTAGTCGCGCGGTAAACTCTGTTTGCGCGATGCAGGATTTTGCGTGACGTCAGTGTGACGCGTTCCATTGTGGCGATGCCGCCACATCACTCCCCTCCGGAGACCGGAGGTCGATAGTGGGCTGAGTCGTGTATCTTGCGATGCTTGCCAGGGCCAGTTGAGGTTCCAATGAGTCGGAACCGGGTGCCGCATAGTTCACCGTGAGTCGGAACTGTCTGCAGAGATGCCCCCATTGAGTCGGGGTGGCGCTGCGTTATGCTCCAATGCGTCGGATGTGGTACAGCGCCGGGTTGAGGCTGACTGCTGGCGTCGACCAGGAGAGGTTTGAAGGGCTCTGCTTGTTTGACCGGCCGAGAGTGCAGTGTGCTGTGCCAAGGTTGCTGATGAGGCTGAGGGTGATGACCAGGTATGCGCGGTCGCTGCATGCTTGTGGTCAGGATACCCGTTGAAGCCGTGGGTGCTGGCTGGCTGTGTGACTCGCTGCTCGAAAGCTCGAGGAAGTGATGCTGATGACGTCACGCTGTAGTAGTTGCACGAAGGCTGCGCTGACGTTCATGTTCGGGGTCACCAGTATAGAGGCATGAGGAACAGGGTGTAAAGTTCACTCATCCTCCATAGAAAAGGGAGGATCCTCCGACCAGACGGGTGTTGTGTCTGGTGGGCTACTGCCCGACGGTTGATGTCGGGATGTTGTATATATGCTAGTCGCGCGGTAAACTCTGTTTGAGCGATGCAGGATTTTGCGTGACGTCAGTGTGACGCGTTCCATTGTGGCGATGCCGCCACAAACGCCTTTGTTTTGGTGGCGTTAAAAGAGACCAGATTATCATCATCCCACTGGGAGACAAGGCTTAAGGTCAGATCTGTCCGTTCCACCATGGCCTCTCTCAAGGAACGAATCTCGGCCCCGCTGGTTTTTGCGCAAGGACAAGTATCTCTCTGAAACTATACTGTCATCTGCGTACCCAACAATACTAGGCAGACGCCTGAGGAACTCCGGCATCAATAGCCATTAGGTCGGAAGAGCAGCCGTTAACGACTACTTTGATCGAGCGTTTACTAAGGAAGTCTGATATCCAGCTACAAAAATCAGCTGCGATGCCATAAGCAGGAAGCTTGCTGAGTAGACCAGCGTGCCAGACCCTGTCAAAGGCCTTTGAGGTGTCAAGCGATACAGCAAGTGCTTCACCGTATTTCTTGATGGCCTCGCCCCAGCAGTGCGTGACATACACAAGAAGATCGCCAGTTGACCGTCCCCGGCGAAAGCCATATTGGCGGTCACTGAGGAGCTCATTCTTTTCAAGGTAGGTCAGCAACTTACTGTTCAGTACCCTTTCCATAACCTTGCACTGAATGGAAGTAATGGCGATCGGACGGTAATGGGCAGGGTCGTACGGTCGCCCTTTTTGGGCACTGGTTGCACATTTGCAAGATTGCAGCATTTTGGTACCGTCTTTTTTTTAAGAGTGAGGCGGAACAAACGTGTCAACATAGGATTCAGGCGCACACTGCCTCAACACTTTCGCTGGAATGCCCTCAGGCCCGCTGGCCTTGTTCGCGACTAGACTGCACAATACTCTTCGGACCTTTTAATGTGAACTGCGATCTCCGGCATCGAGGAGTCACAATGAGGTACAGTAGGTGGTTGCTTGGAGCCAGCGTTCAGACGTAAATTGCTTGCAAAGAGAGATGCAAATAGATTTGCTTTCTCACCCGCAGAGTGAGCCAGTGACCCATCAGGTTTTATCATTGTAGGTAAAGTGGGTCGACAGAAATTCACTTCAGCTGCTTTAGACAGGGACCAGAACTGTTTACTACGTGGAGGGTAAGAAGCCAGCTTGGCCCCAATACGTCCGACATGGTCAAAACGTGCCCGACGTAAAACCCGCTTGCAGAACTTGACGACAGCATTAAAAGCTCTTTTCCTCGCGTGAACCCTACGCGCTCTAACTTTGCGGTCGCAGGCCTTAATCCAGGCTTGGTAGGCAGAGTCTTTTCGGGCCTCAGCGTGGCCGCATTCTGCATTATTCCAAGGCCGAGATTTGTGACCGAGCGGGATGTCGGAGAATGGAATAAAATACTCCATCCCCTGCCGAATCACGTCCGCAACCACGTCAGCACAGCACGAGGGGTCACCCGAGGAGAAGCACACTTGCCGCCAAGGATAAGACGCAAAGAGGTGTCACATCTCATCCTAGTCTGCTGACTCATATCACCATACCTGCCCCATGCCTCTAGGACTCTCATCTGGTCTCAGCAGGTCGATATGGATTTCACCAGACAGTGTTCAGACGTTCCCAGTGGGGTTGAAACTGATACTGAATGACTGTCTGGATCAGATGCCAGCAGAAGGTCCAAGCAAGTGGGTGTATGGCCGTCAACATCTAGTACCCGCGTTGCCACATTCACCGTCTGGGTTAGATCCAGCGTTAAAGCAAACTTGCGCGCCTTTAACCCGGCATGGTCAGTTTTCTGGTACGGGAACAACCACTCTTTATGATGGGCGTTGAAGTCCCCCAGAAAAATTTGGTATCGCTGCTGGGCTACGTCAGTCGACTCCACGAAGAAATTAAAGAGCGCTGTTATCTCCAGGTCACCACTGTGCGATCGGTAGATGCCGATGTAGAGAGATTTCTCCACGCCAGTGTCCACAAGTAGCCATATGGCAGAAAAACCCGATTTCTCAAAGCAATGAAGACGACGACAACAAATGTCATTGCGGACGTACACACAGACCCCAGCTTGCTTCTTGAATTTGTGTTCAAGAGAGTAACCCAGATAGTTGAGATACGCGACATCCACACTCTTCACTCTTCTTTCGACTGGGTATCTTCGTCTCCGTTGGGAAAAACAGGTGCGGCTTCTCAGTCTCTAAGGTGGTGATTTACCTACAACAAGGCTTAAGAAAATAGGTGGCTCGTTCAGATGTCAATGTAAACGTTTTTATAATAAACTTCCAAGCCCCGTTCAAGATCTGAGCCTTAATAAATTCAAATCATTCATTAATTAAACGTATGTTGTGCCAGAAAGCCTTTTATACCGTTAAAGATAATATTGAAGACAAAAAGGCGTGGAATTGAGCTGCTCCAATTTTTTTTTTTAACATACTTACTGAATATTTTTTTGTTCTTTTTTGCGAACTTTGTTTTTCTTGTATACACATTGACATTGATAAATTTTAAATATACAATGACATGAATATTTATTTTGTAAAGTGTATATTATTTTCATTATTGTGAACGTGAAGACTATGTGGGTCCTTGTTTTATTTTTCTTTTTTCTCTCTCAGTTTTAATCATAGTCTGGCAGTTTGAGTAAATTATGCGGCCTACCCAAATGTCCTTTCTTTGGTATTGTTCGTCGAATCGTTGAGCTCCTTAACTTTTGAGTTGAGCTGTTACAGCTCAACTACAGTAATCGTTTACTGGCAGATGCGTGGACTTACTGGACAAGTCCACTCAATCTGTGTGGTTCTTTCCTCAAAAGACCATTTTTGAAAACAATCCATATGGTTTTCACATGATCTGACCAAGATTATGTCTGGACTTTAAAAGAGACTGTGACCTCTGAGTTTGTTTCGGCTTTTCTTCTCAGAGTAGTCAGATAGGAAACGCCGGCCTCATCTAGTGAAAAAAAAATGTTTGACGTGTAAAAGTGTTTGTATAAACCTACTTACAGAAATAAAATCAATTATAAGTTATCATTTACATACATCTTGTATAGTCAGAGCTTTTTTTTAATGAATTTAGGGACCCAATGTTGATTTGCATTTAAATAGCTCAGTTAATAGTACCTACTGTTTCTTTAATTACTGTCAATGTTTCTAATACATAAATCCATACATAGCAAACTACATAGGTGACTGGGGGCTTTTTGTATCTCTATTTTTCTTTTAATCTTTTTTCTTATTTTAGCTTACGAAAGAAGACGAAGATCCTTATGAGAAATAAAAACGTGTGTACCGGGGGACCCCCAGGAAGGAAGTCTTGAATTAAAACAAAAACAAAATGTTCGCAGCCGCCATCTTGGATTTACATTTTGACCACACTATCGATTTTAGCACCCTCGAAAACTTTGAAAACGACACCCATGACGAAAAATTCGAAAATGTTCGCAGCCGCCATCTCGGATTTACATTTTGACGTCACTATCGGCTCTAGCACCCTAGAACACTATGAAAACGACGCCCATGACGAAAAATGTGAAATTTTTCAAAGCCGCCATCTTGGATTTACATTTTTACGTCACTATCGGCTTTAGCACCCTCCAAAACTATGAAAACGACACCCATGAAACGCATAGTATGGAGGAGGCATACAAGTATGAACGCTCTTTCGCGTAACGATTCCTGCCAGTTTCCTCCTACCGCAAGCCGTGTAAAAGAACTTCATTTCAGAAATAACAATGTTTAGGTACTAAAACTAGTAGAAGGTGTTTAAAATGTAACAATACAATACCTCTCCACATACTCCAACTGAAAAAAATGAAGTTTTTATTTAAAACGCGTTTTCTTGTACAAAACGCACACTATGCAGCCAACCATAATATTACGAGTTTGGAGATTACATCGCTGTTAAAAATACTGGGCTCACCGCTGATCCTGCTCCACAAGGGCGCAGAAATATAATTTCAACCTAAATGCTATAAACAATATTTTGGTTTAAAAAACTTTTTTACAAAAAAATAATCTTTTTTTTTATTTGAGATAGGTTTGCTCTTGGCTCTAGTCTAGGTCAGAGATGACAGACACAAAGTCGACGATGGAGTGAGCTTACCCAGAAGAAGCCTGTTCACTCCCACATTGAAGAGATCAGGGTTGTATACTCGTACGTTCGGAAACACAGACGCAGGCAGAGAGTTCCACTCCTTTGCTGTGCGCATCACAAAAGACATTTGGAAACGCTTAGTGCGAATTGGTGGAATAGCAACTAGGTAGGAATGGTAACCTGCAGTGCGTCTAGAAATCTACTTCCAAAAAAAAAACACTACAGATTGAAAAATAACTTATTTCGGAAGTCGGTGTCTTTAAATCTGTATTTTAGTTTTTTGTCACCGAATTTCGAAATTAAAGTTATTCTTCACTTTGTAGATTTTTTTGGAAGTCGGTTGTTTTTTTTTTTTTTTTGTAAGAAAGTTTTATATTTTTCACGTTTTAGTGGGTTGGTTTGTAATTTGTCTAAGTAGCCTAATGTCAACTGCTCATCACCTTTTACAAAATATTGCTTTTCCTGACGCGAAGACGTTAATTGTTGAGGAGTTCCCCTAGTACTTCCATACTACCATCAGCTGCATTTCACCATATGCATTGTGACGGGCTTATATTGCTTAGCAATTATTTTAAAGTAATCGAATCGCAACCCGTGAAATACTTATTATTGAGTTGTTCCGGTGGCCATCTTACCATCTGTGTTCTTCGTCATCAGTTCCACTTCACCAAATAGTGCTTTCCGACAGCAAATGCACAAGTTAATATAAAAAATACCCAAATCTCTATAGATGTGCCTATAATATTGTTGTAGAGTTCCTTCGATTTCTCCAGGATTCCATCATCAGATCCTGACCTGATGAAAATGGCAACACCTGGAAAGTATTCCCTTTCAAACAAAAAAAGAATTCTCCAAATCGGTTCTGCCGTCTTTGAGTAATCGGGGAACAAACATTAAAAAAAAGATTCCGGTGAACTGAGAACCTCGTCCTTTTTTGAAGTCGGTTTAATGAACAAAGAATCACACGAACACAAATGCAACGTGTGTTTCAGTGGCAAATGTCAACCATTTTGAATGCTGGATCTGTCAAAGGTACCTATTTTAAACTTATTGTATGAATACAATATTATTTTTAACCGACTTCAAAAAAAGAGGAGGTCCTCAGTTCATCTGAATATATTTTTTTCACCCACTAAAACGTGAAAAATAATAAATTTTTTTGCAAAAAAAAAAACAACCGACTTCCAAAAGAAAACACTAGAATGTGAAAAATAACTTTAATTTCAGAAGTCGGTGGCAAAAGACTGAAATACAGATCCAAAGACACCGACTTCTGAAATTAAAGTTATTTTTCACTTCGTATTGCTTTTTTGTAAGTTTTTTCTACATAAATAGATGTGCAATCATTATGAATCTTGTAGAAAAGTATTTTGTAGGAATCTAGTAGATATAGTTATTGCATAAAGATGCAATGAATGATAGATGAAAATAACTTCTAAAAAAACGTTCCTAGGTACCTTATAATGTAAAAGGTATAGAGCACGGAGGGTATTGAGGTAACTACTAGTTCAACAATAGACAAGCGGGAATTTCCGCTGGTCTGTTATTGAACTACAAGTAACCTTCAGATTTATCTCAGGCGATTTTTTTTTTTTTGTAAAAATCTACCAAATGTTGTCTTTAAAAGATCTTTTCTAGCGATAAGGCCACCCATTGGTGTAAATAATAAAGAGTTATTCTATTCTACCTGATTGCTACCATACTTTATAATAATCAACTTTTTGGAAACAACAGGAGGAAATGAAACAGTTTCAGTTCTGCACACCACAATATTTAATCTTCGTCAATTGTCACGTGTTTCTATAAAAAAAAAGATTCTGACAAACTGAAAACCTCCTCCTTTTTTAAAATCGGTCTAAGAGTATCCGTGGAGTTTCTTGCCCGTTCTTCTCCATAGGAACCTACTACGCTTTGGAATAGCCTATGGGACTGACCGAGACCTTGACAATTCAAAAGTGCCTGTAATGTTCGAATAAATGCTTTGAGTTTGAGTTTTTAAGTTTGTACCTAATCTTGTTTTTTAACTTTTAACCGCCGAAAAAAAAAACGGTGGAGTTTCTCGAATCGACGCGTATATTTTTTCTATGTATGATCTCGCATAACTTTTTACAGAGTAGTCCGATTTCAACAATTCTTGTTTTATTCGGGAGGGTATACCTCCAAAATGGTCCTATATAACATGCAAAACTAAAATCTACCCCTAACGGTAGAAAAATTGTGGTCGATTAGTTTTTCACCTATTGAATTTTCAGAAGTAAACCGATTCTGTTGAAATTTCACACTCATATAAGTAAGTAGTTATGATAACACAACAACAAAAGAAAGACCTGGAGTTGATCTGATGATGGAGACGGAAGACAGTCGCGACAGCCCCTCAGCAGTTTACAGCAGCTACATCGTGTTTGGGCTTATTTCATTCTCCTTGGTGAGAACTTTATACCTAGCCCCCAGCTAGCTGACTGTCATCGAGGGTCTATCGATGGAGACGGAAGGCTGTCGAGGGAATCCATAATTTTTGAACAATAAACCGAAGAAAAAGTTAACTGAAAAGAGAATAATAAAAAATATTTTTACAAAAAATTAAACTGATGACAAAAAAAAATTTAATAGAGAAAAATAAATTTCTTAAAAGGGTTTTTTTTTTTGCTTTTCAGTATTTTTATCCGCGCTTTGATTTTTTTTAAGTTTTTACCGATAATTTCTTTAAAATAGTACCAAAATAAGCTATTAACCAACGACAACAACACAATTACCAAAAAGCCTTTGATCTCATTACGCAATGAATGCTGAAAATAGCGCAGGCAATGAAGCGACACCAATTATCCGAGTTATTCGAACATTATGCCAGTTATTCGAACACACTGCAAGTAATTACTCCTGCGAGTGACCGCGCGCCACTTCATTACATTTAATTTATTTTCGTTCCCAACGTATTATTTGTTTTATTAATCAGTCCTTTTGCACTTCGGTAATATCATGATATGACCGAATGTCACCCAAGCGTTGGGCAGCGGCGGTGTGTAGTAGGTAGACCCATATTTCACCAGTTATGTTTAAATTTCAAGTAAAAGGGGACGAGAAGATTGATTGAAGTTGATTTTATTACATTTAATAATAATACGTGCCTCGTTGGTCTAGTGGTCGCAAGCGCTACTGCTGAGCATGAGGTCCTGGGTTCGATTCCCAGGTCGGGCAAAGTGTTATTGGGTTTTTCTATCTGGAATTTCTCAGTAGCAGCCCGGAGTCTAGATTTGTGCCCGGTAGATGGCAATAGGCTCGCCCCCTATTACATGGGACTTAAACATAACTGGCGAAATGTGGGTGTACTATAGGTACACCTCTGCCTAACCCTTCGGAGATTACAGGCGTGATGTTATGTTATGTTACGTGCCTATAACTTTCCCACCGCAGGGCCAAACAGAAAAGGCATGAATAATGTAAAAACATAAATTATTATTTATGTCTCAGACAAGCATTGAAGCAAAAAAACATTTTTGTGGCATTTTTCAGCAGGTTTTTTTTTTTTTTTTTTTTTTTTTTTTTTTTTTTTTTTTTTTTTTGTGGATGGGAAATCATCAAATGACTTCTCCCGCTCTGGGCGGAGCGGGAGGGCGTGTCAGACTTTTACTGACTAAAACCCACCCGTGTTCCTTCTGTTGCCTGTGCCGGGGCCACGGTAACTCTTTCGAACAATGTTGGGCTTTAACAAAAACCTTTTTAGTTAATATCACAAGTAAATGACAAACTTGGGAACTTGCTTATTTGTAATTGATATCTACTCATATCAGCCTGCAACTGTAACGAGAAATCATCACCATGGTTGCCGCCCGGGAAGAGTTCAACCTACAAAGGATTTATCATTCTCCAAGCATTTGTCCCTGTCAGTATATCACCATATTTCCCAGCACATAAGTAATTCTAACACAGTCCTAACTTGGCTTTTAACTAAGTGTAAAGTTGGGCGTCAATTATCTGCCAACGCTGTCATTTTATGTACAGCGTGTCTCAACTTAGGTGGTAACTGTTTTGAGCACACCCTTACATGGACGAATACTCCAAACGGGCAAGTCAAGTAGACTGTTGCTTTTGAGACAGCAAATGATTTAAGCTTAAGACTAAATTTTGATTCCGGAGTATCAATAGAACACCCCCACTTACTCGGAGAAGCGCTAAGGTAGCCTGCAAAATTCAAATTTTATTACGATTTTTGCAATTTGCAGCTCAGTTTCTGAGTGTATGTTGATTAAAGTATGATTCGAGACCGAAACAGAATTATAATCATTAGAATCAGTAATACAACTCCTTAAGTTAGTATATATAATCCTCAAATGTCAAGATTTCATGAAATAGTCATTCAATAGGGTAATATGAAATAAGAGAGTTGTATTGATGATTATGATTCTATAATAAAAAACTTTTTTTCAAAAAAAAAAATACTACAAAATGTTTCTCATGTTATGCCATCAACATATGTATAAACTACTCGCGGAGGTTTCGTGGAAACGCTATGAAGGCTGTCATCTCGCAGTACCTGTGGCTGGGTCGAACATAATCCTTTATGCCACGAATTATTTTTTATGATCAACAGAGTTCATGCCACATTCGTGCTTGTAATTACACCCACGCCATGATACGGGAGAGTTTAAACTGCGGTTATTTATACAAAATGGAAATAAAACATTCCACAACATATTTCAATATTTTCACGCAAACACGGTTTACAAATCATTTTGATTACAGGAGTATTATATTCAAAGCCATAAAGTTATTGCAAAACGTGGTAAAAAAAACAAATATCATATTCAGTGTAAGTACGCAAAACACAGACTAGATATGAAATTAAACGCTGATTTATACCGGGCGGTGCGACCGCGCGTCCTGACCGCAACAAAAAAATGGCCGCGTTTTTGTATAAGTCATAGTGGACCGAAAGTCGGGCCAGCGGCAGTCGGGCCAGCGGTTTTATTTATTTAAAAGCCGAAGTTCACCTGGCTCTCAGCGAGATAGCCTTTGTGTAATTTGTCTTGCAAATTGCGGGTAGTCAGAACAAAGTGAACAAAGTTATGCTGGAAATGTATTGTAGAGTGGCTTTTATGACTTTACTAAAATTGTAGAACGTCAGCTGGCATATTGTGTTGGTAGGTACATGCACGGTTCAAAAACAAACAATAGGATATGTTTTTTAAATTACTAGTAGGTACCTATTAGTAATGTAATGTGTGGTAAATCGTGTTAATTAAGGGGAAGCGCTAAGGTAGCCCGCAAAATTCAATGTTTCTTACGATTTTTGCAATGTGCAGCTCAGTGTCTGGGTGTATGTTGATTAAAGTATGATTCGCGACCGTAACAAATATGTATTTACAGAATTATAATCATTAGAATCAGTAATACAACTCCCTAAGTGTTGTCTTTTGAGCCTTCTGTTATTTATTGGTTCAAATAACGCTGTGGGTGGTGGTGTGGGCGGTGTCAGTATGAGCTTGTACACGGTCTCTGTATGCGGTTGCTCTGTGACTTCCTGCTTAACTGTTTTCGTAAAATATACATATTTATCGACTAATTTTCCTCTAGTACGGTTCCTAATACAATTTATTACCGAAGCACGAAGACCATTTAATAATAATCCACATTATTTGACATCTGTCAGATCTTAAGTGTCTACTTGATGTTTCTCAAAGCTTAAAAACGAACAGAATTAATATAATTGTATCTTGTGAAATGTTCCTACAAAATGAAAAAGATATTTTGACAGCTCTTGTTGAGATATTGCTCTTAAGCACCTTGTCGAAACTGGTTCATAAATAAAAGTACTTAGTATATTAATTATTACCGAACACTTTTGGACCTTTGCCTTCAAGGTTACTTTTTACCCGACTCTGCGAAGACAAAGACAGGGTTAATTTTTTTTTCTTACATAAAATAAAGAGAATTTTGATAGAATAAGAACCCACAGACCGAAAAAAACAAATCAGAAACAATTTGTCGAGACAACTCGGAACACACAAATCGCCGAATTCCAATCAAGCTTCAACGCCGAAGACCAGTACGGACTGCGATACAGCACACATCCTACTTATAGTCAGAGCCAACCCTAAAACTGCGGTACAACCCTACCTAGTCCGGTCCTCTGTCCGGTCAGGGCTGTCCGCAGTTCCTATGGCTACCCTTGATTATTCAGTAGTCGCCGTCCCTTCCGGCCCGGCTGAATATCGCACAAGGTACATACGGCTAAAGATACGACCTTTCTCTTCGATATTCTTATTTTGTTATAAAACTTCAATTTTATTTGCGGGGAGACCCTATTTGGTGCCGAAAATACGCATAAGTTTTTTGTTATACAATGTTTTGGGATGTTTACGAAGCAGTATACGAATACAAAAACATAATTGTTTGTATGTATATATATATATATATATATATTTATATTTATAACATTTGTGCCCATTGTTTGTTATGGTCATATGAATTCAAAATGAACGATACTTTTGTACAATCGTTGTTGTTTCACACAATATAATGTTTTACATACTTTTATTACCCAAAATGTATGTGTGTTCACTTTTATGCATTTTTGATACCTTTGTTTGAAATAACATATTTTCTGTTTATTTTCGCAGCCAAAAATGTTATTTAATTTTATTTCAATGGACTGAACGCAACAACAATTGTACTTGCGTGCAAATATCAGCACGTACATTTGTGTGGAGTGACTTCCTGCCACCAAATATTAACATAATCCTACCCCCAACATAACTCATCTCAACCACCCACAAACTCCATTCACTAAACACATTGAATAAACCAATTCAAA
This sequence comes from Fissipunctia ypsillon, assembly GCA_947568875.1. Taxonomy (NCBI): domain Eukaryota; kingdom Metazoa; phylum Arthropoda; class Insecta; order Lepidoptera; family Noctuidae; genus Fissipunctia; species Fissipunctia ypsillon. Next base: position 988,982 of record OX387662.1, read on the forward strand.
GGCCGATAACTCGTCGCCATTAAAGACAGCTAAAGAGAAAATATCGGAACGTTGCCGTCAACAAATTTCACAATGTTGGGTCTACAAAGAGTTGCTTCAAACAAAATATCCGTTTCATGAGCCAGTGGGCCGCGCCTGAACATTACTCGATTGGATGCCGTACAAGGCATAAGCGACAGCGATGAGAGAAATTGTAAGTATTTTTATTCGCCTATGATTTCCGATAGATAAGCCGTGAGTAGGAATTGATAAAAATGATAAATACTTACTTTATCTACTTGCTTTCACTCTGCATCGGTGATAACTTATTCGTCTCATTTAAAAACAAGTTTTTTTTATGTAAAATCGCAAAGCATCGAGACTCTCTGATGACCACCATAGTCACAACAAGTCCTTAATTTTGGAATATAATTTTATTACTAGGTTGAAATGCTCATTATATTGAATCTAAAACCTTTTGATTAAAAAGCTGTGACCTGAGAATTGGACCTCAAGGTCAAAAATAAGTTTCCGCAAAACTTGTAACAGCTGACTGCGTGCTCATAGGCTAATCGAAGTAATCAGTGAATAATTTGACCAATGAACATTACGCAACGTCGACGTCTTCTTTGCCCAGATATTAGCATCAGAAATTAACATTTTAACTATGAAGCATTTTAAAATATTAATAAATTCCAACATTTATAATTTGGACCACCACCTAAATAAAACAATTGAATGTAAGTAGACTCGTGAATTCGTGATTTTGGGTAAACCAAATATCGTCTTGAAATGTCTGAGCCTGCTCCAATTGAATTGTTTGAAACAAAAAGAGCTTAGATAAGATGAGGATAGGATACATCACGATTATTTGGTGAAAACGTTATATTTTTCGAACTAAAGCCTCTGTTATGTAGATAGCGGAAGCGGGCACTGATACCTCCGCGTTTTTTTTATGAATAAAGTAGCATCAATAGATACTATTGATGCCAATAATAGATACTATTCTAGTCGACAAGTAGATCGCGTTTTATCTCCACTCTTGCAGTGTGACCTCGCTTTATAACCACAAATTATCTACCCACAGCTGCCCACGCTCTGCTTTCTATGTAGCCTAGGTTTAAGATAAAAAATCAAAGACAAACTTGTTCTAGCCATTCGTTCGCAGTCAGTTACCGTTCACTGAGTTAAAGACATAATAAATTAGCTTTCGACAGTGAAATAAATGAATAAGCTTAGGAGTCGAATAGAGTGGAGTAATGGCTGTTTGTATGTTAGTCAGCAAGTATTGAAAACAGGTTTGCCTGAAGGGGAAAACTTTGAATTGTAGTAACAGACAAAGTGAGGGAAAATTAAATGTTTAGCAAATTGATTACCAACATAATTGACCCGTAGTTTTAAATCACAACAGTTATTCTTTAGCAGTTGTATGAAATGGCTGTAACACGGCAAATTGACGTAGTGCGGCAATTTACTAAACAATTAATTTCTCTGCCTGTACATAATTTTACTGAGGTTTTGTTCAAAATGTTTACCTATAAGTGTTTTTAGTTTAATTTGTATTCCTATTATTTATTTAGAGGCTTTCAGACTTATTTATTTATTTAAACTTTATGCACAAGTAAAAAAGAACACCGTACAAAGGCGGACTTAATGCCCGAGGCATTTTCTAACAGTCAACCTTAGGGTGATGCAGAGAGAAAATATGGCAGGTACAATATAAGGGATAGATGACACGAATAACTATAAAAAACTAGAGTAAATACATAGATCTATACACACTTATAAACGGAATAAACTTCGTCAGGAGAAATAACGATCGGTAGAGGAGAAAACGAATCTACCAAATCAGCGCTGGGATGTTTCTGCCAACTTCTTACGTATATGCTCACGTACCTTTACTTTAAATGACAACCGATTTGTTATCGTCCTGATGTTCAGAGGGAGCGAATTCCAAAGAAAGACTGCCTGGACAAAGAAAGCAGAGTGAATGAAACCAGAACAGTGAAAAGGACATCGTAGAAGACGATTTTTAGTGGAACGAAAATTTTTACTATGGCCAGAGCATAAATACTGAATATGGGAAGTCAGGTAAGAAGGAGAAGTCGGTTTGTCGGGAATAGAAAATAACATAGACAGAGCCCTCACCTCTCTGCGCTGACGAATGGGTAACCATTTTAAAAGCAATCGGTGCGCAAACGGAGTTTCATAAGGTGAACGCGTGTTGAGATTGTTCAGGATTCCGAAATGTGGACGTAAAGGTGCATACACTCTGAAGTTACTCTTTGTGTAGCTACGTTCGTATAATTACATTATCGCAATGGGCAACAACGGATAACAAAAGGTTATTTAGTAAACTTACTAAACGTTATAGAAAGTTACTTGATGTTATCATATTGCAAAATGTTACTCTACAAACGTTAGGTAAAATAGTTCACTATGCTGCTATCTATTTATTTAACAATTTTAGTAATACATTTATCAGCACAATGTTTACTACGGTTTTGTAAAATAATAAAAACGCTACCTCCTTTGTCTCACGCCTGTCAAATCGTTTCGTCCAACTTCAAACTTGAGCGAAAGTCGAAATTTTTGACCCTTCCTCTTCGAGCTGCAATAAAGAAACGAGCTTGCCTCTCCTACTTGATTGCTGTATTATTCCAAATGGCTCAAAAAGATAAGTTTTTAAAGAGTCTGCGGATGAAGCTCAGTGGGTTTTAATCAAAAGCTATTTGCAAAAAACATGCTCTGCATTTATGAAAGAAGAGTAAAATATTAATAAGAAGCTAACAGTGACCCTTACATGACTATAAAGAGTTAAAACTCTAACTTTATTTTGTAGTTCAGTACTTCTCATCATATTCACCAGTCGGGTCTGTGGCTTCATGCACTTCCGTCGTCGACCATAGGCACTTTGTTCGACAACACTAATTTCCGCCTCGCTGCTTCCTTACGACTAGGAGTTCCTTATTGTTCTCTTCATCGCGGTCACTGTGGCGATGTTGTCAACAGTCTAGGACACCACGGCCTGTCTTGCAACCGAAGTGCCGGTCGCTTAGTACGGCACGCGAACATTAAAGACATCATCCGACGAGCTCTTGTCACCGTCGGCGTTCCAGCTGTATTAGAACCCAATGGCTTGGTACGCGACGATGGCGACCGACGAACGGAGAGACCGGACGGCATGTCTTTACTTATATGGAAGGTGGGTAGACCGCGGGACGCAACGGTGTTGAGTCTTGCGCATCCCATCTTCCTGGCTCGGCGTGCTGTGCTGGCGCTGCCGCTGCGGCTGCGGAAAAACTCAAGCGGCGTAAGTATAATAACCTTATCGGTAATTATATGTTCGAGCCGTTTGGGGTTGAAACCCTCCGTTGAACACCGTGGGAAGTGCTCATAGTATCTTTAAGGAAATCTCGAAACGGCTGGTTGACACTTCCCGTGACCCAATAGGTTGTGAATAATTTTAGTTAAGTTAGGATATATATATGTAATTTTGTTATTTTAATTAATTAATTGGATAAAAGTTGTTATTTTAATTCACCAGTTGGTTGACGTCCACGTCTGGAAATAGCCGAGCCTATCCTAGCGTTCTCTTTAACCTTTAAACAAACAACCATGGTCACTTCCTTGCCAAATGAATTGTTAATCGTGGTTTAATTGTCATCAGCAGATATAAGTACACAGCCCGTCCTTTTGACCTCCATAGTCGCCATTCCTACTCAGTTGTGTAAAGAAAGGGTTGTCCATTCCTCGGCTACCACACGGTCCGCCTCAATTACAGCTTAGCCACAAACTATAACTCAAACAGCCTATAAATGGTCCCCAAAATCATTTAACCCATAGCTGCCATATCTGACCGCACACATAATGGGTCACAACGGGTCAATTCACCCTCTCAAACAGCCTATCTTGACCTTAACGTTTGACCAAAGTTTGTAGGATGCTACATAGTTTTAATTATATGATTGTAGTTGTAGTGTAGGAGGACTGTATTATTGTAGACTCAGCCGTAGACTGCTTGACTTTGACGTTCTATGATTGAATTACTTTGAGGAATGTTTGGGAGATGTTCAAGACCTTAGTGGATGTTTAATAGCGACGACTCATCCTTGATAGCGTTTAAAATAAAATTAGACATAACATCACGCCTTGTTCCCCAGAAGAGTTAGGCAGCGGTGTACCTATAATACACACACATTTTAAAAATCTTTATCTGTACATAATATTATATTATAAATTATAGTCGCCTTTAGTGTATGTCTGTGTAATCGCGTTGTTCTTCTAAATTACGCAACGGATTTGTTCACAATCATTTAGAGAATTTATTCCGTGAGGGTTTTGCGTAATACATTGATAGATAGAATACTCTTTATTATGTACACCATAAATATTACAGATATACATGGGTGACACAATGGGCGGCTTATAGCTAAGAGCGATCTTGTGAAGACAACTTTTGGATGGATTAAGGGACAAAAGAGAGACAGTATTGTAGGTAGTCTGTGGTGTACCATTTACATCTGTATAAATAAAAAGAAAAGTCCTGACTGACTGATTGGCTAACTGACTGACTCATCAACGTCCAGCCCAAACCCTTGGACCTAGAAAGCTGAAATTTTGCACAGAGGTTCCCCTTACACTGTAGACAAGGAATAAGGGATAATTTTTTGAAATTCAACCTCTAAGGGTGTAAAATAGGGAATGAAAGTTTGTATGGAAAATCGTCATTTTTGTAGTTTAAACCATGAAAATTGGTATTTAGCATTCTGGTCAAAAATTAAAAACCACGTGTTTCAGCGTTTTTGGAAAATCATCCCCTAAGGGGGGAAATAGGGGATGAAAGTTTGTAAGGAAGAAATTGGTAAAAACTTGGAAATTGGTTGGTTGGTTTGGTGGTTGGTATTGGTATTGGGAAATTGGTATTGGGAAATTGGTATTGGGAAATTGGTATTGGGAAACTGGTATTGGGAAATTGGTATTGGGAAATTGGTATTGGTGGTGGTTGGTGGGAAATTGGTTTGGTTGGTTGGTTGCTGGTTAGTTGCTAATGGTATTGGTATTGCTGTTAAGTTGGTGTAGAAATTACGAATGACATGTTTTGGCGTTTTTGGAAAATCATTCCCTAAGGGGTTAAAAATCCTTACTAAGTTAACTCATCATCGGTCAGCCCGACTTTCGCCATCGCCAAAGTCACTTTAGTAATCAACTTTACTAAGTTCCGTACCTGCAATTATTTAGGTAACTTTTTTTTTCGCAATTCCAATGGGATAGGGATTTATATTTTCGCTTTAAAGTTGCCTTCAAGTTTGGCTGCAAGTAGGGAATTTTCCGTTCCGTTATGTATTGCGTTACTATTGTTAGGTTTCAGGATTTTTTGGACGAAGTTCTTTTACGCGGCTTGCGGTAGGAGTAAACTGGCAGAAATCGTCACAAACGAAAAAGTGTTCATACTTTGTATGCACCCTCCATGCGACTTTCTTCTTTCGAATTCATTATTCGTCACGGGTGTCGTTTTTATGAATTTTGAGGCTGCTAAAGCCGATAGTGACGTCAAAATTAAAATCCAAGATGGCGGCTGCGTAAATTTTCAGTTTTTTCTTCATGAGTGTCGTTGTCATACTTTTCGAGGGTGCTTAGGTCAATAGTGAGGTCAAAATGCAAATCCAAGATGGTGGCAGCGAAAATGTTGTTTTTGTTATAATTTTAAATCATATGTGAGAAGAAACTTCGTTCCTGACGGGGGTTTCGCGATCGCACACGTTTTTTATCGTCCAGCAATTATATCAATCCGCGCACCGCTCCTCGGATATTATATAAGCAGTGCGAGAAGACATTGTTTACCTGGATTAACACATAAGGTACTTTTAATCCCGGTAGTACGTTCCCGTGCGACATTTTCTGACATCCAAGTGGGCGAAGCCGCGGGCAAAAGCTAGTATATAATAAATACATACATACATACATGAAACATTTACTTATCTATATTTATATATATGTATATATACAATAATAATCTTAAAACACGTGCAAAGAACATAAAAATGACATTTAAGGAGAGAGAGAGTGTTTTTAACATAATTTTAAAAGTGGACAAAGTTTGGGCACGCCTTATCGACATGGGCAAGGCATTCCATAACCGTACTGCTTGAACTGTAAAAGATTTGTCTTAGAAACTGGTAGAATACATCGGAATCTCTAGTCTTATGTTTCCCGATAACCTTAGATATCTATTGTGTTGTGTGTAGCCAGACGGGTGTGGTGTCTGGTGGGCTACTGCCCGACGGTTGATGTCGGGATGTTGTATATATGCTAGTCGCGCGGTAAACTCTGATTGCGCGATGCAGGATATTTGCGTGACGTCAGTGTGATGCGTTCCATTGTGGCGATGTAGATGTGCCGCCACATCACTCCCCTCCGGCGACAGGAGGTCGATAGTGGGCAGAGTCGTGTATCTTGCGATGCTTGCCAGGGCCAGTTGAGGTTCCAGTGAGTCGGAACCGGGTGCCGCATAGTTCACGGTGAATCGGAACTGTCTGCGGAGATGCCCCCAATGAGTTGGGTTGGCGCTGCGTTATGCTCCAGTGCGTCGGATGTGGTACAGCGCCGGGTTGAGGCTGACTGCTGGCGTCGACCAGGAGAGGTTTGAAGGGCTCTGCTTGTTTGACCGGCTGAGAGTGCAGTGTGCTGTGCCAAGGTTGCTGATGAGGCTGAGGGTGATGACCAGGTATGCGCGGTCGCTGCATGCTGGTGGTCAGGATACCCGTTGAAGCCGTGGGTGCTGGCTGGCTGTGTGACTCACCGCTCGAAAGCTTGAGAAAGCGATGCTGATGACGTCACGCTGTAGTAGTTGCACGAAGGCTGCGCTGACGTTCATGTTCAGGGTCACCAGTATAGAAGCATGAGGAACAGGGTGTAAAGAAAAGGGAAGATCCTCCGACAGACGGGTGTGGTGTCTGGTGGGCTACCGCCCGATGGTTGATGTCGGGATGTTGTATATATGTTAGTCGCGCTGTAAACTCTGATTGCGCGATGCAGGACTTTTGCGTGACGTCAGTGTGATGCGTTCCATTATGGCGATGTAGATATGCCGCCACAAATTTAACCGATCAAGCGCTCAAAGAAAATGACGTATAACAAATATATCTCAGTGTGCTGTCCAGTGTGCTGTCCAGTGTGCTGTCCAGTGTGCTGTCCAGTGTGCTGTCCAGTGTGCTGTCCAGTGTGCTGTCCAGTGTGCTGTCCAGTGTGCTGTCCAGTGTGCTGTCCAGTGTGCTGTCCAGTCATAGAAACCGTCCCAAGGGGCGGGCGCTACGTACGTATTAAGATTGGTGGTTTAGATTCTTCATTATGGCTTTTATATTTTGTTAAGACGAGTTTTCCTAGTCATCCCATAGATACAGCAACAAAACGACCATAACATTGAGTAAACGACTTGAATTACTGCGAATACAATCTCATAACAATACTTAAAGACTTGTGGATTGGAATGTGCGCCTGACTTTGCCTACGTAATAAATTCTTGAGAAGAACATCGAGTGAATTAATCTCTGTTCGATGAACACAAATGTAATAAACAACAGATGTGATAAAAGAGGTTACACGAGCAGCAATTCTGAAGTAGATTGTAAGGCATCGAGGCAAGGTGGGATGGTAGGCACCGAGAGTGACTGCCTAATCTTTGGACCCGGTTACCTGCCATCTGACGCGGGCCACACGTCCATTAGCCGCCACAGAGTTGAAGCTGTAGCATGTGTTGCATTGAGCGTAGATGTCTATGAATGGAGAACCGTTCGTGGTTTTTTACGTATCAGTCTAACACTCTACTAAATTCATTGGCTACTGGTGAAGACAACAGACCCACAACCGCATATAAAATGTCGTGTATTATAGTAAACAAAGCCTCAATAAACCATTCTTCCTTCTCCGCCTCGACTAAACCACTTCGGTACGACAACGAGTAACGTTAACATTCCGTCGCATCTTTCACGCTATAAATAACAACTACAATAGGAACAAAAGTAACCCATTTCGCGAAAAAAAAAAACTTAAAACGCTAGTTTTCTTCGTAAAAATTTAAATTTTTCACATTTCAGACGTCGGCGCTGAATTATTTCGTCGCTTTGTTCGGGACCGCCCCTGCGATCCGTTCCGTTAATTTATTGATAAAACAGGTTTTCCCTGCGGTTTCACTCGGTATAGAAGCTGGATTTTTGCGTTTGAAATACGTTGCTACGTTTAAGGGCTTTGTTCGCTCGCAACATTGTAGTCTATGAATGTCAACAGCGCAACACTGGCCTTGCAATTACAATGAACGATCAAAGAGGAATTGTGAATTTTATTAACTTTGTTTATTTATTGTATTCAAAATCTATAGCTATATATACAGTTGTGGCTTTATGTTGCCTTGGCTTGGCTTACCTGGAAGTCTTTAAGTAGACTCTGAATCGTTGGCCGAAGCGAGGAAAACGTCCTCAGGTGGAGATTTATAGATGACTCTGCCCTGGAGTGTAAATGTGGCGCTGTTCCACAAACAATGGGTGACTTAATATCGTGTCCAGCGTGTCCTGTTGTCTGTACGTTACAGGAACTGATGGCCGCTACTGAAGGTGCCAAACTCATAGCCAAGTTCTGGGCCGACTCTATCTAGATTGCCATCGACACGCTAAGAAGATGGAAACAGAGCCAATAACAGTATCTGACAATAGTGATCATAATTCTAATTAACAGGCAGAAGGACACTGCATATCTTCAACTTGTACTCCCTTGTTCTGTGTTCATCTTCTCCTCCGACACATCTGGGCCACTTCACACAAGTAACTACCCAGCACAAACACTACGCATGTGTACATATATATATATATATACAGTTGATAGAAACCCCGCAGCAGAGTTTAGGCTCATAGACTTTAAACCATTAATATTCATGAGAGGATGTGAGTGTATGTGATTTGTGTCTGTAATGGCTGTAGCGATACACAGAATCTTGTGTAAGGGCTCAATGCGGAGGGTTTAGACCCTACGCTATCGCCCAGAATTATTATTATAACAGACACTTTCCTGCTGAGACAGCTATTTGAATGTTCTTTTGTTTTTGTGATGCGCACAGCAAAGGAGTGGAACTCTCTGTCTGCGTCTGTGTTTCCGAACGCATACAACCCCGATCTCTTCAAAGTGAGAGTGAACAGGCTTCTTCTGGGCAAGCTCGCTCCATCGTCGACTTTGTCTCTGTCACCTCTGACTTAGACTAGAGTCAAGAGCAAACCTATCTCAAATAAAAAAAATAAAAAATAATAATTGCTGAGGCCTGATTTTCAATAGACAGATAACTTTTATGTTTGACAGCTTTTGTATATAAAATAATGTAAAGCTGTCATATTTATTCTCCAGATAAAAGTTATCTGAATATTGAAACATCATCCCATAGATAAATATTGTGTTTTTTTTTGGACAATAATACGTTAATAGACTAAATTAATCCTCAGTTTATAGACAGAAATACTAGAAACAAAAATGTAATTAACTGCCACCAATAACAGTATCGGTAAACCAATATAAATAGTAGTTCCTCAAAAAATATGTACGGAACCGTAACTATACATCAAAAGTACGAAGGACTACAGAAATCTCCGTTTATTGCAGACATTATATTTTTATGCGCTGGCATCAACAGATTCATGCAATTTTCTGCTGCCCACGAATATTTCACAAAGATATAAAAGCCTGCAAACTAATCTTTCAGCGTTTTCTACTACAGATTATCGAAACACGACTCTAACCGAATGCAGATAAGAGATATTATTGTTTCTAAGAAGGAATAATAAATTTTTATAAGCACCTTACCAACGGAGAAGAAAGTTATAAACCATCATTAGGGTGTTATTCGGTTTATATCACCAACCGACCAACTTTGATACGTCCTAGCCACTCACGACATTGTCGATTGCGTCACCCAATATTTTTTGTTATTTCCTCGTTTTCGACGGCGTTTATTATTTTTCCGGAATCTCCTCAAGTGCGTATGGATCTGATTCAAGGATATTGGAGTTCTATATAAAATACGCGCATGATTTTGTTGTTGATATTTTACGGAGATTGTTTTTATTTTATTTATTTTTCGTAGTATGCCTCCAAGCTATATGGACCATAAGAAGGTGGCTGGGACAGACTGGATGCGGAAGGTGGAGGATGGGTATTGTGGCGCAGCCTGAGAGAGGTCTATGTGCAGCGGTGGACTGCGATAGGCTGAGTTGATTGATGGAATGATTTTACGGAGATTAAACATTTAGAATTGCCCAACGGTTAAGGTGTGTACTGTCGAATGAAAAATCCTGAGTTTAATTCATAAATTCCAAATGTTCAATCATTTGGAGGGTTGAGAGAAGTAGGTCTGTGTCTAGGTGATTACTGCCTAGTCGGTCTAGTGATAGCAAGCGCTACTGCTGTGCATGAGCTGGGAATCGAACCCAGGACGGTTCGATTCCCAGCTCGGGCGAAATGTTATTGGGTTTTTCCATCAGGAATTTCCGAGTAGCAGCCCGGAGAGCACCCCGGAGTCTGGATTTATGCCCGGTTGACAGCAATAGGCTCGCTCCCTATTACATGGGACTTAAACATAACTGGCGAAATGTGGGTGTACTATTTAGGCACAGTTCTGCCTAACTCTTCGAGGAAAACAGGCGTGATGTTATGTTATGTGTATTGTGTAACCTCATTACTGGTTATCTAGGCTCAAAAATACCGACAATGTTATCCGGGACATAATTTTAAAAAAATGGAATCTAATTATATACTAATATTATAAAGCTGAAGAGTTTGTTTGTTTGTTTGGTTGAACGCACTAATCTCAGGAACTACCGGTTCGAGTTGAAACATTCTTTTAGTGTTGGATAGCCCATTTATCGAGGAAGGCTATATATAGGCTAATAGGAGAGCAGCATCAATGAAAAATGTTGCTAAAACGGAGAATATTTATTCCTTTTGAGAGCTTCTGTTGCGTGCGTTGCGTAAACGGCTAAAGTTAAGCAAAAATCATGTATGTGTTCCTCTTAAAATGTTCTCAAAAAAAAATCCGCTTTAGCATATATCTATCTTTTAAGGCTAGCTCACAATGACTTTTTTAATGGTAATCAAATTTGTTATAAAATAATGCATTATTTGCGAAGGTGTTTTCATAAATATGGTATTAATCCTTATCCAAATAAATAACTTCATAATCAAGGTTGATTAAGTGTATGTAAATTCCTTTTCAAATTATTCGAATAGGACCTTTCGTTTAGAAATTACAACGGGTATAAAAATGCTTAAAGTAAGAAAAATGCGCTTAATATTAGTTATCTACACATTTTGTTTTTTATTGACTGTTTGAACGCGCTAATCTCTGTCACTGCCAGTCGGATTTGAATAATTATTTTTGAATTTTATAATCCAATTCTTGAGAAAGGCTATAATGTTTGTTAAATTACGCTAGGACCCTTAGAAGCCGAGCAACAAGAAAAAAAGTAAGAACGAGCGCTAAGTGAAAACGAAATAACAGTGCGGACAGGCGATACGATGCAACGAGGTGGGTCGGGGGAACAAGAAATTTCACGCGGACGAGGTCGCGGGCGGAAGCTAGTCTTTCAGTATTATCATACAATCCCACATTCACCCACCATTAATGAGCACCTAAATAACATCAGCTACGATATCCCCTATTGCAGTGATCGCGATAGTACTATATCCCCTATTGCAGTGATTGCGATAGTACTATATCCCCTATTGCAGTGATTGCGATAGTACTATATCCCCTATTGCAGTATTGCGATAGTACTATTAGCTATATTTTATTATGATTACTAGTTTTATTACTACCTAGTGATATATTTGTGCGCGTCTCGTGCGCGCCTCATGCGGTTACAGCTCGGCATTGAGCCAACAAAAAGGGGTTGATGGTACACGACAGATCAGTGCAAAAGGCCTAATAGCATTAGTTACAAGAATAATGTGAATCAGGTGGCCTTATCAAGCCGGGTATACATAGCTATGTATTAGAATTCAGAAACTCAGATGATTATAAATAGGAACACATACTCAATGGCACACATAACAAAGTTCAAAATCTATTGCAATTAAAGACTTATTACAAACGGTCAATCAAAAATTAACTTAGACTAAATAAATACGCTTACATACTTGATTTTTTTAAGATTGTTTTGACGTTTGGTAGCTTGCGCATCAATAGCATGCAAGTTAAAATAGCTGCAAGAGATTTTGCCTAAAAACCTAAAGATTAGTTGCACAGACAGTGGCGTGGAAACAATTGCATGCCATGTCCTCCTGGGATCCATCGAACTATAAGCTCATTATATTAACTACTACATACATAGTTTTAGAAATTGGTCCGTTTTACCTTTTCTGAAATGTTGGGAGAAGTTCTAAGCTGTGTATCGTGGGTTGTTGCGTGTGGTCTTACTGAAATATCTTGTGTAATGTGATAGTATGACTGCATGTTTTTATAACTAACGTTCTGTCAGTTAACGTTCCTTCAAATTTATGGCAATGTCAGTGCGGATGTTCCAAGTTCATTAACTTAATAGGAGCTGTAGTTTTTAAGTTATACTTGAACATAACATTCGACTTTATTCGGGACAGGCTACTCTCTGTAACGAGAATAACATTGTTTGTCATCTTCATGTAATCTCTCGTTCATCTTTCACTTGTGATTGGGGCTAGAAGCGAACGCCAGTGTTTTACCTTTAATAATAATTATATGTATAGCTTAAAAACTATGAAATCTTAAAATTGATTAAGCTTATAGTTCTACAATATACATATTGTATCGGTAGTGATGTCCCCCAATATAATAAATGCACAAACAATCGATTAGTGAGCACAGGCCGCAACACTGATTGCAGTCCTATTGTTTCGATACATCTACTTAGATTATCTGAAATCTGGACTCGAATAAAATGAGAATAAAGCAACAAAAGTGTTTTAATAAATTGAATAATCAAAGTTAAAGTGTCCTAATGATGATGAATGAAAACGACAGACGTTCGTCAACGTGTTTGTTTAATATTCAGACTTATGCCAAGAATTACAGGAAAGATTTTGGAAATGAATAAGTGTTGCTGACAAGGATAAAACCACGTCCACAAATAGAATAAACCTGCTATATTTCAAATCCGTTTACATGATAAGTCTCGCAAAGAATCATCCGGAGATTTATATCAAATCTTAAGGAAAAGATCAGAAGGTTTCATCTTTTTTACGTCGCTTTCGGTTGCGGGTTGAGCACATTATTCTATCGTGCCCTAAAAATGCCACTAACGGTAAATTATGACTCCCTTAGGATCGTCTGCTACGGGCCATAGGACCTTTAAATTGCAGATTTGATTATAATTTATATCGGTAGCGAAACGACGTGTAATCAGTTTTTTTTAGCAAATGGAGCTCGAGTTTAAATTTATACCACGGTTGGTGATCCTATTACTGTCCCACTGCTGGGCAGAGGCCTCTTCTCATACAGAGAAGGCGCGAGCGTTGATCACCACGCTTGCTCAAGACGGGTTAGCGATGTTAGACTTATATTAAGTACGAGCTGTGCCTTGCTTTTAATAAAACTCCCCCCCCCCCCTCTCCCCGACCTGCAGCGTTACATCGCCCGACCGCGTTACTTCTGACTTTTTTTCTTTTTGCTCGGCTCCTAAGGGTTGTAGCGTGATGTTAAATAGCCTATAACCATCCTCGAGAATTGGGCTACCAAAATGCAAAAAGAATGTTCAAATCCGACTTTTTGTTCACAATTTCATGGGTTTTATTTTTTTGCGCGGACGCCTAATTTTTTTTAAATAAAAGTAGTCTTATTTAATCATTATGACATCAGCTATCTGTCAGTGAAAGTTTCGTCAAAATCGGTCTAGCCGTTTCCGAAATTAGCCGGAACAAACAGATAGACAGACAGGCAAACATTTTAAAAATAGTTTTTTTGTTATAAGTGCCGTGTATCCTTTCATACGCATTTAGTAAAAAGCTGTTATTTTGAAATTACAAAGAGACACTTCAATTTTATTTATTTGCATAGACTAACACAGACCCTTCTGCCTTTCCTCTTTACTCGTACAGGAGCGCTGATTTGATTTAAACCAATTTACAGCTCAATGCGTAAATGACCCTTTCAAAATTAACCTTCGTATTTCGGTTTCCATTCCACGTTTCTCCGATCCTAGTAGTAGATATGATGGCCCGGCGGACTGTGGTCGCATGTTAACTGTCCCAGAGCCTGCCCTTTAATCAGTGCTCTTTCACCGTCGTGCACAACACACGCTGATTTTAAAACATATGACTGTGCCATCAACTCTGTGTCAAGCCAAACGGAGTGCATTTAAAACAATATTCTTGTTTTCAGAGTTATTCAGCTAGTGGTGATAATGTAGCCTTATTTATCGTGAATGTCACGGTACCCGTTAATTATATGCCGGGTACAGTCAACCACACCTCCATGTTAGCTACTTGACATTGATAGCTCTATTATGCGGTAGCCGTAAGGACCGCGAAAAGTAAACATGAAAGTGCGCATGTCATACAATACAGTTAACTTTATGTTTAAACTTTATTTCACTTAAAAATATTACTAGGTTAGGTATACCAATAAATTACAGCTAAACCCTAGTATCCTTACTAATGTTATAAATGCAAAAGTGAGTTTGTTTGTAACGCTTTCACGCTAAAACGGCTAAACGGATTTGGATGAAATTTGGCATACAGGTAGACCATGACCTGGATTAGGACATAGGATACTTTTATCCTGGTAGTACGTGTCCGTGGGATCATTTCCGACAAGCACGCGGGCGAAGCCGCTGGCAAAAGCTATAGTTTCTTAATAAAGAAACACACGTACGAATGCACAACAAAAAAGGTTCTGAAAAAAATAAGTAACAAATTGTACACCCTGTTAGTCGGGACTTTTAATAATATTCTCAATTCGTTGTCCCCGTAATGATATATATGGAACCGTGTTTCTGTGCGCTGACAAACTACCCTCATTTGACAACTGCGAAAGATTCTTATTTTGGCCACTTTATCTTGCGGAACCCTGAATGTAAGTTCAGCAGGGAACTCCGTTTACGTATGTTGATCGAAAGTATTGGATGGAGGTAGGTTTATTTTCTTTGTCCTTTGTGTTTGTAGTTAGAGTTACGTTCGATTTGAAGTGGAATGGTCCATGATCATTTAGGAAAGAATAGTTCACTACTTGTCCATCTGTGGTTATGGATGACGTTAAGAATATGGACAGCGTTCTTCTGTCAGCTATAAGCTATAAACTGCGATCTCCAATTCGTTAATGATGATATTCTTCTACGATTGTTTAGGTATATGTACTGTAGAGGTAATGAGGAGGATCCTTACCAGACTGATTGTGATTTGTGTACTTAATCATGATTGAATATGAGTCAGACAAAATTATTAGTTACCATAAATATAACATGACTTTTAGTTGCAAGTTGATTTAATAAGAGTAGGTCCCTCAATATTTTCCCACAACGAAAACAGACTCCCCACTAGACACTAGCGGAAATTATGATAATATAAACAACAGAGTGACATATGCAATTATGCATAGTGCTCAATTACGTTGAGTGTCCATGTATTTATGTAACGCAGAAGAAATTGTACAGGAATATGTTGGACTAGAGGTTTTCCTTATGGTTCGCAGCAACAAAGTGACTTTTTTGCATCGTCATTATTTCAGAACTTCAGCTGACCTACTTTTTCATTGACATTGGATGCCAAGGAGGTAAAGAGCACTGGATGGTAGGTATGTGGTCACCGCCGCATATACCGGAGGCATCATAGAAGTGTTGCAAGCTCAGAAACAAAATATGTGAAACGTGTCATGTGCTTGTGGCAACCACACGGCACATTATCACCTTCTATTTTTGAGTAAGTTTTGATAGCATCGCAACATAATCTGTTGACGACTTTTATGATTTGCTGTTATTTTGATAAACACTAATATAATTGGATTGTGATATTTGACTGCCCAGTTACTTATTTTAGTCTTCTGAGTAACAGTCAGTGCAGTTAATCTAACAACAAAGTTCATCCTCATGCACAAGTCAGTATCATTTGTAACAGAATCTCACCTTCAGAATGACCTTCGCATGCTCTTCAGGGAAATAGACTTGAACCTAATTCACTAAACAAGCCCCAATATTTAATTTAGCGCTACATTTTCCGATTACGTAGCTGTTAGCCCCTCGGGAAGACAAAGCTTCTACACGAGGACTTATCGTGAATTAAAAACAACAAGAGTGTTTGAGCGGTTGTCTGCATTTGTTCTTGGAGCAAAATGCTGAAGAATTTCAGCTTGGTTTTATTTTAAAAAAAACCGGCCAAGTGCGTGTCAGACCACGCACAATGAATGGTTCCGTAGTTGGAATGAATTTATCTCACGAATAAACTTAATTCTGTAGTTGAAAAAATGTTCTCTCATACATCGATATCCATACCTTCGTCACGGTCAATTATCCAACTGCAACAAATACGATTAATGATAAATGATAAATGATTTTATTTCTGTAAGTAGGTTTATACAAACATTTTTACACGTCAAACTTTTTTTTAAAACTAGATGAGCCCGGCATTTCCTATCTGACTACTCTGAGAAGAAAGGCCATAGCAAACTCAAGTCACAGTATCTTTTAAAGTCCAGACATAATAAAAAAGGGTCTCGACTATCTGACAGACGGACGGACGGAGAACGAAGCGATCCTATTAAAGGGTTCCCTTTTTCTTTTTCATGTACGGAACCCTAAAAATTATGTCGAGTACTTACAAAATAATTTAAAATAAGTAAACTGGCGAATCATAGAAGAGCAATCAATGCTTTAGAAGTAAGTAATAATAACAGTGTGAGAAAATTTAATAAACTGACATTCGATATACACGTTCAATGTTTAGAGCCTTAGTTCCCAAAGTGGTCCAGGTGGACCCCTAGGGGTCGACGGGAGACTCGACGGGGGTCTATGTTGGGGTCTATCTTCACATTCTTTGTCGAGTTTTGAGGAATATGGTAGAAATGTAGCTGCACGGGGTCCACCGGAACCAACTAAATTTTGAAAGTGGTCTGTGAGAAAAAAAGTCTGGGAACCTCTGGTTTAGAGCTACGTGTACCTACCAAAAATAATTCAGTATTTCTTCACGAGTCCAATTTTTTTTATTCTATATAGCGGCATAATTGTCATAATTTCATCTCATTCTGCTACAATACTGCACTAGATACTTTTTGCAAAAAAATAAAATAACCGACATCCAAAAAAAAACACTACAAAGTGAAAAATAACTTTAATTTCGGAATTCTGTATTTTAGGTTTTTGCCACGGCCACGATCCGTCGTCCCTTAGGGAATTACTATCCTGTGTTCAACATAATATATATCCTTTTCGGGACATTCTGTTTCCAGGTCGGTACCTCATAACGAGGTATATGTTTAGTAATTAATAGCAGTAGATACGTACATCGTTTTTATAAAGTTGTCCCAAAAGGGTACAGTGTGTGGTCAGTTGAATTAGGGATCGGGTTTTCGTATTGAGGGATCATTTTTTGGCTTTATCTATCTGGTTTTGAATGATACAATGCTTTTAGAATTATTTTGGATTTGGTACGGCACAAAAACTTTTATATTACGAGTATAAACTCTTAGTTTTGCATTTCACATTAGTGACTATCGAGTAATTATCAAATCGCACGATGCTAAAGATGAATCGCTGTCTAGTAATTATTATCTCGCACTGTAGCATAATCAGCCTATAATGTTCCCACTGCTGGCACACAGGCCTCCTCTCTTCGAGAGGGAGTGGACAGTAATCTACCACGCGGGCCCAGTGCGGCTTCATGATAAATGTCATATGTCTTTGAATTTTTGGTTCTTGGACATGCCGGTTTCCTCACGATGTTTTCCTTCACCATTTTGAGAGCAGTGGTGATGAAATTATTTACACAAAGAAAAGCGCCTGCCTGGGTTCGAAGCCGCGACCTACAACTCATAAGTCGGGGCCGTTACCACTGGGCTTCCACTGCTCTTTACTGAAGATTAAAGATGTGTAATAAATGAGTTACATAAAATACATGATTGTGATTTGATTTGCAAGGTCACCCCTAACGAACGAGAATACATTTTCATCAAATGAAATCGTAGAATAACATCGAATTCGACTATCTTTCTACCTTCAATCTCCAATCTTGGTCACCTACTATTTGCTTAAAATATTTGACCTACTTAACCTCTGTAAAATCTCGGCTAATGCATTGTCTATGAAGGCAGGCAGAACCTACAGAGCGCCACGTGCTTGCATTCATACATTATACTGCTTTCCTTTGCTTACGTTCATACACGCGCGCCGGGAGTGAAACGATGATAACATAATATTAATTCAAGGTTAACCCCCAACATATCAATCTCGAGTAACCGACACATAATCCCTCGTAAGTAAGTCCCTTTGAGTCATCCATCATAATTTGCTAATATCCTTTTCCCTATAAATCTTCCTCTGATGGTAATCAATTTTCTTAACCCACTTTGAGAACATGCCTTAACAAGTCAATGTTATTGATATTACAGTTTGTATTATATAACAACCTTGTTTTATTTTTTAATTTTTCAGACTTTTGCGAATCCTTTTTTTTTTGTTAGATGGGAAATCATAAAATGAGCTGCATCTGGGCAGAGCGGGAGGGCGTGTCAGACTCTTAGTGCGGACACCGTCAATAGTGTTGACATCTCTTTGAAGCGCGTGAAACACAACGCGCCGTCGATTCGGACCTGGACCTTACCGGACGGTGAGCTACCCATTGCTCGCCGTCCATTTCCCGAAGCCCAGGGCGTCTCCTGCGGTGACTAGGGGCGAGAGGGCGCAAAGCTTGCCTCTCCTTCACGCGTTCCGCCTCCTCCTTCGCAAGCATTACTGCCTCACAGAAGGAGGTGATGGTTTCCCATGTACTCTCGCTCCGTACCATGGCCTGGACCAGGGCCGGACGCGAGAGATCGCCGCCGCCGATCGCTTCCACGAGGACACGGTGGTGCTCTGCTCAAGCCGGGCAGACCTCCACCGTATGCTCCACCGTGTCCTCCGGGCGATCCACACAGTGGTGACACCCGGGTGTTTCTTCCCGCCTTATAACGCCACCGGAACAGGTACCTCTCGAAGCACCCGTGTCCGGTGAGGACCTGCGTCAGGCAGAAGGTGAGGACGCCGTGGCGTCTCTCTAGCCACTCCTCAAAGAGGGGACTTATCGCCGCAATTGTGGCGTGCCCAGCGCTGGGTTGCGACAATCGCACTCTCCATGCCACCATGATATCCTTCCGGAGCTTCTCGTGGCAGCGGAGTTACGCCCCGGCGTTTTGCCTCCTCGCGCCACTCCCACATGTGCACGAGAACTTTTGTCTTCAGATCCCATGGCAGTAATCCGGCAAGGAGGTTCGCCGCCTCACCAGAGACCGTGCGGTATCCCCGGGCTAGCAGTATGGCCATGACCCTCTGGGATGCGTTCAACCGGCGGGACGGTCGCTGCCTCACAGAACGCGCCCACACCGGAGTCCCATAAATGGACCGCACGAACCCCGCGTAGAGCCTCCGGCAGGAGGCGTTTGGACCCCCAGATTGGGCACGAGCCACCTCAAGGCAGCCCCTGCCCGCTCCAGTCTGAGATCCAAACGTCGGAAATGCTCCACGAAATTCCACCGACTATCGAAGACGAGTCCCAGGTACTTCATCGTCAACTCGATGCCGATGTAAACCTCTTCTACCGTTATTTGGGAGACCGACGATGGCGCGTTCCGAAAACCATGAAAACACATGGCCTCGGACTTGTGCAAGGCCACTTCGAGTCCCAATTGCCGGATCCCCTCGACGATTGTCGCAACCCCGCGTGTCGCTAGTTCGGCCGCCGCCTGGTTCAACTTCCCTTGCGCCAGAACCAGCGTATCGTCAGCATAGCAAACTACGCTGACGCCGCTGGCGAGGTCGGTGCGCAGCACCCAGTCGTACCCGATGACCCCACAGATGCGGCTCCAGGACCGATCCCTGTGGGACACCGCACGATATCTCTCGCCAGTTCTACTCTCCCCGGTGACCGGGGTAGACGACGGCCCTGTCCGCCAAATAGGCCTCGACCACGCGACAGAGGTAAGGTCGGCATCCGGTGATACCGGAGTGCCTCCCTGATACAACTCTAGGGCAGGGTATCGAAGGCATTAGCGATTTCTAGAGACACCGCCAAGATGACCCCACCCCGGGCTACAGCATCCCCCATCGTGAGGGCTCGCACGATGGCGTCTACCGTAGAGCGCCCCCTGCGGAAACCAAACTGGCTCTCCGCCAAATCCGGCCCCACTTGCACCAGCCGCCCGACGAGGCGGTCTGCAATGACTCTTTCAAAGAGATTGCCCACCTCGTCCAGCAGCATGATGGGCGGGTAAGCGGACGGAGAGTGCAGAGCGCCCCGGTTTCCTGATGAGGACCAGTTTCCCCGTCTTCCAACGAAGTGGGAACCGGCCCCTCTCCAAGCATGCGCTTAGAAGCCCCCATATTTGAGGCCCGAGAGGCTCCAAGGGCAGAACCCAGGCTTTTCCAGGTAAGCTGTCGGGTTCTGGGGCAGTATTTTTAGCATTTAGCCTACGTAACGCCACTCTCAGCTCTACCTCGGTCACCTCCTGAGCATCGTCGTCGTCGTCGGCGGTGTGGTTAGGAGGCGGAGGAGGCGGAGCCATTGGCGGAGGAGGCGGAGCCATGGGCGGAGGAGTATGTTCCCCTCGCGAAGGGAACAGAGCGCTCACCATGTCCTCCACGAGCTGGGGCCGGAGACTCTGCATCAGCGGGGGAGCCCATGGGCGGAGTTTGTCCCGCACCATTTTGTAGGGACTTTCCCACGGGTCTCTGTTCAGAGTCTCCAGCGACTCCTCGCGGGCCAGTCCCTTGGCCCGCAGAATCTCCGCTCGGAGGGCGGTCTTCGCCGCTCTGTACCCCTCATACAGCTCCGCCTGAATGGCTTCCGTATCCGGAGGGCGGAGCCGATCAGGTCCTCCACCCAGTCATCCCTGGGCGGGACAAAGTACGGCTCAGCAACCATTGCGCCATGCCCTGGAGCAACAGATCCTGAGCGGATGCGCAGTGGTTGATGTTTGCCTGGAGGAGGCGTAATGGGGCCATTATTGGCACTCCATATCAGCCCCCTCTCGAGCCCCTGTGAGGGCCCTGCCGCGGTGGGACTTTTGCGAATCCTAGTGTGGCTGTCATTGTTAAATTGTATGGTCCTAGGTATCTCATGAAAGTTGTTTCTATTGATAAAAAGTTGCAATGCTGCTTACTGGCAGGAATACTTACCGCGTCATGTTTACTTCCATGGATAAAAGGAACTCTACTTTGACTGAATTATATTTGACAAAGGTGGATTCCTAAATCTTACATTAGCCCTAATTGATTGCTAGTCAGTATGTAACTAACTAACTTGGCATTGCATGAGTTGTGCGCTTACTGGGTTCAGCAACATTGTTTGACTTCAAAGAATTGTCCGAGTGCCATTTAAATTTTAAACACAATTATTAATTTCCCTCTTTTTGCCATTTCAATTATTCAATCTCAAAAAGTAGCCTTATTAAATAAACTTATAAAATAATATTTGAAGAAAATTGTTCTTCAACCGGAATTTTTACGCGAATTTCCCCGATGTGCCGAAATGAGGAAGTAATTAAGGGTCTAACTTTCCATCGACGTGAAACATTTTGCCTTTTTTTGGGAGATTTTGTCGTAAAAGTTGGCAAGCTGAGTGCACGACAGATAAAACGTAATTTTAAAAGTTGGATGTTTATTTGAGTTGAAAACGTTATGTGAGGAATGGAAAAGTTTCCATTTGCGATATCATCGGTTATCGTAAAAATGTTACGCCTATTGTCGATTTATTTTTATTAAATTGCACGTCTTTTATGGAGATGGAATTTTGTACTTAAAGAGTTTTCGTATAAAAAGAAATATGAAAAGAAAAGGAAACGTATTTTATTGGCCAATATAATACACAAACTTATCCGATTATACAAAACGGTCTAGTGACCGCTGTCGGCAGTAACTCATTTAGGATTGTGGTTTCTTATAATTTAGCTTCTTTTAAAAGCTACCATTTTAATACCTACAATCATTATAATAAAAATCAAAAGAAAGTATGCGATGTATCAAAATATATTTCGTAAAGCAACAGCACAATACTAATCATTCCTACTACCTAATAACCTCTAAAGCGTAATCAAATAAAGCCTTCTTATAAAAATATTCCGCAACAAAAGAAACATACCGCCATAAACATCCCGGCACCGGTACCGGTCTTCCCGCTGTTATCAAAAGGATTACTTTTCAAATAATATCGTGTTGAGAGGTCCTGGGGGAGGTTGTTAGTGGGCTGATCGAGTTTCTTTGGGTCCAACTGTTAAGGGCCTGCTATAGCTAAACACTTTATATTTGTAAATAAAACGTAGATATTTTGGGTTTGGGTAAGAAATCGATCCTTCACTATGTTTAGTCATCGGTATAAATTGAATAGGATAGGTACCTCTTTGGAAGATTTTGGGACATTTGATCTTAAAGGACAAAGAAACTAACAATGACAGAAGGAACGTTTCTTCCGAACGTCTAACGCAACGGTAGAAAGTAACAACGTTATCAGAATATGCTGTAAAATAAAGAAAAACGTAACATAAGTTGGAATTTTGTGATTAACATTTAGGTCAGGTTCGCACGGGAGAATTTGTTTCGCGCACTGGATTTTCTACGTCGACTGCGTAGTGCCAAGAGCTGACAATCCACATCATAACGTGCTTATTTTCTGCATTTTCATTCTAAAATAAAAGAAATAACCAAACACTGTGGTGCCACTGCGCGCGCACGATATCCTCTTAACAATACCAACATAAATTGATTTCAGAAACAAATTAAATAGTTACAATTTCCAATCTAAAAAGTAAAGTATCGTCCTATCTCAGGACACCATTAAGTGACGATTTTATAAAAACGGATAATGGACGGACGGACGGAATAATGGATATCTTTAACGAATTTCTACCTTGTCTTACTCAGGACAGCAATTAAAAAATACCTTTACTTAATCTCCGAAAATGCTACCCTTAATTATTTCATATCCTGCTTAATTTATATTTGACATAGAACCCTTTTGTTCAGAAAAGATACTTTTTATACCAGACCTGGTAAAAATAAACTGGGCGTTTATAATTATAGCTGACGCCGCTATTCTCTGAACGATATTACCGACTGGTCGGTCTGTTGTGAACGACATTTGCTGTAGTCTGTCTTGGTCTCTGAGTTATAAGAGCACATTGAAAAGTCGAGCACCAACAGATACAAACGTTTATTGACTGATCATTTATAACTAAATGTCTGTGTCTACAGATCTGTACTGGACAGTACAAAAAACTGTAAAGAAACCTCATGCAGGTAATTCTCCAGAAATATTATGAGGCCCGCCCGCTATTACAATGGACTTAACTGGTGAAATGTGAGTGTTCTATAGTTACGCCTCTGCCTAACCTTTCGGGGACTACAGGCGTGATGTTATGTGTTATTATGAGGAAAACCTTCTCAAATACCTAAATGTACTGACTATTCAACTTACTCTTACGTTGTTCACGAAATACTGCTCCAGACAATTAGGCCCCGTCCCGTAAACCATACCAACATTAATGTCAGCACTATTAACTACTACAACTGACTCACAAGACACAACAAATCATAAGACCTAAGTCCCAACGTATCATACTTAGCTCCGGTACTGAACCAAACTTTATACCGGTAATGTATTACAATAAACCGGTATTGATAAATCTTACCTCTAGGCTTATTACGCCATTACTTCCTACGATCAATTAAAACTTAGCGGCACAAAAGCGGAGTAGGGCAATAAAATAGATTAAAATCTAATTTGGATTCGGTCTAGGTTCTGTTCCAGTTCTGTTTGTGTTTTGTTCTGTAATTGTAAGGTAATTCTAACTTAATTCTGAGTAGATAGCGATCGTTTTGTATTTGTAGTTGAGTTTGAATCTTGAGACGATGAATGTTGAGTTTCAGAAGTTCGAAATTGTTCTTCGTTGTTCAAAGGGATTGTAATCAATTTACTTTTGCCAGTGGATTCACTCAAGGACAATTCGGAAACTGGTACTTATGTAATCATCAGTAACGGCCTGGACAAGTGACAATCGCTTTCAAACCGTTTCGTATCCCCTCGCTGGCTTTCAACGGGACTGACGTAAGCTGTTCGGTAGCTTGTCAGTGCCTTACATTTTTGCTTCATCGCTATTGCTGATAGAATGTCAGTTTCTTGTGTCATACCACAATCGATAATAATATTGATTTGATATCAAGCACGATGGTTGGTTTTGGTGCTAAATTGTTAAAATCTCTTACTTTAAAGAAACCTAACATAACATCTCACACCTGTAATCCCCAAAGGGTTAGGCAGAGGTGTACCTATAGCAAACCCACATTTCGCCAGCTATAGTTAAGTCTCATGTAATAGGGACCAGACTCCGGGGAGCTACTGAGAAATTTCTGATGAAGATAACCAATAACACTTTGCCTGACCAGGGAATCGAGCCTAGGACCACAAGCTCAGCAGTAGCGCTTGTGAGCACTCACTAGACTAACGAGGCAGTATTTTACAGTAGACCACATTATTACGTCCCTACAAACTCACCCCCAATTTTAGAGCAATCCTTTGACCCTCTTTTATAAAAAGCACTTTTGCATGTAAACATGAGTACCAAAAATAACCGTTTTTTAGCAGTTTATTAATGAAGTCTAATTTAACCGTCGTTTGAGGCAAAAGGAAATTAACAATGTTATAAAACCAACACCTGAGGTTGGCTTTTAATTATGAAAACGTATCCATCACGGCTTTAACTTTTGGAGAATACGCAGAAAGAGAGAGAATACAATATTATGTTGAATTTAACTAGTTGCGCCCCGCGACTTCGTTCTCGTGGAAATCGTAAGATACACAATAATATACTAAAATAACAGCAACATTTTAATAAAACACCCTCGTCCCCCGACCCGTCGCGTTGCATCGCCCACTCGCGCGTTTACCTACCTCGTTTTCGCTTAGTGTTCTTACAGACTTTTTTGTTTTTGTTCAGCTCCTAAGAGTTGTAGCGTGATGTTAAATAGCCTATAACTATCCTCGAGAATTGGGCTACCAAATGCAAAAAGAATTTTTCAAATCCATCTTTTTGTTCACAATTTCCAGGGTTAACTTTTTTGCGCAGAACCCTAATTATTTTTCTAAAATAAAATTAGCTTAAATTACTCCCCGTAACATCAGCTATCTGCCAGTGAAAATCCCGTCAAAATCGGTCCCGCCATTTCGGAGATTAGCCGGAACAAACAGACAGACAGACAAAAATTTTTAAAATTGCTTTTTTGTTATAGGTACGGTATATACTTTCATATGCATTTAGTAAAAAGTTATTATTTTGACATTACATATTGATACCTCAATTTTATTTATTTGTATAGATGTATTTGTAGATAAGAGAAGGTCCGTTTTAAAAGTGTCTTCCAAGGACGGTAACGTAGTGCAGCATCCCTTACTTCTGTCGGTCCTTAGCAGCCTATCATCACTGCATGAACACAATACGGGCAGTAGTTCCTTACAGTTTACATCTTCTATATCTATCTTTACATAGACAGTATAAAACAAAGTCGCTTTTCGTGTCTGTCTGTGGCACCGCGGTGGTCTACTAAACTACGCAGCGCATTTTGATGCAGTTTTCAATATCATTTACAGAATTTATTCCATAAAAGCCATACAAAGCAGGGGCGGGGCGGTAGTCAGTAATAAAACCGAAACTACCTACGAATGTAGTAATGAAACCGAAACTACCTACGAATGTAGTAATGAAACCGAAACTACCTACGAATGTAGTAATGAAACCGAAACTACCTACGAATGTAGTAATGAAACCGAAACTACCTACGAATGTAGTAATGAAACCGAAACTACCTACGAATGTAGTAATGAAACCGAAACTACCTACGAATGTAGTAATGAAACCGAAACTACCTACGAATGTAGTAATGAAACCGAAACTACCTACGAATGTAGTAATGAAACCGAAACTACCTACGAATGTAGTAATGAAACCGAAACTACCTACGAATGTAGTAATGAAACCGAAACTACCTACGAATGTAGTAATGAAACCGAAACTACCTACGAATGTAGTAATGAAACCGAAACTACCTACGAATGTAGTAATGAAACCGAAACTACCTACGAATGTAGTAATGAAACCGAAACTACCTACGAATGTAGTAATGAAACCGAAACTACCCACGAATGTAGTAATGAAACCGAAACTACCCACGAATGTAGTAATGAAACCGAAACTACCCACGAATGTAGTAATGAAACCGAAACTACCCACGAATGTAGTAATGAAACCGAAACTACCTACGAATGTAGTAATGAAACCGAAACTACCTACGAATGTAGTAATGAAACCGAAACTACCTACGAATGTAGTAATGAAACCGAAACTACCCACGAATGTAGTAATGAAACCGAAACTACCCACGAATGTAGTAATGAAACCGAAACTACTCACGAATGTAGTAATGAAACCGAAACTACCCATGAATGTAGTAATAAAACCGAAACTACCCACGAATGTAGTAATAAAACCGAAACTACCTACGAATGTAGTAATGAAACCGAAACTACCCACGAATGTAGTAATGAAACCGAAACTACCTACGAATGTAGTAATGAAACCGAAACTACCTACGAATGTAGTAATGAAACCGAAACTACCCATGAATGTAGTAATAAAACCGAAACTACCCACGAATGTAGTAATAAAACCGAAACTACCTACGAATGTAGTAATGAAACCGAAACTACCCACGAATGTAGTAATGAAACCGAAACTACCTACGAATGTAGTAATGAAACCGAAACTACCTACGAATGTAGTAATGAAACCGAAACTACCCACGAATGTAGTACTGAAACTGAAACTACCCACGAATGTAGTAATGAAACCGAAACTACCTACGAATGTAGTAATGAAACCGAAACTACCTACGAATGTAGTAATGAAACCGAAACTACCCACGAATGTAGTAATGAAACCGAAACTACCTACGAATGTAGTAATGAAACCGAAACTACCCACGAATGTAGTAATGAAACCGAAACTACCCACGAATGTAGTAATGAAACCGAAACTACCTACGAATGTAGTAATGAAACCGAAACTACCCACGAATGTAGTAATGAAACCGAAACTACCTACGAATGTACCATACAACTTCAGAACCGGCGGCAAACATTATACATTACGCGTATAGTTAGCTCATCTATTCCTGAGCAGGTCCACAAGCACGCGGCGCCTGCACAAGCTCGTTCTTAACCCAGGTAACCGAGTATCAAGTTGAAGTTATCGGGATTCGGGCGGTGTTTGTCTTGGAACTAAGTAGTATACGACACAAGGATTACTTGATTCAACATTTGGAAATAATACTGACACAAAATGGCTGAAGTAACTTAAAATATTAGAATGTACAGGTACGCCCGGTTTCTGGAACGAAAAATGATACAAAATATTAGGATATACTCATACTTACGCCCGGTTTCTGGAACGAAAAACGATACAAAATATTAGAATTTTACGCCGGGTTTCTGAAACGAAAAAAACGATACAAAAATTGGCCAAGTTTCTTATATTATGAGTCATATAACATCTCTTGCAGGGCGGCTAAGCTCAGCCGTTTATGCTGTTAGAAAGATAAGACACAGATGTAGAAACCGCGCGATTAGTCTATTTTAGCTACTTCCATAGCATTATGTCATATGGCATTTTACTGTGGGGTCGAGATGCTGACATTCAATCCATCTTTATTTTGCAAAAGAGAGCTGTCAGAGCCATTTATCATCTACGTCACCGCGAATCTCTCAGGGAACTATTTAAAAGGATTAATATTATGACGGTACCTTGCCAATTCATTTATGAAAATATTATGTATGTAAGAAAATTTCTACATCTTTATAACAAAATAAGTGACAGACGTAATTATAATACTAGAAATGAAGATTATCTAAAGTACATACATCTTTTATGGGGTACTGTGTTAAATGTTACAACCAAATACCTTGTGATATATTGCAATTAAATAATAGAACATTTAAAACTCATATTAAAAGTTCATTTTGTAAAAGAGCATATTACAAATTAGATGATTATAACCAAGATAAGAATGCTTGGAAACATTCGACAATCTAGAGTCTAGACAAACTCAAACTGGTTGTTAATTAAATTGTATAATTTATTATGTTTTATGACACTGATTTTACATTCTGTGATTACTTTGGCTCACACATTGACTTATTACTTGTTAAAATAGGAAAATCGTACACTTTTACAATGCTTGTGAATATGTGAGCACCGTGTAGTATCTAACACATATTTAATTTATCCGTAATTGCTTCATTTTTAATTGTTTACCTATTGTGGTATAGTAATTTCATTCTAGGTGCATCGTCTTCTCATATAATTATATAATAAATCTACATATACAAAATATTGTAAAACATTTTAAAAGATTAACGGTGCAGTTTCTTGCCCATTCTTCTCCATACGAATCTACCTTTTGGAAGGCGCGACTAGAATCAATTATGACGTACAAAAATGCCTCTTATGTGCCTATTTAAAATAAATGATTTGGCTTTGACTTTATAGATGAGAGTGAAAATAATGAGGCGAGAAGATGATCTGTGTGCATGTACAAATGTGGTGAGGAAAGTTGGGGAATGGGGCCTGATTTTTTTTTTCTTATGAATCTTACAGGGTAAAGTTATAACAAGCAGTAGAGGTAGTCAGAAAAGCAGAAATACAAGTAAGAATACAAGATCGCGTCGTTTAGTTAAAAGGACACTACTACTACGTGATAAGCCGTGTTGCACCATCATGGCGCATTGGGTGCATGTACCCGGTGCGTCAGGTGAGTGCAACAGATATATGTTGCACCATCATGGCGCATTGGGTGCATGTACCCGGTGCGTCAGGTGAGTGCAACAGATATATGTTGCACCATCATGGCGCATTGGGTGCATGTACCCGGTGCGTCAGGTGAGTGCAACAGATATATGTTGCACCATCATGGCGCATTGGGTGCATGTACCCGGTGCGTCAGGTGAGTGCAACAGATATATGTTGCACCATCATGGCGCATTGGGTGCATGTACCCGGTGCGTCAGGTGAGTGCAACAGATATATGTTGCACCATCATGGCGCATTGGGTGCATGTACCCGGTGCGTCAGGTGAGTGCAACAGATATATGTTGCACCATCATGGCGCATTGGGTGCATGTACCCGGTGCGTCAGGTGAGTGCAACAGATATATGAATTAAAAAAATTATAACTATATCTTTGTACTAACATAGTATATACGAGTAAGTCTGTATCATACTAACTCAATATGGGTTAAGGTCCGAATTAAAGTATTTTTATTTATTTTATTTATTTATTACTTGGAAATCTTTTATCATCCTACTTAAGAAGTCAGACATAGAAAAATATTGAGTTGAACTTCTGACCAAAATGTTTGAATGTCTAAGGCCCCAACTGCTCTCCTCCTGCCCGCCATTTAAGACGACAATGTTTTGTTTTAGTTAACTCTTTCGACCCAGTCGCCTTTCTTCCAAGGTAAGGGAAATTCGCCTTGAAACGTTTTCCTTTGTGGACATATTGTAAGGGACATGTGTGTTATAGATGTTTTCGAAGGCTGCGGGTTTCTTAAAACGTTTTTGGCTTGAAAATGGCTTTTTATGATATTGGTCAGATGGTAGTAAAAGTTTTGAATGGTTGAACTTTTTGTCGTTTATACGTTGGTTTTAGTTTGGTTGTTTCATGCATTGTAGTTACACGCATATATACACAGTTAAATACTCATTTACCTAAATATGGAAATGAGCCATAGGTACATTTTTTCCGTTTGGAAAATTTCATCACGTTACTCGAAGTGATCTGAGAAAATCAAAATCAAAAGTCATTTATTCAAACTAGGCTGAGAATCAGCACTTTTCGAACGTCAAAAATACATAAGACAGTCCCCCAAAACGCCCGCCCTTCACCACTTCCTAGTGCTTTAGCTGGGAAGAAGAAGTGGCGCAACAAACTCCCCGGCAGCACAGCTGTCTGTTTAGTTAGTAAAACTTGATTCTATACAATAGTACTTATGCAAAATTATTTACCTTATGCAATGCCAAAACATTAAATAAAATAATTTGCCATGTGTCAGCTATCACACGCCAATACACCAAAACATCGAAATTATATTCAAGCAGAAATAAAAATTAAAAACTAAAGACGTAAAAGTTCTTTATACCTAAATAAAAGCCTCCAGGCATGAAGGGCGTGCCCGTTTACATATAGCTAAATAATTATAGCTGTAACTCGAAGTCGCAAATGACAAACTAGGACCATCGAAGTAAAATAAATAAACAGTTAATAACTAATTACAATAAAAAACCAGGGTCAGCAAGACGACCAGTCACCACAAGCAGCACCCGTTCACGAGCATAACACAAAGATCAGACATTACACCCCTCGCCATATCATATTATACCTACACATGAGAACAGTGAAATGACGCACATTTAATCATCATAATCATAGTGAGTCAGAGCTTTTCATTTACTCTTGTTCGAAAAACTCAACAAAGAGTATAAAATGTCTTTGAGGTTGCAATTTTTAAATTAAATAAAGAGCATTTTCACTGTACGATCATATAACCTTACAAAATTCCTTTCAACTTTAATTTAAAGAAAACCCTTATCTACACACGTATTATTGCGCTATCTCTTCAGAGGTATGAGCAGAGGTCAGTAAGCAGGCGAGTACGTAAGTAGGTCGCGGCGATGGCGGCAGACGTCGCGACAGTGCTGGCGCCAGCACCTACTGGCATGCCACAGAGTAGGATAGTGGTGCAGATAGGACAGGAGGTAGAAAAAGGATGCATAAGATTAAGGAGTCACGTGATCACTTAAGTGGCATAGTAGGCCGTACGTCAGTGGTGAAAAAACCAGCCAGCCAGTGTCAATGTGTTACCACCGACGTGCGGTCGACTGTACAATCACAACTATGATATTATAGTTAACAGAAGTATGGGATTAAATAAGCTACAGAAAAATCTGGAACTTTTAGTGAACGTTTGTCAAAAACGTCAGTTTTTTATTCAGTTGTGGTTCAAATTATACAGATAAGTATTTTTAAAAGAAATGATTCTTCTTGCTAAAACTTCTGGACAGAGAGAGGTGAAAAGAGAGTAGGGAGGCCTTTGCCCAGCAGTGGGACAATAATGTCTAATCAAAAAATTAAATAAAAGTAAAACTTTTTTGGTTTGTGAACCTGATTGTAAACATCAACATTATGCACATTTAATTTTAGTAACAGCACTTTCTGTTTCAAAAAGAACACTTAAACACGTTTTGATGACAGTCCTCAGAGATGCACACAACGCTATAGGCATTAAACATTTCCAGCAATTTCAAGTGATCCGTACCAAACTCACTGCAGACGAATCATCCCTTGTTTATAGAGTAACCCCATTGGCATCCCCAGATTCACATCTATAGTCAACCAATGAGCACAGAGCCAAAAAACATTCTGACCAATCATGAGCGAGAAAATTACCAACAATCTTTTCATAAACCAATGGTGTTTACAGAGTTTCAGAGAAGAATATTCTAAGTCAGTCAGTGTTTTGTTTAGCAAAATAGTTTATTTTTAGTTTAATACAATGCTTAGGTGATTGTTTATAAGGGGTAAAGTGTTGTAGTGAAATATGATCATTATTTACATTGATATTTTGCTATTAATCATACTGGTAAGTTTGTTCTGACGTCATTTTTATAGTAAGTATAGCTGCTGTGCTTCTGTTTACCACTTGTAAGTGCCGTTGTATTGTATTTATTAAGGGGGCTGCAGGAGCTAAACGCAAGTATTTAATGACTAAAAGTATCATATGATCCGCTGCAGTAAACCAAATCAGAAAAATATGATATTCTTCAGGATATAACATGCTATTTAGATAGTGTGTTGAAAACATAATACAAGTAATTTGATACGATTGAAAAAATCACGAAGTTACCTCTAAACATTACTTTTAACGATTAAAAACCTTACTAATATGCATGCAATCGTTCTGATTTTTATCAGATTATTCTAGAGGCAACATATTAACGTAATAGTGTTTTAATTTTTTAATCCAATTAAAAGATTTTTTGTAATTTTCATATTTTGCAATAAATTTAGCATCGTGTCATCGCGCTTCTCTTTCTTTTCTATGCAGTCCGATAGTGATCGCGCTTTAGCTCTTGTCAGCCTCTTAAGAAATCATGACAGCATCATATTGTATTATGTGGTCTTATTTCCATAAGCCGAGAAACTAATGAATGTCTTGAATATTAAGTGCGCTGTTTCGTTATTTATGACAAGGCATGCTCAGTGGTGCTAAATATTTTTCATTTATGTGTAGATCAACTCCTGAATTTACCTAAAGTGTCACTTTTACGTCATAACACGACAAGATCTATTTGTCTATAGTTTCAACCTTAGTAAAGTTTTAATTTACTGGGATTTGTAGTCGAACAACTAAAGGTCGACGATACAAAAGGTACGGTCAACATCATGCCAGGCATTAGTACAGTCACAAAAATGGCTAAGAATTTAAAAGGCTAACTTTAAAACTAAAATCCTGAAGACTTAGTTCGCTTGCCCAGTTCCCCTTAGCATTAGAACAAGATAAAGTTCTCAAAACTTTCTGAACTTTAAATCGAGTTTACATCGGTTTAGTGAGTCGGTCTCGTACGGGTCGAGTACTGAGAGAACACAAAGCTACTGGCAGAACTAGTGTGGTGTTAAGTACTTATACTTCCTACCTATGGTAATTAGGACTGCTCTGTTGGTCTCGTGGTTCGCCAACGTGACTGCGAGCGTGGGGTCCTGGGTTCAATTCCAAGGTTGGGCAAAGTATTAAAACTCAGTAACAGCCCGGAGTTTGGAAGTTGGCGTTGTGACCCCCGTACCTCGGAAAGCCCAACGCGCCAGATCTCTCTCCAGTCGTGTCGGGCTGCCGGCCCATCGGACTATGAGAGAAGAGAGAGAGACACCATGGTAGCATCTGGAGGGCACTAGGAAGTCAGGGAGTTGAGGCCGAGTACATTCAAAAACTCAAGAACACCTACTCAAAGAGTACAGCCCAAGTCAAGCTGGAAAGAACAGGAGAAGAGTTTCCCATCAAAAGAGGTGTCAGACAAGGTGACTCCATAACACCGAAGCTATTCTCTACGGTTCTAGAAATGTTTTTTAGATTTGCAATGGGAAAGAAATGGACTCAGCATTAATAGTAACAAACTTAACCATCTACGTTTCGCAGACGATACTATCCTGTTGTATGAGAACCGAGATAATGTGTAGGACAAGCTACAACAACTATCGGATGAAAGCGCCAAGGTGGGCCTATAAATGAACACATCGAAACGAAGGTAATGACAAACTCAACTAAAAAAAATACATCAAAATAACTAATGGACACATGGAAATAGAGTATGTCGATGAGAACATATATTTGGGTCAACTTATATCTACAGAAGACACAATGCAAAGGGAAATAGATAGAAGGACAATAAACAGCTGGAAGTGGTTTTGGTCGCTGAGCGAGGTCACGAAGGACAATGACATGCATATCAAAGGAAAAAGGAAAGTATTTAATACATGTACTCTGTCGTATCTATTGTATGGATGCAAACATGGGCACTAACTGAGCTACAGCTAAAAAAAATCCAAGTAGGACAGAATGGAATGGAAAGAAGCGTAACTGAAGGTCAAAGAAGAGACAAAGTTAAAGTACAAAATATAAAGAGTCAAACTCAATTTAAAAATATACATACCGTATACAAACGCCTGAAATGGAGATGGACAGGACACATGCTAAGGGAAGGGAAAGAGAAGAGGACGAGACTAGTAACGGAATGGTACCCACGTGATAGTAAAAGCAGTAAAGGTAGACAAACTAAACGTTGGGAAGACGACATGAAAAAGATAGCTGATCCAGAATGGACACGCATTGCAAAGGACAGGACAAAATGGAAAGCTTTAGAGGAGGCCTTTGTCAAAGGACAAGCTGTAAAAGGAAAACCGGCTGCCGATACAATTAGCTAAAAGTTAGATTGTTAAATAGAATTAAGTCAAATGTATTATGCGTGTTATTAACTTACAGCAATAAAGGCTTATTTTATTTTATATAAATATTTGTAAATGCTGAACTAGAAAGAATACCTTTGGGTTTGAGTTTTCAGCGTCAGTGGGGCAACAGTTGAACAATATTTACCTGATTTATTTATTTACGTTTTAAACAGTTAAAACATCATTACAGTATTGACCAGGCGATGCTACAAGTGTCTAACAGTGACAAAAGTTAAATAAATAGATACACGTAATGTCAAAATGTTGCTCACAATTCTACAATACATGGGTAATGCAAGAGCACTACTGCTAATGTGTAAACATGGTTCTAAAAACAGCTGATTCTCTTTTTGTATTCAGTTCAGCTAGAATGAAATTCGCATTGTTTCTCGTTTACAAACGTCTTCTCGTTTGCGACACCTGTTTGCTAGCTAGTTTATTTAAATGTGCCATTCTCGAGATCGGCGGGGAAAGAAATACGGACAGCACCTGCTGTCGACTGCACGTACAAAGAAAACGGTGAAAAGTAGGTATTCTACAAACAATTATTTAATGACAGCTCCGTGGTAGCTATGTTTTTAAACACGTCTATTATGTAGGCATCCACCTGCCCGCACTGGGGCCGCGTGGTTGATGACGGCCCTCTCCTCATAGAGAGGAGGGCTGGGACGCGGCAGTGGGGAACTGGGAACATTATAGGCCGACTATGCTTAGCTTATGCTACTACGATTTTGTGATAGAGCGGGAGAAGTCATTTGATGATTTCCCATCCAAAAAAAAAAAAAAAATAGGGTCACACAATGTGATCGAACGTACCCGTAAGATAAGTCATTTGTACGCTAAGGTCTATTTTATACTACTGGCTTACAGTGGCTTCAACTCAGTCTGAAATAACCAAAACAACCAAACCATTTCTATTTTCTTGTAAATTTTGACAAAGTGTTGAAATAACTAATTGGGTTTTGACTTTGCAAGCCTTTCTAGGGACAGTCACTGACTGGTTTTATAATAAACTAGCTGTTGCCCGTGGCTTCGCCCGCGTGGAAGTCAATACTTCCCTATTTGAATCGGATTTTGTTCACAATTTCATAGGTTTTATGTTTTTTGCGCGGAACCCAATTTTTTTTTTAATTAAAAATACCCTAAGTTACTTCTTATAATATCAGTTATCTGCTGTGAAAGTCTCGTTAAAATCGGTCACGCCGTTTCGGAAATTAGCCGGAATAAACAAAGAGACGGACAGACAAAAATTTTAAAAATTGCTTTTTCGTTATAAGTAATTAAGTATCATATATAAAAAAGCTGTAATTTTGACATTACAAACAGACACTTCAATTTTATTTATTTTTTTAGATAT
This sequence comes from Fissipunctia ypsillon, assembly GCA_947568875.1. Lineage (NCBI taxonomy): Eukaryota > Metazoa > Arthropoda > Insecta > Lepidoptera > Noctuidae > Fissipunctia > Fissipunctia ypsillon. Next base: position 1,024,607 of record OX387662.1, read on the forward strand.
ATTTGATACACACATGAAACGTGACCGAATGAAGGGTAAAGGTTAAACAATGACGTGGACATTAAAAAGAAAAGTTGTTCCCGAAAAATAAACCTAAAATGACTTTTTGTTACAGTTATGTCTGACAATATTTATGTGCGGCTACTGTTTCTACCGAGTTAACAGAATGCGGCAAAATGGAGAGGTTAGTTATATTAAATTAATTAAACATCGTGTTTATTTTGCCATTACATGCCACGTGTAGTGGGGAAAAGGCTAAGCAGATTATGATTATGATAATATCATGTTGTAGTGCCACTATATCCGTAGACTAAAGTGTGGAAATTATTTTTTTTTTTTTTTTTGGGAAAAACTTTTAATTTCCACACTTTAGCCTACGGTAATAGTGGCACTACGACATGATATTATCATAATCATAATCTGCTCAGCCTTTTCCCCACTACATGTGATGCAAAGCGATGGATGTGGTCTATGATGGGACGAGCGTGCCCAGAAGATGCCTGTTCACTCTTGCTACTCTTCTTGCTGTTCTACTTTCTTTTGTTTAACTTTATCCCTGCATTGCAAGCCTTTGAACCTTATAGTTAAAAGGAACAATAAAATCCAATCACCACACCGCAGAATAAAAGCTAAAAGCTCATATCGTAATTTAATGTACAAAATACTGGATAAGCCTCGGCCATCGGCTCAGGCCCACTGAAACCGCTCAGCGCCCACAATGGCCCACACAAGCCCACATAAACCCACTCCGAATCGGAAAAATATCAAATATTATGTCCATCCCGACTTCGGAGGTACTTCAATGTTAAACAGAATATTTGAATATTTCTGATTTGGTATATTTCAGGCTTAAGTTCTGTTTTTGGACTGTATATTTTTTCTAGATAAATTATGGATTATTTTGAGCCAACGCTGATGAAATTGCATTGAATTTAAATCAGTACCTACTTACCTCTATTTATACAAAGTGTAACATAATTAACGCACAACCTCTTAAGGGGTTATTGTACTCATCATTATGAACAACTTTTACCTACTATTGACCAAACCTGAAATCGCGAAAAAAAATCAGCTGTTCCCTACATTTTGATGAGTTATGTGAACATAAATGTAGGGAACTGCTGATTTTTTTTGCGATTTCAGGTTTGATCCCATAGTAAAAGTTGTTCATAATGATGAGTACAATGACCCCTTAAGAGGTTGTGCGTTAATTATGTTACACCTTGTATATATATACTGTCAGTAAAACTTAGTCATATCTTTCACTTGATTAGTTCATTTATTTCTTTAAAACACAGACCTTGACGCCAGGAAATTCAGACTAATTGTGTGGGCAACCTTTAAGTAACAATTATCTCGTTTTACACCAAAAGTCACATTACAACAGGAGAGTTACAACATTACAAATTAAGTCACATTACAACAGGAGAGTTACAACATTACAAATTAAGTCACATTACAACAGGAGAGTTACAACATTACAAATTAAGTCACATTACAACAGGAGAGTTACAACATTACAAATTAAGTCACATTACAACAGGAGAGTTACAACATTACAAATTAAGTCACATTACAACAGGAGAGTTACAACATTACAAATTAAGTCACATTACAACAGGAGAGTTACAACATTACAAATTAAGCGATAATATTCCCCTTTATTCTCCAGTTTCATATTACCAAATAAATTATACAATAACAAGTTGTAATTGTTTCCGTAATTTAATTAGAAATCAATCTATATCTTCGCGAACTGTTGGGCTTTGCTTTGTCTCTCGAGTTAATTAAACAAGTTGCACTGGATGTCAAAGTATTGCGAAGTTTAGATTCACGCGTTGGTTTCAGATCGCGATATTGCTGAGACCAACTAAAGTTGTGTTTTCGCATAAGAAAGAAGGAGAGTCTACTGAGGAACTCAGGTCAGCAAAGTTTTGCCTATTTGGATTATAGATGAAAGTAATTTTGGGGCATTGCCTTTAAAGACGAGTCTTAGAAATCAACACACCACCCAGCTGCTACCAGTCACCTTGAAAGCATCGTCGCTCCACACAGCCCGAGAGCACCCTACCTGTTATTGTATATACATAAATATGGCGGCGGGATCGTGGGCGTAGCAATAATACGGTCGTCGTCATCGTTTCTTGGTGCGGATTCTGTGAGGTGGGTTACTCAGACAAACCAGTAAAACATGGGTTGGGACACAAAATCACAGTCACTTTTATTCGGCAATTTACAGTAGTTGTCGTTAATAGTAAGTAGCGAGGGACAAAGGTTTGTACCGTGACGTCAACGTGACGGCTTCGATCGTACGATCTGCACTATGGCGTCAGCTAAGCAAGCTGAATATCCCGCGTTTTTGATTGACTCTGTCCACGTGTAAGGCGGGAAATTAAAATTAAACCGTCACCTCACGGCGTTTACTATACTTACCGATCAACCGATAAGAATTAAGTTACAGTTTGACCAATATTATGAAATCAACGGGTAGTAATATTTTGATAATGTTGTCGTCTTGCGACGACATATACATAATATACAACATGTCCCGGAATCAACGCACAACCTCTTAAGGGGTCAGTCTACTCATCATTATGAACAACTATGGGACCAAACCTGAAATAGCGAAAAAAAAATCTGCTGATCCCTACATTTAGACGAGCTAGGCCGCTTGTACACGCTAAGAAAAGTCACCGGGCATGCGCAAGAATTCGTGTCGTTTCTACACACAAGAAAAAATCTTGTCTGCGCTAGACACGACGCACTCTGTGGTGCTGCGGTATAGAGAGGGACGGGGGAGGTCAGGTAATACAGAGTACTGAACCCACCAAACTCATGTTTTTGTTGTAGAAATGGATGAACCTTTTTTTTTGCTTCGTAGTCAACATGATTCTGTTTTTCACTCAAAAACAATCGAAAATTAATAACACACTTGACTACTGCAGCCTACCATACCCTCCGCACGACTGACACGTTCATACTTGTCTTGTCTGCAGCAGACAAGACAAGTTTTCGTGCCTAGGCCCGAAAATACTCTTGTCGTGTACATGATGAACTGGTCCTATCTGCAGCAGACACGGTGAATTTTTGTAGCAAGTACAAGCGGTCTTATGCGAACATAAATTTAGGGAACAGCAGATTTTTTTTTAGCGATTTCATGTTTGGTCCCATAGTAAAAGTTGTTCATAATGATGAGTACCCCTTAAAACGTTGTGCATTAGTTCCGGGACATGTTGTACAGGTATTTATGTATTTCTTGTATAATTATGTAACTGGTGCACCACTGGCTACCTACAGTATTGTCTCTCCTTCTCCCTTTAATCCATCCAAAGGTTGTCTGTAAAAGATCGCTATTAGCGATAAGACCGCCCATTGTGTCACCCTATGTAAAATTTCTACATTTATAATTTTTATGGTGTACAAAATAAAGAGAATTATATATATCTGTCTACCTTATGTTTACTAAAATGCCATAAACTCATTTTTAAACTGAGATTATTAATATTCGTTTCACTATTTTCCATTTCCAGAACAGTAGTAGCGTACCAGAACCCGTTCACCGGTGACTACTGCGTCCACAAGAGTCGAGCCAGCCCCAAGGGTTACGTGAACAATCTGCAGCAACCCGACTCCCCCGACAGCGGGGTATCTGATGAGTACGAGCCTCTAAACCTGGAACCGCCAGGTCCTCAGCCGAACCTGCCACGTGTCATGCAGGATAAGATGCCGCCGGGGATCGTTTGTATGCCTCAGGTGAGAGATATTTGGTTTTATCGTTCAGGATGTAGTATTTGTACTGCCAAATATATTTGGTTTGTTCCTATTTAAAAGGTTTCAAAAGTAACATAAAATAATCATGATTGAAAATTACTTTGCTTGAACTTGTACGAGACTTTAATTTAAAAAATATGTCGTAAACGCGTTTCCCATACATTCTACGTCAGACTAGGTAAATAACTCACTACAACATCACAACTGATTCTCCGAAGGGGCGGAGACATTTCGCCAGTTATGGTTAAGTCCCATGTAAGAGGCGAGAGAGCCTGAGAGCCTACTGCCATCTACCGGGCACACTAATCCAGACTGACTGCGAGCTACTACTGAAAAGTTTTGATGGAAAATCCTAGATAGATTATAAAATCCCTGCCAAGTATTATAAAGAAGTAGTTTTTTCCAATTATAGCCATTCCACTAAAATAATGGAACACCCATATTCGTTAATGAACTTTTTAAACAAAAATTCTAACCGTGTTCCTTTTTAGAGAGCTTAAAATTCACCGAATTCTCATTTGAAGATTATAAATCAAATACCAGTGACGCAACAAAATATTATGACTCCATTACGCACTTAGGTCTTACCTTTAGCGTTCATTAAAGAAATTTACATGAAAAAGACTTAGAAATAATGGCAGCAAGTGTTTGAAATATTAAAGTCAATCTGGCTGAGAGGCAATTTAAAATAATCCTTTGGCATAACACTTTGCGCACTACTAATGGTCGTCGGAGTTTAAATTTCAAATTTACTGAAAGAAGTAGTACGAGTAAGTAAGAAGCTCGCGGGGTAAGCCGGGGGGGGGGGGGGGGCAGGAGGGTGAGCACACGGAGATTCTCAGTTAAAAATAAAGGAAAATATTTAAAATATTCGCGGAAAGTGAAGCTGCGCTTCTAAATAGTTAGAAATACGGTTAAACTGATTTCTTTTAAGCGTCGTGTTTAGAAAACAATAATGCTTAGGATAGAAGAACTTTCACACTTTGGTAGGTCTTTTGAAAGTAATTCTATGTTAAAACCGGTCCAACAATTCAACATTTAAGAGACGTTTATAAACACCTCTCTAAGAAATATTCGTTAACTTTTTGCAAAATTAGTAGCCGTCCTCATCAGTAGTAAAATTCAAGTAGTCCTTCGTAGTAATCAGCACGAAATGCATAAAATCTTGAATGTCCTACCATATCATAAAGTCTTGTTGTCCTGTTGCAAACGTTTGTAAAACCGGAGGGATCATGTCGGGCTGGCGTCACTTTAATGACACCACTTTAGAAGTACTACCGACTGATGCTGACGCTCTTCATAGTGAGGCTAACGACCATTCAATATCATCGAGATTACTTACATCAGGACAATGAAGATGAGATAGCAAACGATGACTGTGCGCGTGCGCCGTGAGGCACGCACATTACATTACAATATTATTCTCATTATTGGTTTTGTTTTTTGTGTTCTGTGTTTCACGATCGACGGACGAACGTTATTCTTTATTTCTTTCTTATATGCACAGTTTAAAGCACTGTTCAGGAAAAATATCATTATTCAGTGACACTTTGATATGGGACTTTAAATGCAGCCTACAACTATAACTTCTAAATGTCACAATGGATTTTGATGTGGTTGTCACCACCGTTTAGAGCATTTATTACAGAAGGTTTATGTCTAAAGGGTGTAAGCAAAGAGAATATAGTGGTTATATCGTCGTTGGGTGTAAGGGACAGCCCTACGTAATCTAACACGGTGCATTCAGCTACTTATTTTGAATCATATTCTATCGGAAATATTCTCAGGAAAGTTTTCTTTTTTTATCGTTTTTTCAGTTATCCTTTATTTCAATGTAAAATTATATTATCTGTACGTAGCACTCCATTTATGCAAATAAAACAGCTAAAATAAAAATAAAAACTGCAATGGATGTTGAAATACTCGGCGGCCGAAGAATCGCTACGCTGCCGTTCGCTACGCGCGTTTTGCCACGGTAACGATACATTGCGTGTGAGGTAATAATACAAATCAGGTTTATTGGATAACCCTAGCGTTCTTGAAATAATTTCATGTACCGGTCATCTTAGTATGATATACTGAATTTACCTTATCAGTTTGTGGAGGGCTGTCCCTTACACCCTGTATAATAATATATAATTATTCATATTTAACTTGGATAATTATAATATAGTACAGAAATCTCGATGTTTTGACATGCCAGTGGGAAGCAGGTCACTAGTGTTTTTATAAAGCAAAGATAAATACTTGGGTGGAATGTGACAACACTTATATCCAAATAACGATGTATACGGGAGAAAACCAAAACGATCTAGCGAAAAAAATAATAAAACAACTTACAAAAATATCCCTTTTAAAAACAAAGTCGACATTGATGAACACAGCAGCTCGGACAGTCACGGCAAACTTGAGTGGAGTAAAGATTTATGTGGTGTTGTGTGTAACTGCTGTGCTGCACTGCGATACGTCACGTCGTGCTTTGTTTATGAAGGCGCTCGTTTTTGTCGAGTTGTGAGCCAAACTGTTTCAACGGTGATAGTTATACATGTGTCGCCAGGGTTGAACAGTGGACGGGATGGCTTCATATTTTTGATTGACTGAGATTGGGAAAATGTGCAGACAACATTAAAATAGCAAAGGAATAATTCATAACTCATTGGGATAGGGCTTGAACTGGCATGGACCATCAATAGTTGAATTACTTTGGTATTGTCAGGGAAATTAATAAAATTGTTTAACAAATTTTTAAAATTTTTATGCTGATGTAATTTTTATTTAATAAATTCTATTATTGACATAATTTAAAACCTAACATCTTAAAATAATAATAATAATATGTACAAGTATATAAAAAAGGGAGGGGTAAATAATCAGAGGGCATCAAAAAATTCATCCGCATCGCTGTCAACAGGAAAAGTGCCCAGAAGGCTGGCAGCATTGCCACGTTGTATAGCAATGCTGATTCTTTGGCCAAAAAATAGGCCAGCCCTCTGGTCACGTGTGGAGTCGACCAACCGCCTGGCGATGTCTCGAAAAACTAAGTGGGCACTCGGACCCCATGGCCCAAGTGTTTCAACCCCAAACGGCTCGAACATATAAGTCCCAATAAGACTGGAGTATTTGCGCCGTTTGAGGTTTTCCGCACCCGCAGCAGCCGCTCCAGCACAGCCTGCCGTGCTAGGAAGATGGGATGGCGCAAGGGTGTCGACACACGTTGCATCCCACACCAAAGGCCTACCTACCTTCTAAGGCATTATGGTCATTCCGTCTGGTCTCTTTCCATCGTCGCGTGCTAAGCCATTGGGTTCTAAAACAGCTGGCACCCCGGCGGTGACAAGAGCACGACGGATGATGTCATTGATGCTGGCGTGCCGTGCTATCCGGCCTGCGCTCTTACTGCAGGATAGGCCATGTTGTCCGAGGCAGTCGACACTGACACCGCATTGGCAGCGATGCGGAGCCACGCAAGGAGCGCCCAGACGCAGATAAGTAGCGAGCCGGAAGGTGGTGTCACCCAGCATAGTGCCTATGTTGGGTGACGGTAGCGCCTGAAGCCAGAGGCCCGACTCCCACTCCCCCACAGCCAGCAGGCGGGCACGCTCAGCAGTATTGGTGGTCGTATTAATTAGATTATTCCGTACCAACCTGCAGAGCGGTTCATCCCACTGCCTCTGGGAAAATGGGTTCAAGGGCCGATCTGTATCCGGGCAAGCCACTTTCCAGGCGTTCACTGCGTCAGTCAAACACGGCACTTCTGAGTCAACCAAGGAGGGGGCTAAAATTTTCTCGGTCAACTTTTCCGTGCTGTGGACAGAGGACAGGAACGCCGGTAAGCTAATACTGGTAATTTTGCGGACGCCGAGGCCACCAAAACGGATGGGTAGTGTGGCTTGCAGCCACGCTCGGTCGTCCAGGGCCACATTTAAAATGGATGTTAGTGTGCTGCGAATAATTTGGTCAATTTTGTCCAAGAGGTTTGGCTGCGTCCATAAAGGGGAAGAACGTAGAAAGTAAATAAAATTTGGGCCAAAACAACAGTATCTAATCAGGGTGAATGCCGAATGTAAATTAATTTTGAAGAGTCTGTCCGAAATGTCGTTGAAGTTTTTGATTTTTTCGTTGATAAATGGAGAAAAGCTGTCTTCTAAAATTGGGGAACCTAGGAGGTGCAGTGAACTTTTTTCTAAAATTTTGATTTGTGGGGCTATTGCATTAAATTTTTCTAGAGTCAGTTGTCTGTCGGTAATGTCAGTTTAACAAATTAAGTACCAGTTAAAATTGTCCGTATAATCAAAACAGAACTATCAACTGTCCTTCTTTGGTAGTTGTATGAAATTGCTACAAAACAGAACTGTCAACTGTCCTTCTTTGGTAGTTAGTTGTACGAAATTGCTACAAAACAGAACTGTCAACTGTCCTTCTTTGGTAGTTGTATGAAATTGCTACAAAAAAGAACTGTCAACTGTCCTTCTTTGGTAATTGTATGAAATTGCTACACAACAGAACTGTCAACTATCCTTCTTTGGTAATTGTATGAAATTGCTACAAAACAGAACTGTCAACTGTCCTTATTTGGTAATTGTATGAAATGGCTACAAAATAGAACTGTCAACTGTCCTTCTTTGGTGATTGTATGAAATGGCTACAAAACAGAACTGTCAACTGTCCTTCTTTGGTAATTGTATGAAATGGCTACAAAATAGAACTGTCAACTGTCCTTCTTTGGTAATTGTATGAAATGGCTACAAAACTGCATACTGACGTAGTGCGTCAATTTGATAAACAATTAATTTCCCTGGCCGTACTTAGCCTATGTACAGTTTTTCTGACAAGACTGTAATACTCTAATAAACACAAAAGAAATTTCTAATTAATTATTAATTAATTTAATTTCTTTGCCCAAGGAATTAGCATTGTCATACAAAGTGGCAATGCTATCAGCCTTTTGGGTACTTTTCCTGTTGACAGCTATTATGCGGACGAATTTTTTGATGACCTATGATTATTTTCCCTCCTTTTTTATATACTTGTACATATTATTCTTATTTTAATTTGTGTCTTTGACATATCTCGGGACCCTGGGGTCCCAGACCGTTGGAAGGCGTACGAGGGGCCGAAGCCATCCGCTTTCAATGAAAATGAGGCATCAACAGATGATTATATTATTATTATTTTAAGTCTGCTAGTTTTTAAGTGATGTAAATATTATCTTAGAAATTGAATAAAATAAAATAAATTACTTAACATAAAGTAAATTTTCCGTTTCATTTGCTCATAATAGAGATAATGACTATGTTGGTTCAAAAACTTGTTATTATAAGGATGTTCGTCTTGATTTTTTAACTTGCTACGTATTCATTAGAACAGTGGAAGGAACAATATCCAGTGCAGGATGATATTTTTTTTTTTTTGCAAAAAAACAAAGAAGAAGTATTCGGTTGAAAATTACTTTAATAGGTTCCTTAACTACGAAGTTTCTATTCCGCAACAAAACATTCTTACACATCAAAGCAAACATTCTTTAAACTCTAGTTTCCCTAGTGGTTGGTTGGTATAGTGCTCGCTATAAGTCACCTGATGAGTTTGGGGTCCTGGGTTCGATACTTCGATCACTGATTCAGCAGTTTCAATTTATTGTTCCATGAGGAAATTAAGGAATTCTCAATAGCAGCCCAGAGTCTGAATGTGTGACCTATTAACATACGAAAACAAAGAATGAAAAAGTATTTATTGCGACTCGCACAGGAAGAACACAGAACAAAATAATATTGAAGCACAAACATAAGAAATAAAAAAACAAAGTCCTGGTCGAAGCCAAAAGGCATCGGGTTTAGGTGATTGACAATATAAAGGTGTATTATAAATACACCACTGCGTACCCCTTCTTAGAGTACCAGCGTTATGTTACGTCATATTAATGTGAACTCTTGTTACAGCCCGACCTCACGGTAAAACTACAGATGAGTCCGAGCAACGACTACAACTGTGTCAACAAGTCCTGGAACTGGAACTACAAGGAGTATCAGATCTGAACACAAGCAGACACTCTCATTGACACGATTTTAACCTCATCATATCCTAATTAACACCAAAAATATTTACATAATCATCATCTTACGTTAGTTTGAGTCCCTTCGTCCATGATGCTACTCAAAAGTAACCAGTGAAAAACTCGAGTCACCAATGAGCAGCCAGAGTTCACGACGCGACTTGTTCAGAGTACACGACGAGACTTGTTCAGAGTACACGACGCGACTTGTTCAGAGTACACGACGCGACTTGTTCAGAGTACACGACGCGACTTGTTCAGAGTACACGACGCGACTTGTTCAGAGTACACGACGCGACTTGTTCTCGCTACTCATTGGTGATTTGAGTTAATGATCAAGTTAACAAAATAATATTTTATAATATTCATGAGAGGTTTTCAATTATTAATTTCTGCTTGATTAATAATAATCCATTACAAGTCAGATTCAATTTTATCTTCTGCCAAGAATTTAATTTGTTTACAGTTTAGGTTTATGTGTATAATAATGTAGGTATATTAATATTTAACGGGGTAGAATTAATTTTATATGAAATATTCACACAGTTTTATTAAATTATTTTAAATGAGGTCGATGTTCAGTCTCACTCTTGTTTGAATTCACAATTAATACGATTACTTTTTTACGAACATTTCATTCAATCGTGATCGTAAAACAATAACAACATTAGTGACTTAAGCGCACACTGCAGCCGCAACAGGTCACAGCGCATCGCAGTGCAGCCGCAACAGGTCACAGCGCATCGCAGTGCAGCCGCAACAGGTCACAGCGCATCGCAGTGCAGCCGCAACAGGTCACAGCGCATCGCAGTGCAGCCGCAACAGGTCACAGCGCATCGCAGTGCAGCCGCAACAGGTCACAGCGCATCGCAGTGCAGCCGCAACAGGTCACAGCGCATCGCAGTGCAGCCGCAACAGGTCACAGCGCATCGCAGTGCAGCCGCAACAGGTCACAGCGCATCGCATTTCAATACAAAAAAGTGCGGTGCGGCCCGCCTGTAGTGTGCGATGCGGCCCAGCTGTAGTCTGCGGTGCGGCCCGCGTATAGTGTGCGATGGTTCATACTAAATTAACGTAAAGTGAAGTAGGAGGACTGCAATGCGGTGCGGCCCGCCCAAAGCCATTTACCAAGAATTTAGTAAACACAGCTTACTTGTCGGTGACTTAATAAATCATTTAATTAACTTGACATTTAAAACTTCGGGGTCACGGTAATAAAGTTCGGAACTCCTTCAAACGTAACGTTATATTGTCAAATAAGATGAAGCTTTCGGACTGCTCGATACGAACTTCCACAAAGGGAGTAAGCACTTAAGTGCTCTTAACAGGTTTAACTGAGAGTGTCAGCACTCAGCTTAGGAGGGCGCTCGCGCTGGTACTATTAAGGACGTTTCGATAAAATTAAACATTTGATTTGTAAAGTGAGATAAATGGAATGTTTACGCATTATGACTGATTTTTTTGGGAAAGGTATCTCAGTCTTTTTTATGGTCTGATTTCTCCTCAGATGGTATGCGCCCTGCCTCGGTTTTGATCTCAAAATGGTTTTGTAATTTATTTCGCGTAGCTTACTGTACTTACTGAAATTCTTGAAATAGTTTTATAAAGCTCATCAATCTGCCACTTCCTCTTATATACTTCAAACATTATTAGATCTTCCTTACATTCTATAAGAATAAAACGAATTTAATAAAAAACGATTATTCCTTGAATTATCCTCATTCATCTCATAATAATTATTACATTACGAGTAAATTATATTTTACTAACAAACCTCTCGTTGCCAAACCATGCTCAAATAATTTATTTATTAATTAAGTAAGAAATCTTTAATAATGTTCAAATGTAACTAAAATTCTAGAAATCATGTTAAAAATATAATTATTATGAATAATATATTATGCTTCTGTTGTGTACGATGCCAAATACATAATTCAATTATGTGAAGTACAATGTAAAATAAAAGATTTAAATTACTTTATTCTGTTGTTTTATTATTCACTCAGGTTATTGAACTAACATGCATACTTTTTCGATGTTGCCAGTTTTTGTAAGTAGGTGGAGCTCTGTATCTTACAACGCAACAGGAGAACTCTTACACCCGATTTCTGGAACCAAAACCGACGACGCGCTGCGGCATGGCTGTCCGCCTCCTGTTTGCTGGGATTGCTGCCAGCGATTGCTTGTGCCTGGTGTATGTTGTAAAACTGTATAATGGACAATACAATTTTTTATAAATTCTATATTAGAAATATTATTTCCATGTCTTTTTATCATATTATTTTCTTACCATATTGATTTTGGTAAGCATTGCACAGATTGGACAGGTCGGGTCGCCCTCCAACTCCGAGGCTTGTCTTGTGATGGGTTCGTTAATTTCCACTTTCACTCACAAACACTATAAGCATTGTCACAATCATTACTGTAGCACAATATACCTATTTACATTACATCATATTTTGCGAATCGTTGCGCCATTTTCATTCTCGTGTGGTCGAGCGCTTGTCAAATTGTTTATTACGCAAGTCGCAAACCACAGACTATGTAGTACTTGCAAACTCTCCTGTCTTTGTTGTCATTTGGATCGGGACGCGGCGAAATGTTGCCACATATTTAATTATTATGTTTGTATATTTTTATTTAGTTGATCATAGATATCGTTATCTCTAAGTAAACGCATGATATTTTTATTTAGTTGATCATAGATATCGTTATCTCTAAGTAAACGCATGATATTTTTATTTAGTTGATCATAGATATCGTTATCTCTAAGTAAACGCATGATATTTTTATTTAGTTGATCATAGATATCGTTATCTCTAAGTAAACGCATGATATTTTTATTTAGTTGATCATAGATATCGTTATCTCTAAGTAAACGCATGATATTTTTATTTAGTTGATCATAGATATCGTTATCTCTAAGTAAACGCATGATATTTTTATTTAGTTGATCATAGATATCGTTATCTCTAAGTAAACGCATGATATTTTTATTTAGTTGATCATAGATATCGTTATCTCTAAGTAAACGCATGATATTTTTATTTAGTAGGTTTTATATGTTACTTGTTTACAAAATATGCTCTTTTTATTTCTATTTATTTTATTAATTGTAATATTCTTTGCGCGCGCCGCGCCGCGCCGTAACAGCGTCTTGTTGTGTCCACAGCGACCTCAGTATGATTGTTCGAGGCCTCGGAACAATGAGTAACTGATGTTTTATTTGTTGTTCTGAGACTGTGACACGCCGGCTTGCGCTGGAAACCAGCGCCGTGGATTTCGCGTCTTCGTGCGCGGGCCACAGCATTATGCTGAGCGTTGGACGTCTCGCGCGGTAGTGGCGCATATTTCCGTCTAGGTTTAATTTATTATGTTTACAATGTATACCCACTTGTTTTGTTTTTATAAGGCTATGATAAACGGCAATTTTATACATGTGCGTCACTTTCACGTGAATAAACCGTTTTTCTTTTTCTTTCTTTCTTCTTTATATAGGTATAACTCATGTTGAGTGAGCCACTTGGGCGTCGATAATTCAGTGAACCATCAAACCTTACACAGCCTTAACTGGTTCCTGTAATCACGTCATCTCACATCTACATAAAAAAAAGTTTATGTTGAATTTGATCCATTGTTCACTACTAGATATTATTTATAGTCATCCAAGTGACGTCCCAGTAACAATGCTAGTTTAATAAACGTCGTGTTCAGACTGCGGGGCTAGTCTGCATTGGATTATATCGTGATTCGTCGTACAAACGCTAAATCTATTGCTTTTCGGAGCTCGCCTCCCGGATCAGGGATGTTAGGGGCGACTTAGATTCCAACGTATGAATTCGAAAGAAAATATAAAAATTACAATCGTCAATAGTGTTATTTTAAATTAACTAGCTAAACTCCGCAGACGTGATGGGTATCAATATCTAAACATTATGAAACAAAAAATAAATTAATTTGATGATTTTTTATGTGGTCACCGACCGCATTTATTGTAGTAACTTGGAATATCAGGTTAAAAACTAATTGTTTTGTGTAAACTTCACAGACAATGGGTATTGATATCTAAATACGATAAAACATACGAGTACGAAAACCGTTTTTCTCAACTAATACTTCAAGTACTCAACTAACAGCGGTCGTTGACCTCCCAAAAAAACAGCAAATCAAACACACAAAAGCACATCAAATGCTTTATTTTATCGTGTTTAGGTATCGATACCCACCACGTCTGCGGAGTTTAGCTAGCCAATTTAAAATAACCCTGTTTAATAGCAGCCTATTACTGGCCCACTGCAGGACAAAGGCCTCTTCTCATACAGAGAAGGCACGAGCATTGATCACCACGCTTGCTCAAGACGGGTTGGCGCTATAACTTCTACTCGTATAACTACAGATTAATAAACGACATCTTTATTACGTGCGAAAACTCCAGTTAGTTTAACTAAATGCAATGCAATCACTTTCACAAAAAACAAAAAACAAAATGAAAACAAACATTTGATTATAGTCTACATGTTATCTGTCTGCAAAGAGTTGACTCGAAATTGCACTGCAATCTTCATATTGATATCGTCGTAAATGACGTATATTTGGTTTCGTCATGCGTTCTTCAAGCGACTTTAATTTTACCATCTACTTTTAATTTACTTGTATATAAAGCTTTGGTACGTTCTCAATTGGAACTCGCAGTACCAATTTGGAGTCCCGTTCTTGATGTTTATGTAAAATAATGGAAATTATTCAAAAACCAAAACCATATTTACGTGGTTACACTACAGATGCACTAAGTCTAAATGACCATACACTCAATTTATTAATGCGTTATAAACTTCAAAGCTTGGAGTTAAGACGCAGCCTATTGATAGCCATGATGCTTCATGGTCTGTGTGTGTCGATTGTCCAGATATTACCAATAACCTATGTTACATTGTACCTAGAACTGTTATGCGTAGAGAGGCGCGTGTGCCCCGGCTGTTTCACACCCAAGGTGCAGAACTGTGATGCGTCGAGAGGCGCGTGTGCCCCGGCTGTTCCACACCGCAAGGTGCAGAACTGTGATGCGTCGAGAGGCACGTGTGCCCTGGCTGTTCCACACCGCAAGGTGCAGAACTGTGATGCGTCGAGAGGCGCGTGTGCCCCGGCTGTTCCACACCGCAAGGTGCAGAACTGTGATGCGTCGAGAGGCGCGTGTGCCCCGGCTGTTCCACACCGCAAGGTGCAGAACTGTGATGCGTCGAGAGGCGCGTGTGCCCCGGCTGTTCTACACCGCAAGGTGCAGGACTCACGCTCGCTGGTGCACGCGCGCCTTCCCGACGCATTACAGATACGTATACCACCCACTTCATCGATTTGGATATTTTCACGCTTACACATTTTAAGTTCAAAAAGATAGCTAATGAATCTTTAAAATAGCCACCTTATGCCTATTATTACAACAACACGCGGGAGTACTTTTTACTTTTCTGTAAAATCAACGCACGATTACAATAACCATCTATAAACCATTGTTTCGCGGACATTGGTTACCTAGTATTATTAATTTATTCTGTCACACTTACATTGTAATGTGGAACTGTTTTATGTCCTGAATAAAGTTAAATATAACGAAACTTTGTTATCTGTTAATGGCTGACGAAATGTGGGAGTACCATATCTACACTTCTGCCTTCCTCTTTGAGGAATACAGATGTGTTGAATACCATGTAATATAATGGTCAATTATAAAAAACTCAGAGCTTTCGTAAAACGTTAAAAATGACTATTGAATGTAATTTATATTTATCTTTAATTGATCATTTCAATATTTATATTTTTAGTTTACTAATATTGTTTTGTCATTTAATATTAATTATGTCGAAAACAATAGAATCTATTTCAGATTAACTATCACTGTTTCAGTTCCAATCGGTTTAATTTAACTGCCACTATGAAACATAATTTGCATACTAGAATCATTGCGGTAACATTGATAATAATTTTAATTAATTACGATGAACGATCCCAAAGTTGGCTGGAACTGAATATCAAAATGTATATTGAATTATGTGCTATTTGACTAACATGTAATTATTTGCTGAAATCAAAGTTAAAAGCTAAAATAAATAAATAAATATTGTTTGAAGTTGTGTTTTCTATTGTTTCGAGATGTCCGTTTATTTTAGTAGAGAATTAATTTTCATGCATTTAGTATTTTGTATAGTCAGTAAAAACATTATATACTTAAATATATTGATGAGAATTGTTTATCTTTATTGTATTGAGTATTGTATCGTAGTGACTTTCTGTGCACTGGTTGTAGTTTAGAAGTGTTCAGTTAGTTACAAAATACATACTATTTTATAAATATTACCCAGAAAATCCTGAAAATATTTTTTTCTGTAAACTTTGAAAACATTTAATTATTATGGTTGTATAGACCTTGTGTGTGTGTTTTTATTTCCATTGCCTACATACTAGGACAACAGGCATATCTGGGTTAAACATTCTGTAAAAATGAACCAATCTATATTTTAACAGGATATTTTATATGATAAATGATTTTATTTCTGTAAGTAAAATTAAGAAAATATTTTATGTACAATTTATAATTCTGTTATTCTAAATTTTAAGGTAAAAGGAAGTTATTATAATAATTATATGTTAAAAAAAACTTAAAATATCTTTTTCTACTAACTAACGAACTAACTAACTATACAAATAAATATACAAAACAAAAGGAAACTTAGGCGTCGAAGTACTCGTCCGCATCGCTGTCATCCGGAAACGTGCCCAGAAGACTGGCAGCATTGCCACGTTGAATGGCAATGCTAATTCTTTGGCCAAAGAACGAGCCAGCCCTCTGGTCACGTGAAGTGTCGACCAGTCGGCGAGAAATTTCCTTAAAAAGGAGACGCGCACTCGGGCCCCATGACCCGAGCGTTTCGACCCCAAACGGCTCAAAACTGTAGTTACCGATAAGGTTACAGTATTTGCGCCGCTTAAGGGTCTCAGCAGCCGCAGCAGCGGCGCCAGCACAGCTCGCCGTGCTTGGAACATGAGATGGCGCAAGGGTGTCGACACAGGTTGCGTCCCACACCAGAGGTCTACCCACCTTCCAAGGCAACAACGTCATGCCGTCTGGTCTCTTCCCATCGTCACGTACCAAGCCGCTTGGTTCTAATATCGCTGGTACGCCGGCGGTGACAAGAGCTCGACGAATAATATCGTTTTCTGTAAGTAGGTTTATACAAACACTTTTACACGTCAAATGAAAATATCTTATCCAAATAAACTGCATACTTTCGTGACTAAAGTCGCTTTTTGTGTCTACCTGCGTGGCCGCGTTGTTTTTCTAAACTTCACAAAGGATATTGATGCGGTTTTTGTTTTTCTAAACTTCACAAAGGATATTGATGCGGTTTTTGTTTTTCTAAACTTCACAAAGGATATTGATGCGGTTTTTGTTTTTCTAAACTTCACAAAGGATATTGATGCGGTTTTTGTTTTTCTAAACTTCACAAAGGATATTGATGCGGTTTTTGTTTTTCTAAACTTCACAAAGGATATTGATGCGGTTTTTGTTTTTCTAAACTTCACAAAGGATATTGATGCGGTTTTTGTTTTTCTAAACTTCACAAAGGATATTGATGCGGTTTTTGTTTTTCTAAACTTCACAAAGGATATTGATGCGGTTTTTACCATAATTTAGAGAATTAATTACGGAAGGTTTATGTGTTTAATGCATTAACATTAGACTTACATATAATACAGAAATCTCGATGTTATATGAAGTCTAAAAGCCATGCGCAGAAGGGGCAGGTTGTTAGTATAAAATAAAATGATACAAAAATATATACGCCACTTCCGAGTGTGAGTAGCCCTGCAGCATTCCTAGGGGTTGCATAACGTCAACAGATGCAAGTCAAATGCACGGCCGTATTGACTCGAGCTCGCAGTTCGGGACTCGTCTCCGCCGATATGGAGCAGGGGTGGCCAACCTCTATTCGTCGACATGGCATTTTCTGAAACTTTTTTGAATAAGAATGTTTTTTGGGGTCGGCGCACGTGTCTTCTTCCACACTTCTCTATTGTTCGTCATCTCAGTTATGATCACCCTCTTTCCAGCCATAACATATTTCACACAGTCCATCCATCGTTTCTTTGGTCTTCCCCAATTCTTATACTTAATTGGAGGTCGGTTTTAAGAATCAAATGTAATAAAAATTTGTACGGCAGGATCGCTTATATCTTTACAATCGTACGAAAAAAGATAATAGTCGATTATGAATTTAGTAACGTATGTGGAGAAAACGAATATTATTGAGATATTAAAGCAGACGTTTCATATAACTAGTCTATTACAGCTGAAAATCTGAAACATCAAACTATATCGTAAACATCGATAGAAACTCATACATACTAAAAAAATATTTTGATTTAGGAATAATTTAAGTTACCTTCACAATTGTTTGTCATTTTTTGTTACATTGGTTTAGCATCCCTGACACTGGAGGAAGATTTTTGCCAGTATTGAAATATAATCTGAGTGACGAGAATTCTGTTGTCAGCTGAAATGATTTCATTGCTGCAGAAATTTTATGTGAAGGTAGAACTTATTTCGTATGATCCGTAAATTAAATAGTCGGTATTCTGGCTATTCCAGAGTGTACTGGAAGTACTTGTGAATGCTCACTTGTAAGAGCTAGACCATCTTCTGGTTAGCGTAGTGATGGCAAACTAAATGCATATATATGACACATTTACACTCCAGGGCGGGGCAGGGCGGGGTGATCTACCTGAACAGGTTTTCATTGCTTCGGTCAACCTGGGTCCGGGGTCTGTTTAAAGACTTCCATGTTCTCCTAGGCAGCTCGTGTCCAGGCGGGAGATCTTCAGCAGGTGGCACGAATGGTGTGGTAAGGAAGCACTGTCTCGCTACCGCTTCAGTCTTTCTTTAGAACCTTCGCCAATGTGTGTGACGCCATATTTTAAAAAACTGTTCCGGCTTTTAAGCATTTGTGGCACAAGGATGTTGACGTGCAGTGTCGTGTGTCGGAGACCATTGTGGCTGTTGCTGGAGCTTGCACCGCTCTGCGAATGTTTGCCTGCTAGTGGATACAGCTAGACGATATTCCTATTCATTTAAATAATTCTAGACTGAGCACCATTTTATTTTATTTTTACTTTATATTATGACATGTGTAAAATTCAACTATGGATAATTATCTGAAATAAATAATTTGATTGATTAATAACTCTTTTTTTTTAGGAGCTCGTGGCTAAGTAATAACAGCGGCATGGGTCGATCCATCAGGTTAAGCTACGCTTGCCGGGGTTGGTCCGTGGATGGGTGACCATCTTTACATACCGAGACTCCTCCGTGCCTCGGAAAGCACGTTAAGCCGTTGGTCCCGGCTGTCATTCGTGGATCTTTGACAGTCGTTACGGGTCGTCAGAAGCCCGAAAGTCTGACAACCAGTCTTACCAAGGGGTATATCGTATTACCCAGTAACTGGGTTGTGGAGGTCAGATAGGCAGTCGCTCCATGTAAAATACTGGTATTCAGCTGCATCCGGTTAGACTGGAAGCCGACCCTAATATAGTTGGGAAAAGGCTAGGCAGATATATATAATAACTGTTTTTTTGTAAGGAAATTAAAAAAAACTCTTACTGAACAAATAAACTCGGAAGTCAACACGAGACTTCGATACAATATGGTAAAAAGTGATAAAGACAAAATGTTCTAAGACAAACTGTTTCAGAATGTCTATGTACCTGGTACCGGTACTACTGTAATTTGTTATATCTTAGCGACTCTGGTTACTTGTCAATCCACATGAAATATATCAGTTTATTAGCAACATGAAGATTTATAAGTCTACTTATCTTTGCATCCCTATAGAAATATACCGCGGTCTCTCAACTCTTTAAATTAATCGCGTTTATTAATCAAATAAACATCTCGAAAGATGTAAATGACTTAACAGACACAAGCGGTTTATTAAACAAGACCTTAAATTCTAACGTTCACAGCTGTAAATCTCTGCCCGTGCAAATTGATGGGCGAACTAAATCATCAATACTTCAGCAAATTGCCTATAGCCCGTCGAATGGGCCCGTAGCCGCGTAGCAGTGCTACGTCGTGGCCTCGTAGCGCTCGTAGCGCTCGTAGCAGCGAATTCGGCGCGATCCATCAGTGAAGAGATTGCGGTGGAACATCGATCAGTGTCGCTGCTTGCGCTCGGGGGACGTTGATGTAAGAATGTTATGTGGACACTCCACAGAGAAAATATCGTCACGATTTTAGTACTGTAACTATATCTCTCTTCAGAAAATAACTGCATCGTTCGATCCTTAAAAAATATTTTATGTCAAAAGATCCTTTGTTTGTTAAATGTGTTGCTTTAGTCGTTCAATCTATCAAGATAGGTGGTTTATTGCGACACGTGTGGTGCAAATACATAATATAACATAACATCACGCCTTGTTTCCCCGAAGGGTTAGGCAGAGGTGTACCTATAGTACACCCACATTTCGCCAGTTATGTTTAAGTCCCATGTAATAGGAGGCGAGCCTATTGCCATCTAATGCTCTTGCAAATACAATGCTCTTTTAATTCATTTTTATTTTAATTTCGGGCATAAGAAGTCCACTGTTCTCACGACAATAATTGATGAATTATTTTTAGGTTCCTACAATTTCACTAGGTACAATGAAGATATTTAGACCTATATTTAATTAAATCAGTACAAAATCAAGTAAAACTAACCATTTTGCCACATCAAAATGAGCACACTCACATTCGCAACTCCTCGTCAGTCCAACTGCCCACCTCAAGCGGTAGTTCAACGCGGCTGCTTTTTATCCGTACTTATATAAAACTACCATCTACGAGTTGTAGGTATACAGACCTGAAGCCCGCGCACGAACGCGCGACGGACACGTTACGTGGATTCGAACGATTTTTGAATCGCACAATATACAACTATAAAAAAAAATTATTCAAGTAAAATCCATATTACATAAATGAAATTACATATCAAGCAGTGCAAATATTTAACAAGTTACCACTACACTTAAAAAGCTTAATTTATACATCTGCATTTAAGACTAAGCTTCAAGCATTCCTACAAGATAAGTGTCTCTACTCCGTTGACGACATGTAATTATTACCACCATGCGTTTTTTCTTCTTTCTCTCCTGTCAACTTAATTATGTAGGTACATAGCTATGTTACTAAAGTCGGCTGAACTATTGGTTAATGTATGTGATGGATATTATTTTACTAAAGTCGGCTGAACTATTGGTTAATGTATGTGATGGATATTATTTTACTAAAGTCGGCTGAACTATTGGTTAATGTATGTGATGGATATTATTGTACTAAAGTCGGCTGAACTATTGGTTAATGTATGTGATGGATATTATTTTACTAAAGTCGGCTGAACTATTGGTTAATGTATGTGATGGATATTATTTTACTAAAGTCGGCTGAACTATTGGTTAATGTATGTGATGGATATTATTGTACTAAAGTCGGCTGAACTATTGGTTAATGTATGTGATGGATATTATTTTACTAAAGTCGGCTGAACTATTGGTTAATGTATGTGATGGATATTATTTTACTAAAGTCGGCTGAACTATTGGTTAATGTATGTGATGGATATTATTTTACTAAAGTCGGCTGAACTATTGGTTAATGTATGTGATGGATATTATTTTACTAAAGTCGGCTGAACTATTGGTTAATGTATGTGATGGATATTATTTTACTAAAGTCGGCTGAACTATTGGTTAATGTATGTGATGGATATTATTTTACTAAAGTCGGCTGAACTATTGGTTAATGTATGTGATGGATATTATTTTTAAATGACAAATGTATTATATTATTCCTTTTATTTATTTGAGTTGACTTTTAGCAATTTTTATTTGTTTTTAATTTTTAAATAATTTTCTATTTCTAATTTTAGTAAAGTTGACATTGAATAATATTGTTGTTTTTGATGTGGGTTGAGTTGTAAATTTTTATATGACTAATGTATACGTGTATTATGAGTGTATTTTTTTATTATTATTTTTATTATGTAGAATTATTTCACACACAATGTAAATTGTTTAAGAATAAATTGAATTTAATTGAATTTCACAAAATTGGAACAGAAAAAGTAAGAATAAAATAAAATATCAATGCAATTAAAATAAACGAATGATTATCCTATAACATGTTGGTTCAAGGAGACTGGGTGAAAGTGGTATATGCACCAATAGCAATATGGTTCTGATTTTTAAGTAAGGATACCTCATCTTTACCCTTGTGCAAAGTGGCATCAAAATCTGACTCCGCGATTTTGAGAAGAATACACTTTTATAATATACTCGTACGGGGTGGATGTTCGGATTTCGGACGGGTCGTAGGGGTACATACCTTAACCGTTGTAGCTACAGGAAAACATTCTAAGGAGACTGTCCTTAACTCCTTAAAACATTTTGATCTGCATTTACATATTTTGAAATAAAAAGTACATTCAGCAAGAAAATGGGCAATTTACAAAAAAACTTTTTTTTGATGCTACTCCGATCCTGTTTCTCTTAAAGCTGCAGTCTTGCAAAACTCACTCATGGCGAATAAAATTATCTGCATAATTTTGTATTTTTTTTTTTAACAAAAGTAATGAAATAACGTGAAATATTATTAATGTACATAAATAAGTAACAACCATAAGTACTAGTAGATAGTTCTTTGGGTAAATCAAGCGTTAAATACAGCTGTTTCGTGCGCAACAATATTTCAAGCTATGTTTGTATGCTTACTTATGGCAATTATTATCTCTTAATAAACGGTTAGTTTCATAATAACAGTGCATCGTAATGTATGTAATAATTAGATTACCTTAATGCCGAGAGTTCAATAAAGAAAATACTCAAAAAATAACACCTAAATCACCTCACTCGAACAACAATAGATTAAAATTATTGTTAGAGTTTATAGACCTACGTCTTTTGAGATCATTATTTGACATTCCTCGGGAGCCTGGGGTCCCGGACCTTTGGAAGGCGTGCGAGGGGTTGAAGCCAACTCGCAGAGGTCGATTAGACGTTTTCAATGATATGAGGCACCAACCGACGACGATCCCTGTACGTACTGTAGTGACCAGCCACGATACACAGGCAGGTCACCGCGTAGATTGTCTGTAGGGTCTCGACTTCGAGGTGTGTTGGGGAATCTACGTAGAAATATGAACACAGTAACACTATTCTTGTGATTTATTTGCTTATATGAAAGCAACAATACATTATATGAGCAGGGCTAGTACTTCACTGACTCGGCATAAAACAATATGACTATACGTCATAATTTATACCTATTCTAAATTCCAAATAAAACCAGTGTTTGTCTCATCAGCCAATGTCATAATCCGAAGAGGATTCATGCGGAAGGCAGGCTCAACTAAAGCCTCTACAGTACTATGCAAGTGCACCCAAGGACAACCCCCGGTTGGTGTAGGACTATTGCAGGATATGGAGACAAAAAAAAAATTGGGCTATGGGTTTGGATGGCTAAAGTGGACAGGTTATCTAAAACTATGAAAGGACTATGGCCCCTGCCTGACCAATGTTTGATAAATACAATACACGGATAAAATGGCAGGGGGTGACTTGCACACTCAACAATGGGCCCCCGGAAACGGTCGCTAGCACATAGTGTCGTAGCGACAAGGGGGCAACATGTCTTGAGGTGCTTAAGAGGAGTGAAGAGGTATTCTACGGCTATCGGGACAATCCCGGAAGTACAGTCAAGATCCCTACCAGCATCTTACTGGAATACTTCCTTCCTCCGAGCACGTTTGCTTTTGCGAATCGCTACTCAAGCCAGCCAATAAAGGCAAGAATGAGGTGAGAGGTCAGTTCTGGTCAGTGTTCACTCCAGCCGGCCAATAAAGGCAAACCAGAGATGAGGAACATGACTTCTCCCGGGAGATAGGGTACGTGGAGTCGCTACTACCCACCAGCTCGCCACCTGCTGCCCTGCGGGTTTCTGTATCTCTCTTGGTCTGGCTCCTCACCCTAGACCTGTTCCGGCAAAGTAACCTCTACCGGCACATACCTTTAGATCGGAGCGCGCAAGCGCCACCACGACGTCAACGTAGAGATACGGCGATGTTAGAGTAAGGTGATTGAGGTGCAATTTTTTTTTAATTCGAACGATTTTAAATTTGAAAATATCCGTTTCCTACATTATATTTACTTAATTTTAGACTTTATTCATGTCTATGGATGATACTTATATGCTTATCTTTTTGACTTATATTATTTATTTATTATTTTATCCATAGATATGAATAAAGTTTTAAACCTAAGTAAATATATGTATAAAACGGGTATTTTGAAATTTAATATCGTTCAAATTTACGTGACGGGTCCTCCGCGTGTTCGTGCTAGGCCCATAGTTACTCTGCGAGTCGCATGTACTCGACCGATTGAAAGAAGCTATCCGTTCCGATGGGCGAAGAGGGATGGTTTAATTTAAGTGATACTGATGTATCGATCTTCTGTTGAAAATGGGTGTGTATGTGTCGTCAGTTAATTATGTTTTTTTTAACCATTGTGAAAATTGGAGATGTTAAGTAGTAATTAAATATTGATGTACAAAGTCGTGATGAAACCGGCATGTCTTAGAACCAAAGTTCGAAAACATATGAGGTTAAAACAAGGGATTAGAAATCTAACATTATCATTGATAGGCATTCAGTTTCGTTTAAAAACTAATCGTCTTAAGGTGTCTTAAAGCTTTACTAGTAAATACCATTTGTAATTTTTATAGACTACTTCTTAGGCACACTATTCCTTTGCATGCAATCAGTCTGCCTAGCCTTTTCAAAGGGAAAAAACGACTGTCAAAGGTCTACGAATGACTACCGGACCAAAGGCTTACGTGCTTTCCGAGACGGAGGGGTCTCGATTTGTAATGTATGGGCATCCATCCACGAACCGACCGTGGCAAGCGTAGCTTAACCTTCGATCGACTCGTGCCGCTGTTCTTATGTAACCACGAACCACTTCTTCCATGCATTTCCAGTACATTGTTTTCTTTCACTAAAATACAAATTGACTGTTGTAACACCAGTTCTCTAATACAATCTCTTAGGAATGAAACCTCTTTTCAGTTATTGACAATTTTGATTAAAAGTAACGATGTCCCTTAGGTACTAGAAAGTATATCTGTAATAATCTATCTTTTTGATGGCAAATTCGACCAAACTTTTATACTTAGAATAAGTCTAATCCAGCGATATTTTTTTTTTAATTTTGACAGATTTTCCGTACAAAAACTGTCAGACGTCAATTTTATTCCGCGGATCAAGATAAATCTGACTTTGGATAAATCAGCCCTGAATGGAATAAGTCTGAGATGAGTCAAGATTATTATCTGAATACTAAGTCTTCTTTATTTAGATCCAAAAGCAAATGAAAATATCAGTATTGAAGCCTTGTAGTTACGAAAAGTAATGGAAATCTTATTTTAGAAACATATTTGCTCAGATATTATTTGAAGTAAAAACTGTTCTTGTATTCTTATCTACAAATTCATACATTTCAATACGCTGAATGACGTATTATTCAGCGTATTTGGATAATGTGTAGAATAAGAATTGCACAGCTCGTTAAACTAACAGTGAGCTCAAAAATATACCCCATAAAGCTCTTAGAAATCCATATAGCACATAAATATGGCTTGCCATAGAGAATGATGAAGAGAAGTCTGAAACAATATTTTTGCAAATGGTAATTTATTATATGTAGTACTTTTAAATTTACATACACTATTTTCACAATTTATTTTACATAGTTGTTGTGAAATAAAGTTCATGTTGGATGGTGTTGTATCCCACTCAATCTATTTTTAACAGCCTTCAAAAAAAGGAGGATGTTATTAGTTCGGTTGTATGTTTTTTTTAAGGTTTATTACCTCAGTGGGCCGTCATTTATAAACCGATTTGGAAAATTCTTTATTTATTTGAAAGGACATACTTCCAGATTGGTCCCATTTTTTCAAAATCCAGTTCTGCTAATAAAATCCATGAGGAATTGAGGGAACTCTCAAATATTATCGGCAAACACATAGCGATTTTGGTATTTTCATAAACAAGTAAAGAAAAAAAGAAAGAAAATACGTATATTTGCGGTAAACATGACGCAAAAAAAAAGAACACAAACACAAAAAGAAAAAATTTGGGAGAAAATATGCGTCACATCCACGCAAAACGGCAAGTCAAGCATTTGCATTGAGAAAGTATGGATGCCCATTCGCCAGAGAAGAAATTTGCGTGCTTTGACCACGCTTTTCTCCCTTCTTAACTCTCCCACTCCTCCTTCTTATCTAGTGTCTCACTTCCAATATCTATGTTCTTCACACGCTAAGAATCTTCGTTCTTCTAACAATCTTCTCCTACTCTGTCCTTCTCATACTTCTGACTTTGTTCATTCTTCCTTTCATATTCAGTCTATTCTTCTTTGGAATGCGCTACCTCTTGACATCAGGATGGCCACCAGTCGGTATGCATTTAAGCGGAGATTGCGGAGTTATTTTCAAAATAAATAGCGTAGAGTCATCTCAAAACCTCTCTCTCTTGAATTTGTATATAATATATGTATATAATATAGGTATATATTATAGTAAATATGTATGTATGTGTATTATAAGTTTATGACTTATTTATGTACAAATTGTTCCATTTCTAACAGAGCACCTGCCATCTAATCTCTTCACCACCCTTGGTTGACTGGTAGAGAATGCCTAAGGCATTAAGTCCGCCTTTGTACTTTTTTAAGTGTGAAAAGTTTAAATAAATAAATAAAGTATCATTTGGTTAAGTGGAACTGACGAGGAAGATCACAGATGGCCGTGGGAACTCCTCAATGATAAGTATTTCACGAATAGCGGTCGATCTCGATTAAGACAGTTAAGCGACTATGATGAAACAAATTTAAATAAATGGTTCTGATGAAAATCGTACCATCGAACTGATCTGATGATGAAGCCGGACGGTAGGCACCGTAACTCCGTAATAAAACAATGTGAG
Organism: Fissipunctia ypsillon; assembly: GCA_947568875.1. Classification (NCBI taxonomy): domain Eukaryota; kingdom Metazoa; phylum Arthropoda; class Insecta; order Lepidoptera; family Noctuidae; genus Fissipunctia; species Fissipunctia ypsillon. The sequence continues at coordinate 1,051,496 of OX387662.1, forward strand.
TATCCTAGCAGTGTTTTAGCTTATTGGCATTGTCATGAGATGCACACTGGCTATAAATGGTTTTAACCGACTTCAAAAAAGGAGGAGGTTCTCAGTTCGTCGGAATCTTTTTTTTATGTGTGTTCCCCGATTACTCGCAGACGACTGGACCAATTTGGAAAATTCTTTTTTTTTGTTTGAAAGGGTCACACACACACTTCACAGGTGGTCCCATTCTCATCAGGTCAAGATCTGGTGATGGGACCCTGGAGAAATCGAGGAAACTTCAAATATTATAGGCGCACCTATAGCGATTTGGGTATTTTTTTATAGTAACTTGTGCATTTGCTCTCGGAAAGCACCATTTGGTGAAGTGGAACTGATGATGAAGACCACAGATGGCCACCGGAATAACTTAGTAATAAGTATTTCACGGGTTGGGATTCGATTGCTCTAAAATGATTGATAAGCAATATAAGCTCGTCACAATGCATATGGTGAAGTGAAGCTGATGGTGAAGTACCAGGAGAACTCCTCAACAATTAACGTCCTAGCATCGGGAAAAGTAATGTTTTCTAAAAGGTGTTGAGCAGTTCTCATTAGGCTTTTGTGACTTAGGTAAATTACAAACCGACCCACAAAAAGTGAAAAATAAAACACTTTTTTACAAAAAAAAAAACAACTGACCTCCAAAAAAAACACTAGGTACTAAGTGAAAAATAACTTTAATTTCAGAAGTCGGTGGCAAAAACCTAAAATACAGATCCAAAGACACCGACTTCCGAAATTAAAGTTATTTTTCACATTATAGTGTTTTTTTTTGTGTTTTGGAAGTCGGTTGTTTTTTTTTTTTGTAAAAAAATTTTTTTTAATTCATTTTCATCAGTTTTTTTTATATTTTTGGTATTACTGTTTTTGATTTTATTTTATACATAAAAAGCTTACTTTATTATTATTATTTTCACAACTCTAGCTGTAAACTTTAACCCTCATTACAGAAGTCGAGAATAGAAACATCAAAACTCCCGGAAATCAATCGTAAATCAACACAAAACAGTCACAGCCACCAGAGGTCAAATCAAAGACATGAAAAAAGGTTCCCTTTGACAAATACTCACAATTTGGTGACCTTCAAGAAATTCATTTGTACTCAAACCCGCCTGAAGCAGACTTCAGTTTACTTTTTTCTTACTTTAATTAAATACATCATTTTGTAGTCAATTGAATTGGGAGATTTAATTGAATATACTAATTGGATTTAATTGGTCCAATACGTAAGAGTTATGATTTAGGTAAAAGTTTAATTTAAAATTAATTGAAATGCTAATTAAATAAACGGGCTGTTTTACATGGCTGTTTAATTTATTTCTGTTTGGGAAATGTTTTCTTTTACTTTACGAAATTAAAAGATACATGGAGAAATGTTATTCACAGGGTGCATGTTTTCAGCTTAGATTTCCTTGTACCGTCTCTAATTAAGCAATATTACAAGTACGAAAACACCATAAATATATTTAATAATTATTTATAGTATAGGACTGCCTCGTTGGTCTAGTGATCGCAAGCGCTAATGCTGATCCTGAGGTCCTGGGTTCGATTCCCAAGTCGGGCAAAGTGTTATTGGGTTTTTCTATCTGGAATTTTTCAGTAGCAGCCCGGAGTCTGTATTTGTGCCCGGTAGATGGCAATAGGCTCACCCCCTATTACATGGGACTTAAACATAACTGGTGAAATGTGGGTGTACTATAGGTACACCTCTGCCTAACCCTTCAGGGAAACAAGGCGTGATGTTATGTTATATGTATTACTAAATAATAATATAACAACAACACATCTTTAACACGGCTTGCAGTAGCAATAAACTGGTAGTAATCGTCACTAACGAAAAAGCGTGTTCATACTTTAAAAGCGTTCAAACTTCAGTGGAATCTCGATGACGCTCATACATGCCGCCTACATTAGACTTTCTTCTTTCGAATTTACACTTTCTCTCTCTTTCTCGATAGAAGGAGAGAGTAAGTGTGAATTTGGTCAAAATGAAAATCCAAGATTTTCATCATGGGTATCGTTTTGATGGTTATCGAGAGTGCTAAAGCCGATAGCTCACTATCGGCTTTAGCACTTTAGGGGTGTCGTTTTCATAGTTTTCGAGGGTACTAAAGCCGATATTGACGTCAAAATGTAAATCCAAGATAGCGGCAGCGAAAATTTTCTAATTTTTTATCATGGGTATCGTTTTCATGGTTTTCACGGGTACCAAAGCCGATAGTGAAGTCAAAATGTAAATCCAAGATGGCGGCTGCCAAAATTTTGTTTTTGTTTTAAATCATACGTAAGAAGGAACTTCGTTCTTGGCGGGGGTCCCCCGACCGCACACTTTTTTTTTATTCCTGAACATAACTGGTGAAATGTGCGTGCACTAGAGATACACCTCTGCCTACTTCTTCGGGCATTACAGGTGTGATGTTATTCCTTATTCCTTCAGAGCATGGAATCGCCGCCGGCGCGCTAAGAGACTGCTGTATTCATAAAAGTCGTGACGTGTAAAATGCATCGACCGCCATCATGTCTATACGTCACGTATGCGAGTAAATGTGTCACGCTTGGTTTGTGTGGAAAGTGTTGACGATGCTGGCTCTAGCAGGGGCCGCCGGGGCGTCTCCATAGTATGTGCTTATTTCATTAATTCCATTTCCCCCACAAATCAATATAAACCTCCACCGTCAACACTGCTTACACTGTTATCGGAAAGCCTCTCATGCATATTCACGCTTTACTAATTTATATGTTCGGTAGCAGTGTGCGGAGGAACAACAGTAAACAGTGGCTCCATTCAATCGTGTGTTTAATTGTTAAACGATGTGTGTTTGTTCATTGATACTGAAGCTACAATTATTGTTGAGGCTTTGATTGTAGCTTCTAGTTAAGGTAGGTGGTGTACCCAAGGGAAATAATAGATCTTGTAAGGCCCGTATCACTAACTCCGGAAAAATTTCGGATAATTTGCTTTTGGTAGTGAGATTTTATTAATCTTTTAAATACAATCATTGCAAACTATAGTTTTGTATAAAATAGAAGCATTTTTTAAATTTTGTAAATGTGAGTACCATGGAGCTGTTTTATGTTATGATGTAGGTATGTTGACTTGAAAGAGTATGGCAGTTGAGAGTATGTCATGCTCACTTAAATGTCTCGCTGATGGTGACGCGTGTGTTGGATCATTCGGTTCCCTACAAAATGGTTGAGCTGGATGGTGCTGATCCACGCGTCATGTTCGTGAACGGGCGCCGTCAGTGGAGACTGGTCATCTCTTAACTGCCAGGGCTTATTTTTAATCTTATATTTTGAATTGTTTTTAATTATTTATTTTTTACATTGTTCTCACATATAGAAGCAACAAGAACATGTACCCAGGATTTTGTAATAATTTTGATTTAAAAGAGTGTCCATGGAGTTTCTTGCCCATTCTTCTCCATAGAGATCTACGTTTTGGAATGGGCGACTAGCTTCAATTTTCTGACTAACTGACTGACTTTTTAACAATTCAAAAGTGCCTGTAATTGCTTTGATTGAAATAAATGCTTTGAGTTTGAGTTTCTCTGGCAGATAATTTCGTATAAATTTATTTATTTAATACTTCATGCACAGAAATGTACAGAGGCGGACTTAATATAAATTCTGTTTAATTCATTACTGTTTCAAATGTATTGGGATAAAACACAGATTTTCATATTTTGATGCAGCTTTAACTAGGTAAAGCTTTGCAATTAAATGTTTATCATTAGTTTTATACCCTAACGTGACCCCCGTAAGTCCAACGTGCCACAACAATATCATTTGAATTATTTCTAGGCAGGACTCTAACATTGATTTGATTTTCCAAGCAAAACCAGGACGGGATGCTTGTGAATGGCTTCCGAAAAATGCTTTTAAGACACTCTTTATAAATTACTAGCTGTTGCCCGCGACTTCATCTGCGTTTATTTTGTATTTTATATTTTTTTATACAAATATCCAGGATCAAAACTAGCCTATAGAGCCTAGCCTGTCTTTCTACAGATCGCAGGCTACCTATCTGTCAAATTTTATAACGATCGGTTGTTCGTGAAAAGGTAACAGACAGACAGAGATACATACACACACAATACACATATGTACATGAGCTCGCGAGACTACCGCACCATACTTTCGCATTAATAATATTAGAATGGATGAATGGATTTGAGGACTGGAGAAATTGATTTCCAAAAAGGTAGGCAAATTCGTCAAAATAAAGTACACAAACATAACATCACGCCTTGTTTCCCCGAAGGGTTAGGCAGAGGTGTGTGTGTGTTTAAGTCCCATGTAATAGGGGGCGAGCTTATAAAAAAAAGTAAAAGAAAAATTAAGTAATGTCAGTCTTATATGTTTAGTAAGTACCTTTTTTACCTATTAGTAAACTTGAAGTAATCAAATCTCTGCCAAACCTTTTGGGAATAACACGTGTACGAAGTAATGGAAAACTTTTGGGCAACAAATGAAATTAATAACGAACGCGCCTGTGCTGCTCGTCAAAACTTACCAAAAACATTTCAAATCTCAACCTAAATGAAAAACTTAATACAAGGCATATTTCCACATTTAAAAACATATTTTTCAAGAACCTTTAGCGTCCCGTGAGACCGCGAAGTGACTTTGTAGCGACGTCCTCGTCTCAACAACAACACGCCCGTACGTACAAGGTTGCTGCGTCGTCCTGTGAGACCGCGAAGTGACTTTGTAGCGACGTCCTCGTCTCAACAACAACACGCCCGTACGTACAAGGTTGCTGCGTCGTCCTGTGAGACCGCGAAGTGACTTTGTAGCGACGTCTTCGTCTCAACAACAACACGCCCGTACGTACAAGGTTGCTGCGTCGTCCTGTGAGACCGCGAAGTGACTTTGTAGCGGCGTCTTCGTCTCAACAACAACACGCCCGTACGTACAAGGTTGCAGCGTTATTTCCATAGTAATAGACACTTTTATTCGTTCTATATCGTTGACAAGCAATTAAGAATGTGTCAGCGTTGACAAATGATCACAGACAAGGTTTTCAAAGAAAATGAGAAGATAAGTTTGCTTGAAAGTTCTTAAGTTAGATGAATGAGGCTTAACACCTAGGTTATAAGTTGTTATTTTCAAGTTTTCGAGATTAATCTACGCTTAAACTTCTGAGCTACATTTAATTCTTATAAAAGACGCTTTTCACAATTTGTTTAATTTCTAGTTGGGTCTCAAATTAATTGGCAATTTCAATCCGTTTTCTTATGAAACAAGTACGAAATTAAAATCAAAAAACATTTATTCAAACTAGACTGAGAATCATCACTTTTTAAACGTTAAAATGACATGCGACAGTCCGCGCACGCGCACCACCACTTCCTAGTGCTTTAGCTGTAGCACAGCTGTCAGTTAAGTCAGAAATCGTAATAATCAAAACACCAAACAGAAATATTACTAATTACATATCCTAACATCAATCATGATTTAAAAGTCGTCGTTGTTTAACAATGAATCTTTTTGTGTACTAATCAAATCATTGGTACCGAACTTCTAGACTGTATTGCGATCAAGATAGATAGATAGATAGATAAATAGAATACTTTTTATTGTGTACGCCATAAAAATACAGACGTAAATGTAGAAATTTTACATAGGGTGACACAATGGGCGGTCTTATCGCTAAAAAGATCTTTTACAGACTATCTTTGGATGGATTAAAGGGAGAAGGGGAGACAATTCTGTAGGTAGTCAGTGGTGTACCAGTTACATATACAATAAATACATACATATATATACAATAATAAACATGAAGCAAGAGCGAGGACCTCTGTTAACTGAACAGAAACAAGAGCAAGGACCTCTGTTAACTGAACAGAAACAAGAGCAAGGACCTCTGTTAACTGAACAGAAACAAGAGCAAGGACCTCTGTTAACTGAACAGAAACAAGAGCAAGGACCTCTGTTAACTGAACAGAAACAAGAGCAAGGACCTCTGTTAACTGAACAGAAACAAGAGCAAGGACCTCTGTTAACTGAACAGAAACAAGAGCAAGGACCTCTGTTAACTGAACAGAAACAAGAGCAAGGACCTCTGTTAACTGAACAGGAACAAGAGCAAGGACCTCTGTTAACTGAACAGAAACAAGAGCAAGGACCTCTGTTAACTGAACAGAAACAAGAGCAAGGACCTCTGTTAACTGAACAGGAACAAGAGCAAGGACCTCTGTTAACTGAACAGGAACAAGAGCAAGGACCTCTGTTAACTGAACAGGAACAAGAGCAAGGACCTCTGTTAACTGAACAGGAACAAGAGCAAGGACCTCTGTTAACTGAACAGAAACAAGAGCAAGGACCTCTGTTAACTGAACAGGAACAAGAGCAAGGACCTCTGTTAACTGAACAGGAACAAGAGCAAGGACCTCTGTTAACTGAACAGGAACAAGAGCAAGGACCTCTGTTAACTGAACAGGAACAAGAGCAAGGACCTCTGTTAACTGAACAGGAACAAGAGCAAGGACCTCTGTTAACTGAACAGGAACAAGAGCAAGGACCTCTGTAAACTGAACAGGAACAAGAGCAAGGACCTCTGTTAACTGAACAGAAACAAGAGCAAGGACCTCTGTTAACTGAACAGAAACAAGAGCAAGGACCTCTGTTAACTGAACAGGAACGCGTTCATACTTGTATGATGATGATGGCGGCTGCGAATGTTTTAAAATTTTTCGTCATGGGTGTCGTTTTCATAGTTTTCGAGGATGTTAAAGCCGGTAGTGAGGTTCAAAATGAAAATCAAAGATAGCGGCTGTGAAAATTTTCAAACTTTTCGTCTTGGATGTCGTTTTCAAAGTGTTCGAGGGTGCTAAAGCCGATAGTGAGGTCAAAATGAAAATCCAAGATGGCGACTGCAAAAATATTCAAACTTTTCGTCTTGGGGTGTCGTTTTCATAGTTTTCGAGGGTACTAAAGCCGATATTGACGTCAAAATGTTAATCCAAGATGGTGGCTGCGAAAATTTTCAAATTTTTCGTAATGGGCGTCGTTTTCATAGTTTTCAAGGATATTAAAGCCGACAGTGACGTCAAAATGTAAATCCAAGATGGCGGCAGCGAAAATTTTGTTTTTGTTTTAAATCATATGTGAGAAGAAACTTCGTTGCTGACGTCCCCCGACCGCACACGTTTTTTAGCGTCCAGCAATCATATGTACATAATTCCGCGCGCCACTCCTCGGACAGTATAATTATAAGTAGTGCGAGAAGACGTTGTTTACCTGGATTAACACATAGGGTAGTTTTAATTCCGGTAGTACGTTCCCGTGGGATATTTTCCGACATCCACGCGGGCGAAGCCGCGGGCAGAAGCTAGTTGTTAATATTTTACTTTCAGTTTTCGATGATAATGTACCACACATAGGTAGTAGGTAGGAAAAAAGAGAAAACATAATAGCATAAAAAGGCAGATTTATTCTATAATATACAATTTTTCTCTTTCTTATATGGCAAGCAAAATCTAAATCGAAAAGAATCGGAAATAAAAACAAGAGTGCGTAATAAAAATAACATAACGTTATGCTTAAGGTCTATAATTGGTTCATTGTAAATAATTTAGTATTAAATGAGAAGAAAACTAAATGCATAATATTCGCGTTACCAAATGTTAGAAGTAGTGAATGTCACGTAGTATTGAATAAGGAAATACTACAATTCGTCGAAAATACTGTTTTCCTGGGAATTACGCTGGACTCAAAGCTGCAGTGGAGTCCTCACTTAACATCACTAGCAGGGCGGCTAAGCTCAGCCGCTTACGCTGTTTGGAAAATCCGCCAATTAACAGACGGTGGATACCGCGAGACTGGTCTATTTTAGTTACTTTCATAGCGTCATGTCTTACGGTATTTTGCTGTGGGTACGGGCTGCAGATATTGATTCTATTTATATTATGCAAAAGAGGGCTGTCAGAGCCATCTCCAACCTCCGCAGTCGCGAATCTCTAAGGGAACTGTTTAAAAAAATTAACATCACGACGGTACCTTGCCAATATATATATGAAAACATTATGTATGTTAGAAAAATCTACATCTTTTTAGTAAGATAAGTGACAGGCATAATTTTAACACTAGAAATATGAACAAACTAGATCAACCATGTTTCAGATTGTCTGAAGTACACACTTTTTTATGGGGTACTGTGTAAAATGTTGTAATAAAATACCTCTCGATATTCTTCAACTAAATCATCATCTGCCTAGCCTTTTCCCAACTATGTTGGGGTCGGCTTCCAGTCTAACCGGATGCAGCTGAATACCAGTATTTTACATGGAGCGACTGCCTATATGACCTCCACAACTCAGTTACTGGGTAATACGATACCTCTTGGTAAGACTGGTTGTCACACTTTCGGGCTTCTGACGACCCGTAACGACTGTCAAAGATCCACGAATGGCAGCCGGGACCAACGGCTTAACGTGCTTTCCGAGGCACGGAGGAGTCTCGGTATGTAAAGATGTTCACCCATCCACGGACCAACCCCGGCAAGCGTAGCTTAACCTGATGGATCGACCCGTGCGGCTGTTATTACTTAGCCACGAGCTCCTCTATTATTCTTCAACTAAATGAGAAGCAATTTAAAACATGCACTAAACGCACACTATGTAGACAAGCATATTATAAGTTGAATGATTATATCATAGATAAAAATGCTTGGCTAAATGCTGGTCCTGCTCCACAGCCACTTGGGCTTTTTTAAAATTTTAATTTTTGGAAGAAATGCGTCCCTTTTTTTCTGACATTATGACCATAATGTTTATTTTTAATTTTTATTTCATCAAGTTTTAGATGTTGAATAGGTAATACAATAGGTAGGATTTTCTTTCCTTTTGGAAGTAAGATTTTATTAATCTTTTAAATACAATCATTGCAAACTATAGTTTTGTATGATTTAGAAGCATTTTTCAATTTTGTAAATGTGAGTACCTTTTTTTTTTGGATGGGAAATCATCAAATGACTTCTCCCGCTTTGGGCGGAGCGGGAGGGCGTGTCAGACTTTTACTGACTAAAACCCACCCGTGTTCCTTCTGTTGCCTGTGCCGAGGCCACGGTAACTCTTTCGAATATCCCGCAACCCCGGCTGGAAATGTGAGTACCTTAGAGCTATTTTATGTTATGATGTAGGTATGTTGACTTGAAAGAGTATGGCGGTTGAGAGTATGTCATGCTCACTTAAATATCTCGCTGATGGTGGTGCGTGTGTTGGATCATTCGGTTCCCTACAAAATGATTGAGCTGGATGGTGCTGATCCACGCGTCATGTTCGTGAACGGGCCCTTGGAGTTTTTTTCCCGTTCTTCTCCATAGAGATCGACGTTTTGTAATGTTCAGCTTTCTGACTAACTGACCAACTCTTGAACAATTCAAAAGTGCCTATAATTGGTTTAATTGAAATAAATGCTTTGAGTTTGAGTTTGAAAAAATGAAAAAACAACTACTGTAGACACAAATCAAATTCTTCAAACGATACAGTTGAAACAATGTAGATCTTGTTGGATTAGTTCGGGACTGAAACACTAACAACATCATTCAAGAATCGCTTTGCCTGCCTTTATAAATACGTTCGCATCTTCATCAATATTCTAGCGTAGTTTGAACGACACAGAAAACCATAAAATCCTAATAGAAACGATCAAATCATTTAAATCCGTCCCCAAAAAATGCGACCGAATGAAAGTTCATTCACAGAATAATTAATCATAATGTGGTTCATTTCAAAAAGGTGTCAATAATTATTATAATATGTAGGTAGTATACTTATTAGGTAACAATTAAAGTCAGATTACAAATTAATGTTTCCAATTAACTAATTTCACTCATTTCAGAGTTAATGTTACGTTAGCAAGCCACATCCCGCGAAACTGTATCCATATTGCTGCCACCAACCGCAGAGTAATCATTATCATACTTTCCTACTTAATTAATGTTGTCAATTTGTGATATTTGCGAAGCGCGAACAATACGTGTTTGTAATAATACGATTGCCGTTGTTTCGCGGAACATGTGCGCGAGCGGGCGCGGGAGCGGGGGCGGGAGCGAGCGTGGAAATCTTGACGATTTTGAGTGACACGAAACGTTTTAATAAACAGACTTCCAAAAAAAACACTACATAGTGTATAATAACTATGATTTCGGAAGTCGGTGTCTTTGCTTCAGTATTTTCGTTTTTTTGCTACCGACTTCCGAAATCATAGTTATTTTTCACTTTGTACTTAGTATTTATTTTTGGAAATCGGTTTTATTTTTTGTAAAAAAGTTTATATGATATTTTTCACTTTTTGGTTGTGGTACCGACCCCACACAAATTCGAATACCACTACCTGCTATGTAGATTAAAGTAACAGGAAGTTAATAGAACATCATCCACATAGACTAAGTAGGAAATATTAAAGTAACAGGAAGTTAATAGAACATCATCCACATAGACTAAGTAGGAAATATTAAAGTAACAGGAAGTTAATAGAACATCATCCACATAGACTAAGTAGGAAATATTAAAGTAACAGGAAGTTAATAGAACATCATCCACATAGACTAAGTAGGAAATATTAAAGTAACAGGAAGTTAATAGAACATCATCCACATAGACTAAGTAGGAAATATTAAAGTAACAGGAAGTTAATAGAACATCATCCACATAGACTAAGTAGGAAATATTAAAGTAACAGGAAGTTAATAGAACATCATCCACATAGACTAAGTAGGAAATATACTTATTATTGACGCTAACTCAAAAACCACTCAAGCAAACATGGGAGCAACTTCGAAGTTTACCCTCCCGAATAAAATAAGAATCCTTCAAGTCAGACTACTCTGTAAAAAATTATGCGTGGTCATACATAAAAAATATATATACGCGTCGACTTGAGGACCTCTTCCTTTTTTTCGTCGGTTAAAACCGAATTCTAAGAAGCTAGGTGCACGGTTCCAATTGGTCGTTTGCTATCAAGAGCCGACAGGAAGCTCCATTGTTAAAAGTTCATACCGATGGAGAAGTTCTTAATTCACAAGATTGACAGCTTAGCACCGGACCAAGTCGCCAGTTTTGAACAAAGAACTTTATTTCGAACATTTGGATCACAGTTGTACATTGTGATAATTTGAAAATACGTTCCTGACATCTGTCAGTTGGACACAGGAACGAATAAAGTTTAAATTCGTAAAACACGGACTAATTCTTTTGTACTCAGCGTTTGCTTTCCTTTCGCAGTTACCTCTGACTGCATCACAGTGACGGTTATTCATTGTCGTTGCTATGAGGTTGCTGTCAGATGTAAAATAACTGTAAAGTACCGTACTAACTGACAGGTGAGGGACGCAGTCTCAAATGATTAATGGTGTAGGTTCTTATTACAAAAATTGGCTCGATAGTTTAAACCCTGTCAAAAGAAAAACCATATTTTGTAATAAGACCGTGACCATTTAACCTTTTTGCGCGAACGATATGTCTCCGTGGACAAGCATACTGTGACTTACTATATGTCGCCGTGGACAAGCATACTGTGACTTACTATATGTCGCCGTGGACAAGCATACTGTGACTTACTATATGTCGCCGTGGACAAGCATACTGTGACTTACTATATGTCGCCGTGGACAAGCATACTGTGACTTACTATATGTCTCCGTGGACAAGCATACTGTGACTTACTATATGTCGCCGTGGACAAGCATACTGTGACTTACTATATGTCGCCGTGGACAAGCATACTGTGACTTACTATATGTCGCCGTGGACAAGCATACTGTGACTTACTATATGTCGGGACAAGCATACTGTGACTTACTATATGTCGCCGTGGACAAGCATACTGTGACTTACTATATGTCGCCGTGGACAAGCATACTGTGACTTACTATATGTCGCCGTGGACAAGCATACTGTGACTTACTATATGTCGCCGTGGACAAGCATACTGTGACTTACTATATGTCGCCGTGGACAAGCATACTGTGACTTACTATATGTCGCCGTGGACAAGCATACTGTGACTTACTGTATGTCGCCGTGGACAAGCATACTGTGACTTACTATATGTCGGGACAAGCATACTGTGACTTACTATATGTCGCCGTGGACAAGCATACTGTGACTTACTATATGTCTCCGTGGACAAGCATACTGTGACTTACTATATGTCTCCGTGGACAAGCATACTGTGACTTACTATATGTCGCCGTGGACAAGCATACTGTGACTTACTATATGTCGCCGTGGACAAGCATACTGTGACTTACTATATGTCGCCGTGGACAAGCATACTGTGACTTACTATATGTCGCCGTGGACAAGCATACTGTGACTTACTATATGTCGGGACAAGCATACTGTGACTTACTATATGTCGCCGTGGACAAGCATACTGTGACTTACTATATGTCGCCGTGGACAAGCATACTGTGACTTACTATATGTCGCCGTGGACAAGCATACTGTGACTTACTATATGTCGCCGTGGACAAGCATACTGTGACTTACTATATGTCTCCGTGGACAAGCATACTGTGACTTACTATATGTCGCCGTGGACAAGCATACTGTGACTTACTATATGTCGCCGTGGACAAGCATACTGTGACTTACTATATGTCGCCGTGGACAAGCATACTGTGACTTACTATATGTCGCCGTGGACAAGCATACTGTGACTTACTATATGTCTCCGTGGACAAGCATACTGTGACTTACTATATGTCGCCGTGGACAAGCATACTATGACTTACTATATGTCGCCGTGGACAAGCATACTGTGACTTACTATATGTCTCCGTGGACAAGCATACTGTGACTTACTATATGTCGCCGTGGACAAGCATACTGTGACTTACTATATGTCGCCGTGGACAAGCATACTGTGACTTACTATATGTCGCCGTGGACAAGCATACTGTGACTTACTGTATGTCGCCGTGGACAAGCATACTGTGACTTACTATATGTCGGGACAAGCATACTGTGACTTACTATATGTCGCCGTGGACAAGCATACTGTGACTTACTATATGTCTCCGTGGACAAGCATACTGTGACTTACTATATGTCGCCGTGGACAAGCATACTGTGACTTACTATATGTCGGGACAAGCATACTGTGACTTACTATATGTCGCCGTGGACAAGCATACTGTGACTTACTATATGTCGCCGTGGACAAGCATACTGTGACTTACTGTATGTCGGGACAAGCATACTGTGACTTACTATATGTCGCCGTGGACAAGCATACTGTGACTTACTATATGTCGCCGTGGACAAGCATACTGTGACTTACTATATGTCGCCGTGGACAAGCATACTGTGACTTACTATATGTCGCCGTGGACAAGCATACTGTGACTTACTATATGTCTCCGTGGACAAGCATACTGTGACTTACTATATGTCGCCGTGGACAAGCATACTGTGACTTACTATATGTCGCCGTGGACAAGCATACTGTGACTTACTATATGTCGCCGTGGACAAGCATACTGTGACTTACTATATGTCGGGACAAGCATACTGTGACTTACTATATGTCGCCGTGGACAAGCATACTGTGACTTACTATATGTCGCCGTGGACAAGCATACTGTGACTTACTGTATGTCGGGACAAGCATACTGTGACTTACTATATGTCGCCGTGGACAAGCATACTGTGACTTACTATATGTCGGGACAAGCATACTGTGACTTACTATATGTCGCCGTGGACAAGCATACTGTGACTTACTATATGTCGCCGTGGACAAGCATACTGTGACTTACTATATGTCGCCGTGGACAAGCATACTGTGACTTACTATATGTCGCCGTGGACAAGCATACTGTGACTTACTATATGTCGGGACAAGCATACTGTGACTTACTATATGTCGCCGTGGACAAGCATACTGTGACTTACTGTATGTCGCCGTGGACAAGCATACTGTGACTTACTATATGTCGGGACAAGCATACTGTGACTTACTATATGTCGCCGTGGACAAGCATACTGTGACTTACTATATGTCGCCGTGGACAAGCATACTGTGACTTACTATATGTCGCCGTGGACAAGCATACTGTGACTTACTATATGTCGCCGTGGACAAGCATACTGTGACTTACTATATGTCGCCGTGGACAAGCATACTGTGACTTACTATATGTCGCCGTGGACAAGCATACTGTGACTTACTATATGTCTCCGTGGACAAGCATACTGTGACTTACTATATGTCGCCGTGGACAAGCATACTGTGACTTACTATATGTCGCCGTGGACAAGCATACTGTGACTTACTATATGTCGCCGTGGACAAGCATACTGTGACTTACTATATGTCGCCGTGGACAAGCATACTGTGACTTACTATATGTCGCCGTGGACAAGCATACTGTGACTTACTATATGTCTCCGTGGACAAGCATACTGTGACTTACTATATGTCGCCGTGGACAAGCATACTGTGACTTACTATATGTCGCCGTGGACAAGCATACTGTGACTTACTATATGTCGCCGTGGACAAGCATACTGTGACTTACTATATGTCGCCGTGGACAAGCATACTGTGACTTACTATATGTCGGGACAAGCATACTGTGACTTACTATATGTCGCCGTGGACAAGCATACTGTGACTTACTATATGTCGCCGTGGACAAGCATACTGTGACTTACTATATGTCGCCGTGGACAAGCATACTGTGACTTACTATATGTCGCCGTGGACAAGCATACTGTGACTTACTATATGTCGCCGTGGACAAGCATACTGTGACTTACTATATGTCGCCGTGGACAAGCATACTGTGACTTACTGTATGTCGCCGTGGACAAGTATACTGTGACTTACTATATGTCGGGACAAGCATACTGTGACTTACTATATGTCGCCGTGGACAAGCATACTGTGACTTACTATATGTCTCCGTGGACAAGCATACTGTGACTTACTATATGTCGCCGTGGACAAGCATACTGTGACTTACTATATGTCGGGACAAGCATACTGTGACTTACTATATGTCGCCGTGGACAAGCATACTGTGACTTACTATATGTCTCCGTGGACAAGCATACTGTGACTTACTATATGTCGCCGTGGACAAGCATACTGTGACTTACTATATGTCGGGACAAGCATACTGTGACTTACTATATGTCGCCGTGGACAAGCATACTGTGACTTACTATATGTCGCCGTGGACAAGCATACTGTGACTTACTATATGTCGCCGTGGACAAGCATACTGTGACTTACTATATGTCGGGACAAGCATACTGTGACTTACTATATGTCTCCGTGGACAAGCATACTGTGACTTACTATATGTCGCCGTGGACAAGCATACTGTGACTTACTATATGTCGCCGTGGACAAGCATACTGTGACTTACTATATGTCGCCGTGGACAAGCATACTGTGACTTACTATATGTCGCCGTGGACAAGCATACTGTGACTTACTATATGTCGCCGTGGACAAGCATACTGTGACTTACTATATGTCGGGACAAGCATACTGTGACTTACTATATGTCGCCGTGGACAAGCATACTGTGACTTACTATATGTCGCCGTGGACAAGCATACTGTGACTTACTATATGTCGCCGTGGACAAGCATACTGTGACTTACTATATGTCGCCGTGGACAAGCATACTGTGACTTACTATATGTCGGGACAAGCATACTGTGACTTACTATATGTCGCCGTGGACAAGCATACTGTGACTTACTATATGTCGCCGTGGACAAGCATACTGTGACTTACTATATGTCGCCGTGGACAAGCATACTGTGACTTACTATATGTCGCCGTGGACAAGCATACTGTGACTTACTATATGTCGGGACAAGCATACTGTGACTTACTATATGTCGCCGTGGACAAGCATACTGTGACTTACTATATGTCGCCGTGGACAAGCATACTGTGACTTACTCTATGTCGGGACAAGCATACTGTGACTTACTATATGTCGCCGTGGACAAGCATACTGTGACTTACTATATGTCGGGACAAGCATACTGTGACTTACTATATGTCGCCGTGGACAAGCATACTGTGACTTACTATATGTCGCCGTGGACAAGCATACTGTGACTTACTATATGTCGGGACAAGCATACTGTGACTTACTATATGTCGCCGTGGACAAGCATACTGTGACTTACTATATGTCGCCGTGGACAAGCATACTGTGACTTACTATATGTCGCCGTGGACAAGCATACTGTGACTTACTATATGTCGCCGTGGACAAGCATACTGTGACTTACTATATGTCGGGACAAGCATACTGTGACTTACTATATGTCGCCGTGGACAAGCATACTGTGACTTACTATATGTCGCCGTGGACAAGCATACTGTGACTTACTATATGTCGGGACAAGCATACTGTGACTTACTATATGTCGCCGTGGACAAGCATACTGTGACTTACTATATGTCGCCGTGGACAAGCATACTGTGACTTACTCTATGTCGCCGTGGACAAGCATACTGTGACTTACTATATGTCGCCGTGGACAAGCATACTGTGACTTACTATATGTCGCCGTGGACAAGCATACTGTGACTTACTATATGTCGCCGTGGACAAGCATACTGTGACTTACTATATGTCGCCGTGGACAAGCATACTGTGACTTACTATATGTCGGGACAAGCATGCTGTGACTTACTATATATCGTGACAAGCATACTGTGACTTACTATATGTCGGGACAAGCATACTGTGAGTTACTATATGTCGCCGTGGACAAGCATACTGTGACTTACTATATGTCGCCGTGGACAAGCATACTGTGACTTACTATATGTCGGGACAAGCATACTGTGACTTACTATATGTCGCCGTGGACAAGCATACTGTGACTTACTATATGTCGCCGTGGACAAGCATACTGTGACTTACTATATGTCGCCGTGGACAAAGCATACTGTGACTTACTATATGTCGCCGTGGACAAGCATACTGTGACTTACTATATGTCGCCGTGGACAAGCATACTGTGACTTACTATATGTCTCCGTGGACAAGCATACTGTGACTTACTATATGTCGGGACAAGCATACTGTGACTTACTATATGTCGCCGTGGACAAGCATACTGTGACTTACTATATGTCGCCGTGGACAAGCATACTGTGACTTACTATATGTCGCCGTGGACAAGCATACTGTGACTTACTATATGTCGCCGTGGACAAGCATACTGTGACTTACTATATGTCGGGACAAGCATACTGTGACTTACTATATGTCTCCGTGGACAAGCATACTGTGACTTACTATATGTCGCCGTGGACAAGCATACTGTGACTTACTATATGTCGCCGTGGACAAGCATACTGTGACTTACTATATGTCGCCGTGGACAAGCATACTGTGACTTACTATATGTCGCCGTGGACAAGCATACTGTGACTTACTATATGTCGCCGTGGACAAGCATACTGTGACTTACTATATGTCGGGACAAGCATACTGTGACTTACTATATGTCTCCGTGGACAAGCATACTGTGACTTACTATATGTCGCCGTGGACAAGCATACTGTGACTTACTATATGTCGCCGTGGACAAGCATACTGTGACTTACTATATGTCGCCGTGGACAAGCATACTGTGACTTACTATATGTCGCCGTGGACAAGCATACTGTGACTTACTATATGTCGCCGTGGACAAGCATACTGTGACTTACTATATGTCGCCGTGGACAAGCATACTGTGACTTACTATATGTCGCCGTGGACAAGCATACTGTGACTTACTATATGTCGCCGTGGACAAGCATACTGTGACTTACTATATGTCTCCGTGGACAAGCATACTGTGACTTACTATATGTCGCCGTGGACAAGCATACTGTGACTTACTATATGTCGCCGTGGACAAGCATACTGTGACTTACTATATGTCGCCGTGGACAAGCATACTGTGACTTACTATATGTCGCCGTGGACAAGCATACTGTGACTTACTATATGTCGCCGTGGACAAGCATACTGTGACTTACTATATGTCGCCGTGGACAAGCATACTGTGACTTACTATATGTCGCCGTGGACAAGCATACTGTGACTTACTATATGTCGGGACAAGCATACTGTGACTTACTATATGTCGCCGTGGACAAGCATACTGTGACTTACTATATGTCGGGACAAGCAAACTGTGACTTACTATATGTCTCCGTGGACAAGCATACTGTGACTTACTATATGTCGCCGTGGACAAGCATACTGTGACTTACTATATGTCGCCGTGGACAAGCATACTGTGACTTACTATATGTCTCCGTGGACAAGCATACTGTGACTTACTATATGTCGCCGTGGACAAGCATACTGTGACTTACTATATGTCGCCGTGGACAAGCATACTGTGACTTACTATATGTCGCCGTGGACAAGCATACTGTGACTTACTATATGTCGCCGTGGACAAGCATACTGTGACTTACTATATGTCGCCGTGGACAAGCATACTGTGACTTACTATATGTCGGGACAAGCATACTGTGACTTACTATATGTCGCCGTGGACAAGCATACTGTGACTTACTATATGTCGCCGTGGACAAGCATACTGTGACTTACTATATGTCGCCGTGGACAAGCATACTGTAACTTACTATATGTCGTGACAAGCATACTGTGACTTACTATATGTCGGGACAAGCATACTGTGACTTACTATATGTCGCCGTGGACAAGCATACTGTGACTTACTATATGTCGCCGTGGACAAGCATACTGTGACTTACTATATGTCGCCGTGGACAAGCATACTGTGACTTACTATATGTCGCCGTGGACAAGCATACTGTGACTTACTATATGTCGCCGTGGACAAGCATACTGTGACTTACTATATGTCGCCGTGGACAAGCATACTGTGACTTACTATATGTCGCCGTGGACAAGCATACTGTAACTTACTATATGTCGCCGTGGACAAGCATACTGTGACTTACTATATGTCGCCGTGGACAAGCATACTGTGACTTACTATATGTCGCCGTGGACAAGCATACTGTGACTTACTATATGTCGCCGTGGACAAGCATACTGTAACTTACTATATGTCGCCGTGGACAAGCATACTGTAACTTACTATATGTCGCCGTGGACAAGCATACTGTGACTTACTATATGTCGGGACAAGCATACTGTGACTTACTATATGTCGCCGTGGACAAGCATACTGTGACTTACTATATGTCGGGACAAGCATACTGTGACTTACTATATGTCGCCGTGGACAAGCATACTGTGACTTACTATATGTCGCCGTGGACAAGCATACTGTGACTTACTATATGTCGTGACAAGCATACTGTGACTTACTATATGTCGGGACAAGCATACTGTGACTTACTATATGTCGCCGTGGACAAGCATACTGTGACTTACTATATGTCGCCGTGGACAAGCATACTGTGACTTACTATATGTCGCCGTGGACAAGCATACTGTGACTTACTATATGTCGCCGTGGACAAGCATACTGTGACTTACTATATATCGTGACAAGCATACTGTGACTTACTATATGTCGGGACAAGCATACTGTGACTTACTATATGTCGGGACAAGCATACTGTGACTTACTATATGTCGCCGTGGACAAGCATACTGTGACTTACTATATATCGTGACAAGCATACTGTGACTTACTATATGTCGGGACAAGCATACTGTGACTTACTATATGTCGCCGTGGACAAGCATACTGTGACTTACTATATGTCGCCGTGGACAAGCATACTGTGACTTACTATATGTCGCCGTGGACAAGCATACTGTGACTTACTATATGTCGCCGTGGACAAGCATGCTGTGACTTACTATATATCGTGACAAGCATACTGTGACTTACTATATGTCGGGACAAGCATACTGTGAGTTACTATATGTCGCCGTGGACAAGCATACTGTGACTTACTATATGTCGCCGTGGACAAGCATGCTGTGACTAACTATATATCGTGACAAGCATACTGTGACTTACTATATGTCGGGACAAGCATACTGTGAGTTACTATATGTCGCCGTGGACAAGCATACTGTGACTTACTATATGTCGCCGTGGACAAGCATACTGTGACTTACTATATGTCGCCGTGGACAAGCATACTGTGACTTACTATATGTCGCCGTGGACAAGCATACTGTGACTTACTATATGTCGCCGTGGACAAGCATACTGTGACTTACTATATGTCGCCGTGGACAAGCATACTGTGACTTACTATATGTCGCCGTGGACAAGCATGCTGTGACTTACTATATATCGTGACAAGCATACTGTGACTTACTATATGTCGGGACAAGCATACTGTGAGTTACTATATGTCGCCGTGGACAAGCATACTGTGACTTACTATATGTCGCCGTGGACAAGCATACTGTGACTTACTATATGTCGCCGTGGACAAGCATACTGTGACTTACTATATTTCGCCGTGGACAAGCATACTGTGACTTACTATATGTCGCCGTGGACAAGCATACTGTGACTTACTATATGTCGCCGTGGACAAGCATACTGTGACTTACTATATGTCGGGACAAGCATACTGTGACTTACTATATGTCGCCGTGGACAAGCATACTGTGACTTACTATATGTCGCCGTGGACAAGCATACTGTGACTTACTATATGTCGCCGTGGACAAGCATATTGTGACTTACTATATGTCGCCGTGGACAAGCATACTGTGACTTACTATATGTCGCCGTGGACAAGCATACTGTGACTTACTATATGTCGCCGTGGACAAGCATACTGTGACTTACTATATGTCGCCGTGGACAAGCATACTGTGACTTACTATATGTCGCCGTGGACAAGCATACTGTGACTTACTATATGTCGCCGTGGACAAGCATACTGTGACTTACTATATGTCGGGACAAGCATACTGTGACTTACTATATGTCGCCGTGGACAAGCATACTGTGACTTACTATATGTCGCCGTGGACAAGCATACTGTGACTTACTATATGTCGCCGTGGACAAGCATACTGTGACTTACTATATGTCGCCGTGGACAAGCATACTGTGACTTACTATATGTCGCCGTGGACAAGCATACTGTGACTTACTATATGTCGCCGTGGACAAGCATACTGTGACTTACTATATGTCGCCGTGGACAAGCATACTGTGACTTACTATATGTCGCCGTGGACAAGCATACTGTGACTTACTATATGTCGCCGTGGACAAGCATACTGTGACTTACTATATGTCGGGACAAGCATACTGTGACTTACTATATGTCGCCGTGGACAAGCATACTGTGACTTACTATATGTCGCCGTGGACAAGCATACTGTGACTTACTATATGTCGCCGTGGACAAGCATACTGTGACTTACTATATGTCGCCGTGGACAAGCATACTGTGACTTACTATATGTCGCCGTGGACAAGCATACTGTGACTTACTATATATCGTGACAAGCATACTGTGACTTACTATATATCGTGACAAGCATACTGTGACTTACTATATGTCGCCGTGGACAAGCATACTGTGACTTACTATATGTCGCCGTGGACAAGCATACTGTGACTTACTATATGTCGCCGTGGACAAGCATACTGTGACTTACTATATGTCGCCGTGGACAAGCATACTGTGACTTACTATATGTCGCCGTGGACAAGCATACTGTGACTTACTATATGTCGCCGTGGACAAGCATACTGTGACTTACTATATGTCGCCGTGGACAAGCATACTGTGACTTACTATATGTCGGGACAAGCATACTGTGACTTACTATATGTCGCCGTGGACAAGCATACTGTGACTTACTATATGTCGGGACAAGCAAACTGTGACTTACTATATGTCTCCGTGGACAAGCATACTGTGACTTACTATATGTCGCCGTGGACAAGCATACTGTGACTTACTATATGTCGCCGTGGACAAGCATACTGTGACTTACTATATGTCGCCGTGGACAAGCATACTGTGACTTACTATATGTCGCCGTGGACAAGCATACTGTGACTTACTATATGTCGGGACAAGCATACTGTGACTTACTATATGTCGCCGTGGACAAGCATACTGTGACTTACTATATGTCGGGACAAGCAAACTGTGACTTACTATATGTCTCCGTGGACAAGCATACTGTGACTTACTATATGTCGCCGTGGACAAGCATACTGTGACTTACTATATGTCGCCGTGGACAAGCATACTGTGACTTACTATATGTCTCCGTGGACAAGCATACTGTGACTTACTATATGTCGCCGTGGACAAGCATACTGTGACTTACTATATGTCGCCGTGGACAAGCATACTGTGACTTACTATATGTCGCCGTGGACAAGCATACTGTGACTTACTATATGTCGCCGTGGACAAGCATACTGTGACTTACTATATGTCGCCGTGGACAAGCATACTGTGAGTTACTATATGTCGCCGTGGACAAGCATACTGTGACTTACTATATGTCGCCGTGGACAAGCATACTGTGACTTACTATATGTCGGGACAAGCATACTGTGACTTACTATATGTCGCCGTGGACAAGCATACTGTGACTTACTATATGTCGCCGTGGACAAGCATACTGTGACTTACTATATGTCGCCGTGGACAAGCATACTGTGACTTACTATATGTCGCCGTGGACAAGCATACTGTAACTTACTATATGTCGCCGTGGACAAGCATACTGTGACTTACTATATGTCGGGACAAGCATACTGTGACTTACTATATGTCGGGACAAGCATACTGTGAGTTACTATATGTCGCCGTGGACAAGCATACTGTGACTTACTATATGTCGCCGTGGACAAGCATACTGTGACTTACTATATGTCGCCGTGGACAAGCATACTGTGACTTACTATATTTCGCCGTGGACAAGCATACTGTGACTTACTATATGTCGCCGTGGACAAGCATACTGTGACTTACTATATGTCGCCGTGGACAAGCATACTGTGACTTACTATATGTCGGGACAAGCATACTGTGACTTACTATATGTCGCCGTGGACAAGCATACTGTGACTTACTATATGTCGCCGTGGACAAGCATACTGTGACTTACTATATGTCGCCGTGGACAAGCATATTGTGACTTACTATATGTCGCCGTGGACAAGCATACTGTGACTTACTATATGTCGCCGTGGACAAGCATACTGTGACTTACTATATGTCGCCGTGGACAAGCATACTGTGACTTACTATATGTCGCCGTGGACAAGCATACTGTGACTTACTATATGTCGCCGTGGACAAGCATACTGTGACTTACTATATGTCGCCGTGGACAAGCATACTGTGACTTACTATATGTCGGGACAAGCATACTGTGACTTACTATATGTCGCCGTGGACAAGCATACTGTGACTTACTATATGTCGCCGTGGACAAGCATACTGTGACTTACTATATGTCGCCGTGGACAAGCATACTGTG
The DNA here is from genome assembly GCA_947568875.1 of Fissipunctia ypsillon. Classification (NCBI taxonomy): domain Eukaryota; kingdom Metazoa; phylum Arthropoda; class Insecta; order Lepidoptera; family Noctuidae; genus Fissipunctia; species Fissipunctia ypsillon. The sequence continues at coordinate 1,075,005 of OX387662.1, forward strand.
ACTTACTATATGTCGCCGTGGACAAGCATACTGTGACTTACTATATATCGTGACAAGCATACTGTGACTTACTATATGTCGGGACAAGCATACTGTGACTTACTATATGTCGGGACAAGCATACTGTGACTTACTATATGTCGCCGTGGACAAGCATACTGTGACTTACTATATATCGTGACAAGCATACTGTGACTTACTATATGTCGGGACAAGCATACTGTGACTTACTATATGTCGCCGTGGACAAGCATACTGTGACTTACTATATGTCGCCGTGGACAAGCATACTGTGACTTACTATATGTCGCCGTGGACAAGCATACTGTGACTTACTATATGTCGCCGTGGACAAGCATACTGTGACTTACTATATGTCGCCGTGGACAAGCATACTGTGACTTACTATATGTCGCCGTGGACAAGCATGCTGTGACTTACTATATATCGTGACAAGCATACTGTGACTTACTATATGTCGGGACAAGCATACTGTGAGTTACTATATGTCGCCGTGGACAAGCATACTGTGACTTACTATATGTCGCCGTGGACAAGCATGCTGTGACTTACTATATATCGTGACAAGCATACTGTGACTTACTATATGTCGGGACAAGCATACTGTGAGTTACTATATGTCGCCGTGGACAAGCATACTGTGACTTACTATATGTCGCCGTGGACAAGCATACTGTGACTTACTATATGTCGCCGTGGACAAGCATACTGTGACTTACTATATGTCGCCGTGGACAAGCATACTGTGACTTACTATATGTCGCCGTGGACAAGCATACTGTGACTTACTATATGTCGCCGTGGACAAGCATACTGTGACTTACTATATGTCGCCGTGGACAAGCATGCTGTGACTTACTATATATCGTGACAAGCATACTGTGACTTACTATATGTCGCCGTGGACAAGCATACTGTGACTTACTATATGTCGCCGTGGACAAGCATACTGTGACTTACTATATGTCGCCGTGGACAAGCATACTGTGACTTACTATATGTCGCCGTGGACAAGCATACTGTGACTTACTATATGTCGCCGTGGACAAGCATACTGTGACTTACTATATATCGTGACAAGCATACTGTGACTTACTATATGTCGGGACAAGCATACTGTGACTTACTATATGTCGGGACAAGCATACTGTGACTTACTATATGTCGCCGTGGACAAGCATACTGTGACTTACTATATATCGTGACAAGCATACTGTGACTTACTATATGTCGGGACAAGCATACTGTGACTTACTATATGTCGCCGTGGACAAGCATACTGTGACTTACTATATGTCGCCGTGGACAAGCATACTGTGACTTACTATATGTCGCCGTGGACAAGCATACTGTGACTTACTATATGTCGCCGTGGACAAGCATACTGTGACTTACTATATGTCGCCGTGGACAAGCATACTGTGACTTACTATATGTCGCCGTGGACAAGCATGCTGTGACTTACTATATATCGTGACAAGCATACTGTGACTTACTATATGTCGGGACAAGCATACTGTGAGTTACTATATGTCGCCGTGGACAAGCATACTGTGACTTACTATATGTCGCCGTGGACAAGCATGCTGTGACTTACTATATATCGTGACAAGCATACTGTGACTTACTATATGTCGGGACAAGCATACTGTGAGTTACTATATGTCGCCGTGGACAAGCATACTGTGACTTACTATATGTCGCCGTGGACAAGCATACTGTGACTTACTATATGTCGCCGTGGACAAGCATACTGTGACTTACTATATGTCGCCGTGGACAAGCATGCTGTGACTTACTATATATCGTGACAAGCATACTGTGACTTACTATATGTCGGGACAAGAATACTGTGAGTTACTATATGTCGCCGTGGACAAGCATACTGTGACTTACTATATGTCGCCGTGGACAAGCATACTGTGACTTACTATATGTCGCCGTGGACAAGCATACTGTGACTTACTATATGTCGCCGTGGACAAGCATACTGTGACTTACTATATGTCGCCGTGGACAAGCATACTGTGACTTACTATATGTCGCCGTGGACAAGCATACTGTGACTTACTATATGTCGCCGTGGACAAGCATACTGTGACTTACTATATGTCGCCGTGGACAAGCATACTGTGACTTACTATATGTCGCCGTGGACAAGCATACTGTGACTTACTATATGTCGCCGTGGACAAGCATACTGTGACTTACTATATGTCGCCGTGGACAAGCATACTGTGACTTACTATATGTCGCCGTGGACAAGCATACTGTAACTTACTATATGTCGCCGTGGACAAGCATACTGTGACTTACTATATGTCGCCGTGGACAAGCATACTGTGACTTACTATATGTCGCCGTGGACAAGCATACTGTGACTTACTATATGTCGCCGTGGACAAGCATACTGTAACTTACTATATGTCGCCGTGGACAAGCATACTGTGACTTACTATATGTCGCCGTGGACAAGCATACTGTGACTTACTATATGTCGCCGTGGACAAGCATACTGTGACTTACTATATGTCGCCGTGGACAAGCATACTGTAACTTACTATATGTCGCCGTGGACAAGCATACTGTGACTTACTATATGTCGGGACAAGCATACTGTGACTTACTATATGTCGCCGTGGACAAGCATACTGTGACTTACTATATGTCGCCGTGGACAAGCATGCTGTGACTTACTATATATCGTGACAAGCATACTGTGACTTACTATATGTCGGGACAAGCATACTGTGAGTTACTATATGTCGCCGTGGACAAGCATACTGTGACTTACTATATGTCGCCGTGGACAAGCATACTGTGACTTACTATATGTCGCCGTGGACAAGCATACTGTGACTTACTATATGTCGCCGTGGACAAGCATACTGTGACTTACTATATGTCGCCGTGGACAAGCATACTGTGACTTACTATATGTCGCCGTGGACAAGCATACTGTAACTTACTATATGTCGCCGTGGACAAGCATACTGTGACTTACTATATGTCGCCGTGGACAAGCATACTGTGACTTACTATATGTCGCCGTGGACAAGCATACTGTGACTTACTATATGTCGTGACAAGCATACTGTGACTTACTATATGTCGGGACAAGCATACTGTGACTTACTATATGTCGCCGTGGACAAGCATACTGTGACTTACTATATGTCGCCGTGGACAAGCATACTGTGACTTACTATATGTCGCCGTGGACAAGCATACTGTGACTTACTATATGTCGCCGTGGACAAGCATACTGTGACTTACTATATGTCGCCGTGGACAAGCATACTGTGACTTACTATATGTCGCCGTGGACAAGCATACTGTGACTTACTATATGTCGCCGTGGACAAGCATACTGTGACTTACTATATGTCGCCGTGGACAAGCATACTGTGACTTACTATATGTCGCCGTGGACAAGCATACTGTGACTTACTATATGTCGCCGTGGACAAGCATACTGTGACTTACTATATGTCGCCGTGGACAAGCATACTGTGACTTACTATATGTCGCCGTGGACAAGCATACTGTAACTTACTATATGTCGCCGTGGACAAGCATACTGTGACTTACTATATGTCGGGACAAGCATACTGTGACTTACTATATGTCGCCGTGGACAAGCATACTGTGACTTACTATATGTCGCCGTGGACAAGCATACTGTGACTTACTATATGTCGCCGTGGACAAGCATACTGTAACTTACTATATGTCGCCGTGGACAAGCATACTGTAACTTACTATATGTCGCCGTGGACAAGCATACTGTGACTTACTATATGTCGGGACAAGCATACTGTGACTTACTATATGTCGCCGTGGACAAGCATACTGTAACTTACTATATGTCGCCGTGGACAAGCATACTGTAACTTACTATATGTCGCCGTGGACAAGCATACTGTGACTTACTATATGTCGCCGTGGACAAGCATACTGTGACTTACTATATGTCGCCGTGGACAAGCATACTGTGACTTACTATATGTCGTGACAAGCATACTGTGACTTACTATATGTCGGGACAAGCATACTGTGACTTACTATATGTCGCCGTGGACAAGCATACTGTGACTTACTATATGTCGCCGTGGACAAGCATACTGTGACTTACTATATGTCGCCGTGGACAAGCATACTGTGACTTACTATATGTCGCCGTGGACAAGCATACTGTGACTTACTATATATCGTGACAAGCATACTGTGACTTACTATATGTCGGGACAAGCATACTGTGACTTACTATATGTCGGGACAAGCATACTGTGACTTACTATATGTCGCCGTGGACAAGCATACTGTGACTTACTATATATCGTGACAAGCATACTGTGACTTACTATATGTCGGGACAAGCATACTGTGACTTACTATATGTCGCCGTGGACAAGCATACTGTGACTTACTATATGTCGCCGTGGACAAGCATACTGTGACTTACTATATGTCGCCGTGGACAAGCATACTGTGACTTACTATATGTCGCCGTGGACAAGCATACTGTGACTTACTATATGTCGCCGTGGACAAGCATACTGTGACTTACTATATGTCGCCGTGGACAAGCATGCTGTGACTTACTATATATCGTGACAAGCATACTGTGACTTACTATATGTCGGGACAAGCATACTGTGAGTTACTATATGTCGCCGTGGACAAGCATACTGTGACTTACTATATGTCGCCGTGGACAAGCATGCTGTGACTTACTATATATCGTGACAAGCATACTGTGACTTACTATATGTCGGGACAAGCATACTGTGAGTTACTATATGTCGCCGTGGACAAGCATACTGTGACTTACTATATGTCGCCGTGGACAAGCATACTGTGACTTACTATATGTCGCCGTGGACAAGCATACTGTGACTTACTATATGTCGCCGTGGACAAGCATACTGTGACTTACTATATGTCGCCGTGGACAAGCATACTGTGACTTACTATATGTCGCCGTGGACAAGCATACTGTGACTTACTATATGTCGCCGTGGACAAGCATGCTGTGACTTACTATATATCGTGACAAGCATACTGTGACTTACTATATGTCGCCGTGGACAAGCATACTGTGACTTACTATATGTCGCCGTGGACAAGCATACTGTGACTTACTATATGTCGCCGTGGACAAGCATACTGTGACTTACTATATGTCGCCGTGGACAAGCATACTGTGACTTACTATATGTCGCCGTGGACAAGCATACTGTGACTTACTATATATCGTGACAAGCATACTGTGACTTACTATATGTCGGGACAAGCATACTGTGACTTACTATATGTCGGGACAAGCATACTGTGACTTACTATATGTCGCCGTGGACAAGCATACTGTGACTTACTATATATCGTGACAAGCATACTGTGACTTACTATATGTCGGGACAAGCATACTGTGACTTACTATATGTCGCCGTGGACAAGCATACTGTGACTTACTATATGTCGCCGTGGACAAGCATACTGTGACTTACTATATGTCGCCGTGGACAAGCATACTGTGACTTACTATATGTCGCCGTGGACAAGCATACTGTGACTTACTATATGTCGCCGTGGACAAGCATACTGTGACTTACTATATGTCGCCGTGGACAAGCATGCTGTGACTTACTATATATCGTGACAAGCATACTGTGACTTACTATATGTCGGGACAAGCATACTGTGAGTTACTATATGTCGCCGTGGACAAGCATACTGTGACTTACTATATGTCGCCGTGGACAAGCATGCTGTGACTTACTATATATCGTGACAAGCATACTGTGACTTACTATATGTCGGGACAAGCATACTGTGAGTTACTATATGTCGCCGTGGACAAGCATACTGTGACTTACTATATGTCGCCGTGGACAAGCATACTGTGACTTACTATATGTCGCCGTGGACAAGCATACTGTGACTTACTATATGTCGCCGTGGACAAGCATACTGTGACTTACTATATGTCGCCGTGGACAAGCATACTGTGACTTACTATATGTCGCCGTGGACAAGCATACTGTGACTTACTATATGTCGCCGTGGACAAGCATGCTGTGACTTACTATATATCGTGACAAGCATACTGTGACTTACTATATGTCGGGACAAGCATACTGTGAGTTACTATATGTCGCCGTGGACAAGCATACTGTGACTTACTATATGTCGCCGTGGACAAGCATACTGTGACTTACTATATGTCGCCGTGGACAAGCATACTGTGACTTACTATATTTCGCCGTGGACAAGCATACTGTGACTTACTATATGTCGCCGTGGACAAGCATACTGTGACTTACTATATGTCGCCGTGGACAAGCATACTGTGACTTACTATATGTCGGGACAAGCATACTGTGACTTACTATATGTCGCCGTGGACAAGCATACTGTGACTTACTATATGTCGCCGTGGACAAGCATACTGTGACTTACTATATGTCGCCGTGGACAAGCATATTGTGACTTACTATATGTCGCCGTGGACAAGCATACTGTGACTTACTATATGTCGCCGTGGACAAGCATACTGTGACTTACTATATGTCGCCGTGGACAAGCATACTGTGACTTACTATATGTCGCCGTGGACAAGCATACTGTGACTTACTATATGTCGCCGTGGACAAGCATACTGTGACTTACTATATGTCGCCGTGGACAAGCATACTGTGACTTACTATATGTCGGGACAAGCATACTGTGACTTACTATATGTCGCCGTGGACAAGCATACTGTGACTTACTATATGTCGCCGTGGACAAGCATACTGTGACTTACTATATGTCGCCGTGGACAAGCATACTGTGACTTACTATATGTCGCCGTGGACAAGCATACTGTGACTTACTATATGTCGCCGTGGACAAGCATACTGTGACTTACTATATGTCGCCGTGGACAAGCATACTGTGACTTACTATATGTCGCCGTGGACAAGCATACTGTGACTTACTATATGTCGCCGTGGACAAGCATACTGTGACTTACTATATGTCGCCGTGGACAAGCATACTGTGACTTACTATATGTCGCCGTGGACAAGCATACTGTGACTTACTATATGTCGCCGTGGACAAGCATACTGTGACTTACTATATGTCGGGACAAGCATACTGTGACTTACTATATGTCGCCGTGGACAAGCATACTGTGACTTACTATATGTCGCCGTGGACAAGCATACTCTGACTTACTATATGTCGCCGTGGACAAGCATACTGTGACTTACTATATGTCGCCGTGGACAAGCATACTGTGACTTACTATATGTCGCCGTGGACAAGCATACTGTGACTTACTATATATCGTGACAAGCATACTGTGACTTACTATATATCGTGACAAGCATACTGTGACTTACTATATGTCGGGACAAGCATACTGTGACTTACTATATGTCGCCGTGGACAAGCATACTGTGACTTACTATATGTCGCCGTGGACAAGCATACTGTGACTTACTATATGTCGCCGTGGACAAGCATACTGTGACTTACTATATGTCGCCGTGGACAAGCATACTGTGACTTACTATATGTCGCCGTGGACAAGCATACTGTGACTTACTATATGTCGCCGTGGACAAGCATACTGTGACTTACTATATGTCGTGACAAGCATACTGTGACTTACTATATGTCGGGACAAGCATACTGTGACTTACTATATGTCGCCGTGGACAAGCATACTGTGACTTACTATATGTCGCCGTGGACAAGCATACTGTGACTTACTATATGTCGCCGTGGACAAGCATACTGTGACTTACTATATGTCGCCGTGGACAAGCATACTGTAACTTACTATATGTCGCCGTGGACAAGCATACTGTGACTTACTATATGTCGCCGTGGACAAGCATACTGTGACTTACTATATGTCGCCGTGGACAAGCATACTGTGACTTACTATATGTCGCCGTGGACAAGCATACTGTGACTTACTATATGTCGCCGTGGACAAGCATACTGTGACTTACTATATGTCGCCGTGGACAAGCATACTGTGACTTACTATATGTCGCCGTGGACAAGCATACTGTGACTTACTATATGTCGCCGTGGACAAACATACTGTGACTTACTATATGTCGCCGTGGACAAGCATACTGTGACTTACTATATGTCGCCGTGGCAAGCATACTGTGACTTACTATATGTCGCCGTGGACAAGCATACTGTGACTTACTATATGTCGCCGTGGACAAGCATACTGTGACTTACTATATGTCGCCGTGGACAAGCATACTGTAACTTACTATATGTCGCCGTGGACAAGCATACTGTGACTTACTATATGTCGGGACAAGCATACTGTGACTTACTATATGTCGCCGTGGACAAGCATACTGTAACTTACTATATGTCGCCGTGGACAAGCATACTGTGACTTACTATATGTCGTGACAAGCATACTGTGACTTACTATATGTCGGGACAAGCATACTGTGACTTACTATATGTCGCCGTGGACAAGCATACTGTGACTTACTATATGTCGCCGTGGACAAGCATACTGTGACTTACTATATGTCGCCGTGGACAAGCATACTGTGACTTACTATATGTCGCCGTGGACAAGCATACTGTGACTTACTATATGTCGCCGTGGACAAGCATACTGTGACTTACTATATATCGTGACAAGCATACTGTGACTTACTATATGTCGGGACAAGCATACTGTGACTTACTATATGTCGGGACAAGCATACTGTGACTTACTATATGTCGCCGTGGACAAGCATACTGTGACTTACTATATGTCGGGACAAGCATACTGTGACTTACTATATGTCGCCGTGGACAAGCATACTGTGACTTACTATATATCGTGACAAGCATACTGTGACTTACTATATGTCGGGACAAGCATACTGTGACTTACTATATGTCGCCGTGGACAAGCATACTGTGACTTACTATATGTCGCCGTGGACAAGCATACTGTGACTTACTATATGTCGCCGTGGACAAGCATACTGTGACTTACTATATGTCGCCGTGGACAAGCATACTGTGACTTACTATATGTCGCCGTGGACAAGCATACTGTGACTTACTATATGTCGCCGTGGACAAGCATACTGTGACTTACTATATGTCGCCGTGGACAAGCATACTGTGACTTACTATATGTCGCCGTGGACAAGCATACTGTGACTTACTATATGTCGCCGTGGACAAGCATACTGTGACTTACTATATGTCGCCGTGGACAAGCATACTGTGACTTACTATATGTCGGGACAAGCATACTGTGACTTACTATATGTCGCCGTGGACAAGCATACTGTGACTTACTATATGTCGGGACAAGCAAACTGTGACTTACTATATGTCTCCGTGGACAAGCATACTGTGACTTACTATATGTCGCCGTGGACAAGCATACTGTGACTTACTATATGTCGGGACAAGCATACTGTGACTTACTATATGTCGCCGTGGACAAGCATACTGTGACTTACTATATGTCGCCGTGGACAAGCATACTGTGACTTACTATATGTCGCCGTGGACAAGCATACTGTAACTTACTATATGTCGCCGTGGACAAGCATACTGTAACTTACTATATGTCGCCGTGGACAAGCATACTGTGACTTACTATATGTCGCCGTGGACAAGCATGCTGTGACTTACTATATGTCGCCGTGGACAAGCATACTGTAACTTACTATATGTCGCCGTGGACAAGCATACTGTAACTTACTATATGTCGCCGTGGACAAGCATACTGTGACTTACTATATGTCGGGACAAGCATACTGTGACTTACTATATGTCGCCGTGGACAAGCATACTGTGACTTACTATATGTCGCCGTGGACAAGCATACTGTGACTTACTATATGTCGTGACAAGCATACTGTGACTTACTATATGTCGGGACAAGCATACTGTGACTTACTATATGTCGCCGTGGACAAGCATACTGTGACTTACTATATGTCGCCGTGGACAAGCATACTTTAACTTACTATATGTCGCCGTGGACAAGCATACTGTGACTTACTATATGTCGCCGTGGACAAGCATACTGTGACTTACTATATGTCGCCGTGGACAAGCATACTGTGACTTACTATATGTCGCCGTGGACAAGCATGCTGTGACTTACTATATATCGTGACAAGCATACTGTGACTTACTATATGTCGGGACAAGCATACTGTGAGTTACTATATGTCGCCGTGGACAAGCATACTGTGACTTACTATATGTCGCCGTGGACAAGCATACTGTGACTTACTATATGTCGGGACAAGCATACTGTGACTTACTATATGTCGCCGTGGACAAGCATACTGTGACTTACTATATGTCGCCGTGGACAAGCATACTGTGACTTACTATATGTCGCCGTGGACAAGCATACTGTGACTTACTATATGTCGCCGTGGACAAGCATACTGTGACTTACTATATGTCGTGACAAGCATACTGTGACTTACTATATGTCGGGACAAGCATACTGTGACTTACTATATGTCGCCGTGGACAAGCATACTGTGACTTACTATATGTCGCCGTGGACAAGCATACTGTGACTTACTATATGTCGCCGTGGACAAGCATACTGTGACTTACTATATGTCGCCGTGGACAAGCATACTGTAACTTACTATATGTCGCCGTGGACAAGCATACTGTGACTTACTATATGTCGCCGTGGACAAGCATACTGTGACTTACTATATGTCGCCGTGGACAAGCATACTGTGACTTACTATATGTCGCCGTGGACAAGCATACTGTGACTTACTATATGTCGGGACAAGCATACTGTGACTTACTATATGTCGCCGTGGACAAGCATACTGTGACTTACTATATGTCGCCGTGGACAAGCATACTGTGACTTACTATATGTCGTGACAAGCATACTGTGACTTACTATATGTCGGGACAAGCATACTGTGACTTACTATATGTCGCCGTGGACAAGCATACTGTGACTTACTATATGTCGCCGTGGACAAGCATACTGTGACTTACTATATGTCGCCGTGGACAAGCATACTGTGACTTACTATATGTCGCCGTGGACAAGCATACTGTGACTTACTATATATCGTGACAAGCATACTGTGACTTACTATATGTCGGGACAAGCATACTGTGACTTACTATATGTCGGGACAAGCATACTGTGACTTACTATATGTCGCCGTGGACAAGCATACTGTGACTTACTATATATCGTGACAAGCATACTGTGACTTACTATATGTCGGGACAAGCATACTGTGACTTACTATATGTCGCCGTGGACAAGCATACTGTGACTTACTATATGTCGCCGTGGACAAGCATACTGTGACTTACTATATGTCGCCGTGGACAAGCATACTGTGACTTACTATATGTCGCCGTGGACAAGCATACTGTGACTTACTATATGTCGCCGTGGACAAGCATACTGTGACTTACTATATGTCGCCGTGGACAAGCATACTGTGACTTACTATATGTCGCCGTGGACAAGCATACTGTGACTTACTATATGTCGCCGTGGACAAGCATACTGTGACTTACTATATATCGTGACAAGCATACTGTGACTTACTATATGTCGCCGTGGACAAGCATACTGTGACTTACTATATGTCGCCGTGGACAAGCATACTGTGACTTACTATATGTCGCCGTGGACAAGCATACTGTGACTTACTATATATCGTGACAAGCATACTGTGACTTACTATATGTCGGGACAAGCATACTGTGACTTACTATATGTCGCCGTGGACAAGCATACTGTGACTTACTATATGTCGCCGTGGACAAGCATACTGTGACTTACTATATGTCGCCGTGGACAAGCATACTGTAACTTACTATATGTCGCCGTGGACAAGCATACTGTGACTTACTATATGTCGGGACAAGCATACTGTGACTTACTATATATCGTGACAAGCATACTGTGACTTACTATATATCGTGACAAGCATACTGTGACTTACTATATGTCGCCGTGGACAAGCATACTGTGACTTACTATATGTCGCCGTGGACAAGCATACTGTGACTTACTATATGTCGCCGTGGACAAGCATACTGTGACTTACTATATGTCGCCGTGGACAAGCATACTGTGACTTACTATATGTCGCCGTGGACAAGCATACTGTGACTTACTATATGTCGCCGTGGACAAGCATACTGTGACTTACTATATGTCGGGACAAGCATACTGTGACTTACTATATGTCGCCGTGGACAAGCATACTGTGACTTACTATATGTCGCCGTGGACAAGCATACTGTGACTTACTATATGTCGCCGTGGACAAGCATACTGTGACTTACTATATGTCGCCGTGGACAAGCATACTGTGACTTACTATATGTCGCCGTGGACAAGCATACTGTGACTTACTATATGTCGCCGTGGACAAGCATACTGTGACTTACTATATGTCGCCGTGGACAAGCATACTGTGACTTACTATATGTCGCCGTGGACAAGCATACTGTGACTTACTATATGTCGCCGTGGACAAGCATACTGTGACTTACTATATGTCGCCGTGGACAAGCATACTGTGACTTACTATATGTCGCCGTGGACAAGCATACTGTGACTTACTATATGTCGCCGTGGACAAGCATACTGTGACTTACTATATGTCGCCGTGGACAAGCATACTGTGACTTACTATATGTCGGGACAAGCATACTGTGACTTACTATATGTCGCCGTGGACAAGCATACTGTGACTTACTATATGTCGCCGTGGACAAGCATACTGTGACTTACTATATGTCGCCGTGGACAAGCATACTGTGACTTACTATATGTCGCCGTGGACAAGCATACTGTGACTTACTATATGTCGCCGTGGACAAGCATACTGTGACTTACTATATATCGTGACAAGCATACTGTGACTTACTATATATCGTGACAAGCATACTGTGACTTACTATATGTCGGGACAAGCATACTGTGACTTACTATATGTCGCCGTGGACAAGCATACTGTGACTTACTATATGTCGCCGTGGACAAGCATACTGTGACTTACTATATGTCGCCGTGGACAAGCATACTGTGACTTACTATATGTCGCCGTGGACAAGCATACTGTGACTTACTATATGTCGCCGTGGACAAGCATACTGTGACTTACTATATGTCGCCGTGGACAAGCATACTGTGACTTACTATATGTCGCCGTGGACAAGCATACTGTGACTTACTATATGTCGCCGTGGACAAGCATACTGTGACTTACTATATATCGTGACAAGCATACTGTGACTTACTATATGTCGGGACAAGCATACTGTGACTTACTATATGTCGCCGTGGACAAGCATACTGTGACTTACTATATGTCGCCGTGGACAAGCATACTGTGACTTACTATATGTCGCCGTGGACAAGCATACTGTGACTTACTATATGTCGGGACAAGCATACTGTGACTTACTATATGTCGGGACAAGCATACTGTGACTTACTATATATCGTGACAAGCATACTGTGACTTACTATATATCGTGACAAGCATACTGTGACTTACTATATGTCGCCGTGGACAAGCATACTGTGACTTACTATATGTCGCCGTGGACAAGCATACTGTGACTTACTATATGTCGCCGTGGACAAGCATACTGTGACTTACTATATGTCGCCGTGGACAAGCATACTGTGACTTACTATATGTCGCCGTGGACAAGCATACTGTGACTTACTATATATCGTGACAAGCATACTGTGACTTACTATATGTCGGGACAAGCATACTGTGACTTACTATATGTCGCCGTGGACAAGCATACTGTGACTTACTATATGTCGCCGTGGACAAGCATACTGTGACTTACTATATGTCGCCGTGGACAAGCATACTGTGACTTACTATATGTCGGGACAAGCATACTGTGACTTACTATATGTCGGGACAAGCATACTGTGACTTACTATATGTCGCCGTGGACAAGCATACTGTGACTTACTATATGTCGCCGTGGACAAGCATACTGTGACTTACTATATGTCGCCGTGGACAAGCATACTGTGACTTACTATATGTCGCCGTGGACAAGCATACTGTAACTTACTATATGTCGCCGTGGACAAGCATACTGTAACTTACTATATGTCGCCGTGGACAAGCATACTGTGACTTACTATATGTCGGGACAAGCATACTGTGACTTACTATATGTCGCCGTGGACAAGCATACTGTAACTTACTATATGTCGCCGTGGACAAGCATACTGTAACTTACTATATGTCGCCGTGGACAAGCATACTGTGACTTACTATATGTCGGGACAAGCATACTGTGACTTACTATATGTCGCCGTGGACAAGCATACTGTGACTTACTATATGTCGCCGTGGACAAGCATACTGTGACTTACTATATGTCGTGACAAGCATACTGTGACTTACTATATGTCGGGACAAGCATACTGTGACTTACTATATGTCGCCGTGGACAAGCATACTGTGACTTACTATATGTCGCCGTGGACAAGCATACTGTGACTTACTATATGTCGCCGTGGACAAGCATACTGTGACTTACTATATGTCGCCGTGGACAAGCATACTGTAACTTACTATATGTCGCCGTGGACAAGCATACTGTGACTTACTATATGTCGCCGTGGACAAGCATACTGTAACTTACTATATGTCGCCGTGGACAAGCATACTGTGACTTACTATATGTCGCCGTGGACAAGCATACTGTGACTTACTATATGTCGCCGTGGACAAGCATACTGTGACTTACTATATGTCGCCGTGGACAAGCATACTGTGACTTACTATATGTCGCCGTGGACAAGCATACTGTGACTTACTATATGTCGCCGTGGACAAGCATACTGTGACTTACTATATGTCGGGACAAGCATACTGTGACTTACTATATGTCGCCGTGGACAAGCATACTGTGACTTACTATATGTCGCCGTGGACAAGCATACTGTGACTTACTATATGTCGCCGTGGACAAGCATACTGTGACTTACTATATGTCGCCGTGGACAAGCATACTGTGACTTACTATATGTCGCCGTGGACAAGCATACTGTGACTTACTATATGTCGCCGTGGACAAGCATACTGTGACTTACTATATGTCGCCGTGGACAAGCATACTGTGACTTACTATATGTCGCCGTGGACAAGCATACTGTGACTTACTATATGTCGCCGTGGACAAGCATACTGTGACTTACTATATGTCGGGACAAGCATACTGTGACTTACTATATGTCGGGACAAGCATACTGTGACTTACTATATGTCGCCGTGGACAAGCATACTGTGACTTACTATATGTCGCCGTGGACAAGCATACTGTGACTTACTATATGTCGCCGTGGACAAGCATACTGTGACTTACTATATGTCGCCGTGGACAAGCATACTGTGACTTACTATATGTCGCCGTGGACAAGCATACTGTGACTTACTATATGTCGCCGTGGACAAGCATACTGTGACTTACTATATGTCGCCGTGGACAAGCATACTGTGACTTACTATATGTCGCCGTGGACAAGCATACTGTGACTTACTATATGTCGCCGTGGACAAGCATACTGTGACTTACTATATGTCGCCGTGGACAAGCATACTGTGACTTACTATATGTCGCCGTGGACAAGCATACTGTGACTTACTATATGTCGGGACAAGCATACTGTGACTTACTATATGTCGCCGTGGACAAGCATACTGTGACTTACTATTTTGCGTAAGTACGCTAAAATCGTAGGACTTAAGTGCTCGTCAAAATGTTAACGTCTGGGGATCGAACTCACGACCTCTTACTCAACCGTTGGGATATTGGCACTTTAATAGTTTCACTCAGTGCATCTGTATTTTTAAACGTGAATAATCCAGTCACTTGTATAGGACTCATTTACATAAGATCTTTCATTATCTACACTAGTTTCCAGACCGCCTCCACTACCGCCTGTCAATATAGTCCAACTCTTAGATAACTCCACTACCCCGGCGAGTACATTCGAGAGCTCGATGATCACGACAGTGTTTTGTTTCGCCACGATTGCGTGATTGCGACCAGCCACTCCATTTGACAGCTGCTTTCATTTAATTCTCAGCTGGTAATGTTGTGTTCAAGTCAAAGTGTGTGTGTGTTCAAGTCGAATAGTATTGGGACTATATGTTTGTAAATGGTAGGAGTTTCTTGCTCGTTCTTCTCTACGCTTTGGAATGGGCAACTAGCTACATCTTTGTGACCGACCGACCCTTTGACAATTCAAAAGTGCCTATTATTGGTTAATCTATATCTATACAGCTATACATACATACCTACATACAAATAAATTAAATTGAAGTGTCTGTTTATAATGTCAAAATAACAGCTTTTTACTAAATGCATATGAAATTATATACGGAGTACCGTATATACTTTCATATGCATTTACTAAAAAGCTGTTATTTAAAAGTTTGTTATAAGTATATAACAAAATTTTATTAATTTATTTTTGTCTGTCTGTCTGTTTGATCCGGCTAATCTCCGAAATGACTAAACCGATTTTGACAACGCTTTCACTGGCAGATAACTGATATTATAAGGAGTAACTTTAGAAAAATAATAATTAGAATTCCGCGCAAAAACATTAAAAGCCCTGAAATTGTGAACAAAAATAATAACTCTGGTAAGTCGGATTTGAAAAAATCTTTTTGCGTTTGGTAGCTCAAATCTGGAGGATGGTTAAAGGCTATTTAACGTCACGCTACGACCCTTAGGAGCCGAGCAAAAAGAAAAAAGTCGGAAAGAACGCTAAGCGAAAACGAAGTAATAGCGAGGGCGGGCGATGCAATGAAGCGGGTCGAGGGACGAGGGAGTTTTAGTAAATTGTGATGTTATTATATGTAGTATAATGTGAATCTTACGACTTCCAGTTGAACGAAGTCGCGGGGCACAGCTAGTTTGAAATAAATGCTTTGAGTTTTAGTTTGAGTTTCTGAGTTTGGGAAAAGTTGTTTGGTAATTGTGGAAACAGTATTCTTGACGACTTGTCTCAAAGTTCTTAGGGTTGGGTAGACACTCAGCTTAATTTTGCATCGGACAAAATGAGTCGAGTTTATGATTTTAATTCAATATACTATCATCATCCCATCCCAGTTTATTTGCTGTCGCCGCCATATTTGTTTATTTAATTATTTGTTTGTTTACTTTCGCACTGGATCACCGCGCAGCAATAAAATATTATATTGTCATCTTTCACAAAATCCATGCTTAATTTTTTTGGTCTCTAACAAAACTTCAAATTAACATAACACCATAACATCACGCCTTGTTTCCCCGAAGAGTTGGGCAGAGGTGTACCTATAGTATGCACCCACAAGTTCAAAGTGTTTGATGAAAAAAGGTTTATACAATCGTGTTTCGAAGATTACGTAAATTCTTGTACTTTAGCTTCCACAATATCTTCTCTGGCCTCCAAGAGTATTACCTATCAAGTATCATCGACTTAATTACAACAAGTTAGCTCGTAAGCTCCAACTAAGCACTTACTAAGTTAGTACTTGAACAACTACTTGTATCCTCAGGCTGGAAGTAGGTCAAGTTTAGAGGCAGGTGTACATGTGTGAGAGTATTTTATTAGTATTTAAGGAAACTGTATTTTTGTTACAGAAGCTACATAACATCACGCCTTGTTTCCCCGAAGGGTTAGGCAGAGGTGTACCTATAGTAACACCCACATTTCGCCAGTTATGTTTAAGACCCATGTAATAGGGGGCGAGCCTATTGCCATTAACCGGGCACAAATCCAGACTCCGGGCTGCTACTGAGAAATTCTAGATAGAAAAACCCAATAACACTTTCCCCGACCTGGGAATCGAACCCAGGACCTCATGCTCAGCAGAGGCACTTGCGACCACTAGACCAGGCAATCACGACTAAAAACAGAAGCTAGTAAAGTTAATAGTCTCGTGATTATCAACAGGTAACTAAAGCAAGCGAACGTTGTTCACAAAGTATGGACAAACTACATGACAGTTCGAGGTAACGATGAAGTAGATAAGTATAGGAAATGACATAAATAAAACAACAAATAAGTAGGTAGCCTTATTTTCCTAGAAATCTATCGCTGCGATTGGCGCGTGGGAAGTACGAGATAGGTTGAAATTAAATTAAAAAAATATCTCTGATCGTTAATTCCACGCGAACAACCCCGATTTTATACATAGTAAGGTATATTAAAAACAGTCCTGTTTAGTTCTGAAACTTATAATAACTAAAGCAACGCTAGTAATTGGCTGTAAGAGTAGTTATAAGTACTTATGTAAACAAATGTTTTAAGAGCTGTGGATTTTGTAATTAATAAATAAATAAATAAATAAACTTTAACGAGTACCTTTACAGAAGTAATCCCTCTCAATGTAATACAGGGAGCCTACCATGCACTCTTATAGCAGGTCAATTTTAGACGGAAAGTGAACTGTCGGGCTATTTTGTACCATGAACACGTCAAATAACAGGCGAGCCAGCGATCACGTGACTAAAGCCGGTCAGTGGTCACGTGACAACATTTCACTGGTCTGACCTGCGATAAACTGTACCATCAAGTCATTTTTGACATGTAAGCACTTGAAAACTGAACTGCCCTGCAGTCATATTAAGCAGGCGTGAAAAAGTAACTTTTATTGAACTGTTTTCTTTAATTTAAAATAAAATACGTAAATATATGTTAATTTGTGAATATAATACTATTATGGCGTTTAATTAAAATTAGAGAAAACAAAAAAACAATCTCTTTGCAGTTTATTTTAGATGTGTAACGAAGATGACATTTTTGAGTTTCTTGAGACAGATGGTGATAAAAACAGTGTGAAACAAATCGCTAAAATCCAAAGGAAAGTTATGAGAAGCACGATAAAACCTTTTGACTTGCAGGATAGCATGCTTGTGGACGGGTCAAGAATATAATGCTCCTTCGTCGCCAGGAAAGCGACTCGTAAGAACCAACGAACCCCGTATGTGCCCGATGAATGGCACTAGGCTTGCACACCTATAACATGGGACTTATTACCAACGGCGAGACGTGGGTGTATAAACTTCTATAACAGGGGAATACCTCTGCCTACCCCTTTGGGGAGTATAGGCGTGATAATATGTATTATTTAATTTCATAGAAAAGTAAACAAACTTGTATGATCTAGAAATAAATACAAATCAAGAACACAATACATAGAAATAAAAACCAATGCATTAATGTTTGATAGAAGTTTAGGCAAAGACAAGACAAGATACATAGTAATATAAAACTAACTTACAGCTGCCCAGCCTTTAAAATCTTTGATAGCACCACCAACACAGAATTAAAATTTTTGGCCACCTCTGTCCACAATCTGCGGGACATTTCTCGAGCTTGAGCACTTTTATTGAAGCCCATTGCAATGCCCTTGTGATTATTAAAAAAAAAACCCACAGTGTTTCCAATTGTTCATATGAAACTCTCCTTGAAGTCATGATCACCAAATAACTGCACTTTCTTACCACTCACAACAACGGACACGATACAAATGTGTGAATTTCTAATTTATTTCCAGAAACACAAAAAAGGAACCCACTTGAAGTTCCAAAATACAAAATGAACTCATAATATTATGTTTGTGGTTGTGACAATAAATTTATACATAATAGCCTAGAGTCGTTCGAAAATAGCAATAACTTTGGAAAGTTTCTCAAGTAGGTACTTACCTACCTTTCATAAGTATCTAAAAGGGTCTCCATGCTAAGAAACATAGTTTAGTTTTTAGAATTCTCTTGATCATTATAAGTCGTTATTAAATTAATTTTATCTAGTTCTTTAAAACCGTAAAACCGGTAATATTGCGTAAAAGTATTTCAGAACGTTTGTTTATAATATGGCGTACCGGCCTGCGATAACGTAGCAGGTCTGAAGTTGATACATTGCAGGTCAGACGGAAATGCTCATGGTACAAATAGAAAGCCTTGATGGTAGGGCCCCTGTACCTACTTATCACAATCAAAGAATCAAATTCTTAGGTTTCTGGGAACTAACTGCGTTTTTATTTTGAAGAAGCATAAGAAATGGCTGCAAAGGTCCGCTATTTTATTGGGTCAAAGGGATGCCTGCAAGCTGCCACTGTTCACAGGGGAGAGTTCACTTCGGCTGCTGGGACAAAATAGCTATGTATAGTTTTTAATCATAGAGTCAAACGTGAAACTTGGTCTCGTTTCTTTGTTGCCTGTGGCGGCATATCTACATCGCCACAATGGAACGCATCACACTGACGTCACGCAAAATCCTGCATCGCGCAATCAGAGTTTACCGCGCGACTAGCACATATACAACATCCCGACATCAACCGTCGGGCAGTAGCCCACCAGACACAACACCCGTCTGGTCGGAGGATCCTCCCTTTTCTACGGAGGATGAGTGAACTTGACACCCTGTTCCTCATGCCTCTATAGTCTATCCAGTTTAGCTGTGTGAAAGTATGTTATTATATATTACTTTAAAGCAAAGCAGACATAACAGCCGCAACAGGCCTCAGCGCGACGCATTTTCATACAAAAAAGTGCGGCGGTGCGGCTCGCCTGTAGTGTGCGTTGGTTCCTAGAAAATGTACCGAAGAAGGATTTTTGCGTTGCGGTCCGGCGCGTCTTGATTTGCATTGGTCTTGAAGCCTTATCCGTCTGCCGGCCTTGAATAGTTTCTAAAGCAGAATCAGTCCATTAAAACTAACCTACGTTTTTAATAGAACTAACGTTTGACTGATTCTGCTTCAGAAACTATGTTTTCAATCAATATGATATCGAATGCATCAGTTTTGCTTTACTTCCCGTCTTGAATTGATGACTTGTATGGAAAACATCGTGAGGAAACTGGCATAAGTCCTAGAAGCAAAAATTCGAAGACATAATTATGACATCGACCAACCTGCACTGGGCCCGCGTGGCAAATTGTAGTCCACTTCCTCTCATAAACAAACATCACATTAATCTAATCCTTTTAATATAACATCTATGAATGCCTCCGTCCTATGTACACGCCACATAGCTCCACAAATGCGCCGGTCTGACGGTTTCGTCAATAAGTTTCTTCAAAGTGAAGCTTTTTGTATTTGTCGAAAGCAAATACAATAATATTTTTTGAAATAATCGCAGCGGAACAGTCAATAGATGTCTCCGTGAATATATTGCGATTCTTATTGGATTCGGAAATATAGCGTAATATATATCGTGATATTAAACTATTTTTTGCGTCGTAAACACTTCCCTGTTTAAGGGCGTTTGTCCACCGCAGCCTTCACCGGGACGTCACATATTATCACCGAGAAACGAGATTATTCGAACCAAACATAATGCCGTTTGTCCACCGCGACCGAACTCAGCGGTTCAGTATGTTATGACAGACGAAACAAAAGCCAGGTGAATGGCACCGGTGGGATAAGATCAAACGTGTTTTGTATCGCTAGCACATTAGCCCGTCAAAATCTCGGGCCGAGTTCTAGCGGTCGTGCAGAACTACTCGAAACTTTGGCGGCCGGGACGACGACCATCGGGTGACGGACGTGCGGTGGGCACGCGGCCATAGTAAATGTATGTATCGCTACTTCGGCGCCATCATCTCGTTCTCGGTGACGTTCTGGTGACGGCTGCGGTGGACAAACGCACTAAGGACATGAACACATTACACGTGAATAAAATACGCACATAGATTGATGTCGGTATTTTTGTGCCGAGCTAGCAAGGAATTGAAAATTTAAACGGAATTAGGTTATCTAAACAATCAATAAAAAAATGATGTTCGTGATTACAACTGAATACATGTGTGTAATGTTACATTTCCTGACAGAGAACCTACAAAAAAAACCTCTAGACTTTGCTGTCTTAATTTGTGGTAGCATTAAACTCAAGATATATCAAACACAATAAACGAGTATTAGCATTAATAATGAGATGAAAATTTCATTACATAGAAAAATATCACTTTTCTTCTACCTTCCAATAGATGTTAATTCAGTTCCTCACGATCGGAGCTTGAATAATATATCTGCAGTAATCGAATCGAGACAGACATTTATTAAATTAGAACCGTGACCCAGAAATGAGATATATTACACGCTTATCGTGGGATGAAAGAGTCAATCCGGAAAATTAATAATATCGGTTACCGTGTTAAAAGCATTTACATTAGGTAAAAGCTATTCTTTGAAACTAACATGCTAAGATTAATACGCACATAACATCGCACCTGTATTCTACGAAGGGTTTAGGCAGACGTGAGCCTACAGTACCTACACCCACAGTTCGCCAGTTATGTTTAAGTCCCATATAATAGGGGGCGAGCCTATTGCCATCTACCGGGCACAAATCCAGACTCCGGGCTGCTACTGAGAAATTCCAGATGGAAAATCGAACCCAGCACCTCATGCTCAGCAGTAGCGCTTGCGATCACCAGACCAACGAGGCAGTAAAGCACATTACCTTATAAGAAAGGACTAGTTAGGACATTTTGCGTTTCTCCGAGAGGGTTCTGGGATGGTATTTTAAGAAAACATGGTGCCTCCTCCGTGTGCTAAGTTGACCACTGGGTAATCTCCAGCCTCCTATAGGCCGGGCTCCTTTTGAAGGTTTCACACCGAAAACAAAAGTAGGTACTTAATTTTACGTACAAATCCCAAAATAATTATGAAAGTACACATTAACAATTACCACTCAACAAAGGATTTCACATTGCATAAGCATTATGCAGATTATGAAAAATACACGTCATGCAGCTTTCATTTTCTTTTTGGAGCAGCTTTTCTCTTCGCTCAATATTCGCACGTCAGATAAACGAAATTATTTACCGAAAGAATAAAAAATACAGCGAGTACAATGTCAGACAGAATTAAAGAACAAAGAGTACAGGCACGCACAAAATTAAATGTCTCGTACATACACGCACAAGGGTGTTATAATGAGTACATTCACACCCAAACGTTATGTGAATCTAATGTGAGGCTTTTTTATTGGAATTCTTTTATTAAAATGTATTCTTGGCTGGCAAATTTTGTTAAGGGTTGTCCGGAATGTGTTTTTGTACTTATTTATTTAATTTCAGTAAGGTTGATAAGGGTTTTTATTTGAAAGTGTCTGTTTTAACATGAAAATAATTAGAATTATGTTTTACGTTTCTGCTGTATGTTCAATTTCTTTTTTTGCCCTGTTTACATTTCCTCTTGTTTGTGAAGTACTTAGTCCTGTATTGGACAAAAAGTCCTTTCGTGTTCAGGGGTTGAGAGCTGACATCGACTAACTGAATTTTAAGCATGACTTTTTTTTACATTATGTCATAAATATTGATATATTTATTTATTTATTTAATATTTATTTGCAGAAAACACGGTATTAAAAGATGTTACAATACAAATTGAGTCCAAACATGTTTTGCTTAATATTAAAGCATGCAAAATTATAGTATCAACATTACAGTTTATGTTCAAGAAATTCTTTAACACATATACACAGGGATATGGGTGTGTTCGAAAATGTCTTTTCTAAGCCGTATATAACCGGTTAACATGAAAACAATTTAGTATGAGTTTTTTTTCCGTGGACAATTAATACGAACAGACAGACAAATAAGGTTTCCTGTGCTAAAAAGGTAACCGTGGCCATGTGTGAAAGTAGCTTCCATAATGGTGTAGTTATGAAGAAGGTACAGAATAAAAATACACGCGTCTTTCAAAGGAAAAGAGCCTTTTTGATATCAAGCCTCATTCTAAAGTAATCCTTGATATTTTGAGCTTCGCCTGCCAAATCTTAAAGATGCAATTTCATTATTTTTCTAATATCAAGACTGACAGCTGTCACTCCGAGTAAATGTTGAAACTTGCAACTGACACCCTGTTGAAAATCAAAATAACACACGTCTGGAATAAACTGAACGAAAATTGAAATGCTCTAATGATTATTATTTTCTTTGTGTCGAAGTAATGTGGGCGGGGAAATTCATTGAAATTTTAACAGCTTTCAATTTAAATGGAATAGAATGTATTTTGTGATTTAAAAGTACGTTTAATGTTCTTGCTAGTTGTTGTATTCAGGTTTAGCAGACTGTTCGAAATGAAAATTGCCACAAAAATGTTGTGTTTTTTTTTTTTTGTTTTTAATTTGTGTCTGCGTTTTTATTAATAATGTGAACTTTCTTTGCTGTGATTTTTTATGGGGTTGAAGGATTAATCATTACTTTTCATTCACATTCCAGCGTGTCGTTATAACGATGTACTCGTCATAATTGTTTGACAAACATAACAACAACAAATCAGAACATGATAAGGAATGTGAGATTTGACAACAACCGGTCTATTCTGCAAAGATCTCACCGTGAATACTTAGGTGAAGTGAGCTTGTAGTGAGCTGTCAACAGTATCAATAACATCCGGCGGGATGACAGCTCACTTCAATCTCACTCAAGTATTCCCGGTGAGACTTTTACAGAATAAACCGGCTGATTCAATTCAATAATCGTCTAGAGCTCGGAGCCCCGGTAGGTAAATCTCCAAATGTATGCAGTAGATCTTCTAAATACCGGTAAATGTTTCTATTCTTATCTAACTAGCTAAGTGTAGGTATCTCGTCTGTCGTCGTGTTTTTTCTCCAGCCAGCTAATAGCTGTGTTCTGTCCCGACGGAGGACATCGCTCAATTAAATACCGCTCGATTAACTCATCGAGACTGAAATTAAATGAACTTTATTTAGAAGAATTGTGACGAAGAAAACGTGTTAATTGTTCAATACTTCTATTGAACAATACCTACCTACCTTCGTAGCCCCTTTGAAATCATTAGGTAAAATGATTACCAACTTACATCAATACACATACATACATACATAAACTCACCCCTTCTTCCCATGGGGGTAGGCAGAAACTACAGAACGCCACCTGCTACGATCCTTACATACTCCTTTTGCCTCGTTTACGTTCATACATCTATAGCTGTACCATGAGTTTACACAAACAAAACTCGCTAGCGTCTCCGTAACTGATATGTATGACAAATTGTACAGCGGCCCTAGCGGTCACAAAAAGAATTACAATTCGTACTATGAGCTCTATAGATATCGATAGGTAAGAAACCTAATGTAATCTATTCGATAGTCACTGACGTTTTGCAGCTGTCGCCATACACAACACCATGAGTCACTAATTCGACAGACTATCGAAAAATACGCTTGTGATAGTAGTTACGTAGCTCACTAGCGTTTTGCAGCTGTCGCCATACACAACACCATGAGTCACTAATTCGACAGACTGTCGAAAAATACGCTTGCGATAGTAGTTACGTAGCTCACTAGCGTTTTGCAGCTGTCACCATAGACAACACCATGAGTCACTAATTCGACAGACTGTCGAAAAATACGCTTGCGATAGTAGTTACGTAGCTCACTAGCGTTTTGCAGCTGTCACCATACACAACACCATGAGTCACTAATTCGACAGACTGTCGAAAAATACGCTTGCGATAGTAGTTACGTAGCTCACTAGCGTTTTGCAGCTGTCACCATACACAACACCATGAGTCACTAATTCGACAGACTGTCGAAAAATACGCTTGCGATAGTAGTTACGTAGCTCACTAGCGTTTTGCAGCTGTCGCCATACACAACACCATGAGTCACTAATTCGACAGACTATCGAAAAATACGCTTGCGATAGTAGTTACGTAGCTCACTAGCGTTTTGCAGCTGTCGCCATACACAACACCATGAGTCACTAATTCGACAGACTGTCGAAAAATACGCTTGCGATAGTAGTTACGTAGCTCACTAGCGTTTTGAGGTGTGAAACATATGTTTACATTATAATTATATACGTTTTTGAGTCTAATAAAGACAAAATAAATCCTGGAAGAGCTTGTCTAGCATGGAATATGTTACTGGCCGCTGAATTTGGAGACCAACAACGTAAATAACGTGAATTTCAAGCCAAAATGAGAATTAATGTTGGATACCAATTGGAAAATATAGGTACCCAAGTGAAAGAAAGTTTATTAAACTTTAAAGACTCTCTAAAGAAGCATTTGAAGATTTGTGCATATTATTGAATAATGTTGCATTTTATTACCTACGACACTTGAGCTTAGCTAATTTATTACACTTTTAAAGTTTCAAGTGGCTTGGCTTATCTAAGACAAAAACGCCGCGAACCACACAACGTAGACAAAATTACAAATTGAAAGAAAGAAAGAAAGAAAGAAAAAACGTTTATTGGCACATGCCACAAGTGCACACAGTATCATGAAAGGAAACAAAGAAAAAGAACTTAAAACTAACAATATTTAAAAAGTACAATTACCTACATCAAAGCCAAAAAAAAATAAATTGAATAGACGACATGGGAGCCTCTCTTCGTATTACTGAGAAAAACGAAACAAAACATAAGAAATGAAGTTAGCTAGACGACACGATCTATCGAGCTTACCTTAGCGCCTGCGTATGACTCCGTACATCTCATGGTGCAAGCATTATCGAAATCTATTCGATCCACGTTAATACGCTAGCGACTTTAACGCTAGCGAGTAGGTTTTCGATAACAACTCATGGTAGACGTACTGGTCATACACGCACGCCGGTTGAGAGTACTACGCACCTGACTTTGTGAAGAACATCACCAATAAGATCACTATATGTCTTCCTAGGGCGTCCCCTCCCGGCGTTTCCACTCACATCTGCCGTGTAAATACTTTTTGTTGGTCACCTTTCATTCATCCTCTCCACATGACCAAACGATCTAAACATACTTTTCAATTTTTGTCACATCTTCTTTTAAACCGCACCGTTGCCTTATCACATCATTCCTCAGCCTATCATTCATAGTCACACCACACATGCTTCGCAAAGAACGCATCAATGTTGCCAACAATTAGTGAGAAACAGAGCAATATAAGGTCTATCTAGTCATACACGAAATATCTTAAGGGGTCCTTGTACTCATCATTATGAACAACTTTTACTGTGGGACCAAACCTGAAATCGCGAAAAAAGTTCCCTACATTTTGACGAGATAAGCGAACATAAATGTAGGGAACAGCTGATTTTTGGAGTTTTAAAACAAAGGAAAACTTTTTGTTGATAAAATAATAGAATAATATGACAGCGACGCTTTTCCTAACTCTGTTTGTGTGGCCATGAAGTCAGCTACAACATTTTTGTGCCGTTGTAAAAGCTAAATTATTCAAACACATCGCGAACTACTCACCTTGATATAAAACAAGTTGTTTAGCATAATCAGCCTATAATGTTCCCACTGCTGGGACACAGGCCTCCTCTCTGTGAGAGGGAATGGGCCGTAATCCACCACGCGGGCCCATTGGTAGATGTCACATGTTTTCGAATTTTTGATTCTAGGACATGCCTGTTTCCTCACAATGTTTTCCTTCACCGTTTTGAGAGCAGTGGTGATGAAATAATTTACAAAAAGTAAAGCGCCTGTCTTGGTTCGAACCTACGAACTCGGTAAGTCACGGCCGTTATCACTGGGCACCGCTGCTTCAAAAAAGTTGTTTAAGTGCTGTAAATCCGGCAATTTTTATCATGTCGTTTTGCTATATCAGAACAGAAGGTATGATGACTGTGGAATAATATCTGCTAACCATACCTATCAGTTACTGTAGCCGTCTTGTCTTCCACTCTACATAATCTTCCATTACAATCTCTCTTCCACCCCATGCACCCTATCCTCTTTCCGCCATAATCTGATCGCTGCTCCTAAGGCCGCTCCCACACGCCATCGAGCGGAAAGTATAAATCCACCGGCAAATAGGAAGCGGCCTACGATGCGCTGTCAATACGAATATATTACTGTCGTACGCACTACGAGCTGTCACGTAATACTCTTCCAGTATAAGCAGACCTCGCATTGGATCGGCTTTCCGTAGAATGTTTTTGGTACGCAGTCACTTTTAACAGGATGCACTATAATTTCATTTAGATTTTTTGCACTGTGTTTTTAATGAATTTGTACAGTTATTTCAAACAAAGTCTTTTAATCGGTAAATGGTGGTCGGCGGGAGGAACGATCACACATCACTTAATTCAGTAGCCAACACTTATCTGTAAAATAAAAATTTTCGACACTCGAAGAATAGACGACCCATAGCGCCTTGTTCTTGACCGCAGTGTGTACAAATGTTGTTTACAATGATGCCGCGTCTTGGTAGGAGCCGGAGGATGACAGACCAGCTTATACTGGACATGTATAGGTTGATTTTGTCGTGCGTACATAGCGAAGTTTTTCAGAGAATTCGCAAGAACGGCCGAGGAAACTAGCTGACGTGTACTCTATAGTTGTGTGTGTAATATTGTGTAGTTAACTTACTGTTATTTAGGGGATGGAGAGAAAGGGTTTTCTCTTAAAGTTTTGGAAACGCATGTAACTGATAGGGTGATGAATAAATGGATGGAGAGAAAGATGAAGACCAAAGGAAAGATGGATGAATTGTGTAAGAGATGATTGGAAATAAAAAGGAGTGAATGATAGAGTGACACCTGACAGGGGAGAATAGAAGCAAAAAAATGTGTTGCACCGACTCCAAGTGACATGGTCAAGGGCAGGAAGATGATGGTGATAATATAGTAAGATATAAGTTGTGTTGATGATGATGAACGCAGGTCACAGACTAGACATGATAGTGGTATTCTGTTTACTGGAGACACTTAAATAAGGAAAACAAAATCATAAAACAGATTACAAAAATACGTGGAAGAACAGTTAAAGCTCATTTACCGAATAAACAAACCTCTCCACACGTAGACACAATAAGCCGACGTGCGCACGGACGCGAAAATATCGCAGCGGGTATTTATCACGCACTGGATTTTCAACTCTCTGTGTTGCGCCGAGCATTGAGAATCCAACAGAGTACATTCCAACGCGGAGAAAAATACACTGTTGGATTTTCAGCTCTCGGCGCTAAGCAGACCGTTGAAAATCCAATGCGCGATAAAATCCCGCCGCGTTGTTTTCGCGTTCATGCGTACGTCAGAGCTAATAACCCGTACATTATCTACTAATGTGAGATACTATAACTTGTTATGTGTTCCGTCACGCGACATAGAACATTACTAGACATAAACAGAGAACGGTCGAGAAAGCTTCCATCAATTTGTATGACGGATAGTAAAGATAATATCAGATAAGATAATCATTTATTAGATCAAACACGAGTGCAATACATACAACACAAATTGTCAGCATGCAAGAAATGCAGTTAATATTAAAGATATAAACAGATCATCAGGTTTGCTTAAGATAACGGCATGTCAATGTCCACTTTGGCCATCTTTCAAGGCATACTAATAATAATAATAATAATTCCATTTATTTATTACCTCAGCCATATTTTAGTATCAGAAAGCACGAAAATCAATAAAACCTTTAGAAATAAATTGAAGAGACAATAAAAAACATGAAAATGAGAAAACAAATAATTAGGTATGAAAAAAGCAAGAATGACGGCTGTCAAATTCGGCCTGATGAATGAATGATGATGAAGAAAATCAAATATAAAACGGAATGTTGACGAGATCAGCAACTCGCCGCGCACGCCTACCACCTCCGGACTCGTCGCTCAGCTCCGCCCCGCCGCTGCCGGTACCCAGCCCCGTCGAGAGTGCTGTGATACCGGCCATGGCAGCTGCGTCGAGCTCAAGCGACGAATATTTTTCCCCGCCGACGTCGCCAACACCTGTACGTCGGCAGGGGAGAGGCCGGCCACCGAAGAGCTTGGGACTTAGGGGCCACCGGCCCCGAGCCGGGTCCCCGCTGCCGGTGGTTGTGTGCAGCGCATGAGATGGACTCAGTCTATGAACGAGAACGTCATGCGCGCATATTACGGGTCTACAGAGGGAGGAACTAACCTCACTGCGTACCGCAATAGGATGCTGTCTCTCTTCCAGGAACTAGAACCAACCATCAACACTTCGGCCCAACGACTGTCGGATCAGGTGCGGGTCATCCAACGCAATCACAGGTTGGACGATGCTGCACTTGATAGGCTGCGCTCAGAGGTACTGAACAACCATATCGTCTCGACTTCGGCACAAACCGCGGTACAAGCGTCACCCATAGATGCAATCCCGCCGCGGTTCAATCATGTTGAAGAAGAATATGATAGGGTTGCCACAGTAAGTAGCCAGTGCAACGTCCGATTGAGGAGCGCACTGGAGGATGCGTTTCGTGAGTATAGGTCAACTCCGACCGAACTTAGGCCCCGATTACCACGCTTACCTATGCACAAGAAAAATAGGGCGCTGGTGTGTGCCTTGGACTCGCAGCTTAAGAATGTGTTCAAAAGCAGCGAGGATCTTGTTGATACACACTAGATCCTGTATTGCGCGGCTGTTGCTGCATGTCGTTTAGCTAACGTCAAATTTCCAAACTGTGACGGAGCTACTCGACCAAAACCAGCCGTACCAGCCTGGCAGTGCAGGATCGAGCGTCGTATCGATGGGACCAGGGTACTCATCGGCAAACTATACTGCTTCAGGGAGGGCAATACACGACCACGAGTGATGCGCTTTGTAAGGCGGGCATTCTCGGGGACTGGAATCAGCCCTCGAGAATACATGTCCCGTGTCACAGAGCGCATCGACTTCCTGAAGCAGAAAGGTTGTGCATGGGCGAGTCGTATTCGGCGGTATAAGCGGCGGGTTGATCGATACACGCAGAATCGCATGTTCCAGAGCGATGAGAGGTGGGTATATAGAGCTTGGGAGCGACCTGAACAAAATGTGACAGACGTGTGCCGCCCGGATGATGCCGCTACGAATGTATTCTGGCGCAGCATCTGGTCGGTGCCCGTCTGTCACACTGAGGATGGCTGGATGCAGGACGTCGAGCGAGTGTGTGAAACAATACCAGAAATGGAAAAGGTCGTAATTACGCCATTTGACGTAGCCAGAGCAGTCCGTCCGTTATCGAATTGGAAATCTCCAGGACCGGACGGACTGCACAACTTTTGGCTGAAATGGCTAACTAGTTCACACACTTGCCTGGCATCTCAGTTCCAGTCATCCTTAGAGTCTGGGTCGCTACCGCAGTTTCTAACAACAGGCGTTACCCACCTGCTCCATAAGTCAGGTAGTCCCGCGGAACCCAAGAATTATAGACCGATCACGTGTTTGTCGACAGTCTATAAACTTCTTACATCCATTTTGAGAGCGAAAATTAATATACACATTGAGAGTAACTTGATTATATCTGCCTCTCAAAATGGATGCAGGAACGGGTCCCGCGGTACTAAGGAGCTACTCCTCATCGACATGGCCATTAGCCAACAGGTTCGTCGATCCCGCAAAGATCTGTCGACATGCTGGATAGATTATAAGAAGGCCTACGACTCGGTGCCACATACATGGCTCATGAGGGTGCTTGAAATGTACAAGATTGACGCAACTCTACGCACCTTCCTTGAGTCGTGTATGGGGCAATGGAGGACGGTCCTTCGCTATCCAGGGTGTGGTCAGATCCAGAGGAATGATGAACCTGTATGGATTAAACGGGGAATATTTCAGGGCGACAGTTTGAGTCCACTTTGGTTCTGCTTAGCCCTGAATCCTCTAAGCACACTGCTGGAGGATTCAGGTCTAGGCTATCGGTTGAGGAGAGGTGGTCAGGTCATATCTCACCTCCTCTATATGGATGACTTGAAACTCTTTGCCCCCAACAAATTGCGACCGATGGAGCTACTGAAGGTAACTGAAACTTTCAGTAATGCCATCAGGATGGAATTTGGTGTGGACAAATGTGCAGTCATGCATGTAAAGCGAGGCGAGATTATGGAATCCGAGGGAAGTCAACTTTCGGATTCCATACACCTCAGATCCCTCTCCTCATCCGAAAGCTATAAGTATTTGGGTATGTCGGAAGCGTTAGGCATCAATGTCGCTGACATGAAGCAATCGTTGAAGGAACGCTTCTTTGGTCGCCTGAAGAAGGTATTAAATAGTCTTCTTTCGGGCGGAAACAAGGTGCGCGCTTTCAACGGCTGGGTCATGCCAGTTTTGATGTACTCTTTCGGCATACTCAAATGGACTCAGACCGAACTAGACGCCCTGGATAGGAGGGTCCGTACATTGCTGACCGCAAACCGGGTGCATCACCCACGATCATCGGTGATGAGACTGTACATCCCGCGGAAGTGCGGGGGTCGAGGCTTTTTAAATGCGAAGACCCTCCACAACCGCGAGGTGTGCAGCCTCAGGGAATATTTTTTAAAAGCCGACGTGGGTATGCACCGTGATGTGGTCGCAGTGGACAATGGGCTCACCCCGCTCTCCATGGCTAAAGAGAACTGGCGCAAACCTGTAGTACTTACTACAGATGACCGCAAGGCGGTATGGCAAAACAAGGAGCTTCACGGGCGCTTCTACCGGGCTCTTCATGAACCCGGTGTAGATTTCTTAGCGTCCGTATCCTGGCTACGTTTCGGTGACCTCTTTGGGGAAACTGAAGGTTTTGTTTGTGCAATTATGGACGAAGTTATTTTGACGAATAACTACCGGAGATATATTATGAAGGACGGGACGGTTGACGTGTGTCGGGCATGCCACCGTCCGGGTGAGTCTATCAGACATATCATCTCTGGTTGTTCTCGTCTGGCTAACGGAGAGTACTTGCACAGGCATAACCAAGTGGCCAGGATTATTCACCAGCAACTTGCTTTGAAATACGAACTTGTGGACTCTGAGGTACCGTATTACAAGTATGTGCCCGACCCAGTTCTTGAAAATGACCATGTCACGTTGTACTGGGATCGGTCTATCATCACTGACAGGACTATTGTCGCCAATAAGCCTGATATAGTGGTGATAGATCGATTAGCGCGCCGCGCAATGATTATCGATGTTACCATTCCACATGACGAGAACCTCGTGAAAGCTGAGAAAGAGAAACAAATAAAATATCTCGACTTAGCACACGAGGTTGTTGACATGTGGAATGTGACCTCGGCTGTCATTGTGCCGATTGTTGTAACGGCCAATGGCCTGATGGCCGAAAGCCTCGACCAACATCTCTCGAGGCTGTCGTTAGGCGGTTGGATCAAGAGCCTGATCCAGAAGGCAGTACTCCTCGATACGGCTCGTATTGTGAGGAGGTTCCTGTCTCTGCAGCCCTAACCACCGGTAGCTTGGACTCTGCTCCCGATACCGGCGGACCTCTATTTTTTTATATTTTTAAATGTTTTTTTTTTGTATATATTGTTATTAAAAATATTTAAAAATGTAAATAGATAAGAAAGAAAATAAATAAACGAATAATAATAAGAAAAGAAAGATAAACAAATCAAGTATCTTGACTTGGCCCGCGAGATTGTCGACATGTGGGATGTGGACTCAGCGATCATTGTGCCGATAGTTGTTTCAGCCAATGGCTTAATTGCCAAGAGCCTCGACCAACACCTAAGGAGGCTCTCGTTGGGCAGCTGGATTAAGGGCTTGATTCAGAGAGCGGTACTTCTGGACTCGGCTCGCATTGTTAGGAGGTTCCTCTCTCTAGAGCCCTGACCGCCGGTAGCTTGGACCCTGTTCCCGATACCGGTGGGCTACTATTTTTATATTTTTAAATGCACGGTATATCCCGCGGAAGTGCGGAGGTCGAGGTTTTTTAAATGCTAAGACCCTGCACAATCGTGAAGTATGCAGTCTCAGGGAATACTTCATAGAAGCCGACATGGGGATGTACCGAGATGTGGTCTCAGTGGACAAGGGCCTCACCCCGCTCTCCTTGGCTAACGAGAACTGGCGCCAACCTATAGTATTAGATACTAATGACCGCAGGGAGGTATGGCAGAGTAAAGAGCTTCACGGGCGCTTTTACCGGGTCCTACATGGGCCCGATGTAGACCTCTTAGCGTCCGTATCCTGGTTACGATTCGGAGACCTCTTTGGGGAAACCGAAGGTTTTGTCTTTGCGATTATGGACGAAGTTATGATGACGAACAACTACCGGAAATATATTGTGAAGGACGGCACGGTTGACATCTGTCGGGCATGCCACCGTCCCGGGGAATCAATCCGACACATTATTTCTGGCTGTTCTCATCTGGCTAACGGAGACTACTTGCATAGGCATAACCTTGTAGCCAGGATTATCCACCAGCAACTTGCTCTGAAATACAGCCTTGCGGAATCGGAAGTACCGTACTATAGGTATGTGCCCGACCCAGTTCTCGAAAATGACAATATTACGTTGTATTGGGATCGATCTATCATCACTGACAGGACTATTGTTGCCAATAAGCCAGACATAGTGGTGATAGATCGAATAGAGCGTCGCACAATGATTATTGATACAGCGGTTCCGCATGACGAGAACCTCGTGAAAGCTGAAAAAGATAAGCAGATTAAGTATCTTGACCTGGCTCGCGAGGTTGTCGACATGTGGGATGTGGATACAGCAGTCATTGTGCTGATAGTCGTATCAGCCAATGGCTTAATTGCCAAGAGTCTCGACCAACATCTGAGGAGGCTCTCGTTAGGCAGCTGGATCAAGGGCTTGATCCAGAAAGCGGTACTTCTCGAGACGGCACGTATCGTCAGGAGGTTCCTCTCTCAGGAGCCCTGACCACCGGTAGCTTGGATCCTATTCCCGATATCGGTGGGCTACTATTTTTTATATTTTTAAATGTTTTTTTTTTATGTTTTTATAAAAATATTTAAAAATGTAAGATATATGTATAAAAATGGAATAAAGGAAATAATAATGTTACTTGCGGCAACACTAACGTCAACACGTCACGAAATTTATTCCCGATAATTTTCACAAGTTTTATTCATTTTAGACGCAGTTTTGTATTATATCAGAAATTCAAACGAAACCCAAAGGCAACCTAAACCCTTTTATATAAATTTTTATTCTACAAAAACAGAAAATGAACCCTATAATAAAAATACCGAATCGGAGGTGACATCTGTCATGTCACCTCTGATAAAACCACAAATAATCAATGAATAAATAATAATGTTGACGAGATCAGCTGCACGAGCACGCCCATCACCTCCGGACTCTTCGCTCAGCTCCGCCTCGCCGCCGCCGGTATCCAGCCCCACCGTAAGCGCTGTGATGACACCAGCTGCGGTAGTTGCGTCGAGCTCGAGCGACGAGTATTTTTCCCCGCCGACGTCGCCAACACCTGTACGTCGACAGGGGAGAGGCCGGCCACCGAGGAGCTTGGGACTTAGGGGCCAACCGGCCCCGAACCGGGTCCCCGCTGCCGGTGGTTGTGTGCAGCGCATGAGATGGACTCAGTGTATGAACGAGAACGTCATGCGCGCATATTACGGGTCTACAGAGGGGGGAACTAACCTCACTGCGTACCGTGTTAGAATGCTGTCTCTGTTCCAGGAACTGGAACCAACCGTCAACGTCTCGGCCCAACGACTATCGGATCAGGTACGGGTCATCCAACGCAATCATAGGTTGGGCGATGCCGCACTTGATAGGCTGCGCTCAGAAGTATTGAGCAACCATATCGTCTCAACTCCGGCACAAACCGCGGTACAAGTTTCAACTATTGATTCAATCCCACCGCGGTCTAATCATGGTGTTGTAGAGGAGGATGATAGGGTTGCCACAGTAAGTAGCCAGTGCAACGCCCGATTGAGGAGCGCACTGGAGGATGCGTTTCTCGAGTATAGGTCCACTCCGACCGAACTTAGGCCCCGGTTACCACACTTGCCTATGCACAAGAAAAATAGGGCGCTGGTGTGTGCTTTGGACTCGCAGCTCAAGAGTTTTTTCGAGAGCAGCGAGGATCTCATTGATACACATTCGATCCTGTATTGCGCGGCTGTTGCGGCATGTCGTTTAGCTAACGTCAAGTTTCCAAACTGTGACGGAGCTACTCGACCAAAACCAGCCGTACCAGCCTGGCAGTGCAGGATCGAACGTCGTATCGATGGGACCAGGGTACTCATCGGCAAACTATACTGCTTCAGGGAGGGCAATACACGACCACCAGTGATGCGCTTTGTAAGGCGGGAATTCTCGGGGACTGGAATCAGCCCTCGAGAATACATGTCCCGTGTCACAGAGCGCATCGACTTCCTGAAGCAGAAAGTTTGTGCATGGGCGAGCCGTATTCGGCGGTATAAGCGGCGGGTCGATCGATACACGCAGAATCGCATGTTCCAGAGCGATGAGAGGCGGGTATATAGAGAACTTGGGAGCGACCTGAAAAAAGTGTGGCGGACGTGCGCCGCCCAGATGATGCCACCACGAGTACATTCTGGCGCAGCATCTGGTCGGTGCCCGTCTGTCACGCTGAGGCTGGCTGGATGCAGGATGTCGAGCGAGTGTGTGGAACTATACAAGAAATGGAAAAAGTCTTAATAACGCCATTAGACGTAGCCAAAGCAGTCCGCCCGTTGCCAAATTGGAAATCACCGGGACCGGACGGACTGCACAACTTTTGGCTAAAATGGCTGAGTAGTTCACACACTCGCCTGGCATCTCAATTCCAGTCATCCTTAGAGTCTGGGTCGCTACCGCAGTTTCTAACAACAGGCATTACCCACCTGCTCCATAAGTCAGGAAGTCCCGCGGAACCCAAGAATTATAGACCGATCACGTGTTTGTCGACGATCTATAAACTTCTAACATCCATTTTGAGAGTGAAAATAAATACGCACATTGAGAGTAACTCGATGAAGTCTTCCTCTCAAAATGGATGTAGGAACGGGTCCCGCGGTACTAAGGAGCTACTCCTCATTGACATGGCCATAAGCCAACAGGCCAACAGGTGGCCAACAGGTTCGTCGATCCCGCAAAGATCTGTCGACATGCTGGATAGATTATAAGAAGGCCTACGACTCGGTGCCACATACATGGCTCATAAAGGTGCTGGAGTTGTACAAGATAGATGCAACTCTACGCACCTTCCTTGAGTCGTGTATGGGGCAATGGAGGACGGTCCTTCGCTATCCAGGGTGTCGACAGATCCAGGGGAATGATGAACCTGTATGGATTAAACGGGGAATATTTCAGGGCGACAGTTTGAGTCCACTTTGGTTCTGCTTAGCCCTGAATCCTCTAAGCACACTGCTGGAGGATTCAGGTCTAGGCTATCGGTTGAGGAGAGGTGGTCAGGTCATATCTCACCTCCTCTACATGGACGACTTGAAACTCTTTGCCCCCAACAAATTGCGACTGGTGGAACTACTGAAGGTAACTGAAACTTTCAGTAACGCCATCAGGATGGAATTTGGTGTGGACAAATGTGCAGTCATGCATGTAAAGCGAGGCGAGATTATGGAATCCGAGGGGATTCAACTTTAGGATTCCATACAGCTTAGATCCCTCTCCTCAACCGAAAGCTATAAGTATTTGGGTATGTCGGAAGCGTTAGGCATCAATGTTGCTGACATGAAGCAATCGTTGAAGGAGCGCTTCTTTGGTCGCCTGAAGAAGGTATTAACTAGTCTTCTTTCAGGCGGAAACAAGGTGCGCGCTTTCAACGGTTGGGTCATGCCGGTTTTGATGTACTCTTTCGGCATACGCAAATGGACTCAGACCGAACTCGATGCCCTAGATAGAAGAGTCCGTACACTGCTGACCGCAAACCGGATGCATCACCCACGCTCATCGGTGATGAGACTGTACATCCCGCGGAAGTGCGGGGGTCGAGGCTTTTTAAATGCGAAGATCCTCCACAACCGGGAGGTATGCAGTCTCAGGGAATATTGTTTAAAAGCTGACGTGGGTATGCACCGTGATGTGGTCGCAGTGGACAAGGGGCTCACCCCACTCTCCATGGCTAAAGAGAACTGGCGCAAACCTGTAGTACTTACTACAGATGACCGCAAGGCGGTATGGCAAAGCAAGGAGCTTCACGGGCGCTTCTATCGGGCTCTTCATGAGCCCGGTGTAGATTTCCTAGCGTCCGTATCCTGGCTACGTTTTGGTGACCTTTTTGGGGAAACCGAAGGTTTCGTCTGTGCAATTATGGACGAAGTTATTTTGACGAATAACTACCGGAGACATATTATGAAGGACGGGACGGTTGACGTGTGTCGGGCATGCCACCGTCCGGGTGAGTCCATCAGACATATTATCTCTGGTTGTTCTCGTCTGGCTAACGGAGAGTACTTGCACAGGCATAACCAAGTGGCCAGGATTATTCACCAGCAACTTGCTTTGAAATACAAACTTGTGGAATCTGAGGTACTGTTATATCTTATAACACACGCGAATGCATATAAAATAATAGTGATGACCACGCTGTCCCTTACACGTGGAACATTCTTTGCTGTGTCAGCGTTTTCGCCACATCGGTACTTTTCTAGAGCCTAATGGCAGTGTGGATTTGGACGTCGTCGCGGATACATAATTTTACTGTATTTTCTCAAAATCAATTAAAATTCTATTTCAGTGTTTAATTAATTGTTTTTTTAAAAACCAATTTAAGCACCACCCCGTAACAGTGGTGTCAGAAGTGGGATACTCAGCAATCGTTGGCTGGTATCCCTTGTAAAATTCGCGGAGTGCGTCTTGACAAACTCTTTCAAACTCTCATTAACTCTTACAAAATCTTACAACCTCTATTTGTGTGCAAATCACGAACTCTGTGAAGTCTGAGGAACTGCGACAGTAAGTCTTACCACGTAAGCCTGCCATCCTCTGGCCTATCGACAACACGTGGCGTCGCGTGTTCGCGCCGCGTGACTTGACAACGTGGTCGAGCCTGTTCGTGCTTCTTACCTGACGGTGTTGTCGGGTCCGGCTGCCACCATCCTGTTCAACTGGGTATTTACCTGGTTCACCTGGTGCCGTCACTATCGGCTCCACTGCCATACACGTTGTCTGTGTGACACGTGTCCGTTGCTGCTCACCTTGCCGCCACCAACGAAGTCTAGCTGCTGTCCTGGTACCTGTTGGGCTGCGGGTGCAACATATCTGCTCTACTTGAAGTCTGCGATGTCCACACTCCTTCTTGCGGTGCTACTGTGAGTCGAACATTTAGTAATTTGTTATTGCTAATCTTTCCAAATAATACCTTTATTATTCGTTTTCCTTACAAATCCTTATTTTCTCGAACATCTTTTTGTTTTTGATTGTTAGCCAACTTACGACCAAAATGACTAAAGGTGAAATCTCGCCAAGCGAACAATATCCTATTAAAATTCTTTGCGATTTTATTGATATATACAATGGAGATCGTGAAACCTTGTCTGCATTTATAACTAATTGCCAAAACTCACTAAACTTAGCGTCCGAGAGTCAGAAAAAATTGCTCCTAAAATATATCTTATCCAAATTGCGCGGCAAAGCTCAAATAGCTTGCTCGAACAAGGTTTTCGATGACTTTGATTCGTTACAGTCATTCCTTCGCCAAAATTTTGGCGAAAGGAAACATTATAGTCATTTATTCTTCGAGTTGCAGTCTTGTAGGCAACAACAAAATGAGTCAGTATCACAATTCTCTTTGCGCTTAGAAACCTGTCTCACCGATATGCAAACCGAAATTCACAATTCCGAAACTACTAAGAAGGATTTGTCAGGTAGAATCGCAATGACGGAAGACCTAGCTCTCCACACTTTTATTTTTGGCCTACAATCTAATCTTAGTAATATGGTGCGGTGTAGAAACCCTAAAACTCTGAACGACGCTATTAACATCGCGATCGAGGAAGAAAAAATACAAAATTTCTCCCTAAAAATCTCCCCGAAAATCGCTAAAATTTGTAAGTTTTGTAATAAACCTGGTCACTTAGACAACGAGTGTCTGAAGAAAAACCGATCTCGGTCACAACCTCCAACTTCGTCTAACTTTCAAGCCCCTTCTACCTCTCGAGACCAACGAAATTATCAGACGAACCAATCAACAGACGTAGTCTGTAGATATTGCAAGAGGCCGGGACACGATATTTCTCAATGCTATAGGCGCAAATATAACAATTCTAAGAAAAATTATTCCCCGATTCAACATAACGTCACGGTTTTACCCGATCAAGTCGATTTGCTGGAAGAAACCGAAGAATGTGCTGACGATTTAAACTAAAGCGTCGGGTGTCGTTAGCGTGCCGCACTGCGCCCGACCGTATTCAAGGCACAACAAAATCTCACATTACAAACCCACAATTTCATTTAAATTATAATCAATCTAAATCTGTTAAATCAATTTCGGCCAATCGACCGGGTAGCCAGCCCCAAACCGAAGGCCATTCAAAATCTCGCGATGCCATGCGACAGGGTAGCCAGTCCCAAACCGAAGGCCGCTCAAAATCTCATAATGCCATGCGACAGGGTAGCCAGTCCCAAACCGAAGGCCATTCAAAATCTCGTGATGCCATACGACAGGGTAGCCAGCCCCAAACAGAAGGCATACACATTTCAAATAAATCTCAACATCTTCCGTCAGGAACCGCCGTCTCGTTGAGTCCTAATGTCCTACAAACCCAGGAGTCCATCACTCCAATTCATGAAATTAAATTTAGCAAAATCTCTCTACCTCACGTACTTCTTAATACTGGTTATTCAAGTAAACCTCTATGCTTTCTTATCGACACTGGAGCTACTGTTAGTATTGTCAAACTTCAAAATTTCAATTCTACGCCATCCTTATCTAACGACAAAATCAAACTCAAGGGTCTGAGTGAAGACGACTCGTGCTATGAAACTTTAGGATCTTTCACCATCGACTTCGAATATATTTTCCCTCCAAATTCTAAAATCACTTTCAATCACATTTTCCACGCCGTCAGTGATAAAGTACGGCTTAATTACGATGGCATTTTAGGTAATGATTTCCTACAAAAAAATGAGTGCGATGTTAAGTATTCTCAAAACTCATTGTTCATTCGGGGTCATCTTATACCGCTAAACTTTAGTAAACTTGTCTATACTATTCCGCCTCGCTCTGAGGCGATAGTTGAATGTTCTGTGTCAAATTCCTTAGAAGAGTTAAAGTCCATGAAAGAAGGTTTAGTTCTCGACCATATGTATGCCGAAGGCGTTTACTTGGCAAATTGTATTGTCTCGGTCAAGCCTAATAATCGCATTAATATCTCAATATTGAATACTACCGAGTCTAAAGTTGTATTTAAAGATTATTCTGTCCATTTGATTACCTTCGAGAATGTATCGCTGCCCTCTCAATCGTCTAATCACAAAAGTCTTCAGTTTATTAATAATCTTGATAATGTGTCTTTAGATAGGTCACAACAAGTACTAGATCTTATCCGAACAGAACATCTAAACCCCGAGGAAACAAGAGTCCTCTTAGAGTGTTGCTCTAATTATACAGACATCTTTTACCTTGAGGGCGAGCCCTTAACTTGTACTAATGCTATTGAACATTCAATCAGTACTGGTGACGCTGCCCCAATTCATGCGAAATCTTATCGCTTCCCCGAGTGTCACAAAAGCGAAGTCGAAAGTCAAATAAAGAAAATGCTCGATCAAAACATCATTCGTCCTTCAAAATCACCATGGAGCGCCCCTATTTGGGTAGTGCCCAAAAAAGTAGACTCATCGGGTAAGCAAAAGTGGAGGATAGTCATCGACTATAGGAAACTCAACGATGTGACTGTTACCGAAGTTTACCCTATTCCTTTAATTACGGATATTCTAGATCAATTAGGTCATTCGAAATATTTTACTACGCT
Source organism: Fissipunctia ypsillon (assembly GCA_947568875.1). NCBI lineage: Eukaryota > Metazoa > Arthropoda > Insecta > Lepidoptera > Noctuidae > Fissipunctia > Fissipunctia ypsillon. Next base: position 1,116,702 of record OX387662.1, read on the forward strand.
CGACCTTGTAAGCAGTTTTCACCAATTAAATTTGAATCCTAAGGACGCGCCTAAGACTGGTTTTACGGTAGTAGGAAACGAAATCTCCGGGCATTACGAGTTTACAAGAATGCCTTTCGGACTAAAAAACGCCCCTGCTACATTCCAAAAACTCATGAATACTGTCCTATCTGGTCTTCAAGGTCTTCACTGTTACATTTATCTAGATGATTGTATTATTTATAGCCAAAATCTTAAATCTCACATAGAAAAGTTACAATTAGTCTTTGACAGATTCCGTCAATTTAATTTAAAATTACAACCCGCAAAGTGCGAGTTTTTACGACACGAAGTCGCGTATCTAGGACACATAATCACCGACAAAGGTGTCTATCCTAATCCGGATAAAATCAAGGCCGTCACTCAGTTCCCAACTCCTAAATGTCCTAAAGACATCAAGTCTTTCCTGGGTTTAGTCGGCTACTATAGACGATTCATTGAAAATTTCTCTAAACTGTCCAAACCCTTAACTTCCCTTTTAAAAAAGGACGCCTCATTTAATTGGTCAGGAGAACAAGAACACGCTTTTACTATTCTAAAACAAAAACTAACTACAGCGCCTCTTTTACAATATCCCGATTTCAGTCAACCTTTTGTGTTGACAACTGATGCCTCCAACCACGCTGTAGGTGCAATACTATCGCAGGGCGAAATAGGGAAGGACAAACCTATCGCATATGCGTCACGGACGCTGAATAAAGCCGAGGGCAACTACTCCACCACCGAAAAAGAATTGTTAGCCATTATATTCGGCGTACAAACTTTCCGTCCCTATCTTTTCGGCTATAAGTTTAAAATCGTCACCGACCATAAACCTTTAGTTTGGCTATTTAATGTTAAGGATCCAGGCTCTAAATTAATTCGCTGGCGTTTAAAATTAGAGGAATATAACTACGAGATAGTGCATAAACAGGGAAAATTAAACTGCAACGCCGACGCTCTATCGCGTTTCCCACCAGAAGATATTATCGACTCAAATCGTCTCGTATGCGCCATCGATGATAGTAACTCTCCAAATCCTTCAAATTCACCCTATGACTGTCCTTCGCCATCTACAGCAGATACTTATGAAAAATACCTAAAACTTATTAAACAGCCGAGTTTTAGTTTCGATACGGTCATTCAAGAACTCAAAGAATCCCTACTCAAGGCCAAGTGCAAATTAATCGTCTATCCTACATCAATCGATTTAGATGATTCTGTGCCTTATTGCAAAGAAATTATAGAATTATCTACAAGTCAACCTAACATTCGTGACATAGAACGCGAACTTTTCACCTTTTACAACACATCAAATGACAATCATTTGTTTACTCATTTATTCGTGCGAGTCCATCATTATGACGAAATGTCGTATAAAGACATCTTTAAGCTATTAGTCGAATACAGAGATATGGTAAAATTTTGGTACATGGAAGAGAAAGAAATTGCTATATCCGATTTTTCTGATCCGTTCACAAAACTTTCTTATACAAAGATCTACAATATCATAGCTTACGTTTTCCACAATACTGGTATTAAAGTCAATATCTATAAAAATTCAATCTTATTTCCGACACCTGAAGAGGTCAAACAAATACTTCGCGACAATCACGATCTGCCTTCCGCCGGTCACCCCGGCATCACACGAATGTTAGAAAGAATAAAATCTATGTATTGGTGGAAAAACATGCGGCAAGATATTGAAGATTATGTAAAAAATTGCAAATCTTGCCAGATTAACAAACCTTTACGTCAAACCAACCGCGCTCCTATGATTATAAGTTCCACCGCAACAAAACCTACTGAAAAAATATTTTTGGATATAGTAGGTCCCCTTCCAGAAACTTACGAATTTAAATACAAATTCATTCTTACTATACAGGATGACCTCACTAAATATTCACAAGCTTATCCATTACAGACGTGTTCAGCAGACGAGACTGCTAAAAAGTTAGTCCATTTTATTTCTCATCTCGGTATTCCCAAAATGATCGTCACCGATCAAGGCACTAATTTCAATTCTGAAGTTCTAAAACAACTTAGCAAATTATTTGGCATTAAACATATTCTAGCAGCACCTTATCACCCACAAACCTGTGGCGCATTGGAAAGGAGCCACTCTACTTTAAAAGAATATTTGAGACCGTTTGTCAATGAAAATGCACATACATGGGACTTGTACCTAAACACAGCCATGTTTTCATACAATTCTAACGTTCATTCAACCACTAACTACTCTCCATTCGAATTACTACTTGGTTTTAAACCATATATTCCCAAATCCATCGACACGTTAGAAAATAACACCTACACGGATTATGTCAGAGTATTGAATCATAGGTTGTATTATAGTAGACAGAAAGCACTACAAAACATTCAAAATTCTAAGGAGAGGTCTAAACGTTATTACGATTCCCACGTTAAACCTATTACTTACAATGTCGGTGACTCAGTGTATCTCAAGTGTCACCACAAGCAAAACAAAGCTCTGTCTCCAGTTTGGAAAGGTCCATATAAAATCATTAAAGTCAACGGAAATCATACCGTGACTCTCCTCATGAACCGTAAACATGTACGTCATCACTATGACGAAATTAAGTTGGCGTCTGACATTGCAATAACTTGATCTATTCCAGGCACCTTGCTGCGGAATGTAAGTGTCATCAAGTCGTCACGCCGATAACAAGCAGTTCCGGTTTATACTTTGATAAAATGATCAACGTGAAGTTTACCAATGATGATTGGAATGTAGTTACGTATTTAGATATTAGTAAAATACAATCGCACTTAGATATAGTCGAATCTCTGTTTGCTAGAATTAACTCTTATTGTAAAAATTATAGTTCATCCAAAATTCAAGTAGACTGCTTAAACGCGTTATCAGCTCTGCAAAGCCAACACGATAACAATATTAAAAAATATTCGTCAGTATCTTACATCGTAACGAATAAACGGTCCAAACGCGGCTTGATCGATGCCGGTGGATCTCTTTTGAAAACCTTTTTCGGCACATTAAATTCAGAAGATGCCATCAAATTTTCAAACGCTATAGACCAAGTACAGACGGATGAAAAACAATTGGCACATTTGATGAGAGACAATATTCACGTAATCAAATCAACTATTACAACGTTTAATAATTCAATGTCTAAATTGAATGAAAATGAAAAACGGCTTAATAAAAACCTTGAAATAGTTGATCAAGCTTTTCAGCAACTAACTAATTCTAACGATAAGCTGGATATTAAATCTAATATAAATGCACTCCTTAACGCTATTGAAAGTATCATTATTTCCTTGTCGTTCGACATTGAGGATATCAATAATGCGATTTTATTTAGTAAAATAAATATTTTACATCCAACTGTACTTAGTCCATATCAACTTTATAACGAACTCGAACAAAATATGAATAATATGCCAAGGTATTACGAACTCCCTGTATCTTTGTCATTACAAAATATTCACGATCTTATTGATATTTCGAAACTTATATCTTATTTTCATAATAACAAAATAATTGTCGTCATTAAAATCCCACTCGTCCTACCTCAAACATACAACTTATACCATATTATTCCAATGCCTGTTCCTTATAACGTTGCGCAACCAGATACCTTCGCGCTTATCGCTCCTAGCCGTCCTTACATTGCAATAACAATCGACCATATGTTTTACTCACCGTTGCATAGTATAGACCAGTGCAAAGTGATAAGTGAAAAGTTTTACATATGTGAATTAGAAAATGTGTATTCAAGTGTTGTGAATCCGATCTGTGAAACTATTCTAATTACGGAATTAGTCAGTAAGCCACCTAACTCTTGTGAGATTAAATTGTTAAAAGGCTCTATTCAAGTGTTTCATAAAATTAGCAATAATAGATGGATATTTGTTCTATCTGAGCCAGGCAAATGCCATGTATCTTGTGAAAATGACGGCAGTAGCTTTGATGAAACTTTATTTGGTACAGGAATATTGTCTTTAACTAAAACCTGCAAAGCCTTCTATAAAACTTTACAATTTGTGCCGTCATCAAATGTTTTCGTTAATATAAGCTCACATGTTGTTTCTAATTTCAACCTAGTTGAAGATGACTGTTGTGAAAAGAATAGGGTCAACAATTCACTTTCACGTTTACCATACCTTAAATTAAATAATGTCAATAACTTAGACTCTTTATTACAAGCTAGTATGCATCTAAACTCATTTGAACAAGAATTAAATAACATTGATGACCCGAGCCATTTCCAAAAGTACGGAGTTCATTATATGTCTTTAAGTTACACATTTTTTATTATATTCTTATTATACCTATTATACAGAGGTCGAAAATTAATATGCTCAAATTCAAAAGCTCCGTGCTGCATACAGATATTTAATCAATGTAATAACACCAAGAAAGTGAAGAATCACAGTCATCCTCAACAAGCTATTGAACTATCTGTGTTTGAAGAAGCTGTTGAGCCTGATCTGTCAACATCAAGGCCAACATCATTGAAAAGAAACATTTTGGTTTCAAAACAAAACTAATCTCGTTACTAAATCTCTTTATGCTTGACTAAAATATTATTATAATGCACTTAGTTTATGTAACAATTTGTAAATCTACAATGACGTTCAAATCCTATCCACTTCTGATATTGAATTTCGCATCATTCATCTCAGATGCTCCATTTTATTCGGGGGGCTGTTATATCTTATAACACACGCGAATGCATATAAAATAATAGTGATGACCACGCTGTCCCTTACACGTGGAACATTCTTTGCTGTGTCAGCGTTTTCGCCACATCGGTACTTTTCTAGAGCCTAATGGCAGTGTGGATTTGGACGTCGTCGCGGATACATAATTTTACTGTATTTTCTCAAAATCAATTAAAATTCTATTTCAGTGTTTAATTAATTGTTTTTTTAAAAACCAATTTAAGCACCACCCCGTAACAGTACCGTATTACAAGTATGTGCCCGACCCAGTTCTCGAAAATGACCTTGTCACGTTGTACTGGGATCGGTCTATCATCACTGACAGGACTATTGTCGCCAATAAGCCTGATATAGTGGTGATAGATCGATTAGCGCGCCGCGCAATGATAATCGATGTTACCATCCCACATGACGAGAACCTCGTGAAAGCTGAGAAAGAGAAACAAATAAAATATCTCGACTTAGCGCACGAGGTTGTTGACATGTGGAATGTGAGCTCGGCTGCCATTGTGCCGATTGTCGTAACGGCCAATGGCCTGATGGCTGACAGCCTCGACCAATATCTCTCGAGGCTCTCGTTAGGCGGCTGGATCAAGGGCCGGATTCAGAAGGCAGTTCTTCTTGATACGGCTCGCATTGTGAGGAGGTTCCTGTCTCTGCAGCCCTAACCACCGGTAGCTTGGACCCTGCTCCTGATACCGGTGGAACTCTATTTTTTATATTTTTAAATGTTTTTTTATATCTTTTTATTTTAAGAAATATTTAAAAATGTAAATAATAAGATAGAAAAATTAATAAACGAAATAATAATAATAATAATATAATAATATCCCCATCGCCGTATCTCTACGTTGACGTCGTGGTGGGGCTTGCGCGCTTCGAACTCTAGGTCTGTGCCGGTAGAGGTTACTTTGCCGGAACAGGTCTAGGGTGAGGAGCCAGACCAAGAGAGATACAGAACCCCGCAGGGCAGCATGTGGCGAGCTGCTGGGCAGTAGCGACCCCACGTACCCTATCTCCCGGGAGAAGTCATGTTCCTCATCTCTGGCTTGCCTTTATTGGCCGGCTGGAGTGAACACTGACGAGAACTGACCTCCCACCTCATTCTTGCCTTTATTGGCTGGCTTGAGTAGAGATTCGCAAGAGCAAACGTGCTCGGAGGAAGGAAGTAGTCCAGTAAGATGCTGGTAGGGATCTTGACCGTACTTCCGGGATTGTCCTGATAGCCGTGGAATACCTCTCCACCCCCTCTCCTCCTCCTCCTAAGCACCTCAAGACATGTTGCCCCCTTGTCGCTACGACACTATGTGCTAGCGACCATTTCCGGGGGCCCATTGTTGAGTGTGCAAGTCACCCCCTGCCATTTTATCCGTGTATTGTATTTATCACACATTGCATTGGTCAGGCAGGGGCCATAGTCCTTCCATAGTTTTAGATAACCAGTCCACTTTAGCCATCCAAACCCATAGCCCAATTTTTTTTTGTCTCCATATTCTGCAATAGTCCTACACCATCCGGGAGTTATCCTTGGGTGCACTTGCATAGTACGCACAGGGATAATCGTCGGTTAGTGCCTCATTTCCATTGAAAGCGTCTAACGGGCCTCTGCGAGTTGGCTTCGGCCCCTCATATGCCTTCTAAAGGTCCGGGACCCTGGGGTCCCGAGAAATATCAAAAAAAAAAAAAAATAATAATATATTTATTCAAGTTATAAAGTAAAACAGAAAATACAATTTTGCTTAAATCTATGTCAAGTTCAATAGTGTTATTTGCCTGAACTAGGACATCCTGTGTTTCAGGCGAGAGGAGGTAAAAATATTGAGATATAATCACTGTAATTTTACAAAATAAAATAGTCATCTAATAGGTATGTAAGTAAGGTGTAAAAACTTACTTTCTAAAATCTTATCATACTAACTTATCGAACTAATTAAAAATAAATAGTACGCTAAACACTCTTTATTTCAATACTACTAACAACTTCTCTGTATCTTCATAGGACAAACTTTGAAGAGCTATCTTGAGAGTTTTCTTGCAATTTGCATAATTTAGGGAATAAATAATAATGTGTTGAGCTGAAGATTTTTGCGTTTGGACCCTGACTGTTGGCCGTAACTTCGATAAAATTAGTGGTAAACACGGTGTATGATAATATCTATTTCGATACAATTGAATAATGCGCTACTGTTGAGCATGAGGTCCTGGCTTCGATTCCCAGGTCGGGCAGTGTTGTTGTTTTTCTATATGGAATTTTTTATTACATGGTACTTAAACATAACTGGCAAAATGTGGGTGTAGTATAGGCACACCTCTGCCTAACCCTTCGGGGATTACAGGCGTGATGTTTATGTTATGTGTGAAAATTGACACATAATAATCACAGACAAATAAAATACATATTGCAGCTGGCAGCTATTTCTTCCAAGAATACAAACATCAAAAATAGACCACCCCGACATCTCCGCTTCCGCTGAGTTGACACTATAACAGTACAAGAAAACCCTTCCAGCGCCATTCTGCTCCAAAGTGTCACTCGCTATTGAAATGAAGAAAGAAATATGTCGCAGTCAGTAATCCTTACCGAGCCCGCGGCTAGGTGTGCGCCGACCCCAATCCCTGCGTTATTTAACACTTGGTATTGGAGCCAACATTGGCAATAGAACAATTTCTATTGATCGCAAGGCGAATGAATTCATCTTCGCGTTCGCCAATATCGTCTCGCTTGCTCTTTCTGTGGGATATTTCGCCTACTTTTGTTCTCTTTAGGATCGTCTCTTTCCAGATTCTATCCTTCAGGGAGATGAAAGCATAACCGTTTCATAGCTCGCTGAACGACTTCGATTTGAATAAACAAACCTAATTATTTTATTTATTTTAGTTTTCTTTCTATTTCTGGACCAGCCGTACCGTGACGTCTCGGCTTCGTAAGGCCGTTTGTCCACTGTCACGTCAGCGGGCCTTCAACGAGAACGAGATGACGGCGCCGAAGTAGCGATACATAGGTACATTTACTATGGCTGCCTGTCCACCGCACGCCGTCACCGGGACGTCACGTTCGGTTCGAATAATCTCGTTTATCGTTGACTTCCCGTTGACGTTGTGCGGTGGACAAACAGTGTAAAGCTACTGCGGTTCCCTACAAGAGCGGTGGCCGCCCACATAGCACCTGGTCTGCAATTTACCGGCGAATGACGTCACTGAAACTTTGTTTATGAAAGTAAGTCGGTGTTTTTTCCTAGAGAGCGTTTTTAAAAAACGCTCTCTAGGAAAGTCAAACCCCGCTGCCATCATTTTCATGACAGCCGTCACTGCGGCCGTTATGTGCCGGGCAGCGCTCTTCTAGGACACCGCACCGAAACGTCATAACAGGCAGGACGCACTGATTCTAGACCAATGCTTAGTCATTCCGCTCTGTGGATCATCCAGCCGATCTATTCTGTAAACATCACAGCGTGAGCACTTAGGTGAAGTGAGTTTGAAGTGAGCTCAATCCCTAGTAGAGTAAGGTGGGATGACAGTTCACATCACGCTCACTTCACCTAAATTTTCACGGTGGGATCTTTACAGAATAGCACCACAGGTTACACAAGTGAAGGTACGTGAATCAAATGAACTGCTGTTAAACTTCACAGACATCAAAATTATCAACCAAAACAAATGCAGCATTGGACACAAAACATTCACCAACACGCCAACACGCCGTACCAAGTCCCTAGTCCGTATGAGTGATACATTTCATATGACCGCGTCCGCTCCGTTATGTGCCATTTACCCAATTGTGCTCGTAAAAGAGGGTACGTTTTTAACAATAAAGAACGTTGTGTGTATCTGCGGCGGTCTGAAAAATGTATGTTTGCCACTGATATGAATAAAGTTAGAGGATAGGGATTTTTTGTGTCATTTAACTGTTGTAACTTCTTGTTAGTGAATTTAAATTATGATGTTTCAACATTAGAAGCAAAAGTCGAGGTGAAGAAATTCATCTGGGGAAGCTACTCATCGTCTGACTGCCTTTTCATACCTATGTTGGGGTCGGCTTCCAGTCTAACCGGATGCGACTGAATACCAGTATTTTACATGGAGCGCCTGCCTGCCTATCTGACCTCCACAACCCAGTTACTGGGTAATTATGATACTCCTTGGTAAGACCTGTTGTCAGACTCGGGCTTCTGACGACCCGTGCGACTGTTATTACTTAGCCACGAGCCCCTCATCTGAGGAAGCTGCTGTTACCATATTATTCCTGCTACCAAGCATTCTTGTGTTATAGCTGGAATGTGGAAGTTATACTTGATATTCCAAGCACATAGAATCAGAGCGGCCATTCCCGTATTTTAAAGAACGTTCTCATCTAATCTCAGCTCAATCTGTCAAAATCTATTTAAAATCGAAGGTTGAAAATATAGGTACCTTATTGTTGTCAAGTTACTGACATTTATTGTCGTTAAGATGAGATTGCGACTAGATTTTAAAGTTTTTTTTTTAATAATTACGGGAATTGGCCTTCAGGAGCTAGACCACCACCTCTTAAGCAGTATTATTGTAATCTTACACTGAAGTAACATTAAAATAATACTGCTTTAAGAGGTGGTGGTTGGCCCCCCCGGTATCATTTAAAACTAATAGCTAAATAAAAACAAAGAAGATTGTCGAAATAGTAAGGTTTTTGTGGATTTCCGTTACTATACAATCTCTATACAATAAAAATAAAATCATTAATCACAAGTCTAAGTATCAATAACCCAACAACAAACATTGTCCCACTAAACCACGCTCCATCAACTAGATCGTTCCAACTCGTAGAATAAGTACCCGGTACCGAAAGTACCATAGACATCCTATAATGAGTCACTAAACGTACCACACAATAAACTACCCACCTCTATGTATACACAATAACCTTTTCTGAGATCGATAGTCCAACCTTTAACTAAATGTTTGTAAAGACAACTTATTGATGACTGGCTCAAATAATATGATATCTAAATGATAAACTCTGCTTCTACCTCGTCGGTCTAGTGGTCGCAAGCGCTACTGCCGAGGTCCTGGTGTTGTTGTTATGGATCCTGCTGTTTTTGGGTTTTCCTATCTGGAATTTCTCAGTAGCAGCCCGGAGTCTGGATGTGTGCCCGGTTGATGGCAAAAGGCTCGCTCGCTATGTAATAACATGGGACTTAAACATAACTGGCGAAATATGAGTGAGATTGGGTACACCTATAGAGTGAACCGGCTTCTTCTGGGCACGCTTGCTTCATCATAGACCTCATCCATCGCTTTCCATCAGGCGTGATCGAGGTCAAGAGCAGGCCCAACCATCAATAAAAATTAAAAAAGACTGACTACCGACGCCGACTTTCTCATGCTGCCTGAGGTATGGAGGGTGCTGTGGAGTTCCCTCCATGGTCTGACTTCAGCAAGTGTGGCAAAGCTTCGTGGATTGAGTCCCTCGCGTGATATTTAAAGAACGAGAGGTGATACATGGTACATTACAGACTATCGCCCATTGTGTTACCCTGTGTACAATTTATATAGGGTGTCTCAGTAAGAGTGCACTTTTTAAAATTGGAATTTTTTTTCATGCAAGTGGCAACTCTGAAATTTGACAGCTGTCACCTCTGTTTATTCCGATTATTAAAAATGGAGCGCTTTTCGAAAGAACAACGCGTTATAATTGTGAAAACTCATTACAAAAATGGGGAAAGTTATAATAACGGAATAAGTCCGTTATGATAACGGACTTCTTGTGGCCTCAACTGGACGGCATGAATCTGGACAACGTGTGGTTTCAGCAGGACGACGCAACCTGCCACACCGCGCATGAAACAATCGACTTATTGCAGCAACGATTTCCAGAACACATTATCTCACGAAATTCTGATGTCAACTGGCCACCAAGATCGTGCGATTTTTTTCTTTGGGGTTTTGTGAAATCTCGGGTTTATGCGAATAAACCCGAAACAATTCCTGAGCTCAAATCGGAAATCCAACGCGTCATCGGTGAGATACAGCCACATCTCTGTGCAAAAGTCATGGAAAATTTCATGAAAAGAGTAATGGCCTATCATCGGAGCCGTGGGGGTCATTTGCCGGATATTTTATTCCATACATAATTGGAACATGTCTTCTTTACAATACAATAAAAATATCACAACTCTGTCATAAAATACTTGTTTTTATTTTAAAATTAAAAAGTGCACTCTTACTGAAACACTATTACATTCACACCTGTTATTTATATGTACCCATGGTGTACATAATAAAGAGTATTCTATCTATTATATACTTAGTATAGCTACTTCTTTAGAGTCGCCGCGCTGAATGCGCGAAGTTCCTTAAGCTAGGGAACTAGTCAGCAGTATCCGAACAGAAACTATCTCAACATTATTTAAGAACTACTTAAACTCATCGCAAGTGTCGGGGGAAGTCCGTAATTTTTATACCAAGTAGTTAGTACTTCCGACTGTACGGTTTTAATGTATTTAAAAAAGCTCTTTTAAAGTTATGACCACTTTGAAATGATGGAGGGAACCCATTAGATGGCTACCCATTACACTCATTAGATGGCTACCCAATAGATGGCTAACCATTACATGGCTACCCATTAGATGGCTACCCATTACACCCATTAGATGGCTACCCAATAGATGGCTAACCATTACATGGCTACCCATTAGATGGCTACCCATTACACCCATTAGATGGCTACCCAATAGATGGCTAACCATTACATGGCTACCCATTAGATGGCTACCCATTAGGTGGCTACCCAATAGATGGCTAACCATTACATGGCTACCCATTAGGTGGCTACCCAATAGATGGCTAACCATTACATGGCTACCCATTAGATGGCTACCCAATAGATGGCTAACCATTACATGGCTACCCATTAGATGGCTACCCAATAGATGGCTAACCATTACATGGCTACCCATTACATGGCTACCCAATAGATGGCTACCATAGCACTTATAAATCCCGATAGTTTCTTTTTCTACCTCCATCCCTTGTTTCGCCAGGATATTAACGAGAATGGCTGATAATAACAAAGAAGTGGAATTATATTCTTCCGACCGCCGAGCTGGTTCTAGGGCAGCTTCACAGCTTTTTGTTACGAAAGGAGTTTTGTTTTTAAGCACCACGAATCAGTATGCTATGAGAATTATAAACCACCGTTAAAATAAGCGGTCCAACAGAACATTCCAAGAATTGTTGGCAAGAACGCAATGTACCTATTTAAAACGCTAAGCAGATGAATTGGTGATTGCAGGCGAAGTTCTCATACAAGAATAAACCAATCTTCAGCCTTTCTAACACTAAATAAATAAACCAATCCCGTATAACTCTTATGACAGACATAAAACTTCCGTAAACCACAACTACAAGAAATAAAAATTTGGTCTTCGAAGACACTAAAAGTCTACAGAAACATCGGTCTTTCAAGAAAAATCTGCCAAACTCGAAAACGAGTGAACAAGACCTGGAAATAAAATAAATAGCCAGCCATTCTCATAATGGTGAAAGTTTTTAACCGACCAAAACGTATGGCAGTGCGGCGGAGTAATCGCCAAGTTCCTCCACTAACCTCTTTAATTTGTGCGAGCAATTCTACTGAGCGCCAAAGTTTATAGCACACCCTCTTGTAGTCGGGCCATAAAACTAGCGATAGTCGAAACATTGACGATAGAGTTTTTTATTTAAACTAGCGACACGCCCTTTCTGCGCACGGGTGCAATGGTGTAATGTCAAACATCGGGATTTTTGTGCCAAGTTAAATAATATTGCTTTATACACATGAACCTTCCGGGATAAATACTCTAATTGATGGTGAAAACCGCATCAAAATCCATTGTGTAGTTTAAAAGATCTCAGTAGTCACACAGACAGACACGTAAAGCGACTTTGTTTTATACTATGTATATAGAAGATATAAAACGTGTTTTTATACACGTCGTCTTGTTGGGCCGGCTGCGGTTTTGGTTTATTTGGACATAAATGGGGTGGCAAATAAAATTGTTGTAAAATCCGGCCAAAATGCTGAATTATATTAGGGTGAAAGGTTTATTTAAAGTGTTAAATGAAGGGTAAATATGTCGAGGTCAAAAGAAATATCCAGTCTCGAGACTTCTAAAACTGGCCTTTTATTAGGGCTTTGAGTTATTTAACTCTCTTTAATTGGTCACGCGATTATGTCTCAACTCGAAACAAAAGTTTTTATCTACACAGATTGAAGAGCTTGTCCTAATCCCGTCATCGTTTCACACTCGTCACTTAAAGCGTGACCGTGACCGTGACCGTGGCCTCCGCCTCTCAACACACACGCCTTACAGCTCGCTCCCGCTTGTCTTATGGCCCCAAACGAACTAATGCATTCAAGTGCACCTCACGCTAGCAAAAAGCGTGGAACATAAAGTTTGCACTACACCATACTGACGTACGAACGGTTCCGTACTCGTGTTAATACGAGCGCGAGTAGGCACGAGTCACGACGTCATGTCGGAGAAACTCGTCAGTCGCGACGTTACCTCGCTTAGTTCAGTTACATGTCGCTTTGAGGCTGTTGACTTTCAGCTAAGTACTTAGATTATTGTGTAAAGAGAAGTTTTTTAGATTTGAGGTAAAACTATTTTCAATTTGTGTTTTAGTAAGTAGAGTTCAAAATAATGTTGCTTTGGTAGTTACTGTAGTGGTAAGTTCATTTGCTAGATTTTGCTTTTTGGAATAGAATTTATAAAAGTTGGTCCTTTGAACCGTATTAGGGAACACACTCTTCTAGTCTACCAACACACCAATAATGATGAGTAACTAGACAGAAACTAGTTGGCATAGTTAAAATAATGTGAAACTGTCTTATAAAAATATACCTACTTAGTTTGTTAAAAGTTTTATTCTTATACCTTAAAGAGTCAAAGCTAACGTAAACGGCAAAGGCGTGAACCCAACATAAAGAGCTCTTAAATACCAAGCACTCATAATAACTGAATAATTAAAAATCTCAACACGCGTTAAAAATATTAATAACACAAAAATAAACTCCCTTCCCTTACATGCCTGCACGCTTTCATACGTTGTAAGAAAAAACCGTACAAAAAGACCATTCATACGGTTTCACGTGCCACTGAATCCTGTCGAGGAGTGCTCAGCAGAACGAAGGCACTGCATTCTTAAGCACCTAATATTAGTAAGTGGTGGAAGAACCAAGAACTGCGGGTTTTTTTTTTCTTAAAAATGCAAGTGTTTGTAAGTTCCGGTGCGTGCGAGACGTTCTTGGACGAATCTCGGTGTTGTTACACGTATCTTGGGTGTTTCATTTTGTTGAGAGATTTTCTTGGGATGTTTTTGATTTAATTCATTTGTCGTCTTTAACAAAGCGCACGTTTGTTTCCTATAAAGCGAAAAAAGAAATTGTAACATTGATTTTCTGTTTATGATGAATAATTGGAATCGAAACATCGCTAAATATTGAACAAGTCGTACATATTATCTTATCGAACCTGAAGGCCAACTCCCGTAATTAAAAACGTTCAGAATCTATTCGCAATTTTATCTCAGCCGCAATCAATGTCAAGAACTTGTCAAAAATGTATGAAAATTAGAGGTATTTTTGACAGATTGCGAATGAGATTAGAAAGCGAACGTTCTTAAAAATACAGGAATTGCCGCTCTGATATATATTATTATTATTATTTTTTATTTTATTTGAGATAGGTTTGCTCTTGACTCTAGTCTAGGTCAGAGATGACAGAGACAAAGTCGACGATGGAGCGAGCTTACCCAGAAGAAGCCTGTTCACTCTCACTTTGAAGAGATCGGGGTTGTATGCGTTCGGAAACACAGACGCAGGCAGAGAGTTCCACTCCTTTGCTCTGCGCATCACAAAAGACATTTGGAAACGCTTAGTGCGAATTGGTGGGATAGCAACTAGGTAGGGATGGTAACTGGGGCCGCAGCTGCATCTATCGTGACAAAGCAATGCGTGCCGAAAATGTTATCGCGGTAATGCGGTAGTCATATTAACGGCTTCATAATTTTAACGAATTACCGTGCAATAATCCTCAATAATTTTTAGGATCCTATATTCTTAGGTTCAGCTTCAAAGTTTTGTATAAATTCCAACTTTATGTCGTTGCTCCACTTCATTATTGCTACAGAGCGTCTGCGCAGTCCGGAAACAACAGACGAAATGAACAACGCTAGTCGCACGACGCGCCACGCTAAACAGCGCGCTAACCCTTTGACGTACCGCCAGCCGGGCGAGAAGTGCTACGCAGCCCGAACTATCGCGACGATAGCCGATAATGGTCGGTCACATCTGCGTGTATCGTATCACTGTGCGAAGCTTCGTCACGACAGACGCAGGTGCGGCCCCAGCATTAGAATTATTGACAAAAAAAAAACTTGTAACAACATAGCAAATAAGTCTTTATTAAGTGTAACATATAATTATGTATCGTATACTAGTCTATGTACATATATACAGGGCGCCGTCATCTCTTGCAGCGCCCGAGACGCTTCACGACGCGCTTGAGCCCCGCGAAGTAGTGCATCACTTGCTCCTGTAACAAACGTTATATTTTTTAATTATTTTTATTGGTTACCAAAAGCTAAAAAATAATAAGTAGTGGTTACAGAACCTATAACTTAAGAACCAAGCATAAGGCAGATATTTGTAACGCAAGACGTGTCCGGTATTATTGTGGTCTAAGAGGTGACACAACGTTTAGAAGCCGATGCAGCATCCATATTTTGGCAGTGTATGTTTTGTAGTGTTAAATATTTTTGAAGTGAAGACTTTTTTAACCGCGTTGAGCGCTTTTTGGTAGGGGTAAATCTTACGGGTTCGCGACATGCGACATGCTCGCGTTAGCGACATGCTAATGTGACGGTTGCGCCAGGCTGGCGACGCGCAGCGGCCTGTTACCTACATGCTAATATTTTAAGTTTCCACTTCCGTCGTCAGTCCCCATGACTGCTTATCTTTTTCTGTTAAGTATTTTCTGGTGAACAATAAATAGTTTCGGTGTTCCTTCGAAGTCACATATTTGTGATACCACAAATATCTTGGACGTGTATGACATCCACAAATTATGACAGAAGTTTATTATTTGCCGTCATCTCGACTGGAATCTGATATTATTGCCGAACTGTCTATAGTGATACATTTATGCTCGTGACTGTATCTTAAAAACCAGCAAAATAATAAATAATATATCCAAGGAAATGCATCTGTCAAAAATTGCCACCTAAATAATGTCCCCCTCAAAACTAGCGGCCAATTTCACAGATAGGCCGTACAAAAAAAAAAAAACAAACACGACCGAATTCCAATTTCAATAAAAAACAAAGCGTATGATACACGTGTCAGGCTGCAAGTTATTCACGCCAGTCGCAAAGCTAAACATTTTTGACAAATCGCGACATACCTCACATATGTGACATACCGCGACTAAATTCCTCTATTTCTAGAATTTCTCTGTTTTCCTGACATTTGTTGCGACAACTGTGAGAGAATTATCTCTTGAAGAGAATTAGTGGCGGAAATTAATGTAATATTCTGTGCAGTGTTTAGGATTGCAGATGACACTCATATGCTGGCTGCGTTTTGTGATATGCCTAATTAAATTGTTATGATGAGAAGACAGACTGGATACGGAGTACGGAAAACAGAGTATTATGGCGCAACTTGAGAGAAGCTTCTTTCCTGCTGTGGCTGAGATGACATGTGATGAGAAATAAGTTTCGGATCTGAGGATCAAAATGTGTTTCTTCAAGTACCCAACCTGCATCAAAATATTTTTTTTCTTTTACTTAAGCATTTATCTAAATTGAAAGATTTATTCTCATGTTGTTACTTGATCAAAGAAGTGAATGTTGAAATTACTAGAAGCATCTATTGAAACACCTATGACGCCAACAATAATGAATAGACAAAAGCAAACAAAACTTCAGTTTTCCTTGGCTCTTATAGGCAGTAATCATAACCTTTACCCAAATACACTCAGCGGCAGTACATCTGGCCCACGCGAATGTGTGAACAAGATAAATCTGTTCTATGGGATCCTTCCATTGCTAATAGCTCAAAACGGAAATGAATACAAACCTGCATGAGATTGAAGCACATGGCCACGAGCGCCATGCCCAGCATCAGGTACATGGAGCACACGATGAAGGACGGCTCTATCTGCGGCGTGTACACGCGCTCGCCCGGCACGAAGTCGCCGAAGCCAATACTGGAAGGGTACAGATAATAAAAATAAGTAAGGCTTGTACTGCAAGGGTTGGGTCGATGTGGCTCTGGAAAAGGCTGCCTGGAAGGATTTGGAGAGGCCTTAGCTCAGCAGTGGGACAATGCAGGTTAAATTAAAAAAAAAGGCTTAAGCTAAAACGTGCAACATAATAAACAAATCTATTAATGTGATTTGATATAATTATATAACATTTGTATAAATGGTTAAATTGTACATAATGGTTTTCCAATGGCAGTCCTATCGCTAAAAGCAATATTTTAAAGACAACCTTTGGATGAATTAAGGGCGTAGGATAGACAATTCTGCTGGTAGCCTGTGGTGTACCATTTACATAATTAAGGGCGTAGGATAGACAATTCTGCTGGTAGCCTGTGGTGTACCATTTACATAATTAAGGGCGTAGGATAGACAATTCTGCTGGTAGCCTGTGGTGTACCATTTACATAATTAAGGGCGTAGGATAGACAATTCTGCTGGTAGCCTGTGGTGTACCATTTACATAATTAAGGGCGTAGGATAGACAATTCTGCTGGTAGCCTGTGGTGTACCATTTACATAATTAAGGGCGTAGGATAGACAATTCTGCTGGTAGCCTGTGGTGTACCATTTACATAATTAAGGGCGTAGGATAGACAATTCTGCTGGTAGCCTGTGGTGTACCATTTACATAATTAAGGGCGTAGGATAGACAATTCTGCTGGTAGCCTGTGGTGTACCATTTACATAATTAAGGGCGTAGGATAGACAATTCTGCTGGTAGCCTGTGGTGTACCATTTACATAATTAAGGGCGTAGGATAGACAATTCTGCTGGTAGCCTGTGGTGTACCATTTACATAATTAAGGGCGTAGGATAGACAATTCTGCTGGTAGCCTGTGGTGTACCATTTACATAATTAAGGGCGTAGGATAGACAATTCTGCTGGTAGCCTGTGGTGTACCATTTACATAATTAAGGGCGTAGGATAGACAATTCTGCTGGTAGCCTGTGGTGTACCATTTACATAATTAAGGGCGTAGGATAGACAATTCTGCTGGTAGCCTGTGGTGTACCATTTACATAATTAAGGGCGTAGGATAGACAATTCTGCTGGTAGCCTGTGGTGTACCATTTACATAATTAAGGGCGTAGGATAGACAATTCTGCTGGTAGCCTGTGGTGTACCATTTACATAATTAAGGGCGTAGGATAGACAATTCTGCTGGTAGCCTGTGGTGTACCATTTACATAATTAAGGGCGTAGGATAGACAATTCTGCTGGTAGCCTGTGGTGTACCATTTACATAATTAAGGGCGTAGGATAGACAATTCTGCTGGTAGCCTGTGGTGTACCATTTACATAATTAAGGGCGTAGGATAGACAATTCTGCTGGTAGCCTGTGGTGTACCATTTACATAATTAAGGGCGTAGGATAGACAATTCTGCTGGTAGCCTGTGGTGTACCATTTACATAATTAAGGGCGTAGGATAGACAATTCTGCTGGTAGCCTGTGGTGTACCATTTACATAATTAAGGGCGTAGGATAGACAATTCTGCTGGTAGCCTGTGGTGTACCATTTACATAATTAAGGGCGTAGGATAGACAATTCTGCTGGTAGCCTGTGGTGTACCATTTACATAATTAAGGGCGTAGGATAGACAATTCTGCTGGTAGCCTGTGGTGTACCATTTACATAATTAAGGGCGTAGGATAGACAATTCTGCTGGTAGCCTGTGGTGTACCATTTACATAATTAAGGGCGTAGGATAGACAATTCTGCTGGTAGCCTGTGGTGTACCATTTACATAATTAAGGGCGTAGGATAGACAATTCTGCTGGTAGCCTGTGGTGTACCATTTACATAATTAAGGGCGTAGGATAGACAATTCTGCTGGTAGCCTGTGGTGTACCATTTACATAATTAAGGGCGTAGGATAGACAATTCTGCTGGTAGCCTGTGGTGTACCATTTACATAATTAAGGGCGTAGGATAGACAATTCTGCTGGTAGCCTGTGGTGTACCATTTACATAATTAAGGGCGTAGGATAGACAATTCTGCTGGTAGCCTGTGGTGTACCATTTACATAATTAAGGGCGTAGGATAGACAATTCTGCTGGTAGCCTGTGGTGTACCATTTACATAATTAAGGGCGTAGGATAGACAATTCTGCTGGTAGCCTGTGGTGTACCATTTACATAATTAAGGGCGTAGGATAGACAATTCTGCTGGTAGCCTGTGGTGTACCATTTACATAATTAAGGGCGTAGGATAGACAATTCTGCTGGTAGCCTGTGGTGTACCATTTACATAATTAAGGGCGTAGGATAGACAATTCTGCTGGTAGCCTGTGGTGTACCATTTACATAATTAAGGGCGTAGGATAGACAATTCTGCTGGTAGCCTGTGGTGTACCATTTACATAATTAAGGGCGTAGGATAGACAATTCTGCTGGTAGCCTGTGGTGTACCATTTACATAATTAAGGGCGTAGGATAGACAATTCTGCTGGTAGCCTGTGGTGTACCATTTACATAATTAAGGGCGTAGGATAGACAATTCTGCTGGTAGCCTGTGGTGTACCATTTACATAATTAAGGGCGTAGGATAGACAATTCTGCTGGTAGCCTGTGGTGTACCATTTACATAATTAAGGGCGTAGGATAGACAATTCTGCTGGTAGCCTGTGGTGTACCATTTACATAATTAAGGGCGTAGGATAGACAATTCTGCTGGTAGCCTGTGGTGTACCATTTACATAATTAAGGGCGTAGGATAGACAATTCTGCTGGTAGCCTGTGGTGTACCATTTACATAATTAAGGGCGTAGGATAGACAATTCTGCTGGTAGCCTGTGGTGTACCATTTACATAATTAAGGGCGTAGGATAGACAATTCTGCTGGTAGCCTGTGGTGTACCATTTACATAATTAAGGGCGTAGGATAGACAATTCTGCTGGTAGCCTGTGGTGTACCATTTACATAATTAAGGGCGTAGGATAGACAATTCTGCTGGTAGCCTGTGGTGTACCATTTACATAATTAAGGGCGTAGGATAGACAATTCTGCTGGTAGCCTGTGGTGTACCATTTACATAATTAAGGGCGTAGGATAGACAATTCTGCTGGTAGCCTGTGGTGTACCATTTACATAATTAAGGGCGTAGGATAGACAATTCTGCTGGTAGCCTGTGGTGTACCATTTACATAATTAAGGGCGTAGGATAGACAATTCTGCTGGTAGCCTGTGGTGTACCATTTACATAATTAAGGGCGTAGGATAGACAATTCTGCTGGTAGCCTGTGGTGTACCATTTACATAATTAAGGGCGTAGGATAGACAATTCTGCTGGTAGCCTGTGGTGTACCATTTACATAATTAAGGGCGTAGGATAGACAATTCTGCTGGTAGCCTGTGGTGTACCATTTACATAATTAAGGGCGTAGGATAGACAATTCTGCTGGTAGCCTGTGGTGTACCATTTACATAATTAAGGGCGTAGGATAGACAATTCTGCTGGTAGCCTGTGGTGTACCATTTACATAATTAAGGGCGTAGGATAGACAATTCTGCTGGTAGCCTGTGGTGTACCATTTACATAATTAAGGGCGTAGGATAGACAATTCTGCTGGTAGCCTGTGGTGTACCATTTACATAATTAAGGGCGTAGGATAGACAATTCTGCTGGTAGCCTGTGGTGTACCATTTACATAATTAAGGGCGTAGGATAGACAATTCTGCTGGTAGCCTGTGGTGTACCATTTACATAATTAAGGGCGTAGGATAGACAATTCTGCTGGTAGCCTGTGGTGTACCATTTACATAATTAAGGGCGTAGGATAGACAATTCTGCTGGTAGCCTGTGGTGTACCATTTACATAATTAAGGGCGTAGGATAGACAATTCTGCTGGTAGCCTGTGGTGTACCATTTACATAATTAAGGGCGTAGGATAGACAATTCTGCTGGTAGCCTGTGGTGTACCATTTACATAATTAAGGGCGTAGGATAGACAATTCTGCTGGTAGCCTGTGGTGTACCATTTACATAATTAAGGGCGTAGGATAGACAATTCTGCTGGTAGCCTGTGGTGTACCATTTACATAATTAAGGGCGTAGGATAGACAATTCTGCTGGTAGCCTGTGGTGTACCATTTACATAATTAAGGGCGTAGGATAGACAATTCTGCTGGTAGCCTGTGGTGTACCATTTACATAATTAAGGGCGTAGGATAGACAATTCTGCTGGTAGCCTGTGGTGTACCATTTACATAATTAAGGGCGTAGGATAGACAATTCTGCTGGTAGCCTGTGGTGTACCATTTACATAATTAAGGGCGTAGGATAGACAATTCTGCTGGTAGCCTGTGGTGTACCATTTACATAATTAAGGGCGTAGGATAGACAATTCTGCTGGTAGCCTGTGGTGTACCATTTACATAATTAAGGGCGTAGGATAGACAATTCTGCTGGTAGCCTGTGGTGTACCATTTACATAATTAAGGGCGTAGGATAGACAATTCTGCTGGTAGCCTGTGGTGTACCATTTACATAATTAAGGGCGTAGGATAGACAATTCTGCTGGTAGCCTGTGGTGTACCATTTACATAATTAAGGGCGTAGGATAGACAATTCTGCTGGTAGCCTGTGGTGTACCATTTACATAATTAAGGGCGTAGGATAGACAATTCTGCTGGTAGCCTGTGGTGTACCATTTACATAATTAAGGGCGTAGGATAGACAATTCTGCTGGTAGCCTGTGGTGTACCATTTACATAATTAAGGGCGTAGGATAGACAATTCTGCTGGTAGCCTGTGGTGTACCATTTACATAATTAAGGGCGTAGGATAGACAATTCTGCTGGTAGCCTGTGGTGTACCATTTACATAATTAAGGGCGTAGGATAGACAATTCTGCTGGTAGCCTGTGGTGTACCATTTACATAATTTTTAATTCATGAAAAATAAATAAATAATCGTGAAGCAATAACTTAAAAATGATGTTTAAGGAGTAAGATAGTGTTTTTATTTCATACTTTTAAAAATGATGAATAATTTGATTAACTTTTGTTATTTCTGTCAACTAATCACAGCATTTAACGTGAGATTTGACAGCTTGTAGTATTTGTTATGTGTGTTGATCAGCCTTTCAGAACCCTTTAACTGCTGGCTTCAGATGGCTATTTACGACAAAATATCGAAGCTTCGTGGCAAAATAAAACTAAGTTAGATGTCGTACCTGCTAAGTGATATGAAGCAGAAGTACGCTCCGTCGAGCTGGTCCCATTTCTCCCACATGCCGAAGATCATTGAACCAAACATTATGTACCTGAAACATTAGAATGTCATAAAAATTATCTCACATAATTATCATAAGTGAGGTTTTTAAGGGTGACGCGTTAAGGTAGCCCGCAGAATTCAAATTTTCTTACTCGTAACTTACAGGTCAGTGCTAGGTTGTATCAATCCTCAATATAACTCTCTCAGTTAGAATTGGCCTCAAATGTCATGATTTTATGAAATAGTCATTCAATAGTGTAGGTAAAGTTAGGATATAATATTTTTATTTGTATTTGATAATCAGGTACTGAAAATTGTTATTTGTGTACATATCATTTTAACTATGAATAAACGTTAAAGAATTGAATGAAATAAATAATAGGGTAACCAGAACTTATATAATATTTAGATACTTATTGATGAATTTAATAATTATAATTCTGTAAATACATATTAGTTATGGTCGCGAATCATATTTTGTTCAACATACAACCTGATACTGGCCTGCAAATTGCCAAAAACGTAAAAAAAAAAATCGTGAGTCTCCTTGGCTCTTTCGCCTATAAAATCTAAAAGCCTTTGAATTGTAAAGAAAAAACCTCTCATGTCAAGTTCATAGGTACCCAACTACCTATTAAATTAGTCATTAATGGGCTTATTTTGTCCGCAGTTCTTCTGTCTATATGTACATATCTACAAATTTTAGTAAGCGCAAATATTTTAAGAAGTTTATCTATTCATAAAACTAAACAACTTTTCTCAATAAACATGTGACAAAAATAATTCTAACCCGATACTAAATTAGACAGCTGAGCGTATAATTTATATGGACAGTCCAAAAAAAAAATCGTATCGTCGTACCCATGTTTATTGGGGAAAGTTGTTCAGTTTTATGAGTAGATAAACCCCTTAAAATATTTGCGCTTACTAAAATTTAACCTTATTTAAAGTAAGAAAGTTTATTCGCTTCAAGTCACAAATAAAACCTAAAGACTTTAACTAAATCCCAAGAAGTTTAAATAAGGTTTATATGCTATTACAGTGGAGCTGAAATAGCCAATTTAATTGTATTTATGAAATCTCAAACGTCGCTTTAGGGAGAATAACAAAATGTATTTGGAACGCAATCTTACGAATGAAGCTCTTACCCAACAAACATTAATTTTTTGGAATAGAAATAAATATCTGACAGAAATCTTATATCTTTCTGAAAATAAATAGGTACCTACTCAATATAAAAGTAATCAAATCAAAGTTCTATAAATTACGTTCTGGTTTATTTACTGAAAACAAATGAACATAATATTTCTAATCAAAAATATTATTAGAACTAAAATGACTGGAGGCTGCACTTTATTAAATATAACTTATCATCGCAACTAATATTATAAATGCTAAAGTAACTCTGTCTCTTTGTTACGTCATTACCAATAAACCACTTATCTCATAGTGATAGAAATTAACAAAGAGATAGCCTGGAACCTGGAAAAAGACATAGGCGTCTGATAATCTTGAATATAGATGCAATAATATTAATAGCTCCGAAATTGTTTCCAAATTTTACTTCAACGTCCCCGGAAGGTCGAAGCGGTCCAATCCCCCGCTTCGTGTGCCATTTGCTTCGACTAACTACAGGCAGAACTCATTTCTTGTGCCTGCAAGCAGAAACTTCAATAGGGTGTGTGAACGACATGACTTCGATCTTTTTACAACAGTGTGTCCGCGGCCAGAAAGTGCTTGAGCCTTCACTTTTTCTCCTGATGCTTGATACTGCTCACCCGCGTCGCTTAGTTTCTCCTGATGCTTGATACTGCTCACCCGCGTCGCTTAGTTTTACCACATATGTTGTACTGTTGTTTGTGTATAATATTAATTTGTATAATTTTGGTTTTGGCGGTTTATTGTTTTGTTGGCAGTACTGTGTTGGTCACAGATTGCTTCTTTTATTAATCTGTTAATTATATGTGGAGACTTTGGCTGTGAGTCACATTTTCAATTTCTTATTCTGTCTTGTTTAGCTGTAAGTCTTCCAAAGGAAATAAATAAATAAATATAAAATACCTGCAGTCGAAATCGCCGACAACAGCTAGTACACATTAGGTAATGTTAGAAACCCAACTCATTAGCAGTGTGGAACCTTCATTTTCCGACAGCGTTACCTCTCTAACCATTACTATTAGAGTGCTGATTTATGTCAGCATTTTGTTATGTTGGTATTGCTGCGTCCGGTTGGACTGGAAGCCGACCTCAAAATAATTGGGAAAAAGCAAGGCAGATGATGATTTGCTCTCAAATTGTTTTTTTATTTGTAAGTTATACAACTCAACCGCAGTTGCTGCGACCCAGCGTTACTGTCCCTTCTCCAGGGCCCAGGCTACCTACCTGTCAAATTTCTTTACCTTCGGCTCAGTGGTTTTGGTATGAAAGGTAACAGATAGACGGAGTTCCTTTCAGCTTCACATTTGAATTAATGAATGAAAACACAGAAAACATTTAATTTGTTACAGATACATACATACATTTGGTCTTCAGTAACAATTCTGTTGTGATTTATAATATTAGTATAGACTAGCAGAGCCCCACGGTTTCACCCGCATAAAGGGTCAGCACACAGATGAGACACGCGACGCGACACAAAGGCACCGTTTGTCGCGCGGCGAGCGGTGCCTTTGTGACGCGTCGCGTGTCGCGCCTGTTTGCAGGAGCCTTAAGTCTCGATCCCGTGGGGATATCGGGATAAAAGTACCCTATGTGTTAATCCAGATTATAAGCTACCTGTGTGTCAAATTTCATCCAAATCCGTTCAGTAGTTTTTTCATGAAAGAGTAACAAACATCCATCCAGCCATCTATCCTACCGCGCTAATTAGAAACGCAGTAAGGAAGGATTTTTGGAAAAATGAGTTACTTAGATCCGGAATCCTCGTATCATTACGAGGATTCCGGATCTAAGTAACTCATTTTTCCGCTGCAGTATCCATCCATCCATTCTCACAAACTTTCGCATTTATAATATTAGCAGGCAGTAGGACAGTAGGGTTATGGAGATAGATTTACTAAATGTAAGTAATACGACTCACCCCACCATAATAGTGACACACACGCTGATCGGCACAGTGATAGTCTGCGCGTCGAAGGTGACATAACTAAAGTCGCTGGAAGCGAGGCTGTCTGCGTGCTGGACCGGCTCCGACCAGCCGCGGCGCGGGTCCACGCGGGTCAGGCGCGGATCACATGGCTGCGGCATTGATATGCTTCGGATGTATTCTGGTCTCCTGATAGTTGTGGAAAACGAATGTTCTTAATTTACCTTGATTGCCACACGACAGAGGCCTATTTTCATAGAGAGAATGTTCGAGTCTCGTTTTCTGATCATTATTAATTCTTATAGGTTGTCTCACAATGATTAAATGATTTCTTCATTATTCAGTGATAACGTTTTACCTAGATTACTTTCAAAGTGTCTACATTACCTATTATATACCTTGGCAACATTAAATTAAATAAAGTTTGTACGCGTCCTCGCGGTAAGGTCTCCTAGCAATGAAGAAATTAATTATAAGTGTAGGTAACTAAGCAAGTAACTATTTATAAATCGTCTCTATTTAATTCCGACGTTATTTAATAATATTTCATGATACCCATCGTAAAGCTTGCAAAATTAAGTGTCTTACACACAGCTGTACAACTTCATTAGGGACGAAATATAATTAATTAAAGATGTCTATCTAATTAAACCGACAAAAAATTCTATAAGGAAAATGCTTCAGGCTTTTTGTAAATGAATTTGTCTGTTACATAAAAATGGATGCTGTGTTGTTTCACACCAAGACAAGAGAGGTGTTGTAAATGTTGTCTTGATGAGTTATGTCGAAAGGATATACAGTAGGTAGGTTCTTCCTGTCTACTAATTAGTCTGTGGTTAAGTACCTATCTTATCTATTAACACTGTAATTTGAAAACATTGTAAAAACCCCTTTTTTTAAAAAGAGTAACCGTGGAGTTTTTAGCTCGCTCTTCTCCATAGGAAACGACCATTTGGAACCGTTCACCTAGCTTCTGGCGTTTAATAAGTGTCCATGTAAGTTTATGTGAGATAAAATAAATTTTGAATTTGAATTAAATTGCTGTGGTCATGATACTGATAGTGCTGATCGATATACGATCTCTAATTTTCGGGGCTAATTTCATCAGTAGATGTTAACAGACCAATGACGAATTGTGCAGGAAACAGTACTTCTGAATTGTACCCCTAATGTTAGAAGGTTTGTCTATGTTGAGCTCTAACCATTAACAGTATTTTTTATTTTATTTAATCTGTCTAGGTATAATGTTCCAACTGTAAGGACTTAGGCATCCTCTCTGTGAGAGGGAGTGGGCTGTAATCCACACCACGCAGGCCCAGTGCAGGGTCGTCAATGTTTTTGTATATAAAGAACATGTTTTATCCCCATTTAATCTTTCACCTTTGTAATAGCCAGATTAACGTCTGCCCATATTGCTGTAGTAACGGTTTCTAACAAAGGAGTTAATTCGTGCTTACTCAAACAGATACAGCACAATTATAATGTCAGATCAATAATTACCGTTAATCTGTTTTGACGTACACAGGAATTAATTACCTAACGTTAATTGCAGTCTCAAATACATAGGCTATTGGGTTTCCGGGTTACTACTGGGTAGGGTAGCTTTAGAAGTATAATTCTAAAGTTTTCGGGACTCGGAAAGCCGTCATAAATGGAGTGATTAGGGAGTTAGAATTAAAGTCTTCAAAAAAAAAAACTGATCTAAAGAAAGAAACATTGGTGCCGGTTCTCTTGTCGCAAATGCCTTTAAACTAGACTAAAAATCACCAAAATTTAGTTTATTCCTGTCAAACGACGATTTCCCATTCTGCAATTGACTAAAGTGACACAACTTCTGTTTTCTATTTTTCACAATAAACTATTTTTGTATTTTGTAACTATATTTTAGTTTGACAGCACTAAGATGGCACAGAGTTATTAGTTTAGTGAAAATGGTAATTTTGCTATTCTGAATTTGACGTTTCTCACACAAAATTTAGATTTTCTAAATAAATCTGACTATTTTTGATTGCGAGGTTTGGAATAAAATTAGTTGGCATGAACTATTATAAAATTCACACCAACACCTCGACTTCAGGTGCAAAAACAGTACTGTAGCTTGTTTATTCTTTTATTTTGCTTATATCTCGAAAACGGTGTCCTATCGCAAAAATAATTAAAATTTGGACCCCTTTATAAAACCCATAAGCCAGTAATCATTTTTCATATTTTCCATACAAAAAGTGAAAATTTCCATACATAATACGTCGAAGCTGCCCCCCTGCGCACCTCCGGCTCTAAAAAAAAATCACGGGGTAGGGCAAACAAGTACCACGTGGAGTCGCGATTGTCAATTTCGATTTTAGTTCTGTCAAAATTATTTTTAAAGGAGATGTTTCAAAATGTATGGAGCCCCGGCCATGTATTGGTACACCCTACTAAAAAATGGGGAAACACAATTAAAACAGTTTCCAATCATCCAATTACTTTTAATTGGCTTTGTTTGGTAGTAAAGTACAAGAATGGACAATTGAAATTGCAACACACAACAAAAACCCATCATGGCGGTAAGTTGTCATGTTGATTGATTATTAACATTTGAAATGTTTACTTCTGTCATATTACATTGTCAAAGAGAATCATAACATTGTCGTACTTTTAGTCTTTTGCAATATTATTTTAGATCTAATGTAAAGTCGAAAATCTATTAAAGAAATCTGACAGATTGTAGTAGCTTGATGTATTGGCGTCTGTACATAAAGTATAGTCCAGTTAAGCAGACGAAAACCTCATAGGTTGACCATGATTTGATATGCCAAGATTTTTACTTATAGCATAAACGTAGGTACAGAATACAAACATTAAATAGTCGAAATATTAACTCAGACAAAAACAATGTAGCATCTTTTGATTCAACTATCAAAAACAAAATCACAAAATCCAAAAAACGAAAGCCAGGTTGTTAAAAATAACTCTAGAGAACAGAACATCAGAACACGATCGACAACGAAAGCGACTGAAGTGACAATAGACAATTCACGATCTATGATCAATGGTCGATCTATGGTTTACTGTCATTGGTTTTTAACCACAGAGTACCTAAATTGGCGAGACGCCATATTGAAAGTCGATAAAATAATTGATAAATATCAAATTATTACAAGAGAAATATGCATGTATGCAATTTATCAGTATTTTTCCCGAATTCCACGGATTTTTCTCGATTTTTCGAGGTATTGTACATATTCTGGGCCCATTTTGAAACATCTCCTTTAGAGATATATTTTTTCTTCTCATAGGCAAAAGTAAGGAATTTTAGTGATAGTTTAGTTCCAGTTTAGTTCGGTGTACAAGAGAATCCGCGCCATTGATCAACTGGCCAAGATAGTGGCATGTGGGCGATAGGCATGTCTTAAAACAAAACACCTAACTAACTAACAAACAACTAAAAAGTTCAAAACAAGAAGGTCAGTTTTCAAGCAATACGGTGCAGCTGTTGGTGGCAGTTATTTTAGTTAAATCTCAGGTTTGATCACCAAGTGCATAACGCATACATAGACCTTAGGGACATACATACACTCTAAAAACATTACCCTCCTTCTTGGGAAGTCGGGTAAAAACCACGGAATTTCATTATGATGTGGTATAGTTTTTTTTTTTTTTTTAAATATTTATCGCCATCTTGAATTTTCATTTTGGGCCCCAAGAAAAAAAATCATTTAACTTTGACATGACGATGGGGG
This sequence comes from Fissipunctia ypsillon, assembly GCA_947568875.1. Classification (NCBI taxonomy): domain Eukaryota; kingdom Metazoa; phylum Arthropoda; class Insecta; order Lepidoptera; family Noctuidae; genus Fissipunctia; species Fissipunctia ypsillon. The sequence continues at coordinate 1,145,742 of OX387662.1, forward strand.
TCGTCGTATGAAAATAAAAACTAAGTATGTATGTAACATTAGTGTTGTTTCAATAAGGGATGGGTACGGCTGCCACAGATGAGTAAGTATGGCTGCTACAGATGAGTAAGTATGGCTGCCACAGATGAGTAAGTATGGCAACTACAGATGAGTAAGTATGGCTGCCACAGATGAGTAAGTATGGCTGCTACAGATGAGTAAGTATGGCAACTACAGATCAGTAAGTATGGCTGCCACAGATGAGTAAGTATGGCTGCTACAGATGAGTAAGTATGGCAACTACAGATCAGTAAGTATGGCTGCCACAGATGAGTAAGTATGGCAACTACAGATCAGTAAGTATGGCTGCCACAGATGAGTAAGTATGGCAACTACAGATCAGTAAGTATGGCTGCCACAGATGAGTAAGTATGGCTGCCACAGATGAGTAAGTATGGCTGCCACAGATGAGTAAGTATGGCAACTACAGATCAGTAAGTATGGCTGCCACAGATGAGTAAGTATGGCTGCTACAGATGAGTAAGTATGGCAACTACAGATGAGTAAGTATGGCAACTACAGATCAGTAAGTATGGCTGCCACAGATGAGTAAGTATGGCTGCTACAGATGAGTAAGTATGGCAACTACAGATGTGTAAGTATGGCTGCCACAGATGAGTAAATATGGCTGCTACAGATGAGTAAGTATGGCAACTACAAATGTGTAAGTATGGCAACTACAGATGAGTAAGTATGGCTGCTACAGATAAGTAAGTATGGCTGCCACAGATGAGTAAGTATGGCTGCTACAGATGAGTAAGTATGGCTGCTACAGATGAGTAAGTATGGCAACTACAGATGAGTAAGTATGGCTGCCACAGATGAGTAAGTATGGCTGCTACAGATGAGTAAGTATGGCTGCTACAGATGAGTAAGTATGGCTGCCACAGATGAGTAAGTATGGCTGCTACAGATGAGTAAGTATGGCAACTACAGATGAGTAAGTATGGCTGCCACAGATGAGTAAGTATGACTGCTACAGATGAGTAAGTATGGCAACTACAGATGTGTAAGTATGGCTGCCACAGATGAGTAAGTATGGCTGCTACAGATGAGTAAGTATGGCAACTACAGATGTGTAAGTATGGCAACTACAGATGAGTAAGTATAGCTGCTACAGATGAGTAAGTATGGCAACTACAGATGAGTAAGTATGGCTGCTACAGATAAGTAAGTATGGCTGCTACAGATGAGTAAGTATGGCTGCCACAGATGAGTAAGTATGGCTGCTACAGATGAGTAAGTATGGCAACTACAGATGAGTAAGTATGGCTGCCACAGATGAGTAAGTATGGCTGCTACAGATGAGTAAGTATGGCAACTACAGATGTGTAAGTATGGCTGCCACAGATGAGTAAGTATGGCTGCTACAGATAAGTAAGTATGGCAACTACAGATGTGTAAGTATGGCAACTACAGATGAGTAAGTATGGCTGCTACAGATGAGTAAGTATGGCAACTACAGATGAGTAAGTATGGCTGCTACAGATAAGTAAGTATGACTGCCACAGATGAGTAAGTATGGCTGCCACAGATGAGTAAGTATGGCTGCTACAGATGAGTAAGTATGGCAACTACAGATGAGTAAGTATGGCTGCTACAGATGAGTAAGTATGGCTGCTACAGATGAGTAAGTATGGCTGCTACAGATGAGTAAGTATGGCAACTACAGATGAGTAAGTATGGCAACTACAGATGAGTAAGTATGGCAACTACAGATGAGTAAGTATGGCTGCTACAGATAAGTAAGTATGACTGCCACAGATGAGTAAGTATGGCTGCCACAGATGAGTAAGTATGGCTGCTACAGATGAGTAAGTATGGCAACTACAGATGAGTAAGTATGGCAACTACAGATGAGTAAGTATGGCTGCTACAGATAAGTAAGTATGACTGCCACAGATGAGTAAGTATGGCTGCCACAGATGAGTAAGTATGGCTGCTACAGATGAGTAAGTATGGCAACTACAGATGAGTAAGTATGGCTGCTACAGATGAGTAAGTATGGCTGCTACAGATGAGTAAGTATGGCTGCTACAGATGAGTAAGTATGGCAACTACAGATGAGTAAGTATGGCTGCTACAGATGAGTAAGTATGGTTACCACAGAGGAGTAAGACTCCTGCCCTTCAAACTAGAAAAATCCTGTATCTTGAAGGACAGAATTAGTGGGATTGTCACGTTTTGGAAAGGATTTTGTTTTTGAACAAGTAGCTCATTATTGATTTATTACGGATCAAAAAGGGATCAAAATAGATTTAAAAGAGTAAAAATGGACATTTCATATTTGAAGTAGATCAAATTAAGTTCTGAGTTTACCAAATCGTATTTAATTGCAGATTGCTTCTGATTTTGTACAATTTCACCTGTAGATGACCGGTTATTTTTTCGAACGCACAAGTCTGTTGAACAATTGATCAAAAGTGATTAAAATAAAGATGATTTTGGATTTTTTGACGTTCACAAGAAGAAACGCAAATATTATATTAGAGTGTTCAATAATATTTTCATGAGCGCAAAATAGAAATTGTTAGAGGTTCAATTAAATAAATATGCCTTATTTATCAAAAGAAACTCTAAGACAAACGTTGTTATGCGTAAATTACTGGAAGCACGGGACGCTGATTGCAACAATCCGACTTGCACTTGCCACTACACAAGCTTAGTTTGATTTCAGCAAAGTCTTAAGCTTAAAACAAACACCGAAGAACTTCCATGACTAATCTAACTTTGCATAGTTTTGAGTGCTGCCAAACGCCGAGAAATAACATAGTTAGCGAGTCAGGAATTCCGTTCGTAATGAGCATGCAAACAGTTGAATCTCAGCGCAATCTCGTTCTAGATTCCGAATCAATTCGCACTGCAGAATTAGGAGCTGCAGTCAAGGCGTAGAATACTTATGTATATTGTTCTCTTTGGGGCTCATTGAATTTCACTTGTTTTACTACGAGTATATTGTCAACTACTTTCAAAGTCATAAAGACACAATGGGGAAGGTAACTGTCAAAATGGCGCTGTCGTAGCTAGTTCCCAACACAAGCCAATAATACAAGGCGTGAGGTGGTTTTATTTTATTTTGCGAAAATGATGCGTTGTTGTGTTACTAAATACTCCGAAATTGGAGGACACCATTTCCCGAGAGACCCTGAAATTAAAAGATGGTGGCTTAAAGCTATTCTTAGAGATGTTTTATAAATTAAACAGAGTAGAAACATTTTGAGGAATGTGACTTTGAGGATATATTTATGGTTTTAAATTCTGACACTTTCCATATCATTTACTTGATTTAAAATATTGAAATCACCGAGAATAACGAAATAGCGAAATAAAAGTAAACTCATGACTGAACGCCATCTACAATTAGCTTTGCCCGACCTTCCCCATTATGTTCATTCAATGTTTAACATTGGTCATTATTCTACTTAATAAAATCTAAATTTTTTTCACTGACGGCCAACGCACAGCCTGCTCAAGAAACATGCAATTCTGCTCCAGAGACCATTAAATGAAAGGAGAAAAGTAAGATAGATGTACCGCCTGGACAGCCTACTACGCCTACGGACATAAAAATGAGTGCCAAAGAGATGCTTTATAGCGAAAGTGATGGCTAAGGAAGTATTTTTAAAAATCCATCCCCTTATGGGGTTAAGTTTGTTTGGAGGTTTGTCACTTTTGCCTATGTGAAATCCTGTCGGGCGCATGCGCACGGCTTGTTCGACTATAATAATGTAATATAGTTCTTAAATATAACAGAAATAGTATAGTGCGCTATGTTATGCTTAGGCAAATCTAATATGGCCTGCATGGGTTTAATAACCAATACGAGTACTCGGCAAAAATGGTCCTGTTGATGGACACATATAACATAACATCAAGCCTTGTTTCCCCGAAGGGTTCAGCAGTTGATGGAGTTCTAGTAAATGGGTGGACATACATAATATCACTTTAACCATTGATGGAATTCCTATGAATATATGATATAATACCGTTAATGCTCGTTGATGTTCGTGACTGTCGTGCATCTCTTGTCTATTGTCAGCCTTTTGAGGCCTGCTGAGGCCTTTAGTCACAATTCTAAAAGTAAGATTTTATCACAACCACAGTGATAAAGATGGATCTATTTGCTGCCTAGAGCCACACAATCCTCACAAATAGACAGTAGCACAACTAATCTTCCAAATAGCATTGGCACATATCGCCTGTCTTCGACCACGAATGGTCAGTGACGGCTCTAAATAAACCGCTATCGTAAACATGGCCGCCGCTATTGACGTGTACATGTACTACGTTAATATTGCAGATAAAACGCATTTGCTGGATCAGGCGGTCAGGCCCTATGCCAACTAGAGATTCTAAATCTATTGAACGTGCATTCATTAATGTGCCATCATTTTCGATTGGGTAGCAACAGTTGAAATGGGCTTGTACTAATAGATCATCTAACTACAAGAACTACTTGAAAAATCTAATGTCCATACTGACCAAGCTGCTCATACGCTTTTTTAAACAGGCTTAAAGGCAGGCAGATGATGAAAGAGGAAGGATTTCCAAAACCACAGTGGATTAAAAATATTTGGCAGATAGACTAAAGACCACAAACAAATTTAGAGTAGTCTGCAAAAAAGTGAAGGCGGAAGTTCCAAAATACCAAATGGTCACTATTCATTAAAAGATTGGAGCAATACACTAAGCTAAAAACATGGTTAAGTTAACAAGTCAAAGTGCTTACCTAGGATACCCTCGAGGAGGAGGATACCTCTCCACAGGAGGCACGACGAACTCTGGAGTGACGTCAGACTCTGGGTACCGACCCCTCCACGCTGGAGGCCGCTCTATGCTCTCTGCTTCACTTAAATCATACTGGAAATTAAATAAATGACGTAAGAACACTATACAATTTAATGGGACTAGTTCTTTGAAAATAATAGAAAGTAGAAAAAAGTTGGAAGGTACAGTACAAACAAGGGCATAGATAGCTCAGATGAAGACAAAAGCTTATGTACCCTTTAGATTGACGTTGATGTTGTCAAATCTCTTTTACATAAACAATTCAGATTGGTTGATGAAAACAATCTTAATGTAAGTTGACATAAGAGGAACCAAGGAATTTTAAGCTTAACCAAGGAATAGTCTAGCCATAGCCTGTAACTATGTACATTCCGCAATAAACAAAAAGTCAATCAGAGTTAACACTAGCCACAGTATCAGTCACGATCCACGTGACGTTTCCAATCCTCCTTGGGTTTCTATTTACAATCAGTGTATAGCAACGGGGAAAATAACTGTTGTGGCAAACTTGCGAGTAACCCATTATCGGCCACTGAGCTATACTGACTGGCTTTCTACAAGTCAATGAAACAGATTTTCCAGAGCATTTACTCACATATATATGCATAAATGCATATTTACAATTGCACAGCACTGAGAATTAATTACCAACATGTGCGGTTCCTTCAGTAGATCTATTGATAAATATTTACATACGTTCGTCTACACTCGTCGGTCAACACTTTCGTCCGCGCCCGGTTCGACCCGTGACGGAACATTTCTATCCGTCGTCGTGGGGTAGTCAAACATTGAGTTTAAGGCCCGTCGCCCATGACGCTACTCAAAAGTAATGTGACAACGGGACTTACTAACGCGGTATTAACTCGTTTGTGATCGGTTGCGTCGTGTATAGACCGCCACTGAATACTAATCCTTTGATATTCTAGCTAGTCATTCATTGGTGATCTGAGTTTGAAAAACGTTACTTTTGAGTAGCGCCGTGGTCGATGGGTCTATTTCTGATGCTACGGTTATATTGTCGCGATAACACAACCTACACCGCGCGTTCTCTGCTGTACACATCAAGACGTCGACTGGCGTGCGAGTGAGAGCGCGCGAAGTGTAGTTCGCGCTATCGCGACAATGTAGCCATAGCATCAGTAAATATCTCGCCCACGTACGGAGTGATTCTGTCCATCAGTATTGGAACTGTTCTGATAACTGATGGGGTACCATGAGTGTTTGTTTAGGAGTACTATACTGGCGTTTCAAGGCATTTTACTGTACAGCCAATGAACTAATTATTGGCTGTTCTTACGTCTTTGGGTGCATTTGCAATTTTGTCTAAAACTTCTCCATTATTATTTAAAACCGCAAAATAAAATCTATAACGGTTCTATTGTATCTACAGACTACGTTTTATACTATAATTATGTTTAATTAGCTGTAATTACGTTTCAATCACGCAACCTCAAGCTCCTTTAAACTGATGACCGCATTCACGAATACTTGTGTTAATATTAATAATAACTATATAATATGTATACGTATGTATTTACCTGTAGCCGCAACCTGGCGGTTCTTCTCCTCGTGAACCCTGGACATCCTCTGCAGAGACAGATGAGTGCGTAGATGCACTTGAACCAACGCGCCAGCAGCTCACCTTGAATTGTAGCACTCTGTTAGATTTCTCAGAACAAGTAGTGACCACCTGTCGTCGAACATATTGTTATTATTGGTGCTTTTATTTGGCCCTTTAGCTATGTCGCGTGTGCAGAAGGATCAGTTTTGAATTGTAATTTCTTGATTTTTCTCAGTAATGACAAGTGTAGTAGGTTTTCAGTTCCGTTGGGAGCAAGTTAAATGAAAATTGATTTTAGGTAATCAAGGCACCCAACTTGAACCTAAAACGATTTTCCTTAAAAAAATAAAACCCCTTTTTAAACGAAGCATTACCTGACAAAGTTTCTTTACATAGACTTGCCTAGAAAGGCAACTGGGGTTAAAAAACTAAAAATCCAATTATCTACTTTTTTGTTTTCTAGATTGAAAATTCTAAGAGTTTATTAGGTTATTTATCCAATCTAATTGTTTTCTCCTTTTGTGAACAAACACCCGAGGTAATTCCCAAGTGGTTTACCAGAAAAAAAAACAATTAATTGTTTTAACAAATTAAACAAATCAAGTTATACGATTCTAAGATTTTCAATTAATTAACTACGCAAAAATGTTGTTGTGGAGAAAATTATATTTCGGAGAAAAAGATATACTACTCGTATTTATGTTAGTACATTATACATAGAACAGTAGGAATGTCAGTTCATAACCGAAACTGGACCGCACTCTACGACTGTGTCAAATTGATTTCATTTGTTTTTATTTTTATTTTTGTAGTTTACTAACTTATTTTTTAAGTACTTATTAATACAATTATGGATGTTCATAATCTGAAATAAAGATATTATATCAATTATATTAAAATGAAATATCATAATTTATTATTACGAGGTAGGTATTAAAACACTCTGAACCCAGAAATTTACGGAATTGCGAAAATATATAACTAATCACAATTATTGATAATGTATGCCTCCAGATACTTACTCTAGAGAGAACAACGAGGGTGATAGTGAAAACGATTGATCCCAAATACAGAGTAATAATAGATGCTTACTGTAAGATCCACTAAAGATCCCTGAGCATGGATCAGCCTAATAGAAGGGAATTCTTTATTTTCTCTAAATTGACAGTAATGTTTTAGATAGTTGTCCAACGTGTATCTTCTTCCCCAGACACAGATTAAGCATAAGGATGAACAAGAAATGAAAAACGGACTTGGCCTCATAAATTTTAATTTTTGTTAAAATATTTTTTTTTTTTGATACAAGAAATTCTACGTAAAGTGATATCACTTAGATCCTGTGAACTTATTCCTAAGATTCGCGAATCTAAGAAAAAGGAGCACTTGCAAATATTATGTTTTAAACAAAATGAATGGACATTTGATACAAATAAATAAAACGCATCACGCTGCGCTGTCCGAATGTGTAGGAAATAAAATGTATAAGCTCATTTGTTTATAAACAGATCCAACCATTGGACGTGTTTGTATCAATGATAACTTCCTTCCGAAACATTAGTAAATAGGACACACGTTCAGTGTTCAGGGAAACTTATTAATTTCTTAATTATTTTTTTCTGGAATGCCGTCCGCTTAGTTACAGCTATTCAAGTTTGAACACTTGGCCTTTCAAATACTTGAGCCTACTTAACGTTATGTTATTAAATAAAACGGTTTGTTTATTTTATTTTCATAGGTTCACAAGGCTATAATGCTCAAACGGATGAAGACGTGTTGTTGGGGAGTTTGTAGCGCTATTTCATTTTAACTGCTTAAACAAGCAAGCGGTGAAAGTTAGGCTCTTTTAGAAGCCGTTGACTGTATATATTTTGACGTTCTAAATATTGCTGGTTTTCAGCACATTTTATAGGAATGTGTGTCAATTCAGTTTGGCAACCAGTTTTATTGGGATTCTCATAGAAGCAGAGGATGATAGCTCATTGAAAAATTATAATTATTGTCAAATATTCTTTAAACCTTTCGTGTCGAATATCAATATTGCTATTTCAAAAGTAATGATTAAATTTAACGTCGATTTAATATTTTTAGGGTTCCGTATCTCAAAACGAAAAAGGTGGACCCTTATAGGATCACTTCGTTGTCCATCTGTCAGTCTGTCTGACCATCACCAACACCGTGTTTAGACTTCCGGCAAAATATAAGTCCACATGGATGCCACTTATGTATTATGTTGACCTAGAATCATGAAATTTGGCAAGAAGCAAGGTCTCACAGCACAAGTAAATGAAAAAGTCCGAAAATAGCTTATTTGTAGTTTTATCACATTTTTAGGGTTCCGTACCTCAAAAAGAAAAAACGGAACACTTCTATGTTCACTTCGTTGTTCCTCTGTCTGTCTGTCCGTCTGTCTGTCTGTCTGTCTGTCTGTCTGTCTGTCTGTGAGTCAGTCTGTCAAGACCCTTTTTCTCATGAACGAATGGAGGTTTCAAGTTCAAATTAATATCAAATACGTAGGTCCCTTGGAACTCTAAAAAATCAAGCTTCTAAGTCAACGCAACAAAAAAATACGGCCATTTATGCGAAATAATTTGTTACTCGCAAATAAATCAAAACCTATAGGGTATTTCCCGTTGACCTAGAATCATGAAATTTGGCAAGAAGCAAGGTCTCACAGCACAAGTAAAGGAAAAGTCCGAAAATCAATCATTTGTAGTATTATCATATAAAAAAAACATTTTTTGCGATTACAAACTTACATTTACAGTTGGACACTTTACCGTGACGTATATCGATGTGTGGGAGAGCATGCTTTTTAACTACAATGTTTTTGGGATAAATCTATCCCAACTGCGGAACCCTTCATTGTGCGTGATCCGACACGCACTTGGCCGGTTTTTTTTTTCGATTATAACCGTACACTTGCTGTTGGAGCCTTGATATGGCGTATATCGACGAATCGGAGAACATGATTTTCAAATTTTGATTTTGAGGGTAGACGTCCTACCGAGGTTTTCTAATAATTTTTATTTATTATCTTAATGAGCTGTCTTACTACCGCGGTCGGTTTCTGGATGGGTGACCATCCAGTACATATCGAGACCCCTCCGTGCCTCGGAAAGCACGTTAAGCCGTTGGTCCCGGCTGTCATCCGTAGATCTTTGATACTATTTTTCTATCTTTGATCTTTGGTAGTTAGAAGCCCAAAAGTCCGACAAAGAGTCTTACCAAGAGGTATCATGTTACCCAGTACCTAACTGGGTTGTGGAGGTCAGATAGACAGTTGATCCACGTAAAATACTGGTATTCAGCTGCATTCAGTTAGACTGGAAGCCGACCCCAACGTGTTGGGAAAAGGCTAGGCAGATTAATTAATCTTAATGAGCTGTCTTACTTCGCTAAAATCCATTTGAACAATTATTATTTTTTAATAAGGGCCTTTCATTACCTTCAAATTAGTCCACCTCAATGGTTAATCACAATTGCACACTCTAGCCAATTCGATAAGATATTTTAAGCGTGAAAAAATCATCTCATTTTACAATAATTACTCCGTTTTTTCGTTCAAGAAAAAAAAGGTATGAATGCTGCTATTTTTTTTTACAATGACAATTATCATGTAGTAGTAGTACCTTAAATCAGATTGCATACCTACCTATATTTTTTTTATAATATACGTGAGAAAGTTATAAAAGAAACTGATGCAAACCTTACCAACATTAGTGAGATAGAGCAGGAACAGCGGCATCCCCAGCAGCGCGTACAGCACGGTCACCACCTTGCCCCAGTCGGTCTTCGGAGACAGGTGCCCGTAACCTGGCGAACAAACGCTATGATAAGTCTTGGAACACTCGTCTAGTATAGGATCTAAATAATTTTATTCTCTGAGACTTTCAGCACAAATGCAGCACAGGGGCGATCCACCAGAGATCCTGGAGCCTTTTTCTGTATGTGATTATAGTTTAAGTGGACGTACTCATTAGGTTTCTCCAAGTAAGTATCTAGAAGTAGTGTGTAGTTAGTATCTTTTAAGGCTTCTACAAACTTTTTGGAAAATATTTGCAGAAACCCTAAATGCTTTTGAAGAGTCATCGCGGAAGTTATTTACGCGATGACTCTCCAAGAGCAAGCAAGAATTTAACTTTCTTTCTTAGTACATACTAGATTATATAAACGGAAGCAACTGTTACTTCATCCTACCCTGGTGATGCTGATGTTGCTAGACCCTTACCTATAGTGGTGATGACGGTGAGCGAGTACAGGAAGGCTGAGGAGAAGCTCCACTGTCGCGACGATCTTCCACCGTCCCAGCCCTTGTGCACCGCTTTCACTATCTTACTCTGGTAGTTGTGCAGTTCTGTGCCGATCCTGAGCGGAAAACATATCAAGCAAGATTTTAATAGGTTTCAGTTACCTCTGCTTCGCACGGAATATGGATGTATTGTTAAATGGATTCATATGATCATGCTAAACTCTGTCCACATATATCCAAAGATAACAATTTATCGATTTCAGCAAACTGCTTAAAAAAATATCTTTATCATTACAATACTGTATTGTGACTTCAAGGAGATAAATAAATACTTAAGTACATTTGATGCACTCTCCGAAATTAAATGTCCAATTATTCCACCTTGACATAAACTGGATCTTATAGATGAACAAGAACAATAAAACCAATTGACTCTTTCAAGCATCTCTCTTAGATCCTGCTCAGATACCAGTCATGTGACATGTACGCACCTCTCTTTCACCGCCGTCTCATTGAACAGGTTCAGGTCAAGAGTGACGTTATACCACAGATACTGCGAGAGGTTTTCGCGTTCGCGCTTCATTTGGTTGTCTACCTTCATCTCACTACCGCCCTCTATCGCTTGGAACATGAAGGCACCTGTAAGAAAGAAGTAATATTAAGAGACGCTCTTATTTATGATGTTATACTTCGAGCCGAAAAGAGAGTATTATTGTACCTATATCATCCATCCAAAAATTTTGGTTCCAAGTCGAATATTCTTGTGTCTCGCAGTATAATATAAACATTAACTCTAGCCCCTTACTGCTTGATATTGAAAGAATACCAACTATTCCTTATTTTACCAATACCTATTATAGATTACATTCCATTACATCAACTTTAGAACTAGGCCTAATCCTAAAGTTGACCGCATCTAGACCCCGTATCTTATAGCACTGACGTCACTTTTTTGGAGGGATCGAATGTTTTAATTAATCGACTATCGAAATGTCGATGGTATTGTGCTCAGAGTTATATGTCGACGAAAATGGTATTCGGTTCGGTGCGATTCTATTGCTACAATCGCTATCGCTTCAACGATAACGAAATAGGACCTAGACAAAATAACATTCGATTAGAGACGACACTAGTAGAAAAGCCAAAAATGTATGGGGTTGAGACAAGCTATCGGAATGTCACGTAATCATAGGACGAATCGACAGCGCCGAACGATAACTTCTATAGAGATGCGTAGCCAAGTGGCACTCTTTGGCAAGCGTTATTGCTAGTTTTCGATTCGGATGATGGAAGCATTAGCGAAAGCCAAGTCCCTGTGGAAAACGAAACAAAATGGCGACTTTATACAGTCATCTGTAGGAGTTTCAGTTGCGTTGTTTATTTGTTTTGAAATAAAATACATACGCTGCGTTTACTGTGTGCAGCACGCAATGAAAGTGTTTGGCTTAGACGCCAAAGAAGATTTAGCTCCTGGCAGCAATTGGAAAGTCTCGACGCATTATGTAAAGAACATTTTAGGCTTAGCAAAGCCGTATTTAAACAGCTTTGCCGGGAATTACGGCCATCGACTGCATTAAAAGGGTCTCTAGAAATTTCCCTAAAAAGTTTTCAAAATTCCTTGGTTTAGGGATCATGGTTATAATAAATAATAACACACCATTCCACATATTTAATAACATAAAAAAACACCTACAAACATTTACAAGATCAGAAGCCGAAGCATTACTTGTACACTTTTCGCTGCATTGATTACGGTACTGTTGGGTTCCAATATTGGGCAATTATTGTTTGCTAGCATTCCTAGTTTTATATTATTTTATATGTACGAAGCAAGCCGTCATGAGTTTCGTTGTTATGTCTATTTGCTTTGTCAGTTTTTACATTTTTGAGAACAATAAATAACCTTTCTACCTGAATATTTGAAGATGGAACTGCTAGTGAAAGTGTAATGACCACGTTTTTGTAAACAAAATTACTATGATAATCTTTCAAGCTTAGGATCTTATTCCAAAAAGTTCAGCTGGTAATTTTTTTATTTCTTCCATAATGAGAGGTGCCTACTATAAACAATAGGGTTAACCACTCAAGTTAAATTTTACCCCAAAATTCGGAATCACTGCAGTTGGTTACCAGTCGTCTTTTTATAGTAGATTTTTTTTCTTTTGAGTAGAATAGACCCTTTTAGTGTATATTTGAAAACTTAAAGTGCGCAAAATCATAGGCGCCGAGAAAAAAAATAGTAAAGCGTAGTCGATGGAGCCACGCTCCGCGGGGCTCAATGGTTTAAAAAAAATACCATGAACTTCTAACCTAACCTCCAAGTCAAAGTGTCCCAAGTCCCGAGCTAGTTTCGCTCGCTCTTGCATCCTAAGTGTTTAGTGTGTAGTGTACTGTGTAATAGATTAGCATAAAAAAGAACAAATAATAATAAAATTGAAAGATATTTATTCTATTTAGTTTGATTTTCTGAAACGTTATGGTTTTTTATTTTTTTTTTTCTCAAAAACTAGGCGTTTGCGCAGTGTGAACTTTTGCTAAAGCATTTTACATGAAGACATATTATACACGCTATAAAATTGTGAAGCTTCGCACACGCGGGTAACCAACTGCAGTGGAGCCCAAAACTCCCTAAATCCCTGTCAAAATAAAATAGCCCTAAACCATGCATAATATTAGTCATTTTACCCCAAAAAAGGGAGAAATCCCTAAAAGTGGAAACACTGGTCGGAGTTCAAATGACAACATGAATTGACAGCGACAGCGCATGGATAAAATGTAATTTTTATCGAACAGACGATAGCGAAACGTAGTCTACTTTGTCTGCCAATCGAAAATTTCTATTCTTTGACCTATGATCACGAAACATTTCGATAGCTTATGACAATCCCATTAATTTGGCTATTCTACCAGCGTCATCGCTAATCGAATGTTAGTTTGTCTAGGCCCTCTACTGACAACGAAAACGATTGACGATGCCACTAAACAAAATCTGCAAAGGATTGCGGCTGTCTGTCAATATGACATGAAGTGAATTCTCTAAGGTTATCGCATCCCGTAAGGCCAATGAGGTACTTATCTTTAATAAAGATTATCTAGAATAAGTTTTAATACCTACGCTATATTCAGATTGAGCAGAGATTTGAAAGGCATAAAATCAATCGCATTGTTGCATAAATACACTATGCACAAACATAGATAAACCCTACAAACATTGACGTCAGTGCGACAAGATAACGGGGTTCTCATCACACATTTTCAACGTTACGAAATCTGTTTATCATAATTATGCAAATTTCGTAACACTTTGATGATCACACACACACATACACATGAAGAGACTGTCATACCAAACATAATTATGTCTTTTTATTAGTTTACGGCTTCATTGTTTGAGCTTGCGCGTTTGCCGTAGTCTGTCGTATCACTTTTATCTCACGCCAAACATTGCCTTATTATTAATTTATCACGCGAATGAGCCACGAAGACGGATTCCTTTTAATTTACCGAGGACGACGACCGAACATAAATTACGAAGCATCATAATGTCGAAAGAAAAACACGAGTTTAATTTTGAAGTTTCTCTTTGAAGTCGTGAGTAAGGTAGCGTCCACACTGTCGGGGAATAATTAGTTCCTGTCAATTGATTGTCTCTATGTTCTATGTTAGATAATTGGTTTCCGCACTTAGTCCTTTAAGTGGACCATTGTGCGTGAGCCATGGTGGCCGTCGGTGGTTATTCCAACCAGCCCACCTCCTTCCAGAAGTTGATCACGTCTCCTGGTGTATTCAGAACATCTGTAAACGATCTGGGTGCTCCAATGGTTTCTGTTCTAAAATAATAATAATTGATTGTCTCTCTATGAAGCTCGATGCTAAGAAATAATGGTCTATTTTTACCCGACAACAGTGAAGCCAAAAAAGGGGGATTATGTGTTTACCTGTATGTATATATTTATGTCCGTCCCTATGTTCCCTCGTAACTACTAAACGGCTAAACCGATTTTTATGAATGATATGTCGTCAGATTCGTCTTTAACGCACGGGTGTCACTGGGTATATTACAATTATAAAGAATCAAAATGGCGGATTTTTGGCGCTAAAATGTACGATTTTTAAAAAAAATATCTCTTAAACCTATCGAAAAGGGTATCATAATGGGCTTTAAAAGGTGATTACAAAGATATATACCAATTGCATGTTAAAATGTAATTTGGAATGAGAAATGATAAAAAACAATCCCGACCTTCTGGAGTGAGTGAGTAAGAGATCGTTATCACCCGATTATAAGCGGGTATTGTATTTACCTACGACCGTTACCTAAAGCGTTACTTAATGCAGTGAGTTATTTGAGTGAGAGTTATTTTTCATAATCCTAACTAAAAAATGTTAAATAAAAAAGTAAAATTAAAAAAAAAAACAAAAACCCGACTGCGTAAAAAGTGAACTTTAAAAAAGATGTAAACAAGATGACCTATTTCGTCTCCCAACAATTTCATGCAATCGGAGGCATCTTCTTAAATTGAACAATAAAAACCTATTGCTTCCGACTGCATTAGATTGTTTGTAGCCAAAATAGGTCATCTTGTTTCCATCTTTTTAAAGTTCACTTTTTACGCAGTTGGATTTTTTTTTTATTGACTTACTTATTAATTTTTTATTTTCAAAATTTATTTATTTACGTAACACGTGCGTATTTGGGTCACAGAAATGTATATGTGTACCAAATTTCAACATAATCGGTCCATTATATTCGGAGCAAATTGGCTGTGACAGACGCGCAGACAGACAGACACACAAGTGATCCTATAAGGGTTCCGTTTTTCCTTTTGAAGTACGAAACCATAAAAAGAACAGAAAAGTACCTATTTATAATTTTAAACAACAGAAATCTGCGCTCTTCACAATGTAAAGCTCTCTTAATAATGAAATTACCCAGAACTTCGCATAATTACAACAACATAATTATTTTGTAAAGATTCCCAGGAATCCCGTACAGTTTTCAGATTCTAGACATCTTTGTCTACATTCCAGATATAATTATTAAGAATCTATACAAAGGAGGCTGCCCGTAGACGTATTGAACCTCCTTTCAGATAAAAGCCTTTTGAATAGCAAGGTAAGCAGAAGTTGTGATTAAATACCAAGCCGTTATTAAGTCTGATCAATAGTATCTTCTGCACAAAACATCCATTAACCGCGGAGGCACGAACAATTTAATATCTAGAATTATACTTTAGACATTATTTGCCTTAAAGTTAGTACAGAAAACATGGATATAAACTTATCCTCAACCAATAATATATACAAAGCAATGACAGTCTAAAATAAATTAAAACCAAAAAAAATATTATTTTTCTACCTTTGAATGCACAACGAAACTCCGAATTTCATTTGCATCAATCTTACTCCAATATTCCTTGATCGTGTGCAGCCGCCTAACGCGATAACGCAGGGCCCCACAACCCCTCATTCTTCATCAAAATGACAAAGGAAATACCCAACAGAGAAGCTGTAAAAGTTAAAAGTGCTCAGTGAAGTGTAAAGTTCAGGCTTTCAAGCCATCTAATGACGTGGAGCGACAAGCATAATTCTATTATTGTGGCACAATCAATACCCTTTGATTGGGAAAGGAAGAAAGATAAGGCTTGTGGAATGACAGTAATCAAATTATTGATATTGTGTCGTGGTCACTTTAAAAGTTTTGAAGTCCATTTTGGATTTGAAATAAGTCTGTCTTATTATTCCAAACTACGTAAAGCTCGTACAAACTTAGAAAACTGGTGCAACCATGTAAGTATGAGCAAATAGCTTAAAGTTTTGCTTTTTGAGGGCTTCTGCTCAAATTGGGGCGGTGTTAGCGATGTAAGTCAGTAGATGCACCTTCTAAGTAAGGTTTCGTACTTAGACCAACAATTAGTCTTGATGCAGACTAAACATTGTTATTAAGCTTTGGCATGACGAAATATTGTATAAATCATAAATCATTTACCTATTCAAATATGACGTGTTTACCTTAATTTGTGAACAATGATAGGCTATCGAGTAATTGTAGACATTATGAACACGCATTTAACTCAAAATGTTGAATAAAATGTCCAAAATGTTCTAACAATTTTCTATTTGTAATTTATTGGGTTTAAATGTATTCTATCTATCTATCTAAATAAACACGGTGGTGTTAAATCACGATGGAACACCACAAGGCATCATAATCGGCCCCCTACCAAAAGACCATCTCATAAAACTGTAGGTACCACATTGCCATAACAACATCAGATATTATAGTAGGCATAACAAAACCCCTCAATTCATCATGTTTTATAGCATTTGGCAACACCGCCATACAAACATTTGTGGTGTACCAAAAAGGTCGCCGCTGAATTATCGATTGGCAAACACTTTCTAACAACTGTTGCGGTTTTGATCCCATTTAATGCCTTTGTTGCGGTTCCCATATTATATTTATGGAGTTTTGGAATCGGAATTAGATGACCTAAATGGCGAAGCAGGTTTGTTAACTACTTAAATTGGGATTTTTAGCACTGATGTCTTATTATTTGTTGGGAACCGAAGTTTGATGAGTTTATTTGTGTTATATAGATAATCGAAATGACTATACTAAATAACCAATTGACTGCTGTAGTAAGACGACTATTGGCAATTGTTTTTTTTTTATACCAATCTATCTACCCTTCTTGTTCAATTTGATCAAGTTTCTCAAACTTCCAATTTTTGATAGCTTATTGCTTTCCAGCCCTATATGTTTCAACGCCATGCTGCACACTTAAGTAAAGAAACCGGAAAGTGCGCGTCAGATCACGCACAGTGAAGAGGATTTTCTTAACTTGACTTCATCATTGTTTGGCGGTTCATAGGATACACCTTCCTTACTTTCAGCGATGGAGAAGCAATAGTCTCCGAGAGCAGGTAAGCGGTGGTGCTCCAGTGGTGAAGACCCCGACTTACCTACGTGTGTAGGTCGTGGGACGAGCCCAGGCTCCATTGCTCTTAAAACGGTGAAGAAAAACATCGTGAGGAAACCGGCAAATCCTAGAACCAAACATTTGAAGACATGTGACATCCACTAACCCACACTGGGCCCGCGTGGTGGATAACAGCCCACTCCCTGTCACCGAGAGGAGGCCTGTGTCCCAGCAGTGGGCACGCTATAGGCTGACTATGTATGCTATTCGCAGTGCCCTTACAGGGTGCATGTCTTAATACTGTGTCATGAAATTCTGATGCATGCCTACTAACCAGTGTTTTTACATGTTAGCAAATAAATAAATAGTCTCCGAGTAAAATCCCTTATGTTGCACCTGCCATGTTTTCTTTCTGCATCACCCTAACGTTGACTGGTAGAAAATGCCTCAGACATTAAGTCCGCCTTTGTACGGTATTCTTTTTACTTGTGCATAAAGTTTTAATAAAATAAATAAATAAATAAATAAAATGGCTGTAAAAAAAGTAAATAAAAATCTTTTTTTTAAAAAAACATCGACTTCCAAAAAAAACACTACAAAATGAAAAATAACTTTAATTTCGGAAGTCGGTGTCCTTTGACCTGTACTTTAGGTTTTTGCCACCGACTTCTGAAATTTAAGTTATTTTTCATTTTGTAGTGTTTTTTTTGGAGGTCGATTGTTTTTTTTTTTTTTTTATAAAAAGTTTTTTATTTATCTAAGTTACAATAGCCTAATGACAACTGTTCATCACCTTTTACAAAATATTGCTTTTTTCGATGCAGGGACCTCCTGGTACTTCACCACCAACTCCACTTCACCATTATGACGAGCTTACAAACACACGCACACACGCTTTATTGCTTAACAATCATATTAAAGAAATCTAATCGCAACCCGTAATATAGTTATTATTGAGTTGTTGCGGTGGAAATCTGTGGTCAAACTCAAACTAAAAACTCAAAGCATTTATTTAAAATAAACCAATTACAAGCACTTTTGAATTGTCAAAGAGTCGGTCAGTTAGTCAGAAAGTTGAAGTTAGGTCTTCATCATCAGTTCCACTTCACCAAATGGTGCTTTCCGAGAGCAAATGCACGAGTTACTATAAAAACTACCCATGTCGCTACAGGTGTGCCTATAATATTTGAAGAGTTCCCTCGATTTCTCCAGGATCCCATCATCAGATCCTGACTTGATGACAATGGGACCACCTGGAAAGTGTATACAATGATTAATTCAAAAAGCGTGGAGCGCTTTGTTTAAATTAATTAAAAGTACGCACAACTAAAAAGCGCTCCACGCTTTTTGAATTAATGATTGGATATAAAAGAAGTGACAAGCTGCATAGGTACTTATATCTTAACTAATACAAGTCAATTTAATTATTTTATAATTTTTAGTGCGTGATAAAAGCGTGCTTTTTAGTTTTTTTAAAACTACACATTTTTATTTTCACTTTTTAGTCAAGTTTATGTTTCATTTAGTTAATAAGTCTAAAGTCATCGAAGTTATGACTTGGCCGGTTTATTAGTAGCAATAAAGAGTTCCACTGCCCATCTCCTGGCTCCATCATCAAGACTCTCAACACAAAGTGTAATTTATTGGACACAAAACGAATTATATGACCTGAAACTCGAAGGGTTTACTAATAGCCACTGAAGAGCTCCATTATCCACCTCTTGGCTTCACCTACACACCCTCAACAACAAGTGCAGTATATTGGACTCATCAAAACGAATCATTATGAGCCCAAACTCGAAGGGTTTACTAGTAGCCACTGAAGAGTTCCACTTCCACCTCCTGGCTCATCAGACCCTCGTTACCAAGCCTAATTTATTGGACTCGTCAAAACGAATCATATGAGCCCAAACTCGAGGGGGTTTACTAGTACCGACTGAAGAGTTTCACTTCCACCTCCTGGCTCCATCATCAGACCCTTGTGGCCAAGCCCAATTTATTGGACTCGTCAAGACGAATAATATGAGCTTAAACTCGAGGGTTTTACTATTAGCCATTGAAGAGTTCCACTATCCACCTCTTGGCTCCATCATCAGATTAGCTCCAAGATAGAAAATTATGTCCTCCAAACTACATATACATACAAAGTTTCATTTCGATGCGACAATTATAAGTAGGTTAAAATTGACTTCCAAGATTTTCTTACATTGTTAGTTTGTTACAAGTGAAGCTAATAAAAGCGTGTTAAAAATACGGACAGACAGAACGAAATTTTTAGACAGATGCTTCCCTGTGCCATTGTAAAATGACATAGGTATCAATGCATAGACTTCGGAGTGATTGCAGTCCTCTGTCTGTATACCTGGAACGCCTGAAACTGATTATAGCCTTTGAAGTCCCTCCGACTAGATCCTTTGACTGCAAGATTACGGCTTTGATTGCACGTTGACTAGGAACCGAACTGATGACGTAAGCAATCGTTTAAGATGTTTTCGAGTCTTTCTAAAATGATTTTAGGATAAACTGAGAAGAAAAAGTTAGGACTTATAAGTTACTAACAGTTACCCGCGACTTCGTCTGCTTGTAGGTATTTTGTAGTTCATCATTTTTAATTTATATATCCAAGATGAAAAGTAACCTATTTTCTTCTCCTGCTCCAATGACCTATCTGTCTTTCATAACGAACGGTTCAGTTAAGCGTGAAAAGGTAACGGACGGACACATTCTTTCGCATTTACTTATATTATTAATTTTAATATAATTATATACCTAATATAAAATACGGATGACCGATTTCTAATGACTTGGCGTCAGCACAGTTTCCTATCGGTTAAGTTAAAACTACTGCCGCGCAGAAGACAGATAAATACAACCGCTTTTTGTCCGTTTAATACTATAAATGGACAGCACAGAGTTATTAATTATGGAACACACTCGACGTGTAAAAAGTCTATCAGACAACTCATGTGCGGAAGGCTACACCCTAGATCACTAAACATTAGTCTCACAGGCGACACGACACCCGCGCATTCGCTGTTTAGGTATGTTCCCGTCCCGGTTCTCCCTCGCCCCGCCGCGCGCCGCGCTCAGTAGTAGGGTACTGACGCGGTTTAAACTCAAAGCATTTATTTCAAATAAACCAATTACAAGCACTTTTGAATTGTCAAAGAGTCGGTCAGTTAGTCAGAAAGTTGAAGCTAGTTGCCCATTCCAAAGCGTAGATCTCTATGGAGAAGAACGGGCAAGAAACTCCACGGACACTCTTTTAAATCAAAATATTGTTACAAAATATTGATTACATCATTCATGTTGAAATTAAGTATGTGAGAACAATGTATAAAGACGTGCAAGCTAAAAGCCTCCGCAACAAAAAGATAAGAGTCAAAAATGAATCAAAAATTAAAATAAGCCCTGGCAGCTAAGAGATGACCAGTTCTTACTGACGGAGCCCGTTCACGAACATGACGCATGGATCAGCACCATTCAGCTCAACCATTTTGAAGGGAACCTAATGATCCAACACACACGCCACCACCAGCGAGATATTTGAGTGAGCATGACATACTCTCAGTCGCCAGGGCAAATTCAAGTCACTAAAAGACGTAACCAGTTAATGGTAGCTTTATAGCAGATATGTACATAGTGCTCACACATGTGCTATTTAATTATACAATACTAAGAGATTGAATCTATATTTTATGCAAAGATAGTTTTTACAATCTTCAGCAGCTCCAACAATATTTTCGAATGCAATTAGTTTCTGCGCCCTTGTGGAGCGGGACCAGCATTGAGCCAAGTTATCGGCGGGACCTCATAACGTCAATTTATTTTGACATTACTTACACTAACCCAGAGTTTATCGACGTAACTCACCCACATCGGTGGGTTAAACATTTAGAAGTTTAACTCTAGGTTTACCTCTAACTCTTGGTGGCGCAAGATGAATTATTTGATTATCCCTGAGTTAGCTGTTAACTCCAAGTTATAAAGGACAACCCATGGACCCGCAAGTGTCCCTTAGTGAGCTACGGTTAATTTGTTACCCCCTAATCAAACGATTACTTCATATTATTAAAAAAAATATTTAAACTAAACGGTTTTGTTGTAAAGAAACATTGTAATGATGCAGAGAATGTACTAAAAGCTAAAAAATAATGATGTCGCTGTTGAAGAGTTTCCTCGCCTGAAGCCAGTCCCGGGTGCAGCAGCCGGGTCATGGTGGAGTTTAGAACGAACTTTCATAATTAAAGCGTCTATAAAATTTCGTGTCTATAATGTTGACCGTTGAGGAGTTCCTCCGTCTAAAGCCAATCCTGGGTGTAGAATCAGGTCATGCTTTTCATTAAAATCCTTTGTCTTTGAAACACAATCAACATAAAAAATTTCAACTCCGTAGGATAAGAGAAAGTAGTTTTAATTCAGCTTGCAAGATTTGAAAAACCAAGACACAAACAAGACAAACTGAATGAAACCGTGTAATAAAAAGTCTCCCCAACGCCGCGCCGAGTCTTTCTGACTAAACGCGATAAACTCAAAAACTACCGAACGGATTTTTATACGGTTTTCACCAATGGACGGAGTGATTTATGAGGAAGGTTTAAGCGTATAATATATTACGTTTTTGTGTAAACTGGCTGAAATATGACGATGCTTGTTGAACATGTCGGAAAAAATCATGCCGACTGGGAGTTTTACTGGCGTGCGCCGCGTAAACCAATAGAGTTATATGAAAACAATGTTTATTAACACATAAATAATTATATATATAAGATTAACATATAGGGTACTTTTAATCCCGGTAGTACGGTCCCGTGCGGTATTTTCCGACATCCATGCGGGCGAAGCCACGGGCAAAAGCTAGTGCCCTTTAATTTGTTTACGTGCATAAATCACCCTTCACTTATCTTCAAAGAATCAAAGAGCCCCGCCCAGCATAACCAATCACATTAAAGGCATTAATTAGCCGTATTCGAGATGATTCATCAAACGCGGCCTCATTCTGAAGCCTCCAGCTTAATTAAAACTGACGCAGGTTCCTTAAGTAAAGGTTCGGAAACAGCATTGTTAATTCATGGATTATTAAAATTTCTAATCAGGAACCAATTAATTGGCTACAGTAACTTGTTATGGACGACCAACTTTTGAGCAAATGTTTGTCACGGCTGAGTTTGGCGGAAAATTGGAATTTGTACTTACAAACATTTTGTTTTCTTTGTGAAAATGGCTGGAATTTTTCATTTTTGGTAGACAAAGGGTTTTACATAGATAAAGAAGTTTGGTCGAGCATGTTTCTGGGAATAATAGTATGGACGGCGGTTGTCCTGCTTTAGCTTGCTAGATGTTACCATAGAAATATTGAAAACAGGAATAGTGAAAACTTCTTATATCTATGTGAGATATTATAGTGTGCTTATCTTTTTCGGGTGACCACTGAAAATCAGCGCTGTGCTGTGGGTCCCCCATAGCATAGCATCATGCTGAGTGGCAGCCTTCTTGTCACAGTCATGACGTGCAGCTGCCGACTATTTCTGTTTTGAGCTCGTGATTATAATGTGGATCTATTTTGTTTTATTTTTCTGATTATTCTTATATTTTTGTATGCACGTGTTTCTGTGACAAATAAACCTATTTTTCTCTTTTCTTGTTGATTCTTGCTTTCTTATACTGTACTAGTTTGCTATTTGACTAGTTTGATGATTCTAGTCCGATAGTTGACTAGTTTTGAGAAACTGGTTTGCTAGTTTTGAAATACCAATTTGCTGGTTAACTATTTTTCAGATACTAGTTTGCTAGTTGACTAGTTTTGAGACAATAATTTGATAGTTGACTAGTTTTGAGACAATAATTTGATAGTTGACTAGTTTTGAGACAATAATTTGATAGTTGACTAGTTTTGAGACAATAATTTGATAGTTGACTAGTTTTGAGACAATAATTTGATAGTTGACTAGTTTTGAGACAATAATTTGATAGTTGACTAGTTTTGAGACAATAATTTGATAGTTGACTAGTTTTGAGAAAAAAAGCACGTCTGTTCGGAGATACCTACTAGCATTTTTGTGGACGTATTTAGAATTTTTTTTTTTCATTTAGTGGAGGAAGCTTGCGCGTGGGCAGTCCCAAAATTTATTAACTTTGCTTGGGTAGTCTTTGAGTTAGCTTCGATAATACCTACTAAAGTATGATGTTATAATACTTCCTGTCATTGTTGTTTACACAGCAAGTAGTGGTAAACGAATCGATGTAAAACGAATTGTTAACTCTAAAAAAGTTTTTTATTAAAATATTTTTTTTTTTACTTCCATAACTAAAAAGAGAAAATTGAAAAGCATTTTTACAACAAAAAAAAAAACTGACTTCCAAAAAACACTACGACGTGAAAAATATCTTTAATTTCGGAAGTCGGTGGCAAAAAACTAAAATACAGATCCAAAGACACCGACTTCCGAAATAAAGTTGTTTTTCACTTTGTAGTGTTATTTTTGTAAGTTGGTTGTCACTATTTTTATCATAACCGCGTATCAGGCGCAACATGTCATTTTTAGGGTTCCGTACCCGAAGGGTGCCTAACGGAACCCTATTACTAAGCCTCCGCTGTCCGTCCGACCGTCTGTCTGTCAGCGGGCTGTATCTCATGAACCGTAATAGGTAGAAAGTAGAACTTTTCACAGATTGTGTATTTATATTGCCGCTATAACAAATCAATAATAAAAATAAAATAAAGTCAATAATTAAACATACACGAGTTTTTTTACTAAAATAAAAAACGTAGTGTTAAAATATTGTGCGGTTGTACAACGCAAACCTTCGTGAGCGAGTCCGACTAGCACTTAGCCAATTTTTACAACAGTATGTATATAATAATATATTTTTATGTGTGGCATTAAACTTTTATTTCTGTAGAATAGAATACTCGTAGAATATTATTTATTTTTGATGCAGGCGGATCACAAATAAAGTTAGTGAACATCTCTGGGGTGTACAATAATAAGAAAATTAATAAAAATAATATTATTTCTTCTTACCTGGAGGAATAAAACGCAAGTGACTAAAAGAGTAATGAATATAAATGTTGATGCCTGGAGAGGGAGAGGGAGGCCAAAGAAAAGATGAGCTGTGTGAGGAATGATATGAAAGAGATGGAAATGAATGGAAGAAGAAAACGTTTAGCACGGACCGGATGGGACAAGCGGCAGGATGAAGATTATTCTTTCTTCTTACCTGCAATAGTATAAGCGACGACCAGCACGATGACACCAACATTGCTAAAGAGGAACGCAAGTAGACCGCGCACGTAGTCCCGGATGCGGGACGCGAGCCTGCGCTTGCGCCGGGGCATTTTTCACCGCGCATCGTGAGGCCCCGCCCCATCGCCTCTGTCGCAGCTCATTGGGCCGGCTTTATGGCATCTGAGGATCTGTAATAGAGGATTATTAGTTAATTCGTAGAAGTATAAATTCAGAGTCGCAGTGCGCCGTAGGGGAATAAAATTGTAAAATCACCTTTTTTCTAAATGGGTCACATGGTAGGGCCTTTTGTCTTGGGAGAATGCTGTCTGTTTTTATAAGAATTTATCGTCCACAAGAAGAATGATGTACATATATTAATTTAGAGAAATACAATGTAAGAATATTCATATCACAACTGTCATTCCTTCAGTAGTGCGGCAATTTGATTACCAATGTCCTGACTGCACAAGTGTCACAAGTGCTTCAAACTACGATGGAAGCTCTACAAACTTGGGAGAGTGACCGAAATGCATGATCCGTAATTAGATCCTATCTACAAAATTGATAGGATGGAAACCTTGTATGTACCGTGTCTCATCCTCATCTGCCTGCCGTTTCCCAAGTATGTCAGGGTCGGCTTCCAGTCTCCCGGTCTATGTTACAGTGTAGCTGTAGGTCATTAACGAATTAATAGGATGGCTGCATTTATTATGGCAACTTCAGCAATTACTGTTAGCAATGAAATAGTTTGATATACGTAGTCATTGCTAAAATTTACAACAATTGATAAGAATATTTAAAAATATGTCTGTAGAGAATTTTGCAATAAGTTGTACCTAATCTCAATGTTTAATGGGAGATGGGACAAAGTCGTAATACAAGGGCCTCTCTTTATATGCACAGAGCAACCGTGGTTAGCTGTAGGAGTCCGATCTACCTTTGTGTGCACAGTGCAACAAAACTCACTCATAAATAAAAATCAGCCAAGTGCAAGTCGAAATCTCACACGAAGTGTTCCGTACCACCGTACAATATTTATACACTACATTTTTTTTTACTGTCATTATTAAGTAATTAACTGCCGCCGCAGTCACATGTGTCCACAAACAATAGATTTACTATTGTGTCCGTTGTCTGGCAGTCACCGTGTAAGGAGCAAAAAACGCCGAAAAAGACACGTTTATTGTACTTATGGGAACCCCCTTTAATTTTTTACTTTATTTTCTTTATATTCTTTATTGTAATAGTACACACTTTGTGAAAATTTCAAGAGTGTCTACCTATTACGGTTGACAGACGGACGACGGACAGCGGAGCCTTAGTAATGGGGTCCCTTTGGCACCCTTTGGGTACGGAAACCTAAAAATTTGCTCACCAGTGTAACAAAACGACTAACGCATCCTCTGACTCGAAGCACACAAATCAAAATGGCCGCGCGGTCACAAATCACACAGTTATTATAAAAGGATATATAAATATGTCAGTTTTGCTCTCATATATTTTCATATAGCTTGCTGACATTTGTTTCCGTGCTAATCCCGGAATGATGGACTGTATCAACTGTTTAAAATAAATGACTGAAGTCAAAATAATACATAAATATTGGGTGTTATGACTATCATTAATCAATTATACGGGTATCTTCGTAACAGACTGGGAAAAGTAGAGGAGGTATCCTGATTTAGATTTCAGTGGTATTTTATAACTAAAGGAGATAAATCTTTGAAATCCGAATCAGGTGGACACAAGAACGGATCGAAGATTAAGTTTTAAAGTATTCGTCGAGCTGTCAAAGTGGTCTCCGCATGACCAGCTTATAAATAAACGATAATACGATAAGCTAAGTAAGCAAATGCAAAATAAATCAGTGAATTCAACTATCCAAAAGAAATAAAGAAAATAAATTTATTTGACCCAGGTTAATAATGCACACAAAATGCACACAAAAATAAAAACAGAAAGAAAAAAAAAATACTTAAAATGGTATAAATTGTGCGCCCCACGGCTGCGCCAAATTGGCCCAGTTCAGCATAAATGCCAGACAATTAGTGCCTGGCGCTGGTTGTCAACTGGATGGACCTTATGTGACGAGGACGTCTCACGGGCGTCATCAGTTTTATAGTATGTGTAATTATTTAAATAAAAAATAGATATGTGTAGCAAATAATAATAAACTCGATTAGATATTTGGTTAAAAAATAATTATTATAGATAAGTAATTATGTAGCGATGCTTAAGAAAATAAAAAAATATAAATGCTATGGTTACACAAGAAAAAAAAATGGACTGCCGTCAATAAATAATAATAATTATATCATAATTCATATCAGTGAGACATTTAGATAAGATAAGATAAGATAAGATAAGATAAGATAAGATAAGATAAGATAAGATAAGATAAGATAAGTCTTTATTTGCTTTAAACATGGTATAATGGTGTTACAGTCTTATACAATGTCCACATGTTTAGCTATACAGAATATCAATTGCATGCAAAATAATTATCATGTCAAAACAACAGTAAATATTAATTAAATCATTCAAATTATTAGATGGATATATTATTATAAAATGTCAAAGAAATCTTTAATGTCATAGAAATTATGTCCAATGAGCCACTTATACAGCTTATTTTTAAATGAGTTACAATTATTTATACATTTGAGTTCTTTCGGAATTTTGTTGAAAATGCGTACACACATCACAAGGCAGCTTTTAGCATACTTGGCTGATTTAGGATTATCCTTCGTTACAAGTCTGTGTGGATCCCTTGTTGGACGAGAGATCACTTCATTAGCTTTTCTGAACAATCCCCTATTACTGTAGACAAAGTTACAGATTGCGTATATGTAAAGTGCAGGAAGTGGTAACAGACCAAGCTTTCTAAAAAATGCCTTACAAGATTCATCAGAACGAAGTCCGCAAATGGCCCTGATGCACCTTTTTTGTGCAATGAATACTCTGTTTTTATCTGTACTGTTCCCCCATACGATAAGCCCGTAACTTAAAATAGATTCGATATATGCATGGTATGTAGTAATTGCCGTTTTAACGTTTGTTACCTTCTTTACTTGTCTGAGGGCGTAAGTAAATTTATTAATCCTATTGCATAAATCATCTAAATGTCCTTTCCAATTTAAGTCTTGGTCTATGAGCACACCTAGAAATTTGGTTTGCGTTACTTCTTTTAGTCTGACAATATTAAGTTTAAAATTGTATTTGGTATGTTTCGACTTATTAAATTGAATATAATTCGATTTCTCTAAGTTAATTTTTAATTTATTAGTCTGTAGCCATTGTAAAATTTTGTCAATAGTATTATTAATGTCTATTTCATGATCAGAAGGTGATTTTTTGTCAGATGATACGATAATTGAAATGTCATCTGCGAATAATATAAATTTATGATTAGTCACCAGTGGTATGTCATTTATATAAAGTAAGAATAATATGGGACCTAATACACTTCCTTGAGGGACGCCACATTTATTTCCTCTAGAAACAGAATAGTAGGAAGTGAGTACGTTTTCATTTACTTTGTCTATAACAACGTATTGATTTCGACCACTTAAATAAGACGAAATCCACTGCAGGGCAACTCCTCTTATTCCCAGTATTTCCAACTTTCTTAATAATACGTCATGTGCTACGAAGTCAAAAGCTTGTGATAGGTCGAAAAAAAGACCTGTTGTCAATTTATTATTATTTAAGTTACTCAGGATATTGCTCACAAGAGTAAATATTGCTTGTGTTGTTGACTTTTGCTTTTGGAATCCAAACTGTTCCTTTGCTATAATATTAAATTTGCTACAGAAGTCGACAAGTCTCTTAAGCATACATTTCTCGAATACCTTTGACAAAATAGGAATCAAAGTAATCGGGCGATAGTTTTTAACGTCCTTTTTATCGTCCTTTTTGTACAGTGGCTTCACGACTGATAATTTTAGAGCATCAGGAAATGTACTTGACGAAAGCGAGAGGTTAATTAAATATGTCAAAATGGGAATTAATTCTGTACTGCACGCCTTAACTATCTTTGTGTTGATTCCATCATAACCTTCAGAGTTAGTATTATTTAACACCATTATTTCTTTTTTAACTTCATCTTCAGTCATAGCGCTAAGAAACATGGAGTTAGAAATTGACTTAATATTATTGTTATTATAATAATGTCGATTATTGGATGTCAAGGTATTAGTCGAGTCAATAAAATAATTATTAAAAGCATTCGCTATGTCAGGGGGACTTGTCAGAACTTTCTTATCTAATTGTATTTCAGAAATATTACTAGTACATGATCTCGCGTTTCCAAATTCATGATTAATAACTGACCACGTTGCTCTGCATTTGTTCTGGCTATTTTTTATAAAATTTATGTTAGAATTCATTTTCGATTTAACCATACACTTTTTCAATATATTTGAGTATTGTTTATATCTTATTTTGTGTGATAATGTTTTATTCTTGTAATAGTGATATCGCAAGAATCGTTTAGTTTTGCAACTATTTCTAAGACCCTTACTTATCCATTTCTGTTTAAAGGCATTAGAGTTTTTAATCTTTATTTTTATCTTTGGGAAGCACAAATTATATAACAAACACAAAAAATCATGGAATGTATTGAAAGCCTTATTTGTTTGTTTGTTGTTTGTTAGATTGATCAAGTCTAGCTTCCGTTGCGCATCCATGACCTGCCGCAGACGTGTTCTAAATGAGTCGATCGTGTTAATGGATCGAATAAGTGGTGGCAGATTATTCCACACTTTGGACGCTGCATACCGGAAGCTACCTCTAAAAGCGGCTGTACCATGTGACTGAGCCGAGAGCTGCTGCGAGCATTGCCTTCTCCCGCATTCTCGTCTACTCGCTATCCTCCTCAACTTGAAAAGCGGTAGTACCTAGTATTAAACACAACTTAATTAAATACAAATACATACTGCAATTGATATCAAAGCAGTACCGAATGTCATAATCTCTGATGAAACCAAAACATAATTACTTATGCTTAAATAAATATCCCGACTTCGCGAGTTCCTCCTGCCTATTTAGGATTACCTATTTAGTCGGCACCTCAACACCGAGTCAATACGATATGCAAACTACGGGTTAATGAGATACCTCGATTAACGCTAGGGATGGGAATATTCCGTCGATAATTACAGATTATCGATACTTATTATTGTAGATAGTGACTTAAGTATACTATCACAGATTCGCTTTTGGTCTTTGGGTAGGAACAGACACAAGCATAATGATCAGGCAAAATAAGTAGGTATAAATGAAGTGTCGACGTATTTCTCATTGAAGATCTTTATTTCTAACGAGTATTGCATGTATCAAACTCAACTCAAACTCAAAGTATTTATTTCAATAAAGCCATTTATAGGCACTTGTGAATTGCGGAGGAGTCGGTCACTGGTCGGTCAGAAAGGTGAAGCTAGTTGCCCTTTCTAAAGCGTAGTAGGTTCCTACGGAGAAGAACGGGCAAGAAACTCTAACACTCTAACTGCTAGGACACATTCAAGTCAATAAAGGGCGTACCTAGTAAACAGTACCTTTATGATTTATAGTACTTACACATGTGTCGTGCTATTAAATATATATTACGTAAAGCTACTCTTTCTATAGCCCTGACCACTGCACACGTAAACAATGTTCCCGGTCCCGATGTACAACTTTCTGTTTACTACATTTTTATTATAGAACTAGCTGTGCCCCGCGACTTTGTTCGCGTGGAAGTCGTAAGATCTATACAAATAAATAATGTACAATATACTAAAATAACAGCCACATTTCAGTAAAACCCCCTCGTCTCCCGACCCGTCGCGTTGCATCGCCCGCCCGCGCTGTTACTTCGTTTTCGCTTAGTGTTTTTTCAGGCTTTTTCTTTTTGCTCGACTCTTAAGGGCCGTAGCGTGATGTTAAATAGCCTATAACTCTCCTTAAGAATTGGGCTACCAAACGCAAAAAGAATTTTTCAAATCCGTCTTTTTGTTCACAATTTCATGGGTTTTAAAATTTCTGCGCGGAACTCTAATTATTTTTCTAAAATAAAAGTAGCCTAAGTTACTCCCCGTAAAATCACCTATCTGCCAGTGAAAGTCCTGTCAAAGTCAAAATCGGTCCAGCCGTTTCGGAGATTAGCCGGAACAGACAGACAGACAGACAAACAAAAATTTTAAAAATTGCTTTTTTGTTATAAGTACCGTATATACTTTCTTATGCATTAAGTTAAAAGTTGTTATTTTGACATTACAAGCAGACACTTCAATTATAGGTATTTATTTCTGTACATAGATGTATAGATAAATTACTCGTAAAACAAGATGAACACCAAACCGCCAGCTTACAATGACTGCGGCACAATGACTGCGACACAATTCAGTTTGACCACACTTTTACAATTTAAAAGGCTATTCTGAAAAATGGCGGGTTTATTTTATTCCGGCCAGTTAGCTTCTGTAACTCCCGCATGACAAATTGCTAATAAACCACATGTTCTCGTTTCCATATTGTCACAAAACAATTTAGTATTATTACTTTAATTGCTAGGCCTTATTGCGCAAAAGACACAAATATAAAGGGACTGTAATTTATGAAACAGTGACCAGAGGCTTTCTTAGACAATTACTAATTAGTAGAAGATATGGGGAGACAGAAAATAGGGACACAACAGATAGTGGTTTATCTTGTCTTGATCTGATGAGAAAGGACAAAGGACCTTATTTTTTTTACATCTAATCGTTATTTCATGTCATGACGGACCACCAAATGGAAAGGGTTTACCGTTGTCCAACACCGAAAACTTTGTCCAATCGATCTTAGACATGAACATTTGGAATTTGAACAAACCACACAATTGTGTTATTCCTGAAGTCCGCATGAAGTGAACTGAGATCTAACTTTAGAGGAAGGTCTAAGGTAATCTCAGTGGTCACCGCAAACCACTTGTGTGTTAACCAAAATGTCATGAACACAACTGTCAACACAAATAAACTCGGCTTTGTCAGGAACAATTTAGGTTGTAAGCGTGACACTAACAATTCATTGAACACACAGCAAAAAATAAATGAACTTATCGATAACGAAACTCCCAACCCTAATCACACGTCAGAATTCCTAATCACCGTTCACAAAATTAGTTCGATGATTAATATACTGTTTCCATAACATATACGTTATATTAACAGCACTATACTTCAACAGATTCGTACAAGTAGTATCTCTGTTCCATAAACATTTATATTTTCATAACACTGAATAGTTACGACGGGACGGATTAACGATGACAGATCGCTGGAGTTGGGACAGAATCAAAAACAACATAAAACATACGCAGATGTTAATATGAGATGTCTGTTTTGTGGACAGTTTGGAGTACTAAACTTGACTGCTTCGTTGGTCTAGTGGTCACAAGCTGCTAAACATGAGCTCCTGGGTTCGATTCCCAGGTCGGGCAAAGGGCTATTGGGTTTTTCCACCTGCAACATCTGAGTAGCAGCCCGGAGTCTGGATTTGTGCCCAGTTGATGGCAATAGGCTCACCTCCTATTATGTAATGGGACTTAAACATAACTGGCGAAATGTGTATAGTGGTGTACTATAGGTACACCTCTGCCTAAACCTTCAGGGAATACAGGCGTGATGTTATGTAGTAACACTTCATGACAGTACTTTTGATTCTGAAATGTTGTCTGGTTTCAAATCCCACCAGTGCGTGCAACGCCATCAGATTTTCCTGTTAGCCTTTTTGAAATTCACTTGCACGTTTTGTATACGTTGGTAAAACTCTTGCAGGTGATAGAAATGGACTCTAATTTTGTGTTGGCTTTAAACTGTAACATTAAATAAAATGTGGGCAAATTCATTGCTTCATTTTGGGACAGCCGAGTGGGAAAACCACGCGCTATTTTTTTCTTTTAAAAGAAATAAACCGGGTACTAATCCCAGACGTTTATTTTACACTTAATTCTAATTCTGATTAAATGAATAGCTACAAGATACATTTAAACACATCTTCATCGCACCTGGTAAATACTAATGAGACGTAAAACCATGAACCTGTTACCAAGCCAATTACAAATTTTGAGTTGTGCCGCGATAAGTAGCTGCGCAATATATTCTAATACCTTGTGTACCCGTCTGGTCTATGTCTAAGTGTCGATTTACACTTTCTAAAAACTGTTTTACGTGGCTGTAAATCTTTTTAACCGTAAAATCAATATTTACAGTTCCAATAACGTACTGTTGCCGACTTTTACGAAAAGTAGCTAAAGTTGTGATGATTATTTAACAGTTTATGTACATATAAACAGACAAGAAGACAGGAACAGAACAATACAAAGGTGATGCTTATTTCTAAAGAAATTTCTTCCAGCTTACCGGCGATATGAGGGATGAGAAAAGATGTAGACACCGTGTGTAAGAGTAGAAAATAAACTAATTACCTACATAAAAAACATCCGGCTTCCAAAAAAAAACTACGAAGTGCAAAATAATTCTAATTTTGGAAGTCGGTGTCTTTGAATCTGTATTTTAGATTTTTGCCACCGACTTCCAAAATTAAAGTTATTTTTCAATTTGTATTTTTTTTTTTTTTGGAAGTCGGTTGCCTTTTTCTTTTTTGTAAAAAAGTTTTTTATTTTTCACTTTTTAGTGACTCAGTTTGTAATTTATCTAAGTTACATTAGTTTAATGACAACTGCTCATCACCTTTTACAAAATATTGCTTTTCTCGATGCAGGGACGTTAATTGTTGAGGAGTTCTCCTGGTACTTCACCATCAGCTCCACTTCACCATATGCATTGTGAAGAGCATAAATTGCTTAGCCACCATATTAAAGTAATCGAATCCCAACCCGTGAAATACTTGTTATTGAGTAGTTTCGGTGACCATCTGTGGTCTTCATCATCAGTTCCACTTCACCATATGCATTGTGAAGAGCATAAATTGCTTAGCCACCATATTAAAGTAATCGAATCGCAACCCGTGAAATACTTGTTATTGAGTAGTTTCGGTGACCATCTGTGGTCTTCATCATCAGTTCCACTTCACCAAATGGTGCTTTCCGAGAGCAAATTCACAAGTTACTATAATAAATACCCATGTCGCTACAGGTGTGCCTATAATATTTGAAGAGTTCCCTCGATTTCTCCAGGATCCCATCATCAGATCCTGACTTGATGACAATGGGATCACCTGGAAAGTATACCCTTGGAAACAAAAAAAGAATTTTTAAGATCGGTTCACAATAAAATTGACGGAGAAATAGGTGGACATACATAAAAAACATTCATAAAGTCGAACATGGAACCTCCTTCTTTTTCGAAGTGGGTTAAAAATCTTAAGTATTCTCTAATTTAAATATAAACATACAATATGACGATGATGAAAAACAAGCGTATTTGTATTTATTACATTTACGTTATAGTGATTATCATAAATGTGATTTCGCACGTCGTAATGGTATTATTATGGAAGTTGACGAGATATAGGGAGTTACCTAAGAGGTTTGGGCGTGGCTGGAAACCACAATTTTAGAGGGTTGGCGTGCATGGATAAGTTGTAGAGTTAGTGAACAGGATTACCAGATTATCACATGCCTTGAAGGGTTCAGTAGAGGTAAATAGTACAAAAAAAAATTGTTTGTTTTTGAAAATGCAGTCACGGATTTGAAGCACAGAAACACAGTGTTCTTACAACGATACGTGGACTTATCGTATGCCTTTGAAAAACCTAGTACGTAATTCTTGTAAAACAATCAAATCAAGCCACTGAAAATCCGCCCCAACCAAGAATGCTATAAGAAAATAAGTGCTCATTTTAAGTCAATACATATATTCTACCACAGTTAACATAAACCAGTATTTATACACACATACATAAACTCACACCTTCTTTCCATGGGGGGTAGGCAGAAACTACAGAACGCCACCTGCTACGATCTTTACGTGCCTTAGTAATCAGGTCGAAAATTGGTTCACCGCAAGTGTCCGCGATGGTACCTACTCCTATTGCTTCGTTTGTCATACATGTGTCGTACACGCACGCCGGTTGCGAGTACTACCACCTGACCTTTCTGAAGCACATCACCAACAAGGTCTCTGTACCGTCCTCCCAGGGCGTTCCCCGGCGCGCGGCGTTTCCACTCACACCTTCTTGGTTTATTAATATACTTCTGATGTCTCCTCTTAGTTTTCATTAAATTAAATCTCTCAAAATTTGTATATTGAAAAATATTAAACTTTTATGACACATTTCATTACTTTTATTTTGAAACTAAAATCTACAGTCACAATATTTAAAATGATAAATCGCACATTGCTATGATAAATGATCGGCAAATGCTTTCATTGATCTCTTTCATCTAATCTGGGATTAGAAGAAGAAATATGTCTAGAATTTATTTTAGCTTGTTTGTTTAGAAAAGCTATAATTATCGAGGTTCGAGATTCTCTTTCCAATACATAAGACACATAACATAACATCACGCCTTGTTTCCCCGAAGGATTAGGCAGAAATGTACCTATAGTACACCCACATTTCACCAGTTATGTTTAAGTCCCATGTAATAGAGGGCAGCCTATTGCCATCAACCGGGCACAGATCCAGACTCCGGGCTGCTACTGAGAAATTCCTGATGATAAAACCCAACAATACTTTGCCCGACCCGGAAATCGAGCCCAGGACCTCATGCTCAGCAGTAGCGCTTGCGACCACTACACTCTTTGGTCTTACTTCGAGGCAGTATTACTTGATATAGTTAGAACATAATCTATACATCTATACAAATAAATAACATTAACACTGTTTGTAATGTCAAAATAACAACTTTTTACAAAATGAATATAAAAGTATATACGGTACTTATAGCAAAAAAGCAATTTTTTAAATTTTTGTCTGTCTGTTTGTTTATTCCGGCTAATCTCCGAAAAAGCTGGACCGATTTTGACGAAACTTTTATTGGCAAATAGCTAATGTTACGGGAAGTAACTTAGGCTACTTTTTAGAAAAATAATTAGAGTTCCGCGCAAAAAAAAATTAGAACCCATGAAATTGTGAACAAAAAGTCGGATTTGAAAAATTCCTTTTGCATTTGGTAGCCCAATTCTCGAGGATAGTTATAGGCAATTTAACATCACGCTGCGACCCTTAAGAGCCGAGCAAAAAGAAAAAAGTCAGAAAAAACACTAAGCGAAAACGTAGTAATAGCGCGGCGGGCGATGCAACGCGACGAGTCGGGGGTTGTATTAAAATATGTAATGTGGTTGTTATTTTAGTGTATTGTGTATCTTACGAGTTCCACGCGAGCGAAGTCGCGGGGCACAGCTAGCGCATAGTAAGTTTTCTTTGATCCACTATCATTCCTACAAACGGGCTGATTGGTGGAGGCGGTCAACATTTAGTAATCCACTCTCTTTCCTGCAATTAGATGTGTATTATTATTTTAACGCGACGGCGCGACGGCAGACTCGGTTACCTATCTGTTCATGTTCACTCGTGTTTATATGTATTATCCCACATACAAAGATAGATGAAGATGCTGCGAGGGTTCGTAGCATCCTAACGGCTGTCTGGATTTATATAAATAATATATAAATCTCGGCTTAAAGAGGTATCTACCGACTCGTCTGGGTCACGCGATGGTTCCAGACTAGGTTTTGTTTGTATAAAATCAAAATCTTGGATTTTAATTATATGTCAATAAGTAATATCTTCAAAAAAAATGTTTAGTACCATGAACATGTGGGGTATCAAAATATAGGGCTTAAAAAGATGATTCCAAAAATATAACACATTAAATTAATTTGAGTTAGAATTAAGTAATAAGTACCAGCAACTGAACCAAACTGCTAGATTTGAACTTTTTAGTTGCAGTCGAGTTTTTGATTTTTTTTTTAATCTTCTTGTTCTACAAGAAAATAATAAGTATTTTAAACCAGTTGATTAAAAACTCGTAATTTTATACATAATACCTGAGTAATCCGTTAAAAATAACACAGACTGTTTACTATGTTCGCGAAATATTTTTCTGTTTAAAATCAATGTCTAGACATTCTTCGGCACTAATTACAAGCGCTTAGCAACAATGCATCATCCAGTACCTACTACATATGGCCGACCATCTGCTCGTCTGTATATCCTGCCCCCGTTTACATTACGAGCACCGGCTCATGTCTGTGACGGATGTGGCCGGACATAACTACGGATAATAATAAACCATGCACAAGAATTATTGGCATACACACAATACAGGTGAAATTCAGACGAAAATCTGGTACGGCGAAATGACGTGGAAAAAACAAAAGAGGATTTTAAACTACATTGCGTGATTAATGAGAATGTTCTTTGTTTATGTTGAGGTCAACGAGTAATGGATTGTAAAAAAGGTGTAACTTCATCTTTTGTGGTCGTGGTACGTCAGGCTTTAAAGATTATTACGACCGTGCACCGAGCTCAGTAGGAAGCTTAGAATTAAGACGGTTGCAAACTGAAAATTAATTGCGTTCTGTGAAGAAAGATGTTCACTAATGTACGGATATTTATGCAAAAGAGTTTGCATTAGCAACTGATTCTTTTCCGGGGAATGATTGATGGTTTCATCCGCTGTCTTAGAGTTTAGAGAAACATCATAATCAAGGTTAAGGCACATGGCTTTGTTTAATGCTCCGGAATTTAGGAATTCCGTGATTTCTAAATCTACATTCTAGGCAATTTGGTAAAAAAAACTAACTAAAATTACGTGTCTAAAAACGAACCATTAAACACCACTAACCTTTTATACATTTTTGGTAGAGATATCTTGTTAAAAATTAATTCATTGATATTGTGATGAATTAATTTTAAACAAGAAATCTTAGGCACCTCGACAGTCAAAATATATTTTTATTAAAAAAAAAAAAAAAAAAACAAAAGAAAGTTAGATTTTATTAGACCTTTTAATTATAATCTCTAAGGGCTCGACCGACTACGAAATATAATTTATTAGATTACCTAAACGTTATCTACTACCGCGCTGTATCTACTGGGATTTAAACATTTTCTAAAAGATGTAACTTAAACAACGCACAACCTTTTAAGGGGCCATTGTACTCATCATTATGTATGAACAACTTTAACTAAGGGACTACACCTGAAACCGCGAAAAAAAACCAGCTGTTCTGAGTTATGCGAACATAAATGGAGGGAACAGCTGATTTCTTTTCGCGATTTCAGGTTTCCATCATAATACTCCAAATTCTCTTTGTACCTTGATCAGCTTACGAACCCTGGCTAAATTATCAGATTATTCCGAGGTAAGATTGCGGTAAAAATTGGTGCAGATATTGCACGTTGATCCTTATTTATAAAGGTCTACATCCAAGCTAGCTATTTCCGAAGTCGTTGTCGGTAAATTAGAATGTTTATTAAAAACACAAATTGTTTATTATCTTGCTCATCCTACAAAGCTTGATACTATATAATTTGCTCACCCACACGTAACCAGGATTTAAAAAATGTTTTTTTTCCTGCTCTATAGGCGAAGAGGTCTTTGCTCTGCATAAAGACAATCACAGGCTCATAAAGTTAGGTATTCTGCCTATATCTAGCAGTAGTACCAATAACTGCAAGACAAAATTGAAAGTAGAATATAGAAATTAAATCTGGAAAAGAGAGTTCCTGGAAGGACTTGGGGGATGACTTTGCCCAGCGGTCGAACAGTATAGGCTAAGTAAAAAAATGGATATTGTCAAATGCTGCTATCAGCCGTTCCAAAAGGTCGCCATAACAGTCTCGCCGTTTTATTCTGTAAAGTGCAAAATCTAACCAGAAGTGCGCACCTAGCAAAAATATTTCAGTTTAAAAAGGAAATAAAACAGCAGGTAGCCCAAAAACCATTAGGCACCAATTCTGCAGGCGCACTCGCGGCACAGTGTAAAAAAATCGGTTCGCCCAATGACGCAAAGTATTGGAGCGCTGCTTGTTACTACTCTGTGGTTCTATGTGCATGTTTTACTTATTGCTGAATATTGAGAGTTCCTTCAGTTTTGAATATAGAGCTTTAGTCAGCGACCTATTCGAAGTATTGAGAGTCAAACGTGGATTAATTGAAGGCACGTTCTCTCAATTTGTTCTATTTTCTTGTGGAATTCAGCTTTACAAAAGACTTTCTCTATACTGATTTAAGGTGGAAGTCAGGCAAGTCCACAAGTACATATACCCCCAGTAAAACCAGTAATTAAAGAGAAATACAATAGTAGTAAATAATGATTTTCTGAATTCTGAACACGTCTCCGTGAGCTCAGTTCATTTATCTCGCTCCCACGTATTTTATGAACACTCATAAAAATTTAATGTATCTTAACAATTTGTGTCTAAAAAGATACAATCTTTTTCGCTTTTCGCCCTAAAAGACCGAATAGACGCCTCAAAAGGCTATTTACTGAACGTGTCTCGAGAAACACGAAACGTTACGTTAAACGTATCTATCATTAGAGCCACGCAACTGGTGTCACATAAACGTTATGATTTAACTTTATATTGCTCATAAATTCGTATAATTACGAGTTTTGCCTCAAAATTTTCTTGGTGACGGAATATTTTAGGATGTTTCTTGGAATTCGGAATAAGAAGCCATTTTGTGTTGTAAATGGTACTGTCATTTGTAACTTTTGTACTCGTCATCATGTCACAACGTTCGAGTTGGTGTATCATTAGGGTTCTAATCTATCTCAATCAATCTGCCTAGCCTTTTCCCAACTATGTTGGGGTCGGCTTCCAGTCTAACCGGGTGCAGCTGAATACCAGTATTTTACATGGAGCGACTGCCTATCTGACCTCCACAACCCAGTAACTGGGTAATACGATACTTCCTTGGTAAGACTGGTTGTCAGACTTTTCGGGCTTCTGACGACCCGTAACGACTGTCAAAGATCCACGAATGACAGCCGGGACCAACGGCTTAACGTGCTTTCCGAGGCACGGAGGAGTCTCGGTATGTAAAGATGGTCACCCATCCACAGACCAACCCCGGCAAGCGTAGCTTAACCTGATGGATCGACCCGTGCGGCTGTTATTACTTAGCCACGAGCTCCTCAAGGGTAGCTCCCTAGGGTTCTAATCTATCTATATATATAAAAGGAGAAACTGACTGACTGACTAACGTATCAACGCACAGCCGAAACTACTGGGACTAGGAACGTGAACTTTTGCACACGGCTTCCTTTTATAATGTAGGGGAGCACTAAGAAGCGGTTTTTGGAAATTCTATTTTTAAAGGGGGTAAAGGGGGGATTTCATTTGTTTGAAAAATCTTATTCCTTGAGTTAATAAACTTGAAACTTGGCACGAATATTTGTCTAAATAAGCAATAAAGTTTCTTACTATTGGTTTTTCAAAACTACTCCTGACGGGGTGAAAAGGAGTAATTAGATTTTTAAGAGGAGGATTTTACTGTGTGGCTTGATTAACTCAAAAATTGGTATGAGAAATCTTTGATTCCAGTTATAGAAAAACCCGAAACGATTTTTCAAAATTCAGACAGATTATATGAAAAATCTTATTCCTTTGGTTAATACGCTTGAAACTTGGCAATATTTGCCTCAGGAAATAATAAAAATTGTCACTTTTAGTTTTTTAAAACAAGTAAGGAACACTTAGGACCGTAAGAACAGTAAGGAACAGTACTAATACTTTTTCGGAAGTCGGTGTCTTTGGAAGTCAGTTGCTTTTTTTTTTTTACAAAACAGTGTTTTTTATTTTTTACTTTTTAGTGGGTCAGTTTGTAAGTTATCTGAGTTACAATAGCCTAATGAGACTAATAATCACCTTTTACAAAACATTGCTTTTCCCGATGCAGGGACGATAATTGTTGAGGAGTTCTCCTAGTACTTCACTATCAGCTCCACTTCACCATATGCATTGTGACGAGCTTCTATTGCTTAGAAATAATTTTAAAGTAATGGAATCGCAACCCGTGAAATACTTATTTTTGAGTTGTTCCGGTGGCCATCTTACCATCTTTGGTCTTCGTCATTAGTTCCACTTCACCAAATGGTGCTTTCCGAGAGAAAATGCACAAGTTACTATAAAAAATACTCAAATCGCTATAGGTGTGCCTATATTGAAGAGTTCCCTCGATTTCTCCAGGATCCCATCATCAAATCCTGACTTGATGATAATGGGACCACCAGGAAAGTACAAATCAAATCAAATCAAATCAAATCATTTATTTGCTTGAATATGGGTAGGTACATGAGGTGTTACATAATTACAAAGAAAAAATAAGTTCTTAAGACCATATCCTACCTTAATAGGTGTGCAAATATCTATTATAATAAAATAAACACATAGATACATAAACCCACGCCTTCTTCCCATAGGGGGTAGGCAGGAAGCACTGAACGCCACCTGCTCCGATCCTTACATATTTATTTTACCTCGTTTACGTTCAAACATAGCAAATCAACAACAATCATTCTCTTTAACAAATATTAATATTACAGTATTTATCGACATATTATTATAATAATTATATAATTTTATTATCATTAAATAAGTAATTCTTTTAAAAATTTAATTAAATTTGTCATTTAAATAATCATTAACTTTATAATAGGCTTTATTGA
Source organism: Fissipunctia ypsillon (assembly GCA_947568875.1). Taxonomy (NCBI): domain Eukaryota; kingdom Metazoa; phylum Arthropoda; class Insecta; order Lepidoptera; family Noctuidae; genus Fissipunctia; species Fissipunctia ypsillon. The sequence continues at coordinate 1,187,138 of OX387662.1, forward strand.
TCAAAAATGTCTTTAATCTATTTTTAAATGATATAAAATTCGTTGCTTCTTTTATATACACCTTATCAAACAAAAAAATAATTTTCCAAATTGGTCCAGCCGTCTTCGAGTAATCGGGGAACACACATAAAAAAAGATTCTGACGAACTGAGAACCTCCTCCTTTTTTGAAGTCGGTTAAAAATAATTTATAATGACAAAATTAAACTCATGACAATGAGAGATGAATGAATGTTGAATGTGATGTGTTTGAGTTCAATGATGGTACCATTTTCATCAGAACCTATAAATAATTATTTAAATTATTTAAATTTGCTTCGTCATAGTCGTTTAACTATCTTAATCGAGATATCATATCACCACCCGTGAAATACTTATCACTGTGGCCATCTATGATCTTCTTCGTCAGTTCCACTTCACCAAATGATACTGTCTGAATGCAAATGCTTGATTTGTTGACGAAAATACCTAAATCATTATGTGTTTGTCAATAACATTTGAGGAGTTCCCCTTAATTCCTCATGGATCCTATCATCAGAACTGGATTTTGATAAAAATGGGACTAATCTTGAAGTATGTCCTTTCAAATAAAAATATAATTTTCCAAATCGGTTTGTAAATGACGGAATACTGAGGTAACAAACAATAAAAAAAAAAAAAAAAAAGGTAATAAACTTGACCGCCTTCTCAATAATTGCATTCGATTCGTTTTCAATCTTCGTAAGTATGACCATGTATCTGCGCACCGATTGCGTTTAAAATGGTTACCCATTCGTCAGCGCAGAGAGGTGAGGGCTCTGTCTATGTTATTTTCTATTCTCAACAAACCTACTTCTCCTTCTTACCTGACTTCCCATATTCAGTATTTATGCTCTGCCCATAGTAAAAATCTTCGTTCCACTAACAATCGTCTTCTACGATGTCCTTCTCACCGCTCTGGTTTCATTCACTCTTCTTTCTTTGTCCAAGCAGTCTTTCTTTGGAATTCGCTCCCTCTGAACATCAGGACGGTAAGAAATCGGTTGTCATTTAAAGTCAAGGCACGTGAGCATATACGTAAGAAGTTGGCAGAAAAATCCCAGCGCTGATTTGATGGATTCGTTTTCTCCTCTTTTGATCGTTATTTCTCCTCTACCGTTCGTTATTTCTCCTGACGAAGTTTATTCCGTTTATAAGTATTTATGTATATAACTATATATCTATATATATCTATGTATTTACTCCAGTATTTTATAGTTATTTTCGTGTTATCTATCCCTTATGTTGCACCTGCCATGTTTTGTCTCTGCATCACCCTAAGGTTGACTGGTAGAAAATGCCTCAGGCATTAAGTCCGCCTTTGTACGGTATTCTTTTTACTTGTGCATAAAGTTTTAATAAATAAATAAATAAATAAACAAACATTAAAAAAAAACATACAACCGAATTGTTAACCTCCTCCTTTTTTGAAGTCGGTTAAAAATAGTAACGAAGTCAGAACTGTGCATTGCATATATTTGAAAAGAAGTGATTGAACGAGTCTGTTGCGCACACTATAGTTTTTAGAATTTTTGTCCGTTTGTTGTTTGTTGGGATGTATGTTCCGAATTGGCGCAAAAACGGTAGATTAAATTTAGAGGAAATTTGGCATACAGATGTTTTAGATCCTGGATTAACACGTAGGGTAGGTACTAATTTGATATATTCCGACATACACGCGGGCAAAGCCGCGGGCAAAAGCTAGTATAATTAAATATAAGGAGAAACTGACAGACTGACTGACTGACATATCAACGCACAGCCGAAACTACTGAGACTAGGAACTTGAAATTTTGCACACGGCTTCCTTTTATAATTTACAGGAGCACTAAAAAGGGGTTTTTGGAAATTCGACCTTTAAGGGGATGAAAAGGGGGGATTTCGTTTGTATGAAAAATCTTATTCCCTGAGTTAACAAACTTGAAATTTGGCACGAATACTTATCTAAGTAAATTATGAACTTAGTAATTTTTTGTTTTTCTAAACTACTTACAAGACGGGATTGAAGGGTGTCAAAGTTTGTATGGAAGAATTTTAACGTGCAGTCCGATTAACTCGAAACTCAGTATTTGTACTTAAAACCAAAACTAACCTGTATAAAGAATAACCTGTATCAGGCATTTATGAAAATCTACCCCTGAAAGAGTGTATAGGGGTAAACAATTTTACAGGGGAGGATTTTATTGCGTGGTTTGATTGTCTCGAAAATTAGTATTAATAATCTTTGAGTCAAGTTTTGGAAATATCCTAAAGGATTTTTCAAAATTCCACCCCAGTGGGGGTGAAAAGCGGGAAACAGTTTATATGAAAAATCTTATTCATTTGGTTAATAAAACTTGAAACTTGGCACGAATATTTGCCTAAGTAAGCAATAAAGCTTTTTACTATTAGTTGTTCAAAACTGCTTCTCAAAGGGGAGTTTAGGGGTGTTAAAATTTGTATGGAAGAATTTTAACGCGCGGGCCGATTAATTCGAAATTCATTATTAATACTTTAATAATAAGTTTTGGGTTTTTTATAGATCGAGCCCTGACGGGGCGAAAAGGGGTAATTAGAATTTAAGGGGAGAATTTTACTACGGGGCTTAATTTTCTCAAAACTTGGTATAAAAAAGAAAAGTACATGTTTCAGGGTTCTTCAAAAATTAACTCCTAACGGGGTGGAAAAGGGTAATAAAGTGTAATGGATGGATTTTACTACTTGCTTCAATTAACTCGAAAATGGGTATAAGTGATGTTTAAGTCATACAATGGTAACGATTTTTTAAAAACAGAAGCCCTAGGTGTTGTGATGAAAAATGAGGACACAATTTATTTGAAATTTCTTATTCCATTGATCTATAAACTTAAAAATTGGCCCGAATACATTTTTATCTAAATAAATTATAAAGATCGTTAACATTACTTTTCGAAAAAACCTTTCAAAGGGAGTGGAGAGGCGTTAAATTTTTGTGAGCAAGGTACGAAATCCACGCGGACGAAGTCGCGGGCAAAGTGCTAGTTAACGGTAAGAGGAAAATTAAATTAAATACCTACTTTTTTAAGCGAGTGTAAGTTATTTATGTAGGAATAAAATATTTATATAATATATAAGCAAACAGACTTAAAATAATAATATGTACATGTATTTAAAAAAAGAGTGAATAGAATCATAACATAACTGGCGAAATGTGGGTGTAAGTACTATAAGTATACCTCTGCCTAACCCTTCGGGGATTACAGGCGTGATTGTATATTATGATGTTATGTGTAGAATCATAGGGCATCAAAAAATTCGTCCACATCGCTGTCAACAGGAAAAGTGCCCAAAAGGCTGGCAGCATTGCCACGTTGTATGGCGATGCTGAGTCTTTGGCCAAAGAATAGGCCAGCCCTTTGGTCACGTGAAGAGTCGACCAACCGCTTGGCTATGTCTCGAAATACCAAGTGGGCACTCGGAGCCCATAGCCCCAGTGCTTCAACCTCAAACGGCTTGAACATATAACTCCTAATACCATCTTTGGTTGACACCACAATCTTTGAAGGTGATTTTACTGGTTCTATCTAAAACATTCTATTTTCATTGCGGAAAATGGGCAGACTTAGTAATAAGTTATTTGTGTATCTACCTACCTACAAAGTATTAACCTGGATGATCAAAGGAGGAGCAAATAAGCAAGAATGATATGTTTGCGAACTCACTTCGTATCAGTAGGTATGTTTCTAGCATTAGTCTTAATCCCGGACGGAAACCGGTGTTACTTTTCACCGAACGAAAACGAAATTAAGCCTGATTTGTAAACTGAACAATGTTTGTTTATCGATAGGTTATTCTTCGGTAAAATAAAAGAAATACATTGTTAATCTTTCAAGCGCCAAACATATTAAAAACTTCGGATCATTCTGACTCTGGCATCTGCAAACCATTCACGGAAACAGAACGATGTTTTAAATACCTACGTTTAGCACTAGACTTACCTATTTAGATCAATTATTAGTAATTTGTGGTGCAAGTGGGCCCTAATCATTAAAATTTATCGTTTAAACTTAAATCACACGAAACTTTATACTTTTCTTAATCAAACAATAAGTATGATGTTTAATGCGAATAAAGCAATTATTACTGCATTTTCATAGTAATTGTGTTTTTTGTTGTTGTACGTAATTAATTGAAAGTATTGATTTGCCGGCACTACATTTTTTCGGCCACGGCTCGTTCTCTTTTTTCGGCCGAAAACGAAAATTGCCGAAAATTTTTATTTCAGCTGAAAATTGTCGAAGACCGAAAACGACATACGATCTTACTTTATTAAACAGCAATTTGCAAATTAATTAGCAATTTGTCGCTAAGTCCATGAGTAGGCTGTGCCAAGTTGACGTGTCAAGGTTGAGGGACACTAGCTACAAAATCCTTAATTGCATCTAATTTTTAACAGACTTCAAAAAGGAGGAGGTTCTCAATTTGGTTATATATTTTTTTCAATGTTTGTTACCTCAGAATTCCGTCGTTTATGAACCGATTTGAAAAAATATTATTTTATTCGAAAGGATATACTTTCAGATTGGTCTCATATAAATTTGGTCAAGTTTTGATGAGTGGTTTTTGAGTTAGCTTCAATAATATGTATTTTTTTTCCATTTAGTGTATGTTGATGATGTTAAAATAATTTCCTGTCACTGTTATTTACATTGCACGTAGCAGTATACAACTTTGTGTGGGGTAGGTACCGGTACGCCAACTAAAAAGTGAAAAATAACAACTGCAAAAAAACCGACTTCCAAAAAAAACACTACAAAGTGAAAAATAGCTTTAATTTCTGAAGTCGGTGGCAAAAAATTAAAATACAGATCCAAAGACACCAACTTCCGAAATTAAAGTTATTTTTCACTATGTAGTGTTTTTTTTGGAAGTCGGTTGTTTTTTTGCAAAAAAATTTTAAGATCACAGACATCACCAAATCAAAATACCTAATAACGCTAACAGCGAACAATTACAAAGTACGAGTCGAGATTGTAGAACATTTTCAATTTGGATAACAATATAAAATGAACTATAAAGTAATAATTAACTAGTCTGGTACTAAATAATTAATAATTACAAAGTATACAATTATACGACACGGGTAATTTAGTCGGAGATTATTCTGAGAACACATTACTACATGAAATGCACCTGTCCCACCGCCGGCGAGCAAGCGTTCAGCTATCAGCAATTTTCTCGCTCAAAAAACGTACAAAAGATTGTAGTAACATAATTATAATATTATTAGTTGTTCACTGACTGAACACACCGCGCCGGCGAGTACTCGTTTGTCGCAGTGACAAGAGCTATCAAAGAGCGTACTCGCTCAGCGACGCTCGCTTGGAGAGCAGAACACTCGCTGAGAGACTGACGCTTAATAATCGCTCGTCGCCTTTGCTGCTCGCCAAATCGTTTTTAGTTGCTAGCTCTACTCGCTTCTCGTTAGTCGCCGGCGGTGGGAGAGTGCCTTGTTGTACCTAAATGCCTAACATTATTACCAGTAATTGGCTGCATGTTCTTTGTCTAAGAATAGAATATCGTATGTCTACATAGCATTGGTTTTCATAATCCGGACAAACGGTGAATGGTATTGCAGCACAGTGTTTTTGTGTCATTAGATGAGAAACAAATCAACGCCCACCTGACTAAGTGTGATTGTAAATTAACAAATAATAACACCAGCCTGTCACTGGCCCACTGCTGGGCACAGGCCCCTTCTCATACACTGCTGAGCACAGGCCCCTTCTCATACACTGCTGGGCACAGGCCCCTTCTCATACACTGCTGGGCACAGGCCCCTTCTCATACACTGCTGGGCACAGGCCCCTTCTCATACACTGCTGGGCACAGGCCCCTTCTCATACACTGCTGGGCACAGGCCCCTTCTCATACACTGCTGGGCACAGGCCCCTTCTCATACACTGCTGGGCACAGGCCCCTTCTCATATACTGCTGGGCACAGGCCCCTTCTCATACAAAGAAGGCACGATCATTGATCACCACGCTTGCTCAAGACTGGTTGGCGATTTCATACCTAGGTACTTATATTAATTTTACGTCCAGGTTTCTTCACGATGTTTTCCTCCTTACAAGTACATACCTACATAATTATTATTCTTAAACAAGCTTGGAAATTTGAGCATTATTTTGACAACCTTCTTCGAGATAAATCGAAAATGCTGCATTGGTCAAATACATGCGAGCAGCGGCCGGCAATGTTAGCATGAACACCCATACCTGTTGTGTTTGGCGGACGAATAAATTATAATAAATTATAATGAAAACTAATAACTGTCGAGTCATTTAAAAATGGAACGAACTTTTTACTGCGACACATAGCAACCAACGAGGTAATTTATCAAAGTTTTTATTAAAATTTCGATTTGGCTTGGCAAATAGAGCTGAAGTAAAAAAGAAACAAATGAATATGTTGGCGCGTGAAAAATTATCGTTGTTCATTATTTACTTAGTTTGAATTTCCACGCATTGTTTGAGAAAAGTAATATACAAGTCTTGGCCGTAACCAGGCATAGATGGACTCACGTATGTGTGCCTCGGCTTCGCCTCGGCCCATATTTTCACGTTCGTCCATCAATGCTCCTTTTGCAGGTCGCGGCAGTAATATAATATGTTCTTGTGTAAGTAGTTAAATATTACGATGTCCATAGAAGGCCACGCATGGTTCTTTTAGTTGCATGGTAATAGTTATTATTGTAGAACTTTCAAGGCTATCTAATGATTACCCAATGGCTTTCTTGAGAAATTCGACTTGGGCTCAGATACTTACGCTCGAAAAACAAGAACAAGTAGAGTTATTTTAGAAAAGTTTAAAATGACGCACTGTTTAAACTACGATTTCCTAGACCAATTGTTCCGACATATTATTCTAAAGTCCGTCATGAAAATCTGTCATTTTCACCAGTACTATTTGACATTAAGGTTTCAAAAACGCTCTTTAATTGGACAGCCGGTATTGTGTGACCGTCCACCGCTTTCTTAGGAAACCAAATCTTTAGGGCGGATTTCACCAATGAAACTGAACGCGATCAGTACATCTAAGCTGCCTTCAAGAGCTGTCAGTGTCATTATTCCATAGAAAATAATGACACTGACAGCCCTTAAACGTGGTTTATGTGCTGATCGCGTTCAGTTTCATTGGTGAAATTAGCCCTAAGTCAATGAATTTCCACGAAACATAAAACAAGAGCTTCTTCTTTGCGAGAAATTAAAACAATTTACATTTTAAAGAGCATCCAAAAAATATTCTTGGAATCCAGAAATATTTTCGGCCAGCTGTGTTTAATTGCAAAAGTAGCCCTGAAAGAATAATTAATGAAACTTTTTAACGAGACCTCCCTCGTAACGACTTCGCCTTGTCAATCAAAGTGACAACTGTGGCTCTATTGTCCACAGATAATAAATCAAAAGTTCGAGCTGTCAATACCAAAAATGTTAAGATGAACTTTGACGTTTTGAGAGGTAAATGTATTTATAGCCAGCGAGCCTTTGTAACTTCGTGCACATATTAAATTGGCTCGTTTAACGTTGAAACTGTATTACGAACTAGCTGGAACTGTTTAATTGCGTACCTACACACAAGTTCAGCGGCTTTAGAATTATTAAAGTTGGACCAATATTGGTATGGCGTATCCCACTAATTCCTCTTTAGGGAATATGTCCGTTTATGGCTTCGTATTAATACTCTTGTGTCCGAGAAGTTACACTTGAGTGAGGTGTGTACGGGCAACTATTTTAACTGAGTAATTACCCCCTCTTTAAAGCTATTTGTGCGCGTGAAAGAGGGATAGGTACAATGCAGTCGTGCAAGAAAGTCAATGTCAAAACTTTATTTGTAAAAAAATAGTTTGCAAAAGTTATAAATACTATTTATTTATTCTCCTCCCATTGGACTGAAACGCCTTACAGCAATTACACCAACAGAGCAAAAAATTACTTCATGTGCATCCATCCATCCTATGTTAAGCATTATGTTTTTAACGTAAACTCGAAGCATGTTGACCACCTACTGTGCTCAAAAAAAAAAGAAAAAAGTACCATCGACACGAAAAGAAGATTTATTTAAATTAAACCATTTGCAGGCACTGTGGCGTCGGGCGAGCCTGCGCCTGCGACTGCGTGCGCCATCAGTGTGCTCCACAAGGGACAAAGCCCTGAGCAGTACCTACTCTAATTTCCAACCTTAAACCTTTTAAAGCTATATATAATAGGTACTAGCTTTAGCCCGCGGCTTAACTCGCGTGGATGTCCGAAAATATCCCACGGTAATGTACCACTGGGATTAAAGTACCCTATGTTCCGTAATACTCTATTGGTTTGCGCGACGCAAGCCAGAAAGCTCCCAGTTGGCATGATTTTTTCCGACATCTTCAACGATCATCATATCATCCTATTTCAGCCGATTTATAAATAACCATAATGAATTAGACACCTATTACGAGTACCTTCCTCATGAATCACTCCATCCATTGGTGAAAACCGGATGAAAATCCGTTCGGTAGTTTTTAAGTTTATCGCGTTCAGACAGACAGACGCGGCGGGAAGACTTTGTTTAGTTAAAATTATGCCGGTCACGCTGTAATAACAAATAAGAAATAACTTTTGTCCGAGTGAACCGATTTTAATAAAAACTTATTTTTAAAAAAGAAACAACCGACTTCCAAAAAAACACTACAAAGTGAAAAATAACTTTAATTTCGGAAGTCGTTGTCTTTGGTTTAGTATTTTCGTTTTTTACCACCATGGTACCACTCTCATCAGAACCATTAATTTAAATTTACTTCGTCATGGCCGCTTAACTATCTTAATCGAGATATCTTTTCCACCCGTGAAATACTTATCATTAAGGAGTTCCCGTGGCCATCTGTGGTCTTCTCCATCAGTTCCACTTCACTAAATGATACTTACAGAATGCATATGCTCGACTTGTTGATGAGAAAATACCAAAATCCCTATGTGTATACTATATTTGAGGAGTTTCCTCAATTCCTCATGAATCCTATTATCAGAACTGGATTTTCATAAAAATGGGACCAGTCTGGAAGTCTGTCCTTTCAAATATAAGAATAAATTTCCAAATCGGTTTTTAAATGATATACTGAAGTAACAAATATTTAAAAAAAAGATAAAAAAAGCATACAACCGATTTGAGAATCTCCTCCTTTTTTTGAAATAGGTTAAAAATAAAGACTAAAATGTAACTTCAAGAAGTCAACATACGAACTATGGCTACATTTCCAATCCCTTAAATCTCTTAAAAAGAGGTACAAAAAATTTTAATATTATTTGTGATTTTTAAAATCAACCCCTATTTTACCCCCTTAGGAGATGATTTTTCAAAAATCCTGATCCATATAATTCTTTATTTCCCACCAAAAGCATAAATTAGAATTTTCATATCCCTAACTTATGAAATGCCGAGTTTTTCATACAAACTTTCATCCCTATATCACCCCCTGTAGAATTATTTTTGAATCAAAAAGTAGCCTATATCCTTCCTCAGAATACCATCTATCTCTTTGCCAAATTTTATCGAAATCCATTCAGTGGTTTAGGCGTGAAAAGGTAACTGACAGACAAAGTTAATTTCGAATTTATTATATTAGTATGGATGTATTGATATAGATGAACTTATATAATGTTAATAACGTATACCTAGAAACTTTATAAAAATATTGCCTAAAGACATCCCATCTATAGGTGTCTGTAGACATAGCTGAAAAGACGAAAAACTGGCCAAGTGCGTGTCGGACCACTCACATGACAGTGAAGGGTTCCTTAGTCGGGATAAAAATTTACTCATGTACTATTGAAGACAAAAGTGCATGGAGAGCCTAAGGTCGACTTTTGACTGAGGTTTTGCATTACGTTTCATGACTTTCATGAGACGACTAGATGGCGCTGTTCAAACATGAAAATAACACCGCAAAGCTTAAAAACCTTATTATGCAGAGGCACATAATAAGGTTTTTAATACCTAAAATAATTACTAAGAAATAATAATATATTTATATTCAAATAAACATAAATTATTTTATTTTCTTATTTCCGAGTACTTAATACAGCGCCATCTAAACCAAACCAAATAAACCAATTGGTATATTAGTTAATTCGACTACAGATGGCGTAGATCATAAATAATAAAAATCCCTACATTCACAAACTAGCTCTCATTTTCGCATTCTACAATAAGTAGATCGTAGCTCAGGTGGATAAGCATGACAGAATAACAAAGCTCGTTTCACAGGGCACTGGTTCGTGGGTTTTTTTAAATTTTATTATTATATAATGTAATTTATATTCTATTTTTTATATTTTTAAACGTTTTTTATTTTATTTTTTGTTATAAATAATATAAGATGTATAAATGAATAAAGGCATAATATACAAGTATACATATACTACTCTACTATATATAACATTGTATAAATAAATATATATAAATTACTTTCGTAATTGGTGGTAAGTATTAGTATTATTAGTAAGAAACATTTATGTAAGAAGATTTAGATATATTTTTCTTACAGATTAAGATTTACTAAGTTTAGTTCTCGTAAAGGATAAGAAATTAAACTATTTTAGTGATATTATACATTAAGACATTTAATTCTCAAAGAAGAATACAATTTATTTCTTTCTTTCTTATACAGTGTATAACCTAACCTAACAGTTTTACACCCAATTGACAATTATTTAATTCACTTGTTATGAGAAATACAAGTAAAATTTATAACTGAATAACTCTATTACAAAATGGAAGACATTAACAAAGTAAAACTGTATAATAGATGTTATAAGTATTCTAAATCAAAACTGTGTTGTGCTATTCTTATAGTATTTAGTTTTATTTACATAATGTTATAATACCTTACACTATATATGCAACCTTAGTTCTGTAAATATTTTACCTACTCACAAATTATAAAAAAATTACGTTTTGCATAATTATGGTTAGTGGTATTGACTATAATGATTGATTTGTGCATTATGTTATGACTAAGGTTCACAGCTTAAGTATTCGTTCCAGAACGAGGAAGAAATTGAAGCTAAACCTCAAATCAATAACAATTGTAAGACCGGGTTATAGCTGTCATTTTGGGACCAAGTTGTTTATAATAATAAATAAATAATTAATTATATTAGAAAGGAATCTATATTTATATTGTTTTTATTTTAATTTCTTATATTATATAAGAAATCAAAATCATTAGTGTAAAAACATTTTGTTGTTATAAAGTAGTGAATAAATTTATCCCACTTACACTAAGTTTGATCACTGTAATTTATCAAATAAATTATAGCTACCCCGGTCTTTGTTATTACTCAATCCAATAGTCAACACTTTATATTATTTTTTTAATATTTCGTGTGTCCGCCATTTTGATCGATTACAGCTTGCAACCGCGAACCCATGGAGTTTATTAATTTTTTACATAAATTTAGACCCCGTATAGAATCCTATACCTGCATGCAGTGAGTACTCAGTACTTCCTTAGTCCTTTCGTTCCTATTGTCCCACCTTTGAACCATAACGCCCCATAAATTTTCAATGGGGTTTAAATCTGGCGATCTCGCAAGCCAAGGAATAATGTGTATATCCGATTGCTGGCTAAACCACTCTTGCACAATTATGGAACGGTGTATAGGACAATTGTCCTGCACAAACGTTATCACTGGCATGTCTTCTACAGGAAAAACATTCCGCACGGTGGGCAACATGACGTCATTCAGCACATCTATGTAGTTTACACTGTTTGCACGACTGGGTATTACAGTAAGTTCTCCTGGTCCTGCAGCACTCATCCATCCCCAAATGTTCACTGTTATACGACCGGATTCAGAGTTAGGCACAACGTGATCACTATCATAACGCGTATTATTCCTACGCCACAACCTAACTCGCCCATGCTGGCTAGACTTGAAAGTCTTTTCATCACTGAAGATGACTCCGTTGCTCCAGTCGAAATTTCTGTATTTCAAAGCGAACTCCAATCGTGCTCTTTTATTAGCTTCGGTTAGCAATGGCTTAATAGCATGTCGACGATAATGCAGACCTTCACTATGAAGAGCACGATACACCGTCCGCAAAGATGTATCAAACAACTCTGCGTAATATCTTGTTGGTGTAAAGCCATTTTCCTCATAACCTTGCACCATAAGTTGACGCTGGTCTGAGTCAATATGGCGTCTTCTGCCAGATCTACTACGGTGTTCCAACGAACCCTCTTCTTGAAACCGCTTTATCCATAAAGTGACAGTCTTTACCTATAAGGGAAATATATTATTTATTATTTTCGTGTATCGATAACCATGGATAATAAAATAAATAACGAACAGTGATTTTAAAACATTACTTACGTTTAAGCCAGTTTCTCTCGAAATTTCAGAATAATTTAAGCCTTGATTATGCAATGCTATTATTTGGGCCCTCGTAGCCATATCAATATTTGAACGCGAACTCATGATAAAAATAAATATTAAAAACTTGTAAACGCAATCGTAACTGAACTCACTCATAGATAGTAAAGAACATTATGATTGAACAAAAAGATTTAATTTTTACACAGTCAATATTAAACTACCCTCAATTCTTTTGAGATTTATGATACGGGTTAAAGTCACTTAACAACTTCAATATAATAAAGAGAAGGATAATTTCAACTCAATGCGTAATGACGCAATGGTCCAGTGGCTAATGGTATCGGTAAATTTTATGCCACCGAGTTCGAATCCTAGTTATTACGTGCTTTGCTTTATAAGGTTTGTAATGTCGTAGGAGAATTTGTGTTAAAATTGAGTAATATTGTAACTAGCAAAAAACAAGATAATGTTCTTGTATATTTTCCAATCCAACTACTATACTAGCGCCATCTATGTCATCCAAGACATATTATTAAGGCGATGAAACCCTGTACAAACGATTTTGGTTTGGAACTCTCCATGCACTTCTGTCTTCATGTGTACAGATTTTATCGACCGTCAAAATAGGCTTGTTGTAAAAAACAAAGTTATTACTGGGGCTTAAACCGAAAATATCCCATATTCCTACAATGGGACTTTTGAACATATAGACATTTTTGCATGTGCTCCCTATAACTTCAAAAGTCTTATACTTTTTTTTTTTTTTTTGTGGATGGGAAATCATTAAATGACTTCTCCCGCTCTGGGCGGAGCGGAAGGGCGTGTCAGACTTTTACTGACTAAAACCCACCCGTGTTCCTTCTGTTGCCTGTGCCGGGGCCACGGTAACTCTTTCGAACATCCCGCAACCCTAGCTGGCATCGGCCCTAGCGGACCCCGTCAATAGTGCTGACATCTCTTTGAGGCGCGCGTGTGGAACACAACGCGCCGTCGACTCGGGCTTGGTCCTTACCGGACGGCGAGCTACCCATTGCTCGCCGTCCGCAAGCCCGCGCCTACGGTGGCCGGGAATCAGCTGTCAATTCCCGACGCCCAGGGCGTCTCCTGCGGCGACTAGGGGCGTGAGGGCGCAAAGCTTGCCTCTCCCTCACGCGTTCCGCCTCCTCCTTCGCGAGCATTACTGCTTCGCAGAAGGAGGTAATGGCTTCCCATGTACTCTCGCCCCGTACCATGGCCTGGACCAGGGCCGGACGCGAGAGATCGCCGCCGCCGATCGCTTCCGCGAGGACACGGCGGTGCTCCGCCCAAGCCGGGCAGACCTCCACCGTATGCTCCACCGTGTCCTCCGGGCGATCCACACAGTGGTAACACCCGGGCGTTTCCTCCCGCCTTATCCGGAACAGGTACCTCCCGAAGCACCCGTGTCCGGTGAGGACCTGCGTCAGGCGGAAGGTGAGGACGCCGTGGCGCCTCTCCAGCCACTCCTCAAAGAGGGGACTTATCGCCGCAATTGTGGCGTGCCCAAAAGTCTTATACTTAAGGAGCTTTCTTGAACACTATTTTTTGTGCCATTTCTGAAAAATTATGGCACTTTAAATTATGGATAAAAAAGTTAGGTGACACAATAGAGAACCACTTAAGGAGCTTTCTTGAACACTTTTTTTTTGTGCCATTTCTTAAAAATTATATAGACATACTAAACATTACGTCAGTTAAGTACAAAAAATATTTATATATATTTATATTTGTAACCCTAGTGATTATTTTCACTGTTTTGTATCCCTTAGCTAATCTGTGATCAGCGTTGTGGGCTGGTTCTCTAGGTTCTCTATTGTGTCACCTAACTTTTTTATCCATAATTTAAAGTGCCATAACTTTTTTTGTCCTAATTATCATTTGTCCGAATAATAACTTACCCGAACTTAATATCACATAATATCACATGCCATAAAATTGAAATCCCTAAATATAATATGTCCTAAATCAGTTTGTCATAAATATTACAATCAATAATATACAAAAGACATAAAATCGTTTCCAAACATAAACATTATAAGTGTAATGTGCTAGTGATTACTACAGAGGAAAATGGTGTACACACGCTGTTAAAGCAAGCATGCAACATGCAGCAGGCATGGTTTCTGTCACGGCTCCGGCGCTGCGGGGCTCCGGCGGTCCCACGCGAGTTTTCATTACACTCTAGGGGTAGAGCAGACAAGACTGCGTGGAGTCGGATTTACAGCGATTCGTTTCTGCGAACCTAATTTTTAGCTAATGTTTTAGGACTAAAAAAAAAATTATAAATGAACATTCGGAATAATACACATTATTTAACACAATACTTAGGACATATGACTTTAGGTCATGTAAAATTAGGGGATTCAATTATTATAGTACTCGATATTATGACAGAATACTTTTAGAACTAAAGATAATTATGTTAAACAAAATTTCGGGATTTTGAACATTATGGTTACTGAAGTTTATAGCAAACGTGTTATGGATAATGATTTTCGGACAAACAATTTTAGGAGAAGAAAGGGAGTACCTTGTGGGCTGCAATATTATCTATAATCTTTTGTATATTTATTGTTTCTATGTTTTATATTGTAGCTGTTTGTTGTTCCTTTTGAATAAAATAAAATATCTCAAAAACGACTGACAAATAAAATGTCACTCAGAAACATAATTACTTTTTAATTATGGGAGCCATCAATAGCCCACACGCTTATGTGCATTGTTTTTTTTTCATCCCTTTGTTAGGGGAGTGTCAGCCTTTATTATTTATTTCGTAATTTCACTACACCATTACACGGTATGAAAGTTAATAGATAATCTGTTTACAAATTAGTCTGTTATCTGTTAGCCTGGTTACACGGGTGAGAGGTGCGATGTTTCAGTCTGTTTGAACTATTGTATGCAAGGGAACTGCAGTTTCAATCATGAGGAGCTTCCTGAATGCAGTCAAATATATTCTAGGTCCTACTCCTTACATCGGATATGTTACTCGCTAACTAGTGACATTCTATTCTAAATTTATTACGTTTTTTGCAAATTGCGGCGCTTGAATGTTGTTTAAAATTATGATAAAATAATCACCTACTAAAATGTGATCATTTAAAACATCAACAAAGTTCTAAAAACAATATTTGCTGGAAATCGACATATTTTCACGAAATAGCTTATTTCCTGTAATTATATTATTATTGTTTTTTTTATCATAATTGCCGCAAATTGAATTTTGATCAACATATAACGTTAAAAAGCGCCGCAATTTGCAAAAAAAAAAAAAAAAAACAAAAATAGTGAATTTCACGAGCTTTCTTGACGGACCCCCTTCATGAAATTACTCTATGCCACATTTTCATTATCATTTCAGATGTGATGCCGGTTATTCCGGGGCAGGTGTGAAGTCTACGCGTGTCATGGATATTGTCTGAACGACGGCGCCTGCTCCCTGAACGCGGAGTTTGAGCCATTCTGTCAATGTGTTGGTAGTTACGAAGGTACAAGATGCGAAGCTGATAAAAATGTCACTTTAACCACTACCTGCACGTCCTGCGCAGAGGAAAGAAACATAACTCTAGCCTTCCTCAAGAAAGTTCTTAATTGTTGAAGTATAATGTAAAGGCTAACGCAGATTTGGGCGGACCACAGCGCATAGCAAAAACCCTTCTACATCACCTTTGTACATTTTGTATGACCCACCGCCCAGTACAGGCGGCCGCACCTCCCTTTTTTGTACTTATTGAAATGCGATGCGCTGCGGTCCGCCGCGGCAGTGATGTGCGCTTAGCTTTATACGTATTACATACGTCAGTTTCATACTACTATGTACTAATGTGTGTCTTGCGAATTTGATCCTTATTACAACCAGAAATCGTCCAATTGATAGGTTTCAGGAACGCATTCTCTCGACGGCCGGACTGTAATTACTAAAGGCAACAGTGATTTTGTTGCTTTTCTAACTTGTTCTTTTTGTGTCTCACCGCAAATAAACGTATTTCCTTTCTTTTTTACTTTCTCTTCCTAAGTGAAAGGTTTTGGGTTACCCTTATTGTAGGTATGTACCTACTCACAATTATGGAACTTGAATAGTTTTAAGAAACTGATATTATTTTAATTTTTATTGCTGTTTTTAATTAAATAAATAAATAGAACAGTAGGTGTTTTTGTTATTTATAATTTTTTTTTTTTTTGAAAAACATAAGTTTAGCATTGTACCACTATCAAATTATTTAGAATAACAAAAATAAAAAAGAGCAAAATAAAAAATTATAGCGTATTAATGATATTATTTGAGAGCAACATGAGTTAAAATTACAGTTTTGAACATTAATTTGGATGCATACAAACACAAGTCTAACCTAATCTATCTAGCCGGTATTGTAGCACAAGTGGGCAAAGAACTTCCTCTACATTACGTACACATATAATAAGGTGTGTTAGTTACTAGTATACATACACAGGGTGTAAGGGACAGCCCGCCGCAGACTGATGGGGTGACTTCAGTATATCATACTAAGGTGACCAGTACATTAAATTATTTCAGGAACGTTATGGGAATCCAATAAACCTGATTTGTATTATTACCTCACACGCAATGTATCGTTACCGTGGCAAAACGCGCGTAGCGAACGGCAGCGCAGCGAGCCTTCGGCCGCCGAGTATTTCAACATCCATTGCTGATTTTTTTATTTTAGCTGTTTTATCTATATAAATGGAGTGGTGCGTACAGAGAATGTAATTTTACATTGAAATAAAAGAATAGTAACTGAAAAATCGATTAAAAAAAATTAAAATTTTCCTGAGAAATTTTCCAGTGGAATATGATTCAAAATAAGGAAATGAATGCACCCTGTTAGTTTGCGGAGGGCTGTCCCTTACACCCTGTACACACTTAAGGGCGGCCAACCCGTCATACTTTTCATACAAACGCTCATGCGTGATTATGGTGTTATTATACATGTTCATTTTTGAACTCAAAGGTATTTTGTGCACTATATCTGGGTTTCTATGACAGCAAAAAATCATAATTTGGCGAAACAATTTCAGTATAAGCCTCCAAAAATCAGCTTTTTTGCAAAAATTTTACCTGAATTTTGGCCGTTCATAATGTACTCATAAATTGTAAAAGTAAATAAAACAGCTTCATAGAAACCTCGCAAATGTAATGGAAATTCTAAATAACAAACATTTATTTTACAAACTTGTAAGGCTTACTCAAAAACACTAATTTCCTCGAACAAGTTTTATGAAATTTCCGCAAACTATATTTCGTTCAATGTTATCGCGTTCTCACTTGCGCTGGTTAAACAACAAGCTTTTCTACCATGCTCACGTTGACGACAAACGGATCGGGAAGGGGCCTCTTAATGTAGGTATATGAAATACCGTATTGTATTTACCGTATTGTACCTATGTTTAATTTAATGTAATTTATTTTAATTTAATGAAAAAAAAAAAATAAAAAAAGTCAAAAACCCGACTGCGTAAAAAGTGAACTTTAAGAAAAATGGAAACAAGATGACCTATTTTGTCTCCAAACAATCTGATGCAGTCGGAGGCAATAGGTCTTTAAAGATGCCTCTGACTGCACGACATCTGCATTTTTATTTTACACGTTTTAGTTAGGATTATTTTTCTCTCAGTATATTAAGTCACGCTTTAGGTAACGGTCGTAGCTAAATACAATACCCGCTTATAATCGGGTGATAACGATCTCTTACTCACTCACTCCAAAAGGTCGGGATTGTTTTTTTATCATTTCTCATTCCAAATTACATTTGACCATATAATTCGTAAAAATGTTCGTAATCACCTTTTAAAACCCTTCACTTTAATACCCCACTAGATAGGTATGGGATATTTTTTTTTGAAAACGTACATTTTGGCGCCAAAAATCCGCCATTTTGTTTTTTTTTTATAATTTTAATATAGGTACTTAGTGACACTCACGCAATAAAGACAAATCTAACGATATATCATTCATCAAAATCGGTTCAGCCGTTTAATAGTTAAGAGGGAACGTAGGGACGGACATACATACATACAGGTCAAACACATAACCCTCCTTTTTTAGCTTCGCCGCAGTCGGGTAAAAAATGAGTTGTATTTCCTCATTCATTTATTTTTCATAAACTTCCTGTATACAATTTTGCGCACAGACAATTCCGTCAGTCAGAGTGATGGGCAGACGTCATTTGCGCAAATTACACATCTAAGTGCCACAGCAGACAATACACACATTCACAATGTTTTTATTTACAATCCGAGGGTTTTGAAGGAAGTTCATAATCCATTGCTTAATAGGTTTGAAAAATTCGTCTGCTCAACAACGTAAACAACGCAATGAACGTAGCTGAACTGTCAAAATGAAAGGCATTGCGATCGATTGCCATGTTATGTGTGTTACGCAACTACCCGCTAACTTGCGTCTGCAGTACGCGGCAATTTGCTGAAAGCTCGCTGCGAGAGAGCGCTGAGTTTGTCACTTGTCAAAGTCATCTTGAACGAAAAGTGACCATGGAATTCGTACAGTGTTTTCACAGTTATTTTGCAGCAACCGATCAGCAACCTTATAACAACACAAATTAAGATCACTTTGATTTTGACGGACTTGACAATGACAGCAACTCAACCGCAACCCTATTGTATCGACATCACTGTGATTTTGACAGTGATGCAATACCAGTGGTAAAATACCTAACTGTGAAAGAACTACTTTCATCTAAATCTGCCAATCAGCGACAAGCATCGACAGACTTAGCGCCATCTTGCGGCAGTCATTGGCAACTGAATAAATCAGTTGCCAATGACGTTCCTTGCAAGTAACAAACACTTAGCGCCATCTACACGGAACTAATTTGACAGTTGTCTTCCCCATTACTTCGCGTTTTGGAGACTCGCTGGGTTCGGTTTGAAAATCGCTTTTTGTCCTTCGCCGTATCGAACTTCTGAAAATTGCTAATCAACGACGCTAAAAATATCGTATGTCCGTACTGCTTATTGTGTGTGTGTGGGGGGTGGGGGGGGGGGGGGGGTGTTTAGTGTGATAGATACCTCTTGTTCCAGAACATCTGTCTATCAAACTAAGTGAAATTGTACAAAAATAATTACTGGGAAACGACTTTTCTAACTTTCGAGGCTAAATTGCAACATGAGCCATAAAACTATTCAAAACATAAATCCAGTCAACAGGCATTGGGCTCGCACAATGCTTTGGGACTGTAACAGATACGATGAAACTACAGTTACGTACATATTGTAAAATTAAATCATTGATCTTTGATGTGACGTCACCGGCGCGGCGCCCACGCACCACGTTAACGTTTCATACGATTTTGACGTCAGCCCACGAAATACGCGATCAATAATGCTCGAGGTCCTGAGCCAAGATTTCATAAATGTCTGTCTGTCTGTCATTGTTCAATCTTTATAGATGAAAAGAAAATGACGTGATGCTCGTGCTTTTCGTATGATTTACTCATTTCTATGTTCATGGTATGAAGTGTTCGGTTTAGAACGTCTACTCGTGAAAAGAAAACAAAAGATCTTGAAGTTTGACAACGATAAAGCTTTTTAATATTTTCCTTTTTTAAACGTTTAAATGTATAGGGCGTCGCGCGTCGTCCTAATACAACGTAACTACGCGATCATCGCGCGCGTAACCGATGCGACCATCGCGTGGTCGCGCGATACCAAGATCTGGGTGTCCGAGCGAAAGACGCGAGCGGCCGCGCTCGCGGAGCAGCGTTGCCTGGTTGGGTTTTTTTTTTGCGATTTTGGGGAAAAATTTGGTATTTGGGTAAAGTTTGGGGAAATGATATCTTTGGAGAAATTTTTGGGAAAAAAATTTCATATTGGAGAAATTTGGGGTTGACTAAGAATGAAATTAATCCTATTATATACCTTTTTTTCTCTTTTGGGTGGGAAATTATCAAATAACTTCTCCCGCTCTGGACGGAGCGGGAGGGCGTGTCAGACTTTTACTGACTAAAACCTACCCGTGATCCTTCAGTTGCCTGTGCCGGGGCCACAGTAACTCTTTCGAACATCCCGCGACCCTGGCTGGTATCGGCTCTAGCGGACCCCGTCAATTAGTGCTGACATCTCTTTGGGGCGACTCGGGCCTGGTCTCACCCCGCTTCCCGACGTTGCGACGCGATTATCGCGCGAATTCAATTAGGACACCTATTAGACATCAATATGTTTGATCGCGCGTTCGTACGAACTAAGTTCGCGTAAACTTAGTAATCAACAGAGGTCGGAATTAGGTAGAAATATTTATGTACTTGCATCGAAATGTTGATATTAATATGGATCTTCCCGGTATTTCTAATGGACAATCCCGTGTGGCCAACAATATTACAAATAAATAATAATAAAAACCTCAGAGATAGACAGACAAATGAAACAAAGATAATCAATATACAATTTTTATTAGTATTTACATTAATTCACAATATAAATTATTAATAGTCTTAAGCAAATTCTCATACTTATAGGTAGGTATCTCGCCTGTTTTATGAATAAGAAAATACTTTTGCTTCTAGCCTAGACTCGTGAGGGTTTGCTTATTCAAACGGCTCATCAGAATCATTTTCCTTGTCCGATTCATTCAAAGTACCACTAAGATTTGAAGTATCCATTTATTCTTTGGCTGTATGAAATCAGTGTAAGTACATAAATAACTCTACCTAATTCCGACCTCTGGTAATCAAACATTTTAGTCGCGGTAATGCCAATCAGAACACCTATTCGACATCAGTATGTTTTATCGCGGATTCGTACGACTAAAATTCGCGCGAACTTGCGATGATCGCGTAGTCGCGTTGTATTAGGACGACACCTAAACATACATGGTAGTGCCAGTACTTTCAACTTTTAAAGTATGGCACGCAACTATCGGTAGTTTTAAGCTTAAACATCGTCCGTATGCATCTTTGAGCCTTAAAAGCTATTTCTTCTTGGGTTGAGTTACCCCAAAATATTCTCCCATGTCGTAGGTGTGATTCTGCTATACCGTACTAAGTAGTAAGGGGCGCATGCGTGTATATTATTGACGATAATGTATATAAAACACATTATTGTGCGGATTACTGTAGTGTACAGCTAGAAATCCGTTGATTGAAATGTATAACTTTTGATTTACTCAAGTTTATTTTTAAATTGTTTTCGTCTAACCAGTTTACAACTAATTTTAAAAATTTATTAATGACACCTTCATAGCTGTCTACACTTCTACAAGGTACTGTCGCGGCATATTACAAAGCAAATCTAAAGTTTATCTGCAAAGTTTTCTTGCTTTAATATTAATTTTCAAATCGACACTTCATTACGAAGTAATTACGTACCTAAAGGATTCGCTTACAACAAGTACCAAAGTGCTGTGACTTGTAAAATTTGTTTAAAGCTGATCCTAATAGCTTGGAAATTTAAGAGGTTAATTATTGATACTGAAACGGCGGGAAAGAGATTGTACGAGGAAGTGGGTACGTAGGTAAAAACGTTCACTTTGCAAACTAAACTGGCATCTTGTCGGGTCAAAAGGGAATGGTTTTCAGGTAGTTTTGATCTTGAACTGATTCAGAGAATAAATCTCTAGGTACCTAGTAGTAAAGATACGCGTACGCATGTTTCTAATTACTCGTAGGTGCGAAGCCATCATACAACCCGATTCCTATCGGCTTCCCTTCGGAACATCCACTCTTCTTAATGTCTACTATTGCCAAATAATATACCTGTGTGTGTAACTGTGTATCACATCACTTTCGTTTATTACATCATAAGATTAAAAGCCCAAGTTTTTTGTCCGAGTTTATGAAAACTAAAACTACGTACTGTTATTTATCACTATTGTATTTAGCTGTAAGTCTTCCAAAGTCTTTAAATAAATAAATAAACATTTTTTTTTTCGGCTTCCCTCTAATGATAATTGTAGGTGCACCACTGGTAGGTAATTGACATTAATTTCTAACATTACATCTCTCATTGTCACGAAAAAGGGCTTCACCTGAATCGATATTTGGCGCGTGTAACTGATTTTTACGTAATTAATAAGTAGTCATACTAGAAGTAGCTGTGTTTGTTAAGTTGAAACAAAATCGATTTTTCAAAAATCTTGCCGACGTAGTTTCACGATACCCTACTGTGTCATCAGTCCGCTAAGACAGCACTAATGCGCAAAGGTGTTTACTGCACGGTATTAAAATCGCTATTAAAAAAAGGCTTCGAAGCTTTTTGTCAGTCAGAGCATACTATAGCCGATAGGGTAACAGAATTCATGGGTGAAAAAAAATTTAAACTTAGAATGTATAATTTTAATGTTTAAAATAAGAATTATGTTTGATGTTTTGTTGCTTTTGTTCTGTTTGATAAAGGAGATTGGGTGATTCTGCCATGCAGCCCAACAGCGTTAGTAGGTACCAATGGAAAGACCTCATCAAGGAGATTATTTCTTATTATGAAAATTTCTCTTGATTGTTAGTACGGAAGGAGCTACAGAATGTGAATAATTAAGTATTATTGAAATTCAGCTGTTCCGTCAATTAATTAACTTTCACTATTTCTGTGTCTTGCAAACATCATCTTTTAAGCCTATCACTATCCACTTTAAAACTTGGCCTCTTATACTCGTACGCCGTTTTATGAACAATGTTTCTATGAGTCGGTCGGACATAAAGAAAGAAAGAAAACTAATTCACGTGAAAGTGACGCTCATACATAAAATTGTTGTTTATAATGTTAAACCTACCGAAACTCTAACTACAGTTAAGATAATATTTCATTGTAAATAACTCGTTTAGAAGAACATTTGTTACTACTATGATTTGTATGAATTATTGTTTGTTCGGCGTTAAGTGGTCCTAAATGTGACGTTGACATTAACACATTATTTATCGTCATACGTTAACTAATTAATATGTAAACATCATTATTATATTAACATTAAAAAAACATTACGCCTGAATTCCCTAAAGGCAGACATGTATTGTACAATTACATTTCGGCTACAGAGGTAAAAATATTTCACTAGCCAAAATGTTCTCTATAAAACAAAGTCGTTTTTCGTGTCTCTCTGTGTGTATTCGCTTAGTTCTTCTAAACTACTCTTAGTGTCTAGTTCTTCACCATCATTTAGAGAACTTATTCACGAAGGTTTATGTGTATAATACAGTAACATTTAACTTAAATAGCAAAGAAATCTCGATGTTTCGTCATGTCACCACATCAGTACTAGATTATTCCGACAACACAACGAAAGTTGCTCATTTACTTGGCATTAATTTTTCCTGATCTCCAAGTCTTGTCGGATTGTCGTCCAATCCAAATTCGTTTTAGTAACAAATGTTTCTCTTAAAAAAGCACTAGATCCATTGATATATCACTTATGGCTATTGGGCGCCCAGAATTCCTTAACTACGGTGTCCAAGTTGTCACCTATTGAGGTCATTAACTCCAAACTGACCAACAATTGGCAAAAGTCGTGCTACTATCAAAGGTTGTACTTGAAAAGCTCTTTCCATTGGTATATATTTTATGGCTATTGGGCTTCAGAGCAAAACTCCATAGTTCGGTGCCCATTCTCCTTTAGTAGATTAGTTTAGTGGATATATTTTTAATATAAAATAATTTTGTAACTTTTGCCTTGCCTTCTGGTAAAATATGGCTAAACCTGTTCCATAAATCACCATGTACTGTACCCATATTTGCAAAATAAAAATTATTTATCTTTAAAAGTAAAAAAAAAAATAAGGGCTAAGTACTTCGGTAACCCCGGTGTTGCTGACAATCTCACGAAGGGCCGTGAGATTGTCAGTAACACCAAGGCATCGCTGGCCTTCTTTGAAGAGCTGGGGTGGATCGAATAATCGATTTTCCCACCCATTACGCTAAATACGCGCATTGACGTGGAGTTGCGAACACCAGCCCGTCGTACTAATACTAGCAAAAAAAAAAACATGCCTGGTTTACTTAGTTTTTAACAGAAGAAAAAAAAATAGGAGGTTCTCAAGTTGATGCGTATATTTTTTCTTTTTATTTGTTACTAGCTTCCGCCCGCGACTTCGTCCGCGTGAATTTTTTTTTTCCCCCAACCCACCCCGTCGCATCGCATCGCCCGTGCTGTTACTTCGTTTTTGCTTAGCGCTCGTTCTTACTTTTTTCTTTTTGCTCGGCTTCTAAGGGTCCTAGCGTAATGTTACATACTTAAAGCTTTCCTCAAGAATTAGACCATAAAATGCCAAAAGAATTTTTCAAATCCGACTGGTAGTGACAGAGATTAGCGCGTTCAAACAGTTAATAAAAAATAAAATGTGTCGGTAACTAATAGACTAAGCGCATTTTTCTTACTTTAAGCATTTCTATATCCGTCGTAATTTCTAAACTAAACGTCGGATTCGAATAATTTAAAAAGGAATTTGCATGTACTTAATCAACCTTGATTATGAAACTATTTAT
Source organism: Fissipunctia ypsillon (assembly GCA_947568875.1). Lineage (NCBI taxonomy): Eukaryota > Metazoa > Arthropoda > Insecta > Lepidoptera > Noctuidae > Fissipunctia > Fissipunctia ypsillon. The sequence continues at coordinate 1,211,995 of OX387662.1, forward strand.
TTGGATAAGGATTAATATCTTGTTTATGAAAACACCTTCGCAAATGAACTTTTTAAGAGTAACATTTCCGTCATACATGATTTTTGCGTAACTTTAACCGTTTACGCAGCGCACGCAACGGAAGCTCTCTAAAGGACTAAATTTTCCCCGTTTTTGCAACATATTTCATTGATGCTCCGCTCCTATTGGTCGTAACGTGATGACATATAGCCTATAGCCTTCCTCGATAAATGGTAAATGGGCTATCAAACACTAAAATAATGTTTAAATTCGAACCAGTAATTCCTGAGATTAGCGCGTTCAACCAAACAAACAAACAAACTCTTCCTCTTTATAATATTAGTATAGATGTATAACTTTTTATAGAATAGTCCGAATTGAACGATTTTTGTTTTATTCGGGAGCGTCTACCGCGAAGTTGTTTTGAAGAAGCAAGTTAACATTGCTGGGGTGGTTTTGAGTTAGCTTCAATAACACGTATTTTTCCCACTTTGTTTGTGGATGATGTTCTGTTTTTTTTTCCTTTTTTTCTCTTCATTTATTAGGGACTTGCAACCATTAACAGGTCATGTCAGCCCCAGATGTTCTAAGTTATTAAACTTCCTGTCTCTGTAATTTACATAGCAGGTAGTGGTATTCGAATTTGTGTGGGGTAGGTACCACAACTATAAAGTGAAAAATAAGAACTTTTTTATAAAAAATAAAACCGACTTCCGAAAAGAAAATACTACAAAGTGAAAAATAACTTTGATTTCAGAAGTTGGTCGCAAAAAACGAAAATATGAAACCAAAAACACCTACTTCTATATCAAAGTTATTTTTCACTTTGTAGTATTTTTTTGGAAGTCGGTTTTATTTTTAGAAAAAAAAAAAGTTTTTATTTTAGCGTTTGAAAATCCTGTATTAAAATTGATTATGTTTATGATAATTGAATAAGTCTTGAGAAATAATACATAATGTAAGTATAAATTTACAATTGTTTTTTAAATGCTAACCGTGCTCGAAAATTCCGCGCAAACAAAATTTTGTACAAGGTAAATCGCTCCCCGCCCCGCTTTCCCTGCCACCGCACCCGAGCGTATCCATAGCAACTATGACGTATGCCTACGATGCACGGTGTAATAAAACATGTACGTGGCGAAACCAAGGTTTTATTCCCGACCCATTATTTACGGGAGTTCTGGCAATAAATGGCCGCGCCAGTTAGCACTGGACCAACACCTAGTATGTGAATCAAACGGAAAGAGGGAATTGTTAGGTAATTTTATGAGAATTCTGATTGGTATTGTATAATGGAATAGTGGGCTTTCCTGTTGAAATGGATAGTGTTTTGTTGAAGCTTGGTTCCAGGTTTTGAACTAAGTGCTATTGGAGTTGATGGATTGAGGAAAGTGACTTGCAATCTTGCGCAGCTTTGGCCGTCAAGATAGGCTAGCCTACCTTACCTAATAACTGTCGGATTTTTGAAAGCCTGTCACGTCTTAGTACCTACAGTAAATTTGCTAACAAATATCTTAAGGCTTCAGCAAACAGGCGCGACACGCGACGCGACACAAAGGCACTGTGTGTCGCGCGACGAGCGGTGCCTTTGTGTCGCGCGCGATTCGCGTTTATATGCTTTTGCGATTGTTTTGGTTAACAATTAAATGAACAGAGATCGAGCAGTCCCTCCATGTAAAATACTGGTATTCAGCTGAATCCAATTAAACTGGAAACTGACCTAACATAGTTGGGAAAGCGAACAGAGACAACCTGCAACACGATAGCTTGCCAGTATAAAGTAGGTATCTACCAGAGAGTGTTCAACTAAGGATCATAATATCCTAAACAGCTGCCATGTTGCCTCAAATCCATAACTACTCTAAAGATCGACACCAGCGAGGCAATCGCGTAACACACTTACAGTAGGAATCGATTTCATTTTGACAGTTCAGCAACATTCAGACGTGTTCAGATTGACGAGTTTACGAGCGATGAGCAGAAAAATACTGGATTTGGTATCCCCCAGGGGAGTATTTTGGGCCCCACCCTATTCCTGGTTTATATTAACGACTTGTGTAACCTAAATATCAAGCACGGCAAAATCATATCATATGCTGATGACACGGCACTAATTGTTTCAGCTAAATATAGTAGCGAATTATATAAAAACGCTCAAAACGGTTTTAATACTATCACTGATTGGCTCCAAAGCAACCTACTAACATTAAATGCTGACAAGACAAAATATATGCATTTCTCCATGCGCAAGTATGTGCTCATCAATGTGCTAACCTGTCAGTTAACGATTGCAATTGTCCTCATATCCTTAAAACCTGTACTATTAAATACCTCGGGGTTATAATAGACGACACTCTCTTTTCGGCATCATGTTGAAAGTCTTGTTAAAAGAGTGCGCAAATTAATATACGTAGGTATTTAAAAAAATACGAAATTATGCAGATCCTAAATTAATCACACAGGTTTATTTCGCGCTTTGTCAATCTGTAATTAATTACTGTATCACCTCTTGGGGTGGCGCATCAAAAACCATCTTGCTTCCTCTTGAAAGAGCTCAAAGAGCAATTTTAAAGGTATCAAACTTCCATCCCTTTTTCTTTCCCACAGATCAGCTATATAAATCCTGCAACGTGCTGAATGTGCGTCAGCTTTTCATTACGCGTTTAATATTAAAACAGCACACCATGCTCACGTACAATGCTGACAATACTAACAAGAGACGGAATGATATAGTATGCATTTCTAATGTTACCTCCAAACATGCCTTTGTGGAAAGATTCTTTTTATTCTTAAGTCCATTTCTGTACTATTGTACTAAATAGAAAACTAAGTATATACACTTCTGGACACATCTATTGGCCCACCTTAGAATTTAGGTTTCGATGGCCCCTACCGAAATATGATTGCTAGATTGAACAAAAACTGTTGATGCAGTTTTAAACCTGATACATTTTACCATCTTTTTCGATCGTATTGTTTTAAATTTGAATTCAGAATACCATACGACATGGAGCTACGCCTAACAAGTCGGATATGCGCCTTGTTAAAGGCAATTGATTTTTGAATAAAAAACATGTTTTATCAAATAAAGGTTTAATTTAATAACGCGTGTTGCCTCCATGGGCATCTACCACAGCTCTCATACGATTAGGCATAGAGTTTATCAACCGCTCTATGAAATTTTGAGGGATCATCTCCCATTCCTCTTCTATGGCAGTTTTCAACTCCTGCATCGTCTGGGCAACTGGCTGACGAGCCCTAACACGTCTTTTTAGCTCGTCCCACATGTGCTCAATGGGGTTCATGTCTGGGCTTCTGGCTGGCCAGTCCATAACTGTGATGTTCACATCCCGAAGATATTCCCTGACGATGCCGGCCGCATGGGCTCTTGCATTATCATGCATAAAAAGGAAATTTGGGCCCACATAGTCCGCGTATGGTATCACGTGAGGTTCTAAGCACTCACGAATGTACCTTTCAGCATTTAATGTTGGCAGCCGTGGTCCTGTAACAACCTCAAGTTGAGTTTTGCCGCTCGCGGATATACCGCCCCAGACAGTCCATGAGCCACCGCCATAAGCAACCCTCTCTTCAAAGCAGCATTGTGCGAAACGCTCTCCCTTACGTCGGTAGACCTTCTTCCTTCCATCATTGCCATGTAACACAATTTTAGACTCATCAGAAAAGAGTACACGGCTCCAATCTTGCTGTGTCCAATTTAAATGACTGCGTGCGAAATGAAGGCGCGCTGTTCGGTGGGCTCGCGTTAGTTTGGGCCCATTAGCTGGCTTATGTGGTACCATATCGCGTTCTTTTAACCTTCTCCGAACAGTTCGAGCGCTCACAGATACTCCGTGGAAGTCGCGAAGTTGGTTTTGTATCTCAATGGAGGTAAGGTGACGATTTCTCAAGCTGGTCGTCACGATGAATCGATCCTGCCTTTCAGTTGTGACCCGAGATCGTGGCCTTCCTTGGCGACGAACAAAGCCGCCAGTCTCTAGGTACCTCCGATAAACATTTCGGACCGCAGATCGACTTAAATTAAGTTGAGCACTCACGTTTCTTTGGCTGTGTCCGGCCTGAATAAGTGCCACAGCTTGGGCGGCGACTTCAGGTGAAGTATCCATAGATTATTGATAGAACCTCACCTTAATGTTAAGAATAAGTAATGTTTGTTGCAAAACCAAAGATAGCAATCACTTTTTCAAGAATTAAATCCAAGTAAACCAATAAAACCAAGTTTTCTTAGTAATCGATTGTTTGATATCAACAAACAGGCTCCAAATTGTCTTTTGTTTCTTTAAATTCTGTGTTCGAAATTCAAAAAAAGACTATTGAATGAAATTGTGAATGTGCCAGGTTCAAAACTGCATAAAAACTTTTTGCTCGACCTAATATAAAATTTTTGCTAGGACCAAACGAAACTGAAAATACAAGGTGGGCCAATAGATGTGTCCAGAAGTGTATAAGTTAAATTATTTTAGCTGTAAAAAATCTGTAATTACCTTTTTACAACCTCAGCTCTGTCTTATGAACAGACAGAGGATCTACGTGTTGTTTGCAAGTAAACTGCAAGCACGCTGTTTTTTTTTTATTTATAGTTACTGTTAATGTATGTTTTAATTTTAGTACTTTACTATTCACTTGATGTTAATTTATTTGTTTTTAAGTAGGTATTAATGCACCTTGTAGCCTGAAACACAGGTTCAACCTAGTTCAGGCAAAAAGGAACTGTGCTCTATTATAACTGTTCGATATTTTTTTGTTGTTGTAAATAAATGTGCCCCTTTTTATAAATAAACGATTATTATATTATTATTATTATATTCATTGCGTTATTTACGTTGTTGAGCAGACAAATTTTTCAGACATATTATGAAGCAATGGATAAGCAATTTGTTTCAAAATCATTCAGATTGTGATTGATAGTGTATTACGCAATTAGGGTAGGGTAGGGTTTTCCAGTTTTAATTTGAGTCAATTAAAAGTAGGTATTTTAGTGTTTACCAATGTAACTCCGACTAACAAGGTTACTAGCTATTAGTAACAATCTAATTTTAATGTTCATTGCTTTCGTGTCACGACCATTAATTTCCAATACCAGGCACTCGCCATCTTGTGCACGCGCATTTGAGAATTGTGACATCAGCACGTCATTTTTTAAACAGAGAATTCACTTTTGGCGCCAAAGTTTACGTTTTAAATTGAAATGGCATTTTTTCTTGTTGAATTATGTTGTCTTTGGAAAGCTGTTACGCAGGTATTATTTTGTCTTTGGAAAGCTGTTACGCAGGTATTATTTTGCTGCAAATAATAAGGTAACCTACCGACTTTGGTAGGTAGGTGGGTTACCTAATACCACAGAGTATAGGTACTTATAGTACCTAATATAAATATACTCTACTTTGGTAGATAGGTAGATACGCATTTTTATATTGATTTATTTATTTAACAGTTTATGTACACACATATAAACAGACAAGAAGAAAGGAACAGAAAAATACGTACAAAGGTGATGCTTATTTCTAAAGAAATCTCTTCCAGCATACCTGCGATAGGAAAGTAGATAAAGAGATGTAGACAACGTGTGTAAGAGTAAAAGAGAAAACAAAATACATAAAATCACAAACGATACACTAATATGAATATATACAAATATATATAAACATAAAATATGAGTACACACAAATACATACATCTAAACTACCAAAATAAATATCACTAAAATATATACGATAATAATGAAGCATAACATAATAAATACTAACAGCTATGACGAAGTGGAAAGATAGTGTTCTTTCACTCTTCTTTTAAACACTGCAACAGTTTGGCAGTCCCTAATGTCAGGCGGAAGTGAATTCCATAAGCAGAGGTGTACCTATAGTACACCCACATTTCGCTAGTTATGTTTAAGTCCCATGTAATAGGGGGCGAGCCTATTGCCATCAACCGGACACAAATCCAGACTTCGGGCTGCTAGGTACTAAGAAATTCCAGATAGAAAAACCCAATAACATTTTGCCCGACCTGGGAATCGAACCCGGGACCTCATGCTCAGCAGTAGCACTTGCGACCACTAGACCAACGAGTCAGTTCACCTGATATAATACGTTTATTAGTCGGGGGTTACTCTTTCGAATGCGTTTTCGTCTCCAGAGACTGAAAAACAAAAGAAGACCACCACGTCCTTTTACACAATTATATTCACAAAAATCATATTAATGTTAGTTAAATATATCCACTTTACCCCACTTATCATAAAAATACTCGAATAAATATTTTAAAAAAACTCCAGTAACAAGCACTCTTGCGCACAAAGCGCGCGTGGATTGCCATACATCCGCCATTTTGACATAATCAGTTATGATTAATGCGACACGTTGATACTTGAGCAAAAATTTAACAGTGTAGGCGCATCATAGCATAAATTATTAAAAATCTTGTTAACATTTTTCATATTATTTTTATGATAAAAACATTTGATCAACGAGGCTTTGGAGATGCGCAAAAAGTAAGCAAAATCTTGTAAGCCACAAAATCTGTTACTAATACTAATAGATATAAAGAGGTAAAATTTGTGTTTATGTAGGGGGTAATCTCTGGAACCTTCAGTCGGATTTGAAAAACTATTTTTGCATTTGATAGCCCAATTCTTGAGGAAGGTTATAGGCTATTTAATATCACGCTATTACCCATAGGAGCCGAGCAAAATGAAAAGTCAGAAAGAACGCTAAGCGAAAACGAAGTAATAGCGCGGGCGGGCGGTGCTATGTGACGGGGTGGGTCATAGGGGGACAAAACATTTCACGCGGACGAAGTCGCGGCAGAAGCTAGTATACAATAAAGTTAAACTGATTTTTAAAAACACAGGAAAAATATAGTTCATTTTTATCTATACTATTTCAACTCGAACAAAATAAAATAAGTACCTATATCTACACATAGAGAGTTAAAGCGAACCCCGAGGGGGAAGTCATCATCATCACTATTCTCCTGCCCTTATCCCAATTTATTTGAGGTCGGCGCAACATGTCTTCTTCTTCCATATTTCTCTATTATATACTCATTTCTTAATATTCTATACAATCGCGTAACACAACCCATCCCTGTTAGCATTCTCATCTCGGCTGCATGCAATTGCCTTTCATTCATTCCTTTTGTGGCGCAACATTGGCAACATTCTGATCCATACAAGATAGCAGGACTAACCATTGTTTTATATACATACATATCTTCCCCTAAGTGTAAGGGGAATGCGGGAGTCGCAGATGGTTCCCGTGACCTGCCGCCATTTCATCCACCCAGTGTTAGGTAATTCTGTGCCTACTATCTAGGTTTTAAATATAAATACAAGATGAACACCTGCTAACAATTTTGACACAAAGGTAAAGTTCTTTTTTTTTTAAAGTAAGTAAAACTGCATTCAAACATTTTTGAAAGGTCTGAGTTGCCGGAATCGGGAATCGAACAAACTCAAATGCAAAAACGTAACAACGGTATTTGTATGGCACCAATCGATATGTTCAATCAAAGATAAGGGTAAAATCTCTTTCAAACTTTCCACCCTCTTGCGATAATTATGATGATAATAGTAGGTACCTACAAAAAATTTTGCCGCCAAATAAAATTATTGGTTTATCTGTTGGTTTACGTGCCTACCTACCTACCTATCTTTAGTAAAATAAACTAAAAGATTGGTAAAACCACAGAACAGAAAAAACGGAAAAAAAAACAATCGTTGTGTTTTAAAACTATGAAATATTGTTCAACAGCGGTTTTGATTTGATTAATCAGTAAAAATTGGCCCATTAGTATTGGATGTTGGCATATCAGCTTTATTTATTTTTTTATTAAGTTGTAGATATTAGGAAGTGTGACAACAATAACATTTTAAATAGGTACCTAGCGTAAGCGAAACAAGACAACTTCTAGGTTCGATATAAGCAGGTACTTCGAATAAGTAGGAACATAATCTCCCCTTTTTTAAGTCGGTTAAAAAACAAAAAAAAATGTTTTATTACCTTCTTGCCTCAGCTGCCGGGAAGAAGTGAATGAAGTCTGACTATAGGACTACGTTCTGCATCATAAAAATAAAATACACTCACCTATTTTCGTAGCATTATTGTTATTTTATTCAGTTTTATTTTCCGATTCACCATGCGAATTTCCATCACAAAATAAATACTTATAATTTTTTATAGACTTCCAATTTTAAAACTTTGTTTATATTTTGCACACCACTAAAATTTAGTCGATTTCATAACACTCTTTATCATTCCATAATATTATTTTAATCGATTATGATTCTGATCTCTCGAATAAATGCCATTTTATTTACACTGTTGTAAAATTTATAGCCGCACTATTAATATTTATGGGAATTTTAATTTCTCAAACAATATTTTACGGTTTCTGTGTACGATTTGTGCCAGTAACAGGTAAAACGGTAGGAATGTTCTATTGATATGTAGCTCACGCGCCGACTAACCAATAAACCGCCTGTGTCGGGGTTGGTTTATACTCCGACAAAGATAATGAAAGAGACTGGACTCAATTTGAAGACACATTATGAACGTGGCGAAATGAAGAACTAAAAACAAATGTATTGGTTTTGACAGATTTTTATATCAGATTCCCTTTACAAGCAGATTGCATTCAAGACTTCCTTTTTAGGCCTACTTAAGCCTGAACCTTAATCTTCACCTGAACTGTAGTTTATAAAATCGCTTGCAGAACGTAGTGATTAATGAACACATTGAACACGCTACCATGAGGAACAGTTATTAGGTATATGGCTGACTTTGCTATAATATCCAATCCTTTCTGGAATGTCACATCCGCGCAAAATAGCCATCGCTCAGCAAAATGCTGCGAGATAATAGTAATGCATCTAACAGAACCACAGCGCTGGTTTTCAGCCAGAAAACCACTAGGTAAGTACTCTCTTTTCGATGCTCACCATTATCTACTCTAGTAACAACGAACAATGACAAGCCTCCGCTATTCCGTTTTCTAGGCACAAAACTCCACCACATCCTCGTCTAATCTTTGGCCCGTCTGGTCTAATATTAGGTGCGCGTGCGACGGTGGTCGTTGCGTATCAGTTTTAGTTTTTATTGTATGCCGCGCTGCGCGCCGTCCGGTGTATTTCGGGACTACTCGGTCGGGAACTGCTCTGGCGATATGGACTGAGCTCATACGAATTGTGATAGATTTGTTGATGTCATAGTGATGAGCTACGAGGTTGCGCTTGCGGTGGTCAGTCCAGAGATTGGTGGCCATTCTTTTAACATGGATTCTTTTAATATGGATTCGTTTTTGTGACTATAAAAGTATAATTATCCCTTGAATTCCAAATTATTGAGACAGTAATATTGTAACGAGCAATCAAAATTCTGAAAGTCTTGCAATTAATCTGACTTGAGTATCCAACCGGATGATTTTTTTTACCGTCTCGAAATTTTTACAGGGTGTTCTACCCATGAATATGAACAACTTTCACTACGGGACCAACTCTGAAATCACAAAAAAAAATCAGCTGATTCATACAAAAGTTCAATACCTACTCGACCAAAATGTATGAATTAGCTGATTTTTTTTTCGTGATTTCAGAGTTGGTCCCATAGTGAAAGTTGTTCATATTCATGGGTAGAACACCCTGTAAACATTTCGAGACGGTAAAAAAAATCATCCAGTATATTCTCCAGGAGTGGTTCAGGAGGTCAAATGGATGATTTTTGTTTCTCATTTAATGTTATATTAGGCTCTACCTTCCCTGATGATATTCAATGATGCGGTTGACTATGGTGCACGCTTATCTAGAAGTAGCTGTAACTTATTCACTCGAGCCTTGGAGATGAAGACTTCCAGATATTGAACACAGACATGGCAGATGCAGTTTGTTGGTAAAGAGTTGAAAGACAACTCCATCATGGTTATTAGGAGAGAAGGTCGATCAACGCTGATGTCAGAATTTTAATTAGTGACTATGATTGCGGTTTCAGTGTAATAATAGGACTTCCGTTATTTTCTTATGAACGTTGTAAAATGACAAATAAAGGAAGTCCGGTATTCGGATGCCTGATGGTTTACCTCCATCATTATTTATTAAAGCCCGGAAAAATTACGCCACGCATTTTTCTCGTGTTTGCAGCCTAAGGTGTCGCAAAAAGTTAACTTTGACGTCACTATACGTTTCATCTTCTGTGTTCACCAAAATTCAAACCACTGATTAGGTATTTATACAATTGGTTTGTGTCAAATTTCTTAAGGAAACAACTGATTAAATATCTAAACAGCCATTTTAAAAGTCGGTGAACTCCGTCCTTAATTTTCATTTGTTAGTGATTTTGTGTTAAGTAGGTACCTGGTACTTGTTGACAGACCCACACTGCCCTCAACTATTTTTAAAAGAGTAACCGTGGAGTTTCTTGCCGACTCTTCTGCATGGAACCGTGCACCTAGCTTCTGACGTTTCATAAGTACCGATATATGTGAAATAAAATATTTTAAATTTGAATTAGAACTAAGTCAAGAACTCTATTAATCAAACCCAATTGCAATTTAACAGGATACACTAAACAAATTCGATATACATATCATTGATTACGTCTAAATGAATGTTCGGCTATTTCATAAAACTGTTTCTATCGGGAAATTGTTAAAATATCACGCACACATTCACGCAGCATGTCATACCGATATTAGTTTCCCTATTCGCGATAGAGAATAGTCATTACCCGGTTCCGTTGGAAATATCACATAAAATAATATACAAAATGGTTGAAACTCTATTTGAAAGTAGAACTTAGAACAAATAGGATCTGGGGGACATTATACATTATAGTACCTCACAATGTTATTGATCCTGCATTCTATTTTTGTTATACATAGGTACACTCGGAATTACATTTTGATGTTGTGGTGGCAGCTTTATATTATTTTGAAGAAAGAAGAATTTGAGGACTGTTGGTGATGGCGCAGCAGAGGCCAAGCGATTGACTTTTGTTTATGTTAATTCCATTTCAGCGTATTTATTTATCGCATTGGGCCCACGTGGTGGATTACAGCCCACTCCCCCTCTAAGAGAGGAGGCCTGTGTCCCAGCAGTGAACGGAACCTCTAGGTTCCGTGTCCGCCTGTGTTTATCAGTGGGTCTAAAACAGCAACCAGGATCAGAATGAAAGAGACATGAAAAATTGCTCTTCGAAAAGAAAAATCTCTCCGAGACAGCTGTTGTCTTCGGCATGTTTGTATCTGTTCACTGTTGTTTATAATCCGTTTCCTATCTAGTCTATAATACATCACTTAATAATTTCTAATCATACCTATCGCTCCAAGAGAAGTGACGCAAGTATTATGAAACTAAAATTAGGAGTCTGTCTATTAGTATCTAATTGTTAACTTTAACTATAATAGAAGGGTCATTATTCCAGACAGTTGGGAGCAGTTTAGTGGATTAGTGAATTCAATCACAATTGGCAATCCGTACGGGAACAAATTATACACCGTGTATAACATTATTATGACTGTTCTTCTTCTTAGCGTGTCGATGAGCGTGATGCTGTTAAAATAATATAATTGTGTAAGATACAATTAAATGTTTGCACACCATATTGTAATAGTAGAATGTAAAGAGGTCAGTATAGTTTTAAGATCATACTTTGTATACCTACATTCTGGCAAATAAATAATTTGATTTTTTTTTAATTTGATGGCAATACCTATATATGACTATTACCTATAACAGCTCCCTAGTTGTTTCGGGCAAGGATCCGGTTTTGATGAGCAATTTTTGTTTATAACTCCACGATAAAGGTTCCTTCTTAGCAGTTAGCACACGTCTTGCATCTCAAACTTTCCGATTCTTCTATATTATAGGTAATATTATAAATCGTACTCCGATTAGAAAATAGCGACCTGAAGCTAACATTTTTCTTGATCTCTTCCGAAATAGTACCCTGGTGGTGAGTTGACTACTTCGAGAAGATACTAACCTTTCATCAGGACCTATGCTCATCTTCTCAAAGAGTGTTTGTTTGTACTTGTACACTTAAAACCATTGCGAGGGAATGGAAAACAGAGTTGTTATTGTTGATTGACTAGCAACCTTTGTAGTGTTGAAATATCAGACTGTTGTTCTGTTAATTGAATTTGAGTGGTGCCAAAACCGTCATGTGTTGAATAGAGAGACAGTTAGAAATTTAAATCAATGGCCCGTCATAGATTGTATTGGTACTGAATTGGATGTCTTGTAGGTAGCCTATTATGAACCTACCTACACGATAAAAATAACGTTGGGTTTATGAATATTAATGATAATTACAAAGATCTAAATTTGTCTAGATAGATAGTCAAAGCTGTGAACTCGTCGAAAAAAATTTCGTCTAACGGTTTGCCGCATTTTGCACGCACCCTAAAAAAGCACAATGGCACAATGCAAGCACAAAGACTGGCGCGTGTGTAAGACGTCTGCTGTCACGCACACCAGCATAGCAAAGTTTGTCTGTTTGTTTGTTCTTTTGTAGCGCGGCACTATCTAGACATCATAATATAATCAAAGTATAATTAGTCATATTCTATGAAATCCTGCTATTCTCATGTCAATTTATTGTTATAGCAAGCTCATTCACCATTTTCTGAAAGATTAAAGTTATAAAAAGGCCTGCCGTCTGTATTCCCCGAAGGGGTAGACGCTGATGTGTGAGTGTTTTGTTTACACCGTAAACATCCAAGCTAGGAATGTGCACATGATTTAATTAGTGAATTATCTGCTGTTACAAAAATGATTGATTTTCTAACAAAAGATCTTACGAATCTGTGTAAAATATTTTAGATTTCAGTCATTCAACGTTACACACAGCGCCATCTACTAACTTGGTATTGAACTACTGATTCGCTGAAAACGAAAGTATCTACTGTTTATTTGATTTATGACTGGGTATAATAGAGAAGTTAATTATATTTAAAAACTAGACGAATTACAACTATGTTACAGCATATTATGATTACAGTAATAATGAATTTGAATAGGTACACAATACTTAGTTTTCATCAAACTACTGTTGGATTTCAAAGGCTTATAAAATTAATTTTATTCTGTACCTCAGATTAAAACGATGGCAACTCCCGTTGTAACGAAAAAAAAATGTTTTTAATTTTTTTTTTGGTTTAGTAGATTGATCGATTCAATTAAAATCGATTAGTCCGTCATTCTACTTCCAACTCTAGTGACGTCTGTGAACGAAGCGAACTGTCAAATCGGATCTGTGACGCTCCCCCGCCCTCTTTCCTCTTGACACTTTGTTCAAGACGAACGTTTATTTTTCGGCATCACACGTTTCGTGTCAAACGACTTAAAAGTAAGTGATAATTCCAAAATATTACCGTGTTTTTAATGTTAAGTGTACTAAGATTCTGTGGTAAAACGTTTATTGCACGATGGTAGTGTATATTGTGCGATAAAGTTGGATTATGGTAATGTGCGCCAGACTTGCACAAGGCGGCAATACCTATGTGTTTGCCAAGTTATTTGCTTTATCGTGACTATTAAGTACAAAGAATGTATCTTTTGCGACCAGTCCCAGGTATTTCACGAGTCCGAGGTTTCTAAACAGTGATTTCACTATTGTGTAGTATATTGTTTTTCCTATCCATGTGTTGTTATGTTTTTGTGAATATTCCTTGATAATTTCCTACTAACCATGATTACGACTACCCTGTCTATATTATTGTAAACGTGGTAAATGGGAATTTTGAGCAATAACGGGTTACTAATTTAGTTTCACTACCAATGTTTGTTTATAACCTAGAAACTCAACCGCACTTCAGAGAGAAACTTACTAATCTATGGAAGTCTTTAACTCTCGTGAGCTTTAAAACGGTGAGCGTTCGTGCATGCTGTGTTACTCATTGCTAATATCTCGCTACTTGGCAGAAAACTCAAAAATACACAGTGCTAGATAAACAACCCACATATTTTATATACTAGCACCCCTTTGTGTTCTACAGTCGTCGGCTAATAAATATTATTCCAAACTCGGCCAGTTACTATGCAGACACCCACTTATGCAGGGAACTTATAAATTACATGTCAGTCAATGCCTGCTAATCTCATATTCTATTGATTTTCCAGAATGCGTTACGTGGCCGCGTATTTACTGGCTGTGCTCGGCGGCAAGGTGTCCCCGGCAGCAGCGGACGTGGAGAAGATCCTCAGCTCTGTTGGTATTGAGGCTGACGGAGAGAAGCTGAAGAAGGTCATCTCCGAGCTCAATGGCAAGAGTGTTGAGGAGCTGATTGAGCAGGGTAAGCTTTGCTTGGCTATTAAATATTATGATATTGTATACCTAGCTGGTTGGTTGGTGTCTTTTTGGTTGCTACTGTAAGTTAATGTCATTGCGTCTTGACTCATGTTGTCATACGATGTGAAACTTCGTGCTGTATGGTTACTGTAACCTAAGTAACTATATTTTAACTACATCACTGTTATTTTGCTGTGCAAAAACTTACTGTACTGAGTGCAATACATCAATCAATCAATCAACTCATCTTAACACAGTCCTCTGCTGGACTTAGGGCCCTTCCTAGACTGTGCCACAACACTGTTCTCCACCTTTTGCATGTATAAACCTACCATGGACAAAGTGCAAAACATGTTTGTCACAAATTCCTCTGTTTCTAAAATAACTTCACCTTTTAACAGCGGTGACTTATGTTTGTCTACTATAATAGGTAGGTACTCAGTTATTTTCATATTGCCATACTATCGCATTTTACAGCAGAGCCTCCAAGCATTTATGATTCACACAGAAGTATGCCTATGCCAGGCCAAGTCCTGTCTGAACAGCACACCATGTAAAAGTTTGGCCATAATTATTCATTTTGTTGTATCTGTTGTGCAGGCCGCGAGAAGCTGTCGTCCATGCCCGCGGGCGGAGCCGCGCCCGCCGCCGCAGGGGCCGCGCCCGCTGCTGCCGCCGCTGAAGAGAAGAAAGGTATGTCTACTACTTATCTAAACTTTGAGTTACGCAGTGGGTACTTGTAGGAATGTAAGACATTGATAAATAGGTTTCTTGAAGTAACCATTTATTTACTTCCACCGCTTTGTAACAATTTAGAATTATTTAAAACTGTTTTAATATTTCTGATGAATTTGTATTGCTTACTAAATATTTTGAATACATCACATGTCTAAACATTTTTTTGTTAGCAAATAATCTACATGTAAAACTGTTCTTTACCAGTTATATTACAGAAAAGTAAGCTATTCACATCTACAAATGCTCATTACTATGATGATTTCAAACAACACCATCTTTCGACTGAAAGCTATTGATGCTAACAACTTTTTCTGACATCTCCCACATTTCACTACCTCCCCTTATCTTCTGTACCCCACTAACTGTTACCTTCTCTATTGCAGAAGAGAAAGAGACCAAGAAGGAAGAGTCTGAATCAGAAGATGAGGACATGGGCTTCGGTCTGTTTGACTAAATGCACTTCGCAGGTGAGTTTCAAAAAGATTTTTGTAGTTGAAAGTGTATTTATCAGCGTGTTAATGTCTACTGTGGAAGATAGGCCTCAAACTATTTGAGTGGTACTATACTAAGATAATTTTGGTCATATAATGGTACACATAGCCAATTAATTGCAAGACTTACATATGCTATTATTGTCATTTACATCAAACAAAATGGTCTTTATGAAATTAAATCTGAATGTATGTGATGTGGCAGTACTCTGTATGGAATTGGCGATGGATTAACAACAACCTGGGGGCCAACCACCACCTCTTAAAGCAGTATTATTTTAATGTTACTTCAGTGTGAGAAAGAGAGCTATACAGGATGTCTAGCTCGCATCTCTTTCCCACACTCAAGTAAGATTAAAATAATACTGCATTATGAGGTGGTGGTCTAGCTCTTGCATTCCATGAAGGGCTAAGCAGAAGTGTCAACCACATGACGCCAGTTATGTTTTAGGCCCATCTAATAACAAGGCAAGCCTATTGCCATCAACCAGACAATATAATATTGATAATAATAATGTCTTCTACTGTAGCAGTTCATTCACGTGTTTCTGCACATCAACAGTACAAAATTAATACCAATTGAATTGCAAAGATAGGATTAATGTAATTGGATCTTATGCTAACTAGATTTGTTTGTCCCAGTATTTTGTTTTCATGATGATTTCAAACAACACCATCTTTCGACTGAAGGACTTTGATGCTACTTACCCTAACTGATGCATACCACAAACAACCTATCAAACCTTGTTAAAGTGGACATAGACAATAATTTTGTGTTTCTCTGTTGTTTCAGTTTGCGCGGCGCTGGTCGTTATTCCATTTTCTATGGTATAAGCGTAACATGTCAGCATTTATGTTTCTATGAAATATATTGCTAATAAACGTTCTTAGAATTTTTATTTTTGTTAAAAATAACCCTATATCTGTAATATGTAAGATTTGAGGAAGGAAATTGGTGGCGGTGTTACTGATGATAAGATAACGCTCGAGTTTGCTATGGAAATGTTCCTCCTTATTTTCTGTAGTTGTTCATAGTTTCCAGCAGTTGGACTGATGTGTAAGATCTAGATTGGTTCAGCGGAAATGAAATTATTGCCTAGGTGGATTTCTTACAACATAGTTTTTGTTCTGTTTTGTTCAAGTGTCTCCCAAGAGCTATATAGGGTGACTGGTAATTAGTGACCGATACTTAAACACATGATTGTACTCATGATAACAAACAACTTTTACTATGGGACCAAACCTGAAATCGTGAAAAAAAAAAGCTGCTCCCTACATTTATGCTCGCATAATTCGTCAAAATGTAGGGACCAGCTGATTTTTTTTTCACGATTTCAGGTTTGGTCCCATAGTAAAAGTTGTTTGTTATCATGTGTATAAGTATCGGTCACTAATTACCAGTCACGCTATATAAGTATCCCTTTGAACTTGTTAGTAATAAAGTAGTTAAATAGATGGCGCTGATTTCAAAATAAAATTTTTTTTACAAACAAAATCCCAAGCTTATTTTTACTAATCAATATCGAGTTTCTTGAAAGACCCCTCTACACTTCCGAATATGTCTGAGATGGTCTTCGGGTTTCCCGGCCGCTTCGCTTCAATCACGCGCTTCTTGTTCTCTTGCACGAAGAAATCTTTGTTAGCTCGCAATCTCACCAGCATTTCATCTGAAAATAATGAAGTTGCAATAGTTATTCCATATC
The DNA here is from genome assembly GCA_947568875.1 of Fissipunctia ypsillon. Classification (NCBI taxonomy): domain Eukaryota; kingdom Metazoa; phylum Arthropoda; class Insecta; order Lepidoptera; family Noctuidae; genus Fissipunctia; species Fissipunctia ypsillon. The sequence goes on from OX387662.1 coordinate 1,229,230, forward strand.
CATAGATCTATGACAGGTTGGATGCCGTTACCTTCTGGCCGTCGTCATAAAATAGGTACCTATATCCGGAGTCGATTACTGTAGATGAGTTTTATGACCCGAAATGGCGAATTCACCTACATTGTGGCAAACATGGTAATACTCATTATTTTTCGCATCGGCACCTACTGTGTTCTGGAATAGATCATCCAATGATGAAAACAGCATACGGGTCGAATTGAGAACTTCCTCGGTTATTTTATTTGAAGTTAGAGTAAAATATAAGCCAGTCTGCAATCTACGAAAAGAGGCCGACTAACCTCTGCATTCATCAAAGGTCTTGAACTCCCCGCCAGCTTCCTTCGGCAGTCCTACCATCGGCACGTATTTGTCCATGGTTTTGGCTCCGATCTGATGAATGACCAGCACTTCCAGGAGTTCCTTCTTCATGAACGGCTTGATCATCATCATGAGCCTGTCCATGAAAGATGGCGCGTTGAGGAAGTGCAGGCCTTTTACTTTTACTAACATGGCTTCCTGTAAAACAAAGTAAAGAGATTTTGATGGTATTCGAGTCCAGTATTGTATGAAGTAGAACTATCATGTCCACCATATGAATTACAGATATAAATATAGAAAATTTTCATAGGAGGACACAGTGGGCGGTTGTATCGCTAAAAGACAAACTTTGTACGGATCCTCCTTGCTAGCTCGATTCGCAACAGATGTCCTAACCCGCACGCTAATTGCGTAACATAGACACTATCAAGCACAATTTGAATGATTTTGAACCAAATTGTTAATCCATTTATTCACATATTTGTTCAAAAATTTTGCTGCTCAATAATCAACAGCGTAAATAACGCTATGAATGTTGTTATACTGTCAAAATGAAACCGATTCCTACTGTAAGCGTGTTACGCAGGTCTGCATTGCGCCAAATTTTATTGAAATCAATTCAGCGGCGTGAAAAGGTAACATACAGAGTTACTTTTCCATAATTAGGACGGTGGGATATCTTAGGCTCAATTTACATTGTCGCGGAACAGAATGGAAGAGAATTTTTGTCACGGGTTAAGGCATAACGAACTTCATGTCAATTGTGTAACGTACAAACTAGATATGAGCAGAAAAACAGGTCGTGCGTCTTCCGAAGAATTCTCGCGCATTCTCGGGAGCTAGCAGCTCGGAAGCTAGCAGCTCGGATCTAGTTTGTACGTTAAAAAATGGACATAAAGTTCATTATGCTTTACACAATTTCGTGAGAAACATTCGCTTCCATTCCATTTCGTGGCTGTGTAAATTGAGCCTTAGTCACGGAAGCATACAATATTCGAGCGTGGTCGATGCTCGAAGGCTTATCGTTCCAAAGTGGTGCCTACCTATGAATGTAACTTTGCTACGGTTGGAATTGATGGAAGGTGCTAAAAAGTTCATTATATGCCGAGATTCCCGACGTTAGGTCAGTAGTACCTAGGAAAAGCTTTTTTTAAGACGAGTCTCCTAAATTACCCGAGGCTGATACAATTTTCGTTTTCCCTAATTATGTTTTAATTTGTGTTTAAATCAGTTTCTCCAATCTCTTACCTGCAAATAGTACAAGAACTGCTGTATAGTCTGCACATCCAGCTTGGTGAGGTGCCCCAGCTTGAGGCCTTCCAGGTCGAAGATCAGCACGAATCCTGGCCACGTGCCCTCTTCGAACTGCCATAGGTCCAGGATCATAAGCACTGATCTGAGGATCATTAGGTAGTTGATCAACGCGATAGCAGAATCCTGTGTCACGTGTAGTGCTGTATTAGTAATAATGGGATATTTTTCGATGTGACGCTCATTGAAACTTCTTGAACAACAATCAGTCAGCTTGTTTCTTCAGGAACAATCAGTCTTACCAAGGGGTATCGTGTAACCCGGTACCTACCTAACCAGGTTGTGGAGTTCAGATAGGCAGTCACGCTATATAACAACTGGTATTCAGCTGCATCCTATTAGACTGGAAGCCGACCTCAACATGGTTGGGAAAATGCAAAGTTATCTCCTACTATCCGAGGTGCATCTGTACCAGTAACCGACCGCCAGGAGCTTTTGGGCATGGAGTTGACGTCTGGTTTCAACTTCGGCTCAACCATCGAGTCAAAGTACAAACTGCAGCCCACATTTATTATGCGCACAGCCAAAGTGTGAAACTCTCTGCCTGCGACTGTTTTCCCTTTCACATATAACCCGTCTGCGTTCAAAGCAAAAGTGAACAGTTATCTTTTGGGCACGCTCGTTCCATCACAGACCTCATCCATCGCTTTTCATCAGGCGTGATCGAGGTCAAGAGCAGAACCATTCACCAATAAATAAAAATGCTAGGCATGTGGCGAGTTTCCTTGTCATCCTGGAATTCCTCAAGGAAACAAGTTTCCTTTCCGTTCTGAGCCGCAAGAAGTCGTAATGCCTGGGTCGCTTCCGTGAGCTATTCGGGCCATAACTACGTAGGCAGCCGCAGCCATACATAAGTTCGTAAAGTCCGACTTCCAAACTTTCGCAGTTAGGTACATTATCATATTATTTGACTGAGAATTCGTTGTTGCAAAAAAGTAAAAAAAAATGCCTACCGGAGTGACTTAGCGAATTCGAAGTTCTTCGGCTCGTAGTCCAGCAGACGACAGTAGAACGCAGCATCACCGTTCCGTGACCGAGTTGGTAATGGCTGGAGTAAGCTGGAACAGACAAACTATACCGATTACTTACTTGGACGTATAAAACGTAGAAAGTGAAGTGTCTACAGAGGTTGGATTTCTGACTAAAGAAACCGGCAATGATAAATGATATTTATTCATGTAAATAGTTTTGTACAATGTAAACACTTTTACACGTCGAAAATACTCAGAGGTCAGAGTCTCTTTTGAAGTCCAGACACTGTCTTGGTCAGATCACGTGTGTGGTCAATAAATGATATGTAGGTACCCTTGTATGGTAGTTCTTGGCTGACACCGGGGTTAGGGGATCCAGCAGTTTTATCCTTATTGAATTTGGTTGTTTATTCTGGAGGAATAATTTCTCAAAAGCGCAAAGGTGCAGTGGGCCGCACTAATGGTAATGCTTTGACCTTGAGCTGGTCAAGGTGGTGGTTGAGCTTGAGCTGGTGGTTGGTGGGTCTAGTGTAGTACGGAGTGTCAATAGACTAAGAGGCCAGCTTATACTAGTTTTGTCACCACCGACGACCTCCCGTTCTATCGGAAAATCGGTTTTATATCTTCACTTGTGTTAAATGTAGATGTCCTGAGTACTTACACATTATGCAGATTCTGCTCTGTCGTTTTATCCACGGCCCTGTCTTTGAAGAAGTTGGTGAACAGTGTCCTGAGGGTGTAGTGGAGGTCCAGGACTTGCTTCGACACCTCCGCGCTGTGGTCGCAGCAGTGATAGATGAGGATCAGGTCCAAGTCTGTAAGATGTGAAGAGTCCACTGTTTACAGTATGCCTTGAAATTACATGAAATCGTTTATTTCCAGATAAAGATCCAACTTAAATGTTGTACACGCTGTATGTAGGTACATACAGCGTGTATCAGAAATGTGTGGTCATATTTAAGGATGTGGTACAGATCACCAAACTGAACAACTTTCTCCATGGGACCAAAATCGTAATCGCGATAAAATAATCGGCCGTCCCATACATTTGGGCCGAGTAGGTATTGAAATTTTGTATTGGTTGCAGCTTTTGTGACTACATAGTTTTGTCACCATCCACAGCTGAGTAATACTCATTCTTAACCTTGGACCTAGGTAGCCTACCAAGCCTTTGGTGACTGACGATTGCAAAATTCATGTCCAACAACTTACAGGGCGATACCCTCACTTGGCTTAGCCATTGTAACTGCCTGACCAGCATACTGATAACTAGGATTGTACCTAAATCTAACTAAACTGTAATACGTATAGCATACTAAACGTTAAATCGCAATAGCAGCTGTCTTTATGAGACTTGTCAGTACTGGCATTACCTATTGCATTTTGTTAACTTACATTAATAAAAAAATAAAAATTGGCCTTGATACTACTAAATTATTAATTAATTTACTTAATGGGCAAGAGCCTCCCATAAATGTATATTTGTACGCCAGATGGCAAAACACTAGAGAAACTATAAGTAATCTATACAAAAAATTAAAATTGAAGTTTCTGTTTGTAATGTAAAAATAACAACTTTTTACTAAATGCATATGAAGGTATATACGATACCTACTTATAATAAAAAAGCAATTTTTAAATTTTTTGTATGTCTGTCTGTTTGTTCCTGCTAATCTCCGAAACGCCTGGCCCGGTTTTGACGGAACTTTCACTGGCAGATAGCTGATGTTACGGGGAGTAACTTAAGCTACTTTTATTTTAGAAAAATAATTAGGGTTCTGCGTAAAAATATGAAAACCCTTGAAATTGTGAACAAAAAGTAGGATTTGAAAAATTCTTTTTGCATTTGGTAGCACAATTCTTGAGGATAGTTATAGGCTATTTAACATCATGCTACGGCCCTTAGAAGCCGAGTAAAAAGAAAAAAAATCAAAAGAACACTAAGCGAAAACGAGTTAATAGCGCGGGCCGGCAATGCAACGCGACGGTCGGGGGACGAGGGAGTTTTATTAAAATGTGGCTGTTATTTTACTATATTGTGTATCTTAAGACTTCCACGCGGACGAAGTCGCGGGACACAGGTAGTATAACAATAAAATTGTAACATCTTGCGCACTGTTGGAACCTATGTTTACACATAAAGACTTATAACATAACATAACATAACATCACGCCTTGTTTCCCCAAAGGGTGCAGAGGTGTACCTATAGTAACACCCTCATTTCGCCAGTTATGTTTAAGTCCCATGTAATAGGGGGCGAGCCTATTGCCATCTACCGGGCACAAATCCAGACTCCGGGCTGCTACTGAGAAATTCCAGATAGAAAAACCCAATAACACTGCCCGACCTGGGAATCGAACCCAGGACCTCAGCAGTAGCGCTTGCGACTACTAGACCAACGAGGCAGACGACTATAAAGACTTATATTGATTGATTGATAACTTTGATTGGTTTTAGGTGGTCACATCTATGCTATCCAGTAGTATGAGTGTGGTGTCGTAAAATAATTAAAGGAAAATGATGGCATTATAGTAGTTGTTCGCGGTAACTCATACCGATGGGTTTCATGCTATCATCCGCTATAAAACGGCCTCACCCCTGAGTAGTATAAGAGGCAGTCACCATAGCTTGCTGAAGGCTGGCGGCAGATACTTCCTGCGCTATTATAAGGCAATTTGTGCGAGGACTAACACCCAGATTCCTTTTCTTGTGTCTAGTTGTTGGGTGGCCATAAATTCATCTTTAAGATAAGTGTATTTTAAGTGCAAACCTGTTACTAACACTGTATGGATTTTTCATCTCTGGCAGCATAGGTACCTGATATGTAGTTGAACAAGACAATTAGACAACTGGTTGGAACATGGCTCACCCACCCTTTCAGCACGTCGGGCCCCGCGCTTGCTTCATACCTATATTATGAACTCATTCTCTTACACATGAGGGTATGCAGAAACTACAGAACACCACCGACTGCGATTCTTCCGACACAGAGAAGGCAAGATAGTGCAGACCGCAGGTTCCGGTTCTCTGCCTTTTCGCCAAAAATTGTTTGCCAGATTTTCACTTGCCAAGTAACGTTTCGCAGAATTTTATTTCGCCGAATAATCATTTGCCAACTTATCATATAATTTAGTTTTATTTCCCAACCTCACAGTTACCAACTACGCTTGGTCTGCTTTTCATAATGACGCATTTTAAAATGCCAACTTTCAAGTAGCAGAATGTTTTAGTTTGCGTAATATTCATTTAGTTGTTTATTGTTTATATTGTTATTAAATATTTTTTTTACTTTATCTTTAATGTGACCTTTTTTTTTTTTTTTTTTGTTTCGGGGTGGAAAATCCTCATGGATGTCCTCCGCCCTGGGGCGGGCGGAGGGGTCTGTCAGACTCTTACTGACTAAAAACCACCCTGGTGTTCCATCTCACACCTACGCCGAGGGTCGCGGGAGCTTACGATCCTTCCGCAACCCCCGGCTGGTGCTGGCCCGCCACGGCAGGCCTCTCCTCGTGTCGAGGGGGGGAGTGAGGTGTTTGACTCCCCCCGCGACGTCTAAGAGGGGCGCGCGTGGAACACTACGCGCCGCCACCTCGGGTCCGATGTATGGGGGGCGACGGACGTCCCCGAGTCCGTCGCCCCTGGACCCATTTAGGGGGGCTGGAAGAGGGCGTTGTCCGCCCTCCGCCGACACCCAGTGCGCCTGCTGCGGGCTGGGTGAGAGGATGTGATCTCCCTCTCCCTTTCCGCAGCCTCCTTCTGCGAGATGACTGTCTCGCAGAAGGAAACCACCGCGTCCCAGGACTCCTCGCTGCCGACCATCGAATTAACGACAGCCGGCAGCGACAGGTCACTGCCTACTCTAGAGATGAGGGCACGGCGCGGCTCCTCCCAAGCGGCACACTCTGCCAGCGTATGCCGCGCCGTGTCCTCCCGACAGTCGACGCAGTGGTGACACCGGGCGTCTGGCTCCCTGGTTATGCGACACAGGTACTTCCCGAAGCAACCATGCCCCGAGAGCACCTGCGTCACCCGAAACGACAAGGAGCCGTGCCTCCTCCCGAGCCAAAGGTCGAGCACCGGCCGGACCGCCTCGATGGTGCCGAGGCCGGCGGTAGGGCGTGAGAGCCTGTCCCGCCATTCCGCCACCAGGACCTCGCGAAGCAGCAACCGACGCTGCGCCATTAGTCGCTGCATCGGTCGCTCACCTCGCGCCTGCATTTCCTCGCGCCACCGATACAATGACGCGAGTAATTTCGCCTCCAGGTCCCAGGGCGGGGACCCGGCCAGTGCACAAGCCGCCTCGTAGGAGATCGTGCGATACCTCCTGATGACTCTGACGGCCATCGCTCTCTGCGGCCTCCGCAGAACAGCAATGCTACCGGCCGTCAGGTCAGCCGCCCAGATCGGGGCCCCGTACAGGGCCATCGATCGCACGATCCCCACGTAGAGTCGCCTACAGGCGGCGCTCGGGCCCCCCAGATTGGGAAGCAGCGTTGACAGCGCCCCAGCCGCGCCCATCAACTTGGGCACCAGCCGCCGGAAGTGGGGTCCGAAGTCCCACCGGCTGTCGAGCACCAATCCCAGGTACTTCATGGTAGACTCGACAGCGATCCGGACCCCCCCGACCACTATGTGTGATCCGGGCGGCGGCGCCCGCCGGGGACCATGGAACACCATGGCCTCCGACTTGTTGAGGGCCACCTCCAAGCCGAGGCGCCGTATGCGGCCCACCACCTGTGAGATCGCAGCCGTCGCCAGCAACGCTGCCTCCCTGTGCGAACTCCCCCGGGCCGTGACCAGCGTGTCGTCCGCATAGCACGTCAGGTCCACGCCCGGCTGGAGTTCACCCCTCAGCACCCAGTCGTACCCGATGTTCCACAGGAGGGGGCCTACGACCGAGCCCTGTGGAACACCGCACGACATGAGGCGCTGGTTTGTGCCATCACATCCCACGTAGGTGACACACCTCTCCGACAGATAAGCCCCAATGAGGCGGCGGAGGTAGAGAGGCACCCGGTGATACCGCAGTGCCTGTCGGATACAACTCCAGGGCAGGGTGTTGAAGGCGTTGGAGATGTCCAACGACACCGCCATCATCACTCCGCCCCGGGACACCGTTTCCTCCGCCAGGACTCTCACCCGTGACACAGCGTGTATGGTGGAGCGCCCGTACCGAAACCCGAACTGACACTCGTCCAGGTCCGGCCCCTCTCCGCACAAGTGGCCGACGAGGCGGGCTGCGATAATCCGCTCAAACAGCTTACCCACCTCGTCGAGCAGCACTATGGGCCGATACGCTGACGGCGAATCGGCAGGGCGCCCCGCCTTCCTGAGCAGGACCAGACGACCAGCTTTCCACAGAGTGGGAAACTGGCCCCGCTCAAGGCACGCTGTGTAGAGACCTCTCAGCTGGGGCTCCAGCTCTTTCAGAGCGAGGGCTAATACTTGGCCGTGAATCCCGTCGGGCCCTGGAGCCACGTTCTTGGCTCGGAGCCGCATCACGGCCGCCCTCATCTCTGCCTGTGTCACCTCTGGGACGCTGATGGCGTTCTCATCTTCAGGCTCTGCGGCTGTGGGCAAATCCATCGGCGGCGGGGTATGCTCCGCTCTAGCCGGGAAGAGGGCTACGACTACCTCCTCCAGCAGCTCAGGTTGGAGACTCTCCGTGAGTGGGGGCGCCGCGGCTCTGAGTTTCCCCCGAACCGCACGATAAGGGCGCCCCCATGGATTCCCGTCTAGAGTCTCCAACATCTCCTCCCTGGCTCGCGTCTTCGCCTCGCCGATGGCCAGCCACAGAGCCTCCTTCGCCGCGCGGTACACCTCATACAGCGCGGCTTCTTCGTCAGGGACCCGACGACGTCTCCTCCGGTATCGGGTGTACCGGCGTCTAACCGTCACGCACGCGATGCGTAGCTGCGCAATCTCGGCAGACCACCAGTACACCTGGCGCCTTCCTGTCTGTGTGTGGACGCGGGGCATCGACGCGTCGCAAATTTGCGTCATCGCCCCGCGGAACCACAGCGCCTCCTGTTCGACGTCGACGGGTCCGGTCGTAGCCGACTCCCGGATCCAGGCCTGGACAATCGCGGCCTCCTCAAGAAGCTCCCTGTCGATGCGCTTGCGCGCCCAGCGCGGGCCGGTCGCTCGCGGGGCCGGTGGACTGCGGCCGCTGGCGGTCTGGGTGGAGACGTCGAAACGGATGTATCGGTGATCCGACAACGTCTCCACCTCCGCGGCGACACGCCAGTCGTAAATACGGCTCGCGGCAGCAGGGCTAGCGAACGAGACGTCCACTATGGACCCGCCCCGCTGCCGCACGCACGTGAGTACCGAGCCCCGGTTCAGGACGACCAGGCCAGTCGTGACCGCCCACTCCTCCAGCGCCTCACCCCTAGCATCAGTCACCGAGGATCCCCACGCCGCAGACTTGGCGTTGAGATCCCCGAGCAACAGCACGGGGCGAGGGTGGAGTCGGCCTACGACGGCACCCAACTCGACAAGGAAGTTCTCGAAGTCGGCGAGACTCTTGTTGGGCGAAAAATACGCACCAATCGTGCCAACGCCGTCCGCGAGAGCGGCCACCCAGCCGTGACCTCGGGACTGGCTGACGAGAGTCCCGCCGATGATGGCCACCAAGCCGTCCAGGTCACCCACCCAGTTATTCCGGGGGGGGGACAAAGTACGGCTCGGCGACCACAGCCACATGAATCGACCACTCCGCCATGCTCTGGAGCAAGAGATCCTGAGCTCTAGCAGAGTGGTTGAGATTGCCCTGGAGGAAATGGTAGAGCGCCATTATGCGCAATCCATTCTCTCCACACCATTCCTAGGCCGGGAGTCGGCCGAAGGGCAGCCAGGCTGACAGGGGGGTAAAGAGCCCCCGGCAGCCTTGGCCCCCTTATTCTTCTTTGCGGCGGGGGCGCCACATGCCTTTCCGCCCGCTCTGTGCGCGGCGGGCCTCCCTGCAGCTGTACAGAGGCTGCAGTTTGGCGCCGCGGAGCACTGGGCCGCCTTGTGGCCGGGCTGGCCGCAGCGATAGCATTGCTCGCTGCGGTCCGTTTCGGCGGTGCACCGTGCCCGGACATGCCCAATGTCCAGACATCGGTAGCACCGCAAAGCCCTGGGCTGCAGCAGCTTGACCCTTGCCGCAGCCCACCCCACCACCAAACGCCTACCGTCGGCGACTTTATTCGCCGCCGCCACCGGGCACCGCACCCTAATCGTGCCGAGCCCGGAAGCGTCGGCGCGAATATCGCATCTTTAATGTGACCTAACCTAACTGTTTCCTTTTACAAAAGCGATTCGCTTCTGGCACATCGCCGGCCGCTCCCGCGGCACGCTCGCTTCGCTCGCTCGGCTCGTGCGTTGTTTGTCACAGTCTAACCTAACCCAACCCAACCTATCGTAACCTAACATTTCAAAATGTATGTAAAAATTAGTTTATTTTTTATCATTATATCAATGTATGAAAAGGGAACTGTTACACTGACAAAACGTCATTCGTCTAATAGTTGTGTGGCCTAGTGAAATGTTTGACAAATGATAAATGTCCCAAACGTTTTGTGTCATTATAATAATCAGCTTAGCAATAATTCTACCAAATGAAACGTCATACAAAAATTTGCTAATCGTTAGTTGTCAAAGTGAAACATCGACGAAACGTTGGTTGGCAAGTGATAATCTGCCAAACAAGTTTCGGCGAAAAGGCAGGATACTGCAGGTTCCACTATGATTGCGTATTATTAGATTAGCTGTCTACTTGATTAATAATATAAATATACATAGTGTAATTTAAAGGTCGCAAACAAAAAACCTGATACAAAAACTCAGCGAGTTGAAAAACTCAGTTCCTGATCGAACAAAAAATATATTTTTGATAAAAAAAGTAGTAAAGCACCATCTACGATCTGTAAAACAATAAAACTATAGATGATGAACTATCTAATAACCTGCAAGTTTTGCTTTTAGCTTCAAATCAATGTACATACCTAGTCTTTTCCGAACTATGTATGTATTTTGGGGTCGGCTTCCGGTCTAACCGGATGCAGCTGAATGACGGTATTTTTACATAGAGAAAGAAAAAATATTTGGGAGACGCACGAATACAACAATGAAAACCGGCCAAGTGCGTGTCGGATCACGCACAATGAAGGGTTCCGTAGTTGGGATAAATTTTCCCGAAAACAAACTTAACACTGTAGTTGAAAAACATGTTATCATGCATCGGATACGCATACGTTACGGTCAATTCTCCAACTGCAAATGTAAGTTTGTAAACGCAAAAAAAAATGATTTTCTATGTGATAAAACTACAAATGATTGATTTTCAGACTTTTTCATTTACTTGTGCTGTGAGACCTTGCTCCTTGCTAAATTTAATGATTCTAGGTCAAGGGGAAGTACCCTATAGGTTTTGACTTGTTTGCGAGTATCATAATATGTCGCAGCCGTATATTTTGATTGCGTTAACTTAGAAGCTTGATTCTTTTAGAGTTCCAAGGGACTGTAGACCTACGTATTTGATATTAATTTCAACTTAATACGTTCACGTGTTCCTCAGAAAAAGGGTCTTGACAGACTGACAGACAGACAGACGGACAACGAAGTGATCCTATCAGGATTTCGTTTTTCCTTTTCAGGTACGGAACCCTAAAAAGACCATTAAAACTAAACAAAATAGTGAAAATAAAAAAGAAGAAGACCTGTGCGAGGCCAAAAAAGCTTCTATCTCAGCATGATACTGCGATATTTGAAAAAAAAAACAAATACCGCAGCGCTGGTATTCTGCTAGGTATGCCGGAGTGACTGTATGTGCGCCTCTACCTCCATGTGTTCTCGCCATAAAAACCGTGAGGACTAAAGTGATCACTATTGACTACACAGCCATTGAACTCGGTTTCCATCTTTTTTTGGCGTTAGGCTTTGACCCACTGTTTCTTATTTCCTCCCCAGCAGGAAACGGTGTACGTCTTTATTAACAATTCAGTTATTCAGTGCACACATATATAGGGACTCGTCATTCTCTCGCCCTTATCCCATTTTAATAATTCCATACTTCTCTATTAGTCGTCATCTTGGTACGGGGGCTAACCCCTTTCTAGCCATTAAGTACATCTTTCACACAGTCCATCCATCGTTTCATTGATCTTCCCCTACTTTTATAGTCATCCACATTCATACTCAAATCTTTCCTCTCGTCATTTTCCTATTGAATACCTAATTATTAAAACATTATTAATTAAAGCACATACATTTTCACGTGTTATTTATCCCGAAAAAATGTATGGTTTGACAAGTAAACAACACCAGCGACAATGCGACACCTAGCGGGGTAAATTAGTAGTGTCTCTCCACATTGCGGAAGTAAAGATTAATTAACGTCACGAATGGACGGTTTATAATACTATTGTGTTGTGATGATAATTTATGCACAGGCAGAGGATGTTCTACTTTTTATCAAGTCAACATAAATCTGTCATACATCATAACAATAGATCGCGGGTCCATAATTGTTGTCTCATTAAATAAGTCATCTAACAATTACGTACCGTTTATGGGGTCACCCTATGTTTTTTTACATTTATCTGTACCTGTAATTTATAATTATGGTGTACTCAATAAACAGTATTCCATCTTCTATATATCTATTGTTCCTTCCATGCCAATTAATGAACAATAAAAGATTTATTTACCATCCTAAGTGGGAACGTTATAAATTTGTCTATCACGGCTTGGTTTAAAGGGATCATAATTATTTTGATTGCATAGTATCACGTCCTTTTCCCTGAGGGGTGGGCAGTCACCCATGTTTTTCCGGATCCAAATTCAAATGCGTAGTAACTACTTGGAGTAGGTCATGGTGATGGCCTGCGATTGCAGATCTAAAAGTCGAGGTCTCTTAGAAGGTTCAATTGTCATGTCGAGTGCGGCATAATAACACGAGTAGCCGGTGCTCTCTAACACGAAACGATCAATTGCCATCAATTTCTATTGTAGGAATATTGACAATCGCTTCAGTTGCACTCGGTAGACGGTCAATTTGCGCATCAATGTGTATCAATCACGTAACAATTGCGATTGATCGTTTCGGGAACCCTTTACTTGGGACTACATTTTCCTGCCTCTTTACTTGCGTAACAAAGACAAGATCATTTGTGTTAAAAACAATATCTTGACTGACAAAGGGAATGCAAATTTTCTTTGTTTCAAGTTTTTTTTTCTGTAAGATGAGAAATCGCACACACGCTGCGCAAGCGCATTCGTATAATCTCGGTATAAAAAAAGACGTTTAGGCCCGCCACATACAGTCGGATTTCGGAAATGGAATTCCGTTTCGAAATATCGATTTCGAATATCCGAAGGCAGCAGATCCATACAAAATCAAGGATCACACAGACGTACAGTATTTCTCCGTTCGGAATTTTTGAAACAGAATTCCGTCTATATGGCCGGCCTCATCGTGCAGTGCGGCCGGCATTATGCTGTAATTAGAAGGAAGCTAATTTAGCATGTCTAATAACTCTGTTTTCCACTTGAATAAAATAAATTATTGTCACGGCCAAAAGATTCGTTTGATACATGTCATGCAATAAATTAATGGCACAAGAACTAATGCGTTTTAAATTGGTATATAAATAAAATAAAAACTATACCTAATGCTAATACAGGTTTAGACTGTCAAAACTATTTCGCGCACCAAAATCTTTTTGGGATTTGGACAAAATTACAAATTAAGCACCCAAAAATATGTTTACAAGGCTTTTTCAAACAACTCAGTTGGATATACGTAGGTACAGTCTGTTGTCAACATTATCTGACCCACCCTAGAAACAAACGAATTTGGACGCTCTGACAATAACATTAAGGTTTATTCAATTTATATGAGCTTATCAGACAAGTGCTCGAAGACTTGATGAACAAATACAATAATAATACAGACACGCAAATTTGATCTTTAAAACGTTAGCTTTAGGTTATATGTTATAACTACTTCTTATAATATAATTAGTGTAATAGCTTATTTTAATGATTGTCTTTAAGTAATTCTGGTCTCGTGGTCTGTGTATAAGACTGAGAAAAATATGTTGCGAGATCAAATCCTGCGACGAAGATATTGTTTTGCTTGCTTTGCTTTGCTTGCTTTAGAATTTATTCCAAAACTATTTCTTGTATTATTGTAAAGAACTATAGACGGATTACCTTCAAATATAAATTTTCTAAAATGGTAATATTTTCGCATAACTTGTAATAAGTGGGTAGTTGAAAAATAAATATTCGTATTCATTATAAAACTGGTATTCAAATGCTACTAAGGGTATGCAGTGACTACGCGCAAACATATTTCACCTTGCCTTACTAAATTGCAAAAACAATGTCTCTTTACAATTTTTTATTTTGTATTTTATAGGTAGTTTTTTATTATCATGTCTCAATGGACTGATTATTTAAAACACAAAATAATCTATTTGCACGAGGAGAAGGTTGGTTGCTTGTGCTGTGCAAGAATAAACTTTATGAAAGTATACAATATGGCTCAAATTCTTTAGAATATTGCGTCTAGCATTACAACTAAGATCAAATTTCAATACGGCTTATAACAGTTGAGTTGGTCTTGTGGTCACTAAGGTAGTGCGAAGTTCATCGTTATCTACGTTCGAACCAAGTTTAACCTAAATATAGCTTTTTGCTCAGCTGTTTTTTTTTAAATTATTTTATTACACTTTTTTTACATTTCTTTAATGGACGACGTAGGGTTTTGTCTTTTTAAACGGGCAGTTTGTATAGAAATAAAACTAAACAATTGCAAGTTTAAAATGTTTATTATTTCATTAAAACAGTTAGGTAAGATAAAGTAAGTAATTGCTCTTAAATGTCCAAATTAATATACATTTTATATTAGTATGGCATAATCAAATCTAACCATTTATAAACATTAAAAAAGGCATGCTTATGCTTAAAAGTTTGTTATCGAGAAAATGAATTCATCTGTGAAATGCTTTACAGATTTATAGCTGCCTATGTGTAGTGAATAAACATGTTATTTAAATAGAAAAAATCTATTTATAACAATAACATCACCACATAATCTGCAACATTTTAATGGTTTAACAATCAAAGCATTGAGCATTTACATACATGGTGTGTTTAAAAATACCTACTACATTAATTAGTAGCGGATTGGCGCACCGTCCCCTGCTATAACTTGCTGTAAGCGGCTACGTATACCGTGCACCGTATTCGAACACAAATATTTGCCTCTCATGTGCTCCCAAGTCGATGTCACGATCTCAACCAAGTTGTGTTTGTTTCCCACTTCCGTAGTGTCCCAATTTAAAACCATTTGACTCCATAGATTTTCTATAGGGTTAAAATCAGGACTTTTAGACGGCTAATTAATAATGCCACACCTTCTTGAGCAGCTAACCAATCCCGCACAATGCCTGCACGGTGGATGGAGCAGTTATCGTGCATGAAATAAATATGTGATGTTGGATAGGCAATTCGCACAGTCGCAGTCGGCAGCATGACGTCACGCAGAATCTCCAAATAGAAACTACTATTAATCCTACCACCAACTTCCACCAATTCACCAGGTCCCATAGACGACATCCAGCCCCAGTAGCCCAGGGTTATTCTACCGCTGGTTCTACAAGGTAGCAAGCACTTCTCATTGTAGTGTTCTCATTTCCTTCGCTATAAGATTTTACGTCCATCTTTGTCCGATTTAAATGATTTTTCATCAGTGAAGATCACAACATTTTTTTTTTTTTTAAGATAGGTTTGCTCTTGACTCTAGTCGAGGTCAGAGATGACAGAGACAAAGTCGACGATGGAGCGAGCTTACCCAGAAGAAGCCTGTTAACTCTCACTTTGAAGATTTTCTTCCCAATTAAAATTTAAATATTCCTGGGCAAAACGGACCCTTTCTTCGCGATGAGCAGGTGTCAATGCAATTTTCTGCGCCGGTTTATAATTCCTTATCCCAGCAGCGTGTAAATGCCTTCTCACTGTTTCCACTGAAATATTTTGGTTTATTGCGGTTACACGAATGGGCAAAAATGGATTTTCATCATGGCTTGAAACAATGGTCCGGTGGCTTCGAATTCGGGACTATACTTGATGGCTTTTGCTCCTGGACGAATCCACTGAATATTTCCATTGTCTCCATAACGTCTTAGCCATAGCCTGACCGTATTTCTCTAAAACAAAAAACATTTTTGGAACCGTGTATGTAACTTGTAAGGAGTGAATGTAATGGTAAAACAGCCAACTACGCGTTCATTAATTACAAACAATAAAATAAAATTGGCATAAAAAAAACACTTACTGCTATATTAAGTCGACGACCAATCTCTCCAATTCCAACTTTCTGCTCATGTAAAAATATGATTTTATGTTTGGTATAGTCATCAAGTTGCGACATGATGCTTTTTTACACCAAATTGCTTAAAAATATTAACGAGTTATGTGGAACGATTTACAAATCTGTGTGCGCAGTCACTGCTATTAGGCGTAGTGTAACTTTTGTTACTTAGATGAATAATTTATTATCTATCTCACGAAGCAAATGTATGTTTTACTTCGTGTCCAACCATTCTTGGTAAATATAAATTCTGCGAACTTAAAGTTTTTTAATTTACCCACCTGTTTACAAGATAAGTTATTAGGCGTAAATCATATTGGTCGTTCTTTAATAATGCAAGCAATATTGTAGAAATGACAACAAATTAAAAAAGGGAACTGATAATAGGTGGACTGTGTTTTCGAACCCACATGTTGTTCGTCGCCAATCCAGCATCAAACCGCTAAGCCACAAGAACTTGTTGGAAATACGCGAAATTAAAGATTGGGTTGTAATTATGTAGTGTAATTTAAAAGCTTTTCAACTTTAATGTCAACGAGTTAATGATTAAAATAGCTTAACAAAATGATATATAATGCCGGTGGCTCCGACTATGTTGGGTGGGTTTACCGTAACGTTACATGTTAAAGATCAAATTTGCGTGTCTGTATTATTATTGTTTTTGTTCATCGAGTCCTCGAGCACTTGTCTGATAAGCTCATATAAATTGAATAAACCTTAATGTTACAAGCAGAGGGTCCAAATTCGTTAGTTTTTAGGGTGGGTCAGATAATGTTGACAACAGACTGTACCTACCCATTACTCATTTATAATAACCTCAAGAAATAGTGAATTAGGTACTTATGTGCGTTTATATATGTAGTAGAATACCATATTATAATATTTCAATGACATTTTAATAACTTAACAAGACAGGTCTTGTGATCGTGTCGCACTTAATCGGTTCCTATTTAACATTGAACTTAGTGTACGGTCGACAAAATCAATGCTGTGCTGGCAGTTAATTTAAACTACAAAATAGTTAACCCTTATTGTGACATCAGTCTTACCAACGGGTAATCATATAACCCAGTAACTGGGCTGTGGAGGTCAGATAGGCAGTCGCTCCATGTAAAATACCGGTATCCAGCTGCATCCAGTTAGATTGAAAGCCGACCCCAACATAGTTGGGAAAAGGCTAGGCAGATGATGAATAATTAAGCTGCGTGTAATGAGTTGCTAGTCGAGGCTAAAGTAATTCCACATGTACCTGGGCTGGTCTTTGGTCAGCAGGGTGGAAAGTTCCTCATCCTCCTTTGAAAAAAGTGGATCCAATCAGACGGGTGTTGTGTCTGGTAGGGTACTGCACGGTGGTTTTTGTAGGGTTGTTGTATACAGGCTGGTTTTTTTTTCTTGACTGTATTGGTACTTAAGTTCTAAACTACAGGTCATAGAGAAAAACGCTGAAAGGAACAATGTGCTCAAATAAAACTGCTGGCGCGATGTAGGATTTGCGTGACATCAGGTGTAATGTGTAGTTCGTATGTGGCGTTATTGATGCCGCCTCAATCTCAGGTTGGTCTGGGGGTTGTAAGCATGACTGCGCCACTGCGGTCCTGGGCACTTCTGCGTCCGACCCCGTATGGTTTGGGCTGTGCATGGTTTTGGTCAGCGACACGCCAGCCGATTGGTTGAGCGCACTCCCGGCCACGTCCCCGCACCCCCGCTCGCGTCCCGCAAACTATTCGGGAGGGCCAAGTTTACGGCGGTTTTCCCATAGTCCCCCCTAGTGGGCCTTTGGGCATAACTGGCGAAATGTGAGGGCACATCTGTGCACCTCATCGCGGAATACAAGCGTGATTTTATATTATTTATTGTCAGGATAATGCAGTAATGTTAACTCATTACTTCCTTCCTACATAGGTATGTTTTAGCTGTGTATACATAACCAATAATTAACTTACCTACTTAATAATGAATTTAAAAAAACTGGTGTTGTATAGTTCAGGGTGGGGAGTCATACCGTCTATTATAAGTTATTACATGCATACGTTAACTTCCTCGTGGCGCAGCAAATTGCTGTCTTCTTATAATTAGTGTAATCTTTACTGAGATGACGGTAAATATCGGTTGTTTGGCTAATTCAGTGTTTGTTTTTTTGCATTTTTTCCTACTGTGTATAAGTAGCATAGGGATGTTATCTAGTAACAAACAAGTAGATAGAATAGAATAGATGTTATTTATTTGCTTTTATTGTAGGTATAGAGATAAGATGACATTTTCGATTACGCAGTTTTCGATAGCCAGTAGGTACTTCGATAAATGATAAATGAATGATAAATGATTTTATTTCTGTAAGTAGGTTTATACAAACACTTTTACATGTCAAACATTTTTTTTTAAACTAGATGAGGCCGGCGTTTCCTATCTGACTACTCCGAGAAGAAAGGTCGAAACAAACTCAGAGGTCACAGTCTCTTTTAAAGTCCAGACATAATCTTGGTCAGATCATGTGAAGACCATGTAGGATGGTGTCTGAAATGATCTTTTGAGGAAATAACCACACAGATTGAGTGGACCTGTCCAGTCAGTGCAAGCATCTGTCAGTAATCGTACAGCTCAACATAAAAGTTAAGGAGCTCAACGATTCGACGAACAATACCAAAGAAAGGACATTTTAGTAGGCCGCTTCGTTTTCGCTTAATGTTCTTTCTGACTTTTTTCTTTTTGCTCGGCTCCTAAGGGTCGTAGCGTGATGTTAAATAGCCTATAAGTATCCTCGAGAATTGGGCTACCAAATGCAAAAAGAATTTTTTAAATTTGATTTTTGCTCGCAATTTCGTGGGCTTTAATTTTTTTTTGTGCGGAATCCTAGTTATTTTTCTAAAATAAAAGTAGCCTAAGTTACTCCCCGTAACATCAGCTATCTGACAGTGAAAGTCCCGTCAAAATCGGTGCAGCTGTTTTGGAGATTAGCCGGAACAAACAGACAGAGAGACAAAATTTTTAGAAATTGCGTTTTCATTAGAGGTATCATAGATACTGTCATAAGCATTTAGTAAAAAGCTGTTATTTTGACATTTCAAACAGATACTTCAATTTTATTTATTTGAGTAGATGTATAGGTAGACAATGTTTGCGTTATCAATTCTCATACTTTTAACAAGTCAATGTCAAAAAATAACGGTGATTAAGTACGTGTTTCGCTAGAAGCTAAGAATACAATTTTGCACGATAGGTAGGAGCAAGTGGGAGCAATGTGAAAAGTTGTGCGGAAACTGGATGTCATGGTGTGGGCGTGTGATGCGGAGGAAGAGGAAAATGTTGTGAGGAAAGTTTTGAGTATGGATGTGGATGGCTATAAGAGTAGGGGAAGACCAAAGAAACGATGGATGGACTGTGTGAAAGATGATATGGCTAGAAAGGGACCACCGAAATGACGACTAATAGAAAAGTGTGGAAGAAAAAGACATGTTGCGCCCACTGCAAATAAATTGGTATAAGGACAGGAGAATGGTCACTGGAAGCAATGGGTAAGTATGCATGAGGCTAATAAATTATTTTCATAATATGATGGTTCTAAAATCCTAACTGACTTTCCAGACGACAGTCGCAGGACTGTCCTGTCTAGACATGTTTTGCGACAATCATATTTTTGTCTTTGGCGTTTACCAGCTGACATAACTATTCTTATCGAATAATGATGAAGACATTCGCAAATTCGAATGCAACTAAACGCAGGCTATAACAAGAAACATTAGAAAAACTGTTGACTAAAATAGATGCTTAGATTCTAATTTAAATAATGTATTTGATGTTACATGATGCAGCCTTGAAACCAAAAATAGTAAACGAAAGCAATGAACAGTCTAACAGGACTCATACACAACTTTTTGTATCTTTTTTGCATGACGTATGATTTATTTATCCAAGTTTTCATTGGTGTGGTGATGTTTTGAAAAGCATTTAAATTAATATTGATTTATGTGTGCATTTAAATCTGATTTATATTGTAAAACTTGCACGACAACAACTAAATAATTTACTAACATTTAATACTTAATCGTTTAGAATTTAACACACCCAAATTGTTTCGTCAACCCGTTAAATGTTCGCATATATTAGAGGCTGTCTGCATGTGAGCGCTCAACGGGTTTTCACGATTATATTTACTGGCGTTTCGAGTGTATTTTTTACATTTGAGAAGTTAACATTTTGTGGAAGGCAAACGAGACACAATATGAGTTTTATTGATCTTACTGCTATAGCCGTATAGAAAGAAAAGAAAAAAAAATGTTGTACAGCGTCCTTCAAAGCGTTAAGAATGCTATTCTTCTGTCGTAGGTATCGACACGGACTCATAATGAGACGAGTACCTACGTACCATCCTAGGTTAATAACAAAGAATATTAGCCAGCCAGCAAGGTGGAAGCGAGGCTGACTGCCCTGGGCATGCCAGGCATACCTACATAAATATCACCACTCATGGTGGAATTATGTCATAAGGTCCCATTTCAAATCAATTAAACATATAGGTAGGAAGTAAATCATACCTGTCATATATTCTCCGGGCAGATGTGGCTGTGTGCTGAGCCACTCTCGTAACTTCCTGATGTCGTCAGGAGTGGTGCCCGTGTTCTTCTTGTACTCATCCTCCAGGGATATCCCTTTTATTGCCATTATTCTGAAATGATAAGGGTTTATTTTTGGTATTTTTAGGGATCCGTGCCTCAAAAGGAAAAAACGGAACCCTTATAAGATCCACTCGTATGTCTGTCCGTCTGTCACAGCCAATTTTCTCCGAATCTAATGGACCGATTAAGTTGAAATTTGGTACGCGTATTAATTTTCTGTGTCTCAAGCACGAATGTGTTACGTAAATAAATGAATTTTGATTATGCGGGTCACATTTGGGGCAAATAAGAAAATTAAAAAAAAGTTTTGCAAACTATATCGTGGGAAATATCAAATAAAAGGGCTTACTGTGACGGTCTCGAATAGATTTTTTTTATAATTTTAAAATAAGTAGCTTTAAAGTTATTTAAGAAAATAGATGAAAATCCGAAACTGTTGAACCTAAAATGTTGACAAAAATACAGAAAACAGTTCTTACAGATTACAGGAAACCTATAAGAAGTCTATGGCCTTAAAATAACATGATTAATCTCTCAATATTGTGCGTACAAACTTACATTTGCAGTTGAAATGTATGGGAGAACATTCAACTACAATGTTAAGTTTGTTCTTGGGATAATTCTGTCTTTTCTTTCTTCATCCCAACTACGGAACCCTTCATTGTGCGTAGTCCGACACGTACTTGGCCAGGTTTTTAATTAGTTTACGTCGAAAACAACCCCCTGCAGTTAATCTGAGAGTGGAGATTTGAACCCAACCTAAGTAGTATGAACGCCAGCCCTACTAAATCAAGACGCATTAGTAGGAGTTGGCTTACTGTATAATAACAATTTCACAGCCGATTATGCCTCTCATCACCTTACAATCAATCTGCCTAGCCAACCCAACTATGCTGGAGTCGGCTTCCAGTCTAACCGGATGCAGCTGAAATAACAGTATTTTACATGGGGCGGCTGTCCCAAATTGTGATGTTTATTGTTTTTTTTATTACATACTTCCTAGACATAATATTTTCATTATTGTACATTATATTATTCCTAATTATAATTTCACCTCCACAACCTAGTAACTGGGTACGATACTCCTTGGTAAGACTGATTGTCAGACTTTTGGGCTCCTGACGACCCGCAACGAGTGTCAAAGATCTGCGAATGACAGCCGGGACCAGTCGGGACCATCGGTTTAATGGCTTTCCGAGGCATTCATTACATACATATCCACTACATCGTTGTTTTGCTTGAATTCACAAGCAAAAAATTCCAAAAATCTACAATATCGCTGGCGGTCGGTGTTATGTATCTAGCGGTGGGTATCCAATCACACAAACACGTGGATGGCCTTGGGTATCCAAAACTGGATCTCGAATGCGAACGAGGTCAATGACAGGAGGACGTGAATTTAAATATTCGCGATAAAACGGTATGTCAATACTACCTGCCTGATGATAGATTATTCAGAAAAATAACTTCTGGTGACCTGACCCTGTGCCTTTATCTGGTCAGATGGCACAGGACCACCCCAATTGCGTAACACAAAGTGTGTCACAACCTGAAGGATTCTAAAATAAATGTCTAAGCCATTGCCTAGGACTTATGAAGGAGAAATGAAGTGACGGACAGCTGGTAGCACACTCACGTTTTTTTTTTACAAGTCAAGATGATAGATTATAAAAACCATAGAATAATCATGAACTAAATAACAAAGGTGTTTTTTATATGTATGTATACTCTAGGGTATGAATGAGACCGTATCAAAGATTCAACTGGCATATGAATTATTTTTCATTAATCATTTTTTTTTGTTTTCATTTTTCATACAAAATAATTCGACATATTCACGATTATTCCAAATTAAAATCATATTCAAAATATTTTATTTCACATAAGCCTACATGGACACTTATGAAACGTCAGAAGCTAGGTGCACGGTTCCAATTGGTCGTTTCCTATGGAGAAGAACCGGCAAGAAACTCCACGGTTACTCTTTTAAAAATAATTTGCTCTTATAATGTTTTCAAATTAGTGTTATTAAGTATGGGAGAACAGTGTAGGCTTGTCAACAAGTACCAGGTACTTAACAAAATAGAAAATGGTCTACAAATCTACAGTCCACACCTACAACCTACACCGTTCTCACATCTCACAAAATATCTAATCTATTTAAAAGACAAGACTATATAATGTAAAATAATGAAAAAATATTATATCATAGAAGTATATAAAAAAATAACGTAATTTGAGAGCAGTTAACATAAATAGTTATGCTGTTAATGAGGTACCAGGGAAGCCACATGAGCAGAAGGAATTAGCGCCAAAATTCTCTGTCTTCCACGTAGTCTTTAATCTTTTATTATCCTTTTTTAATAAGGACACGTTTGATGTGGGTTTTGAACTTTCCATCGCTAAGTTCTGTAACCGACTTTGGCAATATGTTATAAAAGCGGATACTATTTATAATAATTGACTTGCTTGTTTTAGTTAATCTAAATTTAGGTATCACAAATTCATGTTTACTACGTGTATTTTTAATGTGGAAATCGCTTCTTATTATGAAAAGTTCCAAGTTTTTGCGAACACACAAAATATTTTCTAAGATATAAAGAGAAGGCAGAGTTAGTATATCAATTTCTTTGAATTTGTTTCTAAGGGACTCACGAGGACCCACTTTATAGATCGAGCGGATTGCCCTCTATTGTAAAATAAAAATTGAATCTACTTCAGCTGCCGATCCCCACAGCAGAACGCCATAAGACATAATACTGTAGAAAACTCATTAATGTAGTTTGACATTAATGAGTTTTCTACAGTATCCCTTACGTGAAATATGACAACGTCGCTCTTTCTTAACTTTAATTATGAATGATTGGTATGAATGATTGGTATGAATGAAAATGAATTACTCGGATTTATCAATGAAAAGAAACTTAGATACCTACACACATCGAGTCTTGATGATATCTTCGAAACTATGCATTTTTGGACCACATATTCTAGAACTTTTTGTATTATTTTTACTTATAGAATATAACCCTAGAGTTATGACATAAAAAAAAAACACGTTGTATATGTCTGACCTAGAGACAAGCACCGGCCCATCTACTCGTGCTTGCCATGGACTACGTTAATATGTTATTACATACTTAGTTTAGTATGTAATCTTTACAATTTTATCTATGTACGCTAGCTGTTACCCGCAAGTTTGTCTGACTGTGTTTTGTATTTCATAATTCTTTAATACAAATATCCTGGATGAAAAGTAGCTTCTCCAGGTCCCGGGCTACCTAAGTATTGGTCTTTCATAACGCGCAGTTCAGTTTTGTACGCGTGAAAAGTTAGCAGACAGAGTTACTTTCGCATTTATAATAATTATTAAAATTTTGTCTTTGACATTTCTGGGGACCCTGGGCTCCCCGACGTTTGTAAGGCGTACAAGGGGCCGAAGCCAACTCGCAGAGGCCCGTTACACGTTTTGAATGAAATGAGGCATCAACCGACGATTGTCCCTGTATGCTCTATACAAGTGCATCCAAGGACAAGCCCTGGTGGGTGCAGGACTATTGCAGAACATGGCAATTGGGCTATGCGTTTGGGAGGCTATAGTAGATTGGTTACCTTGAACTATGAAAGAGCTATGTCGCCTGTCTGACTTATATAATATACACGGATAAAATGGCAGGGGGTGACTTGTACACTCAATAATGGGCTCCCTGAAACTGTCGCTAGCACATAGTGACGTGACGATAAGTGGGCAACATGTCCTGAGGTGTTTGAGGAGTGGAGAGGTATTCCACGGCTATCAGGACAATCCCGGAAATACGGTCAAGATCCCTATCAGCATCGTACTGGAACACTTCCTTCCTCTGAGCACGTTTGCTCTTGCGAATATCCACGCAAGCCGGCCAGTAAAGGCAAGAAAGATGGGAGCTCTGTTCCTCGTCAGTGTCCACTCCAACCGGCCAATAAAGGCAAGCCAGGGTGAGGAACAAGACTTCTCCCGGGAGAGAGCGTCCGTGGGGTTGCTACTGCCGAACAGCTCACCACATGCTGCCCTGCGGGTTCATGTATCGCTCTTGGTCTGGCTCCCCACCCTAGACCTGTTTTAGCAATGTAAATTCTACCGGCACAGACCTAGAGTTCACGAACGCGCAAGCCCCACCACGACGTCAACGTAGAGATACGGCGGTGGGGTAATTATTATTATATTTATAATATTAAACTATAGATATTATAAAACAGTTTCGTGAATGATAAACAGCAACAGAATATCGTTACCTAATAGGTAAAGAGAGGTGCAATAAGAAAGGAATTTTTGAGACCTTTCTTAAGCTTATATTCGGGCATTTAAAAATCCTTCAAAAAAACCTTCGAGATCTGGTAACATATAAATTTTTAGCTACTAGCAGATACCAAATGAGTACATAGGTATTTCTTTACGACACGATTAAAGTAGTACCTGCTTAGATGAATTAACCGATGGAATAGTTTACAACAAATTGAATTAAATGTCAAAATACCTCCTTACAAAAAATATATTATTCATATTAAAGCAATCCAACACCACAATCACTAAAAATACTCACATAAAACTGTGTATTTATTTATATGTTATGTCCTAAAAGTTTGTTTCCGTTAGCTTATGTCACTTCACTAAACGCGTCCTGTCAACGCGAACTCACATACACAACTAAATCCGTATAGTTGCTCCAAAAGCTACATCATATGCGCCGCTATAAAAGGATTTGGTAGCTGGGTACCATAGAGTAAAGTAAATCGGGTATGTAAACTGTAACGATTGAGTTTGTTGAACGTGTCTAGTTCGACAATCAAATGTAAGCGTACATAAATAGTGTTCGGGGTTCATAGGGTGCTTACATAAAGAAACAGGTTTCCGGTGCAGGCGAGTCTGTGCGGGTCGGTACCGATCGGGGCCGGTATAATATTCATTTATAAAGAAACAGGGTTATTCTTGTCGGTGCCGACTACATGGACCGAGCCTGCAAAGAGTCTAAATAGAATTTAGACTCTTTGAATTATATTGTTCTTGCTGAGTATTTCCCAATGCGTTTTGACTGTTTGTGAATGTCTTTGTGTTTCGGCTTGAAAAAGACATCGACGCATTGACCGATTGATTGATTTTTTTTGTCCGTTCATAATCTAAACTACTCAGGAACTCATCCAGTACCCTCCTGCAAATAGAACTTGTCATGTCTTTTAAAGTTTTAACTTTACTTATGCGATTGTATAGTAACGGAGCCAGGAAGTAAGAAAAACACTGAACAAAAGAAGTTTTACATGAAGGAACCTTAAAAACTTCATGTGATCTTCTAATGGATTGATTAGTAGGTCTTTGGCAGAAATGTTGTCTCAGAACAATGCTTTTAATGTAAAGTTGGCGAATATTTAGGACCTCAAACTCTTTGTATAATTTCGACGTAAGAGTATCTAAATGGTTTGAAATTAATAACTTTTAAAATACACCTCTGGGCACGGTCAATTTTTATAAGAGTACTTTTTCGTGCACCACCCCAAGCGGCGATACCATAAGTAGCGATTGATTGATATTAGCAGTATTTAATTAATACAGTCTGTTACATAATAAATATAGTTTAACAATTTTCGGATAAAATCGTAATTAGTAACAAATAACAGAATTGAATCTGGCGTCCTAGCTAGGTTACAAGGTAACCTGTATTAAGGTTCGCCAGCCCAGCTTCCCACAGAAGGAGTACAACATTTTAATAGACTGTCTAAGACTAAAAGCTACAAACTAACTTGTTAACTTAACTATGTGTGTGAAGTGTAAATATATGAGTGTGTTTTCCAATGCAGGTGTGGTGTGAGTGTGTTTTGTGATGTAGGTGTGATGTGTGTGTGTAAACGGAAGGAAAAGAGAATGAGTTCAGCTACGGAGTGTTAAAGAAGTGACTACGATTGTGCAGTAAGCAGACATTCAGTGTCGTCGTAATTTAAATCGGTTAGTAGGCGCGTTATCTGTTTTTTACACATTTCGTAAGAGGATTGCTGTACAGGGGTAGTTTTGTTTATTTTGTTATATAAAAATGGCCCAAGGTAGAAAAAGAAACGTTTAGCAAAGGCAAATCGTGTGAAGGGAACTTTACAAATGTCGTTCTTTCGCCTAAGTGAGGCCTGAGTTTGTGTAAAAGGAGTTTTTGTGTGTTGTAGCAATAGGATGTTGAGAATGAATGTTTGCCGGAATGTGAGGACTTGGCATTTTTTATACAGATCGAAGGTAGGGTAGAGCATTGGCCGAAAAGTAGCAACCTTTAGAATGGCTCTCTGAGCAACTAAAAAGACCTACTAATCAATCCATTAGAAGATCACATGAAGTTTTTAAGGTTCCTTCATGTAAAACTTCTTTTGCTCAGTGTTTTTCTTACTTCCTGGCTCCGTTACTATACAATCGCATAAGTAAAGTTAAAACTTTAAAAGACATGACAAGTTCTATTTGCAGGAGGGTACTGGATGAGTTCCTGAGTAGTTTAGATTATGAACGGACAAAAAAAATTATACAAATATGCAAGTAAATTATATATAATCTTAATACATAAATAAACAAATTATACATACGTATATATATCTTACATTAATCCTACTAATATATTTATATATGTATATCTATATACTCATATATATGTATATTGTGATACAGGAACTCCTAGTACAAGAGCCAGAGCTACACTGATACTTGTGTCTGGAAGTGGAAATAAATAAATTATTATTAAATATATGTGTGTGTAAATACTATGCTAGTGGAAACATTCATGAATAAAGTATAGCTGTGTTGTTTTCGTGTAAACTCAGCATATTATTTTCAATTCCATATACTACTTTTGTTAAAATAAGACTTTAATATGGTTTTTATATGCAAGCAGCTCAATTACTGTGAAGTGACATTGTATGTATTTGATTTATAAACTGATAATAACTTTTATGGTTTGTTATAAGTCATGTTGTCTGATATTTTTGCATATACTTATCGCATCTTTTGTAAGACCATACACAATGGATAACTGTCCTTATGTCAATCAACTTACAGTTGATATTTCTAGAGCGAGAATCCTTACCTTGCCGTAACAGTCTCTGACTAGCGCGGAAGGTAATGAATTTTTATCTGTACACCGCCAAATTTTTTTTTCTTCATTCAACATCAGAGTTTGGTTTAGTTGGAAGTTCAAACAAAAACACATCATTCTAGCGTACGAAATGATTACTTACTCAGTTCTCAAGAATGTTTCCGTAAGTAATCTTATTGTAAGTACTTATTTTGATTAATACTTAATCTTAAGGTGTGGTGTAACACTTACGTTGGAAATAAATACATTTTAAATTATAGGCACAGCTATATAGCGATAAGGGTATTTATATAGTACATAACTCGTACATTAATTTCCTCTCGGAAAGCACCATTTGTTGAAGTGCTGATGAAGATCACAGATGGCCACCGGAACTACTCAGTAATAAGTATTTGACGAGTTGCGATTCGATTACTTTCATATGGTTGCTAAGCAATTTATGCTCGTCCCAATGCATATGGTGAACTACCAGGAGAATTCCTAAACAATTAACGTCCCTGCATCTGGTAAAGCAATATTTTGTAAAAGGTGATGAGCAGTTGTCATTAGGCTATTGTAACTTAGATAAATTACAAACCGACCCACTAAAGGTGAAAAATAAATAAAAAAACATTTTTACAAAAAAAAAAAAACAAAAAACAACAACACACTTCCAAAAAGCACTATAAAGTTAAAAATAACTTTAATTGCGGAAGTCGGTGGCAGAAAACTAAAATACAGATCCAAAGAACCGACCGATCCGCACACCGAGTTCCAAAATTAAAAGAATTTTTCACTTTTTTTTTTTTGTAAAATATTATTTAATGACCGTAACATGCCAAACATAGGATACAAAATTAATTGTATGGCGGATTAATAGACGTAGGCACCAAGTTATTTTCAAAGTCTCTAAGCGGCACCGCTGGTGAAGAGAAATGAATGATGAGATAACTGTAGGTATGATTATGATTATGATTTTGTAGGATTGATGAAAGCGCCGGGTAGCCCGGGAAAGTTAAATTTTCTTACGTCTTTTTGCAATTTGTAGGTCAGTGTTAGGTTGTATGTTGATTAAAATATGAATCGCGACCGTAACAAATATGTATTTACAGAATTATAATAATTAAAGTCATCAATACAACTCTCTAAGACCAAGTAATTCTATTGAATGGCTATTTCATGAAATCTTAACATTTCAGGATTATACTAACTTAAAGAATTGTATTATTGATTCTAATATCCAAGAGAAGAGTTCCAATAGAATGCGAGGCAAGCTCTGTTATGTTACCACTGACATGCGGCCGACTGTACCAATATCCTATCCCGACGTGTCGGTTTTTTGAACTTGATTCGGCAGTCTATAAAGTCATAGTTAAAATTATTCTTTGCTATCGTGTTGTTCCTTATTCGCGTGACAACGAAATGATTTGTTAAACGTTGAAAATAAAATGAATGTTGTTAAGAATACCTAATAATCAGTCCTAATACCTAATAATACAGCTTGGAGTGGCGGCCAGAACCGCTTAATCTCAAAGATCCAACGAACCGCCATTGTTATGTAACCACGAGCCCCTCTTTGACATTGTCATATAAATTATAAGTTACTTGATCTTTGGACTTACGAATACCTTTTTTATTTAATACTGAATGAAAAATGATAAACTGAATAAGTTAAATCTGTAATTTTTATGGTGTACATATTAAATTGTATTCTATCTATCTATTTACTATATGTTACCACTTTTTTATTCAAAATAATGTTAGGTAAGTATATCATTATAAAATTCTTGGCTCCATGTTGTCGTTTGCAATTCAAAAGAGGTAGTCATTTGAATTGCAAATGACAATGTGGAGACATATGTAATTATTCGGAATCAAAATATTTTTTTTTGTATTTTTTTCAGTTGGTTCAAAACCAGTGCAATTAATTTTATTATAAGCTCAAAAATAAACCAAGCCAAAGTTCGCACGGGGGATTTTTTTTTCGCGCACTGGATTTTCAACGCACTGCTCAGCGCCGAGAGTTGAAAATCCAACTGTTTTTTAAGCCAGGACTTATTTTTAATCTTATATTTTGAATTGTTTTTAATATTTTTTTTTTACATTGTTCTCACATATAGAAGCAACAAGAACAATGTACCCAGGATTTTGTAATAATTTTGATTTAAAAGAGTGTCCTTGGGGTTTCTTGCCCGTTCTTCTCCATAGAGATCTACGTTTTAGAATGGGCTCAACTCAACTCACCAACTCAACAACAACAGCTAACAACAACTCAACTAGCTCGCTAGCTTCAACTCTCTAACTGACCGACTCTTTGACAATTCAAAAATGCCTGTAATTGGTTTAATTGAAACAAATGCTTTGAGTTTGAGTTGATGCGCTGGGTTGCGCTCTGTTAGATTCTCAATGCTCGGCACAACAACAAGAGTTGAAAATCTAGTGCACGATAAAATCCCGCCGCGATATTTTACGCCCGTGCGACCCTGGGGTAAATGTCGAAGAGCAGGCTTCACTACGACCGTTGCGGACTCGTAGTTGACGCCCACAAGCACCTGTCCCACCGCCGGCGAAGAGCTAGCTGCTACTCAAAACGAGTTGGCGAGCAGCGAGTGCGCGATGGCGACGTGCGATTACTCGTTGGTATGCGTATACTATGTACCAAGCGTGAATTTCCCAGCGAGTGTTCTGTCTGACTCTTCAGAAGTAATCAGCTGGTATAGTTGCCGGCACGAGTCGTGAGCACAAACTCCACTTTTAAACCTTACGAACCTTATTTCCTATTACGGCAATTCATACACGGGCAGGGGCAATGAGCATAACAAAACATCAAGCTTATTTATGTACAGGTTACAAACAGAATACCAGAGCTCGCTGACGACGGCAACAACCGTTCATGTGGAATTTGTGCTCACGATTCGTGCCGGCAGCTATACGGAATCTTGGTTAACTTTATTTAAGAGATCTAATTTTAAAAAATATACATCATAATCAGCCTACAGCAGGCCACTGCTGGAGCTAGACCTCTCCAATTGCACGCCATTCAGTTCGATTCTCAGCAACTCTCACCCAGCTGCCACCAGCCACCCTGCGACGATCGTCGCTCCACCTAGCCTGAGGGCGTCCTACATTACGTTTGCCGATTCGCGGTCTCCACTCAAAAACACGTCTATCCCAACGATCATCGGTTCTACGGCTAATATGGCCGGCCCATTGCCACTTCAGCTTGCTTATTCTGTGAGCTATGTCGACAACTTTGGTTCTCTGCCGGATCACCTCGTTCCGGATTCTATCCCTCAGAGAGATTCCAACCATAGCCCGTTCCATAGCTCGCTGAGTGACCTTGAATTTATGGACCAGCCGTATCGTGAGTGTCCACGTTTCGGCTCCGTAAGTCATAACAGGCAGGACGCACTGATTGAAGACTTTAGTCTTTAGGCTCTGCGGAATATGCTACCAGAAGACTCGACGAAGCTTCCCAAACGCTGTCCAGCCCAGCTATAAAAAAAATATACATATTATGTATTACATAAACATTATTTTTTTGTTATTTTATTAACAGACTACGGTGTCGGTACACGTTCACAAGATAAAGCTACGCCACACGTCTATATTCCAGGAAGGGGTGGACAGAAAAGGTCAAGAGCAGGCCCATCACGTAATATTTTTATAAAATAAGTTTAATTACACACATGCTTCTGTCGCCAGGTATATAAAGAGAATTAGAAAATACTTTTAGCAACGTGACAGGTTCGCAACTCCATCGAATATTATAATAATGTCTCATGTAATTATTAAAACTGTTTTTAGAAGTTTTAAGCTAAGTACTTACCTCTGATCATAGAATCAGTGCTGGCAATAATGGATTAATTAAATTTGTTCTTGACTTCCCCTAATCAGATTAAATCAGTCAGGGTTAAAATTAAACGCGATTAAATTAATCCTGGTTAAGTACTCGTAACTGTCATTCATTAAACGAGCACCGCTAAACAATCAAATGGTGCAGTGAATTAATTACGCCAAAAAAAGTAATTTAAAAAGGTTAAATCGACTTCAAAAAGAAAATAACTCAAAATTATGTAATAACTTTAATTTCGGAAGTCGGTGTCTTGAGATCTGTCTGTATTCTGTGTTTCTTGCCAAATCAAGAAGGTTTTGAGATGATTTGACACCCTTTGACACCACACCCGTAGCTCGTGTCAATAAGCCAGGCCGTTCCACTTACACGTATTAGTCCATATCTTGAAAACTCTTAAACCGATTTTGATGAAACTTGTACTGTTCTCTAAGTTGAAGTGAATATAGCCAAGAAAAAAGAATGGTTACAATCCGATTAACAGTTTCGGAGAAATGCGTGGACAAACATACATGCACCTAAAAAAAAATTTATAATTGATTGAAAACCCTAATAGATTATCACATGTCAATATATTGCAGTCTCAATAACGTTAAATACATTCGTGTCGAATTGATAACCTTCTTTTTTTGAAGTTTGTTAAAAAGATACAGTGTCTAAGTGACTTTTTTGTAAGGCAATAGTTTTTGAGAATAGGATCTTTTTGGTTACAACCGCCAGTGATAACTTTGTTTCTTCAAAGTTTTTTCGAGAAATACTATGAAAAACAAACTTATTTTTGCGGACGATTAAATTGATTATGTGCATGCGTTAATATTCAATCCAACTTCACTGTGCGTGGTCTGACACGCTGCACTAACCGGTTAAAAAAAATATTTTTGCAAAAAACGTGTTTTAGTTGATATTATATTAGTGGGTAGGCCTTCATCTTCCTTCCTACTTAAGATTTGAGGTAGAATTTTGTTGAAACTTAGAATCACAATACATAGGGTCAGGAAACAAAAAATAACTTCAGAACATTTAACATCTTTAATTAACCCAACAAACAATATAGTATCCTTTTTCATAAATTGTTCTACTTCTCATATCATCATGGTTTCTTCGTCAATCAATATCCAGCTTCTTGAAGGACCCCTCCACTCCTCCGAAGATGTCGGAGATGGTCTTCGGCTTGCCAGGTCTCTTGGACTCCACTACACGTTTCTTGTTCTCTTCCACGAAGAAATCTTTCGAATTCTTTATCTTTGCTGCCACGTCATCTGAAAGGGAAAGGATTAATTTGAGCAAAATTGAAATAGAAATGACTGAAATTAATTATGTTCAGTGCGCTGAGGCCTGCTTGCACCACAAGTCACTGAATACATTTAGCGTTAAACGTATTTAAAGCATAATTCTGTCATCTTCAAATTATTCACAGAAATAGGGCGTTGTTTTAGATTACTTTTGGGGCATATTTTATGATTTGTGGTGGAAGTAGGCCTCAAAGTGTTACGCAGGTCTCGCTAGTTGAAGATAAAGGAAATATAAACGTAAAGAAATTAAGGAGAGCGACAAGGCTAAAATTACGACTTCATCATAAACGAATTGCAAGATACTATCGGAAAACCTCATTGCAATATTCAAGGATCATTGTGAGGGCGTCACTTGTACATAGACTAGCGCCCCGCCCCTGCTTCGCACGTTGTTACGACTCGGCAAAACATCAAGATTTCTTTAATATAATTAAGTAAGTTTAATATTAATGTATTGTACAGACACATAAACCTTCCGAAATCAATTCTGTAAATGATAGTGAAAATTGCATCAAAATCTGTTGTGCAGTTTAGAAGAACAATGCGATCATACAGTCACACGAAAAGCTACTTTAATTTATAATTTTTTTTTTTCTCTGTACGTATCTCGGGACCATGGAGTCTTGGTTCTTTGGAAGGCGTACGAAGGGCCGAAGCAATCTCGCAGAGGCCCCTCAGACAATTTTACATGGAATGAGGCATCAACCCACGACAATCCCTGTCCGCACTACGCAAGTGCACCCAGGGACAACCCCCGGTTGGTGCAGGACTATTGCAGGATATATTAACAAAGACATTGGAATATGTGTTTGGATGGCTAAAGTGGACTGGTTACTTAGAACTATGAAAGGACTATGGCCCCTGCCTGATCAATGTTTTATGTATACTCGTAGATAGCTATGATACCTTTAGTGCTAAACAAAGGTAACAAAACAAAATTCTTCTAGTATTCACCACTGCATTGCTTCAAACTCTTGTACTGCCCACCAGCGTCCTTCGGCAGCCCATCCATCGGCATGAACTTCTCCAGGGTCGTGGCTCCGATTTGGTGGATGTTCAGCATGTCCAGGAGCTCCTTCTTCAAGAACGGTCGCAGTATCATCATCAGCTTGTCCATGAATGATGGTGCGTTCAGGAAGTGAAGACTTTTGATTTTCAGCAACATGGCTTCCTAGAATGTAAAGTTGATAAAGCGTTGTGAAACTGTGGGAGATAAAACGTTGTGAAACTGTGGGAGATAAAGCGTTGTGAAACTGTGGGAGATAAAGCGTTGTGAAACTGTGGGAGATATTGGATATTTTGCAATGCTGTTTGGATAAATAATTGATGATTTATTCGGAAAAAAAGGTACTACATCGCTAAGATGAGCATCATCAAAAACGAAAATGGAGGTTCAAGATGAAAATATTTTGTTTTTCATCTTAAAATATATTTTAAGATGAAAAAAAATTCTTAGGTCAAAAACATATTCTATTTATTTATTTTATTACTTATGTACACACAATAAAACATATACAGATACGACATTATAAGTATTGAGTACAAAGGTACTGCTCCTTTCTTAAGAATTTTTTTCCAGCAGACCTGCGAAAGGAGAAATGAAAAAGAAATGTAGACAATAGTGTGTGAGAACAAGAAGAGAAGAATATGATGTGTGACGTCTTAAACTAAAATATTAAATATACCTACACAAATATAAAGCAAAAGTGAACATCTACTTAAATAAATGAATATGCTATAAACATATACAGTGTGAGTCTTTATAATCTGCACATATCGAAATGAGGGAATCTATGCTTAATTTTATCGACGGAAAAAATGTTAAAAAAAATCTAAATATTTATTAATATTTTTTATGGATTTTTAAAAAAAATTGTTTGCTTTTGTGACCCCAGTGTATACAAAACTGTGTAACTTTTAAACTAAACGATTTATCACGATGAAACAAACTCCATAATGTTTGGAAGTAATTAGGTGTCGTCATAAAATAAAAATTATGGAAAAAAAATAGCCATAATCAAATATAAACATTTTTTTTTGGCAAAAATCTGATTTTTTTTCATTAATTTTTACAAAAATTGTAAAATTTCTCAATAACATGCCCC
This sequence comes from Fissipunctia ypsillon, assembly GCA_947568875.1. Lineage (NCBI taxonomy): Eukaryota > Metazoa > Arthropoda > Insecta > Lepidoptera > Noctuidae > Fissipunctia > Fissipunctia ypsillon. The sequence goes on from OX387662.1 coordinate 1,264,130, forward strand.
CATCACCTTCTTTTTTTATAACTTTAAGTTATTCTTCATTGTATTAGGAACCTAACGGTAAAAATTGCATGTTTTTAACTCAACCCCAACATTTTTTATCAAATGTCAAAGAAAGGCCCAACGCATAGCTACGCACATTGTTTAGCAGGTAGATAAACTTTTTTTTGTTAACTTTGTTGTGAATGCGCGCGGGTCGTTTCAAAGATGGCACTCCGAACGCGGAATCGTATTGTTCTCATAAGGGTGGTTTGTTTGGGATGATAATTAATGCAAAAGAGTTCAATTGAAACCCATTTATTATTAAATACAAAATTTAATGCATCAGGTTCTCAAAATGTCCACCTCGTTGTTGTAAACACAAAGCCGCGCGAATTAGAATTTGGTGTGTCGCTCTCCTTATCATTTCGGGATAATTGCGAATATCATTCGCACAGTTTATTATGCGGTCACGCAAATCGGCCTCACTGTTGATGGGGGTACTGTAGACGCGTTGCTTCATGGTCCCCCATAGGAAATAATCAAGGGGCGTCAAATCGGGTGAACGCGCAGGCCACCCTACAGGTCCTTGCCGGCCGATCCATTTGTCATGATAATTTTCGTTTAAAAATCTTCTTACATTTGTAGCGTAATGGGCAGGACATCCGTCCATCTGAAGAAACATCCTTTGACGCACAGCCAGTGGGACATCTTCCAATAACTGAGGCATATCATCTCTCAATAGACTTAAAAATCTTTCACCAGTCAACGTTCTCGGCAATATGACTGGTCCAATCAACATGTTATCGATAAGACCAGCCCAAACATTTATCGAAAATCTTACTTGGAAAGTAGATGACCGTTTCAGTTTCGGGTTTTCACCTGCGCGGCACCATCTGTGTAAATTTCGACAGTTAGTAATACCGTCTCTAGTGAATGTCGCTTCGTCCATCCATAGTATTTTTCTTGGAAAGTTTGGGTTTGCTCTGGTTTTTCTTTGAATCCATGTGGACATCACACACCTTGGACGCCAGTCTACGTCTTCATGTAGATGTTGCACCCTTTGATAGTGATAAGGATGCAATCCTTCTTTCTTTAAAATACGCCACACTGATTTTTGGGATATTCCGTGACGAAGAGCCAGTCGTCTAGTACTTATGGATGGATCAGCAAACAAATCACTTAATACTGCTTGTTCAGTAGCCGCATCAATAATTACTTGAGGTGGCTCGCGACGATCTCTACTTGATCCAAGTCCAGTGATCGACAACCTTCTGTGAACTTCCTGGAAGTTTCGGGCAGATGGCACTGGTTGCCTGTTAGGATACGCAGCTATGTAAGCCGCGCGCGCAGCTCTGGCACTTCCTTGTCCCACTCCATAATAAAAATGTATGTCGGCGATGTGTGCCGGGGAAAATTCACTTAAACGCGGCATCATGTAGCAGCGAACGAAAGTTATGAAAGTCCAGCGAACGAAAGTACCGAAACACATGTAGCAGCGGCGAATAATTCGGAGCGACTGCCAGTCTGACATCTGTCATAATTCAAGTTCCTTTGGCTGGCCCTACCTCCCCGACCTGCGCACATTCAAAAGAAAGTTTATCTACCTGCTAAACAATAGCTATGCGTTGGGCCTTTCTTTGACAGTTGATAAAAAATGTTGGGGTTGAGTTAAAAACATGCAATTTTTACCGTTAGGTTCCTAATACAATGAAGAATAACTTAAAGTTATAAAAAAAGAAGGTGATGGGGGCATATTATTGAGAAATTTTACAATTTTTGTAAAAATTAATGAAAAAAAATCAGATTTTTGCCAAACAAAAATGTTTATTTTTAAATGTGGCTATTTTTTTTCCATAATTTTTATTTTATGACGACACCTAATTACTTCCAAACATTATAGAGTTTGTTTCATCGTGATAAATCGTTTAGTTTAAAAGTTACACAGTTTTGTATACACTGGGGTCACAAAAGCAAACAATTTTTTTTAAAAATCCATAAAAAATATAAATAAATATTTAGATTTTTTTTAACATTTTTTCCGTCGATAAAATTAAGCATAGATTCCCTCATTTCGATATGTGCACATTATAAAGACTCACACTGTATATACAGGGTGTAAGGGACAGCCCTCCGCAGACTGATGTGGTGAATTCAGTATATCATACTAAGATGACCGGTACATGAAATTATTTCAGGAACGTTATGGGAATCCAATTAACCTGATTTATTACCTCACACGCAATGTATCGTTACCGTGGCAAAACGCGCGTAGCGAACGGCAGCGCAGCGAGCCTTAGGCCGCTGAGTATTTCAACATCCATTGCTGATTTTTAGATTTTAGCTATTTTATTGACATATTATATGGAGTGCTGCGTACAGAGAATGTAATTTTACTTTGAAATAAAGGAATAGTAACTGAGAAAACGATAAAAAAATGAAAAATTTTCTGAGTATATTTCCGGTGCAATATAACATAATAACATAACATCACGCCTTGTTTCCCCGAAGGGTTAGGCAGAGGTGTACCTATAGTAACACCCACAATATGCAATATAATTCAAAATAAGGAGCTGAATGCACTCTGTTAGTTTGCGGAGGGCTGTATGCTTACTCTCGACACTCGATCTCAATCGGAATTGGAAATTGGGATCGAGATCTTGTCATTAGGCACTCTTGAATGCTACACTAGCTCACGATTGGAATCGTATTAGGTGGATATTTTTGGAACTAAATGAAATCGATTAAACTCGAACGATTGCACTTTTACGGTACTCTTGACGAGACTTGACAAGAGTGCCAAATGACAAGATCTCGATCCCTATTTCCAATTCCGATTGAGATCGAGTGTCGAGAGTAAGCATACTGTTCCTTACACCCTGTGTATACATATACAAGGTGTAACATAATTAACGCACAACCTCTTAAGGGGTCAAAGCAAGGCCTACATTTCTTTCCTACATTTATGTTCGCATAACTCATGAAAATGTAGGGAACACCTGATTTTTTTTCGCAATTTCAGGTTTGGTTCCATAGTAAAAGTTGTTCATAATGATGAGTACAAATGACCCCTTAAGAGATAAACACTGATTAAAATTTCACCTTGTATACAAGGTGTAACATTATTAACGCACAACCTCTTAAGGGGTCATTGTACTCATCATTATGAACAACTTTTACTATGGGACCAAACCTGAAATCACAAAAAAAATCAGCTGCTCCCTACATTTATGTTTGCATAACTCGTCAAAATGTAGGGAACAGCTGATGTTTTTTTCGCGATTTCAGGTTTGGTCCCATAGTAAAAGTTGTTCATAATGATGAGTACAATGACCCCTTAAGAGGTTGTGCATTAATTATGTTACACGTTGTATAAATATAAAAATTCTCTCATTTGAGAGGAAAGGTAATGCTCTTTTACTCAATATTTGAATTGAGTAATAGATTTTAAATCTCAAATGCTAGGCGGATTTAGATTTTTGTTTAGATAGCATTAAACATAAGTACGAATAATGTAACTCCTTTTAAACCGACTTATGGGCATATGGGTTTATATATGCCTACAACCATACATCTTATTATATCGTCTAAATGCAACAAATTACCTGTAGAAAGTATAGGAACTGCTGTACAGACTGGAGGTCCAGCTTGGCGATGTGTGACAACGTGACCATGTCCAGGTCAATGAGGATCATGAACCCTGGCCACGTGCCCTCTTCGTATTGCCAGAGATCCACAAGCATTAGACTTGCCCTGAAAAAGTAGGAAGAATTAATTATTCGTTTAAACAACAAGCCTCTCTCTCTCCAGCTATGATCAAAATAGCTTAGAGACCATATAAAAAAATTGGCGGCCATGTCTTAATAATTATCAACGGCCATCGTGGGACTACCTAACTAATATTTAAACATACTGTGACCACAAATCTGTTCGGTTACGTTAAAAAAAAAGCGCATGTCGGAAGCTTGAGAGCCGCAAACAGTCTTACAACGGCTACGAGCCAGAAGGAAGCATTATCAGTACCAGTCATAGTTTAGTATATTATGACGTACTTCCCAGTGGTATTAGCTGTAATTAACAGCACGACTGGTCATTATGTTGAGAAAATACTGCAGTATAGAAAAAAAATAGGCTTTGTCCAGCTTTGACGTGTTTGAGGCTAATTGCATCAGGAAAATAAGAAAGATGTAAAATATTACCTGATAGCATCAGCAAAGACAAAATTCTTTGCGTTTGTGTCGAGCAGTCTACAAAACAAAATGGCGGAGTCATCGTATCCCCGCACTTCAAGTGGCGTTAGTACACTGGAATTTGAGTGAAAGAAGTATATTAGAAGAATCGATCTACTCCACAGGCACTGAAATAAATGACAAAAGCATTTGTTAAATTTCTACAATCCCGCTAAAAATAGGACAACCTAGCTCAGAATGCCACCATTAATGCTTGCTTATGGCAATAGGTTCCATTATTATTACAATTTCATCGTTGTGGCAGTTATGTGACCCATATTATTATATAGATAGGTAATTATTATCATATAATCAAAAAGGCAGTTAGTATTTTGTGCCCAAACAATGATGGTGATCGATCTGCCCATGTTACATACAGTCAATAGATAGATGGATAGAATACTCTTTATTGTACACCATAAAAATAATCAATAAAAAAATAAAAAAATAAAAATCAATAAAAATAAATCAATATCTGTCAATATTCTTTCTTCGCCTTAAACAACACCCAAACACCCAGGGGAAGGACAAGAGTTCTTATTATCATCATTAGGCTAAAGATAATTTAAAGTACTCACTAAAAACTCAAAGTCTTCAATATCTTGGCGTCCACGATCCTGTCTTTGAAGAAGTTGCTGAAGAGCGTCTTGAGCGTGTAGTGGAGGTCCAGCACCTGCTTCGACACCTCGGAGCTTCGGTGGCAGCAGTGGTAGGTCAAGATGAGATCCAGGTCTGGAATGTAAGACAAACAGTTAATGATTTAGCAAGGTACACTTTAAGAGAGAAATTATCTTTGCTAGCTTTTCTGAACGATAGAGAAGATGTTTCATTTAAACTTAGTATTGAATTTTTTGTATCCTTGGCTTTTCCTTTTGAAGTAAACATGAATGCTTATTTTGCCTGTGCTATTTTATTACCACTTTGCGGGACACTGCGCGCGCAGGCGTATTATAAAAAAAAATTCAATTGTGTCTCCTTCACTGTCGCACAGCCGATTAATCACGTTTCACTTATTTGCGGGACTTATTTTACCGGTTCTCACACACAGTTTGTTATAATTTTATGGAAATCAAGCATTAGACAAATCGTTTGAATAAAAATAGTAACACATAATTTTGATTATTTTTGTCATATTTACTGGTGTTGCTATGTCTTCATTTTCTGTAAGCCTCAAGAGGTAGCACTTCAAGGTTCCTTGCATTACTGGTAAACGTATGTTTTATTAAATTCTTACAAAGCATGCTTGCTAAGCAAATACAACATGTACCTATTACATTATCGCCGTCTAAGGCCTTTTTTACATGTAAAACATTTTCATATGAAAAAAGTGGGTAGGTAACAACTATGGGAAAATGGTCCTCCAGGGCAAGGGGAAGAAAAAGGGGAATTTCGCACTTCTACGCATGATAGAAAACGAGATGCCAAGTAGATACAGTAGACGCGCGTTGCCTACTTACAAAGATTTTTGAAGTGAAAACTTTTGGTCGGGGACAATCTTAAAGGTTCGCGTCACCGACATGCTAATGGTACTGTCTGTACAGTATATTTGCAGCTATGAGTATGACGTGTTACGCCGGCAGTGAAAGCGTGTTTTTAACCGACGAAAAAAAGGAGATTCTCAAGTCGACGCGTATATATTTTTTCTATGGACGCATAACTTTTTACAGAAGAGTCCGATTTGAACGATTCTTGTTTTATTTGGGAGTGTATACCTCGAAGTTGGTCCCATGTAAAATTTATTAATTTTCATTCGGTAGTTTTTGAGTTAGCTTCATTAATACGTATTTTTCCCACAGCCTATATGGATGACTAGCACTTTGCCTGCGACTTCGTCCGCGTGGATTTCGTACTTTCCTCTAAAAAACTTAACGCCCCCTCCCTTTGAAAGGTTTTTTGAAAAGTAATGTTAACGATCTTTATAATTTATTTAGAGAAATAATGCCAATTTTTAAATTTATACATCAAAGGAATAAGATTTACAAATAAACTGTGTCCTCCTTTTTCATCACGACCCTATGGCTTGTGTTTTTAAAAAGCTTTTCCATTGTATGACTTAAACATCACTTATACATTAGGAGTTCATTTTTGAAGTACCCTAAAACATGTACTTTTCTTTTTCTTTTGTTTTAAGTATTAGTACCAAGTTTCGAGTTAATCTGACAGCACGTGAACATTTTTCCTTACTAACTTTGACATCCCCTAAGTTCTCCATGATTCTTGTTTTAGAAAACTAAAAGCGACAATCTTCATTACTTACTGAGGCAAATATTGCCAAGTTTCAAGTGTATTAACCAATGGAATAAGAATTTTCATATAAACTGTTTCACCTCTTTTCATCCCCACAGGATTGGAATTTTGAAAAATCGTTTCAGATTTTCCCATAACTTGAATCAAATATTTTTTATACCAATTTTTGAGTAAATCAAGCTACGCAGTAAAATCCCCCCCTTAAAATCAACTGTGTCCTCCTTTTCGCCCCGTCAGGGGTCGATTAAAAAAAAAACTCAAACTTATTATTAAAGTATATTAATACTGAGTTTCGAGTTAATCGACCCGCGCGTTAAAATTCTTTCATACAAATTTAACCACCCTAAACTCCCCTTTGCGGGGTAGTTTTGAATAACTAATAGTGAGAAAGTTTATTGTTTACTTAGGCAAGTTTTAATAATCATGCCAAGTTTCAAGTTTATAAGCCTAACTAAGAAAATGTATCATATAAACAGTAACCCCGCTTTCACCCCCACAGGGGTGGATTTTTAAAAAAATCGTTTAGGATAGTTCCAAAATTTGACTGAAAGATTATTTATACCAATTTTCGAGAGAATCAAACCACGCAGTATAATCCTCCCCTGTAAAATTGACTACCCCGTTTCACCCATTCAGGGGTAGATTTTCGAAATACCCTGATACAGGTTATTCTTTATTTTTGGTCTTAAGTATAAATACTGAGTTTCGAGTTAATCGGACGGCGCGTTAAAATTCTTCCATACAAACAGTGACAGCCCCCAATCCCCCTCTTGGGGATAGTTTAGAAAAACAAAAAAATCTGCCGTTCCCTACATTTTGACGAATTATTCGAACATAAATGTATAACGTAACGTATAACTAAAAAGTGAAAAATAAAAAATAAATTACGGAAAAAAGCAACTGACTTCAAAAAAAAAACACCACCAAGTTAAAAACAACTTAAAATTTCAGAAGTCGATGGCAAAAACGAAAATACAAACCAAAGACACCGACTTCCGAAATTAAAGTTATTTTTCACTTTGTAGTGTTTTTTTTTTTTTGGAAGTCGGTTGTTTTTTTTTTTGTAAGAAAGTTTTAGTTTAAAGTTTTCACTTGTGTCGGCAGTCGTCCTGACTGCCCACGTTTTTATCCTAACCAAGATCTCACTGCTTATGGGCCAAAGGGCACTATACTTAACACAGCTTACACGCCTGCATTTGTCCAGTAACTACACACAGCCTCGTTATGACGCCACAGCATCCATTATGAACCGACTAATGACACGGTCATCATTCTATCATCTCGTGTCCACTAATTGTCGTTTACCTACTGATCATACATCCGAACGCGAACCATATTGAACTGTGGCCTGCATTCAATTGTAGTCAAGGATTTCTTCTATTTATTTACGTCAGTGCATACATGCTGTCTGGCTTATATTTTCTTTTATTATCGTGGTAGATGTTTTCTTAGAATATTAATAAGCTCAAATCTACTCTCAGGTAATGTAAAGTCTAGTTTTGCGCCCTCACGCCCTTAGTCGTCGCAGGAGACGCCCTGGGCGTCGGGAATTGGCAGCCGATTCCCGGCCACCGTAGGCGCGGGCTTGCGGACGGCGAGCAATGGGTAGCTCGCCGTCCGGTAAGGACCAGGCCCGAGATAACGGCGCGTTGTGTTCCACTCACGCCTCAAAGAGATGTCAGCACTATTGACGGGGTCCGCTAGGGCCGATGCCAGCTAGGGTTGCGGGATGTTCGAAAGAGTTACCGTGGCCCCGGTACAAGCAACTGAAGGAACACGGATGGGTTTTAGTCAGTAAAAGTCTGACACGCCCTCGAGAAGTCATTTGATAATTACCCATCCAAAAAAAAAAAAAGGTAATGTTAAGTCTCGGGTCTCTAATCTATTAGCACATGACTTGCATGGCCCCAAAATTATACAACAAAGCACCAAAGGCATACAATGATTTGAATATTAATAGTTTTAATAAAAGTATGAAGAAACTTTTAATAAATAAATGCTACCTATGCTATGTTGCCGACTATTTAAATGATATACTTTAGGCATTTTTATATTTTTATTAATTTAACGTAACTTTAAGTGATATATCTAACGTAATTTTTGTACTTTGAATATAATATCATTGTATTTGTACGCCTTGTTAGGCAAAACCTTTATCGTTCCAACTGATTGTAAACCTACACGTTTTTGACAAATAAATGTATCTTATCTTACCTCATGACTAGCTTAGTTACATGGGCAGCAGATTACACTGAACCAGAATACAAAAACCAGGAGTAAATTTTTACGGGCTGTTATTGTGGACAGGCTGGATACGCGTTACATCCAGCGCTGGGTTAGTACCCACATTAGGAAATAAGTAATTATAATGATTTTTTTAACTACCAACACTAGTTTTATTAGTGTTTCTGTACTAACATTCTACGAATCTATTACTTATTGATGACTTATGATGAAAATGACTTATTTTTATTGTCTTTGACATATCTCGGGACCCAGGGGTCCCGGACCTTTGGAAGGCCTACGGGGGCCGAAGCCAACTCGCAGAGACCCGTTACACGTTTTAAATTACATGTGGCACCAACCGGCAACTATCCCTGTTCGCACTATGCAAGTGCACTTAAGGAGGATAACTCCCGGTTGGTGTAGGACTATTACAGGGTATAGAAACAAAGATATTGGATTATGAGTTTGGGTGGCTAAAGTGAACTGGTTATCTAAGACTATAGAGAATATTCTATCTATCTGTCTATCTTCTATCTATGGAATAACTATGCCCCTGCCTGACCAATGTATTATATAAAATACACAGATAAAATGGCAGGGGGTAACTTGCACACTCAATAATGGGCTCCCAAAAACGGTCGCTAGCACATAGTGACGTAGCGACAAGGGGACAACATGTCCTGAAGTGCTTGTGAGAAGTGGAGAAGTATTCCACGGCTATCAGGACAATCCCGGAAATACGGTCAAGATCCCTATCAGCATCGTACTGGAACACTTCCTTCCTCTGAGCACGTTTGCTCTTGCGAATATCCACGCAAGCCGGCCAGTAAAGGCAAGAAAGGTGGGAGCTCTGTTCCTCGTCAGTGTTCACTCCAACCGGTCAATAAAGGCAAACCAGGGTGAGGAACAAGACTTCTCCCGGGAGAGAGAGTCCATGGGGTCGCTACTGCCCAACAGCTCACCACATGCTGCCCTGCGGGTTCATGTATCTCTCTTGGTCTGGCTCCCCACCCTAGACCTGTTTTAGCTATGTAAATTCTACCGGCACAGACCTAGAGTTCACGAGCGCGCAAGCCCCATCATGACGTCAACGTAGAGATACGGCGGTGGGGTTATTTTATTTATTATTATGTTTTGATCTAGATTCTAGATCTGAAGACGAGAAAAGGTCACTTAATTATCAAAGCAAAGCCCCGCCAACCAGGTGAACCAACGAGGCACTGATAGATACAGCATTAACTGCGTCATATAGGTGTCATACGTCAGATCGGTTTTGATCCACGAGGACATTGACAGTCCGGGCAGCAGCACGGAATCAGGATTTTTGCCCGGCTGATATCAAAATCAAAATATTTTATTTCACATAAGCCTACATGGGCACTTATGAAAGGTCAGAAGCTAGGTGCACGGTTCCAATTGGTCATTTCCTATGGAGAAGAACCGGCAAGAAACTCCACGGTTACTCTTTTAAAAATAATTGGCTTTTACAATATTTTCAAATTACAGTGTTAGTGTAGGCCTGTCAACAAGTACCAGGTACTTAACAGAAAAGAAAATGGTCTACAAAACTACAGCAAAGGGCTCGCCCCCTACTCATGTGACTTAAAACGATATGTAGGTTTGATACAGCTTGCCCTTTCTTCCTCGGGAACAAGGCGTGATATTATCATTGTTATGATGTTACAAAGTGGTTTTACCTTACATCAGTTCGTCTAACTACTAATAATATGTTGTGATTACGACAAAGCGACATAATTTATATAATTGAGGAAGTACCGTGTAACAACAGCCTCCATTAATTCACTAAACACGCGTTATTAAATTAACTAGCGAAGAAATAATGAAAAAAACTGGACAAGTGTCGTCCTTGGCACGACACGACACTAAGATTTTTTTAATGGATTGTTGCAAAACTTGTAATATTTTTATTGACTTTGAAGGCAACAATTGACACGCTTATGCTATCTGAGAGGTAATGAATAGTTTTAAATATAATTATCATAACAATATATTAAACCAAATTAAAAAAAAAACATTAAAACTCAATTTAGTTTAATAAAACATTTAATTATTAACAAATAAAAATATTATATAATAAATCAAAAATAAATGTCAATAAATTATAATTTGTCCTAGGTAATCATTGATTGTGTTATATGCTTTTATATTTAATATATTAAGAGCAGCTTTTTTTAAATGGCGTGTCAAGATCTTTTATTGGATTGAGTATCTTGTTATAAATTTTGGGTGCCATTCCTGCATAGCACAGTTTTGTGCGGAATAGCACATCTCTCTGTTGCGCTGTTTTGATCGCAATGTTTTGAAACAAATTCAAGTTTGATTTTACAAATATTGCTGTCTCGTAGATGTATAAACAGGGCAAAGTAAGAAGTTTATATTTCTTAAAAAATAGACTACAACTATCAGTCTTTTTCAGCTTAAACACTGCACGTACACACTTCTTTTGTGCTTTGCTTGTCCGTGGAATTTCCCCAACACATTATGCCAAAACGTAACGTTGAAGAGATACAAGCTTTGTATGCTATCAAAACTACGGACTCATTTCCTATTTTTGCAAGATTCTAAAGCGCCAACGAATACTGGTTTAGTTTTCTACAGACAGTTTCTACATGACATTTCCCGTTTTGACGACTATCCAAGTAAAGTCCTAGAAATGTGGCACTGTTGGTTTGATCTGTGTATGATATATTAAAATTAGTTTTTTTGTTATTCGTTGGAATTCTTAAGGAACCAGTTTACTAAGTTATTAATGGAATTATTTATGTCATTTTCATATGATTTTAAGTTCTTACACGGTATAATAAATGTACTGCCGTCGGCAAACAGGACGGTTTGATATTCGGAAAATCTGTATGTATAGAAGGAGAAACTGACTGACTGACTGACATATCAAAGCACAGCCGAAACTACTGGGACTAGGAACGTGAAATTTGGTATACGGCTTCCTTTTATAATGTAGGGGAGCATTAAGAAGGGGTTTTAGGAAATTCTACCTTTAAAGGGGTGAAAAGGGGAGATTTCGTTTGTATGAAAAATCTTATTCCTTGAGTTAATAAATTTGAAACTTAGCACGAATACTTATCTAAATATTAAAAATAATGAACTTTGTAATTTTTCTGAAATATCCCCAAGAGGGGGATTGGGGGGTGTCAAATTTTGTATAGAAGTATTTTAACGCTCAGTCCGATTAACTCGAAACTCAGTATTTATACTCAAGACCAAAAATAAAGAATAATAAATAAAGAAAAAATAAATAAAAGATTTTTCAAAAATCTACCCCTGATGGGGTGAAAAGGGGTAGTCAATTTTACAGCGGAGGATTTTACTGCGTGGCTTGATAAACTCGAAAATTGGTATAAATAATATTTGAGTCAAGTTTTGGAAATAGTCTAAACGATTTTTTTAAATTCCACCCTTGTTGGGGTGAAAAGCGGGGATACAGTTTATATAGGGGTGGTATCTGTATTTTGCTTAAAAAAGGCATCGGTTTTAAAGAGTTACCTTTTATAAATACATATGCAACACAAAATACTTTTGAAGCATGTGGTGTAGAACTTACACGTAATAAGCCGATTATTATTTGTGTTTATAGAACACCCCAGTCTGATCCCACTCAATTTTTGATTAAATTAAATAGTCTTTTGGATCACGTGTTTAAAAAATATAATTCCAAAATCAAAGTTGTTTTGGCAGGGGTCTTTAACATTAATACTCTTCAGAAAAGTAATATTAGTAGTCAATTACAAGAATTGTCATATAACTATAACTTAAAACTACATATAGATCGTCCAACTCGTAAGTCTTCCTGTATCGATCACATTCTTAGCAACATTCTTAATGCTAATGCCACAATATTGCCACTTCACCTATCCGACCACGACACAGCGCAAATGTTGAGTTTTCCCTTGAAACATAAAATACAAAATCGGACAGCATACCATTTCTACAAAAGAGATTACAGCTTGAATAATATCCAAAAATTTAAGGAATGTACAGGTCATTTGTCATGGTCAGAGGCTTACGCAGAAAACGACTTAAATAAAGCATTCAATTGTTTTCACGAAGCATTATGCTTGTTCCATAATTTATGTTTCGCAAAAATAAAAATAAAAGTGAATGTCAACAATATAAAGAAGCAGAACTGGATAACCAAGGGTCTAAAACAAAGCTGCAAAACCAAACGATCTTTGCGTTATCAATATTATAAAAATATAAAAAATAAAACGGAATACATTAAATACTCAAAGATTTTACAAAAATGTGTCTAAAAAAAAAACGCAAACATAAAATTTATAAATAACAGTGAAAATAAATGCAAAGCGGTATGGAGAGTTATAAAAAGTGAAATCACAGACAGTACCGATATCCCCAGCATTGAAAATATTCAAATTGACAATACCATACTCTCAGATCCTGTAGCTATAGCAACAGCTTTCAATAACCATTATATTAATATGGCACAATCTTCGAGTAAGTGTGTAAAACCACGTAACGAGTGTTCAATCGCCCATTCGATGTTCCTTAACCCAGTATCCGAAAATGAAGTTAGAGCAGAGATTATGTCATTGAACAACACAAGTTCCGAGGGTTATGACGAGACTAATACAAAAATGTTTAAAGCATGTACTAATCAACTAATTGAAATAATAACGTATTTAATTAATTTATCATTCTCAACTGGCACTATTCCCGAAGCACTGAAGATGTCAATAATTAAGCCCCTTTATAAAACTGGTGAAAAGTCAGACGTTAATAACTACCGCCCAATTACCTTAATATCTATTATATCGAAATTATTCGAAAAGTGCATGAATAAAAGACTAATTGAGTTCTGTAATAAATTTAATATCATACGGAAGGAACAGTTTGGTTTTCAAAAAATTAAATCAACAACGTTAGCTATCTATAATCTTATTAAAATAGTATTAACGAATATTAACAACAACTATACTGGGCTGTTCTTTGACCTTTCTAATGCCTTTGATCTAGTCTCTCATGACTTATTACTACAAAAATTGGAGGCAATTGGAATTAGAGGCGATAGAGCGTTTGTTGTACAAAAAAAAAAATGCATTAGGGCTATATATGGGCTTCAACCGGATGAATCCTGCAGACAAATATTTAAAAAACTTGATTTGTTACCATTGCCGTCACTTTATATATTGGAAATTTGTATGTTTGTGTGGAGGCACAAAGAGTTGTTCACTAAAGCAATCGATCTTAATTCTCGAAGCCGTCGGGACCCCCACAGGCTCGCGTTAGATGTTTTACCTAGGCTTGCAAAATATAATAAAAGCTGCATGTTTATGTGTGTCCGGATATACAATAAGATACCAGAGGAATTTAAAATATTAAATAAAAGATTGTTCAAAAGTAAATTATATAAATGGTTATCTGCTAATAGTTTTTACAGTGTCGAGGAGTTTCTAGAGCATACCATCGGACGATGACAGTGGTTGTATGTTGTTGTTGTATGTAAATTTGCACGCTTATATTCATGAAGCAAAACATGTAGAACCTACCAGTGTATTCATATTACCATCTTGTATACTATGTTTTATGCAAATAAAATATTATTATCTTATCTATGAAAAACATTATTCATTTGGTTAATAAACTTGAAACTTGACACGAATATTTGCCTAAGTAAGCAATAAAAAGTTTCTCACTATTAGTTTTTAAAAACTACCCCTCAAAGGGGAAAAAGGTATTAAAGGTTGGTATTAAAGTTTGTATGAAAGAATTTTAACGCGCGGTCCGATAAACTCAAAACTATTAATATTACTTTTGACAGAAAATAAATAATAATAAGTTTTAGTTTTTTTTAAATCGACCCCTGACGGGGTGAAAAGGGGTGATTAGATTTTTAAGGAAAGAATTTTACTGCGTTGCTTGATTAACTCAAAAATGGGTATAACAAATCTTTGATTCAATTTATGGAAACATCCGAAACGATTTTTCAAAATTGCACCCCTGTGGTGGTGAAAAGAGGGGATACAGTTTATATGAAAAATCTTATTTCATTGGTTAATGTGGCCTTAAAAAATAATTAAGATTGTCGTTTTAGTATTTTAAAACACCTCCTCACGGAGGGTTTAGGGAGTGTCAAAGTTAGTAATGAAAAATTTTAACGTGCTATCAGATTAACTCAAAACTCGGTACTAATACCGAAAACCAAAAATAAAAAAGTAGATGTTTCAGGGTTCTTCAAAAATTAACTCCTAACGGGATGGAAAAGGGTAATAAAGTGTAAGGGATGGAATTTACTGCTTGCTTCAATTAACTCGAAAATGAGTTTAAATGATGTGTAATGGAAACGATTTTTTTTAAAACACAAGCCCTAGGTGTCGTAATGAAAAAGGGAGACACAGTTTATTTGAAAAATCTAATCCTTTGATCTATAAACCTAAAATTGGTCCGAATACTTACTTATCCAAATAAATTATAAATATCGTAAACATTACTTTTCGGAAAAAAGCCTTTCAAAGGGGGTGGAGGGGGCGATAATTTTTTTAGAGGAAAGTACGAAATCCACGCGGACGATGTCGCGGGCAAAGTGCTAGTCATTTATAAGTATGAGAAGCAGCAAGGGCCTAAGGGCACTGCCTTGGGGTACACCTAGGGCTATGCGGTACTGGGTGTCATGCCAATACAGGTACTATTCCGGTTTTCAAAATTTCAAAACGGGGATACCAGTATTTCGGTTTTTTTTTTAAATTGAAGTAAAACAACTCTTTCTTTCCCTTCCGTCATCATTTTCTTTTGTTTTATTGAAATACAACCACTAAAAATGCAAAAAAAAAAACATTTCAATAAACTTCACTTTTAATGAACAAGTGCTAAAACAAAATTTAAAAAATAGTTGTTAACATAGACGAAGTAAATGATCAACAATTTTTTCTCCTGAGATCACAAGTATCACAAATATTGCGATACTTGTGATCTTGAATATTAATTCAAACAAAAAAATAACTTCTTTAATATCAACACAACTAGCACACTATTATATTTAAAATAATTATCTTCATGTTTCTTCGAGAATCATCAATCTCTAAGTTAGATTATTTCTTTTGTCATGATTGCGGAAATCATGACATTTTAGAACAAATCTAACTTATGCCATTCAACGTGGCAATGCTGCCAGTCTTCTGGGCACGTTTCCGGATGACAGCGATGCGGACGAGTACTTCGACGCCGAAGTGTCCTTTTGGTTTTGTATATTTATTTGTATAGTTAGTTAGTGTTATTGGGTTTTTCTATCTGGAATTTCTCAGTAGCAGCCCGGAGTCTGGATTTGTGCCCGGTAGATGGCAATAGGCTCGCCCCCTATTACATGGGACTCAAAAACATAACTGGCGAAATGTTGGTGTACTATTGGTACACCTCTGCCTAACCCTTCGGGGAAACAAGGCGTGATATTATGTTATGTAGTTAGTTAGTTCGTTAGTTAGTGGAAAAAGATATTTTAAGTTTTTTATAATATCAAGATAAATATTACAACAGAACTAAAAAAAAACTTAGAGATGATTCTTATGGTTATAATTATGTACTAAATACTTCATATTTGATTTCGCGGGCTACCGTTGCTAGCGTTGTTGTGTGAGTAGGTAACCGAGCGAGAGCGCGCTATTCATTGAATACGTGTGCGATAAAGAAAGACGTTGCAAGGTGCGGCAACGTGGCGCACACACGTGACACAGCAACGGCATCTATGATTCAATATGTGCCTACACTACAAGTACTAACAACGCGAGCTTGTGCGAGGTAAAAAGTGAAATTCGCTACTATAAAAATAGGAGTGAATTTCACTTTTAACCGACTTAAGAAAAAGGAGCAGGTTCTCAGTTCGTCGGAATCTTTAATTTGTTTTTTATGTACGTTCCCCGATTACTCAAAGATGGCTGGACCGATTTGAGAAACTTATTTTTTGTTTGTAATATACTTTCCAGGTGGTCCCATTGTCATCAGGTCAGGATCTAATGATGGAATCCTGGAGAAATCGAGGGAACTCTTCAAATATTATAGGCACACCTATAGCGATTTGGGATTTTTTTTATAACAACTCGTGCGGTTGCTCTCAGGAAGCAGCATTGGTGAAGTGGAACTGATGATGAAGACCACAGATGGCCACAGGAGCTACTAAATAATAAGTATTTCATGGGTTGTGATTCGATCACTTTAATATGGTTAGTAAGCAATGCTCGTCACAATGCATATTGTGAAGTGGAGCTGATGGTGAAGTAGCAGGAGAACTCCTCAAGAACTAACGTCCCTGCATCGGAAAAGCAATATTTTGTAAAAAGTGATGAGCAGTTGACATTATGCTATTGTAACTTCGATAAATTATTTGAACCGAACCCCTAAAAAGTGAAAAATAAAAACTTTTTTACAAAAAAAAAAAACAACCGACTTCCAAAAAAACAATAAAAAGTGAAAAAAGTTGCTGACGATCTAAAAATATATAAGTGGTAAACTCCCTCAATTACGCTATCTTGATTCAGACTGATTTGAACAATATTTTACATTGGTGTAACGTAAATAGTATGAGTCTAAACGCTGACAAATGTCATCACATAAGATTTACAAGCAAAAGACACCAGTCCAAACAAAGTATGCTATTGGTGACGTAACACTGAAACAAGTGAATGACATTCGAGATCTGGGTGTGATCGTAGACAGCAAGCTGCAGTTTACCTCACACATTGACAAAACAGTAACAAAGGCCGCTCAAATGCTAAAATTTTTGAAGCGCAATTCCAGTGGGTTTAAACACCAGAGAACCAAGGTGATACTCTACAATGCCTTAGTGCGCAGTCATCTTGAGTATGCAAGCAGTGTATGGACCCCTTTTTATGCAGTGCACTTGCAATGTGTGGAAAGCATACAGCGAGCTTTCACGAGACATCTGGCTTTCTCTACAAGAGGCTTTTCCCACAGAAAGCCATATATGGAGCGCATAAAAAAATTTAAAATGGTTACCCGTCGCGATCGCAGACGTCTGCTGGATTTATGCTTCCTCCATAAATTAATTAAAGGGAATATACAGTGCAGTCACCTTTTGGAAAGTATTTCCTTAGCAGTTCCAAGAATTTACCCAAGGGCCAAAAAAATTAAAAAGGTATTTGATACACCTTTTGTCAAAACTAATCTGGCCTTACAGTCTCCAGTTATTCGAATGAGCAATGAATACAATAATACTGTATTAAACATACTTAGCTTAGATATATTCAACGACAAGCTACCGGGATTCAGAAAGAAAATCACGCTATCCTTGCCGAGTTGTTTTTAATTTTGATTTTAGTTTGATTTTAATTTCAATTTAAACTTTTATTTCTTAACTTTTTTGTTTTTGTTTGTTACCCTTCTTATTTACGTTAGTCTATTTAGGTTTTAGTAGTTTAGTTTATTTTAGCCTAGTATATTAAATTTCAAGGCCGCAAGACATTTCAATCAATGCTATGCACGCCGTATTTGTCATGTCCAGTTATTAAGATCATTTCTAGCATAAGTTTAATGTATGTGATGTAGCTGTGCTTTTTTAAATAAATAAGTCGGTGGTAAAAATTTAAATACAGATCCAAAGACACCGACTTCCGAAATTAAAGTTATTTTTCAACATGAAGTGTTTTTTTTGGAAGTCGGTTGTGTATTTTGTAAAAAAGAACTTTTTTATTTTTCACTTTTTAGTCGGTCAGCTTGTAATTCATCTAAGTTACAATAGCCTAATGTCAACTGCTCATTACCTTTTCCCGATGCAGGAACGTGACTGGTTTTGGAGTTCTCCTGGTGAGAAACAGGAGAACTGGAGCTGATGGTGGAGTCACCATCAGCTCCAGTTCACCAACTTCATTGTGACGAGCATACATTGCTAACCATATTAAAGTAATCGAATCGCAACCCGTGAAATACTTATAATTGAGTAATTCCGGTGGCCATCTGTGGTCTTAATCGTCAGATCCACTTCACCAAATGGTGCTTTCCGAGAGCAAATGTACGAGATACTATAAAAATACCGAAATCGCTATTATAGGTGTGCCTATAAAATTTGAGAATTTCCCTCGATTTCCAATGGATCCCCTCATCAGATTCTGACTTGGTGACAGTGGGAGAGAGTATACTCTTTCAAACAAAAAAGAATTTTCAAAATCGGTCCACAACTGACGGAGTAATCGGTGAACATACTCGTACATAATAAAAAATAATACACAACAGTCGATTATATTATTATAACCTCCTCCTTTTTGGAAGTCGGTTAAAAAAGGAAAGGTGCAGTAGATACACACCAGTAATATGTTCTGAAGGTAGATGTGGCTGCGTGTCGACCCAATCTCTGAACTTCTTGATATCTTCTGTGGTGATCATTGTCTTCTTCTTGTATTCCTCTTCTAAAGGAAACTGCTGGACAGGAGCCGACATTGTTCTGGAAGATGTCAACGTTATTTATTTAGTTCGTGGCTAAGATCGTGTCTCGTTAACGCAGGCCTGACAAGGGCACTAGGCAGCTGCCTTTCTTTTGTTTTCTTGTCTGAGACTAGGGAAGCCCTAAAACCACGACTCGCACACAAATAATACAATTTTTAACTGTAACTATGAGTTCCTCTTCCACATCCTCACAGGTGACAGCCATTACATATTTATATTCCAACTAGCTTTTGCCTGCGGCTTCGCCCGCGTGGATGTCGGAAAATATCCCACGGTAATGTACCACTGGGATTAAAAGTACCCTATGTTCCGTAATAGGTACTCTATTAGTTTACGCGGCGCACGCCAGAAAGCTCCCAGTTGGCATGTTGGCGACATCTTCAACAATCATCATATTTTATATTTCAGTCGATTTATACAAAACCTTAATGAATTATACACCTAAACCTTCCTTATGAATCATTCCGTCCATTGGTGAAAACCGGATGAAATTCCGTTCGATAGTTTTTGAGTTAATTGCGTTCAGACAGACAGACGCGGCGGGAGGACTTTGTTTAGTTAAAATTATGCCGGTTACGCTCTAATAACAAATAAGAAATGACTTTTGACCGAGTGGACCGATTTTAATAAAAACTTATTTATAACAAAAAAAAAACAACCAACTTCAAAAAAAAAAAAAAACATTACAAAGTGAAAAATAACTTTAATTTCGGAAGTCGGTGTCTTTGGTTTAGTATTATCGTTATTTGCCACCGACTTCCGAAATTAAAGTTATTTTTCACTTTGTAATGTTTTTCTTTAAGTCGGTTTTTTTTTCCACTTTTTAGTTGTGGTACCTACCCTACCCAAATTCGTATACCACTACTTGCTAATTAAATAACAGTGACAGGAAGTTATTATAACATACTCAACATACACTAAATGGAAAAAAATACGTATTATTGAAGCTAACTCAAAAACCACTCATCAGAATTTGACCAAATTTATATGCTACCACCTCATGAGTATACACTTTCAAATAAAACTTTGCAAAAAGGCAAATATATGTCGCGCTAAGTCGAGTCAGAAGTTTGGAAGGCGTAGTTTTATCAGGTTTGGACGCGGTCGCCAACAAATTATTAAATCAACGACACGTCGACAGATCGTTGACGAAATCTGTCTCCTGACAATCAAGGCCACACATAACATAGGACTAAAGTAGCGCAACTTGAAGCATATTACCATTAAAATCATTTGTAGCCAGAGTGCAGATGCACTCTGTCATGAGATCATGACAGTTTTAATAAGCCCAAACATGGTTGGGATACATTGTTTTATTGTTTTGTTGAATACCTACACACACAAGCTTAAAACATAAAAAGGAACTAAAACCCTACTCTAACAAAAACGCCAATTAGAAAGGAATAAATTAATTAAATAAGATATATGTATATATGTTAACAAAATAACATCGCTTGTCGTACAACCGGAGTCACACGTCATTAAGTCATGTACCTATACCTACATGAAACATGCTACGTTTGTTAAAATACAGCGAGTTACTGCTAAAGGATTTATAAGGGCACTTGGATGAACAAACATATATTTTCATACAAACATGCATAACCTGTTAAAATCATATCCATAATGTTGACGATCCATCATGTTTGCTTTGCCGTAGTCTGTTGGCATGACGCCATGAAAACCTCCCATTTATTTCAATTAAACCTTTTACAGGCACTTTTGAATTGTCAAGGAGTCGGTCAGTCAGAAAGATGAAGCCGGTTGCCCATTCCAAAGCGTAGTAGGTTCTTGTGGAGAATGAAACTCCATGCACACTCGTTTAAATCAATCAGTTTATATCAGCAATAAATCTGCAACCCCATGTGTTTCGAAACTCATTCTTCTAGTCTTGTGTTGGTAAGAAACTTACCACGAATCCCTTCATATTGACATGAGAGAAAAAACCAATGAGGAGTAGGAGTTATTTTTCTAACAACGGTGTATTATTAGGTCCATTTACGTTTCATTTTTATAACTGACGCCGGGCACTTCGAGGTCTGACAACTGACAACAAAGTAACACTCCATTTTTTGGGCCGTCGTGCAAAAACGAAGCTTGTTTTAAACAAGTTTCTGGAATGTTCAAGAGCAATAATCGCATGCCATAAAGCACGTTCAATTATTTTCATTCAGTAATTGCATGCAACTGTTTATACGTGTGCGATTTCCATAAAATGACATACAATAATTGAACGCAAGTTTTGCCATTCAATAAAATTGCATGCGACTTCCACCAAGGCAATAAAATTACAAGGCGATTACCGCATGCAAGTTTTGCCTCGACTAAATACAGAGTTGCACGTCCTTGTTCAATTGATTCAAGTATTGACTGTATTTGCGCTGACAAATATTTCATTTTGAACGTCTTCTCGAGAGTTTTTTTATCTTGTTTCGTTCGTATGTTAACACACCCTCACTCACCGCACTCACATTAGAATGATAGAACATGTTCATGCTAGAATTGAATGCGATTTTATTGTACATGCGATTATTGTATATGTAATGTTATTGTACATGCGATTATTGTATATGTAATGTTATTGTACATGCGATTATTGTATATGTAATGTTATTGTACGTGCGATTATTGTATATGTAATGTTATTGTACATGCGATTATTGTATATGTAATGTTATTGTACATGCGATTATTGTATATGTAATGTTATTGTACATGCGATTATTGTATATGTAATGTTATTGTACGTGCTGTTTACACCTATACTAGTTTTGAACGGCAACTAACTTGCTCGTGTCGTGCAACAATTGAACGTGTTGTTTAGACGATATCTAATAGATGTTTGCTTCAATTTTATGGTATGCCACAGGCAATACACTTGCACCGTGTAAATGGGGCTTTAGAAACAGTTTTCCTGCAAAGAGCCACATATACCTACATTTTTATGTACCTGTATCTAATCATATTAAAGTTCTAATAAGTTCTTTCTATACCCCCAAACGATTCGATTAGGTAGGTACAGGTACCAAGATCTACCACTCATTAGAATAGCAAAGATTGGTGTTTCATCTTAGACCTAGGAGCTCCCAGTTTACTACCATCTTAGTTTGATTTTGATTTATTTTGCTAACGATTGCTGTAAGGTATTTCCTGAAGTTCACACACTGATCATATTATAACGTAAAAGAAATATGATAATCGCTTGAAGCAGCGTTACGATATAATTTTGCTGTAATTTTAAAAGAAAAGGCACATTAGATAGCAGCTTAAATTATTTAATTTAGCTACCAACTAGAATTGCAAAGTTTTCAGTTGTAGTTTAAATAGTTGAAGTATGTACATAAGTAAGAAGATTTCCGAAAGGGATTATTCCTGTACACTACAAGACTCGTACTGTCCGTTTTCATTAAAAAAAACTAGATCAACTATCAATATCAATCTAACAGACTTGCCGCGGGATGTTCGAAAGAGTTACCGTGGCCCCGGCACAGGCAACAGAAGGAACACGGGTGGGTTTTAGTCAGTAAAAGTCTGACACGCCCTCCCGCTCCGCCCAGAGCGGGAGAAGTCATTTGATGATTTCCCATCCACAAAAAAAGGGCTGATTTTTCAATCGTCGGATAACTTTTTTCTAGGGAATAAGTTTGACGTTTTGACAGCTTTTGTATAGAAAATGTGTCAAATCCCGCCATATTTATTCCTCAGGTAAAAGTTATCTGACGATTGAAAAATCAGCCCTAAGAAAAACAAATGACATAGGTACTTACAATATTTTCTAATCACACACAGCACTACACTCAACTCAAACAAAATTATATATTAACATATAAAATATATAATTATATTAAAGTAACATAGGCACGTCCGCATCCCTCGGCGTCACATCACCACTGCGAGATATATCTAATTCCATACAAAGTTGTATGACAGGCTGTGTACGGGTGCGTGACACTGCACCGGACTTGAAAGACCTCAAGAAAATTAATAATATATAAAAATAATGATGGACTCGAATTACGTATAATGTGCCGGAAATATTTTTGGAAATGTAATTTTGTCCCAATTTTGATTAGAATTGACCTTGTTGAATTTGAGTGGCTTAACATGACATGTAGTTATGTATATAGCAGTCGGTACTTATACCCACAGGTATTATGGTTTGTTCCACATCAGTGGCGCAGCTACAATTATCATTAGAAGGATCTAATCGAAGGATCAGAAAAAATTTAGGCATTTTTGTAATGTTTTTAATCTTATTATGACTGTATTAAACTGATATTAAATATATATCATGTGATATGATACACAGCTACACAAACAGGTGTAAATTATTTGGCAATAGTAGACATTAAGAAGAGTGGTGGGTCCGAAGGGAAGCCGATAGGAATTGGGTTGTATGAAGGCTTCGCCACTGTTCCACATTTATATTGACTAAGTCTGCGGGCACGAAATTAGCGGCGGCCGAGCGATGGCGATAGCCGAGCGGCGCGGGGCGGTGCCGGGGTGATCCGGCAGCGGCCTTTGGGATGGGCACGAAACCGGCGGTCTGTCAGTTAAAAATACAACACCGACCCACTCGACCGAGAGGCCTTCGAGCGGCGAAATCAAACAAGCTTGTTCCTGTCGCCACCGCGCCGCCCGCCATCACCGCGCGTGCATCGCTCGCTCGCCCCGCGCCGCTCTCGCCCGTTTCGTGCGCGTCACTTCAGAATGCTGTGCTTTTGTATACATCGCCGCCGCCGCCGCCGCGCCGCGTCGATCCGAGTCGCCGAGTCCGTCCGAGAGGGTATCGCCCGGCCGCCGCTGGTTTCACGCCCGCAGCCTAAGGAAGGATTTTTGAAAATTCGTTTTCATTTATTTATTAAAAAACTTTTTTACAAAAAAAAAAAAAAACAACCAACCTCCAAAAAAAAAACACTACAAAGTGAAAAATAACTTTAATTTCGGTAACGGAAGTCGGTGTCTTTGGATTTGTATTTTAGGTTTTTGCCACCGACTTCCGAAATTAAAGTTATTTTTCACTTTGTAGTGTTTTTTTTTTTTGGAGGTGGGTTGTTTTTTTGGTAAAAAGTTTTTTATTTTTCACTTTTTAGTGGGTCGGTTTTTAATTTATCTAAGTTACAATAGCCTAATGACACCTGCTCATCACCTTTTACAAAACATTGCTTTTCCCGATGTAGGGACGTTAATTATTAAGGAGTTCTCCTGGTACTTCACCATCAGCTCCACTTCACCACTGACTGGACAGGTCCACTCAATCTGTGTGGTTCTTTCCTCAAAAGACCATTTCAGACACCAACCTACATGGTCTTCACATGATCGGACCAAGATTATGTCTGGACTTTAAAAGAGACTGTGACCTCTGAGTTGTTTTCGGCCTTTCTTCTCAGAGTAGTCAGATAGGAAACGCCGGCCTCATCTAGTTCAAAAAAAAATGTTTGATGAGTAAAAGTGTTTGTATAAACCTACTTACAAAAATAAAATCATTTGTCATTTATCACCATATAAATTGTGAAGAACTTATATTGCTAAGCAATAAAAAAAAGTAATCGAATCGCAATCCGTGAAATAGTTATTATTGAGTTGTTCCGGTGGCCATCTTAGCATCTATGGTCTACGTCATCAGTTCCACTTCACCAAATGGCGCTTTCCGATGGCAAATACACAAGTTACTATAAAAAATACCCAAATCGCTATAGGTGTGCCTATAATATTTGCAGAGTTCCCTCGATTTCTCCAGGATCCCACCATCAGATCCTGACCTTATGACTATGGGGCCACCTGGAGAGTATACCCTTTAAAAACAAAAACAAAATTCAAATCGGTCCAGCCGTCTTCGAGTATTCGGGGAACACAGTTAAAAAAAAAAGATTCCGATGAACTGAGTGAGAACCTCCTCCTTTTTCGAAATCGGTTAAAAATAATTTATAGCCAGAGTGCATCTCATGACAATTCCAATAAGCCCAAACACGGCTAGGATACATTGTTTTATTTCGGAGTTCCGGTGCCTACCTTCCGGCTTCATCATCAGATCAGTTCGATGGTACCATTTTCATCAGCACTATTTATTTGAATTGGCTTCGTCACAGTCGCTTAACTATCTTAATCGAGATATCTTATCAACATCCGTGAAATACTAATCATTGAGGAGTCCCCGTGGCCATCTGTGGTCTTCTCCATCAGTTCCACTTCACCAAATGATACTTTCTGAATGCAAATGCTTGACTTGTTGTAGAAAATATCAAAATCATTATGTGTTTGCCTACAATATTTGAGGAGTTCCCTCAATTCCTCATGAATCCTGTCATCAGAACTGGACTTTGATAAAAATGAGACCAATCTGGAAGTATGTCCGTTCAAATAAAAAAAGAATTTTACAAATCGGTATATAAATGACGGAGTACTGAGATAACAAACATTAAAAAAAAAAACAACCGAATTGATAACCTCCTCCTTTTTTTGAAGTCGGTTAAAAATCTACGTTACAATTTACCCAGTGCACAAGTGCGGTCATTTACAAATCTATACTAACGTTACTAACAACTATTATTTACAATTTAAATCCATACGAATAAATAAAATTGAAGTGTCTGTTTATCACCTTTTTACTAAATACATATGAATGTACATACCGTACTTATAACAAAAAAAAAACTATTATAAATTTTTTGTCTGTCTGTCTGTTTGTTCCGGCTAATCTCCGTAACGGCTGGACAGATTTTGACGAGACTTTCATTGGCAGGTAGCTGATGTTATAAGCAGTAACTTATGCTAAAGAAAAATAATTAGGGTTCCACGCAAAAAAATTAAAACCCATGAAATTGTTAACAAAATCCGATTCTGATAAGGAAGTATCGAGATCCACGCGGGCGAAGCCGCGGGCAAGAGCTAGTTATAGCATAAAATAAATAACAGTGTCCTTGCGAATTCACTCAAATGACACGTGAACACATCAATTTTGACATGAAGTTCGTTAATGACACGAATTCCCCGGGTCACAGGTGTTTTGGCGAGTAGGTTGGTCCTGGCTGTCGGCACGACCAGCAGTGGCGAGTAGGTTGGTCCTGGCTGTCGGCACAGCCAGCAGTGGCGAGTAGGTTGGTTCTGGCTGTCGGCACGACCAGCAGTGGCGAGTAGGTTGGTCCTGGCTGTCGGCACAGCCAGCAGTGGCGAGTAGGTTGGTCCTGGCTGTCGGCACGACCAGCAGTGGCGAGTAGGTTGGTCCTGGCTGTCGGCACAGCCAGCAGTGGCGAGTAGGTTGGTCCTGGCTGTCGGCACGGCCAGCAGTGGCGAGTAGGTTGGTCCTGGCTGTCGGCACAGCCAGCAGTGGCGAGTAGGTTGGTCCTGGCTGTCGGCACAGCCAGCAGTGGCGAGTAGGTTGGTCCTGGCTGTCAGCACAGCCAGCAGTGGCGAGTAGCTTGGTCCTGGCTGTCGGCACGGCCAGCAGTGGCGAGTAGGTTGATCCTGGCTGTCGGCACAGCCAGCAGTGGCGAGTAGGTTGGTCCTGGCTGTCGGCACAGCCAGCAGTGGCGAGTAGGTTGGTCCTGGCTGTCGGCACAGCCAGCAGTGGCGAGTAGGTTGGTCCTGGCTGTCGGCACAGCCAGCAGTGGCGAGTAGGTTGGTCCTGGCTGTCGGCACAGCCAGCAGTGGCGAGTAGGTTGGTCCTGGCTGTCGGCACGGCCAGCAGTGGCGAGTAGGTTGGTCCTGGCTGTCGGCACAGCCAGCAGTGGCGAGTAGGTTGGTCCTGGCTGTCGGCACGGCCAGCAGTGGCGAGTAGGTTGGTCCTGGCTGTCGGCACGGCCAGCAGTGGCGAGTAGGTTGGTCCTGGCTGTCGGCACGGCCAGCAGTGGCGAGTACGTTGGTCCTGGCTGTCGGCACGGCCAGCAGTGGCGAGTAGGTTGGTCCTGGCTGTCGGCACGGCCAGCAGTGGCGAGTAGGTTGGTCCTGGCTGTCGGCGCTGAAATGAAAGTTTGTATGGTTGTTCGTCTTTTTTGCCGCTGGGGAATCCCATCGAGCACACGGCTCGTTATTATAGAAATCTGCTTGTAATTAGGTCTATCGTACAGTTTTCTTACTTAACTAACGTTAACTTACGGAGTGACTTTATCTTTTGAGGAATTGCATCGGTAGTGTTAGGTATCCTTAAGATGTGATCAAACTGTCTTACCGTACATTTATTCGCAAACTACGATAACTAACAGGAAAAAGAAACACTGTTATAAGAAATTTTACCTACAAAACATGTTTTATAAGCGTGAGCAACAGTGAAGTAGGATTTTATCACGTTTGAGATTGTAAATGATAACTACAGTCGTGTAGAAACTCACAAATATGGTTAAAGCTCTTGTTGACATCATATTTGGTAAAATAGGCACGTCACGTAGGGGTAGGTACACTCATGAAACCACAGAAGCAACCATGAATTGACCTGTCCCGAGTAGTCCCGACAGACTGCACGCGCATGTGTTAGTCTACAAGATGTTCAACCTTGGTTTAGAGGTCTCATGAGGTAGTTTTTGAAATAGTAGGAAATAAGATTGTCTCATTGGTCTAGTGGTCGCAAGCGACTAGAGAGCACGGGGTTCTGGGTTTGATCCCCCAGTATAGAGCATGGGGTTCTGTGTTTGTTCCCTCAGTATTTTGCTTCGGAACTTTTAAGTAGCAGTTCGAAGTCTGGGTTTGTGACTAGTCGATGGCAAGAGTAGGCTCGCCCTCATTTACATGGAAATGAGAGAAAACTCGTTGTATAGGTACAAGGTCTGCTTACCCTCTCGGGGGCAGGGGTAATTTTATGCTGTTTAAACAAAATAACGTTTTTGTAAACATTTCCGTATTCACAAGTCGTATCTTTTGGTATTCTCAAACTCCACCAAATAATCCTTAAATTGAAAGAACATTTTTTTAATTTAAATTATATTTTAGTTTTTAACTCGACCTGTCAAGAATAAAATTAGTTTGTTGAACGTGGCACATTTTGGGTTTAACTTTTACGTATAATAACTCCGTAATAGTTCCGTACCATACTTTGTGATTATCTACAGGAATATTAATGGCATGTCATAAAAGCGATAGCGCTTTTAAACCTATTGATGCACGGTGGCCCCCCGGGGTCTCACACATATTTTTTACAATACATGTGCTCGTAAAGAGCGTTTTCCAAGCAGACAAATTGCAGACCTCTGCGAGTTGGCTTCGGCCCCTCTTACGCCTTCCAAAAGTCCGGGACCCCAGGGTCCCGAGATATAAAAACAAAATAATAATAATAAAACTTTATTATCAGACACAATTAGTCCACACATTACAAAAATGTAAATAAAAATAACACAACAAACAACATAATACACATCAAATGAAATACCTACACATGCACATTATATACAAAATAAATACAAATACATACACAATTATTTAATGTATTGGAATGACGCTCTGTGAGTCGTCATCCAATGCCACATTATGGGGCTGTCCATCCTGCTGGCCACAATAGCCAACAGACTGTTGGGACTATCGCGCACGCGCCGCATCAGGGACGCTATACGCAAACGCATGAGCGCGTAAAAATCCGGCACGCCGGTTTCCGCGACCATCCCCGACGCACTGCAAAATCGCGATAGCCCCAACATCACTCTGAAGGCATTATTATATTGGACTCGCAGAGCACTGTACGAGCTTTTTGTATAACTGACCCATAGGGCGCACGCGTACAGAGACTGGCAATATGCCCTATAGAGTGTAATTTTTACCTCTTCTGCACGCTTTTCCAACACTTGCACGCTTTTAAGTAAACAATAATCATATGAACATAACATTAACAAGATAATAACGATAATAAATATTATTGATAATTAATTGGCACTTAGTCGATTTTTGCTAAACGTAATTTTCAAATGACAGTTAACAAATGCAGGGCATTTACCTTCCTATTCTTATCCCAGACACATAGTAGAAGTAATAACGTACCTACCAATAAAATACAAAACACGAAACATGCAAGTTTAAACAATTTACCTATTTAAAAAACGATAGTAAAACTATATCAGCAGGTAAACTGAAAAAAGATAAGTTTTTATCACTTCTCTTGCTGGATCTACATCCATCAACTACACATAATACACCGGAACCAGCCATATCATAAGAATTTGAAACTATATATGCGTACGTACGCGCCTCGCGGCTGTCGGCTACTCACTGAGAAATGGGCTGCGTGCGGCCCGGCTGCCGGTAGGTAGTTAGTGCGCGTAAGTACATGGAGTATTTATCTGGTAATCTGTGGCGACGGGTCGGGGGACGAGGGAGTTTTATTAAAACGTGGCTGTTATTTTAGTATATTGTGTATCTTACGACATTCACGCGAATGAAGTCTCGGGCCACAACTATCTATAGAAATAAATAAAATTGAAGTGTTTGTTTGTAATGTCAAAATAACAACTTTTACTAAATCCATAAGAAAGTATAAACGGTACTTATAACAAAAAAGCAATTTTTAACATTTTTGTCTGTCTGTCTGTTTGTTCCGGCTAATCTCCGAAACGGCTGGACCGATTTTACTGGCAGTTAGCTGATATTACGGCGGGTAACTTAGGCTACTTTTATTTTAGAAAAATAATTAGGGTTCCGTGCAAAAAAATTAAAACCCATGAAATTATGAACAAAAAGTCGGATTTGAAAAATTCTTTTTGCATTTCATAACCCAATTGTAGAGGATAGTTATAGGCTATTTAACATCACGCTAAGACACTTAGGAGTCGTGCAAAAATAAAAAGTCAGAAAGAACACTAAGCGAAAACGAAGTAATAGCGCAGGTTGGCGACGGGTCGGGGAACGATGGAGTTTTATTAAAATGTGGCTGTTATTTTAGTATATTGTGTATCTTACGACATCCACGCGAACGAAGTCGCGGGGCAGAGCTAGTGAATAAATATGTCACTCGCCGGAAACCACCTACTTTCCACACTTGTAGCATAAATAACTGTTAATTGGCCTGTTATTCAACGCTTCGTTAGTAGGTAGGTACATTATCTATTAGGTATCAAACAAAGCATAAAATAAAAAACATAATTTTTTCATGAACACAATAACACAAACTCCAACCAAGATCAGAGCACAGCAGCACAAGTAACTCAAACACAAACTCCAACCAAGATCAGAGCACAGCAGCACAAGTAACTCAAACACAAACTCCAACCAAGATCAGAGCACAGCAGCACAAGTAACTCAAACACAAACTCCAACCAAGATCAGAGCACAGCAGCACAAGTAACTCAAACACAAACTCCAACCAAGATCAGAGCACAGCAGCACAAGTAACTCAAACACAAACTCCAACCAAGATCAGAGCACAGCAGCACAAGTAACTCAAACACAAACTCCAACCAAGATCAGAGCACAGCAGCACAAGTAACTCAAACACAAACTCCAACCAAGATCAGAGCACAGCAGCACAAGTAACTCAAACACAAACTCCAACCAAGATCAGAGCACAGCAGCACAAGTAACTCAAACACAAACTCCAACCAAGATCAGAGCACAGCAGCACAAGTAACTCAAACACAAACTCCAACCAAGATCAGAGCACAGCAGCACAAGTAACTCAAACACAAACTCCAACCAAGATCAGAGCACAGCAGCACAAGTAACTCAAACACAAACTCCAACCAAGATCAGAGCACAGCAGCACAAGTAACTCAAACACAAACTCCAACCAAGATCAGAGCACAGCAGCACAAGTAACTCAAACACAAACTCCAACCAAGATCAGAGCACAGCAGCACAAGTAACTCAAACACAAACTCCAACCAAGATCAGAGCACAGCAGCACAAGTAACTCAAACACAAACTCCAACCAAGATCAGAGCACAGCAGCACAAGTAACTCAAACACAAACTCCAACCAAGATCAGAGCACAGCAGCACAAGTAACTCAAACACAAACTCCAACCAAGATCAGAGCACAGCAGCACAAGTAACTCAAACACAAACTCCAACCAAGATCAGAGCACAGCAGCACAAGTAACTCAAACACAAACTCCAACCAAGATCAGAGCACAGCAGCACAAGTAACTCAAACACAAACTCCAACCAAGATCAGAGCACAGCAGCACAAGTAACTCAAACACAAACTCCAACCAAGATCAGAGCACAGCAGCACAAGTAACTCAAACACAAACTCCAACCAAGATCAGAGCACAGCAGCACAAGTAACTCAAACACAAACTCCAACCAAGATCAGAGCACAGCAGCACAAGTAACTCAAACACAAACTCCAACCAAGATCAGAGCACAGCAGCACAAGTAACTCAAACACAAACTCCAACCAAGATCAGAGCACAGCAGCACAAGTAACTCAAACACAAACTCCAACCAAGATCAGAGCACAGCAGCACAAGTAACTCAAACACAAACTCCAACCAAGATCAGAGCACAGCAGCACAAGTAACTCAAACACAAACTCCAACCAAGATCAGAGCACAGCAGCACAAGTAACTCAAACACAAACTCCAACCAAGATCAGAGCACAGCAGCACAAGTAACTCAAACACAAACTCCAACCAAGATCAGAGCACAGCAGCACAAGTAACTCAAACACAAACTCCAACCAAGATCAGAGCACAGCAGCACAAGTAACTCAAACACAAACTCCAACCAAGATCAGAGCACAGCAGCACAAGTAACTCAAACACAAACTCCAACCAAGATCAGAGCACAGCAGCACAAGTAACTCAAACACAAACTCCAACCAAGATCAGAGCACAGCAGCACAAGTAACTCAAACACAAACTCCAACCAAGATCAGAGCACAGCAGCACAAGTAACTCAAACACAAACTCCAACCAAGATCAGAGCACAGCAGCACAAGTAACTCAAACACAAACTCCAACCAAGATCAGAGCACAGCAGCACAAGTAACTCAAACACAAACTCCAACCAAGATCAGAGCACAGCAGCACAAGTAACTCAAACACAAACTCCAACCAAGATCAGAGCACAGCAGCACAAGTAACTCAAACACAAACTCCAACCAAGATCAGAGCACAGCAGCACAAGTAACTCAAACACAAACTCCAACCAAGATCAGAGCACAGCAGCACAAGTAACTCAAACACAAACTCCAACCAAGATCAGAGCACAGCAGCACAAGTAACTCAAACACAAACTCCAACCAAGATCAGAGCACAGCAGCACAAGTAACTCAAACACAAACTCCAACCAAGATCAGAGCACAGCAGCACAAGTAACTCAAACACAAACTCCAACCAAGATCAGAGCACAGCAGCACAAGTAACTCAAACACAAACTCCAACCAAGATCAGAGCACAGCAGCACAAGTAACTCAAACACAAACTCCAACCAAGATCAGAGCACAGCAGCACAAGTAACTCAAACACAAACTCCAACCAAGATCAGAGCACAGCAGCACAAGTAACTCAAACACAAACTCCAACCAAGATCAGAGCACAGCAGCACAAGTAACTCAAACACAAACTCCAACCAAGATCAGAGCACAGCAGCACAAGTAACTCAAACACAAACTCCAACCAAGATCAGAGCACAGCAGCACAAGTAACTCAAACACAAACTCCAACCAAGATCAGAGCACAGCAGCACAAGTAACTCAAACACAAACTCCAACCAAGATCAGAGCACAGCAGCACAAGTAACTCAAACACAAACTCCAACCAAGATCAGAGCACAGCAGCACAAGTAACTCAAACACAAACTCCAACCAAGATCAGAGCACAGCAGCACAAGTAACTCAAACACAAACTCCAACCAAGATCAGAGCACAGCAGCACAAGTAACTCAAACACAAACTCCAACCAAGATCAGAGCACAGCAGCACAAGTAACTCAAACACAAACTCCAACCAAGATCAGAGCACAGCAGCACAAGTAACTCAAACACAAACTCCAACCAAGATCAGAGCACAGCAGCACAAGTAACTCAAACACAAACTCCAACCAAGATCAGAGCACAGCAGCACAAGTAACTCAAACACAAACTCCAACCAAGATCAGAGCACAGCAGCACAAGTAACTCAAACACAAACTCCAACCAAGATCAGAGCACAGCAGCACAAGTAACTCAAACACAAACTCCAACCAAGATCAGAGCACAGCAGCACAAGTAACTCAAACACAAACTCCAACCAAGATCAGAGCACAGCAGCACAAGTAACTCAAACACAAACTCCAACCAAGATCAGAGCACAGCAGCACAAGTAACTCAAACACAAACTCCAACCAAGATCAGAGCACAGCAGCACAAGTAACTCAAACACAAACTCCAACCAAGATCAGAGCACAGCAGCACAAGTAACTCAAACACAAACTCCAACCAAGATCAGAGCACAGCAGCACAAGTAACTCAAACACAAACTCCAACCAAGATCAGAGCACAGCAGCACAAGTAACTCAAACACAAACTCCAACCAAGATCAGAGCACAGCAGCACAAGTAACTCAAACACAAACTCCAACCAAGATCAGAGCACAGCAGCACAAGTAACTCAAACACAAACTCCAACCAAGATCAGAGCACAGCAGCACAAGTAACTCAAACACAAACTCCAACCAAGATCAGAGCACAGCAGCACAAGTAACTCAAACACAAACTCCAACCAAGATCAGAGCACAGCAGCACAAGTAACTCAAACACAAACTCCAACCAAGATCAGAGCACAGCAGCACAAGTAACTCAAACACAAACTCCAACCAAGATCAGAGCACAGCAGCACAAGTAACTCAAACACAAACTCCAACCAAGATCAGAGCACAGCAGCACAAGTAACTCAAACACAAACTCCAACCAAGATCAGAGCACAGCAGCACAAGTAACTCAAACACAAACTCCAACCAAGATCAGAGCACAGCAGCACAAGTAACTCAAACACAAACTCCAACCAAGATCAGAGCACAGCAGCACAAGTAACTCAAACACAAACTCCAACCAAGATCAGAGCACAGCAGCACAAGTAACTCAAACACAAACTCCAACCAAGATCAGAGCACAGCAGCACAAGTAACTCAAACACAAACTCCAACCAAGATCAGAGCACAGCAGCACAAGTAACTCAAACACAAACTCCAACCAAGATCAGAGCACAGCAGCACAAGTAACTCAAACACAAACTCCAACCAAGATCAGAGCACAGCAGCACAAGTAACTCAAACACAAACTCCAACCAAGATCAGAGCACAGCAGCACAAGTAACTCAAACACAAACTCCAACCAAGATCAGAGCACAGCAGCACAAGTAACTCAAACACAAACTCCAACCAAGATCAGAGCACAGCAGCACAAGTAACTCAAACACAAACTCCAACCAAGATCAGAGCACAGCAGCACAAGTAACTCAAACACAATCCTTTAAAACATTTTTATTTCGGCAGACCTGTTTCATGTAGACCGGTTAGGCCGCTATTTTTTAAAACCACGTCATTTACCAAGGGCCTAACCAGATTCAGAATAATGGGGATAATGACCCCATTAAAAACCCATAAAACTATGTCTTGTTTTAAAGTGAAAAAGGGTCATCATGATGTTTGTTTTATTTATAACTAGCTAAGCCCCGCGACCTCGTTCGCGTCGAAGTCGTAAGATACACAGTATTAAAATAACAGCCGCATTTTGATAAAACTCCCTCGTCCCCCGCCCCGCCACGTTGCATCGCTCGCCGGCACTATTACTTCGTTTTTGCTTAGCGTTATTACTGATTGTATCTTTTTGCTCGGCTCCTAAGGGTTGTAGCGTTTTGTTAAAATTAAATAGCCTATAGCCATCGGGACTTTCAGTGGCAGTTAGCTGATGTTATAAGGAGTAACTTAGTTTACTTTTATTTTAGAACAACAATTAGGGTACCGCGCAAAAAATAAAACCCATGACATTGTGAACAAAATGTCGGATTTGCAAAATTAATTTTGCATTTGATAGCCCAATTGTTGAGGAAGGTTCTATTAGCATCACGCTAAGACCCTTAGGAGCCGAGCAAAGAGAAAAACGTCAGCGAAAACGAAGTAACAGCGCGTTGCGATGTGGTGGACAGCCGGCCGAGGGAATTTTATAAAAACTTTTTTACAAAAAAAACAGACTTCCAAAATTTGCACTACAAATTGAAAAAATTCCTATCTTTAATTTCTGAAGTCAGTGACTTTGGATCTGCATTTTAGTTTTTTGCAACCGACTTCCGCTTCCAAATCGCCATATACATATGTATGTGCCTATAAAATTTGAGGATTTCCCTCGATTTCTATAGGATACTCTCATCAGATTCTGACTTGGTGACAATGGGACCATCTCGAGAGCATACCCTTTAAAACAAAAAATAATTTTCAAAATCGGTCCACAACTGACGGATTTAAAAAAAATATGTGGTGGGTGACCCACCCGTCAGGAACAAAGTTCCTTCTGATCTAAAATTTAAAACAAAAACGAAATTTTCGCAGCCGCCATCTTTGATTTACATTTTGAGCTCACTATCGACTTTAGCATCCTCGAATACGACACCTATGGCGAAAAATTCGCAAATTTTCGTAGCCACCATTTTGGATTTACATTTTGACCTCACTATCGGCTTTAGTACTTTCGAAAACTATGAATACTATGATCATGGTTTCATAACTATGAAACCATGACGAAAAATTTGAATTGTTTGCAGACGCCATCTTGGTTTTACGTTTTGACGTCACTATCGGCTTTAACACCCCCAAAAACTATGAGAACGACACCCATGACGAAAAATTTGAAAATTTATCGCAGCCGCCATCTCGAATTTTCATTTTGACGTCACTATCAGCTTGTACTTTCGAAAACTATGAATACTATGAGAATTACGTACTATGAATCCATGACGAAAAATTTTTAATTTTTTGCAGCCGCCATCTTGGATTTACATTTTGACGTCACTATTGGCATTAAAACCCCCAAAAACTATGAAAACAACACCCATGACAAAAAATTTAAAAAATTTCGCACCCGCCATCTCGAATTTACATTTTGACGTCACTATCGGCTTTAACACCCCCAAAAACTATGAAAACGACTCCCATGACGAAAAATTTGAAAATTTATCGCAGCCGCCATCTCGAATTTACATTTTGACGTCACTATCACCTTTAACACCCCCAAAAACTATGAAAACGACACCCATGACGAAAAATTTGAAAATTTATCGCAGCCGCCATCTCGAATTTATATTTTGACGTCACTATCGGCTTTAGTATCCTCGAAAACTATGAAAACGACACCTGTGACGAAAAATTTGAAATTTTTCGCACCTGCCATCTTGGATGTACATTTCCACGTCACTATCGGCTTTAAGACCCTCAAAAACTATGAAACCGACACCCATGACGAAAAATTTGAAAATTTTCACAGCTGACATCTTGGATTTTCATTTTGATCAAATTCACACATTCTCTCTCTCTATCGAGAGAGAAATTATGGATTCGAAAGAAGAAAGTCGCATGGATGGGGCATATAAGTATGAACGCTTTGCGTTACTGACGATTTCTGCCAGTTTACTCCTACAGCAAGTCGCGTACAAGTATTTCGTTCCAAAATAAAATAAAAATCATACAGTCGCTGTGTACAAAATGTGGCTGTTATTATAGTACGTATATAGTGTATCTTACGACTTCCACGCGAACGAAGTCGCGGACAGAAGCTAGTTATACACTAACCCTAATAATGGTGAAAACCGTATAAAAATCCGTTGCAGCGCTTAGAAGAACAACGCGGTCAAACAGAGAGACTTGAAAATAATATTCTAGCAATAAAGTGGATTCATTCATATTCCTACCTCGTCGTTAGACTAGCGACACGTCCCTACTTCGCGCGGGTTTTACGACTTTACAAAACATTGAGATTTCATTTTTATTTCTTAGTTTAATATTAATGTATATTACAAATAAACCTTCCGGAAAAAAATCAAAATCAAAAGTCATCTGTTCCTGTAACTGATCGGCTCGAGCTCCTAGGCATGGAGTTGACATCATGTCTCAACTTCGGAGGCACCATCGAGTACAAAGCCCAAACTGCGGCCAAGAAACTGGGCATCGTAAATAAGGTGAAGCGATATTTTACGCCTGGACAGCTTTTAACTCTCTACAAAACGCAAGTCCGATCCTGCATGGTGTATTGCAGCCACCTTTGGGATGGCTCAGCTAAATACCAACTTGCCGCGCTTGACTCGGTGGAACACAGAGCTAAGAGGCTTATTGGCGACGTAAGACTGGTGGATGCCAAGCTTTACAGCTTGACTCATCGCCGCAACGTTACCTGCTTGTCGGTCTTCTATAGATTGTACTTCAGTGCTTATAACTCAACGACCTCATTCCGCCGGCTCCCTTCTACCATCGGACATCTAAACGCACTGCAAGTTACCATCCCTGCCTAGTTGCTATTCCACCAATTCGCACTAAGCGTTTCCAAATGTCTTTTGTGCATACAACCCCGAGCTCTTCAAAGTGAGCGTAATCAGGCTTCTTCTGGGTAAGCTCGCTTCATCGTCGACTTTGTCTCTATCACCTCTGACCTAGACTAGAGTCAAGAACAAACCTATCTCAATTGTTTGAAAATCCTATAAAATAAATTGTGAAAATAATGAAAACATTTGATTGATTGTTAAAATAATTGTTGTATGTAAATTCACACAATTTAAATACAAATATTATTTTAATTACATCACAGAATTAAAGGCACAAACTGGTTAAAAATATATAATATAAATAACACAATTTTACGGTAGGTACATATTATACATAATGTTATAAAACCATGCCACGCATAGATCGAGATAATAATAATAACCCCATCGCCGTATCTCTACGTTGACGTCGTGGTGCGGCTTGCGCGCTTCGAACTCTAGGTCTGTGCCGGTAGAGGTTACTTTGCCGGAACAGGTCTAGGGTGAGGAGTCAGACCAAGAGAGATACAGAAACCCGCAGGGCAGCTTGCGGCGAGCTGTTGGGCAGTAGCGACCCCACGTACCCTATCCCCCGGGAGAAGTCATGTTCCTCATCTCTGGCTTGCCTTTATTGGCCGGCTGGAGTGAACACTGACAAGGAACTGTCCTCCCACCTCATTCTTGCTTTTATCGGCCGGCTTGGGTAGAGATTCGCAAGAGCATACGTGCTCGGAGGAAGGAAGTAGTCCAGTAAGATGCTGGTAGGGGTCTTGACCGTACTTCCGGGATTGTCCTGATAGCTGTGGAATACCTTTCCACTCCTCTTAAGCACCTCAGGACATGTTGCCCCCTTGTCGCTACGACACTATGTGCTAGCGACCGTTTCCGGGGGCCCATTGTTGAGTGTGCAAGTCACCCCCTGCCATTTTATCCGTGTATTGTATTTATAAAACATTGGTCAGGCAGGGGCCATAGTCCTTCCATAGTTTTAGATAACCAGTGTACTTTAGCCACCCAAACCCATCGCTCAATAATTATTTTTGTTTCCATATCCTGCAACAGTCCTACACCAACCGGGGGTTGTCCTTGGGTGCACTTGCATAGTGCGAACAGGGATAATCGTCGGTTGTTGCCTCATTTTCATTGAAAGCGACTAACGGGCCTCTGCGAGTTGGCTTCGGCCCCTCACACGCCTTCCAAAGGTCCGGGAGCCCGGGTCAAAGACCTGAAATAGTAATAATATCCCATGACATATACCTATTAATTTATATCCGTAAGTTATTATTTTTAATACATTATAGAAATTGACATAATTATATAAATAACCTCGTGATTCATATAACGTCGCCGTCGTTGTGGTTTGTATGTTTTGTGCAATTTAGTCATGAAGCTATCTAATTATTTTAATTTTAGATTTAAAAAAAATGTAACCTTGTGATCTTTATTTTTAATTTTTTCAAAAGCTAAATGGCAGATCATACATAACATGTAAAATAATTACTTCCCGTTTCAAAATGCACGATCAACTCTCTGATAACTAGGTACCAAAATGCACGATCAACTCTCTGATAACTAGGTACCAAAATCTGCTGTCATATCTAGCTCCTGTGATTGGTTGACTAAAATATACTGTCTTCTTTACAATACAATAAAAATATCACAACTCTGTCATAAAATACTTGTTTTTATTTTAAAATGAAAAAGTGCACTCTTACTGAGACACCCTTTATATATAATGTCTTTTGTGATGCGCACAGCAAATGAGTCGAACTCTCTGC
Source organism: Fissipunctia ypsillon (assembly GCA_947568875.1). Classification (NCBI taxonomy): domain Eukaryota; kingdom Metazoa; phylum Arthropoda; class Insecta; order Lepidoptera; family Noctuidae; genus Fissipunctia; species Fissipunctia ypsillon. The sequence continues at coordinate 1,303,430 of OX387662.1, forward strand.
CTGCGTCTGTGTTTCCGAACGTATACAACCCCGATCTCTTCAAAGTGAGAGTGAACAAGCTTCTTCTGGGTAAGCTCGCTCCATCGTCGACTTTGTCTCTGTCATCTCTGACCTAGACTAGAGTCAAGAGCAAACCTATCTCAAATAAAAATAAATCTCTAGGGATATAACAATATGACGGCTACAACCATCTTACTGCGACATATACAGGGTCAAATTAAATTAGCTAGCGAAACTCCGCAGACGTGATGTGCATCGATATCTAAACATGATAATGCAAAAAATAAATTTTGATCATTTTTTATTTGGGTCATCAACCGCAGTGTGGTTGAAATATCTATTTAAAAAATCAGTTTTTTTTTGTGTAAACTTCGTAGACATGATGGGTATATATATACATATCTAAACAAGATAAAACAAAAATAAAATAAAAAATTCTTAACTCATACTTCAATTAGCAACACTACTGGCGGTCGTTGACCCAAAAAAGAATCATCAAATCTATATTTTTATTATTTTGTCGTGTTTAGATATCGATACCCATCACGTCTGCGGAGTTTCGCTAGCTAATTTAATTTGACCCTGTATATTATTGTGTGTAGCTTAGTAAAACTCTCCCGCTCTGGGCGGAGCGGGAGGGCGTGTCAGACTTTACTGACTAAAACCCACCCGTGTTCCTTCAGTTGCTTGTGCCGGGGCCACGGTAGCACTTTCGAACATCCCGCGACCCTAGCTGGCATCGGCCCTAGCGGACCCCCTGTCAATTAGTACTGACATCTCTTTGAGGCGCGCGTGGAACACAACGCGCCGTCGACCCGGGTCCGGTCCTTACCGGACGGCGAGCTACCCATTGCTCGCCGTCCGCAAGCTCGCGCCTACGGTGGCCGGGAATCGGCTGCCAATTCCCGACGCCCAGGGCGTCTCCTGCGGCGACTAGGGGCGTGAGGGCGCAAAGCTTGCCTCTCCCTCACGCGTTCCGCCTTCGCGAACATTACTGCTTCGCAGGAGGTGATAGCTTCCCATGCAAGTCACACAGGCTGACACGAAAAGCGAGTTTGTTTTATACTAGTTATTATAGATATAGATGAATCAATATTATTCACATTACATTGCATTACATGCTCGCGAGTACCTAACCTATAATTTCCATGACTGTCATAATTTTATAGCCCAGCTATTTTTTCTTTATAGAATATAACCATTAGTAATACTTAATAACTAATAATCTTTGTATACTTAGTACCTACATAGTTTTGTTAGATCATAGAGAATTCTTAGAAGTAGGAATAAAAACTTAAATGGATTGCACTATTGCACTTCTAACACGATCTTGATTTTAATTGATTGGAATTCTCAAAATTGTGCGCTCGTGTCAAGAATGATTCGCGTTTACTGTTTGTTCAGATAAATAGTTACAGTTCGAGATCCTTAGTTTTCTAGCTAAAGCATGTCCTGACCTCCGTACGTCGGTACACGAACCCGGATTACACAATGTGTCCACCGATCTCTTTCCGCCGCCGGGGAAAAAGATTGTTTGCTAAGATTTTGTAACGATTTGGCCAATTTAGGTAATGGCAGACTACATAATATTGTTTAAAAAAGTGTTAAATTAATAAATCAAAATCAGCATCAATGTAAATAAATATTTCAACAAAAGATAAAATCATCTCTTACATCATTTTTATTCTTTATGTATTGTCAGTAGCGCCATCTTGCGGAATAAAGTGAGATTTATTTCCAACGCTGTTAGTTGCATCAGGAGTAACAAATTGCCTCATACCTAGATTCCTTTTTACGAGAAGGTTAGTGACACTGTTTCTTAACAGATGTCTCGCTGCTACTGTATTTATGATATTTACTAACGAAATTACCTTTGCATTACATCGAAGTTCTAATTATTGTCATGTTTTATTAAACAATCCAATAATTCGTCGTGGGCCATAGCTAGAATTATAAACGAGGTAAGCGAAAATTCTGCAAGTTGTGCTATATCTACTTAATGAAAGTAACATATTGGAAAACGTAGCGTAATGTAACGTACGTATAACGTATTGGGAAATGGCCAAAGCTCCGAATGACACCTTAATTTTACGTGACCTTAACTGTTTTCAGAGCACCACCTTCAATCCAAAATCCAAATAATTAAAAACCTTTTAAGATTAGATCACACTAAGCATTCATCCATTCACCAAATCGTTCATCAAAGACAGAAACCCTGAACTTTACGAGGCGTGCATTACAGGAAGTTTCGAAGACGCTACTCCAAAGTCACATGGAGTAATTATCTGATGATGCAACGAGCATCACATAATGGTCGGGTGGAACGCGGCCGGTGGCAAGGTCGTCGAGCGTGGTACGTCAGAGTGACGTAGTAGGTGGTAGGAGATACTATTGGTGGTAATGTCACTTGTTTGTCACTTCATTTGCAGATTCATATGGCGCACTGTGGGCTGAAATCAGCGTTTCATAGACATTCAAATCATTTTTTTTTAAATGTCATTTTTTTTCACATGGAATGCTAGAGAAGACTACTTATATGCCTAAAAATATATTCTTTATGAAATGGGTACGTAAACGGAAGTTTGAGAATTTTTTCATTAAAAATTTGTATGGATACAATATAAAAAGATACGATAACTCTGCTATCGCACAATTGGCCCTAATTCCCTTTTAGGGGGTTAATCCTTGAATTATTTTGGATTTTTTGGCATATCTAGTATCACGGCCTCAGGTGCGCTTTTTTTTTTTAAAAAAAAAGTAAATATGTATTTTTTTTTAATTTTGGATTATGTGGCAATTTCGTTGGACCAATTTGGCTTAACATATATAAATATGATCCGAACAACTAACTACAACAGTTTTATTTAAAAAAAACTTGTTATATAAATAAAATAATTTAAAATTGTAGATATGTGTCAATTATGGTGGACCAGTTTGACTTAACATTGTATAATGTACTTAATCCAAATATTAATACAAAAATAATTTTAAAAAAAACACGTCATATACCTACATCCTCTGTAAAACAGGTTAAAGAATGGCGTATTTATTGAATTAATAATATAATGTAACTAGCAAAATTTCTTAGAATCAGCCTACAGACTGGATGTTAAAGTTTGGTCTTGTAAAACCAAATCTCAACAGGATTCAAGAGATACAAGAAAGAAGATTATCCAAAATCGATTTAAGGAAGAAATGAATCTGCTCATCGATATTGTTAAGCACGGTGACGGAACTACCAATGACGGTAACATTGCAAGAAGATTCTTTGAATTTCCAGAAAAAAACTGCTGCCGTCACTGGACTAGACGAAGAACTGATCCGCAGATTTGTAATAATTTTACATCTGGTGAACATATTAGGGTTGAGAAATTTAAAGAATATACGTACAAGACTGCTGAAAGATATGTGGCATTATATAATTGGTACTATATGTCGTCAACAGTACACAAAGTACTGCTTCATGGATCTGACATTATCAACCAGAATAAAATTGTACCAATCGGAAAGCTTTCTGAAGAGGCATCGGAAGCTCGTAATAAAGATTTCAGGAGGTTCCGAGAGCACCACTCTCGGAAGAAAAGCAGAGTGAATTCCAACGAGGACATTTTCAATTTTCTTCTTCTTTCATCTGATCCACTTATTTCGTCAGTAAGACCTACGATGGATGCAAAAAAAAAAGATTTTTTTTTTCGAAGAAACATTAACTCTGCTGGAGCTACCTGAATCTGATTCTTCTGACTTAGAGGTTGTAAACGTTTCCCAGATAGAATCTGACTCTGAGTTAGACTCAGATAATGCTATTCAAACTCAAACTCAAAGCATTTATTTCAATTAAACCAATTACAGGCACTTTTGAATTGTCAAAGAGTCTGTCAGTTAGTCAGAAAATTGAAGCTAGTCGTTCATTCCAAAACGTAGATCTCTATGGAGAAGAATGGGCAAGAAACTCCATGGACACTCTTTTAAATCAAAATTGTTACAAAATCCTGGGTAGGTACATTGTTATTGTTCTTGTTGCTTCTATATGTGAGAACAATGTAAAAAATAGATAACTAAAACAATTTAAAATATAAGATTAAAAATAAGCCCTGGCAGCTAAGAGATGACCAGTCTCCACTGACGGCGCCCGTTCACGAACATGACGCGTATTGATGACTGATGAACCAATTACTTTTGTTGTAACTCTTGCTGTATTTTGTATATTCAATGTTTCTAATTTTCATTTCCTATGCCCTTTTTGTTTATTTAATTTGAAGCTTCTGTATTTTTCTTTGTGATAAATTAATAAATACTTTTTTTTAATACCACTTTTTTGTGTTTATTCAATAATTATTTGGATTATATACTTATATCCAAACTGGTCCACCAAAATTGACACATTTAAAATTTTAAATTATTTTTATTATTTTATTTATATGACAAGTTTTTTAAAATAAAACTGTTGTAGTTAATTGTTCGGATCATATTCATATATGTTAAGCCAAATTCGTCCAACGAAATTGCAACATAATCCAAAATTTAAAAAAATACATACTTACTTTTTTTTTAAAAAAGCGCACCTGAGGCCGTGATACTAGGTATGGCAAAAAATCCAAAATAATTCAAGGATTAACCCCCTAAAAGGGAATTAGGGCCAATTGTGCGATAGCAGAGTTATTGTATTTTTTTATGTTGTCTCCATACAAATTTTTAATGAAAAAATTCTCAGACTTCCGTTTATGTACCCATTTCATAAAAAAAAAATTTTAGGTATGTGATTAGTCTCCTCTAGCATTCCATGTGAAAAAAAAATACACTTTTAAAAAAATTATTTGAATGTCTATGAAACGCTGATTTCAGCCCACAGTGTGGCGTGAAATGACTTCAAGAGAGAATCTCTAATGTTGAAAACAATGTGGAAATTCTTGCTGTGAATACTTTGTTCAAACTGACTGAGCTGGATCCCGTCGGTATAGTTTTAATTGCATGCATTGCAGCGTGTTATGTCTGCTAGTAAGTTAACTATACTATCCAGAATGCAACGGGGAGTCTCGGGGGGTAACAACCCAGTTACTGGGCTATGGAGGTCAGATAGGCAGTGCTCCTTGTAAAATACTGGTATTCATCTGGGTTGCATCCGGTAAGACTGGAAGACGACCCCAACATAGTTGTAAAAAGGCTAGGCAGATGATGCAGCGTGTAGTCACTGGTTGACACCAGTAGGCCAATTCTCGTTCTTATAAAACGTTCAAATTCAAGTCGCAATCTCATCTCAGCGACAGTCAATGTCTAAAATGTAGGGGAATTAGAGAATTTTTGGAACGTAGTTGTTTTACGCAGCTAACGGTAGGAGTAAACTGGCAGAAATTTTTAAATTAAGTAATGAAAAAGCGTTCATACTTGTATGCCCCCTCCATGCGACTTTCTTCTTTCGAATTCACACTTTCTCTCTCTCTTTCGAGAGAAGTGTGAATTTGGTCAAAGTGAAAATCCAAGATGGCGGCTGCGAAAATGTTCAAGTTTTTCGTCATGAGTGTCGTTTTCATAGTTTTCAATTGATACAATTTCCAATGGGTGTGTTGCTGGACCCAAATGTGACATAAACCGTATTTTGGCTTCCTTCTTGACTTGTTTTTATTTATACAAATTTCACATTCGTCACTAATTAGTTTCATGTTTGCGATATTATTTTTTGCAGTGTAGAATGGTGTTATTTTATTTGCCATCAGGGTCCTTATAATGTAGCAATATGTATTGTGGACATATTTTATTAGCGTTTTGCAAAGTACTTCTGATAGTATATTTTTTTTCTTTCAGATAAGTATTTGTTTTGTAGTAAATTTAATTCTCCAATGTAAGTTTGCTTTTTCCATTTTGTAGGTCTTGATTTGTGTCTTGGTCGTTTTTGTTCTTTTCCAGGTTTATTAAATTTACTACTTTTATAAAGTCATCAGTATTTTCAGGTGATACTAGAACTGGATTTCTGCTTAAGCAGTTCTTGGTTTAATTTTCCTGGGTTATAATTTTTTTTTAAATTATATTAGGATAAATAATACGTCAAATCACTTAGTTCTTCATCAGTTCTAGCCTTGATATTCATATTTTCTAATGGTTTATGATCTGAGTATGCCATGAATTCTTTTCCCATAAGCTAGTGCTACCAATATTTGACTGCTCCTTTTATTGCCAGACATTCTAGATAAATTGCTTTTTTCTTCTTTTGAGCTTCAGTTATTTTTTTTTAAATAAGCAACTGGCTTAGTCTCCGTTTTGAACTTCTTTTTTAACACTGGCCCTACTCCTTTGATACTTGCATCCATGTAAATATTTATTTAGTTCTGGATCAAAGATTTTCAGAAATGGTTTTGAACATAACATTGCTTTTATTTTATCAAATAGTTTCTGACATTCTGCATACCAGTTGAATTTTATTTCCTTAATAAATTGTGTAATGGGTACAAGATAGTTGAACTGTGTGGTACAAACTTATGATGAAGGTTTATTTTCTGGAATGTTTTTGACTGCTGTTAAATAATCTTTCAGTGGTCTGACTGAATTATTTTCTATTTTGTGTCCTAAATATTTGGCATAATTATTTGCAAAAATACATTTCGAAAATGTTAATCTAAAATCTTCTGTTAGTATTGCCTCCAATAATCTTGATAAATGCACTACATGTTCTTTATAAATTTTCGAAAATATTGTGACGTCGTCTATGAAATTTACTGCAAAACTAGTTAGTTACTATTTTCTTATGATGTTGCTCAATATTCTTTGGAAAATTGCTGAAGCCGTCTCTAATCCAAATGGGAGACAAGTCCATTCCTGGCCTTCCTGTGTTACAAAAGCAGTTTTGTGCCTATTTTGGATTTTCAAAGATATTGACCAGAATGCTGAATTTATGTCCAAAGTAGAAAAATAGTTTGCAGTTTGCAGTTTTTATGATTAAGTCCTCTATCAACGGAAAAGGTTGTAATTGAGGGACAACAATTTTAGTTTAACTCTCTGAAATATGGTACAATGTATTTTATGGTGTCCCCTGCCGATAGTTTGCATTTTGGTTTTTTCTTGTGATTTCTCAATCATAAAATCCTTTGCAATTTTCCCTAAATTTTGTGTTTCTGATTTTTGGTGTTTTTCTTCATATAACTACTCCAACAGTTTTTATATTGTTTGATTTGAGCCACTAGGTACAGATTCAAAATTAGGAATTTTTATTTTTTCCAGTATTTCTTCTAGGTAAAAATCATTAAACTGCAAGTTTTGTTCTTTATCCAAATATGTTTTGGAAATATCATCGGTCAAATTTATCCATATTTTCCTTGTTTGATGTCTTTTATTTAAAGTTTTTATTTTACCTTGGCAGAATTGGGAGTGTTTATAATTGTTCGATGTAAATTTGCAGGTTAGTATTCAGCTGGTACTCCACAGATCTGTGCATGAGGTGTTGCTATTGAGGTTATGCACATTATGTTTGATTTTCCATCTGCTGCTGGTTTCACAAGAAAATCAAACCAACTTTTTTAATTTTTTTTTTTTTACTGCCTGCGACTTCGTCCGCGTGTTTTTTATACCTATAAACCTTAGCGCAAGTTCTATCAAAAAGTTAACTAAGTTTAATCGCAAACATTAATTTTTATTTATATGAGTAGATTTATTCCTTCCAATTTAATAAATGGTAACAATGAAACAAAGACGTAATTGCGTTTCTCTGTAAAAACGATAGTTTTATTTAAATTATGTTTCTACAACATACAAAATTATATTAACTATAAACAAAGGATTTATTTACCTGTAAAAACGAAAGAAACAACAATTATAGCCTTATTTCAGGTCTTGTTATTTCTTTATTATTATGTTTTTATTCGCCATTTTTTCACTAAGCTTCCACTGAATGTGTCAACTGTCAGTGTCACAACTGTCAGTCATCTCACCTCCTCGTCTGTGGTAGGCGTAGTAGCCTCTGTCGATAACGCGGCAAATTCAAACTTAAGAAGAGCGACACAAGTATACGCGTGTCGTGAATTTTTTTACATACATTATTCTGCTGCACCTTGTCTTTTTCCCAAAACTCGCTTCTATCTCACAGAACGCGAAATTTTCACCTATGGTACAGCCTATAAACCACAAATTTAAACTCCAATATCTGAACCACTCTATATCCTCCACTTAAAGGATATATTACTTCACCGTAGCTATCACAGAACATAAATACCCTAGCTATACACCTTACTTGGTTACAACAAAGTTCTCAAATAGAACCCGTTCTTTCGTTCAAAGTGAATGGTAGAATCTGCTCACCCGATCAGTCAGTATCGTGCATTTACACGAGCGGACCTGTGTGGTTACGGTCACAGAAATTTAAAAAGTGAGTGATATTTCGATATATTATTTCAATCATTTATTCGTTTTTCAAATTTTCTTGTAGTTGTTTTATCTTTTTATACTTTTGTTGTCTTTTTGTAACATGTTGTGTTGTTTTAGGACTTTTCAATGTTGTGTTGTTACATTTTCGAAATGTTGTTTGTAGTTAGACCTGTGTCAAATGTCATATAGGTTGTGTTTGCATAATTTGAGTTGAATTAAGTTTATAGTAGACAGCGTAGGCAAGTATCTAAGCTGTAGTAGTTAGACAACTAACCAATAATAATATATATTTCCATGAAAATAAGTATTTTCTTGGAAATATATATTATTATTGGTTATTTTTATTGATGCGAAGTATTCTGATTAAAAAAAACCTGTTTGAGTGAATGATACTCGTATATCCGTAGGCAAACTAGCTCAAAATATTTTATTATTTTTCCTAATTAACAATTTATATTCTGGTTTGGCATTTTAAGCCAAAACAAAAGCGGTTTTGCTGGTCTCTCATTTAAAAATAACGAGTTTAATTATCAGAGATATAATAAAAAACTCATTAAAATAAAACAAGAATGGTGAACTTAAATCTCTGTCTAATGTCTCATAACGATAACTTCATAATACATGATTATAGCTATGGACTTATCCATTGTATTCAAACAGATGGATATTGTTTATTTTTTGTGCTATTATGTGCAACAAAGCTTACATAAAACAAGTAACTTATGAATGTTATCACAACAAAACTGCAATTAACGTTTTGTATGATATACGTGTGTGTACGAAACAACGCAATTATAAATGTCAAATTGATTAGTTGAGCACTTTGGCAATAGATTTTATACAGAGTGTTTCAAAAGCGGAAAGGAAAATATTTTTAGCCCATGTTATCCTAATTCCATTATAATTGGTTTATGAAAATTAAACCTATAAGTAACTGTCCTAAGTTCCACTTCGACCTACAACTACGCAGGTAGTAATGCTATGCCGTCTCTTAAATCGACAAAGTTTTTTTCAGTTCTGTTAATTATTTCAGCCTGTCTAGTAGTTATGTTTTATTTATTTATTTTAACATAGCACATTACATCAGCATAAATACTAAAGTCTTCAATCCATGCGTCCTGCTTGTTATGACTTACGGAGCCGAGACGTGGACACTCACGGTACGGCTGGTCCATAAATTCAAAGTCGCTCAACGAGCTATGGAACGGGCTATGCTTGGAATCTCTCTGAGGGATAGCATACGGAACGAGCTGATCCGGCAGAGAACCAAAGTTGTCGACATAGCTCACAGAATAAGCAAGCTGAAGTGGCAATGGGCCGGCCATATTAGCCGTAGAACCGATGATCGTTGGGGTGGACGTGTTCTTGAGTGGAGACCGCGAATCGGCAAACGTAATGTAGGACGCCCTCAGGCTAGGTGGAGCGACGATCTTCGCAGGGTGGCTGGTAGCAGCTGGGTGAGAGTTGCCGAGAATCGAGCTGAATGGCGTGCAATTGGAGAGGCCTATGTCCAGCAGTGGCCTGCTGTAGGCTGATGATGATGATATAATATCACGCCTGTATTCCCCGAAGGGTTAGACAGTGGTGTAGGATTTATTTTAGTTTAACATAAAACGGTTTAAATAAGACATTTTTTTTATTACATACTATTCAACTTGATTTTTGTTACTTACACTTAACATTCAAGTTATTCATATACTTAATAAGATCTCAATTAATTTTATTTTATTGCGTGAACTGAAAACTACAACCTCGTTACCAAAACCTGTTTTAATTATTTCAATTAAAACCAATAAATTGGTGTTGTTTAATTATTTTAATTGAAACAGTAAAAACGTTCGACTCGGGCGCACTCGTTCGCACATTGACCGAATGTCATACATTTGTATGGCCTTGCACAGTTACACAATACATATGTTTCAAGGATTGTTTGTACGTACGTCTAATAAACTTGCGGCCACTATCACTGTGTCACGCGGTGTCACTTGCTAGCACTTTTTCTTTCATAATTATTGTCCCTACGAGTTGGAACAAGGTGATTTACATTCATATTTGTTCTCACGTTTGGATTGGTGCGTTTGTCATTCAGTAAAACACAGTTTTAGGGAGATCTTCAGATAAGTTTTATCTAAAGAATGTAGAAAATATGTCAACCGCCATCGCTTCAAATAAATGTTATTAATATAATTATGTCGATTGAAAAACTGGCACTTACTAGCGTTTCTACCAGTCGCCATTTCTTTATTCAAGTTAGTCATCATCCTCTTCTTGTCCTTGACCCATGTCACGTGGGGACGTAGGGTCGGCGCAACACGTTTTCTCTTTCCATTCTCCCCTGTACACCGTCAGAGAAGGGAGTTCTCTATCATATCATTCCTCACACAATCCATTATTTTTTTCTTTGGCCTTCCTCTCTTTCTCTAACCATCAACATTTATATTCATCACTCTTTTAGACACATGCCCACACCAAGCTAAACCATTTCCTTTGAACTTTTCTGTCACTGGCGCCACTCCTCTTATAGGTATACTCACTAGCTGCACCCCATGGCTTCACCCGCATCAGTCTAGATCCCGTGGGAATGTCAGGATAAAAAGCATCTTATCTCCTAAACCAGGTCATGGTGTACCCATGTGCCAAATTTCATCCAAATCCGTTCAGCTGTTTTAGCGTGAAAGCGTAACAAACAAACAAACAAAGTCACTTTCGCATTTATAATATTATATATAACTAGCAGCGCCCCGCGGTTTCACCCGCATGGGTCTCGATCCCGTAGGGTTATCGGGATAAAAGTATGTATCTTATATGTTAATCCAGATTATAAACTATCTGTGTGCCAAATTTCAATCAAATCCGTTCCGTGGTTTTTCCGTGAGAGTTACAAACATACACACACTCACAAACTTTCGCCTTATAATATTAGTGTGATTAGGATACTTCGTTTCTCGTCTCTGCTCACAACCATCTCGATATTTCAAGTTAAACAGTACCTAGGTACAGTTGCAAATTACACGCGCATGACACTTGTCGTCTTTGTGTGTTGGTGACAGGTGCAATGACACGTTGACCATGGACATGACTATAGGTACTATGACATGATCTACGAGGTCTTTCTTTTTCAATGTCAGTGGTCATTGCTGAACATCTGAAGGTCAATTCCCGTATTTAAAAATGTTCAAAATTCAGTTCGCAATCTCATTTCAGCGACAATAAAAAATGTAGAAAAAGTTGTCAAAAATTAGGGTAAATTAGAGGTACTTTTTACAGAATAAGACTGGGATTAGAATGCGATACGACGAAACGGAACGGACAGGACGGAATTCCCCTCAGATGGGCCAATTAACAGTTCCAACACTCGTGTAACCAATATTAATGAATAAAGTTATTAAGACTGCAATCTGTAGCAGGTTCAGTTGATAAGCCTCTAACGGCTTACAAATTGGCACATTAGAACCCCTTTCCCTTACGCTAGTTTGTCGACTTGCGCAAGAGTGCGCCACTTCATTTAATCGTTCATGAAATTCTAGGTTTCTACACTTGTATCGTATTTTTAACTGAATATTGTATGGAGATCAGTATCGTTCCTTCTCAATAACAGTGTTTTGTAATATGGTTCTTTATCCGCAGTTTTAATTTCTAAACAGACTTGACGAAGTTTTCGAAGCGTCGTTTCTTTTGTCACTTTTGACGCCCAAAAACTGCTGATTCTCAGATTATTACCCTAATTTGAATGGGTGGATTTTCGAATTCTGCGATTCTGCATGAGGTGCACTGCTAGTGGTGTTCTATATTTTTGAGAATTCAGGCTCGCAAGTGGATGGAACAGGTGCTTCTCCTGTGTGTGACGGTTTTTGCCGCGGTGAAAACAGTTGTTTTTCCGACTTCCTTCGTGAACAACCCGTGTCTCCACAAGTGTGTGCCTACTAGTTCATTCGTGTGAATTCTGCTCTATTAAATAAATTAAGTGATAGGTAATTGCGATTGTGATCTAGTAAATACCAGGTCAATTAGCTTCAAATTAAGTAACGAAAAGAAATACAAAACGTATCTAATGTACATATCTAGTAATTGCACAATAGCGTCCGTTCCTAAAGGTTATTTATATACCAAATATTATTACCAATTTATAAATAACGTTGCCTCATGCAAAACACCGGTGTCCATGAGCTTAGGTGAATTCCTCAGGTCAGGTAGTGTTATTATCTTAGGTCAACCTTAGTTACCTTAATGTCAACGACATTTTCAAGGGCATGAAGAGGACCTATAAGGTTTATTGTGCCTGTCAATCCTGCTGTATGCTGACTCTGAGAGTATGCCGCTTATCATCAGCTGGAACATCTGCGCAATTACGACACAGACTCAAGAAAAATGAACCTGACTAGTGCTCCCAAAAGTTATCTAATTCTAAAAGCTCAACATGCTTCGAAGGCTGGATGGTCAAATACCGCCTCATACAACTACCGATCCAAAACCCGCCGTTTCTCAAACGAAATATCGATACAACACAATCCAATCTTTACAAAGAATGTGTCTGAAGAAAAAAGGCGATAATATCGTTCATTAGTCAAGGTCGGTCGCAACTGAACCGTTTACGTAAAGCAGGCGCATCCGGTTACTTACGACACGAGACCGACCAGCCGCCGGCCACGCTCTAACTTAGCACATGTTGCGGTCATCCTCGGGGGTATTTGTGGAAAATATTTAGAAATATGAAGTTTTTCATCGCATCTCAGTCTGTTTATATAAAACATACGTTGAAACAAATTCGTCTAGTTATTGTGTTACGTTGCATCCATTCGGCTCATTTCACTTAACATTTCACCAATCTGTAGCTTTGATTAGATTGGAAGCCAACCCGAAACTCAGTTGGGAAAATGATGATTAACTTATAAAGCATGTAAAAAGCTAGAAGATTAGACTGACTCGTCGCGGTCGCAAGAGCGTCTGCTGAGTGAACGCAATCCATGGGTTAGCCAAATTGTTATTAGATTTCCCGCTAGGAAATTGTCAGCCTAAGTTCTGCTACTAATAATAGGATCGCTCTCTATTGCATGGGACTTCTATATATATACATTATATGTGAATGTCGCTTGTCGTGTCTGTCTGTGTGACCGCGTTGTTCTTCTAAACTCCGCAATGGATTTTGATGCGGTTTCCAGCATCATTTAGATCCTTAGTTCCCAAAGTGGTCCGGGAGACTCGACGGGGGTCCACGTTGCGGTCTATCCTCACATTTTTTGTCGAGTTTTGGGGAATATGGTAGAAATGTAGCTGCAGGGGGTCCACCGGAACCAGCTAAATTTTGAAAGTGGTTTATGAGAAAAAAAGTCTGGGAACCTCTGATTTAGATCATTTATTCCGGAAGGTTAATGAATGGGTATAATACGAGTACGTTCATATTAAACTTAAGTAATAATATTCAAATCTCGATGTTTTTTCAAGTCGAAAAATACATGCGAAGTAAGAAAGAGTCGTTACTAACTCATAAACATAAACAGGTGTGTTTGTGGGTGTCTGGTATACAGGCGTGATGCTATGGATACCAGCCAAGAGTTTGTGGGTGTCTGGTATACAGGCGTGATGCTATGGATACCAGCCAAGAGTTTGTGGGTGTCTGGTATACAGGCGTGATGCTATGGATACCAGCCAAGAGTTTGTGGGTGTCTGGTATACAGGCGTGATGCTATGGATACCAGCCAAGAGTTTGTGGGTGTCTGGTATACAGGCGTGATGCTATGGATACCAGCCAAGAGTTTGGTCAGTACAGTGCAGACATTGCGCGCAGTCTTCAGGAATCCCAATTTCTAGTAATAGCTTTGGTCATAAAATAAATGCAAAGGGTCTTTGTTAGCTGATGTCCGTATGGTCTCTTAATAATCATTATAAAATTATTAGTTGTTGTTATGGAAAAAGCTTGTTTACAATATAACATGTCTTGTGAGTCATCTTCGTAAGATGATAATAAATAAACTGTAGGAACCAACTCTAAACAAAACACATCATAGCTTACAGACCGATAATAGACAACGCAATCAGCTTATGATTATGAACAGCTAAATAGTTAATCCTAGCAGACGGTGTTCCGAATTTTGTATCGCTTTTGCTCCTGGCACTTTTTACAGGTCTTGTTTCAATGATATCCAGGTGATTAAAAATGGAGCCACCTTCTATGGCATCTCCTTGGTTGTAATTACATCATATTTGTTGGTTAAAACTGCAGTCAACAAAGTTAGTTTTGTGATTACATTAATGTACAGTCTGCAAAAGAGTTAAGTAACCAACGCACACGACAAAACTATATTCCCACTATACGTACTGCTGCGTTGGGCTACGACCGCTTTAATTTTCGATGCGAAATTATGCTGTCATTGCTATCAATGCGTCAGTACGTATACAATTATAGTTTTGTAATGTGCGTTGGTTACTTATCTCGTTTGGCGAGTGCACGCTTAAAAGTTCGGTATCCTCCGCTACATCTTCCTCTTCTTTTATTTGGATTATGTCTACTTCATATAGCTTGCTGTACCTCCTTCGGAGAAGTTCCCATCTGGCAAATATGTAATTTCACTAAAATTCTGTTCATATAACTGATCAAACTTTCTGTTCGGACACTGAAACATAAATTTTGCTCAGTCTACATTTACTTCTGACAAATCTTTGTTCCCTATGGTTGAGGGACAGACAAACAGGACAATACCACTTTGCCAACCGCAGAGTTAAATTATGTAGAAACATTGCACGAGTAACCTGTTTACATGGTGGTCGCCTTTCTCGTATTTATTACACTTATTAACAGGATACATTCTTGACCATTTTTACTAGAAGGTATCACAAGGTTAACTGATACTGGACGGGAATAAAGGGGCTGTCATATTTGTATTCAGTGTTCTTCTTCACGTTTCTTGAATACAGGGTCAAAAACGTGGCCGATACTTCACGGACATGATGTACATAAATACATTAATATCAGCCGCCCGGCTGTTAAAACTTGCTGTGAATACTTAGGTGATGTGAGCTTTCAATAATCTCTAGCATCACGTGGTATGGCAGCTCACTTCCAGCTCAATTCACTTATGTTTGCATCGTGAGATTGTTACAGAATAGTCCGGCTGATCAGTAAAATATAATAAAAGAATAATGCCCGTTTTCACCGACATCCCCTAAGTTTAGGGGATCCCATAAGAACGGTTAGGGGGCTGTTAAAAGGTGGTTTCTTTTTCACCAACAGTAAGGGGTCAGTTATACGTTAAAAGGTCCCCTAAATTTAGGTGGGCGAAATCGATAAGTTCAAAGACGAATCAGTCACTACTATCGAAAACAAAATGTCACTTAGTTATGTGTCCTCTAGTTAAGTGGTAAAAATGATTTTGAAACGAAATTTAATTTAGGGGCTAGTTTGGGGGAGCTTTTAAGCTAAAGGTCCCATACGTAGGTGGTAGAATAGGGGATGTCGGTGAAAACGGGCATGAAACTCTTAATCTATAATTTCATTACGCGGTTGAAGACCATTACGCCTGTGCAGCTTCGCCAGTTAGTTTAATTTGACCCTGTATAAAGTGGTGTTGTCGACATGGTGGATAAGTAAATAAGTGCCGATACAACAAAAAAGCTATTTTTATTTCAATTAAGTTTACTAATCTTTTTCCCAGGATTTCGATATTTAAACAGGATAAAGCAACCGCTGGTATCCTTATTACTTGAAGTATGAGTAGGAAAATCTGTATTTTTTTGTTTGTTTTATCGTGTTTAGATATCGACACCCATCACGTCTACGAAGTTTACACAAAAAAAAAACAGATGTTTAAACTGATATTTCAACTACACGGCGGTTCATCATCATCTGCCTAGCCTTTTCCCAACTATGTTGGGGTCGGCTTCCAGTCTAACCGGATGCAGCTGAATACCAGTATTTTACATGGAGCGACTGCCTATCTGACCTCCACAACCCAGTAACTGGGTAATACGATACCCCTTGGTAAGACTGGTTGTCAGACTTTCGGGCTTCTGACGACCCGTAACGACTGTCAAAGATCCACGAATGACAGCCGGGACCAACGGCTTAACGTGCTTTCCGAGGCACGGAGGAGTCTCCGTATGTAAAGATGGTCACCCATCCACGAACCAACCCCGGCAAGCGTAGCTTAACCTGATGGATCGACCCGTGCGGCTGTTATTACTTAGCCACGAGCTCCTCCTCCTTCAACTACACTGCGGTTGATGACCCCAAAAAAAAATCATCAAATTAATTTATTTTTGCTTTAGCATGTTTAAATATCGATACCCATCACGTTTGCGGAGGTTCGCTATATAGCTAATTTAATTTGACCAGTTATTGCTATTTTGTCCGTTCATCCGCGGTTCCTACTTCTACACCAATACATTACAGTCTGGTCGAATTGTTAAATCTTGCAGGTGTATACTTTCTTCAGATTAACCAGTTCTATTAGTGCGTAATAAATTCTTGAATTTATTTGTCCTCTGTAAGACTGATTGCTAACATCCGCCACTTAATTTGCAATAGCGAGAATTTCTACATCGGCTCGGAACAGATTAGGAACATAAAATAAAGGTGACAAGAGCGACATTTCTTATGCTAAACTATTAAATATTAATTTCATATTCTGAATATTAACACTGAAAAAGAATTTTATATATATTTAAGTCTTGACCACAATCACAGCCGAAAACAAGTTTTGGATCGCCAGGGTATTCTGTAATCTCCAAAAATATAAAATTCCCCGACCACAAATTGCAATGAACCACGAATGTCAAATAATAAAAAGAGAACTGAATTAGATCATCATCTTAAAATATGTTTATGTTTTCTCGATATTAGAGAGATCAGGTAAAACCCAAAGCTTCTGTAGACGAGGCCGTAAACCTTAAAGGACCCATATTTGACCTTGTAATATAGTATATACCATAAGGTGATTGGCAGCATTATAAATGTCACCTTAAGTGTATTTGTGTGATAATTTGATTATTGTCGATATTTGATATTAAGTATCTATCTAATAAATTGTTTTATTGTTGATTGGTCCATAAATATCTGTTTTTAATTCTGAAAAATGACATGTTTATGTTTATGCACAAAATTACTAACTAAGTAATTAGGTAACGGTCTTCTCAATCGATATATTATAATTTTTTGTTTCTCTTCGAAACTTGCACACATACACACATTCGTGCGAAAAAATTGCCCATCCATAATATTTTCTTGAAACGTTTTAGCGATAAGACTGCCCATTGTATCACATTATTTAAAATTTCTACATTTATATCTGTAATTCGTATGGCGTACATAAAAGAGAGTATTCTATTATATTTTATAAACTTAAAAACTTTTTTAAACTTGTACCGAACAGCTATATCAACAAGAGAAAGATTTAGTAATGGTCTTTTTTTTGTTTTAGTACCAAAAAATTTCAAAAACGTATTAACCTATAACTATACATCTATACAAATAAATAAATAAAATTGAAGTGTCTGTTTGTAATATCAAAATAACAACTTTTTACTAAATGCATATGAAAGTATACGGTACCTACTTATTATAAAAAAGCAATTTTTAACATTTTTGTCTGACTGTGTCGGCTAAAATCCGATCCGAAAGAACTGGACCGATTTTGACGGGACTTTCACTGGCGGATAGCTGATGTTATAAGGAGTAACTAAGGGTACTTTTATTTTAGAAAAATAATTAGGGTTCCACGCAAAAAAAATAAAACCCATGAAATGTGTACAAAAAGTCGGATTTGAAAAATTATTTTTGCATTTGGTAGCCCAATTCTCGAGGATAGTTATAGACTATTTAACATCACTCTACGGTCGTTAAGAGACGAGCAAAAATAAAAAGTCAGAATGAACACTTAGCGAAAACGAAGTAATAGCGCGGGCGGTCGGTGCAAGGCGGTGTGACTGTTATTTTAGTATATTGTGTATCTTAAGACTTCCACGCGAACGAAGTTGCGGGGCACAGCTAGTAGAATTATAAACTTTCAACAGGCAGACCCAACAACAATACATGTACAACAATAAATGAAAAAAAAAACAGTCTTCTTACAAATCCAACTCGAAACACGATGAGGCAAGAAAAACAAACACACCTCATAAACATCAGTCAAATAGCCGTGGGAATCGCTTACTAGCTTATTGATGTACAATCAAATAAAGTTACATTATGGCCGAGTGCAGGGCAATTTGTTCTAGCTCGCATAACGAACGGGTCTCGATCATTCTCAGCCAGGGCTGTCTCAAACTATGTTCATTTTAAGATTGAGATTAATTTCGCAGATAGTAATTATGAGTTATTAGTTATGAGAAGATTATTGAGTTAATTAAGTATCTGTGTATTGTGTTGAGTTGGTGTTTGTTAGTTTAGTTTATTTTGACTTGGTATTTAATATCAATGCCTTAGCATTCATAAAATAAGTCTGAGAAGTTAGCCATTAACTAAGTTTACTAAGAAAAAAAATTAAGTCGTTTTAGAAGCAACAACCGACCATATTAAAATAAGTGCCCGAAAATCCTTGAAAACCTACTCATCATTCTGTACCAATTATACTTGTAAAATATTCTGACAAACAATTCGGCGCGTACGCATGCTGTGAATATTTTTGCATCATCCCGACCTCAGCCTACAATCATCATCAGATCATCGAAACTATAATTATATGCTCACAGTCATCGTGAAACACGCTTCTTTTCTACCCACGTTTAAATAGTTCGTGATGATCGTGACAGGTGGCGCTATCTGGCGTCATTATCAACGTATTACACATGTTGAATAATTATTGAAGCACGGGGGTTTGCTCACGATTTTCTTTACACAGCCAGGTGTGTTATCTTCTTGTAAAGGGTTTCATAAGGAGTAAAGTACGGTTTAATATGTGCATAACATGCAACTTCCTTAGTCCTTATCCATACAGCATCGCGGCTCATTGGATGCCACGACCCTGATGATACGCAAATAAAGGAGAAGTTTGACTTGACATTCAAAAAACTTTCAACTCTTCTTCATCCCCACAACTTACAGACATTATGCTCTTCGAGAATGCCTCCTTACAGAAAGTTCTTGGGTCGTTCCTTTTAGCGGCTTTTTTAATGAGCCTTGCAAAATTTTACTAATCCTTGAACCTCGAAGGTTAAATGCCGAAAAGGCTTTTTCTTATTTTTATCAGCCCTACACGAATGATGCGCGAAAATGGCCGCCAGTGCGGATCGTTGCCCAACGCAGTGAGGCAAGCGCCGCGATAACATCTAATGCGCGTGTTGCAACTATTGTGAGCAGATTTTTTTTGCACTACGCTGCACGTATCCGCGAACGGCCGGAACGGAATTAACATTCTCGAGAGAATTAAGTTATTATCGTAGTGCAATAATAGTGGCTGCAATTTACCCTGTTAGGCAGAAGCTGACACATTCACGCATATTAGGTATTCTGGTGGAATAATGGACAGTGACTTCGAGACTCGATCTAAACTGTGTTCATACTGCCACTGGCGAGTTTAGGATATTTTAATAACTTTATTTTTAATCTTAGTGTAGGTATACCTAGTTTGATACAGCACCCCAAAAAAAAACCCACCTTTTACAACTTCATGGTTCTGCAATAATTCTCAGAATTAGTGCTTTTTCTTATAATTGCATAGGTACCTATTAATTTTTCTTATAATTGCCTCGGTATAGGTACGTATTATTGTATTAGCCACATATATTTCCTTTAAAGAAGATTTTGCGATACTACATAGTTCCTTTTATTGCTTCGAAGAATCAATTCATGAATATGTTGGTCAGTAGGTATTTATAGCTATATTTATATTAACGTCTTCTTGACTATAAAACAATACATTACAAACTTTATGACCGCTTCGAATTCAAACGATTATTGTTAGTAACTAGTAGTGTAATATTGGTTAATTAACCTGTCAATATTATGTACCCGGTATCGTAAGTTTTTAGGCCCCAAGGCTCTTGAACACGGTTCGCTCCACGGTGCGAGATCTACCGGCCGACGAGAGAATGCGTTCTCGACACCTGGCAGTTGGACAATTTCTTATACCTAACTAATAAGGATAAAATTCGCTAAACACGTTCATTAGTATGAAACTGACAGGTGTCAAGAACGCATTCTCTCGACGGCCGGCCCATTGTTTTCTTGTCCTACACCCCACACAATAATCCCCATTGTCTTCCTGTCCCACACCCCATACAATGATCCCCATTGTCTTCCTGTCCCACACCCCACACAATGATTCCCATTGTCTTCCTGTCCCACACCCCACACAATGATCCCCATTGTCTTCCTGTCCCACACCCCACACAATGATCCCCATTGTCTTCCTGTCCCACATCCACAAAATCACAATGATCCCCATTGTTTTCTTGTCCTACACCCCACACAATAATCCCCATTGTCTTCCTGTCCCACACCCCATACAATGATCCCCATTGTCTTCCTGTCCCACACCCCACACAATGATCCCCATTGTCTTCCTGTCCCACACCCCACACAATGATCCCCATTGTCTTCCTGTCCCACATCCACAGAATCACAATGATCCCCATTATCTTCTTGTCCCACACCCCACACAATAATCCCCACTGTCGTCCTGTCCCACACCCCACACAATGATCCCCATTGTCTTCCTGTCCCACACCTCACACAATGCTAGCCAAATCCTACTTACCTACCTTCTACATAAATAAAATATTGTCTCGCCTACAGATCACCACAACTAATTACATCTACAAAGGAGCAAGTCCAAATAAATCAAAACAAATAATTACTAATAGAAAGTGGGCTCGCCCACGTGTATGTCTATCTGTCACCAGCTCAGTTGTATGTTAATGTACGCCTTCAGAACAGTAGGATGCGCAGGATTCGTCATACAATGTAATAACAGATGTTTGAGTAGTCATTAAGAGATTTGCATATTTGTATTGCAAGGTGAAATATAAAGTTTAGTCATAGATATTGCTTATTTAAATAAATTATCTTATTTGATGAGTCCGGAATTCCGGAAGTTTCTATTACATTGGCGTCCACGAAGATGGCTCAAATTAGATTGGAAGATATTATTATCAATGGCCAGACTTTCGTAATGGGCGGTCGTATGTATTCAATTGTTTTTATCAAATAGGAGGATCACAACCCCGATCCTGTGAAAGATTTTAGAGGAACAATCCTTTCACAGGATCGTGAACAATAACCAGTAACATTGTATAAAATTCCTTGCTGACTGAGAGGGGCTTGTGGCTAAGTAATAAAAGCCGCTCGGGTCGATCGATCAGGTTAAGCTACGCTTGCAGCGGTTGATCCGTGGATGGGTGATCTTTACATACCACGACCCCTCCGTGCCTCAGAAAACACGTTAAGCTGTAGGTCCTGGCTGTCTTTCGTGGAGCTTTGACAGTCGTTACGGGCGTCAGAAGCCCGAAAGTCTGACAACCAGTCTTACTAAGGTACTCCTCGTATTACCCAGTGGGTTGTGGAGGTCAGATAGGCAATCGCTCCATGAAAAATACTAGTATTCAGTTGCATCCGGTTAGACTGGAAGCCGACCCCAATGTAGATGGGAAAAGGCAGATGATGTTTATTTAGAGGTATTTGATTGTGGCAGGTTGGTACCTACATGGAGCTTTTGTAAGTATTTTTATATCGATAAGAAAAAGTACCTACATAAAAATATTTTTGTAAGTGTAAAGGGTTAATTTTAAATATGTAATTTTTATAAATGAAGGATTTAAGATATTTATTAATCATATAATCATACACAAATATGATCCTCCTAATGTTACCTGGAAACAGAATAAACGTGCGATTAAACTTAATACCCACTTAATTACCATAATATACGTCACGTTAGCATCTTTTGCATATAATTTATTTAACTAAATAATGTTATAAGAAGTCGGTTCCTAGAAACGGCCACAAAGTATGTTTAACCTTTAACCCCGGATCGTCCTTTTAATTTCCTTGAGAATTCCTAATAAGTAGACAGAGAAGCTAGAAAGTCTGCTGCTATTGAGAGTTCGAAGAACACGGTTCGTATTAGCAAATCAGATATCCCACTAACTGAGAGGTAGATCGATAGTGGTCTGTTGTGTTACCGAGGGCGAAACAACCAAAAATCTGCTAAACCACTGGAATCAGATTTTCATGTTATTTTTAAATCTTTTACTAAAAGCGACTTCTTTAGAACGTAATAATTTTAATGATTAGAAAGAGTTACTAATGGCAGTAAAAGAAGAACGCACACGTTGAGTTTTTCGGTTGAATCGCGGATATTAGCTATTACCAAGTGATTGTAAACAAAGAACGAGGAAATACAATTATTGAGCTGTTATATCCCCTACAATGCGTTTATGAAGCGCACCCACGCGGCGCGTGCGCATTCACGTAAACGTTGGAGTTACGATATTCACCAAATTAAGTGCTTTAAAAAAATGGCGTTTATGTCGGACTCAATAAACGGCTGTCGAAACGTTAAAGTATGCTTTGTTTAACAGTTTAATGTATGGATTAGTCGGAGGAAAAGTGGTTGTTTTACGCGCAATAATTACCGCGGACATCAATTCATTATGAGCAAGCATGCTAATTGCTAAAACTACTCATACAGCTTATTCAGAAGTAACAGTTATTTCTACCGAACTTGGTAAAACAAGCTAAGCTAACTCTGCTGTGCCAAGCCAACGTTGCCCAGACAACGCTGACTCTACACCAGAGAGTTGGTCCCATCATAAAAGAGATTCATTTTCATGAGTGCTGGATTTCCCTCGTTTAATAAGTTAAATAATTGCTGTTCCATACAATTGGCATATACAGGGTGGCCAATAGTATGGAACAACAATTTAAAAAAAAATCGACGAAAAATTTTAACGCAGGGTGAATCATGTTCTGAGTCCATGGTAGCAGGTTGTGCCTCGATGAACCTGCCACCCTTTTTTTTTGTGGATGGGAAATCATCAAATGACTTCTCCCTCTCTGGGCGGAGCGGGAGGGCGTGTCAGACTTTTACTGACTAAAACCCACCCGTGTTCCTTCTGTTGCCTGTGCCGGGGCCACGGTAACTCTTTCGAACATCCTGCGACCCTAGCTGGAAAAAGTCAAAACACAACAAACAATCCAGTTTCGAACCCGCGACTCGCTGTTTTCCAGTCCGCACGTATTCTTAACGCGCCAACCGTACTCTTGGACCTGCCACCCTGTATACATAATCTGTATAATTCGTACAATAATTTCCGTAGCAATTTTTTTTTCAGCTTTTAAAAATGTAAACTGGAGTGTAGCCATCAGACATTGAAGGAATATTGCATTAAATTCCCACGTTCTATATATTCCCAAAAAGGTTTCCAAGTTTTAATTTCTTGAGGATTTCCGGCGTGAAATCGTGTGTCACAATCAGTTGTGTGCTAACTTGACATTGTAGTTTATCAATGCCAAAACTACAATCAACATATTTCTGTTTTATAACACTGAATTAATAATTACAGTAGCCTAACGAGACAAGGATAACGCCTTGATACAGATAACCCAAAGAACTATTTCACCAACGGTTTTACTCATATTGAATGTTTTAAAATGACCCAATGGGATTTGGAGTACTCTAGTTTTAAATATCTTTTCCTATTTAACATCTACTCGTTAGTACCCATTTGCCTATTTTTAGACATAATTAATTATGTTAACCTTCTACCGAGTGCTACTCATCTTTAGAGTCACGTACTACGTTACCATCATTATCCTCCTGCTTTTTCACAATTTATTTGTGTCGGTGCATCATGTCTTCTTTCATACTTCTCTATTACCCGTCATCACAAAAGTTACATTCTTTCTAGCCGTATTATCTATTACACAATCCATCCCAGTACTACCTAACCACCAATGAATATACAACGCATCGTTTTTTAAACGTCTAGCAACTGTACGTAGACAGTCTTACAAAAGCTCCCTCCAATCCAAGAGCAGCCTATCAGCTGGTCCCAATCGATTCGCTGTTTCAATAATAAACGAATGTCGGTCGGGTGTCGAAACGCTCCGTAGTCCGTACAGCAGTTCCGGATACAAGCATACTATTGTTGCATTACAACCAGGGAGCGAACCACCACATTAAAGTAGTATTATTTTAATGATACTTCAGTGTGAGAAAGAGACGAAGCTATACAGGACGTCTAGCTCCATCTCTTTCCCACACTCAAGTAAGATTAAAATAATACTGCGTTAAGAGGTGGTGGTCTAGCTCCTGAGGTGATAGATGCAGTATCATTGAAAGATGTTCATTGCGGGGTGAGTAAGATAGAGAATTCTGACGCTAATGGAAATGGAGTTATGGTTTCTGGTCCATTTGATGATGTAATTCGAATTTTGTGATTCTATGGTGAAACGCTGTTGATATTAGTGTTATAAAAAGAATGAATACACTCATATTGATTTGGTGATATCGTTTTTAATTTAGTGACGTATTTATTGCACACGACGCAACGTCCAAAATTGTAATCATACCATAATATAAAATTTCAAATTTTTAAAATACGTCGCTCTTTCTCTAGGCAACCAATAGAAGTATCTAGTAACTGATAAAAAAAAAGTAAATAATAGGTAATCTATGGATTGTTACTGCTGCAAAGATGCCATATTGTCTGATAATATTATTGTCAATATAGTTGCCTTTGTAACATTGTGTGGTATTGGGTACATAGATTGCTTCAGGCTTAATTTTAACACCTCCAATGTGGAACGCGAAAGTTATTTATTTATCGGATACAGCCAATCTCTATTTCATTATTGGAGATCCTATCCTCTTACTTGTGATATAATAAACATTTGTTCTTAAACCTTATAACAATAGACTCTGCAAGATAAATTATTCCTGTGTTTCTATAGCAATATCCGTCTACAGACGCAAAATTACGAGTATATCAGACTCAAAGAGAGCTAAACATTTTTTATATAATATTAGACAGTTACACAGCGTCATTATGACCAAGGGCTGGTTACAATTTTTATTTATTGAACTATGTAGAAGACGGGAAATAGGGTCTCATACTTGACACAGCAGATTTTCTTTGTTGAGCAATAGATGACGAAGGCAGCTGATAGACCTCTAAAGTAATTAAGAAAACCACATTTCCAAATAACAATGACTAAGCACACGTAGACCATGCCACCGATATAATAACTTACTCACATGTTACAACACCTACTCAAATTCCAATCACACTTCGACCAGTAGACGCCAAATCAAAAACTTGTTAAATGTTTCAAAGTTATATTGGTCCGAAGAAAAGTGAGCGCTTCGGTCAAGGCCGTCGGCCAAGTGATCTCGATTCGGTACCCAGTTGTAGACGAGATGGTCTTAATGTTGCTAAATTGTGGCTTAGCAATGATTAGAATGGGTTGCTAAGGTGAATTTTTTGGTCCTTTTGTACGCACGGTGCTGTGTCTGTAGCAAGTCGTTTAAAAAATAACTATGTGAATTTGAAAGAGCTAGGGAATCCTTTGAAGTATATCGAGGTGATAATTTTTACCTACGAGTGAAACCCTGGTTACTCAAAGATATCCAATAATAATGTTTGGTTGATATGTAGATCTGTCCTGTCTACATGGGACACGGATCCTTGTTGTTTCGTTACTTCTTTCTGGTCATTTGACATTGTTTATGGATTTATTGGCACCAGCAAATCCTGTCCGACTACTATCAGTGTATCAAAAGGAAAATTGTGGCAACGTCTTGACAAGCCTTATTACCGCTTAAATATGTCAAGTGGTTCCGGTATTCAGCTGATGCACATATTTTTCTTTTTGTCCTGTGAGACTGGTAAAAAACAGAAAAAATACGCGTTCAGAATTTCTTTGGGAGCACGCTAAAGAATGAAGGAAATCCGCGTGTTAAGGTCACTTGTCGAACCATTCGCGTTCGTTCGCACGTTATCGAAGGCTGTCTACTATCAATCGTGTTTCTTTTTTGTAGCAGTGATAACGTACGCAATTTAAAGATATACTTTTGAGCTTATTGCTGATAGTACCACGGATCATTTAAATCTATTGAAATTAAATGTTTTCAAATTGGTTAGCATCTTAATCTGAATGATATAACATCACAAATAACAATATAGTATACAAATATTTACGACCTTTGCATGACTAACTAATCTTTAACTACCTTCCTTGTTATTACAGATCCTAAGTATACAATCGTCATCAACAACAATGACAAATCTTACAATGAAATCAAACAATTGCTTTCCGACAAACATGTTAGCTGCAACAAACCAGCTATTGATTACGTCACTAACAAAGCAACAATCAATCACATCATCATAGATTTATTGCGTTCTAAAACTGATGATGACTACATACTCCGCTATTCCTAATATATTACCATATTGAGAAGCCATTAAAATTATGCGCAAATTACCTGCGTTCATTGAAAAACAATAGAGATAATAAAGCACATATTTTATAAACAGATACATGCTAAACGTGCGCACTTAGACGTTTCCTTATGATGACGTTGTGATGTATCATCAACATCATCATAAGTTGTGATGTATTTTGTCATGTGTTGTTGAGATGTATCATCAACATCATTGCCTAACCCTTTGGGGATTAGATGCCTGATGTTATGTTTATGTATAGTGACCTAAATGGTGGTGTTCTTCAGAAAGGTCAGGCGCAACCGACGTGCGTGTATGATCAGATGTATAAACGTGAACGAGGCAAAGGGATTATGTAAGGATCGTAGCGTTCTGTGGTTTCTGCCTACCCCCTGGGAAGCAGGCGTGAGTTTATGTATGTATATGTATCTATAGATGATGATACATCACAGCACCAGCACCAGGTACCTACCTAGTATTATATCCACCTAATGCATTGATACCTATAATACCTACTGAGCCTCATCTGACTCTGAAATAGGTATTGCAGATTGCTGAACCTTGTATGTTTCCAACTGTTGGGTATTTGCCAACTTTATCCTAACAATAGGTTATGAAGATGTTACTTAACAAGGTAAACGGTAACAGTTAGTCAAGCGAGCAAGTCACTTCGTAAAGATCAGGAGGCGGTCTATATTGTGAAAAATCTGGTCCTTAGTTCATCGTAGGACCAAATTTTTCTAAAGAGTAATTACAGCAATCAACGACACTAACAACTGCATCGTCTTAAAAATCATCATCTTAGTTTCTGAACAAACCAAGTTCTTTGCAGCCGGGACCAATGATGTCCATATAGTTTATTATCATATTCCTCATGGTTGACGAACTCGTTAAAAGCTCGTTCAAAGCTAACAAATAACATCGTAAATGTAAATTTTTCGCGCCTCCGTCGAGCGTGCATCGGCGTCGCAATGCAAAGGTCAGGGGAACTGGTTTCAAACTAACACAAGCAGGAATCCTCTAACGTTACCTACCTTATAGTGGCTATTGAACGATAGATTGACAAAGATGCCTTCGATTTTCTTAAGTTTTATGAGACTCCTTGAAGTAAACGTCTCTTATAATGAGTGTAGGTGCAGGACGTTGAAAAGATTGAAACAATAGTACTACTACTGTAAGACCAACAAATGCTCGCTCAAGTGATTTAATATACTTACTTACCTAATGCATTTTTTGGAAATCCGTGACTACCTAACACATCGAAATTAATTGATTATCAGTAAAAAAGAATAAAAATTTGTATATATAAACAAGGTGTAAGGGACAGATTTCCGCAAACTAACAGGGTGCATTCAACTCCTTATTTTCAATCATATTCCAAGAAATATTCTCAGGAAATTTATCATTTTTTTAATCGTATTTTCAGTTACTATTCCTTTATTTCAATGTAAAGTTGCATTACCTGTACGCAGCACTCCATTTATGTAAACAAAACAGCTAAAATCAAAAATCAGCAATGGATGTTGAAATACTAGGCGGCTTAAGGCTCACTGCGCTGCCGTTCGCTACGCGCGTTTTGCCACGGTAACGATACATTGCGTGTGAGGTATTAAAAAATCAGGTTTACAGGGTTCCCATAACGTTCCTGAAATAATTTCATGTACCGGTCATCTTATTATGATATACTGAATTCACCCCATCAGTCTGCGGAGGGCTGTCCCTTACTGGGATATATATATATATATATATATATACTTATACTTACGGGGATATATATTTAAATACTAATTAAAAAATAAAAGAAGTCTTAAGGGTCCCCGAAACGATCAATTGCAGTTGTAAATTTTGACATGATTGAATTTGATATATATTGATGCGCAAATTGATCATCTACCAAATGCAATTGAAGCGATTGACAATATTACTACAATAGAAATTGATGGCAATTGATCTGTTGCAATTGATCGTTTCGAGGACCTCTTACAAAAACACAAAATTGCTGTCAATGATCTAGACTAGCCAAATTACCTATTCTTCAGCGAAGCGATTCTGTTTTTTATACAATAGCAAATTGACAGACGTGATCAAAATAATCAAGGTCTTCGTTATATTAGAACCTAGAACTTAACTTTTGTACAGCCTTGAACCCCACATTTTTATTTATAATACCAATCTGTGATTATTCTAAGATATTAAGATCTAATATAAGGCGAATTTAACAAGCAATGAACGAGAATTGATTACCATACTTGTCTGGCCTCCCTCTGTCGTGGGACTTCCAACATCTGAAATCAGTTTCATCTATTTTTTTCCTTTGTCTTAAATCCGTTCTATCTCATTGGAAAAACGTTCTTTGGTACATAACATAGTTTTCAAGCCCAGTCATGATAGGTGTCTATTTGGAAAAAGTTCCTTTAGCACACATGTCAAGTTTTCAATCTCATCTTGATCTTTATAAGGCACACTATTAAAAGCAATCTTCTAAATCTTCCAGATGCTGTGCCCCACGCTGTTCCTTGTGTCGCTGGCTCTGGTCAGCTGCGACGTGTCACACCTCCTGGAGAGCACCACGACGCCAGACCCACCGCCGAAGCCCTACGTCTTCTCCTACACTGCTGGAAGGTACCCTGGACATGCAGACAGGACACACACTGAAGTCAGTGATGGCAGTGGTGTTGTTAAAGGTGATTTAGATTTTTTTTGTTGCTCTTCTCTGGCCTCGTAGACCTCTGGATCTCTAGAGAGCCTCTTACTGGGACAAATCACTATGACTGTGTGCAATTCTAGTTGTGACGTAGTCTACTGTTTGTCATTCTGTTCAGCCGGTTTGGTTTGATAATAATACCACCCTGCTGCCTGGTGATGTGCCATTGTAATAAAAATTGGCTCAGAATTTGACTATTGATCTAACAGATAAAATTATTGAATACATTAAAAATGTTTTAAAACTAATTTTCTAGTTGCTTGACCTTTGTCGATTAAAATGTCATAAACCAGTTCTAAAGGCGCTTGTAATAGGAGATGAGTAATTGCGTTTACATGGCTATTCAAAAACCTTAACAACTTCCCTGTCCAATGAGTCATATATGACTCACGAGAGAAGTTTTCGCCCTACGTCCATGAGTCACATATGAGTCATAAAATAACCAAAATAGGATAAATCTACATGTAATAATTTATGAAAATTATATTTTATGGTATATAAGAATGTTATATATAACTCATCAGAAGAAAAAACTGTGAAAAATGCGTTGTATGGGGACAGGGAAGTTGTTAATAAACGTGTAAAATGCCGAAGACGTGTAACAACATGTAAGATATTATTATGAGCAATAAGGAAAGAATTGTATTTTTTACCGAAGAAGTCAAGAACGGCTTGATTTGGTCATCGATGTGAAGATATCTCATCACAATTAGCAAACTAACCTGCACCGCAATCCAGTATTAGACACCAAATTACCTTAAAAGAGACGTAAGATGATTACAACTTACTATCAGCAGGAAGTTCAGCTCCTTGTTGAAGTTTCTATGCCTATTTGTATCGTTTTAAATAGTACTTATAATATGTGTGTTGTGTGTGTAAGTCTTTGGGTTAGGAAGTTCATTTAGCTTTATTTCCTCACCGTCCCAGGCTCTATTAAATTATATTTTATGAAGAACACCATTCTTTGTCAGTAAACAATATCTTCATCAGACATTACAACACTGGCTACATAATAAATTTGTTAAATTGCATGTCCCAAGAAATTAAGCAATTACACTTTCTAATGCTACGATATTAACAAGGAATTAGCGTAAATTTCCTTGCTCTACATAGATGTACGAGTCTGATACCTTGGAACGCCCACAAGGAAGAGAAATCTAAGCTAAATTCAGTTTTATGACCAGATTTTCTCGACGCATAATTCGGAACACGTATCTAAAGACTTAAATATAGATCTTTTAGAACCAATTAGGTGTATTTATGGCTATATTACTGATTCTAGGCTCGTTTTGGTTATAAAGTACGTGGTCGCTTAAGCATTGTAGTTTTTCTGAAGAATACTAATTACAGTATCTTTCAATGCGCTTGGTTATCACCTTCCTTGGCGATGAGAATGAGATTATCTATTATATAGTTCATTCGATAATTCTATGAATATCCGAAGTCAATTATTTATTACCCTTTCAGAAATACAATCATTTTGAGCAAACGCAAAGAGGCAAAATTTGTTCACAAGAGATTCTGCTCCTTCAAGTCGACTATTTGTGATTTTTAACTAGCGACCCGCCCCTGCTTCGCACGGTTTTTGGCGCTTGATAAAACATCGCACACAAAACCTTAATGAGTTATACACCTAAACCTTCCTCATGAATCACTCTATCCTTTGGTGAAAACTGTTAGAAAATCTGTTCGGTAGTTTTTGAGTTTATCGTGTTCAGACAGATAGATAGACGCGGCGGGGTGTGTTGTTTTATAATATGTACCTAGTAACTAAGAAAGAAAAGAAAAGAAAAAAAATAGGTTTATTTGTCACAGAAACACGTGCATACAAAAAGATAACAGTAATCAGAAAAAAAAAACAAAGAAAGATATACATTATAATCATGAGCACCAAACAGAAATAGTCGGTTAAAGGCTGATTTTTCAATCGTCAGATAACTGTTACCTGAGGAATAAATATGGCGGTTTGACACATTTTCTATACAAAAGCTGTCAAAACGCCAATTTTATTCCCCAGATAAGAGTTATCTGACGATTGAAAAATCGGCCCTTAGTGATATAAATTGCTAATAGTAATTATTCAACATTTAGGGTTGTATTTTCTTGTAAAAGTATTGAACAGAAAATGCGCATGATACTCTGACATTAGCGAGACTTGGCAGCAGCTACAAAATAGAACGGCCCTTCACTGCATTTGTTTCAAAGCTTCCCACCTTGAGCATTTACCTTGGCATCAAAGTACGAATAAAATTATTTAATTAATTTACTGATTACCGTCACGCCATCACATATGCCTCGAAGGGATAAGCTCAAACTCAAACTCAAAGCATTTATTTCAATTAAACCAATTACAGGCACTTTTGAATTGTTAAAGAGTCAGTCAGTTAGTCAGAAAATTGAAGCTAGTCGCCCATTCCAAAACGTAGATCTCTATGGAGAAGAATGGGCAAGAAACTCCATGGACACTCTTTTAAATCAAAATTGTTACAAAATCCTGGGTACATTGTTATTGTTCTTGTTGCTTCTATATGTGAGAACAATGTAAAAAATAGATAATTAAAACAATTTAAAATGTAAGATTAAAAATAAGCCCTGGCAGCTAAGAGATGACCAGTCTCCACTGACGGCGCCCGTTCACGAACATGACGCGTGGATCAGCACAGATTATGATGTAGGTATGTTTACCTACATCATAACATAAAACCGCTCCATGGTACTCACATTTACAAAATTGAAAAGATGCTTCTAATTTATACAAAACTATAGTTTGCAATGATTGTATTAAAAGATTAGTAAACACTAAATCGGAAGTTTGCACTCTTCATTGCGATATAAGTCGGATTGACAAGCGAGAGGATGACTTCGACCCGCACCCGTTGCATAATTGATGGAAACCTGCGCCTCTTCAAACAGTTGGCTCAAAAAGAAAGTTAAAGCATTACAAGGCAAAAGGAGAACCACAGAACATGTATAGGTACTATAACCACCTATGAGCCAAAAATACAAAATGGCGTTCCGAGTATTATATAGTTTTGCATGGTAATTTGTACACTTATCAATCACTCTTTTACATGGGTAAAAATAGTAATTTCACTACTTAGATTTATTCCATAAAATGACTATATGGCTGTTTTTCAGTATTGTCAAATTATTATGACCTATTAAGGGTCAGGAATTCTAGTAAAAAGATAAATGTAAAAGCGTTACTTGAGTATTCTATCTATTTAGCTATCTATCTTGATGAGCACTTTCCAAAACATCCAATTCTAAACGTTCCAGGTTCCTTCTCCTACGTGGACCCTCGTCACAAGGTCCGCACAGTGGACTACATCGCTGACCAGCAGGGCTTCCACCCGATCCTGAGCGACGTGCCTCCGGCGCACCCCGCGGACTCCGAGTCCGTGGCGCAGGCCAAGGACCGCCACTACCAGCTGTACGCCAAGATCGCTGAGGAACACGCCACGCATCCTCACCCTGAACGTGAGTTATTTTGGTATCTTGATACGAGATGGTGTAGCTTTTCTATGGCCATATGCACAAGTTATGCCAACAAGGAGTTAGTATCTGAGGACAGTATAACTAAAAGGATCAGAAAACGTACCTGTGGGTGCCAGTTTGTAGTGTCGCTTACAAATTGAGCGCTTTGATTTGATTATTTGAATACTGAAACCCGATATTCTGATTTTAAATCCCCTTAGAGATGTTTTATAATTGACAATAATAATCGAGGTTAATTTTA
This sequence comes from Fissipunctia ypsillon, assembly GCA_947568875.1. Classification (NCBI taxonomy): domain Eukaryota; kingdom Metazoa; phylum Arthropoda; class Insecta; order Lepidoptera; family Noctuidae; genus Fissipunctia; species Fissipunctia ypsillon. The sequence continues at coordinate 1,336,600 of OX387662.1, forward strand.
TAACCTCAATTTTCGTCGATGATTTTTCAATTACAATTAAATAATGTTAGTTATTTATGGATAAAGTGGTGATATATAAAGTTGAAACCTTTTATATCTTCGAATTGTTTCCTTTTAGCGAGAGATGGCGTAAGAATTTAACGTGAGCAGGTTTTATTTAAACTTTCATGAGATATTTATGGAACAGAGCATAAACAATGTATCGTTGGAGACAGAGTTACGCACAATCTCCACTTGCTCATTCAAACCAGTAATAGGTGTTTGATGATTTAGATTAAGGTATATTATTTGTATCTTTCTGGAGAATACGAAGTACTTACACTACTTACCTTATTGGCAGCTGTTGTCGTATCTACTTTTGCTAAACTAACAATCGGTATTGCATCAGTAGATAATTTGTTTCGCTCGCTGGCAATTTTAATAAAATAAATTCTGAACCCAGATTGACACGGTACAATTTAATTGTCTGTGGCATACCATAAGTTGAAGCAACAATAACAGTTACATGATAGTGATGTGAAACAGTGCTTAGAGTTGTACAGGTGCTTCAATTATATTATATTATATGCCACGGGCAAGGAACTTGCATCGTGTAAATGGAGTTTATAGCTTGTGTTCGGAGATACTGTTCGCTTGTCAATATCACTTTTCTTGATGCCCAAATACAAATGCAAACTCTAGATAAAATACACAAATGACAGTTTCAAAACTCTTGCGCACGACTTGTTAATAGTTTCCATCCCTCACAGTTTCAGCAATCAATGCGCCTCTAGAAACACAAGCGGTGGCCCAGGCTCGGGTGAAGCACGCCGAACTATTCCGAGTGATCGCTGAACAGCATGCTCGCATCGCAGCCGAAAGAGAACTGCTGCTGAGAGAGGAAGAGGAGAAGCAGCACCTCCAGGACCTCGGCCAGTAGACACTTGACTCCTCACAGACTTGTTGATCATCAAATATGGAATAGCAGATGGGTAGAGCTTTAATGACTAACTGTACTTAAATAAGGATCTTAACTTTAAATCAGAATCTTAGATAATTATCATGGACCTAAAAACGCCATTGATGTCACGGTTAACGTGGCCACCTACTAGGCTCAACGCATTTAATACGAATCCATCGATTCGAAAAGAAGGAGAATCGTGTTTTGCAACTGTAAACTTAATGTCATTTATCACAAAGTTCACACTTTACTGCAACCAAATATTTTATGGCCTTTTTGTGTTACAAATGGTTATTTAAAAATCTAATGAGAATACATGAAGATAAAGTGGACAGTTGAATAAGTGAAGATTAACGTAAATCATCTAAGATTCTGAATTAAAATCAAGGTCAGTACAAACGGCAAAGGAGATTGATGTGCAGGCAACTAAACGTCGTTGTCTGAAATAGTTGCTTGCATAATTGTCTCTTTTGTTGTTTGTAAGTAAACGATCAATTTGAATAAAGCAGTGCGGTCTTACACTGACAAACTGACAAAATAACATATCGTGATATGGTACGAGACATTTTGCACAGACAAACTGAGTTTGATTTGCTGAATCACTGGTACATAAGTGATGCTTACTATATTTTTTTCCAATGCATATAAAGTTTGAAACATGTGTCTGACTGATGTTTAAAGAATGTACATGGTCAAATAAAAATAGCCAGCGAAATTCCACTGAAGTGATGGTTATATGTAAACACGATAAAATAAAAATAAATCAACTGATTTTCTAAACTCGTACTTTAAGTAACTAAAACTGCGGTCGTTGACCCAAAAAAGTCATTTTTTTTTTGTTTTTGTTTTGTCATGTTTAGACATCTATACTGGTCACGTCTGAAGTTTCACTAGCGAATTTAATTTTACCTGGTATGTCTTTAGTAAAGATGATGAAGATGAAAATCCGCATTTATTGTGATGTGTACAAGGCTTTAAATGTACCATAGACGAGGTGCTAGAAATGGCTTTCACCCTTATTTGGAAAACTGATGATTACTGTTTTTGGTTTCCTGCTATCCATATTTGGCAATTAAAACGACTGCAGTAATACTACCTAAAATTAATACAAAATTGTTACATATTTTTAACTATTTATGTAAGTAAATTTTTCTAACTACTTTTACACTTTTTACAACGACTTGTTTTTAATGATTTTGATACAAACTTTTTTTTAAATACTTCGATAATGTGACCGTCTTAACCAAGTTACAGTAAGTAGGTAATTACAATTACTAATTATTCATCGGGATGTTACCATTTTTTTGTAAGATTTAAAGTAGGTATCAGAAGTTTTTCTTATCATCCATGTTTTCTTAAAAACAAGAACTAATGAACTGTATAGTTACCTTTAACTGTGAATAATATGTAAGATTGTATATAAAATATTAAATATAAGTATTTTAACAATACTCTCTCGAATGGCCATATTAAAACCAATTTGATATTATTTCTAGTACTTTTATGTATTAAGAAGAAATTTTGTATTTTTTGTAATGTTTTTTAATATGAAAACATCTCATTATTAAAAAAAAAATAGTAATTTTATCAGCGTTTTTTTTTTACCACTGAAGATTTGCCACTATTAATTTTTGACATGTATTTAATCCAACCTCAAGTAATTCCCATTTTGCGCTCTTAGAAATATTATTGTACACTAATAATTATAATATTATAATTGCGCTTCTTTTTTAAACCTCAAATCATTCCTATTTTGGGATCCTAATACTACTAAATAACCAAGTAGTAACTATGACCAACTCTGCACTGTCAGAAGCGCCAAAAGTTAAGAGGTTCATTAATTTAAAAAAACCGGCCAAGTGCGCGTCGGACTCTAACACGAAGGGTTCCGTACCACCGTACAATTTTTAACAATACATATTATAAAAAAAATACTTCAATTAAAACAACACGTTTCTTGTATGGAGACCCCCTTTAATTTTTTACTTTATTTTATGTTTATTGTCTGTTGTTATAGCGGCAATAGAAATACACAAACTGCGAAAATTTAAACTATCTATCTATTACGGTTTATGAGATACAGCCCGCTGACAAACAGACGGACGGAACGTGCCGACCACGGGCCCAAAAAGAACGGAACCCAAAAAGTGTCCATCATTGGAAGGTCAACAAGCTTTTAGAGGATCACTTAAATATTTCCTTTAATTTATTTACTGTTTTGCCAGACAGATGTAATTTTGGTCATGTATACCTTCTTAGGTAGTTAGGTAGGTACTCATTTTGTTATTTCCAGTTACTTATTAAATACACATAAAGCATTCATTCATTGTACAAAAAAAATGTGTCAGAGCTGTGTTTGGAGCAGAATATTCAGAGCATTGTAAGCCATTATTTACAGGGCTAAACATTCTTCCACTTCCTTGCCTTTACATTTTTGAAATTTGTATGTTTGTAAAAAGATATTCACGCATGTTCCCATTGTATGAACACATTTCTAAAAGAGTTAAAAGCAGAGGCCCAAATAAATTACTTGCGCCTAGCCAGAGACTACAGTTATATAGCCGGAATTCCAATTGTATGGCAATTAAAATCTTTAACAATTTACCCCCATGCATTAGAGTGTTGCCCATTAATAAATTTAAGAAAACAATGTTTGCCTGGCTTTAAGATAACTGTTTCTATTCAGTTAACGAATTTTTAAATTATAAATATTGACATTACATTTTATCAATACTTTGTGTGTGTACATTGACTTTTTTTTAGCATTTGACATTATAAAATTAGTAAATTTGACATTTCACTTATTAATAATTTAAAAAAATTATAAAACTTGACATTGTATAAAAAATTACTTATTTTCATTTCAAACAAATTTATAACTATATTAATGGGGATATTAATTGTACTTTAATTTTAATATTTCTGCACCGGCAACGGTAGTAAATGTGAAGCTATTTATTAAATTAAGATCTTAATGTACCATATACTCACAAATAATTGAAAAATTAAATTAATTAATAAAACACACAACATCAAGTAATTAGGACTGTGGGCTGGTTTTTCCAACGCTATATTCCGCTATATTATTTTATCCGTCAAAAAACATTAACCATAAGTAGTCACTTTTTGCATGGGAAAAACTGTCAAAAATTCTAAACTATTCCTCGGATAACAATATCTGGCGTTGGGAAAATCAGTCCTAAGTAGGATAACGATAGTTTAGTTACAATATTTTTGGTCTCTCCAGCCGGATGAATGAAGCCGTAAACGATCAAAAATAATATTCAAATAAATAAAAAAGGAATTAAAAATAAAACAAAAAGTATAACTGATGCAAGTGTTTATTTGTAAGTAATGTTAGCCGAAGTCGAGGTATTTGCCGCGTTGTTGTTTACCTGGTCGAGTCTGAAAAGAAAAAGTTAAAAATTATAGCACTTGTATCATGATAAAAACAGGACTTGTTATAAATTATCCTAGATCGTTTCAGTATTTGTGTTACCGGTGTAACATTTGTCTTCTATACAAATAAATAAAATAGAAGTCATTGAAATTCTTTCATATCACTCTCGTCAGTATGTTCTATGCTTAAAAAAATATTATGCACGCATTACAAATGAATACTATCAGTGTAGTGACAAGACGACTATTTTTGCCTGTATACCAAACAGCTTGTTTGACTGTACCTCTTCGAAATACTACTTACTATCAATCAATAATCAACCCTTGAATCATTTGTGTAAACACTCACACGTAACAATATATTACCCAATCAAAGTAGGGAACCCAACGAAACTTGTCTTATTGCCGCTTTGTGAGATGGTCCCGTAGTGAAAGTTGTTCGCATGAAATTATCTTCACACCCGAGGAGGATGCTAGCATAGTCAGTCTGTAATGTTTATTTTTTTAATGTTCCAACTGCTGGGTCACAGGCCTCTTTGTGAGAGGGGTATCCAATATCCACCACCCGGACACAGTGCGGGTTGGTGGATGTCACAAGTCTTCGAATGTTTGGTTCTAGAGCTGAGATCTCTTAAGCATGCTGACTTCACTTACGACGAACTGTATATTAAAAAAACCGGCCAAGTGCGTGTCGGACCGCGCATAACGTTCCGTAGTTGGTGGGATGACTTTATCCCAAGAACAAACTTGACGTTGTCGTTGAAAAATATGTTCTCCCATACATTCCTACTGCAAATGTAAGTTGGCCGACTATTACTCATTAACTTGTAAAGCTTACTTAGCTGTGATAGTTTTCCTTATAACTTCGTTATCAGGATGGCTCGTTTATAGTGGTCCAAAAACTTTGTTTTGGATCTAGGACATCCCAATGATTCATCTAAACGCAACATATGTTCCGAGAAAATCTGTAGTTTAGTGGTTGCAACGGTACCGTTTATGCATTGAAAATCGAGGCAAACATTTTAGAAACTTATTGTAATTGCATTTATCTTTATTTTGATTTGTTATTATTTAATAAATTATCTTTCTTTAACAAACTCCAGTGTTTTTCTTTTAATTGCGTTTAGATGAATCATTGTCATAGACACAAAAAAAAAATTGGACTACTATTACTGGCGTGAATTTATTCACTTGTTCAAAAACAATCTTTTAGCTGGCGGTGTGGGGGGGGAGGCAGTTTAATAACAATAGGCACTTTAAAGCTTAATATTTCTCAAATAGATCCCTGAATCGAAAAATGGTTTTCACACACCCGCAATATTTTTGAACGACCTATCCAACGATACCGCACTCCATGGAATAGGCAAGAGTCATCTCCAGTTTACATGTAGGGGAGATAATATTTTTTCCAAGATTTTATTTTACCAATTTGTCGGCGTGATTATTATGTATACCCGTGCCAAATTACAGCTTTCTAGTACTAAGAGTATCTAAGCCGCGGTCAGACAGACAGACGGACAAGGAGAAACTATAAGGGTTCCTTGGAACCCTAAAAACGCTTGTCGCATTCGCTTATTATATGAAACCTATTATATGCGATCAAGCGTTTCATACGAATATGAGCATTAACTTTATAAAAATAAGGTTCATATTCGCATGTAACTATACGTAAGTCTGGTATAATGTAGTGGTATTCACTGCTCGGTGGCTGTCCGGGTGGGGGTTTGCCGTCTGGCGGCGGTCCGGGTGGGGGGTTACCGTCGAAGCCAGCCGCCTTCGGAAGAGTGCTCATGCCGCTCTGCAAAAGTAAAATATCAATAAGTAATACACATAACATAACATCACGCCTTGTTTCCCCGAAGGGTTAGGCAGAGGTATACCTATAGTACACCCATATTTCGACAGTTATGTTCAAGTCCCATGTAATAGGGGGCGAGCCTATTGCCATCTACCGGGCACAAATCCAGACTCCGGGCTGCTACTGAGAAATTCTAGATAGAAAAACCCAATAACACTGCCCGACTTGGGAATCGAACCCAGGACGTCATGCTCAGCAGTAGCGCTTGCGACCACTAGACCAACGAGGCAGTCGGTTGGAGGCGGCAGAGGCAGGCGGGGAATAAGCAATAACAATAAATTATACAGGTTGAAATTGAAAACGTGTAACAAATTGAAATAGAAAGCTGGAAGTAGGACGTGGACGGTGTCCTCGCGAGCCCTCTCAGCTCGAGCTGTGACACAAACCGAAATTTACTTCCCACAATCTCGAGCTACATTTTCAAAAGTTTTAGTTCCTAAGCTAAAAATATAGGTATCAATATCTAAAGTCTACTTACCACCGCAGCGAAGGCAATAGCCATGATGGCCAAGAGTACTCCAAAAAACTTCATGTTTCAGCTACTGATCACGAACTGAAAAACTACTATGTACGCCCAGTTTATATACCAGAGGAATATTAGGAAATTGACCACTTGTGACAATTGTGCATCCGGTGAGCGAAAAATAACAATTATTGTACATAATAAAGTGTTATTCTGTGATTTGTACGCGACGAAGCGACAAAATTATGGAGTTTTGTGGAACGTTTTGATATCAAACATTGGATCTTTTTACGTTACGGTCACTTACGTGGTGCGTTCTCACAACCTTAGATTTGCAGAGCCAACCTCGAACCCTCCCAATCCAATGCCATGTTTGACTGCTAAGTTCTTTGAAGTTATAGCGTGATGATAATCATTTCAAATGTTAAATCTGTAACTATCTGCAATACTGTTACATTTTTAGCCATCCCGCGGTTAACTGTAGGTGAATACAGAAATAAATCAGTATTGCTCCTCCTCCATAGTTTATAACATCACATAACATAACATCCCACCTTGTTACCCCGAAGGGCTAGGCAGAGGTGTACCTATAGTACACCCACATTTCGCCAGTTATGTTTAAGTCCCATGTAATAGGGGTGAGCCTATTGCCATCTACCGGGCACAAATCCAGACTCCTGACTGCTACTAAGAAATTCCAGATAGAAAAACGCAATAACATTTTGCCCGACCTGGGAATCGAACCCGGGACCTCAAGCTCAGCAGTAGCGCTTGCGACCACTAGACCAACGAGGCAGTCACTCTCCTCCATAGTACATGGCTAATAATCTATAGTCAGACTGGCCAGACCTGTAGGGAACATTCATGCTTCATTTGAATAGAATATATCCATTATCCCGTAGTATTTGCGTGATGTTTCCACATTTAGACAAACAGACAAAATTTTTATATTCGTCATCAATATTGTTCCTAGTCCGCATAGCAATTACTTTTTTCAAAAACATTCAAGGCAGGTACAGTTTTGACTTCGCTACGATTTTATTACATGATTTTATAACTTTAATTTCGGAATTCGGTATCTTTGATTTAGTGTTTTCGTTTTTGCCACCGACTTCCGAAATTAAAGTTATTTTTCTCTTAGTATTGTTTTTCGTGGTAGTCGGTTGTTTTTTTTTTTTGTATAAATAAGTTTTTATTTTCTACATTTTAGTGGTGCTACCTATCCCACCCAAATTCGTATACCACTACTTGCTACGTAAATAAAAGTGACAGGAAGTTATTATAACATCACCAACATACACTAAATGGAAAAAAATACGTAGCGAAGCTAACTCAAAAAACACTCATCAGAATTTGACAAAATTTATATGCAACCACCTCAGGAGTATACCTTTTCAAATAAAAACTTATCTCTTATCTTACTTAATATATGTCGCGCTAAGTCGTGTCAGAAGTTTGGAAGGCGTTGTTTTAACAGGTTTGGACGCCGTTGATAAAAAAAAATATTAAATCAACCACACGACGACATATCTTTGACGAAATCTGTCTTCTGACAATCAAGGTCATACATAACATAGGGCTCAAGTAGTACAATTTGAAGCATATTACCATTAAAATCATTTATAGCCAAAGTGCATCTCATGACAATTCCAATAAGCCCAAACACGGCTAGGATACAATGTTTTATTACGGAGTTCCGGTGCCTACCCTCCGGCTTCATCATCAGATCAGATCGATGGTACCATTTTCGCTTAACTATCTTAATTAAGATACCTTATCGCCACCCGTGAAATACTTATCATTGAGGTATCAGTATGTTTTTAAATTTTCCAACGAATAAAGCGAATAGATCCAAGCTAGAGAAAAACTTAGAGGAAAACTTAATGCAGTTGCTTGTGAGGTGATGTAGAGGTGCCCGCAAGCCAGCACTCGTACGATAAGGGGTGACGGTGGAAACAGGTCTCGTGAATAAGATTTCTTCTTATCTTCTGCTTTTAAAGCGTAGTATGTTAGAGCGTTTTTTAAATGGTCTTCTCCATCTATAAGTGTCGCATTCTTATTTTCTTCGTCTGTTTCATCTTTCAATAATCTCTTTTATTTATCGCGATCATCACACATGTCTACATCTGACAGTTAGAAAGAGATTAAACGTATTCACAGAAAATCTATAGAGCCATTCTTTAGATTGGTCTTCGTCACTTTTTCCTGACCACCGTTTTTTCTTTACATGAGAGCTAGATTCTATTCCGGTAAGTTAAGCCGCTTACTCTTTTCTCTACTGTATTGACTTTCATAACTAGGATATGATTAAATATGCTCTGTAACCGATTGAACAATGGCATCATCATTGGTTGGTTTTGTCCCGGTGTTTCCACTCACATCTGCCGTGTAAATACCTTTTGTTAGTCGACTTTCATTCATCCTCTCAATATGACCAAACCATCTAAGCATACTCTTTTCAATTTTTGTCACTACATGTTCTTTTAAACCGCACTGTTGCCTTATCACATCATTCCTCAGTTTATCATTTATACATCATCATATCATTTACACCACACATACTGAAGCATTTATTCTACTTTCATGCTTCTTTTGCCACACCCAACATTCACTTCCATACACAAGCGTAGGCATCAGCACACCATTGTGCACAGCCAGTCAGGCCTTTTTGGACATTAACTGGTTGGTCACAACCGCATGTATAGCACCATTCACTTTATTTCCCGTATTTACTCTCCTTTCCACATCCTCATCTATCTTTCCATCCCTTATAAACAGACTCCCCAAATATACAAACTCATTTACTTGCTCCACACTTTTATCATTTATTTTCACATCACACATCGATACGACCTCTTCTCTTTCAAACACCATGACCTTCGTCTTATTCACATTTATATTCATCCCTTTCATCTTATATGCTTCATCCATGACAGTCACCATGTCTTGTAACTGTTTTGCTGACGATGCAAGTAGAACTTGATCATCTGCGTAGAGAAGGCATTTGACAAGCAAATCATTCATCCTCAATCCGCACTCACCCTCTTTCAAATTTACAATTTCTAATTTCAGAACCAGTCCGTGCATGCACCATTTATCCTAACACAATCACTGGAATCCTTGTATAAAGATTTCAGTGCCCGTACCAAGCGCCAGTCCACACCGTACACCGACAGTGTCGACCACAGTTCCTCCCTCCACACACTGTCATAGGCCTTCTCCAAGTCAACGAAAGCACAGTAGACTTTCTTGTGCTTTGCCAGATGTTTTTGGCTTTGCACCTTAGGGAGAAGATCTGATCCATACAGCCCATTCCCTCCCTAAATCCTGCCTGCACATCCCATATTTTCTCCTCTGTCACTCTTATCACTCTATTTATTAAAACCTTTGCATACAGTTTGCCAACAAAACTCAAAAGACTAATGCCGCGGTAGTTTTTACACTCCTGCTGAGAGCATTTTCCCTTATATAGTAGTACGATTACAGCCTTGCACCAATCATCCGGCACACGGCCATATCTCCAACACATATTAAAGATCCGGCACAACAGACTCTTTTTTATTGCTGACTGAAATCTTCACGTAGTTTTCGCTAATTGAAAGGGTATTCAGAAATATCACTCTGCTTACACTTTGATATAGTTATTCACTTTCGGGATGTAGTTATTTCCTTTTGTCAGCTTCAAAAGAACTGTTTACCCTTATCCTCACTTTAACCGTCTTTGTTACTCTGTCTGCAACATACTGCCTACTTTGCTCCCAACAATTTTTTACAATCAGACCAAAAAAATACAATATTAAAGAAAGTGATCTGAGTGTTAATGATGGTTGTAAATATTTGGCTCAAGTGTAACGAAGAGTTCAGACAAATCTGACCTCGCTAAACTTTTCAAAGCATTAGCATACAAGCCGGTTTTACGAGACCAAGTTTCGACTTATTTTTCTCTTCGTGATTTTCAATAGGTAGGTTTATTTACTTATTTACATAAAGGCTTACCAACTAAACACGTACAGAGCATTAACCTAACGTCTTTGTCTTTGTTTCTTAGCAATCTCGCCTTTTTTGCAATATTTTCCTGCCAATTAATATTGTTTTTTTTTGACGATTCTGTTTTTAGCGGGGTTGAGATGGTCTAATACCACCAACAACATAATTAATAGCCTGACTCGGTTCTTAATTTGTTGTTTCATTAAACGGCTCAATCATGGCTCGATCAATACTTTCATATTCATATCAATCGGCGGCGCGCGGCGTGTGAGTCGATGCCGATGGGACGTAAGGTTGCTATTTTAAATATAGTATTTATATAAACATTTTAGATTTAGGTATTGTGTTTATTTTGATTCTTTTCAATTTCACTAAATGCTGCACCGGCTGACGTCATCACGTCAACGACGGCTGTCGCTGAAAACCGGCGCTGGGGCTCTGTCTCGCATAGGGTGCGACCCTATGCGAGACAGAGCCCCAGCGCTACAACGCTTTCAGCACTTGCATAAGCAGGTATCTCCTCCGAGGAAAAATCGTCATCCGCCGCATGTCACGGGAACTACAATTATAATGAGCATTACCTAACTTGTTACGGGCGGGTTATTTAAAAAAAAATCTATTGGAGACTTATTATGTTTTTGTTGTTTGTTATACTTATATGTAGGTACACCACCTACGTATGAAAAAACAGCTGCGAGGATCGAACAAAACTACATTCTCAAATATTTTCATTCTCGGCATTTTATGAAATAATAAGACATTTTAAGAATCTGACATTTCTGGTTAACAGACATTTTATAACCGTTGGACATTTTGGGTAATTGGACATTCTGAACTTAAACGGTTCAAGGCCTTGAATATATGAATTGGCCCTTTAAGTTGATTATAAGTTGTAGGTCATATTTTGATCGTCGCGTCGTCGCGTCGGGGGACGGCTAATGACAAAAAATAGAAAATAAACAGCAGTCATCTTTCTACAATAGAAAATAAACAGCAGTCATCTTTCTACAATAGAAAATAAACAGCGTCATCTTTCTACAATAGAAAATAAACAGCGTCATCTTTCTACAATAGAAAATAAACAGCGTCATCTTTCTACAATAGAAAATAAACAGCGTCATCTTTCTACAATAGAAAATAAACAGCGTCATCTTTCTACAATAGAAAATAAACAGCGTCATCTTTCTACAATAGCATAGGTACATTCGTTATTGCTAGGTATAAGCTTCGTCTGTTTGCCGCTTTCATTAGCCGTCCCCTACACGACGACGCGACGATCAAGATATGATCTACAACTTTATTAAACTTAAAGGGCCAATTTTTATTATTTTATACTTTTTAGAGGTTTTTGTTTGTGTCGGGGTTTTAAAATTTATATTTTAACTTTTATTTCCTGCTATTTAAACTTATATTACTAGTAGACACGCTACTAGCGATACGTGGTTCGCTTAAATCTGCGCAGCTGTACGTAATTCTCCCACAGTTCAAGCTAGTTACTAATTTATCCTCATTTCTCTTTGCTACTTCATCATCAGACCCTGATCACCATCTATCTATAACCTATTTATTGAGACCACTCCAATGAGCCCAAATACCTGTGCTGTAAGTTGGTGGGGGAGTTGGGTAACCTGCAAATTCCAGGTGATGCTGCAGCATCAGTTCAAGGTTTTTTTAAATCATAGCTAAGAACACTCGATCAAGTCACCTTTCAAACAAAACAACCAAACAACAAAAACGATTCAGCCGTTTGGGAGCTACGATGGCGTAGACAGACACACAGATACACAGATACACACGTTCAACTTATAACACCGCTCCGTTTCGGTCGGGGGTTAATAAATATAAAAGACGGAAGTGAGTGATGAACTATTTATTTATGAGTAATGTTAGCCGAAGTCGCCGAAGTGTTAGCCGCGTTGTTGTTTAGCCGGTCGCGTCTGAAAATAAATAGAAAAAAATGTCAGCCATAGTAATTTATTTGTGTTCGTATTGGTAAGGAATTGTTACAAGATTCAGCACAGTTAGCAGTGTCTACATCTCTTTATCTACTTTCCTATCGCAGGTATGCTGGAAGAGATTTCTTTAGAAACGAGCATCACCTTTGTACTTATTTTTCTTCATGCCTGTATAAACAGGCATGAAGAAAAAAATCAGCTGTTCCCTAAATTTTGACGAGTTATGCGATCATGAATGTAGGGAGCAGCTGATTTTTTTTGCGATTTCAGGTTTGGTCCCATATTAGTTATTCGTAATTATGATCACAATGACCCCTTAAGAGGTTGTGCTTTAATTATGTTACACTTTGTATACTAGCGCAGGATATACTAAATCTATGGCTTACAAGGATATATAGGGTGACTGGTAATTAGTGACCGATACTTAAACACATGCTTGTACTCATGATAACAAACAACTTTAATTATGGGACCAAACCTGAAATCGCGAAAAAAATCTGCTGGTCCCTACATTTTGACGAGTTATGCGAACATAAATGTAGGGAACAGCTGATTTTTTGAAAATACAGATGGCAGTATTAGCTCTGATTTTGACCATGATTGTGTCAAAAGACATCCTTGTACAGCTATATTATTCAAACAGAAACAAATCAATCAAGGATATAAAAAGTAATAGTCGGCCAACTTACATTTGCACTTGGAATATAGTTGTTTTTCAACTACGATGTTAAGTTTGTTCTTGGGGTAAATTCATCCCAACTACGGAACCCTTCATTGTGCGTGGTCCAACACGCACTTGGCAAGTTTTTTTTTTGTTTTTTCGGACTCCTAGCGACTACAATCCAATTCCTGTCGTTACCATGAGTGGCGGGCCAGGGGACGCGCACGCGCGCCGCTCCATCACTTTACAGTTCTCACAGAACGTATAGGTAATCATTTGTTCGGAAAACTGCCTCGTTGTCTAGTGGTTCCCAGGTCGAGCAAAGTGATATTGGGTATTCCATCAAAAATTTCTCAGTAGCAGCGCAGAATCTGAATTTGTGCCCAGTTGATGACAGTAGTCTCGCCCCAGCCCCATGAACCTTAAATGTAACAGCTGGCGAAATGTGGGTGTACTAAAGGTACAGCTCTTCCCTAACCCTTCGGGAAAATGTGGGTGTACTGTAGGTACAGCTCTTCCCTAACCCTTCGGGAAAAAGTAGGTGTACTGTAGGTACAGCTCTTCCCTAACCCTTCGGGAAAATGTGGGTGTACTGTAGGTACAGCTCATCCCTAACCCTTCGGGAAAATGTAGGTGTACTGTAGGTACAGCTCTTCCCTAACCCTTCGGGAAAATGTGGGTGTACTGTAGGTACAGCTCTTCCCTAACCCTTCGGGAAAATGTGGGTGTACTGTAGGTACAGCTCTTCCCTAACCCTTCGGGAAAATGTGGGTGTACTGTAGGTACAGCACTTCCCTAACCCTTCGGGAAAATGTAGGTGTACTGTAGGTACAGCTCTTCCCTAACCCTTCGGGGAAATGTGGGTGTACTGTAGGTACAGCTCTTCCCTAACCCTTCGGGGAAATGTGGGTGTACTGTAAGTACAGCTCTTCCCTAACCCTTCGGGAAAATGTAGGTGTACTGTAGGTACAGCTCTTCCCTAACCCTTCGGGAAAATGTGGGTGTACTGTAGGTACAGCTCTTCCCTAACCCTTCGGGAAAATGTGGGTGTACTGTAGGTACAGCTCTTCCCTAACCCTTCGGGAAAATGTGGGTGTACTGTAGGTACAGCACTTCCCTAACCCTTCGGGGAAATGTGGGTGTACTGTAAGTACAGCTCTTCCCTAACCCTTCGGGAAAAAGTAGGTGTACTGTAGGTACAGCACTTCCCTAACCCTTCGGGGAAATGTGGGTGTACTGTAAGTACAGCTCTTCCCTAACCCTTCGGGAAAAAGTAGGTGTACTGTAGGTACAGCTCTTCCCTAACCCTTCGGGAAAATGTGGGTGTACTGTAGGTACAGCTCTTCCCTAACCCTTCGGGAAAATGTGGGTGTACTGTAGGTACAGCTCTTCCCTAACCCTTCGGGGAAATGTGGGTGTACTGTAGGTACAGCTCTTCCCTAACCCTTCGGGGAAATGTGGGTGTACTGTAAGTACAGCTCTTCCCTAACCCTTCGGAAAAATGTAGGTGTACTGTAGGTACAGCACTTCCCTAACCCTTCGGGGAAATGTGGGTGTACTGTAAGTACAGCTCTTCCCTAACCCTTCGGGAAAATGTAGGTGTACTGTAGGTACAGCACTTCCCTAACCCTTCGGGGAAATGTGGGTGTACTGTAAGTACAGCTCTTCCCTAACCCTTCGGGGAAATGTGGGTGTACTGTAGGTACAGCTCTTCCCTAACCCTTCGGGGAAAACAGCCGTGATGTTGTTCTGCATATGATCCTCTGAAGCCAGATACATTCTCGTGCTTAATGCCAACTGTAAAGGATGTAAGCACTTACTGGTTGGTGGTGGAGGAGGTGGCCCTCCGGGGCCGCCACCGTTGCAGCCAGCCTTGGGAACGACGCTCATCCCGCTCTGGAACACATTACCATCATTTGTTAGTTAGTACAGTCAAGTCTTTTATATCTTCGCCAGTATTCAAATTATTTCATTTATTAAGCCAGGACACATAATACCTTTTGAAGCTAAAGCACTGAGCAGACTATTTCATAAAAAAAAAATTATATTTAATTTGTTAACATCTACCTGAACCCTTTTTTGGCCTGGCCATTTGATGAAATATTTGTTTTAATTGATTGTGAGATTTGGTGAGTGTCACATTTTTAATTCGGTCTGACATGTAAAGCAGATTCTATAGTGCAATGACAAAATAGCCTAAGTGACGAACTTATTTTGGCTGTCAAACTCAAACTCAAAGCATTTATTTCAAATAAACCAATTACAGGCACTTTTGAATTGTCAAAGAGTCGGTCAGTTAGTCAGAAAGTTGAAGCTGGTTGCCCATTCCAAAGCGTAGATCTCTATGGAGAAAAACGGGCAAGAAACTCCACGGATACTCTTTTGAATCAAAATATTGGTTATTAAATATCATTAATGTTGAAATTAAGTATGTGAGAACAATGTAGAAAGACGTGCACGTTAAAATCGTCCGCAACAAAAAGATAAGAGTCAAAAACGCTTCAAAAATTAAAATAAGCCGTGGCAGCTAAGAGATGACCAGTCCCTACTGACGGCGCCCGTTCACGAACATGACGCATGGATCAGCACCATTCAGCTCAACCATTTTGAAGGGAACTTAATGATCCAACACACATGCCACCACCAGCGAGACATTGCTGTGACTGTACAACTCTCACCTGTACTAGAGACCCGCCTTTAATTGTCCACCGTTAAATTAAAATTGATCATAGATGGAGTTTAATCTTACTAAGGGGTATCGTGTTACCCAGTAACTGGGTTGTGGAGGTCAGATAGGCATCAGGCTCTATGTAAAGTGTGGTAAAAGTGGTTTTCAGCTGAATCTAGTCAGATTGGAAGCTGACTCTAACATAGTTGTGACAAGGCTAGGCAGATGATGAGACGTTTAATTGGTGAATCTTTGTTCTACCAAAGAGAGACGATCCGCCTGTACTTTTCACAGATTCTACATGGATTTACAACCATATTATTTCATTTCGAAAACCCATTTTCTGAGCATTGCTAATGTTAAAAAGATAGGTAAACCAACTTTCGCAAAATTGGGAATGATTTCTTGAAATTTCATAAATTCTACTTTCGGACAAATATTTGACCAAATGCATTTCAAAAGATTTCCTCTCCTGATATTTTTAAATTCTACCACGATAACTAAAATAATTCAAGTTGCTCTTACCACCGCAGCGAAGGCAATAGCCATGATGGCCAAGAGTACTCCAAAAAACTTCATGTTCAGCTACTGATCACGAACTGAAAAACTACTATGTACGCCCAGTTTATATACCAGAGGAAAACTAGGAAATTGACTACTTGTGACAATTGTGCATCCGGTGAGCGAAATAATAACAATTATTATAAATGTAACCTTCCAATAAGTGTTACTCTGTGATTTGTACGCGACGATGCGACAAAATCATAGAGCTTAGCTAATTATTTAGATAGTGTTCAAAATGTAAAGTGTGTAGGTCGATCAAGGTCGATGATAGACACAGAATATGTCAAAGCGATGTCAATCCTGAACGAAAAGGTTCTTGAAATTTTTATCTTTATAACAAAACATCCATTCAAACTTTAAGGCCATTTGTACACAGCACGGTTTCTTTACGATACGGCGTATAAACCGCGCCGTAGAAAAAACATGTGAGCTTGTTAAAGGCACGGCAAACAACCGGACGAAGCAACAGCTAGGCCGTTGCTTCGTCCGGGCTTCTTCGTACGGCTCAGTTGTGATTTTGCTGTGCCCACTTGCAGACGTGCGTCATGAATCTATAGAAAATGGTTGTTATACATTTTTTTACTGCACAAAGTGCATTTGTAAGAAAAAGTGCTATTCGCAGTCGATCTTTAAGTTCTTCTTTCAGATAAGTTGAAATTTAAACAATATTTAGATTTAGTTAATCTTTCCATCGAACGCACTATTGAGTTGTCTGGTGTTGAGCTCGAGCGACACGTTATAATTTGCGTGACTCGACTCTGGGGATTTTATTCGTTTCGAATCGGTAATGGAGGATACACTCTAATAGGTTAAAATCTAGTAAAAAAAGTATAATTTTACGTGGACATTTTAATATTAATATAATATTTTAGCGGTTACTCTATTAAGTATTAGACTTCTCAATCTGTTTAGGTCACTAGGATCACGGCATCTTCATCGACTTGTCTTGATAATATAATTAGTGATTGTGATGCCAAAAATAAATAAGTGTTAGGTGACTTATCGTCTGACCATTGTGGTTCCCTATGCCATTCAAAATTCAAAATAATTGATTTCACATAACCCTACATGGGCACTTATGAAACGTCAGAAGCTAGGTGCACGGTTCCAATGGTCGTTTCCTATGGAGAAGAACCGGCAAGAAACTCCACGGTTACTCTTTTAAAAATAATTTGCTTTTACAGTGTTTTCAAATTACAGTGTTATTAATAAATATGGGAGGACAGTGTAGGCCTGTCAATAAGTACCAGTTACTTATTCAAAATAGAAAAAGGTCTACAAATCTAGTCTATTAAGCCTACAAAGTTAATATATTTGGCAAAGGGTATATTTGGTAATAGGAACTTTTTTTTAAAATAAGCGAGGTGTCATGAGGGAATGAGAATATATCCGATAAGTTAGCCATCATAAAGGAAGGTCATTAATATAAACTAGAAATAGGAAAGGCCAAGAATTGAACCTTGAGGCACGCCCATCTTAACTAGAGATCCTAAGGAATTCGCCCCGTTAACGTTTACTTTTTGCTGCCTGTTTGATAGTTAGGAAATAACAAGATCAACAGTTAGTCCACGAATTCCGTAGTGGTGTAATTTTCAAATCAGTGTATTGTGGTCAACGCAGTCAAACGCTTTAGAGAGGTCACAAAAAAATTTCAATTGCATCCTGGGACTTCTCCATGATTATAAAGTGTGACCGACGAGTTTTACTCCTGCGTCAGTCGTCGACCTACCTTTCGTGAAACCAAACTGGTGACTATGTAAAATCCCATTTGAATTCAAATGTGATAACTTCTGATCTAGCATGATTTTTTCACATGTTTTACTCAATGCTTGCAGCACAGATATAGGTCTATAGTTAGAGGGATCACTCTTACTACCCGATTTGAAAATTGGTATTACTTTATTTCATTAAATCAGGAAACGTACCGCTGTTTAAACATTGATTAAATATGCCTTTTACAACAGGGGTAATTTTGTCAATGATATCTCCAATAACCTTAATAGAAATCCCCCCTAAGTCTTCAGTGTTTTTTATGTTAAAACTTTTGAACGCTTTCTAAATTGTGGCAATAGAAATGGGCTTGAATTCCAAAACCTGGAATGTCCTTACTGAAGTTTTCTTTGAGAAGGGATTCAGCTATCCGATTTCGCTGTTTTGTGTTTCCAGTTTCTTTGTTAATTACCTGCCACGCCGCTTTTGTTTTATTATTAGAAATACTGATTTCGTTACTTATTAATTTTGAATTAGGTTGAGCGCAGACTCTTTTGAATATTTTAGAATAGTTTCTGATATAATTATGAAGGGCTTGATCAGAAGTCAATGATTTCTCGTGGTACAAATTATAAAAAATATCTCTGCTTTTTCTAATACCAGCAATGCCCCATTCATTAAATGTAGGTTTGGAATACCAAATCAATAGACTGTTACTCTTTTTACAGGACGCGCTTTATTGAATTCTTGGTATACTGTAGAAAATAATGTACTGTAGTTTATCTTGGGGTCTTTTCCAACAAAAGTAGCTGTTGAAAGATTGCTAAGAACATTATTATTAAACATTTTCAATTTAATTTTAGTGAAAGGTCTTTGAATGGTTTTATCTAAGTGTAAATTTTTATGTAAGTCAACTGATACAAGTTGACCACTATGGTCAGACATGACGCCACTAATTAAGGACGAGTCTTTTATTTAACAATTAGTAAATAGATTGTCTATGCATGAAGCTGAGGTTGCCGTTATTCTAGTCGCTTCATTAAATTTACATTTTAAATTGAATGATTTAAACAATGATATAAGTTTACATTTATCCGGTGAATTAACTAATAGATTAGAATTTAGGTCACCAAAGACAAAAACTAATTTACTATCTTTAAAAAGTTTACCTATTTCTTCCATAATTATTAAAAATGATGACAAGTTTGAGACTGTTGGTCTATAAACACACAAGAAAGTATGGCCTTCAACCTCTTCAACCTCTGCACATGCTATCTCACATAAGCGATCAACAGAGCAAGCAGTGATATCCTTCCTTTCCTTTGTCTGAAACAGCAATTACATAATAAAAAGGTACCAACCCCTATTGAGTTGTACGTACTGGCAACTGAAAAATTATTCACATTAAACAACAGCATGTCCGGTCTTAACCAGGTTTCATAAAAACTTACGATATTCATATGATGTTTATCTATTAACAATTTCACGTCTAGGATTTTGCCAGAGAAGCGATTTATATTTTGGTGATATAGTAAAACATTCTTATTATGCTTCTCCTTTGTCGAGTCTAAAAGTTTATAGAGGCATGAGGAACAGGGTATAAAGTTCACTCATCCTCCATAGAAAAGGGAGGATCCTCCGACCAGACGGGTGTTGTGTCTGGTGGACTACTGCCCTTTTCTATGGAGGATGAGTGAACTTTACACCCTGTTCTTCATGCCTCTATACTGGTGACCCCGAAAATGAATGTCAGCGCAGCCTTCGTGCAACTACTACAGCGTGACGTCATCACCATCGCTTTCTCAAGCTTTCGAGCGGCGAGTCACACAGCCAGCCAGCACCCACGGCTTCAACGGGTATCCTGACCACCAGCATGCAGCGACCGCGCATACCTGGTCATCACCCTCAGCCTCATCAGCTACCTTGGCACAGCACACTGCACTCTCGGCCGGTCAACAAGCAGAGCCCTTCAAACCTCTCCTGATCGACATCAGTAGCCAGCCTCAACCCGGCGCTGTACCACATCCGACTCACTGGAGCATAACGCAGCGCCACCCCGACTCACTGGTTGCATCTCTGCAGACAGTTCCGACTCACCGTGAGCTATGCGGCACCCGATTCCGACTCAATGGAACCTCAACTGGCCCTGGCAAGTATCGCAAGATACACGACTCTGCCCACTATCGACCTCCTGTCGCCGGAGGGGAGTGATGTGGATATCTACATCGCCACATTGGAACGCATCACACTGACGTCACACAAAAATCCTGCATCAATTTCCATGAAGAATTTTGTTCTACCGGTGTCGGTCCGCGCCAGTCAGCACGAGCCTTTAAACAACACGATTGTTATGCTGTATGACATGTATGTAGGTGTTTTGATTGTTTACAAAGATACTTTGTTTTTAGATTTACTTTGATTGTCTGCACGCGTAGCAAGGCTACTGCTACCTGTACTTGACGAAGACAAAATGACATTTCGTTTCTTAATTTTCTTTAAATCTTTCTACAATTCTGTCATTTTATACTTCATTTCTTCAGTTTCTACGATGCTCATGCTACACGTGTTGGATTCATTATTATTCTACTGCAATTATTATGAAAAATAATTATCATCATAAACAATTCCGTCAAGTAATACAGCAATCTAAACAACGCTTTTTTTTAATACAGTAGTAGAGTAACAAGAATGGTGGTCATGAGATAATAATTAATCAATCTTCGTAGACAATGCATATGCGACTAGTCTAATATTTCTCGAGTCTGCTTGATTTTGGACACGAACCGCAGTAGCCAATAAATAGAGATATCTGAACTGATTGTTGGCTCAGGTTGTCTGCTGAGGATCCAATCTGGCCAATTGGGAAATCATCGGCTCATCCGGTACACAGTGAGTGTGGGCCCCTTAACACGTGTTGTACTGCAGCAACTCACTTAGGACCGTTAGCCTCTTCCTCAACCTTGTTGACTATGTTATAGCTTATTCTTTTAACGACGTCATGAGCTATTTTTGATACAAAATCAATCTCCGTAATTAAATAAAAACGGTCAAGATCTAGTCGCAATCTCATTACAGTAACAATCAATGTAGGAATTTTAGAGGTATTTTTGACAGATGAGACAAAGGTTAGACAGCAAATGTTCTTTAAAATAATGGAATGACCCATTAGGAACATTGAGGAATACGGAAGCGTAATAAAACAAAACATGGGATTAAACGATTCCGCAACCGGAGAACCTAAGACCGATTCGCCATTGGATTGTTCATCGACAGGATGATTCATTTATTTCCGTTTCCCCAGCAGAGTCTTTCTTCACCTACGGACATTTCACCGACAGAACCTTTCATTTATGTCACTTTCGACGACAGGCCTTTCCAGCTGCAGAATGTTTCACCAACACGACGATAAACCTATAACTCTTTTAACTACAGACTTTTCCATCCACGGAGAATTCGCCGTCAATATTAAGACAAGCGATATTACAAAAAATACACATATCTACAGCTTACTGTATCTTAACTAACGGCCGAACCCAATAACCTATCTATCACCAATTTTGGCATACTGGAGATAGAAAAACCTATCTAAACCTGTCGTCGAAAGTGACGTAGATGAAAGGTTCTGTCGGCAAAATGTCCGTAGGTGAAAGGCTCTGCTGGGGAAACGGAAATAAATGAAGCATCCTGTCGATGAACAATCCAATGGCGAATCGGTCTTAGGAGAACGGTTGCGGAGTCGGATGAAGCTGTTTATTTGTGAATAACTTGTAATAATATGATATCAGTATATTTTGCTATTGTTCGTTATGTTTCAAGGCTTGCCAGTGTTCTGTAATGTTGAGGTTCATCCGCTGCTTGTGGCATCTGTAACAAAAAACGACAATATTATGAAGCGGTTAAATCTAGGATCAGTGCCTTCTTTCTTTAAAACAGTATCTACTGGATACATGGCCAAAGCTGCATGAATTGACAAACTGTAATGTAAATACTGTGAGAAATATAGCCTTTCCATTTCGCTTTATCCAATCATCATCCTTCTACCCTGGACCCATGTTTTCCTTTGTTAGGGTTCCGTACCTCAAAACTAAGAAAACGGAACCCATATAGGATCACTCGCGTGTCTCTCTGTCTGTCCGTCTGTCACAGCTAATTTTCTTTCTCCGAATCTGAAGGAGCGATTAAGTTGAAAACTGGTACATATATCAATTTCTGTGATCCAAATACGGACGTGTTACGTAAATAAATAAATGTTTTAAATATATGGCGGTCACTATTGGTGGGCAAATAAGAAAATTTAAAACAAAAGTTTTGCAAACTATACCGTGTGACATATCAAATGAAAGGGCTTATTGTGGGGGTCTCGAATAATTTTTTTTTTAAATTTTAAAGCAAATGTTTCTAAAGTTATTTAAGAAAATAGACGAAAATTTACCATACCCGTTATTTCCGAAACTTCTGAGCCTAAAATTTAAAAAAAAAATACAGAAAATAGTTCTATACTTCTGGATTACAGGAAAATCTATAAGAAGTCTATGGTCTTGAGGCATCGTTCACACCAAACGTATTGTCCGCCGCCGACTGTCAGTAAGCTCACTGTCAGCCCCAGTGTGAACGTGGACTCAGTCTGCAGTATGCGTTCTCACCAAGCCGACAATACGCTATAGCGTACAATGCGCTACTTGTGTGAACAAAAGAGTAGGCTTGTGTTACGTTGCCCCCCAATCTTCATACATAATAGATGCTATGTCTTCCCAAGCGCGTCTTCGCAAGTTTCTGTCGCTATATTCTTCTGAATTCGCATTCCAAATACATTCTCTACAATGTACTTCTGCAATAAATCGCGGCGGCGCTGCAATCTAAGTGTCGATCTACGTTAACTCGCGGGTGCGGTCACGACATATCTAACACATTGCATACTATGCAAGTGTTCACGTTCTAAACGCAGGTGCGGTATCTTCCTCTCTCTCTCTCTCTCCATCCACCCACATTACAATCATCACTCTTTAGGCTGCGGCCGCACTGCTAAGGCGACTGCGACATGTCGGCGACTGGTGAACAAATGGTCGCTTCTGCAGTAGGCGTATGTAACTCTTTACGGAGTCGACTCACTGATCCGGATCATTGAAGTGATTCAAAAGATTGTTTCAGTAACACCGTTTCAAACGCATCATTTGGATCTGAAAACTTTGCTCTGTGCTCTTTCTGCGCGACGACGCGTCGCTTGCGAGGCGACTGAGCAGTGGGCGAGAGAGGGAGACAGAGACACACTGAGTTACTTTAACTACTGACTCGCGAGTCACGAGTGAGCGGGTGGCTTAATACAATCTATACAAGGCCAGTATCCATGCACGTAAAAATGACCACTAAGGCGCTTACATATCAAATACTATAAGGTCGTTTTTTGTACAAAATGTTTGCACTAACAAGTAACATTCTGTATTTTATACCCTATGAGCCGATGATACAAATGATCCAAATGAAACATATCAGTGTTTCGGATCATTTCAGTGAGCCAGATGCAAATGTTCCAATCCCAAAAATTATACACTTTGTCCACGCCTGTTCTGCAGTGCGGCTCGGACATAATTATGTTTATATGAATTTGTTTTCACGAAATCGCCGAACCGTCGCAGTCGCCTTAGTAGTGCGACCGCGGCCTTACGGTTTGCACCACAAGTCACGTGCAAGTGGGCCTCAAAGAGTGCTGAGTGTACTCATTAAATAAGTTTACGGCTAAAGGAATTTAAATCATCGTTCTATTTCTGGTAATTTTTTGAAAATGATAGAGTCACAGAGTTTTTATGTTTAGCGGTAAACGCATTTAGTGATAGTGGTCTAAACAGGACCTGGTCACATACGTATCATCCCTCCTCGTATACTCGTACAATAGTATATATCTATCGAAAGTATACTCACTAGTAGCAGCAGGAGCTGCGGTGGTGGCCGCAGTTGATGGTGGTGGTCGAGGTGGTCTACCACCCCCGCCCCCATGGCACCCAGCAGACTGTTCAGCTGTGGACATGCCACTCTGGAAATATTTTACATAGATGATAACAATGTCAACCAGGGGGTATCGTGATACCCAGTAACTGAGTTGTGAAGATCAGATAGGTAGTCCCTCCAAGTAAAATACTGGTATTCAGCTGCATCTGGTTAGACTGGAAGCCGACTCCAACATAGTTAGCTAAAGGCCAGGCAGAGAATGAAGAGATGATAACAATGACAATTCAGTGGACACGGATATATTCCTCTCAGCTCTTAATGATGATTTGAAAGCCTATAACCGATTATAATAATTCTTATAGAATCCGTCATGTGCGCTACCAACCTTGCTGACAAATCTTTAACTAATTCTATTTCTAACGCCGCGCCGTCATACATAGAATAGCTTTATTTTATTTTAATAAATAAGCTTTAAACTGTCATTATATGAGACACAATTTATTTGACAGCTGAGGGGGAACAAGCAACAGCTCCATTCTGCAATATTACAAAGTCACTTTGACAAAGTGTTCAAATAAATGTTTAAAGCTAAGTCGGCTTAAAAATCTTTCTTATTTCAAATCTGACCCGAAAATATAAAGATTTGCAAGAATTTGCTGTGATCATTT
The DNA here is from genome assembly GCA_947568875.1 of Fissipunctia ypsillon. Taxonomy (NCBI): domain Eukaryota; kingdom Metazoa; phylum Arthropoda; class Insecta; order Lepidoptera; family Noctuidae; genus Fissipunctia; species Fissipunctia ypsillon. The sequence goes on from OX387662.1 coordinate 1,361,416, forward strand.
CGAAATGGTGGTTCATTTTCTGAAGTGATGAAATCATCATCCTCTGGCCTGCCCCTTATTCTAATGATTGATCGTCTAAATATGATAAAAAATAAGTTACTTTTCATGAATTTGATGACACTTCTTTACAAATTGTTTCAGAAAGTAACTTACCAATAGAGCCAACGCCACCGTCACTATAAACACAAATATGCCGATGAAGTTCATCTTGAAACCTTCGCGGTGCGCCAAGGACTGACCACTGCCACAGTCAACACATTTTATATGTAACAATAGGGAAAGAATATACGAGTAGGCATACAAATTACAAAGGCGATAATGTGTTCTTCCGGTGGACTATATACACATAATCACAATAATTGTAGTTATGTTTAGCGGGAATTTCAATAATAACGATGATGTTAGTGCGACGTCTCTATAGAAGATGGCTGCGACGTTGCGGCAGATCATAAAAGAAATGTAACAGAATAGTAGTTTATGAAACTGTTGCATAATGAGGTATTAAAACACGGGTGTGTGTTTAAAAACCGAACCGTAGGCGAGGTTTTTAATACTAACACACGAGTGCCACATATCTAGTTATGTGCAGTTTAATACACTATTTTATCTACTCTCATATATTGGGATTGAACCTATTAGATAATAGTTATTTTTGCTACAGGTGCGGAAAGTAGGTGATTTCGGGCGAATGGCATTTTTATTCACGAGCGAGCGAAGCGAGCGTGTGTATAAGTCGACATGAGTCGGAAATCATCTTACGCACGTGTATATGTAACGTTTTACTAAGCATTGTGCGAGAAAATAAAAAAAATATTAAGATTTACACAGATCGACTCCGAACTAAGCAAGAAATTAGTAAAATGGCGGGCTTATACATGTGCGCTCAGCATATCTACTACTGCAATGTGCAAATAGCTGCCACGTTGTATCGCAAAAAGGCACGAACAAAATATACGTTCAGCCAAACATATTTAATGAATATTTAAAATTAATTTATTGACCAAAATCTAAATCTAGAGTAACTAATAATGCGTTTAATGAAGTATTAGTTTTATTGTACCTTTTATAAGAAAGTCTAGCTACGCCCAGCGACTTCTTTCGCATGGAAGTCGTAAGATACACAAAATACTAAAATAACAGCCACATTTTAATAAAATTCCTTCGTCTCCCGACCCGTCGCGTTGCATCGCCCCCGCGCTATTACCACAGATTAGCAGATAAATCACTCCATACACTTACGCACGCTAACTACCTACCAGCTGCTGGGTCGCACGCGACCCATTTCTCAGTGGGGTTGCCGACAGCCGCGACGCGCATATATTTCGGTCGAGCTTACGTACTTAGTTTCAAATTCTTATGATAAAGCTGGTTCTGGTGTATTACGTGCAATTGATGGATGTGGATCCAGCAATAGAAGAGATAAAATTTATATTTTTTTAGTTTACCTGCTGATACAGTTTTGTTATCGTTTTTTAAATAGGCATATTGTTTAAACTTGCATGTTTCGTGTTTTGTATTTTATTGGTGCGTCTAAGATAAGATATAAAGGTCAATGGCCACCATTTGTCAACTGCCATTTGAAAATTACATTTAGCAAAAATCTGCTTTGTGCAAATTAATTTTCAATCATATTTACTATCGTTATTATCTTATGTTATTTTCATATGATTATTGTTTATTTAAAAGCCTGCATGACGTCACAATATGGCTCCTGCGCAGGTTTGTTCATAGTGTTGAAGCGTAGTAGTTACCTATTACGCTAATTGTGTAAATCCTTAGTTCCCAAAGTGGTACAGGTGGACCGGTGGTCAACGCAGCCAACGCAAGTTTCCAGTTAGATCTAATCTACACATTTTTTGTCGAGTTTTGGGAATATGGTAGAAATGTAGCTGCAGGGGGTTCACCGGAACCAGCAAAATTTTGAAAGTGGTCTATGAGAAAAAAGTCTGGGAACCTCTAGTGTAAATGAACGAACAAATCAACCGAGTTTCAGTTTCCTCCATCTCGTATTTCATTCGTATTCGTGGCCATGCGGAGTGGGGTCACTGATTATAAAATAGTTAGGTACTACACGTTGCGTACGATGTGTGTCTTACCTTTCTTACAATTGAAGTCTCGGGGTGTGGTCACAGAATACTGAATATTTACGTAGCATAAAAATATTCCTCGGTTTTTCATAAGTATTTTTAAAATGCTAAAGCATTAAAAAGCATTTTATTTTATTTAATTTTGTTCCATACAGTGTACTACAAATACCTACTGACATCTTTATCGAAAAAGGTAGCCCTGGCAATTCACAATAACCACGCGGCGGCAATACATTTTCGTTTGCAGCGTCTAGGGACTCGAAGGTGCTATTATAGCAGTAGGTATTGAAAATTTTGTATGGAGTGATTTGTCTGGTAATCTGTGCTATTACTTCGTTTTCTTTCTGACTTTTTTTCTTTTTGCTCGGCTCCTAAGGGTTGTAGCTTGATGTTAAATAGCCTATAACTATCCTCGAAAATTGGGCTACCAAATTCAAAAAGAATTTTTCAAATCGGATTTATTACACACGGCGACAGATCGTTGACCAAATCTGTCTTCTGACAATCAAAGCCACACATAACATACGACTCAAGTAGCGCAATTTGAAGCATATTACCATTAAAATAATTTATAGCCAGAGTACATCTCATGACAATTCCAATAAGCCCAAACACGGTTAGGACACATTATTTTATTACGGAGTTCCGGTGCCTACCTTCCGGCTTCATCATAAGATCAGTTGAATGCTACCATTTTCATCAGAACTATTTATTTAAATATACTTCGTCTTAATCGCTTAACCATCTTAATCGAGATATCGCCACCCGTGAAATACGTATCATTGAGGAATTCCCGTGGACATATGTGGTCTTCTGCGTCAGTTCCACTTCACCAAATGATACTTTCTGAATGCAAATGCTTGACTTGTTGATGAAAATACGTAATTAATATTATTTAAATGCCTATAATACTTGAGGAGTTCCCTAAATTCCTCATGGATCCTATCATCAGAACTGGATTTTGATAAAAATGGGACCAATCTGGAAGTATGTCCTTTCAATACAAAAAAAGAATTTTCCAAATCGGTTTAAAAAAAATACATACAACCATATTGAGAACTTCCTCCTTTTTTTTGAAGTCGGTTAAAAATAAAGACTAAAATGTTACTTCAAGAAGTCAAGATACGAACTATGACTACATTTTAAATCTCTTAAAAAGAGGTGCCTATACAAAATTTTTAATATTATTTGGGATTTTTAAAATCAACCCCTATTTTACCCCCTTAGGGGATGATTTTTGAAAAACGCTGAACTACATAATTCTTTATTTCCTACCAAAAGCATAAATTTTAATTTTCATATCCCTAACTTAAAAAATGCAGGATTTCCCATACAAACTTTCATCCCCTATATAACCCCTTGTAGGGTTATTTTTGAGACAAAAAGTAGCCTATGTCCTTCCCCAGGATGCCATCTATCTCCTTGCCAAATTTTATCGAAATCCGTTTAGTGGTTTAGGCGTGAAAAGGTAACATACAGACAGACAGACAGAGTTACTTTCGAAATAATATTAGTATAGTATGGAAGTATGGATAGAACATAAAAGAATGTTATTTTTTTGACAAAAATAAATAATTTGATTAAATAATTAATTAACCATATTTTATTTATGTACACAGTAGGTATAATAAAAAGGTATGAAGTCTCTTTCATGAGATTAAAAAAGCGCAAAGCTCTGACTAGTAAATAATTTGCTGTGGCACATTTCCGCACTAGTGCGGTAATATAAAGTAATAAACACGCGTGTTTAATACACTGCATTATGTACCTAAAAGCGGTTCAATAAGAGCCACTTTACGAGCAAGTGTATTGAAAATAATAATTAATAGATCGTCCCTAGTTTTTCCCGCTAAATTATTTCATATCTCAGGAACATATTTAAAACATGAGACAATCTGACCAGCTTTTTAATATAATAACAATGCCTTGAAGACCATATCAGTTATAGGTACAGTTTAAATTCAAACAACAACATTTTAAATAAAATATTTATTCCTACAGCCATCCCTAAATCAACTTAATCTAATTCTAATTTCTTGAAGCTGCCTTGAAGCCCGAATTCCTTCTCTGCTGGGGAGGGCTTGCCTCCGGGTCGGAGGGACTCGTTTACTCGGCGCTTGTTCTCTTCTCGAATGAAGACAGTGTTCGCTTGCAAGCGTTTGATTAACTCGTCTGGAAACAAAGAGAATGTGAGATCAGATGAAGAAGTTTGTAAATGGCGACTACACTAGTGATACCCTGTGTACACCTCGACTACACTAGTGATACCCTGTGTACACCTCGACTGTACTAGTGATACCCTGTGTACAGCTGACTGTACTAGTGATACCCTGTGTACACCTGACTGTACTAGTGATACCCTGTGTACACCTGACTGTACTAGTGATACCCTGTGTACACCTCGACTGTACTAGTGATACCCTGTGTACACCTGACTGTACTAGTGATACCCTGTGTACACCTGACTGTACTAGTGATACCCTGTGTACACCTCGACTGCACTAGTGATACCCTGTGTACACCTCGACTACACTAGTGATACCCTGTGTACACCTGACTGCACTAGTGATACCCTGTGTACACCTCGACTGCACTAGTGATACCCTGTGTACACCTGACTGCACTAGTGATACCCTGTGTACACCTCGACTGCACTAGTGATACCCTGTGTACACCTGACTGCACTAGTGATACCCTGTGTACACCTCACTGCACTAGTGATACCCTGTGTACACCTGACTGCACTAGTGATACCCTGTGTACACCTCGACTACACTAGTGATACCCTGTGTACACCTGACTGTACTGTGTACACCTCGACTACACTAGTGATACCCTGTGTACACCTCGACTGCACTAGTGATACCCTGTGTACACCTGACTGTACTAGTGATACTCTGTGTACACCTCGACTACACTAGTGATACCCTGTGTACACCTGACTGTACTAGTGATACCCTGTGTACACCTGACTGCACTAGTGATACCCTGTGTACACCTCGACTACACTAGTGATACCCTGTGTACACCTCGACTACACTAGTGATACCCTGTGTACACCTGACTGCACTAGTGATACCCTGTGTACACCTCGACTACACTAGTGATACCCTGTGTACAGCTGACTGCACTAGTGATACCCTGTGTACACCTCGACTACACTAGTGATACCCTGTATACACCTGACTGCACTAGTGATACCCTGTGTACACCTCGACTACACTAGTGATACCCTGTATACACCTCGACTACACTAGTGATACCCTGTGTACATCTCGACTGTACTAGTGATACCCTGTGAACACCTCGACTACACTAGTGATACCCTGTGTACACCTGACTGTACTAGTGATACCCTGTGTACACCTCGACTGTACTAGTGATACCCTGTGTACACCTTGCCTACACTAGTGATACCCTGTGTACACCTGACTGTACTAGTGATACCCTGTGTACACCTGACTGTACTAGTGATACCCTGTGTACACCTGACTGCACTAGTGATACCCTGTGTACACCTCGACTGCACTAGTGATACCCTGTGTACACCTGACTGCACTAGTGATACCCTGTGTACACCTCACTGCACTAGTGATACCCTGTGTACACCTCACTGCACTAGTGATACCCTGTGTACACCTCGACTACACTAGTGATACCCTGTGTACACCTCGACTACACTAGTGATACCCTGTGTACACCTGACTGTACTGTGTACACCTCGACTACACTAGTGATACCCTGTGTACACCTCGACTGCACTAGTGATACCCTGTGTACATCTCGACTGCACTAGTGATACCCTGTGTACACCTCGACTACACTAGTGATACCCTGTGTACATCTCGACTGCACTAGTGATACCCTGTGTACACCTCGACTACACTAGTGATACCCTGTGTACACCTCGACTGCACTAGTGATACCCTGTGTACACCTCGACTGCACTAGTGATACCCTGTGTACACCTCGACTGCACTAGTGATACCCTGTGTACACCTGACTGCACTAGTGATACCCTGTGTACACCTGACTGTACTAGTGATACCCTGTGTACACCTCGACTGCACTAGTGATACCCTGTGTACACCTCGACTACACTAGTGATACCCTGTGTACACCTGACTGTACTGTGTACACCTCGACTACACTAGTGATACCCTGTGTACACCTCGACTGCACTAGTGATACCCTGTGTACATCTCGACTGCACTAGTGATACCCTGTGTACACCTCGACTACACTAGTGATACCCTATGTACACCTCGACTACACTAGTGATACCCTGTGTACACCTCGACTACACTAGTGATACCCTGTGTACACCTCGACTACACTAGTGATACCCTGTGTACACCTCGACTACACTAGTGATACCCTGTGTACACCTGACTGCACTAGTGATACCCTGTGTACACCTCGACTGCACTAGTGATACCCTGTGTACATCTCGACTGCACTAGTGATACCCTGTGTACACCTCGACTACACTAGTGATACCCTGTGTACACCTCGACTACACTAGTGATACCCTGTGTACACCTGACTGCACTAGTGATACCCTGTGTACACCTGACTGTACTAGTGATACCCTGTGTACACCTGCCTGCACTAGTGATACCCTGTGTACACCTCGACTGCACTAGTGATACCCTGTGTACACCTCGACTGCACTAGTGATACCCTGTGTACACCTGACTGCACTAGTGATACCCTGTGTACACCTCGACTGCACTAGTGATACCCTGTGTACACCTGACTGCACTAGTGATACCCTGTGTACACCTCGACTGCACTAGTGATACCCTGTGTACACCTGACTGCACTAGTGATACCCTGTGTACACCTCACTGCACTAGTGATACCCTGTGTACACCTGACTGCACTAGTGATACCCTGTGTACACCTCGACTACACTAGTGATACCCTGTGTACACCTGACTGTACTGTGTACACCTCGACTACACTAGTGATACCCTGTGTACACCTCGACTGCACTAGTGATACCCTGTGTACACCTGACTGTACTAGTGATACTCTGTGTACACCTCGACTACACTAGTGATACCCTGTGTACACCTGACTGTACTAGTGATACCCTGTGTACACCTGACTGCACTAGTGATACCCTGTGTACACCTCGACTACACTAGTGATACCCTGTGTACACCTCGACTACACTAGTGATACCCTGTGTACACCTGACTGCACTAGTGATACCCTGTGTACACCTCGACTACACTAGTGATACCCTGTGTACAGCTGACTGCACTAGTGATACCCTGTGTACACCTCGACTACACTAGTGATACCCTGTATACACCTGACTGCACTAGTGATACCCTGTGTACACCTCGACTACACTAGTGATACCCTGTATACACCTCGACTACACTAGTGATACCCTGTGTACATCTCGACTGTACTAGTGATACCCTGTGAACACCTCGACTACACTAGTGATACCCTGTGTACACCTGACTGTACTAGTGATACCCTGTGTACACCTCGACTGTACTAGTGATACCCTGTGTACACCTTGCCTACACTAGTGATACCCTGTGTACACCTGACTGTACTAGTGATACCCTGTGTACACCTGACTGTACTAGTGATACCCTGTGTACACCTGACTGCACTAGTGATACCCTGTGTACACCTCGACTGCACTAGTGATACCCTGTGTACACCTGACTGCACTAGTGATACCCTGTGTACACCTCACTGCACTAGTGATACCCTGTGTACACCTCACTGCACTAGTGATACCCTGTGTACACCTGACTGCACTAGTGATACCCTGTGTACACCTCGACTACACTAGTGATACCCTGTGTACACCTGACTGTACTGTGTACACCTCGACTACACTAGTGATACCCTGTGTACACCTCGACTGCACTAGTGATACCCTGTGTACATCTCGACTGCACTAGTGATACCCTGTGTACACCTCGACTACACTAGTGATACCCTGTGTACACCTCGACTACACTAGTGATACCCTGTGTACACCTCGACTACACTAGTGATACCCTGTGTACACCTGACTGCACTAGTGATACCCTGTGTACACCTCGACTGCACTAGTGATACCCTGTGTACATCTCGACTGCACTAGTGATACCCTGTGTACACCTCGACTACACTAGTGATACCCTGTGTACACCTCGACTGCACTAGTGATACCCTGTGTACACCTGACTGCACTAGTGATACCCTGTGTACACCTGCCTGCACTAGTGATACCCTGTGTACACCTCGACTGCACTAGTGATACCCTGTGTACACCTCGACTGCACTAGTGATACCCTGTGTACACCTCGACTGCACTAGTGATACCCTGTGTACACCTCGACTACACTAGTGATACCCTGTGTACACCTCGACTGCACTAGTGATACCCTGTGTACACCTCGACTGCACTAGTGATACCCTGTGTACACCTGACTGCACTAGTGATACCCTGTGTACACCTGACTGTACTAGTGATACCCTGTGTACACCTCGACTGCACTAGTGATACCCTGTGTACACCTCGACTACACTAGTGATACCCTGTGTACACCTGACTGTACTAGTGATACCCTGTGTACACCTGCCTGCACTAGTGATACCCTGTGTACACCTCGACTGCACTAGTGATACCCTGTGTACACCTCGACTACACTAGTGATACCCTGTGTACACCTCGACTACACTAGTGATACCCTGTGTACACCTGACTGTACTGTGTACACCTCGACTACACTAGTGATACCCTGTGTACACCTCGACTGCACTAGTGATACCCTGTGTACACCTGACTGTACTAGTGATACTCTGTGTACACCTTGCCTACACTAGTGATACCCTGTGTACACCTGACTGTACTAGTGATACCCTGTGTACACCTGACTGTACTAGTGATACCCTGTGTACACCTGACTGCACTAGTGATACCCTGTGTACACCTCGACTGCACTAGTGATACCCTGTGTACACCTGACTGCACTAGTGATACCCTGTGTACACCTCACTGCACTAGTGATACCCTGTGTACACCTCACTGCACTAGTGATACCCTGTGTACACCTGACTGCACTAGTGATACCCTGTGTACACCTCGACTACACTAGTGATACCCTGTGTACACCTCGACTACACTAGTGATACCCTGTGTACACCTGACTGCACTAGTGATACCCTGTGTACACCTCGACTGCACTAGTGATACCCTGTGTACATCTCGACTGCACTAGTGATACCCTGTGTACACCTCGACTACACTAGTGATACCCTGTGTACACCTCGACTACACTAGTGATACCCTGTGTACACCTGACTGCACTAGTAATACCCTGTGTACACCTGACTGTACTAGTGATACCCTGTGTACACCTGCCTGCACTAGTGATACCCTGTGTACACCTCGACTGCACTAGTGATACCCTGTGTACACCTCGACTGCACTAGTGATACCCTGTGTACACCTCGACTACACTAGTGATACCCTGTGTACACCTCGACTGCACTAGTGATACCCTGTGTACACCTCGACTGCACTAGTGATACCCTGTGTACACCTGACTGCACTAGTGATACCCTGTGTACACCTGACTGTACTAGTGATACCCTGTGTACACCTCGACTGCACTAGTGATACCCTGTGTACACCTCGACTACACTAGTGATACCCTGTGTACACCTGACTGTACTAGTGATACCCTGTGTACACCTGCCTGCACTAGTGATACCCTGTGTACACCTGACTGTACTAGTGATACCCTGTGTACACCTGACTGTACTAGTGATACCCTGTGTACACCTCGACTGCACTAGTGATACCCTGTGTACATCTCGACTGCACTAGTGATACCCTGTGTACACCTCGACTGCACTAGTGATACCCTGTGTACACCTCGACTGCACTAGTGATACCCTGTGTACACCTGACTGCACTAGTGATACCCTGTGTACACCTCGACTGCACTCGTGATACCCTGTGTACACCTCGACTGCACTAGTGATACCCTGTGTACACCTCGACTGTACTAGTGATACCCTGTGTACACCTCGACTACACTAGTGATACCCTGTGTACACCTCGACTACACTAGTGATACCCTGTGTACGCTAGAGTACGATAGAGCGTTTATCGTACTCCTGTTTGAAACTACAATTAATTGACAACATGGTGTTCCCGAAGTCCTCGTCTTCGTGTTCTGCTGCATCATCTCCTTATCCCGAAGTGCAAATGTTGAACTCTCATGAGCCGCTTGTGCACACTTCATCGGAGCTACTGACTTCGTGCGTCGCTTCGTGTGCCGCCGCTGCTGCTTCATCGGTGTTTAGTGTCGTGCAAGTGATAGACTCAAGTGAGCCGCTTGTGAGCGCTGCGCCTGGGAATGAGGCTACCTGCGTCATACTTAGGATGCAAGAGCGAGCAAAGCGAACTCGGGACTTGGGGCACCCCGACTCGGACAGGTTAGGTTAGAAGGGGATGGTGGGGTCTTTAAGACCCTGCCATCCCCTTCTTGTTTTTTTTAACCACCCAGAAATAGGAGCCCCGCAAAGCGGGGCTCCGTTGACCACGTCTTACTTCGGGACATCCATCATTGACCTTGAAAATGCCTTTGACTTCAGAGCTTGTCACAAGGTAATAATCTAAAATTTGAGCATATTCTGGTTTGACCTTGACTTTTGAGATGTTGACCTTGACCTTGAAAATGTCATTGAACTTATTATTGTTTGGAAACCAAGTTTAGACCCGCTATATAAGTTTTTTTTCTCGGCTCCTAATGTCAAAAATACACTAAAAAGAGTATATTCTACCAAGAAAAAAATTGCTACTATAAAAAATCGGTGGGTTATAATGTACAAAATGTCATTGAACTTATTATTGTTTGGTAACCAAATTTAGACCTGCTATATGAAGTTTTTGTTTTTTCCTCGGCTCCTATGAATTTGCTGGTTTTAGGAATGTCAAAAATACACTAAAAAGGGTATATTCTACCAAGGAAAAAATTGCTACTATAAAAAATCGGTGGGTTATACTTGTAATGTACAGTGCTTCCCTAAGCTGCACCGAATGGGAGTCCAACTCAGCATTTGCCAGGCAATATACCTGACGCTGGTATTCTGCAGGATCCTTGTGGCGACATACGGACGCCGAGCAGATACAGAACAAAGATGAAAAAGTGAATAATAGTTTTGCATGAACTGTTTGGTGAGTTATCCATATTCGATTTTTAAATATTGTGTTTTGTTTTTATTTTTGGGTGTGTGTATGTGTGTAAATTTTTAATTTTTTTTTTAATTTGAGATAGGTTTGCTCTTGACTCTAGTCTAGGTCAGAGATGACAGAGACAAAGTCGACGATGGAGCGAGCTTACCCAGATGAAGCCTGTTCACTCTCACTTTGAAGAGATCGGGGTTGTATGCGTTCGGAAACACAGACGCAGACAGAGAGTTCGACTCATTTGCTGTGCGCATCACAAAAGACATTTGGAAACGCTTAGTGCGAATTGGTGGGATAGCAACTAGGTAAGGATGGTAACCTGCAGTGCGTCTAGATGTCCGCTAATAGAAGGGGAGCGGCGGAATGAGGTCGTGGAGTTCTTGAGCACACTCCCCGAAGTACAATCTGTAGAAGACCGACAAGCAGGCAGACTTGCGGCGATGAGCCAAGCTGTGAAGCTTGGCATCCACCAGTCTTACGTCGCCAATGAGCCTCTTAGCTCTGCGTTCCACCGAGTCAAGCGCGGCAAGTTGGTATTTGGCCGAGCCATCCCAAAGGTGGCTGCAATACTCCATGTAGGATCGGACTTGCGCTTTGTAGAGAATTAAAAGCTGTCCAGGCGTAAAGTATCGCTTCACCCTATTTAGGATGCCCAGTTTCTTGGCCGCAGTTTGGGCTTTGTACTCGATGGTGGCACCGAAGTTGAGACATGATGTCAACTCCAACTCGAAACTCCAACTCGAAATAGGCATAGGTACATAACTTTAAAATAGAAATTAAATTAAATATGGTTGTGTATGCATTTTAATAAAAGATTATAATAAAAGATTGGCAGGGATCAATATGATTGTGTGGGTGTGTGCAGGGGGCACCCCCCACTGCTAAAATCAAATTAACGACGTGTTCGAAATCGTCGCGTCCAGTTCTTTCTCTGAGTTAATCAGGAACTGTCGAAACCTACATCTGAAGGTACCTAGTGTTGTATCTGCGTGAGCGTTATACATGTACTACCACGGCTATAATGTGGATCCTATACATGTACTACCACGGCCATAATGTGGATCCTATACATGTACTACCACGGCTATAATGTGGATCCTATACATGTACTACCTCCGCTATAATGTGGATCCTATACATGTACTACCTCCGCTATAATGTGGATCCTATACATGTACTACCACCGCTATAATGTGGATCCTATACATGTACTACCTCCGCTATAATGTGGATCCTATACATGTACTACCACGGCTATAATGTGGATCCTATACATGTACTACCTCCGCTATAATGTGGATCCTATACATGTACTACCTCCGCTATAATGTGGATCCTATACATGTACTACCTCCGCTATAATGTGGATCCTATATATGTACTACCTCCGCTATAATGTGGATCCTATACATGTACTACCTCCGCTATAATGTGGATCCTATACATGTACTACCTCCGCTATAATGTGGATCCTATACATGTACTACCTCCGCTATAATGTGGATCCTATACATGTACTACCTCCGCTATAATGTGGATCCTATACATGTACTACCTCCGCTATAATGTGGATCCTATACATGTACTACCTCCGCTATAATGTGGATCCTATACATGTACTACCTCCGCTATAATGTGGATCCTATACATGTACTACCTCCGCTATAATGTGGATCCTATACATGTACTACCTCCGCTATAATGTGGATCCTATACATGTACTACCTCCGCTATAATGTGGATCCTATACATGTACTACCACGGCTATAATGTGGATCCTATACATGTACTACCACGGCTATAATGTGGATCCTATACATGTACTACCTCCGCTATAATGTGGATCCTATACATGTACTACCTCCGCTATAATGTGGATCCTATACATGTACTACCTCCGCTATAATGTGGATCCTATACATGTACTACCACGGCTATAATGTGGATCCTATACATGTACTACCACGGCTATAATGTGGATCCTATACATGTACTACCTCCGCTATAATGTGGATCCTATACATGTACTACCACCGCTATAAATAATTGCAAGCCAACGACTTTCAAATAACAGATCAGACCAGCCAAGCTTACTAAAAGACACATCATTATTGATATTATTTGATATCCAGAACCATATTCCTAGTTTTATAATAAAAATTTTCAGTCTCTGCAAAATTATAAAAAAGCCCTACTAACTAACCTTTTATAGTAATATGATCCTTGTACTCGCCTCCCGCCTCTTTAGGCAGGGCTTTCTTGGAGATCAGCTTGCCGAGAGACTCAGCCCCGACCTGGTGCGTATGGATTAGGTTCATCAACTCCTTCTTGAGGTAGGGTTTGATCAGCATCAGCACTTTGTCCATGAAGTACGGCGCGTTCATGAAGTGCATGCTTTGTAATCTGCAGAACATGCATTCCTGGAATTTGTTAATGTTTTATTTTAATAAGGTATTTTAGTTTAATAAGGTTTTTAATATGTATTAGTTTATTATTGTTTATGATTATTTTGTGTATTTTATCTGTGGGCCTCAGTTGCCTGATAATAAAATGATTATTATCAGGCAACTGAGGCCGGACTTGATTATTATTATTTTGGTAAACAGGTTTTGTTTCTTAGCTCTTTGGCTAGTTTAAGCTACATTAACGGGCCATTATTATCTTTATATTTATTTCATTTTCTGTACATATCTATTATTTACATTTTTAAATATTTTTACAAAAACAAAAAAAAAACATTTAAAAATACTCATAAAAATCATAAAAATAGTGGCCCATTGGCATCAGGAACAGGGTCCAAGGTGCCGGTGGTCAGGGCTCTAGAGAGAGGAACCTCCTCACTATGCGTGCCGTGTCCAGGAGTACTGCTTTCTGGATCAAGCCCTTGACCTAGCCGCGCAATGAGAGCCTCCTGAGGTGTTGGTCGAGGCTCTCCGCTATTAGGTCATTAACCGTAACGATTATCGGTACAATGATTGCAGAGTCCACGACCCACACGTCGACAACCTCGTGTGCTAAGTCAAGATACTTGATTTTTTTATATTATTATTTATCAACATGAAAGCTGATAAATAAAGGCCTCTTATTTATACTCAATTTTATAAAGAGAGAGAGCGAATTTTGTAGTTTGTGTATATGTGGGGGGTAATCTCCGGAACCACAGCTCCTATTAAAAAAATAATTTCACCATTTGTAAGGTACATTATTCCAGATAGGTATATATTATATATTATTATGTACATCTATACAAAAAGAAGTACTTAATAACACTAACGAAATACTATCTTGAATTCATGCAAGCCTTTTATTAAGTTACTGCTCAGAACTTGTGCACAACGTGTCGTGAAAACATAATAACACACTCGTAATATATCATTATAAAATTGAAGTTATTCGTCCGATCCAGCCTGCCCCTTGCTGTCCACCCCTAAGCCGAGGTCCGCACCCCACAGGGGGTGCCCTTAGCGAGTGGTCGCTTAGTTTACAAGTTTTATGCCGTAACAGGACGCCATAATTTATTGAGGCACACACAGGAAAGTCTGCTTAAGCCCTAGCTTGACTTACGAGATACCATTTTATGAATAAAAAATGGAGAAGTTACACGATGTTGAAATTATTCTTCCATCCTTGTCACGCAAGCGATCAGTGTACCTACCTACTGAATGGCGCGAACTTATTATGGCGCCCTAGTGTAGTGACGTCACATGCTAGTAGTGCTGTCTCTGTCTAGCATAGACTTAAACGCATACAACTTCGCCATTTTTTAAGACGTATAATATATTTTTTAACTGTAAAAGTACTTATTGGCCACAGCAGACATTGGTTAAGGACTTTTTTGCAATTTGCACATGAAAGAACATTGCTCCGCATTCTCTTGATGAAGTTCCTCAGTCTCGTTCTGAGTATTCCCATTGGTGGTAACTCGGATACTTGCATGGATTCAGACTTGTCTTAACATACTATTGTCACCTCAACGGTTTTAAGGAATTTTAGTAACCCTTCTAACCTTTCTATGTTTATCTGTTTCGAAAACGGTTTGGAGAGAAACTAGATCGAAAATGTACTAACCTGTAGGAAATATAAGATTTTCTTCACGACCATGAGATCCAGCCTTGTAACGTGAGACAAAGTTGCCGTATCCATGTCGATAAGAATTACGAACCTGTCAACAAATGAACAACTTTTTAATTTCGAAACAATTTTAATGGAAGCTTTTCCTGGATTTTCCTAACCTTATCGTGGAAGATGGCCCAAGCATTAAGTGGGTAGAAGGATTGTTGTTCTTCACGGACAACGGAACGGAATACACTTTTTCTTATATTTTTATTTGCCAAATATGTTGTGTGCCTTTTAGTATTTGCTAAATAAATAGAAGGTAGGTAGGCCTTTGGTGTGGGATGCAACGTGTGTCGACACCCTTGCGCTATCCCATCTTCCTAGCACGGCGGGCTGTGCTGGGGCGGCTGCTGCGGGTGCGGAAAACCTCAAACGGCATAAATACTCCAATTTTATTAGGACTTGTATATTCGAGCCGTTTGAGGTTAAAACACAAAGGCCATGGGGACCGAGTGCACACTTAGTTTTTCAAGATATCGCCAGGCGGTTGGTTAACTCTACACGTGACCAGAGGGCTGGCCTATTTTTTGGCCAAAGAATCAGCATTGCCATACAACGTGGCAATGCTGCCAGCCTTCTGGGCACTTTTCCTGTTGACAGCGATGCGGATGAATTTTCCGATGCCCTCTGGTTATTTCCTCTCCTTTTTTATATACTTGTAAATATTATTATTATTTTAAGACTTAGTTTTTAAATTATGGAAATATTATTCTTATTTAAACAATAAATTTTTAAAGTATTTGACTGTCAATACAAATATTTTCTTATTTTCTTTCTTACTCAACATCCCAATGGCTGTGTTCGTGGTAAGAAAATATCTCAATGTTCAGACAAGACGATAGAAGACGATTCAATGTTTGAAACCACATAAACATACGTTTTATATGACTGATGTCTCTATCATACTATAACTTGTTTGTCTAAAAAATTACAGACAAAGAGAATCCGAGTTAAAGATTGCAGTAACAGCTGGTTGTGTCACAATAATAAATGACTTGTTTCCGACCATTGTTGGCTACAAACACTTGGATCGACGACCTGGCCCTAGTCACACAATAGTGACAGTGTCCGAAAGACTTGTAGGCTTGCTAGAACGTCAATTTATGGATTCTAACCCAGATTATAGGGACTCTTGTTCACACATGCAGGGTGTAAGGACATCGACGCGCTAACTGTTACCAAGAATTCAGAACTTGATTCTACCACAAGCGTTGACATATTTCGTTGGTAATTTAAAAAAAAAACAGCTGTTCTATGAGACAGCTGTTTTCTTTTATCTTTCAAACAGCTGTCATTTTGACCGAGTAGGTTTGGCATATGAAAAACATATATTTTTTTTAATAACTGTCGATGTTTTTTTTTCTAAACGTACATGAATTCTGACAGCAGTTATCTCAAAATTACACGTCATAATAAAATGATATTTCTTTTACAAATGCCTCAAAATGCACAGTACCTAGTTTAAGGACACGCGAACTAAGCGACAAGTGATCAGTGCGTCGACTGCGAGTAATGCTAACCACACAAAAGCGGCGTCTCAACTTGCACCCCGGAGGCAACGACCTGGATACCTAACGCGGGAAGGATTTCAGGGTGGTGAGAAGGTAGTGGGATGACATAAACCAGTTAATTAACTAAATTTTTCAATATTTCGCAAATTCTACTTTTGTCAGCATTATCGACTTCTTCATGGGCACCTCTAAATATTTCTTAATGCAATAGTAAAATTTTGAGATTACTGTTCATGTACTTAAATTATTTTTGAAACTGGTTAATAAACTTCTTCTTTTTTAACTGTTTGATGTTTTATACAATTTGGTTACATCGAAAAGTTTGTTAAAGTATTATGTACAAAATGAAATAGCAAAGAAGGCCATTCAATTTTAGAGATTAAAGAAAAATGATAATTATTGACGAATTCTGGGAAATTTTCAAAAGTACATAAAAATTGTGAAATGTTTGTGTGTTTGTTTGTGTGGTTGTGTGTGTTTGTGTTTGTGAATTGTGGGTGTTACTAATAGGTACACCTCTGCCTAACCCTTCGGGAAAACAAGGCGTGATGTTATGTTATGTTACATAAAAATTGGGTTTCCTCGAATCCCATGAATATTCGCCTAGGCGTTATGGTGTGCTTAATTTGCAACAGCAAATGGGTCACACTATCACGTCCTGGAAGGAATACATCAAATTACAAGTCACCCTGTATAAATAAATAATAATAAATATTTAAGGGTGGGTTTCCGGATGGCAACATAACTGTGATGCCTCTGGTATTGCAGGCGACGGTGGCCGCTTAACATCAGGTGGGCGGTTGTTGGAAACTTACCCAGGCCAGGTCCCTTCTTCATACTGCCACAAATCAAAGACCATCATAAGAGCTTTGGCAGCTTCCACCAGATTGAAGTTGCGAGGTTCTGGGTCCAGCAGACGAAGGTATAACACCCGGTAACCTTCCACTGTCGGGGTGGCCAGTGGAGCAATTAATCTAGAGATATGAAACAAGTTTTTTTTGTTATTATTATTTAAGATTGGTGAAGATCTTCTTATGAAAAAAGGTCAGCAGAAAATAAAATAAAAACAGCTTGGAAAGTTATAAATAATAAAACTAATAGGAAACAAATACGAAATACTGATTTCACATTGGAGACTTCACGCGGTGCCATAAGCTCTAATTTAGAAGTAGCTCAGGAATTTGTACATTTCTTTACTAATATACCATCTAAAACCACTGAAGCTTTAAATTCCTCACCCGATATTTCAATTAATTTATTAAGAGCGAACGTTCCAGGCTGCCCGGTTGAATTTCAATTTGAACACATAAACCCTATGATAGTTATAAAAGCTTTTCCGCAAATCAAAATCAAATTGACCGAAGATCTATGGGGAATCTCTATCAAAGTTTGTTCATCTATAATCGAGACTGTAGCGCCATACTTGGCTTTAATATTTAATTTGTGTGTAGATCAAGGAGTCTTCCCGGATTTAATTAAATACAGTAAGGTTATACCACTTTTTAAATTTGGGGACAGTAAAGACACCAACAATTATAGACCAGTATCCGTGTTGCCGGTATTCAGTAAGGTGTTCGAAAAGGTAATGCTCAATCAAATTCTTAATCATTTTAACACCAACAAAATCTTGCACGATCAGCAGTATGGTTTCACCAAAGGACGTTGTACGAGTGACGCCGGTGTCACCTTATTGAAACACATATTTAGAGCGTGGGAGGCTCAAGATGCCATAGGAATCGTTAGTGACCTCTCCAAGGCGTTTGACTGCGTAAATCATGAAACCTTACTCTTGAAACTTAAGCATTACGGACTAGGTAAACTTGCGCTCAGTTTAGTAAAATCTTATTTAAATGATAGACAACAACAAGTTCAAATAAATGGTGTCAATTCACGCGGTTTGAAAGTTAAAATGGGTGTTCCACAAGGCTCGATGTTGGGTCCTTTCCTCTTTTTAGTATATATTAATAATCTACCCCATGTATTAAAAAACCAACCACAAATTGTGTTATTTGCTAACGATACCTTCTTAATTTTTAAGATAAATAGACGTGCATCAAATTGGTCCAAAATTGGTTCACTGCTAATAATTTAAAATTAAATGGTCTGAATATTAGTATCATCTCTTAGCTGCCACGGCTTATTTTAATTTTTGAATCATTTTCGACTCTTATCTTTTTGTTGCGGACGCTTTTAACGTGCACGTCTTTCTACACTGTTCTCACATACTTTATTTCAACATGAATGATATAACCAATATTTTGTAACAATATTTTGATTTAAAAGAGTGTCCGTGGGGTTTCTTGCCCGTTCTTCTCCATAGAGATCTACGCTTTGGAATGGGCAACTATATAGCTTCAACTTTCTGACTAACTGACCGATTCTTTGACAATTCAAAAGTGCCTGTAATTGGTTTATTTGAAATAAATGCTTTGAGTTTTGAGTTTGAGGTTGTATGGGGGAAAGTTGGATAAGAATGTATTTTTTGGGTACAGCAGTATTGCTGTAACCAAGTATTAAGCATACAGTTCCTGACTATATAACAGATACATGAAACTTCCATCCTCCGATCTGATATTCATAGAAAATGTTTCTGCTTCGGCTAAAGTAAGGCCGCATATCATACTTTGATCAACATACACCCAGACACTGAGCTGCAAATCGCAAAAATCGTAAGAAAATTTGAATTTCGCGGGCTACCTTAGCGCTTCCCCTTAAAGCTATAATTTGGAAGATTTTAAAGGCCAATGTAGTAGTGTTACTTACACTGTATTACAGATGAACTCGGCTCCCTTATCAAAGGCTCTATTGTTGAAGAATGGTTGAAAGAGTGTCCTCAGTGTGAAGTGCAGGTCCAGGACTTGCTTTGACACCTCGATGCTCTTCTGACAGCAGTGGTACACGATTACCAGATCCACGTCTGAAATATAATTTATTTATTTGAAATTAAATTAAATTGTTTATTCTGTAAATAGGATATCGGAATCACTTTTACACGCCATATTAAAAAAATAAGTTATTATAGATGGAGTCGACACTTCAGCAGTTAGTCCCATAGATAATACACTATACAGGGTGTAAGGGATAGCCCTCTGCAGACTGATGGGGTGGCTTCAGTATATCATACTAAGATGACCGGTACATGAAATTATTTCAGGAACGTTATGGGAATCCACACGCAATGTATCGTTACCGTGGCGAAACGCGCGTAGCGAACAGCAGCGCAGCGCGTCTTCGGCCGCCTTTTTGATTTTAGCTGTTTTATTTACTTAAATGGAGTGCTGCGTACAAAAAATGTAATTTTACATCGAAATAAAGGAATAGTAACTGAAAATACGATTAAAAAAAATTCTTGAGAATATTTCCGGTGGATAAAATAAGGAGCTGAATGCACCCTGTTAGTTTGCGGATGACCTTGCGTGCATAGCTTGCGTATTCTGAGCTGAGCTCACGCAACGCGTCGTACGTCCACCCAGTAATGGAACTCACCCATCAAGGAGCGCTGTCTCAAATTAGACGCATTATTAATTTATTACACATAAAACTAAACATAACTGGCGAAATGTGGGTGTACTATAGGTAGGTACACCTCTGCCTAACCCTTCGGCGAAACAAGGCGTGATGTTATGTTACACATAAAACAAAAGGTATTATATTAAAACACATATATAAAAAAACAACCGACTTCCGCAATTAAAGTTATTTTTCACTTTGGATTGTTTTTTTTTGGAAGTCAGTTGTTTTTTTTTTCTAAAAAAGTTTTTTTTACATATAATAATATCCTGTGTCACTCCCATTAGTAGTTCCGAAGATTACCCCCTATGTACAAACTCACTTTTACCTCTTTATAACATGAGTAGGTAATTAGATGAGACCGCCATGGCTTGTTCCAAAAACTTAAAGTTATTATAAAAAAGGTATAACAATGAAGCATATTTTATCTATATCTACGTTATCTCCGCATCTATTATTTGCCAACGTCAATAAATGTCAGTACTCGTTCCGTATAGGATTGAATTAACCGACAGCAAGTTTGCTGACTCGATTGTTTCTTGTCTATACAAGTGGCACTCGCTTTCAAAGCGTTACTTATTCTTACAATGACTTTTAACAGATTGACATAAGCTTTTCGGTAGTTTAAGTCAATCCAATTGGACGCGATTATTGTTGTTATGACACACAGAGCCACGAGCGAAAAAATTTTGAACTAATTTCTGACGTTTCATTTCATGCTGTTTTACATAACCTCTAATCGTTGACCCACTGCATTGATAAATGCAAAACGTTTAGTCAATTCTGCGTGTTAAAGTTTAGTGATTATGGAAAAAAGCTAAACGTCGTTCAGCTGTTTTACAGAAAGGAGCTGTTTTGTAAAACTGCTAGTGGTTATGTAAAGCAGCGGATTCGACAATCCATCTGCGACATATACATAAGTGTGTATATGTGTAATCACTGTGTATTTTTCCATAACATTTTTCAATGCGAGCTAAATTAGCTTCAAACAATACACTAATGTACTAGATAATTACCCATTCGTAGCCTCTATGCCATTAGACGTTGATAAACAGCCTCAAACAGATATCAATCATCAGTGACCAGCCAATCATCGCACTTAAACGCTTCTCCAGAGTCGATGCTAATTGTTACAGACGTATCTGATAATTCCACTTAGGTACTTATAGCCCTCGCCAAACTTTGTGACCGCCTTGAATATAGTCGCGAGTCCGAACTTGCGCATGGTACAGTCGAGTGGACAATACGTAATCAACCAAACAATTTTCGTTTTCTAACATTTTTAATACTTATTTTATTATGTCAATTTATTTTTATTTGGTGATTATAAAGTTCGTGTTTATTTCATAGGTTATTTTATTTAATTTAATATATAATGTATGTGTTATTTGTAAAACATATAGGTTAGGTAATAATAGGATAAATGTAAACAAAAAACATTAATATAAATAAAAACTATATTCACAATGGGGCCACACCTTCCATAAAAACATCTCCTTTACTAGTGGATGGTTCCGCATCCGAATCACTCTCTTCACAAAAAATATCCGAATCATCTTCATCTGATTCATTATCGCTCACGTGAATTATTATTTTTTCAGTTAGGTCAACTATGATGACATCACTTTTCTTATATTCTTCTTCAATATTTATAACTTTGTCGCATAGTGCAGTCCACTCCTGTTCACCCATGCTATTTACTTTTTCTTCCACTAGTTTCATAATATCAGTTATATTATTTGTGACATTTTTTTTCGCCACGTAACCTTTTATGGATGCCCAAGCCATTTCTATGGGGTTCAAGTCGGGATGGTAAGGTGGAAGCCGTAATATTGTGTGATTGTGTTCTTCTAAAATTTTATCAATATTAAATTTTTTAAATTTTTCTTTGTGTATAGAAATTAATTTATACAGTTCTGGTTTCAGCATGTCAGAACTGCAAGGGATATTTTTTGCCGTAAGCCATGCCACCATTTCTGCCTTTTTGCTATTTGACGTCGGCGCTGCATCCTCTAATTTGTTATGATAGGGTGCATTATCTATCACCATAACCGATCTCGGTGGGAGATTCGGCAAAAGTTTTGTGCGTATCCATTTTTCATAATTATTATAATTCATATTATCATGGTAATCTCCGGTTTTCGTACCTGCCTTAAACATTAAAAGGCCGTTGGGTACAAATCCTGATTTGGATCCAGCATGTACAATGACGACACGTTGACCTTTTGATATCTTTTTTTTTAAACCTTTAGTGCTACTATCACTCCATGCCTTCGAAGTGGTATGCGATGAATCGACATACGATTCGTCAGTGTAAACTATCGGTCTTCCTTCTGCACGATATTTCGTTATTGCACGCAAATATTCAATTCGCTTACAGCGAATATTAATGTGTTTTCAATTAATAATTTGCGATTGTCTTCAGTTTTTTTCCATTTAAATCCTATTTCATTTATAATTCTCCTCAAACTCGTTGCGGATCCTTCAAAATTTATATCTTCCTTTAATTTTTTTAAAAGTTGAGCAATTGTCGGCAACTCTTTCTGTGTTACATGAAAATTGTGGATAAATCTTTTGATGACACCTTGGTCAAAATTGTCGATTCCGGTTACCTTTTTTACCCCTTGCCTCTTCTTTCCGGGTGTACGAAAAACTGCTAATAAATCGGAACTTGGTTCATTAGCAACCGATATAATACGTCGTACAGTTCTTTCTGATACTCCTGTAGCGGCTGCAGTCCGTTTATGTACTGCCTTCAAATCGTATTTAAAGCCTTCTTCAGCTTCTTTCTTCATAAATTTATAAACATCGTAGACCATTTTACGAGCCTGGCGTCGTAAAACATTACAACGTCCAGTAGGCATGTTTATAAACAAATAACAACAAGTAACAATAACAACAAGTAACAATAACTAAAAACTATAACAACAAATTAACGAAACGATCGAACGAATTCTGAATGCGACAGTACTCTCGGAGCTCAACAAGTGCGTGATTCGTGTACGGACGTAGCACTCACACTAAGGCGTAGGTGCCAGCGCGCGTCGCAGGTGAGCGGTGCGGGCGCGCGGGGTGTGGCCCTGCCCCCAAGCTCTTGTGCGTCCCGCTAATACCCTGATTTTGTGTTCTGCGCAATGCAATGAGCCTAGTTTCGGGGCGGTCACAAAGTTTGGCGCGGGCTGTACGTATTATGAAGGCCCATTAATCGTTTTTATTGTGTTACTAGCGCCCCGCCCCTGCTTCGCACGAAACATAGTGATTTCTATGCTATATCTAACTGAAATAATTATTAATCATCATATCATCTTCCTACCCCTGTCACGTGGCGGCGGCGCAACACGTTTTCTTCTTCCACTCCCCCCTGTCAACCGTCACGCTATAATTCACTCTCTTCTCTCTCATATCATTCCTCATCATCATCTGCCTAGCCTTTTCCAACTATATTGGGGTTGGCTTCCAGTCAAACCGGATGCAGCTGAATACCAGCCAGTTACTGAGTAATACGATACCCCTTGGTAGGACTGGTTGTCAGGCTTTCGGGCTTCTGACGACCCGTAACAACTGTCAAAGATCCACGAATGACAGCCGGGACCAACGGCTTAACGTGCTTTCCGAGGCACCAACCGCGGCAAGCGTAGCTTAACCTGGTCGATGGACCCGTGCGACTGTTATTACTTAGCTACAAGCCCCTCTTCATATAATTCCTCACACAGCTTAAATATTAATGGATTTTACAAATAAACCTTCTGGAATAAAGGCTCTAAATTATAGTGACAACCACATGATGCTGTTTAAAAGATCTAAGCGACCGCTTAGATCTTTTAAACAGATCTTTAGATCTTTTTCGTGCCTGTCTGTGTGACCACACAGACAGGCACGAAAAGCGATTTCATTTTATAATATGTGCTTATAGGTATAGATATACCATAGCTAGGATAAAGGGTGGTATCTGAATTTTATTAACATCGCGGCATACATTTGTATGTAATCTCTCAAAACCTCGACAAATGCATCGGTAATGTAATGTTACAAATTCCAACAAAACTTGTCGATGACGACACAACATCGGTAACGATATGTAGTGACATACGCACACATAAAATTATGCCTGTTTTCTTGAAGGGTTAGGCAGAGCTCTTAGTACAGGTACCTTAGTTCACCCACATTTCGCCAGTTATGTTTAAGTCCCATGTTAAAGGTATAGGTAGTGATATTTTGCTGTAAATACGACATCCAGTAGGTAAATGCTTGCTGTGCGACTGTATTAAGGAATACAGAAGACCTTCAACGACATTTCAAGTATTTATGTAAATTATACAGTATGAAACTATTATTTACATCATAAACAATAGAATAGTATGGTCCGAGCGATTACTATCCAGCTGTAGATGGTTAATGAAATCTCACGTTTGAACTGAACGTGATGGATAATATCTAGCCAAGACACAATAGACTTATGAGTCTCAATATGGAAAACTAAGCGACCAAAACAGTACTTAGATTAATCTAGAAATCAGTTCGTTGCATCGACAGTAAAGCGCCGCAACACCTTAGCGGATGCCTGTGTAGTGTGTACACGCCCATAAGTGACGTCAGCTTTGTGTGTAGGAAGCCAACGCATCCAGCACTCTGGTATTGCATTCCAGATGTGCATAGGCGGCGCTGAAAGCCGTCAGCTTGTTTAATTTTTTATTGATCCTCTAAAAACTTCATAAACATCATAAGAAGGTCAATACATTCTAATGATGTACGTTTTTTAAATTAATGAACCTCTAAAACTTTTTGGGCTCATAATGATTCACGCTTTTTTTTAAAATAAATTAGCCTCTTTTTAATTTTCTGGTCTTTTCTCAGAGTTACTGAACTATGCTATGCTATAACAAAACACCTACAGGTAGAAGAGCAAAAACCGGTTGCAGCCTCTTTCGGGTTATGTTTTCAAACAGACCTTCATTAGGTATCAGATCACATTGTCAATGTCAAGTAAACAAATTAGCAAAACTTTTTGCAGCCCTATTTACATAGGCTGAATATCAATATATTATTTGGGGCGACCGCCATGCTTCTGTCCTTCACAATCCAATTTATAGGCAATTATTATATATTAATGGTTACTTATTATTCTATCCTGGTGTCCCGAGCTCGATCTCCTCCTTAAGCAAAATGCTATTGGATCTTTTCAATAAGAATTTCTTAGTAGCAGTATGTTTTCTGCCGGTTGATGGCGGTGGATGGCCTTCTACATGACTCTGCCTTACCCTACCGCTTTGGAAACACAGACGTGATGTAGAGTAAGCGGTCACAAGTGCAGTAGCATGCTAAGGATTGTATTGCTGTGAACACGCGGTACAAGCCATACCTACATCTGTATGTTTAAGTGATGTATCAACACAGAACGCACACCTCAGAATTCACACACTGCCATCGAACGAAACAAAAAACATATCATCGCTTTTTCTCACACGCAGAGTAAGTCATTACGTATGAGCTTGGTCGGTTCATACGATTGCTACAATATTCATATCCTGATATCAAGTATGTAAGTATGTGTATTCTATTCTATACAGTATGGAGCCCACATATATGCAATAAATGAAACCGTAAGTAATACTAGTCCACAGAAGTATAGCAAAGTTAAATATTAAATTAAAAACCGTAAATTAAAAAGTTACATTTTCAAACAAAATAAATATTAAAATAAATTCAGTAAAAGTAAACACTCTGTTTAGACAACCGAGCTGGCCACCTGCGGTGCACCACAGCGTCCAATCCATTGTTCGCCGAACATGTTTTTTTTTGTTTGCGCACATGTCCAAGGTTTCAAGTTCATTGAATCATTGACTTAGTGATCCAATTCTACAGTGTTCAAATTTGCTCAAAATTAAAACTATACTTTTTGACCTAATTACTGGACCGATTTCGTAATTTTTTTGTATGTCGTCAGCAAAGCAAAGACAATATCAAGTATGTGGGTTGATTTATTGCATAAATGTGATTTCCATATTGTATATTTAATATGTGTCTTCTAACCTGTGAGATATTTCTCAGGCAGATGTGGTTGCGTCTTCAGCCAGTCGCGTAACTTCTTGATCTCCTCGGGTGAGATATCCGGGTTCTTCTCATACTCCTTCTCTATCGTTATCGGCTTCACTACGCCCGCCATTTTGTTTCTGAAATATAGCAAAATCGACACTTTAATAAATGTCTACTTTGAACTCGGGAATATTAATGCAGCTAAAAACTTAAATATTAAATTGAGATTATAAAACTAAAACCCTACTTAATTCAATTAGATTCTGATAAATGAGACTATTAATAAAAAGGTAGGCTATTCAGATATCATTATAATCAGAAACAGGTAATCATTATAATGACTGTAAAATGTTAATGACGGCTAATAGAGAAGTATAGAAGAAAAAGGCATGTTGCGCCGACCCCAAATAAATTGGAATGATGATGACGACGATGAATGATAATCTGGTTACATGATAACTATATATATAAATTCGTTAGTACGTCACGATGAATGTTATTTACGGTACTCAAAGTCAGTCGCCGAAATTACGTTACATTTCAGTTTTCAGTTTCATTTAATGCCAAGAATTTAGTACCTAAATTCAGCTAATTTTGAGTAAAGCAAACTGTGTGTCTTCTAACGCCATCTCTAATAACAACAAACGGCGATAGAAATGTTTGGAATCTATGGAAGAAATGAATGAATTACTATCTCACGAGCATAAATAAAACAACAAAAAATAGGCGAGTATCGTTTCCTCGTCTTATTGTATGAAGTTGGTTAAAATGGGATAAGGTCAGGGTCAAGCAATAATTTACATCCTAGCAAGAATAATATAAAGTATGATTTACTATTATGAATAACTTCGTAAAGTTTTAACAACTGACCTGCAAGTGTTGACTAGTAAAGCGATCGATCAAGGTCAATGAAACAGCTCATATTAGGACATGTATTTTATTATTTGAAAATTTGGAAGGATATTCCTCAAAAAGTCACGCAGTTTTGAAAAATGAGGTTTTATTATTGTGGTTTTGGAATTTACGTTCCTAAGAATCTTGGTTACTTGTAGATTTTTTTAAATATATTTTTCCTCTTAGTAAACGTGTTAATCAATCAATGACAAGAATATGTTTAAACGTATTATTTTTGTCATTGGTTTTGTCGTAATCAAATTATTTCTTAAGAAATAATAATATCATATTGTGTATTTAAGATTTAAGAAAGTAATTAATATATAAATAAAATTTAAAAAAAATATAAGTACCCGTTCCTATTTGTAAAAAAAAAATATTTCTTAAGCAATTATTTGATTTCTTACCTATGGTTATCATTGAAACGAAACTTATTATAGTTTTAAACACAACTTGTGCATCAAAAATTAAAATTATTATGTTACGTGTAAGTAGGTACTGTTTGTGTCTGTGGTGTGGTCTGGAATTTCTCAGCAGCAGCCCGGAGTCTGGATCTGTGCCCGGTTGATGGCAATAGGCTCGCCCCCTATTACACGGGACATAAACATAACTGGTGAAATGTGGGTGTGGGGAAACAAGGCGTGATGTTATGTGTTATGTAAGTAGGTACTGTGTAGGTACTGTTGCATTATTATTTAAACGTCATCTAAACCATAGATTGTATCATTACCTAAATTAATTTGCCTACTATTACTAATACCATATGTCAATGAATATCCGGTACTAGTTTATTGAGTTACCGTACCGAAAAATTACAAAATATAATAAAAGAACCAACAAAAATATGCACAATTTTGGTGATAGGTATAGCTGACCTTGCCAGTGACGTGCTAAGAATTACTTAAAAACTATTCACTATTTGAAGACCGTTGAGTCCAAGCTTCTTCAAACGATTTCTTAACGGCCTACAGGTTTGCTGGATTCTTGACGACCGATACTTGTAAAGTTGTGACCAAACAAGAAGTGTCGCGTAAACATATAAACAACGGACGATCGACATCGTTTCTTTCGTCGAACGCCACTGTGCGCCGTTTTTATCGAAGGATAATCAACAAGTAATGCTAGATTTGAACCTTGATATTTATCTATCGTTAACAGGCAACAGTGCCGCTCGAGAGAATCGAACAAATCTGCAAAAAGTTGATAGATCTTATTGATCGTCAAAGCACAGCATATCGAGCGACTATAACGATCGTCAGCAATCGAGCTAATATTTATCGAAATTCAATAACACGTGCCTACTGTTAATAATATCATAGTATTACATTTCAGGTTTTAAAACCAGAACCTCGTGCTTAAAATAGCAGTTCTGCTAATTATATGTATGGTATCTATTACTGATTAAAACATAAAAATTACCAGGTACAGACCAAAAAACTATCTCTACAAGGCAAACCAGGATCTGCCTACTAATTTGCATTCGTAGTACTAGATTTATGATTAAGTATATATTATTATTTCCTTTATTACATTAAAAACATATAAATTATATTTTGAAATATTATAATATAAAAATATTAAAAAATAGGTGCCCATCGGTATCGGGAACTGGGTCCAATATTATTATTACCTCCTTTATTTCATTTATAAACATTTTATTTACATTTTTAAATATTAAAATATAAAACATTTAAAAATAGTAGCCCACCGGTATTGGGAACAGGGTATTTTTAATAAATAATAATAAACGGTTGGGTCATGCCGGTTTTGCTGTACTCTTTCGGCATACTCAAATGGATTCAGACCGAACTCGACGCTCTGGATAGGAGGGTCCGTACACTGCTCACCGCAAACCGGATGCATCACCCGCGGTCGTCGGTGATAAGACTGTACATCCCGCGGAAGTGCGGGGGTCGAGGCTTTCTAAATGCGAAGACCCTCCACAACCGCGAGGTGTGCAGCCTCAGGGAATATTTTTTAAAAGCCGACGTGGGTTGCACCGTGATGTGGTCGCAGTGGACAAGGGGCTCACCCCGCTCTCCATAGCTAAAGAGAACTGACGCAAACCTGTAGTACTTACTACAGTTGACCACAAGGCGGTATGGCAAAGCAAGGAGCTTCACGGGCGCTTCTATCGGGCTCTTCATGAGCCCGGTAAACATTTCTTAGCGTCCGTATCCTGGCTACGTTTTGGTGACCTTTTTGGGGAAACTGAAGGTTTCGTCTGTGCAATTATGGACGAAGTTATCTTGACGAATAACTATGGGAGACATATTATGAAGGATGGGACGGTTGACGTGTTGGGCATGCCACCGTCCGGGTGAGTCTATCAGACATATTATCTCTGGTTGTTCTCGTCTGGCTAACGGCGAGTACTTGCACAGGCATAACCAAGTGGCCAGGATTATTCACCAGCAACTTACTTTGAAATACAAACTTGTGGACTCTGAGTTACCGTATTACAAGTATGTGCCCGACCCAGTTCTCGAAAATGACCATGCCACGTTGCACTGGGATTACTGACAGGACTATTGTCGCCAATAAGCCTGATATAGTGGTGATAGATCGATTAGCGCGTCGCGCAATGATTATCGATGTTACCATCCCACATGACGAGAACCTCGTGAAAGCTGAGAAAGAGAAACAAATAAAATATCTCGACTTAGCGCACGAGGTTGTTGACATGTGGAATGTGAGCTCGGCTGTCATTGTGCCGATTGTCGTAACGGCGAATGGTCTGATGGCCGAAAGCCACGACCTCTCTCGAGGCTGTCGTTAGGCGGTTAGATCAAAAGCCTGATTCAGAAGGCAGTACTTCTTGATACGGCTCATATTGTGAGGAGGTTCCTGTCTCTGCAGCCCTAACCACCGGTAGCTTGGACCCTGCTCCCGACACCGGTGGAACTCCATTTTTTTTGTATTTTTAAATGTTTTTATATATTTTTATTTTAAGAAAAAATGACAAAAATTCAAAAATGTAATTAATAAGAATCAAAATTAATAAACTATTTATTAATTTTTTGCTTATCTAATTACCTTTTTAAATATAGACCGATCCCAGTAGTCCTTGTCATCCCAGAGGAGTCGCAGGTACCTTGTCATCCCAGAGGAGTCGCAGGTACCTTGTCATCCCAGAGGAGTCGCAGGTACCTTGTCATCCCAGAGGAGTCGCAGGTACCTTGTCATCCCAGAGGAGTCACAGGTACCTTGTCATCCCAGAGGGTCCTTAAGGTGAAAAGTCACCTTTATCTCTGTGTCTTTCAAAATGAAGGAAAATTAATACTAAAAGCTACGACAGCTAATTAATCGGTTCGCACTTGGTCATCGAGACGATAAAAGTTGTATTGCTATGAAGTCTATACAAAATGTCCCGGAATTAGCGCACGGGGTTATGTACTCATCACTATGAACAACTTTTACTATGGGTCCAAGCCTGAATTCACAAAAAAAAAAAACTGCTGTTCCCTACATTTAGACGAGTTATCCGAACGTAAACGTAGGGAGTAGCTGATTTTATTTTCGAATTAACGCAACAACTTTTACGATGGGACCAAACCTGAAATCGCGAAAAAAAACAGCTTTTTCCTTACGTTTTGACGAGTTACGCGAACTTAAATGTAGGGACAGCAGTTTAGTTTGGTCCCATATTTAAAGTTGTTCATAATACAATGACCTCTTAAGAGATTGTGAGTCATTTAAGTTACACCTTGTATATTCAACTAAGTAAGGAACAGCTAATATATTGTGAAACCCTTGCACCCAGCCCGGCTATTATAATCCAAGTTATAAGAATAATAACATTGCGTAAAATTAATTGCATAATCTAGTATCTAAATTACAGGATAGAATAATATCATACTAATTGATATCTACAGACAGGTATATCTACATGTAATGAACTATTTGAGATTTTCTTTCAAGATAAAGTTAAAACACCTCATACACTAATGATTTCATTAAAAAAGTTCAAAAGGTTATAGTACTTAGCTGCATCCCCGGATGAGCAATTTCATAAATAGCCATACTTCTAAAAACGTTCAATGTATAGGGGTATAAGCCTAGGTAGGACAGATTTAATAGGAACAAAGAAACCAAAACAATCCACGTGTTTCCCTACCATTAATCCTGAGATTATAATCGCTAAATTAATCGCTAGTTATTCTAAAAAGTAGATTCACCAGATAATCAATGTAATTCAAAATTAAATTACTTCTATAAATACATCTTTAAGCATAATATTACTATTAATATTAAATACTTTGCATCTTCTTGCCCTCTTACTACAGATAATATGATATGATAAATGATTACATATTATCTTGTAAGACATTAAATCGCGTAATAAAATTATTATCATTTTAATGTAAAATAAAGCAAAAAACTGTACTTATTACGTCTTGTGTTCTTTATTTTTATTAAAACGAACAGCAAACAGTTGCATTGTAAGATCTTACAATTAGTTTAACAAAATCAAATCACAACTCTGCCCACGGATAGAAATAAAAGTAGAAGACTAATCGCAGTAGCAGTACGAGCAGTTAATTGTAGCAGTACGAGCAGTTAATTGTAGCAGTACGAGCAGTTAATTGTAGCAGTACGAGCAGTTAATTGTAGCAGAATTAAATTATAAGCACTGACTGCCAGCTGGTCTAGTGCACTACTGCTGACCATGAGGTCCTGGGTATTTTCAAAAGTACTTTTATATATTATTCAACCAGATTCTATTATTATAAGAAAAAGCCTATTGTTATATTAAAGCGTCAACAATTTAAGCAGCAAATTACTCTTGTCGCAATTGTTAAAGTTTCTAAGAACTTATGTATATTTGTAGGACAACTACATACAAAGGCTGACGTCAACATAATCTTCTCATATTTAGAACATTATCACTAATTAGCTTTGGATCTAATTAGTAATTAAAATTAAAGTTGCAAAATATAATTATATACATACTCTATGTATGAAACAGTATAAATTATTATATACCTATACAATAAATGCAGAAAAAACATGAAGAAAAGAAAAATAATGTATAGTTTGTAATGTTTACATCAAACAAGTTTCTAAAAACAAAGAAATCATTAAAGAAAATGTGTTTCTATTGCAACTAAAGGTATATCATAGATATTGGTTACCTACCTAAGATAAAAATGGGATTCTTAACACATAAAAAAATCATATTAAAGGATAATAAATTGGTTTAATTGAGCGTTCGGTATAAAAATTGAGTACTTAACACTTAAAACATCGTACGTAAAACGAGTGAATAATTTGTATAAAAAAAAATATTCGGGACACACACCACTCGTTAAAACAATATACGTAATGTTAATAAAAAGTAATAATACAAACACCCGTCTTACTGGAATGTTGCAATATTACACACTATCCATAGGTATTTATTGCCAACTTGAAAAATCCTGGAAAATTGAGATTGCCATTAGGAAAATAAAAATCAAGTTTTAAGCTACCTGAGTGTGTACATTTTGCTGTTTTGTATATTTGCACGTTTTCAAGTCAAGGTGAAGTAATAAGTGCCCTCAACTCAAATGTAAATGCGGCTACTACACGTATGAACTTGATAAATTGCTGTGTGTTGTTCAACTCAACTTCTCATACAAAATTATTTGTGTGCGAAGCACTTGTGACCCAACTAGTTTTTAATATAAAATTTCGAATTCATTTACATTGTGACTAGGTGGGAATTTTAATTTAAGACGTATTTTATTCATCATTAAATGACAAGGCTTTGGTAAAAACCTTTGAATATAAACGTAACAATAGCATTAAATAATTAATTAATTTACTCGTTAACTAGACTTTAGTAATCATTATATTCTCTCCAATGCAGCCTGCATTAAGATACCAAAATAAATCAATTGAAAATGGAGATTAGTTGTTTCAACGACGTAGAACACCCCGATCGATTCCAAAGCAAGCTTGCACTTTACTGGCTTTAAATCGTATTAAATAACAAGAAGCGCGTCACAAGAAAATAAATTGCATAGCTACATACACGTAGTTGTTGCTGCATTTCAAAGATAACAATCTCCTTAGCTTTTAACTTTTACCTAGACCTCGTCATGTTGATGGGATTTGAAAGGAGCTGGTGGACCGACATTGTTGACCTTGTGTCAGAGTGTACACAATACATGCTTAGCAAGACCACTTCTATCTCTTAGCTTCGAGGAATAGACTTAAATCCTCTTTCCATACAAAGCGAGCGATGTTTAACTTCGCTGCGTAGAAATCTTTCCATATCATTTTGTCTTTCTTATCTACAGTGACGATGGTCATGTTACGTCATACTATTTTATAAATCCATTAATTTGAGGATGTTGATAAGGCTCTTTTTAGACTTCAATATTACTGAAGTCTCATCTAATTTATATTATGCCTCTCCAAATGTACGCCTCTGTTCTATCCTCGGCCTCTCATTACGAAACATCCCGCACAGATTATTTCTTCAGCTAGCCTAAGGGTGTCGTAAGCAGGGTTTTCCGATTACTCAATTAGTAGTACATATTTACTTAGGTAGGTACTGCAATTTGTGAATTTCCTTCTCCAAGGAAATTCTTCATTAATGGTTTCCGATGACAGTCAAATGTTAAGCTTATAAGAAGATTATATGTTTGTAAGTTAATCACCCACTTGAGTACATAATCACTGGTTGTAGGTGTGTCATCAATGAGCTGCTAATTTTACCTTATGAGTCGTAGAAGTAAAGTAGTGGTTTATGTGAAGTAGGAACAATGTCTTCTATAGCCTTATCATGGCGAAAAACGCTTTTGTTGCAAGCTATGGGTTTTAATATCTCATTGACGTTGACTTAATTTGAGTCATCATGATCTTGTTCATCGTCATCTGCTCAGCCTTCTCCTCTACAAACTATATTGGAGAGTGCTTCCAGTTCAAATACGAGTATTTTCCAAGCAGCGGCTGCGTATCTGTCCTCCACAACCTAGATACTGGGTAACATGATTATCTTGCTCTTCTATCCTTAATTTGGATTTTTTGTACAGCATCTCAGTCTCAATCAGCCGGCATCACAATATTCACTCCTGTCTAGCCTGAGGTTTTATTTGGCAATAGATACTTTACTGCTTACGCCCGTCAGTTGTACAGGATGGTAATTATTTTATAAATATCTGTTGTTTAGATAATAATATACGACTTAATATTTACTTCATGGAATTGCATTCATAATAATAAGAACTTATCTTGGAATTCTTGATATATAAGTATTTATAAGAATATGTTATCGTAAAGCGTTTGATAAAATTAGAAGTAAAGCTAATTTACAAACATTTGATGGAAAGGCTAGCTGCTGCTTATTAACAACTTGCAAATATCAGGTTTACCATGTTATTACCACAAGGAAATATCTTCCTAGATACAATCTCAAATTAGATATATCTACTAACCACAGTGCAAAATTTACATTCTTTCTAACTTCCTTATTATAAACAGGAGGTTTCCTTTTCATTTTACTACATCTACATCATCATTTTAATTATATCTTACAAGAAGGAACACATTACGCATGAGTTTAGTTATATGTGTTATAATAGTTCATCCTTCAGATGTTTGACCATTCTTGACTCCGTGATCACATCAAACTAGCTCCCAGTTACCAATAACTGGTACAGAAAACAGGGATAGTCAGAATGCCGAAGTCTAGCCTAGTAACCGGTATTTCCTGTAATACTGGGTTGTGGAGGTCAGATGGTAGCCAACTTGCGTAAAATACAGGTAATCAACAGCATAGACTGAAAGCAGCTCCAACCATACTTTGGCAAAAAGCTATGTAAAAAAAC
The DNA here is from genome assembly GCA_947568875.1 of Fissipunctia ypsillon. Taxonomy (NCBI): domain Eukaryota; kingdom Metazoa; phylum Arthropoda; class Insecta; order Lepidoptera; family Noctuidae; genus Fissipunctia; species Fissipunctia ypsillon. Next base: position 1,396,604 of record OX387662.1, read on the forward strand.
CGGCTAAAGGCGTGTCAGATCACGCACAATGAAGGGTTCCGTTGTTGGGGTGAAGAAAGAAGAGAAAGAATTATCCCAAGAACAAACTTAACATTATAGTTGAAAAACATGTTCTCCCATACATTCCAACTGCAAATGTAAGTTTGTTCGCACAATATTGAGAGATTTACCATGTTATTTTAAGACTTCTTATAAATTTTCCTGTAATCTACAGGGTGTAAAAAGACATCACATACCCGTTAACTACGCATACTGCCCATCGAACTAAGTAACATAGGGCAAAAATTATTGCTGGGAAACGACTTTCTTTTTTGGTGTGAAAAATCACTTTTTATGGTTACACGCAATGCAACACGCGCAAAACGTAGAGCTTACGGTTGCATACAACAGTATAGGGGTCGTGCCGGTATTTAAAGTACAGTTATAACATTTAAAACGGCTTTCATAAAAAAACGTAAGTAATAAAGTTGGAACTTTGACCTTCAATATTTCCGTAACCAGAAGGTTCCCAGGTATGGTCCAGAATAAAAAAAAACGCAATGATGGGAAGAACATGTAGCTTTCGGCTTTTTACACCCGATATAAGTATAGAACCATTCTGTGAATTTTTATTTTAGGCTCAGTAGTTTCGGCGATAAGGGGGGTATGGTCAATTCTCGTCTATTTTCTTAAATAACTTTAAAACTATACTTTTAAATTATAAAAAAAAACTATTTAGGACCCTCACAGTAACCCTTTCATTTGATATGTCACACGGGATAGCAAAACTATTTTTTTTCTTATTTGCCCCCCAAAAGTGACCCCATATTCAAAATTCATTTATTTATGTTACATGTTCCGTACTGTTCCGTTTTTCCTTTTGAGGCACGGAACCCTAAAAATTTTTACAAGCCGTCGAGTTTTATTTCAATGGTTAATTGTGTTTTCTAAGTTTTCTGATGTTAGGTTAGTGGTTATATGCCAAGAGGTAAGTGTTATAAAATTGCGAGCAGATTTTCCTGTTCATAAATTATGTCGCTAATAATACAGCTAGCTACATAATTTAATTATGAACAGGAAAATCTGCTCGTAATTTTACGTAATAGTTGCCAAGAAAACTGAGGTTCTTTAAGATTTCATAAGTTAGTAAAAAAAGAGCAAAGATTTTTTGTTTTTTTTTTGTTTTTTAGAGGTGTTCGCAACCGTAGCATGCTGCGTTTTGGAGAAAAAATATTGTGGTATACTTTCGAAGTTTTAACGAACGTAAAATTATAAAATAAGCTCTAACTCCTTATCCTTATTAAAACAAAATACTCACCAATTAAAAACAATCCAGAAAAATCCGGAACTAGCTATTTTTTTTTTTTTGTAAAGCCGCAAAAATCCTTCGTCAGCCACTAAAACGTATTTAAATAATTAAAATTATAAAAACACACCACCCCACCAATTTAATTCAAAATTAATATTTTAAAGTAAGGCCAGAGCGCGAATTAAGAGAATATTTGCAATAAATCTGCAAGTGTATCTAGACGCGGTGCCTCGCGGGAGGTTCCTTCGCGAATGAAAACTGTGCCTGTGTATGGTCGTCGAACTACATTTTCTGTGTCTATTATTGCCGCAAGGTAAACAGGGATGGGAGGAGGGTTCGGAAAAGTATCGATGATTATCCCAATTCAAATGTAAATTCATTTTTAACCCACTTCAAAAAAGAAGGAGGTTCTTCTCAGTTCGTCGGAATCTTTTTTTTTTTTTTTGTTATGTGTGTACGGCTGGATCGATTTGGAAAAGTATTTTTTTGTTAGAAAGGGTATAGTTTCCAGGTGGTCCCATTGTCATTAGGTCAGGATCTGATGATGGGATCCTGGAGAAATCGAGGGAACTCTTCAAATATTATAGGCACACAGATAGCGATTGGGGTATTTTTTTATAGTAACTCGTGCATTTGCTTGCGGAAGGCACCATTTGGTGAAGTAGAACTGATGATGAAGACCACAGATGGCCGCCGGAACTACTCAATGTGCCCTTACATGCCTCACACCTTGCCTCATGGTACGATCTCTTGATCGTAACGTCTACTTACCACAGGAGTGAAATAAAATATTCGAGTTTTATTCTACTTACTTGCAGTGGGAATCGGATTCATTTTGACAGTTCAACAACATTCATTGAGCAGATAAATGTTTCGAACTTAAGAAGGAATGGATTAGCAATTTGCTTCAAAATGATTCAGATTCTGATTGATAGTGTGTTACGCAATTAGGGTTGCCGACGTATAAGCACCTATCGATGTACGAACTAGCATCAGAATTACATTTTCTATAGATATACCTACCTAAGCATCAGGGTTTTACTAAATACCTACTCATGATTTGGATATATTCAATAAGGCTCGGACATCATGGCCTATATTGCAGTAAGAGTGCAGGCCGGATAGCACGGCACGCCAGCATTAATGACATTATCCGTCGTGCTCTTGTCACCGCCGCGCCGGCGTTCCAGCTGTTTTAGAACCCAACGGCTTGGCACGCGACGATGGCAAGAGACCAGATGGAATGACCATAATGCCTTGGAAGTTAGGCAGGCCTTTGGTGTGGGGTGCAACATGTGTCGACACCCTTGCGCCATTCCATCTTCCTAGTACGGCGGGCTGTGCTGGGCCGGCTGCTGCAGGTGCGGAAAACCTCAAACGGTGAAAATTTTCCAATCTTTTTGGGAGTGATATGTTCGAGCCGTTTTAGGGTTGAAACACTAGGGCCATGGGGTCCGAGTGCCCACTTGGTATTTCGAGACATCGCCAAGCGGTTGGTCGACTCTTCACGTGACCAAAGGGCTGGCCTATTGTTTGGCGAAAGACTCAGCATCGCCATACAACGTGGCAATGCTGCCAGCCTTTTGGGCACTTTTCCTGTTGACAGCGATGCGGACGATTTTTTTTGATGCCTTATGATTATATTTACCTTTTTTTGTGTATGTACATATTATTATTATTATTTTAAGTCTGTTAGCCTATATGTTATGTAAATAGTATGTTCCGAAATAAGTACCAGTGTTTCTTGGCTTAAACATTTGTTGGTGAAAAGCTTATTTACGGAAAAGTAATTGTTTGCGTTTAAATGATTTTTAATTTTTTTAATTTGTATGAGTCGATCGTGTAGTATTTATTTCCTAGTTTATTCTATAGGTATTTTGTAACCACCTTTTTTTTCGTTTTTATTTTTAGTGTTTATCAGTCGAAACTTGTAAATGGCCTTCAATGTTATATTGTTTAAGAACACTCTATAAGCTAGCTGTAAGTTTCCCGAATATAATAAAATAAATTAAACCATTACCACCGCCACCACCACCACCACCTACCTACAGGGGGACTAAGTAATTGTTTGTGAAAGCTAAAATTACCAGTTTGACCATTGATCAGTTTTGTCATTTTCACTAGCACATGCATGAACCTGTGACCAAGAAACAATCTTCCCGAGGGCACTTTCCAGTTTTCTTCGTAATTAACAGTAGATTCAGATAGATAAACTATTTTCGGTGGAATTTCTCAGTAGCAGTCCGGAGTCTGAATTTGTGTCCGGTAGATGGCAATAGGCTCGCATCCAATTACATGGGACTTAAACATAACTGGCGAAATGTTGGTGTACTATAGGTACGCCTCTGCCTAACCCTTCGGCGAAACAAGGCGTGATGTTTATGTTATGTTTATGTAAAGTATGGTCGGTAATATGCGTTTGAAAACCATCGAGTACAAAATACTCGTATACTAAGTATCGATATCACTCAGGCATCGATACTTTTTCGAATCCCTACCTGTCTCCATTATTGCTGCTACGATGTAAGTAAGGGTGTAAGCGGTAAAGTCATACGCTTGAATTACTCTCCAAGTGTCGAATCGTAATTTGTTCGCGGAACAGAGTACGAAGGAAAGTCCAAGCAAGTGTATCGTTAAACAAGCTCAAGCGCAAGCTTATAAGGTATGGAGAAAAATGCGTTGTTCTAAAAACAGTGCATAAGCATAAGAAAGCCTATAATGTTCTCTCTGCTGGGACACAGGCCTCCTCTCTTCGAGAGGACCGTAATCCACCTCGCGGGCCCAGCGGGTTTTTTAGATGTCACATGTCTTGGAATTTTTGGTTCTAAGACCTCACCAGCCGTGACAACAGTGACTGAATATTATTGTGTTAAGTTTAAATGACAATTTTTTTTTTTTAATTATTCTAAAAAAATATAATTGCTCTACTGACTACTATTACAATCCGTTGATTCAGTCAAGCTATCGTGAAATATCGGAAGTCGGATTTTACTAATAGATGAAGGAGAATACACCATAGGTGGGGCTTTTGGCTAAGTAATAACAGCCGCACGGGTCGATCGATTAAGTTAAGCTACGCTGGCCGCGGTTGATCCGTGGATGGGTGACCATCTTTACATGCCAAAACCCCTCCGTGCCTCGGAAAGCACGTTAAGCCGTTTTTCCCGGCTGTCATTCGTGGATCTTTGACAGTCGTTACGGGTCGTCAGAAGCCCGAAAATCTGACAACCAGTCTTACCAAGGGGTATCGTATTACCCAGTAACTGGGTTGTGAAGGTCAGATAGGCAGTCGCTCCATGTAAAATACTGATATTCAGCTGCATCCGGTTAGACTGGAGGCCGATCCCAACATAGTTGGGAAAAGGCTGGCAGATGATGAAGGAGAATACACCATCTTGTTCTCATTTTGACTAAAACTTACTCTTTCAGTAGAGGTTATTATGCAAAAATATTATAGGCAAAGAAATTATTGATAAAATCAAAAAATTCCGACTGCAAAAAGTTCAAAACAAAAACAGTTTTTTTTTTTTCAACCTTTCATTGTTATATTGTTTGGAATCGTCTCCTCAAGCCCATTATTTTAATACCTACCCCACGTGGTCGTGGGCATGGCATGGCATCTAAAATCCGCCATTTTGATTTCTAAAATCTAAACCTAGCCTAGTCGATGAACTCCATGCATTAGAATCCATCCAGTCGTTAGGATGCTCAGAGGGTCAATCTCACGTTCAAAGTCACAAAGATACAATGCGTAAAAAAAACTAGTTTATTCCCATTCAACTTCTATTGTCTCTTAAATGCCTACACTACACTACATTTTAATCTAAAACTAATTAGACACAACAAATTATATACTTATGTAGTTAGAGATCTAACGAGCGCTTAATTACTTTTTCTCAAACGTGCTTGGAAATTAGCATTATTTTGAAAACCTTCTTCGAGATAAATCGAAAATGCTGTACTGCAATGCGATTCTGTAAGACCTCACTCTAAACTTCGCATCTGAATCCGCTGTGAGTTTCATGATTGGTATTCTATAAACTCGCTTGAGAATTCGAATCAACACTAGCGCCAGCCTTGCGAGCGCGTAAGTGAGTTGAACTAAATTGATCGTGAGATTTTGACAGATAAAGTATGAGATGACGTTTGAAATGGCATTCTGTAAGCTAATTCGACACTCACTTCGACGCTCACTTCGCCCTTGAACCCGATTCAAAGTGTCAAATAAACAGCATCTATTTTACGAGTGAAAATAGAAGAAATCGTTTTTAGATAGTGTTAAAATAATATTTTTAGGTCACAGTGTTAAAAATTAGTACAATAACTATACAATTTGTGGTTAAAAACTTCTTTTTAGGCGTTTGTGTAAAGTGTATACCTAAGCGATAACGATGGCAAGAATGTTTTTGCTTAAATCTTTATTGGAAGAGGCTCATGCTTTGGATAATCTAGAAAAGCGTCGACAATCTAACCAAATTCGAAGTTTATCTTTGTTAACCCGAGATGACGACTATGTGAGCGTATATAGGTTGTCAAAGGAATTAATTGACCAACTTACTTGAGTATGAGTTACTGCCTCTGATAAAGCCCACAAAACGTCGAGGCAAAGGACTTTCAACTCGTGTAAAAGTAAGTGCTTCATTTTACCAAGTATAAAGTTACTTTTGTAAGTTTTTACACAGTTTTTATCTGATAGATTTGTAACCAAGCACACCAACATAATTTATAGCTTAAAACTCATGAATACACTTCATAATAAGGAGTATTCCCTTTAGATTGTTTCCCTGCTAGCTATGTTTTCATGTTAGTCTAAGGACCCTATATTTATGCTTATAATATAGGTACTTGGTATTATTATTAGGCATGTAATAACCAAATTGGTTCCTATTTTGTTTTGAGTAGATCTAGATTACTTGATTTTTTTTTATTGGTTCACAGATATTATGCACCTTGTCATTCTTGGCTAATGGCAGTTATCAGAAAATAATAAAAGAAAATATAAGGACATATTTATCGCAATCATCAGCATCTCGTTGCATAAATGAAGTAGTAGAAGCTCTAAATAATCCGGATATAGTAAAAGAATATATAAGGTTCCCTCAAAACATACAAGAAAGACAAATGTTAAAAGAAAGGTTAGTAGGTATTAAACGTTGGTAGGTACTTAAAGTGACCACCCTTCTGAGATTTTTACATGTTTGTGATAGTTAATCATGTTAGTGGTTACTTTATATTACAGGTTCTACAAAAAGTTTGGCTTTCCAGCAGCTCTTGGATGTGTCGATGGCACTCTGGTGGCATTGATAAAACCAGTAGAGAACGAAGAACGTTTCTACTGCCGCAAAGGTTACCATGCTAGAAATGTGCAACTGGTAAAATGGATTTCAATATTGTGATCTATTACTACTATTTATTCAATTAGTCTAGTTAATATTTCTTTTTTATATTTTTTTTTCAGATAACAGATGCAGATCTAAATATTTTAAATGTTGATCCAACATATGGTGGAGCTACTCATGATAGCTTCATTTTTAATTATGGTGATATTAAAGCCCACTTAGAGGCATTAACAAATGCTGGTGAAGAAGTTGTTTTGCTCGGTTAGTTAATCCCTCCCTACCCCTACTTCAGAATAATATTCTATTCTTCTTAATTAGGCTTATATTATAAGCCTAATTTGGTATAAAAACTACATAATTATTTGATACTTATTCATTTTTTCAGGTGATTCAGGATATGCTCAGCGCGCCTACCTTATGACGCCAATTAGTGGTGCTGAAAATAATTCCCCAGAAGCTTTCTACAATGACCGTCACTTAACTGCTCGCAATTCAGTAGAGAGAACAATTGGTCTCCTAAAAGGACGATTTAGGTGCTTGTTAGTACACAGAGTGCTCAATTATCATCCAGATGTAGTTGCAAAAATAGTTATTGCATGCTGTGTTTTGCACAACATGTGCAATCGCGCAGGAATGCACTGTTTCAGAACAAGAGACTAGAAGAGCTCCAAACAATTGCTGAAGCTCAAAGGAGGCAAACTAGGGATTTGCCATCTAACGCCGATTTAGCTTTAGGGCAATTACGTAGGCGAAACTTAGTAAATAGGCTATGGCGTTCACGTTATAATTAATTTATCGGTGGTGTCGCCGCTTAGTACTATTATGTATTCTGTGGTGTGTGAGGCGGGTCGTTACGTTCCCCAGCGGAGCGATGGTTGGTTCATGCGTCGTGCTCGTGAACAGGTGCCGCTAGTGGGAATGGGTAGTATATTGAATTATAATAATTGACTATGTCTGGATGATAAATGAGTACCTTGTAGCTAACATGAACATAGGTGCGATAGTAAGTCTGCAGTGTCAAATTAAACCAAATCCAAACAAATCATATATGTTTGCCCCGCAAGGCCCCCAGAATTTGCGTTTTAGGTGTGCACCAATGCAATGTACCTACTCGCCTCTAAGAATATATGTACCTGTTTCTTTTTCAATGTGCCTCTGTATTTTTGAAGAAATGTGCAAAAAAGAGGGCCGTGCCAGCCAAACGTTTTCAGCACGGCCCCCGTGTACCTTGAAACATATATAGCGTATTAAAAAGTTTCTTAAACTCAAGAAATGTACTCTAATAACACGTCATATGTGCCGCAACAGATGTTGTGATTTCTTTATAGTTTAATAGATATGTAGTTTTTGGCTAAGGTTGTTTTGTCTTTTTTAGATATTTTCTTATAATTTATTTTCCAGCACGGCCCGCTATCCACATCTATATATTATTTGTTATTAAGAAATCACAACATCTGTTGCGGCACATATGACGTGTTATTAGAGTACATTCCTTGTGTTTAAGAAACTTTTTAATACGCTATATATGTTTCAAGGTACACGGGGGCCGTGCTGAAAACGTTTGGCTGGCACGGCCCCCTTTTTTGCACATTTCTTCAAAAATACAGAGGCACATTGAAAATGAAACAGGTATATATATTCCTAGAGGCGAGTAGGTACATTGCATTGGTGCACACCTAAAACGCAAATTCTGGGGGCCTTGCGGGGCAAACGTATGTAACAAATCACCAATGGACTTTCAATAAAACTGCTCTAGTATCCGTATAAAAGTGTTTTATTTGTCTGCTACTCCTTACCTATTTATTTAACTAATAATAATGTACTACACTTACTTAACCAAAACTTACATAATTATTTACAACACTGGTTCACAATTACTCACATAAAAGTATCTATTTAATATTATATTTACATTTATTATCATATGTATACACATAGCCCAGTTAAACTATAGACTAGCTGGACATGGAGGATGACCATCCTACTCTGGGCCGCGCGAATGTTAAACATAGAAGACGAAGCTCAGATGAAGTTCTCCCTCAGGCTCGGAGTAGGGCTGAGAGGCGCGGCCTCTCTGGCTCTCCCTGCTGCATCCGATGTGTCGCGTACCATATGAAACGACACACGAAAACAATGAGTTAGTATAATATAACATCCGCCAAACTAAAATAAATGATGAATTACATTGACACCACAATAAAAGTTAAATGAAAGAAAGAAAAAATTTACATGGCATTGCAAGACAATAATCGAAAAGGTTAGATGATTCTTAAAAAGTTTCCATTCATTATTACTAATAATTTAAAAGGGGGCTCATCCAATTTTAAAAACTTGTACCTTACCAATACTACAATCAGACATATAATCAAAGAAATTATAAACGCACAATTTAAGTGGTTTACTTTGAGGAATGTTATGTAGTTCTAACTAACATGTAGTAAAGAAAAGCGATGCTAACCTTGGTCCACTGCTTATAATTTTTGATTGTGCCACCTAAACTATTTAGGCGCACGGTTAGTTCCTCCCACTGGCTTCGACTTCGCTCTCTGGCCTTTTGGGTTCTCAAGAAACCCTTCGCCATGCCAGGGTTTCTTTCCATGTACCCTACCAGAGTTTCAACTTGAGCCGACGATGGGTGACAGCAACGTGTATCATTTGGACTAGAATATTATTGTTGAATTAGAAATTAATATAAATAATATTTTAATTAATATCATTTAAACTTCACAACCACAAATATATACTTACTTCATGGTTATTTTACAATTATACTCGGCACTGAAAAATCAAACAAACCGCAACGTACTATACAAGTATTGTTTGACTTTTTTTTTTTTTTTTGCGTAAGGGAAGCATACATTCATGGCACAAATTGAGAATTTTCTGTTTTTATACTTATTAGCTGCCTCAAAAAATAAGAAAATAAGAACATTTTATTTAAATATTATATTAGCTAAAATTCTGTGCCAAAAACTCAACAATTGTGTCAAAAAACTGGGATCGATAAATCTCGACTAACATTTTGTTGAGTGTGGTAATCACTAGTACAATATTGCTCGCAACAGAACTCACTTCACTTCGCAAGTGACTAGGTGATGCTTACAGAATACCAAATCAATGTCATTTTGAACCACAAGCGAAGTGAGAGTGAACAGCGAAGTGAGATGCGAGTTCATGATCGAATTTTACAGAATCGCAAGGCTGGTCAAATACATGCGAGCAGCGGCCGGCAATGTTAGTATGAAAATCCATATCTGTTGTATTGCGGCCGAATAAATTATAATGAAAACTCATATCTGTCGTGTAATTTAAAAATGTAACGAACCTTTTACTTCGACACATTCAACCAAGGAGGTGACATATCAGAGATTTTATTTAAATCTCGAACCGGCAGCAAATAGAGCTGTTTAAAGTTAAAAGAAACAAATTAACATATTGGCGCGAGAAAACTTATTGTTGTTCGTCATTGATTCTGAAATTTATAATTAATAAAATTGTTGACTTTCTGCGCATTATTTGAGAAAAGTACTGCACAAGCCTCGGCTGCAACCAGGCATTGGTGGACTCACGTGTGTGTGCCTCGGCACGCTCGTCCATCAATGTCTCTGTTGTCGGCCGCTGCAGTAATGTACTATACTGAACCTACTGATTATTCGTGTGGGAAGTTGAGTTGTAATGTGGGCGTACTGTAGGTACACCTCTGCCTAACCCTTCGGGGAAACAAGGCGTGATGTTATGTGAAGTTCAGTTCCCAAAAATAAGGTTTGTGCTGAGCTAAGAATATTGGCAAAATTAACTAACCCACTTGTTACTGGATACACTTTTTACGTCAGGTTGTAATGAAATTAACAAAATAGGAAAAATAAAAAATAAAAACTTATCGGGTAACCTGGAAACACTTATCGGGTAACCTGGAAAACACTTATCGGGTAACCTGGGAAACACTTATCGGGTAACCTGGGAAACACTTATCGGGTAACCTGGGAAATGGTGTAATATACGCTGTTTGCGTAGAATACGTATCTATACATAATTATGTTTGCTGGTTTCTTAGTTGTAACAGAAAGTCAATTTCCGCAGCATGTAGCACTTAAAAATGTAAACATAATTATTTTAAAATGTCCATTATACGAGTAGAGTAATAAGGTAGATTATAATCAACATTTTAGTTAAGCGACAAAGCCCATCACACGAACCACAACCACAATACAACGACAACACGTGGACGGGCGCTCATTTGTATGAAAATGAATAGATTATACACGGACACGGACCACATTTGGCCGCCAAACTCAACCATGTGGGCGATACCGACCTCATCGAGGCCACGTCGCAGCCACAACACAACCACCAGCGAGACGATGCATTAGCGGCCGGCCACATCGCAAACACAACGTTGCGTTTTTGACAATTTGATTTGATTTATAGTGACCACAACGCAACTACAAGAAGCTGCAGCGACACTATTCACACATAACCACTGCTTGCCCACATTTTGTCGCTGCGATGTGGTGTGGTTGTGGTACGCATGAACGGGCCCTTACTCAAATAACAACAAAATGTCAGTTTAGCTACATCGACAATAACATGCTGATGTCGCCAGAATTGTCACAGCACAGTGGCTACGGCTCGCGGGTTCGATTCCCGGAAGAACAAATTTTTGTGTGCCCCACGGTCTGTTATAAATCCACTTGTCCAGGATTTAGATCTCAGACTTACAAAATGTTTATTTTAAGACTACCTCAGAAGTGTATTTTAAATGACTGAGATTCCTATTTGTGTGTGAAGAAGCAAAATAAAATTCACAAAAAATGCATTATATTCATAGATAATTAAATCTAAATAAAGAACTCAAAACTGGTCTTGTATTTTGGCACGTGTAACTTAAATATGATATTTAAGCATACTCGACTCGACCTCGTTAATGCGTTACCACCCTAAACTTGAACGTCACTTGCACGTTATCAAACGTCAGGCTGTACACGCACGTTTTACTTGCCGTGAAAAACTACGGTTTATTCGCCGTGTGCAGGTACGGTTGTCAGTGTTGTATTGATGACTATGGAAACTTGTTGACAAACACGTTTTTTCTACGGCGCAATTTATACGCCGTGTCGTAAAGAAACCGTGCCGTATACAAAGGGCCTCAGGGCCTATTACTGCTCCAAGACTATGGTGACAGTCTTTTTCAGTAGTAGTAAAGAAATTACGAGGTCGACTATACCTACTTAAGTTACGCTTGACAACACAGATTTATTTATTTTCAAAAGTTGTTTTTTTTAAAAGTCTTGTTTCATTTGGAAAATTGCTAGCTTAATATTGTAAAGGCCGTGTTGACCTTTGAAATTATTTTATCTGTATTTAAAAACTTGATATTTTTTATATTTTCATTTTAAGATTTTAGGAATTTAATCATTCATTAATACAACATACATTATTGATTTTACAGTGACTTGTCCGACGCAGCCTGCGCACGACCTTAAAAAAATTAAATAGGTGCTAGGTAGAAATATACGGCAATATTTAGAAATATTAAGTCTCTGACATTCAAAAATTCATTCATGGTTTACACACATTATGTTAATCAGGGAAACCTATTATTAGCCTTACAAAACTGACTTATATTTTCTGTAATATTTCATAAGTATCGCTGTTGGTTTTCTGAATAAAGTAAAATAAATAAATAAATTCAATGTCAATTAAATTTCTAAAAATACCCACTACACGTTTACACAAGGAAGTATCAGACTCGATCAGTTATCTGAATCTAGAGTGTTAGAAGCTTAGGTATCATCATCACCTACCTGATCTTTTCCCAACTACGTCGGGGTTGGCTCCCAGTCTAACTAGATGCAGCTAGTACCAGTTTTTGCATGAAGCTACTGCCTATATGACCTCTCGTTACTGGGAATTCGATACCCCTGGTTGTCAGACTTTTGGACATCTCACTACTATCGTTAGTGAAACGGGAAACGCTCGCCGGGGCCGCTTAGCTCGATATGAAATGGATGGTCCCCATCCGCGAGCCGACCTCGGCAAGTATAGCCTAACCTCCGATCACCACGTGTGGTGGTTTTTATTTAGCCACGAACCCTTTACGATTATCTATTTAAATACCATATTTTTGACAAAACAATAATATACAGGTAGCATTCAAAACGTTTAATTTGTATGTCACATTTGATAAAATCTATACATATAACCTTGCAATGATGCAAACTATCAACGTACATAATTTATATATGACTTGTTTGTTTATTTTGCGGAAATGAGAAATGTCAAACCAGTTCTGTGCTTCCCGCATCCAGCGAGTTCCGTGCCTACATTATAGTATTATGTATCATTTACCTCGTAATCGGTTTATCAGTTTTGACAACCATTCCAGTAAATTGAAATTTCACTAAGGTTGAAATTGTGTAACTACCACATAGACAAATAGACCTTGTCGTTAGATGACGCGCGAGTGAACCTGAGGGTATCAAAGCAAACGACGGGTGTTACGAGGGCGACTACGCGGGAAGCGGAGCGGCAACGCTGATCTGTTCCCGACGGCGCGCGGCGCGCAGTTCGCGTGGCGTCGCAAAGGGCGTAGTGTTGTTTAGCGAGTGTTATAATATTTGTTCGCGAGCAAAATAATATTTGATGTAAATGCTTTCGTTATGGTAAGAGAAAATGTGAATCATTATTATAAATGAAGAAAACAAAATGTGCACAGGCACCGCTCGACTGAAGTGCATCGCTCGTGCCTCGCTCCCCGCGCCGCTGCCGGCGAGAATACGGCCTTATAGTCTTCATGCCCCATGCTGGGATAAACTATGTGAGAATGGCCGGTGCTTAATAATGAAACGTGGGTAAAAGATAGGTCACTCAGCAAAGTTGGTAGCAGGATTGACTGGCCAGATTGTGCAGAACAAAAAGGCACATTATGACTATTAAAATATGAATATATTTTTCAACACCTACATGTAATTTATTGGCAAGGGTACGTTAAAGGTGCATTTAAAAACAAAATAAACAGAGGTATTGATTAAGTACCAAAAATAATCAAAATAGACTATGTAGACTAGACCCATGTATACATCATTTATCAGAATTTCGATACTCGATACCTGCCATTGCACCATTGAGGTACTTGACCCTAAGTTCTAAAGGACGGTCAATATTATTTACTTAATCATTTTTCATAGGACTTAAATGAATTATTGAAGGCACTCTTAATCGAAACACGTTTTGAAAACCATATTTATACCTTTTTAATATTTATTTATACGATAAAACTAATAAACTTTTTATACTAAATTACACTACAATACCCTATTCAATTAGAGTTTGTTTTTAAACTTGGAAATTGCATGTTTTCTTTGAATAAACTACTTAGCTGTCGCCCACGTGTATTTTGTTTTTCATGATGTTTTATTTAAATATCAATGGCAGGATGAAAAGTCGATCGGTTCAGTAGTTTAGGTGTTAAAATGTAACAGACGGACACAGTTACTTTCGCATTTATAATTTTATATACTAGCGACCCGCCCCTGCTTCGCACGGTTTTAACGACTTGAAAAAGCATTGAATTTTCTTTACTGTCTATAATAATGTAGTTTAATATTAAATTCATTATGCCATCATGCGCAAGAGATTCGCATCTCTGCTACGCCGTGTTCGCGACAGCCCCAACACCATGCTTAGAACGTTGGCAGATAGGTGGGACCCTCCGATCTTGGGGCGGTGGATACGACTGCACGCAGTCAAGTAGGCATTCCCCTTTGCGGGATGTTCGAAAGAGTTACCGTGGCCCCGGCGCAGGCAACAGAAGGAACACGGGTGGGTTTTAGTCAGTAAAAGTCTGACACGCCCTCCCGCTCCGCCCAGAGCTGGAGAAGACATTTGATGATTTCCCATCCACAAAAAATAAGTAGGCATTCCCCGCGATCGGCGTGCCTCACGCAGCTTACATTCCCCGCGATCGGCGCGCCTCACGCAGCTTACATTCCCCGCGATCGGCGTGCCTCACGCAGCTTACATTCCCCGCGATCGGCGTGCCTCACGCAGCTTACATTCCCCGCGATCGGCGTGCCTCACGCAGCTTACATTCCCCGCGATCGGCGTGCCTCACGCAGCTTACATTCCCCGCGATCGGCGTGCCTCACGCAGCTTACATTCCCCGCGATTGGCGTGCCTCACGCAGCTTACATTCCCCGCGATCGGCGTGCCTCACGCAGCTTACATTCGCCGCGATCGGCGCGCCTCACGCAGCTTACATTCCCCGCGATCGGCGTGCCTCACGCAGCTTACATTCCCCGCGATCGGCGTGCCTCACGCAGCTTACATTCCCCGCGATCGGCGTGCCTCACGCAGCTTACATTCCCCGCGATCGGCGTGCCTCACGCAGCTTACATTCCCCGCGATCGGCGCGCCTCACGCAGCTTACATTCCCCGCGATCGGCGTGCCTCACGCAGCTTACATTCCCCGCGATCGGCGCGCCTCACGCAGCTTACATTCCCCGCGATCGGCGTGCCTCACGCAGCTTACATTCCCCGCGATCGGCGCGCCTCACGCAGCTTAGATTTAATGTCACTAACACTAATTTATAAGTTTACATTGTTACTAACAAATATGGAAGTGATATTCTGAATTAAATGTTTTTTTTTTTTTTGAAGTCTGACATATCTCGGAACCCTGGGGTTCTGAACCTTTGGAAGGCGTACGAGGGCCAAAGCCAACTCGCAGAGGCCCGTTAGACATTTTTATTGATATGAGGCACCAACTGACGATTATCCCTGTATGCACTATGCAGGTGAACCCAAGGACAACCCCCGGTTGCTATTACAAGATATGGAAACAAAAATATTAGGCAATGGGTTTGAATGGCTAAAGTGGATTGATTACCTAGAACTATGGAAGGGCTATGACCCCTGCCTGATCAATGTTTTATACATATATACAAGGATAAAATGGTAGGGGGTGACTTGCACACTCAATAATGGGCCCCCGGAAACAGTCGCTAGCACATAATGTCTACTCATCATACTTATGACATAGATAATAATGATAATAGTTTGGAAGGTAGTTAATTAGTAAACACTTAAATTTTGCCGTTCCGTAAACAACTAAGTATTAATATTGTAATATCTTTACTTACGATATAAACATTGTGTGGAAGCTGAAGCCAAGTGTATGTGGCATACGTGATATCGTTTGCAGACTGATCAGTGACTGTATTTTAGCAAAAACATAAAACAAACCATTTAAAAAAGTGACTTTGCAAGTTCCGGTTTCTGCCAAAGTGGGTGTTTTGAAAAAATCTTGTCAACTTACTTCACTCTGATCGCTAATATTACAATAACGCACCGATACATATATTTGGAGCAATATTTCTAAAGCGTGCGTAGCAGTGTACGTGAAGTGGCGATTGAGACTCGTGAGCTCTCGAGTTCAGATCCCAGTGCAGGATTTACTTTTTGCATTTTCTTTTGTTTATATATTTTTTTTCTCTTGCCATAATGATTTGCGCCGGTTGTAATGCTACTATTCTCGTTACACAAAAGAGAATTAAATGCTGTTTAAGCAACTGTGCCCTTCAGTACCATTTGGAATGCGTTAGGTACGATGAAGCGTCAACACCTAGGACCAAATGGACTCGTCCAATCTGCGTCTCTGGTCGTCCTAAACTGGACAACACTAATACACCAGTCCGCGCTAAAGGCCACACTGCACAAACTGACCAAGTGGCTTCAGTTGCTGAACCAGATACGATGCATTCCTTTATATCGGGACCGTCTAGTAACCAAAACAAACCAATAGTCGGTCAGAGACTTACGCCAGCTGAGAAGTCACCACCAGTTACGCCTCGAGGGGCATGCATTGGCACAGAAGTTAACTTGCAAGACACAATTCTGACAGAAATTCGTAAATTAAGGCAAGAAATGAATGAAAAGTTTGATAGTCAACAGGTCTCCTTGGCGAGATTTGAAACCACTCTTATTACTGTCCAAAGGGAAGTTAATGACCTAACCTTGAGATTTTCTTCAATGCACGAAGACTTAGACGAGTTTAAGAAGACCGTTACTTTTCTTTCTGACGCTTATGATGATCAAGTCGCATTAAATGCTAAAAATGATAATTGTATTGCCGAACTTCTCAAGAATAATGCCGCGATTAGTGCTCAAGTGAGGGAATTGGAGACTAAATTACAGCAAATTGATCAACTAACACGTGAGAATAATATTGAGATACAGTGCGTTGCTGAACACAAATCCGAAAACCTGTTAACGGTTGTAAAACAGTTGGGTAGGGTTGTGGGAAATGAACTCCACGACAACGAAATCCAGTCATTTCATAGAGTTGCCAAATTAAATGAAGAAACAAATCGTCCGCGTAGCATAGTCGTCAAGTTAGCCAGTCCTCGCATTCGCGATAACCTACTTGCTGCAGTTAGAAACTTTAACAAGAAGAATGAGTCGGAGAAGTTGAACAGTAGCCATATTGGTATTGGTGGAGAAAAACAGCCGATTTTTGTGACGGAAAATCTGACTCTGGCTAATAAAAAACTACATGCAGCGATAAGAATCGCTGCTAAGGAAAATAAATATAACTTTGTTTGGGTTCGGAATGGTCGCATATTTGTGAGGAAAGATGTAACAACCAAATCTCTACTAGTTAAAAATTTAGAATGTTTAAAATTTTTGTAATTTATTATTTTTATTAATCAGATACTTTGCACGCTTAGAGTGTTATAATACTTTAAATTCAACTTTAAAATCTATTACCAAAATGTAAGAGGTTTACGAACCAAGACAGAGGATTTTTATACCGTTGCTTTAAATTTTGATTATGATATAATTATTTGTACTGAAAGTTGGCTCAATGATACAGTGTTGGACCATGAAATCTTAGATAACCGATACAGAGTGTTTAGGCGCGATAGGTCATCTACGGTATCGTCGATTTCAAAAAGGGATGGTGGGGGGGTGTTTGCAACTCTGGAAAAATATGAGGTCTCACGGAGATTAAATTGGGAGTCCCATTGTGAGGAATTGTGGATCACAATCAAGTGTGAGAGTGGCCTACATATTAATATTTGTGCGGTTTATATTCCACCTCCAATCAAACAAGACTATATCGATGCACTGTTTCGAAATTTTACATAAGTAATTAACAAAAAAAGCAAAATCAATTCTATCAACTTACTAATCGGTGATTTTAATATGGGTAGCATCTCATGGCAATATAATGTGGATTCTGGTCTATTGGTTCCCAAAGGGTCTAGTAGTAATCTAGAACACATTTTTTTAGACATGCTGGCCTTTAATGATCTTCATCAATGCAACACTATACTCAACGCGTCAAATCGTATTTTAGATCTAGTTCTTAGTAGCAGTAACAACAAAGTACTGGTGTCTCAGGCCTCAGTTCCACTTATACAAATTGATCCACATCATCCAGCGCTGGAAATTTCGTTTAAAACTAATCATAGCAATCCTTTAGTGCAAAATAAAACCCCGTATTTAAACTTTTATCTCTGTAATTATGAAGCGGTCAACGCTGAACTTGCGAAAATAACTTGGTCTGATGAATGGAATTCTATAACTAATATCAACGAAATGTTGCAAAAATTCTATGATATCCTCATGCCAATTATTAAACTGCATACTCCAATAACAAAACCACGAGATGAACGCTATCCTGTCTGGTATAGTCGAGCTTTACTAAAAGTTATTAAGGAAAAAGCAAAATATCACAATCTATATAAAAAATATGCGAATCCTAGAGATAAGATTACGTTTGAATGCCTGAGAATGCGTTGCAGTGAGTTAGTAAAATACTGCTATGCTAATTTTAAAAAGAATATAGCTGAACATTTACGTACCAATCCTAAGCATGTATGGAGGTACTTAAAAAATAAACGGATAGGTAACAATTATATTCCCAACAAAATGACATTGAACAACACTAGATTTGCCAGAGGCGGTCAGGAAATTTGTGACTTGTTTTCCGATAATTTTAAGTCTATATATAGAGTAAATAGTAACATACACTCTTCAACGCCAGTTGAAACCACCCCCTCTAACAATAACACTTTCAGCCAGTGCAAACTTGAGGTAAGAGAAGTATTTGATTACTTGTCTGCTAATGATGTATTTAATTCATTTATCGAACAATTTAAATTATTCTATGACCTATGCTTCCCCCGTAGACGTATTAAAATACCAACAAGCAAAAAACCAAAATGGATATCACGAGGACTTAAATTATGTAGCTTTAAGAAAAGACAATTATTATGGACGTCTAGACTTGAACCTACTCAAACAAATAAAACAAAATATGCAAATTACTCAAAATTATTTAAGAAAATAATTAAATTGACTAAACGATCTCAAAATAACTACAATATTAAAACTTCTGACAATAAAAGCAAAATGACATGGAAAATAATAAAAAACTCTAAATTAAATCTACCTAATGACTCAATAAATACAATTCAAATTGACAATGAAACAATCAACAGACCTCAATTAATTGCTGACAAGTTCAACGACTATTTTGTAGGAAAAAATATGCCGATACCAGGATCAGGCAAAAGATCGGGTGCTTATATATTAAATAAACAAAAATCAATGTTCATGGCTCCATGTCAACCGTTACAAATATTTAACATTATAAAAGGTCTTAAAAACACTAATAGCGTAGGGTATGACGAAATCTCAACTAAGATTATAAAACATGTTGCCGATTTAATTTCTAAACACTTGAGTCATATTCTTAACCTGTGTATCAGTCAGGGTGTTTTTCCTGACCGTCTTAAGATCTCCATAGTTAAGCCTATATTCAAAAGGGGTAATAAGCAGCTAATGCAAAACTATAGACCTATTGCGCTTTTGCCAATTTTTTCTAAAATTTATGAGAAATATATTTATAATGAGCTTTACGCATACTTAGAAAAACAAATGATTCTCTGCAACGAGCAAAAAGGTTTCCGGAAGAATATGACAATTAATATGGCTGTTTATGACTTTTTAAATAAAATTATGACTAATATTGATAATAAGACACCAGTTTGTGCTGTGTATTGTGATATGACGCAAGCTTTTGACTCTGTTGACCACAATATTTTAAGAAACAAACTTGACTCCTATGGTATAAGAGGTAACATTCTAGACTTATTATGCACTTACATTTCTAAAAGAAAACAATTTACTGCTATAACAAACTTAAACTTAAAGACTAAAGAAGAAGTAACATACCTATCCAAAGAACGCACAGTGTATTTTGGAGTACCACAGGGCAGTGTATTGGGTCCCTTATTATTCTTGATTTATATTAATGACCTGCCCAAAGCCATAGACTTTCCCATAACACTCTTTGCTGACGATAGTACGGTAACAGTACCTTGCAATAACCCAGAATTATATGAGCTTGATGTCAATACCGCGGTTAATTCATTAATCTCTTGGCTTAATAATAATAATTTACGAATTAATCTTGGGAAAACCCAAATAATGCACTTTGGCCATAAAAAACCTAGTGCGAAAATGGAAGTTCACTACCGAGATAGCAAAATTCATGACGTAGATAGTGCGAAATTTTTAGGCTTGGTTATTGACAGGCAGCTCAACTGGAAGGATCACATTGAAGCGCTATGTAAGAAAATTAGTAGTTCATCCTATGCCCTGTATAAACTTGCTCCTACAGTTAACACAGATGCACTGCTTACAGCTTATCATGGTCTTGTGGCATCTGTATTAAGATACGGCATTATATTTTGGGGTAATTCTACAAACAGAGAAGCCGCTTTCAAAGCACAAAAGCGATCCATCAGAGCCATGTTTGGACTACAAGTAATGGACAGTTGTAAACCGTATTTTAAAAAATACAAAATTCTGACACTACCGGCTCTGTATATTTATGAAACTGCCTTATTTGTTAAGTTAAATGCACACTTGTTTCCCCACCTATCAGATGCTGTTAAACGTAACAGACGGAATGACATGTTACGCGGACGAAGAGCCAAAACAGCCTTAATGTGGAAGAGCATATTCTGCATAGCCCCGCAAGTTTATAACAAAATTCCAAAATCAATCCAAGTGTTAAATTTAAATGGGTTTAAAAAGAAACTTAAAAACTTGCTATGTAATAAATGTTATTATAATTTAAACGACTATTTGAATGATACCTTGACATCCTAATTATATTGTAATCTTTTATACTTTGACATCCTAAATAAATTGTGTGTGTGATATTACTTTTAAATTGGCATACCTCAAATTATAATTTTAATTTGTAATCAATAATGTTAATTCTAACCTAACTGTAATAAATGTCTGTACCTAATATTTGCACGCCACACTTGGCAGAATGTGATGATACCACTGACTAATTTTAAGACCATAAATAATGTACCATATTCTGACAAATAAATGATTATGATTATGATTATGACTAGATTGTGATAAGGGACCCGGGCCGGATTCAATCCCTGCTCTCTTTCTTAGAAAATGTGCAGCGAGCCTGGCTGATCCTCTGACTGCAATTTTCAACTATTCTTTGGCACAGAGCTTATCCCTGACCAGTGGAAAATAGCGCACATCACACCAATCTTTAAATCTGGTAGTGTTGATGATGTTGCAAATTACAGACCAGTGTCCATTCTATCCGCTTGTGGTAAACTTATTGAATCGCTTGTTCAAAAAAAAAATGTTTACTCACTTTAAAAATGTGCTGGATGATAACCAGCACGGTTTTCGCCCAAAAAAATCAACACAGTCTAATCTAGTCGAGTATGTTTCATTTATATCATCTGCATTAGATGACGGTAGAGAAGTTCATGCAATATACACCGACTTTAAAAAGGCCTTCGACTTGGTAGATCACCACTTACTGATTGCCAAATTAGAAGGTACGGGCGTTCATGGGTCGCTGCTGCGTTGGTGTGAATCGTACTTAAGAAATCGCTCACAATTGGTGTATCTCAAGGGTTTTTAAATCCAAACAATGTTATATACCATCAGGAGTGCCTCAGGGGTCACACTTGGGACCTCTACTTTTCTTAGTTTTTATAAACGACTTGGGCTGTAAGATTGATTCGGAATATAAATTTTTTGCTGATGATTTAAAAATATATCGAACTATATATAACGAATCCAATATTGTTCAGCTTCAACTGGATTTAAATAACGTACATAATTGGTGCATACAAAATAAAATGTCATTAAATCAAAACAAATGTTATTTCATTAAATTTAGCAGAAAAAGGAAAATATCTCAAAATTGTTACTCGATTAATAACAGCCCGCTCCGAGAAGTTGATACTATTAGGGACCTTGGCGTTTTAGTGGATAGTGGTTTAAGTTTTAGGAGTCATTACGACCAAATGATTGCTCGGGCATCTAAATTGTCAGGGAAATGAAAATTTTTAGAGAGCCAATTCTGACTATTTCCATTTATAACAGCGTTATTCGGAGTATTCTGGAGTACTGTAGTACGGTATGGAACCCGTTTTATCAGGTGCACTCTGATCGAATAGAGCAGGTTCAAAAAAGGTTTCTATATCACTTAAGTTATTCAGATAACAGATGTCGTAGTCTGAACTCTTATAACTCTAGACTGAGTCATTATAAAATGAAATATTTAAGCGCACGTAGGAAATCTTTGGATTTCATGTTCTTATATAAATTAATAAATGGTTTAATAGATTCTCCCGAGCTTTTAGAGAAAGTAAAATTTAGTGTTCCACGTAGTAGTAGCCGCTTAATTAACCGAAGGACTTTCGTCCTGCCTCATAGTCGAACTAATATAGGTAATTTTTCACCCATTTGCCGCATGCTTTCTCTTGGGAACTCCATTCGTGGTGAAATAGATATCTCTGCTGGTTCTGTAGCCTCAGTTAGGACTAAACTTGAGTCGTAATTGTATAATTATTTTTGTAGTCAATTGTTCTTTCCCAAAACTTTTTCATTAGGTTTATATGAAAACAATTTGTAAGTTTTGCTTAATTTTATCTTTTTCTTTCTTAATACTAAGTGTTTAACATAAAATATGCATGTTAGATTCACATCTAGTAGATTTCAATCAGACCTATCGTGTTGTAACTATTTTATTGCATTTGTGATTGTACATCAGTTTTGTGAATTATAATAAAAAAATTTTTTTTTAAAAATGACGAGGTAATCCACAGCTATCAGGACAATCCCGGAAGTACGGTCAAGACCCCTACCAGCAGTTACTGGAATACTTCCTTCCTCCGAGCACGTTTGCTCTTGCGAATCTCTACTCAAGCCAGCCATTAGAGGCAAGAATGAGGTGAGAGGTCAGTTCTTCGTCAGTGTTCACTCCAGCCGGCCAATAAAGGCAAGCCAGAGATGAGGAACATGACTTCTCCCCTGAGATAGGGTACGTGGGGTCGCTACTGCCCAGCAGCTCGCCACATGCTGCCCTGCGGGTTTCTGTATCTCTCTTGGTCTGGCTCCTCACCCTAGATCTGTTCCGGCAAAGTAAACTCTACCAGCACAGACCTAGAATTCGGAGCGCGCAAGCCCCACCACGACAACGTAGACGTAGCTGGATCTACATCCATCAACTACACATAATACACCGGAACCAGCCATATCATAAGAATTTGAAACTATATATGCGTACGTACGCGCCTCGCGGCTGTCGGCTACTCACTGAGAAATGGGCTGCGTGCGGCCCGGCTGCCGGTAGGTAGTTAGTGCGCGTAAGTACATGGAGTGATTTATCTGGGAATCTGTGGCGACAGGTCGGGGGACGAGAGAGTTTTATTAAAATGTGGCTGTTATTTTAGTATATTGTGTATCGTACGACATCCACGTGAACTAAGTCGCAGGGCACAGCTGTACCCTGTGAATCCAAAACACTGTAACTACGAAAAACTGATTTTGAGTAAATGAGCAAGTACATTTTTTTTAGTTTTTCGAAGATTATTCCAAAAACAATTGTGAAAGTATTTAGTGTTTGGTATCAATTTAAAGGTTATTTTATGAGTTATTAAGCCTAGTATGTTTTATATACACAAACAATGAAACTAATTAATTATAGTGGATAACTTGTGTTGCCGTAATAGTCGTCAGAAGCGAAGGATGAAATTGTTAAGACAATACACTGCATTTTAGAGTTACAGTGTATTGACTTGGTAAAATAGGACCTAGAAATGTTTGATAGGTAGTTATAGTCAGATTTTTTATTATATGGAGTAAACTGATGGATCAAAATGTATGGGAAAGAGATAAAAAAACGAGTTTACTAAATTAGTAAACAGCATTTTATATTTGGTCCAAAAAGTTAAACATAAGTCATATTGACAAAATCAATCTTGCGGCATTACAATTATTATTTTTTTTTTTATATTTCTCGGGACCCTAAGGTCCCGGACCTTTGAAAGGCATATGAGGGGCCGAAGCCAACTCGCAGAGGCCCGTTAGACGCTTTCAATGGAAATGAGGCACCAACCGACGATTATCCTTGTGCGTACTATGCAAGTGCACCCAAGGACAACTTCCGGTTGGTGTAGGACTATTGCAGGATATGGAGACAAAAAAAATATTGGGCTATGGGTTTGGATGGCTAAAGTGGACTGGTTATCTAAAACTATGGAAGGACTATGGCCCCTGCCTGACCAATGTTTGATAAATACAATACACGGATAAAATGGCAGGGGGTGACTTGCACACTCAACAATGGGCCCCCGGAAACGGTCGCTAGCACATAGTGTCGTAGCGACAAGGGGGCAACATGTCTTGAGGTGCTTAAGAGGAGTGGAGAGGTATTCCAATTATTATTATTATTATTTTGTTTTATTTAATAAATGAAATAAAAAAAATAACATTTTCAACTTCGTTATGAAAATGGAATCAGTCTTACAGTTTCACATATGAACTTGAAAATCACTTGAAAAACTTAACATTACATACCTCTTAATCAAACTTAACTTTTACAAATCAGTCTTACAGTTCTTTAAAGATAGTGTAACAGCTTAAATTAGCTGATCGTTAAGCAAATTAAAATTAAAAAATTAAAATTTATGTATATTAAAATAAACCGTCACAAAGTCAGATTCACCGGAATATTAGTAGTTGGGTTCATCGTGTTCATCAAGGTCCGGCTCAGATGATACAACTAGATTTTGATAAAATGCTGACCTTGTTGGAGGCATAGACTTGCATAGCAGTACCAATTCTCTTTTTTTAATATCACTTATGCCTCTGGCTTCACTTTCTCTTGCTAATGAATGGAGTAGATCACTTTTGTCAATAGCAATTTCAGCAGTTAGTTTTTGCGCATCTTTTCTTTTCAAGAAATTTATTTCCTTAAAATCACCATCATAATCATTCTTAGCAAACATGGAAAGATGCCCCCTTCTAAACTCTATGAATTTCAGGTTATGAATATTAAAACCTTTTGGGTATGTTGGCTTCGAATCATTTGAAAAGACGATCATATCTTTGTGACTAAGTACAGCCACTTCTATGTTTTTTCGCGATGTCTTTATATTGTGTACAAAATCGTCAAAGTCGTAGATTTCTCCAGCCTTTTTGAATTTTTTAGTTATAGCTGCATGCACTGTATCTGCAGCCATGAACGTGTGACCACTCTCAAAATACTCTAGCGTTACTGTTTAAATTTCTGTCATCTTATCATTGATTAATCGTACTAAAGCTGAGATAAGGACTTTGTTCTTGTTCTGCGCATTGCAGTTGTCAAGGAAAAAGTAAACATGTTTTTGATCACGACAATAATTTCTCAGAAAAAAAGCATAAGTCGTAGCCACGTTATAAGCTCTCCTGCCACTTTCACCTTCATGCCAAAGAATACATACCGCTGTCTTGTTTTTTCCTGGTGGGACAAAAGATTCATTAAAAAGTACGAGTTTGCGGGAGAAATAAAACTCTTTTGTTGTCAATAATGGCATTTGTATTGCCTTTTGCATGTCAACTGTGTAAAGTGACTCCCTCCCTCCACTATTTTCGCACTTTTCTTTCACCAATTTGAAGTCTCTTCTCGAGTTTCTTTTGTTCTGTAAATGCTGAGCCAAATCAATACAATCCTGACAATTACAAGGAAATGGCATTGACTTATGCGCCATTTCGTGATTTTTGCATTTGGTGCATATGTCATGTACTGACTCTGCAGTAGAAATGTTCATTTCTTTAATCATCTTATGGAAATGAGTCCAACTACACTTTTCCATTGATGTTTCTTCGCAATAACTTTTAAAAACATTAAAAATTGAGAAAAAAGTAACCCCTATTGGAAGATAACGGCGATTAGGAGCATGTTGAATGTTGTAGTGAGAATGAACAGGTTTATATTTTAAGATGAAATTCCTCATTTTTTCTTGATAAATCGTGGAAAATGCCGTTGAAGATGGGTGACGCCCTCGAGGGTCTTGCGCAGCTTCTATTTTTGGATTTTTAATTCGAGACATAAAATTTGCTTTCAAAACCGCTTGTACGGCGTCGTCATTTGTATAACCCAATGTGCTGAGGAAAAACTTCTTACACACTTTTTTTTCATTCAGTGTCCAGACTAATGTGTTACGGCGTCTTGAGTTAGAACCAGCAGTTTTGATAGCAGTTGGTAAATTGTCCACCTGTCTGGATAAGAAATCGCGACGCCTTTGTCTGTCCATGCTCCAAAATTGTTCATGTATTTCTTCTCTTTTCAATTCATCTATGTGTTCAGTACATGACTTCTTACAGTTACTGCAAGGTGGTTTCATTGGGTGCTTATTTTTCTGATTTTCTAGAATTTCTTTCGGGTCTCTCAATCTTTTTGCCTTTTTGGACTGTATAACTTCAATGTGTTCTTGGTTTTCTATATCATTTTTTGACTTGTCGTTACTCAAATTGCTACGTTTCATTGAATGCACACAATTATCTTCAGTTAATTGTAGAATTTCGTCATAGGCGATGTCGCTAGTTACACGTGGTTGCCTGATATTGGTGGTAGGGACAAGCATGTCTGTGTTTTGGCAACATGGTTGATTCTCTATAATAGCATTTGTAGTGATTTTGACAAAATCATGACTTATTTGCAATTCAGGACGGCTGTCAAAGTTATTGGAAATCGATTCTGAAGCTTGTAAACATTCCTGCGAAATTGAAGACGTAACGACAGCTAATAATTCTGTGTAGTTCCCTTCACCTATTTCTTCACACAAGCTTGGACAGTCAGATTCATTTAATGGGATCAAAGGAAGACAGTCTATACTTGAGTCATCGTAAGGTACACAGAGACTTGGAGTGTACATGTCTGTACCTTCCTCCTTTTGCATATCACTGTTTAGTTCAGACGCCATAGTAGCACAATTAGAGTTATTATAATATTGCTCATTGTTTTGGGATAACTTTATCAACAATTTATTACGATAACCACTCATTATTAGAACTTAAAATCACATTAATTCACTAATTACTCCGGAAACAAACGAAAACTGTCACTCACGGCACGGTGCGTAAACAACTTGTCAACAGACGCGCAACAAACACCTAATACATTCCCGCCACCGCGCAACCAATAATCATTCAGAACGATCGTCGGGCCTCCTTCCGATTGGCGCGACAGCGTCGCGCTAGCCCTTCTACGTTGTTTTGACAAAACACTGTATCTTAAAACGCGCGAAGATTATTTTGGTAATACACTGCATCTTCAATTGCCGTGTTTTTTTATTTTAGGCCTGTAGTTTTATGTAAATAGAGTGTAATTTGCATTGTAATATCTCATACTTTGCATACAAAGTAAAAAAAATATGAATTCTATACCATGAAACAGGCTAAAAGAAATCGAATGAACGTTGTTAATTCAAAACACTGTATCTGCAGATACAGTGTTTTGGATTCACAGGGTACAGCTATTTATACAAAAAAATAAAATTGAAGTGTCTGTTTGTAATGTCAAAATAACAAATTTTTA
This sequence comes from Fissipunctia ypsillon, assembly GCA_947568875.1. Classification (NCBI taxonomy): domain Eukaryota; kingdom Metazoa; phylum Arthropoda; class Insecta; order Lepidoptera; family Noctuidae; genus Fissipunctia; species Fissipunctia ypsillon. The sequence continues at coordinate 1,424,157 of OX387662.1, forward strand.
CTAAATGCATAAGAAAGTATAAGCGGTACTTATAAAAAAGGCAATTTTTAACATTTTTTGTCTGTCTGTCTGTTTGTTCCAGCTAATCTCCGAAATGGCTGGACCAATTTTACTGGCAGATATCTGATGTTACGGCGGGTAACTTGGCTACTTTTATTTTAGAAAAATAATTAGCGTTTCGCGCAATAAAATTTAAACCCATGAAATTATGAACAAAAAGTCGGATTAGAAAAATTATTTTTGCATTTAAACGAACGGCGATTCAACGGGACGGTTAGCGACGGGTCGGGGGACGACGAAGTTTCATTAAAATGTGGCTGTTATTTCTCTTATATCATCATAACTATTGTAAAACATGTCAATTTAATTATTTTATAATTCTTAGTACATAATAAAAGCGTGTTTTTTATTTTTTTTTAAACTATATATTTGCTTCGACGCGCGACGGTACATCTACGTTTCTTTATTATACTGTGTGGGCCCAGTAGGTGGCCTCATTTATTGCGGCATCAGCGGCCTTGATCAGATAGTCAAGGGTGCGGGTGAACGGATATTTGGGACACTAGCACATGGATCTGTTCAGGAGCACCGCACTCGCACTGGATGTTGGATGAATCGATAAACTTAGGCGAAATGGGGCATTCGCCTAAGTTTGCAGTGGCCTACTTGAGTACCTACACAATCAATTCCCTATCTTTTTGAATGAATCATCCTGTATATCACATCTGCTTTAGTTTATAGAGCTCAAGCGGTTAATGGCACTAAAGTCTATTTAAATTCTTGTTTTCAATTGCTGTTATTTCCACACACGAATATCATCTTTATGCTAGTAGTAATTAAGTAGATTTCAAAATAGTACCTACTACGAAGTGTTTAGTTTCGAGCAGCTCACAGTTAGCCATAAAGAATTGACAGGGGTTAGCGCCTAAAAGAAAAAAAATGGTACTATTACGCATTGCGGCTTGCTTTATAAAAGGCGTTTTTTCTTCACAAAAACCAATCTTCAAGAGCAAAAGGTAGGCAGTCGTCAAACATATTATTTTGCTAGTAACTTAATGGAGTTTGTAAAAAGCAAAAAGGAACTGTTTCCGCCCGGGATCGAACCGGGGGCCTTGTGCGTGTGAAGCACACGTGATAACCGCTACACTACGGAAACTTGAAAGAGAAGGTCGAAATTATGAAGCATTATTTAAAAGTTACATATTTTTGCGTTATTATGTCACCCACTAATGGTATAATAATGAATTCTTAACGTCTTTTTAATTAGAAGTAGTTTAGAAGTTATGTAACCATTAATTTACGTATTTAAAAAGTTGACAGAATGAGGTCTCCAGTTAGTAATTCTAAAACTGTGTGTCGACAACCTTATTGCAAGTTTTCTGACATAATAATAATATGGTAAGACTTAGCAATAAATAATCTTAATAAAACATAATTAAGATAAAAAAAAATAGTACTGCTTAAACAGTAACATTTAATATCTCTTAAAATAGGTTGAATTAATTAGTACATACCTAGTGCTGCCATCTATTGTCCATGTCTCGAAACGTAATAAAATGTGTTGTCTTTCCTTACCAAGAGAGGTCGCTATAATACTTACCGTAGCCACTGATTTAGTACCCGTTGACCCTTCCTAGATTATGTATTTCTCATGAATTTTAATCATTTCATCAGGTAGGATTAGGTAGGCATAGTCACTGCACGCCTGTACATCCCGAAAGGGTACCATAAGTACACACATTTCGACAATTATGTTCCCATGAACCTATTTGTAGACATGTACCTAGGTTATAAAACGCAAGCTAACATGTTCACGCGCGGTTAACGAGACACAATAGAAGTTTTATTGTTATGACTTTATAATAGCACTAGCCGCATTATATAGCACCCCTTAAAGTGTTAATTGCCACTAATCAGGCACAAATCCAGAATCCGAGCCGAATCCGCGTAGAAAAAATCTAATCACACACTGCCCTACTGCTAAACAAGCGATATTTTTGAAAGTGGGGATCATGCGTTTGATTCCGGGAGGATCGGATTGATCGTTCATCATCATCAACCTAGCCTTTTCCCAACTATGTCGGGGTCGGCTTCCAGTCAAACCGGATGCAGCTGAATAATGCTAATGACCAAGTTAGCATTATTATTATCAGACAGAAGGGCTGTGCTCTGCCTATTAAGAGGATAGACAAGCCCTTTCCTCTTTTTCTCTCTTCAGCTTTTAGTACTTAGTCTTCTTTTAACTTCTACGACACCCACGCAGAAAGGTATCAACCTATTATTTTTCAGAAACCAGCCAAACGGCACTTGTGCATACCATAGTGAAGATGATATTGACCTATCATTACCTACAACATTAATAAAATAGTGAACTAATCTTCTAAACCGTGTAATTTAACTCACTTTAAAATACATTAGATACTCAATTCTCAGACGAAAACACAGGTTTGGAGCAATAACACTTTATAAGTTTTATGTAATCGGATTGCCCCGCGGTACAGTACTCCCATTACAAAAGTGCCTATTAGTATAATTTACCACTAAAACTCGTTCTATTGCCCGTAGGCTTTCCAGCCTCCTGGGCCTGTGAGGATTTGTCCCAGTCTATAGCGGCTTGATATGTTATCGCAGTATTTTGTCATATTTACACGTAGAGTACGCTCATGTTCTGCCAGTGCCTTGACGTAATTTTTACTGACGGAAAAAGAGTTTGACATATTTATTTTTTGGCACAACGATTTGGACGTAGGTATAAAATATTATAATTATTTTATAATAATATGTCGCAGATGGATTGTAGAATCCGGTGTTTTACAAAACGTTTAGTTGTTTTACAAATAAGCTCCGTTATGTAAAACAGGGGGGGGGGGGGGGGGCTTGTGGCTAAGAAATAACAGCCGCACGGGTCGATCGATCAGGTTAATCTACGCTTGCCGCGGTTGGTCCGTGGATGGGTGACCATCTTTACACATCCAGACCCCTCCGTGCCTCGGAAAGCACGTTAAGCTGTTGGCCCCGGCTGTCATTCGTGTATCTTTGACAGTCGTTACGGGTCGTCAGAAGCCCCAAAGTCTGACAACCAGTCTTACCAAGGGGTATCGTATTACCCAGTAACTGGGTTGTGGAGGTCACATAGGCAGTCGCTCCATGTAAAATACTGGTATTCAGCTGCATCCGGTTAGACTGGAAGCCGACCCCAATATAGTTGGGAAAAGGCTAGGCAGGTGATGATGTAAAACAACTGAACTCAACTTTAACAAGCAGGATTGATTAAACGTTTTGCGTTTATCAATGCAGCGGGTCAGCGATGAGAGGTTAAGTAAAACAGCGTGAAATGAAACGTCAGATTGTAGATTTTAATTCTAAATTTTGACGCTCATGACTCTGTGTGCCATGACTACAATAATGGCGTCCGAAACAGAAATAAATGAAAGTATTATGAATGAAAATGACCCAAACTCGAGTGAAAACAGTGTTTGGCCAATTTTAATATAAAGTTTTCAGAGTTTTATGAAAGTCAGTCCTAAAAATACTAATTAGCCAAGAACTGCGACCAACTTGCAAATAGCGCTCGCCGCCGGCCGCTGCAACGCCACCTAACAGTAACTGAAAAACATATTTAAAAAAATAAAATTTTCCTGAGAATAGTTCCGGTAGAATATGATTCAAAATAAGGAGCTGAATGGACCCTGTTAGATTGCGGAGGGCTGTCCCTTACACCCTGTATACAGGGTCAAATCAAATTAGCTAGCGAAACTCGACAGACATGATGGGTTTCGATACATATCTAAACATAATAAAACAAAACAAATTATAATTTGATGATTTTTGTTTCTGGGGGTCAACGACCTCTGGTAATGTAGTTAGGTTGGTTACCATGGAGTTTCTTGCCGGTTCTTCTCCATAGGAAACGACCAATTGGGACCGTGCGGCGTGCACCTAGCTTCTGACGTTTCATAAGTGCCCATGTGTAGGTTTATGTGAAATAAAATATTTTGATTTGAGGTACTTGAAGGATAAATTGAGAATTTTTTTTTTTTTTTTTTGTTTAATCGTGTTTAGATATCGATACCCAGCACGTCTGCGAAGTTTCGCTAGCTAATTTAATTTGACAAACTTCAAGAATTGAAAATTATTATTAATCACAATATAATTTTATAGTTGCAATATTTTCTAACGCAGATGACCTAAAAATAAAATCAATCTTAGTGAAATAATTATTCCCTATTATAATATTCGGAACACACAAAGCTACTTACAGTTTTCAACATGGTTACCCTACTGGCTATGTCTAGGTAAAGTCGTGAACTCGATGATCTATCAATGGAATCACGAAGCTAGGGTTGTGACACTACATCGATATTGTTTGTAAACATTATTGTTTATTGATGAATTAATATGTATTGTTCAGTATGACGGCGTCCGAAATTATTTGAGTGACTCAAATTATTGTTAGGGTCACGGGTCACAGTTTAAATACAGTGCAATCTGCTAGATCAAATCAATTATTCTAAGATTATGCAAAATAAATATTGTTTCATTGTATAAGCATTATCTCAAACAAGGGTTCGATGTAAGGTTATTGATATTAAGAAACTGAATGATATTATGTAATAAAAATATAACGTCGCACTATCAAGGCATCGATGTATCAATTTTCGCAGAACTCATTATAGGGGACCCTATTAAACTACATGTCATAATAATATAAGCGCGATCAAACACAAAAACTATTTCTTACACGCCGCATAAACGGGATTTAAAAAGAGACAGTGAAACCAGACCTCGTTTAATCAATAGGAAGTATTGAACTATCGATACCAACGTGAAAACAGAACGATCGACATAATAAAGTATCGATACTTAAACTATCGATACTTAAACTATCGATACTTAGTTAAGATGGGGTACACTACGTACCTACATCACTAGAGGTCGTGAATGTAACGTCTGGCAGAAACCGAAAGTGATGCGTTGTGGGAACAGGGTCAGAGAGGCTCGCGGGCGAGCTCGTAACTGTTTCTATAGTAATATTGCTTGAAGGAGAGGAGGTCTCTTTATATCAAGCAGTAGGTCGATACTGGCCAAGAATAATGATGATTATAACATACGAGTAACATCACGCCTATATTCCCCACAGGGTTAGTAAGAGGTGTAGGTATACCACATGTAACAGGTGGATTGACATTCCTTTAAACCACATAAAGAGAATCATGTTCTTTGCCCGTATACAAAAAATCAACCAAATCCAATGAATACTTTAGCCACAGGAAATTATTTTTCATTTTCTTATTTTTCAACATGATGTAGATCTGAGTCCGTAATAATAGGTAAACATTGCCGCCGCCGCGCCCCGCACCCCGCACCGCACCGTTGGTCAGTGACTTTGCGTAGATAAAGTGTGTTTACTTTTATGCAGTTGATTCTAGTATTTATTTTGTTTGAAAACTGCAATTTTTTAATTTTGCACTAACTACTAATATTCGTGTTTTAAAATGTTTCAATGGATTAGTACTGTGCTCGTTTTTATTTAATGTCGTTCGTCCAGATACACGTTGTATATAGTACACCCCCTGTAATACAGGGCGCGCCTATTGCCATCAATCGGGCATAAATTCCGACTCCGGGCTGCTACTGAGAAATTCCGGATGGTAAAACCCGATAACACTTACCCCACCCACCCACCTCATGATCAGCAGTAGCGCTTGTGACCACTACACGAACGAGGCAGTTCGTGCTTTATTTTGTGTACACCAATGAGTGACCCTGAGCTTTTTTCAGCTCAGTATATTATTTATGTAAGTATTCCTAAATTTCATGTCTTATAATCTACGTTTACGTTTCTCATTATGTGATGCTCTTGTAACATACGATGTGGAGAGATGTAAAGGTTCGATAGAAGTGACGTTTTACATAAGGCTTGCTTCCGTCCACAGACGCGTGTGTGTGTAGGTCGGTACTTCGTGTTACAGTATGTGATAGGTTGCATAGATATCGAACTGTCTCTTGTCTCCTAGCCAGTAGACACTGCTTCCATTACATCTTTTGACAGTTTTGTGGTAAATTGAGGTGCAGCGATCAAGTAGGGACCTAAACCATTCTCACAGAGTATATAAATGAAAGTAATTAAGGTGTAACAAAGGGGTGTGAGTCTCCTCTTGTAATCGCAGGGGCGTATGTTGCACTGTGCAGATCCCGAATTTAGGAAACGTAGATTATAAGACATGAAATCCAAATTCGGGATCTGCACAGTGCAACATACGCCCCTGCGATTACAAGAGGAGACTCACACCCCTTTGTTACACCTTAATTACTTTCATTTATATACTCTGTGAGAATGGTTTAGGTTCCTACTTGATCGCTGCACCTCAATTTACCACAAAACTGTCAAAAGATGTAATGGAAGCAGTGTCTACTGGCTAGGAGACAAGAGACAGTTCGATATCTATGCAACCTATCACATACTGTAACACGAAGTACCGACCTACACACACACGCGTCTGTGGACGGAAGCAAGCATTATGTAAAACGTCACTTCTATCGAACCTTTACATCTCTCCACATCGTATGTTACAAGAGCATCACATAATGAGATGGTGCAAAAACGAATCTGCACGACAGCGACATGATCTTCAGTTGGTCAGTCAGTCAGCCTATCCCGCTATCTTCCTTGAAGTCAGGTTAATGAGGCTCACGGTATCTATACTTTATAGGTACATATACCTACATAAAAATAAATAAAATTGAAGTGTAAGTTTGTAATGTCAAAATAACAGCTTTTTACTAAATGCATTTAAGTATAAATAGTACTAATAACACTACCAGTATCAAAATAAAAAAGTAATAGTAAGAAACAATAGTAGCATTATAGTATTTATTAGTAGTAGTGGTAATGTGGGCGTACTATAGGTACACCTCTGCCTAACCCTTCGGGGAAACAAGGCGTGATTTTACGTTATGTGTATAGATAGTACTTATAACGAAATATTTTATTTTTTATTTTTGTCTGTCTGTCGGTCTGTCCGTCTGTTTGTTCCGGCTGATCGCTCCGAAACGGCTGAATCGATTTTGGGGCTTTCACTGGCATATACGTAAAAGTAATATCAGCTATATAGCTGATATTACTAGGAGTAACTCAAGCTACGTTTATTTTAGAAAAAAAAAATGAGTTCCGCGCAAAAAAAATTAAAACCCATGAAATTGTGAACAGAAATAATAACTCTGGAACTACCAGCCAGATTTGAAAAATTCTTTTTGCATTTGGTAGCCCAATTCACGAGGATACTTATAAGCTACGACTCTTTGAGCCGAGCAAAAAGAAAAAAGTCAGAACGAACGCTAAGTGAAAACGAAGTAATAACGCGGGCGGGCGATGCAACGCGGCGGGTCGGGGGACGCGGGAGTTTGTTACAATGTTGCAGTTATTTTTAGTATAATGATTGTATAACTTACAGCTTCCACGCGAATGAAGTCGCGGGGCACAGCTAGTAATAAATAAAATAAGTATCCGGACATACTGGGCTACTCTTACGTAGGTCACGTGCAGCGTAACACGTCATGTAGCAGTTTTTTTGAGATTGCGTGGTTCCCGGTTTTCCGTCTTGTGTATTCAAACACAAAGCATTTATTTTAATTAAACCAATTACAGGCAGTTTTGAGTCGGAAAGACGAAGCTAGTTCAGTCAAAACCTCTTCTTTAGGACCAAAGGTTGATTCTTTGTATTTTGTGTATCACGAACTGTGTCTAAATAAACATTATTCTTTCTTTCTTTGGTCCTTCTGCAGGGAAGTGTCCTATTGGTGTAAATTATTAATATTAACACCCAGTATCCTTATGTTAAATTTCTACATTCATATCTGTAATTTGTATGGTGATAAAGAGTATTTTATTATATTCTATTGATTTCCGGATTTCTGTTTGGTAAGAGGCTTCAGCTAAGGTTGTCAAAGAAATGGTCCTTCTGCCCGCGAATGTGTTCTCCGCTACAATCAAACCGGTAATGATGTTGTTCACATTCTCGTGACAAAGTTGTAACACGATTATTATATTTACAAGCCGTGTGCGATGGGCTTCCCCAGTAGCAAAATTGACGAACTTCGTTACAAACTTTCATTCCCTATTTAACCCCCGAATTTTGAAAATTCCTTCCTTACTCCTCACCTTTGTTATTTAAGGAATTCTTGTGTATTTCAACTTTATAAGCTTTTTTAGACTTAAAAGTAATTTAAAAGTAGTAAGTACCTAATCAAAAAGTAATCTATTTAATAGTAAATAGATTACTTATATTTATTATTTAATAGATTAATTTTTGTAATTTAATTACACACTAGTTAATATATATATTGATCCTCTTTACAATCTTGTCTGTACTTCTACCAAAACAAATGTCAGTGCGGGCGAAAGGATCGCAAATGTCACGGTGATCATTGAACATTATCGCATCGCTCCAAATTGTATGATATGACGGTGCATTAAAGATTAAATTGTTTGCTCCAGATTGGTGAGGTTATTCAATCATCAAAAATGTGATCAATGGCTTATAGTCAAGATAATTATTGGATTATGCTGATCGACAAGATGCAGATAGATCGTTTAGTAAACACACTTACTTAACCAAAAACTGCCCCCGTTTCATTTGCCTTTTTCAACTGCTGTCTAGGGCAAGCTCTTCTGATAGAAGTTCAGTTCACACTTCATACCGCCTTTGCCTTTTGGATATATCGTACGTAAAGTAATTTGCTGCTATTTGAGTGTACACTATGTAATATTTTCGCCCGTAGCTCACTGATACGGCCGAATTTAAACAACCCAGTTCCGTTTTAGCTTGGCAGCTCAATATACATATATCAGCCATTTTTTTTATTTTGAAAAACTGTGTTAAGCTCCCAACACGTCTTCCCAATATCATTACAAATAGTCTGACAACATGTGCAGTCAGTTCTGACACAATCTTCTAGTCGTTATCATATCTCTCTCAGAAACCCAAACCGGCTGACAACCAGGTAAATCAACATCCAGTCTCGGACCATTTCTTTTGCGTAGTTGATTAACAGCATAATAACCTGTATCATAACTGAATAAGGTTGATAATTGTACATTAAAGTGCCGCTGATTGTGTTAAAAAGTGCAAATGTATTAATCAAGTGCACATACGCGATACGATTCCGTCTATCTGTATTAGATTTGGTACAGTCGGAAAATTAACATGAGTTTTCTTCTAAAATAATCTAAATATTCTATTCAGGTTATGTAATCGCGTTCAGCAAAGGATACCACCCTAACTGTACATCACAAGACCATCTCCTGGCTTAGGTACCTAGTCGGGTAAAGTGGTCGGGTATGGTCGTCATGGTTCCCCGATCTTTGGCCGATTGATACAAATCATAAAGGCTCCTGCAAACAGGCGCGAACGCGACGCGACTCAAAGGGACCGCTCGACACGCGGTGCCTTTGTGTCGCGCCTGTTTGCAAGAACCTTAATAAAATAATTGATCCTCATCAATTGTTTTATTATGCGTTGTTCCTCAACCTAGGCACTAGACTAAGACAATGTAAGAGTTGTTGAACCAATTTAATCTTTCCAACCTTGGCCTTACCTGAAGGTTATTCGATCTATCCCGAAAAAAGTCATCCCAGCTTAACGCAGTCCACTGCTGGTCAGGCTAGGCTTCTCCCAATTTGCACCACAATATCCAGTTCCCCACCCTCTGTACCCAGTCTGTCCCATCCAGCAGCCTTTTTAAGCTGGGCTATTAAGCTGGGGACTTGTCTACTCCAACGGTCATTGGTCTTTCCACAGACGTGGCCGGCCCGCTGTCGAATTCAGCTTTTCGGAACATAAAGGTAGTACCTACATAAATGTAAAAAAATTAAGTTTGACTTACAAAAGCCAAACGTTATCAGAGCATCACTGCTGTCCGTACTCAGGTCACATGTGACGCAACGTGGAAAGTTGCATCGAATCACACCTGCGCGTACGCAGCGCTATCAGCCGCGCAGTAATTAGATAGAAAGGGCCAGTTTATGGAGACAGAACTGGACCATGGGGTCTAGGGAGTGCCTGGTGGTGATAATGTGATATCATAATATGTTACACCTGGTGTGTAACATATATATTTCAGCTTGTAGTTTGTTGCGTAATTATTTTTGTAATCTTATTTATTCATGTATGGTACTCACACACAAGCATTTAATAGAGTAAAATACATTAAGTTGAAAGAGCATAAAGGCACTGCTTATTTCAACAGAAATTTCATCCAGCAGACCTGCGACAGGAGAGTACAAGATAAGAAACGTAGAAAGTGTGTAAAACGCTATTATTTTTGAATACAAGGTTAATACAATCTTAAAAAGTACGTGATGGTAGCTTTTCAGACAATAAGTGATTCAGAAGACCAGTTTCTTCAAAAGTATCTTGAAATCGTAGCATTAGGTTCATAGTCCCTGGCCTTACATGAACAGTCATTGATAAATCACCAATGATTATGTAGGCAGGTGGTTCGACTTTCGACACTCATTCTGACCTATTACAATTTGTACAGTTTGATACAAAACAACTTAGGTACAAATAAATTGGTCATATGTTACGCAGAATGGTGTTTCTTACAACATGAGAGAGAAAAGCAGTATTACAAAGGACCAATAAATAAGTTTTCGATATTGTAATTATATATCACCAATCAACAAAATTTAATTTATGAATCTTACAATCTTGAAGTAAAACATATGTTTTAAGTTACGTAAATATATATATATGTATGACTTGACAGGATAAGTAGGCATTTACTTATTTCCTCCGAATGTGTAAAATGTACGCGGTTCTTAGAATTTACTGCTAGGTTTGAATAAAATTGATTTTCGCAACTGTTAAGTAAGTTATTCGAGACAGGGTTGCATGAATCAAATTAATTCGGAAGTGGTTAAAAACTTTTCCGGTTTGGGTTGAACTTGCAGCAAAAAAAAACACGTGTAACAATATTAATGAAGGCTAGCCCTCATTAATTTCAATGCATAGGACTTTTGATACTTATTTGTACTTATGATGCTATTAGATAACTTTACATCTGCAGAAATTGTCAGCCTCACTTCCGGAGAATCTTCATCTTATACATTATATCTACAATACCTATATTTATGCGTATAGATATTATATGACTTTATATCTGTTTTGTTAGTATCAGAAATTTCATTTCCTAACAAAATAATTCCCATAAAGACCAAAGTCTGACATAATAAGACATAACTTTTTAATAAATATAAGTATTTTTATGTCTTAAATATAGATAATCGGTATATAAATAAGATACAAACAAAATCATAAAAATCTTGGATCATTCGTGATATAAACGTTTAAAAATAATAAGCTTTAGATGAACTTTCTACGACTTGACTAGTTACATAAGTAATCAAGTTAACTTTTAAATGTCATGATGACTGATTGGCTTATCTTAAGTCACGTATGTTAAGTCGACTCAAAGACAGACAACTCAAGTTAAACCAACTTGAACAAGTGAGAGATGTCTCGGACATAATGAATTCTAATGCCACGTTGAATTACTTTTGCAAACGCAAATGCTCATTTACACAAACATTTAGTTGGTAGTAGCATTTAAGGGAGTAAAAGTTAGTTCTTTTCGATTTCTGGTCCTTAGAATTACCATCTCTAATTCATCATTCATTCGTATCATCTTAATTTAGAAGTGGTCCTTACATCCATTATAATATTATAAGTGCGCAAGTTACTCTGTATGTCAATTATTAGTCATTTATTCATGAACAATAAATTGTATCTGAAAGTACATGGTATAAAAAAGAAAATTAAATTACAGAAGGAAAAAAACACGGCAACTCTCTCTTTGCGGGATACGGATTAACAGTTACGGTTTAACGTCCAAAAGTTAAATGGATTTGGAAGAAATTAAGCACACGGCAGTTAAACTTAGTTTTTACCCCGTTAATAACTTCCCGCGTGATAATTTCTGACCTCCACTTAGGCGAAGTCGCGGGCAAAGGCTAGTAACGAATGAATAAACTAAGTTAACTAAATCGCAAAAGTGTTTCCGACTTTGTATTCTACTGTATAACAGTTGTCTACAAGTGAATGGTTAATATTCCTCCATAAAATAACATTATACAATTCAAAAGAGAAATGATTTCTTAATAGAGCTATGTCGTGGTGTCGGTACTAAGTATGACAATAATCGATTTAATATCTGTATTATAATTTATTATTTCCGTGCAATTATTAGCAGCAAAGGCTGATATAGCTTCGTCGATTGAATAAGTGAACAGGTTCTAGTAAGCAGACTGGGAGCTATCTTTATTAGCACCAATTTATGTAAAGAAAGATAAACTACATAAATTACCAGTATCTACATAAATGCACCATCATTAAGTGTCTTCGGTGAGTGACATGTCCGAGACAAAGTTATTGTTCAATGTGAATCATCGCGTAAATGTTAAAGATACATTATTGACTTCAACTAGATACACCCAACAGCCAGGTGGTTCTTAAAAACCAATCCATGTATAGAGCAAAACGTTAGTCTTGTTTCCCGTCGAATAACTGAGTTGTTAGTCGTGGGATTTAGTCAAACAAAATGGTGTGTTAATAAGCATTTCTACATTTACTTACATCTCAATGGTATCACTGTCAGAATGTCTCACGTTTCAAGATTTATTACCGACACGTATTTATCGTCAACAAATTGTAACATGTTAACTTCAGCGCAGTATTCTCCTGTATTTGCTGCATAACATTAATTGGAATAGTCACATAAAATCACGCCATTTTTCCATGTAGGAGATAGGCAGAAAACTTGCCAGTACCGACACCGTTTGGTTCTTCTAGGTACACCGTACACCTATACCATACTTAATGTTATAAACGCGAAAGTAACTCTGTCTGTCTTTAACGGATTTCAATTAAATTTAGCACACAGGTAGACCAGCACCCTAATTGCGTAGCACACCATCAATCACAATCTAAATGATTTTAAAGCAAATTGCTTATCCATTGCTTTTTATGTTTGAAAAATTGGTCTGCTTTGTTTGCTGCGTTGTTGAAACGTAAATAGCATAATGAATGTTGTTGAACTGTCAAAATGAAACCGATTCCTACTGTGAATTGCCCCCCAGGGTGACATAGGACGTTCCGGATAAGGCGGGAGGAAACGCCCGGGTGTCACCACTGTGTGGATCGCCCGGAGGACACGGTGGAGCATACGGTGGAGGTCTGCCCGGCTTGGGCGGAGCACCGCCGTGTCCTCGCGGAAGCGATCGGCGGCGGCGATCTCTCGCGTCCGGCCCTGGTCCAGGCCATGGTACGGGGCGAGAGTACATGGGAAGCCATTACCTCCTTCTGCGAAGCAGTAATGCTCGCGAAAGAGGAGGCGGAACGCGTGAGGGAGAGGCAAGCTTTGCGCCCTCACGCCCCTAGTCGCCGCAGGAGACGCCCTGGGCGTCGGGAATTGACAGCCGATTCCCGGCCACCGTAGGCGCGGGCTTGCGGACGGCGAGCAATGGGTAGCTCGCCGTCCGGTAAGGACAAAGCCCGAGTCGACGGCGCGTTGTGTTCCACGCGCGCCTCAAAGAGATGTCAGCACTATTGACGGGGTCCGCTAGGGCCGATGCCAGCTAGGGTTGCGGGATGTTCGAAAGAGTTACCGTGGCCCCGGCACAGGCAACAGAAGGAACACGGGTGGGTTTTAGTCAGTAAAAGTCTGACACGCCCTCCCGCTCCGCCCAGAGCGGGAGAAGTCATTTGATGATTTCCCATCCACAAAAAAAAAAAAAAAATAAGGGTGACATAGGACTCTTCTTACCGCGATAGTATGTGCCTGTGGGAATAATTAGTAATTTCCGACCTCCACGCTGGTTTTTTTATATTGGGAGTTCCAGAAAATAATTATTGTGCGTTCAAGGTGATTGAAACCTCCTAATCATTTCAACTTGATTAGCAGAGCATTGAGTAATTAATTAGGTATGGCGATGGCGAGGGACGTTGCTGACCAAAGAATATGGAAAAGTATAGAGCAGTGGTGCCCCAGTGGTAACGGTCGCGACTTACGAGTTTGTAGGTCGTAGGTTCGAACCCAGACAGGCGCTTTACATTATGTAAATTATTTAATCACCACTGCTCTCAAAACGGTGAAGGAAAACATCGTGAGGAAACTGGCATGTCCTAGAACCAAAAGTTCAAAGACATGTAACATCCACCAACCCGCACTGGGCCCGCGTGGTGGATTACGGCCCACCCCCTCTCACCGAGAGGAGGCCCGTGTCTCGGCAGTGGGAACATTATAGGCTGATTATTATTGAGTACTTAGACGTAAGGACCAATTTAGTACACCCGTAGGACCAAAATGGCAGATCCCCACAACCCAGTTAGGTACTGGGCAACACGATACCCGTTGGTAACACTGGTTTGGACTTTTGACTACCCGTAACAAGTGTCAAAGATCTGCGAATGACAGCCGGGACCGAGGCACATAAGGGTCTCAATATGTAATGTACGGTCACCCATCCAAGAACCGACCGTGGCAAGCATAGCTTAACCTTCGATCGACCCGGGTGGCTGTTATTATTTAGCCATGAGCCCCTGAACAATAAATAAAGTGTAACTCTAATTGAGTTTGAGTAAAATTATTTAATAAAATTTCCAAAACTCCAATGCAACGAGCTTTAGTGTAAAATACTTGAAAATACTAAATAAAAAATAACTAAATAAATCTATGCTTAAATACCATTTTCGTTTTCAAGTCTTAACAAGTTATTTTTCCGATACCATTGAGTCTCTTCGGAAAATCTCTGAAGTGGAGAAACATTGCGGGGCGATACAGGCTCCTGCAAACAGGCGCGGCGTGACACCCGGTGCCTTTGTGTACCGTCGCGAGTCGCGCCTGTTTACAAGAACCTTAATACGTAATGGTACAAAAAGTTCGTTTTATTGCGAGCAATAAAATAAAAATAATTAAAACTGATCTTCAAGTTGAAGGCGAAGGGTTTTTTGGGTCAACCTTCGCCTTGAGTGGAGTTACTGGACAGTGTTCACTCTAGCGGGATTTTTTACGCGTAAAAGATCTACCTACGTAAGGTATTTGAGTAAAGGTAATAAAAACAGTTGAATAGAAAGATGTCGTCAGGAGAGTGACAATAAACTAAAGCTCCCCCTCCGATACGCCACCGAGTTGTCTTCTGAAAATTACTTGTAAGTAAATAATTAAAGAAATACGGTCCTATGGTCCGGACTTTCTTGGACACGCCTAGAAGATTAAATTAGACGCGCATATATTATATTTATTTATTTATTAAAACTTTATACACAAGTAAAAAAAAAACAACGTACAAAGGCGGACTTAATGCCCTAATGCTTAATGCTTTGATTATATTCCACTAGACAATTCATTTTTATTTTGTAAGTAATCAGAGGGGCCATTCTCGTAATTTTAAGAACATTCACAGTCTGATCTCAGTCTCAATATGCCGAAAGTACCTATAATTTAAATACCTATAACATTTTTGACATTTGATTGTTCGCTGAGATGAGATTGCGACTAGATTTTGAACAGTTTTAGTTACGGGAATTGGGCTTTAGAACTTCAAACTAATTCTGATTGCCTACGAAAACATAATAAAATTAATAAAATAGACTTAATACGTTGTTGACTAAAATAGTGGCACTGAATCATTCATTAATGAATAACAACTGAACCTATACATACGTAGATATCGACCAAAACCTATTTACAGTCTCGCCAGTTTAATGCCAAACTGTCTTACCGTCGATTTCTATATTTTACGGACCATTATTGATTAAAATTTAGACTCTTGTATCTTTACCAATAATGAAGCAAAGACCTCATAGCTATGCATAGTAGACCCTCCTATATAGGAGTAGCTATCACAAGTAAAATTAGCTCAAGAATCTATTTATATGCCCAGTTTGGCGATGAAAAATGCTTCCATTGGTAAGAAAAACGATTCGTTTTTGTTGATAGGAACCGAGCATTAAATCACTGCACATGATTTTTATAGAATAGCTACAAGATCATAAGTTGTTAGGCGGCGCAAGCGCATCTGACATCTCTAGCAAGCGCAGTAAGCACGCGACCGGCGCGAAACATAGACGCGCGAAATCTTATAACGGGTGTGCAGTGACTGTTGCAGCTGCAACGCGAATTTATTTTCGTAAATTAATTTGCGGTTTTTGTGTGAGCTGGGGAGTTTGTAAAGGTGAGTGTTTTTAAAATATTTAGGTAGTAGGTACTTAAGTTTTTGGCGAGGATAACTGCATTTTCAGCGAAGTCATTTTATATTGAAAAGATGTGCAGCAATTTTTCACGGTGATTTTTGTACAAATATTTTAATATTATGCAGATATTTTACTAACCATTTTAAACTTGCAAAAACTACAAATATGTTAATGTGAATGTATCGAGAATTTGAGGTAATTAAGTGTTCATTCAACTTATTAAATAGCCTGCGTATTTCATTGTTTTCTCAATTATTTCCTCGAGCGACATACCATTAATAAACACCTAACCTTACCTTACGTTATAATGATTGTGTTTTTTCAAAATATCGAATAAATTTTATTCGCTTATCTAAGTCGGTAATTCACGAAAAGTTCCGTGCGACTCGTTATTCTAAACGTTACCGAAGTATTTCTGCCAGCCTGACATTTGAACCCTAAAAAGGTAAAACAATTGCTATCCCACCAATTCGCACTAAGCGTTTCCAAATGTCTTTTGTGATGCGCACAGCAAAGGAGTGGAACTCTCTGCCTGCGTCTGTGTTTCCGAACGCATACAACCCCGATCTCTTCAAAGTGAGAGTGAACAGGCTTCTTCTGGGTAAGCTCGCTCCATCGTCGACTTTGTCTCTGTCATCTCTGACCTAGACTAGTCAAGAGCAAACCTATCTCAAGTAAAAAAAAAACAATATAGTAGGTATTTTGTTAAGCCCCCTAAATTACGGAAGAAAGCAATTTTTCATACATCCTTAAATTGGTGGCTAATGTTATTGATTATAGGTACCTACTATGTTATATGTACATCTTTTGATGTGGTTATGATGATACCTACGTTTATAAACGTAGGTATACTAAGTGTTTAATTAATTATACAGTCTGCATATTAAACCTGGTTTAACCTGGTTTAAATAGGAGTTCCTGAATTTGGTCCTCCGATCATTTAAAACTTTTCATACCCACCTCCATTCAGCGAATGCATCTGTATGTTGTCGCGTGTGTAATTTTAAACAATGGCAAAGACGCATACGTTTCTTGTGTCGTAAAAAGCAAGGAGGAAATGCATGAAAGTGAAAACTTCCCTATATCACGATTTTCACAATACAAGCATAAGTACCTATAATATTTTCTGGTCCTTTTTTCCAGAAAATATTAAATGTAGGTACTGATGCATAATTTTGAGAACGCGTATTTTTACTAGATCGGAAAAGTAATATGGAGGTAGCTATAGGTATATTACCTGTAATAAACATACTTACCATATTAATATTAAGGCTCCTGCAAACAACACGCGACGCGACATAAAGGCACCGCGTGTCGCGCAATGAGCAATGCCTTTGTGTCGCGCCTGTTTGCAGGAGCCTTTATGCTTACATGCGTCAAGTGGCAGTAGTTCATGTGCACAAAAAACTACTTAAAATACCAACTACAACGACTTTAAAAAATAATATATTTAACAATAACATTATCGTGACTACGGAACTCATTTTCGGACCTTCTACCCAGTAAACAGCCTTAAACGTAAAACATTAAAATATTAATAAAATAATTCGTTCCATACAATTAGGAAGAGCACAGACTACATATTATATACAGTGGCCTTGCAGCTCGTTGGGTGAACCTTTCGTTTTTCTATAGCAGTATGAATGGAGGACCAAGTACACAGAGCTCTGTAACTATGTACAAAAGGACCAGTTTCAGGGGAATTAAGAGAAGCGAGAGATTGACCAGCATAACATGTGAACATTGCAAAAGCCAATGATTTTATAAACAGTAACCGTGGAGTTTCTTGCCGGCTCTTCTCCATGGGAAAGCGAACTGCACCTAGCTTCTGAAGTTTCAAAAGTGCCCATGTAGGTTTATGTGAAATAAACCATTTTGGATTTGTGAAGAAGACCGTGTGCGGGTGAAATTTGAAATGCAACACCCGTCAACTCCAAGCTGTGATGAATTTTAGGTCCCGAAGGTCAAATATTTGAGGATCATCCGTATTTGAACTTCTCAAGCTATCTGTTTAGTGTTTGTAGTTTGTATCGTGATAAATAATTGAGCAATGTAAACTTGAACAAATTAGAAAGATAACTTATTCGACCTTATATAATGAGTTTTGTAAAAATTGCCTTTTATTGCTAAATAAAATTAACTTAGGTTTTACGCAGGTCTCGTGCGATGCAATAACGTAGCAAATTAGTTACAAGCTTTTGCCCGCGGCTTCGCCCGCGTGGAAGTCGGAAGTTATGCCACGGGAACGTTCTGCCGCGATAAAAGTAACCTAACCTAGGGCATGGTCTATCCGTGAGCCATTTCATCCAAATCCGTTCATCCGTTAGGCGTGAAAGGTAACAGACAGACAGAATTATTACTTTCGCATTTATAATATTATCATGGATTAGTAATTTAGGTAGATAATCAAGAACAAAATCTATAGAGATCACGAGGTCCTAGGTTCCGCAAAAAACAAGAACACCCAAAGCCTTGCGTACGCATAGACTTTCCAAAACAATTCTGAACCTCCGAAAACAATTACGTCCACCTCTTGCATCAACACCACATCTAATTCTGCTCATGTACCGTAAGAGCACCGTGAAGGATGCCCCATTGATGATGGCTTACGGCAACCGTCCTTCATTCCAATAATACCACTGGGTACCACCATATCTATACCATGAACATTATCTACATCTCGATGTGGTAGATCCGTGTATTGTTTGTTTAAGCCAGAAATCCGGTTAACCCGAGGTTTGTTTCTGCTTATGTCTGCTGTTGACTTATAGACACTAGGTACCTATAGATACAAGTGCACAAGATATCAGAGGCCGCACTATTGAATGTCAGTGCCTAATTCAGGGTTCCTAAGAAAAGAAACTGTAGGTACGGATTAGTAGGACGTTTGGCATTCCATTTTTGCAACGAGAACACGGACACCGAACTAAAAGATAGTCATTTTAATAATGAACTAAGTTTCCTGATTCACAGGTATCAGATATTGACGAAATAGCACATCGCGCGCCCCTTGACGAAGCTGAGTTTTAGGCCAAACATCATGTGAACTCTTTGCCATCAATACGCTAAGACGAAGACCTCTCTATTCAATTTAGTTTATTAAATTACAGAGCATAGACGGACTAATAGTACAGTTAGTACACCCACATTTCACCAGTTATGTTCTCTGCCTAACCCTTCGGGGATATAAGGCGTGATGTTGTTGTAAATTACAGAGCCTCTGTGATGGAAAAAGCATGGTCGCATGAAAGAATCTGAAAAAGGCAATGGGCAAAAGTGGTCCAAATATCCACCACTAACGTGACCCATGTAACTAAATAGTTTAATAAATAAACAGTAATTTTTATTAAGACACCCATAAAAAAATCTGTCGTAACAAGCAGGTGACATGCGTTACAGAGTTTTTTGTTTCATTGCGCACCAAGCTAGCGATGTCCATTGTCTTCGGACAATATAACCATTAATGTATATCGTGTGGGTAAATCTGCGCAGTTAGTTAAGGGGCTCTATCTGAACTCTTCGAGGTTATTGATGAGAAATATCCATTGAGCTGAGATTAGAAAATATACATTGAACTGTTGTGAACTGTTGTTACTTAATTTGCTGAAACACACACAGGTAAGTTCCAGTGTTCCAAGTAAGAATATTTAAAAGCAATTGACCATATTGTGGAAATGTAATATCTAGGAACATTTTTGGTGTCGTTACTTGAAGATTCTACACTAGATTTACATGTTTAACAAAGCTACCAAAAATTGGAATAAAAGTAAAAACTGAACAAAGTTGATTCGTGCAAGCTCAACCTTCCACTGTTAGTCTCTGCATCACCCAAACGTTGGTACTAAATGTGTGTGGCATTAAGTCCGCCTCTGTACAGTTATCTTGAAGTACCTATCAAATAAATAAATAAGCATATATTAATCGAATATGTTAATTCTCATGTTATATGCATAAAAGCTAAAACAACTGAAAACTAAGCAACTTAGGAAATTGAGTAAAATGTAATTGTATATAACAAAAACTGCATCATTCAAACACATAATGCTTACCTAACCCAACAATAAAACCCTAGGATCTTACTTAGCACAAAAACTTAGACACTTGTTCAACGTGTGTATGTCAGTCTTACGTCAAACTCCTTACATAAATTTAGCCTAAGCAACTGATAAACACAGTTTTGTGGTAATACGGTTAAACTTTCACAAAAAAACTAACTTCTACCCACCAATTTGCTTCAATAAAAATCTGTCTTAGCGTAAATAATACTACACTAACCGTAAATAAAAGATGAATGAAACTTTATCTGACATCTTTATATTCGTTCAATGATACATGTTCGTGCATTAGATGCGTTTCTGTTTATTTGCCTTCACAATGGAATGGATAGAATAAGAAATGAGTATTTATGAGGAATTCTGAAAGTGGCAGCGGTTACCGAATGTGTGGAAATCTGTTGTCATGGTATGAGCTTGCGATGCGGAGGCATAAGGAAAATGTCGTGAGGAAAGTTTTGAGTATGAATGTGGATGACTATACGAGCAGGGGAAGACTAAAGAAACGATGGATGGACTGTGTGAAAGGTGATATAGCTAGAAAGAAGGTGACTACTGACTAATAAAGTAGTACGGCAGAAGACGACACATGTTGCGACATGTTGCGACACACGCTGCGCCGACCCTAAATAAATTGGGATACGAGAATTGAGATACAGGCAGGAGAATGAGATACGGGCAGGAGAACGAGATACGGGCAGGAGAACGAGATACGGGCAGGAGAACGAGATACGGGCAGGAGAACGAGATACGGGCAGGAGAACGAGATACGGGCAGGAGAACGAGATACGGGCAAGTAAACGAGATACGGGCAGGAGAACGAGATACGGGCAGGAGAACGAGTTACGGGCAGGAGAACGAGATACGGGCAGGAGAACGAGATACGGGCAAGTAAACGAGATACGGGCAGGAGAATGATGAATACCAGATTTGTCACTTGCTTTTACATAACATAACATAACATAACATAACATCACGCCTTGTTTCCCCGAAGGGTTAGTCAGAGGTGTACCTATTATGGTACACCCACATTTCGCCAGTTATGTTTAAGTCCCATGTAATAGGGGGCGAGCCTATTGCCATCTACCGGGCACAAATCCAGACTCCGGGCTGCTACTGAGAAATTCCACTTGCTTTTATTTAGAAAAGATGTTATTTACCTATATCTTCTTTTCTTTAAGACTATCCTCTCCCGAATTCATCGTCTTTTATAATCAACTTTCTATTAAATCAACTTTAATCAACAAACAAATGGCGTTGTCGATTCTGTTCACATCAAACCATACACATGACACACAATTCTCTCATAAATCCATCTAAATATTACAGCAGCTACAATTTATTGCTTTTATGATATGTTACACTATCTATGTAACACTCTCTTGCCAGGGCATTAGTGACTCTATTTTCATAGAGAAAAAAGTCTAGTACCCATTTGAAACCGGAAAGCCTGAATTTGTAGATTATGAATGTATTTATGTAATAATATTTCTAAATATTTTGAGAAAGTATGAAATTCAATTACTGTTTTTTTGGAGTTAGTCTACTTTCGCCATCAAAGTAAATATTATTATTACAGTATTACGACTTAATTGTGCCTCTCGCATTTTTTTTATTGAAAATACAAACACTTTCCAAACATCATCTACAAACAAGAAACTACCTGATATTATCCAAACTTCCTGAAACATGAAACAATAAGTAAGAATTAAATTGAATCACGAACCATTAACCACAATATTGGTAACCACCTAACCACATGTGATTCCAACCAATGAGCCACGGCGCCTGTAAAACATATTACGAATACAACGACCCGTGTTTTTAGTTCGCCTCTCATAATTGTATCGCGCGGTTGGAGACAGTCCAAGATTTCATTTTTCCGTTGGCTAAATCACAATAATGTGGAAAACAAAAATTGAAGCAATATTCCCTCGCAATCTTTCATTACCATTCAAATAAGGAAACTATAAACATTCCCAGAAATACTTCCATAGTCTAAAATGTTGATGATGACCAAACTCATAACAAGATTCCCACACTAAAAAAAAATTACAAAACAATAAAATATCAACATTTAGAACACAAAGCTAAGGTCACAACTCCACGGTTGTTCGTAACTCTTTCGCGCCGGTTCCGCGGTTGCGTGGCCGCGTGGTTCTGGTTGGCGCAACCGCCGTGACCGCTCGCGGGTTGATCCTAATTCTTATTGACTTGTACAGTTGTAGTTAATCACTTTACAATGGCGGTTACTCGAGCGTGGAATTATTACTATTGGTTTGGATTCGAAGATTTATTTTTTTAATGGAGATATCGATCAATCTGCCTGCCTTTTCCCAACTATGCTGGTGTCGGCTTCCAGTTTAACCGACTGCAACTGAATACCAGTATTTTTAATAACTTTGATTTTATTTTCTTTTTTAACCGACTTTTAAAAAAAGAGGAGATTCTCAGTTCGTCGGAATCTTTTTTTTTAATGTGTGTTCCCCGATTACTCGAAGATGGCTGAACCGATTTGGAAAATTCATTTTTTGATTGAAAGGTGTACTTTCCAGGTGGTTCCATTTTCATCAGGTCAGGATCTGATGGTGGGATCCTGGAGAAATCGAGAAAACTCTTCAAATATTATAGGCACACCTATAGCGATTTGGGTATGTTTATAGTAACTTGTGCATTTGCCCTCGTAAACCATCATTTGGTGAAGTGGAACTAATGATGAAGACCATAGATGACCACCGGAACTACTCAATAATAAGTATTTCACGGGTTGCGATTCGATTACTTTATATTATGGTTTCTAAGCAATTTATGCTCTTCACAATGCATATGGTGAAGTGGAGCTGATGGTTAAGTACCAGGGGAACTCCTTAACTTAGTGGTCCCGATGCAGGGACGTTAATACTTCCCTGCATCGGGAAAAGCAATATTTTGTACAAAGGTGATGAGCAGTTGACATTAGGCTATTGTAACTCAGATAAAATACAAACCGACCCACTAAAAAGTGAAAAATAAAAACTTTTTTACAAAAAAAAAAACGACTTCCAAAAAAACACTACAAAGTGAAAAATAACTTTAATTTTGGAAGTCGGTGGCAAAAGATTAAAATACAGATCCAAAGACACCGACTTCCGAAATTAAAGTTATTTTTCACTTTGTAGTTTTTTTTTTCAATCGGTTGTTTTTTTTTTGTAAAAAAGTTTTTTAATGGACATATTCTTCTAGATAATTCTTGAATGGATTTTTGATTTGATGATTTATGTTAATCTGGTTGAAAAATATATTTTTGTTGGTCTATTATGTGAGAGGATTTGGTTGCTGATAGAACAGGTAGACCATTGAGGCGTTTTATTTTTGTGTACTTTTCTACTGCTGGTTAGAGGCACAAACCTAATACAGAGAAGGAATAACATAACACGGAATGGATTTCAACCAAGTCACCGTTAAAATAAATGGTCATTTATAGATTTATATAACTACAGAACTGTAAAACAATTTTTATCACAATATCACACAAACACCACTTTTCTTATGAAACACCTACATTTAATTTCAAGTCTAGTACTGCGTATGTCGCTCAGAGCTAAATACTTGTAACGTATTAATGCCGTTTGCAATACAAGCTGGTAGGGACAGGCTGACATGTATGTCATGTTACTTACTTATAACTTGAATATTTCAAAATACATAAAACTACCAAGTAAATTATAAAATTACTAGCTTTTGCCCACGAGAACCTACTACCGTCATAAAAAGTACTCTATATCCTAACCACAGACTATACAGACAAGGACAAGGGACAAGGACGGGGACGGGACGGGGATGGGACGGGGGGGTGTAAGGGTCATCCCTCCGCAAATTAACAGGTTGCATTCAGCTCCTTATTTTGAATCATATTCCACCGGAAATATTCTCAGGAAAATTTTCATATTTTTTTCGTATTTTCAGTTACTATTCCTTTATTTCAATGTAAAATTACATTCTCTGTACGCAGCGCTCCATTTACGTAAATAAAACAGCTAAAATCAAAAAATCAACAATGGATGTTGAAATACTCGGCGGCCGAAGGCTCGCTGCGCTACCGTTCGCTACGCGCGTCTTGCCACGGTAACGATACATTGCGTGTGAGGTAATAAAACAAATCAGGTTTATTGGATTCCCATAACATTCCTGAAATAATTTCATGTACCGGTCATCTTAGTAGGATATATTGAATTTACCCCACAAGTCTGCGGAGGGCTGTCCCTTACACCCTGTATAGAGAACTACGTTATCCTAACCATGGCACGAGGATATTCGTGTGTCTTTCATCTAAATCCATTCAGCCGTCAGGCCGCGAAACGGTAACGGAGGTTATACATATACAGGTGTGGACTAAGAACAGCGGTACATATGATTTAGTTCACTTTGGACTAATTATGTAGAAACGATATAGTTTTGTTCTAAAAATTGAACCAGCAGGCCTATTCTTCAAATTGTAGGCACTCCATAAACATTCACGCCCCGTCACAAGGAATTTTAACGCTGAAGAAAGTTTTCGTCCAAAACTAAGTAACAGGTCAAGAAATCTAGTGATATAGATAAATATATAATAAATAGCAGCGTTTAAAAATAAGTAAGTATACTCAGACAAATCTTAATTCATATAAGCAGGTCGTTGCGTGGATTTAAACATACAACAAACTCGCACTCGCGTAAAATCTATAATCCACGTTTGCCATCGCCTTATTCAAATTTTCATTCATCGACATACAATCCAACTGTATAAAGCCCACACCACAAAGCCACCCAATTATCTTTAATTAACCATTTTGCACACCACCACCATTCTTCAGAATCATAACACTGATGCGATCAACAATAGGTGTCCTAAAATGTTAAAACAAACATTCTCACAGCCGTGGGACGCTTTGTCTTAGTTCTAATTAGAATAGCTTTGATTAAGTAACGTAAATTATACGTACGTTCACTAATTTGTGACGACACTGCCGTTTTTAGGATATAATTTGAGAGATACTGACGCAAAATAGGCAGTAAGTCCTCCTAATAACGGGTAACATAGATTAAAGTGAAGATGGTGACATAATGCTAGGGAGACTATATATCGTAGTGGTAATCGTTTTCAAGTCATCATTATAACTCCCACGTA
This sequence comes from Fissipunctia ypsillon, assembly GCA_947568875.1. Lineage (NCBI taxonomy): Eukaryota > Metazoa > Arthropoda > Insecta > Lepidoptera > Noctuidae > Fissipunctia > Fissipunctia ypsillon. Next base: position 1,449,608 of record OX387662.1, read on the forward strand.
ACATGCGGGTTGACTTAGCGATTAACGAGCCTCACGCTCAATGCTGGGCACAATAATACAAGACCCTGAAAAATTATGCCCAACTTAACCTAATCTGGCCCAGGTTTTGTTCGAAAGAGTTTAAGTATTAATATTTGCACTGTGATTTACAGATCATCACTGATCCACAACGCAATGAAGCAACGTAGATCACAATCACACTTCACTCATAAACTCACGGCTCTAAAATCCATCACTCCCACGAAAGCTACACATCTATAAGTATAATATTAAGCACGCATTGCCAAACCTTTCCCTCATACCGATGGCAATCTTTATTGCGACAGGCTGCATTCACACGAACGACAAAAAGCGGTGCGACATCGCACACGAGCGACTACGACAAAAACTAATCCGGTTAGCGCCTGATTTGTCCTTATTTCTCAACTCAGACCTAAGTGTTTTAAGAGATTACGTTGGGTCACTGACTTAGACGAGATCTGTCAGCTGTTGCGTGACTTGAAACGTGGTGAAGTTAATCTGTGAAACCACACACTTTGTGAAGGAAAACGACGACAAGCTATAGAGCTAACCATTTGAATTTGAATAGGCTGAAGTAATGACATACAAAGAGCTATCTCATTGCATTGTCCATGAAGAAGACTGCTTTAAAATAGCTATTTCGTGTGAAATTAATCTCTCAAGAATACTAGTCGTCTTCTTCTTCTTCGTCGTATTGACGATTCCAAAATTATAGAAATTTCGACAAGAATTTAGCCACGTCGACAGTGTTAGCATTGGCCCCACCAAGGTTTTCCATAGTGCAGGTGTTATTGCACAGAGAGCAGAACAAGGGGTGGGGCATCGTTTTAGATCTTCCAGTTAATGATATAAATTTGTCAAAAATTGTAAGCGAGTTTGTCCATTATCTGCATAAAAAGAACCCTTTGTATTAGTACGTTGGCTCATTCTGAACGTCGGTATGGTAAAAACAACATCTAAAAATCTATCTAGTGTTTTACTCTAGCAAAGCTTACCAGCAATGTCGATTCGATGTTTCCGGACGGCAAATTTTCTGCTATAAAAGGCATTGGCTTGCTTTGAACGTGTCGAAAGAATGCCGAAGGGATATGACGACACGTAACCAATCTAAGTAGAATGTCGCGAGACCTATCACGACCCACGAAAAGGAAATAAAAATTCTTAAAATCAATTCAGGAACTGCGTTTTTGCATGGAGTGACATTTAAGAACAAAAAAATGTACTAACGAAAAATGTAATGAAATCAGACAGGCTGTAATAGACATCACTAGACAGACATAGAACTCTATATTAAGCAGCCAATCAGCTAAATAGACAAATTGGAATAGGTTGCGCGAAGCCAGTTGATGCAAACATATACTACATAGCACAATTTGCTTTAAAAGTTTTAAAGCCATGAATGGAGACTATTGATCAGCTAGACAGTTCTATGAGTGTAATGAATATAATGACTAAGATAATGTAACTCCAAACGACAGGTGAACGTATAGCAGTGTTGTAATAGCACGTAGATAATATCAAACTACTGAAGCGAGTCACTACACATTTACCGAGTGTCAAGGTCACTATAGTTACTCCTACTAAATATGTTACAGGCAAATAACTGCGGAAAAAAACGCTGCTAGGCTACTACGTTTGAAATGTTCAATATGTTTCTTAAATAATTAGCAAGTAAGTAAAACAAATACAAGCCAAAACCGCAAAGACCACGAAATTAATTTAGGCAGATAGATAATAATAATACTCTTTATTAAGTATACCATAAAAATTACACCTTTGGATGGATCAAAGAGAGACGGAGAGACAATACTGTAAGTAGACAGTGGTGTACCAGTTACATATACAATAAATACATACATGTATACATACAAATAAGAGCAAGGAACTATATGTAATGATGATGTTTAAGGAGAAAGGAAGTGTTTTTTACCAAAAGTTTAAAAGTGGACAAAGATTGAGTACGATTTGTCGACACGAGCAAGGCATTCCATAACCATACTGCTTGAACTGTAAAAGACTTGTCATAAAAGCTGGTGATTTAGCTCTTAATATAACCTAAATTGGACCTACATTGAGACTTATTCTAATTTCCAACCTTCAGTGTCGTTCCTTGATTGATTGATATTATTTGATTAGTCAGACGTGACGTATACCGTATACCGTCAGTCAATATAGAACACGTAAACTTTTAAATGACAGTAGTTTCTACCTTGACCATGGACATCATGATCAAGCTCCAATATGTAGACATTATGTAGTGGTTGACCCTCGTTTTAGTTGATTGCGACCTGCTTAGATAATCAGGGGCAGATAATGAGAGAATAAAAAGCTTCTTGGAAGCTGTAGTTATCCACTGAGGAACTACTTCCTCGTAGAAGCTGTTAATTTGCAAAGCTTTTTTACTTTGATAACGGTTCGGTGGTTAAAAGGATGGATTAGCATAAAGACATGCTTCTGTCCCTTCTTCATTCTTCTTCTATTCAAGTGGTATATATTCATTTCTGTATGCTTTCTTCTCTAGAACAATCTAGTTGCAATCACCACTGTTCCTCAAACATGATGAGTAAACCAATGTTTTCTGTCAAGTACTAAGCAACACTCTTTGCTCTGTCTTTTTGTAGCTACTAATACTTATTAACTATCACCAATTTGTTTGAATAGTGCGGCGATTATAGACGGAGTCATATCCAATGTGGATTTTCTATAAAGAATCTTCTGTACATTTCGTCGGTATCTAACTTGCTTTGTAATAGAGGGTTTTACAATTAATGCTTTATTTCCTAGTGTGAGTGGTTTCCCTAATTAAGCTAATTACGGGTGCGTCGCATTGTTAGCAGTTCATTCTATAGTTAATGTTACATTCCGACATACCGACAGTAGTTTACTATCTGCAATCAATCTTGTATATTTGCTTTCTGTGAAAACATGCATTAACATTTACATCTTTTTGAAAGTAGTTAATACTTACCTAGACATCCTTTTCTAATGCATATCCATAGTTAAAGTGAATGCCAATTGACAGGTAGGTAGAGGTTACTATTCAACTTTTGGGTTGACTTCAGTACGTATCGCAGATCACTGCTGGGAACAGGCTACAGCTCCTCGGCCATTTTAAGGTCGTCGGTGCAATTTAACAATCAAAACATTTTTATTTGGTTTTAAAAACCTTTACAACTTTATTAAAAACCTACCAAACTCTAGATAGATATTAAAATTTAATCGTTTAGGCCAGACGTGATCCAGGAGTTTTCCTTGACATAACGCTAATAGTCATCGAAGGTACTCGTCGGTTAGTGTTCGTCTGCCATTTCAAGCTAGCTATACTTATAATAATCTCAATGAGGTTACGAGTAATATAAATACTCACGATTCCCTACAAGGTCTTGCAGTTAAAAATATTGTTAAAACTTAAACGATTTTTCGTGTTGGTTCTGCCTCGTTAGTTTCAATTCGATTATGAACTGGTTTTTTTTTTCGCTGTAGTTAACGAACTGCCGCACTCGGAAATGTCACTTAAAAATTATCAATAAAAGCACATGTCAACCGCATTGAACTATTCTTAATCTGTTAATTACAAGCCATGTGCCCGATGGGATTTCCCATTGCATCGGGCACTTCTCATGAGCCTTAGGACATGAGTTTCCTAACTTCTATTTTTAAGCAGAGCTTTTAATTCTGCCGCCAAGTTCTGCAAGCGGGTTTTACATGGGGCACGTTTTGACCATGTCGGACGTTTTGGGGCCAAGGTGGCTTCGCACCCTCTGGGTAGTAACGGTTCTGGTCCCTGTCTAAAGCAGCTGAGGTGAATTTCTGTCGACCCACTTTACCTACAATGATAAAACCTGATGGGTCACTGGCTCACTCTGCGGCCGGGTGAGAAAGAAAATCTATTTGCATCTCTCTTTGCAAGCAATTCACGTCTGGACGCTGGCTCCAAGCAACTACCTATTGTACCTCATTGTGACTCCTCGATGCCGGAGATCGCAGTTCACATTAAAGAGGTCTGAAGAGTATTGTGCAGTCTAGTCGTGAACAAGGCCAGCGGGCCTGAGGACATTCTAGCGAAAGTGTTGAGGCAGTGTGCGCCTGAATCCCGTGTTGACACGTTTGTTCCGCCTCACTCTTAAAAAAAGGACGGTACCAAAATGCTGGAAGCTTGCAAATGTGCAACCAGTGCCCAAAACGGGTGACCGTGCAGACCCTGCCCATTACCGTCCGATCGCCATTACCTCCATTCTGTCCAAGGTTATGGAAAGGGTACTGAATAGTAAGTTGCTGACCTACCTTGAAAAGAATGATCTCCTCAGTGACCGTCAGTATGGTTTTCGCCGGGGACGGTCAACTGGCGATCTTCTTGTATACGTCACGCAATGCTGGGGCGAGGCCATCGAGAAACACAGCGAAGCACTTGCTGTATCGCTTGACAGTTCGAAGGCCTTTGACAGAGTCTGGCACGCTGGTCTACTCAGCAAGCTTTCTGCTTGTGGCATCTCAGCTGATTTTGTAACTGGATATCAGACTTCCTTAGTGAACGGTCGATCAGAGTAGTCGTTGACGGCTGCTCTTCCAACCTTATGGCTATTGATGCCGGAGTTCCTCGGGGGTCAGTTCTCTCTGCAACTCTTTTCCTGCTGCACATCAATTACCTACTTCAGCCTGGTATTGTTGGGTAGGCAGATGACAGTACAGTTTCAGAGAGATACTTGTCCAGCGCAAAAACCAGCGGGGCCGAAGTTCGTTCCTTGAGAGAGGCCATGGTAGAGCGGACAGATCTGACCTTAAGCCTTGTCTCCCAGTGGGGTGATAATAATTTGGTCTCTTTTAACGCCACCAAAACACAGGCGTGTCTTTTTACCGCTAAAAGAAGTCGTTTCGACCAAACTCCTACTTTTCGGGGTACATCTGTTCCTGTAACTGATCGGCTCGAGCTCCTTGGCACGGAGTTAACATCATGTCTCAAATTCGGTACCACATATCGAGTGCAAAGCTCAAACTGCGGCCAAGAAACTGGGCATCCTAAATAGGGTGAAGCGATACTTTACGCCTGGACAGCTTTTAACCCTATACAAAGCGCAAGTCCGATCCTGCATGGAATATTGCAGCCACCTTTGGGATGGCTCAGCCAAATACCAACCCGCCACGCATGACTCGGTGGAACGCAGAGCTAAGAGGCTCATTGGCGACGTAAAACTGGTGGCTGCCAAGCTTCACAGCTTGGCTCATCACCGCAAGGTTGCCTGCTTGTCGGTCTTTTGCAGATTGTACTTCGGTGAGTGTGCTCAAGAACTCCACGACCTCATTCCGCCTGCCCCCTTCTACCATCGGACATCTAGACGCACTGCAGGTTATCATCCCTACCTAAATGGTATTCCACCAATTCGCACTAAGCGTTTCCAAATGTCTTTTGTGATGCGCACAGCAAAAAAGTGGAACTCTCTGCCTGCGTCTGTGTTTCCGAACGCATACAACCCCGATTTCTTCAAAGTGAGAGTGAACAGGCTTCTTCTGGGTAAGCTCACTCCATCGTCGGCTTCGTCTCTGTCACCTCTGACCTAGCCTAGAGTCAAGAGCAAACCTATCTTAAATAATTAAAAAAAAAAACAGAAGTCTAAGTACCCGCTCCCACGTTTCTAAATTCAAAAATGGCGAACTGCCATACAAACTTTAATTCTCCTGTTTAACCCATTTTCGGCATGAATTTTCAAAAATCCTTCCTTAGAACTCACTTTCGAAATACGTATACGGAACTCTTGTGCAAAATTTCATGCTTCCTAGACCCAGTGTACGTTGTCTGTCAGTGAATGAATGAATTTAACAGTTTTGTGACATCTCTGAGTGTGAATTTCACCAAAGAAACTGAACGGGATCAGCGCATAAACCACGTTTAAGAGCTGTCAGTGTCATTTTATGCTTAGGAATATTGACACTGACAGCTGACAGCTATTGAGCGCGGTTTAGATGTGCTGATCGCGTTCAGTTTCATTGGTGAAATTCGCACTGAGTGTGGCAGTAAAATCTTTTTCTTTTTGTTTATCATATGGCTTTCAAAGCACAGGGAGATGACGATGAATTAGCTGCCTTATATAAATAACTTCATAATACATATATCCAATGTCACGCCGCTCTTTTTAATATCACTTATTTTTGTTACATACACGCACGGCACTATTAAAGTTCAGTTATTATTATTATAATGTTGTAACGCTGGTTATGAAAGGTTATATGCATTAAGAGCAGAAAAAACCTCACGCTTGTAACAGGAAGAGAGAAATATGTACCGTCCTTGATTAGAGAAACTAGATTATGCGCAAGATTCACAGACAGCACTTTGACTGCTTTGAAAGGTAAAGTAAGCGATTCATACGAATATGATCCTTATATATACAGCGTGACGTATCAGAAAGGTTTGTCATATTTAAGGCTGGTACATACCATCAAACTGAACAACTTCACAAAAAGTTATCAACTGTCCCATACAAAACTTCAATACTTACTCGACCCAAATGTATGGGACAGCGGATTATTTTTTCTCGATAACAGTGTTGATAGATACCACGGAGAAAGTAGTTCAGTTTGATGATCTCTACACCTTTCCGATACATCCTTTCTGATAATTTTCATATTCATATAGGCAATCGTGAGCAAGCGTTCCATAAGGTAAGTTAATTTTCGTATGAGACGCCTAAAAAGTAAAGTCAAAGTGCGGTCTAAGAATGCTGCGTTTAGATTATGACTGGACAGTACGTGCTTTTAAAAGTTAATAAAAATATGCCCTACATCAATCAATTGAATTGGTTGCGGCCGGCATTTAACATTGAATAAACGATGAAAATAACAGAAATTAGATCCGGGCGAGCAAGCAAATGGATACGATTTTGTTCAATTTGTACTTGCCAGATCTAAGTAATGTATAACTCATTCCACAATCTGCCAAAAAGATAATATCACAACGATAGGGCTGTCTCCACATAAATAAAGCAAAGATAATTTATTATGATTACGCTAACAAATCACACTCAATCTTAATTAAATCGATTTTATTGTCAATCGAATCAAATGAAATACAGTGATGATTGGGAGTCGCCAATTGGGTAGGCCTTTTGATGGCCCTGTCGATACCCCACAGTAATCTATTCATGTAAAACAAAACATAACATCACGCTAGTTTTCCCAGAAGGGATAGGCAGAGGTATAACTATAGTACCTACTACACCCACATTTCGCTAGTTATGTTTAAGGCCCATAGGGCAGGCCTATTGTCATCAAGCGGGCCCTATCAGAATTCCAGCGTTGCTGTATTTATTGTTTAAATAAAGCAGCATTACGCTGAGATAGGAGCCTTTTTGGCCTCGCACAGGTCTTATTTAGTTTTAAATATATTCATTTTATTGTTTTCATGATTTTGTTAGTTTAATTGTTCTTTTTTATTATTAGTATGTCTTGTGCGTGTCCCAAATAAGAGATTTGTCTTTCTTTCAATCAATATCCCATGACAGATATTCGATAAGATCAACACCATTGTCATTTGATAAGGACACTAGATAGTGATGCAACCCCAATGATTAATCATGTTATCGATACTTTGTTGAAACATGCAATTAATACTCTATGGGGTTATAATTTAGAATGGCTTGGTACAACGAAGATCAATCGATCTATGAGGTTAAGCAACGTTGATGTGGTCAAGGATTGGAGAGCAGAGATCTTTATTGAAACATCACGACCTACGAGAGCACATCAATTCGTTAGTCTACATTATATTACGTATACAATTATTTAAAGGCAATTTAGAGCCTGTGGAAGAATTATAACTAGAATCCAGGCCATGGCAGCTGCTTCAATTGCAGGACTAAGTGAAATATTATTTATTCGTCCACATCTGTACCCTCGTTCATCTAAAAAACCATTACCTATAGGTACCTATTTTAATTCAGAATAGCTACCACTATCATAAATGCGTATACAAAGTTATGAAACGTTTTGAATCCTAAGACAGGTCATACTGCATTTTAAACTGAGATCTTGACAGATGCCAGATAACTAATGTAATTGGCTCACGATAAAGGCATGATTTGCCATAAAATTTTTGACACAGTTCAAATCAGTACTTTGTTAATTTTACAAAACTGAAGCATAACATTGCATACATCTGAAGTATTGTTATTCTCACAATACAAATAATTGTGCCACTTACCTATCATTACCATCTTCCGTGTAACAACAACGTGACAATCGATATAAACTACCAACACTATTGTTATCTCCACGACTAGAAAGTTAGTGATGCAACCTCTATTGTCGATGATATTGTCGATATTTCAGAGATGTCATTAATAGTCGCGGTTAGATCAATTTATTTGAATTGGGTCAGACCATTTAATGGTGTGTTAATGTCACTTATTTGATATTAGTGTTACTTATTAAACTGCCTCGTTGGTCTAGTGGTCCCAAGCGCTACTGCTGAGCTTGAAGTCTTGGGTTCAACTCCCGGATCGGGCATAGTGTTCTTGGTTTTTTCATATGGAATTTCTCAGTATCAGCCAGGAGTCTGGATTTGTGCCCGATTGATGGGAACAGGCTCGCCCCCTATTACATGGGACTTAAACATAACTGGCGAAATGTGGGTGTACCATAGGTGCACCCCTGCTAACCCTTCAGAGAATATTCGTTTCTTTCCTCGTGTATTTCATTAATAGAAGTCGTAATAATTAACTAGGTGGGCTTCAACTGATGCAAAATCCACTGTTTGCAGTTTCCAAGATAGCATCAATATTCCGATTGTAAACTTTTTAAAAACATATACTACTCGTAAATCAAATGTTTTCCTAGTTCTGTCTCTATCAATTCCAATTAAATAATTAAATAATTTCCGTCTGAGAAACGTTATTAACTTACTTCACCAGAAATATTACAGAAATACATTTAATATTTAACCTAACTATTTTATAAACGCAGTAAAGTTTTAAAACCGTTGCAAAACTATAATTACTTTAGTCTTGACTGTTACACATAACTCTATGGGAATGGCTGGCCTTGAGTCATAAATATATCGATATACTTTGGGTAACATCAATAGATACTAAAATATCAATCGTGATTCCAATTAACATCATTGAGTTCGATTGAGTAAATATTTAGTTAAATCTATTTAAACCACAAAATATTTCAGTTTTGGTTGATAATTTCTTTAATTGGTTTCTTTTGAAAATTATGCTTTGCAACTCAAGTTAGCTTGCAAACCATAATTTACAACAGAAACCAATATTTTTACTTAATGATACAAGCCCTCGAATTGTGAATAAAATTGCAACTAAACATTGTCAAAAATATGTATTCAAAATATCCTTAAGCCCGTCTCCCATGGTTCTATTACAGAATCTAACGACAGAATAATGTTCCCTATCAGAAGTAACAGAGCCGAAAACACCATAATATTACTATGACGTAGGTATATTATTAAACGTTGCGACAGAATGTAATACGGGCCGTGATATTTACTCTGCTGTCAGATTACCCCACGCTTGGGAATGATACATCGAATCGCCTTAATGTCAGAAGGAAGAATGTCAGATCATTTTAAGAGCTTTTACATTACGATCAAAATGTGGTAGCAATCAAAATATCTTTGTAAGGATTGACCTTTTGATGTAGGTAATGTGAATTTCAGCTGTCAAACTAACAGTGCATTAGGAAAGATTTCTATTGGACGTACTGTATAAGCATTGCGAAAATATTTATTTATTTAATAATTTAATAAGTACACCTCATATAACAAAAAAAGGAGAAACATATTTAAAAACTCGTGTACAATGAGCGTCTTATCGCACAAGTAGATACCTACCTAATTCCTGCCTATTCTATTTTCATTTATTATGTACTTTACATTTTGTAAAAATTAACCAAAATCCAAGCTTTCTACAACTTTCGTACGTAGTCTTTAAAAACAGTAAAGACGGTGTTACGAGTACCTTCCTTTAAGTCAACAAGAAAATCGAGTTATCGACAGCACAACACGGAAAGGAAAAACTTTGTAAAGAATTTTATGACAACATGCGTTTAAATACCTTTTTATTATTTATGTATTACGTACTGGGCTTTTTATATAATGTTACTTGCTACATGCTCCATTGGCTTCCATGCAATTCGAAACTTTGTTTGTTATATACAAGGTGTATCATAATTAACGCACAACCTCTTAACCCTAGATTACTACTCTACGTCGCAGAGGCGCCCGCGTTTTTGATATATTGCTCTCTCTTTTTATCCTTCGCGCGTATGGCATTCACGTTCAAGGACATCGCAGCCATCGCCAGCACGTGTCGCAGGACGGTGGTTGCGTTACGGTAAGTAAGCTAGATTTTTTGATATTACTACCCTTGGCGCTCCAAAGACGTATGAGTAGCTTGTATGTAAGTTTTGCGCTATTAATCAAATTATTTTGTTAGTGTTTTTTTTTTGCATTATTAGTTACTACCGGTGTGTTTTATCTTTTTTTCGAAATATATGGTTAACGCTTTGCCATACATTGGAAGAGCCACCGACACCGGAGGATTACCTCAGGGAGAGTAGTACGTAAAGGAATTGACCCGTCCTATACATGGTACTAATCGTAACGTGACATTTGTGATAGTTGGTTCACGTCAGTATCGCTGGCCAAATCACTACTTGCTGAACCATACAAACTCACGCTTGTTGGTACGATAAGATCTAACAAACGGATAATTCCTCAAGAAATGAAAAACACCCGGAGTCGACCTGTTGGTACATCCATGTTCGCCTATGATGGCCCTTTGACTTTGGTTTCCTACAAACCAAAACCAGCTAAAATGGTGTTCCTGTTATCTTCGTGCCACGAAAAAGGGCTCATAAATAATGAATCTGGAAAGCCGGAGATGATCATGTTCTACAACCAGACCAGAGGTGGTGTAGATACATTGAACCAAATGACTTCCTCTATGTCATGCTCTAGAAAGACTAACCGATGGCCAGTGGCTATTTTGTATGGCATGCTAAATATATCTTTCGTGAATGCATTTGTTATATGTTGTCATAATATATCAACAAAAAATGAAAAACCCCTGAGTCGAAGATAATTTTTGAAAAAACTTAGCACGCAGTTGACTACTGAATGGATGCAAAAAAGACTAGAAGCACCTACGTTGAAACACAATATCCGGGATAATATCGAAGTCATCCTGAAAAAACCTTCCGATGACTCTTCTGTACCACCACCACCGCCAAAAAAAAGAAGATATTGCTCTTATTGTACAGACGCCAGCAGGTCAAGCTATCCGAAACTGTCAAATTTTCTCAATCAATCTTGAACGTAATGCTATAGCAATAAAGTTGAAAATCTATTAAAGAAATTTGACAGATTGTAGTAGCTTGATGTGCTGCCGTCCATACATCTAAAAAGAAGAGGATGTCCAAAATGACGTGCGCCAAGTGTCAAAAATCTATCTGCGGCGAACATCAAGTTCATGTATGTATCGAATGCATCTAAAATATTTTTTTTGTTATTTTGTTATTTTTTTTTTTTAGTTAATTACTTCATAATTTACTATTTTTTACGAGAAGTGTATACTTTAAGTTGTTTTTTGTTTTTTTAATGAGAAGACTGTTTAATTGCCTAAGTTCCTAAAATTTGTTCCTAAGATTAATTTGATTAAAGATTTTATAATAAAAATATATAAATATTATTTAAAATTGTGTTTTTCTCTTTTTAGTAATATACACAATTATATAAACAGTCAAAACATATCAATCATACTTATAGGTTTTGAATAAAATCATTAGTCAATATGATGCGCCTCGCGGGCGTATGAGTAGTTTCTTTGTACGTCGCAACATGAGTAGTAATGTAGGGTTAAGGGGTCATTGTACTCATTATCATGAACAACTTTTACTATGGGCCAAACCTGAAATCGCGAAAAAAAATCAGCTGCTCCTTACATTTATGTTCGCATATCTCGTCAAAATGTAGGGAACAGCAGATTTTTTTTTCGCGATTTCAGGTTTGTTCTCATAGTAAAAGTTGTTCATAATGATGAGTACAATGACCCCTTAAGAGATTGTGCGTTATTTATGTTACATCGTGTATATTTTCAACCGACTACAAAAAAGAATGTTCTGTCTATGTCTCTAGAATCTTCATAAACGAGGTAGTTCAAACTTAGCAACTCACTACAATTTAGAATAGCTTAAATCTTTGTGAAAAAAGCTCTACGAACGTTTTCTAGCAGTTTACGCACTATATAAGTTATTTCGTAATCGTAATGGAATATAATTTTCCGTAACCAGAATTTCATCATCAAAAATGTCAACGAATCAATCAGTTTCTGAATGACTCAAGTGAAATGCCTTTGGGCCTTCTATGTCTAAATACATATATGTGAGCTAAATTGTATGTGAAGTTATGTCCTACCTACATAGATATAATTTGCATATACATAGCTCGGGGCACATATATCACGTTTGTGTTAATTAAAAATTCATAAAGCCTCCATCTTTAATGAACTTGTTTTTAATTTTTGCTTACAACGGCATCGCTGTCACTTACTTTTCTGAATTACGAAATGAATGTCGTACATGTTGAAAACGAATTCTAATTGAGACTAATTATTTAAGTATTTTAATCTATTTTCGAGAGTTGAAAATGTATTGGAGAAGTTGCAGTAAAGACGATTCTTAGAAAAATACATATAATTATTAGTTGCTAATATAATATATGTAATACAAATTAAATGCTATTCGTTGGTAAACGCACCACTTGAGAATGGCTGGACCGGTTTGGCTATGTTTTTGTTGTAATAGTCCGAATTAGGTATTTAAATACGGAAAGAAAAATTGGAAAAGTTGCCGGGAAAATTGGGACATTTTCAATGGAAATTTTGTATGAATTATTGAAATTTGGACAGGACAACGTCTACCGGCAGGCTTATTACGTATCTTGCAGAAGACTAGCGATAGCGTTTGTGCAATAATTGCACTTAAATCGGAAATCTGTTATTATGTATCGCGATACATAATACGATTTGTGATTTAAGAGAGAGCGAGATACGTAATAAGCCTGCCGGCCAGCTAGTTTTCAATAAAAACAAACACTTTTCAAACATTAAAAAAACTTCTTTTATTTCTGATTATAAATACCTACTTCGACAGCCTTAAATCGTACATTTCATAACGCACTGCAGCTTATCCACATTTAGAGCAGTTAATCCGTGGACATGCTGCGACAGTCACCTTGACCCACTACCCTGTGGTCGTTGAGACACAATGTCCGACATTGACCATGCCGCAATATCCATAGAGATTGACTGTCATCTGTCACTTTGTCAGTTAGCAATCGTTGATTGATGACGCTGTGTGACTGATACGAATTGTTCTGTAAATGAACTATTGCAGGTAATACGATAGAATAGAATAGGGTACTTATTTAATAGAATAGGTTAGGCTATTATGAATTAAGACTTAAGTACGATTAAAAACTTATACCTATCTAATTAACGACTCAAAATAACAATTTAATATCGTAACATTAACAAACTTAAACATGGCGTCTAAAAATTCATCGGAATCGCTGTCGACTGGTAATGTAGACACTATTTATTATATTTATATTTACCCAAGAGACTACTTATTTATAAATTAGCATATTGTAAGCCTTTAGACAAAATTAGATAAAATTATTTATTTTTATATTTTAGATAGGATTAGTACCATTAATCGTTTTTAGAGAAAGGTCCTGATTAGCCGTCTGGGTTTTATTAATTTAAATAGTGTTAATTATTTTAAGATAGTTTATAGCTTTACAAAGGCAGTTCTAGTTATGATTACGGCTCCAAAATGTAAGGGAACCGGAACTGCGGATACTAACCGGCTTCAAATCTAGTTTCACAGAAATATGTTAAGTGGATTAAACGGTTTTCGTAATCCTGTCCTTAACCGCAACTTTGGCCAACAAAGTTATACTTTGTCACTACACACTCAACGAATTCTAATCATTACAGCCATTCAACTATCAACAACACCAAACTCAATTACAAATAACAAACATTCAAGATCTTTAACAACAATATCAAAGTATAATAATTACATAATAAACGATATTATTCGTTGACAACGCTTGTCCTTGTGAACAAACAAAGGCAAAGACGCCTTCTCTTTCTGCCAGCCTCAAGAGCGAGTGAACGGCTTGGTACTGGCAGGAAGGCATCTTCGAATATGTCAAGGAACGAATGAAGAGAGGATTTAAATAAAGAACGGATGATTACAGACGGAAAGTTGTGTAAAGTGGAAGTAGACTGATTAAAACACAACAAAACGAATGAAAATAGCTTTCAAAGCGTTTCGTTTTTCTATAGCGACTTGATTGCTATAAGCTTTTTGGTAGCTTACTTAGGTCTATACAATACATTTTTAACTTTTTCATCATCTTTATCGCTGACAAAATTTCACTTTATCCTGACTCTAAGGTCTATATCTATATCATTTCTTGTAGATTAGAGGTTTTAAACTACTGAACAGCGTTCTTAGCAATTAGGTATTAAAAGTATGAATTAGATTCTATATATTTTATTAATCACGATATCATAAAGGTCATTCCTGTACGGTCCGTAAATCAATACGTCGTTTACAAACTTTTAGAAGGCGTAAGAAGCTTTTAAATTTTGAATGTGATTCTGAAAACAGAGGTAAGCGTCCTCATCATTATCAGTATCCTCTTTAGAGTCAATACCTACTTGCATACCCTTAGTTACACTAGGTCACCAATAATAATAAAATTGTAGAAGAAGACTAGTGTTAAACCACATACTGTGTACAATTTAATTATAGTACCCGATGGGGACTGGCACTGTACTCCCTTATATAGGTTATTCTATAACCTAGCTGGGAATGCAGCACCTCACCACCATTTCAGCTGTAGTTTTAGTACACCATGTAAATTACCATGTACTACAATGATGTTATAATGAATAAACAATTTATTAATTATTATTAATTATACAATACCACACGCAGGTGGTGCTGGTGTAGCGCAACCATCAAGTAACGATCTACCGTTAAAAATAGAGTTTATCTCAAACTATATTGAAAAAAAAATAAAAATATCTCGCCCTTAAAAGGCCAAAGCACTATTTCTCGCAATTATAAACCCAACAAAAGGTGCATTCTCGCCCGGAGCAATAACTACAGTTCGTATTATTTATTAATAGCCACAGATTGGTTGTTGGACGCCTTCCACTATAATAATACCATTTACGCAGCAATCGGCTGCAACGGTATCAGCTTTATTAGCTTGTCATCACCCTTGTAGATTGAAAGATGTTTCTGCTACAACGGCAGACCTACTCATAAATTCGTTGTTCACAGCGGTTACTTTGGGTTCAACGAAATAAAATTGTTTATTCTGTATATAGGATACATGAGTGGGCTTGCCATATGTTCGGATTTAGTCCGGATTGTCCGGATTGTCCGGATTTGGCAACCATGTCCGGACTTTCGTACGGACTCGTAATTACGTCCGGATTTTTAATATTTGCTCGCACAAATCTCGCCACCCCACATTACACCCCGCCTCTCCCCCGGCAGCATATTTATGCAGCATAAGCACAATATTGTATTTTTTTAATTTTAATAAATAGATAGATATAATACGAGGGGCTTGTGACTAAAAAATAACAGCCGCATGGGTCGATCGATCAGGTTAAGCTACGCTTGCCGCGGTTGGTCCGTGGATGGGTGACCGTCTTTACATATCAAGACCCCTCCGTGCCTCGGAAAGCACGTTAAGCCGGTGGTCTCGGCTGTCATTCTTGTATATTTGACAGTCGTTACGGGTCGTCAGAAGCCCGAAATTCTGACAACTAACCTTACCAAGGGGTATCGTATTACCCAGTAACTGGGTTGTGGAGGTCAGATAGGCAGTCGCTCCATGTAAAATACTGGTATTCAGCTGCATCCGGTTAGACTGGAAGCCGACCCCAATATAGTTGGGAAAAGGCAGGCAGATGATGAAATACATAGATATTAATGTTGATTTTGAGTTTTTTAATTACTAATATCCATCTTAACTTCTTTGAGACTGGAGACTCTCTCTCCTCTCCTGTACACTCAACAGTTTCTATAACCGACGCTTGAATTATAATACGAAAAGAAAGTTACTCTGACTTCGCTGACCCGACCAGACTTCACTCTAAAATATTGTGGCAAGCTTACTTAATTATACCTATATATGAATCACTTTTACACGTCATATTAAAAAACATAAAATAAACAAGCTAGAAGGAGTCGACATTTCCTATCCGACCACCCCAGAGAAGAAATGGCGAAACAACAGAGCTTTATTTCGGATATTATGACCTTTAAACATGGTAATTACGTGTTTGATAACTCGTTACATAACAAGTGTCTCGTTATTGTAGTCAATAATAGTTTCTTCCAATTCTTGTCTTTAATACCTGATAATGATCCTTCAATCTCTAAATAACAGCCTTTTGAATGAGAATACTCCTGTAGTAAGACACGCCCAGAACTTGACAGGACGTCCAATTCTCATTATACCACAGTCATCTACAACGGGGAAATTCATATTTGATCAAAGATTACCTCAAGTAGACCTATCATTGCTTAAAAATCTCCGAAGCCCTGCCTTCCTATTATAATAAACCTACATATGCCCGACTCAGCGAGAAGGTTACCAAACTATCAGCCTTAACTATCTACCTACAGTTCTGTTTAAACTGCACAATAATAGAACATAACACCCACCGCAAACAGTCACTCATTGTCTATTGCCACTGCATGATGCACTCCCATAATAGCAACTGCCGCGCCGCTATCATTATAATTGTTGCCACTATTAAAACTATGTAAGTACTTGGTAGAAAATGACTGCGACTGTTATTAGGAGTTCTGAGATGTCCTACATGGCGTTAAGTATGGTCTGTGTGTCCAAGTGTACTCATCTACGGCCTTCAGCTTTGCACGCTTTGCGTTATTACTTGCTAGTTCAAACTTATGATCTTCCATCGTTTATTTTGGTTTGGACCTTGTCGTTTTTTAATGTCTCGAAACACCTCTACCGTCTACCATAAAGAGGTGTCAATGTCAAACTGCCATCACTGATTTGCGGTCGACTGTACACTGCACTCGCGTGTAATTCCACTCAAAGTAATTTATTGCCAGAATCTCGGTACCTAACTTACACAAGGAAGAATACTCCAAGAAAGCGTTATCTTTAGATGAGTTTCTCACTGGGCGATCGTCGTTATCATTCAGTGGTATCTTATTTGTTATTCAGTGGTAACTTAACTTGGTACAGTTAGTGGTATCTTGACTGCCTTGTTGGTCTAGTGGTCGCAAGCGCTACTGCTGAGCATGAGGTCCTGGGTTCGATTCCCAGGTCGGGCAGTGTTATTTGGTTTTTCTATCTGGAATTTCTCAGCAGCAGCCCGGAGTCTGAATTTGTGCCCGGTAGATGGAAATAGGCTCGCCCCCTATTACATGGGACTTAAAAACATAACTGGCGAAATGTGGGTGTACTGTAGGTACACCTCTGCCTAACCCTTCGGCGAAACAAGGCGTGATGTTTATGTTATGGTATCTTAACTGGTAGCATTCCAAATTATAGAAATAATCAAGTCGGGAACTTAATTACATAATCGTCGGAAACAAACCAAGTACTACTTCAACATCTAAGTTACAACTTAACTACTTCAACATCTAAGTTACAACTTAACTACTTCAACATCTAAGTTACAACTTAACTACTTCAACATCTAAGTTACAACTTAACTACTTCAACATCTAAGTTACAACTTAACTACTTCAACATCTAAGTTACAACTTAACTACTTCAACATCTAAGTTACAACTTAACTACTTCAACATCTAAGTTACAACTTAACACCATCTTCATTAGTACTTCAACATCTAAGTTACAACTTAACACCATCTTCATTACTACTTCAACATCTAAGTTACAACTTAACACCATCTTCATTACGACTTCAACATCTAAGTTACAACTTAACACCATCTTCATTACTACTTCAACATCTAAGTTACAACTTAACACCATCTTCATTACTACTTCAACATCTAAGTTACAACTTAACACCATCTTCATTACGACTTCAACATCTAAGTTACAACTTAACACCATCTTCATTACTACTTCAACATCTAAGTTACAACTTAACTACTTCAACATCTAAGTTACAACTTAACACCATCTTCATTACTACTTCAACATCTAAGTTACAACTTAACACCATCTTCATTAAAATACCAGTTTTTTGTACGTAAAACTCAAAATTTTCACTTTTGCCGCCATCCAAGCTCAAAACATGTTATGAATTCGCAAGCTCGCTTAATAGTAGGTTCTATTCCCGCGGCACAATTCCCACCGGCACAGTGAGATAACACCTATACGGCGCCATTGTTAAATACAGAACTGGGCTCTTTTCAAGGTGGTTTAAATTGTATTACACGATCAGTTACGTCACCAGTGGTCAAGCGGGTGTGGTGTTTTAGGGAGGGGTTGAACTGGTCCGAAAAACGCTATGTTAGTTATTTTGACAAAGGTCCGAAAGCCATGAAACACTTAAGTAGGTATTGTCTGTCCGTCACAACGTATTTTGAAGATATTACAAAAAAAAAATATTAAAAAAAATTAAATCGACTTTAAAACGAAATTAACTAAAAATTATGAAATAACTTTAATTTCAGAAGTCGGTGTCTTGATATCTGTATTCTGTGTTTTTTGCCACCGACAGTGGTCTTCTTCGTCAGTTCCACTTGGCCAAATGCTACTTTCTGAATGCAAATGCTTGACTTGTTGATGAAAATACCAAAATCGCTATATGTATGCCTATAATATTTGAGAAGTTCCCTCAATTCCTCATGGATCCTATTATCAAAACTGGGTTTTGATAAAAAATGGGAACAATTTGCAAGTATGTCCTTTCAAATAATTTTTTTTTTTCCAAAACGGTTTATAAATGACGGAGTACTGAGTTAACAAACATTAAAAAAATAAAGAAATAAAAACACAACCCAATTGAGAACCTCCTCCTTTTTTGAAGTCGGTTAAAAATAACCAATGTTGCATTACACGGAATATGGGGTTTTCCCCGAATTAATGTCTCGTCATGAACTCGTGATCCCGCTCTGATAAAAAAACAATTATTTTGTAGAAAATTCTTTATCACATACATATAAACACACAACCATCCGGTGACCCGTCAAAGTTCGCGGAAGGTCGCGATTTGTGCCAAACTTATCAGTATCACGACAGTGTTGCCATTTTAATCAGCTATTCAGATACACATATCTTACAGGAAAACGGCAGAACAGGAAATATAAATTGCTCTGTTCCAAAACGAATGCGTTATAATTTTAATATCAGGATTTTATCGATAGGTTTCATCTACTAATACCCACTAATAAATATTGCTGTAATAACTAAACGTAGTCAGGATTTTCTATGAGCGGGGCATCCCCGATTGTTCCCAAATCACATTATCTATGCGGCAAACACCTTCGTTCTTACCCAACTTAGCAGAACAATGGCGGGCACGTGCGTAAACGCCATTAAATGTGACGTCTGACTTCGTAGAATAGAATAGAATATATTTGCATTTTTTGTGAATAGAATATTTTTATATTTGCATTAAAACATGGTACAGTAATCTTAATAATCGTATAATTATGATCTAGATGTCTCGCCATGGACTGACTTACAAATATTGTAAAGAAAAGCAAGTTATAATTTATTATGATGAAGCATCATTAAATAACAGTGTAGGTGTCAAACAGTCCTACTGTTCAGATAGCGTCACAATGTTGGGTTGGGACTTAGGATCCTCAAGTTTAAAATATTACACTGCTATAAAATCGTTTTTTTTTCACTATCACAAATTACTCCATTACTTTTTTATTAAGTATACTTTCAAAAATAGCCCGAATTGACGTGTATTCGAACCGGGAACCGATCACTTTTCCGAAATTTCATTTTACTGAAAACTATAGACCGACGTCTTTTCTGCTATATTCATTATTTGACATATTTTTAGATCATCGAAGTATCATGTGTCATAGGTATTATCTTACCGAACTAAGTATCATGTGTCATAGGTATTATCTTACCGAACTAAGTATCATGTGTCATAGGTATTATCTTACCGAACTAAGTATCATGTGTCATAGGTATTATCTTACCGAACTAAGTATCATGTGTCATAGGTATTATCTTACCGAACTAAGTATCATGTGTCATAGGTATTATCTTACCGAACTAAGTATCATGTGTCATAGGTATTATCTTACCGAACTAAGTATCATGTGTCATAGGTATTATCTTACCGAACTAAGTATCATGTGTCATAGGTATTATCTTACCGAACTAAGTATCATGTGTCATAGGTATTATCTTACCGAACTAAGTATCATGTGTCATAGGTATTATCTTACCGAACTAAGTATCATGTGTCATAGGTATTATCTTACCGAACTAAGTATCATGTGTCATAGGTATTATCTTACCGAACTAAGTATCATGTGTCATAGGTATTATCTTACCGAACTAAGTATCATGTGTCATAGGTATTATCTTACCGAACTAAGTATCATGTGTCATAGGTATTATCTTACCGAACTAAGTATCATGTGTCATAGGTATTATCTTACCGAACTAAGTATCATGTGTCATAGGTATTATCTTACCGAACTAAGTATCATGTGTCATAGGTATTATCTTACCGAACTAAGTATCATGTGTCATAGGTATTATCTTACCGAACTAAGTATCATGTGTCATAGGTATTATCTTACCGAACTAAGTATCATGTGTCATAGGTATTATCTTACCGAACTAAGTATCATGTGTCATAGGTATTATCTTACCGAACTAGGTATCATGTGTCATAGGTATTATCTTACCGAACTAAGTATCATGTGTCATAGGTATTATCTTACCGAACTAAGTATCATGTGTCATAGGTATTATCTTACCGAACTAAGTATCATGTGTCATAGGTATTATCTTACCGAACTAAGTATCATGTGTCATAGGTATTATCTTACCGAACTAAGTAGCATGTGTCATAGGTATTATCTTACCGAACTAAGTATCATGTGTCATAGGTATTATCTTACCGAACTAAGTATCATGTGTCATAGGTATTATCTTACCGAACTAAGTATCATGTGTCATAGGTATTATCTTACCGAACTAAGTATCATGTGTCATAAGTATTATCTTACCGAACTAAGTATCATGTGTCATAGGTATTATCTTACCGAACTAAGTATCATGTGTCATAGGTATTATCTTACCGAACTAGGTATCATGTGTCATAGGTATTATCTTACCGAACTAAGTATCATGTGTCATAGGTATTATCTTACCGAACTAATTATCATGTGTCATAGGTATTATCTTACCGAACTAAGTATCATGTGTCATAGGTATTATCTTACCGAACTAAGTATCATGTGTCATAGGTATTATCTTACCGAACTAAGTATCATGTGTCATAGGTATTATCTTACCGAACTAAGTATCATGTGTCATAGGTATTATCTTACCGAACTAGGTATCATGTGTCATAGGTATTATCTTACCGAACTAAGTATCATGTGTCATAGGTATTATCTTACCGAACTAAGTATCATGTGTCATAGGTATTATCTTACCGAACTAGGTATCATGTGTCATAGGTATTATCTTACCGAACTAAGTATCATGTGTCATAGGTATTATCTTACCGAACTAAGTATCATGTGTCATAGGTATTATCTTACCGAACTAAGTATCATGTGTCATAGGTATTATCTTACCGAACTAAGTATCATGTGTCATAGGTATTATCTTACCGAACTAAGTATCATGTGTCATAGGTATTATCTTACCGAACTAGGTATATTTCGCCGATTTACAAAATAACTTTTTGTTATTGGCCGAAGCCTCTTTTGAACTTTTTTCACTTGCCAAATGATTTATTTGCCATATTTTCACCACACCGAAATAACATTTTACGAAATATTATTTGGTCACAAATATACAGCCGGTTACTTGGTAGCATTTCCAATATTAAAATAAAATAGTGTCATAAAAAGTCAATATATTGTGCTACAAAATTTAGTGACAGAAACGAATCGCTGCAAAACCGACTTCACGTAGTCTAGGCGGTCGGGGCGGCGGGCGGGCGCGCGGGCGGTTTTGAGTTTGATAAAGAAGCCAGCGAGCTCTTTGCGATTGCGATTAATTTATTATATACTATCGGCAGTTCTACTTTATCATTCGGTCTTTGTCCAATTGATATTTATAATAATTTGAGGGTATGCATTAATTTTAAAATTAAACTTAACTGAGTTAAGTTCAAAGTAAACCTTAGTAAATTTAACTAACTAATTTAGTGATTGTTGTCAAGGTATTTTATTAAAGTTATTTCCTAATTTATAACTACGACCACGTTTCTGAGAGTAGAACCTCCAATCATATCCGGTTCAAGCGATCTTAAAACCTAAGCTAACTAGACGAATAAAAACAATTCTTAAATATTCGTGTGTATCGTGGCTTGTCGAGAATTCATTATAAAATTATTTTATTCAGCAATGTCGAGATACCTAGTTGATGTAGCCGTGTGTACCTAGTGGTACAACATTATTGCAAGACTGTTTTTAATAAAATCTAAAAACCTTTATGAGCCATTTATATTCATATACAATTTTGATTTAAAATATTTCAAAGGGACTTCCCTATTATCTCTTGGAATATTGTTAAAAGTTTGAACGACGTAAAAAGTTACTCGATCGTGGTCATGTTAGTTATGCTATCTTAATAATGTTAAAATACTTTCTTCATATCGTTATCATTTTATCAGATTTAAATCATAGTCACGAAGAGAAAAGGAATTTCATTATAGTCAGGATTTTAGAGTCATGTAATCTTCTGCAGTTGAGATTCTATAATCTTCACTGTGTGGTAACCTGATATCCACACAGCTTCAGTAACCAGCAACACAGCAAGCAGCACAGCTTCAGTAATCTCCTGAGATTACTGAAACTCACGTAGCAAAGGGTCTTGTTTGCCAAGTTTTCATAAAATTTTTAGTCGAGTAAAACTTTCTCTTTGAAATCATCGGTCATTCATCATCAATGAACTGCGAATGTTAAACGATGTTATACAAAGGACTGACCAATTATAACTAGTCAGTCCTTAGTCCATAGCTATAAAGGGACCCAAATTAGATTGTCATAGAAAATCACGCCTCTTCAGGCCATAGACATCTCCTTAAATGGTTAACTATTTAAAGACTGCCTCTGTTGGTCTAGTGGTCGCAAGCGTTACTGCTGAGCATAAGGTCCTGGGTTCGATTGCAGGGTCGGGCAAAGTGTTATTTGGTTTTTCCATCTGGAACTTCTCAGTAGAAGCCTGGAGTCTGGATTTGTGTCCGGTTGATGGCAATAGGCTCGTCCCATGTTACGTGATACTTAAGCATAACTGGCGAAATGTAGGTGTACTCCATAAGTGCACCTCTGCCTTACCCTTCAGGGATACAGGCGTGATGTTCTGTAAAAACATGTGAAATTTTGTTCATTCATCGCAAACTATTGGCGTGGTGTACTTGGCCCGTTTGCAATTGCAACAAATAACGGACCTTCGTTGGATCATTTATAATTATTCATTATTTCATTTATAATTTAGTCATAAAAGTAAAACTCAGAGAAATCAATTTATTATACACTGTGAGGTGCCAACCCTAGTGGGGCAGAATCCACAAAGTGTTTATGCTAGTGTTATCCGCCCCATCAAATCAGAATAGTGGGGCATATTCCACTGCAAAATTTTAGGCAGTCCACTTTGCCACACCAGGGTGGCGGGCTTGGTGGGGCAAAGTGGAATTACTCGCAGTATTTGCATAAGGTACAGATTAAAAGATAACAATTGCCTGTTGAGACAGAAAAATATAAATCAAAATAATGTTCTTTACAAGGTCCACTTTGACATGAAATAAAAACTTGTCAAGAAAAACATTTACCTACCCGTTCATGTTCCCCTACATGTTCCAAAATTATCTGATGGAAATGTAAACAAATGGATCAGCAAAAGTACTCGCTGTACCAATTTGTAGTGTACAAATTGAGTGCTCTGATTTGATTATTTGAATACTTAAACCCAAAATTCTAAATCAACTTAATTAAGTTTTACAGTTGACAATAATTGAGGTTAATTTTATAACCTCAATCTTCGTCGGTGATTTTCCAATTGCAATTTATTAATGTTATTCGAACAATACCAATAAATTATTGGTAAAAGTGGTCAGACAAACAGTTGAAACCTCTTCTGCATACAGTTGATTGTGTTACTAGTTCCCGCTATTGAGCGATTGCGTAAGAGTGTAACCTGAGCAAGGTTTGTTTACACTTTTTGAACAGACTATACCTATGATATTTATGTTGTAAATTGTTGGTCCATCAGCTCCCAGGAACCTGAAAGAGGTCCACTTTTATGTATTGAAAATCCGGGTATGCATAATATAAAATTAGTGACACAGAATGATGAAATAAACCTACTGAACTTACAAGAAATCAAAGTCACACGCTTTAGAAATAATTTTGGAAGAATTAAAAATATTGTGAACGATTATAAACCACCAAGCAATGTATTATCGTGTCAAACTGTCAGTTATGTTTTGACAGGATGTTAATCGCCACTCACGGGCGCCTACCTACGAACCTTGACATTTCTGGTTCAGCTATTTTTTTATCTTTAGCAACAATCAACCGTATGATCTGACCGTGTGGTGAAAATACAGGGTGGCGATTTAGTTACCTGCATCCGTGAAGGAGGTGATTCTACCCATCATATCTTGTATGACTAATTGTTATTGGGTTTTTCTACCTGGAATTTCTCCGTAGCAGCAGGCTGGATTAGTGTTCGATTGATGGCAATAGGCTCGCTCCCTATTACATGGGACTTATTAAACACGACTGGCGAGATGTGGGCGTATTATAGGTACACCTCTGCCTAACCCTTCAGGGAAAGTAACGGTTCTGACAATCTTACGGTGACATAAATTATACGACTAAGTCGCCACCCTGTGTATCCAGCTGTAATGACACACATTATGCCGCAACAGCCAGCAGTAAAGAAACCCATTCAGGTCTTCATGGCAAAAGCAAGCAGAGTAAATCATATTCATTCAAATTCCCAGAAACAAGCTTTAATTTATGACCTGCTGACAGGTGAAAACTTTTAGCCAATGGACTTTCATAAAAATTGTGACAAACCAATTACTTATCATTTGAGATAACTCGCTACATAAATAATGCATGTTACCAAATGTACAGCTCAAGTAGTGTACAGGACCTACACTAGGTACCGAGATACTTACGATCTATATTCCATACCGCCATGTCCCTCCTTCCCCCACACATCAGCGTGTCATACCGCTGACATTACTTTCACTAAAATATTACTAACATGCGTACGAACCCTATTACTTGATATTACATGTCGACGAGAATATAAATATCAGAGGCGAAGCGCGCTAACAACTCCATTCCTACTGGCTTCCCTTTTGAGGATCGGAAGAGTAACTTCACCTACCACCATTGAAAAATAGCACATTAAGTAATGTCTACGATTGCCAAGTAATATATATTCCAACAACAACACAAATTGTTCTAAATAAGCCGGCGCCACATCGTGATAACCGTATTTGTAAGACTATCTATTTATAACTAAACAATTTCCTCTTCGGCCTCCCTCCTACGAAATGTCAAGCCTCGCCACTGATAAATATAGAATTATTGTTCTTAAATACTAATTTGTATGTGTTCGGCAAGCGTAATGTAGAACCCAAGCTAGATGGACCGGCGACCTTAACAAGGTGGCTGAGACAGACTGGATGCGGAAGGCGGAGGACAGAGTGTTGTGGCGCAGCCTGGGGGAGGCCTATGTCCAGCAGTGGACTGCGACAGGCTGAGTTGATCGACTTTGACGTGTGATGGCTTGGTGTTAAATATTTATCTGCTTATAAATATGTGCCAGAAGCATTTTTACTCCTATTAATCACAACGACCGACGTGTTTATGGTGACAAAAAAAAATCCGTCGAGTAACACTTTCTCATCGGTCATTCATCATCAATAATCTACGAATTTTGAACGATGTGTAACTTTCTCACAGGCACTAATGATGATAGTCAGGCCTTAGTCCAAATTAGATTTTGTCATACAAAATCATTGGTGTCATACAAAATCATTGGTGACATACAAAATCATTGGTGTCATACAAAATCATTGGTGTCATACAAAATCATTGGTGTCATACAAAATCATTGGTGTCATACAAAATCATTGGTGTCATACAAAATCATTGGTGTCATACAAAATCATTGGTGTCATACAAAATCATTGGTGTCATACAAAATCATTGGTGTCATACAAAATCATTGGTGTCATACAAAATCATTGGTGTCATACAAAATCATTGGTGTCATACAAAAACACTCTTTAGGCCATAGATACCTACTTACCTGCTTATGTAGTACATAACATAACATCACGCCTTGTTTCCCCGAAGGGTTAGGCAGAGGTGTACCTATACATATAGTAACCCACATTTCGCCAGTTATGTTTGTCCCATGTAATAGGGGTGGGGTAGATCCTCTAGGGTAGGGGGGGCTTATGTAGTACATCTCCTTATATGGTTAACTATTTAAAGACTGCCTCGTTGGTCCAGTGATCGCAAGTGCTACTGCCGAGCATGAGGTCCTGGCTTCGATTCCCGGGTCCGTCAGTGTTATTTGGTTTTTCCATCTGCAATTTCTCAGTAGCAGCCCGGAGTCTGTATTTGTGCCCGGTTGAAGGTACTAGGCTCGCCCCCTGTTACATGGGACTTAAACATAACTGGCCCAACGTGGGTGTGCTAGACTGCCCCTGGAAATGAATACTTACTTTGGTTCTTTATAACAATAAGAGCGAGCGCTATCTGGGAAAATTTTCGATTTGTCTGTATATCTACCACCGTTACGGAGATACTATAGATAAAAACACAGTGCGTTAGAATTTTTACGTTTGAACACAGCAAATTACTATTTTCATATCAGCCTATAATGTTCCCACTGCTGGGACACAGGCCATGTATTATTTAAGACTATTAGCTGTATTTAAGTCTAAAAAAGCATTCGTTTTAGATTTTTTTATCATAAATGAGTCTTAAGTACAGCATCTTCACTGGCGAGGTATTCAGCTAGGCAACGAAGTCTACTTCACTAGGTTTCATCCCAGTATGTATAGTTACTATCTTGTAATTTCACTAGGATTTCAAAAAAATATGGATATTACACAGTAACATGTAAACTACCCTAGACCACAGCAACCATTCAGTTACTGGGTTTTAGCTTAAAAATTAAAACTTCTTAAATTATAGGTATTCTTATTTTATATCGCATTAACTGAGTTTATTAATTATACAACAATAAAATATTAGTTATTTATACAATGAATGCTTATCAAAATCAAAAATTTCTTTATTAGGACAACAGAGATCCATAATGTTAGTAATACCTTATAGCTAGTGCTATGCTTTGCCCATTTCACAACAAGTAAAAATATCATTTTCAACCTAACTTAAATATGTTGTATATAACAATGTGATTTAGGGCTGATTTCACCAACGAAACTAAACGCGATCAGCACATCTAAACTACGTTCAAGAGCTGTCAGTGTCATTATTCCAAAGAAAATAATGACACTGACAGTCCTTAAACGTGGTTTCTGTGCTGACCACGTTCAGCTTCATTGGTGAAATTCGCCCTTAACAATTGAACTTTAACCGCGTTTTTTACAAAACGAAATTTTCGGAGTTACTGTGTTTTCATTTACGAGGGAAACACAGAACACAGGCGGCAACAGGCGTGATGTAATATAGTGAAAGACGTCCACGTGTGATGCAGTTGAACCTTTGGACCAAATATGAAACGACCTGCTCAAGTAACATCTGATGCAACAGAGTTCATTTGACATTATAATTAGAAGCGAAATGTCAATGAAATTGAATCCTATATTCCAATCACCATTATTGACCAAGGGATAATTATATTAAAATATTAAATGTGCAGTCAGGGAAATTAATTGATAATATTACAATTGACAAACTACGTCATTTTGACATTTTATAGGCATCTCATAAAAATTCAAGCAAATTCAAAGCCTTTTCATATAACTGTCAAGTCATGACAATTGTGATCTGATTAGACAAGGATTAAACGGACAATTAAGTTGTTAGTCAATTTGATAAACAATTAATTTCCCTGACTTTACCTTAGCATTTAACAGTGCTGAGCTAAAAGCCTTTTTGCACCAATCTGCCTGCCTTTTCCCAACTATGTTGGGGTCGGCTTCCAGTCTACCAGTATCTTACATGAAGCGACTGCCTATCTGACCTTCACAACTCAGTTACTGGGTAACACGATACACCTTGGTAAGAGGTTGTCAGACTGTCAAAGATCCTGGGGTCTCGATATGTAATGGATGGTCACCCATTCACGAACCAGCCGCGGTTAGTGTAGCTTAACCCTCGATCGACCCGTGCGGCTGTTATCATTTAGCCATAGACACAAAACAACAATATCGCGGAACAGGAAAATGATGCAATAAAAATAAAACGGCAGACTATACTAATTAACTTGTTACAAAAATAGAATAAAATACTAAGAGAAAAACAATATGAAATAGTTCTTAGTTACTAAGTACCGACATACACAAGCTAACAAACTAATACCACTTTTCACAACAATTCCCAGTAAATTGAAACTTCACTACACAATATCTAACATTGGTTTTCAAAGTAAAATAGCTCTTGTCGTTTTATGGCGTGCAAGTGACATTCAACATAAGTGGTAAAGCTATTACGAGGTCGACTATACAATACACCTCTGCGTAGCCCTTTTCTCGCTATGAACATAATTATTATATGTATTATTATTGTTTTGTTTTTTTTGTTCGTTTTTTATTACACATTGTTTTTGCGATCTGTCTTTCATAATAAGCATAAAATCTCATATCTCGCATTCTTTTGCGCATATTCTCTAGAATACTTTCGGTATCCAAATTAGGCAAACCCTCCTTTCTTGCACAATCAGTGACAAAATTCATTAATACTGTTATTGCATGTTCATCTAGTACAGGTCTATCCTCTGTCCCGTAGCTATCGATAGCTTTGGCTCTTATACCAGGCAAACGACATATATTGAATGCTTTTATAGTAAAGATTTCACGTAGTAACCTCATAGCCAATGCTATGGGACGTGTCGGTAATGTCTTGATACTAGGCATATACACTCCAGTATGTGGCATCAGTTCAACAAGTCCCGAAGCAGGTTCACGATACTTTAGTGTCCATCTTGAATCATTGGCATCGTATTCCGGAGGTAGTTTTTCATCTTCATACAATTCAAACTCAGTATTTTCAACATTATAATATTTCGTTTTAATTCGCTTAGGACAACTCTTTTTCTTTTGAGGTTGATCTTTGTCATCATCATCATCATCATCATCATCATCATCATCATCATCATCATCATCATCATCAGTATCTTTATTTTCCAACGGCTTTTCATTTCTTATCTCTTTATTTAATTTTGGAGCTTCCACTGTCGTGTCGCTCGACGTAGATGCAATGGGATCCTTGTTTTGCGGGGCACTACAGCCGTTATCCTTATTCAAGAGTTTATTTATTAATTCTTTGAACATTGAATCGGCAAAAATTTCTTGCAGTTCTTGCATCAACAGACACCATTTGACAAACATTGGTGATGTTGCGAGCTCGGCGATTATTTTGGGATCCAAGGAGTGGGTGGTTTTTGAAGACTTTTGGTTAACAGTTTGTCTCATCTCTGTACTATCGTCGTTGAATTTTTCAACCGGTATTTCTTGTGTACACAGATCTTCATCGGAATTTTCAGGGGACAACTGATCCTTGCTTGAGCAATTCAATGATTTACTGGATGGTCCCGCAACCTGGTTATCAGATTCATCTAGCTCATTCACTCTAAATCGTTTGTTATGTTTTTCCTTATCAGGATCCGGCAGTGCCTTTCGTTTAAGTGTTATAGTATTTGCAGATTTTGAGGACACGCCCCATCCCAGGGCATCTATCATACCCACGACAAAAGCATCATTGTCTATCGTAGCTCTTGAGACAGCGTTTTGCGTGGCTGTGCTTGTTTTTTCGTTCGCTTTTGCTGATAACAATGTATGATCTAAAATAAAATTACAGTATTAATGAAAGGTACATGCTTTAGTCTCGCCATCTATTTTATGGAATTTGAACATCTGGCAAAGTTAGGACTATTGTCCACGACCGCGTCGGGCTGGGTGGACACCAATCGTGGACCAATCGTGGCTTGTGAGCCTTTTGAACCTAATGAGGAAATACTTGCGAGATGATTTAATAAATAATACAGAACCTAGCTATATTTGTCGGAATATTGGTAGGTAGCTAAATGTAGGTCGAAAATAGGTAACGACACCATGAAGCATTCTTTATATGATGAAATATTTGCCAACGCACGCAACGACATTACACTATCCTATAGATCCATTAAAGTAAAGCGGATAAGTACTACAAATATTTAGAATACAACTGAATTCAACCGGAGCGAATAACATGAATTTATTTTAAAAAACTATTTTTATGGTACACATCGGTACGTTAGCACTATCCAAAGAGTTAGATAAAATTTTAATCTTGCAAATTATAACTTGACAAATTCGGACACAACGAGGCAGTATTAGTGTTTTAATATTATAAACAATTTTAAGGTTCGTTATTATGATATAATGAAAATTCCGAATCGACCTACGTTGCTGTCTGTACTTGCCACGGTGCGACCCTGCAACATCGTACTTCTGATGCTCGCCTACTTTCTGTGTCTTATATGTAAATCATTAAAAAATTAAGTTCTTATAGATTTTTTACATTTACCTCTATTATTTTTCTCCGATTG
Organism: Fissipunctia ypsillon; assembly: GCA_947568875.1. Classification (NCBI taxonomy): domain Eukaryota; kingdom Metazoa; phylum Arthropoda; class Insecta; order Lepidoptera; family Noctuidae; genus Fissipunctia; species Fissipunctia ypsillon. The sequence continues at coordinate 1,480,653 of OX387662.1, forward strand.
ATTTGTCCTATCTTGCATATTTTTCGCGTCAACATCTGCAAAGACCATCATTTATTATTCTTTAACCATTACACATTCATTCATTCACTTCAGAATGTTCACTATGTGTTCACTAAAGCTGATATCAGAATGTTCATTTTTGTTTCATCCCATGTTCAACGCGACAGCGACAAAATTACATAAACGTTCATTATGTTCCGTTCATTTCATTCTTCGATCATTCGTTAGGCGAGTGAATGGCCTCGAGTGGCGAAATCCAACATCGATTCACTAATGAATTCATTTTACACTTTTGATTCATTTTGTGTTCAGACGTTTCAGTTCGAGTGCAAGATGCAGAATGAAAGGCAAAAGTGAAGCTTCTGATATCTGCTTGAACTTCAGATTTTTTTTTAAATTACCTGCTTTGTTTTTCTTCGAATTGTTTATCTCTTGTTTTATATAAATTTTCGCGTTTTCATAATTATCTGCAAAGAGTATCATAATAAAAAAATGATTACACAAGCCCACAGACACACCCCACACACACATTATTACATATTTCTCACTATCAGTATATTTATTGTGTCTAACAAACGTGTGCAATAACAAATTCAAAGTCCACTACAATTTGTTGGTTTTCCCTCTAACGAAGTTTATTGCCAAGTCTTATAAATGTATTTTTAGACAGAAAGTAAACGCATGAAAAGCTATTTGGTATGGTCAGCGAAAAAAAAAAATTAGCACTAATACTTTTACACATCACGAAATTATTCAATACATTGTGTTATAGCATTTCACATAATAACTAAGAGATAATATATTCTTTTATTATACTTCTGTTTTGATTTTAATGAAATATTCAGCTCAATAATTAAGTTTAAAAAACCTCAAGTGTTTATCGACTTTTGTCGCTGATTGTACTATTTTCGTCATGTAAATATAACAGGCTAACTAAAACGTGTACAGGCCGACCGCACAACTGAGACGTTGCCTGAGGTAGCAGCGCGGTGAGGGAGGGGTCATAGTTGTCACAAGTTGACGAATCACTGAGCTCTCGCATCACGTCACCACACCCCTCCCTCACCGCGCTGCTACCTCCGGCTACGGTTACGTACAACTAGCTCAGGTTTTAGAATTCCGTACACAAAGCTGCCGACGGGACCCTATTACTAAGGCTCCGCTGTGCGTCACAGGGCTGTATCTTTCTAACCGTAATACGCAGATAATTGACATTTTCACATCCCTACTACTATGGTCGCTAATACAAGAAATAATAAAAATTAAAGGAAAATACAAGAAACGTCTTTGTTTCGGCGTTTTCTGCTCGATCGTAATACATACATACATACATAAACGCATGCCTTCTTCCCGTGGCGGTAGGCGAACTGTGTTCTGCGCTCCCATAACCAACGAACTGTGTTCTGCGCTCCCAGCCGTTTTTTTTTTTAATATATCTGTTCTGATCTAAAAACTTAATTATGAAAATTATCTTACCCGTGCTATGTCTCACTATTGAAAGAAAGGATTTCCAATTGTTCGACTTCTTTTGTCGATCCATCGCTCTTTTTTCCGTGAGTGACGGTTTTTCAACGGGATAAGAAACCTTTACTATAGGAATACCAGGTCCCCGCGTTTGGATCCAAGATGTCGGAACACAGACAAAGTCGGCTATATCTTTGTAAGGAACTTCCAAGAACTGTATCACATGATAATTATATCCGCCAACTCCACTCATCTAGAAATTAAATATTAATATAGGTAACCATTGTTACTATGAATGAATGATAACTTTATTTGCTAGAATATAGGATGTACATTAGATGTTATACAATTTGTTTGTTACGCTATGTTCAACCTTTCGGTCGTGCAAATGTTACTAGTCTAGTGAACTTGAACTCTGACGGTCAAGGTTACTCAAATAGTGATATTTTTGATTGCTAGTATCGTATAGCTCGTCTAAGCTGAAATGATGCACCCCACTACCGCATTTACGCACATAAAAACACCATTGTAATATTGGCCATTCCACACAGCCAAAACTCGCTAGCGTCTCCGTAACTGATATGTATGACAAATTGTACAGCGCCCCCTAGCGGTCACAAAAAGAATTACAATTCGTACCATGAGCACTATAGATATCGATAGGTAAGAAACCTAATGTAATCTATTCGATAGTCACTGACGTCTGTCAGCTGTCACCAATCACCATAGACAACGACGCTGAACAGTCGACGCTCCCATGTAGTGGCGCTATTAATATTTGCCCTCTCACATCTGGGGCGCGTCATTTCAGAGCTCTAGTGCCTGAGAAGGCATCGATCAGATAAACAGAATCTAGTACATATTATTATACACGGTGTAATTAAAATAAGGGGGTGGGTGTACTATAGGTACACCTATGCCTAACCCTTCGGGGAAACAAGGCGTGATGTTATGTTATGTTAATGAAAATAAAAGAAAACCTTATAGGAGGTTATTTTAGTCATAATTAAACTGCTTATAAGCGACCAATCCAAATCGCAAAAAACAACAGCTGCCCCATAATTTATGTTCACTTTATTTCTCGATATCGGTTAAACGTTATTTTTACGCAATACACGAATAGGGGTTAGTAAGAAACCACTGAACCAACAGAAATCATGAAAAAAAAAACCAGTTTCACACATTTGTGTTCACATAAATGGACAAAATGTATGGAACAGCTGATTTTCTTCGACGCCTATCGTAGCAAAAAAACTTACTTTGTCCTCACTTTGTTGTTGACGTTCAATGACGTTAATTCTCTTTGCTGTCGTTATAATATAGTCACTATATTCCAATAAACTGAAATAATTGATTGTTTACAATATATTAGGAAACTTAAATGGACCAATGGAATGGGAATACGACCGAATTTGTTGACTAATAATTCCAGAACGCGCACCGTCCCGTCCGTCGCCCTTGAGAGTCGATCGAACACTAAAAGAGAATGAATGAATTCATGTATGTATATTATTAGCATTAGAGAACAGTATTAAGGTGTGTGTGTTATATATATATATACGTGTGATGGTTTATTATTCTGTGTAAAAAGCGTTATTCCGTTTGTTTAGTTAAGTTGGGTTGTCCCACTGCTGGTAACCGTAAAGGTCTCCCCCATACTTTTCCAGTTTTTTGTTGTGCAAAAAAGATAACAAACAATATATTATATTATACCATAGCTGTGTCGGATTCATGAAGTCACGTTTACCGATAAGTACTTTTTCCGTATACGTACTTATCTGGAGAGGCCAGAGGGCCTAGTCTGCGTTATGATATAAACGTACTTGTTAACGTTATGATATAAACGTACTTGTTAACGTTCAGTTACCTCAGTTTGCATGAATATTGTACTGTTACAAATAAATGTTCTGTCTATTCCCATTAGACATTATCTCCAGAAGTTTACGTGAAATGAAGTTTACGTAGTACTATGCTCACTGTGTCCTGCTGCCACAAGTATGTCGGTCTTGGCTCACACGATGCTAGACGCCTTCTACCCAACGCTAATAGAGCCGCTGCACCAATTCTGTAAAATAACCAACTTGTCACTAGTGTGTCGTTAGTGTGTCAGTAGTGTGTCAATAGGATAGACATACTACTATTACACACTATTGACAGGTTGGTTAGTTTACAGAATCGGACCCTGAAAGCGAATGTTGTGAGGTAGTCCACGAAATTAAAATCATCGTCCTCCTTACTTTATGCCACCTGAATTGGTATTCAGTATTTCTTCTTCTTCGATACATCTCTGTAAGCTGTCATCTCAGTTGTCATCACTTGTCACTTCGTTTTTACAGTGGTTATTGTAACAGCAACCTTAATGTAACAAGAATAAAGTTCACTGTGATTTTGACAGACTTGTCAGTAGCAGCGACCCAAAAGCAACTTTATTGTAAGGAGTATAAAGATCATTGCCTCAAGGTTCAACACTTGGCCATTTCCTATTTCTAGTATATATAAATGACCTTCCTTACATGATGGCTAACTTATCGGATATAATTCTATTCGCTGATGACACCTCGCTTATTTTTAAAATAGATAGAAAAGATACGGACGTCTTACATGTCAACGATAGTCTGGCTATTCTTTCGAAATGGTTTGCAGCTAATAATCTTTTACTTAATGCGAACAAAACTAAATGTCTTATGTTCTCATTACCAAATGTACCCCAAGTGGAACTAAATTTAAAACTTGATGGCAAGAAACTAGATGCTATTACGGAAACGGTATTTCTAGGATTTACTCTAGATTCTAAATTATACTGCATTGAAAAGTCTTATTCCATATTCCTAGTACTTAATAAACACCTATAAAAATCAGCTCTTATAAAAATGTCAAAAATCAAAAATAGAAACTTACGGTACCTACTTGTCTGTCAGTTTGTGTGTCCGTGATTATGACTAAGGTACAATAAAAATATTTGGTAAGTTTTTTTTTTAAACAATCAACAACTCAACAACAAACAAATACATCTGAAACATTTTGAATCAACTCATAAGTAAATTGGAAATGTTTCGGATATTGTGGGTCTAGCCAAACAAAAATATACCACCATTTAAATAAACACGTCGCAAGTATGCAAAAACAACCAGCAATTGTAAATAATATAGCTACATCTAAAGTGTCTAGGGTCTATGGACTTGATGTCCACCTACATCTAAAGTGTCTAGGGTCTATGGACTTGATGTCCACCTACATCTAAAGTGTCTAGGGTCTATGGACTTGATGTCCACCTACATCTAAAGTGTCTAGGGTCTATGGACTTGATGTCCACCTACATCTAAAGTGTCTAGGGTCTATGGACTTGATGTCCACCTACATCTAAAGTGTCTAGGGTCTATGGACTTGATGTCCACCTACATCTAAAGTGTCTAGGGTCTATGGACTTGATGTCCACCTACATCTAAAGTGTCTAGGGTCTATGGACTTGATGTCCATTTTTAACTATAAAAAGTTATCCAATTAATATTTATCAAATCTAGTCTTCCAGACTGGCTTCTTACTTTAATTTCTATGTTTAATAGGTTAACAACTTGTCCCTATATTTTGTGAAAATTAAGAAAAATTGCAATTACTGCAGTTGCAATAATTGCACTTTTTCTTATTTTTTAAGTTCCCACCAGTTCCAGTTTGGTTTAAGTTCCCACAAAATTGTGGGAACTTAACCTAAGTTAATGTCGTCAATTAAATGGCAAAAAAGGCAAAAATGAGTATTTAAAAAAAAAATTATTGTAAAGATAAAAACCACGAACCATCCATCCACCACCATTGACACGAATCACACAATCACAGCGGTTTGACATGCTTAAAATCAGTTCATCAAAATCACTTTGAGGAATTTGTATTAATCTTACATAATATCTATAATATAGAAATCTCAACGTTTTGTAAAAACCGTGCCAAGTGGGGGCGTGTCGCTAGTATATTAAGAGAGAAAGACGTGGTATGAATACGAATGACGATATGAAGGTAGTACTGAACGTATAGTCACGAAGAGAAACATAGAAAACCTTTGATTAAAAGCTTGAGCAGACGGGAAAAGTTTCATTAAAAACTTGTGTTCCATTGCAACGTATTTGACAACAATTTTTAATGTCTCAATGAAAACGATGCAAATCAATTAGAATGGACAGGTAGAGGATCCCCGTAACTAGGTTGTGGAGGTCAGATAGGCAATTGTTCGAAGTAAAACATTGGTATTCAGCTGCATTCGGTCAGACTGGAAGCCGATGCCAACCTAATTAGGAAAAACCTAGGCAGATGATGCTGAGTTAGAGAAGCCAAACGCATTAGCAGTTTTTAAGCTATTTTTCGTTATTTCACAACATGTGCGTGCCGCTTATTTATTCATTTTATTCACAAGTCACAAGCGTGAGTTGGACGTTGGAACCAAGGTAACCGACATAGCCCAAAAAATGACTGATGAATGATGATGCCAAACTTAAGTGGCAGTGGACAGAGCACATTGCTCGCAGAGCAGATGGCCGATGAGGAGGGTCTGGAGTGGCGACCGAAGACGTAGCGTTGAAGGCTTCCCACAAGGTGGACCGATGAACAGCAGTGGACGTGTTTCGGTAGAAATGATGATGATGAATGATGTAAGTTGGACGCATAATGATAAGTTTAGAAGGAAGGAAACCACCAGTAGTGTTCAATCTGCGTGGGAGGAGATGTACGGGTGCCGTATTCAAGCATGTCCGTCCGGTGGGCTGTCCTGTGAGTCATAACGATGCGGGGGGCGGGCGGCGGCGCATCCTTTTAATTTAATTTAATTTTTTATTTGAGTCAGACACAGAGATCCATATTTATGTTAGTAAGTACAATTAAAAATTATGTTAGTAACCAAGGGATAAAATACAATGTCATAATAAAATAATTATTATAACTAAATAAATTAAATAAATAAAACTAAATTGAAAAATTGAATTAGTGAAATTGCAAAACATATTTGAATCACATACATTAAACATTTACATTGTTAAATTAATATCAATTAAAATCAGATATTCATTAATAATACCTAGTACATAGAACAGTACAATAACAATAATCACTTAATAAATGGTGACGAACTGGCATGCCGGTGCATCCACCTCTCCAACATCACCGAGTCCCTCCGCTCGGACAAAACGCTCAGGACACTGTTAGTGCTGCGTCGGAAGTGACTTAGCAGCGAGGCGCTCCGCTTCCTAATGATAGCAAAAAAGTCATCGGTTTGCGCCTGCGCGAACATCGAAGAAGCGCTGCAAAACCGAGGCAGCCCTAGCAGTACCCTAAACGCATTGTTGTACTGTTCGCGCATGGCACTGTATACTCGCTGCACATAGTTGGCCCATAGGCTGCACGTATAAAAAGACTGACAATAGGCTTTAAATAAGGTCACCTTTACTTGTTCAGTACATCGTGCAAACCTACGTGCCAACATGTTGCAGCGAACCGACAGCGCCCTACGGTCCCGCTCCATGTCCTCATTGTCAGACATGTTATCTGTGACCCAGTTTTAGATTGATCTTATTTTTTTCTCACAATTAGTGTGAGTTGGATAGATGTGTTTAGAAGGAAGGAAGCTTTCCTTCAGTAGTGTTCAGTCCGTGTGGGAGTAGATCATGCTATGATCGCACAGCTGCTTGCTGTTTGCTTTCGAAAGGTATTACTGGACTGCGCTTGATGAAGGTTATGTTTTCAGGTGTCTGTGTGTCAATATGTGATATAAATTGAGCCTGTAGTAAAACGATAGGTTGTCTTAGGATTTAAATGTTACATCACATATTATAATATTATCATCTTCATCAGCCGATAGCAGTTCACTGCTGGATATGGCCTCTCCAATCGCTCGCCAATTATACGGCGACTGTTTTCGGGGGAAGGTGTCCAAAAAGTATCTAGAAGTTGTTAAATACGGATTTAAAAATTATTTAAGTAATTAATAAAATTGAAAATACTGATTAAGCTTAGATCAGTTCTTAGTCTACAATAGCTATATTATGAGTACTCACCTTTGTGGCGCATTTATGGCAGACACGTTCTAAACACGTGCCAGCTCATCAACTGCACTATCACACACAGTATTAGAAAACACTTCAGGATAACTTTTTGAGGAAGATGGGTGAGCTTGAAGAACAAATCCAGTGCGCTGGTCCTGCCAAGGACACGGTGGCAAAATAGCTAATTAGTTCGAGATTAGAGAGTAGAGCTCATATTTTCTATCCTTGGTTTGCTTCGAAGCCAGATCAATGGCTCCATTTAGCTACGGAACCCTCAACAAGATCTCAGTCAGACTGACAGCCTATCTCGTCCATACATATGAGGCAATGCTTGCAGGTGAATTTTCCTGATTGCGCGACCGTACCTTAATTGACGCTAAGTGTGTTACGCCATGTCTGATGAGGTTGCTTTTCGCTGATTTTTGCTGACAAGCTCAGCTGTTGTTACGTCATCGTTCTACTTAGACTGATTCTTGTTTGTTTGTCAATTCGGAACTGGATTCATGATGTGGTTATGGTCAAGGATTGATGAGAAATTTTAATGATTTCATTTAATGGACATCTGTGTAGTATGAAGACGGAAGCTTAGAAATTAATTTGATCATGCGTACATAGACTTGGAAAGAGGAAGGACGAGGCATAATAGATATTACAAATCTACACAATAAGCAAATTAGTATTCTGAGAACATATTTTGACCGGAAACTAACTCCATTAAAGATGTTTGACAAAACTACTCAAAGAAACGGGAAACAAATTTTCAGACACACAAAAATACTGGAATGGACCCAGAAATCACTCCATGGAAGACCTTACCAAGACCATTGCCAAACTAGTAGGTAATTATGACGTATTCTCTCTAGTATAAAGACTGGACAAAATAATTAATTTGAATAAATTTTATTGCAGTCCAATGATTCAAGAAAGAAGACGACGACCGACCCGACCGAACCAACCCAAATACGAATCCATCAAATCCTTTTAAATTTATTTTATTATCTTTTATTTCCAAGGCAGACACAAGCTGTGCTCGTAAAAGTGGCGTTCCCGTCTGAATAGAGCACCTGTAAATGATTCGTGTTTTCAATAACGAACAACTAATAAGGGGAAAGGAAGGGGGGGAGGGGTGAGACGACCCCTGTGGGGACAAAGGTTCCGTTAATTGTGTCGCAATGTGTGTCAGTGTGTTGGTGCTGAGTGTGATGAAGGTGGTGATGACATGTTGCTCCCTGAACCAAAAAAAATGTTCAGACAACTTTTTAAAGCGAGTCCATTTTGTCTTCCTGTGCGGTCCGCCGTACGTCGCTTATGTAGGTAAAACGGACCAACTTCAGTTTTTAGAAATAATTTTACCTACTTAATTATCTATGAACACATTTGATGTCGTGTCGTGTCTTGTTTGTCGTTAGTTGTTTTCTGTTTTGCAATAGCGTAGAGTAATTGTTGTTGGTTTATTTTACTCTCGAAGACAAAGCGAATACATTTTTTCTGCACTACTTCTTGCTTTAGTAGTCCATTCCGCCTGCCCTTCCTAACTGCGATTTTTGTACATTTGAACATCGACAATGAAGCCAAACTGATTAAAACCATATAGGTATTCAAATAAGGCACTATTTATCGTCAAAAGTTACAAAAGAATGTCTCCAAAACGCCCGCCCTTCACCACTTCCAGTGTTTTACCTGGGAAGAAACGGCGCAAATTCCCCAGCCCACGTCTACTTATCTGTTAAATTATGTAAAAGATGTGAATTAGCATAGGAACCTTATTGTCAATTTCTCTCACTAAAGGACACCATTGCACTAGATAACAAAAGGTTAAAGTCCCTTAAAATATTAATATCTATAAGTATACATTATAAGAAACCGTACTATCGCATTAGGTAATGAAACCTGTTAAGATATATAAAAGGTAGATAAATATTTATATAAATAACGTAAACAGAATACTGTCATCTATGGGCCAAAATAAATATGGTTAAATAGGTTACAGACGCGACTCGCGACGCGACACAAAGGCGCCGCTTGTCGCGCGACGTGCGGTGCCTTTGTGTCGCGTGTGATTCGCGTCGCGTGTCGCGCCTGTTTGCAGGCGCCTTAAAGTATAAACCTCCCTTCAGGTATGAACACACTATTTTTGGTGCTTTTCACTAAAGTAGGTAGAGTAGTTTCAATATCACAAAATAAATCTGTTTGAAATACTCATGTAGGTACATGTTTTTAACCTTTTGGTATTATTTATTTATTTAAACTTTTCACACTCAAAAAAGTACAAAGGCGGACTTAATGCCTTCGGCATTCTCCACCAGTCAACCAAGGGTGCTGAAGAGATTAGATGGCAGGTACTGTGTTTGAGAGGAACAAATATAAAAAAAAAACTATTTAAAATATATATATCATAATGAATTAGGTATAAACACAATAGCTACCTACAAAAGTACATAAATAGTTTATAAACTTATAATACGCATACGTAAATAATTACTATAATATATACCTATATTATATATATGTATATACATAAATATACAAATTCAAGAGAGAGGTGTTGAAATGCCTACGCTACTGATTTTGAAAATAACTCTGCAATTACATAATTGCATTATTATTAACCTACATTGATATTAAACTGCTTTGTTTAAAACGTGGTGTTTAGGTGGCACTATGTGCTAACTCAACTTTGCGTAAGATTCCTGCACATCCCAGCAAGCTATATGCCATTAAGCTGTCCCAGACGCCTATAATATTACATCAAAAAGGCCTCAAATAATGGCAATAGATACGGAAATGGACTCCAGGCGCACCTTTAGGCAACCACCCACGCACGCTAGCAGCGTATCGACGAGCGAATATTTTTAGAAAGATTCCATCATACAATCGACTACTTTGAATTTTGGCGCTCAACGGGGAAACCCGTTGTGGATCAGACGCGGTATATTCAAGTTGATTCCAATGACGTAGGTCCCAGGTCAAATATTGCTATCTCTGTCATGGCTGAAAGTTTTCGAACTATTAGACAGAAACAGCATAATGTGCGAAATGTTTTACTCAAGAGGCTCCGCCTATTGATCATCACCGGGCTGCTCACGTAGGTACTTAACTAGGATCATAAAAATTAATTATCATTGAGCAACTTATTTTCATTCGACGCTCGAGTGGCAAGCTCAACAGTATTGTGTTCGGAAATCAATTTTAATCGTACATTAAATTGATAATCTTTTTTTTCGGTACAAAGTGAGAATATTGTGAAAACAAGGGAACATGGTAAGATTTTTATTTTCTGCAATTAATTATGGTACTTTGACTCTAGCTAGGGCATAAGTTTGACAAAAATCGAGACAAAAGTATCCACACAACACATACCTACACAACAGTTCCTCAAGTACGCGTCTATAGTGCCATCTATTGGTTACCGAAAGAATACGAGGTTCGCTTGTAAGGTCGCGACACGGCGGACAGTTCAAACATCAAGTCTAGATTTGGGCCAAAGTTGTGCCCTTTTTTTTGGATGGGAAATCATCAAATGACTTCTCCCGCTCTGGATGGAGCGGGAGGGCGTGTCAGACTTTTACTAACTAAAACCCACCCGTGTTCCTTCAGTTGCCTGTGCCAGAGGCCACGGTAACTCTTTCGAACATCCCGCGACCCTAGCTGGCATCGGCCCTAGCGGACTCCGTCAATAGTGCTGACATCTCATTGAGGCGCGCGTGGACCACAACGCGCCGTCGACCCGGGCCTGGTCCTTACCGGACGGCGAACTACCCATTGCTCGCCGTCAAGGCGTCTCCTGTGGCGACTAGGGACGATAGGGCGCAAAGCTTGCCTCTCCCTCACGCGTTCCGCCTCCACCTTCGCGAGCATTACTGCTTCGCAGAAGGAGGTGATGGCATCCCATGTACTCTCGCTCTGTAGCATGGCTTAGACCAGGGCCGGACGCGAGAGATCGCCGCCGTCGATCGCTTCCGCGAGGACACGGCGGTGCTCCGCCCAAGCCGCGCAAACCTCCACCGTATGCTCCACCGTGTCCTCCGGGCGATCCATACAGTGGTGACACCCGGGCGTTTCCTCCCGCCTTATCCGGAACAGGTACCTCCCGAAGCCGCCAAAGTTATGCCCTAGACCCTAGAGTCAAAGTAACCCACCTGGACGATAGCTACTTAGTTTGTTTTTGTCTGTTCTGATTTGTGCTATTGTGTTATATGACTTGGAATCTCACTCAAGGTGACTGAACTGAATTCGGAATAACTATGGAGCTAGTGGCGAAATTTTTCAAATTCAAATTTATTTATTTCTGACACATAAGTTGTGGTGCATGATGTTATAAAATTAAAATAATTAAAAAATATTGTATCACGATGTGCTGCCTTGCAAGGCGTGCATACAAATATAGTCTACACAGTAATAGTTGTACAGGTGGTATTATAGCTTATAAAATTATAAAAAATACTGTTAAGTAACCGTCTTAAATCTTTAGCAATAAAACAAACATAAACAAAACAATACACATTAAGGTAACAATTGATAGTTAGCTAAACGTATTAACTAAAGTAAGTAGGCAACAAATAGGTAAAGTATCTGGAAATAAGGAAAAATCTGAGATATATCTAGTTAATGGAGATATTGTATATAAATAGTACACAAAACCTAAATCGATGAATAAGCACCGTGTTTTAGAATCAGCGAAACCCTTTACAAACAAACTTAGTTGTGCGGGCTCAAACGATGAACATTAGACTTTGAAAATGGAAATATGTTTATCCTAACAAGATACGGAGCCCTCGGCATGTGAGTCCGGCTCATTCTTTGCCGGTCTTCCGGTAGGTCCACTTGATATTGCAGAAAAAATTAATTGACATTGCTCATATTGATAATAATTGTACCCAATTCTTTCCTTATTATATCATACATAATAACTATCAACATCAGCCAAACAATGATATCATTTTAATTAATTATTAAAAAAAACCACCGCCCCTAGCCCGCTTATCTAAAAGCGATAACTTGTTTACAAACGCGACTGTGCAAAACTATTTGTCCCAAAACTATCGGGTGATAATAAAATGGAGTATGAGCAATTTTATAATATGTGCATGTGCTAACCACATGTTTACTGTTCCATATGTGGACCACTTCCGAGACAACTGTGCACAGTGTCCTTTGTAAATAAATCATAGCAGAATGCATCGTAAATGTCGTTTGGTTACCTATTAACTAGTTATGTTGCGTATGAGTGTCTACATGTTGTGTAAGGGCCTAGAATTTTGATGAGTGTCACACTTTGTCGAACGACGCTCCCTCAGGGGCTACTGAAATATTTTACTATCCGAGTGTCCTCGACCGTCTGAGTTTACTATCTGAGTGTCCTCGACCGTCTGAGTTTACTATCTGAGTGTCCTCGACCGTCTGAGTTTACCGGACTAATAACAACTAGTTACATAGTTTTATTTTGTTTCGTTTATTCCTAGATGAATCGAGCTGATGAATGTAAATACAATGTCATACAATTTCTGGAAGCCCCTTATAAAGATATAGCTGACTATGTCTGTGTTCCGAGATCTTGGGTGCAGTCTCGAGGACCTGATGATCGAAAAGTCAGGGTTTCATACCCTGATGAAAAGTCATCAGCCACAGAAAAAAGAGTAAAGAAAATGAAGAAGAAGTCGGAACAATGGAAATCCTTCTTGTGCGTGGTTAAACATAGAACTGGTAAGAATGTTTTATAATTAAGTTCAGTACAGATAGACACCTAAAAATGTCTAAATAAAAGCGCACTGTTGGATTTTCAACTTTAGGCGCTGAGCCGAGCTTTGAAAGTCCAAGAGCGGCGTAGACATTTATTTAGGTGTCGCCTAGTGTTAGTGAATACGGGCGATAATCACCGTGCGTTGTAATGAAGTTTATCGTCGATAGCTCATCAAACGAATACTATTATTTAGTCTAAAAATAAAGACTCTAAATAAACTTCGTCAGGAGGAAAACCCACGGAATAAATTGTAGGTACCTACTGGACGTTTTAATATGGGACGAAAATAACATTCTGAAGTGTACTCGTATGTATGTGATACAATGATACTTTTTGCAGATTCCTATGACCAAGCGAAACTTTATATCGAAGGAATGATTCCGGATATGCGGAATGCAGGTAAATATGTTTCACGATAACTTAACATAACGGAACGCCTGTACTCCCCGACGGGTTAGCAGAGGTATACCCATAGTACACCCACATTTCACTAGTTATGTTTAAGTCCCATTACGTAATAGGGGGCGAGCCTATTGCCATCAACTGGGCATAAATCCAGGCTTCGGGCTGCTACTGAGAAATTCCTGATAGACCGTCAAGAAACCCAATAACACTTTGCTTGACCTGGAAATCGGACCCACGACCTCATGCTCAGCAGTAGTACTTGCGACCACTAGACCAGCAAGGTAGTCAGTATATTCCAAGATCTTTATGAGTTTTTGAGTTATTCATAAGACATATCGTGATATCCAGAAGGTAAAGGCGAGCCCTTCATCCTTCATGACAGAGCGCGAAGCCAGAGTGTTCATGCATTTAAAATTAACTTTTTGTTTTAGATAATACAGTATCATCGGCAAATGTTGAGGAAACACCACGCAGATGCGCGCGATTCACTACGAGAAGTGCTAAGATGAATACCATGGATGATCTGGAATTGATCCCGACCTCCAACAATAACCCGAAATCTATAAACGAAACTATACTTAAACGAAAAGCACTGCTGGATCCCGATAAAGAAGCTCATAACAAACGATTGAGAGTGACTGAGCCACATGAATCTGATTATGAGGCCGCAGAACCATCTAGTCAAGCATTCGAATTGACAAGTGAAGATCAGTCACTTACTTCTGAAGTTTCCGATGAATATCTATGTACACAAAAATTACCTGTTGAAAAAACCAACGACAGTAATAATACAAAGAACAGACCAACTGTCAACCCAAATCCTTCAGAAGCAAACCATTCATTGGATCTTGAAATAAGCATAAAACAAAAATTTGTTGGCGAACTTTTTACCAGATGTGTGCGAGAACTGCAAACCAATTTACAAATCTGCACGTCTTCATTGTTTACTGAAGCAGTGAATAAATTTATGTGTTCTGCTTGGCGATACAATTGTCCCATTGCAACTTTAACAAAGAATACGGCACAGAAAGCTCTAAAATTAAATGAAAAGGAAAAAAATAAAGAGAAAGATGATGATAATGTTGAATATATTTTGCCTCTAAAGAAAGAAAGCTGTACTAAACGAATCAAAAAGGTAGTTCTACCTCCGGAATACGATGAAAATGACTCAAGATGGACACTAAAGTATCGTAAACCTGCTCCGGGACTTGTTGAATTAATGCCTCATACCGGTGTGTATGTTAAGGCTTTAAGTCTGACCAACTGCAAGAGATTGTCTAAAGATTGTAAAACATTGGCTCGAATGTTACTAACAGAAATCTTTACTAAAAGTGCATTGAGTACATGTTCATGGACTGGTACAAGAGCCAAAGCTTTCGACCGCGACGGGACAAACGTTAGACCTGGATTAAATGAACATGCAAGAACGGTATTACTGAATTATGTTGCAGTTTGTGCAGAGAAAGAGGGTTGGAATAATTGTGAAAACCAAACTATTCTAAACAGTATGCGCAATAAAATGCAAGAGATGCGATGCAAGTACGAATCTTAGTTTGATTTAGATAATAATAGTAGATTATTCACTGAGGGATTAATGCAGTGTCTTATTTCACGGGCGGTATTGAATCCCGTGGGTAACCAAGCATTCTAGTGCTCCCGAGCGCAGCGAGAGAGTTCAGAGTGAGAATCTGAGTGCAGCTATGGGTTCAAGCTCGCCCAAGACGAAGTCACCTATATACAGAATACTCTACTTTTCACACCTTCTGCGAGATAATAAAATGCAATTCGATTTTCGAATATTATTTTTGTAAAAGTTTTCAATTTTTAGTTAAGGTTCCATATTCATTACATTATTGATCACCCACTCTGCAACGGTCAATAATGTAATTTGAATATGAAATTCATTCAATAAAATTCAGAACAATATTAAATATTAACCTGCTAGACCCCAGGGTTACAATTTGACATTTCGAGGGTGGTGTGAAAAATAAGTTGTTATTTTTATAAAGATACATTTACTTACTTTAATTTTAGATTGATTGGAAATTAGATCTTTAAGATCCACTTTCTGTGCTTTGATTGGAAATAATAGCATTTAGGCTTTAATTACGCACATCATGTTGTTATACACATCATATTTTGTACTAGGTATAAGTAGTATTTGATTGTTTCTTTTTTTTGCATTTTTTTTTTTTTTTTTTGTTAAGTACTTTATTCGAATATGAATCTTAGTTCATTAACTAGTCATTGTGTAGTTGAATGAAAGTGAATAAGTGTTACCGACTAATCATTTTTACAACACGCTTTTTCCCGATGAAGACAGGCGTGTCATATACATATTTTGCACGTTATTTTTAAGTCTCATGTTACAGAGGGTGGCTTTACCAAATATTAAATATTGACTTATTTTTGGATTTTTGTTTTGTCAATTATACGTCTGCATTTTACATGAATTAGGGTATAGTTTTTAACTAAACTTAATATAATTAATATCGGGTTGTTTCCCCCAGTCTCGTAGTCAATTTTTTGACGATATCTACCTCATTATTATTGATGGTCTGACGTTTCTAATAATCAGAGATCATAATAGGTAGAATATAATTATGTACCTAAACTTCGAGGGAGTAAGTAACATAGAGTGGGTAATAAATACCTCCTCTAAAAACCCGGAATTTAAAAATCACTAATTATTTATTGGACTTTTCATATAGTTAAAAATGATTGATTTGAAGAATCATATTACATTTTTTAAGGTTCCATACTAAAATTGTGTCAAATTCAAATGTTTTGTTTTAAGAAGGTAAAATAAAAGTAAGTTGACTTTATGTGCTTATTTGTTTCGTCATTATCATTATTCCTTGATTTTCATTGACACTCCATGTTACTTAGGTACTCCCTCGAAGTTTAGTTAAATATATTTTACGTATTCCGATCTCTGCTAATAATCCTTATTATTTTGTGTTTATGTGTATATTATATATAATTATAATTTATAGTTTCTATAAAAGTAGAAAGTGTTATATTTCATGATATGGTGCTCCCACACACCTACACTATTACATTTACTAACAAATGTTAGGAATTGTTAGAAGTTTTGAGTGCTCTTACACTGATGGAAATGGAAAAATATTTACTGACATTACCTAACATGAAAAGATTTCTTAACATTGTGATCAAATGTATGTTTAGAAAATGTTTACTGTTTGTAAACATTTTTAACACTAGTGTGGGAGCATCATTTAGTGAATACAACAGAACTTACATAAGTAGGTGCGTCTTCCAAGACGAAACATAATGATATTATAAGTAGTGGTATTTATTACATTTAAGTACTTACCAAAATTACTTAAGTATGTTGTATACCGTGTCACAAATAAATGAAGTAACTATATTCAATTTGAATTTTGAATTGGAACACCATAAGTTTACCCCGTAAAACGCCACGACAATTATTAAATCAAGTTAAAGCTTGCCCATTTACTTAACAATACTGGGTAGGTACATACCTACTACCGCACTTTTGACCTTAAAGGTTCACTTTAAGGTCAAACGCAGAGATATAACTTACCTTTTACATCTTATCTGCTAATTAACCTTATGTGCGAAAGGTTAACCCAGAGATTTGAACCATTGTCATGATGATTAAACTAAATAGCTGATAGACGATCAGTTTTGGTCGCAGTTTAGATTCTGATCAACGGTCAAGTTTTAATAAACGTATGAACAAGTTTAAATTTATTTTTCATACTTGTATTCCTTAGAAGCATCGACAGAGGTGTACACCCACATCTAGCCCCAGTCGAGCCCCATGGCGAGCGAAGTACTATTACGTTTAAACCATCACATGTACGGAATCACAATCAGAATTCATTTATTTCTCTAGTTTTAATATCCCTAGGTACTATGTCACTTATACAAGGTGTAACATAATTAACGCACAAACTCTTAAGGGGTCTCTTAAGGAGTAACTCATCATTATGAACAACTTTTACTATGGGACCAAACCTGAAATCGCAAAAAAAAGCAGCTGTTCCCTACATTTTGGCGAGTTATGCGAACATAAATAGGAGCAGCTGATTTTTTTGCGATTTCAGGTTTGGTCCCATAGTAAAAGTTGTTCATAATGATGAGTACAATGACCCCTTAAGAGGTTGTGCGTTAATTATGTTACACCTTGTATAAATCTTATTTTACAAAAAGGTACGTGTTTCATTTTGTCCGCAGAGTGGGAGCCTTTGAAACCTATCCTGGTTGCTTCCTCTTATTACTCGTGTTTATATAAATCTAAGTGACGATAACGATGAAGCAATTACATGTACGGCATGACAGCAATCTTTATCAAAAGCTCTGAAATCTGGGATAAAATCTCACCAAAAACAACAAGTACTTTAGAGATAAGCCCGACCGGATATCATCATCATCAGCTTACAGCAGGCCACAGCTGGACATAGGCCTCTCCAATTGCACGCCATTCAGCTCGATTCTCGGCAGCTCGCAAGCCACCCTGCGAAGATCGTCGTTTGCTGTTTCGCGGTCTCCTCTCAAGGACACGTCCGTTAGGGTAATATGGCCGGCCGCATATGAACAGACATAACCAGAACATAAGTAATGTTGTACAATATCTAGATAACATAATATGAATGATTTGCAATCATTGGCGGAGTCAGCACTCACCACGTATTACGTAAGATCAATTTATCGAAGAAATATGACTATTAGGCCACTACACACTGGCTGAACATTTGCATGACCGAGACTAATCCGGTAACTGGACTTGCGCACTCATTATTATATTATATTACAGTATTTTATGAAAATAACTGATATAATTCGATGCAATTTGATTCTATTCTACACGAGCCTACGGTATTTAAGGATGGACTTATTATTTTTATTCTGGATGCATGAAAATGCTACAAAAGGTGTTAGAAATTGAAGAATAATTACAATAATAGAAATTGAGGTATATAGATGCATGTAGGTAAAAACTGGATAGTAATTAGAAATAATTATAGTTCGCAAAAAAAAATCTGCTGTTCCCTACATTTATGTTCGCATAATATATATATATATATTATTATTATTTTTTCCTTTATTCCATTTTTATACATATATCTTACATTTTTAAATATTTTTATAAAAACATAAAAAAAAACATTTAAAAATATAAAAAATAGTAGCCCACCGATATCGGGAATAGGATCCAAGCTACCGGTGGTCAGGGCTCCTGAGAGAGGAACCTCCTGACGATACGTGCCGTATCGAGAAGTACCGCTTTCTGGATCAAGCCCTTGATCCAGCTGCCTAACGAGAGCCTCCTCAGATGTTGGTCGAGACTCTTGGCAATTAAGCCATTGGCTGATACGACTATCGGCACAATGACTGCTGTATCCACATCCCACATGTCGACAACCTCGCGAGCCAGGTCAAGATACTTAATCTGCTTATCTTTTTCAGCTTTCACGAGGTTCTCGTCATGCGGAACCGCTATATCAATAATCATTGTGCGACGCTCTATTCGATCTATCACCACTATGTCTGGCTTATTGGCAACAATAGTCCTGTCAGTGATGATAGATCGATCCCAATACAACGTAATATTGTCATTTTCGAGAACTGGGTCGGGCACATACCTGTAGTACGGTACTTCCGATTCCGCAAGGCTGTATTTCAGAGCAAGTTGCTGGTGGATAATCCTGGCTACAAGGTTATGCCTATGCAAGTAGTCTCCGTTAGCAAGATGAGAACAGCCAGAAATAATGTGTCGGATTGATTCCCCGGGACGGTGGCATGCCCGACAGATGTCAACCGTGCCGTCCTTCACAATATATTTCCGGTAGTTGTTCGTCATCATAACTTCGTCCATAATCGCAAAGACAAAACCTTCGGTTTCCCCAAAGAGGTCTCCGAATCGCAACCAGGATACGGACGCTAAGAGGTCTACATCGGGCCCATGTAGGACCCGGTAAAAGCGCCCGTGAA
This sequence comes from Fissipunctia ypsillon, assembly GCA_947568875.1. Taxonomy (NCBI): domain Eukaryota; kingdom Metazoa; phylum Arthropoda; class Insecta; order Lepidoptera; family Noctuidae; genus Fissipunctia; species Fissipunctia ypsillon. The sequence continues at coordinate 1,500,267 of OX387662.1, forward strand.
GCTCTTTACTCTGCCATACCTCCCTGCGGTCATTAGTATCTAATACTATAGGTTGGCGCCAGTTCTCGTTAGCCAAGGAGAGCGGGGTGAGGCCCTTGTCCACTGAGACCACATCTCGGTGCATCCCCACGTCGGCTTCTAGGAAGTATTCCCTGAGACTGCATACTTCACGATTGTGCAGGGTCTTAGCATTTAAAAAACCTCGACCTCCGCACTTCCGCGGGATATACAGTCTCATCACCGATGACCGTGGGTGATGCATCCGGTTTGCGGTCAGCAGTGTACGGACCCTCCTATCCAGGGCGTCTAGTTCCGTCTGAGTCCATTTGAGTATGCCGAAAGAGTACATCAAAACCGGCATGACCCAACCGTTGAAGGCTCGCGTCTTATTTCCGCCTGATAAAAGACTGTTTAATACTTTATTCAGGCGGCCAAAGAAGCGCTCCTTCAACGATTGCTTCATGTCAGCAGCATTAATGCCCAACGCTTCCGACATACCCAAATACTTATAGGTTTCGGTTGCGGAGAGGGCTCTAAGGTTTATGGAATCCGAGAGTTGCGTTCCCACGTATTCCATAATCCTGCCTCGCTTTACATGCATGACCGCACATTTGTCCACACCAAATTCCATCCTGATGGCGCTACTGAAAGTTTCGGTTACCTTCAGTAGCTCCAGCAGTTGCAAATTGTTGGGGGCAAAAAGTTTCAAGTCATCCATGTAAAGGAGGTGGGATATGACCTGACCACCTCTCTTCAATCGGTAACCTAGACCTGAATTCTCCAGCAGTGTACTTAGAGGATTCAAGGCTAGGCAGAACCAAAGTGGACTCAAACTATCACCCTGAAAAATACCTCGCTCGATCCTTATTGGTTCGCTATTCCTCTGGATATGTCGACATCCTGGATAGCGGAGAACCGTCCTCCATTGCCCCATACACGACTCAAGGAAGGTGCGTAGAGTTGCATCAATCTTGTACAACTCCAGCACCCTCATGAGCCATGTATGTGGCACTGAGTCGTAGGCCTTCTTATAATCTATCCAGCATGTCGACAGATCCTTGCGGGATCGACGAACCTGTTGGCTAATGGCCATGTCGATGAGGAGCAGCTCCTTAGTACCGCGGGATCCGTTCCTACATCCATTTTGAGAGGCAGACATGATGGAGTTAGTGTCTATATGTTTGTTAATTTTAGCTCTCAAAATGGATGTAAAAACTTTATAGACCGTTGGTAGACAAGTGATCGGTCTATAATTTTTAGGTTCCGCAGTACTACCTGATTTGTGGAGCAGGTGGGTTATTCCTGTCGTTAGGAACTGGGGCAGCGATCCTGATTCTAAGGCTGACTGGAACTGGGATGCCAAGCGGGCGTGCGACCTTTGCAGCCACTTTATCCAAAAGTTGTGTAGCCCGTCCGGCCCTGGAGATTTCCAGTTGGGCAACGGACGGACTGCACGAGCTACATCTTGGGGGCTGATGGTTAGTGCCCCCATTTCTGATATTTGATCGCATGCTCGCTCGAGCCCCCCAGTCCAATCACCTTCGGTGTGACTGACAGGCACCGACCAGATGCTTCGCCAGAAGGAACACATGGCGTCATCATCCGGTAGGCGCGTGTCAGTCACACCTTGGTTCGATTGCTCCCAAGCCCTATAGACCCACCTTTCATCGCTCTGGAATGTGCGATTCTGAGTGTACCGCTCCATTCTCCGCCTGTATCGACGAATACGGTTTGCCCATGCACAGATCTTCTGCTTCAGGAGGTCGATACGCTCTGTGACGCGGCTCAAATAATCTCGAGAACTAATATCCGTCCCCGAGAACGCCCGCCTCACAAAGCGCATCACTCTAGGGCGAGTGTTGCCCTGCCTGAAAGAGATTAGCTTGCCGATGAGTGCTCTAGCCTCACCGATACGTCGCTCAATCCTGCACTGCCAAGCTGGCATAGTTGGTTTTGGTCGTGGAGCTCTGTCACTGTTAGGAAATTTAACTTGAGCTACACGACATGCCGCTACAGCTGCACAGTACAAGATTGAGTGGGTGTCGGCGAGGTCTTTGCTGCCGTCAAAACAATTTGACAGCTGCGAGTCTAGAGCACACACCAGCGCCCTGTTTTTCTTGTGCATGGGCAAACGAGGTAAACGTGGTCTAAGTCCCGGCGGAGTGGAGCGGTACTCCCGGAAAGCATCCTCCAAAGCGCTCCTCAGTCGTACATTGCATTGGAAATTCACGGATATAGCCCCGTCATCATCCACTTCACCAACGCGGTCGGGTCGCGGTGAAGCACTGGGGAGATTTTGCAGTTGCACCGCGACCGGTGGCAAAGCAGGTGTAACATGGCTATTCCGTGATTCGAGACGTAGTCGATCAAGCACGACGTCATCCAGCATATGGTTACGCTGGATGACCCGCACCTGATCCGACAGTCGTTGCGCCGACACGTTGACAGCTGGCTCAAGCACCTGAAACAGAGAGAGCATTCGACCACGGTACGCAGTCAAGTTACTTCCCCCCTCAGTAGCCCCAAAGTATGCGCGCATGACATTTTCGTTGACTGTTTGTGTCCATCTCATGCGCTGCACACTTCCACCGGAAGCGGGGACCCTATCAGAGGCCGATGGGCCTCGGAGTCCTAAGCTGGCCGGTGGTCGGCCTCTTCCACGCCGACGTACTGGTGGTGGTGTCGTCGGCGGCGAGAAGTATTCGTCGCTCGAGCTCGACGCAACTGCAGCGGCCGATATTACTGGACTCACATCTGGAGCAGGTTCCGGTAACTGCGAGGCGGAGCTGAGCGACGAACCCGAAGATGTTGGGTGTGTGTTTAGGGTCAATTGTCGTGCCCGACTTCTTGTCAGCATTGTACTATTGTCCGTGTAACATTTCGCTCTCCGTCTTAAGTCGTTTTTTACTTTGTGAGCCTGTTATTATTATTATTATTATTATTTATTTCCTTTATTCCATTTTTATACATATATCTTACATTTTTAAATATTTTTATAAAAACATAAAAAAAAACATTTAAAAATATAAAAAATAGTAGCCCACCGACATCGGGAATAGGATCCAAGCTACCGGTGGTCAGGGCTCCTGAGAGAGGAACCTCCTGACGATACGTGCCGTATCGAGAAGTACCGCTTTCTGGATCAAGCCCTTGATCCAGCTGCCTAACGAGAGCCTCCTCAGATGTTGGTCGAGACTCTTGGCAATTAAGCCATTGGCTGATACGACTATCGGCACAATGACTGCTGTATCCACATCCCACATGTCGACAACCTCGCGAGCCAGGTCAAGATACTTAATCTGCTTATCTTTTTCAGCTTTCACGAGGTTCTCGTCATGCGGAACCGCTATATCAATAATCATTGTGCGACGCTCTATTCGATCTATCACCACTATGTCTGGCTTATTGGCAACAATAGTCCTGTCAGTGATGATAGATCGATCCCAATACAACGTAATATTGTCATTTTCGAGAACTGGGTCGGGCACATACCTATAGTACGGTACTTCCGATTCCGCAAGGCTGTATTTCAGAGCAAGTTGCTGGTGGATAATCCTGGCTACAAGGTTATGCCTATGCAAGTAGTCTCCGTTAGCCAGATGAGAACAGCCAGAAATAATGTGTCGGATTGATTCCCCGGGACGGTGGCATGCCCGACAGATGTCAACCGTTATTTATTTATTATTATTATATATATATATATATTATTATTATAATTCGTGAAAATGTAGGGAACAGCAAATTTTTTTTTGCGATTTCAGATTTTGTCCCATAGTAAAAGTTGTTTATAATGATGAGTACCCCTTGAGAGGTTGTGCGTTAATTCCGGGACATGTTGTATAATTGTGGTATAGTATACCGGATATTTTAATATAATTATTATAAATATCGGATTTTACAAAGATGTTTTAGTGCTCGAGTGACGTTGGGGGCACTGGCACTAAACATTAGTGCAGTTATCGTTTTGTGAAATGTATTGATAACCAACCTGGTTGCGCTGTATAAATAAATCCTGACAACTCGGCTTTTTTAACTGATCAGTGAATCTACGTTCATTTGCTGTAAGTTTATAGCGATTTAAATCGCCTACATCCTGAGCAATACATAACATTTGACTAATTTATGTGATTTCATTGATTACTTGACTAATTACATTAATTTACTTACCATGTAGCGGATGTGCGCGTAATTTTAAACTTAATGTGTTACATATTTCATTGGTAATCTTTGTAGATTTATTATTTTGGTAAATTTCCACTTATTTTAATGTTCCGTAATTTAATACAGTTAGTCGTGGAGGAACCGCCATGTTTAGAACCAAAATGTCGTGGGACACGACGTGACATCCACCAAACTCTACGAAGCCCGCGTGCTGAAGTATCCACTCCCTCTTTTGTCCCGTTTACACGATGCAAGTTTCTTGCTTGTGGCATACAATAAGATTGAAGCAATAAATGACTTGCATCGTCTAAACACTGGTTATAAGGTGGAACTTGTATTGTTGCTTCCACTTATGGTACAACATGTAAATCAGTCTTTCTGGAGAGAAGGCCGGGGGGCTAAAACGGCCTCTTTGGCAGAATCATAATAGGATAATATTATGAACTTTAGTTAAATTAATCGTAAAATGGTCACAAATTGACAATTCATAATATTAACTGCGTACAATTCATATCACGCAATTCATCTGTTTGACAGTTTTGTACGGAGATTCGTAAAATGGTGCACAAACTATGAATTGCTTTAATGTTAAATAGCAGAATCATAAGAAGTTAGTCAAGAGCAACATCTTACAATTCATATTGAAGATTTTGTGAAGAAATATTGTAATGGCAGATTTAGACATTTATGTAAATTTCCTTAAGGACGCACGTGTTACGGAGAACATTTTATATCGCCGACGAAGTGTAGCTCTTCAGAAAATGAAAATAGCTTTTGAAATGCCGGACCTAGAGTTTGTTGGTACCTATTACCTAGGCGATTTTACGATTAATTTAAGTAAATATAAATGTAATATAAATATAAAAATGTTTTATTCAATAACAAACAAAGTTCGTTCAACAGTATTGAGGTTGACCTCTCCTTTTAAGTGTGAAAACACTTGCGCCAGGAAAGGCCGCTCTCCCTTAACTTGATTACATTTATATATATTTATAAATAAATACTTATTAAACTAATAATAAAAACTTCATCACATGTTAACCTAAATTACTCTAATCTCTAGCCACAACGATACGTCGAACAACTAGTCGAATAACACACCCCTAACTGTTCCCGGCGCAAAGGTGCCCATAACGCTTGCTGCATTGCCACGTTGGATAGCAATGGCTAACCTTTGCACCAAGAACGAGCCAGAACGGGAGTCACCCGTTTTGTCACGGAGCCTGTGCCCAATCTCACTAATGAGCTTTTTGGCCTCAGAGCCCCAACCACCCATGGTCTCAACGGCAATGGGCACAAAATGGTAACGGCTCACCAACGGTGCGTACTTCACCCTCTTCCTCTCAGCGGCGTCTTCCGCTGCTGCCGACGGCGAGAGGACGGTGCGACCAAGGTGGCTGGCGGCAACAGTGCTGACGCAAGTTGCGTCCCATATTAAGCACTTGCCGTCCCTCCAAGGCACCAGGGTCAGCCCGTCCGGCCTCTTGCCGTCAGTCCTGCATAGACCCGGAGGCTCCAGTACGCAGGGGACATCTGCTGATATAAATGCCCTCCGCACAATATCATTGAGCGCGTGGTGACGCGGGAACCTCCCCGAGCAACGACGACAACTCAAAGCATGATGGCCATCGGCTTCTACCATGGAACCGCAGGTGCATCTGTGGGGTTCACACACCTTGCAGCCCAGGCGGAGGGCAACGGCCACACGCAAAGAGTCGTCATCAAGCAACGTGCCCAGGTGAGGCGAAGGAAGCGCGTGCAACCATGCCCCCGATTCCGGCTGCGATACAGCTCTGAGTCTGGCTAAATCAGCCCCCCAGAAACCCACCAACATTTGTTCCTGGATTAGCTTAGACGTGACGTCGTCCCAAGCTCGCTGAACATATTTCACGTTAGGGCTCGCTGCCCCCATGCTGAGGACAGACCAAGCTGACTCGGCATCCGACATAAATGGTATGTTTGCCCCGTCACCATTGGAATTGAGAATTACAGTGACGAGGTCAGCCACCCCATGTGTCGACGCCAGGAAAGCCGGCAGGCCCACATCATGCACGCACCGCACCCCCAGACCTCCGTACCGGATAGGAAGAGCCGCCTGTTTCCACTGCGCATCATTAAAGGACACGTTTAGGATAGACTCAACCATTGACTTGAGAGCACAGTCAAAAGAACTAACCTCCCCAGGACAAAGCCAGGTAGGAGCGGTTCGCAAGAGATATGTAACCTTGGGTAAGGCGAAACACATGCGCAATAACAAAATCGCAACGTGCGCGGAGAGATCCTTGAGACGTTCCCGAGCATTGAGGAGTAGCTGTTTACGGGAGGAAATGGCTTCTGGCACTCCGTCAAGAAAAATGGGAGATCCCAAAAGGAAGAAAGAAAGAGGAGAAAGTTCCTTGAGGCCAGGTAAATGAGAACCAAAGCGTGAGAAGTGAGTACGAGCCCCAATGCCACAGGGAAAGAATTCGCACTTGGAGGGATTCACCTCCAGACCCAGCTTCCTAAGTTGAGGGACAAGAGCCTCCAGATCCTGGCAAACCTCTTCCGGTGATCCACCAATAATGCCATCATCAAGGTACCACAGGTTCAGAGACGATTTTAGTCCAGAGATGACTCTGTGGATTGCTAAACTGAAAACAAGCGGCCCTAATGGGTCCCCCTGCTGCGCTCCCACTTGAGATGAAATGAGACTATCACCAAAGAAGAGATTAGAAGGAGAATAATATACCTGATAGAGGAAGGGGTATAGAGAAGGAATTTTATCCTTGACCTCACTCAAGAGAACGTCTCTTTCCAGGGTGTTAAAAGCATTGCGGATATCGAGTTTCAGCACCACGCAGTTCGAGTTTTCAGAGTCCATGACGAACGCCCGCGTCGCGTGGATAGCAGCCTCGTACCCCCGACGCGTCCCGAACCCTAGTTGATGCGGCTGCAAGTATTCGGACATAGCTACTCTTATGGACCGGCACGCCAGCTTAGCTGTCAACCTTCTGAACACGCTGCCGATAGCTATTGGTCTCAGCCCTCCGTCTTGTTTCTTGAGTGCGCAAAGAGAAGCACCGTACAAATAAGGACAAACTACCGGATTGAGCTGACCACTCATTAAAAAATTTGCGAGCTTTGTCAAACACTCCAACAAACGCCGCCCATTTTCGCCCGCAGAACCAGATGTTAGCTCTTTCAAATGCCCCGGACGAATTCCATCCAAGCCAGCCGCAGAGCCACTATAAAAAGAGCTCAAGGCCAACGCGACGTCCTCCACTGACGCAGTCACCCTTGGAAATGACGAATCCGGCGCCGATGGAAAATTAAGCGGACGCGATGGGCTTGGGTGCTTGACCGTAAGAGCGCTTAGCGTGTCAGGATCGCGTCGCGCGAACGAGTCGTCTGAAACCAGCAACCGAACCGCCCCTCGGAGGTCTCCCTCGAACACCTTAGACTCGATGGCTTTTCGAATCCCTTGTGACTTAGCTACCCCTGCCACACAACCCGACTCGTCCACAAACTGGTCTGCACCAACCGACTCGACGTTTGCCTTCACCTTTGCAGTCATGTTTCCAGGTGCGTCCCTCGAAGGAACTCTCAGCCCACCAAACGCAAAAGTGAGAAGCGCACCCCAGTCCTCCACACCGTTACAGCTAACGCACTTACCGATAATGTCGCACAGCTTGCCCGCCGCCTGGTTCCGCGCACCCTTAGGGATGTGCCTAAGTACTGGCGTACTCACCTTCCAGGCCGAGAGCCTCTCCAAAGGGCAAGGGTGCGAAACCCACGGCACCTGGCTCACTGGCTAGGAATCGGAGACAGTAGACGACGTCTGAGGAGTGGTGACCGGTTGACGCGCATTCCTGTGCATACGGCCCATATGGATCTTGAGCCCATGCGAGCTAAATGCACGTGAAGACCCAGGGCAGTGAGGACAAGACAACATTGCGGACAGGGCACTCATTTGGGCGTCTATATATTTACAAACAGTGCTCGCATTAAACAACATATACAATAAATTAAACCTGGCTACACACAATTTCACGCAGAGCTCATATTTGACAGTTACAAAACGTAAATATCTAATATTATTTATATAAATTTATTTATTTATTTATTTCACACACCAATAAGTACAACATCTTACGGTAACCCAAGACGATGTTATACCCTCTGTTTCTTATAAAATATACCTAAACATAAAATTTCAAAATAAAAATAAAACTAAAATAATAAAAATCACATAATATGCCTCCTTCAATGCACCTTTGTGGGCAAACTCCAGTAAAATCGTTCTAGCCCTTGGCAACTCTAACAAAGCGGGGCGACGGCGCGCTCCCAGATACCCATCCGGGACTCGCAGCCGCAGCTCCTCCAGCACATCTGGGTGGTGCTCCAGCCCGCGCAGCACCCTCGCTACGAACTTCGCTAACGCGACGTTCCTCTTTGTTAGTTTACAGCGGCGCTTCCGCTAATTGTACGAGCAAATGCACAACGCCAGGACTAAAAAACTCGACTTGCTCACGACGGCAGCTACGGCAACCAAATACACCCAGTTTCCAATGAAAATAATAATAAATTCTTCGTAAACAAATCTTGAAAAGTCTAAAAAGTGATCTGTATAGATAGCGGGGCGTGAACGCACGACTTCTTGCTCTGCATGTCACTCATTACTTTTATGAGCTAATTTTTCTGAGTGCGGTAAAGTATTTTGTTATAACTCGAACAATTACGTAAATTTAAATCATACAAAAAGAACTCGCAGATTGCGGGGCTCGAACTCACAACATCATACTATCCACGTGAAGCATTATCTTTCTACGCTGACTGGTTTTACGATTAATTCGCCGAAATAGGTCTTCTATTTGTTAGAGAAATGAAAAAAGTCCGTTATGGCGCGTCTATTTTTAAATTCATAATTTTTGCATGCGCGCGCACTTTTAATTTGTGAGTTCTGCTTTTTTTGTTATTAATTAAGATTACCACAGAATTAAGACTTGCTAGCACTTTTTTAAGGACGTTATAATATTAACGTAGTGTTATTGTTAACTGTTTAGACTTTTTAGTTAGTTTAGCACTTCTTGAACATAGTTTTTGGCACAGCTTGAGATCAGAATTCTAAGACATTATAACTTTGTTGAATGATAAAAATAGGTTTTGATAACACTTCCACTTAATATTTACACTTTTTTATAATAATAAAGAAATATCATAGTTAGACTGACTTTTTAATATTTTATGAGAATTAAATACGGAGCTCAATGTTTACGTGATGGCAGCGCCATCATGTTATAAATTAAATATTAAATCTATATGGTATGCAAAAGAAAACTAAGTAAATCTAAAAAGCAAATCTATGTGAGCACGCATGCAATGTGCGCACATATGTGTGTAGAAGCGTGAGTTATGGTGCTTGTGCTTGTGTGTGCGACCGTGTCTGTGGGTGAGTTAGTCTGTGCGTGTGACTGTGACTGAAGTATAGTTAAGTATAGTTCATAATATTATCCTATTATGATTCTGCCAAAGTGGCCGTTTTAGCCCCCCTGTGCGGCTGTGCCCCAGCTGTGGGAATGTTATTGAACGCTTATCTAGGTATGTTATGTACCTTCCACTATCCAAATAAAGAAAATTGAAGTGACTGTTTGTAATCTCAAAATAACAGCTATTTACTAAAAATATTTTTTTGAATTTTTGTCTGTCTGTCTCTCTGTTTGTTCCGGCTAATATCCGAAACGGCTGGACCGATTCCGACGGGAGTTTCACTGGCAAATATCTGAGGTTGTAAGGAGTAACTTTTATTTTAGAAAAAGAATTAGGGTCCAAGCACAAAAATTAAAACCCTTGAAAACGCTATTTTGCGCTAATCTTTGGAACTTGAAAGTCGAATTGAATCGAAAGTCGAATTTGAAAAATTATTTTTGCATTTGGTAGCCCAATTCTCGAGGATAGTTATAGGCTATTTAACATCACGCTACGACCCCTTAGTATTCGAGCAAAAAGAAGAAAAGTCAGTAATAACGCTAAGCGAAAACGAAGCAATAGCTCGGGCGGGCGGGGTATGCAACACTGCGGGTCGGGGGACGAGGGAGTTTTATTAAAATGTAGCTGATATTTTAGTATATTATGCATCTTACGATTTCCACGCGAACAAAGTCGCGGGGCACAGCTAGGAGTTTTGGTCTAAGTTCTGAAGGCACCAGCACCAGCATCTGCGGAATTAACAATTATTCGCAAATAATTGAAAACATGATTATGAAAATAAATTAGTCAGGCATTAATAAGTTAACTTCCCACATTTTTCATTAATTTCAACACTGGCATCAACACAACACAATATGTCTTGTGTTAACCACTAATTATTTAGGCTCGCGTAACTAGTAGGTAGTTTACGATAAGGCCACGACACACAGACCTACAAACGCAGCGACCCGAGAGAGATGGCATCATATCAATCACATAACATTATAATTACTGAAGGTTCATTGTCAATCAGTGTTTGTGAGGAGGCAAGTGTTGCAATGAACTGACGGGGTACCACTGGGTTTTATCAAAGCACAACTTATCGTAGTAAAACTTTATAGTTTTGTTTACTTCATATCCATCTGATGTTATCAAAATGTTACCTTCTAACTGTATCGTCACCGGCATCGCTATCGTGACAAATATTATGTACAGTAGGCCACACGCCAGTGGCAACAAAACCAGTATAAGCTGTCCTCGCATTCTATTGAAACTCCGTACTACAACTACTCTAGGTCAGCTCAAGGTCAGGATGTTACCTCTGACGCGCGATCTCCTGTACAAGTTGGCACAGCGCCATGTGAGCGTTTGTGGAACCTAAAAAAATGTATCTAAATCAAGAAAATGCAACTACACAAACTGTAGCTATCGAAAGTCTTAAAAGCTACTATAATGTTAATTGGATCCATTACAGTTCATACGGGGTACTGTAAAGGCTAGCACAGATTGGGGCGAGCCGCACCACGACGCAACGTATTGCAAAATTCCTCCTTCTTCACTTTCGTATATTTTCTATGAACTGATCTCTATGAACTCCACTGCTTGTTGCATATCCGTTTCAAGTGTTTGCATAAACATTTTAGTGAAGGGGCGTGCAGTTATAGACTGAAAGATCTTCAAGTGACATAAAGGTCTCTTATTTAGACCGAAGTCAGAATTAACATTTCTTACCGGACAATATAATTATGTAGGAGGTATCATAATGTAGGTATGTTTCTTCAAATGGCAGCATCCAAGACCATGTCGAATGGTCGAATGTCTCAACTATCTAAAATTAATATTATCCGCTTGCAACTATTCACTTTGCACTACATAGGTACTTAAGCAGTCATTCATCGAATAGACTCGATGCCAACGCCGCATTGCTGAAATAATCTATAAATACTAAATTAGGATTATTTTTAATTTAAGAAAAACATATTACTTTATATTCTCTAATATATTGAGCTCGTGGCTAAGTAATAACAGCCGCACGGGTCGATCCATCAGGTTAAGCTACGCTTGCCGGGGTTGGTTCGTGGATGGGTGACCATCTTTACATACCGAGACTCCTCCGTGCCTCGGAAAGCACATTAAGCCGTTGGTCCCGGCTGTCATTCGTGGATCTTTGACAGTCGTTACGGGTCGTCAGAAGCTCGAAAGTCTGACAACCAGTCTTACCAAGGGGTATCGTATTACCCAGTTACTGGGTTGTGGAGGTCAGATAGGCAGTCGCTCCATGTAAAATACTGGTATTCAGCTGCGTCCGGTTAGACTGGAAGCCGACTCCAACATAGTTGGGAAAAGGCTAGGCAGATGATGATATTACTTTATATTATTTTATTAAATTACTGCTTGTTTCCTTTTTAATTAATCACTTAATGCATATCACACGCATGCATGTCACGTTACGAAATACCTCATTTATTTACCACATAAACATTTTCTACCATAAATGTTACCATTTTGTAGCGTTCCCCCTAAACGAACCTCAACAATCGAGCTCGATAGCGAATTGAGCGGTTGCGAATATTAGCGGGGCAATTGCGTAACACACTCACAGTAGGAATCGATTTTATTTTGACAGTTCAACAACATTCATTGCGCTATTTACGTTGTTGAGCAGACAAATATATCGAACATAATATGAAGTAATTGATTAGCAATTTGCTTCAAAATCATTAAGATTGTGATTGATAGTGTGTTACGCAATTAGGGTGCTGGGCTGGTCCCTATCGCACAATTGTAGTTTGGCAGTTGTGTGACAGTGACAGGAATAACCGTTAGCCAAAGTAGGTGCGTGTTAGGTAACGTTTATAGGTTCTTAGATTCGGTTTCGAGTTATTTTTATTTTATTTATTCGGGAAAACAAACAGTAACACGTTATATAATTACAATAGAAAGAAGATAATAGCGGTTGTATTGAGATTAACTTGCTCAATCATGCGCACATAGAAATAAACAATGGAACAATTTAGAAGTTGAATCGGCGAGGTTTCCGCGTTTCCTAAGTACCTACAACACTGTTTTTGTGTTTCTTTTTAACTTTTGCTTCCTCATCTCATCAGTTTTAAAGCTTATACCTAAATATAGGATGCGAGAACCACAGGACCAGTCAATGTAGTGATGCTTGGGGAAGCCCTATATCCAGCAGTGGACGTCTTTCATCATTTTGATGATGTAAATACAAAAACCTTCTCGCAAGCCTTATATTAACAAGCCCGTTTCTTCCCACCAGATGGCGATAACGTGCGACTGCCCGATGACGCAGCCGGGCCCGACCCTGGCGGCTGCCTGCGGGGGGGGCGCCTTCATGCTGTTCATGGGGCTCCTGGAGGTGTTCCTCAGGAGCCAGTGCGACCTGGAGGACCCATGTGGGAGGGCACAGGTAAGTCGAGTTACATGTTCGGGTCGGCACAGCCAAGCGGCATAATCAAACATGAAAATGTAGATATACAGGGGGACTAATAGCTCGACGTATTCCTTGCAGCACGCCATAGGTAGTTTTTGAGCTAGATTTTTTTAATGAGAAATCCAATTTATAAATGATTTACGGCGCGACTCTACTGGAAATTAAGTTATTATCATAGCTGATGCCGTAGCAGATCTTTGTCAATAATTAAAAGTTCAAAAATGCCTATAACTTTGACGAAGATCACTAATTGAACATTTTATTTTTCATACTTAATTGTTATTTTTGTCAGACAAAAATTACGAAAAAAAAATTTATTTCAGTAGAACTTTTGTGGCTTAATTTGTTGCATTTTAACCCTACTATGACGTCCTACAAGGAATACGTCGAGTTACCAGTAATCTTGTATTAGGTTGGGGAAAAAGTCTTTTCGCATTATAGTATGTATGAACTTGTAATAAAATCTTTTTGGCTATACTATTTGTATCTGGCTGGTTTTGGTATCATTGAAAGTTTAAATTTTAAAGAACATAATTCCAAATTCAAATTAGGAAAATGTGTGATTTTCATTTGTTTTTCGTACTGTCAAGATGAGTGAATCTAATGAAGAAATTCGATACATTTTAAAATTTTACTACAAAAAAGGTAAAAATGCAACGCAAGCCGCGAAAAAAATTTGCGATGTTCATGGACCGGGTGCAGTGTCTGTGAGAGTAGCACAAATTTGGTTTAAGCGTTTTCAATCCGGAAATATTGATGTCAAAGATGCACGTCGCTCTGGTCGCCCTATTAAGGATAAAATGGATGCCATTTTTGAAAAAGTGGAGCAAGATCGGCATATCAGTAGTTACGACGTAGCTGAAGAACTGGGAATTGACCACAAAACAGTTTTGGCGCATTTGAAAAAAACTGGGTACACAAAAAAGCTCGATATTTGGGTACCTCACGAGCTCACTGAAAGAAACCTAATGAACCGTGTACTCATTTGTGATTCTTTATTACGACGTAATGAAACCGAACCATTTTTAAAGAAGCTGATAACTGGTGATGAAAAGTGGATCACGTACGACAAGAACGTGCGAAAAAGGTCGTGGTCAAAGGCCGGTCAGGCTTCACAGACTGTGGCGAAACCCGGGTTAACTCGCAACAAGGTGATGCTGTGTGTGTGGTGGGATTGGAAGGGCATTATTCATTATGAGCTGTTACCACCAGGCAGGACCATCGATTCTGAACTCTACTGCGAACAACTGATGAGATTAAAGCAAGAAGTTGAGAGAAAGCGGCCGGAATTAATCAACAGAAGGGGTGTGGTTTTTCATCATGATAACGCTAGAACTCATACATCTTTAGCCACTCAGCAAAAATTAAGAGAGTTTGGCTGGGAGGTGTTAATGCATCCGCCGTATAGTCCTGACCTTGCACCTTCAGATTTCCACCTGTTTCGGTCTCTTCAGAATTCTTTAGGCAGTGTCAGGTTAACATCACGAGAGGACTGCCAAAACCACTTGTCGCGGTATTTTGATCAGAAGTCCCAAAATTTCTATAGCAATGGGATCATGTCCCTACCTACAAGATGGCAAAAAGTTATCGAACAAAATGGTACCTACATACTTTAGTTAAATCTGAATAAACTATATTAAAAAATGTTTTGAATTTTCTTAAAAAATGCGAAGAAACTTTTTCCCCTACCTATTATGTTAAAAAAGCCGTTTGGCTTTATTCGAAATAGCGAGGGTAGATGCCAAACGAAATTTACCGATCGGCACGAGCCTATTGCCGAACATAATTATAGTTCTAACACCCCTTACCCACGCTAACTGCGCGGTTCATTTGTTTGCCAGCGACGCATTCGTGCGTAGTGCGTCTGCGTAGCGTGCCGTGGCTCGCAGCGGACGACCCGCCTGCATTTTCATACATATCGAAGCTAAATACACGAGCGTAGCTTAGCCGTGGGCTGCTGAAGAGCAGCTTAACATTAAGCACATAATAATAAGGATGATTCAAAATATTTAATTAAAAAAATTAATTCGACCTCAAACATGCATAAAGCGCTGCCGTATTTTGATAACTTTGGCGTACACAACGCAACGAGTCATCCAATTCCCTGTTTTCACACCGCCTACATTTTCTAACCACCATTTTTTTCTGTTTTCCCTAACATTACTTCTGTTTTGCGTAAAAAGTTCGAAAATTTTCGAATGTTCATGCCCCAAATCTTAATTGGGTCTTATTTACGCCAAAATCAAAATAAGTGGATTTTGCACGTTTTTAGTGATATTCAGTTTTTTTTTTTTTTAACAATCATCTACAAGGTTTATCCTCAATCAGATGTTTTCACTAACTGGTTTAACTCTTTAGCGAGTCAGACGTTTTTTTTCGTGGGCACTGCTTTAAGTTTTCTCACTAAACTTATCCAAAACCCATAACACGATTTCCTGGTAATGAAATCGTATCTATGCAATACTAGGTGTTATTGAAATAACTGAAAACCTCTTCAGGAGTCGTTATACTCATCATTGTGAACACCTTTTACTATGGAAGCAACTCTAAAATCTTGAAAAAAAAATTTGCTGTTCCGTACAATGTGTCGAGTTATCTGAACATAAATGTATGGAGCAGCTGATTTTTCTTCGCAGATTCCGGGTTGGTCCAGTCCAGGGTCGCCAATTTTATTTTCACCTTGTATAAATCTCCGAAATTCGAGAACAATAAGTTAGATTTTCACTATGGAAGCAGAAATCATCTTGATTCTCCTGTCCTTATCTCAATTTGTTTGTGGTTGTTGGAGTTCTTCAGTTCAACTAGGTAGTAGGTACTGGCATGCAACTCTTTTTTTATTTCCTTTTTTGGATGGGAAATCATCAAATGACTTCTCCCGTTCTGGGTGGAGCGGCAGGGCGTATGAGACTTTTACTGACTAAAACTGACCCGTGTTCCTTCAGTTGCCTGTGCCGGGGCCACGGTAACTCTTTCGAACATCCCGCGTTGCATGCAACTCTAGTTTTCATTTTCCTCCTTGCCTATCTGATCCTTACAAATCTATTTTTACAAAATCCATTCATAATATGTACTAAGTAGGTACGTTATAATACATTCACATGCATACTTATAACTTTCTTGTGTCACACGCTCATCACATGAAGACACAACGAAATCGTTTGTGAAAAACTATTCGTGATCAGCTTATTATAAAATAAAGATAATCTTTACACAGACGAAAGTCTTAGAGAAAACTAATGGAAATATAACATGACGAACGTTCTAAAAACTTTACGTGTTTATGTAGTTTTCGCGTTTATTCTCATTTGCAGTGACATCATTACAATCGGTTGGGAGGTTTTTAATTTGTTACTGCTGTTCCCATAAATTACGTACAAAACCTCCATTTAGAGACAAAAAAACCTCGCCTGTCTCATCTCTAACGAGAGATACTCAAAGCACGAGGCAAAAAATGATTGACTTCATAATGGCACGTGCTGGCACATGCCTGGCTACACTTCGTTATGTTTGACACGTGTCTGACATTACATTATCAACCCATCACTTTTTCCGCGATCCACGGATAAAGTCTAATGAATCTTATCTTCTACAAATCTTGGGGAAATAAGTATGGACCGCTAGTTCCAAGTATTATCTTTTAATGCTTAGAATATACAACAATTGTCAGACGTTTGATTGTTGTGGACACCGACTAGAGTTTACATGGTGGGCGGGACAAAGACTTTTACTATAGATCCAGTACATGATTCTAGACCCAACAAGGGCTTAAAGTATTCTATACGATTATAAAAACCACAGCTGTTCCATACAATGTGACCGCGGATTGCTCTTTTAATTTCCATTTTAGTTTCAGTTTATATACTTTATGTGTTCAAGACATTCCCACGTTGCGCTTTGTTCAAATTACTTTGTATGTTATCCAACAGCCTGTATCTTGTCAAACGTTCAATCGATCATTTTCCCAACTACAGGAATTAGTTTTCTTGTCATAATCTGCATTTAATTCAGAAGATTGTTAGATGATGTTTCGTCACGAAATCACGAAGCAATGATTGCTTTCTAGGTTCTCAGTACTTTGTATTATTACTGTTTTGATAATATTAACATTTATCAAAGAGAAGAAATTGCAGTCGCTTTTATTAAGCTTTTATTTGTAAAAAAAATCATAGCAATGCTTATAATTCTTTTAATTACATCCCACCAAAAACATTTCATGTAAAATGTTGCCAAGACGACCACATAAGGTTTGCCCTGTGAAAAAGATATCAGATCTCATGTAGAGCCAAGCTTCTGTCACGGTTCTGTCAATCTACACGGCCTAACTTTACCGACCCTAACTTCACAAATTCTACATATAATGATCAATTCAACAAATAGCTTAATCCTCGAATAAGCGCCTCTACGCTCACAAGTTGTGCGTTTAATGATTATAAAATGAAAATTTATTTTAAACCGCGTTATGTACATAAATTATATCTGATAATGAAAATCCAATATCATATAATTCAATACTATGTAAAACATTACCAATGCAATCTTATGATCCCTTAATATTATTAATGTCAAAGATTGTATGTTTGTCGCTCAACGGACGAATTTACATGAAATTAGGCACTTATGATACTTTTTATCTGGGATACGGCACAGGAACACGGTAGAAATATCCCCCTGCCGCCTAAATCTCTACATTTGGCAATTTGCTGAGGCATGGGATCGGCTAAAGAAAATTTTCTATGCAATTTTTCGAAGACACGCTTCTTGATAACTTGCCAAACACCTTGGCGGCCCTTTAATAGAACATTTAAGAAGAAGTGGCGAATTTATCGGCAGAAGTATTGAGAAAACTTCGTAGATTCGGCGACATGGATGATATTGAAAAAAACATTTTTTTAATTTCGATTGTTGGATTTAGGTAGGTATTTTGTTGTTTCAAAATACTCCTATGCCCATGGTATATATCTTTTTACCTAATGCCTTAGAAAATCAAGTAATTACTTATGCGGGCAGTAGGTAAGTACCTTAACCTTTGTAGCTACAGGAAAATGGTCTCAGGAGATTGTCCTTAAGTTTTTGAGAAATTTTGATCTGCATTCACGGATTTTGAAAAAAATTACAGTCGGCAAGAAAATCAAATACATACTTAATAAAATCTAATTTTAAGTATTAAAATAATTCCTGGCCTCTTTTGGAGCAGGCCTTAGTTATCCATCCATGGTTGAATGCTAGTTTGTCACAGTAACCACGGTTACTTCAACCCCAAGCACCTGTTCACCGCACTCATTACAACCGCAAGTCGCCACCGAAATGAAATCACTTCCCCATCAGATTTGCGGTCCGTTTCGGCACCGGACTGCGTTACCTAATCAGAGCATTTGCAATAAAAATTGAGATACAAATCGGTACAGAAATGTTGATAAAGTCATGATAATTTGCGACAGGATGTGGAGTGAAAGAGACTGCAATGTGAAGCGTTTTCGTAAAGAGAGGTTGTTTTGGAGAAAGGTTTTTAAGATTGATAGATAAGACTTCAGTTGATCATTTTTGGATTTCAAATAGGTACCTAGCTTTTAGAATAAAAAATATATTTTTAATATCTCTAGATATTTATTTATTTATTTATTTCATATAAGGTAACTTCACAGCTGACAGTAAGTATACATAATTACTATTCCAAACATTACGCCAATTACGAAGTACCTACACATTATTACACTTATTATTGAACACAAACAGGGTTGGCTTAAAAAACACACAAGTTGTTTTAAAAAACGAAAGTATTTTATACAGTATGGGGACCACATATGTGCAATAAATTATAGGACATACTTGTTATCGCCTTTTCTGACAATATTCAAAAAATTTACGAAATCGGTCCAGTAATTAGGTCAAAAAGTATAGTTTTAATTTTGAGCAAATTTGAACACTCTGTAGAATTGGATCACTAAGTCAATGATTCAATGAACTTGAATCCTTGGACATGTGCGCAAACAAAAAAAAACATGTTCGGCGAACAATGGATTGGACGACGCTGTGGTGCACCGCAGGTGGCCAGCTCGGTTGTCTAAACAGAGTGTTTACTTTTACTGAATTTATTTTAATATTTATTTTGTTTCAAAATGTAACTTTTTTAATTTACGGTTTTCAATTTAATATTTAATTTTGCTATACTTCTGTGGACCAGTATTACTTACGGTTTCATTTATTGCATATATGTGGGCTCCATACTGTATACAATGCAAACAGTTTGAAATAAAACAATATTTTTATTAAGTGATTAAAATCATAGTTTAAAATAAGTTTTCAAACAATGTTTTTAAAAAAACATTATTTTAAATCAAATTTTAATAGCGAATGAATGGAAATAAATTAAAAGTTATAAATGTTTAGGACTTTAAATAGCTCGAAAAGAATTTAAAAACGCTAGATAGTAGATTAGAATATTAGATCTATTTGTCATTAATTTAAATTATGAATTTATTAAAAAACTAATCAAAGATTCCTTTTTTTAAATGAGATCATGAAATTCGACCTATTTATACACTTCGTCGCCGCCCGCCGGTCGAAATTAAGTAATTCCCCGCAACTATTTTGGGAATTCCCCTTATTTAAGAATAGTCCGTCCTACCTATATAGGTATATCTATACTTCTTCGCCGGTAAAGTCCCATTTTATCAATCAAGTGGGTGACGTGCTGATCTCCTTGCTAGGCTACAAAATAGCCTGTATTAAGGAGTAGCAGTGCCAATCCCCTCTAATTGTATTACTACAATTTTATTTTGTTTTTACACATTAACATTTTTTAAACATTAATACAGGTATTAGTGCGCTAGCGCATTTTTGTGAGTGCTTGTGCGTGTGAGGATGCGTGTGTGAAGTGTGTGTGTGTGCAGTGTGTACTTACGTGTATGGATCTGTGTGTGTGTGTGTGTGTGTGTGTGTGTGTGTGTAGGTGGTTATATAACTCATTTTGAATGTGCAAAAAAAAATGTCCCTTAAGGCGCTATGTTGAAAATAAATCATAGCTCGATGGGCGTGACTTAGCCCCCCGCGCGGGGAGCGGCGAATGCAGTTTACGCGGTCGACATCGGGAGAACCGAGTACGCACTTTTTGGAATTCCTGAAATATTAGCACACAGGAGGTATGGAGTAGACAAATAATACAAATATTGAATTTTCAACCATTTTTTTTATTTAGTACACCATATAATAAAAATTAATTAGGTAATGAAGGTATATAACAAATGTTTATTTCTTTTCTAATTGTGTTCTTATAATAAAAAAGTGGTGCATGTACTAAGAATATTTTTTTTATAAATAATTAATATATATATTAATTATTTAGTAGGTTAAATATTTCTAATATTTAACCTACTTAAAAAAAACTCGTCTATTTGTATGTATAATAATATATGTTCGCAATTTTATCGTAAACTACTGAACCGATTTTGATAATTCTTTCACTGGTATAATCTAGTGACCCCAAGTATGGTTTTAGTGTACAACATATCAACAAAATTATAGGCGAAATATGACAGAGCTCCACAAAACAAAGAAAATAAAAACATTATTTTAAGAAAATAAAAAAAAAACTACAAAATAAGCTCGGAAGTCGGTGGCAAAAAACAGTCAAAAAGCAAAAGCCACCGACATTCGAAATTAAGGTTATTTTCTAGTTTTTAGTACATTTTTTTCAGAAGACGGTTGTTTTTTTTTTTGTAAAAAAGTTTTTATTGAATCAATGTCATTTGACTAAATTAAAAAAAGAACATGAATTTTTCCCCCGTATATAGGCAAATTTTTGGATTCTTATTACCAATTTTTTTATATTTTAATTAAAAAGTACTGAAATCTAAATCAGTTTCGTAGATTTCGTCGGTAGAGTTTTCCAGCCGATCTATTCTGTAAACATCACACCGTGAGCACTTAGGTGAAGTGAGTTGGAAGTGAGCTCAATTCCTAGTAGAGTAAGGTGGGATGACAGTTCACATCACGCTCACTTCATCTAAATGTTCATGGTGGGATCTTTACAGAATAGCACCACTGTTCCAGAAATTCAATATTTTCTTTTTCCTGAATTCTTTCATCTTCTATTTCTGTGCCTGTTTTGTCATCTACATTTCTCTTGTTTGGTCTCTTCTTTGAAATTACGTACTCAGGATCTCAAATTGGTCTGTTTTTTCTATAACGTGGGTCGACGAGTTTAGGCAAAAGGCAGTCAAAGTATAATGACAACAATTTGGGCTCCATTATTGTATGCCAATAATTGTCATCTTTTAAAACTAATTCAGTCTTTATTTTGTTTTCCCCATACCAAACTGCTAATAAACATTTGTTAAATTTACAAATGTGCATTTGGCCTTGCACTTGTATGAACCAATCTGATTTTTTATTCACACTGACTTCTCCTGTTTTTTTATCACAACGCCAAAAGTGCATTTTGCCCTCTTGAATCGCAGCCTCAATTCCTACTTTGTAAGGTGCAATAGGGCATTTGATTTCAAGAAGCATGCCATTAGCAATCCCATCCGGCGTTGCCCCTAAAAACGGGTACTTATTATCGTCAATGAAGAAACCACATTGTTGTATATTTACCTGTACTAAATTAGACAATTGCTCAATAGCAGCTTTTTCATTTTTCTTCTCGTGGCTTATGGATGCCACATGGTCGATATTTGCTTTATACAAGATGTTTTTCACCATATTAGCACAACTATTAGTTTTTATCCTTTTTACCACCTTCCCGAAATTGGACGCTGTTAAAAGATTTCTACGTAATTCTAGCCAGTCCCCACTTTCACTCTGTAGTATTGTCCTCTCCTGTATCTCTTTGCATTCTTCATCAGATTTTTCAAAGACGTTAATTTTGTGAGGTTATATGTATCAGAATCCATATCAGGACTGTCAGCATTTTCGCCATAATTAAAATCTATTTTCTTTGAAACCAATTTACGTTTTTTTTTTCTATTTAACGTTTGGTTGTACATTCTTGTATTTTCTACTCGTTCTTCATATTTCTTGATTTTTGGTAAAGGACTCGTATTGTGAATAGTTTTGTGGATAGAAGTCAATAATTTCCCAGAGTTAAATGATACTACTGCCCCTTACTACTACACCTTGCCTGATAAGACCGTTTAAGAGCATAATTGACTCTTTTGCCGCCAACTAATTTGGCAACTACTCCATTTAAATTCTCTACAATGTTGCTGTCTACATTTTCAATTAAGCTCCTTGAGTGTGATGCAACATTGCACATTAAATATTTCATATGATGCCAGAGACGTGTGTTAAACATACGTTTTTGATTCTTCATTTGAATTTTCACCACAAATATTTTTATTACAAGAATTATGGTGCTCAAATGCATGATAAATGGCATTCGTAATATCTTGGTGCAGATTTTTTATGTTGTCTGATTGCTGCAGATTTTGTAAGCCATGATATTTGATGGCGCTACATATGTACTTTCGTATCTTTAACATCTTATTTGTAGTTAATATGTTCCTTTCTGTTTTAGGATATTTTGTATCTGTTTTTAAATTTTGGAATTTGTTACAAAAATTTCTTAATATGTAATTTTTGCAATCAATCTTTTCGACCGTGAGAGGGATATGGTCGAGTGTCAAGTATTTTTGCATAAGTGCTACTGTCTCCATCAGCTATGTATCGTCCATAGATAACGCCGTGCATTTCTATGGACTGTTTAAATCCTTCGGCGATAATAGTGGATTCCATAGCTGTTGAAGATCCGCTATAATTTTTAAAACACTCATGTTATTGTACTACTTCATTCCCTTTCTAGCACAAATACAACAGTATTTGTTTTTTACTGCCATAAAGAACTTGACGAAATCGTCTACCTATAATTGTCGCTGCGCCAGATAGTGCAGCATAATTAGTTCTGTATGAACCTTTAGCCCAACAACCATCTAAGATTACATCTATTATTGGTATTCCATCTTTAGTAACCTTTCCTTCTTTAACCGCCGCTTCTTTCTCCCTTTCCCCCGCTTTTCTCATCTCTTCCCATGCCGTCACTTCCCATTCGTCACATACTTCATCTTGTACCTTTTTGTACCTGTATTCCGACATAGATGGTAAATCGACAGCTGCCGAAAACTGTTTAAGTTGAGCGTTACCATAACCAGCTGCCATCATCCCGGCTACCGCCATTTTATTCAACCTTTGTGTTTAGTTTTGTACTTTAAACTTTGTGTTACACAATGTACAAGAAAATGTGAACTCAGATGTAAGGCCAGAAACTTTTCGGATTCTAATTTGATAGTTGTAAACCCGCATTGGTACGTTGATTCGTGGCTTGATATTTTAACAAATTCATTAAAAAAGTAATTTACATCAACAACTCAGTGGCCACTGATGTCGGCAGTTTTGGACTCCTGAAAGAAAAAGTATAAGTTAACTTGGAAAAATGCTATTTACGCCAAGCTCTATACTGGAAAGTACATAGTAAATAAAATGAGAGAACTCACATTTTCTTCAAGTTCGATTTCGTATGGCAGTGGTTCTTCTTCCTCATCTTCGTTATCGACATCATGTTGTTGCTTTCTTTTATTTCTGGAATAAAAACGTTCATCAACATTCAAGTGGAGCATAATGAAATTCATTCAGATTGTTTTTTATTTTTGATAACTTTTGTTCTATGACTTTTAAAAATCGCAAAAAAAAACTATTCTAGTTGGCAAGAAAGCTAAAATGATTAAAACACTGAAATTAACTTATTATATTAAATCACACACAATAATCCATACATCAATAAAATAAAATAAATTATTTCGACTTAACTCACCTCTTTTCGCAATTCAAATGCGACTCCATTCGTTTTTGTGCTCTTAGTCTGTCACACGCGGTAAAAGTATTTGACGTATTATTGATGTACTGTTGACATATTTCTAACCTACAGAAGTAAACAGTAAATTTAAGCCTTTTTATATTTATTTCATAAATATTTTGTTCTAGCAAATAGAATGCTTACCCATTATTACTTTACGAGGCAAGGATAGGTTGAAGCTGATTATCTAAATTTATGAGCGAAGGTGGCGACTTGGATTCTTTCTTATTAGCTATTGACACTGTTTTCCTGTAAAATGAGTCCATTTATAAAAACCGGTCAAGTGGTTGAGAATTTAGGATCTAACAACAGAAAAAAATTACAAAAGAAGTAGGCTCTCGAGCGCAACTCATTATTTATTTTAGATGTCATCTTTGTCTTCCATCGGGCATGATTGCAGTCATGAACGTGCTCATAACTGATACAATAGAAACTAATTATTGTACATAACTATATACTTACTTTTTACTCTCTCTCGTTTTCTGAGCCCTCATCCTCAGGTACTTCAAACGTTGTATTTTATTTAGTTTTGATTTCATATTTCTTCCCATTTTTATTTTTAATTAAATAAAAACTCGTCACAAATAGGAAAAGATACGTTATAGGTAGTTCAATCGCATGAATCGTCTTTATATACCTATTCAACACTAATTAACTAACAATCTACTAACTTTCACTATATAAACCATTATTATAATCACGAAAATCCGATAGCACCGATCTGCAGGCAAACGTCATAGGTTCATCGTCGATGAAGCGCACCAGGCGACTGATCTAGTACGCGAGCGAAAGTGATGCAATGACTTTTCAAATGCAAAAGAAGAGATGGCTATAATGGCGTGCGCTTAGAATAAAACGACGTATGTGCCAAAACGAATTTACTCCATTTTTAACAAAATAAATAAATAAAATTTAAAATCACTGAGTAAACTTTGATATGATAATTTTCTATGTTTTAAAGTAAATTCCATTGAATAACTCTTAAGCGTTACGCCGTGATGTCGAAAAAAGTAAAAAAATAGATATAACTGCAATTTTTTTGTATCGAAAAAAAATCATGTAATCGTGTATTCCTTTTGCATGATACTAGACCAAAAAGTCAAAAAACATATACCAAAATGTTAAATCCCTATTCCACATACTCAACAAGTTACACGAAATAGAAAAACCACATTTTTTTCAACACATCACCTTAAGTTAATTGATACTTCTGGTATCGATATGTCAATATGTATACGTCAATTTGATTTGCAAATAATTTCTCTGGCTGTAGTTACGTGATAAATGTTTTGAATAAAATTACCAACTGAGCATGAAGTAAGATTATGTTTGACATTCTTCCGCAGTACCGTCGCCACATGGACTCTGTTTACGACTTCATCGTGGTGGGAGGAGGATCAGCAGGCTCCGTGGTGGCCGCGCGGCTGTCGGAGGTGCCCGAGTGGAGGGTCTTACTCTTGGAAGCAGGTATGACACCATTCCTTACATTTGACCTGTTTGATTATAAACTAACAAATCGTGAGCTGGTACCTATCAAACTTGCATGCGACGAACGCACCTTGAACTAATACTAAATAAATAGCCAAGTAACTGCGACTAGCTTGGAAGAAGCGCTCGCCGCCGCTGCCGCGGCACCGCTCGCTTCGCTCGCTCGGCTCGCGCGCGGCTTGTCACAGTTCCAACCTAACCCATTTGGTCGGGGTGCCCTAGCTTAGTTACTACGACCAAGGA
This sequence comes from Fissipunctia ypsillon, assembly GCA_947568875.1. Taxonomy (NCBI): domain Eukaryota; kingdom Metazoa; phylum Arthropoda; class Insecta; order Lepidoptera; family Noctuidae; genus Fissipunctia; species Fissipunctia ypsillon. Next base: position 1,525,901 of record OX387662.1, read on the forward strand.
CGGTCCACAATTTTACGAGTGATAAAATCGAACAGATTGTGAAGCCTGTCGGTAAGTGCAGGTTCGTTCGTGCACAACTTGACAGTTTGACAGATAGACCTCGGACAGATTATAAACTATCGAAAATGAATACCTACGTTATATTGCAAGCAGTATGGTACAGTTCACAATTTATCGACAGTTTACAATCTCGCGAGATAGATATAAAATTAACGGTGTTCACAATCATACGGTGACATATCTTATTGTAGGTAGTACACACGGGTACATATCAGGCTATACATTTCCAGTATAAGCTGATCTCGCATTGTATAGGATTTCCGTACAATGAGATCGGGGGGGCTAAAACGGCCACTTTGGCAGAATCATAATAGGATAATATTATGAACTTTAGTTAAATTAATCGTAAAATGGTCACAAATTGACAATTCATAATATACCACTAGGTACAACAACTTATAACTGCGTACAATTCATATCACGCAATTCATCTGTTTGACAGTTTTGCACGGAGATTCGTAAAATGGTGCACAAACTATGAATAAATTGCTTTAATGTCAAATAGCAGGATCATATGAAGTTAGTCAAGAGCAACATCTTACAATTCATATTGAAGATTTTGTGAAGAAATATTGTAATGGCAGATTTAGACATTTATGTAAATTTCCTTGAGGACGCACGTGTTACGGAGACCATTTTATATCGCCGACGAAGTGTAGCTCTTCAGAAAATGAAAATAGCTTTTGAAATGCCGGACCTAGAGTTTGTTGGTACCTATTCATTTTCTGAAGAGCTACACTATTCTATTATGATTCTGCCAAAGTGGCCGTTTTAGCCCCCCAGCTTATACTGGAAATGTATAGCTTGATATGTAGCCGTGTGTACAAGGTTGAAGTTTCAGTTGTTTTTAAAGTTAAAAGCACATTACAGCCGCATCGGGCCGCAGCGCAACGTATTTTCATACCAAAAAGTGCGTTGCGATGTGGCCCGCTGGTACACTACAAGCGAGTCACATCACAATACATAGTTTGCGATGATTCATAGAAAATGTCTCGTGAAAGTGATGTAGGAGGATTTTTGCAATGCGGTGCGGCCCGCCCAAATCTGCGTCAGTCTTTATGGCCTATAATCACCGAAAACCTTAGACTTGAACTTTAATATTCTAGGTTTCGATGAGCCGACAGGTGCTCAAGTGCCGTCCATGTTCCTGAACTTCATCGGCTCCAGCATAGACTGGGGCTACCAGACCGAATCGGAGCCCGCTGCGTGTCTCGGGGAGACCGATCGCAAGTGCTACTGGCCTAGGGGGAAGGTAAGCGAACGGAACGAACGATCAAAATTCAAGAAACCAACTCTACTCATTTTATTTAGCCTATGCTGTAGGTTCTGGAAGTCAGATAATCAGTTGCCCCATGTAAAATAATAGTATTCAGCTGCATGTAGTTACACTGGAAGCCGACCCCAACATAGTTGGGAAAAGGCTAGGCCGATTGATTTGACATAATACAATAAAAATAAATAACTCAAATCGTCTTATCAAATTCGTTTTGATTTTAAATACTTACCATTAAACCTAACCCATATATCACAATACCTCTCCAGGTCCTCGGCGGAACCTCAGTGATGAACGGCATGATGTACATCCGCGGTTCCCGCAAGGACTACGACAGCTGGGCCGCAGCCGGCAACGAGGGCTGGTCGTACGAGGACGTGCTGCCGTACTTCCTCAAGTCCGAGGACAACAAGCAGCTGAAGGAAATGGACCAGGGCTACCACGCGACTGGCGGGCCGCTCACCGTCGCGCAGTTCCCGTACCATCCGCCGCTCAGTTACAGCTTGGTCAAGGCTGGAGAGGAATTGGGTGAGTTTCATATTTCGTGGATAATTTTACTATGTAATTTTGAAAGTTTTCAAAGTAGATAACGGTCACTCGTTGCTGCAACTCATTAAAGGTCCAGTTGTCTACTTAAGGTCTGCTCGATAGCTGCACCTCTTCTTTCCACCTGTGACCCTGGTACTTTTCATATTTGCCCCCGCCGCTAACAAGAACTAAGAGACTTCCCGCCAATTCTCGATTTCCATGGCGAGATTTACATTTTTAAGGTTTTCGTAAAAAGAGATTTTAGTAAAGCATAAAGAATCATATACTTAATAATAGATACAAATCATCACTCTTCTCGTTTGATTCCCACTAACAAAACCCCTGCACATTCCAGGCTACAAACAACGAGATCTCAACGGCATCCACCACACCGGCTTCTCGATAGCCCAGACCACCAACCGCAACGGTTCCCGCCTGTCCGTCGCGCGCGCCTTCCTGCGCCCCGCCAAGCACCGGCCCAACCTGCACGTCATGCTGAACGCGACCGTCACCAGGATCCTCATCAACCAGACCACGCGCCAGGCGTATGCTGTGGAAGTCAGGAACAGCTTCGGTGGCACTGAAGTGATTTTTGCTAACAATGAGATTGTTTTGAGGTGAGTTTCTTTTTCAAGGTTTTTTTGGTTTTTTTGCTTTTACTTTGAACGTAACGGGAAGCTATGGACATGATTCAAGAGAGATTTTAATTCAGTAGGAATTCAGTTTCAAGTATTTTGTGTCAAGCGATTTTGTACCATGAGTGTGCAAGTATAGGTAACTGTCACCTTGTCTTGCATATTATCTGCATTGCAATAAATAACGTTGTAAGAGCCCCGAATCCTATAACATAAAAGTCTGAAAGTGACAGTATAATTTAATTTTTGCTCAATTTCCCACGATACAACGGTTTAAATACTTGCAAGATCCTATCAAAATTTTGTACAAAGCACCAAGCACACCCAGATTAACCCGTAACTTGAACTCTCCAGCGCCGGCGCAGTAGCGTCTCCCCAAATCCTGCAGCTGAGCGGCGTGGGCGACCCGAAGGTGCTGTCCAACGCGGGCGTGAAGCTGGTGCACAGCCTGCCCGCCGTGGGGAGGAACCTGCACAACCACGTGGCGCACTTCCTGAACTTCCAGGTCAACGACAACAACACCACCCCCCTCAACTGGGCCACAGCTATGGAGTACCTGCTGTTCAGAGATGGACTTATGTCTGGGACTGGTAAGTCCTTAAGGCCTTATTTTTAAAGACATTCACGATGTATTTATCAAAAGCCAGGGTGATCGTGAATAAACTCAAAAGTATCTTGCGTACCTTTGTTTATCAAAAGAGCAACAAGCATTTGTATACAAATTAAATAAGACGACATCACGTTGTTTGCTAAACTTGCCATCCCCTTAGTTCACTTTCCCAGCCACATCCTACCTTAATTTGGAACCCAAAAATCGAACTTTTTTGCACGAACGTTGCACGACAACTCACTTGCAAAAGAAAAAAACCTGCATACCTACTCGAGACGAATCACATTATCAAATAACCATCTGAATATTTTCTTCTTCAGGCATTTCCGAAGTGACAGCCTTCATAAACACGAAGTACTCGAACCCGGCTGAAGACAACCCCGACATCCAGCTGTTCTTCGGCGGCTTCCTGGCAGACTGCGCGAAGACCGGTATGGTGGGCGAGCGGCTGGACAACGGTTCCCGGAGCATACAGATCATACCGACTGTGCTGCACCCCAAGAGCAGGGGGCGGCTGGAGGTCGCGTCTGCTGACCCGTTTGCGTACCCCAAGATTTATGCTAAGTGAGTCATCATGTGCCTAGCCTTTTACAATTATGTTGGGGTCGGCTTCCAGTCTAACCGGATGTAGCTGAATACCAGTATTTTACATGAAGCGACTGCCTATCTGATCTCCTCAACCTAATTACTGGGTAATACGATACCGCTTGGTACGACTGGAAAGATTGGCTTGGTAAGATTTATGTTACGTATTGTATGGAAACAGTGCCGTCTTGTGACAATAATGGGAACCAATCAGGCGCCGCTCCACAGCAGCCCATGGGTCAGCTGCGCACGCGTACTTAGCTTGCTTTGTATGAACATGTAGGCGGGGTTGTCCACCGCGAGCCACGGCCACGCGACACTACATAAATGCAGGCAAACAAATAACCTTGGAAAACCTTTTCGTGCACATCCTGCGTACCAGTGCACGGTCGATATTAATATAATATTAACGCTATCGAATAGGTAAAAAAACTCGCACTAAGCACTCTGTTCTTTAAGTTGCTTGGCGTTAGTCGACCAGCAAAATACTTAGCCTGGTATCAAAAGGAAAGGGAGCACTAGTACTATTATAACCTCGACTAACTCGTTCTGGATCACAATCGTGTTATTATTGATGTAAATATTTAGGTATAAAATACTTGTTGGATAAGTCACCAATTTACTGCTAATAATAAGAGTGCTTATTGACCACTTTAACGAACAACTTGCAAACTTCATTAATGTATTGGGTGTTATAGCAAACTCTTATTGAGTGATGTTTCAATTTTAAATTATCGAACATTATTTTCATTTTTTAATTAATAAAACTTACCTTTCCTACTTGAAATTGTTTACTCAAAGAAACTTCTATCACAATTGCAGCTACCTAACCCACCCAGACGATGTGAAAACCTTAGTGGAAGGTATCAAGTTCTCTCTCAAGTTGGCCGAGACCAAAGCCCTGAAGCGCTACGGAGTGAAGCTGGACAAGACTCCAGTGAAGGGGTGTGAGAAGATCAAGTTCGGATGCGACGCGTACTGGGAGTGCGCTGTGAGGATGCAGACGGCTCCCGAGAACCATCAGGCGGGCTCCTGCAGGATGGGGCCGAGAGGAGACGATAGTGCTGTCGTTGATAACTTGCTGCAGGTAAGCTTTATAGCTGCTGCTTTCTAGCTACGTAAATCTTCAAACGAAGTTATAGCAGTTAGGATTATCAAGTAGGCAGGTCCTCCGGAACCCCTAAACCAAGCCAAATATGCGTAGGAAATTTTGTTCCTGTAAGTAATTAGTGGAACAGGTAAGACCCTCGTCATATTTTCAAAAGAAGAAAGAAAGAAAGAATTGAAAGAGATGAAAGAAGAAAAGAAAGAGATGAAAGATGATGATGAGATAACTTAGTACACTAAGTTTCCTATAATTCCTACTCGGATTTCAGAAGAGTAATATTCTATGAATGGTTCACGGTATCGAGTCGTATTCAAAAAGCCTTTATTTATTTAACGTTCTGCTAAATTTATTTACTAGACCTAATAATACGTATGATTTTGTAGAAGGCTACTTCGTTCAGGTACCTACCTAAACGGCGTGACCTGCCTAATGCATAGCATAATTCCCGAGGTCTTTTGTAGAATCTCATGGGGACCAGTTATCCTGAGCAATGCAATGATCTCACGTATTGAGCTCAGACTGTCCTAGCTGCTTCGCACAGTACTAACTCCCAATTCCTATGACGTACGCCACAGGTGCAAGGCATAGACCGGCTGCGCGTGGCGGACGCGAGCGTAATGCCGTCGGTGACGTCAGGCAACACCAACGCGCCCGTCATCATGATCGGCGAGAGGGTCGCCGACTTCATCAAGCAGCGCTGGTTGGGGACTGTTCATGTGAGCCCACGTCATACCTATACTTTAATCTGTTCTTATATTTACCCCCAACTTGTTGCTTCTGTGTTTTTGTTCTTTCTTTGCGTCATGTTTACTGCAAACAAACGTATTTTCGTTCTTATATTTTGTGGCATAATCTGGGTCAAATAAATTTTATTTTTTTTATTTTCTTCCTTTCTTGTATGTCTTTCTTTCTTTTAAAATTTTTGTAGACGTGTTTGTGAGAAATAGTTATTACCATTGCCGATGATAAATTTCTCAAACAGCACATGTAGATTAGCAAATCGCGGTGCTGACTCGTTGGAAAACATTACTAGAGAGGACCAGCAGAACCATTTATCTGTTCCTACATTGCAATCGCCGATTGCGGTCAGCAGAAAGTGGAACAGCAGTTCCATAGCATCCTGTCTTAGCATTTCAAATTCCTACAGCTTAGCATAGTGATACGCAGCCAAACGGCCAGACAGCAGTGCGCAGACTTATCTTCAGTGAAAAAGTATACAAGGACAAATTGATTTAGCTAGCGAAACTCCTCAGGTGTGATGGGTATCGATATCTAAACATGGTAAAATCTATATAAATTAGAAGAAAATATACCTCTGAACTAAGGAAGATGTAATTACAATGCCGATTCACTTTTGCCAGGCTCCCTACCCAGTGCCGCACGGCGGCCTGTCCAACGTGCTGCAAGCGAGCGACTCGACGCAACAAGCCACGTGGCAGCGGTGGCTGTGACGTCAGCGCCACAGCCACGCGAGCTCCGCACTGCCCTAGATGAACATATAACGCTACAAGCATCTTTTGGCGCGCGGCCAGTCGGAACTAACGCCGCCATCTTGTTTTTCAATACTTTTCACAAAACAAATTGCACATTGTTACCAACGGCGCCCCCTGACGACGACATTCGAGCGTCAACAGATCCTTGTAGCAGTGTAGTGTAAATATTTAGATTTAGGTTTTAGACGATGTCACGGAATGTGGTCTTCCCACGGATGAACGTTTATCCTTGTCATAGGACTTCCTTTTTCCTACATTGTTGGTTGTTTGTCACATTTTAGTAAAAGATTCTAAGATGCAATACCCATAAATTAGGCTCGACTAAATTAAATAAATTCGTCTACACTGCATTGTGATTTTTTAAATAAAAATCAATTTTTCGAGCTTTAATACTGTATATTCTGAAATGGACTTTGAATGAGAATATTCTTTAAAACTGTAAAATTCTTTGGCATCACTTAAGTATTACTATGTTATTGTAACTTGTGACGCTTTGCGTTGTTGTACAAATTAGTATTTATTTGTATTTTAATTCCGTCCATTGGTGTAAGTCTACACTTGAAGACAAAATAATTGCACCAATGAGTTATTGATTAATATTTTTTTGGTGGAATATTCTTGGAAGCAAGTGTATAATTTATGTTAAATAGTTAAGTCAAATTTGATGTAATAAAAGTTTTATACAAGTATAAGTGTTTCTTTAAACTGAAGTTTTAACTTATGAGGATTAATTTGAAAATAATTTGCAAAAAGGCGACGGCGTAAATAGGTATTTTGGGCAAAACGTGGACTTCTATAAGAGTTTGGTACGGATAGCTGTGTGACGACACAACACGTGGACTTATATGTATAAGAGTTTGGAACGGATAGCTGGGTGACGACACAACACGTGGACTTATATCTATAAGAGTTTGGTACGGATAGCTGTGTGACGGCACAACACGTGGACTTCTATAAGAGTTTGGAACGGATAGCTGGGTGACGACACAACACGTGGACTTCTATAAGAGTTTGGAACGGATAGCTGTGTGACGGCACAACACGTGAACTTCTATAAGAGTTTGGAACGGATAGCTGTGTGACGACACAACACGTGAACTTCTATAAGAGTTTGGAACGGATAGCTGTGTGACGGCACAACACGTGAACTTCTATAAGAGTTTGGAACGGATAGCTGGGTGACGACACAACACGTGGACTTCTATAAGAGTTTGGAACGGATAGCTGTGTGACGGCACAACACGTGAACTTCTATAAGAGTTTGGAACGGATAGCTGTGTGACGGCACAACACGTGGACTTCTATAAGAGTTTGGAACGGATAGCTGGGTGACGACACAACACGTGGACTTCTATAAGAGTTTGGAACGGATAGCTGTGTGACGGCACAACACGTGAACTTCTATAAGAGTTTGGAACGGATAGCTGTGTGACGACACAACACGTGAACTTCTATAAGAGTTTGGAACGGATAGCTGTGTGACGGCACAACACGTGAACTTCTATAAGAGTTTGGAACGGATAGCTGGGTGACGACACAACACGTGGACTTCTATAAGAGTTTGGAACGGATAGCTGTGTGACGGCACAACACGTGAACTTCTATAAGAGTTTGGAACGGATAGCTGTGTGACGGCACAACACGTGGACTTCTATAAGAGTTTGGAACGGATAGCTGGGTGACGACACAACACGTGGACTTCTATAAGAGTTTGGAACGGATAGCTGTGTGACGGCACAACACGTGAACTTCTATAAGAGTTTGGAACGGATAGCTGTGTGACGACACAACACGTGAACTTCTATAAGAGTTTGGAACGGATAGCTGTGTGACGGCACAACACGTGAACTTCTATAAGAGTTTGGAACGGATAGCTGGGTGACGACACAACACGTGGACTTCTATAAGAGTTTGGAACGGATAGCTGTGTGACGGCACAACACGTGGACTTCTATAAGAGTTTGGAACGGATAGCTGTGTGACGGCACAACACGTGAACTTCTATAAGAGTTTGGTACGGATAGCTGTGTGACGACACAACACGTGGACTTCTATAAGAGTTTGGAACGGATAGCTGTGTGACGGCACAACACGTGAACTTCTATAAGAGTTTGGTACGGATAGCTGTGTGACGACACAACACGTGGACTTATATGTATAAGAGTTTGGAACGGATAGCTGGGTGACGACACAACACGTGGACTTATATCTATAAGAGTTTGGTACGGATAGCTGTGTGACGACACAACACGTGGACTTATATGTATAAGAGTTTGGAACGGATAGCTGGGTGACGACACAATTTCCTACTCGTATTTCACATGTTGGAAGTTTTGTTGGCGAACAGTCATAAGTGGGGACGCAGCTTAAGCATGAGGTACAGTCTATTTATAATATTATTAACTGGAGACAAAAAAAAACACAAAGGAATACATACAAAAGGAATTCTTTATTGCACAGGGACATTCAAAATACTTAATTGGATAACAATTTGATATTACACTCAACGCAACCGTGTTATTGGTACAGTGATACCAGTTAAACTCTGCGCCATACAATACTACAAGCGAATAATTAGACTGTATGTTTGGCCACGGCAGGTGTGTGGGACATCGTTGTATATTTGTAAAGTTTGAACAAATTGAGAAAGAAGAGTGCTTTGGTATAGAAATGGAAAGCGAATCGATCGATGGCACGGATCACGCACGGGGGCTGCAACGATGCGTTTGACAATATACACGTTATGTAACTTCCCTGCGTGTGCACCCACTGGGCGCTGCGGTCCATTTGTACTATTGTGACCACAGACACATCTTATGGCTATCCCGCCATATCATAAGAGCATATTAAATGTATTTTGTCATAGCTGTGACCACAATAGTACACATTAACCAAAATAACGAATAATTTGGTGCACACGATCGAATAAATAAAAATATCGACTAAACCAGCGAGGACCACGCTACTAGTCCTCGGCTTACAATAATGTTCAACTACCCTCGACGGCAGCCAACATCGCTAACTTATAATGTCACGTTATAAAAGCTACTTTCATTAAATTATTTCGAATAAAATGTATACAAATTATAATAATAGAAGATTAACTAGGATCGTGCACACCGGCTCATAATATCAATAATAATAATATATTACTTAATCATAAGTGTCTAATACTTATATATCGTATCTCACTAGAATTTATTAAGCATCACGACATTGTGCCCTACGCCGTACGATAATATAATAATAACTATAAAAAAGGTAATTATAGTGAGCTGCGTGGATGCTAAAGCTCGCGTTACCCTTCGTCACTCACGTGCACAAAGATGTCTACGCATGTGTGCGCAAACCATTGCAAATATCTAAAATATGAAAAGAAAGAAAGAAAAATAGGTTTAGGTTAGGGTAGGTTAAGTAGGTTTAGGTTTATATGCATTCTCATTTGCAAATAGTCACGTACACTTGCAATATTTGTGTATAATATGTGAATGACCGGGGCGATATCGACCGTTTTTAGTTAAGAACTAATCGCTGTTAACATAAAACGCCAATAACACGTTATATAACACTAGATAGTTCCCGCACTAGAAGAATATATTATTTTATTTTAACGTTTCTCTTGTTTTGTACCAGCTTAACAAGGCATATGAAAGTAGGCTGACTAATAAATGCCCCATTTATTTTTCGTATGGGATGTTTGTTCCTCAAAGTTTTTATACAGGAATCTGTATCAAAAATATTTTTTTCTCTAACGGGAGTTTTGGGTTTTCATGGCGTATGAAACACTAGGCGAAAAACTCGTTCCATGTAAACTTCAACCGAACATTTACAAGCCAAAGTTATCAAACAGTCAGTCAGTTACTGTCCTCTGGTACAAAACACAAGAACGCAGACTATCTACAATAATTAATAATTAAATACAAAATATTCCAATGAGTAAAATATAGCACATCACGTTTATAAATTACATCACTTCAGTCTCCATATGACGCAACAGGCGACACCGACGCTTGCTTTGTTCGCCGGCTAAGTAGGTTACAACATAACTGGGGTTCGGCAACGCGTTGCCATAGCAACCGGTGGAAATAGCATCCCTATGATCTTGTATGAAGCTGAGAGAGATATTTAAACGCTAATCAGCTTTAAACCTAAATGGCGCGGCTCCCTATGAACCAACGTTGGGACTCATTGGGACTCATTGGGACTCATTGGGACTCATTGGGACTCATTGGGACTCATTGGGACTCATTGGGACTCATTGGGACTCATTGGGACTCATTGGGACTCATTGGGACTCATTGGGACTCATTGGGACTCATTGGGGATCATTTGGGACGATATTTACAGTTACATGCTACAGTACACCCACAAACACTTATTAGGCAAAGACCAATAAAACTAACAAATTTTAATAACAGAAAACAATATCACACTTGCCCTGACTTACTGATTAAACACTAGATTCGTTTATGAAATGTCAGCCCTGGTTTGTCTCACCAAACCAATTTTATTTACAGAGGGACGCGTTGCCAACCTTTAATAATAAACACATAATGTATAAGGACGGAGGGACACTTATCAGCGGTGACAACTGAACTGTCGTAACTTCAAACGCGCCTCTCGGTTTTCGAAATCTTATTTATGAAAACTTCTTTGATTCTGGTCAGTCCACCACGAACTCGCACTGGGCCCGCGGCGTGGCTTACGGTCCGCTCCCGCTCACAGCGGAGACCTGTGCCCAGTTATTATGCAGCTTACCACTGCTACAGCAGCTAACGTAAGTTTTGAAAACATTCTTACTGATTAGACACTTGATCAGGCTTTTGGCACCAACCTACGCTACACTTGTATCATTTTATAATGCTGATAAGTGTCCCTCCACATGAGCGATAAAGCTTCGAACCACGAACAGACCCGCATGTTGCTCCAGCACTTACAATGAACCAACAATAGGAATGCATTACAACTACGCAATCATAATAACTAACAAAACACTGTAACATTACCCTGAGCCGGGAACACAGATTATAGAGTATACAGATACTTCACTCCCTACTTTGAATACTCAAATGCCACGCGAATTCTATTTGGCGATTAATGGATAGATATGTAAGAATCAGAAAACTGTCTGATATTGCTATAAATTCACATTTTTAGCAATATCAGGCAGTTTTTGACGAAAATCGGCTTCTATCTTGAAAGAGAAAGAAATAAAGAGAAGGTAGTGAAGTGAAGTATATGCGATTAAATATTCTGTATTGCCAACAAACTTTCCTGCGACGTCATGACTCCACATAATAATAAAATTATATTTTTTCTAAATTATTACAAAAAGAAATTGTATTTGTTTCATAGTTCTCGATTATTTTCATTGTTAATAAAATTATTTTAATTTGTGTATAAAAGTTTTGGTATTGGGTTATAGCCGTCTATGATAAGATGTATAGATATTATTTGACGAAGGCACCGAGTAACGTCCGCGCTCTTTCTAACGCTATGTTGTCATATCGCGCCATCTCTTTTGCTCCAAATAAATTTTAGCGCATAACTGTGTGTACAGATAAAGAATACTTGGTACGTTTGAAACAACCTTTGATTATTATAATTATATCAATGAAAAATTTATAAATGAATGATTACTGAGTAATTTATACTCAATCTGAGATAATAAAATAATGAAATTAATTAGAATTTGAGCGTTTCTCTGTGGTCCCATCGCGGTTGTATTGTCTGTATACTTATTTTGAGACAGACCACATAGTATTTCATTATAATTGTAGTATTTTCTTTATCATAACATTTCATATTTGCAAAACTATACACCGAATCTTCGGGCCATAATATTCAAACTGCATTTCATCTCATAAAGCTACCTACTTACAATCGGTACAGATTGGCGACGCGACTCGTTTCGAAAAACAATAGAATATAAACCTTAAAAAATTACGTTTAGGTTCATATTCCTTTGAGCGAAAGCTCAAACAACGCAACAAAGTAAAATTTTCAAACGCGCTTACATACATTTGGGCTAAATACAAAACATATACTTCTTATCGCAAGCTCATCAACACGGACGTATTACATCGAAATACAGTCAACCGAACGTCCCTGGTAACAATTTAAGAATAACAGCGTCTCTATTTCGTAGCAGTAAAGACGCTGTTCGTCGTTAAAGTGATACTAGTGACGAGCTGTTGACCACACGTAGCACACACGGCACGGACACGCCTCGCCGGCCGCTGCTGGCGGCGGCACTGTGCGCACTCGACACAGATGGCGTATATACACTGACAGCTTCGAATGCCGTCCGAGACAGAAGTTGTGCGCTCAACCCACTTTCAGCGCCACGAACTGTATCAGTACCGCCGTCTCTAGACACCGATCCCGTGCCCTGTGCATACAATTATGCCACATTCGCGTCACCAATTTGAGCCGCCTCTCGCCATTTCCGACTAACACAACTCGTCTCTCCTCCACAGTTGGGTAGCGCCCTGTCCTACCAGTCTGGTGTAAACCTCCGCTAGTTTATCACAATGTTCTACATGATAGAGCACATCTTCTTGAGGTCGTTTTCGTCTGGGTCTAGGACTTCTGCATCTCTCACTACGGGATCTTTGCCCGCTATGTCGGGGAGGTACCTGGAAAGAGACAATGTGTGTGTTTCTGTCATGTAATTTATAACAAAAAGTGTGTGTGTGTGTGTGTATCAGCTTCGACGCACGACTGAAGTTTACTCCGTGAAAGGTGCGCAAGGTACACACGGCTACATATCAAGCTATACATTTCAGTATAAGCTGATTTCGCATTGTATAGGATTTCTGTACAATGAGACATCCGCTTATACTGGAAATGTTTAGCTTGATGTGTAGTCGTGTGTACGTTGCGCAGAAAAACGTAACGTTTGTATTAATTTCACTCCTCATAAAATGTTCATACCGGGGGCCTTATGTGAAGATCGATTCTTAAGGAGTAAACTCCAGATGATATTTCGCTTTCATGTTTTTCTTTTTGGAGTTTACTCCTTAAGAATCGATTTTCATTATAAAGGTCTGCGTTGGTTGCGCTAGCGTGATGCGGTCAGGGATGCTACAGAATTGTTCGGCTCGGCATGATTCGTCACAGCTGGGCGGCAAGATCGGATATATTTGTGAAAAGCTGCTTGACTTTGCTCGAATTATGCCGAGCCGATCCCAACATGTAAATGCCGAACGGAGTTTGCCGATAGGCACAAGCCGAATAAAAGTCGAATATGTGTAGTAATTGTATCGGGCCCGTTTTGTTTGATCAACAGGTGCTGTCGAATCGAATGTGCCGACGGACGCGGACAAGTGTGTCGCACACCCTCACTACTGGAGTGACTCTGGCCTAATCTTGTTGGTAATTAAGTAAATACCTCTCATAGTCGAGCCCCTGCCTCTCGTAGAACAGCAGGTAGGCGGCGGCGGGGTCGATGGGCGGCGCGGGCTGCGCGCTGAGCTCGCGGCACGAGCTGTCGTTGTAGCACAGCCACGCGCCCGACGGGTTGCGGCAGTAGGCCACGTAGTGCCCGCCCGACATCTGGCCGGAGTGAGACTGGGGACGAACATCGCTAGTTTACTGGCTAGCTTGCAAAAATGTAAAGATGCAAATACATTGCAGTCGATCAACGTCAACAAGAGTTAATCGCCGCTCGATCGATGAACGGCCCGCGGTGCCAGGGAGCTGAGCGCCGCCGCCGCTGACAATAGGCGATGGCGGAGTACTGAGAAAAACGTCAAAGCTACCCGAGACACCGTGACGCCATTCATCAACTAGATGTTGCCCGCAGCTTCGCCCGCGTGTAGGTCGGAAACTAACCCACGGGAACGTACTACCGGGATAAAAAGTAAACTATGTTCTAACCCAGGTCATGGTCTACCCCTGTGCCAAATTTCATCCAAATCCGTTCAGTAGTTTTAGCGTGAAAGCGTAACAAACAAACAAACTCACTTTCGCATTTATAATATTAGTAGCGTCCCGCCCCGGCTTCGCACGGGTAGCAGTAATTATCTATAGCCAGATGACTTGTGGTGGATGATTGAAATATTATCTTGAATTCATGCAAGCCTAGTACTTTTTGTTAGGTGCCTGTTCAGAAAAAATATGACACAAAATTAAAAAAAATCCAAAAAAAATCAGTTGATCCGATCGCTACCAAACTTCACAGGATCACCCGCTGGGCTAATCTGAAGCTTTTTTGAAAATGTCAAAAAAATCGCTCCAGCCGTTTAGGAGTCCATAGGTAACTTACATACGTACATACATACACATACACATACCCACATCCATTTAAATATACATATATAGATAGATACATACGAAATCAAAAAAACCTGATATACTTTTTTTAAATTTTTATTTGAGATAGGTTTGCCCTTGACTCTAGTCTAGGTCAGAGATGACAGAGACAAAGTCGACGATGGAGCGAGCTTACCCAGAAGAAGCCTGTTCACTCTCACTTTGAAGAGATCGGGGTTGTATGCGTTCGGAAACACAGACGCAGACAGAGAGTTCGACTCATTTGCTGTGCGCATCACAAAAGACATTTGGAAACGCTTAGTGCGAATTGGTGGGATAGCAACTAGGTAGGGATGGTAACCTGCAGTGCGTCTAGATGTCCGCTGATAGAAGGGGAACGGCGGAATGAGGTCGTGAAGTTCTTGAGCACACTCCCCGAAGTATAATCTGTAGAAGACTGACAAGCAGGCAACCTTGCGGCGATGAGCCTAGCTGTGAAGCTTGGCTTCCACCAGTCTTACGTCGCCAATGAGCCTCTTAGCTCTGCGTTTCACCGAGTCACAGATTACATACAGATACCCAATCCCACACAAAGAAATGTGACCTCCCTAAAACTGGCAATTCGACTGGCAAAATTTTTTTCTCCATTTTCTCAACAGATGGCAGTACCGGCGACTCACTAATTGCCAGAAACAGTAGTTTTACAACGACATCTAGGAGTCCACCTTAGTAAATTTTATAGTTCCAGGTGAAAATGAAAAAAAATATGTATTTTTTTTTACATTTCTATGTATGTAATACAGGGTGTTTGGAAGGTGGGTGCAAAGCCTTAAAGGGGAGTTAATACAGACCATCTAGAACATTTTGAGCCATATTTGTCCTAACCAAAGTCTGATATTTATTTTTTTAGAGAACTTTTACGATTTTGGTACCAAAATCCCAAAATTTTCCAATTAAGGCCTAATAACGCAAAGATTGAGTGAAAATTTCTATTTTTTTTAATTTACTTTATTGGCCTAATGTGTGTTTAATGGTATGAAATCATTTCGAAGCACCGTATTTACTAAAAAAATAACTTTCAGACTATTTAAAATAAAAAGAAAAAAAAATTAAAGAAAAAAAATGGATTTTAATTGACATTTAAAAAATAAATAAAATAGCTACTGGTGTTCAAATAATTTTAAAAACATGCTGAGTTATTGCTCTTTTTTTAAGGTATCATTTACTTAGATAGCTTTACAATTTTTGAAGTTAGGGTGCCTGAACCAGTTAAAGTCGATTTTAATGAGTAAAAAAAAAAGACAGTTTTTGATTTGATTTTTTAATTTTGATGTTCAAAATGGCTTCCGCCACAGCGTATACATTTACGACAGCGATTTCTAACTTCTGTCGTGGTGATTTTAAGCTGCATTTCTTCTTTCATTGTTCTGAAAGCTGCTTCTATTCTTTGAATTAGTTCTTCTCTTGTTGAAATCTCAGTTGTGTATACGAGCTCCTTTGCCCGTCCCCAGACAAAAAAATCTAACGGCGTCAGGTCGGGCGATCGCGCGGGCCAAGGAATGGGCCCATCTCTACCTATCCAGCTGCCTGGAAAACAGTTATCAAGATGTTCTCTGACAATCAATGTCCAATGAGATGGACATCCATCTTGTTGGAAAATTATTGGCCTGTCCGTATTTAAAATGGGTACTTCCGCATCATCCAGGAGTGTTGGGAGATCGTTTTGTAGAAAATTCAGATAATTTTCACCGTTTAAATTATCTGGTAAAATGTGGGGCCCAATCAACGTCCGTCCAATTACTCCAGCCCATACATTAACGGAGAATTTTGCTTGGAAAGACACCTGAAACAAAAATTAATTCTAATTAAAGTGTTCTTTGAAGATGTATTGAACATCTGGACTTAAATTAATAAACATTAATTTGTATACCTGTTTTTTCCAATGCGGATTGTTGTCCTTGTCAGCCCATTCATGTAAATTATGGAAATTCGTGATTCCTTCTCTAGAAAATTTGGACTCATCAGTCCAGAGGATAGATTTTAGAAACCATCTGTCGTCAATGTCGCTATTGAGCATAAATCGGCAGAACTGCATCCTTCTCCCAGGATCGGTTTCTACCAAGCCTTGCACGCCTCTACCGTGAAACGGATATTTATGTTCCCGATGCATGGTACTCCACACTTTCCATATTGAAAGGTTTAAGTTTCTCGCCACAGTTCTGACGCTGGTTGTAGGATCCGCTTCAAAGGCTGCAAGTATTTGTTCTTCAACGTCGGGGTCATGTCTTCCTGGATTCACTCCGGGTACTGCATGATGGATGCCAGATTCCGAAAGTCTGCGATACGTGTTGTAAAAAACTCGAACATTAGGTAGCCTGAAATGAAATTGTTTATTAGTAACGTCAGTTACAAATCAACATGGCAATTGAAGTAATAATGTTAGTATTAGAAGTTACTTTACCTGCGGTTCGGGTAACGTTCTTGGTACAAACGTCGTGCCAAAGCTCCGTTACCATCAGCTCTGCCATACATAAAAACGATATCCGCTTGTTCCTGAGATGTAAATGCAGCCATGGCAATCGTACATACACTCAATTAAAATGTCAATTAGTTCAATAGTCCGAAATAACACGTGCAGGAGCGTAAAGCTACAACTGAACACGGTAAATCACAAACGCAATACAAGTAATTCCAAAATTAATAATCAACACGCGCAGGAGCATTAAGCTACGACTGAGTACGGTGAATCAAACGTCTACTCGCAACGCGCAAGGGCAGAGCAGTGAAGGAAGAGAGAGAAAAGATGACATCACCGAAGCGACGGGTCGGGTCCATCTCAGGTACTAACGAATTTATAAACTCAAAAAGCATCTTTACATCCTCGGCAATAAGACCTAAAGTTGTCTTTATCATAACAAAAGAATCAAGAGCCCTTTGTTATCGTACGCCGCCCGGTCCGCCGGCCACCACGGCAGCCTTTGTTTCGTTTTGTAAGGCCGACTTTTTTAAGTGCGTCTAAAAAATAACCACTTTAGACTTTAGTTTAAAGTTATTTGAGGAAAAATCAGGTTGATTTTAATTTTATTGAAATTTGAAATTTCTTACCCTTAATTGGTCCAGGCACCCTAACTTCAAAAATTGTAAAGCTATCTAAGTAAATGATACCTTAAAAAAAAGAGCAATAACTCAGCATGTTTTTAAAATTATTTGAACACCAGTAGCTATTTTATTTATTTTTTAAATGTCAATTAAAATCCATTTTTTTTTTCTTTAATTTTTTTTTCTTTTTATTTTAAATAGTCTGAAAGTTATTTTTTTAGTAAATACGGTGCTTCGAAATGATTTCATACCATTAAACACACATTAGGCCAATAAAGTAAATTAAAAAAAATAGAAATTTTCACTCAATCTTTGCGTTATTAGGCCTTAATTGGAAAATTTTGGGATTTTGGTACCAAAATCGTAAAAGTTCTCTAAAAAAATAAATATCAGACTTTGGTTGGGACAAATATGGCTCAAAATGTTCTAGATGGTCTGTATTAACTCCCCTTTAAGGCTTTGCACCCACCTTCCAAACACCCTGTATATTTATAAAAAGACTAGCTTTTGCCCGCGGCTTCGCCTGCGTGAATTTCGGAAAATATCCCACGGGAACGTACTACATGGATTATAAGGAAGCGAAGCGATCGGAAATAACAATGAAATTTTTATCAAATTCTGAAAGATAATATAAGATAAATGGTTACTGTGGGTCATCCTTAGAAGATAGACGTATATGCTATTGCGGATTTTTTTTAAATGTACAATCCTTTAGAATAAAAATGTATCTCTTACGGTTTACGCGGCGCATGCCAGTAAAGCTCCCCAGTCGGCATATTTTTTTCCGACATCTTCTACAATAATCGTCATATTTCAGCCAATTTACACAAAACTTTAATGAATTAAACCTTGAAACCTTGACTTAAACCTTCCTCATGAATCACTCCGTTCATTGGTGAAAACCGTTTGGAAATCCGTTTGGTATTTTTTGAATTTATCGCATTCACACAGACAGACAGACGCGGCGGGGGACCTTGTTTTATACTACGTAAGGAATTATTGATTAATTTATAGACTTATTATTTAATTTATTGATCAAAGGAAAAATTAAATTTTCATATCAACTGTTCCTCCCTTTTTACCCCGAAAGAGGTTGATTTAAAAAACATCTTCAATCATGTTTTTTGTCATTTAATGTTTACATTACTTTTGACTTAATTTAGATACGCAGTGAAATCCTCCTCGAAAAATAAATTACCCCCTTTTGCTGGTCGATTTTCGAAAAAGCCAAAAACTATGTCTATGTTTTATGTCAAAAGTATTAATTTATTCAAGGTAACCGGACAGCGCGTTAAAATTCTTCCATACAAACTTTAGCACCCCCTAAATAAAATCCCTTTGACGGGTAGTTTTGAAAAACCAAATAATGACAAACTTTATAATTCATTTAAGAATGTCTTCGTGCTAAGTTTCAAGTTTGATAAGATTTTTCATACAAAAGAAAACCCCCTTTTTCACCCCATTTAAGGTCGAATTTCCAAAAACTCCTTCATAGAGCTCGCCTACATTATAAAAGGAACCCTTGTGCAAAAAATCTGATATGTCAGTCATTCAGCACTTCGCCCGTTATTTGGTTCGCGTGATTTTATTACTTTCCCCTACATATTTCACAACCCCGTCCACCCGCTGTAAATGGTAGTTTTATAGATTAAGATCATTATTATTTATTTATACACTAGTATAAGTGGACATGTTGCACCGACCCCAAATAAATTGGGATTAGGTCAGAAGAATGATGATGAAGTATTCGAGCCAAGTTTGAAGTTAAAAGATCAACGAAATAAGATTCTTTTAGCCCCCAATTTTCATTATTTGACTTATAGGTTATTTATTAACTCAAGGAATAAGATTTGTCATACTCAAACGAAATCCCCCCTTTAAGGGGGTGCCCTTAGAGGTCGAATTTCCAAAAACCCCTTCTTAGTGCTCCCCTACGTTACAAAAGGAAGCCGTGTGCAAAATTTCACGTTCCTAGTCCCAGTAGTTTCGGCTGTGCGTTGTTATGTCAGTCAGTCAGTCAGTTTCTCCTTTTATATAAATATACTTGAAATGAATTAACTAAACGTAAATTAATAACGATTGTTGCTACCTTTATTGTGAAAAATTGAATAAAACGCCATCTGTTGCAAATAGCTCTAAACAAAATGGGTAACAGATATCTGCATTTAACGACTTTATCATTCTATGGGTTCGAATCACGTTCGAATGGAAGTTAAAGTTTTCAGTTATCTTTTTTTGTCGAAATTGCGTGATTTATGATTGTAAATAGATAAATCAGCCTTGAGCAACGAAGTTTTAATATTTACTAATCTTACATCAGCCAAAATCAGCCGTTTAACGCAGGTTAGTGGTTGTACATTGTGTTAGAGTAACTTATACTGCCATCTATGATTTTTTTCAAGACTAATTATAATTCGTTCCAGATGAGACCCCATGACCGAGTCAATAAAAACATGTAAAAAAATCTGTATTAACTCACCACAACAGCATACAATCTGTACTTCAAATCGAAGGGGTCTTGATCCTTCAATAGATGATGCTGATGATAGTCTACCAGGTTATCGTCCGTCACCGGCGTCGTCACCAAACTCGTCGACTCGAGCCTCTCTCGCCCTCGTACCTAAAAAAAGTAAGAAAGGATTTCTTATTTACGTCTAGAAGTGACGCACGCAACCAGAAGATTAAAAAATAAGTAAATAAAAACAGAAGAATAACGGTAAAAGAAAGAAAAAAAGGATTTTTACAGATCGTCTAATTTTAAATTGTGCACCCCGCCAGCTTCTTACGAACACATTAAAAGTATCAAAAATTAGAAGACTTTAAATATGTTTTAACGCGTAATTCTACATTAAACGATTTAAATTTGAGATTTTTTTAAAGTTTGCAATGAGAAACAATAAGGCTGAAAATAAATCATCATCATCATCATCTGCCTAGCCTTTTCCCAACTATATTGGGGTCGGCTTCCAGTCTAACCGGATGCAGCTGAATACCAGTATTTTACATGGAGCGACTGCCTATCTGACCTCCACAACCCAGTAACTGGGTAATACGATACCCCTTGGTAAGACTGGTTGTCAGACTTTCGAGCTTCTGACGACCCGTAACGACTGTCAAAGATCCACGAATGACAGCCGGGACCAACGGCTTAATGTGCTTTCCGAGGCACGGAGGAGTCTCGGTATGTAAAGATGGTCACCCATCCACGGACCAACCCCGGCAAGCGTAGCTTAACCTGATGGATCGACCCATGCGGCTGTTATTACTTAGCCACGAGCTCCTCAAGGCTGAAAATAAATAATAAAAAAAAAGTTTACCTCAACTGAGCCTTTCCGTTTCCTCTCAACTTTCGGCCTAGTCTGAACTTTTGGCTGAGCATTCTCGTCATCTTCGCTGTCCGACTCCGAGATAGTATCGTCGACGAAAACAGACGATCTTCGTTTAAAGTTGAGAATCTCCGTATGTCGCAGGATGGTCTCTTGTGGTACTGACGCTAAGTAGGCTGTGGGGTCGAAGTCTTGGAACGGGAAGTTCACCACCTTCTGTGATTTTATCCATTTGTTGTTTACGTATTGGAAGCGTTTTAGATGGACTATCTGTGGGAGGAAAGTGAAGATTAAAATATGATGGAGTGTAGTATTTTACAAACACCTCGATTTTGAGGCATTAAAGGCGTTTTATGAAGAGCTACATTTGAAATGACTTGGAATTAGATAGCAATAGACATTTTTTGTGATTATTAAATAATGACGTCGTTCTTTTATGACGGCCATCGTTAAGATCATGAGCGCTTAATTATGGTGAGGCTTGAAGTGTTCGTTAAGTGAGGCTTGGCTGTGGTAGCACGTAGAGGTTTCTCGCTGTCAAACTAAGACTAAAGAGACTGACGACTGTTACTGAGTGTTAAGACTATCGAGTGAACTGACTTTTGGTCCCGCGATACGCAGTGCTGTATATCGAAGATTTTGAAGCCATAAAAGTCGCCTCTGTCTGGACTATGTCACAATAGACATATTAGTATTGACAAACTGTTTCAACAAGGAAATAAAAATGAGTATTTTTTTAAATATTAGTCATCTTTATAGTGTGCTATGCCCAGCAGTTGACTGGCACAACACATACCAGTATAGGCGGCAGCCTCCAAATCTGCAGCTTTTTGGTGGCAGGCTGCGCGCTGCGGCAGTGCGCGCAGTGGTAGCGCTGCTCTAGTCGCTCGCAGCTCGTGAAGGCGCGCAGGCAGCTGGCCAGGTCTATGGCGCGGGCTGCCTCCTGGCGACACGCTGCTACCGACCAGTGTTCTACCCACGCCTGAAAGACATAACAATAAAAATAAATGATCCTGTAAAAAAATATATACAAAGAAAACAACGTAATCTGATCGTTAAAAAGACGACCACACCGCGCAGATATCGCGTTCAGGACTGTGGGTATGTCAGCGACAGCAAGACTGCGGCTACGGAAGAAAAAGCAAAGCATTTTTAAGTGACGGGCTCCTCGGGACACGGTAGCCTCGCCGACGCTCCACCGCCGCTGGTGTCGTGCCCGCAGCCTATGGCTTTGAAAACTAGGTTATTGATCGTAAACCAACCCGTAACCATTGAGAGTGCACTGTTAACTGTCAAAATCTTGTCTATTCCTCTCTACTTTAAAGGTAAGAGTAATCATCTGCAAGCAGTACATCACAGATACCCTTTAAATAGAATCGTAAGTCATTGATATTCACCATAAGTAAGAATGCACCCAGTATTGAGCCTTGCGGTACACCTAACTGAATTGGTAGCCCAGAAGATTTCGCACCATTAAGGGCAAAAATACACATGCCTTAGCTGGTACAAAACTATGCAAGTAGCTGGCATGCCGCGTGCCATAACAACTTCTAATTGGTCAATGTCACAACGGCATGTCAGCTACTTGCATAGTTTTGTACCAGCTACGGGCATGTGTATTTTCGTCCTAACATCTACACATTGGAACCTAGTATGTAAATAGGAATCTATTACGTTGATAGCTTCGGACACCGCAATGACGTAGTTTACGCAAAAGCGTGTCATGATGCACGCAATCACGCTTTGGAGAGATCACAGAAAACTCCAATAGCATTTAGCGAGTTCTCCCATGCGTTAAATATGTGTTTCAGCAGAGCAACACCCGCATCTGTAGTCGAACGACCTTTTATAAAGCCATATTGTTCATCATGAAGGAAGCTGTTTAAATTAAAATGTCTTAACAACTGCTTGAGTATTAACTTTTCAAATATTTTACTGAATGCAGGTAAGATAGAAATAGGCCTGAAATTGCCAATGTCATTTTTATTACCTGATTTAAATGTCCTTACCGCTCTATTACTGAAGTAGGTACTATTGTACTTTTTATCTGTTATAGTATTTCCGCATACCTTCTCCCGTGTGGACTGGTAGCGTAGATGCAGCGCGGTGGGGTCCCAGTCGATGGCCAGCGTGACGCCGGCGCGGCGCGAGCCCGCCAGCAGCGCGCCCAGCTCCAGCGCGCGCACCGCGCCGCACTCCGGCTCACCCTGCACATAATAACTTGCGATATACCTACTGAGAGTTACAGACATACAAAAATAAACAAAGCCCAACAGTCGCCACGCTGCGATTGACTTGATTGATTATCATTATTGAACTAATACTACTATTACTGGATAAACAGATTTACTGGATAAAAAGATTTGTTGACCATTTTCTATTTTATTAAGTACCTGGTACTTGTTGACAGGCCTACACTGTCCTCCCATACTTAATAACACTGTAATTTGAAAACATTGTAAAAGCCAATTATTTTTAAAAGAGTAACCGTGGAGTTTCTTGCCGGTTCTTCTCCATAGGAAACGACCAATTGGAACCGTGCACCTAGCTTCTGACGTTTCATAAGTGCCCATGTGTAGGCTTATGTGAAATAAAATATTTTGAATTTGAAACAGGATTCAAACGGGTTGAATTCAAGACCACTAGCAGCTCGTTTAGATGTGCTGATCGTGTTCAGGTTCATTGGTGAAATCGGCCCTGATAGCACAGGAAAATAGTAACACATTACTATAGAGATGGAATAATTTCGAAAATAATTCCTAAATAAAGATAAGCCCGGTGCGCCCTTTATATGTCTTTTTTCGCAGTCAAAATCGTACTTTGATGGGCATAATATGAGTATAGAATAGAAATACATAGATGTATGTATATGTATCTTGTTGTCGTAAAGGTGTAATTTTTAATATGGGAGAACCTGAAATGGATTTTATTTTTTATTTTATTTTATTTATAGATGTGAATTGCGTCGAAAAATTATGTCACGCCTGAAACTTAACACAATCCTCGCAAAACATAAAAGGCATTCCCAAAAACGGTGACGGAAAACTGAATTTCCTAGAACCAAAAATTCGAAGACATGGTCACATGTCTACGAATTTCGATGTCAATCTACCAACCCGCAGCGGGCCCGCGTGGTAGATTACAGCTCACTCCCTCTCGAGGAGAGGAGGCCTGTGTCCCAGCAGTGGGAATATTATAGGCTGATTATGATTATGACGTTATTACGAGAATGAAAAATTAGAAAAGTTTCCCGGAAAATATTCAAATTCGGGAAAAACTGAACGTCTTTTTTGCATAAATTATTGAAATTTGGAAAGGACAACATCTGTCGGGTCAGCTAG
This sequence comes from Fissipunctia ypsillon, assembly GCA_947568875.1. Lineage (NCBI taxonomy): Eukaryota > Metazoa > Arthropoda > Insecta > Lepidoptera > Noctuidae > Fissipunctia > Fissipunctia ypsillon. The sequence goes on from OX387662.1 coordinate 1,550,215, forward strand.
TTTTAAATATGATAAAAGTCGACTACTAATTTTGTGATCACAAGTCAAAATGAAATGCCGGTTTTACAAATTCCAATCCCGGTATTAAGTAAAAAAATTCCGATATCCCGGTTTTTCGGTAATACCGAATACCGGATCCATGCTCTAATTCGCAGTGAGGCGAAATATTCTCAATAGACAAGAATATTTTACCAGGAAATTGTCACTACCTACTAAACGTTTAAGATTATTTTTTTGTAATTTTCGTAGACACCATATAAAATTCGCAGAAAAGCCTGAAATAAAGCGGGCGACGTTTAAAATGCTATACTTACAGAGATATCAGAGGAGAGTCGCGTGGAGGCGTGTCGGTTGAGCTTGTTCTTGGCGATAGGAGAGTTGGTGTTGGGCATGTCGCCGTCTAGTGACGTCGGCGCCATGCTCGAGCGCTTGCTGCGCCGGCGACGCTTACCTAATCACGTTACACATAGTATAGTAGGTTTTTAAAAAGAATATGTATTATATGAGAAAAGATAACAACTATTTTCCCCGGAAGTGCCTAACCAGGTGTACCCATTAAAAAGATTCTAGGTGGTTATATGCTTCAACAAAATGGTCTTGATTTCAGGTTGGTAAAATAAACTTTGTTCCTTATTTATCCGACTGCGGCGAAGCCAAAAAAGGAGGGTTATTTCTTAAAACTTGATGCACAAGAAGAAAAATACTGTACAAAGGCAGACTTAATGCTTAAGGCATTTTCTACCAGTCAACCTTAGTCAGGCATCTTCTTAACAATAAATAACAATAAAGACCTATTGCCTCCGACTGCATGAGATTGTTTGAAATTTTTAAAATTCACTTTTTACGAAGTCGGTTTTTTTTACATCAAATGTGGATAATAACTATGACTGCTTAAAGCCAGTTACAGTTAAAACAGAAAAGATATGCGCTTCGGTAACCCTCGTGTTTCCTAATTAGCACCAACGTCGCGCCACAGGGTAACAACCCACAGAAGCAAAGCTTCGAAGTTCTGTCCTGCCGCGCTTTGTAGTAGTGCACCTATCATTGTAGTAGTGCACCTATCATTGTAGTAGTGCACCTATCATTGTAGTAGTGCACCTATCATTGTAGTAGTGCACCTATCATTGTAGTAGTGCACCTATCATTGCGCGTTTGTATGAAGATTCCCTCCGCCGGGTTACCTATTCCGGTCGCAGCTCGCATATTATGTCAGTTATGGAATTGCATAGAGTGGTTCATCAATAGCTTTATGGTAATACAAACTAGGCAAGTACTTCCATGGTTGTAACATCTCTCTATTAGATCTCTTTAACGATGATTTGCAAAGCACATAGTTTTCTTAGGATATGTGTCGATAGTCTGTATAAATCAGTACTGACTGGTATCGAACAGCAGCGGCGTGTCGTCGGACGGCAGCGCGCAGCCGCGGCACAGCGCGGGCCAGGCGCAGCGCGCGCACCAGGCGCCGCCCGCGCGCACCACGCGCACTCGGAACGGGAACTCGTAGCCGAGGCTGTCGTCGCTGGAACAACACACATTTATCATAGAGCTTCAAACATAACACACGTTCATAATCAAGTCTAGCGTATATTAAAACCAACGGGCCGCTGCGCATTGACCACCAGCCAAGTCAGACTCACAATCCCCTACATTTTGAAGAGGATTCAGTATCCACTGAAAATCAGCGCTGTGCTGTGGGTCCCTCATAGCACAGCATCATGCTGAGTGGAAACCTTCTTGTCACAGTCATGACGTGCAGCTTCCGACTATTTCTGTTTTGAGCTCGTGATTATAATGTGGATCTATTTTGTTTTATTTTTCTGATTATTCTTATCGTTTTGTATGCACGTGTTTCTGTGACAAATAAACCTATTTTTCTTTCTTTCTTTCTTTTCTTCTATCCATTGCTTCATAAGTTTAGAAAATTTGAGCAGACGAATTGTTGAAATATCAAGCTTATTTATACAAAGATTTGTGTAATCTGTATTCACGAAATTAATCAATTGATCGCAAATTGTTAGGCTAGTACTTTTCACCACCGTCAGTTAACTAATAATTTCTTCTTTTTTTATACTTTTCATAGGTAAGGCCCCTGTACTAGGTATTCAAGGTGAATCCGGACACCGTGAAGTAAGCCTAGGTATTCAAGGTAAACAGATTTCCCGAAAGGTAGAATACTCAGCGCCATTTCTTCTCTCATAACAATGGTACTCACCAGTCAGTAGCATGGTTGTGCTGGTCATGCTGCGGCGGGCGTGCGCTCAGGAGCCTCGCCACCTGCTGCCACACGCGCGCATACAGCTGACGTCCCGAGAGTGCGTCGCGCACGCCCACTAGTACGGGCACGCCGAACACGGACGATCTGCTGCGTTGCCACGGGAGAAAGTACGCGTCTGAGCGACACTGCTTTCTAAGAACAAATATATTAAGTGCGTTTTAAAGTACGGTACATGCCAAGTAAAGTTCTGGGGAATTACTAAACTCCTACAGCTGGCCAAAATTAAACAAAACGTGAACTGTCATGCGATTTTGTACTGTGTGCGGTGCAACAATTAACTGTCACATTCACCTGCCATGCGAATGATTGTGGTATTGACACGCTCAGTGCACGAGCCAATAATAATAATGCTCATAGTTACAGTAAAAGTACGTTTAGTCGTTTATGCGTACCTAATTATTATTAATATTGACATACAATCAGTCGTAACTAAAACTCCGTCATGCGCTAATGTGCGGGACGAACAATAACAACATAACATTCAGTGTGGCTCAGATAATTACACAAAGTTATCTTTAAATGTTTCCAAATTTAATCAACTATTGAACTTAACAGTGGTTTGGTATAAACTAACTACCTACAACAGCTACCGGGTTATCCGTCAATGACGAGAAAACCCCAACATCTTTTAGTCCTTCGAGCCGGATACATATAGGCGGAGACCCAGGGTTTTATAAGCAACAGTAAAGCTTAAATTATATACAAAAACCAGAAACTCACCTATGAACCGCCACTAAATACTGTATCTTGCCTACAGGCACATCTTTACTCTCATTCATCTTGCACATATTAGAGGGCGATGACCCGAACTTGACCTTGGGCAGGCGCGGGCTCGACGGCTTGAGGTTCAACGACCTCACGCTGAGTGTCGGCGAGCTGGTCCCGTTTTCTTTCCCGATATCTTTCGGGAGCGTGTTGCTGCGACACTCGCCGTCGCTGAACACCGCGTGGTTGTAGAAGGTGGTTGGTGGACTCTGGGACATAAGAATTTCCGATCTCGAGCGCTGAAACCGTTGTTCGATTACTATGTAGATTTTTGGGTGTGTTCCTAGCCCTGGGACCGTCTGAACCAACCTTGCTTGTGGACTAAAAAATGGTTTACCAATTTTTTATAGGTCCTTTCTTAGCTATTAAATATTACTTACTTTATTTATTTACATGTAGCTTATGCCAAAAAGAAAATATTGCTACAATAAATATTAAAAAAAAAAAAAACTGGGTGTACTAATAGGTACCTCTGCCTAACCCTTCGGGGAAACAAGGCGTGATGTTATGTTATGTTTATAAATATTATTACTTGAATAGAAATGTGTAAAACGTTCATAATGTGTAAACGTCAAACGACGTCTATCTTTGAAACTATTGATCTATTATGTTGATGAAAAATCATTGAAGGATATTGTTTTTTGCTTAACTTTTCTAAAGATTGTGATGTGATTCAATAAATCAATAAAGAGATATAACTGTCGTTTCTGTTCTCCTGAACAGTATAATCTGCGGCGGTTGATCTATTTACTTTTTCATCGTATATTCATTACAAAAGACACTTTGTCAAAATTGGTAATTCATTTTTAGCCTACCTTATTTATTCTGGACTTCAAGATCTGACCTGAAATTTTAAAATCTGCACTTTGGACTACAAGCAAAGGGTAATTTTTGATAGGACTGCCAGCACAACTAAAATAGTTATTTATAAAAAATTTGGAAATTAAAATAGAAGCGAATTTGTACAAAAGTGACCTCTACCAAACATTTTATATACATACACAATGTACAAACACAGAGCGTTTAGCTAGTGTGGTACCTAACTAACAAACGGAGTCTGAAAGATCATTCTGTTTTCAAATCTCATGACATGATTGGCTCAACCAATCATAGCCGTTAAATATGAGAATTGATTTGACTTTCAGAAACCGGGGGTGTTTTTTTTAGAAAACGGTACAAGTAGCAAATATTGTTAACACGATGGATGATGATCATATCTGTCTTATAGTGTTGATTAGACAGAGGTTACTGCGGATTATAGTATGGTAAATAGTAAGATTAACATTAGTCAAAAACATCCTTCAACCTTCTAATAGCTTTACTTTTTGCAAAATCTTTCTAAAGTTAATTAATATTGTATTTTTGTAATAGCATGAAAAAACCCAGAAAAGCCTACAAATTCACAAGACTATACGTATTGAATAAAAATATCACAAAAACTATGGTAAAACATCACTTTCTACGTAAAAGAAAACAAAAATAGACGAAAACCGAACTAAAAATGGCGTTACAGTATCTAGTGGCATCTGTTACCTGATCACGTCAACACTGCGTCACGACTTGCTTTTCTCAACACAAACAAACGAACAACGGCCCGATTCTATTGGGCAACAACTAAAGTGACACTATTGCCGTCTCTTACATGTAGATGAAGGAAAAATGAGACGGAAGTATACAATTAGTTTAATTGCAACGTAAAAACGCGCTGAAATTTCGAATATAACCACAGATAAAAAATATTTTTCATAGAAGTGACACTCCCGTTTTGAACGCGTTCAAAACAACGCTTTTAGACTACCGCCCCGCATAGGTACTGCCCTGCTTTCCTTCCATTCAAAACCTTATTAATTTCTTTCTCTATGACGTAGTTTAGTTTGACAGGTCTAAACGCCACCGTCCCATTCTTTCTTCGCCTGTTAGTAAGATATAGCAATACTGTAACATTCGCTTAGTTGGTACACAACAGAATTTGCACCAAAACATGTACACAGTTAAGTTAGTCAGCACCTTACATTATGACGTCATAGTACGCGAGACGTGATATTACACAGTATGTCCGTATTTACATGTGTCGTGTTATGTAAGCTAGTTGAATATTTCACTTACACTTACATGCCATCACCAAACGGGGAAATAAAAACGTTTTCACTGCATAACTCTGAATGTAACCGAGAAAACCCCACCGTGTCCGAAACGGCGACGATGGTCGCCGCCATTGTCGCCCTACCGTCAAGCCCCGCTGTTACCGAATCGGTGCCAGTGCCTCACGCGGTTTAGATTTCTATTTTAACTTCTAAATAAAAGCTAATATCGTTTGTGTTTCAGTTTAGTAGTAGCAAAAAAAAAAGCTGAACCCTGACCTGTATAACTCTGAATGACTAGGAGGTTTGTTGTTACTCCCATGACATTGGAAATAAATTAAGGAAATGGTACCTAAACTATAAGTAGCAAAATAATGTACTGAAGTTTATAATATTATTATTCTAGATCTGAACTCCCATTAATCAATTTTATTGCCCTTCAGAAATTACTCTGCGATTTTTATTTAAAAATTATTGATATCAATATTTTTTATCTGCGCCATATTTATTACGGGTTGTTCGCAAATGCAGATGAAAACGTTTTTATATAAAGACGGACAATTTTAATTAATCGCTACGGCAGTGTAACTTTTGTTTCTGTTCATTTGTGGCTTTCTGATGCTTACTTCAATTCTACAAACCTTTTCTATGCATGATCTCCTCTTTAAACGTCGCAAACGACAATCTAGGTGCCGTATTATGAAATAGTAATGCCATCATTTTTCCAATGCGAGAGAGAGACGGAGCTAGACATGACCGATAGCACCATTCCATTTTCACAACGGAATCAGGATGGCATTAATACTTCATAACACAGCTACATAACTTATTGTTACTTTTAGTAAATTGTAATTATATCTTGTGCCTTATATTACTACAAAAATCTGGAATAATATTACAATATCTCAGTTAAATGCAAAATATTGTATTTATATGTTTGTTTAGTAATTAAGGACATTTTTCTGAGTCTAAAGAAAAAAAGTACTCTCTTTAGGCAGACACGAAAATTAAATAATTTTAAAATAACACTTTTTTTCTCATTGAAACATTTACTATTTTAGACGCTGCATCAGAAAGCCTTACGCGCCTTTGTCAGTGTCTGTGAGTAGGTGTGCATGTGTGTGCGATGCGCGTAGCTAACCTTGAAGCAGAAGAGTGCTGGCATGCAGAGTGAGGAAGTATTGCCGCCGCCCACACTCACCTCCGCCCACTGCTGCGGCTCCGTGCACCAGCCTGCGGACATCGAGTTGATGAACAACTGGCATCATATTCTGATCTTATCCTACTATTGCCATGTTACTGAAAGACCGAATATCGCGGCGATTTTTTTCGCGCACTGGATTTTCAACGCTCTGCTTACCGCTGAGAGTCGAAAATTCAACAGTGTTTTTTCGACGGGTCGGAATGCACTCTGTTGGATTCTCATTGCTCGGCTCAACACCGACAGTTGAAAATCCAGTGCAACTACTGCTAAGCTACTACTAAGTCCGGTCGGCGACTCGAGATATTTAATTGTTATAAAATTAACCATAATTGTCAAATGAAAACCGTTTACAAGATGATTTGAAATTAAAATTTCACGTTTAAGTATTTAAATAATCAGTACGTGGCACTGCAAATCGGCACCCACAGGTACGTTCTCTGATCCATTTGTTTCCATTGTCATGAGATACTTTTGGAACAGAGCACACGTTTATCTCGCGTCAAGGACTACTGCTACTGCCACGTATCCTCACCGTTCGTGTCGTGAGGGTACTCCTCGCAGTCGCTGCTGTCGGTGTCGCACTCGTCGTGCGGTATCTCGTACGCGTACAGTTCTGTCGCGGTGACGGCCGATATCTTCGCGTTGTCGTCGAACACACGCCCGATGGTCGCGCCAGAGAGCTCAACGATCAACATTCTGGAAGATATCGAAATATTCATCTCATCACCGGTATAGCGATCACTGTTGAACATGGGTAGGTACTTCTTATATTCAACGGTCACTTAGTTTTTCGAGAACCAAACCTAACAATACGGTTCCTAAATATGTATTATTGATCAAAATACATAATTATATGGTTTTACGTCGCTGTTACGCAAATTTTCCCCCAACTAGTTTTTTTTTATGCCATGGTAAGCGCAAATAAATGTTTTTTTTTTTTTAATAATTCTACAAAAAGTACCTATGTTGAAAATATTTTTTTAGGACCATAAAACACTAGTGTCGATCTCTTTAACCACTCTTACAAACAATGGAACCCGTATATATGTACCCCCTTCACGTTCTGATATCAGTAAGGTCACCATCACAGTGACGTCAAATTTCTATGGATACTTACGATTCAGGCGCTAATCCACATAGTTCCGACAGCTTCTTCTTGAGATCTAGATACGTTCCTTCCGAGTTCACTCTCACTCCGTACTTGACAGGCACGGAGCCGTCGAGCAGCATCACTGTAAACATAATTATGAACACGTTACATAACATTACATCACGCCTGTTTTCCTCGAAGGGTTAGGCAGAGGTATATCTGTAGCAATATGATTATTTGAGCATAAGCTATGCATCCCTCATAACCAAACAAGATGGCTTACAGATAGCGTGATAACTGTCATCGTCTGGCATCTAGCAACTGTTGGAGTTCTGCTCGTTAGTTGGAATGGGAGCATTCTGTAACTTGTGGCATTATTCCAGTAATGGAACGTGCTTGGCATAGCCGAAATATGATATTATGGTAACGAGGGAACGCGCCCTTTCCGAAGAACACTTGACAGAGACGGTCGCATTTTGTAAGACAGTATAAAATAAATGTGTTACTCCAACATCTATGTTTAATTACTGAACAATACATGGCGCAGCTCCACATTCTAGCTTCTCAGTCACAGTTCGCTGGTCGGCACCAACCGGCGGCGTACAGATGTTTAGACTAATACGAAAGGTGGAGAGGTGACGGTGGCTTAGTTTAAAATTCATTAATCATTATCATTAATAGCAGTTTTTTGAGGCTTTTATCTAGCTGTGAACGACTGATGCCCATAAATGAAGGGTAAGGGGAAGAAGGATCAAAGTCAGTGACAATCAGAGTCAGAAAGGTAACAACGCCATCTAGTAGAGAGACTGGTGTTCTATGATATAGTGAAAGCAGAAACACAACAGAAAGATCACTGTCCTTAGAAAGTCGATATGAAAAAATCTGGATTCTTTAAAAAAAAAAGATTATTGTCAATGACATTTTTAGAAAAAAGATTATAATGTAAGACTTTATATTTCTCTTGCTAAGGTGATTTCATTCAAATAAAAACATGTTATAAATAAAGAAGTTTTTTTGGTTTTACTTCAAACTATCTCCCATTGACTGTGACCCTTCTTAACATTACAAACGAACTACACGACATACCCCTGAGCTCGCAGCACACGTAGGACTCCATGGGCAGCGGCAGGCTGAGCATGTTGAAGGCGTCGAAGCGCACCGACTCGCGCGCGCACGTGTCGCACACCACTTTAGACTTCAGCTGCCCGTAGAACAGTTCCGTCATTATGGACGCGTTGCGGGAGGTGTGCTGTTCCCACGCCTCGGCGGCTACTACCTGAGGATTGTAAGGATTTACGTTAACTTCGGATGAATGTAGTTCGGTACAGACCGCCAATACAGAGCTTTCGACATTGTAAAGTCAACCCTGGTGCCGACATCTTCGTGACGACGTTATCTGGCTCTCCGTGCTCTGTGACAGGCATTGCCGTAACGTCACTGCGACAATGCATTGTAATATTTATGATTGTATAGCGCCGTCAGCCGCTGCTGCAGTGTCGCAACTGCGGCAGTTGCGAAACCATTGCGAGACATTATAAACTGTACCTTCCTTTTCTATTTATTGTGTTTGAAGTCTGGGTTTGTACCCGGTTGATGGCATGAGGCTCGTCCCTTGGCGTGATGTAATCGTGTCTACGCAGTGTAGTCACTCACTTGGTCGGGTCGTCCATCCGAGTCATCGTTATGCGTGATGGCGGGCGCAGTGTGCGGCCGGGCCCTGTTGAGATCCTCGTGCAGCGCGTCCAGCAGCCACGCCAGCAACTCCTGCGCGTCATGCTGCCCTCCGCCCGCCAGCGCGCGCGCCCAGCGCGACACGCACCAGCGCACGCGCAGCGGCGCTACTGAGCGCGCTGAGCACGACCACACCTAACAGACAACAATCATTATTGTAGGATGCTTTTCCACCGACTCGACCGCCCCCGACCAGGTTGTTTGACAGTTTAAAATATCTTGATAATATCGCTTCGTATCTCGGAAATTCCATGGCCGGTTGATTACCCAAAACCAACCAGCGCCGGTCGAGTTAACGGAGAAGCAGCTTTAGATACTCTCCCACCGCTGCACCGTCTCACACGTTTTGCTCACTCAACCCCGCTCAAACTGTCGTTGACTAACTAACCCATCTGTTTGCTACAACATGAATTTTTCTTATATCTCGTGCGGTTTCCGCTTCATGAGCATGTATTTGTGTCGCGTCATATGTAACACACGTAATACCCATTAACACACATATAAATTAGATACAAATATTTTAATAAAAGTAAACGTCACTGCAAGTTCGCGACCAATATTTACATAGGCAAGTCAGTTGAAAACATCGATTACCTTCACCAACATACAAATTAGTGAGTCTGATACAAAACTCTTACAAAAAAAAAAAAAACTAAAGTAAATACCTCTTTACATAGTTCTCCGTATCTTAACGCTAACACTCCTTTGGTACCGAGCGGGTTGGTTGTGTTCACTTCGTACAGATGCATGCCCGAGTTGAAATACCTCGTCAGAGGACCGGTGTTCCATACCTAGAACATACAATAAAATACGTTGTCACTCGATTAAAGTTTATTGACCTGTATTCCATACAATAATACATGTTATGGCGTCTAATGAAGGTTTATTTTGTTTTAGGTAAAACACAATAAGAAATAAGTACTTTTTCCATAAAAACCTTTGATTGCTTAGTATCATGTATTTAATGTGGCATTCCACCTAATGTAACAGTTATTTTGACAACCACAGCGCCATCTACTCGGGACAAGCCGAACCGATTTTGTTTGTGACGTCAGTTGAGCTACTACACAAAATGTAAGGAACTCACAGACTGTAAGGCCGCATTCATAAAGCAGGTGTTCCCCAGGTTGTGTAAGCCGGTGGCACCGGGCAGGTTGGGCGCTATCAACGTCTCGCGGCGCTCCGTGGCTCGACATGATCCACTGCTCATACTGTGACAAAAGAAACATCGTCAGATACAATATTAACAGTTCAATGAAACAAACAAATAAACTCCCTAATCTAGTGAATCTGATGTCTAGTATGTTGTTAGCTCTTGTGATTGGTTGACAAACTATCAACATCGATAACATAGTATCATACAAGCTGTAACGGACGCCGAGCATTAGCCATACGTAGATATAAGTTAAGACCCATTTGTATTAGGATAGACATAAAATAGGCATAGTTTTAACTTATTTATATTAGGTAGGCACATATTTTAATTGTATAGCGGTAGTACATAAGTTTAGGATAAGAAATTGTTAAGATAAAAGTAGAAATAATTCATTTTTGCGAAAAGGTCCCCGTTACGGTAAAGTTTCGTCATAGTTAAGGTTCGGGACGCCTTTTCGTGCTGCGCTCTGATTGGTCGAAACTTTTGAGCTATTTCTGAGAATTTGTCCGAGGCATTGTTCAACTTCTCAGAATATTGAATAATTATTTCCGAGAATCAAATAATGTAGGAGATTTTAAAGTATAAAAGTAGGAACATTTGGCTGGTAGGACACCCCCCGACCCTTGCTCGAAGAAGCGCCAGCCCGCGCCGAAGCTGAGCCTGTAGCTTTAAATTCCCCAGATAAATAATAATTATCCAAGTTTGATCCAGCCCGTCCCAACTTGCTGTCCCCCCAGTGACGCCCTAAGCCGAGGTTCGTACCCCACAGGGGGTGCCCTTAGCGCGCAGTCACTTAGTATTGTAAGTAACACGCCCCTGGCTGGAGGCCTTGAGTTAGCTTAAGGCAGCCACAGGATTGACCGGTTAAGTAGTCACGGCCACTCTTGGCCAACTACGAGATGCCATAGTTAGGAAAAAAAAAAAAACTGGTAGGACACAGTCGGCCTCCAGCTCTACTAGAAGAACCACAAGGAAGAATAAAGGGAAGAAAATCAAGAAGTCTTTCATTCCTCCACCCCTCAAGCCAAGAAGAATACCAAATACAGTCCACAATACAAGCTATAAGCCACTGGGAATCTGCGCTGTGCGGCTAGCAGGAGTAACCAATCTTTGATAGGCTAAGATTTAGGAGCAGATTTTTCATATTCTACCGGTTATTTTAAAGTCCCGTTAAGCATGTTGACGGTCTCACTTTGAAAAATGCTTAAAATGAAATTTTATGTCTTACAGAGTTTAGTGAAATTGGGCCTTAGCCCATCAAAGTCCACTACTGGACATAGACCCACATAAGCCCACATTGCATCAATCCTTCGCATTCCACATTCAGCTATGTGTTCTATCGTCAAACAAAACCAAATTCGTAGTTTAGTCGTAATACACTTTTGCGCACTTGCGCAAAAACACGTGTTAAAACCAAATACACATCATAAACATTGATATCATTCACGATTTTATAAAGTAATACGAAGTAACGCGAAAAGGGCACTTTACCACATCAAACAGATTTCCATTTCTTTAAAAAGAAACTGTCGCGAACCTCCATGATCACTGTTTTAAACTCCACAAACGTGAAATAATCCATATTTAGAATCTTTAGGGGAACTGTGTAGGAAAATGTATATTTTTCCTTTTGATAAGTCATTGTTACTTTGGGACGATTATCCCGCGCTGATTACTGTTACATACGAAAAAAATATGTTAACGTCATGTAGGTGCATTATTAACAGATATCTGTTAATAATGCACCTATCGGAATAGGTAGCGTATATTAACCTACACTTCGAGAGAGTAAAACACGACCATTTCATGAAATGACCGAACACTTCATGAAATGATCAATTCTAAGATCTGGCCACGACGTATAGATAAATATAATATAACTTTTAATTTGGTTGTTGGAATATCCTCGCCAGAGAAATTGAATACTTGCTTGATTTGGAAAGCTTGGTTCATCGTACTCGTAATATGCTTGTAGACGAATAGTATGAATACCCATTTTCCGCGATTGCTCGCGGTGGGGACGCGTCTTCCGAATCTCAATATGTGATATAATTACTAGAGAGAATGTGGGAATATCATGTTACTGATTGTTCCAAAAGTATCTCATGAAAGTGTAAACAAACCCAGTTTAGGTTCAATTCTAACGCAATCATTCATTGGAGGGAGTTAGTAACATTGTAGGGAGTCAGTAACATTGTAGGGAGTCAGTGACATTGTAGGGAGTCAGTGACATTGTAGGGAGTCAGTGACATTGTAGGGAGTCAGTGACATTGTAGGGAGTCAGTGACATTGTAGGGAGTCAGTGACATTGTAGGGAGTCAGTGACATTGTAGGGAGTCAGTGACATTGTAGGGAGTCAATAACATTGTAGGGAGTCAGTGACATTGTAGGGAGTCAGTGACATTGTAGGGAGTCAGTGACATTGTAGGGAGTCAGTAATATTGTAGGGAGTCAATAACATTGTAGGGAGTCAGTGACATTGTAGGGAGTCAGTGACATTGTAGGGAGTCAGTGACATTGTAGGGAGTCAGTGACATTGGAGGGAGTCAGTGACATTGTAGGGAGTCAGTGACATTGTAGGGAGTCAGTGACATTGTAGGGAGTCAGTGACATTGTAGGGAGTCAGTGACATTGTAGGGAGTCAGTGACATTGTAGGGAGTCAGTGACATTGTAGGGAGTCAGTGACATTGTAGGGAGTCAGTGACATTGTAGGGAGTCAGTGACATTGTAGGGAGTCAGTGACATTGTAGGGAGTCAATAACATTGTAGGGAGTCAGTGACATTGTAGGGAGTCAGTGACATTGTAGGGAGTCAGTGACATTGTAGGGAGTCAGTGACATTGTAGGGAGTCAGTGACATTGTAGGGAGTCAGTGACATTGTAGGGAGTCAGTGACATTGTAGGGAGTCAGTGACATTGTAGGGAGTCAGTGACATTGTAGGGAGTCAATAACATTGTAGGGAGTCAGTGACATTGTAGGGAGTCAGTGACATTGTAGGGAGTCAGTGACATTGTAGGGAGTCAGTAATATTGTAGGGAGTCAATAACATTGTAGGGAGTCAGTGACATTGTAGGGAGTCAGTGACATTGTAGGGAGTCAGTGACATTGTAGGGAGTCAGTAATATTGTAGGGAGTCAATAACATTGTAGGGAGTCAGTGACATTGTAGGGAGTCAGTGACATTGTAGGGAGTCAGTGACATTGTAGGGAGTCAGTGACATTGTAGGGAGTCAATAACATTGTAGGGAGTCAGTGACATTGTAGGGAGTCAGTGACATTGTAGGGAGTCAGTGACATTGTAGGGAGTCAGTAATATTGTAGGGAGTCAATAACATTGTAGGGAGTCAGTGACATTGTAGGGAGTCAGTGACATTGTAGGGAGTCAGTGACATTGTAGGGAGTCAGTAATATTGTAGGGAGTCAATAACATTGTAGGGAGTCAGTGACATTGTAGGGAGTCAGTGACATTGTAGGGAGTCAGTGACATTGTAGGGAGTCAGTAATATTGTAGGGAGTCAATAACATTGTAGGGAGTCAGTGACATTGTAGGGAGTCAGTGACATTGTAGGGAGTCAGTGACATTGTAGGGAGTCAGTGACATTGTAGGGAGTCAGTGACATTGTAGGGAGTCAGTGACATTGTAGGGAGTCAATAACATTGTAGGGAGTCAGTGACATTGTAGGGAGTCAGTGACATTGTAGGGAGTCAATAACATTGTAGGGAGTCAGTGACATTGTAGGGAGTCAATGACATTGTAGGGAGTCAGTGACATTGTAGGGAGTCAGTGACATTGTAGGGAGTCAGTGACATTGTAGGGAGTCAGTGACATTGTAGGGAGTCAATGACATTGTAGGGAGTCAGTGACATTGTAGGGAGTCAGTGACATTGTAGGGAGTCAGTGACATTGTAGGGAGTCAGTGACATTGTAGGGAGTCAGTAATATTGTAGGGAGTCAATAACATTGTAGGGAGTCAGTGACATTGTAGGGAGTCAGTGACATTGTAGGGAGTCAGTGACATTGTAGGGAGTCAGTGACATTGTAGGGAGTCAGTGACATTGTAGGGAGTCAGTGACATTGTAGGGAGTCAGTGACATTGTAGGGAGTCAGTGACATTGTAGGGAGTCAGTGACATTGTAGGGAGTCAGTGACATTGTAGGGAGTCAGTGACATTGTAGGGAGTCAGTGACATTGTAGGGAGTCAGTGACATTGTAGGGAGTCAGTGACATTGTAGGGAGTCAATAACATTGTAGGGAGTCAGTGACATTGTAGGGAGTCAGTGACATTGTAGGGAGTCAGTGACATTGTAGGGAGTCAGTGACATTGTAGGGAGTCAGTGACATTGTAGGGAGTCAGTGACATTGTAGGGAGTCAGTGACATTGTAGGGAGTCAGTGACATTGTAGGGAGTCAGTGACATTGTAGGGAGTCAGTGACATTGTAGGGAGTCAGTGACATTGTAGGGAGTCAGTAATATTGTAGGGAGTCAATAACATTGTAGGGAGTCAGTGACATTGTAGGGAGTCAGTGACATTGTAGGGAGTCAGTGACATTGTAGGGAGTCAGTGACATTGTAGGGAGTCAGTAATATTGTAGGGAGTCAATAACATTGTAGGGAGTCAGTGACATTGTAGGGAGTCAGTGACATTGTAGGGAGTCAGTGACATTGTAGGGAGTCAGTGACATTGTAGGGAGTCAGTGACATTGTAGGGAGTCAGTGACATTGTAGGGAGTCAATAACATTGTAGGGAGTCAGTGACATTGTAGGGAGTCAGTGACATTGTAGGGAGTCAGTGACATTGTAGGGAGTCAGTGACATTGTAGGGACTCAGTGACATTGTAGGGAGTCAATAACATTGTAGGGAGTCAGTGACATTGTAGGGAGTCAGTGACATTGTAGGGAGTCAGTGACATTGTAGGGAGTCAGTAATATTGTAGGGAGTCAATAACATTGTAGGGAGTCAGTGACATTGTAGGGAGTCAGTGACATTGTAGGGAGTCAGTGACATTGTAGGGAGTCAGTGACATTGTAGGGAGTCAGTGACATTGTAGGGAGTCAGTGACATTGTAGGGAGTCAGTGACATTGTAGGGAGTCAGTGACATTGTAGGGAGTCAGTGACATTGTAGGGAGTCAGTGACATTGTAGGGACTCAGTGACATTGTAGGGAGTCAATAACATTGTAGGGAGTCAGTGACATTGTAGGGAGTCAGTGACATTGTAGGGAGTCAGTGACATTGTAGGGAGTCAGTAATATTGTAGGGAGTCAATAACATTGTAGGGAGTCAGTGACATTGTAGGGAGTCAGTGACATTGTAGGGAGTCAATAACATTGTAGGGAGTCAGTGACATTGTAGGGAGTCAGTGACATTGTAGGGAGTCAGTGACATTGTAGGGAGTCAGTGACATTGTAGGGAGTCAGTAATATTGTAGGGAGTCAGTGACATTGTAGGGAGTCAGTGACATTGTAGGGAGTCAGTGACATTGTAGGGAGTCAGTGACATTGTAGGGAGTCAGTGACATTGTAGGGAGTCAGTGACATTGTAGGGAGTCAGTGACATTGTAGGGAGTCAGTGACATTGTAGGGAGTCAGTGACATTGTAGGGAGTCAGTGACATTGTAGGGAGTCAGTGACATTGTAGGGAGTCAGTGACATTGTAGGGAGTCAGTGACATTGTAGGGAGTCAGTGACATTGTAGGGAGTCAGTGATATTGTAGGGAGTCAGTGACATTGTAGGGACTCAGTGACATTGTAGGGAGTCAATAACATTGTAGGGAGTCAGTGACATTGTAGGGAGTCAGTGACATTGTAGGGAGTCAGTGACATTGTAGGGAGTCAGTAATATTGTAGGGAGTCAATAACATTGTAGGGAGTCAGTGACATTGTAGGGAGTCAGTGACATTGTAGGGAGTCAGTGACATTGTAGGGAGTCAGTGACATTGTAGGGAGTCAGTGACATTGTAGGCAGTCAGTGACATTGTAGGGAGTCAGTGACATTGTAGGGAGTCAGTGACATTGTAGGGAGTCAGTGACATTGTAGGGAGTCAGTGACATTGTAGGGACTCAGTGACATTGTAGGGAGTCAATAACATTGTAGGGAGTCAGTGACATTGTAGGGAGTCAGTGACATTGTAGGGAGTCAGTGACATTGTAGGGAGTCAGTAATATTGTAGGGAGTCAATAACATTGTAGGGAGTCAGTGACATTGTAGGGAGTCAGTGACATTGTAGGGAGTCAGTGACATTGTAGGGAGTCAGTGACATTGTAGGGAGTCAGTGACATTGTAGGGAGTCAGTGACATTGTAGGGAGTCAGTGACATTGTAGGGAGTCAGTGACATTGTAGGGAGTCAGTGACATTGTAGGGAGTCAGTGACATTGTAGGGAGTCAGTGACATTGTAGGGAGTCAGTGACATTGTAGGGAGTCAGTGACATTGTAGGGAGTCAATAACATTGTAGGGAGTCAGTGACATTGTAGGGAGTCAGTGACATTGTAGGGAGTCAATAACATTGTAGGGAGTCAATAACATTGTAGGGAGTCAGTGACATTGTAGGGAGTCAGTGACATTGTAGGGAGTCAGTGACATTGTAGGGAGTCAGTGACATTGTAGGGAGTCAGTGACATTGTAGGGAGTCAGTGACATTGTAGGGAGTCAGTGACATTGTAGGGAGTCAGTGACATTGTAGGGAGTCAGTGACATTGTAGGGAGTCAGTGACATTGTAGGGAGTCAGTGACATTGTAGGGAGTCAGTGACATTGTAGGGAGTCAGTGACATTGTAGGGAGTCAGTGACATTGTAGGGAGTCAGTGACATTGTAGGGAGTCAGTGACATTGTAGGGAGTCAATAACATTGTAGGGAGTCAGTGACATTGTAGGGAGTCAGTAACATTGTAGGGAGTCAGTAACATTGTAGGGAGTCAGTGACATTGTAGGGAGTCAATAACATTGTAGGGAGTCAGTGACATTGTAGGGAGTCAGTAATATTGTAGGGAGTCAATAACATTGTAGGGAGTCAGTGACATTGTAGGGAGTCAGTGACATTGTAGGGAGTCAGTGACATTGTAGGGAGTCAGTGACATTGGAGGGAGTCAGTGACATTGTAGGGAGTCAGTGACATTGTAGGGAGTCAGTGACATTGTAGGGAGTCAGTGACATTGTAGGGAGTCAGTGACATTGTAGGGAGTCAGTGACATTGTAGGGACTCAGTGACATTGTAGGGAGTCAATAACATTGTAGGGAGTCAGTGACATTGTAGGGAGTCAGTGACATTGTAGGGAGTCAGTGACATTGTAGGGAGTCAGTAATATTGTAGGGAGTCAATAACATTTTAGGGAGTCAGTGACATTGTAGGGAGTCAGTGACATTGTAGGGAGTCATTGACATTGTAGGGAGTCAGTGACATTGTAGGGAGTCAGTGACATTGTAGGGAGTCAGTGACATTGTAGGGAGTCAGTGACATTGTAGGGAGTCAGTGACATTGTAGGGAGTCAGTGACATTGTAGGGAGTCAGTGACATTGTAGGGAGTCAGTGACATTGTAGGGAGTCAGTGACATTGTAGGGAGTCAATAACATTGTAGGGAGTCAGTGACATTGTAGGGAGTCAATGACATTGTAGGGAGTCAGTGACATTGTAGGGAGTCAGTGACATTGTAGGGAGTCAGTGACATTGTAGGGAGTCAGTGACATTGTAGGGAGTCAGTAATATTGTAGGGAGTCAATAACATTGTAGGGAGTCAGTGACATTGTAGGGAGTCAGTGACATTGTAGGGAGTCAGTGACATTGTAGGGAGTCAGTGACATTGTAGGGAGTCAGTGACATTGTAGGGAGTCAGTGACATTGTAGGGAGTCAGTGACATTGTAGGGAGTCAGTGACATTGTAGGGAGTCAGTGACATTGTAGGGAGTCAGTGACATTGTAGGGAGTCAGTGACATTGTAGGGAGTCAGTGACATTGTAGGGAGTCAGTGACATTGTAGGGAGTCAGTGACATTGTAGGGAGTCAATAACATTGTAGGGAGTCAGTGACATTGTAGGGAGTCAGTGACATTGTAGGGAGTCAGTGACATTGTAGGGAGTCAGTGACATTGTAGGGAGTCAGTGACATTGTAGGGAGTCAGTGACATTGTAGGGAGTCAGTGACATTGTAGGGAGTCAGTGACATTGTAGGGAGTCAGTGACATTGTAGGGAGTCAGTGACATTGTAGGGAGTCAGTGACATTGTAGGGAGTCAGTAATATTGTAGGGAGTCAATAACATTGTAGGGAGTCAGTGACATTGTAGGGAGTCAGTGACATTGTAGGGAGTCAGTGACATTGTAGGGAGTCAGTGACATTGTAGGGAGTCAGTAATATTGTAGGGAGTCAATAACATTGTAGGGAGTCAGTGACATTGTAGGGAGTCAGTGACATTGTAGGGAGTCAGTGACATTGTAGGGAGTCAGTGACATTGTAGGGAGTCAGTGACATTGTAGGGAGTCAGTGACATTGTAGGGAGTCAATAACATTGTAGGGAGTCAGTGACATTGTAGGGAGTCAGTGACATTGTAGGGAGTCAGTGACATTGTAGGGAGTCAGTGACATTGTAGGGACTCAGTGACATTGTAGGGAGTCAATAACATTGTAGGGAGTCAGTGACATTGTAGGGAGTCAGTGACATTGTAGGGAGTCAGTGACATTGTAGGGAGTCAGTAATATTGTAGGGAGTCAATAACATTGTAGGGAGTCAGTGACATTGTAGGGAGTCAGTGACATTGTAGGGAGTCAGTGACATTGTAGGGAGTCAGTGACATTGTAGGGAGTCAGTGACATTGTAGGGAGTCAGTGACATTGTAGGGAGTCAGTGACATTGTAGGGAGTCAGTGACATTGTAGGGAGTCAGTGACATTGTAGGGACTCAGTGACATTGTAGGGAGTCAATAACATTGTAGGGAGTCAGTGACATTGTAGGGAGTCAGTGACATTGTAGGGAGTCAGTGACATTGTAGGGAGTCAGTAATATTGTAGGGAGTCAATAACATTGTAGGGAGTCAGTGACATTGTAGGGAGTCAGTGACATTGTAGGGAGTCAATAACATTGTAGGGAGTCAGTGACATTGTAGGGAGTCAGTGACATTGTAGGGAGTCAGTGACATTGTAGGGAGTCAGTGACATTGTAGGGAGTCAGTAATATTGTAGGGAGTCAGTGACATTGTAGGGAGTCAGTGACATTGTAGGGAGTCAGTGACATTGTAGGGAGTCAGTGACATTGTAGGGAGTCAGTGACATTGTAGGGAGTCAGTGACATTGTAGGGAGTCAGTGACATTGTAGGGAGTCAGTGACATTGTAGGGAGTCAGTGACATTGTAGGGAGTCAGTGACATTGTAGGGAGTCAGTGACATTGTAGGGAGTCAGTGACATTGTAGGGAGTCAGTGACATTGTAGGGAGTCAGTGACATTGTAGGGAGTCAGTGATATTGTAGGGAGTCAGTGACATTGTAGGGACTCAGTGACATTGTAGGGAGTCAATAACATTGTAGGGAGTCAGTGACATTGTAGGGAGTCAGTGACATTGTAGGGAGTCAGTGACATTGTAGGGAGTCAGTAATATTGTAGGGAGTCAATAACATTGTAGGGAGTCAGTGACATTGTAGGGAGTCAGTGACATTGTAGGGAGTCAGTGACATTGTAGGGAGTCAGTGACATTGTAGGGAGTCAGTGACATTGTAGGGAGTCAGTGACATTGTAGGGAGTCAGTGACATTGTAGGGAGTCAGTGACATTGTAGGGAGTCAGTGACATTGTAGGGAGTCAGTGACATTGTAGGGACTCAGTGACATTGTAGGGAGTCAATAACATTGTAGGGAGTCAGTGACATTGTAGGGAGTCAGTGACATTGTAGGGAGTCAGTGACATTGTAGGGAGTCAGTAATATTGTAGGGAGTCAATAACATTGTAGGGAGTCAGTGACATTGTAGGGAGTCAGTGACATTGTAGGGAGTCAGTGACATTGTAGGGAGTCAGTGACATTGTAGGGAGTCAGTGACATTGTAGGGAGTCAGTGACATTGTAGGGAGTCAGTGACATTGTAGGGAGTCAGTGACATTGTAGGGAGTCAGTGACATTGTAGGGAGTCAGTGACATTGTAGGGAGTCAGTGACATTGTAGGGAGTCAGTGACATTGTAGGGAGTCAGTGACATTGTAGGGAGTCAATAACATTGTAGGGAGTCAGTGACATTGTAGGGAGTCAGTGACATTGTAGGGAGTCAATAACATTGTAGGGAGTCAATAACATTGTAGGGAGTCAGTGACATTGTAGGGAGTCAGTGACATTGTAGGGAGTCAGTGACATTGTAGGGAGTCAGTGACATTGTAGGGAGTCAGTGACATTGTAGGGAGTCAGTGACATTGTAGGGAGTCAGTGACATTGTAGGGAGTCAGTGACATTGTAGGGAGTCAGTGACATTGTAGGGAGTCAGTGACATTGTAGGGAGTCAGTGACATTGTAGGGAGTCAGTGACATTGTAGGGAGTCAGTGACATTGTAGGGAGTCAGTGACATTGTAGGGAGTCAGTGACATTGTAGGGAGTCAGTGACATTGTAGGGAGTCAATAACATTGTAGGGAGTCAGTGACATTGTAGGGAGTCAATAACATTGTAGGGAGTCAGTGACATTGTAGGGAGTCAGTAACATTGTAGGGAGTCAGTGACATTGTAGGGAGTCAGTGACATTGTAGGGAGTCAATAACATTGTAGGGAGTCAGTGACATTGTAGGGAGTCAGTGACATTGTAGGGAGTCAGTGACATTGTAGGGAGTCAGTGACATTGTAGGGAGTCAATAACATTGTAGGGAGTCAGTGACATTGTAGGGAGTCAGTAATATTGTAGGGAGTCAGTAGCACATTCATCTGTATTTAGAAGGTTTCAACTTTTATCTCACCACTTTTTCCAACAAATATTGTTTGAATAACATTATTCATTTTTATTGTAAAATCACTGTCGCAAAATTGAGGTTATTAAATTAACCTCATTGTCAAATAAAGAAAACATCTTTAAGGTGATTTAAAATTGGAACTTAAGTATTTAAATAATCAAATCAAAGCACTCAATTTGTAAGTGGCACTGCAAATTGGCATCCACAGGTAGACTTTTTGATCCATTCGTCATCGTCAGATACTTTTGGAACACACCATAAACGCCAGCCGTGCGCGCGGTAGTCTGGCATGCTTATTGCGATCTAAGCGTGTCTTTTTCTCAAACCGCGCGGATCTACCGAATACAGTCCGCGCCGCAAATCACGCACCGCGCTGTGTTAATCCTGCGCTGTGTGTGTGGTGAAGGAAACATAATGATGTTTCCTTCAAAACACACAGCATTTGGATGAAGAAAGCAGTTTTAGATTTTGCCATAAATAATAAAAAAATAAACGTACCTCCATTCCTGTTTTGTGGTTTGTTACCTGTGATCTTTCACTATGGCAGGAACTCGCTGAAGTATATGTTTACAGCGGAATGAAGCTGTTACTGTCAAGTGTCGATCATAGCGTGTAAAAATTTTGCCGCCAACGCGAATGTAAGGAAAAATTTTTCTCTCGTTAATTTTCTTAGAAAATTAGTTATGTTTCAAGTAAAACTTTATGAAAGTGAATTGAGTGCTTTTGGTAAGTGATATACAGGGTGTAAGGGACAGCCCTCCGCAAACTGATGGTGTGAATTCAATATATCATACTAAGATGACCGAAAAAATGAAAATTTTCCTGAGAATATTTCCGATAGAATATGATTCAAAATAAGGAGCTGAATGCACCCTGTTAGTTCGCGGAGGGCTGTCCCTTACACCCCGTATAGTGTTACGCTAATTGTGAGTGAGTAAAATGCCGAAATAGAGATCGAAAGCTCACATTATATACGTGGTCGACGTGGTGCCTTCAGAGAGCAACCGTTTGTAGCGAACCTGAGCGGCGTTTCTAATAAGTGCGATCCTCGAATGAAGAAGACACCGTTTTCCCACCGCCCAACAACAGGCCAAAGAGATCGAAATTTCCTGTAAGGTCCGTCTTCTTATTTACGCCAAAGTTATCAAAACGCGGCAGTGCTTTTTGCACGTTTTTAGTGATATTCAATTTTTTTTTAACAATCATCTACGAGGTTTATCCTCGATCCGATTACTTTAATTATATAATCTTATCCAAAACCCATAACACGATTACCGACCCTTAAATAAGGTAAATAGGTGCCGTTAATCTATAACAATTTTATGGAAGATGTTTTAATTTTTTTTATTTGAATATTTAATTAATTCAGACCGAAATATTCGTTCATTCCTTAAAATATATAATTCACATAGCGTCTACCTCTTCCAGGTATTCTTTCACCAGCAGATATCAAACAGGTCTTCATCCAAATGCTATGTGTTTTGAAGGATACATAATAGAGCTGTTTTTCATTCAAGCAAAATAATTATTATGTTATGAAAAAAACAGCATTTGAGCATGTGATTACTGTTGAGTTTTGAAGACTTCTACGAATGACACTTGACATTGACGGTGACAGATCCACCTCACTGTGACCATGGACTACCGCGAGTTCCTGCCATAGCATAGTGAAAAGTCACAGGTAACAAACGGAATTGAGGTAAGTTTATTTTTTTAATATTTATGGCAAAATCAAATACAGCCTTCTTCTTTCTTCTTCAAGACATCTATTTTCTTTTTTGTTTGTTTCTGAATATGATACTAAACTGTTTTGTTCTGATTTCTTTCAGGCATGGGTAGAACCCTGGTCGGTAGCAGCGTGTCGGCAGGAAGCCGCCCGCGCCATAGACCTGGCTAGTTGCCTGCACGGTTTCACGAGCTGCGAGGTGGGCTATGGCATTATAATAGTACCTGAGCGCTCCTATCTCTTCGGGCCAGGTGAGGTCCGAGTTCCGCACTTCCAGCAATAGCCTGGCTCGCTCGTCCAGTCCCAGCTCGTGTAGAGTGGGTCGTTCGTCGTCCAGCAGTACGGCTGTGTTTCCTAGCGACCATACGCGCATGTCCTCGCGAGCTAGGCCTAGAGCCGCGCAGAGGAACTCGCACACCTGAGGGGGAGGTTACAAAAATAGGTATATTCAATCTAATCTAACTCTGGATCCCTTCACACTAGCGTTTCTTCAGTGTAGTTAACCATGTTAGATAAACGTATGCGCAGCGTATTGATCGAGTGACGCACGAATGTACATAACGTTGAGCTTATGTCTGTGACCGTGTGGCACACGTATGTTTCGAAGGACGCACCCTATTTGAGCGCATGTAGCGTCTGCACCGTCACCAGCCGGCGCAGGCGCAGCCATGTAGGAAACGGTGCCGCCCGGTCCCCGCCATTTATCTTAGTTTGATTACTTGTAACATCGCCTAATTGTATTATACTTGTATTCATCAACTTCAATAACGCTTATCATTGCATACCCATCCTCCGAGCTACCTACTAAGAGAAACGCTAATGGGAAGGAGGTCTACTAACTTAACTTTGGTTTTCAGAGATAGTGGTGCAGATTCTCTTGTCACAAAATTCTCTAAACTAGACTAAAAATTACCAAAATTTAGTTTATTCCAGTCAAACAACGTTTCCCATTCTGAAATTGACTAAAGTCACACAACTTATTCTATAGTTTGACAGCACTAATGTCATTTTAGGTATTCAATTTAGTGAAAATGGCAATTTTGCTATTCAGAATTTGACGTTTTTCACCTAAAATTTTGATTGAAAAGGTGTGGAATAAAATTAGTTGTCATGAACCAAAATTTACAAAGCACATTTCTCTTCTAGTTCTTGGAAGTTTGAATGCTTGTGAGTCTGGAAAATCTTAAGTAAATCGTTATTTCCATGTTTGCAGAATAGCTTTTATGATGCTCTTAACCAAAAATAAGAAATTTTAGTGATAGTTTAGTTTAGTTCGGTGTACAAGAGAATCGGCACCAATATTATCATGAACCTTGGAACGTTGTGAAACTATGTCTGGTTCAGTATAGACCAGGGGCGCAGCCTTCATACAACCCGATTCCTATCGGTTTCACTTCGTAACAACCACTCTTCTTAGTGTCTACTATTGCCAAATAATATGCTACACCTGCTTGTGTAACTGCGTATCAAATCACATTAAAGATGTTTAACACCAGTTTTAATACACCATAAGACTGAAAACATTACAAAAATGCCTACAATTTTTGTCCAAAACAAAGAATTCCGATATAACATCAGTGTCAAAATAAGCCGGCCCTCGCAGCAGTCCGCAGCGCCGCTTCAGAGGTAACTAAGGAAGCCGAACTACAGCAGGTTATCGGGGCTTTAAAGTTTAGGTTATCTAGAGTTTATAACAACTGAACCATTTTTTCTTCGGCTTCCCTCTAACGATAATTGTAGCTGTGGCACTGGTATACACACCTGCCTAACAGTAGCCAGCCTGGAGAATGCCGCAGTATAGGCGAGCTGCCGGTCGGGCGGTGCGGGCGACAGCGGCACGCTGCTGTACAGCGATGCGCCCGCGCCGCCGCCCCCTCCCGATAGAGGAGCCAGTCCTGGAGAAGGCAATAACACATTATTTATTATTTTACTACTAACACGGCTGTCAATTACGATAAAAAAGATACAGCCCTGAAACAGACATACTCATTAGACTTATGAATAAAGCCCCAATACCATCTTTTGGGTACCGAACATACAAATAGGATGGATGTATGACATCAAAACAAATAAGCCCAATTTTAGAAAATAAAACTAAAAACATTTTTTTTTTCATAAGCTCGTGCTTTAGCCAAGACCAAACGAACTCTTTAAAAAAATACCACCTGTGTTATTGTATTCAGCAAATATGGCTTTTATGAATCAAATCTAATAATGGAATTGTATGCCTTTTTTATCTATTTCCCTTGACATAAAGTAACTGTATAAAAGAAATTGTCACACGTACTCTGTGTGCTCTGAACATGTCGCAAAAGCTTCAAATGCAGAGGATACAACTCCAGCTCGACGTCAGAATTCGGGGGGCGGATCACCTTAAACACAAATTAATAAGATTATATATAACATTACATAAAATATCTAAAACACAGCAGTTTCTAAGGCTTAGTCGACTGGTAGAATAAATTTAGCCAATTTCAGTCCCTGCTGGATATAGGCCTCACAATTTATGTCACAACAGCCGATTCTTCGCCTTCTGCATCCGGTCTGACCCAGCCATGTTTTCAAGAACGTCAATCCATCTAGACTCATCTGCTCCGTAACTCTTTAGTGACTGTTTCTGGTTGATTGATAACTAAGCCAGCTTTGAAGCAGATAACTGACCTGCCTAGGCAAGGGGTCGGGCCCGCCGTACCACAGCGCGAGAGCCCTCCACAGCGCGTCGGGCAACAGCTCGAAGTCGCGGTGCTGCGCCAGCGTCACGTCGCGGCGCAAGTGCCCGCCCTCGCCCGTTAGAGTGCGGACCTGGAAGAAGAAACATTGATATTAGTAATAAAAAATTAAAAAGTCGGGAGGCGTCGTGGAACGCCCCCTTGGAACGAAATTCCTTTCGCTGTATATTATGTATTAATTCAGAGCCATCTAGTATGGTCTCAAGTTTGAAGTGTCAAAGTTTTTGTTTTTTAATACAGAGTCATCTAGCAAGCAGGCTATAAACTATACTAGATGACTGTATTAAAAAAGAAAAACTTTTGACACTTATGACTGACGGCATAACGCTTTTTCGTTACGTCACAATTTTTGCCAGTTTATTTCAACCCCAAGCCGCGTTAAAGAACTTCGTTCCAAAACAAAAAGCATCACCCCCGCGGCTTCCCACAGGAACCACGTCTTTTTTCAAGCTAAAGCCGACGTAGCACGTAAAAATATCTGACTTTATTGCGCACTGGATTTACCAACGCACTGGTTAGCGCAGAGAGTTTGTCCCTCCACATAATACACCATCCCTATGCAAAAAATCACGTCAATGTATTGCTACGCAAAGGAAGAGCAAACCAATAAACATCATTTGACTTTATACCGAGTCAAATTAAGTGAACAAACATTACAAGCATGACGGGTATCGACAACAAATCATAAACAATGAGTAAAAATTTCGAATTGTCTCTCATAGTTCGCACGGTCCTCCCTCACCTTGTGGAATGTAAATAAATATCGAGTATTTGTTATTAAGTACTGTATGGATTCTTCGCAGTGTGAAATAAAGATTTATCGACTCTTATTTGTTTACCTTGAGTAAGTTGGGCGCCAACAGTCTCTTATTGTCGACAGGTCCGGGATGTCTGTGTCCGCGTGCAGCTGCAGCACTGCTCACACCACTACTGCTGCCCGCACTGCCCACTGACGCCGTCTCAGCACGCCATAGGAGAGAGCCCATGGATTCTGAAATAACGAGAGAGATACCGAATTACAAACTTGTATGAAATGCTTAACAGGAAAATATCTGAGGGGCAATTCCCATATTTTTATTGATAGATAGAATACTCGTTATTATATACACCATAAATATCACAGATATAAATGTAGAAATTTTACATAGGATGACACAATGGGCGGTCTTATCGCTAAAAGCGATCTTTTAAAGACAACCTTTTTCATGAACGTACGCATCAGCTCAGTCTCGATCTGTCAAAACAAACAGCATTTTGACAATTTTTCGACATTGATTGTCGCTGAGCTGAGATTGCGACTAGATTTTGAATATTTATTAAATATGGAAATTGGCCTTATGGTATTAGATATCTGGCCAATCACGTAATAGTACACGCGAAGATTCTAAACTAGCCGACTTGTACAGAGTGTTACAAAGGTACCATAACATGATAAACAAACAGGCTATCTCATTTTCAGTCCAAGGAAATTCAGCTTGGAGTGAATTACAGGAGATACGGGCCCGAAAACTTCTTTAATTTTCCTGCTTTCTTTCTCTATCAATTGATACAAGAGGAAAAAAAATCGTTTCGTCTACCTCCACACCACCTTGAGTATGAGTTTAAAGTGGACTTTCTAAATAGCTCAAACTGTTGGCTCTTGCACTCACCTGTAGAGTTACTGGTGAAGCTCTCATCGCACACGATGGCCTCGTCGATGTGCCTCTGCGGCGCGCGGCAACAGTTGTCGGTGCTGGCGCCCGACGTGTACGCCAGCCAGCTGCCCCACCACTCGGCTGCCACCAGGTACCAGAATTGGCCCACTGAGTACCCGCGCTGCACTGAGCGACGGAGCCAGCCCAGAACTGGAAAAGAGAACAAAATCATCTTAAGTATAGATGATTGTAGTTTAAACATTTTGGAGGACGGTTTCCGAAAGCTTAATTATGTCTCTGAATATTAAATCCGCTGTCCAATCTCGTTATTAAGCTGCTGTGGTTCATGGAATAAAATAATATCAGTTAATCATATCAGGTTGAAGTTTTAGGACAACGAGAGATCTACTAAACTTGCGTCTGAAACGAAATGACGATTTTAAACACAACCAGCGGGTTTTATATTGAAATCATAATTGTATGTCTGCATTTTGGTCACTTGTTTTCCAAATCTCCAATTATTTTCTTAAAATCAAACAAATACGTCGAATTATTTGTAGAAAACATTTCTTGTGTTACACAAAACAGCAAATAAACACGTCCAATTACATAAAAGATAAAATAAATAATTCCTGTATAAAAGGAAACAGTTCCATAAAGTAAATTATTGATATTATATCGAGGTGCATCAACCGATTAATTGTTCGCGCCATTCACAAGCGCCAAGTGATCGAGTGAGACGGAAGTTGACCACGCATTGTGTGCTCGCGATAAAACGTTTTAATTGATTGTGGGAAATCTAGTTTATTTAACACAGTTTTTAAAGATTGCTTTGTGGGTTGTATTTTATTAGTATTCGTAGTACGAGTATATTAACCCCTTTACTGAGCTAAATGGGCTTTTACTAAGAGCGGGAATCAGACCCATGAATTGAGCTTGAAAATAAAAGATTATGACTGTTAACCGTTCCCATATCTACACAAATAAATAAAATTTAAGTGTCTGTTTGTAATGCTAAAATAACAACTTTTTACTAAATGAAAATATATACAGGAATTTCTCAGTAGTAGCCCGGAGTCTGGATTTGTGCCCGGTAGATGGCAATAGGCTTGCCCCCTATTACATGGGACTTAAACATAACTGGCGAAATGTGGGTGTACTATAGGTACGCCTCTGCCTAATCCTTCGGGGAAACAAGGCGTGATGTTATGTTATGAAAGTATATACGGTACTTTAACAAAAAAAGCAATTTTTAACATTTTAGTCTGTCTGTTTGTTCTGGCTAATCTCCGAAACAATTGGACCGATTTCACTGGCAGATAGCTGATGTTACGGGGAGTACCTTAGTCTAATTTTATTTTAGAAAAATAATTGGATTCCGCGCAAAAGAATTAAAACCCATGAAATTGTGAACTAAAAGTCGGATTTGAAAAATTCTTTTTGCATTTGGTAGCCCAATTCTCGAGAATAGTTATAGACTATTTAACATCCCGCCATGATGAAAGAACACTAAGCGAAAACGAAGTAATAGCGCGGGTGAGCGGTGCAACGCGACGGGTCGGGGGATGAGGGAGTATTATTAAAATGTGGCTGTTATTTTAGTATACTGTGTATCTTACGACTTCTACGCGAACGAAGTCGCGGGGTACCGCTAGTTTTAAACAAAGAACCCTGATCGCCGACATAAGCCTCGAACGAGAGATCGAATAAAACATAATATTGAAGGGCAATTGAAAAGCGTGTTTAATAGTAAACAATGATAAGGCTGACTGAGATATAAAGGCAGAGGAAAACAAATTAAAAGATAGGTGCAGATACGATGTCGATATTTGCCCAGGGGAACTAATTTTTTGAGCTGTTATTTAAATATTCGAGATGTTATTATGATCAGTTGAAAAACATATTGAGCAGTTATTTAATTTAATGGCGGTTGATTAATTATTGCGACAGTACAACATGGACAGTAATAAAAAATCAATTAGTCGGTTATTTTATCATACAATGTCAATTCTAAAAATAATTGAGCAGTCCAATAACTGAATGAGCGGTAAAAATGATGGAATGAGCGGTTCGATAAATAGTTCGGCAGATCATAGCGAGCGGTGACACCCGAACTCAAATTCATTGAAAAGAGAGGTAAATGTTCGTTAGTTGGGCGGAGCTTATTAGCGCGGGTGCCGGAAGAGACCAATCACAGGGTTCCTATTATTATTATACAATTTGTTTTATTTAATTCCTTCAGTCAAAGCTAAAGTAATAAATTAATTTTTTATTACTATTTAAGTACTGTTTTTAGGGTTCCGTACCAAAAAGGTAAAAAGGAACCCTTATGGTGCGACTTCGTCCGTCTGTCCGTCCGTCCGTCACACCGCTATATCTCGAAAACTACTTTACCACCTCATTGTTTATAGAATTGCTTAGAATGAGATTTCTTACCGACAAATTCCGATTTATTACTGCCCACACGTAACCGCTCGTTCAATAATTTTTACCGCCCATTTAATTATTTTCCTGCTCAATTATATATTCACTGATTCGTTTCATTATTTTTTATTACTCACTTTTGTTTACTTTACTGCTTAGTTTTAACTGCTGAACTAGTTATTAAACGTGCCATTTATAATTTTTAACTTACCAAAACCGCTATTTACAACTGCCTCTTTAAATCAGTGCCTTTGCCCAGTACTCGATAATATAGAACAAATGTCCAAAATCTGTCTATAACTAACAAGACTAACTGGTACTGTTTTCATTAATAACAAATACCAAGGATTATGTGCTACGTCTTAGAAACCAAATTGTATTATAGTGTTATTTATATTTTTTTTTAAACACGACTCCCCTGCCAAAAACACACTAAACAGTAATAAACAAGTTGTATTAGTTAATCTGTATATACATACAAAGCGAAAGGTCACTCATTTATTCCCTGACTAAACAGATAAATAAAATTGTCATTGCTGTCGAGAGACCGTCCTCTGGAACACGAATCTAAGAGGTCCCCCGACTGCACTGTACATCATCAAGGCTTTCACTTTGATACCCATATTGTAATACATAATTGAAGATTTTTTTTTTCACATTTGAAAACACTACCGCCATATATAGGGTGGCTGGTAATTAGTGACCGATACTTAAACACATGATTTTACACATGATAACAAGCAACTTTTACTATGACACCAATCCTGAAATCGCGAAAAAAAAATCAGCTGGTCCCTACATTTTGACGAGTTATGCGAACATAAATGTAAGAAAGAGCTGTTTTTTTTTTCGCGATTTCAGGATTGGTGCCATAGTAAAAGTTGCTTGTTATCATGTGTAAAATCATGTGTTTAAGTATCGGTCACTAATTACCAGTCACCCTATATATTTTTTTTTGAACTAATTACCAGTCACCCTATATATATTTTTTTTTTTCAAAAAAAAATATATAGCGTGTGTCCCTCGGGATGATGTAAGGATTCTAACGATACCCTAAACATACAAATCTGTTCAGGCATTTAAAGTTATGGTGGAATAAAGAAACTCACATACATACATGAACCCTGAAAACATTAACACACCTTTTGCTGCATTCGCTACATACTACAAACATTTTCGGAACAATGTTCTAAACGACCGTAGCATGTTGCCGCCTAGATAGCACAGAATATTAACTGATCAATCAGCTCCATAAACTGGCGGGGACACATATTTGCTCGGCCTACGCAGTCTTAATTAACTGCGAGTCTGTGTATTTGCGTTCGTTATTGGGCAATAGACAATTTTGCAATACAATAATACTTAGGCTACAGCTTAATTCTTTGTTCACCAACTGACATTAACTTTAACCATTGCTATATTTTTGTTGCATTACAAAGACAAAAGGAATTGGAAGTAACTAAGAGCAACCAAATTAGTTGAATTTGTATACAATGTTTATCCAAAACGCCAAAACATACCGCCGCAAATACGTACAAGTTGAAAAAGTAACATTGCTGCATTGGACGGTTACAAAAATGTAGCAATTCTCTTATTGTTAAGTACTCGTGACTCCTGCCCGCGACTTAAGTCTGCGAGGAAGAAACATAATTATCATATGGCACTCGGCAATAGTGTCGCTTTCTATCAGTGAAAGAATTTATAATCGGATCAGAACTTCCAGAGATTATCTCTTACAAACAAACAAAAAAAAATAACCTCTTTATAACATTAGGTACTAGATTCCGCCCGCGGCTTCGCCCGCGTGGTATGTCGATAAAAAGTAGCCATGTCCTTCCCCAGGGTTCAAAGTATCCCCATACCAAATTTCATCAAAATCGGTTTAGCCGTGAAAGCGTAACTTTTCTTCTTCGTCCTATCGATGATTCTCCTTTATTAATTTTAAATAAGCTTCGACCAGAACTCGTCTACTTCGACAGCGTTAGCGTTGGTCTCGCAAAGGTCTTCCATAGTGCAGGTGTTTTCTCTTTAGAATATTAGTTGAGATTAAGCATAATCGGTGACCGAAAAAATCAACAACATAAGCGCTGGTTATATGTTTGTAATGTACCTGGCATTTGTGACGTTGTTCTATCTTCGAGGGGAAAAATGAAAATAGCCTCAATTAAATAAAGCCCCAATAGAATCAGAGCAATGTCATCTATCACATGAAAACAAATGATTGCGTCACAAACGGTGCGTGGTAAGCGTGCGACCCACTTACGCACCTATCTCGACAATTAACGTAATTACGTTCAAACAACATGTGTTATCTGTTAAGGAGGGGTCTTGACACGCGAATTGTTATATGATGGAGATAAAATGTTATGTTAAAAGTTCTGTTGAGGAATGAAAGCGACATGCCGGTCAAGTCAAGACAGTGATCAATTGTATTTCCAGCTTTCTTTGAAAGATAAAACATTTCTTTTGACAATATTCCGTTATTTTCTATTGTGTCCTACTGCTGGAAAGAATTGAAACTGGAAGCTTTTCTTCGTGCAAACTTCTCTGTCTTGAGCGATTTCTTAACCATAAGTTAAAAAATATAAAATCATCATCGAAACTCCCTGGCACAGAGAACAGGCCTCTCTGTTCCCCAGCAGTGGAAACATTATAAGAGATTATGCTGTGTCTATGTATCATCAAAATAGTCTTTTTGCGCAAAATCAATGCTTTGTGGTTCCGAAACTACTCCGAAGTCATTAACGAGCTGTGTCTCAGTGCATATCATAAATATCAAATACATAGTAGTTTTCCCTAGTCAACAAAACGTGAGTTTAACAAAATACAATCAATGTGAAGTCATCAGTAGCAAGTTGCACGACACGTAACCAACATGTACTTACGTAAAGTACTTATGTTTTAGTACCTAATACTTGGTACAGCTTGTTATCACATATAACATACTGTTCTGAGTATTTAACACTAAAACATATGTACCTTGTAAGTGTTTCATGTGAATTCGTTCGTGGAAAGAATTACTACCCAAGTATTATGAACGGTAGGTTAGGTTTGACTGAAACACGACGAAAGTCCTTTACAAGGGCGCAGATTGTGTTGATCATGATCTAAAAATATCACTATCTTCTACTGAGAGGTTAAACAAGAAACAGAAAAATCCAGAGCTTTAAGGCGCAAACGCCAGGTAGCCCGGGAAATTCAAATTTTCTTACGTTTTTTGCCATTTACAAGTCAGTATCAGGTTGTATGTTGGTCAAAATATGATTCGCGACCGTAAAATGTATGTATTTACAGAATTATAATAATTAAAGTCATCAATACAACTCTTTAAGACCAGGTAATTCTATTGAATGACTAATTCATGAAATCTTGACCATTAGGATTATATAATCTTAAGGCGAAAGCGCCAGGGTAGCCCGCGAAATTCAATTTTTTTTACGTTTTTTGCAATTTGCTGGTCAGTATTAAGTTATACGTTGATTAAAATATGATTCGCGGCCGTAACAAATATGTATTTACAGAATTATAATCATTAAAGTCATCAACACAACTCTCTAAGACCAAGTAAACCCCAAGAATTACTATTTCATGAAATCTTGACATTTGGGGATTATACTAACTTAACAAGTTTTATTACTGATTGTAATTATTATAATTCCGTAAATGCATATTTGTTACGGTCGTGATTGATACTTTAATGAACATACTTCTTAATACTGACTTGCAAATTGCAAAAAAACATAAGAAAGTTTGAATTTCGCGGGCTACCTGGCGCTTCCCCCTTAAGACTAATATACATTTTAAAAATCAGCATCTTCTATCGGCTCGGTTCAAAGCCTTTTTTTTTTTTTTTTTGTGGATGGGAAATCATCAAATGACTTCTCCCGCTCTGGGCGGAGCGGGAGGGCGTGTCAGACTTTTACTGACTAAAACCCACCCGTGTTCCTTCTGTTGCCTGTGCCGGGGCCACGGTAACTCTTTCGAACATCCCGCAACCCTAGCTGGCATCGGCCCTAGCGGACCCCGTCAATAGTGCTGACATCTCTTTGAGGCGCGCGTGGAACACGACGCGCCGTCGACTCGGGCTTGGTCTTTACCGGACGGCGAGCTACCCATTGCTCGCCGTCCGCAAGCCCGCGCCTACGGTGGCCGGGAATCGGCTGCCGATTCCCGACGCCCAGGGCGTCTCCTGCGGCGACTAGGGGCGTGAGGGTGCAAAGCTTGCCTCTCCCTCACGCGTCCCGCCTCCTCCTTCACGAGCATTACTGCTTCGCAGAAGGAGGTAATGGCTTCCCATGCACTCTCGCTCCGTACCATGGCCTGGACCAGGACCGGACGCGAGAGATCGCCGCCGCCGATCTCTTCCGCGAGGACACGGCGGTGCTCCGCCCAAGCCGGGCAGACCTCCACCGTATGCTCCACCGTGTCCTCCGGGCGATCCACACAGTGGTGACACCCGGGCGTTTCCTCCCGCCTTATCCGGAACAGGTACCTCCCGAAGCACCCGTGTCCGGTGAGGACCTGCGTCAGGCGGAAGGTGAGGACGCCGTGGCGCCTCTCCAGCCACTCCTCAAAGAGGGGACTTATCGCCGCAATTGTGGCGTGCCCATCGGTTCAAAGCCTGGGACTTTTAGTTTTATATGATTTGACAGCTCTAATTTTCTTTGCATGTTACAATATGTGTATGTCTTAAGACAAAACATAGCGTACTATTTTGTATGTTATGACCTATTGTATGTTTCACAAATAAACTTTATGATTATGATCTTCCGTTTATGTATAGTTTTACATAATATATAGCTTTTTCTTAATAACTGTAGTCCTAAATCTGGAATAATATAAATAAAACATAAAAAAAATTGAATAGGTAGACTGTTTTAATAAAATGTCAATCTGAAGCTTACATGTATTTAAATAATACGAAAATTCTAGTTTACATGTCCGATAGCAGTTGGTAAGTGCCCGCCCATCGTCCGCTGTAAGTCAAGTGTATCGCGACACTGATATACATAGATAACAATGTTTACAAAATACTGGTTGTAGGGACTACTCAATGGATACAAGACAATTTTAAATCTAAACGTTTCCTTACTCAACATTTCTCATAATGTATACAATGTATTGTACCATATGTTATTATCATCATTTATCATCATCACGAATCAGTATTATCATCATTATTATAAAATATTTTATGTATCATCAGTTCATCATAATAATATCAGTAATTAATATTTTTGTAAAAAATAAGTGAACGGCTCGCCAACACACAGATAAACCCTGAGAGGTTTTCGTTGTGTGGCTAAAACCAAAATGTAAATTAAAATAAGTGTTTTAGAAATAAAAATAAATAAAAGTAAATAATAATTGAGGAAAAAAATGCTATTGGATTTTGAACTTTATTTTAATGAGTACACAGAGTTCAATTTTTATTGCATCTGTTCTAAAATATTTTTGATATTTATTTGTCATTCTAAAATTAACTTTATTTCAATGTGGTTAAAGTTTATATCTGTGCAAAGTGTTTTATTTGTTAATTGGTAGGTACTGTATAACAATATTTACTGCTAGTTTATTTGCACAGTGGCAACGCCACAATGTATGAAGATCTTGCTAATTATAGCAACATATTCGTAATTATGAGCACTTGAATGACGATGGAATTAATTATAGTTCTGTCATGTAACTATTTGATTGTTGTAATACGTTTTATAGTTCTCGCGGACATTTTGTCTTCATTCGGAGATATTATCATTAGCTACATTGT
Organism: Fissipunctia ypsillon; assembly: GCA_947568875.1. Classification (NCBI taxonomy): domain Eukaryota; kingdom Metazoa; phylum Arthropoda; class Insecta; order Lepidoptera; family Noctuidae; genus Fissipunctia; species Fissipunctia ypsillon. Next base: position 1,585,710 of record OX387662.1, read on the forward strand.
GGAGAAAGTTCCAGTTTCTAGAATATACAGTAGCATCACATGTCATTAATTTACTATCTTTTGATAATATGATTACAAGCCCACTTGAAGTTTCGAGTGTACTCCAAAAGTATAAGATTCTTAAGTAATCACAGAAAGAACTGGATAAAACCGGGAATTTTACCACAATCTGGGTATTTATTTATTTATTTAAAGAACACCAACAGCATATACATTCAACATTGTTTTATAAAAGTATTTAGGAAAGATATTACTGCTAATGTATACACAAGTTATAGGTGTGCATAACATTTCAAGAAAAAAGATTTTGGACAGAAGCTGCTTGTATACTAAAACTCAAATTTACACAAAGTTATTTAACGACAATAAAATAAAATACAACAGAATACAAATTAATGAAGGGCGTGAACATAACACATAATTCAAATACATAATTCTACTCTACAACAGAAATTATGTGACTAAATGATAGGTAATTGTCAAGTTTTTTTTTTCGAATACCAGTCAAAGAGTCACGAAATATGTCCAGGTTTGAATTTAAGTTTTTGTTGAGCATGTTGTAATGGTTAATAGTTCTTATTAGCGGACCATGGGCACTGATATTAGTACGACAGAATGGAGGACAGAATATGTTAGTTAGGACAATGCGAGGTCTCTTACGTGGAATTGTGATGTTAATCGTTAACAATTTTGTGCAAAAATGAAATACTAAGCATCACTCGACGGTCACGGAGAGAAGTCATTTTGAAGAAAGAAAGTCGCTGGTTATATGGGCATCTATGAGAAATACCGCGAGTGCTAAACGCCAAGGAGCGTGTGAACATACGTTGTATACGTTCAATGCGTTGAGAGTGAACAGCATAAGACGGGCTCCCCGCTGCACATAGGGGTATTTTAATCATCTAGGCGGCCAAAAATATTAGTGCGGGTTTTTTGGTTTAAAATGACGGAAATAAAACAAGCGAAATATATACGGACAATAACTTTTATAATTTCGTAAAAAAAAAGCAACAAAACACAAATACAACAAAAAAAAAATATAAAAATGCTGAAAATAGGCCATATATTTACATATTCTTACGTACACTTATCTACATTACACTATATATTTATATAATCTTACATACACTTATATACACACACTATATATTTACATATTCATACATTACTTAATTAATTTACCAATGACAATATGTACATACTTTTTCAAATCAATTCACCTCCTCGTTCTCACTTTCTGATTCTGTTGGGTTTGGTGTAGCAGACAGAAGCATGTGTAATGTTTCAGGCAGAAACGAAGACATCTTCTTTTTTTTTATTGCCCTTGAGGCACTAAGAAATGGATCTGAGCTTAAAAGAAGCCTGTTTAAAATATCTCTATTACAGGATTCTCTAGAGAATTTCCTTGAGTAATCCTGTCTGTACGTCCTAAAATGTTTGTTGCGTGCCTCTGCTGCTTCCTCAGACAGTTGTCCTATAGGTAACAATGCATTTTTTATTATAACTGATCCGTGTACAAGTATTTTGTGCAGTGTGGGTGTCATTGGCTGCCATGGGTAGAGTTTTATGTATAAACAAGCAGTTTCTTCCGCATATTTTTCATATTTTTCTACATCTATAGTATGTCCGCTCGAAATCGTTTCTAAAATAACTTTTAATCTATATATTAACTCATAATCTATCCCTGTAATGTCTGAAGCTAGTTTCGGATCTTCAAAGAATCTCCTGCTGGTGTTCCCATCATTCGTATTTCCGAAGTTTGTTTTCGGCATATCTACTAATAAGCCAGTTTCATTGCGAAACCTGGTCTGTATCTCAATTTTCCTATTCTTTTCCATTTCTTTTTCCTCGTCTGTTTTTCTCTCCCGATACTTTTGCACTGGTAATTTGTACGCTAAATGCAGAATGCTTTCGAAAAATCATATTCTCGCATGTAAAATCGACAGTCCGAATTCAGTAGCATCTTTTGAGAGTTTCCTTTTGTCCTCCAAATTATTAAACTCTTTAGAAGTTTTTCCACAAATATAGCAGCGACTCGTAGATGTTGTTCCAGTAGCTGCATTGCAAACTTTTCCGTCAACCATTGTCATTACAAATTGGGAATGAATCAAAAACTTTTTTCCGTCAATATCCACCTCAGTCGCAACCAAATTATCAACAGAATTTTTGACATAACTGATCTCTTCATTGGTTATATCAGTTGTCTCTTTGACGAAGCGAAATCGTATTAGACGACAAAATCGAGGAGATGAAGGGGTTGGATTTTCCCATAACACCTTTTCGTTGTCCTTGCCGTAAACTAGTCGCACAGGTACAAAGCAGCTTTGAAAAATATTTGCATCAGAGTCAGCCTCATTTTCAAGCTTTTGTTTATATTGTGCTTGCTGGGATCCATCGCAGCCCCATTTACACATGAACTTCAAAGTTTTCCGCTCTTGCTCTTTTATTGTTGATAAGACCTCTTCTAAGAATATCGATAAACGCCTAATGGTAATATCAATTAAGGGTTGCAGTTGGATTTCGGCGCAGGTACTCGTTACCGTGCACGTTTCTGGAGGAGGATAACACTCTTTTTTTGCTTCTTGAATTAAGCTATAACATGGAAAGAACTTTTTGTTCGTGTTTCTTATAATTTCATACTGTCCTCTTGTTAAGTCTGCATCAATAAACATTTTTAATGCTTCCATAGGGGTTAGACGCGATGGTTTTTCACATTTAGACGAATCATAAGCTTTTTTGTATTTCGTTGCACGGGTCGGAGAGCTCATAATATCTTTGAGCACGTGGGAAGCATCACGTTTTCCCGATTTACTTAATTCAACTTGAGCTGCGTGAAGTATTACACCATCTTCTACATTAGATCGGATCCCTTCCGTTTTTCTTCTTTTGGTCCTTTCGCTAGATTCCCCAAACGATTTACAAGGGCGACCTGGACGATTTGCCGTTGTGACTGGAATTTCGAATGTGCCCTCCAGCCAAAGTTGGTTGTTTTTCAAAAAAACCTCTTCTTTTTTGTGAGATTTAATCCACCTTTGCTTCATTTCCGATTTAAAATGTGCAAAATTGTTTTTCAGTATTTTTAACTGATCTTCAGTAAGATCGTCACTAGTGAAAAGGTAATCTCTCAAAAAACATAGTTTTTCTTCCAAATTGCGTAAATTTTCATTTTTCATAATATCAAAGAGAGATTTACGAGTCACTATTCTCACTCCGGAAGTACCCACTATATCTGGAACAAGTAAATATTGTTTTTAGACATAAATACTTTTTTTCACAAATTTAGCTTATTTTGATCGTGAAATTCAATGTTCTACATTTTTGCGCATCCGCGCTATTCCGCGGCTAATTTATTTAGTATTCGTTACTTAAGGGTCTATATTTTTTATATAAATTACAAAAGTTGCCGGATCTATCCCGATACTAAAACAAATAGCTTCCTAAACATAAATTTCTTAAAAAATTATCCTTATTTCAGACGTTATTTCTCGACCACTAAAAGTATATTAAAATAAAACAAATTTAAACAAATATATTTTATTTGGATTGTCACATACCTGTAGTTTCCGAATCCATTGCTATTTTGCACCAGGTAAACACAGAAAACTTCAGTTTAACACACAAAGTTAACGCTTTTGTAAATAGTCGATAAGAGACACGTACACAAGGTTCAATGATCAACTTTCGACTGAATTTACCTGATAACGCGCAACGGAAGAAGGGTGGGGGTGGCGGTCTATTGTTTGTTGGAATGTCCCCTGCCTCAGGTAGTCAATGTAATTAGCATTCCTTAAACTTTGTTATTTTGACTTTTGGCCGCCTAGATGATTAAAATACCCCTATGTGCGCTGTACATGCGTATTCTAAGTTGCTTCTTACTAATGTTTTTGGTTTGACTGTTGTCCAGCAGTAGACCAAAGCAGAAGTTTCTTTGATTAAAAGATTTTATGACGTTTTGCCAAATTATTATCTCACGTTGCTAACCTAGGCCAGACTCGTGTTAGATCCGGGCGGAATTTTAGGTACATTCATCTTATACGAGTTTATTCATAGATGTGTGGACGAGGATGGATACAAGTAATATGTTGTCTCCATATAGTTAAGCACGTAACTCGCACAAATAAGTAGCCTGCACGCTACTGTGACGTCACCACTCAGAGAGGCGTATCCCGTATTTTTAAGAACGTTCGCATTCTAGCCTTACTGTGCCTAATATATCTCTAACTTTCCTATACTTTTAGGGCCCCGTACCTCAAAAGGAAAAAAAAACGGGACCCTTATAAAGAAAAGAATGAAAAATTGTTTATTCTGCACAAACAAAACGCACATTACAAAAAAAAAAATACATAAAATACACACATAAAAGTATCCGAAAGCCTCATATTCAATCCGCATACAGATGGCCAATTTTTTGTCCATTACTTGCTTGTTATAGGATCACTTCTTTGCCTTCCGTCCGTCCGTCCGCCCGTCTGACTGTCTGTCAAGACCCTTTTTTTCCAGAACGCGAGGAGGTATCAAGTTGAAATTAATATCAAATACGTAGGTATATGGTCCCTTGGAGCTCTAAAAAATCAAGACAACGCAATAAGAAAATACGGCCATATATGCGACATACTTTTATACTCGCAAATAAATCAAAACCTGGGCGGGTACTTCCCGCTGACCTAGAATCATGAAATTTGGCAAGAAGCAAGTTCTCACAGCACAAGTAAAGGAAAACGTACAAAAATCGTTAATTTGTAGTTTTAAAAAATTGCTATTACAAACTTACATTTGCAGTTGTAGAACTGACCGTGTCGTATATCGATGTATGGGAAAACATTTTTTCAACTACAAAGTTTGTTCTTGGGATAAATTCATCCCAACTACCCTTCATTGTGCGCGGCCCGCACGCACGCACTTGGCCGGTTTTTTGACGTTGACTGTTACTATGATGAGATTGCGACTAAATTTTGGACGTTTTTAATTCTGGGAATTGACTTTCAGAAGTTGTTGTGGTACAATGGCATGCAAGCTACTTGCATGCATTAGTGCAAGCTACACGCACGTGTATTTACAGTTTCAAGGTTCACTCACCGATGTCCCTCTCCTGGTGCTTGCACTGCGGCCGCAGACCCAGCACGATGTGACACACCTCGAACACCAGCTCCAAGAAGGGCGTCACCAGCGTGTCTGCGCTCTCCACGCTCCATATGAGGAAATCTTCTAGAGTGAGCGCCATGTCGTTGGCTATTAGACCTTCGTTCTCTTGTTGTTCTTCTTCTTGCTGTTGTTGTTGTTGCTGGAGAAAGAAGTAAATAGGCTGTTGATTAACTGTATGTATGAAGTGTTAAACACTAAGTCCGAGTGATTACACTATGATATTTAACTACGTCAGCCCTACTACCAAACTTCCAGCTGATAAGATTTCCTCCTGCGACACAGATCTCTCATATACCTCATCTCACTATGTAAGAACTAGTGTTTGCAATTGAGCTGGTTTACAAAATTATAAGTTGAATAGTACCTACGAGTAAAACAGAATGCTGACCTAGAATAACACAATGGATAGTCTAAGTCGATAACCTATTTGAAAAACTAAAAAAAAAACAGCCATAAATCTTGTTTATTTCTCCTCTATCAGCTTGGAACTATCTACCTCTAATTCCAGATAAAAGAAGCTATGATCAAAGTTGCATTCCCAAAATATGCGATCCAGTTAAAAGCTCACCCATTCTAGCATATACACCCGAATTTATAAATGTTACCTAAAGTTAATTTACAGTCGAGAGAATTCGTTCTTTCATACTAACGAAATATGTCTTTATCGAATTTGATCCTTATTAGTTACCAGAAATTATCCAACTGACAGGTGACAAGTGTCAGGAACGCATTCTTTCGACGGCCGCACTGTAAGACTTTAACGTCAAAAAATGTATGGTCAAGCAGACGCTAATCATTACTTAACTTTAAGCAACGTTTATAAATAAGGGGGATAATACTAAAAACTAACCTCCTTTAAAACACTAATCTCCTCCTTATTGTCACCATTAGGTCCCAGTTGAAACACTGGCTTCCTTCCATTCTTGGGCACAGTCACCAGCTTGTCTCTTAGATTCACCAGGATCACTTCAGGGTCGAAGCCTTTCTCCAGGCCTTCGGAGTCGTTGCTGTCCGAAGGTGTGGAGGCCCGGGAGCTCTGGTTCTTCAGGCTTTCGTTGGCAACCGTGCAGAGGATGCCCACCATGTCAATGAGTTCCTTCTTGTTGAGCACTCCATCGCTGTCCAGGTCGAAGATCTTGAAGCAGACTGGAAGAGGATGGTGGACTTAGTATAAAAGAAGCTTTCAAGATATGTAGCCGTGAACTCCAATGAAAGGAAGGAAATGAAAGGAAAACCATAAAATCTTAACTTATTTTAATTAAACGAAAAAAAGGGTAAACTACTTTTTAATTAGTTGCTCGAAATGAGCTCCATTTTGTTTGATACAGTAACTTTTCATAGCGAGTTGTTATTAATATTGAAAATCGTAGTGTGAACCTAGTTGCGTAGGATTTTTGGTAAATTTGATTTTTAACAATCCCCATAAAAAAAAATCTAAAGGGGCGAGGTCTGGTGATCTCGCAGGCCATCTGATTGTGCCGTTTGTACCAATTCAGGTATTGAAATGGCTATTAACATAACATTAACATGATTTTCCTTTTATTTAATTTATCATGTATGTTAGAAAGATTTGATCCTTATGATTGACCCTATCGATTGATGCCATAAAAGTACAGGGTCTTATTTATACGGATTTTAGGCGGTTCGATTCCCGAGTGTGGCAGGCGGATTTTCAAAAATCTTTGAGTGCAGATTTGTTTCTTTTTAAAAAATAAAGGAATGTTTATTTTGAGTAAAATTTGCTATCTCCAGTATTTAGAGTACTTTCCCTCCAGGTGCGGTTAAAAAATTCCACTCTGTATATGGCAATGGAAGTCGATTAGGAGATCCACGTTCAATAAAAGACATGCTATTTTTGAGGATTTGGATATGATTAAGATGGGTATATTCAGACTCCTTACTAATTTTTACAGCTTATAAGGCCTCATCAATTTCTTGACATAGTTTTAAACTGTGTAAAGAAATATAATAAATTGGTAATCAATGAAAAAGGTTTATGAAGATTCTAAATTGTCATTTCATTAAATACAATACATTACTACACACACACACGTTTGTCACAATATTTTATTTGTTTTTGTATGAGCTATTTTATATTATCAACAATTTTTTTTTTATGTTAGCCTACTCTGTCTCACTGTTGAGCAAAGGCCTCCCCCAAATCTTTCCAAGCATCCTTTTCCAGAGCCACCTCGATCTAACCCTTGCGGTACGCTTCTAGGTCGTCTCGCCAGCTCTTCCTCTTCTCGCCGCCGAGGCCGGCCCAAGAAGAAGTGGCGAGACAACTTTAATGTATTCTGTTAAATTATTAAAAACGGATACATGCACTTCCCTATGATTATTCTAGCTTATGGCACTCGTGGGTTGCAGCTGAAAATCAGCGTCAGGTTATACCTTGTGTTGTCATCTGACAGTATACTGTGCTGAGGCCTTTTGGCATTATAAGCATTGTTTTCTGTTGTTTATAGTTTTAAGGTGTTTTGTTCTTTTGCTGTATTTTCAATAAACGCTTTTTCTTTCTTTTGTTCTTATTTGTAATCATAATGTCAATCTATCAATATTAATTACTAGCTTCCGCCCGCGACTTCATCCGCGTGAAATTTCTGGTTCCCCCGACCCACCCGCGCTATTACTTCGTATTTGCTTAGCGCTCGTTCTTACTTTTTTTTCTTTTTGCTCGGCTTCTCAGGGTCCTAGCGTAATGTTACATACCCTATAGCCTTTATCAAGAATTGCGCTATAAAATGCAAAAATAATTTTTCGAATCCGACTGGGACTGACAGAGATTAGCGCGTTCAAACAGTCAATAAAAAATAAAATGTGTCGGTAACTAATAGACTAAGCGCATTTTTCTTACTTTACGCATTTTTATATCCGTCGTATTTTCTAAACGGAAGGTCCGATTCGAATAATTTAAAAAGTAATTTACATGTACTTAATCAACCTTGATTATGAAACTATTTATTTGGATAAGGATTAATACTATGTTTATGAAAATACCTTCGCAAATAATGCATTATTTTGTAACAGATTAGGTACCATTAAAAAAGTTATAGTGAGCCAACCTTAAAAGATAGACATATGCTATCGCGGATTTTTTTTTTGAACTTTTTAAGAGGAACAATCCCGTCATACATGATTTTTGCGTAACTTTAACCGTTTACGCAGCGCACGCAACGGAAGCTCTCAAAAGGAATAAATTTTCCCCGTTTTTGCAACATTTTTCATTGATGCTCCGCTCCTTTTGGTCGTAGCGTGATGTTATATTATAGCCTATAGCATTCCTCGATAAATGGGCTATCCAACACTAAAAGAATATTTCAATTCGAACCAGCAGTTCCTGAGATTATCGCGTTCAACCAAACAAACAAACAAACTCTTGAGCTTTATAGTATTAGTATAAATTAATCACTATCAACAGCTTTCCCGGTTGGATCATGTTATCATTTGTTGTGATAGAGAGTTGTATTGATGAATGTAATGATTATATCTGTAAATACATGCTTGTTACGGCAGCGAATCATATTTTGATCAACATACAACCTAATACTGACCTGCAAATTGCAAATAACGTAAGAAAAGTTAAATTTCGCGGGCTACCTTATATAGGGTGTCTCCGTAAGAGTGCACTTTTTAAAACTGGAATATTTTTTTTTCATGCAAGTGGCAACTCTGAAATTTGACAGCTTTCACCTCTGTTTATTCCGATTATTAAAAATGGAGCGCTTTTCGAAAGAACAACGCGTTATAATTTTGAAAACTCATTACAAAAATGGGGAAAGTTATAATAACGGAATAAGTCCGTTATGATAACGGACTTCTTGTGGCCTCAACTGGACGGCATGAATCTGGACAACATGTGGTTTCAGCAGGACGACGCAACCTGCCACACCGCGCATGAAACAATCGACTTATTGGAGCAACGATTTCCAGAACACATTATCTCACGAAATTCTGATGTCAACTGGCCACCAAGATCGTGCGATTTAACGCCGTGTGTTTTTTTTCTTTGGGGTTTTGTGAAATCTCGGGTTTATGCGAATAAACCCGAAACAATTCCTGAGCTCAAATCGGAAATCCAACGCGTCATCGGTGAGATACAGCCACATCTCTGTGCAAAAGTCATGGAAAATTTCATGAAAAGAGTAATGGCCTGTCATCGGAGCCGTGGGAGTCATTTGCCGGATATTTTATTGCATACTTAATCGGAACATGTCTTCTTTACAATACAATAAAAATATCACAACTCTGTCATAAAATACTTGTTTTTATTTTAAAATGAAAAAGTGCACTCTTACTGAGACACCCTTTAGCATCCCCCTTAATGCCCGGATACTGTAGATTTATAACCAGTTTGTGCTGCTTCCACAGACGTCGTTTTAGATTAAGTGCACCTGCACAGTCTTATATTTTATCAGTTATTTATCATAATCATACTTACATGGGGCAAGCCAAGGTTTCGGTACTAGAATGAACCAGCACAAATTAAAATTGCGCAAGTCATTACAAAAATTCAAATATAGGGTTTGCTTTTATTTTCTCTCTTTTTTGGGGCATAGTTTCAAGTGTAAGACTGCTTGTAAACTTTTTATAAATAAAGAAATATAATAATAATAAATCAACACGACAAATGGAGGAGAACAGCATAAATGTCATTAAGTTCACTTCGATAATGAATCTGCTGGATGTGGGGAGGCCCCGATCCGGTCGTTGTGGCGATGCTTGAGGGAGGTCTATGTCCGGCAGTGGACGCCTTTCGCCTGGAATAATGATGATTACCGACGACCTTAACAAGGTGGCTGGGACAAACTGGATGCGGGAGGCGGAGGACAGGGTGTTGTGGCGCAGCCTGGGGGAGCCCTATGTCCAGCTGTGGACTGCGATAGGCCGACTTGATGTTGAATGATGATTATTATGAATTGTCATTATGGTTAGATGGCATTCACCTCTAGAGCCTCGAATCTATAATATCAACAGGCAGCAGAGGACGCTAACAGGACATAAATATCCATAAACTTATCTCATTGCTGTTCTAATAACCTTTTAACAGATTCAAAACCAAGGTCCTACGAATTAATTATATGCGATGTATTCACAACGATACCGCCTCGGACCAGATAGTGGCGATAATCATTAACTGTGCTGAATTATATTAATAGAAATTATCTAATTACATAGCTGGGAATTTTGTCAGTTGAAGCATCAGTCACTAGATGAGTACGGATAACGATATCTTCTGTATCTCTGGCATTAATGCTTAGATACTGTGTGATTTTTATTTTAGAATAGAATAGGCAATTTAACTACCTCTGCACATACCTACCTTTACGTTACTAGTTTCTTGCAAAATGTCCTTGACTGACACAACAACGTCTAAGGTTTTTATTGTAGTAAGGTTGTTTCGTGGTCGAGGACGTTTTCAAGAACAAATAATTATGGGGGTTGGACTACATTAGGAGCAATGTTCAAAAGACAGCAATGTTATTTTGTGCCATTTCCGTTTCCATTTCCTTAATGTCGCAAATGGATGAATGACGACAATAAGACCACCTTCCCTCTATGTATGACACATTGTATTGTAGCGCTCAGCCGACGTATAAATATTTATGTTAACGTCAGCAACGGGTTATGTCACCTGCACGTCATATTATGCGTTTAATTACCGGCGCAGGCGCAATGTATACTTAAATGCCAAGAGTTTAATTTAGTACCCTAATTGCATACATATAAGGTGACGGTGACAAGGAGGGCGAAGATTCTAGGAGAAGTGTATAAGGGTAAGGGCTCACTTCTTGCTCATTTATTTATTTATTTATTTATTTATTTATTTATTTAAACTTTTCACACTTAAAAAAGTACAAAGGCGGACTTAATGCCTTAGGCATTCTCTACCAGTCAACCAAGGGTGGTGAAGAGATTAGATGGCAGGTGCTCTGTTAGAAATGGAACAATTTGTACATAAATAAGTCATAAACTTATAATACACATACATACATATTTACTATAATATATACCTATATTATATACATATATTATATACAAATTCAAGAGAGAGAGGTTTTGAGATGACTCTACGCTATTTATTTTGAAAATAACTCCGCAATCTCCGCTTAAATGCATACCGACTGGTGGCCATCCTGATGTCAAGAGGTAGCGCATTCCAAAGAAGAATGGACTGAAAATGAAAGGAAGAATGAACAAAGTCAGAAGTATGAGAAGGACAGAGTAGGAGAAGATTGTTAGAAGAACGAAGATTCTTAGCGTGTGAAGAACATAGATATTGGAAGTGAGACACTAGATAAGAAGGAGGAGTGGGAGAGTTAAGAAGGGAGAAAAGCGTGGTCAAAGCACGCAAATTTCTTCTCTGGCGAATGGGCATCCATTTGAGCTCAGACCTGTAGCTCGACACATGGTCATATTTTCTGAGGTTGAATATGAACCGGATACAATTGTTAAGCAGTCTGTCAAGCTTATCCAGCAACACCGCATTCAAGTCAAAGTAGCACACGTCACCATAGTCAATGATAGGGAAAATCAAAGTCTGCACAAGCATAGTTTTCGTCTTAGCGGGCAAAAAGTTTCTCAGACGATACAGAGATCGTAGAGTACCGTTGACCCTTTGACTAACATTAGAGACCTGGCGCTGCCAGCTAAGCGTCGAGTCAAGATGCAAACCGAGATCTTTCACAGTAGGGGTAATGGGTATGACGGTACCATTGAAAATGAGAGGAGGAAGAGAGCTAAGCGTCACCCTACCCATCATGCGCGAGCTTCCAATTACAATGGCCTGACACTTTGAGGGGTTCACTGATACCCCAAAACTATCAGACCACTTTTTGATTGCATCTAAGTCTCGGTTTACATCTGCTACAGCATCCAATAAACCTTCCACCCGCGCAGCTGTATACAATTGAAGATCATCGGCATAAAGATGATACGATCACCGAAGACAGTGAGTTATAAAATTAATGAAGATGGAGAATAACAATGGACTAACAATAACTCATTCATAAAGATAACATCATAATTCTCCTGCCCTTCTCTCAATTTATTTGGGGTTGGTGAAATATGTTTTTATCTTCCTTACTTCTCTATTAGTCGTCATCTCGGTAGTCACCCCCCTTTCTAGCCACATCATCTTTCATCTTTCTTTCAAGTGTTATTCGGTTTTCTATCTGGAATTTCTCAGTAGCAGCCCGGAGTCTGGATTTGTGCCCGGTAGATGGCAATAGGCTCGCCCCCTATTACATGGGACTCAAACATAACTGACGAAATGTGGGTGTGCTATAGGTACTGTAGAGGCCTTAGTTGAGCCTGCCTTCCGCATGAATCCTCTTTGGATTATGATATTGGCTGATAAGACAAACGCTGGTTTTTATTTGAATCTTAGAATAGGTGAAAAACCATGAAGTGAAGTCATATTGTTTTATATGGAGTCAGTGTAATATTAGCCCCAGTGATATAATGTATTGTTGCTTTCCTAAAAGCAAATAAATCCCATCGCAAGTGTTATCTCGTTCATATTTACGCCCAAACCCCCAAACACACCTCGAAGTTGAGACCGGACAGACAGTACATAGTGACCTGCCTATGTATCGTGGCTGGTCACTATAGTACACCTCTGCCTAACCCTTCGGGGAAACAAGGCGTGATGTTATGTTATGTTATCATCTTTCACACAGTCCATCCAGCGTTTCTTTGGTCTTTCCCTACCTTATAGCCATCCACATTCATACTCAAAACTTCCCTCGCGACATTTGTCTCATTGATAAAGATAACATCTACTAGGTATATTCTCCGGAACGTATAGGCAGAGAAGTAGGTAGGTAGTTATCATACATTCACATTCAGCCGGTTATTTTAAGATCCTACCATGTCCTAGTGGACTTATTGCTAACGAATTTGAAAGTGTTTCCAAAATAAGAGAGCATAAAAAACATTAAGGTTATGGTCCAGAATAGCATGATTATTAAGTCTGGAACGAAATCGGACAAAGATTTATCGTGTGACGTCATATGAATAAAAATCGGATAAAAGTCTAGAATTCGTAATGAAATTATTCTGAATACGTATTTGGGTCGACTTAATACCATCATGCTTGAAGTATTGAACTACATCGCCGTCTGCCCCAATTCGGGAACATTCATAAAATTATTATTAGTGTCTAAGATGAATAATATTTGGTTATTTTAAATTAGCTAGCTAAACTCCGCAGACGTGATGGATATCGATAACTAATCATGGTAAACATAACACATAACATCACGCATTGTTTCCCCGAAGGGTTAGGCAGAGGTGTACCTATAGTACACCCACATTTCGCCAGTTATATTTAAGTCCCATGTAACAGGGGGGCGAGCCTATTGCCATCAACCGGGTACAAATCCAGACTCCGGGCTGCTACTGAGAAATTCCAGATAGGAAAACCCAATAACACAATCATCAAAACAACAATAAAATCAAAACATCATGGTAAAACATAAATAAATTAATTTGACGTTTTTTTGTGAGGTCATCGACCGCAGTTATTGTAGTCACTTGAAATATCAGTTTAAACAAAATCTGTTTTTTTTTTTGTAAACTTCACTTCACAGGCGTGATAGGTATCGACTATCGATAACTAAACACGATAAAACATTTTAAAAAATCATTTTTTTCTCAACTCATACTTCAAGTAACAACACTAACAGCAGTCGTTGACCTCCCAAAAAAAAAACATCAAATCTTTTTATTTTTCCCATCGCATCTGCGAAGTTTAGCTAGCCAACCTTAAATAACCCAAGTGTTTATATCACCTATAACTTTTAGCCTGCTTACTAATAATTGTATAGAGTCTGTATTACACAACACTTTGTCTTCTTCTTTCCAAAGTCAAATTGCTGACGACTGAAAGAGAGAAATCGGTGTGTCACCTGATATAATACGTTTATTAGTATGTGGCTAAGTAATAACAGCCGCACGGGTCGCTCCATCAGGTTCAGCTACGCTTGCCGGGGTTGGTTCGTGGATGGGTGACCATCTTTACATACCGAGACTCCTCCGTGCCTCGGAAAGCACGTTAAGCCGTTGGTCCCGGCTGTCATTCGTGGATCTTTGACAGTCGTTACGGGTCGTCAGAAGCCCGAAAGTCTGACAACCAGTCTTACCAAGGGGTATCGTATTACTCAGTAACTGGGTTGTGGAGGTCAGATAGGCAGTCGCTCCATGTAAAATACTGGTATTCAGCTGCATCCGGTTTGACTGGAAGTCGACCCCAATATAGTTGGAAAAAGGCTAGGCAGGTGATGATTTGTAAGGAGGTAGGTCTATTATTTTAATACAATAAATAAACAACAGCCTATAAGGCAATAGGCAAAAGGCTGTTGTTTGGAAACTACCAAGCAACCAGAAACACCCAAGAGTTGGCAGTGTCTCATATGGCTTAAATGTCAGGAACCGCAGCACAAGAATGCTGCTTGGCGGCAGAAATAAGTTTAGTCATAGTACTCCGCCGAACGAATTCTTTCACAAAGTTCTCTACCATACTCGTATAATCAACACCTAAATAAATAAACCTGTCACCACGACCCGCACAAAGACGAATTAACTGACAATAAGTCGGAAGTGCATAAACGAACAAGTGAAGGCTTGACGAGGTACGTAAAGGTAGGTAGCATTGACAACGCCTTTATTTCCAAAGTGGTAAGGGCGATTTTCGTAGTTCAAGTGTTACTGGCTCACGGTACAGTCGCGTCGCACGTGCTTCGCAAATCGCTAGCGACTCATTTAAAACGCAATTAGTCGCGGCGCGGACGTTAGGAGATGAGATGAACAATGCTGAGACGACCTTCGCTGCGACGCCGCCCGGATACTTCACGTCAATTTTGTGCACAACAGTACTGTATCCCTTTATGAGTATGACGCAGGACTTATATGAGAACTAAAAGGCTTATTCACGCTGCGTAGACGTTGCGTTAGCGTCGCGTTTGCGCTTCATATACCGTTGCCAAACACCTACATTGTTAAGTGCCTAATGTAGTGTTCCTACAAAAATAAGTTGTTTAATTTGCCAAAAGAATGATAAGAGTTTGACAATGACCGTTGACCTTGACAAAAAGTAGAAGGAAACGTCTCATCAAAGTAAGGTCTGAGTCAAATCTTAATTAATTTGACCCCGAAATCGGGTTAAATTATCTCCACGGTAATATCTGTGTCGAGTAGTATAACGCCCAAATTCTTTCCTTAATTCCGTGAAACCAAAATAATGTCGTCGACCGATATTAAATCATAATAATATCTGAGAGATCTAATATTGGGACCGTAATAAGAAAGACAAAGATACTAAACATGTTGCAATGGAAATTGGGTTTCATCCCCTAGTCGGGAAAGAGTGATTCAATTATTGTGGGAGGATAAATACACCCTGGACGTAAACAGAGTGGATGCCATTAGGCTTGTCACCGCTTGTCACATTAATTCAAGATGATTTAATGAGTAAGCCATTAAGCTGGAAAAGAAAACAATGTTGATTATTTAAAGACCACAACGACACAAGGCTCTTTTGGCGCGCGGCCTAAATCGGAACTAACGCCACCATCTTGTTTTTTGAATACATTTCAAGTGACATTTCACAAAACAATTACGCCAATGTTTACCGACAGCGCCCCTTGTCGACGTCATTCGAGCGCCAAAAGATCCTTTTGTCATTATACACCTTACCACCTAAAATACATCTCACTTTTTTCTTTTTTCCCAAAATCATGCCCGAAAAGAAACTAAAATAAAAATGGTATCCAGTGTGATCATCACTAAGGAGTTTTCCATCAAGTGTAAACCTCCTTTGTGATCATTATACTCTTTTTAAAACAATAAGCAAGCAAAACAAATAAATAAATAAGTGTTCGAAGGCTGTGCCAACTCGGAAGTGTAGCCTGCGCCAGTGACTATGAGGACATTCGCCGGGAAGTCCGGTGACGAGCCTGCTGTCGATACCACTGACTGTTGCTGACACACTCATCCTGTGAGGAAGTCGGAAGTGTAGCCTGCGCCAGTGACTATGAGGACATTCGCCGGGAAGTCCGGTGACGAGCCTGCTGTCGATACCACTGACTGTTGCTGACACACTCATCCTGTGAGGAAGTCGGAAGTGTAGCCTGCGCCAGTGACTATGAGGACAGTCGCCGGGAAGTCCGGTGACGAGCCTGCTGTCGATACCACTGACTGTTGCTGACACACTCTTCCTGTGAGGAAGTCGGCAGTGTAGCCTGCGCCAGTGACTATGAGGACATTCGCCGGGAAGTCCGGTGACGAGCCTGCTGTCGATACCACTGACTGTTGCTGACACACTCATCCTGTGAGGAAGTCGGAAGTGTAGCCTGCGCCAGTGACTATGAGGACAGTCGCCGGGAAGTCCGGTGACGAGCCTGCTGTCGATACCACTGACTGTTGCTGACACACTCTTCCTGTGAGGAAGTCGGCAGTGTAGCCTGCGCCAGTGACTATGAGGACAGTCGCCGGGAAGTCCGGTGACGAGCCTGCTGTCGATACCACTGACTGTTGCTGACACACTCTTCCTGTGAGGAAGTCGGAAGTGTAGCCTGCGCCAGTGACTATGAGGACAGTCGCCGGGAAGTCCGGTGACGAGCCTGCTGTCGATACCACTGACTGTTGCTGACACACTCTTCCTGTGAGGAAGTCGGCAGTGTAGCCTGCGCCAGTGACTATGAGGACAGTCGCCGGGAAGTCCGGTGACGAGCCTGCTGTCGATACCACTGACTGTTGCTGACACACTCATCCTGTGAGGAAGTCGGAAGTGTAGCCTGCGCCAGTGACTATGAGGACAGTTGCTGGGAAGTCCGGTGACCAGCCTGCTGTCGATACCACTGATTGTTGCTGAGACACACATACTGTGAGGAAGTCTTAAGTCCATTTGTTTGCTAGTGGTGTAAGGGACTTTTACTTATGTGGTTGTCATTAACAAAGTTATACAGGCAGAGCTATTAATAGATTATTTTACCGTTTAACAACCCTCTGTGATGAGAACAAGAGTACGCTGAATAACAGCTTTATGAGCTATGGTTCTTAAGCATCAAAGGGGCGAATGTGAGCTGATTTCATGTGACTCAGTAGCACCTATCGACCAAATCAACTGTGATATTTTCAGGGTATTTTTTGTGGAAGTAATGTTAGATACTTACGAGTATACTGTCTATGAAAAGATAGAATCAAGCCGTCTATTGTGATGCTACTGATGCTACATACGACCCTTCATCTGCCTAAACGACTATGTTATACACAAACATCTGTAAACTTGCAAAACTCGCCTTCGAGACCGTTTAGGGCAGTTTAGTAAACCTTGCAGCAAGTCGAACGTGCACAGTGCAAGACATCAACATGTAAATTATAACTTTGTAATGGGACATGTTGCTTTAAGCATACATATTATACAAAGCATATACAAGGTGTAACATAATTAACGCACAACCTCTTAAGGGGTCATTGTACTCATCATTATGAACAACTTTTACTATGGGACCAAACCTGAGATCGCGAAAAAAAAATCAGCTGCTAATTTATGTTCGCATAATTCGTCAAAATCTAGGGAACAGCAGATTTTTTTTACCATCAGTTTAAACCGAATGCAAAACCTAGTGATGTATGCAACTCGCCTTGATCTGATGACCCGTTGGGGCTGGCGATGGCGGTACAAAGTTAACTACGCTTTTTCAGTCTCTTTGTTTATTACGTCAGCTGTGTCAAGGACCCTTCTTGTTTAAAAGTTTTACTTCCGTGCTGATTTATAATTAGAAAAAATGCTTTGAATATCGTTAACAATTCTTTTTAGACAAAGTCAAATTAAATCAGCTAGCGAAACTCTGCAGACGTGATGGGTATCAACCTAAACACGATAAAATTAAAAAGATATGATTTTTTGGGGTCAACGACCGCTGGTAGTGTTGTTACTTGAAGTACTTAATAATTGAGAAAATCTGTTTTCTTTTGTTTTATCGTGTCTAAACACGATAAAACGTGACGGGTATCCCAATCACATCTTTGAAGTTTACACACAAAAAAAATTACTGCGCTCTATAACCCTTCAAAAGAACTCATCTAATTAATTTAATTTTTAGGGTTCTGTAGTCAACAAGAAACCCTTATAGTTTCGCCACGTCCGTCCGTCCGCAGCTTAGCTCACAGACTCTTAGTACTAGAAAGCTATAATCTGGCACGGATATAAATATTAATCACGCCGACAAAGTGGTAAAATAAAATCACGAAAAAAAAATTTTTTTAGGGTACCTCCTGTAGTATATACAACGAAGTTAAAAGGAAAACTATCTCAGCTAAGTAGGCTTTACAAGTTAACGAGTAATAGTCGACCAACTAACACTTGTAGTTAGAATGTATTAGAGAACATGTCTTTCAACTACAAAGTTAAGTCTGTCCTTGGGATAAACTCATACGGAGCCCTTCATTGTGCGTGGTCCGACACGCAGTTGGCCGGTTTTGTTATTTAATTTGACCCAGTTGTAAGCAATTACAAAATAAACCAAGATATTTCAATATGAATTTAAGAGTTCATTAGTACGCAACTTGACTAGTAACAGTAATTTGGTTCGGTAAAAGATGATACAAAAACATTAATTATTAATATAATAAATAGTTACAATTTTATATAAGTTTAACGTCCATCTATTGACTTAAAATTCGCGCGCTTTGCCCCACTTTTTAAGAGTTGTGAAGTAAATCGAATACTGTTTGCTGCGAGAATATAATTTGGACTGTCGAGCTTAGGGTTGTTTTATACAGGAAATAAAGTATATTATGATCAAAATGGGAAAATAAACAGTATTTTTTTAATGTTTTAAATAGATACATTCATTAGTGAGGGACGCGCAACTCCTAATTAAATGTACTGAAGCTCTATTTCTGTCGACCCACCACTTAGCATTCATCGCTGAAAACACTCATTCTGTGAATACTGAGGTGGCAGAACTAACTATAATACGCAGTATCTAAAAGGTATTCTGATAACAATTATTATTACTATGTCCCGAAAATTCGAAACATCAACAGTTTCATTCTGAAATTGAGGCTAGCTGAACAACCGCGCCCATGCCCAGGTGCAAGCTTGATGTTCTACGTAGTAGATGAAGCTTTTTATTTAGGTATAGCTCTGGATATCAGTGAAAACAGTATATTCATATACTTTATTTTTGTTGAACAGTATACAGTATTTACATATCCTGTATGGTTGGCAACCCTAGTCGAGCTGTACAGGAGGTACAGACTAAGTGTAAAAGTGATATAGTGTTATTTTATTATAATTAATTAAAAAGATTACCACAGTATGTCTTTTACAGCATACCTACTGAAGTTTTGACATTAACCAGTAATTATGATTCTAGCGGATGTTCAACGTAGCAGTGTATTTTCTGGTCCATGTTCGGCAGTAGCCGTTTGTAGAATGATAGTCTGATATTCGAGCTGAATACATTAATATCCTTGGCTACAAGTGTAAGTTAATCAAGCTGAAGACCAAACACATGTTGTGTTTGGCCTTTAGCCGTATCTCCAACACAGCCGGGACACAGTACTGTCATCTTGCGCTATCAATCACTATTTAAATTGCTGTTATGACAAATGTATTTATAATCAAAAGGAATTCGCTTTTAAGCGTCTTGTTCAGAATAGTTCATTGATGAGACTGGGACAGCTAATGCTGGATAGGTTAGCCTGTGAGCTTTCATCGTGACAGGGCAATATGCGTAGGAATACACGGGGTATTAAAAATACTAAGTACTCATTTATTGTTTTTATTTTCGTGTCAATGGACAAACTGCTACCAGTATATAGGGACCTGTACAGGCCTGTTATTAACCACGTTTAAATCTTGAAGGCAGAAGGCGGTTAAGCATGACAACCAGAAAATATTAATAATGCTAATCATTACTACGTCAGCACTTTTACGTATACACCTACTCAGGACAAGTTTGCCCATTTGTGGAAAAAACTCTTACATACAAGTACGTCATTCAGTATTTTTGCTTTCCTTCCTTCCCGCTTTTAAGATGTTTTTTGTTCAGCCTCAAAGGTATGACAAGACAAAATGTCCAAACACGATTGTCTATAGGATTTCTTAATCTCAAAACCTGCTTCGCCAATAACTGTTAATACCTACTGTCTGTGCGTCTGTCTGTTGCTGTTGTAATTACTCGTACTGTTGCAACCACTTTATATGTTTTATGGAAGATCGGATTTTGTCCTTTTGAGCAAGTTTTGGTGCAATGCAAATTATTTTACAAAAAGCTTATAGGTACCTGATTGAATTTGCAAGAAAATTGTGCATTTACAGAGTTGTGGTTCGATAATAGTTTAGTTAATACCAGAAGCATAAATTAATGCTACAAGTCATCTCACTAACTAGCGAAAATCCCCCTAATATCGTTTATGGAAGGTATAATATCATGACCTGAGATTCCGTGGTATTTAATGTAGCTCAAACTGTAACTATATTGATTTCCCATCGAATGAATAAATCATTACCCAGTTCTACCGATCGTTACGTGAGGCAAATGTACAGACACGGCTTTAATTTCATGACGTCACAACGTAAACAAGCGAGCCATTTAGTGTTAATTAAATATTTATCGTCATTAACATTGAACTTCAAAGATATGGTACATTATGAAAGCCAGTATTATTTTTGTTCGATACAGCAGCACGACTGAAATCATTTTCATAACTCATCATGGTTAATCAAGTCTGATTGATGATGTGAATGTATCGACATTGTGGTCATCATTCTGTGATAATCTATTGCTGTTTGCAGTTTAAGTGTCATTAGATTGACATTTTAAGACCATCAAATCATTTTCCTTAGGATGACATGTGGAGTACACAGATGAGATACTGATTGTTGGAGAGCTCTACACTGCACTATCTACTGCTGAAACTGGCTTGATGACATTGAAGCGATAGCAGGAAAAACCTGTGTAGGGATGATCAATGCTAAAAATTTAGAACGCTAATGGTCTTCTAGACGAGATTGATCAATCACAATGTTTGTATGGTGGTTATGTGGTTCTTTGGGTTTTCTACTAGTTTGGGCGATTCCGCAAGAAACACGTGACGGGATTTCCTACTGCATTCGTATTTAAATACTAGCTGTTGCCCGCGTGGATGTCAATACTTCCCTATTTGAATCGGATTTTGTTAACAATTTCATAGGTTTTAATTTATTTTTGCGCGGCACCCTAATTATTTTTCTAAAATAAAAGTACCATAAGTTACTCCTTATAACATCAGCTATCTGCCAGTGAAAGTCCTGTCAAAATCGGTGCAGCTGTTTCGGAGATTAGCTGGAATAAATAGACAGACAGACATGGACAGACAGACATAGTCAGACAGACAGACAGACCGACAAAAATGTTAAAAATTGTTTTTTTTGTTATTAGTACCGTATATACTATCATATGCATTTAGTAAAAAGCTGTTATTTTGACATTAGATACAGACACTTCTATTTTAAATATTTGTATAGAATAGACTGATGTAAGTAAACTATATAAATTAAACTAACTAAACCTAACTCATGAAAAAATATATCAATAAAACCCTGCATTTTTTTTCTAACCAGGTAACTGAATAACATACACTATCGCGACCGTGTTCTACATTGTTGTGTAATAAATATCATATTGTATTATTTACTTTGACGTTACTTTTTATCGCGGACCGGCGCGGGCGCTCGCAAATTTACATACCGCGAGATAAGGAAAGAGCCACGCGACCAAACAGGTTTCTTACCGATATTATGTCTTCGCTTACTTTTGGTAAGAAGGTTCGTTAACATCCGTAATAAATTAAAAGAGTTATGTATTGTAATGAGGACCTGAATGTTGGAAGAATTTTTGTGTTATAGGACCAAAAAAGTTAGCAACGTCATGACTTTTAAAGTGGCTGCACTCAAAAGTTTTTGGGGGCCTGAAATAGCATGCAATAATTTGATGGTAATTCGATTGAAAGGTATCATGAGCATGAATCAGCTGCCAAGCATCATTTCCATGTGGCAAATCGGGGGGAAAGGATAAATTCAGGTGTAATTACAAGCACATGACAATGGCAAAAGGAATATTTATGTAAAAATCGTATTAGCAGGTGGCGTTCTGTATTTTCAAGTTGACTTCTGGCAGACACATAATGCAACGACATAAAGGGCAGAGTCCCAAGTGTACGTAGGCTAGGAACTATTGCCGTTTTATTACGCAGGGCTTGTCCTTTAATATAAGAACAGCTATCTAGCAGCTTCGGCAACCTAAGGACGAAAGCTTTATCTTTGGTTTTATAACACGCTTTTATTAGCTTGACTATGTAACAGAATCTTTCAACCTAATTTTCACCAACTTCAAGACGTCTGATTAACTTGAAAATTTGCACACGTATCAAGGACCGATGACAATACTTTAATTTGGTATCTTGGAGCTGGTCTGATGATGGAGCCAGGAGGTGGGTAGTGGAACCGCTCAAATCATAAATTCGTTGACTTTAGACTTATTAACTAAATGAAGAATATAATTTAAATTAAAAAGTAAAAAATTAAATATGTAGTTTATAAAAAAAAAAAAACAAAATACACGCTTTTATCACGCACTAAAAACTACAAAATAATTAAATTCACTTTATTAGTTACGATATAAGTTATGCAACTTGTCACTTCTTTTATATTTAATGATAAAATCAAAAAGCGTGGAGCACTTTTGGGTTGTGTGTACTTTTAATTAATTTCAACAATTATTTCCAAGCGACATTGACGCTTCTTCTCCTTTTCGTTTCGATGGTCATCTATGTTAATTATACGGTTTGGGCCCAGTAGGCGACCACTTGATTCATATTTGTATGAAGCACAAGTATTGTCACCGAATCAGGGTTTTTTTCGTATTGTTTAGTCTATGTCTCGATGAATACAATAAAATTAACAATGGCGGGAAGGCAATGCCGGTAAATTGACCGCACTTTAAAGTTACGAGAGTACACAATGGAACAATTAAATACAAAGGTTCAAAATGTTCAAATAATTGGTAAGTACCTACAGTTGTCGCAACCGTGACGGCTTAAGAGGGATTGGAATTCCCAATACCTAGGGTCGGTTTCCTATACAGATGGGAATCTGGCTACACCGTCAAATTTATTTGATCATAAATAGCAGTGGCGAAGCCTTCATACAACCCGATTCCTATCGGCTTCCCTTCTCACCACTCTTCTTAATGTATACTAGTGCCAAATAATGTACACCTGTGTGTGTAACTGTGCATCACATCACATTATATATATTTAATACCAGTTTAATACAGTCATTATAAGATTAAAACATTACAAAAATGCCTAAAATTTTTTTGTCTGAGTTTATGAGAACTGAACAATTTTTTCTTCGCTTCCCTCTAATGATAATTGTAACTGCGCCACTGATAAATAGGTACTTGCATTTATTACTGAACATAGACTTCCTTCTCAGCCACCATGGAATTGCGGCTTAATATTATAGTAACAAGACCACTGTGTCAATCAAGTCGATGTTTCTTCTGTAAGGACGGTTACTGACTCGATACTAAATCGATCTCGATCCCTTCGAACTACTTAGGAATTTAAGACATTTCTTCCTTAAGTTTCAAAACAAAACAAAATCATAAACCGTCAAAATCTACTCACACTTCAGCCTCTCAGTCCTCGGCCCCCTGCAAGCCGCACTGAGTCCACAGCACAGCTCCTTGAAGTCCACATGTCCGTCCCTGTTCTCATCAAACGCTAGGAAGGCCCCAGCAACCGCGGCAGCTGGTAGTGGCGGTGAGAGGAGTGGCGACAGGCTCTCGGCGTCTAACTGGCCGCTGGGGGCTGCGTTGCGGAGCGTCCAGAAACACTTCTCTAGCTCTATTATATCCTGGAAAGAGGTTGTAAGTTATTTCCAAGATTCTAGGGCCAAAAAATGCTTTTTTGGAAGTATAAATTACCACAACAATCATTGCTTAGTTTCAATACCTGCCGCTCTAGTCTGTAAAAATCTCTCACTTCACCTTACTTTTTAAGGTGAGAGTTCCTATCAAACATTCTTTTTTTCTTTCTTTCTTTCTTTTTTTAAAAACGTTGCCCCACACTAGGAATTTCTCCTGTATCGTGGGTGCGTTTACAAACATAGAAACTCACAAACACAAACGCCCAGACCCGAAACAACTACTTGTAGATCATACAAATATTTGCTCCGTGCGGGAATCGAACCCGCGACACGCAGTGCAGCAGTCCAATCGCTCAGCCACTGCGCTAACCGTGCCGTCACATTTCGCATGACACTTGGACAAATATTTTCTACCCCAAAAGTAAAGGAAATCTAAACATGTGAAAGCAACCGCCATTTAAGTGCACATGGAATTCGTTCCCGTAGATACTACTGTTAACGAGTTGTGTATTTCGATCTGCGCCAAGTCCATACAAGGAAACACAAATACGCTACGAAGCTACCTATGTAATGTAATGTTATCAACTGCGGTATAGGTTTCATTTCATATCAATTTTTTAGTTTTTTTTTTTTTGAGATAGGTTTGCTCTTGACTCTAGTCTAGGTCAGAGATGACCGAGACAAAGTCGACGATGGAGCGAGCTTACCCAGAAGAAGCCTGTTCACTCTCACTTTGATGAGATCGGGGTTGTATGCGTTCGGAAACACAGACGCAGGCAGAGTTCCACTCCTTTGCTGTGCGCATCACAAAAGACATTTGGAAACGCTTAGTGCGAATTGGTGGATCATTTGGGCAGGACAGCTATTCAAACAATGTCTGGTTTTTGATACAGAATGTTTTTCTTCTAGGCAATGGTTAAGTTCAACACTACGTTACATACGTTAATTTTCTTAAAAACTTGCTCATGTTTCCTTTCAGCGTTTTCCTCTAGAAGCTATATGTTCAGAATACACGGGTACACTTGAAAAGAAAAATCACTCTGTTTATCTAATTTCTAGGTCAATCGACTGTAACAAATTAACTGAATATTCTAATAATATTATCTAAGGAGTTAAGTTTTCCTTTGATATGCAAATAGTTAAGGAAAAGTCGTCTTGTCTTTATGTAATAAGTCTCGTACATAAATTGTAGATGTCTGGAGTTTCCTTATTCATGTCACCCTGGCACGGAAAATTATACTTTCAACAATGTGTACTCGTGAGCGACCTTGGGTAACTTATAACGAGCAAAGTTGGAATAGAAGGAGGGTAAGTTAAATGACGGACTGAAATAGAATTGTAATTTTGTGGTTTTATTTATAAGAAACTAGCTGTACCCCACGGTTTCACCCGCATAAGTCTCGATCCCGTGAGAATATCGGGATAAAGGTATCCTATGTCCTAACACAGGTTATAGAATGGATTTGTATGAAATTTAGCACATGGGTAGACCATCCAGCACATGGGATGTGACAAATTTCATCCAAATCCGTTCAGCCGTTTTAGCGTGAAAGCGTAACAAACAAACTCACTATTGCATTTATAATATTATATTAGTTAGGATGAAATGAAATGGAATCGTTTATTCTGTAAACGGGACATTGGAATCACTTTTACACGTCATAATAAAACAATATTAAAAAATAAGCTAGATGGAGTCGACATTTCCTATCTGAGTACCCCTGAGAAAAAATAACGAAACAAACTCATCTAAGTAGTGGTTGAAGACGATCAATAAAACGGTTGGTTCCAACGATTCAAAAATAATAATTGTAATTCGGCTGCCCTGTGGACCTAGTGGTCGCAAAACGACTGTTGGGGTTCAGTTCCTAAAGTTGGCCAAAGTATTTTCGGGTTTTTCGTTGGGAAACAGGTACAGTCTGCGAGATCATTAAAACCGCTGTCTACATACGTACAATACATTCTTGGTTTCTAATTTCTAAAGTTCCTTAAGGCGTTTTAATTTTAAACATTTCTAGAATCATCTAATTAGGGACCGTCTTCATGACCTTAAAATTAAGAGACATAAAGAGTTATGAGAACAATATTAGACATTTTCGTTTCTAGGTTGAAAGACCGACACTGAACGCTAAGCTTCACAGATAGCGTATCACAATAATTATTGTGTAATACCCAATTAAACTAGTGTCGAATTAACACCCACTTTCAAGTGCGCACACGTTTTTATCAGTCAACCGCAAACCATGGATACGTCGAGAGCTAATAATAGTAACACCATTGGAATTGATAACATTCTTAAGTTTTTGCAATTTTCTCGCCCCCTATTACATAGGACTTAGAAGATAACTGGCGAAATGTGGGTGTAGGTACTATAGGTACACCTCTGCCTAACCCTTCGGGGAAACAATGTGTGATGTTATGTATGTTATGTTTTTGTTGGAGTAGAGCACGAGCTATTTATAATGATTAGTAGATTCTGATGCCGTGATGGCCCAGTGGTTATTAATAAGGCCTCGCCTTTCATGCACGATGTTGTACGGGGTTCAAAACTGAGCAAGTACCAATGTGACTTTTTCAATTTATTCTATTCTAAGTTTATCTTGGACAACACTGACATCAGTGAAGGAAAACATCTTTAGGAAACCTCAACTTATAATATTAATATCTGAAATCGCCAATCCGCCTTGAGCAAGCGTGGTGATCAATGGCTTCTCTGTGTGAGAAGAGGCCTTGCCCTGCAGTGGGACAGGAATAGGCTGGTGTTATTATTAGTAGCTTCTGAAGACAGTGAACAGTTTTCAGGACTTTACTTTCATCAAACAATATTAATAAAACCTCTCAAAATATAAATAAAGTAAAATAAGCCTTTATTGCTGGTTCTACAATGCTTTTAAAAGATTCTTCTATAATTTACTTGCTCAAAATTATTTTCTTCAAATATCGACGTTCAGTGCAGTCCTTTTAAACAGCTTGTCGTCCGACAAAGGCCTCCTCTAAATATTTCCACATATTTCTGTCTCTCGCCCTCTGAATCCACTCTGGACCAGCACCCGAATTTCGTAACACTTGAATCATATTGCTAATCCATTGCTCCATATTTTCAAAAAAATTGTCTGCTCAGCAACATAAATAACGCAATGAATGTTGTCGAACTGTCAAACTGAAACCGATTCCTACTGTAAGTGTGTTACGCAATTAGGATGCTGCTCTCAAAATATGCTCAGTATCAAATACACTACATTCTTGCACTCTATTTTAATTCCAATACTAGTTGCATAACATGTTATTCAAATAATCAAGTAGCATGTAATGGCAGACGTAAATTCGATTGGGCCATATAATTTGCTTACTTATTTCCAAATACAAAATATTGCTAATCAAAGGGAAGTGAAGGCCCAAATACGGATAAATGTCAGACAAATCTATGATGTGGCTTTGGTCAAAGAATATTTAACATATCATAAGATCACGCCTGTAATCCCCGAAGAGTTAGGCAGAGGTGTAGGTACCTATAGTTCACCCACATTTCGTCAGTTATGTTAAGTCTCATGTAATAGGGGGCGAGCCAATTGCCATAACCGGGCACAAGTCCGAGCTGCTACTGAGAAATTTCTGATGGAAAAACACAATAACACTTTACCCGACCCGGGAATCGAACCCAGGACCTCATGCTCAGCTGTAGTGCTAATATTTAAGTGGACATATAAGTACCTGTACCTACTACACACCTCCGCCTATCCCTTCGGGGATTACAGGCGTGATGTTATGCTTATATTTATCTGCCTTGTCCCAAAATGGAAAACCTCCTAGCAGATTAGTCGATTTATTTAGTTCTGAGGTAAAAAGGACCTGAAAAATCTACTGGAAAGGATTCAGTTCGCATTCAATAAGATCAAACACGTTTCATCGTATTTTGCGCAACCGTTCAGTGTCCCTTACAACTCGTAAAATAAATTGAACAAGTAATTGAATTTCCAACCGTGACTTCACTACAAACGAACTCCGGCCTACATCTCAGTAAAACTATTTTCAGTAGCAACAAAAAACTGTACAAAAACACGCAGCATCATCCAATGCGGGGAAAAACCACTTAAAAGATTTTCAGACCCGCTAAAAGCCTCAAATGAAAAAAAGCGCTTAACTTTCACGTCATACGCTGTTGAACTCGCTTTGAAAGCGCTAAAAGCGATGTTGAACTAAAACCTTGATACATACAAACATACACACGATGCGATAGTAATTGTTCACGATAAAACGGGTCACACATGTTGGAATTATTGTTTATACGAATCTTACGATTAAAATCAGATTATAATCCGATACTTATTTGACGATTAAATTACACCTTGGGTTCTCTATAACCTGGTTCATGATACCGCCCTTGATAAGCTGAGTGCAATTACAGTGGCGCTAGTTTTGTGAGGCGCTGTCGAAGTGTCAAGCCGTGGACTGCGATCGATATTGCAAATTACTCTTGTCCCTAGAAGAACTTGAGGAGTTTTTGTTCAATGTGGAAGGTCGGGCAAAGCTAATTGTAGATGGCGTAATCATAGCTAGGTCCCCACGGCCTAGAATAAATTGGACATTTCGTTCATTCATTCCATTTCTTGTTCATTCATGAGTTTGGTTTTATTTCACTATTTCTATAATTTCGGTGATTTCAATATTTTTTATCAAGTATTTGACATAGAAAGTTTCAGAATTTAAAACCTTAAATATTTCCTCTTAATCACTTTCTTCAAAATGTTTCTGACGCTCTGTTTAATTTTTTCAAAATCTCTACGAATAGCTATAAGCCACCATCTTCTAATTTTAGGGTCTCTCGGGAAATGGTGGACTCCAATTTCAGCATATTTAGGAACACAACAACGCGTCATTTTCGCTAAAATAAAATAAAACCACCTCACGCCTTGTAATACTAGCTTGTGTTGGGAACTAGCTACGACAGCGCCATTTTGACAGTTGCCTCCTCCATTAGTAAATTTGGACATTCTTAGGGTTGTGTTGTCAGATCAGCATAATTATAGCATAGTATATTGTGTGCCATAAGAGCGTTTACGACGTACGAACTTTCAAGTCCTTGTTTTTCGAAATGAATGAACCGATTTTAATGAAACTTCATACGCATAAGCAGGATACATGGGTCTTAAAAGTTAATTAAGAACATTCTCGAAATGTCTTATTAAAAAAAAAAAATTGGAAATCTCTGTTCCTATGGTTAATTTAAATTCGGTCGAATTTAGTTGCAACATTATTTATCGAAAATGTTCTTAACTAACTTTTTAGACCCATGTATCCTGCTTATGCGTATGAAGTTTCATTAAAATCGGTTCATTCATTTCGAAAAACAAGGACCTGAAAGTTTGTATGAAATACCGTACGTCGTAAACGCTTTTAACCAGAGTCAAATGAACTTACTTTCTTTATTTCAAGCACATCAGGTTAGACTGCATGTCCAGCACTATTTAGTCGCGGAGTCTTGGCAATGGATGATGATTTAGCGTTACGGAAAACTGTATCTGAACTTGTTGAAAATAAAGCCCTTCGAAGACCAATAAAGAGAAATATGCTGAAGTCATGGTTCTTTCATAACAATAGTTCGTTTCAACTAATAATTTCTATGACAGTTTTTATTATTACGTATGGAAATGTTCTGAGAGCTGTCTCGTGGACTCTACCGGGTTCAAAGATTAGATTCAACGACTCATAAGTAGCAACAGGTTCCAACCAATCCCATTGTCCGTCAACACGGTAATAGACCACTTCCTTTAGTTAGTCCTTTAACTATTGCGTACATAGGTAGGTTTCATTAGTGTCAACTTTTTTCCTACTGTTTCATTTAATAGCCTGAGTTACTTGTACTTGTATTCAGTCTCGAATTTATAAGACGAAGTTGCCGTATGCGTAGTATTGGCTATTGTTCCAAAGTAAATACAGGCTTTTATTGACAATTTTCTAGCAAGAAAACCCGTGTGTTGATACCGTATCACACGTTTCTTTGGCATCTATACACACATCAAAGGTGTCCGGGGATCAAGTACAATTTTAACTATAAAAAAATATCCAATTAATATTTACCAAATCTAGTCTTCCAAACTGGCTTCTACTTTTTTGGAAATTGTGGGAAATTAACGTAAGTTAATGTCGTCAATTAAATGGCAAAAAAGGTAAAAATGAGGGTTTTTAAATTTTTTATTGTAAAGATAAAAAAATTAATAATTTGTGTTTCCACCATTGACACGAATCACACAATCACAGCGGTTTGGCATGCTTAAAATCAGTTCATTAAAATCACTTTGAGGAATGACCGCCCACGTTCTTTCTAACAATTCAAAAAGTTGTTGTGGGATATGCACGGCAGAGCTCTTCTTTGGAGCATATCCCATGCGTGCTCAATTGGGTTGAGGTCTGGCGACTGAGCAGGCCACGGCAGAACGTTGATGCGAGCATCGGCAAGAGTGCGTGTTACGACTCTAGCCGTGTGTGGACGTGCATTGTCGTGCATTGGTCGAAACGAATTACCCAACCGCCTTCGCAAAGGAATGATCACGTATGAAACAATCCTCTCCGCATAAATCTGAGCATTAAGGTTGCCCCTGATCCAAATGAGATCGGTTCTTCCACCGATGCAAATACCCTACACCATTATTGTTCCCCCCTCCATATGAATGAACTTTCTGACAAAATTTCAAACGTTCTTGACGTCCAGAGGTCCTCCAAACTCGGGTACGTCTTGTATCCGGCCTCATACCGAAACGAGATTCATCGGAAAAGCAAATATAACGCCAGTATTCTTCCTCCCAATTTCTGTGATCGCGAGCCCATGGTAAACGGGCCCTACGATTGCAGGGTGCTATAGGTGGAACTCTCAGCGGCCTTCGGGAATGCAGACCCACTTCACGTATACGATTTCGGATGGTTTGGTCGCGTGTGGTGCCAAGAGCGACAGCCACAGTACGTTGCCTGGAACCAGCTTGCAACATTCCGACGGCTCTCATCATCTCTTCTCGTGTCAAATGATGTCGTCGCTCCACATCAATGCAATTTTTTTCAGTTTAGATGCAGAAATTGTAATGGTTTTGAATAAACGCTCTTACACACTTTTATAGGAATCCTGATTGACAGTTGATTTTCTATATTTAATCAAAATTTAAAGAAAATTCTTTATTCAAATAGTTAAATTCAGTAAAAACAATCAATATCGATCCAAAAAAGTTAAAATAATAATCCTCAATTGCGGCGATACTCTAAAACGTAGTTGATCCCTAGACACTTTTGATGTGTGTATGTTGCACTTTCATTACCAAACCATTATCACATATTATCATGTATTGCAGGTTATCAGGATTATCTATCTGCGCCTTTATTAACTCCGAAATACTTTAAATTGAACTAACATTACCGACAGGTTTAGATTGTAATCATAATTATGAGCAATTAATAAATCGTTTGACCTGAATGAAAACAAACAAAGCACAGATTATTTTATTATTGTTTGTGCAACCGCGAGAGATACTGTAATAGAAATATTATTCAACACGATTCCCGTATTGTTACTGTGTGTATGTTTTAATTGTATTTACCAACAATGTAAACAAGAAGAGAAGAGGACGTATCGATGTGTGATGTGAAAATAAATGATAAAAGTGTGGAGCAAGTAAGTGAGTTTGTATATTTGGGGAGTCTGTTTACAAGGGATGGAAAGATAGATGAAGATGTGGAAAGGAGAGTAAATGCGGGAAATAAAGTGACCGGTGTTATACGTCATGCGGTTGTGACCAACCAGTTAATGTCCAAAAAGGCTCGACTGGCTGTTCACAATGGTGTGCTGGTGCCTACGCTTATGTATGGAAGTGAATGTTGGGTGTGGCAAAAGAAGCATGAAAGTAGAATAAATGCTGTGGAAATGCGTTCCTTTCGAAGCATGTGTGGTGTGACCATAAATGATAGACTGAGGAATGATGTGATAAGGCAACGATGCGCTTTAAAAGAAGATTTAGTGACAAAAATTGAAAAGAGTATGCTTAGATGGTTTGGTCATGTTGAGAGGATGAATGAAAGTCGACTAACAAAAGGTATTTACACGGCAGATGTGAGTGAAAACGCCGGAAGGGGACGCCCTAGGAAGACATATAGTGATCTTATTGGTGATGTTCTTCAGAAAGGTCAGGTGCGTAGTACTCGCAACCGGCGTGCGTGTATGACCAGATGTATGAACGTAATCGAGGCAAAAGGAGTATGTAAGGATCGTAGCAGGTGGCGTTCTGTAGTTTCTGCCTACCCTCATGGGAAGAAGGCGTGAGTTTATGTATGTACTTATGTATGTAAACAAGAAGCTTTATGGAATTGTTCGATAATCACTTTCTGCTGACCTTAGGAAAGCGATCAAATATAGTCCAGTTGGAGTTATATTTACTTTCATAATATTAACTGGATATTGCTGGTTCATGAGCAATATCTGACAAGTTCAGGGATATTGCTTTGGTTAAATTATGAGAAAGTTGATTTAACATCGACATGAATGAAATTCCTAGAAATACATAATATACATAAACTCACGCCTTTTTCCATGGGGGTAGGCATAAACTACTGAATGCTACCTGCAGGCTAGAATCCTTACATACTCTTTCTGCATCTTTTACGTTCATACATCTGGTCATACAAGCACGCCGCGCCGGTTACAAGAACTACGCACCTGGAGGACTACTCCGAAGCATAAATCCGAAGTATCGGCCGAATGTTCGGACGTTTCCTGATACACATCCTTCTATGTCGTTCGGTCGGTTCGGATCCCGAACGAACTTCATTTTGACATTTGGTTGGATCCGAACCGACCGAAAGAAATAATCGAAAAAAGTGTAGTAGAAAACGTCCGAACAACAATCACTTCGATACAATAAGAGAGAAGGAGTTGCTACCTACGAATGGGGCTGGACTGTAGGTACTAGGTAGGTCTGTCTGCTGTAAGATTACGAATAGCTTTGGGTAACTTTTCAGCAGTTTCAATGCTGCACAGTATTAATGACTTAGATTAGGTCAAACTCAAATCATTTATTTCAATTCAACTCAGTCAGTCAGAAATATGAAGCTAGTTGCCCATTCCAAAGCGTAGTAGGTACCTATGGAGCGGGCAAGAAACTCCACGGGCACTCTTTTGAATTATATTGTTACATAAATCTTAGTTACATATTTATGTTGAATTTGTATTTAAATGTGAGAACGATGTAAATAATAATAAATTGTTTATTCGAATAAACACAGGTTACAGAAAAAAATTGAAACCCTAACTCCAGGGCTAGGTTAGAGTTAGTATACCTGTATGTCAGGAGCCAGTAACGTCTCTTCTTTTAGTTAGGTTACAATTATGCAAATTTTATGCAGCGAGGGTATAAAATTATAATAACCCAAACCAATAAACTATAATTAAGTCCTATATATAGGGTGTAAGGGACAGCCCTCCGCAAACTAACAGGGTGCATTCAGCTCCTTATTTTGAATCATATTCCAACGGAATTATTCTCAGGAAAATTTTCATTTTTTTATCCTATTTTCAGTTACTATTCCTTTATTTCAATGTAAAATTACATTCTCTGTACGCCGCACTCCATTTATGTAAATAAAACAGCTAAAATAAAAAAATCAGCAATGTATGTTGAAATGCTCGACGGCCGAAGGCTCGCTGCGCTGCCGTTCGCTACGCACGTTTTGCCACGGTAACGATACATTGCGTGTGAGGTAATAAAACAAATCAGGTTTATTGGATTCCCATAACGTTCCTGTAATAATTTCATGTACTGGTCATCTTAGTATGATATACTGAAGTCACCCCATCAGTCTGCGGAGGGCTGTCCCTTACACCCTGTATATTATGTCTGTCCTGTATTCATATTCTGTTTTATCCTGTAAGTTTCGCAAGGAACGCCAAACACAGCGTGGTACGATCGAAGGGCCATGCCCTAAGTGGCGACCTTGGTAAGGTCGTGGGGAGCCGTTGTATTTAAACGACCTAGAACTAATCAATAGTGCGACCTGCTGGGGGGGGGGGCTATGTAAACCAGTACTGGTAACATAATAATGATGATAGCTCCACAGTTCTACATATAACATTACATCACCACTGTAATCCCCGAAGGCTTAGGTGTACCTATAAAGTTACATTTCGCCAGTTATGTTTATGTCCCATGTAATAGGGGGCGAGCCTATTCCTATCAACAGGGCGCAAATCCAAACTCCGGGCTGCTACTCAAAAACTCCTGATTGGAAACTGCCCGACCTGGGAATCACCCACCACCTCCCACCCTCAGGAAACCAGGACTTCATGCTCACCGCTTGCGACTTGCGAGTGCGACCACTAGACCGACGAGGCAGTTTACATATAGTTGCAACAAAATAACCGCAGAGGAAAACACTTTTAAACAATATCTGTTGCAGTTTCACAACTACGTCGCAATCCGAATAAACGAGAGCAAAATGCACGTATTTGTGTACATACAGTATTTACATGCAAAATATGTTAAATGTTCTAGTACGGCCAAGATAACGCACTCAAACAGATGGTAAATAAATGACTCTGTAAAAACATTGGCGGCAAACAACGAATATTTTGATAGCAGGTACTGAGGTCTTGATATCATGAACAAATACTTTTTAACGGATGTCAACATGAGATAGTTTCTTGACATTGAACGATGAACTTCAAAAGAAATGTCCCCTTATATTGTGTTTGTCAAGCGTGTTGCCATCTTTTACCCAACAGGCTGAGCAAACAGAACTCGCGCAAGTTTGAGCTTTTAAAGCTGTCAAAGTATTTTTAATCTTCAGCGTGTCTAATACCGTCATTAACCTTTTAACCGCCCGACTTCATATCAGTTGTCGTGCCCCCAGCGCCGGGCACAGTGAATTATTACGGTATTTGGTCGTAAATATACGACCCTGGCGAAATGGACACGAAAATACTTGTCGGATCAATCCGACGTTGGCGGTTAAAGGGTTAAGGCATAAGTTGCGAGTTAGTTATATGTTTGCGAGAACTCGCACCATGGGCCAATGGCACTCGCTGAAAAATAACATCCTCTGACAGTAAACCTAGGAAAACTAACAATATGTCAATAACTGATTAATCGTTACAAAACGGATAAACATGAGGATATCAATTCTAGCGTACTGTTTAAAAATAATAATGCAAGTTAAAAGTGTGTCAAACTGCAAACTCGCGACTAATCTGTGCGGTTGCGCATTCAATCTGACTAGTTTCTATACTGAGGCTTATATTACTGCACTCGGGGTTTCCCTACAAGGGGCTTGGAAGATTTCCTTAAGATATATATCAAGAGAAATGGAAAACACTTGTAAATGGGGTCATCGGTGGTAGTCAGGTGACCAAGGAATTGAAGGATTTGGTAAACACATGACTACTTATGACAATAACCTGCGATCACCATCCCGTGTTCCAGTTGTGGTAATCATTTCCGTTTTTAGGGTTCCGTACCTCAAAAGGAAAAAAACGGAACCCTTATAGTATCACTCGTGTGTCTGTCTGTCTGTCCGTCCACCACAGCACAGCCAGTTTGCTCCGAATCTAATGGACCAATTAAGTTGAAATCTGGTGCACATATCAATTTATGTGGCCTAAATACGGAAGCGTTAGGTAAATAAATGAATTTTGCAAATGGGGGTCACTTTTGGAGGGCAAATAAGAAATTTAAAAAAAATAAAAATTGTTATCTATTCCGTGTGACATATCAAATGGAAGGGCTTACCTACTGCGGGGGTCTCGAATAGATTTTTTTAGGGAAATTTAGGGAAATAGACAAAAATTTAGCACGCCCCTTATCTCCGAAACTACCGAGCCTACAATTTTGAAAAAAACAGTTCTATACTTTTAGATCACCGGAAAACCTATAAGAAGTCTATGGTCTTAAAATAACACGGTAAATCTCTCAATATTGTGCGTACAAGCTTACATTTGCAGTTGGAATGTATGGGAGAACATGTTTTTCAACTACAATGTTAAGTTTGTTCTTGGGATAAATTCATCCCAACTACGGATCCCTTCATTGTGCGTGGCCCGACATGCACTTGGCCGGTTTTAGATGCCTTACGCTGCATCCTTTGAGAATTAGACATTCTGCGAAGCTGTCCCTTTGTAGTTTCGAAAAGAAATTCGATATTTGAGAAGAAGACATTATTTTCATGCCGAAAGGGTCTGTGTGTTGATACCTAAACGGGGAAGCCAAGAACGATGAGTATGATGACAGTGACTAAGCGTGTCGAGTGTTTTTAATTTGATTAACATTCACGGCTCATGTTAAAATAGATACATCATACAATAAGCTGTCGCTACCCGATCCTCAGATATTTCATTACAATGTTAAACATAAATACCACAAACATGTCTCATTTACATGGACAGGTGCATGCAAACGTTCACGTACTTAATGAGATAATTGTGACTAAGTGCAAACTGCGCAAAATGCATTAGTTGTTATATCTATACTAATATTAAAACTGAAGAGTTTGTCTGTTTTTTGTTAGTTTGTACGCGCTAATCTCTGGAATTGCCAGTCGGATTTGAAAAATTCTTTCTAGCATTTGATAGCCCAAGAAAGAATGCTAAGCGAAGTAATAGCGCGGGCGGGCGATGCGATGCGACGCGGTGGGTCGGGGGAACAAGAAATTTGGACGCGGACAAAGTCGCGGGCAGAAGCTAGATCTGTGGTAAAAATGATGATAAAACAAACAGAGTGCAAACGATTTGGTTCACATCGTTTTGATTCGGTTCTGATGTCTAGGCTTATCTTTACATCACTAAACATATCCAGAGACATTCAATTTTGTCATCCTATTTCTTCAAAGAAATAAAAGCCTTAAGTACTGAAAGTTCGAGGCCGAAAATCATGTTTCAATGAACGATTTATTCGTGAAGGGATCCATCCTATCAAACGATTGAAACTTCAACCATTTTATTTGGGCTCAGTTATTCGGAACAGTGACCATTAGTAGCCGACATGCGTGCGTGAGTTTTGACTTCAAAGGTCGTTTAAACAACTTAAATTGTGCACATTGATTTACTTAATCAGAGCGTAAAATAAGATAATACTACTTACGCAAATTCTACCTACAAAGATTATATTATTTATCCAATAGGTTTGTTTTGCCAGGTGTAATTTCGATATACTACAGCAAGACGATCTAAGATAGGTATACCAAGTATATTCTTATTATCTGGGCAGAAGAGTCACTAGCCTGACACGGGAACTACGGAAAATTAGGTGCATTTTAGGAAAAAACTAAAGCTTTGTATTTGGAAGGCGCATTAAAGATATTGATGAAGATTACTAGATAGTGCTTCATCTTGACATTGCATTTATGAGCGTCGGTTTTCATGCAAGTGCGTATACATATAAGCGCATTTTCATGCATCTCTAACTAGCATTGATCCTGTTGGTCTGATCCTGTCATTTCTAAATACATTCTGCTTTAGACCTATTCCATTTCAACATAATTCCGACCGACTTTCATCTCCCTTTTACCAGTTTCGCCCAGTTCCCAAAGACATTTCGAGTTCATTTGACGTCACGACAACATGTCTAGCGATTCGATTGATAATGATGAGTTTTGACATTGTTTTGGACACTGATAATGTTGCAGTGTCGAGTGATATGTATGTACTTGGAATATTGTTACAAAGAACGCTTTGTTTTGGAGTTATTTCATGACGTCTAAGACTGGTTGAGATCGATAGATATGAAACCTCCATTACTGCATAGCGCAAGCATTTTTTTATCATCATATGTAGGGAAATCTTAGGGCTTATCTTTATCCGTTCTATACTGACGTTTTCCTATAAGCCTAAACCCACACATTATGCCGAATCCTACTTTATCTAAAGAAATATAAAGCACAGTAGGTATCCACTCACCCTCTCCTCCAAATGCGTAACACCAGCCAGACTCTGATAGAACGTCGGCGTCTCCAGATCCTGGGCCACATTCACTTCCGAGAGCAGCCATTTTGACAAGACTGTTGCATCTTTATGTATCAGCAGCCAGGACCTGAACTGGTCGAAAGTGACTTTGTCCGCCGGTCCGAAGAGGCTGAGGAGGATTTCAGCGTTCCTCTGGGATCCAGTGAGGGGGAGGGATGTGTACTCCAGATGGAGATTCCGCGCGAAATCTCTCTTGTATATGTACGTGCCATTGTCTCCTTGATTGTTCACGTAGAGCGTCCAGAGGAACCTAAAATTGAATGGGGTGGTTACTTCTTAATAATAACTATGTATATGTAGTTGTGTGGAAATCGATTGTCATGGTATGGGCACCTGATGCGGCAGAATGAGGAAAATGTTGGGAGGAAAGTTTTGAGTATGAATGTGGATGGATATAAGAGTAGGGGAATACCAGAAAAACTATGGATGCACTGTGTGAAAGTTGATGTGGCTAAAAAGGGGGTGAATAACGAGATGACGACTAATAGAGAAGTGTGGAAGGAAAATACAAATGTTGCGCCGACCACAAATAAATTGGAATAAAGGCAGGAGAATGATGAAATCATGAATGAATTATGATTTTCTTCTGGTTTGGGTGTGATTTTCGGAAAACGCCATATAATAAAGGCGCTTAAAATGTTCGTGACCAAGGCTTGGTGAGATCTCTCGACTCGATATCTAGGAAAGCCTAGACCCGATTGATGCAGATCAGATACCAGCTGAAAATGCTAATGATGAAAGGATTTTTTGGTAGATACTTAGATGTTTCTTAATGTAACACATTTTAAAAGAGTAACAGTGGAGTTTCTTGCTCATTCTTCTCCATACGAATCTACCTGTTGGAACTAGAATCAATTATATTTTCTTGTTAATCTTTGAGGTTCAAAAGTCTCTTTTAAATGCTTATTTGAAATAAACGATTTGGCTTTGACTTTATTGCAAATGGATTAGCATTTACTGTAAGATGCTATTAGTGCCAAAAAGGGATTACTCTACTAGTTTTTCTTGAAAGAACCCTCGTGGTGCTTTTTTCTACACCCCTAAAAGGATCAAATTCAGCGAAACTCGGCAGTAAAACTATGATATTTATGATGAATATGATAGTTGAAATATATATTTTAACTAGAATATTATTGTACGCTGAGATATCAATAATGTCAATGATATCATTGAGACCCAAACTGTAGGGTTTAAAAAGGACAACTTCAATTTCCGGTGTTTTTTGAATAAGCATACACGTAATAAATATCTCACTGCCTGCATCGTCTGAAGAGGAGAAAGCTCTTACTCACTTAGGTACTCAGTTATTTAATACCTTGCATAATCATAAAGGTCAATTAATCAATACCTTATTACTTGCCAAAACTTCACAATATCGACATGAAAACTCTTCGCCGAAATGAAACATGCAACAAATCAACAAGACCATAACTAAAAAGTAAATATAACTAAACAATGTTCTACAAAATAAGAGGATGATTGTCTGAGAATATTATGTGAAGTAAGAAGTTGATGGTGTCATCAGAATACGTAATCAGTTGATTGGCAAAATTCAGTGATTAAACCTTCTAACAGGAAGTCCGAGATAGATTAATGGTAATGCTACACAATAGGACACAAATTATCTTGAAATACTTTGCCAATAAATTGAGGAACATCGTACGTTTTTTGGCCATAACAATGTAATTGTTTGCTGTTGTTGTTGTTTGTTGTAATTTTTTATTTGTAGTTACAATACGGCCGACGATCTTGGCTGATCTTGGCGAGTCTAACTCAGGCTCTGCGAACTTTTGCGCATGTCCCATTTGGTTCCTAAAAAATGCCTCATGTCACCATTTGGTTCCTAAAAAATGTTACTGCAGCCTTCAACGCGAAGTTCGGACTCGCCACGATACGTCGACCGTATTGTAGGTAATTTTATTCCTTCATATTTAATTTTTTGCTCTGTTTTAATTCATGGCTGGCCAATCCATATGCTAAGAATGATTACTACAGAAATATTTATAACGACTGAAAAGGTGTAATGCAGATGATACATATACTAATTATACTTTGAAAATGTGTAAATGTAAGCTTCACATCATGACTAAATAAAAAAAAATAAAAAAAAATCTTATCTATGTATTCTTAGTAATAAAAACATAATGTATGTATAAGGAAATAGCCAACTGAATGAAGTAAACATTTCGTGAAGAATACAATGACATATTATTAAATTCATGCAGTATTATTATAATATTATCAATATATATTATAAAAGAAAGTGTACAATGTGCGTGCCGCTAAAACTCAGAAATGAGTCCCGGTATGATCAAGGGAGTAATGAATAAGTCATTAAGTATTTCATATTTGGGAGTAGAATATGTAAGAGAGTATCTATCTAGCTCAAACTCAACTCAAAGCATTCATTTCAATTAAACCAATTACAGGCACTTTTGAATTGTCAAAGAGTTGGTCAGTTAGTCAGAATGTTAAAGCCCATACCAAAACGTAGTACTCAGAAATAATCGTAATCCAACTTATAATATGCGTGTCTACATAGTGTGCGTTTAATGCATGTTTTAAATTGCTTCTCATTTAGTTGAAGAATATCAAGTGGTATTTTATTATAACGTTTTACACAAGACAACCTAAAACATGGTTAATCTAATTTGTCCCTATTTCTAGTGTTAAAATTATGCCTGTCACTTACCTTACTAAAAAGATGTAGATTTTTTCTAACATACATAATGTTTACATATATATATACATATACAACGTGTGTCTGGACGTACGACATTAAATGAAAACGAGCACAGTACTAGTCCATCGAAACATTTTAAAACATGAAGATTAGTAGATAATGGAAAATTAAAAAAATGCAGTTTTCAAACAAAATAAATAGCAGAATCAACTGCATAAAAAGTAAACACGCTTTATCTACGAAAA
The DNA here is from genome assembly GCA_947568875.1 of Fissipunctia ypsillon. NCBI lineage: Eukaryota > Metazoa > Arthropoda > Insecta > Lepidoptera > Noctuidae > Fissipunctia > Fissipunctia ypsillon. The sequence continues at coordinate 1,626,695 of OX387662.1, forward strand.
GTCACTGACCAACGATGCGGTGCGGGGTGCGGGGCGCGGCGGCGGCAATGTTTATCTATTATTACGGACTCAGATCTACATCATGTTGAAAAATAAGAAAATGAAAAATAATTTCCTGTGGCTAAAGTATTCATTGGATTTGATTGATTTTTTGTATACGGGTAAAGAACATGATTCTCTTTACGTGGTTTAAAGGAATGTCAATCGTCCTGTTCCACCTTGTATATACAGCCGCGAGCAAAAATATTAGGCACCCTATAGAACTGCCAGTTTTACGATGGTTTAGTATAGGAGATGTAAATAAAATATATTTTGTAACCTGTATGCTTTATTATAATAAAATAATTAATATTTCGTCGGTCCACCTTTTGATTTTATATCAGCAGCCACTCTTTTCGGCATTGACGCTACCAACTTTAACCAATCTTCTTGGGACAATTTTTGCCACTCTTTATTTAAAGCAGCCAGTAGTGAGTTTTTATTTGTTATGGAGTGTCTCCGTATCTTTTTCTTCTAAATAGACCAAATATGCTCAATTGGATTGAGGTCCGGCGATTGTGGTGGCCAGTCTAAAAGGTCTATGTTGTTTTGAGCCATCCACGCCATAGAATGAGCAGATTTGTGGCAAGTGGCGTTGTCTTGCTGGATTTTTATTCCGTCACTATTTATATCGCCGAAAATCTTCGTTATTGATGGAGCTAGAGCTGTTTCTAGGACTTCAGTGTATTTTTTACTGTTCATTCGCCCCTCACACAACACCATTTCACCCATGCCGTCGACAGCCATGCAACCCCAAATCATAATTGAGCCTCCACCGTGTTTAATAGTGGGCACTACACATTCTGAGTTATATTCTTCGCCCACTCGGCGCCTGACATAGGTCGCACCGGGAGTTCCAAACACCTGTGTAGAGACAAAAAACTGGTTAAATTTATGATTTCATTATTTTCGTTACAGAATTAGTTTTCATAGATTTCTTGTAATTTTAATGTAAAACATAAAGTAAATAACCTTACCTCAAAGTTAGCTTCGTCTGACCATAACACGTTGGACCAATCTTCCACTGTCCAATCTTTATGTTTGAGGGCCCACTCCAACCGATTTTTCATATTGTGTTCCGATAACCACAGCTTCTTCCTTGCTTTGCAACCTTTTAATCCAGCTTTTAGAAGCCTTCTTCTAACGGTATGCACACTCACAGTTCTGCCTTTTGTCAATAGCTGTTTTTTTGCGGTCCTGTAGAGACTGCCTAATCAACAATCGGTCATCACGATCGGTAGTGACTCTTTTTCTGCCTGTTCTTGGCCTGTTTTCATGGGAACCGGTCTCTTTGAAGCGATTTATTGCATATTGCACTGCACAACGCAAGCACTTCACTTCTCGGGCTATCTTTACTTGTGACATGCCTTGTTCATGCAAAATCTTAATTTTTAAGCGCTGTTCTGCACTAAGTTCCGATTTTTTGTCATGGTTCACACTAAAAATGTTATTCTCTAAGAGTATGACAGTATTTGCGCACAACACGTGTATTCACTTCAAACTCTGACAACACAATAATATTCGTCATTTTTTTAAATAAAATTAATAATGTGTTATTGCACACCTGCATGTCATAAATATTTGTTACCATGTTATTTCTACGTAAACGCACCCCCAAAACAATAATAAGGCCATGAAAAGCTTATCTGTACATGATTTGTCTATACAGGTATAAACAATAGAGGTGCCTAATACTTTTGCTCGTGGCTGTATATTGGCAAGGTACCATCATGATCTAGAAAGCATAGCATTTTAAAAACATTTATATAATGTCAATAAAGAAGAGTATAACTATGTTACATTACTATTTGTTATAGTCTATGAATACATTAGGATTACAAGGATATAAAACCTGTTTAAGGCGAAAGCTCCAGGTAGCCCGGGAAACTGAACTTTTCTTATGTTTTTTGCAGTTTGCAAGTCAGTATTAGGTTGTATGTTGATCAAAATATGACTTGTGACCGTAAAGAGTATATATTTACAGAATTATAATAATTAAAGTAATCAATACAACTCTTTAAGACCAGGCAATTCTATTGAATAACTATTTCATGAAATCTTGACCATTAGGATTATACAATCTCCTGGAGTTGTATTACTGATTTTGCTGATTTTGATGATTATAATTCTGTAAATACATATTTGTTATGGTCGCGAATAATACTTTAAGCAACATACAACTTAATACTGACTTGCAAATTGCAAAACACATAAGAAAGTTTGAATTTCGCGGCCTACCTGGTGCTTTCCCCTTGAGTGTGGTCAGGCAAAAGGTAGCCTTCGCTCTGCAATGGGGCAACACAGGCTGATTTATTTGTTTATTAGTATGTGAATGTTAGCAGGTACTACAACTTCTGTAATTATAGGTATAATACTGTTCTAATAAAATTACTGTGTAGGCTAGATTATTTAAGTGGACTTTATGGTGGGTAGAAAGAAAATTCTAATATTGCATCAAATTGATGTGTGATTTGAATATAACAGACTGTGAGACAAATGTATCTTTACATCTACAAAGCAAACAATCCATACTCATCTTAAATGACTAACAACTCTAACAAGCTAGACCACAGAAATAATATCCCGTCGGTTCTAGGTACCAATTCAATTGTATCGAGATGAATACAATCTTGGAAAACTACTGCAACAAACTGACAATTCATTGCATGTATTTAAATCTTTGCTCAACTATATCATTTGAACCATTAGCAGCCACTAAACACCATTAATTAAACCCATTATTTAATAATTATTAATAATAATAAAAACTACTAAGTACCTGTTATCTCCACTAATTAAGTAAATACTTGGTACTGTATATCATTTGGAATCTTAAGCTCCGCAATAATTAACTAATGAATACTTTGGCGCTAACAACATTTGTTATACATCATCTGATAACTGTCATGATGTAATTGTTTACCACTAACAATGGACACAGCATGCTACTCACTTAATTTTCTCTTCGATGTTGCCCTTCGTGAGCACCACGATCCCACACAGTAGCTCCCGAAAGGCGATACCTCGCTTGGTGCCTCCGCAAGCCTGGTACAGCCACTCCGCCACCTCGTAGGGCACTCCATCACACAGCACTTCGTGGACGAAGGCCTCCAAGCTCAAGGCCGTCCCGTTAGCACCGGCACATCTCTTGAACGCTTCGCGTATACGTCTCAACTCACTATCAGACACTGCAAATAAAATAAACCGATATTCATCACATTCCTACAACGCACTTATATCAACTTTATGCACTCATCGTACCTCGTTTCACTGCATCCTCGTACGATATAAACGATGGTTTTGAGTCTTTCGCACCCATATTCGCGAGTACGTAACGATCATAACATTTTTAAATGCGTAATTGGGCGTAATAAACACAAAGAAACAAAATTTATTACAGCTGACAGCTCACGTCTGATGATCTGTAGCCATATTGAATATTTTTTTCTTCTACTTCTACTTCCCATCCAAATTGATACAAATTGCGTATTTCGTATCAGTTATTGTGCCTATATTATCTTGTAAATACGCAATGTACAATGAAAATAGGAAACGACATTATGTTTTTTTTTCTGTTGGAATTTCTATTCGGATACACGTTCAGAAAACGTTCCGTTTGGTTTGACGTTTGTCCAACAACATTGAATAAGTATTTTAAATTTTTTTAGTTGTGTGTTCGTAATTTTATATGGCAGAAGTACCCTGAACTTTAGAAGCGAATATGTTTCTATTTTAGTTATTTAAAAAAAAATTGTAATATTTCCAACGTTTTGTTTACAGTCAAGTGTCAAATCAACTCAAAAGGTATGGACGGCAGCACATCAAGCTACTACAATCTGTCAAATTTCTTAAATAGATTTTCAACTTTATAACTATAACATTAGGTTCAAGATTGATTGGGGAAATTTGAAAGTTTCGGGTAGCTTGACCTGCTGGCGTCTGTACATTCCGAATTGCACTGTAAACGATTTGAGCGTGCGTACAGCCGTTCCGAATTAGCGTGAGCGCGATAACGATGTCCTGTGAATCGTCATAGATGACGTCATGAAATGCGATCATCTTGCGATAACGCTAACCAAGCCTTAAATTGTTATCACCGTGAGCGCTGTCAAAAATGACAGTTAAGCTGTTTTGTTTTATATCTTTAAACTAACGTGGCATTTTCTAAATTGTTCTTCTGGCTACAGCCGCCACCTAATCAAAGTAGAAGAAGAAAGTGATAAATACACAAAGAAATACTGTAATCCAACCATGAGTATTCAAGTATACTGTAAGCGTGTCACAGCGTTCCGAATTGCTGACAGTTCCCAGCTGTCAAAATCGTGATATCTAAATCGGAAAGCAAATTATTTATGTGAGCACTGTGAGCGATTATGGCGTAATTCGGAATAGAGCCATAGGGAATATTACGCAAAGCTGAGACAGCAGATGGTGCCACATAAACACGAAGTAAACAAAGTAAACTGTCAAATGCGAGTGCCAACATTTTTAGGCGGTTTTCAATATAATTTCAGCTTTATCTCATCCTTGTTCCTATGATTGTAGGTTAAAATAGTACCAAAAGGTTAAAAAACATGCTTATAAGAGTTTCAAATATATTTGATTTTGTGATGTTGAACTACTTTTCAATAAACTTTTAACGTTACATTCAAGTAAATAGCACTAAAAATATTGTGTTTTTACATTAGGTTAATACTCTGACCTGTAAAATATCCTTCATTCTTATAGTCTTCACCTCTAAAATATTCAAAACACAACCTTAAATGTTTTGTGACTGTAAAATGCTTGCAACGTAGCAATGATTCACTGACTGATGCATTATTACTATCTATTATTGAATATTCCTGACGTACGGATATCACTAAAATAATATATCAGTAGATTGTAAACACACCGGATTTCTAATTAACAGTCATCTAACCATAGATATATATTTTTTATAACCATAGATGAAAAAGGAGGCCTAAAGATAAGGATTTTTCTGTTTATGTTATTCATTTAATTATTTATTTCCCCTATATCGATATTTACAACTTGCATTACCTAATGCAATTGTGCGGCCTCATAAAATGAATTTATTATTAAAATTATGTACAATTTAAAATTATTAAAAATTTTAACCTTTTTACTATAACCTTTTTGTAAGCTAGTCTTACCATAGACGGACGCCATGTTGTTCTGTTTACCAAGCGTTTCAGGTGCGCCCTCTAGCGGGATAAATTGTCAGTAAGGTTCCCTATTGATGTGAGCGCTGTGAGTGATTATGGTGTAATTCGGAATGCATGCAAAATCTCAAATGTCAATGTGAATGTGTCAATGTGACAAGTTCTGCCAAAAGTGACTGCTGTTCCTGCTGTTCGTTTTTGGCTGACGAATTGCAATGTTCATGTATCTTTAGCACATTTGCTTCTGCATCTCTTTCTCTCCTATGTTTGTTTACTCACGCTATCTCATCTTTTATTTCCCCTAAATCATCCAAATTGATTATCTTTTATTTGTCCAAGCAATAGTCATCTGATTGTGCTGTGATTCTAAAAAATTCTGGAGTATAATGCTTTGTTTGCATTAACATGCTTATTTCGCAACGGCAATACGTAGTAGTATTTTGATGAAAACAAGTGATGTGTAAAGGCTGTACGGAGCCGTTTCTTCCTTTTTGTTTTGAATAAATAATTGGATTGTAAATGTCCGTGTCTTTGTGCGTCCTACGTATTGAAATTGACGAAGATCTGCCTGACATGGGCGATAGCCCTTCTGAAATGGGTAAGAAATATTCAAATGACCTCTTTAAACTAGAGTTGATTGACATAATAATGTTGCCAAAAGTCGAACGAAACAAACAATGCAACAGCTGTGTCAATGTTGGATTAGTTTAAAAAACATCGACGTGGTATTTACAATAGACGGACATATTTTAGGGTGATCATGATCAATATGATACAATTGATGCCTTAACATGATACAGTCAAAATGTTGAATATAACTTACGCTAAATAAGAATAAAATTAAATTAGTACTTATGGTTTTGTTTTAATATTTCATAGGTTTCCTACAATCTTGATATTAGGAAGCACTGTACTTTATAACCCACCCATTTTTTATAGTAGCTATTTTTTTTTGCAGCCAATGTAATAATGAACACAATAGTTTGGCAGGTCCAAAACTAATTATAAAATCTATCAATTTTGTTGTTCGCTTGCGTTTCACCTTGTTAACCACACAGAACAATATGCAATATTTCAATTTCAAATCTCAATCTAAAAGAAACATTCGGAAACAATATAAATATGACATTAATTTACCTGTTATTAACAATATGATGTATTATAAAAGTACCTATGTTACTGCTATTCGTGTGTACAATCAGTTACCGCCAGCAATTAAGGAATTAAATGGAAATATGTTTAAAAATAAATTGAAAAAAATGTTAATTGATAATGTATTTTATAATCTGCATGAGTTTTTTGATAAAAAATCATTTTTGTAAGTACCTACCTAATTTGTTAAAATACTATTGCATATCCGACTTGGGTAGACTGTTGAAACAAGAAATGTAATGTTTAAGAACTTAATGTACACAGTTATGCAATAAATATATCTTTATCTTTATCTTTATCAGACACTCACACTCGGACAAGTAGGTGCTCGCGCCCAGTGCCTTTCATGGGTGCTGGGCGTGGGGGCTTATTGAACTCACGGACACACAGGACACACTACACACTAAAAAACACAGCACATTGGTTAGGCAAGAATGAGGTGGGAGCTCGGTTCGTCGTCAGTGTTCACTCCAGCCTGTCAATTAAGGCAAGCCAGAGTTGAGGAACAAGACTTCTCCCGGGAGATAGGGTCAGTGGACTTGTTACTGCCCAACAGCTCGCCACATCCTGCCCTGTGGGTTTCTGTATCTCTCTTGGTCTGGCTCCATCCTAGACCTGATCCGGCAAAGTAAACTCTACCGGCACAGACCTAGAGTTCTGAGCGCACAAGTCCCACCACAATGTCAACATAGAGATACGGCGGTGGGGTTATTACTATTACTGTTTTTATCCAACACCCCATCTCAGCCCTGTGTTAGGACAACATTTACCATTTATATGCTTCTGAACAACTTGAATTTTTCGTAGATGCCGCTAAAGAACAAAAGAGAAAAGACCGTGGAGCTCGGGAGTCCAAGATCATAACAGTAGAGACATATGCCAGTGTCCTTACTGGCCCTAACACAGACACTGGAATTCTGCCAACAAGCTCCAGACGTTCTCCTCCAGAGAACAGTGTCTCTGAAGATGAGGGCACCATCAGTTTCTTTTGTGGAAACCCTCTTGTTGAAGTCACTAAAGGAGTGCTGCATCTTTATAAGGAAAAGTAAGTTTTGGATATGAAACTCTTACTATCTCCGCCATTTATCATTAAGGGCATGTTATATTTTTAATTTGATGTAAAGGTCCTGTATCTTAAGGTGTGAAGCTTATTTTCTGTAAAATTTCATCAAGATTGGCTTTGACGCAATTTCTTAAAATATTGTTAACTAGCTATGACCCGCGACTTCGTTCGCGTGGAAGTCGTAAGATACGCAATATACCAAAATAACAGCCACATTTTAATAAAACTCTCTCGTCCCCCGACCCGGCCCGTCGCGTTGCATCGCTCGCCCGCGCTATTACTTTCGTTTTCGCTTAGTGCTTTCTGACTTTTTTCTTTTTGCTCGGCTCCTAAGGGTCGTAGCGTGATGTTAAATAGCCTATAACTATCCTAGAGAATTGGGCTACCAAATGCAAAAAGAATTTGGCAAATCCGACTTTTTGTTTACAATTTCATGGGCTTTATTTTTTTTATGTGGATCCCTATTTATTTTTCTAAAATAAAAGTAGCCTAAGTTACTCCCCGTAACATCAGCTATCTGCCAGTGAAAGCCCCGTCAATATCAATCCAGCCATTTCGTAGCTGGAAGACAAAAATTTTAAAAATTACCTTTTTTTGTTATAATACCATATATACTTTCTTATGCATTTAGTAAAAAGTTGTTATTTTGACATTACAAACAGACACTGCAATTTTATTTATTTTTATAGATAAAATGTGTCATTCCTTTTTCATTGTGCTCTGATTGCAACATATTTGTAAGAATTCCCAATAAATGTTAAAAACTACTCATTTCATACTTTCCAAAACTTATCCTTAACTTTTATTTCAGTGAAATGAAAGAAGCAGAAGAAGCCAAGACCCTGTGCTTGCTGTCCGTACCTGGGGCCCTCGGAGCTCCTGATCTTTTAGCATTTGCAGCTGCCTGTCAGCAGGATATCGCACATGTCAGGGTACTGAGGGATGGCTCCCCAGATCATTACATGGCTTTATTTACGTGAGTTGATCTTATCTATCTATGTATCTATCTGCTGCAGTAAGATGGTTGTACCCATCATATAGTTATATCCCTAGGAATATAGCCATATACCATAATATAGTTATATGAAAGTGGTTCATAACTATCTTACTAGGAATATAACGAGTATGATCTAGTAATATAACGATTAGGGCACTCCAACCAAATAGGTTAGGTTAGATTAGAACTGTGACCAACTACGTGTGAGCCGAGCAAGCACTACGTCGAAATTGGTTGCAGTAACAAAATTAGGGCACTCTGACAGTTATTAACTACCTTCAGATAACTATATTACGGTGTATAGCTATATTCCCTTGGGATAAAACTCATAAAAAAATAGAAACTCACACAGTTATCAAAAAATAGAAACGTCACAAAGGATATTTAAAAAATTAACCCCTTGGGGGGTGAAAAGGGAGATAAAGTATGAAAAAAATCTTATTCCTTTTATCTATAAACTTGGCCCGAATACTTATATCAATAAATAATCTACCTAAATATCGTAATTATTATTACTACCATTAAAAAAATACTATTTTTCATTGCTAGATTCCGCAACAGCCACGCAGCTCGGGAATTCCACGAGACCTTCGACGGGGTTCCCTACAGTAGCCTTGAACCTAATGCTCTGTGCCACATGGCGTGGGTGTCGCGCGTCGAGTGCGCCCGGGACGGCACCCCGCCACCCTCACACACTGAGCTGCCCACCTGCCCCGTGTGCCTAGGTAATTTGATGTTAGATAGCCATAATAAGCCAGATAATTGAAACCTGTATTCCAGGTGATACGGAGACACCAACAAAGGAGAGTAGATTATAATGTGCCCACTACACACTAACAGCTAGACGTCATTAGAATTACTTTATTTGCCCAATTTGTTTTTCCATAAATTGGCAACACCTTTTACCCTACGAAGATTTGAGATTGATTGCTTTGCTATTACAGTCATGAAAAAAGCTTTCAAATGACGTATATTTAGTCCTTTTTAGTCGATGGAGATAGGTTTTATACTCAATCAGTTATTGCATTCCATAATGTTTAATGAGATCATTTTGAACCCTGTCGGGCACAGTGAAATAGTAATACATACATTTCTGTTTCATCCTTTTTTTCTGACGTTCAATGTACGCTCAATTCTGTTATTCGCTGCAGAGCGTATGGACGAGAGTGTGGCCGGCGTGCTGAGCGTGCAGTGTGCGCACGCGTTCCACGCCGAGTGCCTCGTGCGCTGGCGCGACGCGCGGTGTCCTGTGTGTCGCTGTGCACAGACTCCTGAGCCACGCGGACAGGCCACCTGCTTCCAGTGCGAGAGGGCTGCACTAGCAGGTATGCCACGTACCAACTCCATTTTAAAAGAAAACATTATTTTTGTCTTTAAAAAAGAAACCAAAGAGTTTCTTGCCAGCTCTTCTCCATATAAAACTACCAATTGGAACCGTGCACCCAGTTTCTAACATTTCATATGTGCCCATGTATGTTTATGTGAAATAAAATATTTTGAATTTGAGTTCTAGGTTTGCCTGGTAATGTTGAACTTAAATAGTAGAAAGCTGGGTACTACACAATAATAGTATGAGTGCACACAATATTATCTACTCTTTGCCCACCAAACTTGTCATCTCTTATCCAATTTAACTATCGTTGAGAATGCTAGTGGAGTCAACTGTGTTCTGTCCAAAGCGTTTGACTATGTTGAACACGTATTGAAGGTTCGCAAACAACATTATTGGAGAGTCAAAATCATCACACTTGATCTATTAGCGTGTAAACTTAGCAGCGAAGCATTACGTGTAATTGGCAAAGCAGTATTTTAGCCCGGCTGATCACACCTTAATGGTTTCCTCAAGGCTCAATTTTAGGACCTTTTCTTTTTCAGTAATAATATTTTTCTTTGCTTTGTTTTACGGTGTAAAATGTAGCTCATAATTTAAATACTTATTTTATGGGGATAAATAGTTGTTAAATCACTTAGTATTTGTAATCTGACGATTTAAGATATGGTGGTGCGCTTTGTAAAATAGTTTTTTTTTTAAATTATTATTTGAGATAGGTTTGCTCTTGACTCTAGTCTAGGTCAGAGATGACAGACAAAGTCGACGATGGAGCGAGCTTACCCAGAAGAAGCCTGTTCACTCTCACTTTGAAGAGATCAGGGTTGTATGCGTTCGGAAACACAGACGCAGACAGAGAGTTCCACTCCTTTGCTGTGCGCATCACAAAAGACATTTGGAAACGCTTAGTGCGAATTGGTGGGATAGCAACTAGGTAAGGATGGTAACTTGCAGTGCGTCTAGATGTCCGCTGATAGAAGGGGGCCGGCGGAATGAGGTCGTGGAGTTCTTGAGCACACTCCCCGAAGTATAATCTGTAGAAGACCGACAAGCAGGCAACCTTGCGGCGATGAGCCAAGCTGTGAAGCTTGGAATCCACCAGTCTTACGTCGCCAATGAGCCTCTTAGCTCTGCGTTCCACCGAGTCAAGCGCGGCAAGTTGGTATTTGGTAGTTGAGAATAAAAGACTCTTTTTCTCCCACAAACAGAAGAAGATGGCGACGAGACGCGTGAGAACATAAGCGGTGTAGCTGAAGGTTTGCTGGAGGGCTTGGAAGCTGGTGCGCTGTGGATCTGTCTCATCTGTGGCAACGTGGGCTGCGGCAGGTCAGTTGGATGTTCATCATTAAACTGAATCACGTGAACTGCTGGACAAAAGCCTCCCCCAATCATCGCCCGTCCTGTGCTTCCTCGTATCTAACGCATATCCACGACCCTCACCCAGTTATCGTGAATGCTCAGTAATATACCATCATATTTCTAATCATACCACTGATCGCAACATTAGACAGTGTTGGCAAAAAAAATTCCACAATTTGTAGTACTTACTTAATTCAAATATTTCACATTGGCATTTAGCTTTTTTTTTTCTATTTTAACGTTTGTATCTGTTTTTGTACCAGATACGAGGGGGGTCATGCGGCGAAACATTTCTTAGCATCAAATCATACATACGCCCTACAATTGGGCTCAAACCGCGTCTGGGATTATGCGGGTAAGTCTTAAACCTCACTGTTGATTATACCATTATTTTTGGTCTGTCATAGACCACTATTATCATAATTAAGGTTAGTATTCTGCCATGATTATTCCACTTAGATCTGCTTAAGTCTCAATAATTCTTTATCAAAGAGAAGGAAATCATGTTTCCACAATTGAAGATATCATCAATTTCCTTTCAGGCGACAACTTTGTCCACCGGTTGGTGCAGAACAAAGCGGACGGCAAGCTGGTGGCGGCGGAGGGCGGGCTCACGTCTGAGGACTCGGCGTGCGGGGGGGAGAAGATGGACTCGGCGCAGCTGGAGTTCACGTACATACTGACGCAGCAGCTGGATAGTCAGAGGATGTTCTATGAAGAGAGGATGAACAAGTTAGTAGCAACAGTATACTGATGAATAAGTCTTTTGACGAGGGCCGCAGCTAAATAACTGATACTGTAGTACAAATGCCCACCTAGGGAACTAAAGGTACCTACGGGGCATTTTAAACGGTTATCCATCCTTATTTTGGTCTTTGAAGGCTCATGGTGATGTAATATATGGATGACCCGAGCTTTGTTTTCCCAGCGTAAAAACCCTTTTCGGGAATGAGCGATATCTAGCAATGGACTGCAGTGGCTACTGGTTAAATTACTTTTCAGGAAAAATATCGTTTAAGCTGTCATAGTATGAGGCCAAGAGGGCGTGAAAGCCTTAAAAGATTTGCGCCAAAAACTTCCCACCTTTCCTTTCTTTTATTAGAGACCATCGTCTTAATTCTCTTTTATTCCACAGACTAGAAGCAGAACATATAAATGAAGTGGAGAAGCTTCGGTTCAGAGCATCAGAGGCGGAGGCCAGCTCCTCCAAGCTGAGTGAACAGGTCACCGCACTTTCTAAAGACAACAAGATCCTCGAGAGGAAGCTGCATCACGTCACCAACAAGTCAGTATCTATGCACGTTTATTATCACATAGTATTTTTCTTCACTAATTGCTCCCTAGTGTGTGTGTTTTTTTTTTTTTTGTTAAATTGTTAAATACCTGCGATTCCAGAAAAAAATGTTTTTCCTTCTTCCACACTTACCAATGGTTATGTGTTTTTTCAGACTATCAATACTACAGAACGAATTGTCTGAAGAAAGGGGTTTGGCAGCGGCTCTAGCGAGCAGCCAAGCTGAGTGGCAAGCCAGGGCTAAGGAACGGGAAGAGAACTTTGTCAAAGAGGTAGGATTTAACACCACACTCATTTTGTTATTAAGGTTTTATCAAATATCACAGCCTCCAGAAATCACTTTTTACTCAATTTTGCACAAGTTGTTAGATAAAGGATCTACCGTATTGAATAGGCGGCGGAATTTCGCATCAATAGCTGCCAAGACCCAAGATAAAAACACCATGCCCATGCCCATGCCGGGATAACATAGAGTAGGTATTTTATATGTGTCTGTAATAAGAATCTGAATTATAATGCATCAATGTGAACAGCGAGTACATCTCACAACTTCGCTTTACCGATGACATCATTTTAGAACATTCCGACGACATGCTCCACAACTTGAATAAAGCCCCATATACACGATGGAAGTTTCTTGCATATCATCATCTGCCGAGCCTTTGCCCAACTATGTTGGGGTCGGCTTCCAGTCAAACCGGATGCAGCTAAATACCAGTATTTAACATGGAGCGACTGCCTATCTGACCTCCACAACCCGATTACTGAGTAATACGATACCTCTTGGTAAGACTGGTTGTCACACTTTCGGACTTCTGACGACCCGTAACGATTGTCAAAGATCCACGAATGGCAGCCGGCACCAGCGGCTTCCGAGGCACGGAGGGGTTTTGGTATGTGAAGATGGTCATCCATCTACGGACCAACCGCGGCAAGCGTAGCTTAACCTGATCGATGGACCCGTGCGGCTGTTATTACTTAGCCACCGGCCCCTCTTGAAACTTGCATGTGGCATGCAATAAAATTGAAGCAACAAATGACTTACATTGTCTAAATACTCTTTAGACGATGTAACTTTTATTGTTGCTTATGGCAAGCCACAGGCAATTAAATCGCACTGTATAAATGGGGCTTTAAGCTTTGTAACTACATTGTAAGAGATTTATGATCTATCCATAGAACCTTTAATTTTGATTATATATATTGTGGTCACGACGAAAAATAGGTATTAAAATAATAATAATTCCCGCCAGGTAACCGAACTAAAAGAACAACTCCGAGACGTGATGTTCTTCGTAGAAGCGCGCGGGCAGCTGGAGCAACAAGCCGGTGCGTCGCAGGACGAGCTGGCAACAGCGCAAGTCAGTGTGGCACCGCCGCCCAAACCCAGGCGAAGGAGACGGTAGACGACGATGGTGACGCTACGCTTATGTGAGGCTATGTGGTGTGTGTGTGTCTGAGAGAGACAGGAATAATTGCGTCTCTTCTATCTGTCGATTGTATTATCTGTATCTATCGGTGGTGAAGGCTCTAAAATAAGATTCCTTTCAACTTCCCTATTTAAACAAGACAATAGCCTTAGAGCGCTCCTGTGCTGTGACGTCAGATTGCAGCAGTGCATTCTGTTTAGCATAGACTTTAAAACACTTAAAACTTCGCCGCTTACTGGGCTTAATTATTTTCTAAATATCGAGAAATCTTATTTAAAAAATCTAATACCTGCCCTATTTAGTGCCCGGCCGTTGATATACCATATGGAGTTTTACGAAGTGACTGTCATAAATGTATGTGTGATCAGAGACGAAGCTGTACAACGCCGAACTTTTTCTATAAGTCAATGTGCAGTGTACTGTACTGTAGTTTGACCGATACGCTGTACCGTAGGGGGAGGGGGGCGTGGGGCGGGACGCCGTGAGCGTTGACGAATGAGCGACCTGCACTGCCCCATGCCCCCCGTAAGCTAGCTTATACCTAAAGCGCGGTACGGCGGTATCGGTCGAACTTTAGCTGTGGTATTAGTATATCTATTTTGAACAATCTTCCGAAAGGTTTTTTATGTAAAAGCTTTCACACTTCACTGTTTTCAATGTTATAAAAACATTTAAAACAGTGATTATCTAATAATATGGTAATTTCTTCCTTGCTGGTTTCTCGCCCACTGTAGAAAATTAGAGGTAGCGAGTTGCTTCGCACAATGCAGATGCTCTTAAATGGCCACTCTACAAGAAATCGATCTCTCTTGTGTCAATGGTCACTAAAAAAAACCGGCCAAGGGTTCCGTAGTTGGTATGAATTTATCCCAAGAGCAATTGTAGGTAGTTGAAAAACATATTGTCTCATACATTTCAACTGCAAATGTAAGTTGGTTGACTATTACTCGTAAACTTGTAAAGCCTACTTAACAGTGATAGTTTTCCTTTTTATTTAATTGTATATACTACTACCGTGAATTTTTTCACATATCCAAAACCAACCGTTTAGGTGGCGGGGGGGTGGGGGTGGGTGGGGGTTAGGTCGACTCTTAACAAAAATTAGCACTTTGAAGCTTAATATTTCAGAAACGGATCCCTTAATAGAAAAATTGTTTCCACAAACCCGCAATATTTTTGAAACACCTATCCAACAACATCTTACACCATGGCATGGGGTAGACGAGAAAAAAAAACATCCCCACTTTACGTGTACAGGAGGTACCCTAATTTTTTTTATGATTTTATTTTATCTCTTTATCGGCGTGATTAATATGTATATCCATGCCAAATTATAGCTTTCTAGTACTAAGAGTTTCTGAGCTAAGCTGCAGACAAACGGACGGACATGGCGAAACTATAAGGGTTCTTTGTTGACTACGGAACCCTAATTAACATAATATTATTTGTGATAAATGTATTAAATCGTGAGTGTCTATGTGTGTTCTCTAAAAAAAGGACTAAGTGTGTTCTATTCTCTGTGTAGCCTTCATATAAGCGTAGTGTTTTATTAAATAATGTAATAAAAATGTGGCTATAATCTTAATGCCAAACCCCCACTGGCTAAATGTCTATAAAAATAACAACAAATACGTGTAGAATAGAAAAACAAATTTTAAAAAGACTACAGAATAGTGAAGGAATGGAGTGCAACTGCCTTAGTCGGCAATGGACGTTTCAATGGATCATTAATAAATTCGATTCGAAGGCTTTACTTATGTGTCCGTGCGGGCGGACACCCTGACGGCTGACGGCCCGCAACGTCGCAATATTGCGGAGGCCGCAGAGTTCCAACTCTAATTTTACGAAATAATGTCCCGAAGAGTACTTATTATTTGTATTGCTTTGGAAAGCTGAGGGTCCGTGGAAGTTGTTAAAACTAATTTGGGGTCATTGACTCCCTTCTTTGTTTCCTGTTTTAAAGATTGAAAATCTAGAACGAATCTTGTTGAGCAAAAATGTTCCCATTGAGCTAAGTTTTAGTCACTGTGGGTGTTGCTCAGACAGATAGTATTTACTATCGTTCGTAGTTCTATGTGTATAAAAACTAAACTGGGAGCATTTACGTGCATGGGACTCCATTTGCTTACTATTCTGTGTTACAAAAATAATTAAGGTTGTCACATTTTTTTTAAGAAATGAGGGTTAATAAAAATGTATGCAGCTTTCTTCGAATGTCTCGACTGCTGCAAACCACTGTGATAATGTTCATAGATTGTAAGTGAAAATATTATTTCGATGTATTTTGTTTGTGTCTAAATTTCTGTGCTTACAGGTAATAATAAATCTAAGGACTTATGTTGTGCAGTACTTGGTAAATTGTAGATCTAAATTATTTTAATTTCTCTACGGATAAATAAAGGTGATTTATAAATTAATATGGCAATTTTATTTTTGGATTCCATGGTTATTCTTTCTTACTCTAGACCACAGAAATCTCGCTCTCGAATTATTATTTAATAAGGCCATAGAAATGCTATCTACAGTCTTTCAATACCGGGACGCGTGTCGCCAGTTCGCTGCTACCAACACATAGACAAACATTAAATACACAATTACGCCTACACATGTCACTAGCATTGATGCAACGAAAATTAAACTTTAAACTATGGCGTTAAGCAATATTTTATAAAAACGCAAAAACTCAGGAGGCGTGGCCACTCAGACCAATAATGCGCACTGTTACTTACGAATAGTGCAGTGCAACGCTCGTATCGATAACTTTCCGTTGAGCGTCGTTGATCGACCAGGAGTCTCGCTACAATAGATAGCTAATTAATTAATAGTGTCTCAGTAATCGACGCGCTTTTAGACGTTTTATTAATGAGAAATGGGAAAAGAATAAAACGTTAAGGGTAAGTATAAAAGAATTTAATTAATAAAAATAAAAGTAAGTTACAGATGCATTCTAATACAAATATTTAAGGCGACACCAGTCGGCAGCTCGAACTCGTTGGTGGCGTGGCTAATATGCATGCTATTAAGTTTAATTATTGATTTATTTAGTTTTATTTATTTAGTATTTAAGGCCAGTTTTGCAATATTTCTGTTTTTAGTGCCATCACAACTTAATGCAAAGCTGAAATTTGCAAAAAAACGTAAGTAATAAAATTTTAATGTCTTAAGAAAATTTGAAATTCGCCTTAATTAAAATATTTAAAATTTACTGCCCTGTAGAATGTAAAAAAATATTTAAAAGTTGCCTTTTTGGGATTCATTTCATTGCATTTGCGTTTTTGGCAAATTGATTAAGGCGAATGTCCGTATATTTTTCCAAAACACATTTAATTAATTGAATGACGTGATTGTCGATTGGGGACTGTTCATATTGGTGAAAATTAAAGTCTTCAAATAATTTAAGTCCAACAAAATGGCGCATAGCCTTAGTAACAATATGAATTTTAAACTTTTATTTGCTATTACCTTCTTATCAAAAACAATACTTTTCAGTAATACTGTCAGTCTCCATATATCGACTGTCGGTACAGCTGATTTCATCAAAGTCCGTCTTTTTGTTGACGAGTTGAATTGTTCATTTTTGAAATGAACAGAACAAATTCTGCTATAGTTTGTTGGGAACCAATTTATTTTTCCAGTAGCAGATATCCAGATCTTTTGGAAACCTGAAATAATAGCATTGTATAAAGTAAACAGATGCATAAATAATATGGATACAATATTATACAAATATACAAACGAATAAATATAAGTAGGTACGGGTGGCATTTTTTTTTTCTTAGTTTTAACTATTTAGAAAGAAATAAAAAATATAGAAGTAAATAAATATTTAACGAAAAATCACATTTCATTCCCATTTCGGTAAAACTAGCTAAGCCAAACATAAAAAATTATCGATACAAAATAGTAGTGGCACGTCACTAATTGGCGCTCAACTCATGCGGCCGTGTTCCTGGAAATTTACGGACGTGGCGAAATTGTTTATTGCGCATGCCTATAATTCCATTGCTGCTTGTAGTAGTTGTAATCGTAGACATGAACAAGCTGCATGAGAAAACAATTCGATTTGCTGCGACAATCGTAGTACTGGTGATGAATAATTTTATTTGAGTATATTTCATTAAAAAACAACATTATTTCAAATATTAAGTATATGAAATGTTATCCCTTTATTTGAAAAGTTACATGTTGTGGAAGAATTTCCGTAGTTGGATATGCTGCACAACGCCATTTTTACGACTCTGCGTCCGAAACAACACTGGTGACCGAAACAAATGCTCCACGCGCACTTGTGGTGTACGAGTCTCATGTGTGGCGACAAGGTCACGCACTACGCTGGGAAGGTTCTTCCCAGCACGCGTAGCTTGACCACCATAGAAACGGGTTTTGTCGACGGAAGAACAGAAAAAATGACACATCGCCATGCTTAGATGTTAGAAATCTTTCTACAACCTGTCATTTTGACTATTCTTCCGTCGACAAAACCCATTTCTATGGTGGTCCTGAGGCATGCTACGCTTGCAGGTTGGTCACCTAGAAACGCTTATAACTTTTGAACCAGTGACCAACAGATTCTGATATTTGGCGACTGATTCCGACTAATTATCGACAAATTTTGAGAGAAAACAGATCTTCGCTAAGTGCCCCAGCTTTTGAGATTCAAATTGGGCCAAACTGGGGAGATGTTCCTCTGATCGCCCACTTATAAACCCTTATAACTTTTGAACCAGTGACCGACAAATTCTGATATTTGGCGACTTTCGACTAAGATTTTGTGTAGTCACTGATGGTGGCCATGCCCGTGTCAGTCACATCTTCAACCGGCATGCACAAATCGTAAAAATTGGCAAATCTGGCGACCTTGCCACCTTGGCGAGGCCCTGCCCCCTTTCGGACTACTTGCGTTTAAAGCCCGATTTCTACCTATTTTACAATGAAACCCATATAAAATTATAACTGTTTCGTACAATATTTAATCTGTACAATATCTCCTATTTGAACGGGATGAGAGGGCTAGTTCTTGTGCTCTCACCTCTGGTCGTGTGCGCTGGGTTGGAGGAGACCACTTGGATCAATGAAAACTCCTTGTTGCTTGAAGACTATTTATTGAAAACGTTCACAATCTTGATCTGTACAATCTGAACAATGATCTGAATATAAGTAAACAAACTGAAAATGATCTGAACATTTGATAAAACTGAACATAACAAACTAAAAATGATCTGAACTGAACATAAAATCGCTAAAAATGCTCTGCTATTTTAAATAGGCGCAAGTAGCGGCTGGGGTAATCTATTATACAGTTCAACATACCAATCACAGCCCTACTTGCTTGCGCCCCACTCTCGATCCGAGCGGTTTGCTTCCAAACCGGTTCAAACTGGTTCTGACTCGTCGAGAATTGAGCGCGATCGTACTTACTAAGAACTTATGACTAGAAACTTATACACTATTATCTACACTATTTACAAGTCCATATGAATAGGCCGTTCTTCATTCATACGGGTGTGGGCGTCCTGCACACTATTCGTTGTATGACTTTCATATAATTTCGTTCACAATAAGACGAACATGTTTCAAACTAAAATCAGTTTTATTATTTTAACCGACTTCAGAAAAGGAGGAGATTCTCAATTCGGTTATTATTATTTGTTGTTTTTTTTTATATTTCTCGGGACCCTAGGGTCCCGGACCTTTGGGAGGGGCGAGGGATGAGGGGCCGAAGCTAACTCGCAGAGGCCCGTTAGACGCTTTCAATGGAAATGAGGCACCAACCGACGATTATCCCTGTGCGTACTATGCAAGTGCACCCAAGGACAACCCCCGGTTGGTGTAGGACTGTTGCAGGATATGGAGACAAAAAAAAAAATTGGGCTATGGGTTTGGATGGCTAAAGTGGACTGGTTATCTAAAATTATGGAAGGACTATGGCCCCTGCCTGACCAATGTTTGATAAGTACAATACACAGATAAAATGGCAGGGGGTGACTTGCACACTCAACAATGGGCCCCCGGAAACGGTCGCTAGCACATAGTGTCGTAGCGACAAGAAGGCAACATGTCTTGAGGTGCTTAAGAGGAGTGGAGAGGTATTCCACGGCTATCAGGACAATCCCGGAAGTACGGTCAAGATCCCTACCAGCATCTTACTGGACTACTTTCTTCCTCCGAGCACGTTTGCTCTTGTGAATCTCTACTCAAGCCAGCCAATAAAGGCAAGAATGAGGTGGGAGGTCAGTTCTCGTCAGTGTTCACTCCAGCCAGCCAATAAAGGCAAGCCAGAGATGAGGAACTTATACTTCTCCCGAGAGATAGGGTACGTGGGGTCGCTACTGCCCAACAGCTCACCACATGCTGCCCTGCGGGTTTCTGTATCTCTCTTGGTCTGGCTCCTCACCCTAGGCCTGTTCCGGCAAAGTAACCTCTACCGGCACAGACCTAGAGTTCGAAGCGCGCAAGCCCCACCACGCGACGTCAACGTAGAGATACGGCGATGGGGTTATTATTATTATTTGTTTAATGTTTGTTACTTCAGAACTCCGACATCCCCGCATCGACGTCCGACGTCTCCGTCATTTATAAACCGATTTGAAAAATTATTTTTTTATTTGAAAGCACATACTTCCAGACTTTGATTACTAGATGGAGTGATGGAGCGCCTCCCTACAATCAAAACAAAGAAAACGAGGCAACAATTTCAAGCATGTGTGCGTGCAGGCGGTGTTTTACCCTGCCTGTGCGTCTATGTCTCTGTGTGCGTGAATAATGATACCAGCTACTACAATTCTCCCATAAATCACATATTAAAAAAATATAATAATTAAACAAGTTTTAGGTGTATGTTTGTAGTATTATTCAGTTTTAGTAGTGTCTTTTTATTAAGTAGTTACTTTCTTAAATAAATAAAAAACACTATTTAATTTAATTAGAGTTGTGTGTGAATGTTGTATTAAATCAGCTAAGTTAATTAAATTAGTATTACAATATTTAACTTTTTAGGCAGATTATGATTTAATACTACTAATAAGTGCCAGTTATTAATAATTACTAAAATGTGAACATGAAGTCGGTAGGTACCAAGTAAATTATTTACCTAGCTAATAATTATATTAGCTAGTCAATGCCAAGTAAAAATTGTTATTAAACAATTTTTACTTGTCATCGACTTCAAAATCATATAAAGAAACAATAAATGAATCTTATTAAATTACTTTTGCCACCTTTGAAATCGGTTTATTGGACCCAATGCAAAAATAATCATTAAAATGGGCTCATAAACAAAAAAGTTATGTAATACACGAACATTATATTATTATGAAGTACAGACGAATTGAAAAACTCCCCCTTTTTTTAAATCGATTAATAAAAGTACACCAACTAACTATGGGCCGATTTTTCAATCGTCAGATAGCTTTTACCCGAGGAATAAATATGGCGGTTTGACATATTTTCTATACAAAAGCTGTCAAAACGTCAAACATATTCCCCATATAAAAGTTATCTGACGATTGAAAAATCGGCCCTAAATAATATAAACGTAACCATAAACTAACTAATATACCCACAAAAAATGACATTGAGTTGGGAGAATGAAAAAAGAAACTGGCAACACTGATACATATGGTTTTTTTGATTACTTAGCGATAATAGGTGATGTGTTTGGTATTTTTTACCCTTCCTTTATAATTCCGGCACAGTTTAATAGCACATACCGTCATTTTATCGCTGTTATTCGCTTATTACTTAGCGCGCGTAATACGTAGTGACACCAAAGCGGCACGAACGGCACTAATCGGTGGGTGAGAACTTATAAGCCAACATTTGGCTGATATTTTTTGACACCGTTGCGCGCATTTGATGCTCTATCTAGACATTATATAATCAAAGACTTTCAGATTAGTCCAATATAAATTTGGTCAAGTTCTGATGAGTGGTTTTTGAGTTAGCTTCAATAATAGATACGTAGGTATTTTTTCTTAATGTATCTTGATGATGTTGCAATAATTTCCTGTCACTGTTATTTAGTGCCAGTAGTGCTATGTACATAGGTAAACGACTTTGTGTGTAGGGTAAGTACCACAGCTAAAAAGTGAAAAATAAAAACTTTTTCGCAAGTCGGTGTCTTTGGATCTGGAAATTAAAGTTTCACTTTGTAGTGTTATTTTTTGAAAGCCGGTTATTTTTTGCAAAAAAGTTTTTCACCCATTTTTTTCACTAGAGTCCTCAGATATCAAAACTGCATATTTTTACATTTTTTCTACGAAGTTTATTAACATATCAATTCGCAAAATTACCAGTATTAGCTTACCGGCGTTCCTGTCCTCTGTCCACAGCACGGAAAAGTTGACCGAGAAAATTTTAGCCCCCTCCTTGGTTGACTCAGAAGTGCCGTGTTTGACTGACGCAGTGAACGCCTGGAAAGTGGCTTGCCCGGATACAGATCGGCCCTTGAACCTATCTTCCCAGAGACAGTGGGATGAACCGCTCTGCAGGTTGGTACGGAATAATCTAATTAATACGACCACCAATACTGCTGAGCGTGCCCGCCTGCTGGCTGTGGGGGAGTGGGAGTCGGGCCTCTGGCTTCAGGCGCTACCGTCACCCAACATAGGCACCATGCTGGGTGACACCACCTTCCGGCTCGCTACTTGTCTGCGTCTGGGCGCTCCCTGCGTGGCTCCGCATCGCTGCCAATGCGGTGTCAGTGTCGACTGCCTCGGACAACATGGCCTATTCTGCAGTAAGGGCGCAGGCCGGATAGCACGGCACGCCAGCATCAATGACATCATCCGTCGTGCTCTTGTCACCGCCGGGGTGCCAGCTGTTTTAGAACCCAATGGCTTAGCACGCGACGATGGAAAGAGACCAGACGGAATGACCATAATGCCTTGGAAGGTAGGTAGGCCTTTGGTGTGGGATGCAACGTGTGTCGACACCCTTGCGCCATCCCATCTTCCTAGCACGGCAGGCTGTGCTGGAGCGGCTGCTGCGGGTGCGGAAAACCTCAAACGGCGCAAATACTCCAGTCTTATTGGGACTTATATGTTCGAGCCGTTTGGGGTTGAAACACTTGGGCCATGGGGTCCGAGTGCCCACTTAGTTTTTCGAGACATCGCCAGGCGGTTGGTCGACTCCACACGTGACCAGAGGGCTGGCCTATTTTTTGGCCAAAGAATCAGCATTGCTATACAACGTGGCAATGCTGCCAGCCTTCTGGGCACTTTTCCTGTTGACAGCGATGCGGATGAATTTTTTGATGCCCTCTGATTATTTACCCCCTCCCTTTTTTATATACTTGTACATATTATTATTATTATGTTAGTAATTGTATAGTGTATTTAAGATTTGAGAAAATAAAAGTTTAGACATATCAATAAGATACTTATCTATACAAATAAATAAAATTGAAGTGTCTGTTTGTAATGTCAAAATAACAACTTTTTACTTAATGCATAGGAAAGTATTAACGGTTCTTATAACAAAAAAGCAATTTCTAACATTTTTGTCTTTCTGTCTGTTTGTTCCGGCTAATTTCCGAAACGACTGGACCGATTTTGACGGGACTTTCACTGGCAGATAGCTGATGTAACGGCGGGTAACTTAGGCTACTTTTATTTAAGAAAAATAATTAGGGTTCCGCGCAAAAAAAATCTAAAACCCATGAAATTTTGAACAAAAAGTCAGATTTGAAAAATTATTTTTGCATTCGGTAGCTCAATTCTCGAAGACAGTTATAGGCTATTTAACATCACGCTATGACCCTTAGGAGCCGAGCAGAATGAAAAAGTCAGAATTATGAACAAAAACTGGGTTGTGGTTGTACTATAGGTAGGTACACCTCTGCCTAACCCTTCAGGGAAACAAGGCGTGATGTTATGTTATGTATGAAGAAAAAGTCGGATTTGAAAAATTCTTTTTCCATTTGGTAGCCCAATTCTCGAAGACAATTATAGGCTATTTAACATCACGCTACGACCCTTAGGAGCCGAGCAGAAAGAAAAAAGTCAGAAAGAATATTAAGCGAATACGAAGTACCTAATAGCGCGGGCGGGCGATTAAACGCGACAGCACAAATTACCAGATAAATCACTCCATACAAAATTTTCAATACCTACTACTATAGTAGCCTACACCTTCGAGTCGCTAGACGCTGCGAACGAAAATGTACCTAAGTGTGTAATTAGTGTTCAACAATGCCTCGTGTAACTTACACGGCGTCAGAATACACTGACATGATTTTAATTTACGGCGAATGCAGTGGAAACGCAGCTTTAGCTCTGCGAACATACCGAGAGAGGTGACAGCCGCAATTGCCCTAGAAACGCCCGCACCATACAATTGGCAGTACAAAGAATACGGGACAATAAAAGTATAGTGCCGCAACAGGAGGGAGTGCCACGGCGGCAAATACCCGCTGCTTGGGAAGAACGAATTTTAGACCATTTTTCCCTCAACCCAACAACGTACCTAAGCGTAAAATGAGTTTTGTTTTGTAGCTGCGCGCCGCGTGGTTATTGTGAATTGCCAGGGCTGCCTTTTTCGATAAAGATGTCAGCAGGTATTTGTAGTACACTTTATGAAAAAATATAAAATAAAATGAATTGCTTTTTAATGTTTTAGCATGTTTAATTGTTAAAGACACTTATGAAAGACCGAGGAATATTTTTATGCTAGGTAACTATTTAGTACTGACCACACCCTGAAACTGCAGTTGTAAGACAAGTAGGTAAGGCACACATCGTACGCAACGTGTAGTACCTAACTATTTAATAATCAGTGACGTAACAACTCCGCATGGCCACGAATAAGAAAAAAATACGAAATGAAGGAAACTGAAAATACGATTACTTGATTTGTTCGTTCATTTACACAATTAGTGCTATAGGTAACTACTATGCTTCTACACTATGAACAAACCTGCGCTGGCGCCATATTGTGACGTCATGCACGCTTTTCTAACACTTGCACGCTTTTAAATAAACAATATTTATATGAACATAACATTAGCAAGATAATAACGATAATAAAAAACGGTAAAACGGTATTGAAAATTAATTTACACAAAGTAGACTTTTGCTAAACGGAATTTTCAAATGACCGTTGACAAATGCAGGGCATTGACCTTTCTTTTCTTATCTCAGACGCATAGTAGAAGTAATTACGTACCTACCAATAAAATATAAAACACGAAACATGCAAGTTTAAACAATTTACCTATTTAAAAAACGATAGTAAAACTATATCAGCAGGTAAACTGAAAAAAGATAAGTTTTTATCACTTCTCTTGCTGGATCTACATCCATCAACTACACATAATACACCAGAACCAGCCATATCATAAGAATTTGAAACTATATATGCGTACGTATGCACCTCGCGGCTGTCGGCTACCCACCAAAAAATATACTACTCTCTGACGAGAGCAAGGAACTTATATCCAACCGAGAGCTACCCACTGAGAAATTGGCTGCGTGCGGCCCGGCTGCCGGTAGGTAGTTAGCGCGCGTAAGTTGATGGAGTGATTTATGTGGTAATCTGTGGCGGCAGGTCGGTGGACGAGGGAGTTTTATTAAAATGTGGCTGTTATTTTAGTATAGTGTATCTTACGACATCCACGCGAACTAAGTCGCGGGGCACAACAATTCTATACAAATAAATAAAATGAAGTGTTTGTTTGTAATGTCAAAATAACAACTTTTTACTAAATTCATAAGAAAGTATAAACGGCACTTACAACAAAAAAGCAATTTTTAACATTTTTATCTGTCTGTTCCGGCTAATCTCCGAAACGGCTGGACCGATTTTACTGGCAGATAGCTGATATTACGGCGGGTAACTTAGGCTACTTTTATTTTCGAAAAAATAATTGTTTCCGTGCAAAAACATAAAACCCATGAAATTGTGAACAAAACGTCGGATTTGAAAAATTCTTTTTGCATTTGGTAACCTAATTGTCGAGGATAGTTATAAGCTATTTAACATCACGCTAAGACCCTTAGGAGCCGAGCAAAAAGAAAAAGTCAGATAGAACTCTAAGCAAATCGAAGCAATAGCGCGGACGGGCGATTCAACGCGACGGTTGGCGACGGGTCGGGGAACGAGGGAGTTTTATAAAATGTGGCCGTTATTTTAGTATATTGTGTATCTTACGACATCCACGCGAACGAAGTCGCGGGACACAGCTGGTATCAATAATATAACTTTAATCCATTTAAAAATATGTCCAAATATTGAATTGAAACACGTCATAGAATTTCGCGTCAGTATAGTACCTATACCTAGAGTACTCGATGATTTCGCGGCGCCAACTTTTAGTCATCAACCTCATCAACGCTCTGTACAGCCCGAGGCACGAATCATGAGCACAAAATCTGCCCTCGTCAGCGTGCTCTAGTATTCTGTTTCCTATCTGTATATATACATATATGCTTGATCATATAGTGATTTCATTGCTCCCACCCGTGTGCAACCTGCCGTGATAGCAAATAAGATTCGTTAGGTTTAAGAGAAGAGTTTGTGCTCACGACTCGTGCCGGCAACTTTAATTATCGTAAACATGTCAAAACTGTTTAAGTGTTATGTTGCTAACTTATGTGTGTCCAAAAACATATGCAAGCACTATGTATGTAAAAAGTCAGACTCTAGATATAAGGCGATTTGTTGCACTTCTGCATTCAAGCAATTTGTTCAAGATGTGCCATGGAAACAACTGGCAAAATGGGTCTGTTTCAGGAATCGTATCCATCCATGTAATATAGGGTAAAACTCAACGGAAGGCAGAAAAATTTGGATGATTTTAGGTTGATACACAGACTAAATAAAGATAGTAGGTATAGTTAAAAGGTATACCTATATTTTTGTATTTGTTTGTGTAAATATAAATTTGTTTGTATATTGTTTTTAATGTAATTTATATCTAAATTTTGTACATAATGATAAGTATGAGTATACTGTTATTAGATAATTTAATGAATAAACAAAATAAATAAATTAACCGTCGTCGCCTTCAAGTGTTTTTGTATTTGGTGTCATGTGGTATTTTTTTTAACTTGTTGAACGTTTATGGGCTGATTTTTCAATCGTCAGATAACTTTTATCTGAGGAATAAATATGGCGGTTTGACATATTTTCTATACCTACGAAAGCAGTCAAAACGTCAAACTTATTCCCCAGATAAAAATTAATGATAAATGATTTTATTTCTGTAAGTAGGTTTATACAAACACTTTTACACGTCAAACATTTTTTTAAATTTTTTTTTTTAAACTAGATGAGGCCGGCGTTTCCTATCTGACTACTCTGAGAAGAAAGGCCGAAACAAACTCAGAGGTCACAGTCTCTTTTAAAGTCCAGACATAATTTTGGTCAGATCATGTGAAGACCATGTAGGTTGGTGTCTGAAATAGTCTTTTGAGGAAGAACCACAAAAAAAAACAACACAAAAGTTAACTGACGATTGAAAAATCAGCCTTAAGTTGATTACATATTGCATAACAGTCTATTTTCAAAATGAATATTCGCCAATAACATGCCTAACTTAGACTAGAACACGGTACTCCTAACATAACGGAGTGGACTGTATTTTTTTAATTTTTTCCGATTTTTACCGTCTAAAACCATTGATTTTTGGTATGGAAACATTATTTCCGATTCTTGTCGTTACGTTTCATTTCACACGCTACTCGTCACTTTACAAAGTTAAAAATGAGATGATTTTTTTTATTCACCTTGAAATTACAACTGAAGTATCTAATTTAGTTGGTGCCCATTTATTGTATAAATAATTATAATGTTTCCACTAAATTGATGAATGAATTAACACCAATGCAAACGGAACGTAATTCAACTCGAGTCAAATCTAATAAGTAATCTGTGAGCCTGTGAGTCAAATCAAATCGTCAAACAAGGCTGTGGTGTAAAATGATAATTGTTAAAAATATTTCAATTCTGTTCATATTTTGAAGATATATACCGTTAATTGTTAAACTAGGTTTTAAGTTATGCAGTAGCAGAATTGGCATAAACTTATACATAAATGAAAGTATTTTTATACCTACATTCATTAATTTGAGTGCTTGAGTGGTCACGTAAGTAAAACAATTTAGTGCAAACTTGCAAAACGGTCAGGTTCCAATGATATTCTTTTAATTACCTCCTTAGTTATATCTCGTATTTCACTGCTTGCAGTGCTTACCCCTTGAAAGTGTTATATGATATTGGATTTGACCGATTTGCAAGACAGAAGTCTCAAGTTGTCTTTGCAGAGAACACAGGAATTCATTAGCAGCGCTGCCCGCGGTGGTATCCTGCGGGTGTTTAAAGCGGTTTTGCTACAGACTAGACTCTGTATAAACGTTCAGAGCCCCTAGTCTGTCGCAACTCTGCCACATCTTCGCGCCGTAGCGCTCGCCTTACACGCGGTCACAGAATTAACGAAAGTTTACATCGAGCGATGGTTGAAATCCAACTGTTGTTGCACATTGGATTTTAAGTGCCATCGCTAGTTGTGGACGATCTTACAACAACTTTTGGGCTTAGTTTATGTGAATAACCTCAAAGGTCTTCAGGTGTTTTGTTGACAATATTATTGCAGAAATACTGATAAACATTTAATTTTATGCTACTTTGACATAATAATTTATAAAGTATGCCACTGTTTGATGAACTTAGTATTTAATCAATACTTAGTGACATGAAAGGTAATGAATTTATATATGTAGTTTTTGTTGGTAACAATGTCTGCTGTCACAATCCTTCACAGTATTTTCAGCAATAACTAGTTATTTGCTAGATGTCTATTTATTATTTATAGTTACTTATATATTGGTGTAATAATGTATGTATCAACATTTGGCATTTGTTGTGTATGATGGATCAGATGGATAGTTAAGCCAGGTGTCACTTATATCTGATTCAATAGGTTTCATTCTTTCTCACATAAAAGAGTCATTATAAATTTTAATAACCTTTGCATTACTTGATAATAATATTGAATGCAGGTGCATGTTTATGAGAATTATCAGAATATAAGTGAAACAACATTTACTAACATTAAAATATTATAAGTCATAGCTCATTTAATATTTACATACTTAGGTAGCACCCTGGCACTCATATATACTTTCAAAGCATTTTAAAGAAAAAAATATTTTTAAACAGAATAACATGGGTGAAGAAGTCCAACTGGAGTTGCCAGCTGCTAAAAAGCAAAGGCTTAACAATGGTGAAGCGTCATGTAGTCCCGCCATTAAAAATGCCGAAACGGCATGTAGTCCTGCCCAAAACAATGTTGAAGCCTCGTGTAGTCTTGCATTGGCCATAGACAATGATGTTGATAATGGAGATGATAAGTTTGGTAGTGAAGATAGTTACGGTAACTTCGTAAATCCTGACGAGCTGGAGAGGCTGAAGGAGTTCAAGGTGCTGGACGAAGTGAAGTCCAATGATGAAGACAGCAATGAAGAAGAATCGGACAGCTCTGACGGTAGTTGTTTCTTTGAGTTTATTCCTTCTTGCATGGCATGACTATCTTGGTGTGTTCATTCAATTTATCTTGTTACTATGTACATTATTAATCCAGGCAGTTTTCATTTCAATTTGGCAAATAAAAGTCACTAGAACATCAAGTTTGTTTTTAACCAAAAATAAAATTATAAGCTACTGATTAAAAAGCGACTGCTATTTAATATCCCATTGTCTTCTATTAATAATAATTAATCATTATTAATCACTGTTTTTTTTTTAAACTTACATGCATTCCTGTGCTTGAATATCAAGGAGTATACAAGGTGTAATTTAAATAATGCACAACCTCTTAAAGGGTCATTGTACTCATCATTATGATAAACTTTTACTATGGGACCAAACCTGAAATCGCGAAAAAATCAGCTGTTCTCTACATTTATGTTCGCATAACTTTTCAATATGTAGGGAACAGCTGATTTTTTTTCGCGATTTCAGGTTTGGTCTATAGTGAAAGTTGTTCATAATGATGAGTACAATGACACCTTAGGAGGTTGTGCATTATTTAAATTACACCTTGTACCTATAATATAATATTTTATAATCATGTCATCTAGTTTTCTTGTTAATTACAAAAATGCTGTCGTATTTAAGTCTAATTATTAGGATAGGATAGTAAAACTCGTAGATGTATCCAAAGGTCTCCCAGAAGAGGAAATCGAGAAAATGCTGGATGAGGATCTCCCGGACGACTTCAAAGGAGCTCCCAAGCTGAAGGAGAAGGCTTACATTACGAGACAGAAGATAGTTCTAGAAGGTAGGCATTTTCTTCTTAAGAGAGGTGTTGGTTAAAAAATCACACGTCACAAAAAAATGGCCCCTTGTTACAACTTCAGAGAGAACTAGCCGCAATCCATGTATGCCGAAGTACTGACGCATTTCGTCGGTTAACGAGCATGGTCGATCTTTACAGCGATGTTGCCAACGTTTTACGTTGAACATTTTTTATAATATGAATAATGATATCATTAAATCATTTACCATCTTTATCCTATAACGAACCTTCGAAGCATCTGTGCTGTGTGTGTGTAGTGTGTATGTATGCTGGGTATTAGCAACCGTGGTATGTCTACGTTACCTTCCCGCTCTACAGAGAAAGGCGTGAACCACTTCGAAGTCCTGCCCCTGGACTGGATCATGGTGCGCCACATTAGCGGCATGCCCATCTACATGCACCGCGCGTCCAGGGTCTGCACACTCTCCAAGCCTTACTTTCTCGGCAAGGGAAATACAAGGGTAAGTTCGCTTAGCAGGACCTAAAGATTTAGGGGTGTACCAAAGATAGATAAGAGCAAAGGACGATGTTAGATAAGTTGCATATTATTCTATTTATTATGCACTCAACAGACAGAGCCGGGAAACTTAAATAAAAGAAACATTAAATATAAAGGGTACTAATTCAGTCTGCCTAGCCTTTTCCCAACTATGTTGAGGTCGGCTTCCAGTCTAACCGGACGCAGCTGAATACCAGTATTTTACATGGAGCGACCTCCACAACCCAGCAACTGGGTAATACGATACCCCTTGGTAAGACTGGTTGTCAGCATTCGGGCTTCTGATGATCCTTAACGACTGTCAAAGATCTACGACGAAAGACAGCCGGGACCAACGGCTTAACGTGCTTTCCGAGGCATGGAGAAGTCTCGGTATGTAAAGATGGTCACCCATCCACGGACAACCCCGGCAAGCGTAGCTTAACCTGATGGATCGACCCATGCGGCTGTTATTACTTAGCCACGAGGTACTAATCCAATGGGTCAAAAATGGTAGCCGTCTTTACAGTTTTTAGCAAACCTTTGTTGTCCACGGGCTACCAACTCGCATTAAAATACATTATCGTTTCCCGCTCTTCAGATCTCTTAAAAAATACTTCATTAGGTCAGATATCGGATAGTAACTGACACGACCATTAATTTGCAGCGCCACGAAATACCAATAAGCGCCATACCGTGCTTCGCGTACCGCCGTGCTCTTGAAGAGGAGAACAAGCAGAAAGAGATCGACAAGCGAATCGCAGAACAGATCCGTACCGGCAACTGGGTCATCAACTCGGACGTCAAATCTGAGAACAGCCAGGATCGTAATGTCGTCACTGGTGAGATTATAGAGTCTAACCATGAAGATACGTCGATTAAAGAAGAAGTTGCAGAGGATAAAATGATGTGTCCATTTCTTAACGGCAAAGCTGGAGGAAGAGCTGTAGAAACGAAAGTTAATGGAAACGAAGAATCAGCTGTTGAGAGGCCTAAGGCATCATTTGAAAACAAGCCAGAAGAAGAGGCTGGTGAAGACGAAACGGCTAGCATGAGTGAGGACGTGGTTATCAAAGAAGCTCAAGGAACACAAAGTAATGGAGACGAGGAAGTCTCGCTGGCTCGGCAGCCGGTGGTACTGCCAGGGGGCATCGTGATGCCTCCGCCGAGGGTGGAGACCATCAACACCAGCTGGAAGACGCAGCATCTCACCGCTGAGCAGATCAATGAGTATTGCAGGAGGCTGTTCAAGTTCAAGACTGTAAATATCATGCATTTCAAGTAAGTGTTACTGGCTTGGAACATACGCAGACGAGACAGTTCGTGGCTCGTTTTCTAATCAACATTATGCACTGCAGGTTTTTCGTTTTAGATTGGCAATATCGGTCATTGACCCACCTACATTTACTTGACAGATTCTAGTATTCTTCATTTCAAAGACGGAAGTAATCCGATAACGTCCTAAATCGACATATCTCGTGATCCTCAACATTTTTACTTATTAAAAACGATACATAGTTTTGTTCGGGGAATCGGGTTCCTGCGAAGAGATAGAAAAAGGGCAATGAACGCCATTGCCATGCTAAAATGCAACAACTATAGTACTGTACACCTAATACAAAATGCACAAAAGTTTGTTATGAGTCACTGTGTCGAATTTTTGAGTGATAAAGGCATGCAAGTCCTTATGTAACGTCCATAAAAACATATAACAAACTATCAAAATTAATAACAAAACCGGCCAAGTGCGTGTCGGACCACGCAAAATAAAGGGTTCCGTAGTTGGGATGAATTTATCCCAAGAACAAACAATATTGTAGTTGAAAAACATGTTCCCCATACATTCCAAATGCAAATGTAAGTTTGTACGCACAATATTAATGATTTGCCATGTTATTTTAAGACATAGACTTATAGGTTTTCCTGTAATCTATAAGTTTAGAACTGTTCTCTGTATTTTTTTTCAAAATTTTAGGCTCAGCAGTTTCGGAGATAAGGGGGGCTATGGTCAATTTTTGTTTAGAGTCTTTAATAACTTTAAAACTATTTATTCACACGGTAGTTTGCATAACTTTTTTAAATTTTCTTTTGCCCCCTAAAGTGACCGCCATATTCAAAATTCATTTATTTACGTTACACGTTCGTGTTTGGGTTACAGAAATTCATATGTGTACCAAATTTCAACTTCTTCAGTTCAGTAGATTCGAAGCAAATCTGCTGTTGCAGACGGACAGATGAATAGACAGACAGACACACGAGTGATCCTATAAGGGTTCCGTTTTTTCATTCGGAAGTACGGGACCCTAATTAAGAAGAAAAAACTAATATACAAAAAAAAATACAATCAGTTTTTAATAAGAAAATGCTAATTTACTGTAAATGTAAACGAATATTTAAATGATAAAATTTAAGTGCTATATTCTTAGTACATTATTAGAGATCGAATAATCGGATGCATATTTACCTAAAGTTAATTTTTCGCTAAGAAATTATGGAAGCGGTTTCATAATTTTTTTTTTTCGTAATATAAATCCCAGGATTCCAGAAAATCCGGGAATGCACAACTAATCGGATGCATGGTATAGAAACGACTTCTTAAACATGTGGTATTATTTATTTAAAAAATACCGAGACACCGGGATCACATAACTATTCTTATGGTTGGAACAGTGGCGTGCACTCCATACATGCAAATAAGCTCTGCATACCCTGTAGTCCTACACATACATGCCCCTCTAAATGATAAATAACTATAATTCAAAAAAATCATGCTAATTTAGCTTACGCGCCATCTATTACCTTTTATTTGAACTAACTCGTTGGAGCGGCGAACATCCACCGCCGCGCGCACCGCGCATTCAGCGCTCCCGTGAGCAAAAGCATTACTACGCCTTGCTTATTCTTCATACAACGCATCTCGTGTAGTACACAGCAAAAGTGTGACTGTGTGCGTGAAAATGTGTGCGCGTGTTGGAGTTTTAGAAGCATAGCTTACATTGCAACCCGTCCAAATTGAGAAGCCGTAAAAGCACCGCTTAATTGTTCATTGCAGAGGGTCGACTTTTTTTAGTCGGATTGACCAAATGACCGACTACCAACTAATTCATTCTTTCGTATTAGTTCGTAATGTAATAAATTGCAGGTTTTTCGCCATATTGTTTTTCTTGGCGCAACTGTCGAGTAATTATTTAGCAAGTTTATTGTAAAATATGGAAAATTATACATGTGAGACCTGTGCTGGCGAAGTGTGTTTATATAAATTAAAATCCGCCGCGTTTTCGTCGTTATCTTTTGAGGAAAAAGTTAGATTGATTGCAAAGGGAAGGTGTGTACCCGGGTTAGATTTAACTCAAAGAAAAGGTAATACTACTCGTTATTTTCATAAAAAGTTTTATGATAACTATTACTGGCTAACTGGTTGTGTACACACAAACACATTGTATTGTTTCCCTAGCATTTTGTTTACTAATCAAGATAAAAAGAATGTTTGGACCTATAGCGGGTACTCAGATTTAAATAATTTTTACAAAGCGGCTGCTAAGCATGATTCTTCTGAAAAACATCTAGAATCCTGCTTAAAGTTCCAAACTTTTAGTAAAAGAAGAATAGAGACTAGTTTGAATAGCCAGTTAAAGTTAGATATTGAAAGGCACAACGCGAAAATTGAAAGAAATAGAAACATTTTCAAACGGTTGATTGATGTAGGTAGTTTGTTTTCTAGGTAAACAAGAATTAGCATTCAGTGTTCATGACGAATCCAGCTTGTCGTTTAGTAAAGGCAATTTTCAGGAACTTGTAGATTTGTTGGCTAAATAAATATGATGGGAATTTGGGAACCCACTTAGGGTAGGTACAACAAGCTGAAACTGGTAAGTTTTTTTTTCTTGTGCATACCCTGTCTGAAATCTCTGTGCACGCCACTGGGTTGGAATTCATTTTTAACGCCCGATGCAAATATATTTGTATGTAGGGTGTGAGAGGAAGGGTAGTGTGTGTAGATTATATACTCAAAAAGACCTAAATTTATCAATTCCTGAATCGTGAAATTTTTACGATCGATACAAAAAGTGCATATTAGTCAACACCTCAACTTTAGGTAAATATGCATCCGAATATCCGATCTGTACATTATGTAAGGATCGTAGCAGGAGGCGTTCTATAGTGTTATTATAAAGCTAATAATACATAAGGTACGTTTCAAAGCTTCCTCTCCCCGACTACATTACGGTGCCCGACAGGGTCCATAATGATCTCATACAATTTTTAAGTTATAATAACTAAGTACAGATTGTAGAATGAAATAAATGATCGAGTATTAAGTATTGTTTGTGTAACCTTTTCATGTAGACCCTTTATTTTAGTTCTTTATAATGTTCTTCACAGACGCTGGGCCGACCGCCGTAAATACACCAAGGCAAGGAAGACTCTTCAATACCCCACATTACCTGAGGGCACCAAACTGATCACCATTCCTGCTCAGCCGGCTGCTCCGGGAGAAGAGAATGCTGGTAAGTTGTCCATACATTACTGGGGAGTGTAACCTTTGTAGATGCATCTATTTTGTCACGTCAAATTCAGTCATAATACTCACATATAAGGTTCAGCGTAAGGTAAAGGCAAAAAGAAATAGTTTCGAATGTTAAAATGTCAACCGATTGCTAAAGTCTTCAGATAAAATCTCAATAATGTTTAATCACTACGGAATGAAAGAGGGGAAGTCTTTGCCCAGCATTGGAACACAATTTAAGCAAACAAAAAAAAAAGGTAATTAATTCTAAAATATTATCAATTTCGGAGCTCTTCTTTAACGTGTTCAGAAGCTCAATGTGCCAAGAGTTCAAGATGTTGAAGCATCATCAAATTATAAACTCGGGGTAAAAAATACTTCAGAAATCGGACATTGGGCAAGTAAAACGAGTTGTGTATTGTTACAGCGGGCAAGACGAACAAGCGCGACTGGGTGATGAACATGAACGGGCGCAGCTACCTCTCTGTCTTCCACGAGTATGTGCGCCGCGCGCTGCAGAAACAGCCCGTGTACGAGTTTAAACAGCTTGGTGAGTACACTTGACAGATTTGAGTATTTATCCCTTGTTGTTATAATGTTGTGCTCTATCATTATTCATCCAAATTACGTTGGGCATAGTCCACTCCAAGCATTTTCACAAGGATCGGTCCTGGGCCTCCTGCATCCAGTGTAATTCTGCAACTTTCACTAGGTTGTCGAAGGCACATTGTATACTAATATTATAAATGCAAAAGTAACTAAGCACCGTTTTCAGACCGTAACAGCTGCACGGATTTGGATGAAGTATGCCCGAGAATACACCATGACCAGGGTTAAGATTTTTATCACGGTTGGACGTTCCCGTAGGATAATTTCCTACCTCGCGGGCGAAGCCGAAGGCAAAAGCATATTCAGCTAGCCTAGTATCCCTCCTCCTAGTTAGTAGTCTCCTAGTATTGTATTTATTGTGTATATGACTGGTGCACCACAGACTACCTACAGTACTGTCTCTCCTTCTCCCTTTAATCCAACCAAAGGTTGTCTGTAAAAGATCGCTTTTAGCGATAAGATCGCCCATTGTGTCACCCTATGTGTAAAATGTCTACATTTATGTCTAATTTTTATGCTGACAATAAAGAGTATTTTATTCTATCCCGCCAGACGGCCGGCACCTCGTCAGCGTTCATCAATCTCACTGCCTGTTCATGCAGGATAAGATGTGAGATGATCATCTCCTTTTAAGCCGAAAGAAGTGCACTGTTAGACATAAACCTTCCCTAAGCGTCGCCATGTCGACCGGTGTAGCGGGTTCCCGCTGGATGATAAAACATTAAATATCCTCTTGCTACACAGAGAACGCCTCAACCCCCTATCAAGCGACAGTCTTCATCGGCGGCATGCAGTACGGCGTAGGACACGGCTCCAGCAAGCGGCAGGCCAAGTCTGCAGCAGCAAGGAACTCCATACACATCCTCATCCCCGAGATGAAGGACGAGCTCGACGCGCATGCGCCACACCACGCGCCCTCCAGCGACCAGAACGAACCTGACTTCACTGTAAGTACCAGTTTTAACTAGTAACAGTAAATTCCCGAATATTCCTAGCGAGAACTTCGCTGTTTAGTTCTCGAGAATATTCTTTTGGATGAGAATTTACGAGAATTTAAAATTGGATGTCTCTATTCTATCTGTTTTTAACTGACTTCTAAAAAGGAGGAAGTTCTATGTTTGACTGTATTTATTGTTTATTTCTCTGTCAATTGTGGGACGATTTTGAAAATTCTTTTTTTTTTTTGTTTGAAAGGGTATACTTTGGAGGTGATCCCATTGTCACCAAGTCATAATCTGATGAAGGGATCCCATAGAAATCCTCAAATTTTATAGGCACACCTATAACGAGTTGGGTATTTTTTATAGAAACTCGTGCATTGATTGGCTCTCAGAAAGCACCATTTGGTGAAGTGGACCAAAAGATGTCTTCATCATTTGTTCCACAGATGGCCATCCGAACTACTCATTATAAGTATTCCACGGGTTGCGATTCGATTACTTTAATATGGTTGCTATGCAATTTATGCTCGTCACAATGCATATGGTGAAGTGGAGATGATAATGACTTCACCATCAGCTCCAGTTCTCCTGATTCTTACCACGAAAACTCTTCAACAAATAACGTCCCTGCATCGGGAAAAGCAATATTTTGTAAAAGGTGATGAGCAGTTGACATTAGGCTATTGTAACTTAATAAATTACAAACTGGCCCAGTAAAAAGTGAAAAATAAAAAACTTTTACGCAAAAAAAAAACAACTGACTTCCAAAAAAACGTATCCATTCCAAAATCCTCACTTTTGAAAACTGCATGAAAATCAATTTTGAGAATGCCAAAAAATAGTCAAGAAATAGAGAAATAGTCATCAAGGTAAAAAAAAAAGTCGTTATAATTCCCAAGTTGTAGCTATAGGTAGGTGAGGATTACAGCGAAATGGTTTTGCCATAATCCTCACCACTTGTGCGGGCAAACGGCGCGGAATATCGACTTGGTTTCAATTCCAAAATATTGTCATGAAATAGTCGTGATCGTGGGTATTATGGCGGAACGCTTTTCTTCCATAATCCTCACCTGTTTTCTGCTAAACGCTTACGGATTTCAGTTTAAACTTGGTATCATAAAATAGTCTGACTACCATCAGTCAGTAATGTACAGAACCACCACGACCACCATACCCCCACCCTGCTGAATTCTGCTGTCGCCTCAAGGCGTAAGCAGAATTCAGCAGGTACCGCTAAGCGCTGGCGCCTAGAGGCGACAGCAATCCTCGCTACAGCACTGCGCTAGTGTCGCCTTGAGGCGTCAGGAGAATTAAGCAGGCGTTTTTACCATTAGGTACGATACATGGCAAATCCCAAGAAATTAATATCACGGTTTCTATCATTTTCTTTTTATGGAGCTCTTATGCGGGACGCACCATTTTTATAGCATTACAAAAGAGTTTTGATCCCAATTTTTACTTGTTTGTCGCAGCGCCGCTTTAGTGTATGCGCGATGATGTGCTGGGTTTTAGCACTATTCATACGTTTTGTTGTACTGAATTTCGAGGGACATTTTTTATTCTTGCTTAAAAATGTCTGATATTAGTGAATGTGAAGAAAATTTGACTCCGCCCGATATTTTAGATGCGGCGACGGAAATGACTCATAATCCAGCAACGTAGAGAAAATTATGCATATGATAAATGCTATCACGACTTTATGACATGGCAAATGCAAAAAAGGCTATGATCTTTTATTTAATAGGTTCAATACCAATGTATCAGAGCAGATAAAATATAGTGTATAAAACTGCGCATAACTAGGTATTAAAACACTCGTGTAATACTATTAAAAACCTCGCATACAGCTCGGTTTTTAAACACCCACTCGTGTTTTAATATCCCTCATTATTATGTAACAGTTTCATAAAGTACTATTATTCCACAGTTCTTGAAATCACCTACCAAAGTTTGTCTCTGCATCACCTAAAAGTTTACTGATATAGATAATGCCTAAGGGCGGATTCGACCAAACCCGAATTTATACACGAGTATAGTTACTCGTGTATAAATTAGGGTTTGGTTGTATCCGCCTAGGAATAATCTATTCCACGATTTTATTTTCGAGTAAATCATCAGTCGTTTGTCCATGCAATATAACGTGTAGCTATACTTGGATTAGCTACGCACGAATAGCGGGGTGAATGTGAACGAATGTAATACTCGGCAAAAAAACGTTGTTCTACAAACGGGACGGTGCAGAAGCTTAACTCAACTCTCATGGGTCGTACTGTAGCATGGGAAAATAGAGCTGTCAATGTGGTCGTTGTTTGAAGTTTTGCTGTCGGTTCGGTTCACAATAACTTATACACGCAGGCTAATTATGTAGATATTGTAGGAGGTACTAATACACACTTACTAGCTGGTACATTTGGTCTGAAGAAACGTGATGCAGAAGAAATTACATATGTATAAAATTGAAAAGTCTTCGTAAACTGTAAAATACAAAAGTTTATGACAAGGTTATAAGTATGGTTAAGGTATTCGTAAGTCGACCGTGCTTCCATCTGGAACGCCCCTCTGACGAGTATTAGCAGTTGTGTTGCCAGTTCTTCGACTACGTGGGCATCGAAGACCCGCGCATCACGGAGTTCTGCGCCGCCACGTGCGAGCCGTCGCCGCACGCCATCCTGCGCACGTGTCTGCTGCGGAACTTCGGCGCCGGCGACCGGCACATACACACCGAGGTGAGCAAACACATGGTAGTCATTAACTGCAACACGTCATGTAATAATACAACACATTGTATCTGGCTCCTCGATCCAGACGTGCTATAGAAAGTAGTTGTACATAGCTACCAAAGCAGTTGATTGAAACGGATAACAATAGCACAGATATTTACTAAAAAAATTGTACTAAATATACGTGTAATCCAACATTCTACGTAGTCAGAAGACAATCAATTATTTAAAACATTTTTACATCTTACGTTACATCATATTATAGTCAGAGAAACAGATTGTTTTGCAGCTTGACACACCACTAAGAGTTGCCACTGCATACGCGTGATATATAGTGACAGTTATGATTTGAAGATGCAGGCAAATTTATTTGGAAAGTACCAACTTAAATTGTAGGTCAATTTGCTAAACAATACATTTCCCTGATTGAGTGGGATGGGATTAATTGCGCAGAAAGGGGAGCGTATACAAGGTGTAACATAATTAACGCACAACCTCTTAAGGGGTCATTATGAACAACTTTTGCTATGGAACCAAACCTGAAATCGTGAAAAAAAAATTCTACTGCTCCCTACATTTATGTTCACATAACTCGTCAAAATGTAGGGAACAGCAGATTTTTTTTTCGCGATTTCAGGTTTGGTCCCATAGTAAAAGTTGTTCATAATGATAAGTACAATGATTTCTTAAGAGGTTGTGCGTTATTTATGTTACATCTTGTATGTGCTCAAGATCTGCTAAATAATTTACTCGAAAACCTTTGTAGTCATACACACGAATTCGGTTTTTCAACAATACATAATAGAACCTTTGGAGAGATGTTATGACGTCATAATAAATGGCCATGTTACCTTGTAAAGCAACATTAGGCATAGTTTAAACTGCGCTTGTAATTAAGTTCCATGACAATTAATTATTGATTACAGATGAAGAAGCTGGAGTACCAGAAGATCGAGCTGACCATGAAGGTGGGCAAGCACACCGCCACCGTCGTCAGCAAGAATAAGAAGACGGCCAAGCAGCGCGCCTCGCAGGCTATCCTGCAGGTAACTTGCATCCTATAGGGTTCAACTGTTCAGTCCTTGGCCTACGTTCGAACTCCGTTAAGAGGGCTGTCACATTTCTCGCTCACACGACCAAATTTTTAAGAATGTTAAATGAAAAGATGCTTTTTGAAAAATGTAATCAATGGGCGACCAACTAAATAATATTAATTTAATAGGCAATTATTAAAAACACATTTTTATGGTGGCATTTATTTAAATCATCTCAAAAACAGATCATAATACTTATTGAGCTAAGTTTATTAGATAACACAATAGAAATTTGTTTTTAACTACCCTTCATGTAACATTCTTAAAAATTTGGTCCCGTGTCAGCGAGGAAGGTGACAAAATGTGACAACCCTTTTAAACTGTACTATATTTTACTGTATATTGTTGGCATCAAGCGGCAGTTTTATACAGCATTTGTTTTTTATCGTATAAACAGTGGGACGTTGACGTATGATCCCAACTTTTTATTTGAAAACTACGCCGCCGTGCGTACGGCCGCTTTAGATGGTGGCTCTTGTACATAATTAGTGATCAGAAGTATGATTTAAATTTAAAACAAGCAAAGGTAAGCTTTACCACTAGTCAATTCTGAAAATATTTTTACTACTGCAAGCTGTTCTCATTTACATATCCCTGTCAATACGAGAGCGAATGATAGCGGCAGTTTTGACTATTTTGGTGTCAAGTTTTATAATAAGCAGGGACAAGATATTCCTATATGGCTAGCGGGGACACTCTTTAATCACGAGGACCTTTTATAAGATCAAAAGATTTTGCATAAACAGGATTGAGGTCATCACTAATAATCCCTTTCCTCAGGCTCTACACCCGCACGTACGTTCCTGGGGTTCTTTACTGCGCTTGTACGGCTCCCGCTCCGTGAAGAGCTGTAAGGAGAAGAAGCTAGAAGAACAGCAGATCACCCTGCTGCAAGACCAGGCGCGCCACAACGAACCCAACTACGCAGTGCTGGACAAACTGCGCGACGAGATGAGGAAGCTGCGCGAGAGAGATGAGGCTGTGGTGCCTATAGGAACACTGCTGGTACATGAAGACCTGCCCACTCATTCTGGGTCTAATTTGAATAACGTTGATCTGTAAGGAGTTGGGTTTTTGTATGCTACGGCTATTTTGTCAAGGTTCGTAATAGTTTTTGTTGCATGTAGGATCAAAATGGTGTTATACCATTCGCGTTTTAGCATGACAATACCCACAGAGCACAGTCGACACTATCTGTAAAAAAGTAATTAAAAAAACCCGACTGCTGGACGAAAAAAAGTTCAAAATAATTTAATATAGACTGAGAAACAAGTAAATAATCTGAAACTAATCGAGGTACATGGGCGTACTCAAGGGGACAAGGGAGGGCCGCTGCCCCCCCTTGGATTTTGTTGCCTACGTACCTACCTAGTGTTGTCGATAAAAGTTATGTTAGAGTCACATTAAGAATTACTAAAGTAATTCTATATTTAGTATGCATTCATTTTAGAAAAAATCGTGCTGCGCGACCGTTCATGTTGCATCATGAAAAATACGCGAACGCAGCAAGCGTTGCACTAGGCTGGATCTCCTGCGAGTGTTTTCCGTACACACTACGTACACCTACCTCATGTTTCGTGTGGTGTGTAGGGTAAAACATGTGCGGAGGACCCGGCTTAAGAAATTACTGATTTGCCCCCCCCCCCCCCCCCTTCCGGCCAAAAGCGGGGTACGCCCATGTCGAGGTATTTTATGTTAGTGGAGGCAAAATATTTATTTAAACAAAATCATATGGAGAAACTAAGTATGTGTACACAACATTAGTTAAGTCGTCGACGTCATGGCGCTGCTCAGCGCCTCGCAGTGGCGCAGCTACAATTATCATTAGAGGGAAGCCGATGAAAAAATTGTTCAGTCCTCATAAACTCAAACAAAAAACTGTAGGTTTTTAATCTTATGATGTCTTAAACTGGTATTAAATATAATTATGTAATGTGATGTGATACACAGTTACACACAGGTGTACCATATTATTTGTGGTAAGTATACAGCCTGATTCCTATTGGCTTCCCTTCGGAACAACCATCACTTTTCCTAATGTCTGCTTTTGCCAAATAATAATGGTACACCTGTGTGTGCAACTGTGTATCACATCACATTACATTACAGTTATTTAATACCAGTTTAATACACCATAAGAATAAAAACATTACAAAAATGCATAATTTTTTTTTTTGTCTAAACAAAGATTTCCGGTAACATCAGCGTCAAAATAAGCCGGCCCTCGTGTGTCAGAATGCGGTACTAAATTCGTAGGTACGGAGACACGTGATTTCGTGCCCTGCAGCACCGCATCGCAGGTAACTGGGGAAGCCGAACTAAAGCGAGTTATGACAGGGCCATAAATAATAAAGTATGTAGGCGAGAACGAGATAGAATTAATGATTGCTCTTTTTTGTGTTTGTGTTTTTTCTTTGAGTCATGTTTACTGCAAATACATGTATTTTCTTTCTTTTTATTTTCTCTAATAATGTTCTTTGTTAATATTGATTTCTTGACACATAAATTCACGTGTATTTTGATTTCATCTGCTCTTTTGCATTTTATTCGATAAAACATTAGAATATTTTTTTAATATAATGTTTTTCAGAAATAAAACTATAATCGGTAATTTTATCGTTTATTTCTGTAAAAAATTGATAAAATATTCCATTTGTTTAGTGATAGCGTCTCTTTGGTTATGTTGTACTTGACCATAGATGCGTAGGCGTTAAATTAAGGAAAGTAAAGTAATGACTTTAATTTTTAAGTTAATTAATTTTGATGTGATGTAGAGTTTATGAGAACTGAACAATTTTTCGGCTTCCCTCTGACGATAATTGTAGCTGCGCTACTGAGGCTATGTTGGTCATTACACCCGAGGCGGTATTATTCGCGTGAGCCGTAGACGAGCGCGATAAGGGAGCCGAGTGTGTAATGATCAGTGATAGGAATAGGTAGTGCTAATTTGCCTAAACTTCGAGGAAGGAAGTAACATGGAGTAGATAATACCTCCTCTAAAATCCCGGAATAATTTTAATGACGTTTAAATCCCGGGATGTAGAAACCACGAATTATTTATTGGACTTTATTTATAGATAGATAGAATACTCTTTACTATGTACACCATAAAAATTACATAATCATATAAATGTGTGTGTGTGTGTAACCCTAAAAAATGTTATGATTTTTCAAATCAATAATTTGTAACTACAAATTTATTTGTACTTTAGTCTCGAAAGTCCATCCGAATTAAAATCCCGGGATTTAAACGTCATTAAAATTATTCCGGGATTTTAGAGGAGGTATTATCCACTCTATGTTACTTCCTTCCTCGAAGTTTAGGCAAATTAGCACTACCTATTCCTATCACTGGTAATGATCAATGCACACGCGTTCCTTACGACGTTTTTCGAGACACTTGCGAGGCAAAAAATAAATAAAGTTTTATAAACTAATTACCTATGTAAAAAGAAAATATGAAATATGGCCCGCGGATTCCTTTTATCGCGGTGTCTTCGCAGGTTGAAGGAGAGGCAATGGCACGAAGCCGTCGAATAGTCTAATATGTACTGAAAGCATAAAAACTGAATATTTTGTAAGTCATTTAGATGTAGAACACGAAAGAATGTTATTTTTTTGAAAAAAT
This sequence comes from Fissipunctia ypsillon, assembly GCA_947568875.1. Classification (NCBI taxonomy): domain Eukaryota; kingdom Metazoa; phylum Arthropoda; class Insecta; order Lepidoptera; family Noctuidae; genus Fissipunctia; species Fissipunctia ypsillon. The sequence goes on from OX387662.1 coordinate 1,670,795, forward strand.
AAATAATTTGATGAAATATTATGTTAATTTATCTTATTTTATTTATGTACACAGTAGGCAAAAAAGGCATGAAGTCTTTTTGATGAGAGTAGAAAAGCGCACATCTTCGAAAATAGTTATCTGTGGCGCAAATTACCTTTCTAGTGCGGTAATATAAAGTAAAAAGCACGCTTATTTAATACACTGTATTATGTACCTAAAAGCGGTTCATCAAGAGCCACTTTACGAGCAAGTGTGTTGAAAAAGTATTTGTGGATCCTTAGACTGATTTTCAGGAAAATGCAACTTTAAAGCATTGATTTCGTTAAACAAATCAATACAGACAATGTTTTTTTCACCACTCGACTGGTCTTGAAGCTTTAGTTCTAAATCTTTACAATGGTACCGATTCTCTTGTCACAAATGCGTCTAAAGTAGACTAAAAATGACCAAAAATTAGTTTCTTCCTGTCAAACAGCGATTTTCCAATCTGAAATTGACTAAAGTGACACAACTTAACAACAGTCCTACCAACTTATCTGTGAACTGAAAGAGGACGGCACCGTCGATTCAGTGTTGCTAATTAATATAAGGTGCCCAAAATTGAGTAAGTTTCAAAGAAGGAAATTTCACATTAGACATAATCGTTTAATAAGAATTACAGTTTTTACTAATTAAAAACAATGATACCTATATAAAAATAATAAAATAAATAAAAAGAATTTGATAATTTACAGACTTTACGTAGGTACGCTAACAGTTTAGTCTCTCAGCAATAAACAATGGCTTTATCTAAAAAGTAATCCAATGAAGTGGAAATTCAGCAGACAAAATGTTCCACGGGGGGATACAACTTTCATTTAATGCGAAGTTAAGTAGGTACCTACCTTGCAAGAGGTACCTGGATGTCTAGCATAGACATGACCATACCTAACCCCTAACACCAGATTTCACTAATTATAATTAGCAGTGGTACCTAGTGGTAGTGTAGTGTAATAAAAAAAAACAAATTGCTTTACAATGATTCATTGAAAACCAGGTTTACAGTAATTGTGATCTTTAGATGAACCTGCATACACAACTTCATCCTGGTTGTGAGGCCATACTCCGCTTATTTCCGTACCACTATCATCATTATCACTATCGCTTTCGTTTTCAGTGTCACTTACCACTTCTATAATAAAAGGTTTATCTAAATACAAATCATGTTTTAAGTATTCTCCTTCTAACCTGCGAACGTGTTTACAATGCTGTGCCCACTCATGAACTGTAATAGCGTCAAAAGCTTCTCTAACTAGGCGGGGAATTTCAGCATTTTTGTGCTCAATATTTACATCAGCAACTTTTCTTTTCATTGTGCTCCATATGAGTTGAATGGGATTGAGATCACAGTGATAAGGTGGTAAATATAAGCATTTGTCTATTATCTTCTAAAATTTTTTCAATCTCATATACAGGTTCAGGCTTGTTTCTCTTAATTATTTCTAAAAGCTGAGGTTTAGTCAAATTTTCTCCGTAGTCAATTTTATTTTGGGTCAACCATAATTGCATATCTTTTTTTAAGGAATTCGTATTTGAGACTTTATTCACACAAATACGGTGATAAGGAGCATTATCCATCCATCCATCCATTTATGGATGGCTCTCGTAAATTAGGCACACGTTTTTCAATAACCCACTTTTTAAAGTTGGTACTATTCATCTCGTCATGATAATCACCACTTTTTGTGTTTGATTTAAACACAAGTAGTGCATTTGTAACAAATCCAGTATCTCCTCCCGCATTAACAATAATATATCTTTGCCCTTTCGATACAGGCTCCAATACTCCGTCTTCACCCTCTCCTTGCCAACATTTATCCGATGTATGCGAAGAGTGAATATAGGTCTCATCTAAATAAATTATGGGCCGGGGCTGGGGAGATTTATTATTTTTATCCACTGCATGCAAGTACTTAGCTCTCCAAGCTGATATTTCATTACGCTCCATAAGAACCTTCCGATTGGATTGAGATTTTTTAAAAAGAAATCCCACCTTGTGAAGCAGCTTTCACAGACTCTCGCTGTCCTGTGTAATTTATTTCTGTCTTTAAGACCTCTAGAAGCTTTTTAACAGTAGGTACCTCTTTTTTAGCAGAATAAAATTCATGTACTTTCCGCCGCATAACTCCCATGTCAAAATTATCAACATGTACAAATCCACTTTTACGTTTTCTCTCCTTGCCTGGCGTCCGAATTTTTGTACCAGTTTCTTCTGCTGCGTGCCCTTCCTTAACTATTTTTGAAATTAGTCCTTGACTCACACCTGAAACATAAGATAGTAAAATAAATATTAGTAGAAATTTGAAATCTGGCAGGTTAGTTTGCTCACTCACTTAGCAGGTTACATATTAGATGTACGTTACCGTTACGCTAACCTGCAGCAAGAATAGAAACGAATATTTCGTGGACTTAAAAAATTAGTTAAGTATCCGGTAATTTATAACAAGAAAGTTGACAACACTAACCTGTCGCTGCCGAAATTTGTTTGTATATTTGATTAAATGGAATAAACGGAGACCCCGCCCGAGCTTCTTCTTCAAAAAAGGTTTTAACCTTTAGAATAATGTTTCGAGCATCACTTTTAATAGCTTTCGGCATATTTAACTTTATAAATTCAGCAATATCACGACAAAACAACCAGAGAACCCGAACGTAGTATACACTGACAATCGAATGACATTTCAACAAGACGGCCGTAGTTCCAATTTTCGCCATTTCACAGATAAGTTGGGTATGTATATTTTAGTTTGACAGCACTAAGATGCCACTGGGTTACTAGTTTAGTGAAAATTGTATTTTTTCTATTCTGAGTTTGACGTTTTTCACCTAAGTTTAAATTTTCTAACTAAATCTATTTTTAATTGCGATTAAAACGGTGTGAAATAAAATTAGTTGGCATGAACTAAAATTCACACCAACACCTCGACTTCAGGTGCAAAAACAGTACTGTATCTATTTTTTTTCTTTTGCTTATATCTCGAAAATGGTGTGTCCTATCGCAAAAATAATTAAAATTTCGACCCCCTATAGGGAACCTATAAACCCTTAAAAGTCAATATGTTGGTAAGTAATAATTGTTATATTTTCCGTACAAAAAGTGAAAAATTCCATATAAAACACGTTGAGGCTGGCCCCCCACTGCGCGCCTCCGGCTCAAATCACGCGATTTAGTTCTGTCAAAATTATTTTTAAGTTTAGTGACATTTTTTTGCAGAATATCTTTAAGATTCTCATAGGTAAGGAATTTTAGTGATAGTTTAGTTACTTTAGTTCGGTGTACAAGAGAATCGGCACCATAGTTGCATTAATTCATTTTTGGAGTAATTTATTAGTCGGTAAATGCTTTGTAACTCCTCGAATCTACCTTTTAATGAAATTAATGTCTTATCTAGGATTCTGAAAAAAAGTCTACTTTGTATTTGGGGTCTAGTAACTCTTTATCACTATGTTCATATTCAAATTGTTTTAGTTTTCTTCTTGGACGAATTGTGTTTATTGGTGGGAACTCTGTTTCGACATTGAGTTCGTGAGCTACATTTTTAGCTTCTCCTAACACCCTTTCAAAGTGTTCATATAAACGATATTCTGTAAAATTATCAATAAACTTATTTAACAAAATGCAGATTTGTGTATTCATTGTGGTGGGGCTTTGCATAATTTTACTCAAAGCATTACTTTCGTTTAAAATATTGAACCGACCAAATTACAACCGAGCAAATAAATTTATAATTTTGGATATTTAAAGCAAGCGAATGAGATTTGTGAGTCCTAGTACAATCCCATCCCGACGAATCGTCAGATATTTCTAGCAAAGCATCAAATATTTTGTGGAGGTGATACCGTAATGGTTTGACTGCATCGATTCTGCTAGGCCGTCGGGTAGAACTTATTGCTTTTAATTTATATCCGGTAAACGTTTACAAATCATTGATCACCTTTTAATAGACGATGAAAAAAAAATAAAAACGTACTTGAATTATATTGAAAAATCTTTGTGTCGTATGTAATATTTGCTACATCATTGACTATGAGACTATGAGCAGAGCATGGGACATAAAACGCGCGATTATTAATTTACCTACATTTTTTTTTTTTGCAAACCATTGTGTTTTCCATCTACTGAACGTCCGCCGATGGACGACAACAGATGACGCCAATTCGTATAATATAAAAAAATAGTATAATCGTGCATAGGCCGCTCTTTTCTCTCCCTGCGGTGACTTTTCTAGGTATTATGACTTTGATCATTATATGAATGATCACTCGATTTGCTGCCCCCTGGACGTGCCGCCTGTGTGCTGTGCACGCATCGTACACACCCATACGGCGGGCCTGCCTTACGTGGTCTGAAGGTATAAGGGTTACGCGATAGAAAGAGAGGCAACTTGTAGGTGAATATAACTGTAAGATTACTTACAGTTATATTCACCTACAAGTTGCCTCTCTTCAGTAGTTATTAAAGTACTGTGCGACCTGAATTGCAGTTTATTGTGTCGAAGAAAGAGTCGCTATTTATTTAAATGATTTTGCGGAGTGAATCCTCTCTACTACTCTGTGCTAAAAGTGAAGTCATGGTCTTTGGTGTCAGCGGTAGATGTTCTGACTATGCCTGCGGTCAAGTTGAACGGAATATCGCTTGTGAGGTATACAAGATGAAATAACCTCGTTTCGTTATTTCATTTGAAGTTTGTCATCGTGTCACTCTATTTCTTTAAATACTTATGTTTTTCTTTTTTGTATACTTATTGGCACATTGTTTTTATATGTTGTATATTCATGTAATTTGTTATCATCTTTTAATTGTGCTTTTGTGTGTTGTGCTGTCTTTTGTGTGCACTGAATAAATGTTTTATCTATCTATCTAAATACTTGGGAAATCTTTTGACCGCTGACCTCAGATATGATGAGGATATTGAAAGAGAAAGAAGGGCGCTGTCATGTCTGTGAGAGCTAATATGATCGCTCGCAGGTTTGCACGTTGTTCTAGAACCGTTAAAAGAACTCAATTAAACGTGCAGTCTGTGGGTAAATTACACTCAAAATCGTACAGCGCCCTTCGCATTCAATATGCGTTCCGGGTATTGATGGGGCTGTTCCGCTTCTGTAGCGCATCAGGGATGCTGGCTGAAGCTCGTGTCGAAAGCTTCTCCGCTACGATGCGCCTCCCTGCTGCGCCGGCTGCGAGCCCAACGTGACTCTGCAGCGGCAGTGTGTCGCGAGCAGACTGGCCTGCTTGTGTGAATGGCTGCTGCAAGCTTTCCACATCGGTGTAGAGCTTGTAGCAGGGGTTCTCATAACTGTAGTGCAGCGCTACGTTAAGTGTGTAGATTAAGTTTACATAACTGTAGTGCAGCGCTACGTTAAGTGTGTAGGTTAAGTTTACGAACATAGTTGTTAAGAAACATTGTTACTAACATATTGAGTCATTTGCAACCAAATGACCCTTTAATGACTCCTATGCAAATGTCAACCATTGTCGAGAAACTTGACATTTTATATTTTTATTTCATTCATTTTAAAATAACCAGGTATATTTATTTATTTAGCACAGCTTAAACTACCATTACAGGGTTTACCCTAATGCGACATTTTAGAACTTAAACTAGTAACCTAAGCTATACATATACTTACAATAACCAAATTATAAAAAATTTAAACTAACAACATTATTACACCATTAAAAGCATAAAACATAGTTTAACATAATACTTACATCACATAGTACAAACATAACACAGTACAACATAAACACAAACATTACTTACATTATGAAAAAATTATGTATTATTTTGCTTGTAGCATAATATAAATAGTAATACCCTTGCGAATTCACTCACACAACATGTAAATACATCAATCTGAGTCTGAAGGTCGTTGATGGTACGGATAGCTCTGGTGAGGGGCGCCTTGGCAAGCAGGTTAGTTCTGGCTGTCGGTACCAGTAGCAGTGGCGGGCTGCGCCGCCTCCACACGTAGCGGTCCGGCACACACAGACTCAAGCGCTGCAATACTCCCGGGTTACTCTCCACTCCACGAAGCACCTTCACCAAGTAGGCGACCAGCGTAAACTCCCGCCGGACATGCAATTGATTATAGCCAACTATGCCCAGGACAATCAGAGTGGGATACATCAGTGGGTAAAACGGATATACCCCATATAATTTCCTGTACAAATGGCGCGTAAACTTGTTCTGGACACGCTCCAACATTGCAGAGTACTTAGCTTCATGTGGAGCCCATATGACCGCACTATGTTCCAGATGACTCCTGACTAGTGCGTCATACAGGACCCTAACTGCTGTGATATTGTGTATATCAGAGTAAGAGCATGTGTTAGTAGCTGCCTACCACCATGGAGTGAGGCGTGATTCGTCTTCGGAGGGCAGAGGATACGGCCTCTACCTCCCTCTTTACAAGCACACGCTTGTAAATAACATCTTGATACTGCAGCCGTAGTATTCGTTTAATTTATAAAGCTAACCTATCACTTCTATCGTCTGCATTAATAATAATTATTATGCCATTGTAGTGTTTCATATTCAATAGTTGAGGATCTAGTTTATTTATACATAAAAGAGACCAATTTCGCAAGGAGAGAAATAAATAATCCATACATACATACATACATAAACTCACGCCTTCTTCCCATGGGGGTAGGCAGAAACTACAGAACGCCACCTGCTACGATCCTTACATACTCCTTTAAATAATCCATACCCACAATTATATGCAAAAACTATTTAAATATTTATGAATTGTTCAAACGATAAGTATAAGAAAGAAATACGTTTACTTGCGGTAATACACAAATACAATAAAGAAATATAGCATTATTGTTTTTATTACAATATCTATACACGTCATAATCGATTGGAGATATAATAATGGTTATGTATGAAAAATATTGATAAGTCATCATCTGCCTAGCCTTTTCCCAACTATGTTGGGGTCGGCTTCCAGTCTAACCGGATGAAAAATATTGATAAGTACCTACTAGAATTATATTCCAATTGCAAGTTATATTCGTACTGTAAGTATTTTAAATAATTACTGACGACTGTGAAAAGTGATTGATTCTTCGAGAAAGTATAGGTATCAATAAATTATAATTACTTTGTAGAAGTATTGCTACGAAGGGTTTAAACGGTAATAAAAATAGATTTATCTTTAGACTAGGTTTATACAGAAACTGACTAGAATTGGTCTGAGTTTAGACAGGGCGACCTTTAGTCGGAATTTATACAGGGCGGGAGATCGACGCACAACCTGTTATCATGGATTCAGTACATGATTCTGGACCCCCCTGCGATGAACTTCTTCGTCGGTTATTAAAATAAAGAAAAATAGGAGTTCCATAAATTTTGACCGCGTAGGTACTTAGGTACCTATTGCACTTTTGTAGGAAACGGCAGATTTTTTTTCACAAGTGTCGAATATTTTCAACGCAGGGGGTCCCGAATCATGTACTGCATCGATAACAGGTTGTGCGTCGATATCCCTGCCAGCCTGTATACATAATCTGTATAATCTGGGGACGGAATAACTACGAAATACAATAACTGCTTTTACTAATGTTAGGACTCGGCTGTAATGAGGGGAGCAAGCCATGGTGTTTATAGGACCACTGACTGGATGACCACCTACTGGACCACTGTTATGTCGGGCAGGAGTTGTTAGATTAGTTCTTTAGTGATCTAGGATTTTGTTTGTAGGAGTATCAGATGTTTAAAAGATGTTTCTAAGTGTGCTATATACCTAGTCTTGCCATAAATACTGAAACAAAGAAAAAAAAATTCTATTGCAAATAACATTTATTACTTTTACAGTGTGTTAGTTTAATACATAAATATAAAACAATTTAAAATATAAAAAGCTTATTCGAAGTGGTCTCCATTGGCTGCAATACAATCCTTTAAACGTTGAGGCCAGTTATCAATAGAAGCACGCACTCTTTCCATGGGAAAATTCTTCACTGCCAATCGTACGGATTGTTTTACGGACTCCAAATTATCATGGCGTTTAGAGCAAGCCGTACTCTCTAAAACTGACCATAAATCATAATCCAGCGGATTAAGATCGGGACTAGACGACGGCCAGTCTTCAGCTCTGATGAAGTCCGAAACGTTCGTTTCCAACCAAGACTGCGTAGACCGAGCTTTATGACCCGGCGCCGACTCTTGCTGGAAGGACCATTCTTGGTTATTGAACATGGTGTTGTTAAGGGGCTTCACTACCTTCTCAAGAATGGTATCATGATACACTTGTGCCGATGATTTGATACCTTTTTCACAAAAGTATGGCTCAGTCACTCCTTCATAGCTAATACCCCACCAAACCATCACTGAAGTCGGATAGTGCCCACGTTGTACTCTGTCGACTAATTGGGAAGCTTCCTTAGAGCTTTGAGCATAAATACGGTCATTTTGTTTGTTAAAATGTTGCTCAATTGTAAAAATTTTCTCATCCGTAAACAAAATATTTCTGTGACCTCCCTTTGCGTACCGCTTCAGTAGTTTCGATTTTACCACCCTATTCTTTTTTAGATTATGAGTTAAGAAATGACCAGTACGTCTCTTACAGACTGCAAAACTTAAGTCATCTTTTAAAATACGCGACATGGTTCTAGGTGCTATCTTCATCTTCCGAGATAAAATCTTTTGCTTTCGGACAGGATTTCTTCGAATTCTTTTCCTTACTGCTTTGACCATCTTTTTCGTACGAACACTACGTGGACGGCCAGATCTTTTTCTGTCACAAACAGAGGAGGTCTCATTGTACCTATAAATATAGCCCGGTACCTCAGATCAACAAAAAAAGGAAGATGGCGCGCTGCGAACATCAAAAGTGAAGCCACAAAACCGTGCTCCTGCAAGTAAAATACACGCTCACGCACACACATACAACTAAAACCATGCTCACCGCTCTTAGAACGTGACAGTAACGAGTCGTAAGTGCTCTGTGAGTCGTCGTCTAGTTAGCATAGTTTAAAAAAATAGAATTATGCCTTCCTGTGTAGTGAAAAGTTGTAAAAACAATAGTAAATCACATAAAAAGTCTCACGGAATCACTTTTCACTTGTAAGTACTTGAAATAACATCGTTTTTTTTTTTATTAAATAAACTATAGGTTTTACGTTACTTTGAACAAAAAAGCCAGTGAACGAACGCAGTGACATCAAGTGCGAGGGTTGTCATAAAATGATTTTTTTCCCCATTCGAAATGTGATTTCTTACATGGCGTTTTATTCCTATTTTCTTATTTTTATGTGTCTAACATTTTAGATTTCCTATTAATACTGAAACAAAAAGTAAATGGATAGTAGCTATAAGAAATAGTCGAAATGATCCCAAATGGCTGCCATCGAAAACCAGCGTCATAGTATAAAGAGAGGAAGTAGGCTATCTCCGGCACAATCCGCGATATAATTGCCTACTGTCTCAGAGTTGTCACTTTTAGTTAAATTTTAATTCAGTGCCAATAAATTGGCAAGGGTCGGGAAGTTGTATTTTTTACTTGTATTGTCTGGGTACCTAAACGATGATGAAACCTTTCACGATGAAAGAAAGAGCGACGGGCCAGCAGACGGGCGGCGCGGGGCGGTGATGAGCACGAGTAAACGGTAGGTTACTGATAGTACTGTCACCAATTCATTAGTTTAAAGCCCGGCCCTTGCCAAAGATAACACATATCTCTGTATAACTAATTCAGTGATCATTAGTCAATAAAGTTCAACAATGGTTTTCCTAACAAACACAGAAATGTATTCAAGATTCATAGCAGTATTATTTATAAAAAAAAAGCCAAACCCAAACACAGCAATACGTTCTCCTGCGATTATCACACATTTTTCATTCATTTAGCGGTGCCGAAAAGCCGTGACGCGCGAACCTCGTGCGATGTTAGCCCCGACTGGCGCGCTGCGAAACGGGCCGAGATTTGTTTAAGTGTGCGTGCGGCGACGCATAGATACTTTGGCGCACACATACAAGCCGCGCGCAGTGCGTTTGTATGAAGATAACGTACTTCCTCTCTTTATACTATGCCAGCGTGGTTTGTTCCGATCATTTTGATAATAACCTTAATCATGGACTTCTAAAAGTGGATATCCTAAAAAGGTATGTATGTAGAATCGCATATTATGATTTATAAAAACGCGGTTACATCGTTATTCCTACAATTGTCAAATTTATCGCGTATTTCAGGGGCGTAGCCTTCATACAACCCGATTCCTTTCGGAACAACCTCTCTCCTTAATGTATGTAGTGCCAAGTAACCTACACCTGGGCATTTTCACAAAAATGTACCCCCACCTTGAAATATAATGCTTTTTTGATAGTATTTTATTTTAAACTGTCTTTGGTCTCTTTAGAACGGAAATTAAATATCCTTTAAGAAAAAATAAAATATTATGGGTTTAAAACGGAAATACTGTAAAAAATATTAAAACATTACGGAAAGTCTCGCAAATTTCTATCAGTTGTGTGACTATATTCAGTAGCTCAGAAAACAGTGTAAATTATAAAAAAATTTAGATATTTTTTATTTAATGACTTTTAAATGCTCATGTAATTTAAAAAAAACACTCACCATTTCCAATTTTTGTATCTAAGTTTATTAAAAGTACAATAATATATTCAGAATGTGACTTCTGTTACTTCAACTGTCTTCAATTTTCCTTATTTTCAAATTTTTGATACCTTTTTAGAGAAAAGATCACAAATATTATACTAAAGAATCATTTTCCATTTGAGAGAGTAATTTGAAGGTCATTTAATGTAAAATCTACTCAAATAATCAAGAAATTCAACTCCGTAATATAGGGACAGTCACACAACTGAATACCTATAAAGGGCAAGGGTGCGTTTACATGACGAAAAAAAGTACGCAGGCACAATTAATACATATAATTATATGTATAACATTATCTAAGTTTTAACAAAATTATTATAATCAGATCCTTCTTAAGGCATCACATTTTTATTATTTAATTATAAAAGGTAAATTATTTACTATCAACATTATGAAATCTTTTTATGTTTTTTTATGGCACTTATCATATCAGTCTTCGTTTATCATTAACATTAATTAAGAATAATGGCAAATAATCTTAAACAAAACAATCAATTCCGGTCCTTAGACCATAACAATTATTGACTTTAAATATCTAACTACGACGGATTTAAAGCTAGTCTTTAAAGACTAAAAATAGTTACATACTGAGATCGGTAGTGTAGCTTTAAAATACAATTTTAATTGGAACAATGGATACATTCATCAATCAGATAATGATCATATACACTTGTGGAACAAAAATTACACCAGAACAAAGAACTTTTCATTAAAACCCTAAAATGTAGACGACGCATATTAATAATTTTAAAATGCAGAGGTCTATTAGGATTATTTTTCCCACATCTGGAACAGTTCTGGGTGAAGACAAAATGCGTCTCCGCCCAAGGCCACGTCAAATCATACTTATAGAACCTGACGAAGTCTTCGTATGTAAGTAATTTGTCAATATCGACGTATATCACCATAATGGATTGAAAAATCAAAATTCTTGTTTCAGTAGATGCAAACACGAAGGTTAATCTGTAAATAAAAAAAAAAACAAATGAAAAATATCCTGACAAAAACAGTTGCAGTAATAAGCGACATGCAGGCTACATTTTAGTTCCCTACCTTGCAAACATTGATCACATATATAATCAAACTCCATTGGCCCTCCATCAACGCATTCTTCGCAATACCATTTTGAACATGCAAGACATTTAGCTTTTTTTCCTAAAATCGAGCATGTGCATTTGTGGCATTCAAGAAGACGATTAGTTTTTCTGTTTACTTTTTGCAAGGTTTTGTAAGATCTAGCATTTTCGATAATCGCTACAGATTTTAGTACTTCAACGGTTTTAGAATCATCATTAGGAATAAATGTCATCGGCCATTTAGCAACATTTATGGGATCATTTATTAGTTCGCCTTCGTAGTCATCAAACTCAGTCAGAGTATTGCCTTCGGTTTCGAAGTTCAACGTACCAAAAGACTCAATTTCTTGAGAACGGTCTTCCAAGTCTTGAGAGTACGGTATCGGTGGTTCGGTATCGATATTTGTCATCTCGAAATCCTGGCGTGATGTTGCTGGTCTTAGATTTTCTTTGGAAGTTGAAGGAATAGAGAATTCATGTTTTGGTTTCTTGGACGGTGGTTTGGTATAAATGTTTGACATTTTAAAATCTGTTTGTGATGTTGCTGAGTTTTTGAGGGATAGTACGGAAACGTTCTTTCTTTTGTTTTCTGTCTGGGGCCGAGTTTGAATATGGCTTGGAATCACATGATGGATTCGCGGGGAAAAACAATCGCATTGTCCTGGACGTGTTGTACAGAAACAACTTACATCCCTGAATTTTATAGAATTTTCATCTCTTGTGATAATTTGATGTACAAGGAGAGTACCTTTTAATGGTTGCACATTTGACGGCAATATTTTACTGATATCGTTGATGGAAGAGTCTGGAATCAGGAAAACTTTAATTCTTTTATTTGTTATTCTTGAGAATTTCGTAGGCATCTTTTGCATCAACTACGTCCATTCCTTGGCAGACTTTTCTGTCTAATGTACGTTTCACGCAGCCACCTATGCCATCTGCCACGCTTTTTCCGTGCCCAGATTCAAAATACGACCAGGTTGCATAATTCAATCCAAGGCATTTTGTAAAATGTGCCAGCAGATAAAAGTTGTTTTTTTGCCGGTATTGTGACGATGGTCCATCTGAGAAAAAGTGTACGACAGATAACTTTGGAGATTCTTCTTTGATTAGGTCTAATAATGGCGTCAAATGAGCCCAAATAGCGGGTGGTTGATGATTGTTCAGGTCTGATATGGTACAGAAGGACTGTGATTTTTTAGCCCAATAAATCATTCCGGTATGGAGGGTTATTTGGTTTTTCGAGGCACCAAAGTGCATAGCTTGTATCTCTTCACCCAACTTAGCCTCGTAGTTTTCTGAGAAATCACAAACTAAAACAACTTCATTGTCTTTTAATTCTGAAACCGCTATTTGATACTGGTTATATTGGTGTTGCATATTAAAATGATGTCTTTTAAATTCTCTCAGGTCTTTTTCAAACTCCTCTTTTAAATTTGCTAAACTTCCTGTTTTTATCACCTTTTGTGTTTTTTTTGTTTTAATTTCATTCGTTTCATCTCCTTTTTTTGTATATGTGTGATCTCTTCTTTCCCAACGTAACCATGAAACATTCTTATCATTATCATCTACTCCATTTTCTGATGTACAATAAAGTGGTTTTCGATCTTTACAATTTTCACAATTATTGTACATACACGAGTAATTTTTAGTATCACATGAAATTTCATTCAAAATTTCTGTGACTCCGTTTTTAAGTAATCCGTGTTTTTTTAATGAGGTGTGTTGGAATTCCACGTTACTATGTCTAATACATAGACATGTATCTCTTGCATTCATGTGAGGTGTTAAAACATAAAAAGGCTTATGCTTGTAGAAAGTTATGAAGCCATAGCGCCCACCTTCACTTCTGTATTTTTTATAAAGATTAGCAAGAGTGTCTGTCAAATATCTTATTTGTTTTCTTATTTTATTTCTTGTTTTAGCTTGTTTTTTTCCAGCCGTATTTCTACTCACATCATCTCTTAAATAGAACTTAGTTATCTCTTCAATTTCGAACCTTACTATCTTCTTTTTTTTTCTGTCTTTTGCTTTTAAGCCCATCATTTTGCGTACATATTTTTTGTTTGTAGTGTTTTTCACAAGTTTTCTTAAATATTGTTTCTCTTTATGAGTTTTTGCCCTTTGATATGTCTTTTTTAATGTAAATTCAAGCACTTCCTCCCTTGATTTTTGCTTCATCAATTCATTTTCTAAGTCAGCTATCTTTTTCGTAGTACGTTGTTTAAGACGCTGGTATCGTTTTTTGTAAGCCTCTCTTTGAGTTTGAATTTTTTTAACCTGTGTCAATAAATTTCTGCATTTTCTTAGTAATTGTTTACATTTTTTCTTGATTTTTGTTTCGTTTTTATCTTTCGTAGTTATACAAGGTTCATTTTCTACATTTCTTAGTTCTGGTTGCTTCTTTTTTTTCTGCATGTTGCTTCTTTTTTTTTCCTCTCTCCATTTTTTGCGTTGCTTTTCTGCTTCTTCTTCCGTCATTTCTGATATTTTCTTTTTTTTGCTTTTCATTCTTTCTAAATTTTTTTTACATTGAGCTTTATATTCTTCCGGGCGATCTCGTTTTAGTTTTTCCCTATAACGTCTAGTTTTTTCAGCCCCGGTAAGAGGCATTTTGATGTAAGTTGATATTCCTAAAACAAAATTTGGTACTACTAAAATGAAACCTACATGATGATATACGAACAAAAATATATACCTACCCATACAAGTAACATTCAAATTTAACATATATAAACGTACAAAATCAAATAGTTCAAGTTGATTTTCAATAATGATTCTTTTTAAATTTACTATTTGTCGTGGTTTGGTACTCAGTCAAAAAGGTCTTAATATTTTTATAGGTTAAGAAAATTGCCATGTAAACTGTGCTTTATGTGTTCAGGCATGTTGTGACTTTTCGTTCAGCATGTAAGTGACCACTCAAATAGTCACACAACGGAAGTCACATTTGATTATCCTCTAGTAATAAAAACCGTTTAAAAATAGCCACAAAATTCACCAAAACTTTTGTTCAACTTAGTTAACATAATATTTTAAAACTAATTAACTAAAAACTACAAGATAAATAGATAGAAATAAGACAAAATATGGTCACATACTTGAGACAAGACTTCGTTCCCTGCGGCTTGGAAACGCGTGCACTCCTTCGAACCACTTTTTTGACACTGACGGCTTCTAACCTGACTAAAAAGTTGCATAGCGGTAGCTATGGTGTTGCCAGTAATGCAAAACTATTTGAACTACAGTAAACATTTTGTTAGAAAAATGGGTCACAAAACTGAATATTCCGGGAATGACAATTTTTTTGATTTACTTTCTTTATTTTATTATTTTTTCTTTTGTTATTAGGTTTTTATATTTTACCTAGTACCACAATATTTGTTTAACCTGGACTTAAAACAAACCTTAAAAGAGGGTATCTTTCTTACAAAAATGTGAAGAAATAAGTAAATATATTCGAAAGACTAAGCAGGGGACAGCACAAAATCACCCATTTTTCTATTGTTATTTTTAATTAAATTAAATTTATTTGAGATTATCTTATACTTTTGTTAAAACAACAAAACATTATGTACGTTTATTCACTTTGATGACAAATAGAAATACTTCTGGCAACTACTTCATAAATAAAATTAAATCGAATTCGAGGGACACTTGAAAATCAGGGGGTATTACATTTTTGTGAAAATGCCCACCTACACCTGTGTGTTACTTTGTATCGCATCACATTACATAATTATATTAAAACGCCAGTTTAATACAGCATAAGATTAAAAACCTAGTTTTTTGTCAGAATTTATGAAAACTGACCTTTTCTTTCTTCGGCTTCCCTCTAATGATAATTATTGTAGCTGCGCCACTGGATATGTATTTTTCTTTATATCCGAGGGCCAGCAAAAAAAAATACGGAGTCAAATGCACATATATTTGTTAATGTTATATGGGTGCTAATTAAGGCAGCTTCTTTAAAATGTCATTCTCGTCTGCAAATATATTTAGTTGTCTAATGAATTAATAGGTCAGCGACGAACTTTTAGCGTCTAATAAATGGTTTATAAGCGACCATATATTGTAAAACAAGCTACTGTTAATATGACGCAACATGGTGATAATTCTTAAGCAACTAAATTTGTAATATGTCTACTCATTGCCAGCTTCTAATAAGTGTATCAACTTCATCTATAAAATAATATCAACGTACTCTAATTTCATAGTCACCTTTATTTTTATACTTTAGCATAAGTAATTGATGAGTGAATCTACTATATTTGAACATAAAATTTCCTTATTATTGTCATCAAATAATGGTCAATGAAAGCTATAATTTCATGTATTCGCCTATCTATTTATAATGTTACCATAAGTAATTGACTATTATACCTACCCAAATAAACATACAAAAAATATTGTTATCATAAACAAACATCTGCAACTCTGTGTTTGTTTGTGTTTGGACACACCTTAGGGAAAATTAAAACCTAACCTAACCTATTTTTTTTTTGTTTTTTTTGTTTCGGGGTGGAAAATCCTCATGGATGTCCTCCGCCCTGGGGCGGGCGGAGGGGTCTGTCAGACTCTTACTGACTAAAAACCACCCCGGTGTTCCATCTCACACCTACGCCGAGGGTCGCGGGAACTTACGATCCTTCCGCAACCCCCGGCTGGTGCCGGCCCACCACGGCTGGCCTCTCCTCGTGTCGAGGGGGGGAGTGAGGTGTTTGACTCCCCCCGCGACGTCTAAGAGGGGCGCGCGTGGAACACTACGCGCCACCACCTCGGGTCCTGTGGAGTGAGGGGAGGCAGACGTCCCCGAGTCCGCCGCCCTTGGACCCATTTAGGGGGGCCGGAAGAGGGCATTGTCAGCCCTCTGCCGACGCCCGATGCGCCTGCTGCGGGCCGGGAGAGCACTTGAAATCTCCCTCTCCCTTTCCGCTGCCTCCTTCTGGGACATGACCTTCTCGCAGAAGGAGATCACCGCGTCCCACGACGCTGCGCCACCGACCATAGAACGAATCACAGCCGGCAGCGACAGGTCGCTTCCCACTTCCGAAACGAGGGCACGGCGCGGCTCCTCCCAAGCTGCACACTCTGCAAGCGTATGCCACGCCGTGTCCTCCAGACAATGGACGCAGTGATGACACCGAGCGTCCGGCTCCCTGCCTATGCGACACAGGTACTTCCCGAAGCAGCCGTGCCCCGACAGCACCTGCGCCGCCCTAAATGACAGGGAGCCGTCCCTCCTCCCGAGCCAGTCGTCGAGTACTGGCCGGACCGCCTCGATGGTGACGAGGCCGGCGGTAGGGCGCAAAAGCCTGTCCCGCCATTCCGCCACCAAGACCTGGCGGAGTTCGGACCGGAGCAGCGTGATCTGCCGCTGCACCAGTACTACGCCCCGCGTCCGCGCCTCCTCACGCCACCGATGCAGTGACGCGAGGGCTCTCGCTTCCAGGTCCCACGGCGGGGTTCCGGCTAGTGCACAAGCCGCCTCGTAGGAGATCGTGCGATACCCTCTGATGACTCTGACGGCCATCGTCCTCTGCGGTACTCGCAACACTGCGATACTGCGGGCCGTCAGGTCAGCCACCCACACCGGGGCCCCATACAGGGCCATGTATCGCACGATCCCCACGTACAACCGCCTGCAGGCGGTACTTGGGCCCCCCAAATTGGGAAGCAGCGTTGACAGCGCGCCCACCGCGCCCATCAACTTGGGCGCCAGCCGCCGAAAGTGGGGGCCGAAGTCCCAACGGCTGTCGAGCACCAATCCCAGGTACTTCATGGTTGACTCGACAGCGATCCGGGTCCCCCCGACCACGACATGTGATCCCGGCGGCGGCGCTCGTCGGGGGCCATGGAAAATGATAGCCTCCGACTTGTTGAGGGCCACCTCCAGGCCCAGGCGCCGGATGCGGTTCACCACCTGCGAGACCGCAGCCGTAGCCAGCAAACCTAACCTAACCGAATACGAGCACTCCTTAATCGTGTCATTTAATGTAAACAAATACACGTGAACTCGTTGCTGCACGCACCGAATAGAGCTCGCTCATTGGTGCAAATGGCCGGTCGCGCCCCTCTGATTCCCAACGAGCGTCAGGTACACTCCCGCGCTTGTGTTGCAAACTTTCACGAAAAAAGAATATGATTTATTAATTTAGTTGTTGAATGAAAAACTTTGATTGCTAATTTTGAGGCTGGAATTTGATTTTATTAGCAGACAGATGTTGAATCTCTAAAATATATAAAGTAGCTCACTTACAACATTAGTCGCTGAGTTATCAAATCGGAAGTAAATATATTTATCGGTAGCTCGGAGTCATATTAATTTACGCTCGTAAATTGACGCTGGTTTTTTGATATTCTGTTGGAATAGTAAAGATGATGAATTAATATAATTGAAGCTGTTCTATTAACTCGTCGCCCACATAAAAAAAGACGCTAGGTTGCAGGTGCTAAAGAAAACTTTTGTTGCCGCACATATAATTTCCCATGTTATATGTTGTAAAGACAAAATTAGTTAAATTACAAATAACAATTATAAAAAAATATATAATACATACATACTTAAACTCACGCCTTCTTCCCATAGGGGTAGGCAGAAACTACAGAACGCCACCTGCTACGATCCTTACTCCATTTGCCTCGGTTACGCTGGGACGTTATTATAAAAAAATATATAATATAAAAATTATATATTTTTTTTTATAACATCTGCGAGGCAATGCGCTCGTAGCGCTATCCGTGGCCGCTCTGGGCAACCAAGCGACTATCATTCGGTCGGTGGTCCGCTGGCTAGCAGTTGTGCGAGTGAGAAATCAAATCATGAGCGCAAAATTTTGCAAGCTGTGATGAATAAACATATCTAATTGGTGATTGAAAATATACAAGTTTTTTTTATTTAATAATAATATTTTGCAGATTGAGCTAGATGTTGTCTAAAATAATTGCTAGTCTCCAGTTAGAGGTATTCCCAAATCAGATCGAAATTATGGTTACCCTTCTTGAACATTGTATAACATCTCCATGGCCGCGCAAGCCTCCACGTTACGTTCGCGCGACCATCTCTTAAAACCCTTCTTTATTTCTACTTCGAAAATTGTTGGTTTGTTCCCTTCCATTTTGCCAAATTCCGACAATTTTTTTTTGACGAAGATCTTTTCTGTTTGGTTAACTTGGCGGAGCAATCGTAACGCACACGCCATCGAAACTCATACAGTTAGTCACATGCCATAGACTTGTCCCAAGTGACATGCTCACTCACACTGCATTGGATCCTTGGACAGAAGTCACAAAGACAACGGATTGTTCTTCTAGTCCTTTATCGCTGGTCGGTCGGCCTCATTACAGAGACCTAACTCAGGGAGGGGAGGTCACTTCGGGACTCTCAAAAGAAATAAAAGCAAAATGTGGACTTTAGAATTTTTATTATTAGATTTACACTGTCATTTACAATAAATTTCCATGTAGTTGGAGGACATAAATCAATATTGCATAACACTAAGGCTAATTGCATTAGTATTTTTGTGGATAAATTAACAAAATATATGCAATATTACAAATTCAAATAAAAATAACGCTAATATCTTACTCGGGCACGCACTTGCTCCACGCCGCTATGCCACACTACAATTTGGAGTTCAGCGAACATCGGCCAGATATTAAGTTAACAGGTATCGTGAAGATGGAATGTCTTCGAGTAGGCATTACTGTCGCGGTCGCGGTCCGCGACGCGCATCAAATAAATAATTTCCCAAGTGCATTACCTTAACCTAGCACAACTTTAGAACTACTGTTTGTCCTGTAAACTCGTAAGAGATGTAGCGCTACAGCAATTTTCGAGAACTTGCGAAATTAAAAAAAATAAATTAAAATATACAAAATCTCTATCACAATACTCGTAAGTAATTAAAGCAATTCAAATGTGAATACTCCAAATGTTGTAATACGAACGAAGCGCGGGTACATCGACATGTCTTTAATTCTATTTAAGCTCAGCCACGGTCCGACGAGGCGCCGGACGAGACTTGCGGCGCGAGCGGTGTTGTGACGACTCGCGAGCGCGTGTACTACACAGTAGTCACAAGTTACACCAACTTATCCGTTTGCAATAAATACATACATGTACGATACGTAGGAGATAGATACACAAAGACCAACAGGGTGACGCTGCTATCACTTAGCTAAATATTGCAAGTACTACATCATTACCACCCTAATAATGTTACGTTTATCGTTTAAAATATATCAATAAATGATTCAAATGTATACAAATGCAGCGAGGGCGCGGAAGACTCGCTCGCAGAGACCGGCCGGCAGCCGGGCGGCACCCGCGCCGGCCGGCTGCGCGAACTAGCAACAGTCTCAAAACAACAACCTAGCCACGAGATTAAACGTCCATTGTATAAAACTACTATTTGTGCAGACCGAATCAACACGGAGATGCGATTACAAAGTAAACACTATATCGACATACGTGACGATACGCAACTCGCTAATGTATCCAACTATTATATCGTTACCATATTTGTTTGTATATCTCATTAAACATCCTCGACGCTACGGTGCTTGTTTCAAGTATCAACAGAGTTTTTAAATACATTAATTTTACACACGGTATAAAATACTTAGAAAATTTACAATTCCCACGTTAAGAAGTAGCCGCACGGAAGTCGGAAGTGTGAGTGACATGCTAGGCGCAGCGGAGCGCGCTAGGCGACGGCGAGAGATCCATCGACTGGTACAGTTATGAAAATACATCATACAACATACAGTTAAAATGCAATACCAAAGTACGTTTTTCTTAAACATTATTTTTTTTCGTAATTGAAAACAAATATATCAAAAGAAGTACATGTATATAACTCGTAGATAATTTGACACGATACATAAACGAAACGTTACCATGTATACATATGCGTGTTGTGTTACACGGGGCTGGGACTGACAAGTTACGTCGGGGGGCGAGCTGTGTGGAGGAGTTCCATACAACCGGTTGTCATTGGGGGCTGGGTCTTACGTGATACTATAGTTATTTTTTTTATTATATTTAAATAGAATGTTAAAAAGTATTACGACACATCCTGATCTTCCACATCCTGCGGTTGTTCTTTTTGTTCCGTTTCACCTGAAATGCGACAAACATAAAAGTTAGATGGATTCACTTCAGCACTGCACATACTATTCATTTGCGTGGTTGCAGGAAACGATTGGCCTCCCCATTACGATGTAGGTTTCAAAAAGCTAGATTTAAAATTATTACATAAGACGCGTCACTTGTCACTTGCGTTGTTTTATCGTACACATATTGCGATCCGATAATAACTACTATCATCTAACTAAAGTGTGATAAGATCTCTATGTAGTGGAGTAGCAAAATAAAATACTCAACTATCTATGCTAGAAACTTGAGGTGTATGACGGTAATAGCGATCCAAGCAAGGAGAAAATAAAATGATAGATTGAAACAAAGTTGTGACTTCAAAGAGTAAACAGTCACTTATGTTCATTGCTCACTCTGTTTAGAACTGTAGTTCTATTCTGTAAAAATGACACTGAAAACTTAGGTGAGCGTCAAAACCTAGCATCAAACGGGTGGCAGTTCACTTCAAGATACTCACTCTTCACTTAACTTTTCATGGAGAATATTTTACTGAATAGACCGGCTGATCAGTTTTATCAAACGAGAAATTGAATAATAATATGTGGAGCTAACACCCATTAGTAGAAGACAGTCAACGAAGCACCTCCATATTTCCACATGTATCCAATAGTTGTGCAGATGGAAAAAGCATGATGATGGTGTTTGGGAGGAATCAGGATAGGCAAGGCATGGTGTGCTGACTTGCTACTGACCGGACTCTCCGTCGCCCTGCATGTCGGAGGTCCACAGCGTGAGGTTGTCCCGCAGCAGCTGCATGATGAGCGTGGAGTCCTTGTAGCTCTCCTCCGACAGCGTGTCCAGCTCGGCGATCGCGTCGTCAAACGCGGCCTTCGCGAGCCTACACGCACGGTCCGGACTGTTCAGGATTTCGTAATAGAATACCTGCACAGAGAGCGTCGATATTAGTATTGTGTACTGATTGCAAACCAGCAAAACATTGACAAGACGAGATACAGAAATTGGTAAAATCATGGCTGGTGAAAGCAAAACACAGAAAAAGTTACTAGAGGAGGCCTACACCCATATCGAGGGAGCCTTAATTAATAGTGTTACTTGATGCTGTTACTGTTGCCAAGCGTCGGTCGACCATATTAAATCACAACTAATGTATAATAACCGGTTAGTTAGGGTGATTAAAACTAAATTATCTTAGGGTCAAAAAGCAAACTCAAATCGGAAAATAATATTATTTCACAATAATAAGTAAATAGTGAATAAGTTTAATTTGAATTGAATCATGAATAAACTGTCAACATCTAAATATAAATGTGATAATACGACATTATTGAAACAATCCAATCTCGATTTGCCCCAAAGTGACGTTATCGAAAATCACGTATTGATTCTAGGCAGAATCGTACCCATGTAACGATTAAAAAAACTAATTTGCAATTTGTAAAAATTCGGAATGTTTGACGACCTTGAACTCGAGCGGTTGGCTAGATAAATACGAGATAAATAATTACGCCGGATAAATCGCTCTCAAATAGTATACTAAATTCTTTAATAAGAAGCGGTTAATTGTAAACTTATCGAGTTTTAATATTAGGTGGGTCCTGTTTTGATTAAATCTATAACTTTACTGGAGCACGACGCTCGTATGCCGCACTTCTGCAAATAGAACTTAGGGTACGATAAAGAGGTTGTGTCTTTTTACTCTTTTACTTCGTGACGGCATGGCATACTGCGTTCAATTTAAAAGGAAACACTGTAGAATCAAATCCTAAAATAGTCGCAATATCCCTTTATCTTGCATTATACAATTCAATTACGTCAGCCTACACAAAGCGGCGAGCTGATAGCTTAGTTTCACAGTTCGGAGAAAACTGCGTATGATACATAAATACATACATTATTTGAAGGTCGTCAATATATTCAGTGGCTCATTAATTCAGCCGGGCGTTACATTAGCATACAGCATAATAATGTTAAGTGTCCACACCTCCCTAGTTTTAGACCTTGGGAAGGACTTCGCGACAACTGTATTGAATTTCTTAGGGCGGGCTAGAAGAAATCGATAATGACACTTGGCAGTTCAAGATGCAAGTCAAAGTCAAATAATTTAAATATTTTCAAATAGGCACTTAAGTCACTTTGAACGTCGAAATTTACAAAATTGATTCTAATCGCCCCTTCCAAAAGGTAGTTTCGTATGGAGAAGAACGGCAAGAAACTCCACCGTTACTCTTTTTAAATGTATAAAATGCCTGCACGTAACTGGCGCGTGCGCGTTTGTGTCCTTGCAGCGCCCGTTATTGAGCTGCATTTTGAACGCCTACCGGTAGCAGTTTCTTCCTACTACGCTACGCGTAGATAACGCTGGATCGATCTCGAACAATCAGTCGTTAACTGTCAAAAATCTGACTAACGCATAAATTAGTCAGACGGCGGCACTAACGTAGTTATGGGGAATAAATTACAGGACATTAAACACAGATGGCACAACTCGGCATGTCCTCTATATTTGTATTTCATTATTTCTTATAATTATATATTCATACATGCACTCTGAATATTTAATGTACACATACAGCCACACGTATTTAGGTTAGAATTTTACTAAGATCTTGCATACTACGCAGATGCGGTAAGACGGTCTCATGTCTCCAAATCAATATAATGAAAGGTAAGTATACCGGAGTTCAAACCAAGTAGACAGTGCCATAATAATCCCATAAAGTCGTGGTTGTTGCGTCTTTATTACGTATTTATGAGCAATTCTAACTCGGGCAATAGGGTATGTCTGAACGGCAAATAATTCTAGAAGATTTACGACAGACATGCAAATTTTATTCCATCTATCCACATGGATCCATACTTTATGTTATTTTTTCCGATCAATGTCAGTTATGTACGCATTTTAACTTTTATTATGCTGGCACTGACGGCGGATAAGCCGGGTTGTTTCGGAGTCGCAAGGATAAAAACAACCTTTTTTTGGCTACTTTACTACTAATATCAGTTTGGATTTCGCGTCTAGCCTTCCTGGATTGAAAAAACCAAGACTACGTCAAGGTTCAATTAGGAAGCACTAAGCACGGTCAGCTTGGTTTTTAATCCATAAAAAACCGTATCTATTGTTAAGGAAGTCTGTGATGCCTAAAACCAGTTCTGTAGTTTCCAGTGTACCATATCTCATCCGCTACGCATTAAAATGGACAGATTCTTGTCGACCAATATTTGTGCAACAAAAATTGCTCACACTTCTGGCATTATACATATTTAAAATTAGTAAAATCAATCTGCCTAGCCTTTTCCACTATGTTGGGGTCAGCATCCAGTCTAACATATTTAAAATGAGTAAATTTGTAAAAAATAATCCACTTTTCAATAAGAACGATAAAGCTCCATTTATGAAAAAGGTTGTTCAAAAACCATTTCTCATCCCAAAAAATCGGCTTAAATTGTGCGATAAAAACTGTTACAGTATGACAGTTAAAATATACAATAAACTACCTGTAGGCATAAGAAATCTATCAAACTTGGAATTTAACAGGACTCCTCTATAACTGGCTTTGTAATAAATGTTTCTGTTCTATCGATGAATTTATGAATTTAAAGCATTAAATTTGGGTAGCAATATATATAGGAAAAAAGTATTTTTATAATGTAAGTATAACTGCATGATGCTGTGTACTATATTGTCAACTGTTATACTTTTGATCATATTGCAGTTACAATTTTAAACTATTAATTTAATTAAATCGTTATTTTATCAATTCATTCAATTACCAATTTTATTATGAATTAATTAAAAACCTACTATTTTAAATTATGTATTATGAATTTATTTAAAAAAAAACAAACTCACGCCTTCTTCCCATGGGGGTAGGCAGAAACTACAGAACGCCACCTGCTACGATCCTTACATACTCCTTTTGCCTCGTTTACATTCATACATCTGGTCATACACGCACGCCGGTTGCGAGTACTACGCACCTGACCTTTCTGAAGAACATCACCAATAAGATTACTATATATCTTCCTAGGGCGTCCCCTTCCGGCGTTTCCACTCACATCTGCCGTGTAAATACCTTTTGTTAGTCGACTTTCATTCATCCTCTCAACATGACCAAACCATCTAAGCATACTCTCTTTTCTTAAATATTTTAAACATCTTCAATCTTAAATGCTTTGAATTATTTTTAAACTGTTATACAATTATTATAAATTAATTTAAAATAAATATTTAATTATTGCAATTATCAAATATTAGGAATTGACTTGGTCTTGTATGTAGACTCGACGTATAACTAAATGACCTAAATGATATTAATGACCTACTAAGATATTGTTAATCAAGTTTAAAATTACATGTAAGTAGATATATTCTAAGTTTTAAAATGTCAATGTTCTTAATTTTATTTTTTTATTTAACATTTGCACGACCGAAAGGTTGAATATAGTGTAACAAACAAATTGTATAACATCTAATGTACGTCCTATACCTATATTCTAGCAAATAAAGTTATCATTCATTTAAATGTGACCTATTTCTTCATAGCTTAGAACTTTCAACACGTAGTTTGTACGTTAATCATAAATTTCTTCGTAAGTCTATTCACATATCCCTCCTACTGATTAGTCTGTTGTCATGTTACTCTGAACAGCGTGACATCACGATGACGTGTCGCCGTGATTAACTCGGTAAATATGTTTATGCACACGAATAGCGCGTCACTCAAGAGCTATGCGTGGTAACTCCTTACAAAATTAAATGTCGTACAATATATTGCCTTGGTCAGGATCGGAAATGTTACAGCTGCTATTTTCTCATGGGTACGTGTTTTATCGATTTGTAAGCAATTGAAAAGAGGACTCATACCACTAATTAAATCTGATATCATAAGTTGTTGATAACATTTATAAATATAATTTACTTATTCACATAAATACCAATTCCGTCCCTTTTTCGTCTTTCGTAATTTATCAAGTCGTTGAATCTTATATTTTCTTTAATTATTCACAAGCACTTCATCCTAACAAAGACCTAGTCATGGCGCTCGAGTTTTTTCCCCGTCAGTTACGTTATCAGCTTAAACATCTTCGTTACTAAATCATATGATCTATAACAAGCTAACAGCAATCCGAGAACTCTTGACAACAGCACGTTTTTGGTGACAAAATCCGCCTCATCGACACGTGGATCTTATAATCTAGTATAATAAATATAGTTAAAATTAAAAAATATAGTACTTACTGAGAAGTTAAGCGCGAGGCCGAGACGTATGGGGTGGGTGGGGGGCAGTTCCGTCATGGCGATGTCGGAGGCGGCCTTGTACGCGACCAGCGAGTTTTCGGCCGCCTCCTTGCGGTCGTTACCGGTCGCGAACTCGGCTAGGTACCGGTGGTAGTCGCCCTGGAGTACACAACATACACATCAGCACAACATAACAACCTGTTATACCAGTTGGTCTAATCTGTAAGAACCTCACCATGAAAACTAAGCTGAAATGAGCTGTCATTTCACCTGACGCTAGGGATTGACATTATTGACAGCTCACTACAAGCTCTGGACCCAAGTTTTCCCAATGAGAGTTTTACAGAACAGCACTACAGGCCTTGATATGGCTAAGTTAAGAGTGGCGCTTTACAAAAAGCTGAACTTTTTGTAAACCTCTATGCGCCGTATTCAAGTCCACGTACTGTAACAAGTTGACAGGACCTAATAAATGCACTGCACGTCACAATGATCGTAATAGGCCTCTCCAGTAAGCGCTGCAATGACCTATCGTAATATCAAATTGCCGTAGTCACCTCGCTTGGCTATCGTAGCATGTTGTTTTATCCTCCTATTTGTACATATATTTAGAACTATGATGTTTTGCAGGACTATCGATGATGTGGATGCTATCAATAAAGAATTAATTTACATTTCGACACCAACAGGAAATTATCACGTTTAATCGTAGCTGAAACCTCGCAAAAACCCTTTCTTTATCCTCAGTGCGTCATTGCTGAATTCATAAAAGCCAAATTGTTTGAAGTTATTACGAAAATCGTCGCATTTACGTCATCGGAATACAAGTAAGTTTAAAGGTGTAAGTAATCTTTAGTAAGTGTTGGTACTTGGTCAGTAAGTCAAACACCAGATTAGACTTTAGTAATATCAGCAATTAGCAACAACTATCCAGCCTTACTTATAAGCTGGCACATAAAGGTGTAATCTTTAGGAAGTGTTGGTACTTGATCAGTAAGTCTCACATCAGGATGACTTGACCAGCAATATCAGCAATTAGCAATAACTATCCAGCCTTACTTATAAGCTGGCACATAAATGACTCGGCTTTGATTCTCATGATTTACATCTACTTCATTGATTATTATCGGAAGAGATTCGTTTCCATGCTTTAACGACGGTAAATAAAAGAGTTTTCCTGTTGTATATGTTAGATTGTTATTTTATTATCTGTATCATGTGAACGATCAGTGAAAATTATAATTACTGTGAACTTTGTACAAGCCTAAAAAACAGGGTCAGATGGGTGTACAAATGTAAAGGCTGAGATTATGACAAATGCGCAGTTTGCGGCAAGTCGGCAACTGAGAGGTCAACATAGGAGATACGTTTAGGTAAATTGGTCCAATTGTCATGGTGATTCATAAATAGTGTTGTTCTTACCTTCATTTTGTAATAGAAGACTTTGGACTCTCCGGTTTGTGAGCTGGGTATGAGGTGTTTGTCCAGAACGCTGAGGATGTCTGAGCAGATGTCACGGAGCTCCTTCTCCACCTGGCTGCGGTACGCCCTAATCATGTTAAGTTTTTCTTCCGCCCCCTGGAACAAACGTGAATACATTGTAACAACACGAATCAATTGTAGAACGTATAGAAAGCGCCTTTTGTGTACGCATATCTTGCACTTTCGGGCTTCCTTTAGGCGTCAGTGTGTTGAATTTCTCTTTAAAAATATTCTTGTTCATAACTGGACCTACAAAATACCAAGAGGGTTAACCTCGTTCCTAATGTAAATCTCTATTTGAAACTATGTGGAAACGGAAACACCATCGCCATCATTATAATCCCCACGTTTGGGATGACGAATGAGAGTGAACCTATAATCGATAATCACGGTTGCGTAGCCTCGCGTGTTTAAAACGTACGCTGTGTATGTCTAGATACCTCTGCATGTTCCGTCAGGGTATTACCGCGATGTACGTTAAATGAATTCAATAGGATTTTGATTGATAAGCGTCTACGTTACAATTATCAAAATAGGCGATTTCGTATGCAGTATGCATTTTAATTCGTAACACGTTTGATGAACGTGATTTCAATACTCAGTCCGGTTTAACTTTGGAACCCTACAATTTTTTTTCGAAAGCAGTTAATGACTTGTGATAAGCTTGTGAATGATTTATGTCCTACAAGTGGATTCGCCTAAAGAAACATGAATATACTTAGTCTGGCCATAAATACTGTTACGATTAAAAATAAACAAAATATTACATTTGAATTTGGAATCTGTCATTTTTATATGATTGTTCATTGAGTTCTCATTTTGGCGCCAATACATTGTACAATATTTTGCGATATTAAAATGTAGTGGGGTGATAAAGAGAACCGAATCGCTGTGATTGCATTACACAAAGTAGGTATGGAGCCAAATGCAATATTTAAAACTCTCCATACGTTTGGTATTAGTAAAATGTTTGTGTACCGGGCTATTAATAGGTACAATGAGACCTCCTCTGTTTGTGACAGAAAAAGATCTGGCCGTCCACGTAGTGTTTGTACGAAAAAGGTGGTCAAAGCAGTAAGGGAAAGAATTCGAAGAAATCCTGTCCGAAAGCAAAAGATTTTATCTCGGGAGATGAAGATAGCAGCTAGAACCATGTCGCGTATTTTAAAAGATGACTTAGGTCTTGCAGTCTATAAGAGACGTCTATAAGAGACGTACTGGTCATTTCTTAACTCATAATCTAAAAAAGAATAGGGTGGTAAAATCGAAACAACTACTGAAGCGGTGTACGCAAAGGGAGGTCACAGAAAAATTTTGTTTACGGATGAGAATTTTTTTACAATTGAGCAACATTTTAATATACAAAATGACCGTACTTATGCTCAAAGCTCTAAGGAAGCTTCCCAATTAGTCGACAGAGTGCAACGTGGGCACTATCCGACTTCAGTGATGGTTTGGTGGGGTATTAGCTATGAAGGAGTGACTGAGCCATACTTTTGTGAAAAAGGTATCAAATCATCGGCACAAGTGTATCAAGATACCATTCTTGAGAAAGTAGTGAAGCCGCTTAACAATACCATGTTCAATAACCAAGAATGGTCCTTCCAGCAAGACTCGGCGCCGGGTCATAAAGCTCGGTCTACGCAGTCTTGGTTGGAAACGGAACGTTTCGGACTTCATCAGAGCTGAAGACTGGCGGTCGTCTAGTCCCGATCTTAATCCGCTGGATTATTATTTATGGTCAGTTTTAGAGAGTACGGCATGCTCTAAACGCCATGATAATTTGGAGTCCCTCAAATAATCCGTACGATTGGCAGTGAAGAAATTTCCCATGGAAAGAGTGCGTGCTTCTATTGATAACTGGCCTCAACGTTTAAAGAACTGTATTGCAGCCAATGGAAACCACTTCGAATAAGCTTTTTATATATTAAATTGTTTTATATTTATGTATTAAACTAACACACTGTAAAAGTAATACATGTTATTTGCAATAGAATTTTTTTTTTCTTTGTTTCAGTATTTATGGCAAGACTAGGTACATCTCATTGTGTTATTCCTTTGTGCCTCGACTCCTTCGATTTAAATTGACGAGTGCACGAACGAATGTAACTCTGAAAGCAAAACTGAATCGATTGCATTTGACAGTTTTACGTCACATCAAATGATATCATGATTAGTTTTTCGACCCACTGTTATAGTTCTGTACCTGCTCGATTCGTGCTTCAGTTCAAAAGACTTTCGTATTAGTCAGTATTTAACATAATGGGATTAGTTTTTGATAGGCTTGTCCGATCTCACTTGGGACCTAACACAGCTATGCGTAGCGTGGGTGTGCTACAAATATACCTCGCCATTGTCTACAGGGATGCAGACATGGCGGTGTTTTGTAATGTTTATGATAAATTATTATTAACTTTAATTACTTTTAATATCTGCTTATTAGTCCATATCAAAACGAAACCGGTTGGTTTTGATGCCGTTAAGACCAAAATGTGGTTATTTAGACGCATAATGGTGTCGTACCACGCCCTTTCGTGACACAATACATCCTTTTATCCGAGTTTACCCAACCTACACCCACAAGTAACGCTGACAAGACACGATTTAGGGACACCACTCGCTGTGCAACTAACATTTGTATATTTTATACAAACCAAAAAACAAAACCTCGACGAATGATCCAATTTCAGTTGCGGAATCCTATACCGTTACTCAAAGCCACGCTTAGTCTACGACATGCTACGGTACATCTGTCTGTAGTTTAACCAAACTGTAAAAGCTAACGAGTTTAAGTATTACAGACATTTATTTGGTGCAATTGTAGACACTATTAATTTTCATTCTTCATATTTGTTGCAACGTACTAAAAACTAAAGATCTTTAATAAATATCTTAGAAATTGCAACTCAATTTTATTTTATTTAAGTTCTTGTGAGAGTATCAAAGAGAAAGTTTTCTAAAGACGCGAATGATGCATCTTTCTCAAAGACCGCTGCAATGCATTTGACGTATTTGATCAATAAGCTTGAAAAATCGCGACGATCTATGAAACTTATTTATTTTACATAATTATTGAATGGAGCTTGGAAGCAGGTGCTCTCAAGGAAATCATCGAAACTTGTATGTTATAAAGTTTCAGCAGGTTTCTTTACAGTACTCGAGTTTATCAACTTATGCAATTAAAGCAAAAAATGCATAGCGCAAGGGATCGCAAACCTTGTCACAGTTGTCACTTATTACAAATGATTAGTTTTGTGCCAAAAGGACGGTTATTGCGGTTATTAGCGTTTCAATTACGTAACTTGAACAAATGGGCACCAATCAATTTATTATGACGTTACTTTCAAACGTATGTCACTTTGTACCCAGTTGTGTGCAGGTTACGTGATTCCGTGTCAGCACATAATAATGGAAAGTTTATACTGAGAGATATGAATATAAAATCACTATTTACTTATACTTTGATACGATTTTACAGTTTCGGTCGTATTTGGTAGAGCTGCTAGTTCGCTAACGGAATACAACCAGTTCTTTTGTCTGACAAAAACATAATGCAGGTAGGTGAAAATCAGTACTGGCAAAAAGGCATCGAAGGCTTTTTGTCAGTACAGATTTCTCATTACATTCAAGACAGTCAACCAGACAAAAACTTTATTGTAGAAAACTGCTAGGTTTCTTTCAGACAACTTATATGTAATAAAAAGTTTAATGAACTATTTAGTAAGACAAACGGTATTCAATAAAGATTCCCACAACTTTTTAAGGAACGATCGATACGTAAATGAACGGGCATGACCTTATTGGCAACCTTTTCATGGCGTCATAATTTAGGACTGAAAAGTACAGTAAAAAGTTTTAGCATGCAACCTCCGCGAGTCTGTTATAACTTTATAAGTTGATGGCATAATAAGAGACTAACATTAATTTGGGTTGAGAATAAGGGTGCTTGCATAAAAAAACAGGTTTCCGGTACAAGCGAGCCTGTGCGGGTCGGTACCGATCGGTATGGCTCGGTCCAGGTAGTTGGCACCGATAAGAATAAACCTGTTTCTTTATAAGTGAGCGCATAAAATAACATGGGAATATTATACCTGCACCGATCGGTACCGACCCGTACGGGTTTGTCTGAACCGGAAACCTGTTTCTTTACGGAAGCACCGTAAGAAAAGATTTGGCAGTCAGCTTAGCGAGCTGACAAGCGTATGTCGTAATATAAAATATATCATGAAAATGTGGAAACTTAAAACGATTCCTTAAATAAGTATTATTTAATTCCAAAGTGTTTTATTGTTGTACCTCTCCCACAGTACCTACTTGATACATTTTCACGTTCGCTACAGTATGCGTTTGCAGAAACTGACCTTCTACGCCGCCATTGACAGTGTAAAATGACAAATGTATTGCAACAATTAGCTTAGAGGTCATTGCTATTTGACTGATTTCTGTTCGTCACTTATCTGTAATTGACCTCTGCTTAAGGAAAATGGACCGATATTTTCCAGTTAACTTTAGGACTTTGTACACGGTACGGTTTCTTTACGGTACGGAGCGGCGTATTACCGCGCCGTAGAAAGAACGTGTCCGTTAAAAAGCTTCTCTATTGATCCATACAACACTGCACACGACGAATAAACCGTAGTTTTTCACAGCAAGAAAAACGTGTGTACAAAGGGTCTTTGTGCTAGTATGTTATAAGCAGTGATCGGAATAGGTAGAGCTAATTTGCCTAAACTTCGAGGAAGGAAGTAACATAGTGTGGATACCCGGAATAATTTTAATGATGTTAAATCCCGGGATTTAAAAACAACGAATTATTTATTAGACTTTATTTGTAGTTACAAATGATTGATTTGAAAAATCATAACATTTTCTAGGGTTACACACACACACACACACACACATTTATATCTGTAATTTTTATGGTGTACATAGTAAAGAGTATTCTATCCATCTATAAATAAAGTCCAATAAATATTTCGTTTCGTTTTTAAATCCCGGAATTTAAACGTCATTAAAATTATTCCGGGATTTTAGAGGGATTGTCCACTCTATGTTACTTCCTTCCTCGAAGTTTAGGCAAATTAGCACTACCTATTCCGATCACTGGTTATAAGTCCTGTAATTGGATCACTGCATGAAACCCTCTATCCAAATATCCCAGAGCATGGAGCACTACACACAAAACAAAAATCGCCAAGATGAGATGACGCTGAAATACGGCGTTAATGAGAAAAATGACTCACTCGTTGGGGGTTGAGTATAGCGCTGTTTTCCCTAGATAACACGTCATGCCGGTGACCTTTTTGCGAATTTCGTATGTTGCCTTGAATTCAGGTTTTGAAATCAATACATGTCGACCGCATAAAGAAAAAAAATTGGAACACGAAGTCTGGGCTATTGTATGCCAAGTTTTCCGCAACAATAGGGTGGTCTGACAGGCCGTTATCCCATTATCTCATTATCGCAGAGCTGGACGATTTTGGTTGAGCTCCAACAAGGTTACTATGAAAGTTATCATTGGTCGTTGAACCTTTATTTGCATGAGTAAGACATCGTAAATTACGTCATTCAGAACATGGCGACGACGTACGTGAAAGGGCACAAAGAGCCATCATTTGTACAAATATTTGTTCCAATGTGGAAGGCGGGTTGCTAATTTTATTCGATACAAACCTTCATATCGATCGGTCATTACGACAGCACTAAAAGCGAGAGTGTGGCAACCTCGATAGCAATCAGTCATTAATGCAAGTACACGTATGTCCTCACTGTTTCGGTAGAAAATGTAGGTGGAAAGTGGCCATAAAGTTGCCCATGACAGAGAAACGCCGCGTGCGACTGTACATTAGTTTTACGATCTGCTATTTCTATACATATAGTTGGCAATTGCCAGTCGCGCCGTACGTCTAGTTTGGCACGTGGGGCACAATTCATCAAATACTCGACCACCAATCGTAGTGAAAAGAACTAAGGTCACTGTTATCGCATCCAATATTTCCTTGGAGATATTGAATAAAGTGGCCTTTACAGAAAAACCGTATTTTATTTCGTTGAGCATTAACTTTCTTCCAGCAAAAGCATTGGGTCCAAAAGACAAGAGGCTCTGAGAACAGCCATCAATTTTTGTTTTAACGAAGACTACGTTCCTTTGTAAAAATCCTATACAAACACAATTTCTTAAAATTTATTATAACATTCTAGAATTATTTTAAATCACAAACGGAACTAGGGCTATTCAAATATTGTTTAAACACGTGTCCCAGCTCTTGCCCACTACGCTAAATGAGGTCGCGGGTAGCCCGCTGGGCGCTGGCTAGGCTATACATATAACCCCTAAGTATGTCGGCATGGGACAATAGAAGCTCTTGCCTCACAAAAAAAAAAGACGGTGAATCAAAAGCTAGCGGCTCGTGCGGGAGCCAGCCAACTGCACCGTGTATCCCTATTATTGATTGCACCCAGGTGAAAGACTACTATAAGTTCTATAAGTGTACCTACATTACTGTTAGCATTTTATAGCTGCAGAACGTAAAACCTCTCCTTGATGCTATAATGTCATCAATCACCCGGGACCTCCGCACAGAGGCTGAATCACTAACACCTAATGAAAACTCACAGGGTTGGTATTGATTTAGTTAGAAGTACTTTATTACCGAGCCGTGGGCGCTTCTGTCGCAATATTGTGCTATACCATTCTTTTATAAAGCAAATAGAAGAATATATTTTCTATTGGTACGTTGAATGAAAGATAATTCAGTTTTCTCTCAATACCATAGAAATGGGGCCAATTTACAAGAGATAGTCATAATAATGGATCCCTATTCATTAGAAAAACTAACTCGCGTCCCATAGTCCCGTCCCGACCACAGACTAGTACACGCGCGTCACTCATACCAATCGATAGACTCCAGACGTTATAAAGGAACGGTCACATTGACGCGTAAATACGCTCAAATACACGATCGTTACTTTACGGGTGCGTAAACGGCCGAGGTCTACAAATTGCTTTTTAAACTTACTAAGCTTGAGGCGCAGAAGTAATAGAATATAGCGTGGTGAAAAAAATGGCCCGTCAGCGAGAACGGTAGTGAAGCTGCGTTGAACATAAAAGTGTGGTTTCTCTTGCAGTGGAACTT
Organism: Fissipunctia ypsillon; assembly: GCA_947568875.1. Lineage (NCBI taxonomy): Eukaryota > Metazoa > Arthropoda > Insecta > Lepidoptera > Noctuidae > Fissipunctia > Fissipunctia ypsillon. The sequence goes on from OX387662.1 coordinate 1,705,499, forward strand.
TTAATCTTCACCCTATTGAAAAGAGGTCTTAATATGCAGTTTGCAGTCTTACCTTGGTTTCCTCCTTCTGTTCGATGGAGGATATGATCCGCCACGAGGCGCGGCGGGCACCTATCACGTTTTTGTAGGCAACGGAGAGCAGGTTCCTCTCCTCCACTGTAAGTTCATTGTCGGATACGTTTCGTGAGGCTACATTCTTCATCGCCTCAACCATTTCTGGAATATAGAACGAAATTATGTCAGCATTGATTTTGTTGGTGTGGGAAGTGGTCTGGAACTTTCTGGATTTTGAAACTAAACCAGTACCTATGTTAATTATTGTTTTTCAGTGGATTCTAGTGTGGTTGAATATATCTATGCACACGTATGTAGATAGGTACTTAAGAGCCCAGTTCCCTTTACGAAACTTGAAACAGAATGACTGTTGAGTAAAATCAATTAGGGATTGGTACCGGAAAGCTATTAACATTTTTGAGAGGTGAATAACGATTACGTGCTTGGCGATTCTAACAATAGTAGCTTCTTTGTAACGGACATGAACGATACGATTATAAAGAATGCGTTATAATCTTTTTACTAACAAATTAAGACGTCATGTCACCAGGGCTTGATAATCGCGGTGTCTATATGTACAGCTCAATAAAATGTCCAGATTTGTGAAAGACTGAGAAAAGTATTTATATAAGTAGCTCGTCCCAAAAAACGGAAAGATTGCAAAAATCCGCAACGACAGGTTAGTCGTAACGGGATCGATAAAGTATTAGCGCAAGTACGCCTCATTTAGAAGTTTCAAACTGTTGAGCCATTCGGAAGAAATAAGTTGATAGCAAGACGACAGTGAGACTAAATACTTAAATGTCGATTCTTTATCAACTTCTGCGCTATCTCGGACGACTTACAATTAGATATTTTATCGATGGGAAATTAGTCTGTGCTTTAGTGCAGGGCAGGGGGGAATGGGCGTCACACAGACGGAGTAGCGAGCCAAAGTAATATTTCACCATGTGCTTTAATTTTGACGTTTACGATCGTCCTGCAATATAGCTGGCGCATTCATAATCATTTATTTATTTGCATCAAAGCATGCAATGCAGACGTAATCCCGGAAACGTACGCATAGGGCTCATTTTTCATTCAAGAGGGAGCAAATCCTGAAAGAAAACCGAAGCTTATTCTATTTTAGCGCTAGTACAGCGTTGCAGAGTTCATTGTAATCGATTTTAGCGATCGCGGCAAGGCCTGCGATGTAACAGGTGCTAGCCTCGCGGCTCGTGCGGTGTTCCTTAAGTCGGGCGTCACAGCTGATACATCGCGTTTTCCTCTTTAAATTACAAAACAGGGTTAGTGAAATAAAGTAACACCCTAAATTTCGTTGAGGCCTATTCAAACAAAAAAACCTTGAGAGTTGGGGCACTGTTGTATTATTCAGACGGCACTGAGTGATCGTAAAACAAAAAGAGGTCCCAAGTTATGAAATTATTATTTTAGGGATATGTTTGCGGCCGTGCAGACGCCATTTTAAGAATCTGGCCACGCCAGCTGCGCCCCGTCCATTTGGCACCCCTACTTAGGACAGTATCCTTTCAATTCGTTAAGTTTTTCCAGATATTTGCGCAATGGCGTACTCTATGCGAAAATTGCACTTAGTATGCGCGAGCTAAAAATGTTGACACTGAGTAAATGGATTGCGCCACGGAACTAAACCATTTCCATTTTGTCGATGGAGTTTTCGATAAAAAGAGGTGACCTGGGTCGTATTGACTGAGAGCCTTGCGTAAGCTTTGAAGGCCTTCACGTGGTACTATCTGCAAATGCGCTCTACATGTGCGATTGTATGACTTATCCGGATTACAGCAAATCAGAAAGGAAGTAATGATAAAAACTGAGTTGACAGTGGTCAAATGCAACATAGGGACTCTCAACAGAGTTTTAAAGGAACTGGTTTGTTACATTTAACCAAACAGCCCGCCCTTGTATGTCTGCTACCCCTACTTTAAATAAAATGTGTGTGCATACAATTAAAGACAGGTGCACAACCTGCCAGGATAAGTTTATCACCACACTTATCTACACAGCAATTATTTTAAGTGTGATTGGGTATTTTGCAAAATTGTAATAATTTTATCCAATTATGGAAAGATAACTGTAATATTTTACTTAAAACCATGAATGATTGTGTAGTGTTGCATAAATAATAATTTGAATAACTTAGAAATGTGTTTCATAAGCAACCATGAGGGTTATATTTCAATTCTTTTAATATTTAAGCTTGATTCATACCATCATGAGTAATAGAAAGTGGTAATTAAAATCCAAGCTCGCTTAGCAACATTATGAAAATGTGCTGAGAATGGGAGCCACTCATTATTATAACAGTTCTCCAAGAGCATAAAATTATAATTTTTAATACCCTCGAAACCAAATTGGTTATGAAAAACAAAATATTTAGTAAATCTAGTTTGAATGGCTTGTATTTTACAGAAAAGAAAGCTCCCGTTCTATGGTGTACCTCTTGTATTTTCATAACTACATTGCATGAGTAACCTCTTCATAAGTGGCCTGGTTGCTCAGTATTATTAATTCAGCATTATAATAGCTCCATTATTCTTGTTCAGAATTAAAATGTGTCCGTTGTTAGCCTGACGACTTATTGATTTATTTACTCTGCATTATGTGATATTTTAAAATATCTTTTACTCCACCTGACAGAAGGGTGTGGTCTGCTATCCTCTAAGTTAACTATACATAAAAATGACATTTTTATGTCATAAAAGTAGAGATTTCAGCTACAGAAGCCTCTGGAACAGACAAAAATGCAAGTCGAGCAATGCCTTGAGTAAAGAGTACAATTTTATTCAATTTAATATTTTATGAATGACACTCCTTTATTATGTATTACTAACAAGGTAAAGAAAAAGGTTAATTACATATATTTCAGAATTATTTTTTTCAATTCTATTGAATATTTGGGTCAAATAACCTTCCTGAATTGAGTAGCAGGCATGATAAGATAGCAATTGGTATATTTCAATGATAATTGAAATAAAGGTCATTGAACTGCACATCTTAGATAAAAGGGAAAAGGTGTAAAATAATGAGCAGGTCTTCAAAGAAACCAGTGATAACCTTTACAATGACCGCGTCGATTCAAAAAAGATGAACGCGATAATGTAAAGAGCTCTCAGGTAAGATTCCCGTGTAACTAAATCGTGAACAATAGGTGAAATCGGAGGCGACATAAAATTACGCCGCCTAATAAAACCAGAACATTCCGTTAGGTCTAATCAAGAGATTTGCCCAAGGTACGACATGCATGACCGAATCCAGTGCCATCGATCGCATTTTACTTCTGCACGGGAAAATAGGGGACAATTTTTTTTCTTCGCACATCTACAAGTATCGATTGTAACTCCCAATGACATCAGTTTTCACGAATGAAAAATGGGATATTACTCCACAACCTTGGTTTCTACAGTGGTTGCATAGTTTTTCATGGATTTACCAGCGTAAAAAAACCTAAGGACATCCCACCGGCGGATGACGCATCGATCGCTGACCAAGCCTAACGAATGCCATTGATTTGTTAGTACGCCGATATAGTAATATAATTGAATGTATTGTGCGGGTTTCCCCGCAAAAATCTACGAAACGAAGGCTTATCGGCTACTTTGATCTAGAAATTTCCTCAACTATCACCAAATCGTCTTTCAACTGTCGGCGAAAATACGATAGATTTTTCATCCTATTACAGAACATACAACGAAAATATGTACTTACCGTCATAGCGCTCAGCCTGCTCGGCTAACTTAGCTTTATACACATTATCTTCCCTTTCCGACATTGTGGATGACAAATGATTTTTCACTAACTAAAACCGAATCGCCAGGTCACTAATTCACCAAGATGGCCGCGCCCGCCAACCGAATCCGAATTCGATCTTCAACTAAACTCCGCCCATGACGTCATAGAAATGGCAACTTCCGCTAGACGATTATTGCCATATACGTAAGATGGTTTACTCCCATTTCACTGATTAGCCTTTGCAAATATTAATTACAAGGCAAATTAAATGCATCTTCAATCAAAACAAAACATTTATTTTATTTAAAGTTCTACAATAAAAACATTTCACTTAAACCATGGGTGATATAAAGTGATTACATCAAAAACCTTCAAATAATTTAATTTCTACTTTATTATTTTGATCTTAACGTCAAATAATATTTTATGGTCAAGAATGCTTTTGATTTCAAAATATTTTTTGGTAATTGAAAAATACTGCTATTGTACTAATTTAGGAGTTCTCTGGCAGTTTTGTCAAATGTCAAAATCATGGTTTAAATAAAAGAAAAAACGGCATGAGACGGTTTTTTTTATTTTTTCACGGTGATTCCAGAGCTATTTCGACTCCACGATGATATAATTTAGCATCCATGCAATCGAGAGATTCGGATTAAGGCCGACCACATACAGACGGAAATCCGTTTCCAAATATCAATTCGCAATTTACAATGGTAGCAAATGGGGTTAAATAGTGAAAGCTCGTCATAGATGGCAGCACAGTTCACCGTTTACAAGAGGCGCCACTGTGTTGTAAATGTTTACTTTTTTGTCGATCACAAATTACACGAAAGCTTAAAAGATGAGCTAAGGAAAAGGGAAGCGTCTACCACTCGTAAAAAAGCAGCTATAGTGAAAAAGTAAATAAAATATGCACATTTTATAATTTATAGGTTATTTTATATTTGTTGACTTTAAGTTCTTTTTTGGTTGAAGGCTGGAGGCGTATGACAGGAATTATCTGATCAGAGTTGAAAACCAACTCGAGGATGATCTTTCTGACTGAAAAACTTCAGAGATGTTAATTCTAGCATTTTTTATGAGTTTAAATGTTTATTTTTGTTTCGTAATCAACAGCACCCTAATTGCGTAACACACTATCAATCGGAATCTGAATCATTTTGAAGCAAATTGCTAATCCATTGGTTCATAAGTTCGAAAAATTTGCCTGCTCTACACTTAAATAACGCAATGAATGTTGTTAAACTGTCAAAATGAAAACGATTCCGATTGATAATGTGTTACGCAATTGCCCCGCAGGTTTTAACAAATACATTTTAGAATTAATGTAATGATTATGATAATATAAACTTACATAGACACTTTACTATAATTTACATAATATCACACCACAAGTGCCTGCAGGTAATGAAAACTGATACAGTTCTCTTTGAAGCATCACCTGTATACGAATTTCTCCCTTATAAGTCTATAGGGTTTAAAAAGGGTAGCACATAGTCTCGACGAAATATCGGGTTCCAATTTTTTTTTGGAAAGCTTTCTCCCACAGTTTCCTTCTTTTAACATCTTTGGCAAATACATGGGCCCCCGTACTTTTGCAGTCAAGAGCTACGCAACGAGGCATATTAATTACATACACATACATAAACCCATGGGGGTAGACAGAAACTACAGAACGCCACTTGCTTTGATTCTTACATACTTCTTTTGCCGCATTTTGCATATTAATTAATTATGCGTAAAAGGAGTCGCTTATTTACTAAAATGTATGAACAGTGACAGCTAGCTGTCAAATTTTTACACGCTGAATAGTAGCGATATCGGAAGTGAGCAAGTTTCAGTTTTTATCCCCATTCATACAAAATCAAGGATCTATCCTATCACACACGCACAGTATTTCTCCGTTCGGAATTATCGAACGGAAAACTGTGCGTGTGCTGCGTGTGTTATAGATCCTTGATTATGTATGAATTTTTTGGTTTCGGAAATTCCGAATCGATATTTCGAAACGGGATTCCGAAATGGAATTGCAACTGTATGCGGCCGGCTTAACAGATAAAATAATTATATTTTTCTGGGCTTAGATATATCTGCATACTATCTGCACAATACAGTCTACACAGAACCCTAATTGGCCCAGTGACGGCGAATAAAAGTTACGGATCTGACAAACTCATCCTTTCCATGTAGTATGGCAATGCTGATCTTTGGCCAAAAACAGACCAGTTCACTAGCGCCGACTTCATAGGGCCTGGGGGTGCGCTCAATGATATTATCAGCAGGGCTGAATCCCCAAGATTTTATTTATTTATTTATTTATTTAAACTTTTCACACTTAAAAAAGTACAAAGGCGGACTTAATGCCTTAGGCATTCTCTACCAGTCAACCAAGGGTGGTGAAGAGATTAGATGGCAGGTGCTCTGTTAGAAATGGAACAATTTGTACATAAATAAGTCATAAACTTATAATACACATACATACATATTTACTATAATATATACCTATATTATATACATATATTATATATAAATTCAAGAGAGAGAGGTTTTGAGATGACTCTACGCTATTTATTTTGAAAATAACTCCGCAATCTCCGCTTAAATGCATACCGACTTTTATTCTTCTTCTTCTTCTTAGTGGTATCAATGATTCCATTTATATATATACTACGCTTTATATTGTTATCACCATGAGCGCTGTCTAAAATGACAGTTGTGCTGTTTTGTTTTGAGTCTGAAGACTAACGTAGCATTTTCAAAACTGTGCTTCTGGCTACAGCCGCCACCTAACCAAAGAAGAAGAAGTTTGTGGTGTATACACAAAGAAATACTTTAATCCAACCATGAGTATTCAAGTGCACTGTGAGCGCGTTCACGAGCGTTCCGACTTGTTGACAGCTCTCAGCTGTCATAATCGTGATATCTAAATCGGAACGCAGATTATTGATGTGAGTACTGTGAGCGATTATGGTATAATTCGGAATAAACCCTAAGGCATGGTTAGCGTTATCGCAAGATGGCTTATGTCATGACGGCATCTATGACGATTCACGGAACATCGTTATCGCACTCACGCTGATTCGGAACGGATATAACCACGCTCAAATTACATCGTAATTCGGAACGTAGTCAAAATTAAACGTTCTTTGCCAAAATACAAATTCACCTCTAGTGTCAATTGTCAAAACGCACGCTTTGATTGCGTTCCATTACTACAAATGTTATATTGATCTCATAAATTTTACATTATTTCTTTCTCACAACTGTGAAAGTCTATAAGATTTAGACTAACTAGTAGTGTTCACGCTATAGGTGTATAGTTATCCAATTATGGGAAATGATCTGTCGGCCATTTTTGTAGACGGTCGTCGGTGTTCTTTGCTTTCTGATTATCGTTTTTCTCTAGAAAATAACTCTACTTTTCTTTATTTAGTCTCCAAATTTGTATATTTTCGGCATCCAATACAGTTTTAATGAAAATGCAACCCTAAATTTCAATTACGTGTGGTTAAACTGAGAATTTATTCAATTTCAGTGGACTCTTGCAAATACATATTTTGTCTTTATTGCTTCAAATAAATAACAATTGAAGATACAGTGAGGTGTAACAATGTCTAACGTTGGCTACGACCTCGATACTTCGGGCGGGCTTATGCCGGTTTGTTGTTTAAAGTTGTTTTCTAAAAAGTTTGAATGCTACTTTGATCTTGGTAACTGGCGCCATTTTAAGCTAGCCGAGTTTGTATGAGCCAGCCTTGGTATGGAAAAAAGGATACTTATGAAGGTTTTGGGATGTCTTTTAGCTTATACGCGCGCTGATAAAGCCGCCCGACGAGGAATTGAACGTGCAGAAACCGAAGAAACCCCAGCATCCATACTATAAGAGGCCTGGTAAAGGTCACAACCATGATTCTTGCGACGCGTGTGGGGAAGGCGGCGATCTCATATGCTGTGATCGCTGCCCCGCTAGCTTCCACCTCGGGTGCTAGTAAGTAACTTGGTGGATGCATGAATACTAAGTATATATATATTAGGACAATGTCTGTTTATGTACATTTAAAAGTTTAAAAGATAATCTATGTATAGCATAAGAAAGGTATAAAAGATGGATAATAAAAAAAAGTAAGAGCAATGACCAAATTACAGAACTTACCTGCATTACAAAATCATCAATAGCATAGCAATATTGTTTCGATACAAGGTACAATTATCTGGATACTTACTAAATTATAAAAACATAATATTAGTTCTGAGTTTTACGAATAGTAGTCAATAACAGTCACACTGAAAACGAATTTACTTAACTTCAGGGAACAAATTACAAGTATGCACTTACAACAAAAGGGAATTCCATAATATCTGTAAGTTTTAGGTCCTCAATAACCAAAAATAACAAAGCGTTATGTACATCTGTAAGCTGATGGATGAAAAGAAAACATGCTGCCCTGACCCCAAATAAATGGGATCAGCGCAGGAGGATGATGGCATACAGCCATGGGTTTTTTTCTTTTTCTTTCTTCTCAGCTTATAGATAAGCTGATTACTTAAAAAGGAAAAAAAAACAAACCGTGGCGTGGTAGCTAAAATATTAGAATCCCTTAAAAAAATTCTCTTGGAATCGGTCAATTACTATCAAATCAAAAATGCATATTTTCTAGTAATGTGAATGGTGCATCAATTCATTGCATCCAAAAACAGGACATTAATTTGGTAATCATAACACATATCCCATGTAAATGAGGTAAATGTACACTAGTCGTGTCTGTAAATGTTATGTCCAAGTATTTTGCATATGGTTCATGACAAGAGAGGTACAATTATTTTATATTATCTCAAGTCCATGAGATACTTGTCAGTGATTCTTTCAAAACAATAGCCCTGTAACTACATTAAGAACATCTTTACCTTACAGTGATCCCCCCCTGGATGAGAATGACATCCCGGCAGGGTTATGGCTGTGCAAGGAATGCAGGGCCTCTGATGAGAATAAGCCGGCCAGTTCTCGTAGCAGCCGAGCCCAGTCACCGGCTGACAGCAAGTCAGATACTGAGAAGAAGTCTAGGTAATTGAACTTCTCTCAAGTCAATATGAGAATAATTCTGCTAAGGTGGGAATTGCCAGGCTGCAATGTTGGTAGCATGGCTGCCTGCTCTAAGGTTGCACCAGTAACTACCGAGTCATAGTTAGGTATACTTATATTTGAAAACTGTTAACGCTGAATGTTACAAGTTTGTAATGCTGGTTTTGTGGAGTATTCTTTTTTGAATTGCCCAAGTCCAAAATCAATGTAGGTGTGTAAAATAACACAGATCTTTTAAAGAGAAATAACATACTTCATTGAATGAGCCATTCAATTCAATTCTAATATAATTATGGATTGACTAAATGTACGGTATCATCCTTTTACTCATAGCTAAGCACATGATGTTAAATTATTTAAATGGCATCAAAATAACGCCTGGTTAACGCGACGTTAGTTTTGATACAGTTGTGTTTACTTTGCACGGCTTCTATGCAGTGTGAAAGCGACGATTTCCAACATCATAAGTCTGCCAGTCCACTGGAGTAGAGAAGATAGGAGAGGAGCGGAGCTGTGCCAATATTATCCAATAGAATCGTAAGTTTCGCTCTGCTCATCTTCAGTGGACATGGATTTGCGAACTGGATTAAAAATTCATCCTTTATTTATTTATTTATTTAAAGAACACCAACAGCATATACATTCAACATTGTTTTATAAAAGTATTTAGGAAAGGTATTACTGCTAATGTATACACAAATTATAGGTGTACGTAACATTTCAAGAAAAAAGATATTGGACAGAAGCTGCTTGTATACTAAAAGTAAAATTTAAACAAAGTTATTTAACGACAATAAAATAAAATACAACAGAATACAAATTAATGAAGGGTGTGAACATAACACATAATTCAAATACATAATTCTACTCTACAACAGAAATTTTGTGACTAAATGATAATTATTAAGTATTTTTTCCAATACCACTCAAAGAGTCATGGAATATGTCTAGGTTTAACAATTAAAGTTTTTGTTGAGCATATTGTAATGGTTAATAGTTCTTATTAGCGGACCATGGGCACTGATATTGGTACGACAGAATGTGTTAGTTAGGACAATGCGGGGTCTCTAACGTGGAACTGTGATGGGGATCTCGGCTAGGAGGTGACTACAATCAATCTTTCTGTCAACAATTTTGTGCAAAAATGAAATACTAAGCATTACTCGACAGTCACCGTGGAGCGGAGAACCGGAGCGGGAAAGCGGAGCGGGATATCGGAGCAAAAACGGCAGCGGGGTCCCGCCGCCCGCTTCAAATGACTCGTCGCGTGCTCTCAGCCTAGCTCCGCACAGTACGCAACTCCGCTCCGCATACTCCCTCGCTCTGCTCCGCTTACTCGCTCCGCTTCAGTGGACAGGCAGCCTTATGTTAAGACACCATAATCATAATAACAAATACCTCACTAGAACTGATAATTTTGTATTGAGCCTAATGTAGCTAAAAATCACAAAAATAAAAAATCAATACATATCAACCACACCTATTGTCCCAGCCTACGCAACAACCGCTCTAACTCAGCCAAGAAGAGGAGCAAAGAAGAAGAAGATGAGATCAATAAAGAAGTGGAGAAGGAGCTAACTCCCATGGAGATCCTCGTGAAGGCTGCCAAGATCATGAACCCCAAGCAGTTTGAGCTGCCCCGGGAGATGAGAATACCTTGCATTTTCCCAGGGACTGATAAAGGTGATACTTATATAGTTGTATGTACAAATGTATAATACATACATTAAAACAAATTGGAGCTGTGTGCTGTGTTGTGTGTGTGGTGTGTTGTGTGTGTGGTGTGGTATGTTGTGTGTGTGGTGTGGTGTGTTGTGTGTGTGGTGTGGTGTGTTGTGTGTGTGGTGTGGTATGTTGTGTGTGTGGTGTGGTATGTTGTGTGTGGTGTGGTGTGTTGTGTGTGGTGTGGTATGTTGTGTGTGTGGTGTGGCGTGTTGTGTGTGTGGTGTGGCGTGTTGTGTGTGTGGTGTGGTATGTTGTGTGTGTGGTGTGTTGTGTGTGTGGTGTGGTGTGTTGTGTGTGTGGTGTAGTATGTTGTGTGTGGGGTGTGGTATGTTGTGTGGTGTGTTGTGTGTGTGGTGTGGTATGTTGTGTGTGTGGTGTGGTGTGTTGTGTGTGGTGTGTTGTGTTGTGTGTGTGGATATTTTTTAACTATGTTTTGAGTGATATCTAGATACTTACGCAAAAGACAGTGATATTTCGATAAACTATCTTATAAATAACTAACTTATCTCTATTGCATCTTGTATCTTATAGTAACTGCCTTGTTGGTCTAGTGGTCGCAAGCGCTATTGCTGAGCATGAGGTCTTGGGTTCGATTCCCAGGTCGGGCAGTGTTATTGGGTATTTCTATTTGGAATTTCTCAGTAGTAGCCCGGAGTCTGGATTAGTGTCCGGTTGATGGCAATAGGCTCGCCCCCTATTACATGGGACTTAACATAACTGGCGAAATGTGGGTCCACTATAGGTATACTTCTGCCCAACCCTTCGGGGAACAAGGCGTGATGTTATGTATGTTATCTTATAAATAATTATTATACACGCCGATACACGCAGTATTATGTAGCAAATGCACCTACATCCCTTAGAAAATTTGTTGGGCGTTCGCCGACGATAGCTTGTCTTGTCTACCTCCCGACTCGTTATTTTTGCATTCAATTTTCTGTAAATCAATTTGCTTAAGTAACTAAAACTTCAGACAGAGTGCTCTATAACATTACGTGGTCACACTGATAGTTTTTAGAAAATAAAAACGGAATGATGTAGAAGTCTATTAATATTTTTATTGCTTTTCGAAGTAGTCTCCGTTCCTTTCTAAGCACCGTCGCATGCGATGGAACCATTGGCAGTGGACTCACTCATCTTTAGGGATCTCTTCTTTCTTTCTTTCTTCTTCACCCACGCCTTTTTCAAACGCAGCCACGGCATCTTCAGGGTTCATAAAACAAATCCCTCTGTGTGTATCTTTTATTTTTGGAAATAATAAAACTCACAAGGTGCCAGGTCGGGACTGTAAGGAGGATGACTCACTAACTCCACACCTTCGATAGACAAATATTCGATAGTCCGTCTGGCGGAGTGAGCTGTAGCGTTGTCTTGGTGGAGGAGGATCCTGCTTCTTGGGCGCTGTTGTCTGACATTTTCCAAGTAAAGGGATAAACAATGACTGACATACCAATCTGCAGTAACAGTCCTTTTATCTTCGAAGACAATTATTGTGAAATGACCCGTCCGTCCAAAGAATGAGGCAATCATCCTTTCCCCTTGCCTTCTTTACTTTTGTCGGCAAATCTTCGAATGGAAACATCCATTGCGCAGATTGTCTTTTGGTTTCGGGTTCGTAACAATATATCCAGCTTTCGAAATGAAATGAAATCGTTTATTCTATAAATAGGATAACGCAATAATCACTTACACGTCATATTAAAAAAAAAAAACATTTTTAGCTACACGGAGTCGACATTTCCTATCTGACCACTCCTGAGAAGAAATGGCGAAACAAACTCAGGGGTCAGTCGCTTTTAAAGTCCAGACATAATCTTGGTCAAATCATGTGAGGACCATGTACATCCGTGTCTGAAATGGTCTTTTGAGGAAAGAACCACACAAATTTGAGTGGATCTATCCAGTCAGTGCAAGCATTTGTCAGTAATCGTGTAGCTCAACTCAGGACTTAAGGAGCTCAACGACTCGAGGAACAATACCAAAGAAAGGACATTTGGGTAGGCCGCATAAATTACTCAAAATGCCAAACCATCATTAAAACTAACTGAGAAAGAAAAAAAAAACAGATATCCCACATAGTGCTCACATTCACAATAATAAAAGTAATATAATACTTTGAAAAGTAAATTGTCTGCTTACGGGTAAAAAGTAATAAGTGCAATTAGTGTCAATTCGAGTAAATGACTTTTCAAAGTTTAAGTTTTTAATTTGATCTATTTCAAACTCATTAATTAAAAAACTTAAAGCAAAATGTGGCACTAACTACCCTTCTACTATATTCTATACTTCCACTATACTCGTATAAGTACCTATAGTGTTCGAACTTGTCGCTCGTCCATTTTTCTTCAAATTGATTTAACAGATCGCGGGGAGAGGGGGGGAATTGGCTTTATACAACGTGCCGCTACAATGGCGACATTAATTTAACACACGGGTAGGGCTATTGGCCAGTAATCATTATCTATACTTTATGTTATAAAGCTGAAGAGTTTGGTTGAACGCGCTAATCTCAGGAACTACTGGTTCGAATTGAAAAATTATTTTAGTTTTGGATAGCTCATTTATCGAGGAAGGCTATATAACATCACGCTACGATCAATAGGAGCGGAGCATCAATGAAAAATGTTGCAAAAACGGGGAAAGTTTATTCCTTTTGCGAGCTTCCGTTGCGTGCGCTGCGTAAACGGTTAAAGTTACGCAAAAATCATGTATGACGGGATTGTTCTTCTCAAAAGTTCTAAAAAAAAGTCCGCAATAGCATATGTCTATCTTTTAAGGTTGGCTCACTATAACATTTTTAATGGTAATCAAATTTGTTATAAAATAATGCATTACTTGCGTAGGTGTTTTCATAAACATGGTATTAATCCTTATCCTAATAAATAATTTCATCACCAAGGTTGATTAAGTACATGTAAAGTACTTTTTAAATTATTCGAATCCGACGTTTAGTTTAGAAATTACGACGGGAAAAAAAAAAAAACAAAAAATGCTTACAGTAAAAAAAAAAATGCGCTTAGTTACCACGTCACTACATTTTATTTTTTATTGACTGTTTGATCGCGCTAATCTCTGTCACTACTAGTCAGATTGAAAAATTCTTTTTGCATTTTATGGTCCATTTCTTGAGGAAGGCTTTAAGGTATGTAAGAAAAAAAGTAAGAACGATCGCTAAGCGAAAACGAAGTAACAGCACGGGCAGGCGATGCGATGCGACGGGGTGGGTTGGGGGAAAAAAAAAATTCACGCGGACGAAGTCGCGGGCGGAAGCTAGTAATAAGATAAAATAATTCATAAATTAAAAAATTGAAATTTTCAAACAAACTTAATAATAAAAAATAACGCCATTAGACGTAGCCAAAGCAGTCCGCCCGTTGCCAAATTGGAAATCACCGGGACCGGACGGACTGCACAACTTTTGGCTAAAATGGCTGAGTAGTTCACACACTTGCCTGGCATCTCAATTCCAGTCATCCTTAGAATCTGGGTCGCTACCGCAGTTTCTAACAACAGGCGTTACCCACCTGCTCCATAAGTCAGGAAGTCCCGCGGAACCCAAGAATTATAGACCGATCACGTGTTTGTCGACGATCTATAAACTTCTAACATCCATTTTGAGAGTGAAAATAAATACGCACATTGAGAGTAACTCGATTATGTCTTCCTCTCAAAATGGATGTAGGAACGGGTCCCGCGGTACTAAGGAGCTACTCCTCATCGACATGGCCATAAGCCAACAGGTTCGTCGATCCCGCAAAGATCTGTCGACATGCTGGATAGATTATAAGAAGGCCTACGACTCGGTGCCACATACATGGCTCATAAGGGTGCTGGAGTTGTACAAGATAGATGCAATTCTACGCACCTTCCTTGAGTCGTGTATGGGGCAATGGAGGACGGTCCTTCGCTATCCAGGGTGTCGACAGATCCAGGGGAATGATGAACCTGTATGGATTAAACGGGGAATATTTCAGGGCGACAGTTTGAGTCCACTTTGGTTCTGCTTAGCCCTGAATCCTCTAAGCACACTGCTGGAGGATTCAGGTCTAGGCTATCGGTTGAGGAGAGGTGGTCAGGTCATATCTCACCTCCTCTACATGGACGACTTGAAACTCTTTGCCCCCAACAAATTGCGACTGGTGGAACTACTGAAGGTAACTGAAACTTTCAGTAACGCCATCAGGATGGAATTTGGTGTGGACAAATGTGCAGTCATGCATGTAAAGCGAGGCGAGATTATGGAATCCGAGGGGATTCAACTTTCGGATTCCATACAGCTTAGATCCCTCTCCTCAACCGAAAGCTATAAGTATTTGGGTACGTCGGAAGCGTTAGGCATCAATGTTGCTGACATGAAGCAATCGTTGAAGGAGCGCTTCTTTGGTCGCCTGAAGAAGGTATTAACTAGTCTTCTTTCAGGCGGAAACAAGGTGCGCGCTTTCAACGGTTGGGTCATGCCGGTTTTGATGTACTCTTTCGGCATACTCAAATGGACTCAGACCGAACTCGATGCCCTAGATAGAAGGGTCCGTACACTGCTGACCGCAAACCGGATGCATCACCCACGCTCATCGGTGATGAGACTGTACATCCCGCGGAAGTGCGGGGGTCGAGGCTTTTTAAATGCGAAGACCCTCCACAACCGGGAGGTGTGCAGTCTCAGGGAATATTTTTTAAAAGCCGACGTGGGTATGCACCGTGATGTGGTCGCAGTGGACAAGGGGCTCACCCCACTCTCCATGGCTAAAGAAAACTGGCGCAAACCTGTAGTACTTACTACAGATGACCGCAAGGCGGTATGGCAAAGCAAGGAGCTTCACGGGCGCTTCTATCGGGCTCTTCATGAGCCCGGTGTAGATTTCCTAGCGTCCGTATCCTGGCTACGTTTTGGTGACCTTTTTGGGGAAACCGAAGGTTTCGTCTGTGCAATTATGGACGAAGTTATTTTGACGAATAACTACCGGAGACATATTATGAAGGACGGGACGGTTGACGTGTGTCGGGCATGCCACCGTCCAGGTGAGTCCATCAGACATATTATCTCTGGGTGTTCTCGTCTGGCTAACGGAGAGTACTTGCACAGGCATAACCAAGTGGCCAGGATTATTCACCAGCAACTTGCTTTGAAATACAAACTTGTGGACTCTGAGGTACCGTATTACAAGTATGTGCCCGACCCAGTTCTCGAAAATGACCTTGTCACGTTGTACTGGGATCGGTCTATCATCACTGACAGGACTATTGTCGCCAATAAGCCTGATATAGTGGTGATAGATCGATTAGCGCGCCGCGCAATGATAATCGATGTTACCATCCCACATGACGAGAACCTCGTGAAAGCTGAGAAAGAGAAACAAATAAAATATCTCGACTTAGCGCACGAGGTTGTTGACATGTGGAATGTGAGCTCGGCTGCCATTGTGCCGATTGTCGTAACGGCCAATGGCCTGATGGCTGACAGCCTCGACCAATATCTCTCGAGGCTCTCGTTAGGCGGCTGGATCAAGGGCCGGATTCAGAAGGCAGTTCTTCTTGATACGGCTCGCATTGTGAGGAGGTTACTGTCTCTGCAGCCCTAACCACCGGTAGCTTGGACCCTGCTCCCGATACCGGTGGAACTCTATTTTTTATATTTTTAAATGTTTTTTAATATCTTTTTATTTTAAGAAATATTTAAAAATGTAAATTATAAGAAAGAAAAATTAATAAACGAAAAATAATAACCAATATGGAATCACTCTGTGCAAAAGATTCATTCATGAAGCTACTTACCAGCTGACTTACGTTCGACTCGGAACGGCAACGCCTCGCTACGCGCGCTGGCAACCACGCAATGCGCTTTGTACGATTCGTCCGATCCGGAGATGCGTAGGTAATTAGTGTAACCAATCGCTTATCATCCTCTCTTATTAGTTATTACCACTATAAAATCACTACTTTACTATTAATCACTATTTAAACTTTTCAATGTGACCACCGCGTTGGCCGATACAAAGGGTTAGAGGCGTATCCACAGGTTGGTTTTCGCGGATGCGCTGAAGAGCTCCTACAATAGTTCGAGGATTAGTAGGGCATTGTCTCGAATTGCCATATCTCTCGCGATACGTCCTTATCGCAACGGCGGATTTGAAGACATTCTCCGTAAATTAGGACCATGTTCGCAGATTGCCGTGTAGTTTGGATGTGTATTTGACATCACGATCACAGGTTTTTAAACAAGCACTAGGTAACATACACAAAAACAATACACGAATCTTTAAAAAGTGTGTCAAGGACAAGAGCCCGGCTAGCACTACAAAAACAAAACAGAAAAACTTCCGATTCTTAGAAGGGGCGGGTGGAAAGGGTGCGCGTCGCCTGCGCCGACGCCCTCTCTTTTTCCTTCAAGTCGCAGTAATTCCCCTACCTTTTCGCACTTTTCCATTGATGCGATGTTACCCCGGCAAATGACCTCTGCGCCTACAGTTCTTTAAGTACAGGTTGCTCCAAAATGCTATTTTAGGAAATTGTAAATAAATCAATAAATAATAACGTTTGATGAAATTAAAATATCTTAATAAAACGAAAACGCGTAACCGTATACGTGTGTTAAATTAATGTCGCCATTAAAGCACCACGCTGTATATACCCCTACATCACAAGTACCTAGAATGTTCTACAACTTTCTAGAATATTATCGAAAACAATTAACTTGAAAAAGGAAATGTATAGAATTTGGAAGTGTCTCATTACTTTTGTGCCAACCTGATATAATGTGTAGTAAGTACTATACATATTAGTTATTTTATTATTGCTGGTATTTTACCTTTATAAACATATTATATTAGCTTTCCAGTTTTCTTACACACTAAGATTGTCTTTTATTTTTGAAAATCATAAAAAACATGTCTGCTGATTTTTCTGGGATACAAAATAAGTAATACCATCAATAACTGTGTTAATAACATTTTTTTTATGTTCTTACGCGATATCCCGAATTCCGGGACCGTTGTTCCGTAAAAAAATATAGTCATAAGGAAGTCTCCGACTTTCGTCTATGTTCCTCAAACTTTAGGCAAATTACTAATTATTCCAATCACTGCTTAATAGGTTAACCTTTAAGAAGTCTATGGTCTTAAAATAACATGGTAAATCACTCAATATTGTGCATACAAACTTTCATTTGGAGTTGGAATGTATGGGGGAACATGTTTTTCAACTACAATTTTAAGTTTGTTCTTGGGATAAATTCATCCCAACTACGGAACCCTCATTGTGCGTGGTCCGACATGCACTTGGCCGTTTTTTTGCATCTCACTTCGGATTTCTGGCATCAATAGCAAAACAACATTAAAAATACAATCCTTGCACGAAATTCTATCAGAAATGAAAATTTTAAACCCAGCTTTCTTCATCAGATCCTGGTAAGAACGGCAACGGTTCCTTAGTAACGGTGGACGCGTGGGGATGCGTGCCAATACCTGCCAAGAGCTGCTTTGTCTGCCAGGGCACCTGCAAGCAGGCCCCGCTGCTGCAGTGCGACTACTGTCCCCTGCTGTTCCACCAGGTACTGTTTGTCTCTGATGAGTATTTCATATTATGGACATGGATCAACCAACTTTTCATAATTGCTAACCTCTAGGCTAGCAAGTATGAAAAAAACAATACCGCTCTCTGAATTATTTGCGATAGGATAAAAAAAAAACAATACGCATGGTCGTAGCGGCGAATGGCGGGAAGACCGGCGAAATTTGCCGAACGCATCGCACGCGCGGCGGGCGACAGCTACGAATGCATGAAGCTGTACGGCACATGCCACGGTGTCGAGCGGCAGATGCGGCGAATACTGAAACTTTTATTGCCAAAATAAAAGCTAGGCCAGCTATTTAGAAGTCTGCATTTCTCGTACTTGTAGCATTCTCCGTCTATACTCCGATTCTTATTCAAATCATGTACGCCACAATCTCTTCCAAATATTATGTCTTGAACCAAAAACTATAGTCTCCAAGCAATATCGAGAAAACTTTGATAAAGACATTTCGCTCTCGGTCTATACTGGTCGCGGCGGCAAACGCGACTGTCCGTGGCGTGCAAATTGCCGCGTGGATTACCGCCCCGCCCGCCGCACCGCCGTTCGAGACTCCCGTTCCCGTGACCAGGGGGTCTACTCCCAAGCGAGAATTCCGAAGTATCGGCCGCCAATCGAACCGACCGAACGAAATAGAATGAAATGTGGTAGGAAACGTCCGAACATTCCGCCGATACTTCGGATTTATCGCTTGGGAGTAGACTCCAAGGCCGTAATAGGATAGATATCGACACAATACGCGTAAGGGGGTGCACACATGTTTCGGTCGGCGACCCGAACTAATTGTAGCACCCCTTAGATATTTATTTTTCAGTCGAATTAAATCTTATTGAAGCTAAATAAATAAAATCCTGTGCATCATGGTGGCATTTTACCGTAGTGTTATCGCAGTATCACATTGTTACATCTTGGTGTTACAGGACTGCCTCGACCCTCCCCTGACTGCTCTGCCGACCGGACGCTGGATGTGTCCCAATCACGTCGAACAATACATTGTGAGTGTAATATCCAACTACTTTCAATTTCTTGTGAATAAAATAATTTAAATGCACAGTCATCAGTCCGTGTCGCTGAGTATCTAAAGGTGTATGGTCTGCTCCAATCGTAGCTGGAGAAAATGTAAACAAATGGATCAGAAATCGTACCTGTGGGTGCTAGTTATAATTGAAGTGCTTTGATTTGATTATTTGAATGCTTAAACCCGAAGTTCTAATTTTAAATGATCTTAAAAATGTTTTTAATTTCATTGCTTGCTTTTGCCCGCGGCTTCGCCCGCGTGGATGTCGGAAAATATCCCACGAGAACGTCTTACCGGGATTAAAAGTACCATATGTCTTAATCCAGGTTATAAACTATCTGTGTGCCGAATTTCATTCAAATCCATTCAGACGTTTTTGCGCCAATACGGAAGCGGATCATACATCCAGCCAAACGGACAACAATTCTAAAAAACTATATTTTCGGCATCAGACTTGTTCCCACACCTCGTAGCAATTTATTATTTTCAAAAATATTCAATGTACAGACGCCAGCAGGTCAAGCTACCCGAAACTGTCAAATTTTCCCAATCAACCTTGAACCTAATGCTTTACCGATAAAGTTGAAAATCTATTAAAGAAATTTGACAGATTGTAGTAGCTTGATGTGCTGCCGTCCATACAGTTTTGTTTTCTTTACTATTTTATTATGTTTATAGATATAGATTGAGGTTATTATAACCTCAATTTTCGTCGATGATTTTTAAATTACAGTGAATTTTACAATTACAATTTAATGTTATTGAAACAATTATTTGTTGGAAAAAGTGGTGTTACTAATTCCCTTTAGTGAGTGATTACTTAATCATTTAACCAGAACAGGGTATGTTTACACTTTCATCAGATACTTTTAGAACAGACTATTAGAATGTCTTCATTTTAAATGTGGTTAGAGATTTATTTTTTAACCAATTGTAATGTTGTATCAGGACTGGAAGCTAGTGAACTCGGTATCGGCGACGGAGCGCGTGGCTCTATGGGAGAAGTTCTCGGGCCCTGTGGACCAGCAGGCCGTCAAGGTAGACTTCATTAGACGGGCGAGGAAGGCCCGGCCTGCGTTCCGGTGAGTTGTAAAACATCACCAGGCTCTGTGCCACTACACAGTGCAACTACGTGCAGTTTTCTGTTTCTATTTGTATTATTTTTGGATTATGTTTGGACTTTAAAAGAGACTGTGCCCTCAGAGTTTGTTTCGGCCTGTCATCTCAGAGTAGTCAGATAGGAAAGGCCGCCGGCCTCATCTACTTTAAAAAAAAAAATTATAATATTGACGTGTAAAATTGTTTGTACAGGCGCCAGCACATCAAGCTGCTACAATCTGTCAAATTTCTTTAATAGATTTTCGACTTTATTGCTATTAATAGATTTTCGACTTTGTTGCTAAAGCATTAGGTTCAAGGTTGATTGGGAAAATTTGACAGTTTCGGGTAGCTTGATGTACTGGCGTCCATACAAACCTACTTACAGAAATAAAATAATTTATCATTTATCAACGACAGTCCATTAACCCTTCAGTTTTAAAAGAATTATTACTTAACACAATAAAACACTTTAAAAAACCTTACAAATATAAAACATTAATATCACAAGCTCAAAAGCATATCCGATAATTTTACTTTAAGTTAGAAGATTTGGAAAAGTATCAGTGTTAACTGTTGACCGTAAGTACCAATGCGTATAATAAATGCGAATAAAAATATACCGTAAACAAAGAAGTCTGCAACCTGCGTAATTATCGTTACTTGTGGAAGCCACACAAGTCATATGAACTGCATCAAATTCCTGCCGTAATCCTCCACCTAACGACTTCAATCTTTGCTTCAGCATCAAAGTGCCAGTGGCTATCCGTGGGCGCGTGGTAGTTCCAGACATGGTGAGGCATCACTACCAACACCCGCCGCCATTGATGCCGAGTCGAAGAGAGTACGTGCGCTGTAGAAACGGTGAGAACTATAAAATAACTAGCTCATTATGTGCGCGTGGAGGTAGGGAAACGACGTCACTTGGTGAATATCACTACCAACACCCGCCGCCATTGATGCCGAGTCGAAGAGAGTACGTGCGCTGTAGAAACGGTGAGAACTATAAAATAACTAGCTCATTATGTCCGCGTGGAGGTAGGGAAACGACGTCACTTGGTGAATATCACTACCTACCAACACCCGCTGCTATTGATGCCGAGTCGAAGAGAGTACGTGCGCTGTAGAAATGGTGAGAATTGTAAAATACTAACTTGCTGGCGGCCTCGCCTGCGTGCACGCGTAGCATGACCGCCATAAAAACGGATTTTGTCGACGGCAGAATAGGCGAATAGATTTCTACTGTCTTAAGCATGACGATGTTAAAACTGAAGAGAAGAAATGTTTCTATTCTTCAGTCGACAAAAGTCTACAATGTCAAGCATGACGACTAATTTTTCTCTACTTTTGTCACTCGCGGGTAGAAACATTTCTTCTCAACAATAGTGTCAAATACTTTACATCACATTGGACCTAGACAAGTATCTATATTGATTACTAGCTTCGGCCCGCGACTTCGTCCGCGTGAAATTTATTTTCTCCCAACCCACCCCGTCGCATCGCATCGCCTGCCCGCGCTATTACTTCGTTTTTGCTTAGCGCTCGTTCTTACTTTTTTCTTTTTGCTCGGCTTCTAAGGGTCCTAGCGTAATGTTACATACTTTAAAGCCTTCCTCAAGACTTGGACTTTATACTGCAAAAAGAATTTTTCAAATCCGATTGCTAGTCATAGAGATTAGCGCGTTCAAACAGTCAATAAAAACAAAATGTGTCGGTAACTAATAGACTAAGCGCATTTTTCTTACTTTAAGCATTTTTATACCCGTCGTAATTTCTAAACGAAATGTTCGAATTGAATAATTCAAAAAGGAATTTACATGTACTTAATCAATCTTGATGATGAAACTATTTATTTGGATAAGGATTGAAGGACTATTTATTTGGCAACACTGAAACCAAATCCAAAGCCGGTTCATGGAGTAGCATCAGATACTAAAAAAAATATGTTTTTTACAGTGCTAATTGATACAAACTTATTTGCATCAGATATTTACTAAAATAGAATTTAAAATATTGGTAAATCATTTTTTTTTTGTATAGCATCGCGTTTATAAATGGCCAAGTCCAGACAATGCCCTTTGAGTGGACATGTCCAGTCAGTGCAAGCATTTGTCAGTAATCGTGTAGCTCAACTCAGGACTTAAGGCTACCTCAAGGGGAATTTTCAGTGTCTCGGCATTGACAGGAACCTTGATTATCCTGAGAAGGCATCGGCGCTGGTTTATGCTTGGCTTTATCTATAAATAAAGTCCAATAAATAATTCGTGGTTTTTAAATCCCGGGATTTAAACGTCATTAAAATTATTCCGGGATTTTAGAGGAGGTATTATCTACTCCATGTTACTTCCTTCCTCGAAATTTAGGCAAATTAGCACTACCTATTCCTATCACTGATTATAATCTATAGAATTTTTGATATCGCAGGCGGGGGACAAACAAAAGTTACACCATATTTGAGGTTATTGGTTGGTCCCGCCTGCACTACCAAAATTCTATAGATCGTTCATAAAAAACAGGTTAAATCGTCTAGCATAGACAACACATCAGTCATATACGTACTTTTTACAATGTTAAGAAACTTCTGTTTCCCCTCAGTCATCAACAACCAGAAAGCCAGCGGCTGCTACGACGCCAGCGACGATGATGAAGAGTCTCCAAAGCACAAGATCTGCATGAACCTGACCTGTCCCCAGTACAACAGTGGGAAGTGTGACGAGGCTCTGAGAGGCGTGACCGAGGCAGACGCAGCCGACGACCTGCACGCCATCAGCTCGGAACCCAGTCTTAAGGTAAAGTGTACTAGATCACCATCATCATTTCAGTCGAAAGACGTCCACTGCTGGACATAGGCCTCCTCCAAGCGTCGCCACATCGATCGGTTCCGTGCTTCACGCATCCAGCGGATTCCTGCGCCCTTCACAAGGTCATCGGTCCACCTTGTGGGAGGGACCAATTTCACAAATGTTTACCACAGATTTTTGATGATGTCCAGCACGTTGTCAATGTAATTCAGGCGCCAATAGATCCTTGTAGCACTCTACTTGATAATTTAGTCCAATAGAATGATGGTAAGCGTTTTATCTTCTTGAATTTCCTGTCTTGCCAGTCGATATTGTTCGAACGTTATTTTTCAAAGTATGGTTAAAAGACTTCTGTTGTTATCAATTTCCTTTCATCCTCTGTGTTAGAAACCGAATGAATGAATGAAATGCACCGACCCCAGCGTGGTTTGACCAGACTTGATTACTCGAATGAACCCAAAGATTCATACTAGCCCCTGTAGCCTCATGTTTTCATGGAGCTACATAAGCCATTGCATATCAAGGATTAGACCGGGGGATGCGGTAATGGTAGGGAAGACGTGCCCTTAGGATAATGAAGGATTATTAGAGCCTACCGAGTATGCACCCTAAAGTAAGCCTTGGAAAATTGGAGAGACGGGTAATATTTATCCATGGATGGGCATCTTTTAACAACGTCGCCGCCAGGTTGTTTGAATCCAGCTTCACCGGTGAATCTTATGCTATGCTGTATTACGTGTTGCTGTTTCCAAAGTCTTCGTCTGAGGTCTCGCTGCTATCCGTTTCAGGTTTCTTGTAAATCTCGCTAGCAGCCTTTTTAATCTTATCTCGTTCATCAGCCGTGTCCATCCAAAAATTGATGTCCTTATCGAAGTAAGTCATGTCCTGTTTTAGGTTGTCATTCCATTTGTAAATAAGTCGGCCGACTTTTTGGATTTGGCCTTGTACTGCATTGCTGCATGTAACAGGTGCAATTCGTGGCGCCTGTGAACATGTGCGAGATAGCACACCTGTGGTTTTTGATGCTTTTAGTTACGGTTTTTTCGTCTAAGATTTCATGCATTTTCTTTTGTATTGGTTTATTTCTAGCGTGGTTAATCAAGTCTCTCATGATAACTCTCATATTTTCTCAGTCTTGTCAGCTTTAGTGAGTGCCGATACTTTCTTACCGTGTATCATACAAGGTACGATCACCATTCGGTACATGAGTCTGACTAATTACTAGACCATCTTTGAATTTATTATGAATGATTTATTATGAGTGACTTGGCGTTTCTAGTGACTTGTTAACAAGCAATGTTTTTCAATTGTGCTTTTCCTGCTTAATGCAGATGTTATGTATGTGCCTAGATATTTAATTTACTCAACTGTACGTGTACTGTACGGTCACGTAGGTCGTTTTCTGTGAAGCTATGGGGTCCCTAATTATTATTTTTATTTTATTTATTTGGGAAAATAAACAGTTACACATTATTGTTATACACAAAAATTGAGTTAAAGAGTGAGTAAATGTATAACCCACGACATTTTCCACATATTATAAAAACAAATGATAAAATTAATGCGATGTGCGCTTACAATTTGATAAATGTAATAAAAGTACATGTGTTAATGATAAAATTAAAAAGGCATGCAATAAAAATAATAAATTAAAACAAGGAATTATAAAAATACAGTCTAAGAGTTAAATATTATGGAGTAATATCCAATACAGTTTGCCAAACAAGGTCCCTAAATTTACTGGTTGGAAAAGCGAAGATGTCAATATTATTAAAGATGTTATTATATTGACCAGTAAGGCGACGTAAGGGTGCTCGTAAGCCTGCGTTCGTACGACTAGAAGAAACGGCAAATAGAGGTCGTGCGCGCACCCCACGACTTATAGTTGTTCTAGGTACTATGTAGCTAATCATATTCGTAATATCCATACAATCACATGCGTTATTACATAAATCGAACAAAAACATTGTCTCTAAAATAATACGTCTGGCTTTAAGATTATGTAGCTTATACCTATCCAGAAGATCACTATAAGATGCATAAGTATGAAAACAACGGAAATGCATGGCTTTCAAAAACTTACTCTGAACTTTTTCAATCGCGTCTGAGTATTTACTATAGAAGGGACTCCATACTGCAACAGCGTACTCTAACTGGGACCTGATTAACGATTTGTAAAGATATAAATACGTATATGGGCGGACGAATTCTGTGGCTGACCTCATCACAAAACCGTACATACGGAAGGCATTATTTATAATTTTGACAATATGAACGTCAAGGTGTAGTTTATCATCCAACAGAACTCCAAGATCGCGCACTAGCGTTTCTCTAGTTAAAGTGATATTATTTAAAGAGTAAGAATGCATAATAATATTTTTGTTTTTAGTAAAACTTATTCAACAACATTTAGATATGCTAAGTTGTAGTTTATTAATTGAGCAGTATGCAGATAATCTGTCCAGGTCTTCCTATAGGAGTAGACAATCTTGCAAATTTTTAACAGGCCTAAAGATCTTGAGGTCATCTGCGTATAGCAATAATTTTGAATTTTGAAAACATGTATTGATGTCATTTATAAATATGATGAATAAAAGAGGTCCCAATATGGAGCCCTGAGGCACTCCAGAAGTAACACTCAGGGTGTTGGAAATAAAACCATTTATCACAACCCTCTGAGTCCTATTAGAAACGTATGAAGAGAACCATCTCAGAAGATCACCACATATACCGTTGAATGCAATCTTATTCAAGAGAAGCTGATGATCAACCTTGTCAAAAGCTTTCCGGAAATCAGTGTATATAGTATCAACTTGAATACGAGAGTCCATGTTGTTGAACAAATAGTCCACAAAAGTTACCAGGTTGGTTGTAGTTGACCTTCTTTTGACGAATCCATGTTGTTGTTGAATGATAGTATTGTGTAGTAGAGGGTATACTTTATCATGAACTAGTCTCTCGAAAACCTTCGACAAAGCCGACAGTATCGATATAGGACGATAATTCTCAACGTCATCTTTTGGTCCCGACTTGTAAACAGGGGTTATATTTGCAAGTTTGCTTGAGGAAAGCATCCTTGAGAAATAGAGAGGTTAAATATAATATGCAGGGGTATACACAAATTAAGGGCTGTCTGTTTAATGAAATTACTGGTAGACCATCCGATCCCGGCCCCTTAGAAGGATCCAATGCCTTGAGCGCACTAAGTACCTCATCAACAGTAAACTGAATGTCATTCAACAGAATGCAGCGTTCAGAGCAGTCGTCATACGTGGATGGAATATTAGTAGAAGTGGATGGTTCATAAACCGAATTAAAAAAGTCAGAAAAAAGATTACAAATATTTTCTGGGTTGCTAGTTGACTGGTTACTGTAATTCATAGTAGATGGAATGCCAGCAGATTTTTTTTTATTAGAAATGAATGTCCAAAAATGCTTAACATTGTTCCGAATACCATCTTCAACAGAATGAATGTATTTTTTATAACAGTTGTAGCATTCAACTTTGAATCTAGATCGGTAAATTGCAAACCGCTCGTAATCCGAAACATTGTTGTACATTTTCCATCTAACCCAGGCATTGGCCTTATTTTTATAAATGTTTATAAGAGGTTTTGAGAACCACACGGGAAACTTAGAAGATCTGCAAGTAGTCAATGGTACATGTTTCTTAATAATACCAAAAATAATATTATAGAAAGTGTCGACAGATTCGTCAACAGATTGGTAATTTAAGGCGTCTATCCAGTTAATTTCCTTTAAGTCGTCATTAATTTCGTCATAATTTGCCTTATAGTAATTATATTTTTTTATTGTCTTGCGTACCATTGCAATATGAGGCAAACGTAGCGAGACGTGTACACAGAATGGGGGATGGTGATTGTCAAGCTGTAATAAATAATCTGTGGGGATAGAAATTGTGCAATCATCATTACTTATGACCAAGTCCAATATTCTCCCATTCGGATTTCTTATAGTATTAAATTGATAAGCATTTAGGAAGGACATAAACATACTCAAGTGACCACATGTGGGAGAATTACCTCTACAGATCTGTGCAGAAATTGAAATACTGTCTGTGCTAGCAACCCAGTCGACGTCCGGCAAATTATAGTCCCCGAACAAATAAAATTTTTCGATGTCAGTGTCCTCAAGAAGTGTCTGCAACAAGTCAAAATATTCAACATATACACACTCAGGTGTTTTTGGTGGTATATACACCGCCGCAACTATTAGAATCCTTCCCCTAGCTGAGCTCGGCAACTGTACAAGGATCTGTTCAATGTTTGTGTGCATAGACGAACGCGGAATCATTCTAACTGAACGCAGTCCCCTCAGTATCGCCACTAGAACACCACCTCCATCTTTTTTATTTGTGGCCGTCCGATCACGGTCGCATCGATATACTTCATAACGTTCGTCAATGAACTCTCTGTTAAATATCTCCGGCGTTAACCAGGTCTCAGTCAGAATTATAATGTCATAACAATTGGCTAAGATGCTCATATAAAGAATGTGTAATTTAGTGCGGATCCCCCTGCAATTTTGGTAATATATAACAAGTTATCAGCCATTGCAGATTAGAATTTTACAGGAAATAGTCATACAAGCATTATCCGTTATTAACGTAATCGCAACCAGCAAGCCAACAAGAGACAATTTTTTTTGTTTTTGTTTCGTTTATTTGGAGGCCGTCACCAGCTAGTAGGGGTTTAGTATGGAATACGATACTTTCTAGCCCTTTTAGGTCATCTGTAATGAAGATAAGGTCGTCTGCAAATGATAGTACCAGAGGGAGAGAGATTTCATGATCTTGGTCTAGTTTGATTAATTGCGTTTCGTCCTCAAGAATCCTAAGGACATCATCCATGACCAGTGTAAAAAGACGAGGGGATAAAGGGCAACCTTGTTTCATACCCTTCCCTTTTATAATCCAGTTGCTTTGCTGGCCGCACCATTTTATGTATGTTCGGAATCCTAAGGACATCATCCATGACCAGTGTAAAAAGACGAGGGGATAAAGGGCAACCTTGTTTCATACCCTTCCCTTTTATAATCCAGTTGCTTTGCTGGCCGCACCATTTTATGTATGTTCGGAATCCTAAGGACATCATCCATGACCAGTGTAAAAAGACGAGGGGATAAAGGGCAACCTTGTTTCATACCCTTCCCTTTTATAATCCAGTTGCTTTGCTGGCCGCACCATTTTATGTATGTTCGTTCACACCTTGATTATCATGTTAGCTAATGATTTGTTTGTTCGTTGTATTAAAATATCGCACACTGCGTTAACACTCTCACCGCCACGCATATATACAGTTTTCCAAAGCAGCAGGCCATGTGGGCGGCGCGCCGCCCATTCCATTTCTTTAGCAATTCGCCACAAAAAATCAATAATAGCTTGCTGCACTAGAATTTACGTGGGCGGCCGGCGTACCACATGGCGGTGAGAGTGTTAAGGTCTACATTATCAAAAGCTTTTTCTATGTCGAGAGCGAGAACAAAAATTGTACTTTCTACCTGCACGCCATTCCTCATCCAAGACCCTTTGTAAAGATGTGATCATCTGTTGACCGATTGTTTAAAAAGGCAGCTTGGTTTGTCCAATCGTTTTATTCTAATTTAGTCTAATTAATATAAATTAATATAATTTTAGTTTAGTTTAATTAGTCAAATTTTTTTAGTAAGTAAGAAGCGTAAATTCTATATCCTGTATTGCAAATCGATATGCGGCGATAGTCGTTCGTATCTTTAGGGTTATTATTTTTGGGAATTGGTACCTGCACTGTCTCTAACCATGTGTCGGGTGCTTCGTTCTGTGTCCAGGCTTTGTTCATATGTTTGGTGACCACTTCCTGTAATATTTGGGGCATCGCTTTGTAAAGCTCGATTACTACTTGGTCTGTTCCTGGAGCTGTCCCATTTCTCATGTTGTTAATGATTCCCATTACGTCATCCACAGTGGGTTCTACATTTTGCGTGTCGGCTTAGTTATGTTAACCGTTAGTATGGGTGGGCCCTCGGAATTTTTTACCCTAAAAAAAATCCGTCGTAAACGAAAGACATATATATATACCGATGTATATATGCCTTTCTTTTAAGACGTTTTGTTGGTTGTTTGGTAGAATAAGTACAATACCTGTATGCGTTTAGAAGGATGTTATTTTCCTTAGTCCGTTGAAGAAGGCCTAAGCTTTAATGCTTTTAGTTCTTCTTGGTATTTAACTTCCTGAAGTGTTACGTGACATTTTTTTACGCGATTATGTCCATTTGGGTTAAATGGCTGCGTTCTTTGTAAGAATTTAGCCTTTTGGAGCCCAGCAAGAACCAGTCGGTGATCCCTGTAGTGAGTCGGCTGAAAAATCAGGGTTTCCTGGGCAGCCGCTTTTAAAAGTCCAGCTATGGTGCTCCATGGTATTTCGATGTTTATATCCTATCCTATTTCCTAGTTTTTTGGTTATGCAATCTTGGTATTTTGCTTTGGTGGGTTTGCTATTGAGAGCGGCATAATAACAATGTTTATGGTTGAAATATTTAGCCTCGTTTGTTGTCTCCTTCGCACCTTGCGATTGACTTTGTGCCTTATATTTGGCGGTTTTGGTTACAATTAGACTTATTTTTATCTGCCCCCAGATTATTTTATGGTCGGAGGTGCCACTAACGGCCCATTCACCTTTCATGAAGTGAAAGTTTTTTTTGTTGTCTGCGGCGTAATAATGTGATCAAATTGGGATTTCTGAGTGCCCTTTGACCATGTTATCCTGCATGATGATCTCGCTTTTGTCGTTTCTATTTAAAGTTTTCCCTGTTGGCTATATCCAATAACATTACCCCATTGTAATTAGAACATTCATGATGGAGATTTTGGTGAATGAGTCCTTTGCGTTGAAAATTTTGCGTATCTTGTCGACCAATATGGGCGTTAAATTAGCCTAGGATGACTAGCGTACATTTTCTTGGTTTTTGTCTAATCAAGTTTAAAACCCCAGTGAAAGATCTGGTTGCTTGATCGGTACAACTGTTGATGTGAGAGTTGATTATATAAAGAGGAGCAAGATTGTCACTTCCCGTACCGACTCTAAGAGTAATTGACATCGCGTCGGTATCCTTTTTCTTATTGTTTCAATTTGAGCATCCTTTCTGATTAAAATAAGCCCCCGGTGTGCTTTACCTGCAGTTGCAGATAGGTGCCATTCGTAATGCTTTGAGTTGTACATTCCTACGTTCATATGTTTCCTGTAGGCAGGCTATGTGGATGCTCCTATGTGACAGTTCAGCGTCAATTTTTATTTTTTGGCCGGTTTTGAGGCCCCGCGGACGTTCCAAGTTGCAACGTGCAAGTCTGGGCAAGTGTACTTAATTGCAGCAGAAGGCGGATTTCTAAGTATTGTATAACCAATTGTATGCACGACTTTACCTGATATCGGTGTAGCCAATGGTGACGCTAATTGTTCACACGGTGTTAACGGGCTAGGTAGTTGGGGGCTGATGTTTTGGAACCGGGGTTTTGTGAGCTGTACTTGTCCGTCTCGTATGTTGTACAGGTTACTTAAATCTATGGTATGTTGTGGTGTTTTGGCGTTGGTTAATTCCTGTTAGAATTTGCTGATTACTATTATACCGTTCGTCGTCAATCATGACCTTGCTGACATAGTGCTGTTCATTGTAGAAGATGTGTATGTTGCCGGGCATCGCCTCGCTGGTAAGTGAATATACCAATGAGTTCTCGTTTTTCATGTGAACATACACGTTTATGAGGTAGAATTCAGACGCGGCGATTAGGATGTCTTCTCCTCCCCAGAACGTCTCGTTAAACTGCGCGGTTATATATTTTGTTATTAATTTATTCCCGAGATAAATTGTTGTTAGGAAGAAAGTCCTGAATATTATTCAAAAGTGCTAAGTGTATTCTGTCATCGTCTCTATTCATTGACACAAATTTTGCAAGGTCGCGACGCACCGATAAGTGGTGGAAGGCCAGCCCCATTAAATTATTTATTTGGTGGGCTAACGATCTAAATAAACAATTTCCGTCCCTTTTCATTGGTGGAAACTCGGTGGGACTCTCCGATGCTGGCTCGCTGGATACGGCTGCATGCAGTCGTGTAATGATTTGTCACCATCATTGGGGAGTCCACCCGGACCTGCCACTTAATCAATTATTAATTATATTATTACTAACACTAGTTTGTAAGCTTGCAATTTATTGTACTAACAAATATGGATGTAATCGTAAGATGAATCTGAAATAAATGATTATATTATTATTATTATTATTATTATTGGTACTAATGAAGCCACTGAAGAGTTTTGTTGTTAAGAAAGTCACAAATCGGGTTGTGACGGCCGGCAAACATGTGCACCACTGTGGTTAAAGACAAAGGCATTGGCTTTGACGGGGGTGAGATTTATGAGCCGTTTTCGCTGCTGTCTGTAGAAATGTATCTTATTATGAAGCTTTACAATTCGGTTTAAAGTTTTTGTTGTGTCGCAAATGAAATTTAGTTTAACACTTACACAGAAAATGGGCAAACAAATTTTTTTTTCCCTTTGTGTCCGGCGCCCGGCGCAATAATCTCGATTGCTTTGCACAATTAAGCAATTAAACCAAATGTTCAACGTATTTCCTGGGAATTTTAGCTTAATGCACATGTAATACTAGGTTAGAAGGCTATTCAAGGCAAGAAGCATTCTGAGAAAACAACTTCTGTACGAATTCTAAAACGAAAACGTTCTTTTTGTTAGACTATTTAAGAACACACTATCCTATAACAATAGATCAGAGTGAATGTTGAATAATCACGTGGTTTGAGCTTCGAAAATTTACCAGTCCCTTAACAACAGTGACCTATTAGAATATTAGGCGACCGAAGACAGCTGCAATTTCACGTTGACAACGTTGTCACATGATCTGTCAAGGCCTAAGGATGGCTATGGTCTAATAATAATGTATAGTCTAATAAAATGAAAGGATATCACCAGGTTAGCTTGCTCGGGGTATCAGGATTTTTTGGCAGGCTGGGCTGTTAACACTTTGCAGACAGCACCACAGAGTTTTCAAAACACATCAAAGAAACAATGCGCAATTTCGATGGCCGATGCCAAAGGCGCAATTTGTGACATGTGTTGCGCGCGCTACAACAGATGCACCCTTCTATCTCGAAACGACCGTTTGCTACAGCGTCCAACGAACGAATCCATCCTCTGTGTTAGAAACCGAACCCAAAAAACAAACCGAAGGACCGATTTATAAATAGGGTTGGAATTAATATAGCGGACTGTAAAAATAGTCTGCGGGTATGTTGTCGTCAAAATGACAAAATATAACTGTCCTGTGCAAACAAAACGTAATAAATAAAATATTAAATTGTTCCCAAAATCCTATTAGTTACAAAATAATCTTTTTTCAACCAAGAAACTACCTATTCTTTCATCATTCACCTTCGATTAATCATTTAAGGGCTCGTGGCTAAATAATAATAGCCGCACGGGTCGATCGAAGGCTAAGCTACGCTTGCCGCGGTCGGTTCGTGGATGGGTGACCATCCATTACATATCGAGACCCCTCCGTGCCACGGAAGTACGTTAAGCCGTTGGCCCCGACTGTCATTTGTAATTTTTGAGAGTCGTTACGGGTAGTCAAAAGCCAAAAGTCAGAACCAGTCTTACCAAGGGGTATCGTGTTACCCAGTAACTGGGTTGTGGGTGCAGTCGCTCCATGTAAAATACTGGTATTCACTTGCATCTGGTTAGTCTGGAAGCCGACCCCAACATAGTTAGGAAAAGTCTAGGCAGATTTTGACCTTCAATTAACCTTTCACAATTTCTTTCACAGCCCGACCGCCACACAGACTCTTCAAGCGACCTTTCAGACTCAGACTTCGAATACCTCACAGCCACAGTGAAGAAACGCAAAGTCTCCCAATCCGAAGACAAGAGCCCCAACAAACGAGGCAAGAGCGAGCGCCTCGAGCTGAGACCTGAGGGAAACGTAGAGGAGTTGCTAGCGGTAGTGGATGAACAGCTCAAGAAGCTGGACGAGAGGCTCGTGAAGCTGCTGGCGTGGCAGAGACTGCAGCAGGTAATATAATAATATAGTCAACGTGGAGGAGTTGCTAGCGGTAGTGGATGAACAGCTCAAGAAGCTGGACGAGAGGCTCGTGAAGCTGCTGGCGTGGCAGAGACTGCAGCAGGTAATATAATAATATAGTCAACGTGGAGGAGTTGCTAGCGGTAGTGGATGAACAGCTCAAGAAGCTGGAAGAGAGGCTCGTGAAGCTGCTGGCGTGGCAGAGACTGCAGCAGGTAATATAATAATATAGTAACGTGGAGGAGTTGCTAGCAGTCGTGGATGAACAGCTCAAGAAGCTGGACGAGAGGCTCGTGAAGCTGCTGGCGTGGCAGAGACTGCAGCAGGTAATATAATAATATAGTAACGTGGAGGAGTTGCTAGCAGTCGTGGATGAACAGCTCAAGAAGCTGGACGAGAGGCTCGTGAAGCTGCTGGCGTGGCAGAGACTGCAGCAGGTAATATAATAATATAGTAACGTGGAGGAGTTGCTAGCAGTCGTGGATGAACAGCTCAAGAAGCTGGACGAGAGGCTCGTGAAGCTGCTGGCGTGGCAGAGGCTGTACCAGATGATATAGGGTTATTGGGTGGTATAGGTATGTAGTTTGTTTTTAACCGACTTCAAAAAACGAGGAGGTTCTCAATTCGGATGTTTTTTTTTTTATCTATGTTCGGGCATAACTCCCTCATATATAGACGGATTTGCAAAATTCTTTATTTGCTTGAGAGGGTATGGTCTCGAGGTGGTCCCATTGTCATCAAGTCAGAATCTGTTGAGGGGATCCCATGTAAATCGAGGGAAAACCTCAAATTTTATAGGCACACCTATATCGATTTGGGTATTTTTTATAATAATTTGTGCATTTGCTTTCGGAAAGCACCATTTAGTGAACTGGAATTGATGATGAAGACCACAGATGGCTACCGAAACTACTCAGTAATAAGTATTTCACGGGTTGGGATTCGATTACTTTAATGTAGGTGCTTAGCAGTTTATACTTGTCACAATGCATATGGTGGTGCAGTTCTCCTGGTTCGTAATAGGAGAATTCCTCAACAATTAACGTTCCTGCATCGGGAAAAGCAATATTTTGTAAAAGGTGATGAGCAGTTGACATTAGACTATTGTAACTTAGATACATTATAAACTGAGTCACTAAAAAGTGAAAAATAAAAAACTTTTTTACAAAAAAAAAAAAAACTTTAATTTCGGAAGGACAAAAAACTAAAATACAGATCCAAAGACATCGACTTCCGAAATTAAAGTTATTTTTCACTTCGCAGTGTTTTTTTTTTGTAAAAAAGTATTTTCAGTGTTAGTGACGACTGTCTATGTTGAGCATAATTATGTTCGAAGAACGCGTAAGTTGTGCCAACGCCTGATATGACGGCCGGCATGCTTAGACTGTTTAATTTAATCTTTTTGACTTTGTTTCGACGGCTGCAAAGTATGATGTATTCAAATACTTAACATTTCACAAAATACACACAACAAAAGTGTCTAGGGATCAAGTACATTTTAACTATAAAAAAAATTATCCAATTAATATTTACCAAATCTAGTCTTCCAAACTGGCTTCTTACTTTAATTCCCATGTTTAACAACTTATCCCTATATTTTGTAAAAAATAGGAAAGATTGCAGTTTTTGCAAATTGAGGGAAATTAACCTAAGTTAATGTCGTCAATTAAATGGCAAAAAAGGCAAAAATGAGAATTTTTTAATTTTTAATTGTAAAGATAAAAAAATTAATAATCTGTGCTTCCGCCATTGACACGAATCACACAATCACAGCGGTTTGGCATGCTTAAAATCAGTTCATCAAAATCACTGAGGAATGGCCGCCCACGTTCTTTCTAACAAGTCAAAAAGTTGTGGGGTATGCACGGCATCCATACTCGGCAGAGCTCTTCTTTGGAGCATATCCCATGCGTGCTCAATTGGGTTGAGGTCTGGCGATTGAGCAGGCCACGGCAGAACGTTGATGCGAGCATCGGCAAGAGTGCGTGTTACGACTCTAGCCTTGTGTGGACGTGCATTTATTTATTTATTTAATACTTCATGCACAGAAAAGTACAGAGGCGGACTTAATGCCATAGGCATTTTCTACCAGTCAACCTTTGGGTGATGCAGAGACAAACAGTGGTAGGTGCAATTATGAGAAATTGTGGAATACATATTTATTTAAATATAAAGATACACATATACCTATTACAAACTATAAATATAATAATATATACCTAATTATATATAAATAAGCGCAAATAAATGCCAATGTGCATTGTCGTGCATTAAAAAGATACAACAAATCGCTTAGAGATGTTAAGCCGTTGAAGTTCGAAGGAACGATACCATCGATGCAGTATGTCGGCAAGGCTTGCCGTCCGTACGTTGCTATTCTCGCTGTTGGCAACTTCAGCGCGGTTCTCGAGCGCCCTCTACGGCCTTACAAGAGGCATCGACCGGACGTAGAGTAGCGATGCAATAGTGACGTCCATCGCCTATAATGATTTAGCATCCTATTTGTTTGATTACAGGTGCTGGCCGGCGAGCAATCGTGGGGACTGTGGCGCGGCTCCAGCATGTCGGGCGCGGCGCGTGCCGCCGTGGCGCGCTCCGTTGACCGCGCACGCCTTGCGCGGCTCGGCCTCGTGCGGTGCGCGCTGCCGTCCGAGTTGCTGTCGCGCGCCGACCGCGCGCGCATCGCCCGCGCCGTGTGGGGCGCGCCGCCGTGTGCGCCACACGCGCCGCCCGCGCCGCCGCGCTCGCCCGGACACTCGCTCAGCGACGCCACGGTGCGGGCCACGCTGTGTGCCATCACGAGGCCTGACAGGTATGTGACTCATCATTACGTACAACCTCGATGGCTAGGTGGAGCGACGATCTTGGCTACGTGGCTGGTAAAAGCTGAATGAGAATAAAAAAAATTGCGGAAATTGGCGGAATTGAGCCGAGTTAAATGACGAGTGATTGGAGAGACCTACAGACGGTGCCGTCCTAAAGGTAATTGAAGATTATTATTATTATAAATTCGTAGAAAACTTAAACTTAATTTTGGCGGCTACAACAAGTATCTATAGCTACATATAAATAATAATACTAACCTATTTTTGTCCCACTGCAGAGCAAAGACCTCTTCTCATTCAAAGAAGGCATGGGCATTGCTTACCACGCTTGCTCAAGGCGGATTGGCGATTTCAAACTCATATGATTTTCAAGTCCAAGTGTCCTCACGATGTTTTCTCTCATCATTGTCAGTGATGTGCAAGCCTAACCAAAATATTCGTCATATTTCAGGAACGGAGTGGGCGATGGTCTAGGCCGACCTATCCCTATGCGCCTGTCATCTCTCACGATCGGCACAGACAGCGGCTGTGACGTGCGACTGGACGGCGCCGCCTGCAGGCACGTGTCGCGCAACCACGCCGTTATATTCATGGACGAGGTGAGGCTAATACAGAAAGAAAGAAATAATAACATTTACTTGACAACAGTTCGTGAAACACAAAATAAAAATGAAAAAAAAAAGTGAAATGTTTTAGCAAAAATAGTGTATGCCTCACGGCACAAAGCAAAAAGGTCCATTTCAGCATTAATGCCAGACAGATACGGCGCGTATATAATACAATTATGACCACCGTAAGTGTGTATAATAAAAAACTTTTGCAAAAAAAAAAAAAACAACCGACTTCCAAAAAAACACTACAAAGTAAAAAATAACTTTAATTTCGGAACTTGGTGTCTTTGGATCTGTATTTTAGGTTTTTGCCACTGACTTCCGAAATTAAAGTTATTTTTCACTTTGTAGTGTTTATTTGGAAGTTGGTTGTATTTTTTGCAAAAAAAGTGTTTTATTTCCTCCGTTCAAGGCGTGATGTTATGTTATGTAAGTTTTTTATTTTTCACTTTTTAGTGGGTCGATTTGTAATGTATCGTTTTGTAATAGCCTAATGACAACTACTCATCACCTTTTACAAAATATTGCTTTTACCAATCCAGGGACGTTAATTTTTGAGGAGTTCTCCTGGTACTTCACCATCAGCTCCACTTCACCATGTGCATTGTGACAGGCTTATATTGCTTAGCAATCATTTTAAAGTAATCGAATCGCAACCCGTAAAATACTTATTATAGAGTAGTTCCGGTGGCCATCTGTGGTCTTCATCATCAGTTCCACTTCACCAAATGATGCTTTCCGAGACCATATGCACAAGTTGCTATAAAAAATACCCAAATTGCTATAGGTGTGCCTATAATATTTGAGGAGTTCCCTCAATTTCTCCAGGAGTCCATCATCAGATCCTGACCTAATGACAATTGGACGACCTGGAAAGTATACCCTTTCAAACAAAAAAAGAATTTTCCAAATCGGTCCAGCCGTCTTTGAGTAATCGGGGAACACATAAAAAAAATCATTCCAATGAATTGAGAACCTCCCTCTTTTTTAAATCAGTTTAAAAAGAAAAGATACGTGAAGTGAGATTTAAAACTAGATGAGGTCAGTGTTTTTCTGAGAACACCGTAAAAAGGAGGGCGTCCAAAGATTATATTGGTTAGATCATGTGAGGACCATGCAAAGTGTTTGAGACGGTCTATTGAGGAAAGTACCATACAGCTTTGAGTGGACCTGTCCAGTCAGTGCACACATGTGTCAGTAATCGTGTAGCTCAACTTATAAACTTAAGGAGCTCAACAACTCAAGGTAAAATAACATGACGCATGTTCTAGAGCCAAAACCACCCACTACTCAAAGAGAGCATAACTATTTATGTAAATGTCTATTAACTGCTCCCAAATTACTTTAATTTATTTTTCTTACATACTTCCATGATATAATCTTTTCATTATTTTACATTATAGTCTTGTCTTTAAATAGATTCTTTTATATTTTGTGAATGTGAGAATGTTGTAGGCATAAGACTGTAGATTTGTAGACCATTTTCTTTTTTGTTAAGTACCTGGTACTTGTTGACAGGCCTACACTGTCCTCCCATACTTAATAGCACTGTAATTTAAAAACATTGTAAAAACCAATTTTTTTTTTTGATTTCTTTAGAAATAAGCATCACGTTTGTACGTATTTTTTTGTTCCTTTCTTCTTGTCTGTATAAATGTGTGTATATGAACTGTTAAATAAATAATTTTAAAAGAGTAACCATGGAGTTTCTTGCCGGCTCTTCTCCATAGGAAACAACCAATTGGAACCGTGTACCTAGCTTCTGACGTTTCGTAAGTGCCCATGTAGGCTTACGTGAAATATTTTGAATTTGAAGAGGTGTCCCGGCAATAACATGATATCTGTTTATGTAAATATGAATCTGAAAGAGTTTTATTTATTATTTATTTAAGGATAAGAGTTTTAATGTTTCTTAACTCTCAAAGAGGCGTTTGAGCGACTACTTCAAGTGGCAGTTATTGCTGGACTTTGTAAACGTATGACACATATTCTAGTTTATTAAACATGCCTTTTATAAATATAGATTCTCTTTCCATTCTCCTCAGGTGAGCCGCCACTTCGAGCTAATCAACTACTCGGAGTGGGGCAGCTGCGTCAACGGCGTACTGTACGCCTGCGACGTGCAGCCGCGAGCCACGCCCAGCGACGAGGCCCCGCCCACTGCTGACGTCAGAGCCGCCGCGCTCAGGGATATTGTGAGGCATCGCATGAGAGAGCCGCTCAGGTGAGGGAAAACAGAATATAGGGGACAGATACCTTTCAGATTGCAGGGTGACGCCATTGTTAATTATCATAAAAATATTCCCCGATGGGGTAGGCCGATGTGCATCCATAGAATACTCGCATTTCGTCAGTTATGTTGTAAGCAGATAAGCCCGATGTAAATGGGGGCAATCAGAAGGAGACGGCAGCAAGAGTAGCGTACAGCGCCCCTCAGTTAGATGGACCGACGACCTCAAAAAGTAACTAGGACAGACAGTATGCGAAAGGTGGAGATCTGGGTGGCACAACTTGGGGGGATGCCTATATCCAGCAGTGGACTACGGTATGCTGAATTGATTAAATAAGGGGCAAACTTAAAATCCGGGCTGAGTATTTCCAAGCCTAAAACACAGCAAAACTATGAGATCGTACCCGAAACATTGCCTTGCGACTACTAGAGTACTAGACTAACTCGTCTATTTCTTCACAGAATAAACGGCAACCTAACAACGCCCCTACCAAACGAGCCGTCATGCCGCTGCCCGGCCAGCACGCGCCTCACGCTGTCGAGCGGCGCGTGGGAGGGCTCGGCGCTGGTGCCGCACGGCGCGCTGCTGCAGTTCGGCTGCCAGGCCTTCGTGTTCAGTATCACCGACGCGCTCGTTCTGCCCGCCGAGGTCGCCGACGACACGCTATAGCCCAGAGAAACCAGGGTTGATGGAGTTTGTTTGTCTGTTTGAGTTGGGGTTTAAGTGTAGACCGGCTTCTACTGGCAGGTATTTCTGAAGTTAAAGTTATAACACCTGGACACATATGTTGTTAGATTTTAATATGATTCTATTCAAAACAATGGTTCTAAATGACTTATGATACATCAGTATTAATGTTGGTAACGGGCTAATCTTTTTGCTTAATACTGACACAAATATGAACAATTTTAATTGACTGACACCCATTTTATCAACAATGAATGATAAAATACAGTCACCAAATCGCCCAATGTCGCCATTTTGAAGCTGTGGCGAAGCAATCTTTCCAATAAATATCTTCTTCCTTTACTTCTTAATGTCTTTATTTGTAGACGACACTCGAAAACGTCAATTAAAAAAAAAAACAGCATTGGTGTTTACAGCATAACTTTTATATGGTGTTGCCCTCCTAAATCCTGATAAAATAGTATCGAATTAGCATCGGTAGTGGACTGTAAGGTCTACACTTACCTTAGCCCTTATATCAATGCATTATGTTAACTGTAACATATGTTATGTATGTTATGTAAATGTATGTATCTTTAGTGTAATTTTACTATGGTTAAAATGCAATGTTTTAAATATACACACAACATTTATTTATTATGTTGTATATTGTACACACGTTCATTTAGTTAACCTTTTTAACTACTTAATTATACACTATACTATTTGCGGTGTAGCATGGTGCGGGTGACATTAGACGAACCGTTCATTT
Organism: Fissipunctia ypsillon; assembly: GCA_947568875.1. NCBI lineage: Eukaryota > Metazoa > Arthropoda > Insecta > Lepidoptera > Noctuidae > Fissipunctia > Fissipunctia ypsillon. The sequence goes on from OX387662.1 coordinate 1,745,784, forward strand.
TTTCACTGCTGAATGTTACCGCGATTTACAATCATGACTCAATATTAAAATATTGAGTATATTGAGTGTATTGAGTAGTATTGAGTATTGAGTTGTAGTATTATGATTTTTAGGGTGCAACTAAAGTTGCACCCTAAAAATCATAATCGTAAAATACGAAATCAGAAATAACTATAATAAATACATTTACCCTCTCTGTCACCCACACCACGCTACACCGCAAATAGTATATTTCCTAGTTTCACAGTTTTAATGCCAATAAAATTATACATCTCATTATAGGTCACTTCGCGAAGGAAGCTGAATCAAGTATCATTGACCATCGATTTCTGACTGCCCGATTACGTCACGGATTAGTAAACCTGAAGGCCAGTCCTCGTACTTAAAAAAATTTCAAATTCAAGTCACAATGTCATGTCGGCGACTGTCAATGTCAAGAATATAGGTAAATTAGACGATTTTTTGACAGATTGAGAGAGATTAGAATGCGAATCTTCTTAGGCCCACTTGCGCGTTCCTGGGTTATCCTAAATAACTCAGAGTTAACAGTTAATTTAGGGTTAATCAAATAATTAATCTTGCACCCCCCAGAGTTAGAGTTAAACTTCTAAATGTTTAACCCGCCGATGTGGGAGAGTTACGTCGCTAAACTCTGGGTTAGTGTAAGTAATGTCAAAATAAATTGACGTTATGAGGTCCCGCTGATAACTCTTATTTCATATAGTTCGACATTATAGTAAGTGAAAATTCGGTACTATATCAGCAGGCAATGTATTCATGAACTCGTATCAAAATAAATACAAATTATACCTTGACATGTCATGTTATGAGACACAATTAAATTTCTGTTGTTACTCACCTCCTCGAAGTCGGTCGACAGTGGAGAGGAAAAAACTTAAAACATACTTTTCCTTATTTGATGGTTTCTTCAATTAATAAAATAAATCTCAATGGAAACCACATACAATACGATTAAAATGAAACGTCATGTTAAAAAGTTCTTTAGTTTTTAGGTGGCAATAAACTAAAATACAGATCCAAAGACACCAACTTCCGAAATTAAAGTTATTTCATAATTTTGAGTAATTTTTTTTGAAGTCGATTTATTTTTTTTAAATTACTTTTTTATGTTTCGTCGATTGAACTTCTGTGTTCACAACTCAGAAAACGCAATGTCAGGTTAACTAACGCGGTGTTACTTTTTAAAAAGTTAGACTTAGTTACAGCATAAGATGTTAGTTAGTTTAATCTTCTGTTAAAATATTAATGGGACATTAAGAGTAGCGAGTGTTTCGCCAACCGCTAATCTGTTTTAATCAGGCGGTAAATTTAATTGCTGCCCTAGAGGTCTGTTAACTTACTAACCGACATTTAGTCAGTTGTCAAAATCATCGAAATGCAAAACGCGAGTGTAACAAACTACATTTATTCATTTAACCCGACCTAAACGTGCAAGTGGGCCTTAAAAAAACGGGAATCGCCCCTTTGATGTCAATTCTCATATTAGCAATTGTCTTGAGAACTTCTCTTTGCCCAAGTGTTTGAGTTCATGATGTTAGGAAACCAGTTTAACAGTTGAGACAAATGAACAACGAATGTCGATAATTTTTGCCCCATATACTATAGGACTTTGTCTCGTTCATGGGTTCTGCCTTGTTTTTTAATTTTTATTTGAGATGGGTTTGCTCTTGACTCTAGTCTAGGTCAGAGGGGACAGAGACAAATTCGACGATGGAGCGAGCTTACCCAGAAGAAGCATGTTCACTCTCACTTTGAAGAGATCGGGGTTGTTTTAACGAACACATGCGCGGTTTGCACATTATAGAAAGCTTGCAGGTGTTTTGTGACATATCAATCGATGTTTCGGCACCAATTATTGTTCTAATTAATCGCGGTTTGGACAGAAGGAATAAGTATTTTCTTTGTTACGTTGTTCCAAGATTTAGATATTACTAGCTGTGCCCCGCGACTTCGTTCGCGTGCAAGTCGCGATACACAAGATACTAAAATAACTGTCACATTTTAATAAAACTCCCTCGTCACCCGACCCGCCGCGTTGCATCGCCCGCCCGCGCTTTTACTTTGTTTTCGCTTAGCGTTCTTTTCGATTTTTTTTTCTGTTTGCTCGGCTCCTAAGGGTCGAAGTGTGATGTTAAATAGCCTATAACCATCCTCAAGAATTGGCCTACCAAATGCAAACATGAAGCAACAGAGACGTGAATTTAATTTTTTTGGCGCGGAACCCTAATTCTTTTTCTAAAATAAAAGTAGCCTATGTTACTCCTTATAACATCAGCTATCTACCGGTGAAAGTTCCGTCCAAATCGGTCCAGCCCTTTTGGAGATTAGCCGGACCAAAAAGACAGACAGACAAAATTTAAAAAGAAATGTTTTTTGTTATTAGTACCGTACTTAGGTATATGATTTCATATGGATTTAGTAAAAAGCTGTTATTTTGACATTACAAACAGACACTACACTTCACATTCACTTCACATTTATTTGTATAGATTATAATGAATTATGTGTTGACCAGTTTAAGTTGATTGTTAAACTAAGTCCGACATACTGCCGTCACAAAAATGCCTGCAGAAATTCACAAGTAATTAATCATATCTAAGTAATTCTGTTATTATTGTGTTCTATCATAAATGTTATTCTAATATACGCTTTGCATCTCTGTAACGGATGTGCGGTGATTGTAAATATTTAGATAATTTATTAATAAATGGGCGCTTTTCGTTATGGATGCTATGTATGAAGAAAACTTTACTTTGAAATTTTAATTTTAATGGTTTTATGAACAGGGATTGCTTTATATTAATTCATTTGCAAAATCTTATTCTTCTTTAAAAGAGGCGTTAACTAAAAGCTTCATCTTCTAGTGACTCGACCCGTGCTAATGACATCACGATTTACTAAAACGTGTGCTAGTTACACGACTCGCACTCACTAGATAAATAGGTGTTTAGTTAAAGTCATCTGGCAACCGGTTGTGATTTCAAATTTTAACCCAATTACCTATTTTATACCAGCTTTTTAGCGGGTAATTATAATTATATGCCCACATATTGTAAGGTAATACTTTTATGACTTAAAAATGTACCCGTATACCCTATTTTTAACTAAAAGATTGCCCATATAATATGAAAATAAAATATTTTTGGAATTAACCGCGGCTGGTGCTGTTTCGATATTTGAAATGAATTTTCATTTATTTGTGTAACATTGTGTGAAAGGTAATTAATTTATCATTAAGAATATTAGGCCAAAACGGACCACTTACAGATTTTGGCCGATTTTTATAGAATATTATGTGTATACAGTATTGTACAGGTATACTGGTATATGGTTGATGTGCAGTAAGAAACAAATAGGCGGTCATGGGGCCTGCTGACAGAAGTGAAAACTTAAAACTAACAGTTGCATGCGAATATGACATCTATTTCAAAGATATTAGCGTGTTAAATAGAGTAATTTGGTTACAGCACCCTCTAGCGTTGAGTCGTTGAACTCGTTCGGCCATGTCGCATGTCGCGAACCCGTAAGATGTTCCATTACCAAAAAGTGCTCAACGCGCCCAAAGAAGTTTTCACTTAAAAAATAAGACATTTAGCAAGTATAACAATAGTAAATTACAATACGGCAGTAGACAGGGAGGTGTGCTGCTCTTTGTCATAGTAATATTGCCGCATGAGCCCCTGTACAGTACGGCAGTAGACAGGGAGGTGTGCTGCTCTTTGTCATAGTAATATTGCCGCATGAGCCCCTGTACAGTACGGCAGTAGACAGGGAGGTGTGCTGCTCTTTGTCATATTAATATTGCCGCATGAGCCCCTGTACAGTACGGCAGTAGACAGGGAGGTGTGCTGCTCTTTGTCATATTAATATTGCCGCATGAGCCCCTGTACAGTACGGCAGTAGACAGGGAGGTGTGCTGCTCTTTGTCATAGTAATATTGCCGCATGAGCCCCTGTACAGTACGGCAGTAGACAGGGAGGTGTGCTGCTCTTTGTCATAGTAATATTGCCGCATGAGCCCCTGTACAGTACGGCAGTAGACAGGGAGGTGTGCTGCTCTTTGTCATAGTAATATTGCCGCATGAGCCCCTGTACAGTACGGCAGTAGACAGGGAGGTGTGCTGCTCTTTGTCATAGTAATATTGCCGCATGAGCCCCTGTACAGTACGGCAGTAGACAGGGAGGTGTGCTGCTCTTTGTCATAGTAATATTGCCGCATGAGCCCCTGTACAGTACGGCAGTAGACAGGGAGGTGTGCTGCTCTTTGTCATAGTAATATTGCCGCATGAGCCCCTGTACAGTACGGCAGTAGACAGGGAGGTGTGCTGCTCTTTGTCATAGTAATATTGCCGCATGAGCCCCTGTACAGTACGGCAGTAGACAGGGAGGTGTGCTGCTCTTTGTCATAGTAATATTGCCGCATGAGCCCCTGTACAGTACGGCAGTAGACAGGGAGGTGTGCTGCTCTTTGTCATAGTAATATTGCCGCATGAGCCCCTGTACAGTACGGCAGTAGACAGGGAGGTGTGCTGCTCTTTGTCATATTAATATTGCCGCATGAGCCCCTGTACAGTACGGCAGTAGACAGGGAGGTGTGCTGCTCTTTGTCATAGTAATATTGCCGCATGAGCCCCTGTACAGTACGGCAGTAGACAGGGAGGTGTGCTGCTCTTTGTCATATTAATATTGCCGCATGAGCCCCTGTACAGTACGGCAGTAGACAGGGAGGTGTGCTGCTCTTTGTCATAGTAATATTGCCGCATGAGCCCCTGTACAGTACGGCAGTAGACAGGGAGGTGTGCTGCTCTTTGTCATAGTAATATTGCCGCATGAGCCCCTGTACAGTACGGCAGTAGACAGGGAGGTGTGCTGCTCTTTGTCATATTAATATTGCCGCATGAGCCCCTGTACAGTACGGCAGTAGACAGGGAGGTGTGCTGCTCTTTGTCATATTAATATTGCCGCATGAGCCCCTGTACAGTACGGCAGTAGACAGGGAGGTGTGCTGCTCTTTGTCATATTAATATTGCCGCATGAGCCCCTGTACAGTACGGCAGTAGACAGGGAGGTGTGCTGCTCTTTGTCATAGTAATATTGCCGCATGAGCCCCTGTACAGTACGGCAGTAGACAGGGAGGTGTGCTGCTCTTTGTCATATTAATATTGCCGCATGAGCCCCTGTACAGTACGGCAGTAGACAGGGAGGTGTGCTGCTCTTTGTCATAGTAATATTGCCGCATGAGCCCCTGTACAGTACGGCAGTAGACAGGGAGGTGTGCTGCTCTTTGTCATAGTAATATTGCCGCATGAGCCCCTGTACAGTACGGCAGTAGACAGGGAGGTGTGCTGCTCTTTGTCATAGTAATATTGCCGCATGAGCCCCTGTACAGTACGGCAGTAGACAGGGAGGTGTGCTGCTCTTTGTCATAGTAATATTGCCGCATGAGCCCCTGTACAGTACGGCAGTAGACAGGGAGGTGTGCTGCTCTTTGTCATAGTAATATTGCCGCATGAGCCCCTGTACAGTACGGCAGTAGACAGGGAGGTGTGCTGCTCTTTGTCATAGTAATATTGCCGCATGAGCCCCTGTACAGTACGGCAGTAGACAGGGAGGTGTGCTGCTCTTTGTCATAGTAATATTGCCGCATGAGCCCCTGTACAGTACGGCAGTAGACAGGGAGGTGTGCTGCTCTTTGTCATAGTAATATTGCCGCATGAGCCCCTGTACAGTACGGCAGTAGACAGGGAGGTGTGCTGCTCTTTGTCATAGTAATATTGCCGCATGAGCCCCTGTACAGTACGGCAGTAGACAGGGAGGTGTGCTGCTCTTTGTCATATTAATATTGCCGCATGAGCCCCTGTACAGTACGGCAGTAGACAGGGAGGTGTGCTGCTCTTTGTCATAGTAATATTGCCGCATGAGCCCCTGTACAGTACGGCAGTAGACAGGGAGGTGTGCTGCTCTTTGTCATAGTAATATTGCCGCATGAGCCCCTGTACAGTACGGCAGTAGACAGGGAGGTGTGCTGCTCTTTGTCATAGTAATATTGCCGCATGAGCCCCTGTACAGTACGGCAGTAGACAGGGAGGTGTGCTGCTCTTTGTCATAGTAATATTGCCGCATGAGCCCCTGTACAGTACGGCAGTAGACAGGGAGGTGTGCTGCTCTTTGTCATAGTAATATTGCCGCATGAGCCCCTGTACAGTACGGCAGTAGACAGGGAGGTGTGCTGCTCTTTGTCATAGTAATATTGCCGCATGAGCCCCTGTACAGTACGGCAGTAGACAGGGAGGTGTGCTGCTCTTTGTCATAGTAATATTGCCGCATGAGCCCCTGTACAGTACGGCAGTAGACAGGGAGGTGTGCTGCTCTTTGTCATAGTAATATTGCCGCATGAGCCCCTGTACAGTACGGCAGTAGACAGGGAGGTGTGCTGCTCTTTGTCATAGTAATATTGCCGCATGAGCCCCTGTACAGTACGGCAGTAGACAGGGAGGTGTGCTGCTCTTTGTCATAGTAATATTGCCGCATGAGCCCCTGTACAGTACGGCAGTAGACAGGGAGGTGTGCTGCTCTTTGTCATAGTAATATTGCCGCATGAGCCCCTGTACAGTACGGCAGTAGACAGGGAGGTGTGCTGCTCTTTGTCATAGTAATATTGCCGCATGAGCCCCTGTACAGTACGGCAGTAGACAGGGAGGTGTGCTGCTCTTTGTCATATTAATTTAATCGTAGTAATATTGCCGCATGAGCCCCTGTACAGTACGGCCGATGAATCATGACCAGTCCGAACTTTGCGCAGAAGTCTGCGCAATAACATTTTTAGGAACCAAATGGTGACATGGGACGAGTGTGAGAGAGAAGTTCGTCGTGCCTGTGTTCAGCCGGCCATGGGTCATCGGCTGCACTGTACCGAGACAAAATATTTAGCTGATGTCATTTTATTGTAAATCAGCCATAATATGTCACTAACTTTTGTGTTCTGGTTTACAAATAAAAAAAATCATATTTCAATATAACTCACTAAAAAATCATGATAATTGTATAAAAATACAAAATGTCGGTTGTTGGTTTAAGTGTACCTTCGCAAGTTGGCATCTGGCGTTGATCCAGCGTAGACGATTGACGAACGTATACGCTACGTAAACGCCTTCGCTGAACTTACGCTCAGGTTCAGTGCGAAGAAATTCTTAAGTCATTTAAACAAGTGGGAATTGCGGATTCATCAATATACATTCGTTTTAATATTCTTATGATTTTAATAGGAAACCAGAACGCAGGAGTGATCCACTGCCACAGAGTGAACGAGCATATTGTATGTTTAAGTTTACCTACCACTTGTTTTTATTGCAACTTTTAACTCCTTGTTAATATACCACTAGATAGTAAGAGTTCCCACTACCGCGAGCACAGCATGGACCCGCCGCGCCGGGGCCGTGTCGAGACGCCACTACTAATAAAATTCGTTGCGCCAAGTCTGTTGAGCGCTTGCTTTTATCACGGATCGCCATTTAAAGCCTGTCTAAACGTTATTTGTGTGGTATTGCGAGTAAAGGGAGACATGCTTGGCTTGTATGGAAATTAGTGACAATGCCGTCTCTAGTAGCGGCCTGCGTCACTGCGTGCGCTGGGCTGGGAGCCTGGGACACAGCGTGAGAAGGCCCAGTGCGGGTTGGTGGATGTTAATGTCACATGTTTTCGAATTTTTGTTTATGGGACATTTCTTCACGATGTTTTCCTTCACCATTGTGAGACTAGACTGTAATCATGTGAATCACTCTACTACTATAGACAATTATTTATTGATAATTTTATTCAATTATTTTAAAAGAATGTGGAGCAAGTAAGTGAGTTTGTATATTTCGGGAGTCTATTTACAAGGGATGGAAAGATTGATGAAGATGTGGAAAGGAGAGTAAATGCGGGAAATAAAGTGAATGGTGCTATACATGCGATTGTGACCAACCCGGTTGATGTCCAAAAAGGCCCGACTGGCTGTTCACAATGGTGTGCTGGTGCCTACGCTTATGTATGAAATGCGTTCCTTGCGAAGCATGTGTGGTGTGACTATGAATGATAAACTGAGGAATGATGTGATAAGGCAACGGTGCGGTTTAAAAGAAGATGTGTTGACAAAAATTGAAAAGTATGTTTAGATCGTTTGGTCATGTTGAGAGCATGAATGAAAGTCGATTAACAAAAGGTATTTACACGGCAAATGTGAGTGGAAACGCCGGGAGGGGACGCCCTAGGAAGACATATATAGTAATCTTATTGGTGATGTTCTTCAGGAAGGTCAGGTGCGTAGTACTCGCAACCGGCGTGCGTGTATGGTCAGATGTATGAACGTGAACGAGGCAAAAGGAGTACGTAAGGATGCAGGCAGGTGGCGTTCTGTAGTTTCTGCCTACCCCCATGGAAAGAAGGCGTGAGTTATGTATGATGTGTAATTTTTTCAAGTTTACTGTTTAAATGTGCATCATACAGATTTACAATAGTTCAGTACAGGAATTCGCCTTGGTCCATTTTCGATTTTACAAAGATATCTTTTAGCCACAGTTCAAATAAGATTGCATTATTTTTATTTCGGTTGCCTCTATCCTTCCAGTTGAGCCACGAGGCCCTTCATATAATTATGAACCTACTATTTAGGATGATTTACGTTTTGCATGTAGTTCCATCCCTCTTTTACCTATATACTGGTAGTAGTTTCAATTTTAATATATTATAATAAATCTTAATAAAAGTAATGCTCGTTCGTTCTCAGTCCTCTTATAGAGGCGTTTAGTTAATGGATATAGATTAATAATGCATATTACATAGTGTAGTATTATGCGTGTATCAATAATGTAGCGTAATCTAGGATAATGATGTTTATGTTTGTCAAATAAAGGTTAATGAAGAAATATTGATTTTTTATTTACTATAGGTACACTTCTGCCTAACATTTTGAGGAAACAGGCGTGATATTTATGTTTATTAGTTAATCATGGTTGCGAAAGGAAAAGGGGCACTGTATAGCGGTTACACTGTTTGCGGCGTAGCATTGTGCGGCTGTCAGATGTCAGTATCGCTTGACTAGGTCAATAACATTACCTAGGTCAATTTTATCGATAACGATTCTCACAGCAAAAATCCAAAAATCTCGTTTTCTTCATTCTTATTATATTGTAATTTATTTTAAAATGTGTATTTAATACAAAACATTTAAAGAAAATACATTCAAAGAGGTAAAATTCTTTTTCTATGAAAAAATATCGACTATCCGTCATAGCAATACATCCCATCACTAAATATGTTTCGAAGAATACCGCGAAAAAACTCCCAATCTGGCAACACTGCTGACGCTTCGTTTTGATTGACCGACGTTCCGTTTCTCTTCAACAAAACTTTTAAGTTTCACTAATCTCGGACGTATAGTTAAAATACTTAACCGCTGCGACTTGCAATCAATTGTTACTGTGTATGCAATTTCTTTTGTTTATACATAAAATAGATTAGCTTTAGGAAACCAACCATCATTTTATTCATATCATTGATGTACTTTTACTGCAAATATGTGAAACAAAACATTGAGGATGCAAATTTTTACCAAACTTTTTTTTTAATGGATGTGGAGACGAGATCGACTTATTGAAATGTAGATTCAGCATTAATTGAGGACTCGGATAAAATCTGTATCCATAAAAATCTTAAATTCATGTTTAATGTCACCGGCACCATGCTACACCGTAAATAGTGTAGTTAGTTTTTATGAGTATAGTTCAAAAATCAACCTCGCTTACGTTAACTAGTCCTCAAGAGCAACAAAGCTGACCTGCGCACGCGGTTATATTCGCCTTTATTTCAACGTAGGCAAGGTTGATGTTTGGAAGAAGGAACATAATGAAAATAAACAAAACATTAAAAAAACTATAACATTTAATCACAGTTCTCATCATCTTCAGGCTCCTCTTCATCAAAGTCTTTGATCTTCACATCAGCATCTTCTCCATACTGAATAATATTGTCTATGGTTATAAGGATATTCTCCACACTTTCCTCGTCTTTTATATTCAGAGGGTAAAACCGAACGAGGCTAAAGTTCTCAATGACTTCTCCAATAGCTTCTGTTAATTTGGCGTATTTTTCATGCCATTTTGATTTCGCGTTTCGCATGTCTGCTAGTAAGACGTGTGGGTCTGGATCCAAGTAACTAGAAAATAATGAAACGGTGTTATGATCACATCGTCTGCCGAGCCTTCTCCTAACTACTTACAATCATAATCAGCCTATTAATGTTCCCAATACTTACAATACGGCCGATGAATCATGGCCGATCTGAACACAGGCTCTCCGAACTTTCGAGCACGTAAGTAGTACACTCACACTCGCATTATCGGTTCCTAAAAAAAAGTATTTGCGCAGCTTTCTGCGCAAAGTTCGGACCGGTCATGATTTATCGGCCGTATTGTACTGGGGTCAACTTCCAGTCTAATAGGATGCAGCTTGAATACCAGTATTTTTCATGAATTGAGTACCTATCTGACCTCCACAACCCAGTTACTGGGTAACACAATAAAATGGTGTTATGATAATCCAATAAATGTTACTAAATGTGCCCAGAATGCATAGAAGCAATCAATTCTTATATAATTATATAGTTGTTGCATTCATCACTGCAATTTATACCGTAAGTTAATGGCATAAAAGTGACATGAAGAGCACTTATAATTTCAATGTTATTGTTTTAGAAATAGTATTGTAATAACTTACTCATCTATCTGTCTTCTTGCACTTTTACTGAGCAGATCCATTTTAGTGAGAATATTTACATGTGGGAGTTCCAAATTCACCATTACACTTAGTGCTGCCATTGTGCCTGGGAACAAAGAAAAAGCAAAATATAAAATCTAAGCAGTCTCGTATTTGCTTATGATGCAAGACTTCTTAAAATTTGCCTTCTCATTTTTTAAATATATTTTTAATGATACATATACATAACATACATAAACTCACGCCTTCTTCCCATGAGGGTAGGCACGACGATTCTTACATATCTTTTTGCCTCGTTTACGTTCATATATGTGGTCATACACGCACGCCGGTTGCGAGTACTACGCACCTGACCTTCCTGAAGAACATCACCAATAAGATTACTATTGTCTTTCTAGGGCGTCCCCTCCCGGCGTTTCCACACATCTGCCGTATAAATACCTTTTGTTACTCGACTTTCATTCATGCTCTCAACATGACCAAACGATCTAAACATACTTTTCAATTTTTGTCAACACATCTTCTTTTAAACCGCACCGTTGCCTTATCACATCATTCCTCAGTCTATCATTCATAGTCACACCACATATGCTTCGCAAGGAACGCATTTCCACAACATTTCTTAGACTCTTAAATGGACGTAGTTATGCTATAACGTTCCAATCCACACGCAGGTCGAACTGAGTAAATCGCGTTTTTGTAATTTTGTGGTACGCTTTTTTTTTGGTAGCGAGTACAACTAAGTAGTATGTATCACTTCAACTAAATAAATAAACATTATTTTATTATATACTTGTCATTAAAATTTATTAATATTTATCATACAAATTATGAAAAAAATGCACTTGGAACGTTTTTGAAAAAAGGCTTTTTGTATGGAAGTAGGTTTTAACTTAATTTGCAAAAACGTCCCAATATCTGAAAATTGCTATATTTTGGTAGTTAATGTATATTTTTTCTAAAACATAAGTATAACAATGAAACAACATTATTAAAAAAATATTTATTAAGAAATAGTTGTATCAAAGCATGGAAAATCATCACAATTTATTCATCATCCAGATCGAAATCCAGCTCCTTACCAAATCCATCGACATCGTCAATGGCGTCATTAGACGCTTTCAATGTTTTATAGAAACTAAGGCAATCTGCTGGAATAAACTTGAAAACAGATCGTAAATCAGCCAATTTAGCTGGAGCAATGGGTTTCCCGTTAGGCCATAACTGTTTCAGATCAGATCTATGTATAGTCGAAATCTCTCCCTTTGTCGTTTTTTTAATGTTAAGTTCGTTATAATCCTCATCAAGGGACGTTTTCATAAAAATAGGAGGGAGGGAAATAGGATGTCACTTTTTAAGATTTAAAATTAGTTATTTTTAAAACGTTCCAAGTTGAATGGATCATTATTTTTATTTTATTCAGCCCAAAACGAAATAAAATAGTACGATCCAAATGGGATGTCACTTTTTAAGATTTAAAATTAGTTATTTTTTAAAACGTTTCAAGATGATTGGATCCTTATTTTTATTGCATTCAGTCCAAAACGAATTAAAACAGTACGATCCAAATGTAATGTCACTTTATAAGATTATAATTAGATCTTTTGGTTCGTTTTATCATTTAGACCGCTTAATTATTTCAATAGTTATTGTCGTAAGAGAGTCAGTGTCTTCAGCACTAGATAGGACGATCCAAAATACCTAGCTTGGGCTCAAAAACTCAATTTTGACCACCTTGTGGATTGGAACGTTATAGCATAACTACGTCCAAATAAGGTATTGAGGAATCTTTCTCTTTAGTCTTCTAGCGACCGTTTGGCTGTTCATCAGGTTTACTGCTAGCATGTTTGGACGCTTCGTGATCCGCTCTTTGCACGCTTTTGTCCTTTCCGAGATTTCTGCTATTACAGTTTTGATGCAGAGGTCGTGATGGAGTCTCTTATTTGAGACATACCAAGGTGCGTTCGTTATCATTCTTAATATTTTTGACCGGAAACTTTGTATTATTTTAATATTTGATTTTGCCGCTGATCCCCACAGTTGTAGGCCGTATGTCCCTATAGGCTTTATTATGCGTTTATATAGCGACAATTTGTTTTTGAGTGACAGTTGAGATTTTTAATTTAGTAGCCAGTACAATGTGCGCAACTGTTGGCCCATAGCCAACGTCTTGGTGAAAATGTGCTGCTTCCAAGTTAGGCGTCTATTCAGATGTATTCCAAGATACTTGGCATAATCCTCTTGTGGGAGAGGTATTCCGTTTAGAGAGACAGGGGGACATGTTCCTTTCCTGTGAAACTCACCTGGACCGATTTGGTTTCGTTGGCTTTGATTCACCAGTCTTTGAGCCATCTGGATACATGATCGAGACCAGTTTGAAGCTTTTGTGTTGCAACTTTCGGTGAAGTGTCCACTGAAAGAATTGCTGTGTCATCAGCAAATGTTCCAGTTACCACGCCTTCGGTCGTTGGGAGATCAGCTGTGCAAAGCAGGTACAGTGTTGGACCCATTACATTGCCTTGCGAGACTCTAGCTTGGATAGTATATAAAGAAGTTATCTCTTCTTCTTGTTTTAAAAAAAAAAGTGTCTATCGCTTAGATATGACTTTATAAGGCTGTAGAAGTTTATAGGCAGGTCCCGTTTTATTTTGAACACTAGTCCGTCATGCCACACACAGTCAAATGTCTGAGATATATCCAAAAAGGCTGCAGCCTGTATTGATTAACTGAAGAGCTTCGTTAATATGTTCCACTAATCTGTGTACTTGTTCTATGGTACTGTGTTTTCGGCGAAAGCCAAACTGATGATCAGATAACAGCTATTTGAAGAGATAATCGGAGACAATCTACGCAGGATAAGTATTTCCCGTGATTTTCGAGGGTATGGACAGCAGGCTAATAGGTATATATGATTGCGCCTTATCTGATCTCATAAATGGCTACATAAATTAGTTACAGGAGAATATTGCTATGGGCTGGCTATGATGATGACCATTAAATGAAATTTAGGTTAGCAAATAAAAACTGTCTTGGTTGTAACAAGATTGATAGGAAGTAGCTCTAATGAGTATTCTGCTGCATGTTGTCCTATTCTATTATTTTATCCCAATCTTTAAGGATACTTTATCCTAATTAATTTGTTTTGCATTGGTAAGTCTGGCAACTGAATAATGTTGAACCATGATCTCCTTACCTGATAAAAACTTAGCTCCATCAATCATAAACTGTGAGTCCACCATGAAGACGACACATATCCTGAAATTCCACTTCTGCAGCACGTCCACCAGCTTTCTCATGACCGGCAGGTGTGTGTACAGCTCTATTTGGCCAGGACAGTCAAACAGAAGGTAGTCGTCATCCACATCGCCTAGTTGCTCTTCTAACCAGTCACAGTTTTCTAGGAGGGTTCTGGAAAATATGAGTTGTGAATTTAGTCTATAGTTATTATAATAGTGTAGGTTTCCATACGCGGAATACGCGCTTTGATGTGGAGTTGCAAAAAACCAGCCCATTTTACCAATACCAGTAGAACAGTTTTTTTTTGTTAGATCTGCCATTTTGTTTATTTTACTATCTATGTACACACAATAAAACATCATACAGTTAGGACATTATGAGCATTGAGTACAAAGGTATTATTAGCTTTTCTATAAATAATACAGATGAGATTATATTGGATCAGAACTGAAATTATTTTAAGTATACAGGGTGTAAAGGACACTTCTCCACAGACTGATAGGGTGAATTCAGTATATCATACTAAGATGACTGGAATGTACATGAAATTATTTTGGGAACATTATGGGAATCCAATAAACCGGATTTGTTTTAATGTATCGTTACTGTGGCAAAACGCGCATAGCGAACGGCAGCGCAGTGAGCCTCCGGCCGCCGAGTATTTCAACTTCCATTGCTGATTTTTTTATTTTAGCTGTTTTATTAACATGAATGGAGTGGTGCATATAGATAATGTAATTTTACATTGAAATAAAGGAATAGTAACTGAAAAAGCGGTAAAAAAAAATTCCTGACAAATTTTCTGGTGGAATATGATTCAAGCTAAGGAGCTGAATGCACCATGTTAGTTAGCGTAGGGCTGTCCCTTACACCCTGTATATAATATACAATTTTTTTTTGGCAGTCATATTATATTGAACACTGTTGAGAAGTAGAAGTGCTGACATAGGGAAAGACCATTAATAACACTGGTACTTTTTCGTTTCAAAATATGAGGTAACTTCATGGAGATGTTTTTTAACAAAAAAAATCTGTTTTAGAAAATCAGAATAATAAAGGTTATTGTTTTAGTAAGATATCTTGGTATCACAAATTAATAAGCAAAAACATACTCTATACAAAACACAAGTCCTCCATTGGGTCCAAACTGTAACTCCTCGTCCTCCATGGCATCATCCAGATGTATCAGCTCCCGGATGTCAACGAGTGGCTCATAGTCAAAGTGTTCGGCTGCAGGGTCCAGGTTTACTACCTCAACTATACGTTTTGCATCACTTGCATGTTTTACTATTGTTGAACAGTATGTGGACTGAAAGACAATGCAATAATTATTGTTTAAGAAAGACAACACAAAGAAGATTGCGTGAGTAAGTTTGTTTGAAAGCTGGAGCAAAAGTACCATTTAATTGCCCAAAAACCTTAGGAAATATTTGAATAGCTCTTCACTGAATCCAGCTGTATTCAAGTAGACTTTAAAAATCATATTTATTCTTTATATTAAAAGGAACTCTTACATGAAGGAGAACTGGAAAACTCACGAGTAACAGCCTGCTATCTATTATATTGACAGTGCAGATAGAAAGAGTTATTTATGGAGCCAAGGTGTTTATTAAATCCTTACCTTTCCACTCCCAGCTGGACCCACTACTAACTGTGCGTAACGCATTGTCTATTTCTACTTTAAAAATACACTTGAAACAAGTACGCTTAGGTTAAGTGACAATAACACGCAATATTTAATTTGAATAAGTAGTATTAAGGTTACAGGCAATTCTAGCAACAAATTTAGGTAGAACAAGACATGGGAAAGTCTAAAAGCAGACTCATCTGGAACTGAAAATAAATAAAAGTTTAAATGCGCCCAACCAAATGCGCAAGAGTAGTAACTAATAGTAACTATTCCAAATGCGCCTCGGGAAATCGAGAATGTTTTGCTTTTTGGATTGACAATTTTTTTGACACTAACAATATTTAGAGTTTGACACCTTTGACATTGACACTTTTCTTGGTGCGTTCCGTTCACAACTGTCTAGTGAAGTGAAACCTTTTTAATTATAATACTGACTGAAACTTGACTGAAACAATAAAAAATATTGACAACAATCAATTCGAATTTGGTAATATGTAAATGTCACAATACATAAACTACGGAAACCACAAAAAAGCAACGGAATCATCTAAAATAGCTAAAATTTTACAATGGCTGCAGTTGGAATTGATTTGGGAACCACCTATTCATGCGTTGGCGTCTGGCAGCACGGTAATGTTGATATCATAGCTAATGACCAAGGGAATCGTACAACTCCCTCATATGTCGCTTTTACAGACACCGAGCGACTCATAGGAGACGGTGCGAAAAATCAAGTGGCTCTGAATCCGAGTAATACAATTTTTGACGCCAAACGTCTCATTGGACGAAAATATGACGATCCTAAGATACAACAAGATCTCAAACATTGGCCATTTAAAGTTGTCAATGATGGTGGAAAACCAAAAATACAGATAGAATATAAAGGCAAGAATAAACGTTTTGCCCCTGAAGAAATCAGTAGCATGGTACTCATTAAGATGAAGGATATAGCTGAAGCCTATTTGGGTAAGCCAGTTAAGAAAGCGGTTATAACTGTGCCAGCCTACTTCAACGATTCTCAAAGGCAGGCCACTAAAGACGCTGGCGCCATTGCTGGGCTGAACGTCCTTCGCATTATAAATGAACCAACGGCTGCTGCCTTAGCTTATGGATTGGATAAAGATCTCAAGGGCGAACGAAACGTATTAATTTTCGATCTTGGTGGAGGAACATTCGATGTATCAATACTTACGATTGATGAAGGCTCTCTCTTTGAAGTCAAAGCAACTGCCGGGGACACACATCTTGGTGGCGAAGATTTTGACAGCAGACTTGTCAATTTCCTTGCTGATGAATTCAAAAGGAAGCATAAGAAAGATTTGAATTCCAATCCAAAGTCACTTCGACGTCTTCGAACAGCGGCCGAGAGAGCAAAACGAACGTTATCCTCTAGTTCAGAAGCGAGCATTGAGATTGATGCTCTTTATGAAGGCATAGATTTCTTCTCACGAGTTTCTAGAGCACGTTTCGAAGAATTGAACTCTGATTTGTTCCGCACTACTTTAGAGCCCGTTGAGAAAGCTTTGAATGATGCTAAGCTAGATAAGAGCTCCATACACGACATCGTCTTAGTCGGAGGATCTACTCGTATTCCTAAAATACAAAGCTTACTTCAGAATTTCTTTAACGGAAAGAAGTTGAATTTATCTATTAATCCTGATGAGGCAGTGGCTTATGGAGCAGCAGTGCAAGCTGCTATACTGAGTGGAGATCGTCATTCTAGGATTCAGGATGTTTTATTAGTTGACGTGGCTCCGTTATCGTTAGGTATCGAGACAGCCGGTGGTGTCATGACGGCTATAGTTGAACGCAACGCAAAGATACCTTGCAAACATTCCCAGACGTTTACCACTTATTCAGACAATCAGCAAGCGGTCACTATTCAAGTTTACGAAGGTGAAAGAGCAATGACAAAGGACAACAACTTGTTGGGAACATTCGATCTGACTGGGATTCCTCCAGCACCACGTGGGGTGCCACAAATAGACGTGGCGTTTGATTTAGACGCTAATGGCATTCTTAATGTTTCTGCTAAAGAAAACAGTACTGGGAAAAGCAAGAACATAGTCATAAAGAATGATAAAGGCCGCTTATCTCAATCAGAGATTGACAGAATGCTGTCTGATGCTGATAAATATAAGGGTGATGATGAAAGGCAGAGGAACCGTGTAGCATCCAGAAATAAGTTAGAATCTTACGTGTTTAGTGTGAAGCAGGCGGCTGAGGAAGCAGGAGGCAAACTGGGAGAGGTGGAATGTGCGAAGATTCGTAGAAAATGCGACGAAACTTTGCGCTGGTTGGAGGGTAACTCTTTGGCCGAAAAAGATGAGTACGACAGTAAATTTAACCAAATGAGCAAAGAGTTTGCTCCTCTTATGAAGAAAATTCATGCTACTGGCTCCAAGAATGGACAAGGTGGCAGCGATGGACCAGTCATTGAAGAAGTTGAATAGATCTTTTGAGAAACAATGTTAAAGGTTTGTTTGTTGTTAATAAACGATTTTACTTTGATGTCTTTCTTGTTTTGTAAGGTTTCCTAAATAGAGAGAAATGGAAACGTCACAATGGGAACGCAAGATGGTAATTAAGAAACATGGTGGAATGTAATACCCCACTACCCGAGATTATTACTCCGCATTATTTACTTTACAAGCATGTAAGCACTGTGTGTGTGTGTATTGTTAGTATATTGGCTGGAAGCGCGAAGCTGAACACGGGGTCCTGGGCCCCAATCTTAATAAGTTTTCCCCCCATTATAACTGACAAAATGTGGGAGTTTTCCATTACCTACACCTCTGTTTTCACCTCTCTTAGCCTCTACACCTCTTTCTCTTTCGGGGAAGACATGCGTTCTAAACAAATAAAGAAAAAGTATTTATTGGGACTCGCACAACAAGAACGAGACTAAATATTAAAACAGTGGAATTAGTATGAACTCTTATTATAACACAAACACAAAAACAACAGTATAGTGTACAGACGCCAGCACATCAAGCTACCCGAAACTGTCAAATTTTCCCAATCAACTTTGAACCTAACGCGGTGTCCTGCGTGAGCGACGAATACGAAGCGACGCGACGGTGCGAACGCGACGAACGCGATCAACTCAACGGCATACCCTGCTTGCGGCCTATATGACAGTCTTGCGACGAGATGCGACGTAACGCGTACTTGTTTTGAGGGCGACCAAACGCGTCACCAAGAACTAAGAAATGGTCGAGAAAAATAGTACTGTACTTCTCCATGATTCGAGAAGTAATGACCAAAATCACGTAGGACATTTGTCGCGTGTAGCATCGCGTCGCATTACGTCGTATCGTGTTGCGTCGCGTCGCGTCGGTTTCGTCGCTCACGCAGGACACCGCGTAATGCTTTAGCAATAAAGTCGAAAATATATTAAAGAAATTTGACAGATTGTAGTAGCTTGATGTGCTGGCGTCCATATATAATTGTGTTGTTAGAATCTAAATTGTGTTTGATATGTTTATTTTGTTATAATCTAACTTATTGTAATGTTTAATGCTAATAAAAAAATGGTATCTCATTTCATTTATACACACAAACTCACGTACTTTTATTCAATGTAGGCACTATCGGCTAAACTTCCGCATGCTTACCTTTAAGGCGATAATCGCACAGCACGGCTCACGACTCGATGGCCCGATGCATGAGTTTTGACCAATAGGATGCACGTTTGTTTTTGATTTGATTTGTTGCTAATGTTTGTTGTTATTTTTTGTTACACATCCTGTACTCACACAAATGCATATTGTCTCTAATTGGGCGAAACCAGAAAAGGATGTGTTCTGTCACTAGCTGCGCTTCCGCAGAAATATTGTCTAAACTGAGCATGCTTAAGTTTTGCCGATAGTACATATCGACCCTTTTCAGGAAGAACATCGTAAGCGACAATTTGCACTTTTTACAGGAAAGGGTTTTTCTTTCCTAAATAACGATGTTATCATTTACGATGATAATTTCTTACAACAATAAAGTCGTGTAAATTTAAAATAAAATTTAAGAGTAATCGCGACAAGATGTAAAACTGTATAAATAAGATGTTACGAAGAAAAAATAGTTTTGTGATTTTTGGCCCTTACGATGTTTTTCCTGAAAAGGCTCGATATATTCCTTTTCTAACCTTACCAATCTCACCATAATTTACGGCTCGACTGCCTCGTTGGTCTAGAGTTCTAGACTAGCTTATACGGCTGGGGATCTTGAAGTGCCGTGGTTTGAATCCCGGATCGGGCCAAAAAAGCCATTGAGTTTTTCTGTCAAGAAAGTCTCAGTAACTCATAGGTCTAGAGAATTCAACATGGTCTTGGGTCCGACCCCAACTCGTTTCATCATCAACCAGTGCTGGCGACCAAGTAGCCGGCATCATCACTGGTGTCAACTTCTCGTATGATATAGATCCTAATATTCCTAATGTAGTAGGTACCTATTTCTGTGATTTTTTACATATCATAATATTACGCCTTGTTTCCCCGATGGGTTGGGCAGAGGTGCACCTATAAGGGAAGGTGGTCTGAGATGGCATAGATTTTGAAAAGTTTGATTTTTAGGAAACTCGTAACCAAATAGAAATAAATAGCAATTTTGTATTAAAAAGTGGTTTATTATCATCATAAAAACAATGAACAAAACGAAATAAAACATTTTTTTTCTTTGGACAACAATTAAATATTAAAATCTCTTGAAAAATCAATCTCACCCAACCCCTGTAGTAAGATGGCGTACATCAAACTGGAGGCGCTAATTTACTTGCAAACATCGCAAATTACATTTTTAGCCGTTCTTGGTAACCCAACGCATTCTGCGTGGCACTACTGGGACAGACTTGACATTGAAGCCACCATTCCCTGGAGCGAGAATGGCTCCAAGGCAATATATACAGGATGGGTCTTCATCGTCTGAGGCGACCGGTTCTTCCTCGTCACTGGAAACTGCCAACACGATTCTTTTCTTAACTTGTCGGGCAGATTTTCTCATCTTGGCTGCTTCTTTTTCAGCAACGACAACTTTTAGTAATGCTATGTCTGGTGATGCATTCAGCTTCCCGAATTTACCTTTCCTAAGAACAGATCGTTTTATTCGTGAAGATTTAGGCAAAGGTGAATTAATATCTGCTATTGTTAGACTTGACTGAATTTGATCGTGGGAGCTCATAGGCACTGAAGGCCCTGCCATAGTGTCGTCATTTAACTGAGGTACTGGAGGTTCTTCCTCAGTTTGATCGTTCGGGTGGGAGGTCTTCTGGGCATCTAAAGGTGGCGCCGCGCCGTGGTTGTTCAGATCAATTTTCAAGATTATTGTTAGTGACATCTGCAGGCGCAAACATCCACTCTGGAAAAATATTCTCATTCAGGGGGTAAATTCCGCTTGCAGCAAATCCATTTTGACTATTGCTAACCGTAGCTGCTCGAAGATAAGCTTGAACAGCTCAGCCACCTGGAAATGTGTAACAGTTTGTCCTGGATGGTTCCTCAACTATATAATATCGGTTTTATTTTTAAGTAAAACCGCCATAATATAATATTTACATATTCATAATTTACAAACGGCTGCGGGATGTTCGAAAGAGTTACCGTGGCCCCGGCACAGGCAACTGAAGGAAGACGGGTTGGTTTTAGTCAGTAAAAGTCTGACATGCCCTCCCGCTATGCCCAGAGCGGGAGAAGTCATTTGATGATTTCCCATCCAAAAAAAAGGCCCTGACGGAGATGGCAGGATGAGCCAAAATGAAATGAGTCCTTTAATAAAGATTGGACCTTGGCGGCTCTGGACAGAGAGAGATGGAAAGAGAGTAGGGATGCCTATGCCCAGCTGTGGGACAATAATGGCTAACAATTGTTAATTTTTTTTTTTCAAATATTTATTCTAATCACAGTAAGTAATTAATAGAACATAATAAACTGCTCCCTTGCATAATCATGCAAGAGAGCAGTTCATCAACATCATGATTCATGACTCGGCCCTCATCACTAGTAGGCGCCTTGGCGCCGCCGCCACCGTGCCGCCGCCGCGCCGCCGCCGTCACCGCGCTGCGCGCGCTTCTTTTACTAAATTATTGCTGCTCGTTCGTTATGCTATATTTGTGTCCTCGCTACTGACCATGCTTGCTTGAATGTGTTTACTAACTTTGTGAGTACTTTTTATCTGACTAACTTGCGCACGCACCTTCCACAATATTGAGTGTTCTTGCTGTGATTTTGGATTGGATAAATTCATATCTTTACAATACTAATCATAAGTCAAATATTACTTCATATTATTATTCTAGACTTTCTACACACATTCTACCGCACCTACCTACATTTTGCTATTGGAAATCTACATACCTACTGACTTTCCTGGGGTTGAAAGCTCTAGCTTTTTATGGCAGGTAGTTTACCTTTGTACAATACCCTCCTTTATGTAAAAGTTATAGTAACGCCCCTGAATAATTGCTTAAATAACGTAGAGCTGAAGATGCAACTCCTTGAAAATAACCCTGCCGACGCCAATGGTGACCTACCACCAAAATGTTGGGTTGTGACCGAGCCTGTGTTGCGAACCGATGTGCAGAAGCGTTCGCCATGTTGTGTTCTGTTCCACGGACTACGTTGGTAGGTAATGTTGGATTTATATCCTCAGTTTTCTGCATCTTGCATCTTCATTCTTATGGATGGTACTACGTCTTGTCAAAATGCTTGGGCCCAGTTAATCGCGGCATCAATGGAGTTTTTATGACCCCCAAAAGTGCAGGTGTAAGGGCACTTTGGACACTCCAGCATGTGGGCCATGCTCTTGGTCAGGAGCACCGCATTCTCACTGAGTTGGAGTGATATTTAATCCCCCATTTTCCCAAATTGTGTTTGCAGTGGCCTCTACAAGAATTACAATAAAACAAAATCTGATTAGCAATTTCTTTATTTTTAATTTTAATAACTTTAGAAATTGTTCGGAAAGAAGACAATGGTTTTCAGCATCATTATTAATTAATATTATGATATGAACAATAATAATTACCGCTATAATTTTTAATACTATTCATTATTATAATGGATATAACGCATAATAATAATCTATTCACTACCGGATTACTATTTACATTCTAACCTGGCAACACTCAACGTAACAATATAAAATACAAGATGGCGTATCTTAATTGATAGGTGCTTCTAATATTTTGATCCTAACAGTACCTACGATTATCTACAGCCCTATGATTCACAGCTGTGTATAAAGACATAGACAAGCTTTATTGGGAGCGGCCCATGTCCAGCCGGAGTAGAGTGTAGGCCTCCTCATTTTGATTTGCATGTCAGCTATCCATATAAAAACAGTTGATAGGTGTACAGACCATCCATATTATAAAACATTTTACAGTAAAATAATTTTCTATAAACCCTAAATAATTATGTAAAAAGTCTGGTAATGTGTCTCTTAGTTACCTATTTATTAAACAAGTGTAAAACATGACTTTTTCGTTAATTCACTGTTCTGTGGTTTCTGCCTATCCCCAAGGAAAAGGCATGACTAACTAGTCTTCGATAAAAGTAAACAAAATGAATTTCTATTTTTAATTATTATCTATGTAACGATAGAAAATGATAAAAAAATATATTGAGCTGAGTTTATCCTTAGTTTGTATTTTTTAATCAAAGTGTATCGATACTAATTATAATAACCGGGGTTGTCCTTGGGTGCACTTGCATAGTACGCACAGGGATAATCGTCGGTTGGTGCCTGATTTCCATTGAAAGCGTCTAACGGGCCCCTGCAAATTGGCTTCGGCCCCTCATATGCCTTCCAAAGGTCCGGGACCCTAGGGTCCCGAGAAATATATAAAAAAATAATAATAATCGAATTTTATGATAAAAGTTAGATTTTTTTTCAGGTGTGGCAATCTTCTACGGGACTTCACAATAGTAAACAGTCTGGCCAACATCAAAAACGTTAAAAATGCGTGGAGGCATTTTGGTATGTAACTGTCACATCAAAAATATTCGAAGCATCTATATCGAATAACAATAATATTCATAATATACGTATATATTATTCTTTTAAAAACAAAAAGCTATGAAATGATTCTAAAAATCAATATTTTAATAAGTTAAAAAAATTTCCTTCACTTCTTACAACGGAGTTGGAGAGTTAAAATAACTGTTTTTTGTAACTGTTAAACAGCCTAAGTTTTTTTATATTGACTATTACACGCTATTTCTTAACTAACTTACTGTTTATATATAACATCGATATGTATGTTGGTATTTCTAAAAATGGATGTATTTTTTTTTTTATAAAGAATTCATATTCTTCATGTAAGATTGAAATATTCCAAACTGTTCATTTTTTTTAAACCTGGAGGCCTAAATCTATTCTGACATAATTTCGTTACAATTTCGATACACTTTTAGAATGACAATAATTTCGATTATTTATGATTTACCCTTTTACGAAGTTTAAATTTTTTGGGTTAAACTATTTTCCTACTTAATTATTTTTACTCTATCGTGGCATTTCAATTAGATATTTACACTTTAACTGAATATAACTATGTACAACGTGATGCAAGGAGTATGGTTCCTTTAAAATTTACATTTTCTTTTACTTATATCCTAAGAAAAAAACAAAGGATATAAAATAAGGAGGTAAAATAAAATAAAGAAAATAATATTAAAAGCAAATTTATTGCTAAAATAAAATAAAACTATAAACCATAAGCAGTACATTACTTGCTTAATCGTATTATTTTGTGTTTTAATTTGTACATTTTCTAAAAAATATATAAAAATGAAGAGAAACAAACAATATAGCTATTGTACGGAATTAGAATTGACAGTTTATGATAACTAAACGTTATAAAATGACAGCTAAAATCACAAAGTTGAGCGGTCCCGCGGCGTTTTATAAAATAATGCAATAGAAAAACATACAATAGTATAAAATAAACATTAATAATTTAAATGTTAAACTTATATAACCCGATTATAACATTTTAAACCTCGCCGGTTCCAATAAAACATAATAATACTTTTCAACTGGGGCTCGTTAAAACTATAGCTTAAATTTACATCTGATTGCACTTTATAATTTTTTTATTAACACTTAAATGAACCTTCCCTATCAGCAACTGAGTTATCTTACACGAATAGTTTCTATCCTACTTATATACAGGGTCTGGTTCACAGGCAATATTCGACACATATTTGGTATATTTATTTTACAATCGAATTAAAAAGCCGTAACTTAAAAATACTCAGATATTTGTACCTAATCAGGGTACGTGTTTACATTAAAAATTAAAGCAAAAATGCATCTTTTTGTATCGCAAGTGTACCTCGTCCCGGTCGGGACGCGCCTGGGCGTATCACGAGAAGCTACGAGGGTAATATTTACAAAGTCTTTGGCCTTACAATCGAATTACAACAAACACTAGCTACACAGTAACATTTGCACTGAACGTGGCCACCGGACCGACGCGGACGGCGCCCCGACGGACACTAGTCACAATAACTTATTGTTTCGAACGTGATATGGTACAGTCAACACCTCACAGTTCGGGACCCGTTTTGTCACACTCGGCAAGAGTACGAGCGAGGAAAGTCTTAGTACTCCCAGCCGTCGTCGGTCTCAGATTTGATTTTGTCTTCGGGGATCACATCGTCAGGCGTGTGCGGCGGGCGCGGCGTGTGCGGCGTGTGCGGCGTGCGCGGCGCGGGCGACGCGGCCGGCGAGCCCTCGCGAGCCACCGGCGACGGCTCCACACGCACCGTCTCCTCCGCCTCTCTCCGGAAGTCATCACTTCGCATCACACATACTCCATTAATTATCACTTCATCAGGGTTACGCGGCTTCTCATCTTGCCAGTCAGGGTTGACCCATTGCGGCGCTGCAGGCTTTCGTCTGCTGGATCGGCCTGTAGCGTGCGGCGTCGACGCCGCCTTCGGCTCAGTCTTAGATTCCTCGTCCAACGAGTCCTCGGAGCCGAGGTTTGCTCTCGACGTCATCGTCCTCGAAGTCATCACCATCGGGTTCTCGTTTCAGCGGCATCGAAAGGTCGAGGCCGCCAGACTGGTCCTTCACCCGGTCTTCGGGGGGGTATTAGCCCGCGGCCAATTAGCGCCGCTAAGTTGGAGTTGGCCGCGAAGTACGGCGGGTACGGTAGGGGTACGCCAGCGAGGCCCATCCTCTCCTTCTGAAGTTCCAGTAGTCTCTGATTGAGGAGAAGACGGAACTGGACTGGGTCGAAAGGCGCCGAGGACTGATCCCGCGCGGGAGGTTCGGCCGGCAAGCCATGAGGCGCTTGTTGTTTAGCCGCATGCGGTGGTTGTGGAACCAGTTGGTGATGGGTTCGCGAGGACAGACCCAATTCTGCGGCTAGGAATTCGATCGTTGGCATGTTTGGGTAGGGGTCGAGTGCGAATGCTAATCTGAGTGCCTCCTTTTGCTCTTCGGAGAACAGTACTCGTTGTTTCTTGGCACACGGCGCTCCCGCAGTGGGGCCCGGCGAGCTCGAGTGGTAGAACTCCGACGTATCATTCGACGATGTGTCAGACGAGTTGTCTTGCCCGGGGCCACTTGACCGTCGTCGTTTACTCGCTTCTCGTCGCTCATTCTTCAAAGCTTGTAGGCGGTCAATATTGTGGGCATCACTTAACCACAGCTGCATGCGAATGAATGGTTCCCTACCCTTGATGCTGAGCATATGCCAGGGTTTCGGTTTTGATAGCAGTTCACTGACAGAACCCTGTGATAGACCTAGAACAGCTTCGCCGAAGATTTTCTGGCCAATGTTATTTGCAAGTAGTGCTTCCTTAATTTGGTCGTAATGGTTTGTGTGTCTAGGTCTTGGGTGAGCGCAGCCATCTCGTAGACGCTCGGCGATATGTGTTGGTGCAGGTTGCGCATGACGGGCGGCTGGTGGTGCGGCAGCGGCTGCGGCGGCGGCGGCGGCTTGCGCTCCTTGTTGTTGTTGTCGTGGTGCTGCGGCGGCAGCGTGACGGCGTGGTGCGGCGGGAAGCCGGGTGGCGTGAGCAGCAGCGGCGTGGGCTGCCCCAGGTGACCCAGGTGGCCCGCACCCAGGAGCTGCTCCTGCTGCATCTTGCTCAGCAGGGAAGTCGCGTCGGAAATCATCTTCTGTGTTGGCGGCATGGGTTTGTTCATATTTGGCGGACATGCTGTAAGAACAGAAGAAGAAAAATACAATTAATCTACTAATCTCATGAAATATTAAAAGCAGATATGTTTTCGTATAGAGATGATACTTACGAGGTGCTCCGCTGTAGTTTCCAGTCCTCATTAGTTTTTCCGGCGCGATTTTGTACTGTGATGCTACCAACTTGTGGACAGCATTGTCATCCTCCAAGAACATCTTCATGCGGATGAAAGGCTCTCGTCCCTTCTGCGTGAGCATGTGCCAGGGCTTCGGCCTCGCTAGTAAGTCACTCACGGACCCTTGCGAAAGACCAAGGACGGATTCTCCGAACAGTCTTTGGCTAATGGAGTACTGGCTCAGAGCCTCTTTCACTCTCCTCACGATATCTTCTGTATTTAAATTGTTAAAGAGATCAAATTGTTGCTGTGTAATTGGCGGAAGAACTGCTTTCATTGACCTCTGTACAGGTGGATGATGAGGAGGATTTGACGGCTGGGAGATGAGACTGTTCGTGATCGAAGCCATCCTCTGTAGTGGGCTTGCTGCCGCTGAGTTACTGAAGTCCTCATTTGGAGTAATTGCGGGTGGGAGTATCGCGTTCCCTAGTGGACTGGACGCAGACGATCCCGTTGATTGCTGTCCCGGCTCTAGTTTTGGCCTCACTAACGAGAATGCGCTCCCCGCGTGCCTAATAGCGTCTTCGGCATCCATTGACCTATCCTTATCACTATCAGTCATTCCATTAATTTTGGCGTTTTTATCTTTAGGCAAAGAGAGATCTTGGACTGCTCCTGAGCCGTTCATCTGTTGGTTCTGTGCTTGTTGCATCGCTTGTTGTTGCAACGCGATGAGGTTCGGAAAGGGCGGCATGGCCGGCAAGTTGTGGAGGTTGGGAATGTTGCCAGCCGGCTGGATCTTGGCGAGTTCTCTGTGGTACGCTTCCAGGGCCATGCGGATGTCTTCCGGAGGCCTCTCCATGTGTGGTGGCATGCCGCCGCTGAAAAAAGGAGGAAACATGCTATTCGTTAGTTTTAGATATGCTGTTCTCGTTAAATTTTTTCAAGTATAAGGTTTTATAACATTTAGAACTTATTAAATGGGAATAAAATGAAGACATACCCAGGAAAACCTTCGCGGCGAATATCCTCTACTCTTCTAGTCATGATTTTGGCAAGCTCCTCTTGGTATATGCGCGCCACCTTCTCTTGAGGAATGTCGTCGTTC
This sequence comes from Fissipunctia ypsillon, assembly GCA_947568875.1. Classification (NCBI taxonomy): domain Eukaryota; kingdom Metazoa; phylum Arthropoda; class Insecta; order Lepidoptera; family Noctuidae; genus Fissipunctia; species Fissipunctia ypsillon. The sequence goes on from OX387662.1 coordinate 1,773,796, forward strand.
TCGTACTTCTTGAGTCTTCTGTTTTGACTCCCGTCCTGAAGAGGTGACACAAATAGTAAGTACATTGTTTATTTTGTTGCGGTTTGTTTAATTTCATATAGTGAATGTGTGTGTTTTTTTTTCGTAATTTCAGTAATACCAATGTCCTACCTTATTAGAGAAAGGTGAGGGACACTGAGTCCTCGGCGAGCTAGAGTCCTCATTGCTTCTGGAGTCATCGTTGTGAGGAGGGCCGCAGGGCGTCTTCATCAGATGCGCTTCACTCAGGATCGCGTGCGCGAGTCTGTCGTCACCCTCACTCTCCGGCCGACCGAACGCTGCGCCGGTGCCATCCTTCGTCCCAACTAGAAATAAAAATAATAATATTGTTACCCTCAACCCAATTAAGGTTCAGCCTAACTAGCTATCTAATCTAAAATTAATTTGAGTAAATATTCATAATTGCTCGTCAGTCATGTGAGATTTCCACGAATTTTTAATGACTTTGCGAATTACAAAATAAGTTTCATTGGTTTTTTTCGTTACGACAGCATGTTTGTGAACCGCGAAATCTGAGCAGAAGCAATAGCGTGCTGCGTGACGCAGACGGTACAAAAGGTGTGATGTTGTTAATTATACAATGTAAACAGCTATATTTCTACAAAATATATTGCAATCGTTTTGCATTCGAATCTGCACACGAACCATTTTAATTGCCGCTAAATTGTTCCCGCACACACACGTAGGGCTGCGTACATCCGTGTTAGTAGCTTTACCTAACTGTTGCCAAGTAATAAATACGCGAGTTATATTTGGTACAATTGAAATTAGGCGCTTCATTTAAACTCTACAGCGATGCATAGCGCTTTAGAGATAATCGCTGAATGGGAACGTGCACTCATCGCCTAAGCCCAGTAATCCTAAAACTGCGCCCGCGCACTCATAAACAAGTGAAGTTACGCGTGAATCCCGCCCGCCATACTGTGGTCATTCATCCTGTCAACATATTGTCTCCGCTCTCACAATGAAACGACACTATTTAGATGGTGATGTACGCACAGAATTAGTTTAATTAAGTCGCGTAATTAGTTTTAGACGTTCGCCGAGATGATTATAGAATTAAAGTGCGCGCATAATGTTCGGATACTCGGATCTCTTGCGGGTAATATTTGTTACAGTATATTTCGAGTTCAAAGAATTTTTGGTGTTAAATCCGAGCGGTGTTAGCGCGGCGCCCTCGTTTATTAATTTTATCTTATGAACATGATAATAATTGGACGCCATCTCTTTAGATAGCTATACTCTTAATGTCTGTACGTATGTACACGTTGTATGCCAATGTACGTTAAAAATCGGCCACATCCGTCAAGTGTTTAAAGAAAAACGATAATGTTATTTGCTTTGCGGTATTTTAACGACTCCGAAAATGGATCGTTTGTGAGTTGACGTATTAATTTTCAAGGATCACAAAGACTTCATTGCGTCCTTAAATTTTATTTTAAAACCGACAATATGTACGCTAATTTCCTCACAAGTATTTCCACTTGGTTTATTTTAGATTTGTCTGTTGTTGCGCCGAGTTGGTCTCTAATTATTTGACAATAAAAAGCATAATGGTGTGCGTTGCAATTGTTTTTCTTCGAAACCTCACAACGGACTTTTATTGGAACGTAAAGTGTATTTTATTTATTGAGAGTTAAAAATGAATTAAGATAAAGCGCAGTGACATTGTTTATACGTTTTGTTGAAATTCATTAACCTAAGTTTACCTAAGTTTAAAATTAGCTTCACAGCCACAGTTACCTACATATACAACGTGTTTCTGGATGTATGACATTAAATAAAAACGAGCACAGTACTAATCCATTGAAACATTTTAAAACTCGAAGATATAGTAGTTAATGGAAAATTAAAAAATTGCAGTTTTCAAACAAAATAAATAATACCTAAAATCAACTGCATAAAAAGTAAATACGCTTTATTTACGCAAAGTCACTGACCAACGGTGCGGTGCGGGGTGCGGGGCGCGGCGGCGGCAATGTTTACCTATTATTACGGACTCAGATCTACATCATGTTGAAAAATAAGAAAATGAAAAATAATTTCCTGTGGCTAAATTATTCATTGGATTTGATTGATTTATTGCATACGAGCAAATAACATGATTCTCTTTACGTGGTTTAAAGGAATGTCAATCCTCCTGCTACACGTGGTATAACATGAGACGACCTCGATTAGAAAGGGTTACCAGTGTCAAATATTAAATTACTAGATGTCGAAATAGAATAGAGCCAATACCTCAGTGTTTTGGCAGTCTAAATGCCTTTTTCAACTTTCACCAGATTTATGTGGCTTTTTGTTGTATCTCAAGTAAAACTTTATTGTTTTCACTTTCGAAAATTTCATTGGCAATGTTGTCACTTTCTGGTGATTCTCACGTTCCAAATCATACAATAAACGCTGTTATGTCCTTCTATAGACAATATTTTTTGTGAAACCAACCGTTCACGAACTTAACGACTTATGACTGAGCGAACGTGATACAAATATTTTAAAACATATTCCAGATTATGATCTTGTGTGACCATAATTTTAGACAATAACTCTATATACGTGATTCGTTTATAAATTAATTACATTTCTAATGTTTGCGTAAATTGCCACTTAAAGTTTATGGTCTGCAAAGACAAAATCTGCGTATTTACTCAGTGGTGAAAAGGAACCTAATATTGAATCACGGTGACGTTCCAATTTTAAATCGAAACGCATGATCCGTCACATTTTTATTTTGAACAAATGAGCGTCGACAACTTTTCAAACAGCGATATAAATGTATTTAGTCATCTGTAGTTCGCGCGAGGACCGTATAAAAATGCGAATGAGATAATTTCTGTATTTATACGACAGTGATGGAATAGGCCTTCTTCAAAATTAAATTTTGGTATTAAAAAGACACCATGTCAATAAGTACTGATCAAAACGTAATTAGAATGTCACCCGTGTCTCGTCCGCCGTCGACTAGCTGATTATTTAGTTTATTACTAAGTCGCGGCTCGCCTCGGGGCGGTCTTCGCGGTTTTTCTTTTATAACTTCAAAATCACTTGACATATCGTAGCGAATCAAAATGTGAAGCACGCAGTTATCTCTTATGAACCGAGTAATTTAATGTTCAGTGTAAACGGACGGACGTAAATACAAAACTATAAAAGTACCTACTATATAAATAAACGTCTCGCAAATATAGTAGACAATTTTTAAATCACAGACAAACGGCTGGACGCGATTTGTATGTATATATTCATCCTTCGACATACGGGCCGTCGATAAATTTCAACACACGTCTATTAATGCCTTTGATCTTGTAGCAGACATTTTGTTATTCTGTAAAAGGCACGCGGACAATTACTGCGACGTGCTTCGAAATATTGTCAAAAAACTGAGGTTATTTCCACAGACGTGTGACGCAACGCAGGTCGCGCCATCTTGTACACACGTCAAACTCGTCAACATGGCCGGCCCACGGGACGCGACTACTCTAAATATTACATTTTTATTGATCTAGTTTCATTCGCATTTCTTATCTGGTAGACTATAAAGTATGTAACGCTATCAGTTTTTATTGTTGGCTATTAAGATGTGCATTTTTGATGGATATTTTTAAAAAAACGCGCTCAATTAACGTCGTCCAGTCACGGAAGTTTAAAATTTATCGGACGCCGTTTGATCGCTTTTGACCGATGGCGGGAAAGGGGCCGTGTAAATTCGAGTGGTAATAACATAATTCAAGGATAACAATAAAAACGAAGAAATTATTTGTTTATGCGACATTATATCGCGTGCGTGCACGCGAAAACTATTTTCTTTGTGGTCGTTATTGATTGCTATAGTCGTATGAATATTCAAAGGCTTTGGAAAGTAAAGGGGCGGTGCCCTAAATTATAGTGTCACTGTGACATAGTGAAAAAAGTAACGTTCGTAATTTAACCGTATAGGTTGGATTCGAACGGGGAACTCGTATCCGGGATTGTAAATCAAGTTGGCGGGTAGTCGCAAGAAAGGGGTGAGAAGTGCGCGCTCTATACGTCACACAGGCGATCGATGCTCATTTGCATTCGAGTCGTCGTCGGCAGCGGACGTCAGGGCCGCTCGAAAGTGTTGCAGAGCACGGAAAAAATACCGCATTTGAATTGTTAATTATATGCAAAAGAAATAGTTGCATAAACGGGCATCTGAGTTAAAATTAGGTGGTAAGTGGTGCAACAATGAAATGGTACAAATAGTATTGCATGCGTCGGAAGTATTTCAATGAGGAGCCCCTAAAACTTCTAAATGATGTTCGATAACGAACGACATAACATAAATCTTTCGTTAGGTTAAACACGATAACGTCGAAAATGAAGAGGTAAAGTCTGGAATGATATAATTTTCGATTGGTAAGTTTCTTTTGTTCGACGTCGCGTGCGTAGGGTCGGGTGATCGGGATCGCGTGCTAGATGGCAATCTGCCGCGACGGGGGCACCGACCACAATTGATTCCACACGAGAGAGAAACAGAATGGTCCTATGCATGTGACGAGAGCTACGTGCGCCGGAGGAAGCGAACTCATGAAATTAAGATAAGGACGAGTAAGACAATTCGAGGAATGATTTGTTTGTGCGCTCCGCACACCGGAGAAATCTAACAGTAGATATTTAAGTGGCTCTGTTAGGTACCTTCGCCGAATCTATGTTATATAAACATGCGATCCGCTTATATTTCGGTGATCACGCAGTTACACGTAATGGACAATCACGTTCGTTGATTGAGCCGAAAATTACCGAATTTCAAATTGCGTGCATTTGATTGGCTGATAGCTAAACTGCGTTACGAGCGCGAAAATGACACGATTTCGTTAGTACTATATACTGAGGGTGAGCTTTTTTATTATTCAGTAGTAAAACCGTATTAAAATGTATCGCGTTATAATAGTGAAATAATTTTAAAGATTTACGGTAGAGTAGTAAAGTTTAAATTATTATTCGTTTAGGAAGAGATTACATCGTAGGTCGAGTTTGGTATTTAAATCATTTTTATAGATCAATTTATTTAAATGATCCCTGTGTTTTGTCAACAGACTGTAATAATTTCAGCGACTTAATATCCACCTACGTAATTTTGAGCTTGTGTGTATAAAGCTGAGTTCTGGCAATTTTCTTTGTCTTCGATATGATTAATCTATGAAACAATATTCGTGTCGTAATATAAATTCCACACTTTATTTATTACATATTCCTAACACATTCTCTGTTTAGGTTAGACGTCGAATATTAGCTTCGTTCCTTCATGAAACTGCGAAATATTTACAATATAGGTACGTGGGACAAAATAAAAAGCCTTTGCTTATACGCCCTCGAGAGTTAAAATCTCGGCGCCTGCTAGTTTGTAACTTGATTCAATAATCAATTTTGCGAGCCCCGCTCCGGGACTCGTCCATATAGATTAAACTAAGTGAGTGCTATCGCTCCATCGTGGAATATACAGGATGAAATTGAATTCATGGGCATCCTCTTAACGGGTCGTTCTACTCGTCATTATGAACAACTTTTACTATGGGACCAAACCTGAAATCGAGAAAAAGAAATCACCTGTTCGCTACATTTTGACGAGTTATGCGAACATAAATGCAGGGAACAGCTGATTTTTTTTTCGCGATTTCAGGTTTGGTCCCATAGTAAAAGTTGTTCACAATGATGAGTACAATGAACCCTTAAGAGGATGCCCATGAATTCAATTTCATCCTGTAGATGACATTCATCAACGACCGACTAGAAACTTGGATTTTGTCAGTTAATGGGTCATGATTCTTTCATTAGTTGGGTCATACCTATCGTACTTAATAGGTGTTAAGGACATCATGCAGGTTACTTTGCTAAGTGTTACAAAACTTCTTTGTATTACAGCAGAAAAAAAATTTTTTGTTCATACCTGAAAAGATTTTCTCTTCGAGCTTGCATTACAACTCATTAGTTTTCAGCCCAACCTAGACAGACGTCCGTACCTACTTCGTCGTATTTGCTGTGCACTACAGTGAGATGACAGCACAAAACCTGCAGACTACAGCCTGGCGTCTCCCCGGAGCTTATCTGTATAACTTTTAACGATAGCGCAGCGAAGTTTTTTAACGAAATAACCGAATTCCCGTTAACTACAGGCGGAGTAACGCGGTTAGTGCCGATCGCGTCTGCCGCTGCATGTGCTGTTTTTAATTGATTTTAAGGTCTGTGCCATGTCTTTGTTTACAGTTATTACTTACAAACAACCTCTAATTTCAGCGAATTTTGTCTCCATAGTTGAAAGTTCCACGCAAATGCTGTTTACGATAGTTTCGGTGTTGAATTTACTTAGTTTTCGTTTAACCGACGTGCAATTTATGACTAAACAATGGCGTTGAATTTGAATACTTTGCCACCATCTTCGAACTGTCAAACAGTTTTTTCCACAGATAAAATATATCAAACGTGCCGTTACAATGTAGGGATTTTTCACGTGTACTGTATTTAATAGCAGGTATTAATGCATTGATTTCGCAGTTGCTTTATTGATTGTGGCGGCGATTGATTGCGACGCGGCACGCGAGCACGCGCTAACGCGAGAGGGCTTTTGTTGCGTGAAAATTGAAAAAAAAAGATCGATGGCCAGTGTATAGCCCATAACTGTATGAAAGATTAGTGGAATCTGCAACAGTAGGAACATCTACAATGAAGTGATGAGCTACAACACTTTCCACAGACTTCGGTGTGGCTAAGAATAAAAATTGATGATAAAACAGAACATTCATGTCAAAATCATTGTCAAACATTCCCAAGATCAAAGAATTAGACCGAATTGATCGTTTCATTGATATCGTGTTGAAAAAATAAAGCACATTTACGAAAAAATTGAGATGTATCAACATTTGACATGAACGACCTTAGTCGTAAAAGTTTCCAGGAATAAGTATACCTCAAAGAACATCGCAGTTTTTGCTGTGTAAACGTTCTTTTGGCATCGTAAGTGCGGAAACGTGGTGCATTAAAAATAGGTAAGTGACAAAAGGTCAAAATCTGATCTTGGCACTCATTACAAACATGTTTTCGCTACTAGGGCGCGTTGCTTTGACGTGGAATCTGTCAAATCGCAATTTTGAAAATGCGCTCGCATTTTTTAATACCTGAAAATATTTTCAACATGCTGCTCAATTCGCAGTCATAAATTCAGCGACTTTTATAGATAAATCTAGAGCTTGATTTAATTTGCGAGTGTGTTGGATTAAAACTATTTCGCGGCACAATGACGAGTCATTCATAGCTACACATTAATCCTTACTAATTATGCAAGACGGGGAGCAAAGATGTAAAATGGTCGGTCACAAATCGCGTCCGAACTGACAGTTTAAACAACCCATCTTGTGAGACAGATCCCTGATATATAACTCGGGGTTTGCTAAGGAAACGTGTGTAATTAATTACGACGAATAATACGTCAGGATGCACTTAATTTCCTATTAAACTGTTGTGAAAACGGTCCGCAAAATGGCGCCCTCGATTTGGCGCGAGACAATTTTGATCTTTTCTCTGAAATGCTTGGATAGTTTCTGTTGGAGTTTGGTCAAGACTGTTTTTTTAGCAGGGAGTTTAGCTGCAAGATATAGCTTTTAGTTAGGTAAGTCTTAACTAAATTGTCATGCGGAAGAGACAAGAGCAAGGCGCCACTAAAACTCAGCGATCACTAACAGCTAAGTGCGAAACACTATTCTAAACATAGATGTCAATTAAGGATCGCATCGCGCAATTAGTAGCGCCCGACATTCCCCAGATCAATCAAACATTCAACAAAGACCCAGGCGCTGAACGCGTCGCCTCGCGCTTCATCATCAATCCAGACAAACCACATCATTATTTTGGCCGGAACAGCGACAGTCCGGGACTCCGGGTGCATTCTCGATCACATTTGCGCGAAAATCGAAACGTTTGAAAGTGAACGGTGGGCGTTGACGTAGCGACGCGACGGTCGCGCGACGTGTTTACGACCGTCGGTGCAACCGCGGCTTTATTAAAATAATTACCCGCGCTTCGGTCGCTTGCTTGACGAACGAGAATGTCCTTCTTTTATTTATTTTTTCTACGTATTGTTGACGAATTAAGACCTTTTTTGGATAAATCTGTGCGAATATTGAACGCGTTCTATTTCGTTTTTATTAACATTCACATGATTGAGTGCATATTACTTACTTACGAGAAAATCTAGAGCTTCCCTGGGTATGTGGAGTCCTGTTTAAAATCTGGTCAGTAGGTTCGAAGTCTATCGTAAATTAACACTAGGTAAACTTGCCAACATTAATAAAGCCACAAGTTTGAATGAAACGTATATCAATGAATTTCTTCAAGACAAAATGACGAGCAATATAATAAGCAAACTCGCAAAATGTCTTTGTAACTTCGTAGATGAAAATAGTTAGCCCCGATATTTCTCTGAAGTTAATTCACGTGTGTCAACTGATATACATTAAAATATATTTGTCTGTTCAAATGTAAGTCTCAACAAAATTATTGCAACGGAACGCTTTACAACAAGAGCTCTTGATTGCAATAATTTAGCCCCATCTTATTTTAGTTTGGCTATTAAAAGCTAATTGTGTTAAGGACTATGAAGTGAGTCCACATTATATGAATAAATTAAGTGCAGTTTGAATGTAATGTCATCGCGTTGGAGTTTAATAGTTTTGACACTTTCTCCAATAAGCAGCTTAAAATTACATCCATTTGACATTACTGGCTGTTTAATATTTTTCCATAGTCAGATTTTTAATCTATCTGTTACTAACCAAAAACAAAAGCTTGGGATTTTGGTAAATATAATATTATAAAAATTGAATTAATGTCGGTATATTAAAGATCGTTCTCCTAATATGATTTCAAGAATGTTTATTTGGTAATTAAAATTGCTTATTATCACAATAATTACGAAGGCATAATTAAACAATTAACTAACGAAATAATATTTGCTCGTTTGTAAAAAACAATTGTGGTTATAATGTTATTAATTACGATAAAGAACATCACAACAGACTATAAAGGCACTAAGAAGAACAGAGTCCACTCTATTATGAAAATTCTCTACAATTTTATTGGCTTGGAATGGATTACTATTAGTTAGACAAGGACAGAAGACAGTTGTCTCGCTTGTCAAGTCGTTTACGCGTTTGGCCGTAACAATTACTTAGGTATTATTATCTTGGACAGTCGTTTAGGTATAAAATCATAAAGTATATAATGAGACACGGTATTATAATCATAAATATGCCCGTAAAGAGGTCTGATTGCTTCGTCGGAAGCCATCAAAGCGACCGCGGGACGACGAACATTCTTCGCAAAATAATTTCTTGACCTCTACACTAGCTTTACGCTACTCGGCGACAGATGGCGTTACGTACACATTGTTGCGTGCATACCACACTTTTTTCCAAGTTATTTCTGCTTAAACGTTCTTAAACGAGCATTTAGTTTTTCAAAGGTGCTTTCTAAGTGGCCGTCGCGAAACTTTTTGCTGGAAATGTCCTTTGTAATAATACTTTAGCGATAATTGCGTCGTAAATTAAATGTTTGTCTCAGTAATCGTAATTTCATAAGTGTTTGTAAGATGCATCCAGTTTATGTCACTTACTCCTAAAACCTGTCGTTTTCTAGTGAACATATTTTTTTTAGTTTCGCTGCTGGCCACAAGATGGCGCTAAGTTGCTATGTCTCAAATTGTTCTTTGTTCAGATTCACGTCAATGAACCGATTTATCAAAAACTTTATACGTTTAAATTACAATTGGTATTAATGAACAAATATGTTGCCAATTTTACTCTCATTACGAGGTAGTCCCTTTCGATCCCTTCGATCCCGGCGGGTATTATCGGGTCGGTAATTATTATGTGATTATCAACACGAATTTTCGTGTTTCAAAGTTTATGATTTATCTGTTATGGTCTCGTTTGGTAGCTACTTTTAGCTGATACGCCCTCGTTTGGGTATTTCTATTATAGAGGAATCGATTTGCCGTCCCCGATAGTTTTGTAAAGTGGATTAACAAGATTTACAATATTCAGTTTCAGTTCGCAAAAGCATACCTACTTACTTTAAGCATTAGATAATCTGTCTAATTGTCAAATAATTGTCCAGGGTAATGTCTGAAAATATATTTACTGTTTTGTAGTAATTTCAGTCATTTTATAGATTATTCTTTCACACAGAAAAACAATTATTAGGTATTGTGGCATTTTGACTAATGTATTTTGTTATTTGTGGATATATTTAAGAGTTACCATCGTATCAAACTTTAAATATATTAAAGAATTCCCAAACAAATCTTGGCATGATGACAAACAACGATATTAAGCATTAAATTTTCAATTTCTTACACGCGTAATTTACACGTTATTATAAAATTCCATTCCAAAAAGTCTTTAACTCCAACTTTTAAAACGAATAAAATATCAGTAAATTTAATTGAAAATAGAACGCATTCAAATGAATCGTGAAGACTGTTCGGTTTAAATACTTTAAAGTTAGTGAGTGAAGACTGAAGACGGCGAGTTGTGTCCGTTTGCGCTCGATGCGCTGTCCGCGCGCATTAGCCGGCCGGCTAATACACTTGCGGAGTTCCCAACTCCGTTCAGTTTTAAACGCCTTTGACAGTCCCCCGTGCGGGCTGCCTTACGTGACCGCCGCATCGATAACTTATTAGCGATGCCATTATGTGAAAGGAAAGTTTACATTTGAACTTTAATGGTTATTGGAGAAGATGTGTGGCGACTTTACTTGTGAATAATTGGCTTTAAAACGAACAGGGACGGCTAGACAAGAATATTGTCCAGAGATAATAATTGGCTCATTAAAAATAATTATGCTTAATTGCTTATGGTGTTATAGGAAACATAAATTAATTACGCTTCATGCTTGATACGAAACGTAATTTATAGGTAGTTAGATCAGAATCAAGTATCGGGCAAATATATAGTTAACCACTACAGTTTCAAAACTTCAAGTATGAAGCACCTATTGTAAAACAAATCCCGAACATACAAAAGCACAATTGAATATTAAAATTTGCTTAGCGTTAAACTAAGAGCTCTACAAGGGGAGTTTACAGTATAGGAGCATCGAGGACGCTTAACTTCGGGCATAAAGCCTTTGGCGGGTATCCTGTGCCGGCCGATAGTGGGCCATTGAAAATAGATTTTCACGCTACGCTTGAAATGCCTTCGAGAGCCGAACTTCGTCCAAATATTGGGTTCTCCAAATTCTCTGCGTGTTTATCCGAACATTAGGTCGCGCTCTATTTACAAACGTCTTTTTGGAATATTGGTGCCATTGATTTTGACATTTAGATTTAGAGCGGCTCTAATAACAATACTTATCGGTTTTTTGAATTTCGGTTTTTTATTTAAAGCCAAAGATTAGATTAGACGAGATTACTTAGAAAACTTTGCATATCTTGAACTTTAGAATTCTTTAAAAGCATTCATTTTAGAAGTGTTGAAATGAAATGTTTTTGAGATAAGTTATTATAGATTTATAATTTAAACAAAAAATAGCTTGCTTTGATTTAATCACGTGAAAAAGAGCGTGCTGAAGATTTACTACAGCACATATGAAACACGATACTTATCTCGACCAATAAGCTTTTAAATCGATTTTAGTGATCATAAACAACAAGACGTCTACGTTATAGCATTTCGTCACTGAACCGTACAAGTAATAAGAGCAATAATTACGACCACCATTATTAAACTTAATTGGAATGAAGGATTATATGAATAAAGAACGTAGCCAACTTACATCGAAGTTTAGTGTCCGTGAAAAATAATATAATATTATTGTCTTGTGTACACTCGATGTACGGCGATAGTTTACCAATTTATTTGCTGTGTGCACGTTCGGAAATTGAATTCAGTCACGACAGCTAAAGGTATCGGTTTAATACCGTAAAATTTTTACATCACTGTTTATCTGTAATTAGACGGTGTAATCGTGAGCTTGGAAAATAGAATATCAAAACTTTTGTTACAAATTAGCTTGTTTTCACGATTAATTGATTAAGAAAAACGTTGTTGGACTTGCAAGTAATTATCAGATATAAAACTATATGGGCGTTGGATTTACGTGTAGTTATAAAATATGCATTTATAGGTAGGTACATAATTTATTACTTATAAATATAAAGGAAAGTAAAAAATTAATAGTTAATTACGGTTAGACTACCTATATGTAAGCGAACAATAAATATAAAGAATAATTATTAGAACTCGCCTTTATAATATTAATGCGTCATAAACCATAGACAAAATGCAAAAAATATCGATGATAGAACATAGATTACGGTTTTTGCGCGTTGTATTTTGAAGGGCGGGAAGTTAGTGTAGCTAGTTTTAATTGATCCTCTCCATTGTTACGGCGCGTGCGATGTTTATCCAATTATTTTTATGTTGTGTCGACTTGGGAGTACGTGGATGTAAAGCAATGTTTACTAGCTAGATAAACAATAGATAACTAATTAATAGATACGGGTTTTTGAATGGCGCGGGCGTTACAAAGACACGTAAATTTTTTTTACATCTTATTTTTCCTAATGTCTCTTAATTACTACTATTTACTTAGTATTTGCAACTAAACGAATATAACTGTCATTGACTCGAGTGGTGCTAACTCCAGCTTAACGATCACACTGCAAATTTTGCCCAACGCGGGTCAACTGGACTTTGACAGCTAAACGTCACAAAATGGCGGTAAGGTTCTATTCTTATTTTGAACGCGAGCTACAGCCTACCATTGCCACAATGCTGTCGCGTGTGAACGTCGAACAACAATCGTTTCGCAACGGACGGACGAACGGACATTATGTATGTGTATCGTGGGAACTGGGAAATAGCCGACACCCATAACGTTGCAGCGAAATGATACGTTGCTGCTTAGTGGTTATGTAACAGTATTGACGTTATTGTACGTTATTTGAAGTACGCTTTCTAGGATCGGAAGCAACAGTTAGGTTTGTAAAGGACTCTAAACAGTGCTGCTTTTTAAACAGTTTTCAGGAAATCAGTTGTTTATTGAACACTTCCTTACACTTGAAATAATCTAATAGTCTATATAAACCATTGGATCGCTTATCATTACCTGACATTTAACGAGTTACATAGCTCGTATCATAAGCAAGATTTCATTATTCCCTTACTAAACACTAGCCAATCCTGCCCACTTTGTTCCAACCAAGTTGAAAATATACTCCCGGACTCCTAAACCGTGCCACCCTGCAATTTTTATATAAACAGTACATTTTTAATGGTCTTTAATTCAAATTCGGAACAGTGATGACACCAAAATATTGGCCAGTATTTCGGCTTCAAAACTGCAGGAATTTTTTTTCTTTGACTTATCATTATTGTGATGTTTTAGGCCGTTATACCTTACATGGAAATGCACGGTGGTTCGATTTAGGAGTCTGGAAGTGTTTATGTCAGTAAGACGAAAAAAAGTAGGTATTTGACAGCAATCATAAAGACATGATGATAAATATTTTCTTCTATAGAGATCCCAGAAGACGAACAAGCTAATCAGGTCTAATTGTGGCTGTGTTGATTGGAACTTGGAAAAATATCCGCAATCGGAAGAAATTGCTTCCCACGATTGCTGTATAGATTGACTCCGTATGTAGCGTGACGGATGAGTTATCATTACTACATATTACTAGCCTCGGATGTACCCGACGTCTCATGAAATCTAATCCATCGATAAAATACCCATGCTAAGTACAGAAAGAAATGAACGAATGCTCAAAGCTGTTGTTTTCATTTCGACGAATTACAGTGATTAACATTTTCGCGAACAAACGAAATCCGCTAAAAAGGGAAAATGCATCCATCTTCCTTGCATAATAACCCCATAAACGTGGCCAAAACACCAATCAGCAATAACCCGAATAGAAAAAACGAAAACCGCATAACATCGCAGCGAAATAAGAAAACCGTAACCCTTCCGGGAATTATCTGAAATTCAATCTATTTGAGCTCATCCCTATCGATGGGGACAAAGGCTAATACACAAGAGTCCATTGTATTCGCAGATTTATACTTTGTCGTGCATTGTCGTTAATGTGTACACAGCCTTACAATGAGTACGTTCTTTTTAATTCCACCGAATTTCTGTTCCTATTGTGGTCGTATTACGTGTTGATTTTTCAAGTTGTTATTGAAAGCGATTGATTGGAATAGCAATAGCCAATGGACAGGTGTCAGTAGTTCAATGAACGCTTAAATAAATATCGGTCTAAAATTAATCTCTATGAATATAGAAATAAGTATGAATGCATTAAATAATATATTAAATGCCTCATACGTATCTAAGCGATGTTTTAGTCCGTATATGTTAAACTTTAGCTTTAGTGTACATATACTTGTTAAAGTTGTGCCATGCACTATACAAAGCAGGACGAGTGACAGTTGCAGTTGCTATGCTATGTAACTGAACGTGAACGCTATCGCTTTGCGGCAAGTTCGTAGTTAGCGCTGAGTGCGTGTCCGCTCCGCTTTTCCATTTCCACATACATTTATGTAACAAATGGTCTCGTATTTTGAGATAAGTTGCTTCGAATTATTTGGCAATAGAATCTTGTAAAAAGGTGAAACTTTAATGATATTTCAACATTAGAAAAATGTCTCCCTGATTGCGATGATCGCAAGCTTCAATCTATATGAAATTATTAAAAAAAACTACACAAAAATTTGGAAAATGGGAGAGACAGTAGTACACAAAAGATTGTCAATTAAAGAAAAAACTAAAATAATAATTTTACTATCACAACTGTGAGAGATGTTTACTTGCCCCTCGCTTCTTCCAACAAGGCAGTTCCTGATATTTCCGCACGCGACAGGATACAGGGACAAAGGAAAAGGATTGAAGGACAGGTTTAAAGGGAACAAAACAAAATAATAAAATAATAGTGTTAAAAAAAAACAAAAAAGAGTGCGGAACTATATGAAGAAGCTTCGAGTGCGTTCTAAACTGTTAATTAAAAAATTCAAACTTCGAATTTTCCTAACATACGTGTTGATTGACCATAAACGTAATGATTGATCAATATTCGCGTATCAAGTAATTGACGCGGAAAATGTAAACATCTTTTGTATTCGTAGGCGAGTGCTGCCGTGATTGATGAGCTGTATTGTCAGGTAAACTTGACAAGCTAAGATAACCGACGCGTCAAACGGTACAGATGATTCGTGTAAAAGGAATTGATGATCCTGGCCCGACGTACCAAACATGATTAGGTAATTTTGTTGCAACGATATAAGTTTAGATTGAACGGTTCAAATCACTTTTGGTACGTTCAGAGCTAGAACATGCGAAACTGCGAATACCAGTGCATCAGTTTTTGGACACAAATGCCCATATAAATAGAGCAAACAAACAGTTTCAAATCAATAAGTTTCAAGCTCAAAAGTAAAAAACTGACTGATTGATACAATGGTATTCGCATCAAGCCAGACCAGGGTATCTCGCACGACGACAAGATTTACTCAAAAATATCACGCAAAGTAGGACGCAAATCCCGCAATAAAATCTAATCGAACGTGGAATTGTTTGGAGAAGTACCTTTTTTAGGGATCAGTGACTTGAGCAGCATGATGGCGGCCTCGTCGCAGGCCCACGCGTGCATCTTCCGGTACGAGTCGCGCCCCTTCTCCGTCAGCTTGTCCCAGGGCTTCGGCTTCGACAGCAGCTCCGACACCGTCCCTTGAGACAGCCCCAGCACGTACTTAGCGAACAGTCTCTGTCCAATGTTGTGCACCGACAGCAGCTCTCGCACTCTCCGGCTTATATGCAACGTGTCCAGGTTCGTATTCGCGTATTTGTCGATGTTGTATCTCAGCATCTCCTGCAGTCGCGCCTCCATTGGGTCGCCTTTGGGGATGAGGGAGTCGCCGAGGCGTCCCACCAGCGCGCCGGGCGGCAGGGGCCCCATGTCCTCCGCGAACCTGTAGGTGCGGTGCTCCTCGAAGCGGAAGGGGCTCGGCGGCGGCAGCGGCAGCAGTGGCGTGGGACCGTTGTTGTTGTGGTGCGTGGTGTTGTTGTTGAGCGGCGGCGGCGTGCTGGGCCACTCCTCCACACCTGCGGCGAGAGCACGGTCACGCGGGAACACGAGGAGGGGACGGCGGGGCCGGGGCGGCGGTCAGGGGACGGGGGAGAGGGAGGGCTAGCACGCACGCTCGTAAGCGTCGCAATCATTCGGCAACGGCGTACGAATCTTTAATGCGCGCGCGGCGTCTCTCATGTCGGCATCATGGCATGCTCCGAATTCTAAAGCCTAAGTTTGAAACGATTACGCGCGTCCGTGAGCGGCATGGCTGAGGTGGTGGGAACTGGATATTCCTCGTACTCCGCGCGTTTTTTGCGAATTGTTGTTTTTTGCGGACAGAAAAGTGAAGCGAACACGAACTAGCTACGGACATACACAAGGTTTGAAACATCGAACGTGCATAGCTCATGGCTGCGATCGATTTCCAATGTTCACTTGACGACGATGGTACCGAGCATCCGGCGCGAAGACACGTCACTATTTAGAGACGCAATCACCTTTTGGAACATGTCGTCATCATTCGGGCCGAATGCAAGAATTTCTACTACCAACACGACTAACCTGAGTGGAACCAAACTCTATGCTTTCCTTGTAAGTTCCAGTTGGCCGACCACTCAAGATACTCGTGGCGCAACACTAGTGACGTACCTGTATCTCGGCGCTCAGCGCTTCGTTCTCGCTCGGCCGAATGGTCTCGGAGCGAAGGTGCGGTGCTGGGCGAGCGGATCTCAGGCTTGCGCTCTAAAGATCGCTCCCCACCGCCCAGGTCGAGTGCTCGGAGCATGCTGGAACAAACATGATAATCTGTAAGTAGAGTTGGTTAAAAGTAAACATAATGAGGAAGTCCGGAGGACCGCAGAAGCAGTTGACGAAAACCAGATTGTGACGGAAAACGAAAATGTAGGACACGACTAAAATGTTGAGGTGCAGGAGAGTAAGTCTCGAAAATATGAGAGTGATGTTAAAAGAACTGCGTCATCATGGATGTGACAGTTTGTTCAAACAAATTCGTTTAGATAAGGAGCATACATGAGTATTCCCTTGTCCACCTCACCCAAATTCCCTTCCACGGTAACCATAATTAAAACGCAATCCTATAGATTACCTGATTGTAATATAAAGCTTTTAATTATCACAAGACGTCGGGTCACAGACTCACAGTTCGATTTACCCCAATAAATTGGGTCAAAAGTGAATTGATTAAACAATTTCCAGGTGAATTAATTAAGTATTTTAATTAATAGGATGTGCTGGGTCTCTATTGGCAATATTCCTTTAATAAATTTATTGAGATTGGGCCGCTTTGAACGGTATCTTATGGCTATTAGAGAGATAAGACCCTCCGTACCTGCGCCCGCTCATTTATTGGTATTATTTTATGTGTATTTTAGGTAGCTGACGGTTGGTTTCTTAAGGGGTAGTTAATGGGTCTCTAGGATTAGAATTTATTAATAATATATTGGCTGAAGATGAGATATCGCTATTACAACCAATAGCAGAAAGGTTATTAACATCACTAACAAAGATTTATTTATGTACATCATTGTTACTATTTTTAATGTCTTTGTGTTTCACAAAATGATTGTATCTTTAAAAATAAAAACTAATTTAAATAGGTTTTTATTCATTTAACGTCACGTGCAGATTTAGAATACAAAAGTAGTTATTTTAGTACCTACCTATCGTAATATGTATGTATATCGTAGTATAGAGGCATGAGGAACAGGGTGTAAAGTTCACTCATCCTCTATGAAAAGGGAGGATCCTCCGACCAGACGGGTGTTGTGTCTGGTGGGCTACTGCCCGACGGTTGATGTCGGGATGTTGTATATATGCTAGTCGCGCGGTAAACTCTGTTTGCGCGATGCAGGATTTTGCGTGACGTCAGTGTGACGCGTTCCATTGTGGCGATGCCGCCACATCACTCCCCTCCGGAGACCGGAGGTCGATAGTGGGCTGAGTCGTGTATCTTGCGATGCTTGCCAGGGCCAGTTGAGGTTCCAATGAGTCGGAACCGGGTGCCGCATAGTTCGCGGTGAGTCGGAACTGTCTGCGGAGATGCCCCCAGTGAGTCGGGGTGGCGCTGCGTTATGCTCCAGTGCGTTGGATGTGGTACAGCGCCGGGTTGAGGCTGACTGCTGGCGTCGACCAGGAGAGGTTTGAAGGGCTCTGCTTGTTGACCGGCCGAGAGTGCAGTGTGCTGTGCCAAGGTTGCTGATGAGGCTGAGGGTGATGACCAGGTATGCGCGGTCGCTGCATGCTGGTGGTCAGGATACCCGTTGTAGCCGTGGGTGCTGGCTGGCTGTGTGACTCGCTGCTCGAAAGCTCGAGGAAGTGATGCTGATGACGTCACGCTGTAGTAGTTGCACGAAGGCTGCGCTGACGATCACGTCGGGGTCACCAGTATAGAGGTATGAGGAACAGGGTGTAAAGTTCACTCATCCTCTATGAAAAGGGAGGATCCTCCGACCAGACGGGTGTTGTGTCTGGTGGGCTACTGCCCGACGGTTGATGTCGGGATGTTGTATATATGCTAGTCGCGCGGTAAACTCTGTTTGCGCGATGCAGGATTTTGCGTGACGTCAGTGTGACGCGTTCCATTGTGGCGATGCCGCCACAACGTCTATTCCTAATTGTTTAGCTATTTATTTTACAAAAATATAAACAATAAAATTAATTATGATCATTTTATGATATATTAATTGACGGACTCAATTATCTTTTATAATTATCTAATTTTAACATACACGAGCTGTAATTACTTTCGAAGGATTATTAACTGGGAAAACGGATATAAATAAATAACAATGTAGATTGTGGATGCTAATTTTAAACAATTTTTGACCTCGCTTACACGTGTAAACGTTGATTCACAAAATTCTCAATTTGAGATTCCCGCAATGCCACTATTCGACAAATCTTAACAATGAGAAAGTGCTTTGAAAATTACAAGACAAAAATCGTAGCAGACTTCTTTTCTTACGTCCACAAGGGACCGAAGCTGAGGTACCAATAAAACTATCAACAACACATTGTTAAGGTAACTTACGACATACGATCTAACTTTCGACAAATCGTTCAACTGCTCTAAACTTTTGGTTAGAAACTCCCGACTAATCGACCGACTTCACCTTAAGATTTCGCTTTTTTGATCGGTTGGTAGACTAGTGGTGCGACGCATCGGTGTTACCTCCGGCACAATAGGGTTGCACCTTAATTACAATTTAATATATCGCCAATTAAATCGTTGATCGGTAGTGCCGAATCTCGGAGGTGTTGCCGACTTCATTCTCTAAGTGGAAGGTGTATTATACGACTTGGTTAGGAAATACTTTGGTGATGTCTGAATTTACGAGTACCGTGATGTTTTTGATGACGTGAGAAATGAAATGAATTGATGGTGTGAACAAGAACAGGCTACTTCCTTTCGTATTCCACGTGTCATTATGATATTGGCCACCAAATATTTTGGTAAAAAAATATGTTGTTTAAACAAATTATAAAAAATATGCTTTTATCACGCACTAAAATTTATAAGACACGAAACTCGAGGGATTTACTAGTAGCCACTGAAGAGTTCACCTCTTGGCTCTATCATCAGATCCTCGTTTCCAAGCCCAATCTATTGGACTCGTCAAAACGAATCATATGAGCCCAAACTCGAGGGGTTTAATAGAAGCCACTGAAGAGTTCTATTAAACACCTCCTGGCTCCATCATCAGATCAGCTCCAAGATACCAAATTATAGTATTGTCATCCGAACTACATATACATACAAAGTTTCATTTCGATACGACAATTATAAGTAGGTTTACATTGACTTCCAAGATTTTGTTGCATTGTTTGTTAGTTAGTTACAAGTGAAGCTAATAAAAGCGTGTTAATGATGGATACATCACAATACGATGACCAATATTATATCCTTTGTTAGCCTTGGTGATACAACTAGTCGACAGGCGACATTAGTCTATCGGGAGGTCCATATTCAAAGAAAGTTTAGTAATACGAAGTTAAAAGATGTGTTTCAAAGCGTGACTGCGAGGCACCTGCAAGTAATCGAAGCTTTGAAGTTTTTTCAAACATGGCGTCATAACCTGTAATGATACAGTTTTTGCAGTAATAAACACTGAATTTAAGGGATCCTAGCATGCATAGGTAATAAGCGAAAGGGGCCATTACTTATTGTTATTATTGGTACATTTCTTTCCTTGTAGTTTTTACTATTTGTGAAAGGAAATAAGCTGACAGCTGTTTGTTTTTTCATCCCTGTATGAGAATTGTTATTCGGATCCAATTAGTTCTTTTAAAAAAATATATACCTAATAATAATAATATATAATTAGTAATTGTTTAATTTGTGCAGACTTTCAACTATTATTAAGATGATTGTTCAGTTTCCAATTACCTACTTATACCTACATTTCGGATATTTTCACGTTCTAAATAAAATGATTTTATTTATTTATTATATGCTTATTCAGTCTGGCTTTTTCGCGAATCCATGCTTACCTATCGCAAAATAATCTATGTTATACCCCATCATACTAAAAACCATTTAAATGCTAGTATCAAAATGGTTCATATAATCGCTCGTAGGTACTGGCATTGTTCGAAGCTTAGTCGCGTTCGTTGAAGCGACCGTCTCACAGGGAATACAGATAACTAGTGTTGACTCCCTTCGCCGTTCAGCTGTGTATAAACGATTTAGTACTGGATATTGCTATTTGAAATGAAACAATACGAAACTTTTACCATGTTCCGTACAAAAAAAACAGGAATCTAGGGGTTTTAGTTTAATTTTTCGGGATCGGCTTAAAGCACATCGAAATTATGAAATGAGAATGCAATTAGTACTTCAAAGTTGGAATTGTAGATTTTGACATGCTCTTTTGACAATATACCTAGGCTGTTTGGTTTTGTCTCTTTACCAACATTTTCTTTTACTCTAAATCGTATATTAAAAGGTACTTTGAAGCTAGCTCGTAGAGGTAAGCGAGCAAAATATACGTGAAAAGTTCTGAAACTCCCACAAAATGTAACTACCTCCACAAGGAAGACCGTCGGCTAATGTTTATGAGGGTTTTAAAACTGATACATTATAAACAGCGATGACACAGTTGGGAAGTGACGACATCCTAGCTTAGTTTAGTGGCGTGGAGTGGCGTCGGGTGTGAAGGTTTTTATCTTTTTATGTCTATGATTTGATGATGCAGCTGAGTTTGAATATGGAAGACGTTGCGTCGGCCATATTTTGTAATTCGAATTTGGAATACAAACATATTTGCACTGTTTTTGTTAACGTTGGATTAAGCTACTTATACCTAAATAGTTGGGAATTACTGATTTTCTTTCTATTAGGTATAGCAAGTTATGTTTAAAAAACTTAATTAAATACTTTAGACTATCTTTAAACAACTGTAGATGTGCTCAAAATTCTTCAGTACCTAAGTTACTCAACACCTTTCCCCTGTCCTAAACGAAAGCTTAAAAGCATCTTTGTCTTCGGCCAAAAGCCTTCAGTATAAGGCGTGTACACACTGAATATTTGATGCGCCGAATGAAACCGATGTGCGCTTACCTAACTTTGAATTAATTAGTGGGTTAACTTTTAAAACATTGTGTGTTTAGGCTTTACATATTCTGCTGTCGGTGTCGTTAGGGTTAACTTTGATTTTAGAACTAGTTTGTTTATTTATTGATTAGCAAACTTTACCTAACTATCTTGTCGGATATTAGTTGATACTGCTGAAGTAATGACTAGTTTAGTACAATTTTATGTACCTGTCTTTCTCGGATTTCCCTTTGCATATCTCTTTTATAACTAAAAGAAGTTATGGTAGAAGTAAAACACCCATAGACTGGGATTGTAATTAAAGATTTCTTATAGCAAAACATAGATTCTTAAGAAAATTTCCCGCTTTTCCATAGACAAATAACCCGCGAATGACGATCATATTTCAAAATCTGTAACAAAATGTCGATTGATCGCCCCTACGCCGTGCAACCCTTTAAAGGGAATATTTCAAAGACATATTTCCAAAGGGGTTGTTCAGTAAAGGGATGTTTCAATATTGATTAGCAAATTAGGAATTCCTGTCGAGTTCTTTACCTTGTTTTATTGTACTGTGTCATTGGGGAGCCCGCAGCGGCTTGATTACCAATAGACTTTAGGAGATCATCTTGTAGTTAACAAGACTTGACGGTATTGGACACAGTCTCAGCCATTTTGTCAGTTTTTGTGTCCAACTTATCATAAAAAATATCTTTTGTTATCGGTGTGAATTTATTCAAGACTTTATTTATAGTCGCTTCCACAAAAATGGCGACATTGAAATCTCGCTGATTCACAACCAGTATCCACGTGTAACAAATTCAATTGTATTCAAATATCGAACACGCACTTATTTGCTCCCATCAATGTCTCTGACAATAAACGTGACGTCACTGCATACTATCAACTCGATCGCCGATAACATCGCCCCGCCCCCGCGGCGCTGACCAATCACTGATCGATCGGTCACAAACGCCTATGCACACCGACCAAATACTTGAAAATCTCAGAAACGTCCATTGGCTATGCCTAAACAAACCATTATTGACACAAGCTTTCCCGCTCTCAGATATTTAGACTAAGCTACAAACGTATGTTGGACAAACACAGTAAAAAGCTTAGGACCCGTCGGGCATTCTTTATGGCATCAAAAATCGTCGGGCAACGTAAATTAGTTGATAATTTGTGTGCGACAGTGTTAGGCTAAACTTGCGTTAAATGTAAGACAAACATCGCCTAAGCAAATGAGAACAGGTGTCTACGATAGGCTCTCATATTGATATATAGGGACAAACACATGACACATAATATAAGAGAATGTTTCTTTGAAATTATGTAAATCTTGTGTGCTTAGATGTTAATTAAACATGAGATAACTAGCTACACTCTTTATTTGACTTTCTTTAAATTTCATCTTTGACGTGTCAACACTGTGCCCGTCGTATTTGGGGTTTAGTGAATTTTAATTATAACGAAACCCCAAAAAGCTCACGATTTTGTGTGATCATGATTAGAATTTAAAAAAACGTTAAAAGTTTTTAGCTGTTTTTTTTTTTGCTTCAGCGTGTCCAAAGCTCGTCTAGCATTCCAAAATATATAATGTTTTTCAGAACCATAGTCCGCATTCTATTTTCGAATCTAAGAATTAAATATAAAATCAACCACAGCTTAACCGAAATCCTCAAAGAAGCACAGACAACAAATAAATCGAACGTAATGACGCCCAAGCCAAGTTAAGCGGAGATTTGGCGATGGCGGGAACCGCGTTCAGAAATCAATCCATTGCTCCCTCCATTAAGCTTTAATCTTCGGGGGCTGGCTATAACTTAATCCTAACTTGAGAACCGGAATAAATAAGCAATAAACCAGTGCAGGTGCCTTCTATGTTTATATCGGGAATTATAGATCTTATAGGATTAGAACTTATCTTTTGTTGGCGAAGGAAAGCGATCATGGGAAGGAGACCAAATGACGGGCATTCGCGTGCTGGTAGCAATAATTGAAATAGGTGTTTTCCGTTTATTTTTCTATCACATTGTGTCGTGTGGACAGATAATGTGTCAGTTATATGTGCTTTAATAATGGGATGTCGACGGATTTTTGTTTCTTGGTATTGCTGGGGTTCGATTGTGTTCCAAGTGTATTTTATATCGTATTGTAGCTTGTTTAGTAAATTCTTATTTACAAAAGAATGGAGGTGTTTTAGACACACACACACACACACAGGATTTTCTCAAATTCTAGAAATTTAAATTCTCGCTCAAACTATCCTCGCTTTAAGTTATAGTTAAGTAAGTCTAGATGTTTGTTGCATCTATGAGCTAGATCTCACAGTAAAACATCTAAAAATACCACCAGAATTATTAACAAACAAGAAATTATCACGTGCAAGTCAGCTGATGTAAAATTATATTTAACTCGTTCCAATTTCCGATTTCCCGTCGTAAACTATAATCGATCGACATTTTATTAAAGTTAAAAACGCTTTTTATCGTGTTTGCACAGTCTTGATTTTATGTCGCGATGTCGGCGCCTGTGAACTGATCTTTGACGGTGGATCAAAGGCGCCGACGGTATGACACCGTATTGGTGGAACAACACATTAAACTGCTCAAAACATCGGTTTTGGGATGTTGTTGCGATGTATTAATAGACTGAGTGGGCCTTTGTGATGTGGCCTGCCATTGTATTGGACGAGATGCATCTATGTTTTTATGTTAGAGTTTGTTTAGGGGACTGTGTGAAAGGAATCATCGGGAAATTCCCTATAATTTCTTTCACGAATTATTCAGCTTTTGAATATAAGCGCAAACCAATGGAATATTCTCCAGTTTTATTTTACAGTTTGATCTTATGACAGAATTGGAAACTAGTTTTTTTCTGAGTTTTTATAAGACTCCTTTTACACTAGTTTTTCATAAACTTTTTCCTTAGTGTATTCTCCTTAACCCTTAGTGTATTTCACTTTCCCCTTAGTTTATTCCCCTTTCCCCTTAGCGTATTCCACTTTCTTTGACTTTTCACTTACCTAATTATAAATTACTAGCTGCGCCCCGCGATTTAACCCGCATAACTCTCGATTCCGTGGGAATATTGGGATAAAAAGTATCCTATGTCCTAACCTATGTTATGGTCTAAGCATGTGCCAAATTTAATCCAAATCTGTTTAGCCATTTTAGCGTGATAGCGTAATAAACAAATAAACAAACAAACTCACTTTCGCATTTATAATATTTGTTAGGATAATCATGCACCAACAACAATTGAAGCTAAACTAAATCCAATACTAAGCACTAAGTGCTAACGTCAATCTTCTCACATCCTGTAACTAAGATGACGAAAGCACCTGGTGTGAAACTTTGTAGATAGGTAGGTACTGCTAATTAATGTTATCAGTTATCAAGCGCAGGTGATAGATTGTTCTCAAGGATGTTGACTGATCGCCTGATTACTTTACTACGTGGGAACAGAACCATCGATGGTAGGGGATTAGGGATTGGATAGCAATGAGGATAAAGGAAGAAAGAAGGATGCAGTAAATGTTTTAAGGGAGATAATAATAGCTGGCGTTGTCACTAAGGAAAGCCTAAGACGCTAGTACGATTAGGAAGACGACTTCGTGACGACACGCTGAGGAAGGACAAAGGCTTCACCTAGCAGCGGGATAATATCATTTCAAGGTGATGTCACAACTAAGGAGGTAGATCGCGGCGATGTTAGTAATGCACAGGTGGATATCTAGATTTCACTCATATGGATAGTGAAAAACGACTCAATGGGAGACAACGCAGGAGATTGGATGCAAAACACCAATATTAATAAGAAAAGTAAAAATAAAACTGGAATTAACACCCCAGTATAATATCACAATAACTTCGACCCGCAACTATTGTTTCCAAAACAGAAATAATTTCCCATTCATCCCACTATCGCGTCAAAATATTAACGTCCCTCGATAATTCTATTTATATTTCCCACTGATGCGACAGGAAAAATAAAAAAGGCACCTTTTAAAGTTCTCAGGGAGCGATTTTTGTATCAATATATAGTGTAAACGTAGGGGAGGCCGCTAAATTCCTTATCTTGAACGTTTAGCGTAGGAGTGTGAGGCGGGACACAACTTCGACGTACAAGTGGTTTTCGATTTGTGGTAGAAAAAAAAATGTGTTCGGACCTCCTCGGTGACTTTCTGGGAGCCGATGGGTGTATTCTGTTGACCGTCGAATGTGTCGTTTACCAATGCGTGCTTTTTTGTATTTGGAAGTTTGTTCGGTTTATGGTTATGTTTGTTAGTAGTACTTTATGTGTCGAGAAGTGCTCAAATACTTGAGGGGTGTAAAACTCAGCTAAGTGCTGGAGATTTTTCAAGAAACGTAAATTTTAAGAGTCATGACAATGACATAAGAGGTACATGTTTACGTAAACTTACAACATAAGTACCGAAGGAGGAAGTATCTCAAGTATCACAGACGGCACCAAAACCACGGGCGTCAGATCTCAAAGTGAAGACTCAATCCTTGTTTGAAAAACAACATTAAATACTCGGAACTCCATAAAAGATCCTTTAAGATGGCTGGTGGTAATTAACTGGTACTTGTTGGAGCAGGCTGTCTAAACAACAGGGTGACAGCAGTTAAAGGGTTTGTCGTGCTGTGTGGTAAGGTTTTATTAGAAGAAGATTTGGGAACTCTGTGGTCAAGATTGATGCAGTTTTTATTTTGTGAGGCGATGGTTTTGTTTAAATTTTTGCAGGATTGAATATATTATATTAACGCCAATGTATAAGGCAACGATTATAAGAATGGTGATATTATCAACGTTCAATAGTGGTGAAAAGTATCTTGTACTTTCTTCAACTATTCAATGTTTTCGAACTTTTCAGCTGTAGGTTTAATAATCCTCTTTTGGACTTGACTTAAGCACAGATTTTTTTTCAGAGTCACGATATCTTGATAGATGTTACGGAATAAGTCGTTTCATTTCTTAGACATATACAACTTCTAAAAACTATATCTTTCAACATCATAATCGACTAACAAACTAATCAAACAAAGACGGGGTGTGCTGGAAGGCGCCTGCTTATCAGTCAAAGGTACGTTCAACAAACAAATGCGCTCAAAACACACAATGATACATTGAACGTATGTACTCAAGTGACTTTAAGTTAACTTGGATTTCTAGCTTTAATGTTTGTTCTATGGCGAAAGAGTTAATCCCTGCTGTCTTGATAAGACAACGAACTTTCATTTTATACCTTTAGGCCTATAAAATGTTTGGCCTTTAAGTGTAACGACATTATTTTATGAAGCGATTGATTCACCTGTGGCATTTTAGTAGCCATTTCGATTTAATTGGGGATAAACAATTGACATTCAATGACCATTTGGATTGTTTGATTGACAAGAAGACTTCAAAGATATTATTGAAATTTGGATGTGTTCATGTGTCAATTGTTTTCCTGGAAATGTAATTTTGATGAAAAGACTAGAAAGCGGAAACAGAATAAAAATTGTGTCACTTTTGACGTTTCATATAAATGTCAAATAAAGTTTCATCATGTAACGTTTTGCCATTTCTCACTTGCAACTGCTTTATTAATATCTGAACATTATCATTCCTAACTCGTGTTTAATCACAACTGCAATAATATAAGCCTGTTTTATTTCTTCTAAACCAAATCAAACAGGCAGATGCAGCGAAGTTACCTGGGAGCGTCGCGCCAAGATCATTCGCGCCAGTACCTCGACCATAGTCAAGGCTTGTTCTGCAAACAATATAATAATCTGTGCGCAGGTGAATGACCGAGATACTACGTCTTATCAAGTTTATTAACACGTGCTGTATTGTACACTTTTTTAATTTATGCAGCCTGTACTTGTAGGGATGTAGATACGGTTGTTTAAAAAATCTTTAGTCGATTTTCGTGTTCAATTTTGATTTCGATTTTAGTTGATAGTTTTCTGCAGGCTGTTCTGGCTGCGTTGGCTGTTTTTATTAATTGAATTTATAATTTCTATTGATTGAGATATCATGCATGGCTAGATTTTTTTATTAGTACATTTTATTAAACCGTCATTTAGTCCCTATTTCTATTTCTCTCCTTTCATTTTCAGGGCATCTATCACCTGTAACCCATGTAAGTCTCTCTAAAACATTATAAACCTTAAAATTAACCCATAGTCGTCCCAATTGGTGTATCAGAACGACGGATACTCACCTGATTTCTCTTTTGATATCATCATAGTCTCTCTGCGTGTCTAGCCTCGCTTCAAGCCTGGCGATGTGCTGCTTCTTCTCGTCCAGCCTTTCTTCTAGCCGCTGCAGCTGCTGCGCGTGCGCTTCCTGCAACGCTGTAAGCGATGCTTGGAGACGACGCACGTCTTCCACTAGTTGGGCGATCTGGGGAAGAAGAAGTTGGTATTGAGGATGTTTTTATTTAAAAAGGTATTTATGTTTATGACAATATGCTAATAGTTAATGCTCTAGCCGATTTTAGATAGCTTGTTCAGTCTTAGCTTGTGCAATCAGTCACATCACTATTCTATGATGCGTTCAAAATTCGAACGAATAATCAGAACACGTAATAACACATTCGTAATTTCTGAGACGGAACTACCAACATTAAAATAATAACATTACGACATGAAAAATGTCGCCAGTAAAATATTTTCTAAAGAATTTAATTGCCATATAATTATCTTATGTTATCTGTGTGCACAATAAAAATCATCTAACTCTGTAATTATGTAGATCAATCTTTAACGATAAAGACGGGTGACGCTATCAGACATTTTAATAATAAAAAAATATTTAAAATTGTGCTATGGTTAAGGGAGGGCTTTGCTTGTTACGAATACGATAAATTTATTTACTAACTATTGTTAGTTTCTTATATAAATTGGCTCCATTATTGTCGAGAAATAAAACAAACTCATTATTATTATATTCACTGAGCGATGAAAAAAAAAAGTGTTAATCTAATTTCTTTGTTCTAGCTTTAAACTTTACATAAGATAAGCTTAGCAACACAAAAATTGATTACGTAAAACATATTATTATTGCTTAACAATTAACTACATTTCGGGTTTTCCCGTAGTTATCGACTTTAATAACAGCGTACTAAAGAAATCAACAATTAAACTGTAGCAAATGAGTAAATCAAAGAAGTCCCAATCGTATTATTTAGAAACAGAACTCTAAAAACTAATTTTAGTTCGCGTTTCCGTTCGACAATTGACGATCTATTCATAAAATCAGCACCCGACAAGACAAGGCTATATTTGTCCCCCCCAACGCCATATTTTTTCAAATGTCGACTTTATTGCTTTGCAATAAAAGTTACGTGAGTATTGTATGTGTGTTGGAGTGTGTTGGTCGGATAACTCTCAGCATGTTATTACCCGACCTTCGGAAGATATCAATTGTTGGCGCAGCCGTCAGGTGGGGTGTCGCCGGCGCTCGAGCGTGAAGATGCGTATCGTCTAGATAGATGCGACGGAAATCACGGACGGCACATGACCCTGGAATACGTCTTGAGACGGCCGTTTTACCAATTCAAGTTTTATAGAGCCGTTTTCTGATTGTTATTGTAGATGATTGGTGTTTTGCTTGCTCTCGTTGATTACTTTACATTAAAAGTGAATCATTATAGGTGCAACGTTGAAATTTGCCAATATCCATGCCATGCCATCCGGAAAGCATAAAAGCCTCTGCAATCCGGCTGCAATTAGTGAAACTCCGGTTATAGATAATTTTTACTGATTTTACCTATAGTTATTTAGTTGTTCTTTACATCCACAATTGGTTAATTTTGAATTCAACAGCGTCTATTTCTGTCTAGTAATTAATAAATACTACTAGCGGTGAACTAGACTTTTCTAGTAACTACAGTTTCACCAGAACGTTCCATAGCATTTTCCGTTTTGTTTATTTATTTTAGTGTTTTTTGATAGTTATTATAATACTTCGTAATAGTTGCAGATAAGAAGACAGGAAATAATCATATTTTAAAATTAATCTGATATAAACATATTTATGATACTTACGTGAGCAAATATGTGGGTAGTTGGTACAGTAATTAATTACAGGGATTTTTTAAAAATAAAAGGTTCCGATCTTTTTTTGTGTCTACACAATGGTACCTAATATACATTACGTAAAGTTTTCCTTAATGGATTTAAACAAAAAACTGCATTTTTATAATTATCATCACTGATGGTGATGAATACAATGCACGGTTATAAGAAAATATAAAAAATTAAATCTCTTAAATTAGTATACTCAAGAGTTGCCTTTTCAATTTATTTCTTATTGCCTCCGAAATACGGTTAAAAATCACTTTAATTAATATCACACCTTGACATCGATATCTTAAACATATCAGTAGGTATGATAATACTTCAGTAAATATTGTCAGTTTTGTTTGACGCAGCCTTGAAGAACTGTCGTAAATAATGTGTCATTACAACTCGGCCTCTTTATAGAATGTTGTAAAAAACTGAAAAATAACCTTCAGACATCGTTATGATTATAATACCTATAATAATATAGATTAACAAATGAGAACAAATGAAATATTTTGACATAAAGAACGTGCTTATAACAAATGGATGCCAGTATACGTCAACTCGATTTTTCGCGGCATTTTTCGCTACTTTATTGACATTGGTGTTTTTATTAATCTAAACATTTAAGTAATATATTTTATTACTGTAAATATTTATGTTATTATTTCTTTTTAATAGAAAATAGGTATCATAAAGTACTGTTGCAATTTTATTTTTCCAACTTTTACTTTTTCATCTTTTAAAAAAGTTTTCCTAGTAATCCTTCACATCTCCATAACAGCTATGTAAACACGCATCCTGCCATTCAGAATAGTACAGTCACCATAAAAAGTATTAGCCGAAACGAAAATTTGGGCGTACGGCACCGCGAGTAATTATTGTCTTAATTCGGACCTGCACTGACCGCTATTAACTTACTTTTATGTTATAAGCGGTAGCGGGTTAACGAGGAAGCGATGACACGTTAAAGTCTGTTTTTGTCGATATTAACAACATTTTTCACATTTGTCTTTAAAATTAGTGTTCTTTTAATTATGAGGTTGAAAATCACTGATGTTGATGATGTTGATTTAACTAAAATAAAAGTCATGAAAATTTATGAAAAACACTTGGTCTTGATGATCCATCCGTTCTGTTTATTGGAATCATTTTTTTAGAGTTCTTATAGGATCACTCGAGTGACTGTATGTCCGTCTGTCACAGCCAATTTGCTCCGAATCGACTGGACCGATTAAGTTGAAATTTGGCACACATGAATTTCTGTGACCCAAACACGAATGTGTAACGTAAATAAATGAATTTTGATTATGGGGTTCACTTTTGGAGGAAAAATTTGAAAATAAAAGGTTTGCGAACTATATCAAATGAAAGGGCCTTGTTATGAGAATTTGAATTTTTTACTAATTTTAAAATAAGTAGTTTTAAAGTTACTAAATAAAATTGATGAAAAATGACCATTCCCCGTCTCCGAAACTACTGAGTCTAAAATTTTGAAAAAAAAATACAGAGAATAGTTCTATACTTATAGATTACAGGAAAACCTATAAGAAGTCTATGGTTTTCAAATGACATGTTAAATCACTCAATATTGTGCGTACAAACTTACATTTGCAGTTGGAATGTATGGGGAAACATGTTTTTCAACTACAATGTTATGTTTGTTCTTGGGATAAATTCGTCTGACCTTCGGAACCCTTCATTGTGCGTGGTCCGACACGCACTTGGCCAGTTTTTTTTTTGTAATTTTTTATCATTTCAGCGAACGCTGTCCGCCCGCATCTTAGCCAGCATCCAAGGGTTGTTCCTTCAGCGAAGGGTTAAGGGTAACCCTCGCACAATTACCTACAATCATTACTATGGACAATTATGTTTTCGACCGCCGCCCGTCACAGTTTCAGCTTTTTATTGAAGTCTACCACATTTTTAGTATAATTACAGCGTGGCCGCCTGGGTCTGTGATCACCCCACTGTGACGCCGATTAACTCGAATACCTCTCTCGTGCGGATCGTTTAAAAAAGAACTTTTGCACAATTTGGTGAGATTTACATGTGTTAGCAACTTTGTTTTGAGTTCCAGATGGGATTTTTTGGGACTTCATTTGCAGTAGTTGGTAGTTTATTCGGTGATGTTAAGTAGTCAGTTGTTTATTTGGCTGACTGTACTTTCTTTGATGACAAGGAAAGGAGACAAGTTATTTTAGTGCTGAGGTTGGTAGTGAAAGTTTTAACTTTAAACCCAGCAGTGTCGTCGTCATTCGTGCATTTGCACTTTAAAGAAAAACACCGTCAAGGCAATTCATTTTTCAGGCTAGAGTTGTCAACCTCACACACGGCCTGCGTGCGTCGCCTCGCATTCTTAGCCGTGTTCCTTCCGATGCAAATGGTCGAGTCTGGGGCCATAAATCCGCCACCGTCCCCGGTGGTTTATCAGACGAGCTCGATTCTACCTTACACCTACTTTTGTATGGTGATAATATGCTTACACTTATTTATGGCACTGATGATACGTTGAGTGTTAGAATAAAGAAGAATGCATAGTGAACTTCGTTAAGGAACAATATTTATAGCATTCTTTAGGAATGCCTACTTTTAAGTACTAATACCAGCGTGAAAACCCAATAGCCGCTTCGATACAAACGGAACGAAACGAAGAAGGAGGAAATGAGAATAGCAAGCCAAAAGCCAATCCACAAAATTGAGCTACAAAGGACGATCGCTTTTTATTCTATTTCTCAAAACGATAACCTCTTTTATCTGCCCAAGATCGCTGAAAAAGCAACAAAGACGTAGACCACGTCGATTGTCTAAAGCTCAATAAAGTAACAAAACTGAATCAATTTGGAGCACAATGCGTCAATGCAGTGCTCAATCACAAAGGAAGTGATGACAGCTGAGTAAAAAAACCTAATACGCCATTTTGACGTCAGGAAGAGTTCATGTTGGCGATCTGTCAAAGTGGTCAAACAGTTTAGGGGAAATATCTGTCGGAGTTTCGTGGGATTCGTCCCGGTTTCAGAGAGGAAGATTTTGGAAGAATTCATACAATTTTTGCCTAATAATTAAGCTACCTACTACCACTCTTTCACGCTAGATTGTATTTTATTCTGCCTGAAAAACTCTTTGCTTAACCTGACCTAAAGTTACGTTTATAGTTCTATTTAAAGAAATGGTTTATGCCTGTCAGACCAATAAAACATCCGTTTTTCTGTAATATTTAACTGCTGTGTACCTCAATGTCAGTCATTTTGTTATAGTATACCGCACTGAACTTCCGCAATAGAGCACTAAGGCTAAAACCATAAATTAAACCTATTAATTAATTAATAACGTTTAAATCATGTCCTAAGTCTTCGGTTGTAGGTGGTGACCCTACGAAAATCGCGAATCGTCGGGAAACATTTATTAGGCCGACGTTTAAGCGGGAAAATTCAAATTTCGTATTCGAACGCGCGAGCAATACCAACTGAACGAACAAAAAGACGTTCGGAAAGCTTCTACGGCGGGACGGTGGTTTTTCTTTTTACGTCATCTATAGTCTGTCTAGTTTGACGCGACGAGTTTCGTTTCGTTTTGAAAAAAGATGATAAACGACGCGAATGATTGAACAGTTGGACGCGAGTTTCAAAAAGATTCCTACTATCCGTTTATTACGTGCTCTTCAGCTGTCATCGCATCTATCGGAATTAAAACGGCTTGATGAAAATTATTATTTTAACGTATTGCACGGAACAAACATTTGTGATTCATAAATATTCACATTTCGCCAAATGCTTTTACAGTAACAGTGTGATTGACAATGAACGTCGCGATCATCAATCACGTGTCATATCGAATGCGCGGCGTGAAAATGGTAAAAATTAATAAGCACGGACAAGCGCGGATTGTACAACATTATTATTTCTATTATTGTGTGGGTGTTAGGGTTGAGTTTGGCTTGGTAATTTGTTTTTGGAGTGTATTTTAACGGCAAACACTGACATGGAACTTGTCCATGCACTTTTGACATGATACGTCGGTGGCGTTCGGATAAACATAGCGATGAATCGTGATCATTTCGATTATTACTTTTTCGACGCTGTCAGTTCGTGTTTGGGAACTTTACGTGCGGAGATTCTGTCAGTATTAAATAGTAGATAGTTTTAATGAACCGTGTAACGGACGTGATTAACGTTGAATGAAGGATATTTGTGGAACGCCGGGCGAATTTAAGACTCGGGATTGACGGGGCGATATCAGTTTTTTTGTTCTCTTTTTATCACAGGACTAGGTTTAATGAAAAGCTTTGAGATTTTTCTTTTCGAGTTAAAAATTATACGCGACTAATTAGGTCTCCATTTCTTTACGTTAATATCAATGTCCACGAGACAGGCTTTGATATTACAACGTACATAGGTATAAGCTATCTGAAAATTTTAAGCTTTCAACCAAATCATAATTAGATACCAGTCATGCGATTTCAGCGATACTTTTTATTGACAAATCCAATTATCGTTTCGAAACACGACACAGACAAGCCGAATGCAAACTGCATAGTTCTCGGTTTGAGTCGACAACGAAATGAAGCAATTATAAGTTGTGGGAGCTCATTTATTGCCTGTCTATCGTTCGCGTTATAAAACCGAATGGAAAACTAAGTTTCGCCTGTTGTGGTTCTGACTCCGTGTTATTGGGGTGTCGCTGTTTTGATTTCGATGATAAGTTCGCTCTCTACGTGGGGAAGGTATTGGATACCGATCGTTGAAGGTTGATTGGGTTCGGGTGAAGCACGTGAGGGTTTACTGAAGCGGCACTTTTGATTGGAGTTTAGTGTCAGTTGTGTAGTTTAGAAGTTTACGTTTCTGATAGATTATGTCAGATTATTTGGAAATAGAAAACTATCGCAACATTAGGAAGAATCGAATGATTCCGAGCAGTAAAATAATTTTGTCAGACACTTTTTCGCCACACATTTTCAAATAACGAACGGACCTACTAATACCAACATAACATCGCATGCTACCAACCTCACAAGACTTTAAAATAACCCGCCAATTACGTACAGACGTCATTCGGGATTAAAAGAAAAATATCAAGTGAAACGTGTTTCTTCCGTGGCAGAGGCAGTAGATCACGTGGGGTGTGCGATATCTAGCCTAGATTATTTTGAGTAACGGCCCGCCGTCGGGGTGGTCGGAAAAAATGCATACCATGGATAAAATATCGTTTCGTGTTGCAATTAAAATTGTTTGTTTCAAGAACGTTGGTAAGGGAGTGTTTTCTTTTTATATTCTTTGCATTGAAACTATTTTTGGATGAATAGGTAGGTTTTATAAAATTATTTTGTTTCGGTTACACTTATAAATTACAGATGCCGTGAGAAAATCAAGAACTATTTAGGAAATGAAAATGTATAATAAATAAAGCTAAATATAATCTAGAAAAACATCTAGTGACTTTCCATCTAAAAATAAAATCAACAATTTTTTTCGTTCACAGAGTTTTTCCGGTTCTAGTTTTGCAAGCATGCACTAGTTTCCAGAAACAAGCAGAAATCTTATGTCTGTGTTGGAAAAAAGTAGGTTGTATAAAAAAAACTCAAAGAAATCACTACAATCAGTACAAAACAGAATTTACCGCCTTCGTGCAGTATGCGGTGAACAGCTGATCGCGAAGGCTCTGCATTCTACCCCCGAAAAGAGGCGATAATTATTTTAATTTATAGTTACTTATCGCTCGCTTCTATCACATTTATTTTTCAAGAATTTCCACCTTTTCGTGCGATAAGTTGTTGGGTTTAAATTGGGGGTAGAAATAGAAATACAGAGAAATGCTAACTCATCGCGGATACATTTTCGACCCCTTCCGGTGTGTTGACTTTTGAATTGCAAGATTATTAGAAGCTGATACTGGATGAATATTTTACCGACAGATAACTTACTAAATTGATTTAATTTTTTTCCTATTTCTAATTTTAAAATTACTAATGGAGATGAAAGAATTTTACTATAAAATGAGCTGGTTGCTAACTATTAAAATTTCGAAACAAATAATTTTCTCAACAAGATTTTGCAAATCTATTGTAGACTTAATCGAACAAAGTCGGAAGCTTGTTCAATTCAAGCATGTTCCGATGTCTTCCTAAAGTGTTCCGTCTCTGAATCACGTCTTACTTAATCGGAACACGTTCCGATTCGCCGGAACAGGCCGGAGATTGACGAAATTGTGCCTGTCACAATGATCCTAGGGCACTTCGATACGTCAAATTTTTAGAACTGAGCTTCCAGAATATCTAAGGCGGGAAATCAGTTTGACATTTTTTTTAGTGTTGGCAGTTCTTACTTTTGAACTGTCAAAGTGGTGTCATAGATTAAACACGATAAAGTAAAAAAGTCGTAACTGAAAATCGACGTAAATTACAAAAAGCTCCTTTTTTAATTGACTTCACAGTATGAACTCATATGGGCTGTCTAAAGAACATAATTTGATAATACGAAGAAATAGAAAAACAAAAAGGAGCTAAAATTCGATATTAGCCATTAGTAGATTCGGAGTTTTCTAATTAGACTAAGCACACAAACGAAATAAAGCATTAAGGAGTTGTGCAAATAGAATGGAAGAAGGGGGAATGAGTACAGATGTAATGTTACTGGAAATGAGCGCTGTATGAAGATAAAACTTAATGCGAAGGTTTGATAAGAGAGGCTTTAAAGTTTTTCTTTTGGTTTTTAGTTTTGTAAGTTTTTATTAGAAAAACTAAACATTTTAACGATTTTGTGTCAAATAAAAAATAACTTTAAACTTTGGTGGTTGAATTCATATTTAAATATCAAACGACATTTAATCCTAATTGTAAACCGTATGTCCACAAAGAAAACCTTTGACCACACTATTTGCCACTAAAATCAAAACTTTTAAACCTCGACCAATGCGATTCAAAATTCAAACTGCGCTCCCTCTCTATTTTTGAACGCGCTTACAATGAGCCCCGAACATCCAGTGTTGCCATACTTCGCTGTCCGCCCGTATGCAGGCTTCGTAAGCAAATAATATGACAAGATAAAGAGAATGGAAAACGATATTTTGTTTTGTACTCGACAAATATCGTTAAGTCTCTTGTCCATTAGGGGCAGACTATTACTATACTGACTAAGTAATTCATAAAAAGAAATTAGATACAAGTGAAAATGTTTCTAAGGCCGATTTTTATCAGAGATTTATTTGAATGACTGCAGTCTTTTATTTTGTCGAAGAATAGTCTTGTTGGGCTACAACAGAGTTGTACTATTTTTACCAATTCTATGATTTATTTCAGTATTTCAACATAAGCTACATATTTCTCATTGCTATTAATTTTAAGCCAGTATCTAACGAGAATTTTATTGAAAAGGCAATACCTAACCATTTCAGACGAAACCATTACAAATAATTACGCCTTACAACTGATACAAGACAATATAAACCTTGCCAGTCAACCTGTGGCTATTATAGTAATCAAGGAAGTTAACTTAACCTATTTATATCGTAAGATCGTCACCTGCACTATTGTGCGCGCAAGGACGGCCCACAATGCACAGAATCGTTACCATTGTTGTAATAATGCAGCTAATTGTGCTGAATTGTTGCTCATATCACTCCATACGACAGTTAGACACTGATGGCAAGAAATTACAGTCGTAAGAGGACGTATTGATTGTTTACAGCGGGGGCAGATACGACCATATGGATGGTAGAGATATGACGTTTTTAGTCCAAGTGGATTATAGAAAAATGTCGCAAACAATTGTCATTTTTTAAGATGGCAACATAAAGTTTGTACTTCTATTAAATAATTGAGGACGCACAAAATGTTCCCATATTAGCACAAAGTGCGTAGAATAAAGAATGCGGTCATAGATTAAAATAATAAAATTGTAGCACAGATACTAAAGTCTAATATTGTAAGAAATATTTGTATTATCGCATAGCTCATGGGCCGGTCTCGTTTTTACGCAAATACCGCCATCTGGCGGCGCTCGACGCGTAATTA
The DNA here is from genome assembly GCA_947568875.1 of Fissipunctia ypsillon. NCBI lineage: Eukaryota > Metazoa > Arthropoda > Insecta > Lepidoptera > Noctuidae > Fissipunctia > Fissipunctia ypsillon. The sequence goes on from OX387662.1 coordinate 1,811,535, forward strand.
TAAATAAAATTGACATTAATTACCAGTCTCCATGTTTTTTCAAAGTGGGTTAGCAATTTCTAGAAAATAATTCCTTTTAATACGAGAAGAGGTAAATGCGTGTAATGAAACGCAGTTATTAAATGTTGATGCAATTATTATAATTTAACAAGATAGAGATTAATGTCGGAGAGTAGCGAGCGATGCAGTACAGACACTTGAAGCATTCAAACACGAATATCCAAGTTAAGGAACTGTTTAGGGTTATTTAATAAAAAATAAAAAAATATTTTAGATTCACAATGTGACTGTTTTTTATAGTAATATATAGTTGGGAAAATCCTTTTATGTTAAAGTCAAAGTCAAATCATTTATTTCAAATAGGCACACAAAAGGCATTTTTGAACGTCAAAATTTACAAAATAGATTCTAGTCGCCCCTTCCAAAAGGTAGTTTTGTATGGAGAAGAATAGGCAAGAAACTCCACTGTTACTCTTTTAAAATGTTTAACAATATTTTGTATAAGTACATTTATTATATAATTATATGTGAAGACCATGCAATGAAATTACTATACTATAATAGGTAAACATCTATACATCTTATCTTTAATTAGAGGAAATACCTTATTATATATGGATAAAAAATCCATGTAATGCGAGCGTTCGGATACATTGACAACAAAAACATAAATCACAAACAATGAAATGTCATTAATTTAATTTGTTTCTCGCGCTTTATTTTTAGTTCCAAGTTTAAATGCCAGTCTACATCTTACTCTATGGTTGGGAAGGAATTATAGACAGGTTTGCTAAAGAGCGGCGTCTTTGGTACTTACTATTTTGTGCCTTAATTATATACTTTGAGCGTTTTAACGAACTACCAATGAGCGTGTTTTGTTTAATCTTTGTTTATATGAATTACACTTTTTGTGATAATTGCAGAAGTCCTGAGGTGTAGTTTAACTAATTAGCGTAATAATAACTGAGAAGGTAGTTTAGGCGTTATGAATTATAAAGAACGCGTTCAATGTACGGATGTTTGCTTCTCATTTAGAAACGTAACAAAGATCAAATACTCAAACATGGAGGACAGACTAGAGGGAGTCCTTCAAACAATACATCCATACTTTATAACTAAATGAATGTACGAAAACGTACTTAGCAGACCCCCATCCCATCATACATAGAGACACATTAAAAAATCAATAGCAAAACTGCACGCTCACAATTAAGAAGTCCTCTGAGTCGAAACATCCCTCAAACGTCATGACACCCTTACACTACAAACAAAACACTGGCACACATTCAAAAATAATGATACATTCTTCTTCAAAGGAAATAAAGTTGAAAATTGAGTGACAGATGCTAAAAAAACGGTAAACTAAAGAGTTATCCGGCCAGCAAAAATGTACGCTTAGCGGCGAAGCTAAGGGAGGTAGGGGCAATTTGGGCAATATGCAAAAGTTGGGCGGTGGGTGGTGGGGAGTGTCGTGATTAGGCCGTGTGTGTCGATGCGCATCTTATGCCCGCATTACCCTTTCGTTTTCCTTCCGATAGCTGCCTTTGTGGGCCCCTCCAGCTATCTGTGCAGCCGAGATCATACGATACCAATTTTCTTTTGACGATTTTTTTCGAGAGCCATCGATTAAGAACGGATTTTTTACGTAAAGACTTTGTGATATTGAATTTTTGATTTATTTTAATGGATAGGCAGCGGTGGTTTGTTGTTGAGATGGGTGGACGGTTTTATGAGTACTTTGGCTTCACTCAAGCTCCGATATTACATATTTTGAGTTAAAATTTATTGTGATCTATCTTGATTTGACTAATTTGTTGGAACAATAATAAAAATATTCCATTACCTATTATTTAGTCGTGTCCCCGGAACTGTCATTTGCGTTTAACACTTAATCAATGCGATACGAATGGGTGAAGTTTTCCCTCATAACGTGTCAGTGAATGTAACCGATCTGTGGCGACAAATACTCGCAGTTTCCTTTCGATACCCGAACCAAGCCCATTAGTGCAGTGAGCCGTCACCACTACTTACTTAACTTACATCAAAAGTTAGTTCAAAACTGACACAATCGACTAAAATGTTATACCCATTAGGAAAATCGACTACACTCGCTGGGGTGAACTCGTTAACACACTTTCCAAGTTTCCCATCGAAAACTACCCCCGTTTAGACTACCAAATACGTTGAGGACAAACTAATAAACGTGAATGTTTAATATTCCGAATCTTCCCCCCGCCGGTTTCAATACGAGTTTAAGTAATATCGAATTCTGCCATCGCATTTTCACGTAGAACGCAGTAAAGGGATCCTTGTGTTACGCCATTCTTCGCGGCTGTACGCCAACAGACGTTATGGACTATTCCAAAGAGTGATTTCCCTTGAAACCAATGTAGCATATAAATACCATTATTCTGAAACAATTCACGCTTTGGACCCGTTCCGTTGTTTGAATTGAATGAGGGTATTCAATAAGACGTTTGTGTACGAACAGACAACTTTTGCGATTTTGTATATTTTAAGCAGCAACTAAGGGAAGTGATGTGTTCAGAAAGTTGAAGGGGTTCGCATTTTTGTTATATGTCGATGCCGGGGTATGTTTTTCATGTGTGGAAAATACTTCACATGTCTGTATGATTATTACTTGTCAACAATTTCCATCATAGATTACTGTTTCAAAATCCAGCTGCAACGACATCAAAAGTATCTTCACTTTAAACCCTTCAACAAAAATCAAACGACCCACAGCAGAAAAAATCAAAACAAACCGAGCCACGAAACCAATATCCCCAAAATTTTCGCTGCAAAACTTTCAAGAGCATCCATCAGTTCGGATACTTACTACCCCTCCCCCCTTCCCCCCTCACACACACAACCGTCTAATGAAATCAGACATGCCAACGCAATTGTAGATTCAATTAGTACAGAGCAGTTACCATTCTTATCGGGACGAGACGATTTCACGAACGAATTAATCCGAAAACATACGATTTCTATCTTCCCCAGTCTCCCCCGTCTTCGGTACTATCTGTCTATCTATCGATATGACGTCATTGTATTTGCCAAGAGTAATTAAGTACATGTGGATTGAGAGAGTGATAAGTAATGGAGTTTAAAATGTACCAAGTTTTGCCAAGATGTTTATTTATTGAACATTGTCAAGTTACGACTGTTTTTGAGCTTTTGAAACGTCTGTGTGAGGATGAACATATTTTGATGATGAAACAAGATTAAAGAGAAATCGCGTGCGTACTGAAGTTATTTTAATATTGTTTAGTAAAAGTTCGGCCTTTAATTGATTCGATATCAGGATTGTTAAAATTAAAAGAAATACGGTTTCCACTAAAAGTTAAAAACGACATATTTCAATAGAACCATAGACATTAAATCAATTCGCTACATCAAATACAATTGATTAAAACTGAAGTGACAAGCCATTGACAATTGTAGAGACACTCAGACACATTCGATTATCAAAAATTAAGCCATAACCGTAAACAATTACCGAAATCGAATTATTCAATCGGAATAAATTAAACTGAATCGGAATAAATCACATTGAGGAATTAAAATGCGATACTCGATAATTCAATAGACAACGCTGTAGAGGGTCCAATCACAACAGACGATACGAATCATCGATAAAATAGTAATAGAGAGGGGCGAAAAAAATAGGGTATTTTTTTATTATCGTTTATTGATCACTCACGCCTCTGTATTGAGAGCTATTGATAGATTGATATTAATGCCCGGATTCCGTGGGGTGGCGTTTTTGTATTACAGCCTCGTTGACGGAACCACAATTGGATATTGTGTGTAATTCTTTTGCACACAATGGTTTTATTTTTGTATCGTTTTGTGTCGGTTGATTATTGGCGTTTTTATTTTTATGTTTGCGTTTTTTTTTCATTGATTGTTTGTTTACAAACGTTGGTAACGGGCGGATATTGTGTTTGCACAGATTTGTGTGGTGAGTGATCTAATTGGGTCAGGTTGTGTTTGACTTTAAAAATAACATCTCCTTTGTGAGTCAACCCCTTTGAGAACTGCTGTTACTATCCACTTCATACATTCAACAAAGAAAATGTCTTGCATTTTAAAATACTCTTCAAGCCGTTCCAATTTCAACGAAGCCTCAGGATCCAATTTACCAGATCAGAGACAAGCAAGTTCATAGACAATATAGATTCAAACAATGGCGTTCCATATTCGTGCTCACACTTCAATATGCGAAATTGACACCGCAATATTACAAACAGAAATAAGATTGCCTGAAGGCACCCCCGCCCCCCGCGTGGGGGGACACTTTATTATACGAAATGTCTTCGCGATTGAAACCAATTGTTAATTGAGCTATATCTATGAAAATTGCGTCTGTGCGTCGTCGATTCTTATCGGAATTTGTCGTTAAATTTATTATATAACGGCTTTTCGGTTTTCGATGTGAAATGGAACGTTTATTGAGGCTTCGGATTTAAGTATTAACAAGACGTCGATTTTACGGCTGAGAAATTAATTACAAGTAATATTTAATTGAAAAGTGGCAGACTCAGGCTGTGTAAATATAAATAATTGTCAGACTAAAATTAAAAACTAGAATACCTGATCTGCTGAACTCTATGGTAAATTCAACACTGGCACGAAACACATACGCAAATTCACTAGTTTGAATTTAGAACATCGAAATGTTGGCGGCAAAACAATTATTTTAATATACAAAATAGGAAAGCCCGACAATAGTTAGACAAATGAATAAATCCAAATGGAAATTTCCCTATTCGTGAACAATAGTTAGATTTGGAGGCTGTATCTCGTACAGACAGATTGATTGGGCCCTTCCTACAGATGCGGAGGTGAGGATGTGGTTACATTGTTTTATGATATATAAAATACCTACTTAGTTTTGAGAAGTTTTGGTCGCTGTTATTGTGTGGCGCGAGATGTTTGGTGTTATCTCTATGTTTTTTGAAGGGGTGTACCTACCTATTTATTGGCCGAACCGAATAACCTATTTCAGTAAAAGACAAATCGCTACTGATGGTAGACAGTATAATTCTATCTGTCCTTATGTCAGGCCGGTAAGATTCCATAATCTCTTATAGATTATTGGGACGTCAAAACCATAGATAGATAGGTTTTTCTATCTCCAGTATGCCAAAACTTGTGATAGATAGGTTATTGGGTTCCGCCGTTAGTCTACAGATACTGGAGCAGAATGATCGTAGAAAGTAGCAATTTATATTTATTATCCAATACAGCGGTAACCCGAAGTAGCCCAACATGGATCCAGTATATCATCGAAATCTCGCGTCCGTCATCCAGGCGGCCATAGGTACATCCAACCTGCCGACAATATCTCTAGCAAAATCTCAAGTTTCGACATAAATAATCACATTGCGTTCACATAAATTTTGGATCTCTCTCCATATTTTGTTACCTGCGCCGTTTGTTACGATTTTATTATGAAAATGAATGGCAGGCGAGAGCGGGCGACGGGCGTCCGTGGTGGAGGGTGGGATACGATCAAAAGGGTTCCTAATTCGTACATTCGGCAACGGTGCACACTATAGCAACTATGAGTTTTATGGCCCGAATCTTTTATGGGATAATCAAATTTTGTATTATTAATGCTTTTAATTCGCAGACGGGAATTGATTCTGTGGTGTTTAGTTTCTGTGGCTGCTCCTGTTCCGTTTTCAATTTAAATGTTACTTGTTATGATTTTTCGGGTGGTTCATAGATGCATCGAATCAAGTGTCTACTTCAGTTTTGAGAGTTTTAAATTGGCACACTTGAAGTTTTTTGGACCAGATTCATTTTCAACAGTGAAAAACCCAAAACAAACTTAATTTTCATAACGACTAAACATTTATGCGTATGCTCTGATCCGTTGTAGTTAGTTCAGAATTCTCGTGTAAGTTCGCCAAAATTTGGGCTTCCTCAAACATCGTTTAAGCGAAGAATAACACGCGAATAAAATACTTAGGTATGGTTGGTATGATAGAAGGTGTTTCTCTTACACAAGACGTTTCCTTTTCCCCCCAAAAATAAGCAAACCAACCCACAAACCGACATCATTATTTACGAAACAAACACATCCCTATCATTATTTTAATTGAATATGCTTTGACGTTAACTTATTTTTGACATTCTCCTTCTTCAGAATTAATTTGCGTGTTCTATGGTCCTCCGTACCGACGCCATACGTCTAAACCTTTGTTTTCATTATTTAGTATTCGCAAGAATTAATTGGAATTTACATTGTATAAAATACACGTGTAATTAGAAAACATGTTAAGTTTGACAAAGAAAATTCATCATGGAGTAGCACCTGCCAATGTTTTTTTTTTGTTTATGGTTCTTGTGGGCCACGGAAGTAAGAGCGTTCTATGTTTGAATTTCGTAAGTTGCACATTTGAATTTGGAAAATATGAGAACTGTCAAATATAATTTTAATATCCGCCATCATATAAAGTATGCGAAGGAAACTATCCCAACAGCCAGGCAATCTAACAGCATGTGAGCTCGAAAACAGGAAAGTATCCTTAACGCTCACGGTTCCGCATACATATCTAACATTAAATGTAATCGTGGAAACCTGTGAAAATATGTAAATTGATCCTTGGAGATGCCGGACCGACGGACTGAGTGAAATTTGAATATAAACTTCCCACCAGTACCGTATAAGCGTCATTTATTTTGGCCGCTCATAAAATATAATGATTTTTGACGTAGCTCTCGGCTATATTAATTTTGTGGGTTTATAGGGGTGGGTCTGATATATCGACAGATATTTGTGTGTGTGTGTGGGGGGGCGCCTTAATTACGTCATTGACCTCTTCATTAGAATATAAGATACTGTGTCTAACATGTATCTGTTTGTACAGGATTAGGATCATTTTTAATCTCGTTATTTTGAGAGGCCGCTTTTCCAACATAATAGTGTCACAGGAGTTACTTGGTTTTCCCTTTGCGTGCTTATGGACTAACTTAAAACTACGTAGGTACCTAGATTCAGTTAGTCCTGAAATATTTGAACAGAATACCTGAAAGAATTTTAACAATTTGTTATCTTTGCACCTCTCATTCAGCAACTTGGGAGAGACTGTGAAATAAAGGAGCCAAAGCCATGGAGGTAAACTTCATAACAACACAATAATAGATAGAACGAATTAGAATTTTCCAAATAAGTTATGCCAATATGCAAACACAAAACCCATTATATTAAAATATTCCAACGTCTAAATATGTGAAAAGGGAAAAAATCCGCAAAATGGACGCCACTCGTCTGAATAAGAGATCGAGAATATTTACATAAAAAACAAATAATACACGCCGAGACGGGATGCGCGCATAAAATTAAAATCGATGAGAAATTCTACCCTTCGAATTAAATATCATTGCCCTGTCTCACACACACACAATACACACACACTCACATCCGCACGCGTTAAGATCTAGATTAATGTTGAAGGGGCTTGTGAAGCGCCATCATTTAAAACCATAGTTGAATTCGCATTTAGAATCACTATTCCAAATTCAGAATCACTTTGCAATTCTAAACTTAACAAGCGGGTACTGGTACTAGAACTATTTATGATTCTAATTTTAAATGTTAAAAACAAGCACATTCTTCCGTACCATAAAGAACAGATATTTACAAAAAAATGCGCTATTTCAATGGGGTGTAGGTTAAAATATCGGTCCGCGCTTATTTGCATACTAACTAAAATAATTTATTATTTTTTCTCGGAGGGTCGCGGTCTACGTGGGGTGAGATTGTATACAATGAGAATAACTAGAAACTGAGTGTTATTGGCCCGATCACAGCGCGTCGGAACATTTTAAATAACGTTCATCGGAATCGCCGTTTGAAGTTGAATTTCAAATATAGATGATATACGGGCGGTGTAGTTCCAAACAAATATCAAATTAAACACACACGGAAATGCAATATTTGACGTCAAAACACGGGATGCTTAAAAGTTTGAATCAAAGCGGTTCGGAAATCAAAGTACTGTTGGCAAAAGGATGAGTGGAGATCGTGGTTCGCAACGCATCCTTACAACGTAGCGTATGATTGCGCGAAACAAAGGCCCGAACAACTTTCAGAGCGAACTCGTTGCGTCGGGAAAAAGTTTGCCGACTACGCCGTATGTCACGTGCTGGCCGTACCATCGAACCATTTGATTTTAGAATGTTTATTTCCAAATTTAAATCCCTAATGATGGCTACTTTTGCTTTTGATGTTCGAGATTTCAATTCAGAAACTTTCGTATAATCTTCCAATTCTTCGATTTTTTTTTGTTTCAAAGATTCGTTTCCCTTGGGTTTAGAAATAAAACGTTACCTATTCGGTAACAAACTTACTAACTAGCCGTAGTGTAATACATATAATCAAAACATAAAACTTGTAGAGCTTCCTACTTTAGAGCACTAAACTTAATTTTTTCCTTGAAGTCTACTCTGAGAACGATAACTGAAGCCACTTCAAAACTTTTCCAGTCGAGTTCAAATTTTCTAAGTTTTCTTTCGATCAAGCATTGCCAACTACAAATCAATGCAAAAAGTTTAAATTAGGGACATTTTAATACTTGTTTCTGTTGACGCTGCAAGTCTGCGAATGAAATTATCTTCCGTATCAAAGGGAATAATTTTAAATATCTACACACAGGCATGGCTAGTCCTGCCAGACGGCCACCCCGAAAGATTTATACATTTTATACACCCCGTTCCACGATACTGTTCAAATTCTACGATTCACTGATGCATTATATGTTTCCCCGTTTTTTTGGCGTCTACCCACGCTTTTGTTTTGGACGACTCGTTATTAATTGTATATTTCTGATACGCAATTGGTGTTTCTAATATCTTATTGGGATGGAGAGTTTTTCTTGCGTGAAGCAATGGAGTTTTGCTCCTGTTTCATTGAAATGGACATTACTTTTAGGCAGGGGGACTTTTTGCATGAAATACGAAGGTGTTTGAGGGAAATGAGTACCTAAATCACCTAGCTAAAATAAATTGTTCTTTTTAAAGACGTCATGTTTCTGTTGCTTTTTCGAGATCAGAAATTATGGGAGTACGTTCGTGAACCTTGATTAGCTATCGCAGTTTTTTTCTTCGTTATAGTTGTGTGACAAAAGGTGGAGGTATTCATATGCAAATGTTATAGAAATATGGAAGTAACCCGACGTTAGATCCACAGGAATCTTTACAAATATTAATGGCAGGGAAGTTTTTAAATTACACGGTGCGTAGTTATAACTTTAATAGGTTCCTGTATTGTGTTTCTTTAGTCACTGTGATATGAAGTAACACTATTCTGAGCCCACTACCGCTTGGCAAAAGAAGGGTTATTATGAGGAATTGTTTTATAGGTTTCTTTTAAAATTGGTAGGAATAAGTGAATTTCATTTATAGTCTCTCTTTTTGAAAAATGAATATGTTGATCACCTTTTGGAGTTTTATTTAGTCTTTTACTATTATAATAATATTATAATGAACAACATTACCAATTCTCAACATAAGCATACATTACATAGTACTACCAAAACAAAACCGACAAGGGGAGATGCACAGTGCAAAGATATCGGACAGGAAAAGGGGTTGATTTTGATTGAATATCTGTTATTAAGACCCTCCCTACCCACACAGGCGCAGATATAAAATAATATACACATTAAGTTTATAAATATGCATGAGTTTCGTTAAAACTTGTGAGTGTGCGCCGAATTTATAATTGTCTATGTGTGTGTGTGTATTGATTGTAATAAATTGTGCTCATTGTATGAATGTTAAGCTTGGCACAAAGTTTTTATTTTGAATTAAAGAATTGAATATAGACAATTTAGGGAGTGTTCTATTTACGAATTCAGTTTTGAAGAAAAAGTTATTCTATTTTAAAATAAAGTTTTCTTTTTTTGGGTCGTCATGTCCCCTCAAATCGATTAAGACAGTTAAGAAAGTTTTCTGCTAAAGAAAATGCTTTAAGATTCTCGAATATTTTCAAGTATTCCTTACATATATTATGTGTAATACAAAATACGAGTTTATTATGAGCGTTGATATCCGTCGTTGGATGATGACACTGAATAATTAATGGCGGTCGAATTGTGCGGTTTCCTCCGAAGTCTTATTGTTTTGCAGTTTTTTGTCCCACTTCCAGAATTAATTTACTTTTCAGTTGCCAGCGATCGTACGCAGATATTTAATGATGTACGTTTTGTTTTGATTACACCGAGTTTGTAAGGTTTTGGGCCACGGTTTTAAGATTTTGGCACTGATCGGATGGTGATGTTATCATAATGATTAGAATTACTTCTGCGAAAATGTGATATTTAGATTTTTATTTGTATCATTATCTCGCATTTCATGGATTAACATCCTTAAATAAGATTCGTTGAATTCCAATTCAGCATATTTGTTTCCCTAACAACTGATGTACAGATAATTAAACATATTTTAATATACCAAGTTGACATCGAGACGTGTTCAAGAACGTACAACAAAATTGGCAAGATGGCCGTCAGAGGGCGCCTCTTGTCAGCCATCATTAAGGAGCTGTCAATGTCAACTGTCAGTTGAAGCGAAGACGTCGCGGCGATCGGACGTTTAATGACAAGAATTATATTAATTCTTGGTGATGCATCGACTTGGGGTGCGTTATTTTTAGTTCTGATCTATCTTAAGATGATTTGTTTGCGATGTTCGGCGCTCAATCTCTCACTCTTTTCGATACATTAGGAGGGGCCCATTTAAATCCGTATAATATTTTAGCTCTTTAATATTTTTGTATATGTAGCAGAATAAATCCTTTCTATTATTATTACACATATGACAAAAGTTATAATAAAACATCCACATATCAATGTTACAACAATTAAAATAAAGGCTTTTGATTTAGAAATTAATAACGAAGTGGACATTTTGGACGCGTTCCAGATTATTTATAAATGAACGATCCTTTTTTTTAAGTTCGATATGAATATTCGTTTGCATGCGTATCGCCCTGCGGATAAAATACGAGTACATTGGACAAGTTAGGAGAGCAAGCGGGTTTGACTGATAGATTAATGATTGACGTGAATGATTCGTGAATATTACAAATTTAGGATTCCTTCAGAAAGGAATCTCTTGTAACCGATATTGACATTATTATAAATAAAAAAGGCTGATTAATGTCTTAAGAATTGTGAACGACGAGGTTTGAACTCAACCCATAGAAACACATAATTATTGTCATTACACTTTTTGAAATAAGACAGAGCTCCATTGCTCCATAGGTATTGTTCTGCAGCACGAACTCGTGCACATTATCAAACCACTACGTATTCCAAAATCGACCCCTGTCACCAAAAATCGCCATCGCCCGTCACTCAACACGGCACAAGAAAGTCCCGTTTTTAACTGGGTTGTTCACCTTCTGTATCGAAAGGGTTAATTCTATGCGAGAGGGTTCCGCATGTCCGTCTGAGGTGCGTACTATATGCTTTTATTGTTTTTTGAGGGTAGGATGCTACTGTCGTCTGCTTTTGTTTTTATTTGCAATATTATGAATCATTTTGGTATATTCTGTTGATCGTTTCGGGTTTTTGTGGTAAGTGGGGTAGTGTGGTTGGACAAAAATGGTTTTTGGAGCTGCGTAAAGCGTTACTGGTTGTTTGTGTTTTTTTTTTGTTATTCGTTGTATAAGTAGTTGAATTTGTAGCTTAAGTAAGTTATTAGCTTATTTTGAGTTTGGTTTTTATAAGCGTAGATTTCTTAATGCTGGCAGTAATAGATGTCGACACCATCATCTTCGAAGTTACGCGCCAAAAATTACCGCCATAATGTCTTTCAACCGTATTGCGAGTTATAGTCAAATGGGACTGCCCCAAAAGTAACACCCAAGGGCGCAGTTTTAATTTGTATGTATGCAACTATAATGTATAATTCTTGTATATAGTGGGATCGAAAAGGGTGGGTTCTCTCGGGACCAAATTTGAGATGGGGATCAAAAATCGCGATTGAACCCTATCGAAAACTTACGTGTCTTGGTGTGTATGGGTTTGTGTGTGTGTGTCAGGGGTGTCAGATTAGGGGGTGATTTTTTGGACCTCGTTGTGATGGTATAGGATTTTGATCGGTTATCGTGTGGTAATTATTGTGAATCCTAGGCTCTATCTTCAGTTCGCTTGTTTTGGGAGACGTATCCTTACGATGAGCACAAGTGTCCAGATTTGTGGAAAAGTTTTTTTCTTTATTAATCGTTAAAATGGTTGTTGTTCCAATATTACAAGCTTAGTATGTGTAATTTTAGATAATTTCCGTACATTGTATGCTAATCATGTATATTAATGACCTTGCAAGTCTTATCAATTCACACGTGTCATGTCTTAAGAAAAATAATTTCTGAACTTTGAACTTAAAAAATATAAATACAGCTTCCACAATGACATGACTTCTTATTGGCATAGCGTGACGATGTGTACTACCAACTCTAATTATTTACCAAAGAAATATACTTATATGCAGTATTATCCAAATTGGTACAGCAATTTCTGAGATTATCTTTCACAGACGTATTAAATTTTCGCATTTTTTTACATGGCGTAACTAAAGGGTTTTTTATAGGGTGGTCCAATTGTCTATATTTATATACATAATATTATAAATTAAAGTCGTGTTTCGTGTTTATCTGTGTGACCGCGTTGTTCTTGTAAACTGCAAAACATATGTTGATGTGGTTTTTATAATCATTTAGAGAATGTATTCCTGAATGTTTATGATTATAATAAAATAATATTCATCATAGGTACATTATATTAAAGAGATCTCGATGTTTTGTCAAGTCGTAAAACTCGCGCGAAGCAGGGGCGGGCGCTAGTCTAATTATAATCAGATAAGTATATAGTGCTAAAGCTATATAGTATTAAAGCTATCGGTAAATAATAAGGGGTGGTCAGGACCCAATCGATTGATCGCAAAGTTGCAATCAAAGGGTTGAAACGAAGGGTTAGGTTAAAATATTGCGGGGGGTTCGACCGATACTATGTGTTAGTGACGGTTTGACTGTCCTTACTTGTGTCGAGATTTGGACTTGGAGCACGAAATTAAAAATTCCTATTTGTTTTAGTTGCAGTTTAGATAGGAATTGTTGTGTTGATGCCAGTGTTGTGTTTTAGATAGGAGAGTCAGCTTAGTGCCAAATATTGAGCCAAAGTTCTTCCTATTTCGAGCCAAAAGAATTTTGGAAAGCCCAAAATCGATGCCTTAATAATGATTTATAGATTTTTCTTTAAATTCTAGATTGTTAGTCTTGAATCAGTTAAAATCAGAAACACAGTTCTTTGTTTCACAGTGAGCTACTAGTACCCGTCTACAACTCAATGATTTCTTTGAAGCTCTATCAATAACCCTGCGTAGGGAAAACGAAGCTCTATCTACCACAACGAGTGACTGCTAATTTCACATTATTACGTAGTTAGGCGTATTTGTGTAAAAACTTTTATATAATGTTTTGCCAAATGCACTTTTATTGCGCTGCGACATGCGATACTCAGGATCCAGGCGAACTATGATAACATTTTGAGCTCACCCCACTTACACACAGCAGTGACACTGTGCTCCAACTGGTAGAATTAATGTTAGGGTTTTAGACACTGTGTTGGGTAGTTGGAATACGGTTAGCGATCGTCGCGTGACTACCCCCATAGTATTTGACACGGCATCGTCCGTACTTTTCACACTCAAATTTTCGCGTTTAAGGCTTGCTTTTTGGTGTGCAATTAGTGATTGTTATCTTGTTTTGTATTGTTACTTTTGTTCGTAACTAGGCACCGAGGTTTTAAGTGGCAATTTTTAAATATATTGCCGTAGTCATTGTGGCTTTGTAAGCAGATAAGCGATTTAGGTGTCTGTCTCAAGTGTTATAAATGATAAATGATTTTATTTCTGTAAGTAGGTTTATACAAACACTTTTACACGTCAAACATTTTTTTTTAAACTTGATGTGGCCGGCGTTTCCTATTGACTACTCTGAGAAGAAAGGCCGAAACAAACTCAGAGGTCATAGTCTCTTTTAAAGTCCAGACATAATTTTGGTCAGATCATGTGAAGACCATGTAGGTTGGTGTCTGAAATGGTCTTTTGAGGAAAGAACCACACAGATTGAGTGGACCTGTCCTGTTAGTGCTGTTCATCAGCATCTGCCTGGCCTCTTCCCAACTATGTTGGGGTCGGCTTCCAGTATGCCAGATGCAGCTGACTTGAACCAGTGTTAGTGCTGTCCGATTTCTGGTTAAACAATTTGTATTTTTGTAATAAAGTTTATAAGTCCATTCATGCTTGACTTTGTCTCTGTCACCTCTGACCTAGACTAAAGTCAAGAGCAAACCTCTCTCTAATAAAAAAATAAAATAAAACTAGCTAATATTACTTTGAAATCTACTTCAGCTACAATAATAATTATTACAGTACACCTAGTCATTAATGAAAAAATACACGAACAAAAAGTATGAATCATTTTACTAACCGAATCAATCAAAATGGCGAATTCTCGGCGCTTAGCAATCAATCCTTGGTATAACTTATGCATACGAAATAAATATTAATAGCACACAACCCTTTCTTACACCCCTGCACTACGTAGGACGTACCTACCCTCAGTTTTGCTAATAAATGTGTATAATTAATCATATAAATATGTGTTGGTGTGTGTTCTAAAAACTGTGAATAGAAAATTAGAAGTAGTAATAGGAATTAAACATGTTATTTCTAGGAAGGTTATTTTTCTATATGTGAAAGGACGTTTCTGATAAACATAAACCGATCCCAAGTCGTAAAAGCTCATAGGTATCATAATCGACAACGAAATACTAAGAAAACTTACATAGCAGTCGCTTCTAGTACATAATTAAAACCTTTTTGAGACCTAGACTACGTAGAAAAACCTCTTTTCTCAAGTTGACCTACAACTGGCAACCTAAACCACTTAAAAAAAAATATTTGACAGTTGAATGACAAGCAGATTTTCTTCTCATATTGTTCGTTTTTCAAACAATTTGGTGGGAGCTTAACCCGTTCGCCGCATACTTAATTCCCTCATAATTGTAACTCGAGAATATTGATTATCCATTATTATGCGCTGTCATTAATAATTTTAATTAATTACGTGTGTGTGGGTGGAGGGTGGCTCGTAAGGGGGGTGTGTTTATAGATTCTGTCCATTGTCGTAACATCGTGTGAGATGATTAATGCGCTCATCTTTTGGCGAGAAGACGCCTCATTGATTTTTGATGACTTTGTATATTTCTAGCCGGTGAAGGGTTAAACTTGCACATATGAATACAAGGTTTGAATAATGAATTATTTTCAGAGCTATTATGAATAGCTGGTACTGAAATACAATAAAAAATAAAAATTATTATTCAATTCGCGAGGAGGTTGTAATTCATTCTCAGACGCTTCATTTTCCAAAATGGCGTTTCGCGTGCAGTCGTTAAACGTCCGAGCATCGGATCATATCTAAGTCATTTTCAGTTTCCGAACAATAAAGTGTCAATAAAAATAATCGTTAAAAGCACCATTTGAATATTTGCGCAGTTAAAAAAATTAAATACGAAAGAAAAATTAATAACCCGTTCAAAGCTATTTATATTTGTTCCGTTTGTTCCACTTGAGATTATCGATTTTACGTTATTTTGTGACTTTATTACTCGACTGTAGTTTTATTACGCAATTATGTACTTTAAAAAGGGCAAATGTTTTTTCACACAATTCTACTGGATCGTAAATTGATGTTATACACACCTACACTTTCTAAGTATTTGTTTAGCCCTTTTATTATTGCTACTTTAATCTAGCTTGGCATTTGATGGATTTATACATATTTTCACGTCAAATCATTTACCAAGAAATGACTCATTCATTATTGTAATTAGTAAGCCACCTTGAATTTTTATTCCAAAACTTTCGTGACCGTCCTTTCACAATAGAATTACTTTTCGAATTTCGAATCAAATGATAACGTCTGAAGACAACTATCATACAGCCAATAAGGACTGTCTACAGTAACACGACCAAGCGATTAGGTTTTATATATCTGTAGCAGACTAAACGCGACGCGATACGGCTCGCTCTACCTCCGTAGAAAGCTCTTTAGTAACGGCTACTCAAACGTGTTATCGTTAACAAGTGACAGTCGATAAGTCGCGTTTAAAAATGGTGCCTTTTTATAGTCACGCGACTTTTTAATCGTTTGACGTTCAAAGATTAACGCAATTAATGGCCGCTCGGTTCGAATATTGACAAATTTCTACTGGTTATCGAGTGGGTTTAATGGCAATTGTTTTGATATCTGTTGAATTGTTTCACTTTGATGTGTAACTGACAGTTGGCGCCACTGACGTTCGTTTTTTAAATGTCAATCGCCAAAGAAAAAAAAATAAACCTTTGTTTTCTGTAATTTATTTGTGTTATTAATGATGTTAGTTCTGTTTCGTCTTACCCAGTTCACTTGGAAATAATCAGGACTTATATGGAATTAATTTTGTGTCTAGACAGGTCGTGTTGTTCTTACCTGAAACAAAAAAGGAGATCATTAGTTTACGAGTTCAAAAACCACTGGCAACACTTGATTAATTAAGCAACCAATCAGTTTCTATGATAACTTATATAAAAAAAAAACGAATTTATTATTAATAATACTATACCATATATTTATAGTCGGATACAGTATTTTTTTAAGAAATTTTAGGTAATTTTTTTCCGAGTATTCCTTGAGTGAGATACAGGTTTATTCCTAGTTCTGGTAGAATCCGATCATTATATATATATAAATTATATACCTCTAGTTTAAGGCCCTAATACTGTTAATATTTATGTAAATAAATTAATTCAATAAACAATTTCAATATCTATCTAACAGTTCGTCTTTCTGTTTCTGTCATTATCTACAAAACAAAGTAATAAAATATCATCTATATCTGTATTTGAACATTAAGCCGCCATATTTAAATGTACAGAGTCGCGCCGGCCAAATCGGCAAACCATCTGGAAATGGGGAGGCTGGGGAGAATCGCACCATTTGTTACTAAATCATCGATAGTAGTTGAAAGATTTCATAATGGGTCATGTTTTTGGAGAATTTACAATCTTTTTGTGTACTTGAAAAGTTTTATCTATCATATTACTTTTACTGAAGTTTTATTAAAATGCATGTATTTAATTGGACCTCTAATAAGGCCCATTTGGAGCTCCTGAAAATATTATTGAACATTCTAATATAATGATTGCGACTCTTTTTGTGTAGGTACTTAGGTAAAAAAAAAAAAAAAAACAAAACAAAATCAATTTTCCGCTGAACGACTTTAAAAGTTCAGACAATTTTTAAAAAGACCAAACATTAAAAAGAATTGCAATAATAAAAAAGGATCCTCATGGTTTGAAGTTCATAAATTAGTTTGACGCGCAGTTAAATATTTCCTTTTTAAAAACCTCATAATACATTTTATGATGAAAATATTGCGAAATTCCAATACGGTAAGCATATCAGTAACGACAAATAAAATCCGTTTTTTCAAATCAATTGCATTATTATTAGCTTTATCACCGTGACTCACAGTTATTTGTTCAGTTTGTTCAGTTAGATAATATTTGTGATTGGTAAGGTCATCGGGTCAATATATAGGTTGCACGTTTCAATTTTATTGGCCGTTAAAGTAAGCAAACTGTTAAAAACACACTTGTTGAAAAAAGGAACGCTGTTTGAAAATAGAATTATTTGAAAATTAAAAACAAAAAAATAAAAGAAATATTTATACATCGATTATTTAGATATCGATTAAAGAACCTTCTTTGTTTCATCGTCGGTTAAAAATATACTTCAACAACTTGGCTCTTACATCAAATCTAAATTATAAGAAAACAGAACATACTCCTATTAATGCTACTTAAGCCAAAATCCTTCAGAAAGTGGTACAACCAATACGCACAGACACGCCTCGAATCCTAGTATAATTTATTATAAATGTGAAAGTTTGTATGTTTGGATGTTAGGACGTTTGTTACTCAATCACGCAAAAACGGCTGAACAGATTTGGATGATATTTTGCACACAGATAGTTTTAACCTGGATTAACACATAGTATACTTTTTATCCCGATAGTAGTCACCGCGAAGCCGCGGGCAAACTCTGGTAACTAAATAAGTCGCGGCACGAATACATCGCGGTATTATAAATATGTTTTTGTGTTGTCTTGTGTAACGGATCACAAAAGATGCGCTCTTCGGATCGGGAAAGCAATTACTGCCGAGTCTCCGGTGTCTGTACTGAAGGGTGAACACGACACATACAGGACTGGGCTAAGGAGATGGTACAATAGACGGGGACTTACAAATCAGCGAGCGAGATCGTTTAAAATGGGAATGTATCTAATTGAACCTCAAATAATTTTATATTCCTAAAAATATGATTGAACTCTATTATAATGATTGCGCCTCTTTTTGTGAAACTCAAATAATTCCTATTTTAGGGTCCTAAAAATAATAAATAGCTAAAAATAGTAACTGCGACCAACTTGGACGCAGCGCTCGCCGGCCGCTTTATTAAAAAAGGAGTGCATCATTTGAAGCGCAAAAAGTTTATAGAGGGTTATTCATTTCATAAAGCGTCGATCATTAGAAGGTCAATAAGTTTTTAGAGGACCAGTTACAAATTCCCTTTTGTAAGACAAAGCGAGTCTGGTTAGCTTTTGTGAAAGCTAATTAGAAGAGGAATCGTTGGCAAATAAGTGATTTTCAATGGATATTTCGGATGTATCTAGAAGTAAGTCTATCTACTAACCCGCACTGGGCCCGCGTGGTGGATTACGGTCCACTCCCTCTCACCGAGAGGAGGCCTGTGTCCCAGCAGTGGATACTTTATAGGCTTATTATGCTTATGCTAGAAGCAAGTCCAGCTGTTGAGTTTTGAGAGGACATGGACAATTTTACAAAAAAAAGTGGAAGTATCAACAAAACTGGAGATACGGCTTTCTTGGTGAAGTAAATAAAAGAAAAAAAAACTGACAACCATGCTATACATTTCATCCTTTTTTTAATTTTTTTATTTGAGTTAGGTTTGCTCTTGACTCTAGCTTATCCTCTATAATTTCAAGAGCTATTGAATTAGATTTTTAGAGCCTTCGGTATTTCTTTTAATTTATTTAAAGACAGAAATTTAACACATTTAAATCTTAATTACTTATCCAATGATTCTACTACGACAGATAAAGCACATGATAAACTAGAAGATCATCCCAGTATCAAATGTAAACGGTCCCCAATAAGGGTTGTGCGTAAGAAATTTATAAGTAGGTCTCGGCATAAGGGAATTAATTGTATTATTGTAGGAGCTCCGATGAGGGATCGCGCAAGAATTATCAATTAGAGAAAGAAAACGCCGAATTCGGGGGCCGTAGGGCTGTGCTTTAGACGAAAAACGATTTATGTGTCAGATGCAAAGAAGATACTTATGAGTGGAAAATTGGGTTTTGAAATGTTAATATTTTGACAGGAACCTAGTCAGTATAAAACATAATTATTAGGTAGTTATTAATTAAGTTATTAATACGCCTATTAGTAACGTTTTTTACGTGGTACGGTAGGTGTTATGAGGAAATAAAAATCTTTTCCTTAATTTGTATATTAATTAACTAATTATATTTCAGCCTAAAAAATACAACTAGAATCACTCAAATAATCTAGATTCTAGATGGTTTGAGTGATTCTAATTAAACCTTAACCTTCTAGATCCTAGAAGGTTAAGGTTTCCTAAGCCAGTGTTCTTAGTCACTAAACCGAGCAACATAACAATCTTGAATATTTATAAAAAATTACAAAAACAAAACCCCATTCTCCTCTAGATATCGTAAATCAGACGTCCCTACGGCCGTGGGGAGGCTGGGGGAAGGGGAGACGCGTCGATTTTACGCAACATTCGTCTTAGCATTAGTACTTACAAGTATTCTTGTTTTCCTCTTTAATTGTGTATCGGTTTGTCCCGACCGCCTCTTTGTATATAACTTGACGTTCGTATTAATATATACTTATGTATGTATGTCTTGAGTTGTGATTTGGATTACAAATACGTAAGTACTTCTACAAGTAGCTACGTACTTAGTACGTCTTTGAGAAGTATTTATGACCCAACAAAGCAACGAGGT
Source organism: Fissipunctia ypsillon (assembly GCA_947568875.1). Lineage (NCBI taxonomy): Eukaryota > Metazoa > Arthropoda > Insecta > Lepidoptera > Noctuidae > Fissipunctia > Fissipunctia ypsillon. The sequence continues at coordinate 1,831,718 of OX387662.1, forward strand.
TGTTAAAATAAAGTTCTTTTCTCTAAAATAATTATATTTAACAACTAAAACAGTAAAAATGTTGAATGTTACACAAAGTGCATCAAAAGGTTTGTCTAAAAAATCTTTAATTACAGACACAAACGAAGTTGCGGAGAAAAATAATGTAAGCCACAGCTTACTCTCCGATTCAAATCCTTTACACGAAACACTACCTTGGATAAACAATTCTGAACCTAACCAAGACCACAATAAAGATGAAATTAAATTTTAAATTGAAGAAAATATAAAATAATTAGAAGGAGTTTTTTTGTCAGTCGCCAAAGCCTCAGGTGGCGAAACTCTTAAATAAATAATCGAAAGTTATTAAAGAGCCCCTCTCAATTATCGAGAGCCCCCTTGCGCACCAATGGCTATTGTCTTTGGAGACAAATACCCTCTTTTGTAAAATAAATAAACAGTGGCTGGTGCTGAACAATTTGTCGATCGCTTCGGTCAAACTTTTGGAGTGTTTAAGACTTAAATTGACCTTTGTCAAGGATTTTTTCTGATTAAAGTTGATGGCTTCGTAAAAGGAAAACGCGTGTATATTCTTTTAAATAATGTCATGTTTGATGATAAGTAAACAAGTCCAAATGTAGATATCAATAATACCTAAGTGTAAGGTTTGGAAGAGAAATACGAACGTACGACGATAGATAAATATTAAATATTCACGTAAGCGAAGGCGCTTCAGATACAAATTAACAATCAACTGCGAAATTTTGTACAAACCTGACCAAACATTTGTATGAACTTGCCAATAACTTATTCAAACAGCATATTTCTGATAACAAAAGCATTGTATCTTGCGAAACAGTTAGCTAGAATCAAATATTTGCGACATTTGAAGAATTTGATCAAACGTTTGAATTACACCGTTTATGTCAAATATCGCTTCGCAACGACACAAGTCACAGAACAACTCTCGGAACAACGACACAAGTCATTGTTCCGAGACGATCATAAAATAAAAATCGACGTATTATAGAAGAAAATTGCTTCCCGCGGAATCGAACCCCATTATCCACGGCAGGCTGTTACTGCATGGTGGATTTGCTCAACCATGCCGCGGTTCTGAAAATTATTGCAAATTGAGTAACTCGAATCGTTGACATTTTTATATTAGCCTGTGATGGATCGGTGTGGCGACAAGCAATGGTCATTGGTCATGGGAGCCTAGTTGTTACTAATTATGATAACATGCTCACCTGGACGAGATTAATTTTGGTTTTTGGATTTATAAATCTGAGATTTGCAATCGTTTTCAGTGTCTTTATGATGATTAAATGTGGGATTTCACATCCAATATCATTTACCTCTTATTCTGATAGATTACAAAATTATTCGCAAGTCCATCAACATTATAAATGACTGTCAAACAATATTCTATAATAGCCAAAACGCACACTATTCTCAAATCAGTAAACACCAGAATCGCTCGTACATCACTCGCCGCGGATAATGTCACAGTTATTTGTATTCAAATACATTCATCAATAAAACTAAACAGTGATCCATTGCTGGCCCTCGTTTGGGGCTAATTCCGACTGTCATAAATCGTGGCATTAATTTAACGACAATGCATTAGACCTCCATCCTAAGAGAACTATTCCGATAGATTGGTAACAATCCTCTTCGGAGTGACGTAACTTGTAAGACGGAATCGACTCACAGTCGACCGAGGCGTGTCGATATAGAGTTGATTGTACTTTGAGAATAGTATCCTTCGCGTAGCGCGTTTAGATCGGATGTTTTCAAGGACGGTTGGATCCTCAATCGAATGTCAATCTTATTGATTGGTGCTTTAAGTTTGTTATTGATTGCCAGTGATAAGACATTAAGTAAATCGCTTAATGTGTTCTAAACGGATGGTGGAAACGTTTTGTTTCTCCGTAACTATTGCCGTGTTTGTTGTTGCTTGTGTTTGTATATTATTATTGTTTGTATATTGTGCCGTCTATTGAGGCAGTGATGGAAACTGTCTACGTATTTGTAGGCTTCGTGGATATTTCCCCATTTACAAGTAATGCTTCTTTCTTAGTATTTTGTAAGGTCAGTACATTTATATGTTTGATACTTTCTGTAATTCAAATTATCTTGCTGGAAGCGTGATTACAAGTATGATGGAATTAATTTCATGCCTAACTTTACATATATAACACAGTTTTTCTAGTAACACATACATACCAAGCCAAATTCAACAATACCAGCACATCATCTACATAGAACTTTATCTTTTGTTACCAAAGATATCAAAACTAATTATAATCAATAAACGAACATATAAACCGACCTCATAACCAAATATTCCCGATAGACATCAGAAGTATCAGCTCGGCCACTATCACTCGCGGGCGGATGCAGGTCTCTGCCACCACCGTCGGCTAACGTGTACTGATATGTGTTAAACAAAAATATATTATATAAACACCGCTTTATCAACACTGGTATCGGGAACATTGTTTTTGTCAAAATGCGTGTATTGATCTGTTGGTAGTGGTTGTCAAAGTTTTGGATGAATTTATTCTTTGACTTTAAAAGCTTTCTCTGTTAGGTTGTCTTGTGTAGCGTTTTAAGATGGTAGGTATGTTTCCTTCTATTATTATTTTTTTTAAATTTGTCGTTTTTAAACAATCATTGCTATACTTTGTACTTCATTGTACCTACTTTTTCATTTGATATCTCAGTAAGTCAGTACCTCTATATCTTTTAATCTATACAAATAAATAAAATTGAAGTGTCTGTTTGTTATGTCAAAATAACAGCTTTTTACTAAATGCATATGAAATTATATACGGTATTTATAACAAAAGCCAAATATTAAAATTTTTGTTTGTCTGTCTGACTGCCTGTTTGTTTCGGTTAGTCTCTGAAACGGCTGGATCGATTTTGACAGTACTTTCATTGGCAGATAGCTGATGTTATAAGAAGTAACTTAGGCTACTTCTATTTTAGAAAGACCCATGAAATTGTGAACAAAATCCGATTCAAACAGGGAAATATTGACATCCACGCGGGCGAAGCCGCGGGAAACAGCTACTGACATCATAAAATTTTCCAATTTCATAATCCCAACATTCATAGTAGAATCATCAGAATTTGTATACGGATAATGACATTTTAAAAAATTCCAAATATTTGACATCCATAATTATCTCTGCGCAAGAGTTCAGATAATCGTGAGTTCGCTCAACTAAACTATACTGAATTATTGACCCGCGATAAGCAGGCCGTTGACTTACCGTCTGAATTGTCGCCACTATCGATTGTTTTACGATCAATTTCTGCTTACACGTGCTTCGTATTACGTCAGTATATCTCTTATCCATCGGAAGCTATCTGTCTTACTCTTAATTTATCATAAGCTTTTATTATTACAAAAACTCCACTGCACTAATCAGTGTCCAAGGTAGCCTTATCTTTGCTTTCATTCCATTTGCGTTCAACCTTGCCTTGCTGACATGTCATCTATCTCTGAACTATTGTCTATTGAATCTTTCAAAGAATCTATTTCAAACATAACTCCAGTAATTTGTTTTAATTATTTGTTAAGACAGAATCCCAACCCCAAATCGCCCGATGAATTGCAATGAATCACATAGAAAACTTCTTTGACGAAGCTATAGATAGCAAAGGGAATATCGGCAGCCATTAAAATAACAAAGGGCTGTATCACGAATATTAAAGCTTGGTGTTTCCGTGTCAAAAAATTAATATTAACGATATCTTCACAATGAAGTGTTGAAAAAAAAGAGAAAAAATAATTTATGCGAAATATTCCTTTTGACGCCTTTGTTTCGATGGGAGCAGAAAACGTTCAATTAAAGTGTCCCTCGGAAGATAGGGATGACATGCTAATCATTTTAGTGTTTCACGAAGTATCTAGATACTTCGTGAGAACTTCATGTTTATCATATTTTTAGATTTTATGAGCACTTTTCGGGAATTTTCGACAAATGTTCGAATCTATCGAGTTAGGTTCGCGACCTCACAACGTGATTACTTTATGATATAAAGATCTAATAATTAGGAAATCCCAAAACATGCCAATGTGAGTAAAATCTTAAACAATCACAAAAGGAAAACAGTGCTTGATGAGGTCTAAATATGGAATGAACTTTCTGAAGATATCCTTAAATAAACCAAAATCTGAATGAATTTCCATACTAGTGACAGTTCGGAATATCGTTTGCAATGTTCAAATATACCAAGCACTTAGCCTGACATTTTAGAAATCACGATGTCGTGACGATAGGTTTCGAAGGTTTGCACAAAGTGTCTGAAATAAACACAGTAATAGAATCCTCCATGGCAAACGCCCAGTGCTCCGGGCTCCGAATTACATTGAAATCGTCACGCGATGCTCTATTCAGACTTGACCATTAATACAACAATAAAAAACCGTATCAATAGATCTCGTTCGATTAAATGTGACCAGCTGGACATCTGCGTAGATTCAAATCTGGCGAATGAATGGGCGATCAAAATGTACCAATCACTACCCTGATCCAACTAGATTTTTTTACAAAATTCTCGCCCTTATTTTGCATGAATAAAGGTCAGAATAGCGTGACCTGTTATTGTGGAGTTTCTTTACATTAGTGGTGGATTGTACGAAATTCGATTGAATGGTGTTTTATTAAGAACCGGTTACGACCGGTTTTGACCCCCGCCACGTGGTCATGGCGTTTTGTCATTCAAAGTATTATTAAAATTATCGGCTGTTTTGTGTTCCATTGTGTTCTATTAAAATCTGTGATTTATAGCCAAAATTTTATGTGTATTGTTAATTCTTTTGCGACTGGGTGGACAACTTTTTTTCTATGCAAATAATGATATTGGTTTTCCATCCCATGTTGGCGGCTCAAATAACTTCATAGCCACGCTTGTAATATATATTTCATAATTTTACAGTTAGATATGGCCCTCTTTTCGTCTTCAGCTTCCGAGTCGACTCAGATGCTAGACGCTCTTAGCGCGGCAAGCCTTGAGGTCGGACTTCAGATGAATATGTCAAAGACCAAGTTGATAACGAACAGCGCGCATTGCAGGATCACTGTGACGGGTGGGGAGGTTGAATACGTGGACGAGTATCTCTATCTTGGTCAAATAGTCTCTTTCCAGGCAAGACAAAACAAGGAAGTTGCAAGACTCACCGAAAATGCCTGGAAGAGCTATTGGGCCATGAAAGATCTAATGAAGGGTGATTTTCCTTTGTCCCTTAAGAGAAGACTCATTGCCGTGTGCATTCTTCCCATCCTCACATATGATTCTCAAACATGGTCTTTGACAAATCAGCAGAGATTCACGCTCGGGCTTTGCCAGAGGGCTATGGAGTATTCTGGGTATCCAACTAACAGACCGGGTTAGGAATACGACCATCCGTTCCATCACAAAGATAACTGATATCACTTGGAAAGCTGCCACGCTAAAATGGAATTGGGCTGGACACATCTGCCGTATGTTAGACGACCAATGGGCCAAACTTACGACCCAATGGGTCCCTCTTGATGGCAGGCGACATCGCGGCAGGCCCAGACGGAGATGGCGGGCTGAGCTCGACTCCTTCAACAAGAACTGGTCGTTAGCAGCTTTAAACAGAGAGAAGTGGAAAGAGAGTAGGGAGGCCTTGCCATGCAGTGGGACATCACAGGCTTTTAATAAATAATAAATCAATTTTACAGTACATCAAACAAAATCGACACATCCCAACTGATATAAAATTAAATTTCAATGTGTACCAAAACCAAATGTATGAAAGGAAGCCAATATCATTGTGAATCTGCCACCCTTCTCCCACAAGGCGGCACACCCCATGAATCCTTAATGAGTAAATTAACAACACCTATTGTTTAGCACCACTGTTTTTTTACAAGGAATATTAATAACCATTTTCTATTGTCTGTGAGAGGGGGGACGAGAAAAATGGTCCAAACAACAGGGGACGACAAGAAAGTTCTGAATTGATTGATTTTCAGAATTAATTTTAATAAAAACAATAGTAGAATGTTTTCGACGGGCTGTAATTGCATTTGGACGAAGTAGCAGGTAGGGAGGACGAAAAAGTTTTATACATTTTGATGAGCCCGAAATCAACGGAATAAGGAAGCTTTTTTCGTTTCTTGAATTAATTTTCGATTAGAACGATGAATAATACGACTATCTCGTGTTACTTAAAAATACATAAATACAGACAATAACAGTAACCTTTTTAACTCACTAAACTTCTAAGCATTGAATGAATCACACAAATCTTCTCATTCATCCCAAACCGAAACTTTCTCGATGATAACGTAACTAGAATCGATAATACGAACAATAAACAGACAGAAACTAATTAAACACATAATGACAGGCACACACCGACAAATTTCGTCAATTACTCAGAATTCGGCGGTATCTACACACGAAACAATAAGTCCTTAATGGATGCATGTACTAACAGATACCGCATTATTCTATAATATGTCACAAATCATCTTCTATACGACACAAAGTTTATAATGAATTGACATATTCCGCACACGTGTTCACTTCCAACTAACACGTCCCTACATATGGAGGCACATGGCTAACAAACAATATTAGACTCTACAAGGCTTCTATCTTAGGTCCAATTTCGATTTCCAGCGGATTACGGTAGCCGCGGAACAAATTGGTTCTTATTGAAACCCAATAAGGTTTTAGTTAAGGTAATATGGCGGTAGTTTCGATAAGTGTAATACTGCTTGATCGTTAGTTGCGACGATAATTGCCTATGTATTACTATTGGAGCTATTTTCATTTATAATTACTGCTTTTTATTTAACGCAATTGAGTTTAGAAGATTGGTTTTTTATTGGGACAGTGGATTAATGTAACGCGTGATTATCTTTTTCTTTGTTTATTTCACGTTCGATCATATCGTGTGTGGCTTGGTCATCAATATGGTCTTCCTTGTTGCTTTTCTTGTCCATTCAACTGTAGATGTATTAGTGTCTAACATGCCATCAAACTATAATAATTTAACTTCACTAGACCAGAAATGACTGCCATATCCGAAGCTTAATCAAATAATTAAGATTAATTATCACCAGACGCCTATAAACCATAAATTATTAACAAGAGCAAAAAAATGTAATCCCCCATAAAAATGGCCTCCTTATAAAAACTTGAATGATCAAACGTTCAATATTGAACAAAAACATAACTAGCAAATCATGAATAAACAAAACGTATTAAAGTTTAATGAAACTGGAATGAACCTAATCATGTACAGAGGCGTGATATTGTAATTGCAAATTAATATTGATGATCAGGAGATCGAACTAATTACGACGACATACATAAAACATTAGGTGATCAAACGAATTATGAAGTGATGTGTGGTGTTGAGGAATAGTGGGAATCTCTTGGCAGTCTGATACTGAGTAACGTGTTACAAACATTATAGTGGAATATACGTCTAATCTGCTATTGTACACTGAACTGATTATTAATAAATAAAGATGAAATTTGAGATAACAGTGTCTGTCAGGGGCTTTTTTCAGCTAGCTGATTCAAGTATTATCATTAGGATTAGGTCTTTATCATAAATTGTGAGGTTCACAAGGTTTTTCAGAAAAAGAGTACCTAACTGATTTAAATCTCCACCTAACATAAACTTCGTTTTTAGTGACTAAAGTCAACGCTCTGATTCCAAAACAAATATAGATCAACAAAACGATTTCGTGAGACGTTATGAATAGCCGTTAAAAATATTGATATCTCTTACCGTTGATTTACTCATCTTGTCGCGTCTCGATGAGCCATCGAAAATTCTCAGCTCCCATAAAAAGAAATCGAAAGACATCAAAGGTGTAAATTTGTACATATTTCTCGAAACCACAATCCTTATTAGAAGGGTGCAAGGTTTATAATTGGTGGCAAAAAGCTCATGTAATTCAATATCTACGCTGTTGACTATATGACGTTTGAAGACGATGTCCCCAAAATATAGTAGTAACAGATGTATCTTATTAAACGTGAGGCAGTCTGAGACAAAGAGAGCTTTTAAATATAAAAAGTCAACGGAGAGTTGTATAGCAAACAGATTCCACGGCCTTGTTGTAACATCCAGGGCTGAATCATAACATGAAAGGCTGAACAAAGGTAACGATGGTATTACCATTTGAGTTGGTCACGAAATCTGAAGAACTGAGAAGCATAATTGGAGGGGAAAATTTTTTGTGACAATATCTGCTAACTGTGAAGATTAAATCAAAGCTGTTGTTTTTTAAATCATCCTTGTTGAATTAGGTTATAATATGACTATAGTCATGTAATGTTTTAATTCAAAATCATTTTTTTTGAATTTATGAGGGTGCGTCAGTCACAGATTTTCAGAATGAGTCAATTATTAAACTTCTGACTAATACGTGTCCGCATCTATGTACACAGTGACATCACGACCCATCCTCTTCGAGTCCTGCCAAACTGTTGTCATACTACACGCTATCTTTGAATTTATGATCCGTTCTTAATTCATCAAATCTATGATAAAAGAATACTGGCGTTTACTTAATAATGCTAGTGACGTCTGCTGTAAAGCCAGGAATTACCGCGCTAAAGAAACAAAAGTTTCAAAATAAGCAAGTCTTTGATGATAAATAATTTATTGCTCCACTAAAACCTGCATAAGAAAGAAATGTTGATAAACATCGAACATTAAATATGTAACTGTTGACGATCGTAAAAGATGGAAGCCAGACGTAGTACATACATAAATATCACTTCGTAGGAAGTATAACTTTTATTAGTTTGGCGCAGTTGAGGCGCACTTACACCGGCTGTAATTTAAAAAACGAAACGAAACGCACGATTTGCTCGGAGAGCCATCGCGCTGCTCCATCGACGCCGCCGCTCCACAGATGTGACCGACGCTGATTTTTCTCAACGCATCGCGTATTATGATGTACGGCAGTACGACACATCAGCTCTCTGGGCCGGCGACGAGTTCGATAGTATCTGGTGCGGGCCGCGCACACGTTAATAGATTCAACAGGTGTACCGCAGGGTGGTCCGATCGGCCCGCTACACTTTTTTATTTACGTTTTCACGAATTTATTGCACATAGTCGACGTCTCGAGGCGCACGTTTGATTCATATGCTTACGTTGTCGCTTTTTAATACTGATTTACAATAAAAACAGAAATGTTTCGCCGGCGATTGATGTGAGTTATGATTAATGTACGTTCTTTGATGTTCGCTGCTATGAATCTATCAAGTTGGCTTCTGAATATCGACGCGGGACCGTGTATAAATAAACCGGGACGAATTTGACGAGTCGTCTTCGTTTTAGTTAATTACGAGGTTATTAAAGTAACATTGCTGACTGACTAACAAAGTTTCCACTCGGTTGAGATGTACCGAACACTTTCCGGTCATTATTGAGCGCCGAGTCACGCCAGGCGTTGTCACGGTACACACAAATTACATATTTGTGATGTTTTTTTGTTGGATAAAATTAGACTAATCAGCATCGAGTACAAAGAAGCAGATCGCTTTCATCATCGACACGATGATGTTTACATCGGATCTTCCGAGAAGCGAGCGCAGCATTCAATACTAAGAAATAAATATGTGAGTTTGACATTTGCTTTCAAGTTGCGCTCGCGTGTTTGGAGCGTAATTACGGGCGTCGCCGACGAGCGAGCGAGAGAACCCACGCGCACACTACTTACCATTTATTTTTGTCCTTTTTTCTAATGTAACTCTAGGCTTTTTTTGTTATTAAATTAACGTGCGTGCCGATTTCTGACAAGATGATAGGTTGCGTTTGATGGGGCATCTGATTGCTTCTCTTGTCGACATCCCTCGATGCTTTCTCTTTGATTTGCTTGGAAATCAGAACGTAAAGGTCACGTGTTTGTATGTGCTCGCATATCTATAATCAAACACTGGTTTACATTGGCGAAAATATTATTATTTTCTTTAGTGTTGTTAAATTCGATTCAGTTGCAATTGAGAGCTCGGTGTTGAATGTCAAGCGAAGGCTTGTTTATGTTGATAATCTTTTGAAAGTGTATTGCGTGTGTAAATTCTATTTCAAATATGTTATTTTAACAAGCTTGAGGTTAGTCATGTTTATCGGGTCTCGTATATCTATCGATACGAATCTATCGGTCGATATATTGTCATTCCTCACGGTGTCAGACGGTCGCGTTTTGGCATCGTCTTCGTTACATAAATTATCAGTGAATAGACCACTGCAAATTAATGTCGATAGATCGCTCCAGTTGTTAACAAAATTTATCATTAGCTTTATGCTGCGATGGATAACAATAAATAACTGAACAAGACATGAACGACAACACTGTTACTGTACAGGCAAAACAGAACGTAGTGAGTGAGACTGAATTAAAAACTTTGATGAATAAGGTCGTGATGAAGATCATTTGAATGAAATATCAAATAATTAGAGCATCTCTAATATTGTACGAAATGAAGGAAAGCAGGACATTTGTCAAAACTAAATGCTTCAAACAAATCTTAAAAGAACCGAAAGTTATCAACGTCGGCAAATAGAATTTGAAATAAGAACGCAAAAAAAGAATGGGATGATGGAATGTGTTACATCAAACTTGTAGTCTGCTTTCCGGCGCAAGAGTGGCCGATCATCGATAAATGTCAATAAAGTCTAAATTAGAAATACTGCCGCCATCATTAGTCAAGTCAGGCGGGAGATAATTCAGTGTCGAACTACAGCAGTTTACGACGACCGACACATAATAAGAGCACGGCCCCCGAAAATAACAAAATTAAAATAAATCGAACTACAGACAAACGTCATAAACTAATTTCGAGTGTTTTCGTTTTGGTGTATACAAAAATAGCATCGTCACTCTTTCATGTCTCGCCGTGAAGTGACATTAAACTATAATTTACAGTTGGATTTTAGTACAGCGCCATCTATGAGCTCCGAGATGAAAGTAACGTTTTTACTGCCTAAAAAGAAAGGTGTTTATGATTTATGTAGGACTATTATTGCGTTCTGAAATTAAATAGTAGCATCGTAATGTGTACGTATTGTGATGTTTACCTAGTTTTGATGTCAGGTGACTGGCTGTATACATTTAATGACAGGTGCCTGTACGCATGAGATTTAAAAAGGTATTTCTAAAATAAGGTTTTATTATACAAGAGCGCTATCTTTCGGCGTAATTATGTTACTAACAGCTTGTTTATGATTCAATAAGTTTATGTTAAGAATAAAGGAACTTGTCTGTGATTGGATTGTTAAAGAAAACATGTCGAGATCTCATTATCTTTTGACGCAATGTGTAAGTCAATAGTGTAAAAGCCTTGATACTTATGTTGCCGATGAGTCATCCATTGCGGTGGACAAAGTTAACAATTCTTCACATTAAATATAAGTAACTATTCTTATTACATTATCTATTTGTCTTCATTCATCATCGATCTCGCGGTACTTAGTATCTACGTGATTAGAAAGATCAATGTTAAATAAAGTATTAAACGTAATTAATTGTGCCAAGAACAATATCCATCTCTTTTGTTACAGTTTTCGTCGAACTGTTCTCACATTACATCAAAAATCTTGTTACAAACCATTGGACTAGACGGAAACAGGAGTTATTGTAATAAATAGGCAATTTATAAAAAAAAGAAATATCATCGTGCATCATTTATCATAATACGGCAGCGACACACGTTAAATCTTATTTCTTTAATTCTAATAAGCCAATTGATAGGAATGGTCATCATGTATTTAGAACCAGAACTGGGAAATATTATTTATTTCGATAGCAATAAAAAAGAGTTGAAGGCAGAAACCTAACATAGCTGAGGCGAACTTAGGAATGAAGCCATAGAACATAATTTCTGTATAGCAAAAACATACACAATGAAAATTTAATTTTCCTTTGTATAGACATGCGAAAACGAGGACAATATCGTTATGAAACTGACGGACTTCACTCCTTACACGACTATTTTTTTAAATGCTTTCCTACTTATCAAAACAATAAAATATTTGTACGTTAATATTTTCCTTACATAAACAAAAACAGTTCATAATAAAGCATTTTCGCCACAAAAAATACTACAAAAGGGTTTTGTATGTCAAGAAACCGTGACAATGGACCCCTGGGCATGAGTTCTTTAGTACCCTTCGATTGTTCGACAAATTTCGAAGTAAAGCAACAATTTTTCAGTCTACAGAACCACAGATTGTAACTTATTAACCTTATCGAAGGGTCAAAGTTTTTCTTTCGGGGATTTTTTGCAAAGATTTTAATTAAGTTACCGAAAGGGTGACGCTATGTTATTCCTTTTTGATGACATTCCGATAATAGGTCTTCTTTTCCGTTTGATAATTACTTTCCTTTGAATTTGATTGCACGAGTTTTTGATTTAAAAAAGTTTTTAAGATGTTATTGATTAGCCTGTGGCTTGAGTTTTTAATTCAAGAATTTGTTTCATTCTAAGAATTCAAGGTGCTTTATGCGCTAGTACAATCCATGACAGCAGAGCTAACAAATGAGAACAATTTCCCGTCCAAACCTTAATTTAAAACTACAATAAAAGAAATTGAAAGCTGAACAACACAACTAAATTCGGAAGACAACACTGAAGCTCGCTGAACACATCGATATTTCGCAACGCCATACGAATTTGCATAAAAAGCGGCATACTATCAAAAGTTGTTCGTTGGGTACCTTTATCGGATTGTTTATGGCTAGTTTGTGCGCGAAACTATTGCGGGGATTGTTTGCATTGCCGCGTACTAGTACTTTGTGCCTGCAGCGGCCGGAGCTCGCGCAGCGTTGTACGATAATTCGTCTTTAAGATAGTGCTTGGAAAGGCATTCCTCTGCACAAAGGCGTTCGTTACGTCAAATAACAGCTTTTATATCGCGAACTCATTGAGTTTCGACACTGTGCAAGTATTCTGGGGAGCTGCGTTCATCACAATTGATGTTTTCGTGTTTTGAATTTTTGTGTCATTTTGTATTGTCGCTTTAATTGTTGTTGTAGTTAAAAAAATATCGATTCGTGTTTTAGTCCAGTTGTCTTGTTTAAAATATTTAAACACAATCTTCCTTTCATATATCCAACATAAATCTCATTCCCATTAGCTTTAGACTTTACAGTGTACATTTTTCACCAATAAACCCAAACATACTTGTAATTATATAGAGCTATTGAATCCCCAACAAAGAGATGAAAATTCGTTTTAAATCCGCGTTTTCGCTTGCTTTAAATTCGGTGATTCAATGGACTAATGATTCTGAAGCATGAATGGGTGCATTCTGAAAGGCCTCGCTTGCAACTAGGCTTCTTTGAAATTCGGCCGCATTGGCGATGAGCACCACTTCAAATGGATGGGGGTCTGTTTTTGACTCACGAATTGTTTGTGTAGTTTCTTTCATGTAAATGTTGTTTGTGTTGATACCGTGTTTATAGAATCTTCAGTAGGCTTTGCTTGTATAACTTTGTATACATCGTTATGTAGGTAGGTACTGCCAAATTTTTCTACTCTTTCATCTATCGTTCTTGCTATACATATCTATACCTCAAATGATTTTCTGAACAAAAAATTCAGTCTCACCTATTGCTATCTCTAGGTCAATCAAACTCAAGACATAAATTTAAATGCTTTTTACAACTGTAATGAAAGAACAGCCATCAATAATATCTAAGATAGAATACTTTCTACACCCATAGTAGACAGCTAGCTATCTCGGCATCAGCAGACATTGTAATATATTTCCCAGCATGCGAAGATGCGTGACTGTTGTAACTGCAACCTTCAACACGTTTACTATTACACATTCTTCTATATTTATGTCAATAATTAATACTTCTGAAAGTTTACATAAGTATATCTACATTTACTTTATAAACCTTATCATATGCTACAAGATCTTCATGACTAAAGATTTTGAAGAGATGATGTCTGATTACAGTATGCCAATCATCATCAGCCTTACTATTTCCCTCCTGCTTTAAGGTCAGTGGTCAGGTGGTGGTTTCATCTCATACCGAAGCCTGTTTTGCATAATCCTATTAATGTAAGCTATAGATGAAGATGTTGAATCACAAGTGAGCACCTGAGAATCATATGTATATGGCTTATAACAGTTTCTTATCTCCCATTTGGCCTTAAAACCCAATAGTCAATCGCGACCGTCCCCTAGCATACACATGACTTATGCGATCGAGGTCAGCCGGTCAACTGGTTAGAAATTGTGAGTAAAGGATGCAGCGCGAGCGCAGCTCATCTTGTATCGAAAGTAACGTACGATCAATAAATCAATTACGTGCGCGGGGGCAATGCTGAATTGGGTTTGACAGTCGGTTAGATGTAGGGATGTGTTTGGCGATCTGTGGGTGGGATTTTATCGATAGAATTTTGAGATGACATTCGATAAATTCTAGTCTAAGAATTGTTGTAAATCAAAAATGAATAAGCTTGTTGATAGGGCTCAATTAATAAAAACAGTAACTTGTGAAATACAGCGGAAGCCACAAAAGACTAAGGCTGAATAGTATAGAAGTAACCAGTGAGATTACTTAGCACAATAAAAATGAGGAAGTTATTTTATTAACTAAAACAGGAAGCTCGTAATAAGCCATTAGGATCGTCGTCGACCATTCATGGTAATAAACGTAGAGGTTATGATGAAATGAAATAGTCCATGAAGGTTTTAATGAAGGGAAACTATTTCATTCACTTAAAGCAAGATTTATTTTTTTCGATATAAATTTTTCCGAACTATCGGTACCCAATCGGCTTGCACATCCCTAGGCAAAGGAAACAGGATACGTTCAATGGGATGATTGATCGGCACCGAACGAACGTAATCCTTGCACTAAATAAATATCACCGTTTATGAACCACGCTCTAAGACACGCGACACGACCGTTATTTATAGGATGCTGCCTAATTGGGACTGCATTGATACGTTTGGTATTTGGGAAAACTTTAGTAGAAGAGATCTCGTTTTGGTTTGACTGCCTCGTTGGTCTAGTGGTTGCAAGCGCTACTGCCTAGCATGAAGCCCTGGGTTCGAGGGGGTTGAACAGTGTTATTGAGTTTTCTATATTAAATTTCTTAGTAGCAGCCAGGAGTCTGGATTTGTGTCTGGAGTTTGTTTGTCTGGGTTGATAGCAATAGGCTCGCCTTAAACATAACAGGTGAAATGTGGGTGCACTATAGGTACACCTCTGCCCAACCCTTCGGGAAAACAAGGCGTGATGTTGTTATATTTTTTCGGTCTCCTGTGCAACTCTGATTTGGTTGAAACAATCTCTTCTTTGCTTACTTCTTCATTCTTCTTTCTAGCATTTTGCATCAGCCTCATTGAATTTTTGTTTACCTATAGACTAGAATAGAATAAGAATAGAATCATTAGGTCATTTATTATTCTGTTTTCTATATTATATTCTACCAAGAAACTACAATATCTTACTTTACATCGAGAATGCAGTGATGAGATTACGATCCGGCAATTTATGAAATCTTTTGACGTACGATATTTTCGTTCTATTACACGAATACTACTCTGTACTCATTTAACCTATTTTGCAACTATATTATCAACTTCTTTTCACACGCCGGAAATCTCAGAATTAGATATAAATCTACCATTGAACATATGCCACGAAGAGCTATAGTTATCTAATACGACATTATCTTTTCTGTCTTAATTGGCATTGGCAAGCGATCAGAGCACGTTGCTAATTTCAATTAGTGTTGTGCCAACACTGCTGTCGAAATGTCGACAAGACATGATAAGTTTTTTCCGCACCTCTTAAGAGTGCTCTTGTCACGTGAACCTACTTCTAAATTGAGTTTCCATGTCCACACGTGAATGTGTTCGCAAATTTTAGTGAAATCGATTTTTCTTAGACATTTAACTGACCCAGTTGCGTTTCCTAACTGTTTTATTGTTGTGTGACTTTAACAAGCTCTTTCAAAAGCTTTCGATGAGAAAGTTACGTACCTACCACCTAGTTACGCTTGCATCACGTTTCGTTGGTCAACTCCCACGTTGACAGTAATTATTATTTAATGAAATATTGTTACCTACATCTGCAACTGAACGGACCCGTATTTTTCTAATATTCCTGAGTCACTTAATTCCCAAAAATTTACACAATCACCTATTCATTTAAGCGTCGATAACAAATGTTGGCCGCCCACCAATCGATCAATCAATATTATCGATACAGTCAATTAACGCCACTCGGCTGGGCGCAACTCTAATTGAGAGCAATAGAGCGGTGATGCAGCGTTTGAGTCAATCGGTTGTGTTGTCATAACTGGTGGATGGCCGCCCACATGCTCCTGTGATCGTGGATAATGGCAGTGATATATGGAAAGATTCATGTACATTAATAGGACATGTAATGTGCCTGTAGTACATAGGTATATGACATGATTTGATTAGAATTTATAGGATGAATGATAGATACAGCTGTATATGTACAGTGTCTACATCCACTACCAACTAACATAGAATGTAACGCTTTATCAACATTAGACTCCGCAACTACATTTACACTATGTCTAGTTGTAATAAATCATCCAAAAGCCAACCTACCTCTTTCTCTTTAGCAGCAAGCTCTCCTTCCAGATGGGGCTGATGCACCACGGGACTACTCCTTGAAGAGTTGCTATTACTTCTCCCGGTGGCTGCCATCTCCATCTTCTGTTCTACGTCGTCATCAACGTCGTGCTTCTCTTCCTTGATGTCAGGACTGAACCTGTCGATCCTCGTTTCCGTGGCTTGGTCCCTCGTGGATTCTATGTGGGAGCCATTGGTCTTAGGGACTGTGGCCTGGAGAGGGGTCGGACTGGTGGTGGCCAGTTGTTCTTTCAACGTGGTCACTTCTTTTTCGGCCAGTGTGGCTCGCTGTAACAAGAGAGACAGGTTTTTGAGTATTTTGAAATTCTGTGGATTAACCTGGGAGTTGGACAAAAAATCTACCTAAGTTTTGAAGTTAAATAGAGATGCAAGTTTCGATAGCATTTTAATCTTCGATAAATGAAGATAATGGTGTTTAAATGAAGGCTAAGTCCTAGAGAGATAAAAGGTTATACACAATAGAATTGAAAAATATAGGTATACTTATCAAACAATTTTAAGTCCATCAATATCCGCAATTAAAACTACAACAATAACATTCTAGAGGAAGTTAATTTTTCACAAGCGCGAGCGCAAATGAATTAATGTAATCTAATTACCAGTTCCCATAGTGACGTACTTCCGGTAACATCATCATTGGGGCTATCAGCAATCACCGGAAGTACGTAGCTATTGGCGGTTGGATCGGTGAAATAATGAAAAGGTGTTGTTTGCTTGTATTGTTTATAAAAGGCCATCTATATTGTGGATTATGTTATAAATCATTTGATGAGTGTGTTTTGTTTTTCGGTTTAATTTTGATAAAGAATTTAGGTGCTTGATAAAAAATAGAACATTATAATCAATGTCAAAAACAAAGATTTACATTAATTGATCAACATTTACGAGTTGCTTTTCAAATAGCGTATTTATGTAACTTCTAAATAATAACGTAATAAAAATATAGAAATCATAACTTAAATATAAAATAATTCCAATTTAAATCATAACAGAGCCACCAAAAATATCTATTTTCGAAATGACTAAAACTAAAATAATGAGTCATTAGTTAAAGAAAGCTAAAGTATAAAACTGAGTGAACACACGCGTGACTGCACGGCCCCTGCACAGATGCTATCAGCGTGATGATATGGACTCCGATTAGAAGGGTGATGCCAGACCAACGGCGGTTTCGCTGCGGTTTTCGGTTATTCAGACACACCTTTCGAAGATGATGACTAGTACACAGAGAGTTGTACACGCAATGTTTACTGAATGTTTTGGCAATGATGGCAGAAACAACAGACTTATATTTTTTGCGACAACGTGGCACAAGCATTAAAAAGCTTGCAAAGATTTCGATAGTTCCGAAAGTTGAATTTTTCATAGGCAGTTTTTGCACGATGAAAATGATTAGCAATCACAAGTTTCGTTCAGTAGATACTCGTACAGCGTTAACGTAGCGTATATATCTCATCTGAAACGTCTTACAATCACGCACAGTTTACGCACTAGACGCATGTTACTGATGAAACCGAAGATCACTGGATTATACGCCATACTTGTCTAATTATATTAATCAGTCTACTTTCTTTTGTATCAGCTTAGTCTTAACTTGTATTTGAAAGTCACTGTTTGTTAATTATTAATACAGAATCTGCACTTAAAATGTTTGAGCATTTAGAAGAGAAGCAATTAGAGCTAAATTAATCCATATGTATGTTATCTCACGTAGACATAACTAATTAACACAAAATGAGTAATATCCGATTTCAGGAGACCCTTATATCCAGAAGCTGTTAGGCTAAGAACATATCTAGACATGCTATATGAAACATAAACAGGAGATACTAATGGCGTAGTAACTGGAACATGCCACGACATCTCGTAACGATCAGGGTTCCAGGAAAGTCTTACAATTCCAATACAGCGATAGGTAAATATTTGCGTGTGCCTCTGTGTCTTAATGTTTTGCTACGGAATTAGTTATTGCTTTAAATATTATGTTAACTTCTACATATATTATGGTAATTCGTATAGGATTCTTGGGATCACGCTGATGTTTCAAGAGATAAATTATAGATTTAGTTATCACTCACTGCGATTTCAGAAACTAAATTCAAGACCGTTAATTACATAATACACTTTCCTCTACTTGAATTTTATCTAGAATTTCTTAAGTGTGAATAGAAGATATTACAGATTCATTTTCCATTTTTAACCAGTCTGAAATTCATATTAATTTTTTCCTCAACAATCTTAAGAACAGCCCCAGATTTACTTGTAACCAAATATCCGATAATTCCTATCACCTAGTACCAAATTGACGGTGTCCCGATTACGTAACGTCTCTCAATTGAACAAGATTGATCACTCAGCCTCGTTGACTGACTCAGTGCAGTGTTTTAAGAATAAACGCCCTTGGAGACTGTCGTCATCGAGACCTTACAATGATGACATTGTGCGCAGGAGGTGAAGGATGAAGGTCTACTAGATACAAAAGAAGGAGAAGGGATCGAAGCAGGTGTAATGGAATTTAAAGGTGAAAAAAGAAGCAGGGACAGATGTTATCTTCTGGAACATCTGTCCCTTCTTCTTTTTTCACCTTGGCCAAAAATGTTTTAATCATGAAAGTTTGGTAAGCATACACGCTAATAAGTAAATTATCTACGTTAATATCATTCGTATCTATTTTCCAGCAATATATCGGACCCGAAACATAGTTGCAGGCATAATATGTAGGTACATTTATCGTGTCATCTCTGTGCAGCCAGCCACGAAGCCGACCATTACTAGTTATCTATTCAGACTATAGAAAACCTCCATCGTAAAGTGCGTAATTCAAATTAAACTTTATACAGAAGCGATGTACTTCGACCGAATAATTTTATGTTTACAACTAGAAAGTCGACACACGAAAGTATGAAAGTAGTCATTAAAGAGGAAGTAAGACATTCAATTAAAATAGAAGAAGAATTATCAGCATTGTGTGAAGTGTAATGAGAATTTAATAATTCTAAATAATTAAAAATAGTCGATGTCGTCAAAAATGTTTTTATAATAGCCCAAGAGACATTCCAAATGTTCGTTTAATGTGAGAAAGTAGATTTTTTTCGATTGTGTGGCCAAGAAAGGTGAGTCGCACTCGACATTGATGAATTATAGCTTTGAACATGAAAGAGATGGGAACTTTGATGACTGTGAAACTGGGACGAATTGACGCGACGAATTATAGATATCATTGTTCTAAAAATATTCGCGAACACGTAAAAGAAGTTGATGATAATCTTTCGAATGTCAGCCAGAACATCTTTTTGTAGATTCATTATTTTGACATTGCTCTTAAAATTGATATTGAGGAAAAGACTGTAGCTGTAAATTAGCATATTGGTTCTGAACAAAAGGTAATTAATTCTGTAGATTAAATCCTAGCGTAAAGCTGTCTACCCGAACTTACATTACCAGAGATAGTAATCAATGACGATCCGTTATTCAAAAAGAACCTAACCGAAGTGCACGGTTCTAAACCAACAATTAAAGCGATGGCGACTAACCAACGAAGAATAGTTATCTATTCAAGTCATCTGATTCTAAATTTTAGTATGTTTGTGCAATAGATTAAGTCGGTGTAATTTTAGTAATTGAACTCTCACGGCTAACAATTACAGTAACGGTTGTAAGCTTAATGATTCAATGAGTTATTGCGCTGTTGGATTTGGAAAATAACGTGGTTCAATGAAATCTTGTTGATCAGTGTGGTTAATTGCTGGAAATTCTGGCAATGGGTTAGTCACCTGTTAATGTTTAGTCATCGTTGTTTTAACTGTTTGCTTCAGAACTGTAGTTTCCACTATTTTTATACATCCTTCTATCATCAAATCTTTCCACTGTTTAACTGTAAATCAACTATTTTGTTTTACAAATTCATAACAAAAGCTCTCACGTCTTTTGTTAATAGGTACTTTAAGATTGTTTTCTTCAAAATAGTAAAATCAATCAAACTTATCCGTTTCAGCGGTGTCGTAACCATAGCCAATCAATAAAATCGAGAGGCCAGATATTGTATTGAAAGCTCATTGTCTTGAAACTCTTTTGTTTTCAATCAAATAATTTTGTTTATGGTTTTGAATTTGATTTGTAAAGAGGTTACGATCGTTGTTATTGTTGTGAATTTCAGGGGTTGCGAGTTTTTCTCTCCTTTAGAATAGTTTCGCAATGTTTGGGAAGCTTGAATTTATCAGCCTACATCATTAAAGGGAAAATTCTTAGACGTAACGTGAAAGAGCAAATGACTGCTGCAGATAGTCTTGACACGTTTAAAGAAATTATATTAAGAGTACTTACGTCGTGTGTAGACTATTCTATCTACTTCTGAAACTGTAGTAAAGAAAAGTATCGTAATTAGATTGCGCAGATGAATTATTTCAACGAGTACCGGAAGGCGAAAAATATAAGAAGATTTTTAAGACTTTTATAAAATGTTCGTAAGTACTAATACTACTAACTATTAGACTATTTGCGTAAAACATCTAAAGTGTTTTACGAAAATAGTCTAGAATGGTCTGCACCTAAAATCGAATAATTTAAGAAAGACCTGCCCTATCAACAATATAGGGCAGGTCTTTCTTAAATGATTCGATTGACTGATGACAATCCACCTGATATGATTCTCCAGTCACCTTCCGAGATCATATAACGTCTCATATTTTCACAACCTGAATCATCGCACGTGGAAATCAAACCAATGACCAACAACCCAAAAATACAGAAAACAATTTAAATATACATAATTTACGTTTCAACAAGATTGTCGTGTCATATTTAAGATTTAGAACAAGAAATGGTGCAATATTATTAAAACACGACTAGACTCCGTTGTATATTGGCACAGCCTAGTATCTCTGAGTCAAAGTATAGGTACAAGTCCGTCCGTTTGTAACTACTTCGGCATTTCGTGTTTCCTAATGACTGATAATGACTACAAAAGAAAAGAAATAATGACTAAAAGTATGACAATTCGTGTGTTTACGATGGCTGAATTGCTAAACTGACTTTTATGACTGTTTGTCGTATAGATACGTCGACAGTTAATATTCTTCACAAAGGTTGGAATACATTAGACGAGCTTTGGTGTCAGGTACATACAGAAACACTGACTAACAATAATAAGAGTGATATTTTGAATTTTGTTCAAAATGTTAAGATTTATATTAAAGTATTTGAAGGTATACAAGAAAATTTAAACAAACATGTTAGTTTTACCTACGAAACTAAATGAGTTCAAGCTTTCCACATACAGTTTTCCGGTAAGGGGAAAACTCAACACAAGATAACAAAGAACTTTGCTACCAGTCAGATCCACGTGTAACCAACCCAGCTAAAACAATAAAATTATAAAATCTAACAGTAAAAACGTATTAACAAAAAACATGGAGCCGAAAAATTAAGATTTAATTACAATGAACATGAAACGACCAATTAATATGATACATGGTACGTTAGATCTGATAACAGAAAGGTGAATCTCAATGAGTAACGCATCCGTTTTCTAGAGCATTATATAAAATGCGAAGATAATGAAGGAAAACATATATGTGTTTCGGTGAGAGCTATTACAGTCCGGCGGTTATATTAAAATGCTTATGAATTTTTTATGTTTTGAAAGTACGAGAGGCTTGTCACCCTTTAGAATTAAGTGGGCAGATAGCTTATTGTTCAATGAATGTTTAGGAATGTTATAGTTTTTTGTTGCGTTGTTCTGATCAGAATCTGATGGCTTCATTTCGTTCACCGTCTGTTCACTAGCTGTTACTTAGGATGTGTACGGAGAGGTTATCAACGAAGGTGATGGCTATGGATTTTTATGTCATAGGTATTGCAGGGCTTCATTTATTACATGACTCTTACAAAATATTGATATGATGAAACAAAATGTCGATTGCTTATGACTTACCCCACTCCCTAACCCTGCGGCAGCCGCCAAGAAAAATTAACGCATCCTCGCGAGGGGTCGGTCAGACCCCGCATTATACGGGGAGTGGTCACTAATTAATGGAAAAGGATTAAATTCGGACCGAATTGAAATAAAATAAATATGATAAAGGACGCCCTTCTTGCCTCGGTCGAAGGGCTTCGGGGTTTTGTTTTTTTTTCGGTACCCTGTAGCTGAAGGATTAGGTCGTCAATACGACGCAGACAATTGTTTGTTTTGGCTCATATCGATTCATTTTTACTTCATAAGAGAACTCAATTACAAGAAAAACTGCCGTATTAAGGATTATATGTATGTATCTTACATGATAATTGTCTAGTTAGACATGTGATACGATTAATATTCTATAATTAGACTCGAGTAGAAAAGCAATAAAAATGTATACTTAATTTTTTTGAGATATGGAAGTAAAAATGTCAGTAGGTACTTACAAGTATTAAATTGAGGGCAATTATGTGCGGGTTACAGGATTTTTACTTCGGTCTGTTAAATAATGTTCGTGGTTTAGAGTGAGTTGAGCAGAAAAATCGAGTGGGTGGCCTAAAGTACCTAGCTCTTAAGATAAGGCTCGGTGGAAGGTTAAGCTAACTATTTAATGTAATTTTATTTTTATTCAGTTATTTTTACTAGCACGTGGTAAAAGAAGAAACGATTATTTTTAATCACGTTAGACACACGATGGAATATTTTTCTCCTATTTTTATTTTGTCAACTTTTTCTACCCACATCATCTAACAAGTGATACTAACGAAAACGTATGATTATTCTACAAATAACTGAAGCGAAATATACGTCAGTTCTACGAATGTATGTGTTCTATATTTTTTGGACTTTATTAACCCTCGGTCGTCCCTCACAACCCTCCGTCTTCGCTCGCCTGGCCATTGTCAGATAATTTGCCTATGTCAACCGATGTATTGAGGCTTTGCTGATACATTTTGTAAATGAATTACCTACAAACAAAGATGAAAATCTTATGGTTGTTTTTTAAGAAGTCGACCCAACACCTATCAGCAATCGATGAATTTACACTGAGCTAAACTTTAAAAAGTAAATCAGCTCTCAAAAACAAAAACACCGGCCTAAATTTTTCATTTCATCGCGAGATCAACATAATATATTATTATTTATTTTTCACGTAGGCTGTCGAAACGCGTTTCCTTGTCTTATTTCTGAAAATAAAACTGTTGGGAGGTAACACGATGCTTTCAAATTAAAACCGACATTGAGATATTAAGCGCTGTTCAATAGATTTAAATGAAAAAAAAAACGTGTTTTTAATAACGTCTACATAGTAATTTGATTAGGCTCTTAGATTTCCAATTTGGTTTTGCTGATTTTTTGAGGGTCCGATGTACCTGGGTTGGTAATTTGGTAGTCGGTAATAGCTACTGCATAGGAGGGTTCATTGAATTTAGACGTCAAACTTGATTACCATAGAGATTAAAAAAAAGGTTTTGCACTAGATCTTCTAAAAATAAATCATGATTTTCAGGTCAACGTTTATATACCTAATTAAGTTGAGTGAGCTCCCGAACAAAATCCACGTGACCGACTTATTTTTCCACATCGGAAAATGTCATTTATTGATAAAATCGCTCGACAAAACAGAACCCTCAGAGCATGAACACCTCAGATAGACAAACACAAAACCCAAACGGAGTCGAATCGAAAACTAAATAATTCAATTCTCAACAAAGTCGGATTGACAAATTCAAATAGAAACGTTCGAAATTTTCATTCAAAACACCCTTCTATCGACTATAGGCAGGTAAGAGTTGATCATTATTAGATATTGAATTTTCGTAACTTTGGACTCATCCGCTTTCTAATTTACTAATGAATCCGAGTGGTACTGCCATTAGCTACACCCTGGGCCCCCTCCCGCCCCCATTCCTCGCGTCCTCGTGGGGTGTCGGGCAAAGGGGTAAGAACGGGAATTTTCGTCTTTTATACATGTAGAACGATAATCCGATTGGTGATTCCGGCGTTCCACATTTGAATTTTCGTGTGTTCCCGTTAATTCAGGAACGCGATTAGAATGTGTGTAGTATCTTGTTGTTTTGGTAATAAGTATCTTTTGTGATTACTTCTTTATGTTCGACGTCCTGTTTTAGGAGAAAGCTTTTGACAACTAGAATTCATTCTAATTTCTTGTTTTTGTGGATTATAACGTTCAAAAGTGGCTTTTATGTGGTTATTTGAAATAAATGATTTGATTTGGACTTTATTCAGTTGGTACCTACAGGTTGCAGGTACAAACTGAATCGGGAAGCTAACAAATTGACTCTAGAATGCAGTGTCAGATATTTTTAGTAAAAAACATCAAAATACATACTTTCAAGATGTCAGACAGATATCCACAATGTTCAGACAATCATATTATTAGATTGGAAGTGACAACTTGGCACTAAGACTGAGTATGAAATATCTTCAATTAACCTATATTTTCAAGAAAACTGATTACTTTTTTATTTAGAATGTCGTAATGCTTGATGTAAGGAATGGTAGACTGATTGGGGGAGTTACGCCAGTCTGTACAACATTTGGCACTGTCTTAGATTTATCATCATCATCATCAGTTAAAATGTCATCAGCTGTGGACTGGGCTGATGATGTAACTGAAGTATTTCTTTCACTGTTTTCGTTCTTAGATTTGACGATTCGCCTATGTTACAGAATTGTGTTAAAAACATCAAAAAGTACCTAAACTTAAACTCAAAGCATTTATTGCAATTAAACCAATTACCTACAGGCATTTTTGAATTGTTAAAGAGTCGGTTAGTTAGTCAGAAAGTTGAAGGTAGTTACCCATTCCAAAGCGTAGATCTCATGGAGAAAAACGGGCAAGAAACTCCAAGGACACTCTTTTAAATCAAAATTATTACAAAATCCTGGGTACATTGTTCTTGTTGCTTCTATTTATAAGTGAGAACAATAAAAAAAAAATTAACATCAATTCAAAATATAAGATAATAAGAGATGACCAGTCTCCACTGACGGCGCCCGTTCACGAACATGACGCGTGGATCAGCACCATCCTGCCTGCATGCATGTAGGGAACCGAATGATCGAACACACGCGCCACCATCAGCGAGACATTTAAGTGAGCATGACAGACTCTCAACTGCCATAGGTACTCTTTCAAGTCATCATACCTACATTATAACATAAAACTACCTACTGCCTTAAGCTATCTAAGACCATCTATTTTCAGTCATAAGTCCTCATGTGTCAGTCGTCCATCTCATCATGAGATACTACTGTCTGCTGTCCATCCCTTCGTAATCATCATCATCACGATTCTCTTGTTCCAATCACAATGTAGGTATTTGGGGTTGACTGTCCATCTAGTGCTCTAAATACTCAAGAACCAATAAAACCTTATCTAAAATATACGCGCAATCCTCCTTACAAAAGGTCTGTTGGAAATACAGGGTCAAATTAAATTAGCTAGCGAAACTCCGTGGATGTGAAGGGTTTTGATATCTAAACAGAATAAAACAAAAAAAAAAATAGATGGTATTTGGGGTCGACGACCGCTGATAGTGTAGTTACTTGAAGTATAAGTTGGGAATTTTTTTCGGTCGTATTTAGGTATTGATAAACATTAAGCCTGTGATGTTTACAAAAAAAAATAACTGATATTTCAACTACAATACCATCGTTGACCCCAAAAAAATAATCATCAATTTTTATGTTTTTGTTTTATCATAATTAGATACCTATCACGTCTGCGGAGTTTCGCTAACTAATTTAATTTGACCCTGTATATTTCGTTTTTGATGTAGTTGTTAGCAAACTAAATCAAAAAGTTGTGCTCACCTACCCGGTCGGGCGCCAATAAAACTCAATATTCGCACCTGTAACTTTCATCGGGAGCAGTTATTGGGGACAGAAGTGACACGTTTTGGATTATATTGTGCCTATCTCTCTTGTTCTTCTATGAGCGTTAATTTTTATTACGCCATCATTATTACCATGACATGACGTTTGAATTTCCCGAAGGATTAGACAGAAGTGTACATATAGTACTCACATTGCACCACTTATGTTTAAGTCTCATGTAATATACATAATTATGTTGATATACTATTATCATTTCTAAAATTTTTGTACCATATTCTTTTACAATCATCTGCTGTGCTATCATAGTCCTCTCCTGTTTCATTATCGTAAATATTGTTCACCGTCTGTTTCATTCGTAAATCATCGCGAACTGTTCCGGTTCATTTATCCTTTGGAACTTGTTCTCTAAGTTATTTTCTCTTAATGTAAAGCCTTGCCTTATCTGTCTCCTATTCTATGTCCAATGTTCGAAGTTCAAAAATCAAGTATGGGTGTACAGCGGTGCACACAAGTTGTGCCGTAGCGGGACGTTTGTTCGCTTGTTGTGTGAACTTTACGTGCAGACGCACTTGTGGGGCGCATTGTACGCTTATTATCTGTTTGTTTGGTAACACGTGAATTTTAATGTGAATTGTTAGTTATTTGTATTTTAAAGTTGGTTTTTATGTTTTCTATTTTCCATGTAGATAGTTCATCTGTTCATGGAAAGCTTGGAACTAGAATCAAGTGGAAGACGCGTTGTGGTTCTATGTCAATGTTCTCATATCAGATCAAACATTTAAAAATATTTAGCCTTTCAAGTCTTTAATAAGGATAAGCAGTCGAAGTAGGAAACTCGCACAAACAAATATTGAGACATATCGCAAAAATCTGTCACGCTTTCATTCCTACTTCCGTACGTAACCAGGCAATTAGAATCATCAAGGAAGCTCCGGTCTCTACAAAGTCAACGTGCTCACCTATCTATGATCACCCACTCGAGCCTATGATTAAGCCAAAAGAGCGCATTTAAACAATATTTAACTCGACTCATTTAGATCTGTATCATCGGCATTGTTCGGAGCTGTTCGGAAGCGTTCGGGCGAGATCGTACGCTGCAATGATTTACATTGTCTTGTTATTGGTCGGGTCAACTGGGAATGGTGTTAATGGCGGAATTGTCTATAACAGGTTGGTGCTTGTTAAATGTGTATTAAGGTGAGATTTTGGTTTAGCTTGGTGAATCGAAAAATTTCGTGATTTTGTCTAGTTCTTGGCAGCTAGTACAAAAAAACTTTAAAAAATTGGGATTTTTGTAAGCAAATAAGAGCCAATATGCATATTTGCACGTTCATCAAAAACATCCAATAAATCAGTAAGTAATAACGTCTAATAAAATGTTTCAATTAATTACTCCCTACACGGGCTCCCCCCACGAAAGTACATTAAAAACTGAACGTGCGTTATTAAATTCGGCGACGTTCGGCTAACATCGGTAATTTCCGTCGCCTCTTAATTCTGTTCGGCTCAATAAAGGCTTTATTGGCGCGTTATTAGCTAGGCTTTTATCTTCAATCGTGTTCACAATGAGGTACTTGTTAGGGATGCTGCATACTCAATGATGATGTCAGATGCGACACCTTTGAGCAGGTTTTGCCTACAGACAGCAACTGAGCGTACGGCCGTGGTAGAAGGATTAACTTAAAAATTCTTCTTTGATTTCTATCATAATTGCGTATATTCAGAGACTCAAAATATAATAACACTTATTAATAATGTGAACACAGTGCTGCACTCCAAAACACAAATCGCCTACGTCACCCTGAAAGCAGCCAAGCTTAAGTAGGACTGGGCCGGACATGTTTGCCGCATGACGAACGAGTCATGGGCCAAGTCTACCACCATATGGATCGCAAAAACCGCCCGTCCACATCGAGGCAGACCCAGGATAAGATGGCGAGACGAGCTTGATGCCTACAGTCAGGATTAGTCCACACTAGCTCAAGACAGAGGCCTTTGCCCTGCAGTGGGACAACTCAGGCTAAAAAACAAAATGAGACAAAGATTATTAAAAAAGATTTTATGACTAGACTATTTTTAATAACGTGGACATTGGTAATTTACTCAGTGTATAACTATATTATGGCATTTAAGAACTTATTAAAATGACAATATTTTTTTATAATAATGATGAATACGTTCTACTATTCATTCAAACGTGCAAAACAATGTGTCAAGTGTATCTTCTCCTCTCATATTAGAACTTAATCTTTGCGACAAGTAGGTACTTACCTAAAAAGGGAGACGTTTATTGGTGACTACCGATGCTCGCGCGGCGCGAGACAAACTGACGCACAATATTACACCTCACATAATAATAAACATCACGTTACGGGGAAATCTTTTGAAAAGTTTGCAAGGCAAAAAGTTATTGGGGAAATCTCGTGTCGGTTTTCCTCGATAACTTGATAAAATATTGAATTTTCCCGGGGAAGACGGGAAAAGATTTTTATAGTGCTAGTTTGTGGATCAAGCCGAGAATTTGGGAACACTGAATTTTGGAATGCAACTTTGGAGAGGACAATGACCACCAGTGGACTAAGCTGTACTTCATTAAAGTAAGGATAATCATGTTCTGGTAAGTAAGAGGTTAGCACATTTAGGTGGAAACGCTTTCAGGATCCAACTACTTAAGCACACTAGTCACAATTGTGTGAACTTTCAAAAGCAATTCTCTCTAATGCAATAAGAACTGCACAGCATCCTTTTTAAGTCAATAAACTTGACTTATGTCTGATCGACATATTTTCTTAAGACCTGACATTAATCACAGAAAAAAGGTCAAAAACCTGTCGCTTCCGCGATCAAACGACTATATTAAGTGCAGACATAAAAATAAAACATCATACTATCTTGATTTATGCGCAGTCGGGTAAGATGGCGTAGATCTATAGATCGGCGAGAGATCCCCGTAATGATCCATGCGCGCTGATTGATCGCTGACGAGTGAGTGGGGGGGGGGGGGGTCCATTGAATCGACTGAGGTGCATCTTTTGGAACCATGCCATTTTTTGGAAAATAGGATTTTTGATTGGATTGATAAGTAATTTAATTAAGAAATGGTACTAGTTTAAATTGTCTGGTACTTATTGTGTTCTTTTAACCCTATTACAAAACAATCAGCACACCCTTACCCCAAAAGTTAAAAATACCAACCCTTTTTCCGAGGTTCAACTTTGTTTAAAAACGTCATTTTTAAAACAAATTCGAGGAAAAGTCTCAGTACAAACGTAATTACAATTTGTAAGTGCCTATCAGTCAATTCGGGAGAAAATCAAGAGGCTGAAAGGGGCCGATCAAAGTACCTGAAGAGGTACCACGAAATAATTAAAAGGCGCACAGAAAACCGACTGGAACTTAATTCCGATGCCTATTTGTAGCTCATCGAGTTCGGACCAAGTTCTTCAACTCCGCCAAGTCGGCCCAAGTTGTCCCAAGTTGCGCCAAGTTTGCGACGCCCCGGCCCGTCTGTCGCTTCGGTAATATTTGCAATCCACGACTTTTATGGTCCTCGTTACGTTAATTTATAATTACTGTTAATTGGTTAGTAGGCATGTGCGTTTTCACATATATTTTTAGGCAGATGTTTTGGTGATAAAATAGAAATAAAAAACTAGCCATGTATGTAGGCCAGGGTAACCCGCGAAATTGAAATTTTCTTACAGTTTTTGCAATTTGCAAGTCAGTATTAGGTTGACATGACTCGCAAAATGTGGGTGTACTATGTGTAGGTGCAGCTCTGCTTAACCTTTCGGGGATTACAGGCGTGATGTTGTTTTCAGCCAAAGATAAGCTCGCTACTTTCATTTATCCCCTGGGTGTCTTAATAGGAAAGAGCTGAGGTAGCCCGCGAAATTCACATTTTCTTACGATTTTTGCAATTTGCAGCTCAGTGTCTGGGACCGTAACAAATATGTATTTACACAATTATAATCGTTAAATAAGTACATGTAATCATTAAGTAAAAGAGGCGAGTCTATTGCCATCAACCGGCCATAAATCGAGACTCCGGGCTTCTATTGAGAAATCCCTGATAAAAAAAAACCAAATAGCACTTGCCCGATCTGGGAATCGAACCCAGGACCTTGTGCTCAGCAGTAGCGCTTGCGATGATTACACAAATGTCTTGATTAATCAATGCAGAATTAATAGTCTAACTTCTTCAGTCCGTCACAGTTCTAATTGAATGACTTCATTGTAACATTAAACTCTCAATCAATCAGAAACGAATCTTCGAATTGATTCCTATTAGACTGATTGCTTCATCTATCATTCGATCAGAACGAATTAGTCGCATCGTTTAACTCGGGTGCAACACTAACAATCAATTCGCACTTCATTTATAATCGATTCAAATCGATTGCAATATGTATCGAATGCTGTGAGTCGTGACGGGGAGCGAGTGATGTCTATATTGTCTATATCTATATCGGGGTAATGTATAATACAAAGTGTTGAATATCTTAGTGTCCGTTTTTCAAGTGAAATCATAAAATAGGTTTTGATTTCTCAAGGCAGATTTAAAAATACAATACAAAATACAATGTGGGTACTGTAGTCTGTTAATTGACCTCTGCCTGAGCATTCGGGGAAACAGTCACGATGTTACGTGTAAAATCAATGTTAACCTTCAGTGGTAAAGCTCATTAGAATTGGGCCTAAAACAAATTAATATCTTTATGATGACAATATTCAAGTGAAAACTATCCTAGGAAACTCAAAATGGCCAACTTTACCTTTAGACATAAAACCAATGTTTCTTTTTGTCCAATAACCTTCATTGGAGTAAGTAAAACACCGAATCAGTACAATGTGCTCGTATTGAGTAATTAATTGATTAAAAAGGGTTCGGGAGGCATTCGTTAGAAGTTTTTCTAAGCCCCTCTGGCCCTCACACGATTTTAAAACAGCCCTTAATTGATTTAACTCGAAGGGATGTAGGAGTGCGTAACTTTTACTTTGCCGATGGTTGCCGACAATTGGAAATTTTCGAGCAACACTTGAATTTTTTTTTTTGGCAAAAAAGTTGCATTTCATGACGTTTCTGAGGCTCTCGGGATAGGAATTCAATTGCATTTTTCTTTATTGGTTGTTATAATCATTTATCGCCAAATAATTTTCACCTCTAATTGCTAATCTTATAAGAATGCGTTTATGGTTTAACAAACACAATTAAGTACCGGTTGAAAAAGAAATTATTAAGTAAGTGGTTTTTTCTTTTCTCCGGAGAGTTTTCCTTATAGTGCTATACAACCGCTCGCCAAAATCCAGAAACTGAATCTATGATAGTTAAAAAAAAATTGTCCTGAACAACCCTTTTGCCCTCAACTACCCAAAACGACCCACCAAACCCTATTTACCGTCAAAAATTATTTAGAACCGAAATCCTTTCTAACCAGATCAATACCGTATAACTGAATCATTATTTGTTTACATTTGTTTACATTTGTTTACACCCCCAGACGAACTCAAAAGGATCGATAGGATTAAAAGTGAACTTTTAATAGAATACAATTAATATCCGAAAGGATTTCAGCGCCCGACGTCTGTCGATATTCCAACTCTGGCCAACTTTTAAATGGTTTAAAAGTTTAAATGTATTTTGTAAATAGATACTGTAATTATGTTAAAGATGGAACGTGTGTATGGTGCTAATTTTACTTAGATATTGCTTGCTTTTGATTTCATTTTACGAGGAGACGTACCTATTCTAAGTGCTCATTATTCTTTGTCACCAAACGAAATGTAGTATCATTGTTAATATGTCGGTTGTCCATCTACCTACAAGACTTGCGGTCCTTTTAAGAAGTTACTTTCTTTCCACCCAATTTTTTTCAGCATTAATCCAACTGGATTCGCATACCCATGAACAATTCTACCAAGAAGCATAAGCTTCAACTTTGCCCAGAAAAACCGTATCCCAATAAAACCGTCCATTCTAACTTCCCCGTACAAGCTATCTAACATCTCTCCAACAAGAATCTATTAACAGAATCACCTTTTAAAAAGTTAATTAATATCACAGCCTTTGAAGGTAATTTTTTAAACTGTATCGCCAGACATCGGGCTTTTTGCGGACCGTACAAAGAGGAAAGGTTCCGTACATAAAAACCCTTTAACTTATGATGAATTAGCGATCTCCTACGCTTTATGTCTCCTGTTATCTACCCTTGCCCCCATGCCTACCCCCGTCGATATTAAGGAATTAATATGAGTGGAAAAATTATAAAGCCCTGAGTGTCCGATGGGTAAGGACGTAATAATTTTGGCTTAGAAGGTGATGTCGGGTCGTTTGTGTTTAGAAAATATCTGTGTATTTTGATGTGTGGGGGGGGGGGGGGGGCTTCTGGGTTGTTTGTTACCTTTTAAAGGGTTGTACTAATCAATGAATGTGCATTAGGTTTGTTGCAAATTAAATTATGTAACTTGTGCGTAGTTTTTGTGGTAACTAAAAACCACACAGATTGAATAGCCAGGTCAAGCTTTGGTCATCTTTCTCGATTTAAGTATCTCTTCTAATTATGGTATAAAGATAATCATTATATTGGCACAATCCATTTCCCACTTCAGGTATTATACATAACAGCCTACACATAGGTAATATATATCCAGCATAAATATCCTTAAACTCTTAACGACATGTTTCAACACAATCGCTCCAAAACGTCAAGTCACGCAAAATTGATCCCGCCATCACGATTAAAACCTTCTCGTCATGTATTACCTAATCCTTTTCCCTAAAAACTGTACCCTTGGTCCTCTGATAAGGGAGATGTTTTGATAGCCCCCATCATTCACTTATTCGTATACTTATACCGTCCCTCCGTGTTTCTATAGAAAAACATTGACGTAAAAAGTGGGTTGAAAAGGGGAAAAAGGGGCGAAAGGGGGGTGTTGGGGCAAGGTTGGCCGCTGTCGAAGTGACCGCTGAGTCGGGTCGTATTATATGGATAACGTCGTTATGTGTTGATCAATTTTAATGTGTAGCGTCAGCGTGGGCAAAGATGAAGGATGGATGTTTTTTTTTTGTTTTTTTTTGCAGAAAAATATGATGAGTGCCAGTCAAGATATTTGCTTACATTACTGATTAGGCACGAGTATCTAATTGCATGGCTTGACACAGTGTCAAGCCATGCAATTAATTACAAGTAAGTGTCAATGACACTTGTAAAATTTGATGTAAGTGTCAATTTCCGAGACGCTTGAATCTATTACAAGGTGGTGCAAAAGTAATGTGATTTGGCTGCCATTTGGTTAAAAATTTAAAAAAAATTGGGCTCTGTTTTCACGGAAGGTTTATTTAAAGGTTTAAAATTTATGACTTCAAGTCGAAAAAATGTTGTCGGTCAAAATAGTGAATGCACATTTGTGCTCGTTTTACGGCATTTTGAATTGTTGCTCGCAACGCAATTGGTGATTTCTTCTTCAATGTTGGCTTTCAAGACTTGCACGGTTTGTGGTTTGTTGTGGTAAACGCGAGATTTCAAAAACCCCAAAGAAAGAAGTCTGGCGCCGTCAGATCTGGCGATCTGGCCGGTCAGTTCAAATCGCCATAACGGGAGATCACACGGCCCGGAAATTGGTGTTTCATAATCTCCATCGTTGCCAGAGCTGAGTGACTGTGTATATCGCTCCATTGAATTGTCAACTAATCTAATTCTCAATTTGTCTACAACATATATATCAAATCACAATGACATTATGACGCCATTTGCAAAAAATATGGCACATTCACATTATGACATTACTGCTGCCCCACCTGCTATTAACTATTATGGAGTGTAAATGATTAGATTAGAAATATACTTGTTAAAGATTTAATTTCTTAATCCCAAGCCATAAAAACCTATTAACGATTGAGTCAGTAGTTATAGCATATTATAATAACATTTGTAGATATCATGTTTAGATTTAATCACAGAATTGAATGAAAACATGCAACACTTCGAAACGCATTCACTTAAATACGAGCACACGAATAACGCTCCGTCTGCTCCGAGCCATCATATTTGTACAATATACGAAAATTTACTTAATCTAAAACACTATTATAATTAACTAACAATAAAACATGACGCTATCAATGATTCACAGGAAACCGCGACTTTTATCAACAAATCCAATTAAAATAATGCAGTAAAAGGAGTAACTTAATCAAAAACACCAAAAAAAGATTGTAATTAGAATCCTATTCCACCAAAACCTTTGGAAAAGAGACAAACGAATGTTAGGCAGGCTACAAACGCGTCGTGTGAAACTGCGAAACCTCAGGACACGAGGGATGGCCGCATACGGGCGCATAAAAGAAAAACACTCGTCTTTCTCTCGCGTTGCTAATTTTCGCTTCTTAATTACCAGGCACGTGTGGCGCTAGGAACGTACCGTTTGATGCGGTATTCCACATTTGAATTTGTATGTTTTTTTTCGAGCATAGAGGTTTTATTGTTATTTTTTTTTCGTAAATTGTGTGGTTCGAATAAATAGTTGAGAATTATGATTATTAAAAAAATAGAACCTGTTTTTTTGGTTGTCTATTAGTTATGTTATGTTTTTATGATTATTTTTTTATTTGATTTAGTATCATAATTTATCAATAGATATTGTAGTCCTAATAAACTATTAATTATTCTTTATTACATTTTAATTGATAACACGATATCATGATATCATTAACATCTTGAAATAATGACTCAACTTTATCTCGTGACAACCGATATCAATTATATGTATGCTGGGATTCTAGATCAGCATGACATCATATGGAAAACTATGTGATAAGTTTTACAGAGGATGTCTGCGTCATTTGATGAAGGAACCAAATTATAGACCGTTATAGGCGAGTGATTAAATTTTTGAATATAACATGGTGATTATTTAGATTTTGCCTTTGAAACAGAAAAAAAAATTAAGAGCGTTCAGTTTAATTAATTATGATAAAACAAAAATAAACAAACATTGTATTGAGCAATATCTACTTACAAAATAGTTTAAGACAGACATAAGGTGAAGAAAAAAGACCTAGAAAAATTATTGATTTATACACGCAGTAAGAGGTTACTTCTTACCGAGGGATAATTACATACCTAATTAAAACAATTGAATGCCTCATTATATGCCGCATCCTCCAACCCCCGGGTCCGCGATTGAGGTTAACCTCCTCAATTATAGATTCTCTTTTCATTTGCTTCTGCACAAGTTTGAGTCGGGATACTAAAGTACTAACTACTGATCGGTCGCTACTGGGTATTAGAGTTAAACCGTTAATTAGCTAGTACTGTTTGGTTCGTCGTTGTTTTCAACCGAAAAGTGATTTGCGTCAGCGGTTTTTGTTATTACAAAAATCATGATTTTTTTTAAAGACCTCGACATTTAGTACCTGTTCATAATTAAAGAGTTACTGAATTAATGATCACAGTGACACAAAATATATATATAAAAAAAAATCACGTAACATCACAATAACAACAAAAAAATCACTTTCATAATCACAAAATAATTGAAAAGAAAAATACTCTTACCTCATGATAATAATTCCGAATTTTCATAATTATTATTTCGAAAAATGTTATCTTGAGTCTGTCACAGTAAAATTCATTCATGTGCACTGTTTTATTTTATGATATTTCTTGAAAAAGTTATATTTAATCATTAATTACACTTAAAGTAAACCGCTGAAAATATTGAAAATAGATAACGTTCCGTTTGAAAGCAACTTATAATTATTGTTCGATCAATTAAAAAGAAAAATCTATTCAAATAAAAAAATAACCCTAAAATGCTAATGAAAAAATTAAAAAAAAAAATCGGATAGATTTTTCCGAATCGAACAATAATTATAAGTAAAATATCTTTCAAACATCGAACGCTTCGTTTCCACTTGAATTCTAAGCGCTGCGATATTCCGCGCGTGACGTTTCCAGATCCAAAGCGCGCGACCAACTAACTGAGTAAGTTAGATAAAGCGCCCATCTCGCCGCGTTATCGCCTCATTTACATACGCACCCGAATATCACAGTTTCCCATACTATCGGCTCCTTGTAAAAATCGTATCAAATCATTTGCATATACAAAGAAGATGTATGCAAATCGATGCGAGCATGCATCTTACGCTATTGTTGTTCGACATTTTATATCGGAATCGAGCTATCAATCGGTAAAACAGGTTTAAATATATGTGATGGGCCTTTGTTCGTCCTGAGATAGGATTAGGGTTAAGACTTTTTAACCCTTTGGCCCAGATGTCAGTGTCGCATTCGAAGTATTGATATTTAGTTCATTGTTCGGCCCAAAAAATTCGGAAATGGGTTTTTTATAATGCGATGCGATCGCTTGTGTGCATTAATGTCTCAGTATTCAGCACTGACGATTTATGTCGTTGACAATAATCAGTGTGGAGAAAAATGATGTTTTGAATACAAACTTTCTTTTTTTGATCTGTTAAGTCGTGAGATAGGTGCGCCGAAAAGCTTGGGTATGATTTTTTTTTGGCAAACTTTAACCAAGTTAGATTTTTGTGACTTGTCTGGTTTTAAATAAGAAAATATGTCAGGCGTCCCAGTTTTCTTTGATATATACTAAAAACATTTTTAAGTTAGATTAATTCACAATTATTTCAAGTGACAGTGGGATTATTCGAAAATTTCAAGAAGCCACATTCATTATTCCAAAAACAGGACAGATTTAAATAAAACGGCCACCCCGATAACAAAATACGAGTATCCGATCAATCAACCCCATTCGTGAGAAAGTGACTCAAGAAAAATAAGGAAACGCTAATTGTTATTCGCATATTAAGTAGTTTCGACCTCCGTAATAATTATTCGAATTACCATATGCAGATCGATCGGTATAAATCATAGAACAATTGAGGGGTTACGATCGGTTAAAACCGGTTTACTGAATTATTTTTAATTTAATTTTTTTAATTTATTGACCTACATGTGTCGGGTTAAGGGTTGAGCGATACTCTGGTTAATTATTTGCATATTAAGAATCCCCGAATGTCTTCAACTGGTTTCTTTTTTGTGAGAATCTTTGACTCATACCGTGGGTTCGATCTTGATTTAGTATTTTTACGGATGATCGAATTTCTTGATGCATTTTTAATTCTTAATTTGAATTCGTTGCTTGATGTGATTTTATTTTTACTATTGACGAATGTAGGATTCGGCAACGGATTTCATACTTTTCCTTTTTAATTATTGCTTTATGATAAAAAAAAAATATTTTGAACCTATGTATTTTAAAAATAAAACAATTATATAAGCCCTACATGATTTCTTATCACTTTGCAGAGAATACTAACGACTACACTCATAGAGCTCCATATTTATACTCCTTTAATAGTACCACTTTTTAATTACCCACGATCCCTATTTGCGCAACTTCTAATAAACGTACATACATACAGGAAGAGGATATTTAGCGATTTCCGTTGCGAAAAAAGAGTAAAATTAAAAACAAATTAGTCGATGATTCAGTCGCTCTAATTGTAATAACTTTTGACACGTTTCAATGGAGGACATTATAATTAACGCGCTCGTCCCAGTTAGTAGATGTTATTGGAAAATATTATGTTTTGTAGATGTCAGATAGGCAGTTGCTCCATGTAAAATAATGGTACTTATTCAGCTGCATGTGGTAAGACTGGAAGCCGACCCCAACATAGTTGCGAAAAGGCTAGGCAGATGATGAGATGTCAGAATAGTTTTGTTATGACTCGTCTGATTATTCGAAATGTAAGTAGGTACTAATTGCATTGCAAATCTGTTTTCTACAAAGATCTACATAATTAAAACAGACGTCTAGTGATACAATCGAGACTGGTTAAAAAAAGCTATGTTTGCTGATGGTTCTAAAATAATTCTCAAGTAATTAAATTCTCGAATAATTATTCGAATATAAATAAAATCATAATTATTCCAAATTAAGAAAAAAAAAAACAAAATTCGAATACCGAAACCTAAGTAGCTTTAACGGTCATCAATAAAAAGCTAATTGTAAAAGTATATCGTGGTAACGGTCCGAATAATAAAAATTAAACAATAGCTGTAAGTGCCGGTCTCACGTCCAACGATCCGTTGACTCCGAAAGAATTTGGAAATGTTTTAGTAGATATATAATCTTTTTAATTAATTATCACTATTAAAAACATAACTTGCCAAAGGAAAATTACCTTTATCTCAAACGCAGTAAGGTATAAAAGTTTTGACGTTATGATCTACTTTGTATGAGAAAATATTATTGTTTTGTCCAATGAATGAACGCTGGATTAGTGCAATTTGAATTTATTTAGTAATTGTGAGCCGTAAACAATAATTCATATTAATGCGTTCGAATTATTATTTTCGGTACCGCAATTGACCTCTTTGCTAGTTGGTGGAGTTTAGATTGTCTACCGGTTTTGATAAGTTTGGAATTAATGAACTTTAATTAAGAATAAATTATGTTACCCATGCACATTTTATTATCAAGTAAGGTTGAACGTGACTTAGAAATTATATTGAGGATAGCAGAATAGAATAGTGAGGATTGCACGTTCAGAAAACAAAATATTCAACTGAATTGATGTTACAGTCAAAATTAAATTACAGTTTTTGAATATCGTAATTTGGAATAATCGACGGAATTGGAATAAGATGACAGTTTGTGGCATCCCTAGAAGAGAATAGAGCCATTAAATATATAAAAAAAACTTTTTTACATACAGAAAAAAACAAATAAAAATTACGAATGGCCAATTAGGTATAGCAATTACTTCCTACTTATTACCATTAACAAGATACTGTTCCAATATCGGCCGGTAGTCTCGACGAAAACGTGCGTTAACCCCGTCACGGTACACTTGGCGTATGTTTAATTAAAATAAATAAAAATTATGAATAAAAGAGTTTTTATGAACCGCTCTCATTATCAGATTTCAAAGGTAGCGGTGTTGTTGCTGAATTTTTTAATTTATCTACCGTGTCCAGTGTATTTGAACACGTAAATGTTGTATTACGCTCCGTTTGCCGAGCGTTAGCATTTGAATTGTGCTTTTTGGTTTTATTCGTTTATCAATTAATCGAGTTTTTTGGAGATGTGATGGTATTTAGAGTTACTTAATTGCGTCAGACTTCAGACTTGGGAGCAAGTTCTTCGAATTCATTTGTTTCTTGTTTTGAAATTAATCATTATCATCCACAGCATTTTTCAGTATAGGTAGGTACTACAAGGTAATCGTTAGAGATTTATTTTTCATCGAAATTATTCTCAGTTCTTGCAGATGCTCTTGTTTCCTGCACTTCATCTTTCCCGCCAATTTTCTCAATGTTACGCGGATAATTTACGCGTTTTACGCATTTCTTTTAAAGCCACAATTTGATCGGG
The DNA here is from genome assembly GCA_947568875.1 of Fissipunctia ypsillon. Lineage (NCBI taxonomy): Eukaryota > Metazoa > Arthropoda > Insecta > Lepidoptera > Noctuidae > Fissipunctia > Fissipunctia ypsillon. The sequence goes on from OX387662.1 coordinate 1,871,599, forward strand.
GCCACGCGTGATCGCTCGCGAGTTACTTACGCAGGGAAAGCGACCGATGCGCCCCCTAACGACTCAATCTACGCACATTTAAATTGCCCTTTCCGAACGAAACCTCATTACTTCCCGAAATATAACCTCTATGGAGCCCATAAATAACCTAACGGCGTACATATTTCAAAACAAGAAAAAATAACACATAAAAATTTCTTTGCCCCACGCGTCTAATGTTTGTGCGCGTTTGCATTGTCCCAGGACATTCTCGTGACGCATGATAGAGCAGACACCGCGAACAAAATTCTTGCGCAACATGTTGCACAGGAAACGTCTCAGTCTACTACCTGAATACGCATACACCACGGTTGTCACGTTTGACATCCGCGGGACACATCTTTAGTTTGTAATAGCTGCTCTAGTTTACATTGAACCTCAATGCTTTGATGAAGTCAAAGAGAAATAGTTAGATAGATAGAATACTCTTTAAAGAAAAATAATAGAATCGAAGAATAGTTTTGTTACAATCTTATCAAGTTTGTTGTTTGACTGAATTTTTCTTACTACTAGTGGGAAATAGTCTGTGAAGTTGCCAGTTGTGGTAGAATGTGAATCGTAGATACTACAATGATTTGTTGCAAACAATAGTCAAAGTTTACCAACATGTATAACAGAACACAAAAAATTCTAACTAGATTTGCCCAATAAGAATAGATAGGTTTTCAAAAATTCACATAGAGGAACGTTTAAAACTCCACTTCTAATAGACGACACGAGACAAAATTATCGTGTGTAAACGCGAACGCGCCCCAAGTGCGTTCCGCGCATAGATTTTTGCATTATTTTAGTATGCAAATGTTCGGAGAGATAGCGAGTCACTGTAAGAGCAATTTAAATTATTTTTTATAGCGCCCGAGTGTATTGAGAGTTCGCCAACTGACGGCATCGAGGAATTGCCTCCGTTCTTCGTAAATTTTATATGAACCGACACATTTGATATGAAAGACGCCATATTTGAATAGATTTTGTCTCCACTCGTGGGTATAGAGACGCGTTCCAAATTTAAATTGTATGTGTGATAGATTTAATGCGTGTCTTCGAGATTATGGTTGGAATAAAAAAAGTAATGGATGCGAATTAAAATTCTTGTAAGGGGTGATCTTATTTGAATATTATATAATTCTATCTTTCGATAGATGTTTGAAGACTTATAACTTATTAGAATATCGGAGACATTCAAAACACTTCCAATAGATTCAAACTAACTGGGGTGTGCAAAAAGATAAATGATGGATCCAACAAAAACACAATAAGTATTCGCATAAAAATGAAATCTTGCAACGAAACTACTAAATTATCCTCGTCTCAACGTACCCTATTTAATCCCCGAAACATTTTACTAAATGTACGAAGCAAGGAAAAAATCTGATTAGCTCCGATGATATATCGCTGAGAATTCCTCGCCTTACTGCCTCTAATTTGAATATTAGACGCGTTATTGAAAAGAAAACTTTCGGAACGGCCCTCCGCAAGCTTTTAATGGTTATTGCCTCTTCCCTTGCTATCTGTTACCGAACGAACGAAAGAACGAAATACTCCAAACGGTTCAGGTGTCTCAAAAAAATTACATTCCTCAAATCGTTCCCGATTCAAATAGTCGCATTCTCCATTTGAATTATATCGACAGTTATCATTTATTTAGAACGGCGTTCTTAATTCATACGCACGAGTTCAAATATCGAACGGAAGCGGAAACGGTACTGATTCTAATTTCAAACGAAATATCGCAACGTTTCTATTGATAAAATTTTGTTGCGCGACACAACGCATGTTATTATATTGAACGGAAATTTACGATAATGACTTATAATAGGCCGTTCTATGCAAATGCGGTAGGTGGATGTACCGCGCTCTGTACATAGTTTCCAGTAAAAGAGCAACATGTTATTTCGCCTCTGTACGCCGATAATTTGAGCGTTCATTGCGATGAATGCCAATACTTAATATGTACGTGCGCGTAATATTACGCAATTTTAACTTTTTACAAGTATACGTGTCGCCGATGGGGGCGGCATATTGTGCGTCTATTTCGTTGGGGGAAACTCATAAAACATGATTACCGGTAATGTCACGAGGATTCGTTCATTTTTGACGTTATTCCTTTTCATATTTGAGGGTTCCGTTACCGCCAAATGCCATTCGAATCGGCGCCTAATAAAAAGAACATACCCCTGATTTGTTGACAGAAAAACTTTGTTTACAATGCCTTCTATATTCAAATATACGAAGGTAGACACGTTACAGCCGTTTTGTGTTCGGAGTTTGAAACTGTAGGCGCGTCAAGTTCCTGAGTGACGCGACATCTCAAAACTATAATCGAGAATCATTGCCCGCATTCATAATCGATCGATTATACCGCGAGACAAGGTGACGCGGCGCAGGGAGGTCCGACGGAAGGATTACAAGATACATTAGCATACGTAATTTGTGAGCACATCTGTCCCAAGCTCACACGTGGGCGACTCTCGCTTTCTTATTGTTCAAATATATCATTTCGCTCCTTTGTATACGTTCGAATCGCATTTTGATTTGAGATAACGCGCGCGAGTAATACGGAAGTTGTAACTGTCAATTTTACATTTCGTGATTTTTTATTTAGATAACATTTTGTCGTTGGAATTGAAATAATGAGTTGTTATACCAACAATGAGCGGTTTAATTTGAATTGCTTTATCATTAATCTTTTGTGAGTAACAAAATTGTATCAAAGGGTTAGGTGTTCTCCAGAATTTGTAATTCGAACAAGACCCACAAATCAATTACGTTCGATTCGAAAATCAAAAATTCAAATCGTTCGAGACAAAGCGACACGTTGCCTAATGAGCCAATAACTTGCGAGACAATGGGACGGCGTGGGCGTTCCGAATTCGAAATTATCACAAAAGAATATTAATGTAACACTTATTCAAATATACCACGATACATATTCAAAAATTATCTTGTCGTTTAATTTGAATGGTGACGGTGACACACTTTTTTAAATATCGTATGCATTGTGATCGATTTTTTTTTCGGAACTATGAAAGAGTCCCCCTGTACGGAGTCTGTCGAGTCGCATTCAAATATGGATGCTTTATTTAAATTATTTATTCTTGTTTATGATTTTTGTGCGGCGTACCTACACGCTTTATTACTATTTCCTGTGCTGTCAACACTAATGAATGTGACGCCGGTGACGTAGGACATGTGCACTCGCACATGCGAACGTTACGTCTGTAGGTACCTACTTATACGTCACATCACACATCTAACACAAGGACATTATCAACCAATGATACCGAAACATCAAATATTAAGGATGATGATATTAAAATTCTTTGATGGCATTTAATAACACAAAAAAGGGGAACGGTAATCACGACTGAAATTCGTCTCGATCGAGAAACTCAAATTAGACGAATGGCGGTCGGAAGATTTCTTTGTCTTCGGCCTAATGAGTTTTTAAGTCGATTATAGCAATTTTTCATAGAAAAACGCGTTTAGTGATGTATCGGTTGTATCAATCACTGTTGGGGCTAAATTGTTGTTTGTGGCGAGTCGGCTATCGGATCGTAGGCGCGGCGGACAAATGGGCCGATAGCGCGCCCGACAAGAAACCGGCCACCTTTGATTATAGCTTTTTGTTTGCTCTGATGTCGGTGGAACAGATGTCTGTTGTGTACAAATAGCTTGGATTATTTAGAACAATGTGGATTGCCCAATCGCTTTTGATATTTTTTTTTTACCTTCTAATGGATGGACAGAAACTTTGATAAGCTTTTTGAATGGGAATTGGAACTTTAGACTCAGAAAAAAAAGACCTCGAAACGTCATAACTATTCCAGCCAATTTTGCCGTCAAAAAAGAAAACACAACCGAAACGGCATCGAATCCGAAATTGGAATTAAGCAGAATCCGTCAGTCTGCAATGGCATCACTTAAAACGTCATATTGATAGACATTTTACCGGCGATCCGTGTCAATCAGTTCGTAAAAAATAATGAAATCCTTGACACAGGTAGCTAAATTGAACGCACCCGAAATAAACAGTTAAAAGGAACCCGTGGATCTGTCCATCACGTTCCATATTCAAACGGGCCAATGGCTGAATGGCGTATTGTTTTAAAATCCTAACGCATAATGAACGCGTTCGTTTTTTAAAATCGTTAATCGAGCTCTTTCACTTCATTTGTTTCGATCGCTTTTTAATCGCATTGTGACTACCGCGGTATCGCGTTCAGCCTTATTCGATTTGTTCACCTATAGGAGCTCTAATTGTTGTTCAAATTGGAATTGTTCTAGAACACTAGCGTGAAACTCAATACGAATTAACGGTACGCGCGATTTGTGACTACAATTCGAATTGAGTTCCATATTTAAATTTGCTTAGGTATACTTTTTGTATGTTCTAATTATGTCCGTTATCCAATTTGAATGATCTTCTCACTAATTGTCACAATCTTCACGTATTCTTTTAAACGCCAATAAAAAATCTCGACACTTTTCAAACAAAGGGATTACTCTTTCCTTAATGACAGTGTTAGTGCATTTAGGTTATCTATATTTACCTGATAGAGACACAGCATCTTAACGTACCTGGAAAAATCAAAGCAGAATAAGATAAAGAAAACATTATCAACAATGAAATAAAATAATATAAGTAGGTACGTCTTATCTCGATATATTGCGGGTACGATCGAGGGAAATAAAAAAAGTAACTCCTCATTTTTCCATATAAGACTTGGGCGTGTCCCACTACGGGAACGCCTTGTCGACTAAAGCCTTTACGCTTGCTCTATAGAGGTGTTTTTCCAATAACGTTATATCGGCGTTCGATCGGTTCCGAACGCCCAGACTATCTTACAAGATATCGAGTACGCCTTCCAAGAAAACCACGAAAAGTCCAAACTCAACCTTATTTGTACCTAACCAAAATATGGATTGGGTTGCCGAATGGCGCAGTAAAACATATTGATGTCGTATCGGTTTTCCATTAACTGAAATAAGCGATATTCGACTCTATTCTGTCCAGCTAGGGACGCTTCTCGTGTGTGGGTGCTGTAAGGAATGTATTGACGTGTTATCGGAGGTGGTGGTGTCTCTTTCGCTCTCGAGTTTTTTCCATATATGCGTCCTTTTCAGCGGCGCAGGTCGTCCTGAGATGAGGACCGGCTTTTTCTCTGCGCATTCTTTCTTATCAAGCAAGCAATAATGGGCAAATAAAATGTATTAAAATGCTAACCGTTTATGAATGCCTGGTACTTTGTTTAATTGAAATATTCGTTTGTTTTACATTTTATGTAAATTAAGTGTTGTGGGGGTTTAGAGGTTGATACATTTTAGTGAGAATTTAGTTCAACAAAACAGTCTTTAGTAAATTATGTTTTATGTAAAAGTAAACCTGATTTTGGAGACATTTGGTAAGTTTTAATGATGTAAAACTGTATTAGTGCTGTTAAAATGTTTGTAATATCCGTCTTTGAGCGTGGTGGACTATTCCGAAGGCTTTTGTCCCTATTTATAAACAGAATGACACAATATCCTTTATTTCGCGGGACTCTATAAATACGGCGGGTGGGTTAAGTACCTACCTACATTTATTGCTGAACCGCTGGTTTATTATAAAAACTGTTTTTTCAAAACGGTTTGGGGTAGATTATGTTCATAGATAGGTAGATACAGTACGACACAACTTAGATGTAGCATCGGCAAAATTCGTAGAATCGGTCACCATCCGAACTGAGTGCGCCTTCGAAATCACCAATCTTTATTACTGCCTCAGGCGAAAGTCATGTAACCAAATACCTACATTCGTAAAATAAAAATGAATGAATGACGAGATGACTTCAGTCTGGAATACATAGACCGTGCTTCTCATTTCACTCATGGATTTCATTGCGTTTCCTACCAATTTATTTTAATCTACAATATTTTATTTCCCTATAGAGAGTTTAATCACAAAGTTATTACGCCACCCACATCGGTACAAACAATTATTTCTTCTGATCGAAATCCTATTTTTGCTAACTTACATCTTCCATCATCATCATCTTTTCTTTTCTTCTTTCTTTCTTTCTTTTCTTTCGTCTTACATCTTTTGACATTGGGATGCCAGAATGCTACCTATTAGATTGATGAATAAAGTGATTATTTCGACTTCATTCCGGGCGCACTCCACCGTGTTGTGGTGAGTGTCTTCAACCATGTTATATACTCCGGAGATTCCTATATATTACCTTATGGTTACGATCTCCGGTACCTACTTGTCTGCCAATATAGAAGATCATAGACTATTAACTACAGGAGACGTTTTTATAGGGTCAAGAATTTCCTTCAGACTTTCTAAATAGCTTACTGCCTTACCCAATTCAGGCGTTAGCGTTAACAATACATATACAGGAGTAAAAAGGAGATGCAAAATAAATGTCTATCAATCAGTATCAGATAGATACACAATAATCATCGCTTAGTTGATAACATCAATCATTCCCTGAAAAACATTTTCTAATGCTTTAAGATCTTGACATTTCGTAGATTTTTTAATTGAAACAAAAGAATTATCTATAAAACACTCAAAATCCAATGTCTCGTAACATGACGTTTAAAATTATTAGAAATTTAAATCACAGAACTGTCAACTCTGTCATTTGAATACCAAACTGCACCTAAGTCAAAAATCACAGAAAAATAAAACATAAATAATACCAACCGTCAAATGTTTAGAATAATTTTTATTATGTTGTCTTAGTTTAGTAAGGATATTTGTATAAGCCAGTTAACTCGTTATTTAGATTCAACTAGAAATAACTTTTCAAAACATAAATATGATACATGTGGCGTCTCAATCGTGTGGAGTTTTGTTTGATTTTGTTCATAGAGATGTATTTATATTATGATTATTTATGTATATCTATAATCCTGGTGTTTTCTCATGTCGGTAGTTAGTCAGAAAGATATTAATGGAGCTTTGTTTATTTAGAAAATATATTTTGTATCTGGGTGTCATTAAAAACATTGTTTTTATTAACCTTTTTGTCATATTTTATGACGGTCATAAATTCAAATATAGATTTTTTTGGTGTGGCATTGAAAACCTGAGTTCAATCACATCAAATGGCTTGTGTTTGATTATGTGTTAGTCAGAACAATGAACTAACTGTATGTATACCTACTCATAATATTTATTTTAATGTCTGATGTTCAAAGCTGCGAAAAACCTAAACAGATTCTGATAATTTCTTGCTGAATTACTACTTCAGTGATCTTGAACCATTTCTGTAGGTAGAGGCCAGTGTACAAATTGTTGAGTAGGTACAGATTATATAACGTTGTTTATCAAAAGTGTGCTAAACTAGTCCATAGCATAGTAACATGTGAGTATCATAACAATAACAATTCCTACGCAACAGAACCTTTAGTCGACTCAATCATCTTTATTGCCAATAGTCTGATTCAGTCATAACATTAATAAGCAATATCCGCTAACCTTTCGTAAACAGATTGCACGTGTTGGAAAAAACACACTCAAATCTGAATGCTACCACTTCTACAATAGAGTTATTTTTTGGTGATGAGATCATGGAGTTTTTTATCGTTTTAGAATTGGTGGCTCTTTGTATCTCGATCGATCAATAGATGAAAGAGATCAATGGTTGGAATTCGTCACAGGGATTAGGTTTTTGTTCGTCTGTCCTGACTTAAGCAGGTGATGTCAAGGTGAACAAATTCGTAATGACATAATCTTCTTTATTAGTTATTGCATTAGTCTATTGAAGAGTACAATAAACTTTAATTTCAATGTCTTATTTATTTTAGAGGATTATACTAAGTAGCTCTTGACAGCTAAAAAGTAATTATGTTTGTTGTTTGACTCCCACATCTTTACAGTAGCTAACGAAACACCAGTTAATACAATTTACGGTAACAGTAAAGTCAAAACTTTCAATCGTGGTTCTATCAATGGGTTGTTTATGTCTGCACCTAACTCAATAAACTATTCGATAACAAATAAACCAATAGGGGTGTTAGTTAAAGTAACCGACAGTTTACACTGAACTCGGAACTATTGACCCTAATTAAGGCGATGGCCCGTGACAGGATACAGTGGTAATCCGGGATTATCCCAATAAAACACCTCTTGACCGAGTCCACTAACATCTTTGCTGTTAACTTTTTTAGGATGACCCCTGTCAATTTTGCAATAACTTGAAAATACAACCTCAAATTTGTAGGAAACAACAAAGCAAAAATACATGATATTAAAATGTCATTACTTTTATTAAATTCAGCCATAAATACCCGAAGAATACCAATAAATTTCCCAAGAAAATTAACAGAAGATAGTTAACAGAGCTCAAGTTATATTGGTAAATAACTGGATCAAACTGCTTCGCGTCGGTTCGGATCGGACTTTTCTCGCCAACGGAACCCCTTCTCTTCTATTATTTAAAGCGACCTTTGCCCTCTAGTCCTGAATTATGTGATGTTACATGGTGATATTTTAACTTTGGATTTCGTAAGTCAATTTAAATTAATTTTGTAATAATCTTTTGTTAAACAAATGGATTTTGGTGTAGACTTGAATACTTAAATACAAGTTGTTTAAAAAGTTCTTGGATTTTAGGATAAAACATGTAATAAAAATGAGCAAAGGTTTATATGTCTAGTCTTACTGTATGTTTGCTCTATAACAAATATTATTATTATTAATTATGTTTACAGAATTAGTTTGTATTCGAAGCACAATATTTCAAAAACATTGTTTATCAAATCTCGCAAAATAAACAAACAACTAAATAGCTATTTCAGCCGAGACACCCAAATTAACTAACATTTATAAACCAAATGCCACATTAAATGCCTCTGCCATAAAATTTCCCACTACAAATAACTAAAATACATTCAAAGCATGTAAACCCTTACCCTCTTACCCTCCCGGAGGGCAAAAGATCGAAGGCCGGACATCCGGTCAAGTCGCCCTCAAACCGATACTATGAAGTATTTATTGAGTTGCGGTTCACCAAAAGTATTTTATTGTTGAGATATAGGTACCCTTTTGCCCAGCACCCTTTGTGTCTTGATTCTCACACATGCAACTTTCAACTCTGTCTTTACCTTGTTAGGGTATACTTTCATTTGTGTTAGTAAGGGTCAGAGCGTCAGTTGCAAGGTGTTATATTTGTATTAATTGGACTTTGAAATGTTTTTGTTTGTTAGTTTGTGTTAATTCGTCGTATTGTTGTTGTAAGTTTTTGTTTATTGTAATTTTCTTATGGTGATTAGTTTATGACTGGAAGCCGGAAGGGTCCGAACGCCTTTCTGAAATTCACCTGCTGTGGGACGATGAATGAAGAATCTGTAAGTGGGGCAAAAGAGCTTTTAAAACTGTATATTTTGGGAGTTTTTTAAGCTCTTTATATCACGACATGTAGTTATATGAAAAATCTGAATAATAAAAAATATCATTTATTATTACAACCTCGTCTTCATTTATTTTTTTCTGTCACAAAAATAGGTCGCCAGATAAGTGAGACGTACGATCAGTAAATAAAGCAAATGTAAAACATTTTTCCCCGAAGTATATTAAAAAAGAAATTAGAAAATTATATTTAGCCAAATCCCTCTGGAGTTATCCCGATAGTTGAGCAGATGCTTGTCGTAACTGTCAGTCGGTTTGATTCCCGGCACCTGTTGTTTTCAAACTCTTCGATTACGACCCATTAGCGAAGACTGGCTCGATATTTAATACTATTGGGTTTTATGTTCTGTACTCTGAATAGTTGGGTAAGGTCGTTGACATGGAATAAGTGGTGGAGACCGTAGTAACTCAAATTCAAATGACTAGAACGGAAAGGGTACTTTTAGAATTAGAATTTTGGAGTAGGTACCTACATTGAAAGGTTCTCAACTGGAAATAACGACGTCTCATAAACTGATAAAGCAATTAACCATAATATAATGTTACTTAGGCACTAATGATAACATGCAGTTTTCTTAATCAAACATCCTGTCAATATTTCAAGGGAAAGTAAACGCCATTGGCTTACCTATTAAAAAATCTTGTCACCTTATATTTGTTCAAGCCTTAGCTATCTATTTAGTATTTTAGATAATGTCGTTATCATCAAATTATGTGACAGTTACGACGTATTTTTTCCGTTTATAATACCTATTGAGTTTAATCATACTGCAGTATTTTAATGACCTGATAAATGATATCTGTAGGTATACCTGCAAACAACACATAGTTTGCAAGTATTGATATAGAATGGAGCACTATTTTATTGTTTACTAACCATATAAATAGAACAATACCTCTTAGATATCAAATAGATAGATTTATTGATATCACAGAACCTCTATTAGAAACTCGAGGTACAGGGTAGGTCCCCCATTAAATTCTATAACTGTATCTTCATTGCGGTATCATTTGCTTTGCCATCGATGGCGGCTGACAATCTTCGCCCGATTTGCGGTCGCCGATACCCGACCCACGGGACCACGATAAGGATCACCAGTTATGTGGTTTGAACTGAACACCATCGGCCGTTTCACTTTATAGCCGATAGGAAGCCAATTGGCGGCGACTGTTAAACTTAATTGAGGGTTTTAACCAATGAAGAGGTGGTTTAGTTGCTTCCAAACTATCAGCGTTGAAAATTCTGTCGGAAAATAGAACAGAAAATGTGTTTGTCCCCATAAAAGTGTTTCCAATATTGAAAGTTGCGAATTCTGTCACAATAGAATCATTGAAAGTCAATAAAAAATATGAAATAGAAAATATGACCACTTTGCACAGAATCAATGGGGCGAGGGTTGAGAATAGACGTATCTTTGTCGGTGAAACTCATCCGATTTCCGAACGAGCACCGATAGCGGAAGCGGCGCCCCCTGCCGGATGTGCGTTGAGCGGGAAAATAGGCGGAAGTTTCGCGCCGGGGAGAAAAAATTCGGAAAAGAATCCCTCTGACAAATTTGCATTCGAAAAGGGCACTTTTGTGTGTTTTGCTCAGCGATCGGTTGTAAATTTGTCAGATTGTCAATTCACAACAAACGCTCCTCTTCGTCACTTTTGTTATGTTAATCATTGTTTTCTTACACCGTTTTTATTTTTTCGCGGTTGCACCACTTTCGTTATCGGATTGAAAATTCAAATTTTGAACAGTGGTCGTTGAGAGAGAAAGAATTCGAGATTCCAAATTCAAAGTTGGATTTGCGCGTAATTAGACAGGTGATTCGCTAATTCGTAAAAAGAATTCGTCTTAATTCCACCGCGGGGCCTATTCCGGCGATCGCTCGGGAGCGCTGTGGGAACGTCACGTCGAATAATCGGTATCCGCGCAAAAAGTGGCCAGTGAATGTTTTGAGATCAACCTTTTTATAATTGTGGACGTCTAAATTGATTGACAGTTAATTTTGAGCTTTCTTCCTTTGCGAGAAGCGTCACATTTAAACCCTTTCAATAATAATAATAGTGCAATTAAAATCGCATCATTTTGAGTTTCGTTTTCCTTTGATTGAACGTTATTATTGTACTGAATTTCAGACGAAGACTTGTAGTAGGAATGTTCGGGAATCCTTTTACGTTAAACATATTAGGACCGTAGTATTAATTAAGTTTCAGATGAAATTTAGTAACTGTCTTCTTGATTTGCATTTCATTGTCTGTCCTGTGTAAATAGGTCACGGATCTTACAGTTATTAATAATGTCTCACAGTTTGTTTACGTCATCAATGTACATACATACTTATAATGACTTCAGCTTATAAAAACTGAAAACACTTTTCAATGAATAATGATTAAATTACTACGCAACAAATACCATGTCTGGATATTCAACATTAAATCCGTTCTGTCAATGGGTAAAACTCTTATTTCAATGTGTCAAGCAAGATTTTACATAGGTACTAGTACTGCTCATTAGAAGGGCTTCAAATCAGTGCAAAACTGAAATATATTATTCAGTTTAAACTTCTAACTAAACTACTAAAGCGTAACTAACAGTCTAATCTTGTGATCGATTTCCACCTATTTCCCATAATATGTACCTATTCAGTCGCATTTTCATACAAAAAAGTGTAGTTTGAAAGACAATAAAATTCTGTTGATATTTAATTTATTTATGTATTATGACAAAAAGTAGATCAGATCTAACCATATTCTTCAATAAGCTTATTCAAAACCGAACAGTATGAAAAATCCAGGATATTAAAAGCTAACAGCTAATCGTTCATCAGTAGTAATTCAGTTTTCGCTGCACAAGTGCGTATGCGCATCGTATCCCCTTCGCTGACGCGTTCCCGTCGGCGATGCACTGGGGTCAGGGCCGAGCGCCGCGTGCGCAGTGTTGAGTGCGAAGTGTGCTTGTATTGACGTCGGATTTGTGAGGAGATTTTGATGTCGACGGTCGTAGTTTGTGTCTAATGTGCTAACTTCAAAAGTCTTCTCAACTGTGGAGACTTTTGAAGTTACAAGAGTTAGGTTAGGTTAGGTTAGACCGTCACTTTCAGTTAATAATACTTAGGTAATCTGCTTCACAATTAAGATTAAGTTCATCATTTATCATTGTTTATTTTAGTATGCCAGCTTTGGAGCTTTGCATTTGGTTGAGCGGTCAACGTGAAAGGTATTGCGATTGGGATTGCTTTACGCAATAAGGACACAAAAGATAACCAAAGGGTTTTTACCAACCAGAATTTCCAAAAAGAGCAAAGTTTACTTTTCTTTTATCAATATTTATTAAACAAAGCAGCAAAGAAGCACATCTGTACTTCATTAGCAAATATGACTCTGTTCGATAATTGCTCGTATGTTTTGGAATCCACAAGTCTCACAGCGGGGTCTTGTCGGCGACATCAAAAGCGACGCGAGCGCAATTTTGACAATTAAAGCGCTGAGCATCGTGCGCATCGCCCGCTTACCAGTCGCGTGTCCTTGCCAAGAATCCACGACGCAAAACCCACTTTTTTACAGAATAGAGAACCGACGGAACCGGTCTCATTTGTACGCACTTACAACCTTTTATTTCTTTAAATTTCCACACAAATGGGATGTGTAACACTGAACCTCCTCATCTCTGTCTTTTATTCGGAGAAAACACGTTTCGGTCAATATTTCACATTACAAAATGTCATTTTACGATCATCTGATTCTGAATTACGTGCCGCAATCAACGTCCCATAACCTCACGATACTGTAAAATTTAACGACTGTGTTTTCATCAAATCGTATATATGTACGCAATAAAAATCATCAATTTGTTGTGTATCTATATATTAGTTAGAAAAAGCCCTATCGTTTAGTTTTAAACCATCGTAAATTAGAACTTTCGGTCGTAATATCGAATTTTTAATGTGTAGAATTTTTTTTTGTGGAGGTACGTGGCGAGTGAGGTCTCAAATAAGTCAAGTTTTTATTGGTCGTAAAAATTTAGGACCTCTGGTAGGTGACTCTATTCTTCAAATCGATTTTACGAATCGAATATTGGACGATAATGGACAAAAAAAAGTGTTTTTAATTAAAAGATTATAATCTTCTTAAATCGTAAATTGAGTAAGCGAGACACTATAAATATTTGTCAAAAAACTCATTTCGGCTCCATAATAAATATGTGATTTGTGATTTCGTCGAACCGTGTTCTAATGGAAATATATGAATATTGTTTTCCCACGACTTTTGTGTTAGTTATGTACCTAGTGCAACAGCAGGTTTCGTATCAAACATACCTCCTTACCCGTAATTAGTAATAATAAAACCTTTTAGTAAGTAATGCTAATGACAATCACATCTACCTAAGCAATTCAACGCTCCCAAATCTTGCTACCAAAGCACAGTTTTCTAACATCATCCAAATACTTATATATCTCACTCCCAATTCTCAGCGAATCTATGCCACGCTCACAACAAAACATCTCGAACGAACTAAATCGAGTTCAATTGACTAACGATTGATTATTCAATCAAAACAGATTGATCGGCATTATCGGATAATAGGCGGACAATTGCCGACCAGTGCAGTCGGAGCGGTCACGATGGAGCAACGTGCGCAGAAACTAAATGTGGCTTAAGGATATTTTTACCTATAACTCGAGTGTTAAGGCTGTTGAACAGAGTATTTAGTTATATTTAATACTTTAATGGGCAGTCCTTATCTGCTGAGAGTCATGTTAACTTTTTCTGTAAAATGACAGTTTCCAAGGAGTCTCTATAGAAATGTCCTTTCTTATATTTATGAAAGTCACAAAACAAAAAATCGCACTTACCTACATACTTTTAGTACCGAAAATAAAATTACATGCTAATTTGGGAATTGGGGGCTTCCAATTTCAAATTATTTAACCAAATTAAAAAATCAAACAAACTTTTAAACTTGGAACTCTCCGTGCGAGAATCAATAAAGCGCGTTCGATTTAGAGCTGCACGTTCAATTCGTTTCGGAGGGGAAACAAAGATGTCTCACTTAAGGACATCGAACGTGATCTGTTTGCAAAAAAATACCTTTAAGCACCTCTTTACCTGTGTCCCGGACCCTTCGAGGGGAACGCCGGGAGTTTTCTTTTGAACTTGTAAACATCGGCTGAAAGATGTCGGGAAATCTTTGCGGTTAAACTTCGATTGCCTTTATTTGTTTCACTTTGTTACTTTTGGTGTTTGTAAGAAATCGAACGCGCTTTGTTTACTTTTTAAATTTTAGGGTTGCGATCTTGCAATGTCGCCATGGTGGGATAGAGCTGTAAGGGTAAGTACCTATTGGAATTTGAATTTAGTTTTACTTAAAACTTCTACAACAATTCAAATGAAAAATATAGCGTACACTCATACAGTCTGTGTTGCATACTTAAGTTTTAAGATACTAAAAGTACTTTTTATGTTATCTTTCTCCAAAACCATCAAAGTCCAAAATCTGCTCCAAGATTTGGCTTGCAAACTGCTCAAGTGTCCAAAAACATAAATTCACGAGAGCACCGCGTCGCTTATGGTCCAAAGGAATTCGGTAATTTCATAATACGCAGAGACATAGCAAGATCATTGTCTTTAAGTTTTTGCAGATCATTTTCAAAACTACCTTTCGTTGCATTTACACACAGCTTTCAAAATTACGCGTTTTTAGCTTTTATTTTAAACAATACATGGTCGAAATTATCATAAATGTATAATGCATTTACTGAATTTTGTCACGGACAAAGAAAAGTCGCGTTATGTGCAGAATTTTATCCGCCATTTTGAATTATAATTCGCAGCGGCTCACGCGCAAATGTTAAAAATTTCGCCGCGAAAGGGTTTAATGCATTTTGAAAAAACCTATCATAATATACAATGTACGTGTAATAAACAATTGTAGTATGAATTAAAAGTGAAATTAACATTTTCTATAAATTTTTATATCGTTACTTTTGTACTAGAAAGTTATTAATTAGTGCCGCTGTTCTAATACCTAATGCTATTTATAAGGCTTCTTGCGGTATACGTACCTTGATCAGATCGAGGTTATGGAAAATTACAACTATTAGTATTTTTTTAAATAATATAAAACAGTTACCCAATACTTAATAAATAATGAGTAACAGTTTGCGAAAATTTTTCGATGGAAAAATTATCTTCATTGACTTTAGCTTTTTTTTTAGTCTGGACTTTAAACACATCACCCTAAAACAATCCATTGATATCAAAACTCAATTTTCGCTTCCAACACATTTTTTCTCGTCTACCCTCAAAATTCTTGTAAAGTGCTACTATGGTGCATCAGTTTACGACGCTAGGGTGTTACTTACGTGCTTCAACTGTCGATGCTAATCAATTTTATAGCTCCATCCACCCTGTAGGACTGGGGTTGACTGATGGATTGATGGCATTGATAGAAAATTGATTTAAAAATATTTGTTTACAGACTTTGAAGTGTTTTTGATTTTTGGGCTAGCCGGTCGATTTGCTGAAGTAGTATCGTAGGTATGTAAGAGGAGTTAAGAATTAAAAAGATAAGTCATGTGTAAAATGTTGGACTTACAGCTTTCGTCTTCGGAGAAATAAAATCGATCCCTACTCTTTTGTTTTTTAAAATGTCGAGTGATGACTTAATAGTACCCCAGTCAGTCATCACTCGACTTCATAAAAACGTGTTGAAAATGTTCTGGCTCAATGTCAAATTACAACTCTTCTATTTGACCGACTTCAAATCTCTACAATGCGTAGTACACACGGCTACACAGCAAGCTAAACATTTCCAGTTTATGCTAACCTCTCATTGTACGGGAATCCTATAAAATGTGAGATCTGCTTATAGTGGAAATGAGCTTGATATGTAGCCGTGTGTACGTAGCCGAATGAACTTTGCACTTTGAACACAACGCACTGTCAATTCGCTATGATATTTGTCAGTTTGTAACATCCACCCTTTTATTGGCTTGTTTTCAAATGTAATGGCGTTTCTTTTCCTCGAGACACGTTTTTCTTTTATTTTTTGTTTGATTGTAAAGTATGCAGTCTCTATCAAGATCTTGTTTCTTTGTTCCGTCTCCTCATAGTTACTTTTTATAGTCTTGGCTACATTTCAACATTACGTATCGATGCATTTATTTGCAATATATTCTGCTAGTACTTACTCTATGGACAGTAGGTAATCTGTCTATGAACTTACATTTGTTGTCTTCATAAATTTTACATTGTCTTTATTTCCCATTTCTTTATCCAAGCATTTAGAATTAATTTAGTTTATAATACAAGTCTTTAAAGAATTCTCATAAAGACTTGACTGTCTTCTTTTACTATCACAGACAATTATTTACACATACACGACCGCTTTTGTTTGGAAAAAGGAGTATTGCATTTGATTCAAATTACTTTTGCCACCATTGAGGCGTTAAACAAATAAAAATAAGAAGAAAATACGAATGCAGAACGCAGAGAGATTGGGTTCTGTATGAAAGACTTTTAGAATAAAAAAACTTAGCTATTCTGAAGAACTTTTAAGAACAGTATTCTAAAATGATTATTTTGATTTCAAAAATTCTGTCATAAACAAAAATCATATGATATGATAATTACCCAATTGTGCCTTCAGTATTCTGTGTGCTAATGTGAATCACAACACGTTTAGACATAGATCTCCGGCTAATCATAACATTGTACAGTGATTCAAGCCAGACACTACACATAATACCTATTAAGGCTCTTGTTCACAATGACACATGTTATCCACATATCACTGTCCATCGCTGCATTTGTACGCGCAATGTTCGTCAAAGTAGTTTGTAATCTATCAGTGTACGTCAAAATTGTGCCATACAAACAGACAATAATTTACGGAACCCCAAAATGCACAATGGTGGCCAATGGTAACAAATTAATAATTAATTTGCAGTAGGGGGCGCTCTTTTTGTTCCAAATACAAAATTCATTGGTGTTCTAAATTTGGAAAACGTGTTCCTTTTTTGAAATCAATTGTTTTGTGAGCTTTCGAGATCGATCGATGTTGAAACTGTTTTCGAATGACGAATTTTGCCTGTCATTAATGTCATCTCATCATGAGTAGGAAATGAAAATCATAAAATAATTTGTAGGTACTCACTGTAGCTTTTCATACGGGAACTTAATTTACCTGAAAAGATAAACGGTCTTATTAGAAGAAAGAATTATCGTAGTACAACTATAGATAATACAACTTTTGTCGAATATTTGAATGAAAATTGGATCATAGTATCATTACGCTTCATCAAAGGGTGGGGTTAATGTATTATTTTAAATAAAGGATTATTAGCATCAAGTAGATCATGCGGGCGTCGCCATAAAATTACACACAAACACATTATACTGTATTTCTTTACGAGCTTAGAATAATTTTACGGCCAACATTAAAACTTGTATTGAATTATAGCAATAGGAACATTATCTTCTTTTGATTTTTCGACACTAAAATATAGAAATTGTATCCATTTAGAATATTATTGGCGAAATGAGATGGAAATAAAAAAATATTTTCCGAAATTAATTATCCAAATCTTTTGTTTCAGAAAAAGAAAACTACACTTAGTGCTTCAAGAGGTAAGATTTTCTTTTTTATAGGTATGCACAACCTTTATCGTATATCGTTAATACATAATTATATCCGATTAATATCATTACAAGAACCAGTTACATAAAAACATGTAAACTCGATGTAGAGATAGCAAAATGTCTATCGCGATTGCCGACCGTATGTAAGTAGAAACTGCGGCTTGTCTATGACCGTGGAAATGTCGTCCAATTTGTAGAATTTGAAACCGATTAAGAATTCTGATTTTCTTTTCAGATTTCAAATTTCGAATTCTAATTGTGTAGATTATTAGATTTTCAAGATCAGTTTTAATTTGCTAAAAGTGGCTTTAACGAATTACACAGTTTCGTATTTTGTACCACTCTCAGCATAATAAACAAGTCACCGAAACAATACTTAGAATCTCATAAAGTTTTTCAAATATCGAAATAACATTTTAACATCCAATCCGTTGGACCCTAAAGCCCGTCTCTGAAAGGACCTACCTGCTCGTAACCAAATAAACCTTTAATTATCGATACATTAATAGTTCCACCGCCCTCAGGAACCGATGACATTCATAAAACGATTTTATACCACTATAAATAACAATAAAAACTACATAAAATAGTTTACTCGGTCGCGATCAATACCAACAATTTTACTACCACTTTTATGAGCCGATGGGAAGCCGAAAATGCCTAATTTGACTTCATTAAGTGCTCGAAAAACAATAAAATTATATTTAACAGGTTGAAAAATATCCACCCTTGATATAGTCTGTGTAATGAATCGATATATTTACATATAAGAAGCTTATTTTCTGGTTCAAGTATTACTGCTAAGTGTCTACAAATCGGTGTTTGCTAATAAAGCTACAATTTTGATAAAGTAAACCAACGTGTGAATTAAATGAAGCGTCTTGTTGACTTTATTGCATTCTTAAAAATCTCATTTTTGTGCGTAAGTAAAGATGTGAAAAATACTAGTGCAATTTAAAACAAAACTCGTCGAAACCCGAGTAATTTATGCGTGTTTTCGAAACGCAAATGTCAGACCTTAAGACAATGGCTTTTTTTGAAAAAACAACACGCTACATGTCAATAAGAGCTGGCTGGAAAAAATAACCCCTTTTTAAATTTCGAATCGATCCTTTCACACTTGGAACAAGCAGCCGCGACGGTTGATTTCCGTTCTTAATTCAAACAGAAGCTTCTTTTAAATAGGTTTTTATTTCTTTTCGAATTCTGAATGAGCATAGAGTGCGGAACTCAATCGGTAATTTGAATACCGAATGAGATTCGAATTTCGATTATAGATTCATTCGATAAGTGACCTCGTTAAAGGATATTGCTTATTTTATCGATCCGGCTATTGAATGATCTAATCAAAGGGACTTTTTTATTTAAATTAAACTAATTTTATACCGGAGTCTTGTAAATTTTATAACATAATAACCACGGTTCGTCGGGTTTGCATATCACTGTTTAATTATCTTAGATCTGTCGATATCTTCGAGTATTTATTGCAAAACATGTGGTCAGGGGGGTTTAGGATATTAACACCGCATGTACTGGCAATAACGTTAGTTAATTTAATTGGCTGTTTGCTCTTATCTAAATAATAACGACCATTTCTTGTTAGTAGTTATCGAGCATTACTTTTCGAGTTTCAATACTCAGAAAAAGTGTCATTCGTTAAACTCTTCAATAAATAACGTGCGAACAGGTCTCCGTCGTAAATTTCTTAGCATTCAGAATGTATCCGATCACGAACCCGGTGTGACTTTCATTGGATTAGAAAAATAAAATCTATAAAAACTCATAAAGTGCTCATAAACACGAAGGAGGTAATAAAAAACAGTCCGATGTCGTCTCTCAGCTGTCGCGCGCTATTTCCGAACGAAACGGCATTCAAAAATCGAACTCCATCGAACCACGAGGGGGATATCGTTACGATTTTAAAATTAGAACGTTCTTTTATTTCTTTTAACGTTTTCATTTCGTGTTATTGCTTATGTCCTGTTCGTATTGAGCGAAGTGTCTCTGTGACGTCATTTGACATGCTTTTCACATTCGGAAAAGCAATAAAGAGGAAATACCGAAATTGCGCGAGACATCGCTGTTTGCATCGGTATTGGATGGATCATTTTAATTTTTCATTAAGATTATTAAGAACGAATTATTTTTAATGTTTATTAGTTGAGTAAATATTTCAATTAGTTGTTATTAGTAATTAACAAAGTGCGGTAAACTACGTTGATTAGATTTGACTACGCTAAATTGATACACAAGTAACTTTTCGTGTTAAATTATTAATAACTCTATTACAAAAGGTTCGATTGTTTATTTGCTAATTATGTATTGTATATTTTTCTCTTTTTTTGAATGAAATCATAATTTGTAATGTTTGCAGTCGTTTTACAATACTATCCGCTAGCTTGAAGCCAGATTTTAATCAATTTTCAGTTTGACGACGATTTTTTCATTGCAACAAGAAAAACTGCATCTTATATTTAAACAGCGCGCTACGTTAATAGTTATGCACGATCAGTAAATAAATACATCACCGAAAATATGAAAAACTTCAATGTTTTCGTAAGTAAAAGCGTCGTTATCCCAAAAACATGTGCCAAGTGGGTGAGTGTCAATGAAACAAAACACAATGTGCCGTATTTTTAGACTATTCTCATTTAAATATTAGTTTGTTAAAGAAATTAATGTCATAAAATCGAATTTATTTTTGTGACCGTTACAAAATCGGTTACAACACCGCTCCATTTTACGGAATGTTGGAGATTATTTTTTTTATAGCGTAACACGTGTTCACACTATCGCCGAGACATTGTTGTCGCGATTAAAGATGAGTGAAACGGAGTGTTCTGTTCGAAATTCTTGATATCAATAGATGAATGGCGATGAGTCAGCAGACATACCTAAGGAATTCTCATCGCTGTTCGGAATTTGATTGAATTTATTCCTAACTCGCTGACCCGACAGACGCTGCCCTGTCACAATATGGTTTTGAGTTCATACAAAAATTCCATAGAAAAAAGCTTTCAGTTTTTCCCAAATTTTACAATTTTCCGGGCAACTTTTCCAATTTTTATTTCCTTATAAACCTAATTTGGACTATTAGAAACATTTTAAAACTAAAAACAGCCAAATCGGTTCAGCCGTTCTCAAGTGATGCGCTTACCAACGGACAGCATTTCATTTTTATTTAGGTATATGGATACACACTCATACTCGTAAAAGTGATTGTATTTGTATTTTTAGTTTTTCCTCTCTGCTTTTCTTTTTTATACCTGTTTAGCTCGTACGTTTATAATGTAAGGGAAGAGCGGAGCCTTCAACTACAGGCATTTTTTATGCTTAAATGGAGACTCCTCGATATGCAGTGTAAGCCAAATGAGATGTATGAAATAAACTTATTTTTTTTTTTTTTATGGATTTGATTATTGTTTTAATAATAATACAATAACTTACTTTTTAAACACTCCTGTCAATATTATCTTTAATTTTTTCATTGTTTTTTTAAAGAAATGGGTAGGTTATATCCGGTAATTTCGTAAGATACCAGTCTTACGCATCAACATTAAATAACATATTTTGAATAATTAATAATAAAGCTATAAAATATGCTAACATATTATGTACTTAATCAGTAATAAAACCGGTTTGAACATGATTAATAAAATATATTTTATCGATTTTTATGACTTTATAAATTAAATTTTCGATAATAATTAAATGAATTATAGTAGCCTATTTCATATTACGAAATTTTAATATTGAATAATAATGAGATACTTTCCGATACTTGTTGAATATATCAATAAATTGAGAAAGAGGGCTTAGATGTATTTGTAACAATAAAATTTTATTGGCATTTTTGATCGCAATCTACATGACAAATCATGATGATGATCGTGATGTCTTGTTCATTGTAGAAAGGGCTATGTTTCTGTTTGGTTAGTTTTATAATTATAATACCAGGGTGATACTGTCCCACTGCAGGACAAAGGCCTCTTCTCATACCTACAGAGAAGGCACGAGCATTGATCACCACACTTGCTCAAGAAGAAAAAAACTCAATTAAGATATTTAAAATTGAGTCAATTCTTAAAATTATTGGCACACCATTTTCTAATAACGTCATCGGAAAAATCTGTCTTCGTAATGAAGATAGATTAAAATCATTAGTCAACTTGGAATTTAAGTCATTTTGCTGACTATATAATGCTAACTATTGGGGAGTTAAGCTGAAAACATTTCCCCCTTATGAATTGATTGCCTGTACATAAACATTTATGCATACTTACCAATGCCAACAACAAACATCTAATACAAATAATAATTAATTTCCCTATTCTAATATCCTCAATCTTCGGTCCAATCGTCCCTTGGGCCCGGCTGCGATCACAGACGGTACAAATCCTAGGGTCCGAGATGTCAAAGTGACGTCTACGTCCGTTACAGATGACAGACGGAGGAAGACAACTCGGATTTATGAAGGACTCATTGATTAGGCTGTGTTTTGGTAAATTGGAGATGGAATAGAATGATTTGTACGAGTGATAGGTATACCTACTTTTTATGATGGACTCTTTGAAATAATAGAGAAGAGACGTTGTGTTGAAAAAGATGACAGACTGGAATGTAGAAATTGCAATTGCTTTAAAAGTAGTTGAATTATTAGGTTTAGTTTAAGACTTAAAAGCTGTTGTCAAGTTCACGTCAACATTCTTCTCAAGTTAATTATGAAACATATAAAATGTAGTGAGCTCTGCTCGATCATTAAAAGCTTTACTATTATGACATAACATCTTAGTTACGATAATCGCCCATCACTAACGTAGAATATATTAAAATAAACCCCGCCCACGGGCATAAAAACAAAAAGAAAAATTGTTAAAAGCGCAAATAAATTTAATATTACCAATCTCGAAATGTTTCGTAACGAAAATCATTAAACTGACAAACATCGTAAAGTGGCGACGAAATAGAACGCGTTCGTCGGTTTATATTTAAAATTAAGAATACGACATATTTTTAAAGTTCGAACGGCGACATTTAAAACTAATCGCTGTTTTCGATTCCCGCGCGTATTTTGAAAGAGTTCGAACACGGGCGGGGGTGTTCTAAATTTGAAATCTTTTCGATTTTTGAACGGCTGCCGGGACACGTCAATGGCGGCGCCGTGAAAAATTGCGCGGGAGTTATGAAATGCGTTTGTTTCTTATTTTTATTGTTTGCGGAGACGCGGACGTGTTGGTTGATTTTTGAAAATAGGGCATGTCATGTAAGAATCCCAAGCTTGCGTAAGATTACTTGATTAAGAGGGGAATTAAATAATAGAAAATACTCTCAGTATGCTTTCACGAAATCTGAGAAACTGCGAATCATTTCCACAGAATTATAAAAACAAACACGAAATATTCCACAATAATTTCACCCAAAATATTTCTTTTAACAGTATCTTTTTTTTTATCATCGCATTAATCATCAAAGCCCGCCAAATCATGGTATCCGGGAAAACCCCCAACGACACGAACTCCATATTGCAGAATAAGACAATTGTACGTTACGTGTCTCGAATGCAAGTTATTTGCTATTTAGGTAATTGTACGGGAAAACTTATGACGTCATACATATAATAATATGACTATCTGGTTATCTTTTGATTGCAACGTTCATGATTCTATGTAAATTGTATCTCCCGTGCTTGATCTATACCCGGGCTTTTGCCAAGTTTCACTTTACTAGAAGGTTCTTCGATGATTTCATTCATAAGTCAATCTGCTTGGGTACTTTTCTTGTTTCTTGTATAAATATTCTTTAATTGTTCCGTTTTCTTCCAACAGTGCAACTAAAAAACTCTAATCTGCTTCTATTTTGATTTAGTTGGTATATATAGACGATGTTTTGATCATAGGTGATCATATTGTTTGATTTGTGTTCGAGAAACATAAAGATTTTATTGATTGCTTCAGCAATACATTCTACCGTCTGTGTAGCTTAATATTACTAAACTGTACTTTACCTAAAAGTCTACTTTTAAAGATATATTTCAAGCATTAGGTCCAGCTTTATGAAGTCATTTCTCACAGGCAGCGCGTGAGCAATTCTAACTGCGATGCGTATCGCCGCAAACAATGAGCAGCTTTGCTTGTACCGTCAGCAGACGAGGAAAGTTTGGCAAAAACTGCTCGTTTGTGGTTTTATTAAGGCGCTGCTGATGAGTATCGATTTGGGTTGCGCAAGAATGTTACAAGGTACCTCTTTGATTGGACGTGTGAAGAATTTTAAGTTTGTTTAGCAGGATAGATGTTGAAATTGGCGAGAGATTTCAATTTTATGACAGTGAGCACACTTTCCAATCATGTATAGTTTCAAAAAGCTATAATTGTGTTATGTGTGCAGTAAGAAAAGTAGCAGCAGCACTTGAGATACAGATGCAGAGGAATTCATAAACATGACAAGTATAATTTATGACCTTGTTTCTGAACACAACATTGCTAGTCGGAATAGTGTTGACTGTACCGACTAGCTCTATCTATTGAAAAGCTAATCTCGATATTACACTAGCAGTCACAATTGAAACATCTATTCCCCAAAGCGTGCTTAGAGAATCTGGCAAACATTCAAATCGTTACTTTAATTTTAAAAATCAAACTCACTGTTTCAAATTTTATGTACCAACAGTGCACGAGGCAATGCTTGCCTCTATTTATTGACATTATTGTGCAATAAACTGTATTACAAGAACCGTTTACTATCTCCTGGTTGGATCTCTTTTCAAACAATAAACCTTTGTTGCAGTCATGCGATTTTTTTGCTATCTGTACACGGCAACATTTTGCAGTTCGATAGCAATCAGTCAAACATGAATGACATTTCAGTTGGACTTTTACAAATTTTTGTTTTTCACACACTTAGCATATTTTTGCATCTTGTGTTTATGAAGTAAAGTCTTAAATCATTTGGCAAGCTGTTTGGGAACTGCGTTTTTAAGATTGCACGTTTTACCCAACGCGACGTATAAATTGTTCTCGCTTAGGTAACTAGGAGGTATTTGCTAAATGCTAGGATTTCTAATGGAAAGGTTTAGGAATGTACGTGTTTTATGTAAAACTCTTTCTTCACCTCGTGATCTTCGTTGTTCCGATTTTATTGTTGATCGCTCCCAAATCTCGATCCATAGTCATCATTTCCTGTCCGTGATATACTTACGTTCCGACATTAATACGATTTCTAATGAAATCCTCTAAATTATAATGCATTAGCTTCATATTTATCACCGCTCGATATCTGAGCACTCTACATAAAACTTTACGATTGGTTATTTTAGGCGTAAAGAGTATCCAATTAACCTTTTAAGTTTGTGCGACATCGCTTAGCTGTCACTTACTATAATGGTATCGTAAATCACTAACACAAGCTATTTATATCTGTAACTCGATGCGTTATCGATACACAATTAATCGGTTAAACCATCGATTTAACGTAATCGATTAATTAAGTGCCGATACTACACTCGCACGGTTAAGAATTCTAAATTCGAATGTGTTCGTCAAAATTAATCTTTGATTCGTGTCGTGTTTGTTTTGAATTTGGAATGCAGACGCATTCTACATTGTAATTTTTGTGTTCCACTGGTTCCACGTTTGAATGTGGTAATGATGTTATTAAAGTTGGTTGTCAATGACGGTTCATTATTCTTTGTTTTTATTGTTAATTGTTGAGACGTTGTTAATTTAAATTGTGAATAGCAATAATCTATTAAGGAAAGGTCGTCGTCTTATGGTTACGAACCTTCATAATATTATTCATTTAAATCTTAGTTTATTGGCCAATACTATTAGGAAAAATCACCATTTTTTCTTTTAAAGCATCACAAAAGAGCTGGCAAATGGTTCAAGGTTGCCAGCCCACTTATTACTTCATTCAATAGGCCGAGCTCATTACCAGCTGTGTTAGTACTGACACTACCATAAACGGATATATAGATAGATAGAATATAGTAGATATTATAGTACGTATAATTATAGTTATCGACAGCTAACAGTACTAATTGCTTTAAGAGCTGTTTAAAACTTAAGTTCGTTGGTTGATCAATCCTGTTTTTAACGTTTCCCTTTGATGTACCTACCTATTGGTGGAAAATTTTCTGCATTTTTATTGACCAATTCGTATGTGACTTTGTAATGATTTGGATTAAGTAATTGTGTTATAGATTTAGCTTCTTAACCACCATGAGTACTTGGACCAACAAAAAGGTATGCGTGATAGGTTAGAAGCCGTTCTATCTTCAAAATATAACCGTTCATAACCTCCTGATTAATATTCAGAGATAATTGTGTATTCGTCTACAACACTGCAGCGATTAAATCATTATTCTGGTTTCATATTCGTTACAGGTGTCATGGAGTCATGGTGTCATTGAATCCTGTACCAGACATAACATCTGCTCTATTAACGACTTTGGAATGAAAGCTGTTTTTAAGTTTAATGCTATGTAAGTGAAAAGTAATAGCAGTCATATAATTGAATAATAAAATAATTAATATTAGGTACTAAGTATAAACCTTTCACCGGCAATAGGTGTTATTCATTTTATTTTTATTATATTCAAGGATATGCAAAAATAGACAACACTGTAGGTACTTTTATGAAAGGGAAGTTGTATCTAATTAATTCAAAGCTTACTCTATTGGCAGAAACATCTGCAGCACCGTACTGTCACGCACTAATATATGTATGTTACACTTAGGGAAATTCAAAAGCTTTTTCTCGTAGAATAACGATAGTAACTTAGAGATGCCTACCTATTTCATAATTCTATTTGTTCCAAAACACTACATTCGTAACAATATAAAATTACAATAAATACAGTAGAAGAAAATCAGTTTTAAAAGTAGCTAAGTGTATTCAAATTTAGTGCTCGTGACTACGTGATAGATCATAGAAGTGAAACTACAAAAAGAAAAAATAAAGATAAAGAGAGATTTAGTGTGGGGACGAAGAGAGTTATATCTTTATTCTCTCTCATGTAACGAAATGTGCCTAAACGTGACGCGTCCTTAAAATTTCACTCTCATTTCAAGTCCAACTAACAAATTATATATTAATTTTAGGTACTCATACTCATTATCATTCGTGTCCATATTCTACTAGTTCCAAATTCAATTTTCATCTCCCATTTCTAAATCCTTTCGTAAGAATCTACCCATTCATCAAACGTTCTATCTAATCATTCACTCACTCCATCAATAGTGACGTGCACCCAATCAAACATCGATACATTCATTCATAAAGGTATGTTTACAAACATTTAGTGTGGTGCATTAGCGACTCGGCTAAACACGCGAGCGGCGAGCGGGAAATTAGTCGAAACCAGTTGAAAGCGGTTAAGATTATGGTAATGAGCACTCGACTCCCGCCGCCCGTTGGGATGCTACCCGTGTTCGCTATTGTTCGTTAGTTTAGTCCATTTTAAATGCTATATCGATTTTGAGTTCGAAATATCGAATAGTGAGGTGAAGCTTAAAGAAAAGTTCAGTGACAAATGAGTTGCTTTGAAATGGTGTCACGAAAGAATGCTAAATTGATTCAGACGTTTTATCGACCTAAACAAATGAGAATTCGGAGCGGATTAAAAAAAATTCAAATAGCTGAAAGATATTGTTTAAATGCTCTATAAATATCACAGCTGCACTAAAGTGTTGATTTTTATTTCAATCCAATGTAAAAATGAATGACAAATAACTGCCGACAGAGCACGCTATAACTTTTCTATTTTGTACGATATTCACAATTCTTGTCATTTTTGTATGACGCATCATGCCTTTGGAGACGTTCCCACCACAGCTGAACTACGCAACCACATGGAAATACCACTAATAGCTGATGATTTATACAAGATTTTGCCCTTTATCTAGTGGCATTAAAGATCAGATTAGCGTAAGTAACTTTCGTAAGGCGGTGTTAACTGTGTCGAAGTCTTAACATTCATGTCTCGGGGCACTCGCCTATACCTAATAACCATCAATGATCAGGCCGATTGTGAAAAATATCATTAAAAAACCATCAGCGCTTGATGATTTGAATGTTCCACAGATGATTCGTGCGGCCGGCCATCAACCACAATCGATTCTTTATTTTTTTTTCTTAGTATTTTTATTAAATTATTGAGCTACGTCGTGAGGGGCGCTCGTTTATGGCTCGCGGTTTTTAACGTTCGATTTTGCGCTACCGAAAATTTTGTTCAACATTATCGAGAAATATGTTTCAATCACAAAAAATATATCGAGTCTTAGATCGTGGGATTGCAGTTAGAAGAAGTTGATGAGTCTATGTCTATGGTAATGATCGGGCTAGAGGATCGATAGGTCACGCCCACTTATAGATACAGGGGGAGGGGCACAAATCAAATTAGTGAGCCCGATGCATCGATTAGCCTCGAACATATCGGCAAAAAACACGATTAGCCCCGAAAATCATTGACAGCCGAAAAAAGGTAACAACCGTCGGTTAATGGCGGTTTTTGTTCGAAATTCGAAGATTTGAATTCGTAATTTCAACCGCAAGGCGTTCGAATCATTTGTCAGTGACAATTTTTTGGTTGCAATCGATTTTTAAATACAGGTTACAGTTTTTGTTCGGGCTGCATTCGCGCCACAAGATTCCACGTTTTTGGAGACTTGAAGCTTTCGGTTTTTGCACGATAATAAGATAATTGGAGTAAAAAAGTTTTCTAAAAATAAACTTCGGCACTTAGTGCTCATTTGCTTAAAAGAAAAGAAGGTATCAGTTATTCTCCATCTTCATTAATTTTATAACTCACTGTCTTCGGTGTTCGTATCATCTTTATGCCGATGATCTTCAATTGTATACAGCTGCGCGGGTGGAAAGTTTATTGGATGCTGTAGCAGATGTAAACCGAGACTTAGATGCAATCAAAAAGTGGTCTGATAGTTTTGGGGTATCAGTGAACCCCTCAAAGTGTCAGGCCATTGTAATTGGAAGCTCGCGCATGATGGGTAGGGTGACGCTTAGCTCTCTTCCTCCTCTCATTTTCAATGGTACCGTCATACCCATTACCCCTACTGTGAAAGATCTCGGTTTGCATCTTGACTCGACGCTTAGCTGGCAGCGCCAGGTCTCTAATGTTAGTCAAAGGGTCAACGGTACTCTACGATCTCTGTATCGTCTGAGAAACTTTTTGCCCGCTAAGACGAAAACTATGCTTGTGCAGACTTTGATTTTCCCTATCATTGACTATGGTGACGTGTGCTACTTTGACTTGAATGCGGTGTTGCTGGATAAGCTTGACAGACTGCTTAACAATTGTATCCGGTTCATATTCAACCTCAGAAAATATGACCATGTGTCGAGCTACAGGTCTGAGCTCAAATGGATGCCCATTCGCCAGAGAAGAAATTTGCGTGCTTTGACCACGCTTTTCTCCCTTCTTAACTCTCCCACTCCTCCTTCTTATCTAGTGTCTCACTTCCAATATCTATGTTCTTCACACGCTAAGAATCTTCGTTCTTCTAACAATCTTCTCCTACTCTGTCCTTCTCATACTTCTGACTTTGTTCATTCTTCCTTTCATATTCAGTCCATTCTTCTTTGGAATGCGCTACCTCTTGACATCAGGATGGCCACCAGTCGGTATGCATTTAAGCGGAGATTGCGGAGTTATTTTCAAAATAAATAGCGTAGAGTCATCTCAAAACCTCTCTCTTGAATTTGTATATAATATATGTATATAATATAGGTATATATTATAGTAAATATGTATGTATGTGTATTATAAGTTTATGACTTATTTATGTACAAATTGTTCCATTTCTAACAGAGCACCTGCCATCTAATCTCTTCACCACCCTTGGTTGACTGGTAGAGAATGCCTAAGGCATTAAGTCCGCCTTTGTACTTTTTTAAGTGTGAAAGTTTAAATAAATAAATAAATATCAGCGTTTCGTTAATTTTTAATGGTGTCTACGTCCTTGCTGGCGTCACTATTCGACCCAGAACTGACGTAGGCATGGGAAAGCACGCGATTTTTTGCTCTAAACGGGACACGGGACAAATTCTTCGGGGCATCAAGGCTGTGGGAACCGATTGCATTCCGCTTGCGACTCGTAGGGAAATGCTCTTTTTACGATCCAAACCGATACGATCGGCCGATGAATCGAGTCGATTAATTACGGCGTCGAAATTCGAATGTTTGCGGTGACGTTCCTCGGCCAACACTAATTAACGTTCGGGACGCGACGTTCGAAGTTTAATTTTTAAATTTAAAGTTATTTTGGAAACTGTGAACGTTCGCTACCGTGAATAGTTTTTGCATGCAAACTTTATTATTTCTACTAATGAGTTATGAAGCATTTATGATCAGCGATTGTAACAAAAAATAAATCAAATAAAGACAGCAATGCAAATAATTATAATGATGAAGAATTTTGATGAATTAAAATTATGATAGTTCGTGCTAAGACTTAACGAAGCGTTAATAACTATAGGTAGATCAACGAATTCTGACTGTCAATGCAACTTTTTGCAACCTAAAGTCTCATCAAACAATACAGTCTAGACTATAGAAGGCTTTTTACAAGAACTCGCTGTCCTCAACATCCTTAGTTTTTGCCACTCACGCCGCTAAACGATATAAAAACGATTGAATCGAAGCTCGCTCGACCTTATTCAATTATAGTGACAATAAAATGATGCGGAGCTATAGGCCGCCAGGATTTTATTGATGTTAATTGTTAGTTTTATTAACAACCTTCTTTGAGTACCTGGCCGTCGCGCGTCGTGAAAGTTTAAAAAAGATAAATTATGAAAAAGGTTGCTGTTGCCGCGAAAAATGACAGTTGACAAGCGAATCTGACATGACTGAATCTGTGGTCGGCCCCTTCGTTCGGTCTCTCGTTCAATCAAGATGGGTGGCTAATCTTCCATTTATTACTATTGGTTTTGATAGCGATTATACGAGTTTTATGACTGCAAATGACGTCTTTGCGATTGAATAGTGATGTGATAGAAACTTTAATTGAAAATTTAATTGACTCGTGCACTTGATTACTTGTGGTATTATATTTGATTAGTGATGTAGAAAACGAGACTAGTTTATTGTAAAGTCAATCTGAATACCGCGTCTCAGTTTTTATTAAAGCTGCAGAAGAAAATGCTGTTATTATACGAAAATGTGCTCTATTTTAAGTGAATAAAGATAATTTTTTTGTTGTAACGTGTTCTAGCAAAAAGGTATGAACTTTACTTCCCAACACTACCCACTACTACTAGTAATAAAAACGATTAAAAGAAATGCAGTTTTATGATCATATTAATTACTGTTTTAATTAGAAATCTATTTACTTTTGATACTTTACGATTTCGTTAATGAAACTTTACGGAAACATTGGCAGCTTTGCTTATTTTAGTGACTACCATAAATTGGCATTAAAAAAAATACTTATATAGTATTTTTTTTATGCATTGAATTCAATATTGATGTTAAGACGAGATGTTTAGACGTAAGTAGGCTACTTTTACATTTTGTAGGAATTTTCAGATATTTTTCGAAGTAAAATTTCTAATAAAATAAAAGGATTCTAATTATATTTTTGCAGTTCATATCATAATCTGGAGCAGTGTTTAATGAATGATGATTAACTTCGAGTAGTTGTCTAATGTTGGAGGACAGCTGACATTTTCGTCCTTCACTTCCAAAATCACCTTATAATTCCTCCAAGTCCACAGAAATCCATATTAATGAAGTCCGAAGTCCCGCAATATAATATAGTGACATATTACACAAACACGCGAACACAGCTTTAAAATGCATATTTATATGCAAAATAGTAGAGAAACATCATAAAATTAACTATGAAATTAAAACAAAACGTCCTTGCAGAGTTCTAATCGATAAGTGCAATTCGAGGCACGGAGTATGCAAATTTTGTATGTAAATATGCTTTTTAATCAATGTTAAGGCTTAGTATACTAACAATACTATCGGAAGGCAGCATTCAAATGTGTTCAGTATCAGTGGGACGAATCGGTAGCCGTTCCTTGAACGCGAATGAATATTTATTTCGCATAGCAGTTTATATGTTAATATTGTTCGTAATTTGTCGTTTAATGTTGTATCGGAATCTAGAATAGGGATACGGAATTGAACTTGCAATTGTTTTTATTAGTCTGGATGTAAATCGAGTGCTGGCTGGTTTTAATTTTAAAGTAGCTGTGGTTTGAAAAAATTAAGTGTTTGAACTTTGAATGTAAAAGTTTCGATCATATTTGAATTTGGAGTTTAATTTGACTTCAGTTAGTTTTCATTTCCAAAAATAATTCTAATGCCTGTCTACTGTTAAAAAAAAGACAGATGGATATGTATTTTAGAAAAGTTTCACGTGAGGTTTTTTTGGGTAGGAACCTACAAGTATCTTCCAGTTACTTAAAGGTCTTAAATTAAATCTAACCTGCAAACAACTAAATTCCTAATCACAAAATACCCACTCAACAAATAATTTAGCATTCTTCAAGAAGCCATTGTGACCCTCAATCGCCGCCATTTTACATGTTAATTTATATACGTGTCTCCCATTCAGGATCGATGTTATTATTCAATATTACACACATTAGACCATAATGCGACGTGTAATAATTGAATGGCGTTTGACATAGCCAATGCCGTGTCACAGATCAGAACTCATTATTATCTATGATAATCACTTGAAGATTTATAGGATATTTCTGTTTGGATTTCGAAGTCGAATTTAGATTCGAAATTGTTGGTTTGAAAACGGATTGTACATTCCGTTTTTACGGAAATAGTGGCGCGTTTTGTGTTAAGTTAACCCTCCAAAGATGACACAGGTTTTAAGATGTTGAATTTTTACACTCACTTCAAAAAAATGAGGTTATGAATTCGACACGTATGTATGTACTTATGTAATATTATTGGAACTGCAATATATTCACGTATGATAATCTATTAGGGCTTTCAAACAAAAATATAATGTTTTATAGGTGTATACGTGTGTACATTAGTTTGTATGCATGTATGTTTGTCTACGCTTTTCTCCGAAACTATTAATCGGCTTGTGACCATTTTTATTGGCTTACATTTACTTCAACTTAGGGAACAGTGCAAGTTTCATCACAATCGGTACAGCAGTTTTCAAGATATGGATTAATACGTTAGGTAAGTGTGACGGCCTAGCTTATTGATACGAGCTACGGGTCCTGTCAAAGGGAAAACATCTCAAAACCTTGGTCAAATTCTAGTGCAATATTTACAACAAAACTATTACCTAAGTACTTATTACAAACAAATATTCCAGATTTTACTTAATACTAATAATTACGAAATAAAAAAGTACTTAATTTAAAAAAAATCGATTTAAAAAATAAATTAACTCGGAATTATGAAATAATTTTAATTTCGAACGTTGGTGGCAAAAAACCAAAACAAATTCCAATACACCGACTTCCGAAATTAAAGTTATTTCATAATTTTTATTTACTTAATTTCTTTTTGAAGTCGATTTAATGTTTTAAATTACTTTTTTTATAAACCTTTTTAATTAATTTGTTTTTTTTTTCTAAAATTATGCAGATACTAGATAGCTAAACTTAATAAACGATTCATATGAGCATAAAATCTTTAAAGCTCATACCTAACTAATGAGCACATTTACATAGCCCATAATTACTGGCCATTACAGACTATTAATCTTTCAATATATACTTTTTATAGCAATTCCTACGTAATGATTTGGACTCATCAACTGTTTCCTTTGTGGCGTAACATCCGACCTTACTATTGACGATATAGATCTAAATATCGCAATAGATTGGATCAAAATACTTAGAACTATTGTATTGTTTTGTTATAATTGTTTATTTGATGTGGCTTTAGGGGTGTGTAAGATTTTTTGTATTTTTTTTTACGATTTACTAGAAATGTCTTCTGTAAATTAAAGAAAATAGTTCTTACACAGCGAAATGCTGTTATATATAACTTATTTTTAGAAAGTAGCTATGCAGCTAATTGCATGGCAGACTTTAATTTATGCAATTCTGGGAAACTGTCAAAGTTTAGGTATGTCACGTCTTCTCCAATATGTAGGTACAACTTTTTTTAAATACAATCTTATTTCCTTTTCCGCACCTATCTAACTAATTCAACATTCACGACAATCCTTTTAGAATAACCCTCTATCTACAAGGTACACTAACCTCAATGTCTACACAGAAATTGCTAATACACCAATCACAATTACCATACGAGACAATACAATAATCACGTCTCGATGGTCGGCCGACCTGTGGGTTCTGCAGGTTAATTGTGCCTCTAATGTTCAACTATTAATTGATTTTGTTGCTACATTGTCTAATAACTATCGGTATTCAATTGTTTCGAATAGTCCGGGGTTGGGGTATGAAGACCCCGTGTCGCATTTGTAGGGTTAGCTAATTATGTTCGTAATTTGAAAAGGTGTTGTTTTTGTACGTAGTTGTGTATGTGTGTGTTTTGATTGGTAGTTAAGTAATTATTGCTTGTTTTTCCAAAAGCGACGGTTTTTTTAAAGCGTGGTAGGTACTATGATCCATTCTTTTCTGTTTGAAGAAGATTTTTAGTTTGTAATCTTACCTGTTGCCAGAACTGCGCGAGTAGATATATTCTCTCTTTCTTGAAGAGCCAGTCCATCGAGTGCATAGCTTGCACCTCCGCCTCTGGTGCGGCGGGCAGGCTTGCCGCGCCCGTGGGGTGCATCCGTCCAAGTCTCACGCACGGCTCATACTGATCACCTCAACATCGCGCGAGACATTTGAACATCACTAGTGCACCACCACACATTCTATTTTCAAAAATTAGTGCTTCACCATCGATTCTTGACTCAAACAAATCGATTGTTCTTTCCTTTGCCTCGCGTGTCAAATATTTTTTCTTTTACTTTCTTATTGTTGCGCTGTTCAGCCTGAAACAGAAAAAGGCGATTGAAAGGGGAAGGTTTTACATCGATTCTATTGTCTGTAGACAATCGGCCACTCGGTTTTCGTGTCGAAACTAATTTGGTTGCGAAGTTTGATCAAAGCGATAGCTTACGAAAAAGTAAATTGACAGGTTCGTAGATCGAAAAGAACAATCGGGAGGCAGACGATTGTGAAATACAAAGGAAAAGTGTGAAAAATGGGAGTGGGTTTGTCAATGACGTAAGTCGTTAATATTGGTCAAAGGATTACTTCTGTGGCGGTCTAGTTTTGACGATAGTTATTAATAGTTTTCTATTTTACTTAAGTTATACTTATCAGATCAGGATAATAGGTTAAGGTGCGTAGGCGAATTTATAGCTACTTGTCGCCACCATTGTGAAACTTAGGTCTAAGTTAAACATATTACTTCCACGACCACAGTATTGAATGAACGATTTTTTATTGACTTTGCCAAAAATCAGATCATCAAGAAAACAGTTTAACAAGAACATTATAATCTATGAATATCATATTTTAAAATGGAACAAGACATTCGAATACCTATTTAACAACAGCAAGTCATCCTGGAAACGCATTCCATATTCAAATAAAGAAAGTCGTTATATTAGCGGGAAATCGGTTTTTACCTCCTTACACGAAGTCGTTTGTTTCTTTATTTAGTTCATGTTATAGTAAATACTAAATAGTATAATAAAACATGTAAAAACTTATCGCCACCCAAACAAAGAGCCGTAAACTGCTACCTGTGAATTTGTGAGGCCGGCCCAAGGCATAGACTATGGCGACATGTACCTAGCTGTTTTTTTTTGGTTACTGAGAATTTCTTTAGGAGGATTTATTGAATTTTGATTATTGATTTGAGAATAATAAAGAACTTGAGAAAGTAGATGCTAAACATGTAAAAAAAAGATACCATTAACTTCAGGACGAAGGCTGTTCTGATTTTGTAATTTGTTATAATAATAATTTAATCAAAAATTGTATTTAAGTCAAATAAATTGTGTAGTAAGTACTTGAACTTTTTCTTCCCGCTTTTTTGGTTTCTTCCCGCCACCAACTCCCAAATTGCACGGCAACCCGTAAGTTGGCCGGTGGGGTTGGTACGTTGAATTACTGCCGTGTCAATCAATAAACATGATAAGTGCGGGACTTTCGTGCTACCCGATATGCAAACAGGATTACACGCCCGCACGAACTCTACACGCCTTGAATCGATTAGGCGATTGTACGAATCGATTGCTGATGTTAATTAGTTGAAACTAAATGCGACAACACTATAGGCCAGGCTGTGTTATTAGATGTCTGTGCCTCTGCTATGGAAAGCAGAGACAATGATGTCACTGATGTCGGTTGATTATGAAGTTACAGACCGTTCACTGTAACTGGTCCCTTGCCGTCATGTTGGCACCATTGCTTGCCGGTATGTAACAACGCATAAAAGCAATGGTGCCAACATGACGGCAAGGGACAAGTTATAGCGAACGGTCTGTAGTTTGCTGGGTGATGTCAATTCGCATGGCCATGGAGTATGGACTTCCAAAGTAACGCGTAGTGTAGGAATCGAGTTGTCAAAACAGTTTTTAGAATTTTAAGTCATGTCACTTTAAACGCTACCTTTTAGCCAATTTATAAAAAAGAGGTATAAAACTGCAGGAGTCTGAATAAAAAAAAACTGATTTCTCTATTTTAAAGTGAGTCACCGAGTCTGACAAAATATATAGCTGTAACCATCCACTTTGCAGCAGTTCGTATTAGTTAATATTCATTAGCGAGGGAGGTCAGATGTTACAGATAAGCTGCAGTCGTTATTAGTAACGCTTTACCCCACGTATTGTTAAATTTGTGTTACATATTACACAAAACAAATTAATATAAACTGGCTTACGACAACAAAAGTGTAGAAAAGTTGCCTTTACTTATACATTTTTTTTTCTCTAAAAATAGTTTTGACAGCTAGTGTAATTGACATGATTTTGACAGTCAAATGTCACTTTAAACGACACGGACACTTTTACACTAAATGTTAATAGATAGAATACGTTATTTTTAATTGGCAGCAAAAGAATGTTAGTAGATTTGATAATTTTTCCTAGAAACTATCATAAAAACAGAAGCAAGCGTCGATTTCTACTGCCATCTTAATAAAAAAAGAAATAGGCCCTTTGAATTAATTAACAGAGCCAACAAAAAAAATTGAAACCTCAATTTAAAAAATCGAACGTCAACATTCGGTGTTTGCCTTTTGACAGCTGAACTTTTTTTTTCTCGAACCTAAAGGCAAAGGTATAAGGATTACTTTGTAAGAATTTTTGATTATTCAATAGATATTGGTAACTTGGCTTAGTTTGTCATCGATAGTAATCTTTGGTCGCGTGCTGGTCGCCCGTTCGCTGCGTCCCCCACTACAATGGCTTCTAACAACTTTATTTTTCGACAAAATCTTAAAATATGTCTACGTTGGAATATAATATAAATTAACTGTGAATTAGAATTGTAAATTTGTCGTGTCGCTAAGTGGTTTGTGTCGTGTACTTGTTCGTTCAAAATTGGCGGGTAATTGAAAACTGTTGAAGGAGTCGTTGACTGTGCTTGTTGTGTAATAAATTGGGACTAAACGAAAAGTGGGTCTCCTCTAGAAATGATCATTGGAAATTGACGTTCCTTACACATAAAAATTAAGTTAAATTGTTAGAATTTTTTATTTCAGAGAGGCAGGCACAACACAGGCATAAAACAGCGAAATATTATATTTTTTTTAAATAATTTTCTGATCTTAGACTTTCTAATTCAAAGTTCAAATTGATGAAGAGCTTAGTTATTATCAATTTAAACAAAGCCCTGTTTCTTCGCGCCACTTTGCAATCATGACCAAAAACAGGGCCGTCCATTTAAGGCCACTTTAGGATATTGGGCGCTATGGACAATATATAAATTTTTTGCATCCCGCCTGGGATATTAGACTCTCTCAGAGAATGCTGAATTTGCATGAATTCATTGAATTCAAAGTCAGAGTCAATAAAAATAGAGTACTTGTACGCCTAGGTACCTACGCGAAATAGAGTACAATTCTCTATATTAGAGGACGGAGTACTCTAGGGGGGTCGAGCTCTGGACCGGGGACAGTAAAGAACAACTTAATTTTAAAATAAGCAAATAGCCGTAATATGTATTATTATGATTTTACATACATATATTATACAATTGAATTAAAAAGCAACCGACGGGCGACGTGGATGACCATCAGAAATAAAACGCGTGGCAACGATTTCTGGATTGAGATTCTGGTTTCTCACATTTTGGGGGCGGGGGGGGGGGGGGATGACCCCTACAACTGCCGACCGACGACCTTGATTTTCCGGATCAAGGAATTTTTTTAAATTTTACGACAGCCAGGAAACACGGAAAGTGAACTGTCTCAGTGATAAACCACTAACATAAAAGATTTTAATATCTATTAAAGAAATTGCTCCTATAATACTTTCTACCTCCATACCAAACCTAAGGCGCATCATTATAATGATTTAGTAAACCATTAAAAACTATTTTACGACTATCCAAAGACTACTCAACAAAAACGAACGAACACACGGCCGCAAACATTTTTATCACTGTTGTAAATAAAAAATACCCTCAAATTCTAAAATACATCGAAGAAATCTAATACAATACACACAAATCATTCTTTTAAATGCCTTAAAGTTCTGTATTTTCAGTGTATAAGGTAGATTTTGGCGTGGTTTTCAGTTTTTGGGACGTAAATTAAGTTTTGGCGCGCGAACAGTCGATAGTGAACCTGGCTGTAGTAAAATCTATCGTGCATCGAAACCGTTGTGTTCGTGACGGAAAAGTTCGCTAGTACCATTCAATCGATGCCTTTTAGTTCGGCGTTTTTTCACTAACTTTCTAACCTAATTATTTGTTCACATGCAACGGTTTAGAAGACAAAAAAACCGAGGGTAAAATTCCAGTGTTTTATCCTTTTATTTGGAATTTTTTTGTAGGAGATCTGTATAAAAACATTGGTGACTATCAATATCACATACGAGAAGCCCAATTCCCGTAACTAAGACCGTTCAAAATCTAGTCGCAATCTCATCTCAGCGACAATCAAATGTCAAAAATATAGGGAAATTATAGGTATTTTTGACATATAGAGACTGAGATCAGACTGTGTAAATTCTTAAAATTACGAGAATTGCCCTTCAGATCAAAAGTCGCTAAAACGCAATCGAAATGAGAATATTATAATAAAACGGTTGTCAGTCCAAAAAGCTAGACCAAACAATCAATCCAGCAAAATGACTTCGAATTTCAAAAAGAATCAATTCCCAGTGCTCTCTGAACGTTCCATTTCTAAATACCTTCCCCTTCCGTTTCCTTTTGTTCATATCGACACCGAACTTTGTACCAGATATTAGTCATGTTCGGCCATTTTAGTTTTTTTTTCTTTTTTTTTAAATCTGTTGCGGTCTTCGCTTGTGCTCTTTGAACTACGCTCGACGTTCTGAAATTCGATTATTTCATTTCTGTTCTTTGATTGATGCGTTTTTGTTTTCTCTTTTTCGAGCGGAGCGGTTTTCGAACGTGTGCTAAGTGCCCTTTTGTCGTATTGGTTTAAAACGAGTGTTCTTTTATTGAATGAAGTTATGTTTTTTAGGATTTTGTGTTCGATTCGGTGTAGTGAGCTATGTGTGTGATAGTTTTTAGTGAAGTGAAAAATATGCTATGAACAGTAGTGGGTACTACGTATAAATTATCTGTAATTACTGTAGTATCAAAGTCTCATATTAGACACACTTAATGACGACGTCATGTTTATGGCTTCTCAAACCTTTCTTAACCTCATAATGATAATCAATACGCTCATTAAAAAATATTAACTAACGTCTATTATTAACAGACATAAAACGGCGCCCCAACACTGAAACGTGAACATCATCGACTAAAAAAGTATATTTTAAACCAATTACTTGACCGTACGACAAATAACGGTTATCACTCCAATAAACATGAATTCTACGAAATGATCAATTTCAATTTCACTTGCGATAAGGTATAAAGGTACATCACTTTTAACGTCCCACTATCACGATAGTGACGCGCCATTCGATTATTAAACGGTCGATTATCGATACAGTTGTATCGAGTCGCGTGTGTGTTTATCACTGGCAGGTGCGGCAGGGAATTTCTTTTTTTTTTACCACTATTATGTTGTTGTCATAGTTTTTTTTATATTAAAATTGTATAATAGTATAAATATTGTGTGTCACTTCGAAAAGGTCTTGTGTGTGATCGTAATATGTCGAAGGTTTTGATGTTACGGTTACTTTTTATAGGTCAAACGGAGCTGTTTGTAATGTCAAGGTGTGTTCTAACAAGTGACTTCTTTATTTACTTCAACAGTGTAAAGTCGAATTTTGATATTTTACCGACCATAAACTATAACAGAAATTGTAGCAGCTTAAACCACAGAATATAAAATCTTTGAAAAAGGTTTATCCGGCAACCATTACGAGATAATTTAAAAAAGTTAGCTCTTCTAAAACGAATTTTATTTTAATAAACCTCAAATTACAAAATCAAGGTCGTATAAGAGAACGTTACAGACAAAACGGACGACATGCACTAATAGGTGTAATCTATCGGAATTAATAAATAGCAACAATTACTGGGGCTTGTTGAATGAACAAGAAAAAATAGCACTGTCATGAATGAGTCAAGTACAAAAAATGTATCGTTCAGTGAACAAGTGGCTGGTTCAAAAATACTGAAAAATATTTTTTTTGTTTGCTTTTACTTTTGGAACATTATACTCTACACACTGGGCGAATGAGACCTAGACCGTGTCCCACGACAGCTCTCGACAGTTTTCCTTTTTAAGTGAATCTGCATAAGCGGCGATTCGATAATTGGAAGAGAATTGACATTGGAATTTCTAGGACGCGTCACGTTTATGCATTTCGTTACAAGAGAGAGAAGAAAGGTATAACCCTCTCTCTCTCTCACACACACACACACACACACACTAAATCCCTCTTATTCTTTTTTTAATATTTTCAGTTCATTTTACGTATTTTCTTTTTTGAATTTGGCCCAAACGAACTAAATTCTTTCAACCTCATTTGAGTCAGTTTGGGTAACCAAATACAGCGTAAGTGAATTAAAAACTGTCCAGTGCAGTGGTGAAAGAGGACCGTTAACATAAAACATAATGCAAATAATATTACACTGCTAAGCATTTTTTCGTACAAATAAGAAAAGCTTAATAGTAGCTCACAAGAAATTATTGGAACCATATCAGAATATTGTAATTCAACATTCCACCATAAATAAAAATCTATAATGTTACATGTCTAGGTAGCAAGAAGCTGTCATCAAGTAACATTAATTACAAAAAGTATCGCGTATTTGAACAGGTAATTAATTAAATATGAGTAATGTTCAGTGCATTATTGCATTTCCAATGGCTGTTTATGAACACATTTGTATGCAAAACGACTACTGGTAGGCGAGAGTGTTAAAATGTAATATGGCCGCAGTTAAATACCAACTATAGAACTTTTTACTTTCGGTAACTTAGAGCAGATTTCATCAATGAAACGTCTGAACGCGATCAGCTCTTCTATATCGCGTTCAAGAGCTGTCAGTGTCAATATTCCACAACAATTTTGACACTGACAGCTCTTGAACGCGGTTAAGATGTACTGAACGCGTTCAGATTCAATAGTGAAATTCGCCATTAAAGTTCTATATCTAAAAAGCTGTAGTTTCAAATTAAAACCTAGTAGACAATGCTAAAATCTGCATAGTGGCTACAATTTATTGGTTTGCAAACTTCTGCTTTGCAAATCTATTTTGTGCAATAAATTCTTCAAGTCGACATTGAAGCATGTCAAACTGTGGTTGAAACATTGCAGTGTACTGCTTAACATAATCCATTCGAGAAATCTATTCTTGCAGTTAGAAATTAAACAATCATTTGAAGAAAAAAAGCATTTGTCATAGCTTTTTAACACACAATCAACTAGACAAATAAAAACTTAACAAAAAAAAAATCCCTGTATATATGTCACTTGTCTCCCCGACTGCACCTATAGGCTTCACACGCGACTCGTAAGCAACTATCGCATTACTTATACCGTCGCTCAAACGTTCA
Source organism: Fissipunctia ypsillon (assembly GCA_947568875.1). Lineage (NCBI taxonomy): Eukaryota > Metazoa > Arthropoda > Insecta > Lepidoptera > Noctuidae > Fissipunctia > Fissipunctia ypsillon. The sequence continues at coordinate 1,913,799 of OX387662.1, forward strand.
TTATGATTGATCGCGCATTATCTAAGCGATGGAAACTATGACCTACAGAATTAGGGCTTTTGGGATTAGGTTTTTGGTCAGACCGTATTGTTTAATGCCTTTCTTATAATGATTTGCTGTAATTACAGTTAGAGCGGTAGTTTTTTACTTTTAAACTTTTCTCCTCACTAAGCTTTATACAGGGTGAATCTTGGAAAAAAAAGTAACCTGCTTTCCATAAAAAAAATTTCAATGCCACTTAATTTTTACATATGAACCAACACTGCCCATTTTAAAAGCCACAGTGTTGCTCACAAAATAAATTACACTTCCCTGAATTAATAAAAAAGTAAAATAATTATGATACGAAATATACACTTGGGCTCAGTTATTGGTTAATTTAAAATTCATTTGGGATTTAACGTGGTGTGAGTTGACATAATAGTGTGCTTAAAAACTCAATCGAAGGGGAGATGACTATAAAAAATTAGTTTATGACTAAAACAAAATATGTTCATGTGTTAATGAACTTTCAATGACATGAGGATGAGAAAAAATGGAGACGCCCTCTTTAGTAATACGTAGTATGATTTAGCGTGTGATTGACGAAGAGTTAAAAATAGATGATAACTGTTGTGACTGATGATAGTGATAAACTTATTAAATGGCCAAGGATGACATGAGGGCTACCTGACGATATATACATTCTAGAATCATTTTGATGCTTTGACTTACAAAAGTCTTTGAACACAACTAAGACGAGAATGACAACTAAGAAGCAGTAACTAAAGACTTTGTAGAGATAAGGTAGCAATACAAATAAATGACGTTGAAGAATATGGGCAGACTCAGCGCAAGAACTATTATAGATTGTACTAAAGTCCCATTGCAGTTAGTTAATCCAAAAAATAAAACAATTATGATAAAATGCAGGCTCATCAGACAAAAATTTGCAAGTGTCACAATTATTTTCAGTTTCCGTATGAGATACTGTAATACATCTTGAGACTAGTCATGGTAGACCAGATCGATTTCCTCCCAATAGATGAGCACAACACACGATTGACTCAGATAATAGTATGTTCAATTATCTATACACGCAACTCGCATAACTTCACGCTATCTTCCGTAGATGAGGAGGCAAAAAATGACATCCGAATATGTAATATTGTACTAATGTTTTTTGTTTTCCTGTTTTGTAGGGTGACTGTGGACTCTGTAGCACCAGTCAAGCTAAAGGGTATCGTGTTACCCAGTAACGAGCTCAGATAGGCAGTCGCTCCATGTAAAGTACTGGTATTCAGCTGCATCCGCTTAGACTGGAAGCCGACCCCAACATAGTTGGGAAAAGGCTATGCAGATGATGATGATGTGAACTCTGTAGCATGAACGTTTGAGAGTTCCTTGTAGACAAGACAACCCATAGGAGGGTTGGGGGCTAGGTTGTCTTGTCTTTAGGTGACAAATGGTCAAAAACTTGCTGTTCCTCTTCTCTTTAACCCATATCCCTCCATTGTTATGGAGGGATTGGGTCTCCTCTGACATAAACAAAATGCGATTGTTTTGCGACCAATAGATACAATGATCATCTACGAACATTGATTGTTTTAGTTATTGGAAGATCCTTGTTTTGCGTTGCAGTCCACTGAGTAGAACTTGATCCATCCCAATCAACTTTCACTCAACAATATTAATGCTAAATATCGTTCTTATGCAAATTGTAATTTATTTCAAAGTATTTACTTAAGCACTAATTGGTAATTTGCATATTAACCTTTTAAAGGTCGTAAGGGCGTTTATGTAAGTAAGCATAGGATTCTCTAGAAAGTAGCCACATTACAATTTATACTGGAAAACGAGCCGCAGAACAAATTCATAAATTAAATCGACTCGGCTATCACAGGACACAAAAATTATGTGCTTGATTGGAAATGATCATAATGAGTACGAGTTTTTTTAAGCAAGATTTCCTTGCATAGCAGTAAAAAACTGTTGAATGAATGAATAAAATGCACCGATCCCAGCGTGGTTTGACCATACTAGATCATTCGAATGTACCCAAAGATTCACACTAGCCCACGTAAAACCATTGAATACACTCCCAAAAGTCCCAAAATTTGTAAAAGAACTATCCCACTGTATCCCATGTTGTGTCCACCCCATAGATTCGAGGCACTATGTCATTACACCCTCGCGTGGGACGGTATATTTTGGGAGAGCTGTCGATTTCGTGTATTACTGGCTACGTCAATAAGATGAGATCATGGGAGAAAGATATTGATGGTAAAAGTTTTTTAAACAACATTAAAATAGTGATTGTGTTAAAGAAAGACAGGAAGGATGATGTCTTTCTAAGAATGCCCAGATAGATGGAATTAGTAAATAATCATATGTTCCTTTAATATAATCCTATTAAAATACTTTCTATGCTTGTGGTTATGGAAAAAAATGTGATAATAATAAAGAAAAAACAAGACAGAAGAAACGCCTGTTTAAAAAGATATTGATATTAAAATAACAGTGGCAGTTTCTTTTATCTCCTCTTTCGGATAGATCATCAAACTGGACAAAAAGTACAATCACCGTGATTGTCATGATGATTAAAAAAATATAACTACTGACCACCAAAGATATATTAGCACCAATCTTAACGAGCATTTCACAACACTCAAGTCATCAAGCTACTTCTAATCACAAACCTATCCAATCAAATCCTACTCACATAATCTACGCAGATAGTCTTCATAACTCCTATGACATTAATATCGACAATGCTGGCTAGTCGCACGACAATGACAAACTGACCGCGTACCAATACATATATACACACAGGCATACAGACACACAAGATGATAGTAAGTGATGTAATGAAGAACAGGTGACTGAAGAGGATATATTTAGGCCTGATTTAGGGATGTACGCTTTAATAGATGAGGTTGTTGCTAAATCAATTTATGATTGGGTGCTGTTGTTAGCGAAGTAGTTCAAACAAATTCTTCTGCTGTTTGATTGGTTTTTACTTTTGTTTGTTTCATTTCATTGGTCCGATTTACAATAATGTTTTGTTAGCCGGTTAAATCATTTAAATTATTCGCTATCTCGCAGCATAGTCCTCGAAGGTTTGGTTATATCAGCTAATACTCATCCACCAATAAGTACTAGCTATATTGTCAAGTCTTCCTATAAAATCCTAGCCCCAGAAGGAAAACCCTTACCGTAATCTTCTGAGTAGTTTTAACCAGATCAAATATAATTAGAAACAGAGACATACAGATCTTTGCCATCATTATATTGTGTTACTCTCTTTAACTAGCCATCAATGACTTTTATGTCTATCATAATCATATTTAATAACTCAGCCTGACATTTTGTCATCTGGCAAAGGATCAAAACTATTGAGTATTGGCAGGTCACTGAGAATTGCACAACTATTGTTATGAATAACATGTATAGTTAGATTAGAATGGCAAGTTATTTTAACCGTGGTTACATTGTAGTTGTCATAAGGCGTGGTTAAATAATTGGGTTATTTTTGACGGTGAGTTATTGGTAGTGTCCAAAGATATTGATTTAGATCCTAAGATTTTATCTACGCGGCAGTGGAGCTAAAGCGCAGATTGAATTATTGATGACACTTTTAACTGTGAAATAGGCAGCAAATCGTGGATGTCGTATGAAAACGACAGTGGATAAACGTTACGCGTCAAGACTTTAAGGTAATTTGCAGCAGAGTTATCCAATCTGACATCTTCAAAAACTATCTGAAGGTCTGGATCTGGTCTGAAAGGTCTGAATCACTAATCCCTCTGAAGCGTTGGTTTGAAGAAGTATGATAAGTAAGATGAAAGATTAGTCCCTCAATGGAATCAGAACTTCCAAAAGAACTAAAAAGCAGAAATTCCTGCACAAAAACTAGCACACAACCCGCCAACTGATCCCACACAGAAGAACACAAACACTTTGGTGTAAAAATTGTCGCCCAAACTTCATCACGGTCGTTTCAGAGTCCATCCAAAACCGATGTTACTCCAATCCTTTATTTGTACAAAGCCCAACTAACCAATTTTATTACCATCGAAGCTTCGAACATATGGCGAAATCGGTGCCTCCGATGGCTAAAAAAAAAGAAAAATTGTTCTCTGTCCCTCTTTGGCGTATAGCGTTATCCCTCTCTTCTACCACATGTGTTTCCAGTCTGGGATCAATGGATATTGTCCTTTTTTTCGAATAGTTTTATTAACGGGTTGATACTAAGAAGTTATCGGAGTGATTATTATTCGTTTGACTTGAGTTTGTTTGATATTGTTGTGTAGATTTAGTTTTTGTTGTGTTGAGTGGCGAAGATTTAAGACGAATTAGGTCTTTGGTTTATTTCAAGACTACTAAGAAGTCCTTAATACAATGATTCTTTTCAGCAGCTACTGCAAAAACTCGGAGAGTAGGTAGCTCACAAAAGATTTCATTATAATAATATCGGTTATCGGTTCGGACCATCAATCAAGGCTGATATGAAATGATAAAACAAACAATATGTTTCATGTTTAGTTCCAGGATATAGTGGTACGTATAGACCTGGTTTTACTCCTGCATAATTTCCTACCACTTCTGGACTAGGAAGTGTATGGTCTATGGCATAGACCCATTGTTCTATCTATCCCTGCATCCTCTTCTCACCTCATCCCATTGACAGAAACCGTTGAATCGTAGCGTGTCGTATGTTTCGAGACGGCCGAAGTCATTCACGAGACGGTTACGGTAATAATACACCATTAATTGATCCATACGCCCCGTGACTGCGTTTGTTAGTGATATGTTACACCGCGTGGTGGGAGGCATGGGCGGCAGCGGGAGCGGGTACATTAGTAGCGGTTAAACGCTCCTTTGGCGACAAAGGTGACATTTAGCGACTTTAATCAAGAGTTCACGAGGCAGGAGCGTAATTTTTGAATAGATAATATTGTGTTTCGATCACGAATGCATCGGCTGTTATTTAAGTGTTTATAGGTACTTTATAATATTATTTTGTATTCTGAAATGGTTCTTTAATTGTATTAATCCACTTAGGTGGAAATGTACTGCCAGTTTTTAAAGGCTTTTAAAACATAATAAGATTTTTTTTTTCAGTTTTCCGCAAAAGGAGTAAGCAACTAATATTTACAAATAAAAAATATCAAATAAACAATCCAATATTACTTCTTACAAAATCGCTGCCGCTCCTATCTTTTTACCTATCGATAAACTTTTAAATCGCTTCCTCTTACCCCATACATCAAACTTACTTCCTCAAACAAAACACCCAATCAATACCCCACCTTACTTCTGAACAATAAAGCTCAAATTCCCCTATCACAACCGTGAGAAAATATGTCAATACATCAAGTCGATAAGAAGGTGATGATTAGCGAAATGTGATACCAAAGAGTTTTTAATTCGTAAACATTTTAATGTCCTGACTAGCTTGTTATTTTTATGTAACTGTTATTGATACTTTGTTTTTACTGAATAATTCCAATAATTGAGAGCTGGCAATAACTGATTGTTGTTTGTTTATTTGGCTGTTTTACGCCTTTTATTTGATGTTCAATGAAATAATTATAAAAAAAAAAATTGTTTTATAAAAACATCAGCCTGTATTTGCCGCCTCTGTACATTTGTGTGCTTCATAACCTCATTGGCTTCAAGTATTAAATAAATAAATAATTGTTCCTTTGCCAGATACCAGTCCATCTTCTCATACTAACGGTTTTTGTTTTTGAAAATGAAAAGTCATTTATTGAAACTAGGCTGGGAATCAGCACTTTTCAAACGTCAAAAATTACATAAGACAGTCCCCCAAAACGCCCGCCCTTTACCACTTCATAGTGCTTTAGCTGGGAAGAAGAAGTCTCCCCAGCAGATTGATAATCAACATAATTTTGATAGGTTAGAATTAGAAAATCTTTTAATTAGATATATTTTTACAACAATGCCCTTTACTTGTTCCTGAAGATAATCAGTTCAAAGCCAGTCAGTAAGTATTCAAGTTAATTTTGTAACTTTAACAAGGGGCGGAGCCTATTGCCATCAGCCAGGCACAAATTCGGCCTCCAGGCTCATCATCTGCCGCCTTTTCCCAACCATGTTGGGGTCGGGTTCCAGTCTAACCGGATGCAGCTGAATACTAGTATTTTACATAGACTTCTGGGCTGCTGAAAGATTCCTGATGGAAAAACAGCAAGAAACACTTATCCCGACCCGGGCGAACCCAGGACCTTTGCTCAGGTAGCGCTTGCGACCACTTATAGCTAGACCAACGGGACAGTACCTACTCCAATAATAAACTCTCATGTAAAACTATGCTGTAATCTAGTACAGAACTATTACAGTTAAAACATCTTATTTCTTTCAACACTGTTCTCAACATATTTTATTCACTTAAATAACTTCACAACAATAACCGATTATATATTATGGGCCAATAAAAACACCGATCTCTTCTTTCTTCCCACAGACATCCTGTGTTAGATCTATAGATCTCTTGTATTTATCGATCTGCGCAGGAGTCGAGTGGCGGCTCGGTTTACCGTCCTGCAGATAAACTTAAAGTAAACAATATTGGACGCTGGGTGTATACAGTATGATGGTAAAAAAAAACATTCGAAAGAAGAAAACATTTCATTATAATGTTTTTTTATTTGATGAATTAATATTTTTTAATTATGTATATGTTTTAAGAAAATAGTTTTTTAATCGATTTTTGAACTGCATGACTAACGATTACAGTTTTATTTTTTCTGATCTCCGCACTGATCAGTTGCCGGAATAGCATTAAAAAGGAATAATATTTTAACAACTATTTATAAATATTTACTTAAATGCGTATCGGAATACGTAATAATCGCGTATCCGCGTATCTACCTACGAATAAACTTATTTGATTGCGCATTTAGTTTCAAAACCCGACTGAAACGTTCAAATATTTGTTTACCTATCTAAACGGTTATGTATTTCTTGGAGATAATTTTGATAGTTTTATTACTTGAAATTCCTGTAAAACGTGTGTATTTTTAAGTAATTGATGGAGGATATTTCCGTGGCCATTTTGATGGCCGATTCGTTTTATTTTCGGAACTGACATTAGACAATTTCATTCAGATTAACTAGACGTTTTTATTTTAGTTGTGACTTGTGATTAGCTTTTGTCCGCGATTTCTTTCGCGTGTTTTAACATAAAATATGACCTTTGGCACTCGGCAATAGCGTAGCAATTTCTATCAGAGAAAGATTGTTTTTTTAATTGGATGAGTTGCTTCGGAGATTACCTCCTACATCCAAACTTACTAACTTTACCTCTTTATAATATTAGTGTAGGCAGATGTCGTTAATACCATACCATACCGTAACATTTTGACACGTGGTGAAACAAGGAACTAATTAGATATAAGTGTAATAATTTTTGACGGATTTTTGACGTCTCGCTATTTTAAGCAGCGCTGCTATTAACCAAATTAAGCTAGTCATTACGTCATTGTTCAATCTTTAACTGTTTATAAATTATGATTAGAAATTCATAAGTTGATTGAATCTCATAATCACTAATCTAATTTCTTACCATAATAAATGACTAGTTCACCTCTTGTCTCATTGGGTACTAATTATATCTATCCTCATTATTCATTATAATTTCTACTATAATGCATTGAATTTAAGTAAGTAGCTCTAATTACCATTATGATTATCGGCTGTACCTAAGTACTATATCCAAATGACATGACAAAACTTACCATATTTTATGTTTCAGATTTCAGGTCTTTTTATTGTTCTAAAACCAAAGCAATTTATGAATGTAACCTAGTGTTTAGATAAAAAAGTTATCGTAGTTTCTAGCAAAAATCACGACCTGAGTTAATACAATAATAATTCCTTGGCTATAAATATTCGTTCAAAAAGTAACATATCAGTCCCACCCTGTATAAGTAACACTAATAATGACGTCAGAAATCGAACAATATGGGAGCACCTCGGCAGACCGCGTCCCACGCCGCGTGGCAAAACCAGCTATTTGCTATCTGTACCTATGATCAGCAAATAAGTAGTACTAAGAAATTATTTGATCGGCTTTTGTTAAAATTGATGTGGCTAAGTAGGTACCTAGAAGTTCATAGAAATTATTTATTGACATTTTTTCAAAGAAATAAGTTTATATATGTACCTACCTATACCATAGACAATTCAGAAGTCAGTGATAATTGTTTTTTTCTGTTGCAAACAACTGAAACGAATAAACAAACAGCTTTGAGGAATATGTGTGGTTCATCATCATATTTTGAAACAAGCTTTACATGGTCTATCCGTGCGCCAAATTTCATCCAAATCCGTTCAGCCGTAAAATAGTATCAGACAGACGAGAGTTACTTACATTTATAATATAATATTAAGTGTGGGGTATGTATAGTATGGATATTATTAATTACTTTTAACACTAAGGATACACCGAGGATTAGAGCCAGGAGTTACATGAGGGGCAGATGGATTTGCGATATAAGTTATTAGTGTTTATTCCTTAAGAATCGATTTTCATATAAGGCCCCCGGTGTGGAAATTTTATAAGGCAAAAGCGTTACGTTTTTCTGCGCAACGTACCTTGCGCACTTTTCACGGAGTAAACTCCAATCGTGCGTCGGAGCTGACATATTTTTTTTTATTAATAGACATGCTTCTTTCTTAACGAAAACTTATTAAATCCTATATTACCTAACTTTCTATCCTATTGTAAAAGTAAGAAAGTTCAGTGACGGACATACCGACAGACGACGCACAGCGTAAATAATTGAAGATGGGAAATGTGGAAGACATTTTTTTTAGGGTTACCATGTACTTACACTAAGAAAGGATTTTCGAAGCTCAACCCCATAGTAGCTGGTCAAAGTTTTTTTACTAACAAAATCGCGGTCAATTACTATTAAGTATTAATATCTTACTTTGTTATAGTTAGTAAGTTTGTATGTATGTAGGTATGTCCCCTACATCAATAAATTTCTTCACAACCTTTGAAACAGTGTTCAAACGATTACAACACATGGTTCGAGTATCATCATTATTTAGATCAAAGTTTATACTACATTGTGTTACATTACAAAGTATTCTGTATTAACAAGCTATGTTATTGATATTTCCTCGCTTCGGTAATAATTTCAAGAGACAGACATTATTAGGAGTATTTACCTTAATAAAATGGCTGACTTCTTGACGTTTAGTACCTTGGTACTTACCTACATAGTTAAAAATAAACGTTGCGATTGTACATAGGTATTGCACTCTTATTGACATGAAATTTATTTGGACGGATAAAAAGAGTCGGTGACAATTTCGTTGTTGTTTTTTTTTTTTACTGAAATAGTTTTATTACTTCAATAAGTAAGTTAGTTTTGTTCATAAATCTAAAAACTTATAATTATTTAAAAAAGTCGATGTCGATAAATTGAAAGCATAATGATATTGGCTCTTAAAAATATTTATAAGTAGGTACCTAGATACCTAGGTACGGCTACGTAACTTTGCCTTAATACTCACATTACCGGTAAACGCAACTAATGAACTAAGGGCTACCCGAAACGGTCAATTGCGATTAATCAATTGCCAACAATTTCAATTGTAATAATATTGGCAGTTGCTTCAATTGCACTTGGTAGACGGTCAATTTACGCATCAATGTGTCTCATAAAAAAAATTAAATGAAGCGATGTTTATTTGTGTAAATAGATTTCTAAGACACTAAGGTACTACATGATTTTTTTTAAAATCAATATTTTAAAACTAGATGGCGCCACATGCTAATTTTCAAGTTTAGAATAACACGGTAGGAATCATACATCATTATTTCAGCCTGTAAATATATAGATAATACTGCTGAACATAGCTTCAGACAAATCGTTATATCTACATAGTAGGAGAATTATTGGGAAGACCACCATCTTCTCATGGTGGTTAAAATCTTAGAACAATTAAAAACACATAAAGAAGTGCTTATTAGAAAACCTCATGCAAACTATGACGGGCTTATAGGTAGGTACTATAGTGCATGGGAAGTGCGATTTTTTTCAGCCATTTAAAGTAATAATTAAAACATCTGTGTTAGTTTTTTTTTAGGGTTCCGTACCCGAAAGATGCCCAACGGAACCCTATTATTAAGCCTCCGCTGTCCGTCTGTCTGTCAGCCTGTTGTATCTCATGAACCGCAATAGGTAGATAGTTGAAATTTTCACAGATTGTGTATTTCTATTGCGGCTATAACAAGAAATTATAAAAAATAAAATACCTAAAGTTAAAAATTAAAAGGGGATCCCCATACAAGAAACGTGTTTTTTAAACTGAAGTACCTACCTATATTTTTTTTTAAATATGTAGGTACCTAAAGTTCGTTTTGTAATCCCAGATACTAATTTGACAGCAAAAGTCAAACTATGAAAGAAAAAAAATGATAGGTACATGGAACATTTGAAATGTCAAATTACTGTCTGGGATTAAAAAACGAACTTTATCTAGTGTATAATATTGTAAGTACGGTGGTACGGAACCCTTCGTGTGCGAGCCCGACTTGCACTTGGCCGGTTTTTTTTAAATAAATTAAAAAAAAAATTATACTAAAGGTACCTATTTAGTTGTTATTTAATTATATTTTTACAAGCTGTTATTTACCTTGCAATGTTGTTTAAACTGTGCCAGTAGTTTTATTATTAAAAAAAAATATAAATTACCGGATTTAATTAAAAGCGTAAAATATTCCTCTTAGTTCCCTTCTGGGGTTAAACTGCTCTGTTATCTCTATAAGTAGGTAAGTACTTACGTTTACTTTCCTATCAGTATTAGATTGAAAGGTACCCCTTAGGTACTTACAAATCCATTATGTACCTATTATTTATATCTGTAATTTGTAGGTTGTTACCTAATAAAGAGTATTTTATCTATATATCTATTAAGTAGCTAAAGGAAACTAAGAACTTAACTCACAGCGGCTTTTATTACAAATTTTATTTATTTGTAGGTATAGATTAAACTCCTATATTTTTTATTATTATTAATTTCACAAAAATACAAAATAATAACGTCATCTCATCGATAACTAATGATTATTTTTATATTTCAATAATAACAGCTCGACATTTTATTACAAAATTTATTTGATTAAATTAACACATAATTAACTAAAGCAATATAAAATTTAGTATAAAACTATCAATTCAACTTTTTCACATAAACAAACAGAAATCAAAATTAACAATTAATAGTTGAAAATTAAACAATCGTAGATATTTATCAAATAGTTGAATTAATTGTTAATAACAAATATGTTGTTTATTGAAATAGTATTCTAGTATGTTCGTAATACATTGAAACGTATGCAATAAAAATTATTCTCTCACAGGGAAAAAAACAAGATATTTCACGACAACAATGGAAAAATCTCACAATATCACGTATTCGCGTTATTCGATTCACTGTTAATCGATACTGTTTAGAATCGATTATGTTTTTGCCGGCATTCTAATTAGTATTAACTGTAATTGATCTACTTGGAAAAACACTTGTATGGGACTTTATTCAATATTCATTATTCGTTTATTATACGAAGGGCTATTTGAATATTGCGTTTTTTGCACTTTAACACCGTATCTAATATTTCCTGATGTAATCGGACCGGAATAGTTAACTTTATCTTTCAATTTACATAATATAATTTCTTTAAAATATTTTTTTACTTTGTATAAGTGGTCAACTCATAATTTGATAGGTACTACAATAATATTGCCCTAAAATGATATTTATGATAGGTATCGATATTATACTAATATAGTAATTAAAGGCCGGCCACATTTCTGTTTAATTCATTATAACAGTAGGTAGGCAAAGTCCTGGGGTCAACGACCGCGGACGCCATCTGTGCCAGAATCATTTAACTTCAGCTATCTAGGTACCTACTGAATTTTGTACATTCTCTGTTTTAATTATTTATATTAATTAAAATACAATAGGGAAATTTTTGTGAATTTTTGAAAATCATCTTTGTCTTTGTGTAAGTTTAATTAATTAAATGTCTTGAGGTTAAATAAAAAAATACTACGTAGGTAAGTAGGTAACTTGGTACTTTTCTCTTAGTTTAGATTTTTTTTTACTAAGGTAATAATATTATTTAAACCAACTGGATACGGTTAATCAAAATAGACAAAAGTTTTTTTTTTTAAATCAAAGTAATTATGTGTAGGTACTCCTACATATTATCTTTAAGTTTATCATAGAAAATTATTTCAGGTTATGAAATCACAAATAGCTATGCTATGGAAAAGGTTTCTCGAAATTCCTTTTTTTTTGCATAACTAGGTACTTAGGTATATGATAAAAAATACTTTTACAAAAATAGGTATATAAACCAAGAACATTTTTATTATAATTATATTCATTTCAATATCACAGTCAACCGCAAAATCTAACCAACACTTAGGCATTTCGACGACCGGCTTTTACAAACCATTTCTCAACTTGACCACTCAATTAAAATCAACTTTACACAACACAGGAATACAATATTTAAGTCCTTAAGCCTCTTCAGTGTGAACCCACTAAATCTACGAAAGAAGATTGTAAGGTGAGAGCATCAACAATCGTCCAATCAATCACAGAGTCATCCGAATCGTCGCTCGCCGGCAAGATACCGTCGCGACGCGCCACAGATAATTAAACTTTCGATTGCAATTGATCATTTGATTTACCGATCGACTCCACTCTGTGTTCTATTTCCAACTTTTTATTTTTTAATGAGAAATGCATTCTTCGACGATGTGTTGAGCAATTTTTATTATTCGTTTTAACTAATTTATTGTTCATAGTTTTAGTTTTAATTTAATGTGTGGCTGCATGATCATAAAGTTTTGCCAGGTCTGGGTAAAGCTGTATTTTTTCCGCTAGTTGGATTTGACCGGTTGCTTTAATGGTTTGTACGTTTTTTCGTAAGTTATTGTAGTGTCCAGTTGGCCTAAATCTTGTTGGAACTTAGAAACAATGTTGTGACAGTGAGACAACTTTGCCAGTCTTATAAGATTTTTATCTCATTGACACTTGGGATTTTTTCTGAATAACGTTTCAAATCACTATAAAAAATCACACTTCCTCTAATTAAAACAAGCAAAAACACTTAATTTACTAACACTTACGTGTGTTCTCAGACGAGACTTGTAAAATCACAATTATTTTCAATGTACGTCCACATAACACTTCTAAGTCAAAATACTTCACAAGAACAGTTTTTCAAAATTGTCGCTCAGTATCACACGCACTAGTTACAATATTGTTACTAAATTATAAAACCGAAACACAGTCAGCTACGCCCAAAAATAATCTTAAGTCCGAGCGAAAACAAAACAAAAACATGACACAGTGTACACAAAACTCTAGTTCACAAACAGCCGGTACGGAAGAAAAAAATAATTAAATTAATAAGAAATCAGTGTGAGATTATCGACAGTTTACAATCACAATCGATTATCGGACAAACGGTTTCGATCCGATTAGTTATTATTACGTAAGGTGATCCTGATCGCGGAGCGCGGCGTGACGGCGGGCGCGCGTCGTTGGCGCGACACACGACTGCAGTGCGATCCTTCGGACGAAGCCCCACCAACTCTACGCGCATCTGAGGCTCACTCCTTGGCGCGGCCCCGCCCAGTGGGACGCCACTCGGTAGCTAAGATGACCGTCTCCCTCTTTATCACTCGCGCTCTGTTCCACGCTTCTCGTCCCTTTCCCTCGCGGCGACAGTGGGGCGCGCCAATAGGATCGGTTCGGCGGATCGAGTCGAGACGATGAATCGAGATGTGTACTTAGGTATCACTGCACAAGTCCTTTTGTTGTAGTCGATAATAGGATGCGCTTTTTTGCGGCGCGATCGACTGCCCGCTTCTTGGGCCGCACGGCGGCTGTTTGTGTTGCCATTCATTTGTTTACATTCACTCTACTGCTTCACTTGTGACCACAACAAACACGCCTACCTGATTTTTTCTGTCTGTTAAAATGTATTGATCAAAGCTCCACGCCTTGGGTGCTACTGCTACCTACATTATCATAGATGCTCTCTACTATCCATCAATATTTTTTTGCACTTTTTAAGTAATCTCTGGCGATTAAAAAAACATGACGCTTGATTTTTATTGTACTGTCAATATTGGCGGTTGAAAAGAATAAGAAAGGGGATCCGGGTGCGGGCATCACCTTGAAATAATCGAAAGTGCATGAACACAACACTGTAAGGGCAAGACGCGTAGGGTGTTCGTCTCATCGTCGGCAGGGGTGGGTGAACTCCGTAGGGCGCCGATGTAGGTCAGTTTTTGTTTCGCGCCACCCGAAATTCGGTTACTAGGTTCATTCGTGTTTCGTTTGGGTATTAATCTTTAACGGGGCTAATAATTGGTGTCTTTACCTCACTTTTTGGGATGACAAAAAAATGTTAAGTTGTCAAATAAACAAAGAAAAACTACATGTGCAATTAAAGTTGAAGTTACCTAATTACATTATTTATTTAGACTGTCTTCTAATTTGCATATAGCTTTACCTACCAACATTAAACATTTTAAAAGATTCTCGAAATTCTACAATTTGACACAAGAAGGAGTTTTGAGAACGAAAAACAACTACCTATTTACCTACCTAAACTAAAATAGGCAAAGTTAAAATCGCAACCTCACATCAATTAGAAAAAAAACATATTTTCTTACATTTTAATTAAAACAAAAATATCCTTACCTACACAGCTCCGTGCGAAGAAAATTGAAATAAGTCAGTTGCGTTCCCCTCGCCGCTAGATGGCGTTGAGCGGCGCTTTTCCTCATTTTCCCTACATTTTCCAAACGTTGCAACCGAGGGGATGGACGAAACCTTTCATAGAAGTTGTATGGTTCATAAACATGGTGAATTTACTTAAGTACTTCTTTTCAGGTGTGATTTATTTTGGTTCAATTCATTTTAAAAAGGCATTTTTTTAGATTATTTGTGTTTTTAAAAGGAAATTGGTTTTGTGATTAAAAATGTTGTACAGGCGTCAATTAAACGATTGATAGGTAGGTAGGTAGGTACTTATTTTTTGATACGTGCAATTAAGGTTGGTAGGTACCTAGCGTTTACAAAACTTTTTTCCGAGTGGAGAAGAACTTTTTTCCGAATAGAGTAGGTATTAATTATTCGTAGTTATGTAATAAGTTAATATTATATTAATAATGGGTAGCTGTGACCAAGGAACTAGTTAAGGAAGGAATTAGTTTTACGGCCTACACCTGATGGCATGGAAAGTAGTTACCGCCGCCTATAGCATCAAGGGCTTGACGATGCCTGCCTCATGAGGCAAAGTTAAAAATGCTATATTCATAGGTCACTGGTTCAGATCCGGCTCGAAGGACCAAAATTATTTCGGGGTACTTAGCAAGGTTTTTGAGGTGAAACAAATGTTTTTGTTAAACACTATTTATTAATTCACTTTCAAACTGTTCTTAAAGCTACAATGTTTGAATAAAACCGTCTAACGTGGTAAACAAAAGTGAACTGAATGTAATATACCAAAATTTTTTTCTATACCTAAAGTAATAAAATTAGGGCAGCGTGCTCTGATATTGGATACTAAGATGTTCGGTGTTTTCACCGAATTTCCTGTGTGCCTGTATTTTCATCATCCCTTTGTAGATACAGGTCTTGGTATAGGTATCAGCTACTTTTACTGAAAAAAAAATTGCGCGTAAGTAGGTGCGTAGGTAATGTTCTCTTTATAAATTGAAACTTCTCTTTTTATTTACATTAAATAGTATTCTGATTCGGGTTATTAAAGACTACCTAACTTTTGCCCGCGGTATCGCCTGCATGAAGGTTGCAAATCATCACACGGGAACGTAGTATCGGGATAAAAAGTAGTCCTAACCCAGGTCATGGTCTACCTGGGCACGCCACAATTGCGGCGATAAGTCCCCTCTTTGAGGAGTGGCTGGAGAGGCGCCACGGCGTCCTCACCTTCCGCCTGACGCAGGTCCTCACCGGACATGGGTGCTTCGGGAGGTACCTGTTCCGGATAAGGCGGGAGGAATCGCCCGGGTGTCACCACTGTGTGGATCGCCCGGAGGACACGGTGGAGCATACGGTGGAGGTCTGCCCGGCTTGGGCGGAGCACCGCCGTGTCCTCGCGGAAGCGATCGGCGGCGGCGATCTCTCGCGTCCGGCCCTGGTCCAGGCCATGGTACGGAGCGAGAGTGCATGGGAAGCCATTACCTCCTTCTGCGAAGCAGTAATGCTCGTGAAGGAGGAGGCGGGACGCGTGAGGGAGAGGCAAGCTTTGCACCCTCACGCCCCTAGTCGCCGCAGGAGACGCCATGGGCGTCGGGAACTGGCAGCTGATTCCCGGCCACCGTAGGCGCGGGCTTGCGGACGGCGAGCAATGGGTAGCTCGCCGTCCGGTAAGGACCAAGCCCGAGTCGACGGCGCGTCGTGTTCCACGCGCGCCTCAAAGAGATGTCAGCACTATTGACGGGGTCCGCTAGGGCCGATGCCAGCTAGGGTTGCGGGATGTTCGAAAGAGTTACCGTGGCCCCGGCACAGGCAACAGAAGGAACACGGGTGGGTTTTAGTCAGTAAAAGTCTGACACGCCCTCCCGCTCCGCCCAGAGCGGGAGAAGTCATTTGATGATTTCCCATCCACAAAAAAAAAAAAAAAAAGGTCATGGTCTACCTGTGAGTCAGTTTCATCCGATCAGTCGTTAAGGCGTGAAAAGGCGACAGAAAGAAGAAATATACTTTTGCATTTTTATAATATTAATATGGCTAAGGGCTGATTTCACCAAAGTCAGATATCGTGGGTGCGCGCCGCCACCCGCTTTGTTAGACGTGCCAGCGGCTAGGACTAACCTACTCAAGTTTGCCCCGATGTCACGAGCCGCGCGTATTATTAACATTACTACAGTATCGGAGGATATATTTGGGCAAAACCTGCCGAAATTCATTCAAATGGCACAAAGAATAATCGAAAAAGGTTCGATATTATGAACGTCGCTATGTTTGTAATTTTTATAGTAGTAAGTAGGTTATTCTTTGTAATTTTGCTGACAGGTATTTTTATTTTGTATGAAGTGTGACTTATTATAAGTTATAACATCGCCTTGGATGCTTCTGTGAAGGAATTGTGGTTTTAATTAATAAATAATAATAATAGATATCTTTTATCCAGGGAATAAAATTGACTTCTGACAGTTTTTGTATGGAAAATCTGTCAAAAATATTTGCTGGATTAGACTATACTATGTATAAAAGTTTGATCGAATTTGCCCTAAGTGGTTGAAAATGTAGCGAGGAAATATACGAGCAGGAGAATACAAAGAAACGATGGATGGACTGTGTGCAAGATGATATAGCTAGAAAGGGGGTGACTACCGAGATGACGACTTATAGAGAAGTGTGGGAGAGAAAGACATATTGCGACGACCCCAAATCCATTTGGATAGGGCAGGAGAATGATGATGAGTAAGTACTTATGGACACTTAACTGGTGCATTTTTGCTTGCTGGTGCCGTATTATGACGTTTTAATGCCATCATGATTCCAGTGCAAGAGAGAGATGGAGCTATACATGCTCGCTAGCACCATCCCTTTTTCGGTGTGGAATCATAATGCATTTATATTTCATAATGCGGCTGGAGGTGTTGCCTCACTAGTATCATCAGATTGGGGTTTACGCCACATAATAACCAAGATGGTGGTTTCCTCATCTAAGTAGGTAGATAATTTATAAAAAAGTATCGTTACAAAAATTATCTAACTTAAATAAACAAATCTTTTCATCTCAATCTATTCAAAATTACATCGAAAACAAAAGAAGAAATTAAGATTCATGAAAATTGTGACAAAATAATTGCGCCTGAGTCGATCGTGCGAACGCAATTATTATAGCTCGACGCTCACGAAAGCAATGTGGCGACATCCGAATAGCGCGGATAGAGCGGATAGCGGGAATAGAGAGAAAATCTGAGTTTCGGAAAACTTCGCTGGGACAGGAATATATGGAAGGAGGAGCAGGTATGTAGTAGGTACCTACCTAGAGCGACTACCGTGTTGATTAGAAAATGTAGGTATTAAGGTTACAGAAGGCGAAGTGCTTTCATTGTGAAAAGACATTTTGGCAGACACTTGTTTTTTGTCGGCTTATAGGAAAGATTTTGACTTTTAATGCAAACGTTTGAGGAAAATGTCGTGAGGAAAGACCAATGAAACGGTAGGTGGACTGTGTGAAAGATGATATGGCTAGAAAGGGGGTGACTACCGAGATGACGACTAATAGAGGAGTGTGGAGGAGAAAAACATATTGCGCCGACCACAAATTAATTGGTATTAGGCAAGAGAATGATGATTGAATTTGAGTCCCGTTCAGAGACAAAGTCAATGACGGTTTACAGGTTCCGTAGTTTAATCCTCTGGTTATTACCAAAGGCAAAGGCTCAGGCTTCTAGAACGTGAGGACTGACCTATTAGTATTCGAAAGAGTTACTGTGGCGCCCGGCACAGGCAACTGAAGGAACACTGATGGGTTTTAGTCAGTAAAAGTCTGACACGCCCTCCCGCTCCGCGCAGAGCGGGAGAAGTCATTTGATGATTTCCCATCCACAAATAAAGGAGGTCTACTCCGAACCGTAAATCCGAAGTATCGGCTGAATGTTCAGGCGTTTTCTACTAAACTTCATTCTGTTTCGTTCGGTCGGTTCGGAGCCGACCGAACTTCATTTTGTGGTTAGTTCAACGAACTTCATTTTAACGTTTGGTCGGATCCGAACTGGCCGAACGAAATAGAAAAAAGTGTAGTAGGAAACGTTCTGGAACCTGCCTGACAAGCGTTGATCGGGAACGCTGTTGTCGAACCATGCACGTGTTAACTATTTGATCATGACTGGTGGACTTGAAATAACGACAACTGATAGTATGGGTTGCTGACATCAGAAGCCCAATTCCCGTAACTAAAAACGTTCAAAATCTAGTCGCAATCTCATCTAAGCGGCAATCAAATATCAAAAATGTACGGAAATTATAGGTTTTTTTGACATATTGAGACTGAGATCAGATTGTGAATGTTCTTAAAATTACGAGAATTACTCTTCAGATTTAACAGCAGAATTGCTTTTCATAAAATCAGGGTCTAGATTTTTTTTTGCATTTGACACTTTCTGCAATGTTTCGCCATCTTGCCTAAATTATTTACTGCCACGTTTACACTACTTACACCTAAATGATGAGTTATTTGGAGCACTGCTTTCAACGGTACTTAGACATGGCAAGTTTAAATCCATTTGGCAGTATTTGCCCTAATCGCTACCGCGTGCTCTCATAGTTGACACCACTCCATATAATTGCAGGTCGGTTAGCAAATTGTATTATTTGAACATCATTGTTATTGTCATTGGGCAAGTCTAGATTAATGGAGTTTTCTTAATTTCGTTCAGAACCGTAATTGTAACTTACTTTTGGTAATAACTGGATCTTTGCTTTGCTAACTTTGAGATCTTCCTCAGTGTAGCGAGTTTCTTGCCCATTCTTCTCCATACGAAACTACCTTTTGGAAGGGGCAATTAGAATTAATTCTATTTTATAGTTTTTGACTTTCAAAGGTGCTTTTTAGTGGCCTAGATACTTCAAATAAATTATTTGACTTTGACGTATTACTGACTTGCAGTCCACTGCTGGACATAAGGTTTTCTTAAAATAATGTTAAGTTTTGACTCCCATTAAAACCGGTTTAGATCGCAGTTTTATTGGGTTTTCTATTTAGAAACTCAGGTGTAGCATTCCAGAGTTTGGAGTTGTGTCCGGTTAAAGGAAAAAGGCTCGCCCCCTATTACTTACATGGGACGGAAGCATAACTGGTGGAATGTGGTCGTGCCATACAACTTTGCCTATCTCTTTGGAGAATACCAGCGTGATGTTATGCTACGACCTGTCCTCCGCTGAACGTAGGCTTGTCTTAAAATGTAGGTACTACCTTAAATGGGAGGTAATGTAGATTTAACGGGTTGATCCAAGGGATTTATTATATCTACACTCCTCGTTAGTTCAGAAATCTGTATGCCGAGTTAGCTTAATTAGCTTATAGTTGTGATTGTTATAAACATGTAAGGTGTAGGGCAACGTTCGAGGAGTCTGCTATAAATGCATATCCTCTTTCCACTCATCTTTATTACTCGGACTTATTCACTAACATAGACTGAACCTCTCAATGCACCTGGATCTACCTGACTTGCACAAACATTTCTTAAACAAACGCATTGCTTATACAATCAAAACCTTTGAATATCGGAGTTAAGACGGAGCTACAATGGCTGAATGTAAACAGTGGCTAAGGGGTGTCTCTCTGATATTAAAAACATCTGTTCCGATCCCTCCGATACCCTCCGACGAGGAAGGGTTGAAGCAAATTGTTGTGGACGTTCTTTTAGCTTTTTAAAATATTGAGGAATTAAAAAAAATAGGTGTAGTAGTGGTTTTGTTTTAGTTGTAAAATAAAAGCCGGTGGTATTTTTTTCCTTACCCGTGACAGGAGCTAGAAATTCAACTCATGTGTTACTTACCTGGTAAAAGGTGTAGCCAGTCATCAAATACGGTATAGCGTGATACAGACTGCTCAGCAGAGTGTGACGAATGTAACCACTAGACTCATTCACATATAAGCTACAACAACTTATCCACTTTTAAGTCTAACGCGGAGCTTTAAATTGCTAAATACGTACCAACTTTCTTTGCCAAAACTTTTTAAAACCTACCCCAACCATATCCCCCCTAATCGTACCCCGGAAATCGGAAAGTGAACGCTAAAAAGCAAAAAAACGGTAGCGGAAAAAATCCCTTCTTATGCAAATAACTCCTTAGAATTTACGTTTGATTTTAGCGGCCCGTCGCGTCCGAGTGTTGCTATATTAATTATTAATTTCCAAGTGATTTATTAGCATCTTTTTTTGTTCGGAACGATTTTTTATGAAAAATTTCGAATTCCGAATGGCACCTATTTTCTCTGACGCTTTTCAAAGGGTTACAATTGTTTCTCGACTTTTTCGTTCAATAGAATTAATTAACGCGAAAGAAAATCGAGGTTTTTTGAAGTGTAAATTGTCCTTTTGTTTTTATATTTCTATAATCAGAAATTCCGGATTGGGTTCGTTTGGACGTTGGACTTCTGGATTTTTACTTTGTGTTTTTCTAGAGGTTATTTATTATTTAAATGTTAATTTAATATGAGCAGATCTCACAGCTAATTAATTACGCTAAGTTTTAGTCAATTTTTGTTCTTTAATATTTCTCAACTATTCTTTTACCTCGTAGCTTACTTACAATCTTTTCTTATATCTGCTATGTTTCATGCTTTCGGAAAGTAGTTTTAATTCATGATAGTAGTACTTACATTCATGAATGTTGGACAGGTAGCATTTACTGACGGTAGCTGTTTTTTCTAAATCAATCTTGTAGTTCAGTTTGAAGTTCAGTCTATACTTAAATTATCCATCCATGTTTTAGACCACTCTTCCGAGATTTTACATACATACACACCCACCTAGACTTACGCCTTCTTCCCATGGGGGTAGGTAGAAACTACAGAATGCCACCTGTTACGATCCTTACATATTCCTTGTGCCTCGTTTACGCTCATACATCAGCACCCTAATTGCGTAACACACTATCAATCGGAATCTGAATCATTTTGAAGCAAATTGCTAATCCATTGCTTCATAAGATCGAAAAATTTCTCCACTAAACACATAAATAACGCAATGAATGTTGTTGAACTGTCATAATGAAACCGATTCCGATTGATAATCTGACCTTTCTGAAGAACATCACCACTAAGGTCACTATTATGTCTTCCTAGGGCGTGCCCTCCCGGCGTTTCCACTCAGTTAGTCTCCTTTCATTCATCCTCTCAACATGACCCAACCATCTAAGCATACTTATTCTTTTAAATTTTTGTCACTACATCTTCTTTTAAACCGCACCGTTGCCTTATCACATCATCCCTCAGCCTTTTCCGAGATTTTAATAGTATCAAATGTATATGAAACAAACTTTTCCTCAATATTGAACAAAGCACTACCACACAATAAAAGGATCATTCGATCTGCCCAAACCAGCTCAGCTCACAACCAGTTCTGATACATCGTCACCGTTGTTCCCCAGACAATATCGGCCACGTGTTGGGTGACAATTGTCACCCACTACTGGCTGCGCATAGGTGGACAGTGTGGGATGGGGGATGAGAGATTAGCGAGTAAAGGCATCCTTCGATAGTTCTTTTGTTTTTTTCATAAGTTTTCACTACGGGCAAAGAGTTTTATCTCAGCTCCTTTCCCATCCATATCTTGAATTATCTACTTACCATGATGATGTTTTAATTTTGGTAGTTATAATAAATGTTTGATACTATGCATTATAGACTAATTTGATTATGAGTACTTAAATTTTCAGCGAAAGTATTCGTGAATTATGAGTTGATGGGCTGAAAGCAAATATGTTGGGGTGTGTGTGTGTGTGTGTGTATGTGAAGTGGCAAATCCTATAATTAATGCTAATTTCGGCTAAGTGATTGCTTGGCATTAGCGAGACGAGTAGGTAGAACGTGGTGACCAATGTTTGTACTTCTTTTTAGCTTGGAATAAACCTTGTCTCATTGAGACTGATTTAGGTATACCTACCTTTGTTAGGTACAAAATCAACCACAGAGGTGTAAATAACTGATCGGGTTTCTCCTTCAATTGATATTCCCTGTTTATATCCCATACTTGGAAAGGCGCCATGGATTAGATTACCGTCATTGCTGAGCTACCTTCGTCCATTTATTCGAGGAAGTGAAGGCGTTATGGATATCAATGACGATCGCCAAAGCCAGAGAGAAATATGTACATCGGTTCTTAGGTTACTGCTTTGTGCATTCTGCATTTAAGCAGGCGAGTGATGGAAGTATTCCTTGTTGGAAAGATGCAAACTTCTAATCATAATCTTAATATCAGTATTTACCTATTTTATGATTTTCACAAAAAAAAACCTTTCTCCATGAATGCATATAGTGTGATATTTTCGCCAAATAATTATTATATTATTATATCATTGCGGAGCTCGTGGCTAAGTAATAACAGCCGCATGGGTCGATCCATCAGGTTAAGCTACGCTTGCCGGGGTTGGTCCGTGGATGGGTGACCATTTTTACATACCGAGACTCCTCCGTGCCTCGGAAAGCACGTTAAGCCGTTGGTCCCGGCTGTCATTCGTGGATCTTTGACAGTCGTTACGGGTCGTCAGAAGCCCGAAAGTCTGACAACCAGTCTTACCAAGGGGTATCATATTACCCAGTAACTGGGTTGTGGAGGTCAGATAGGCAGTCGCTCCATGTAAAATACTGGTATTCAGCTGCATCCGGTTAGACTGGAAGCCGACCCCAATATAGTTGGGAAAAGGCTAGGCAGATGATGAATTATTATATCATTAATGACAGGATCGTAATAAATCATCATCAAAATAATATTCAGTCTTCATGTCCTCTAGGGGACATAGGATTATCCGGGAATATGCCTCCCTCGTTAGCCCATCATCAGCTGCCTAGCCTTTTCTTCACTATGTATGGTAGTGTCGGCTTCCAGTCTAATTAGATGCAGCTGAATACCAGTATTTTGCATGGAGCGACTGCCTATCTGACCTGCACAACCCCGTTACTGCTGCTGTTTGGTTCATCATCCATCTTAAATCGGATCTTCGGCCGCCACTAGCGTCTTACGACGTACGTGTGTGTGGAGTGTGGCGTAGCGTGTTGAACTTACAAAATCGCTTCAGCTTATAACTCAACCCACAGTCCAACATCAAAGCAGCTACCGTCTTCTGTTATAAGAATTCTGTTCTTACATTAATTATTTATGAGTCGTGAAGTCTTTATTACTGACGTCTATCGTCGTATGCTAATATTCGTTGTTAGATCTAAATTATTGTGCTTCTGTATCGGTCTATGTTATTTCAAGCCAAATATATTTTTTGGGTAAGTATATGGCCATGTATATATAATTGGTTTGCTGATTCCAAAAAGGTGGTAATTGCCATGGCCACCTTATAAAAAATGAAGAGTTTTAAATGTAAATAAACTATTTGGCTTTTCTCTATTTATTAATTGATACTTTCTGAAAAGTATATGAGGAGCTCGTGGCTAAGTAATAACAGCCGCATGGGTCGATCCATCAGGTTAAGCTACGCTTGCCGGGGTTGGTCCGTGGATGGGTGACCATCTTTACATACCGAGACTCCTCCGTGCCTCGGAAAGCACGTTAAGCCGTCGGTCCCGGCTGTCATTCGTAGATCTTTGACAGTCGTTACGAGTCGTCAGAAGCCCGAAAGTCTGACAACCAGTCTTACCAAGGGGTATCGTATTACCCAGTAACTGGGTTGTGGAGGTCAGATAGGCAGTCGCTCCATGTAAAATACTGGTATTCAGCTGCATCCGGTTAGACTGGAAGCCGACCCCAATATAGTTGGGAAAAGGCTAGGCAGATGATGACTTTCTGAAAAGTATATAATGATCATATTTAGTTTAAATGGGAGACGAGTACAGAAAAAGTGACTGTCTGATGACCATCCAGTGCGTGCAGCGCACCTTGGGCAGTTAACCCCTCCATGAAACTTTCTGGTTAGTTGAACTTACCACCACATCATGAGCATCATTGCATAGCTCGTGCCACGAGTGATCAAGATGACCGAGTGTATCACAGACATAAACATAACATAACATCACGCCTTGTTTCCCCGAAGGGTTAGGCAGAGGTGTACCTATAGTACACCCACATTTCGCCAGTTATCTTTAAGTCCCATGTAATAGGGGGCGAGCCTATTGCCATCTACCGGGCACAAAACCAGATTCCGGGTTGCTACTGAGAAATTCCAGATAAAAAAACCCAATAACACTTTGCCCGATCTGGGAATCGAACCCAGGATCTCATGCTCAGCAGTAGCGCTTGCGACCACTAGACCAACGAGACAGTTATGTAAATATATGCTTTTGTTTTACTGTTACTATACTGCCTGCATCATTCCACTGCTGGGCTTCCCTATGACATCCAGATCTTTCGATCCAGGGCTAATGTGGACCACTGGTCGTTTGTTTTCTCTAGCTCATCTCGCCATCTTCTACGGGGTCTTCGTTGTGTCCAGTGTAAAAATCGTAAACATTTAAAAAAAAATGTTGCTGATACTTTAAATCTATCTAAGCATAACATCTTAATGTTCTCCATAACCTTACAAACAATAATAATAACATAATCTAAGAAATGCAATTCAATAATCCATGTCTCTGAATCTTTGATAGCCGCCATGTTTATCACAGAGTAGTGTCAGATGTAGAGGCTACATGTAATGTTTTGTGTACTGTGGTCGGACCACTATGTACTGTGGTCAGACCACACAGGTGGTCAAATGTTAGTGTTTACTTAAATCTGATGGGCGTTACTTGTGATGTGACGATTGCCGGAATTAAGTAGTTTATGAACAGGTGTTAGGATTTGAGTTTTGTGTTTGGAAATTATGATGAAGTTTAAATACATGACAAGTGTTCTACCTACCTATGTATACCTACAGTGTTCGAGGTTGGCTTTATTAGAAAGTGGAAAAAATAAAAAAGGTTACACCTCTGTCTAAGCCTTCGGGGAAAACTAGCGTGATGTTTAATGTTATGATTTTGAAATGGAATGAATGTGTCAGTAATGAAGTACTTACCTATCTGTACCTACATAGCTCTGTTTTCTGTCGTTTTGTTTAGACCTAAAATAAAAATTCACTTTTTTTAGGGATTAAATAAAACTGAATGTGATTTTAGGGGCTCGTGGCTAAATAATAACAGCCGCACGGGTCGACCGAAGGTTGCTAAGCTACGCTGGCCGCGGACGATTCGTAGATGGGTGACCATCCATTACATACCGAGACTCCTCCGTGCCTCGGAAAGCACGTTAAGCCGTTGGTCCCGGCTGTCATTCGTAGATTCTTGACAGTCGTTATGGATAGTCAGTCAGAAGCACAAAAGTCTGACAACAAGTCTTACCAAGGAGTATCGTGTTACCCAGCAACTTGGTTGGGAAGGTCAGATAGGCAGTCGCTCCTTGTAAAATACTGGTATTCAGATGCATCCGGTTAGACTGGAAGCCGACCATAATTGTGGTTGGAACAAGGCCAAGCAGATTGAGAATGTTTCTTTATTACTATCGCCAATACGAAAACATAAATATTGGAATCAATCAATGAAGCTGTCTATATTTCATAAAAAATCTCTGTTTGTAGCCTCTGTGTCAACTCTACCCTTTACCTATTATCGAAATGCACATCGCGGTTTCGTAAGGGTTGAATATTTCTGTACCACACTTACAATCATAACACTACACATGGCTTACACCTTATCTCTTACGTTTTAAAGACCATTTTTGTTTGGCCCATGTGTATGTTTAAGTTTGTTGTCCAATATTTACTGTCAGACGAAGTACTTACTGAAATTGTACTCTTTTACAATAGCTCGATATCTTTGGAGTGTATGTAGGTATTGAGTGTTCTTGTGTTATCTGTTTTTATGAGTTTTTAGCTGTGGATAAGCTTGCTCCTGTCTTCTTAGGGAGGTTGACTATGTTTGGTAGATTAGTAGGTATACATACTTAGTGTGATTTTTTTTTTTGGATGGGAAGTCATCAAATGACTTCTCCCGCTCTGGGCGGAGCGGGAGGGCGTGTCAGACTTTTACTGACTAAAACCCACCCGTGTTCCTTCTGTTGCCTGTGCCGGGGCCACGGTTACTCTTTCGAAAATTCCGCAACCCCGGCTGGATACATAGTATGATTAATGATTTAATCAAATTAATGGTAGCGTATTTTAATAATCTGCCTAGCCGATTCCCAACTACGTTGGGGTCGGCTTCCAGTCTAACTGGATGCAGCTGAATATTAGTATTTTACATGGAGCGACTGCCTATCTGACCTTCACAACCAAGTTACTGGATAACTCGATACTCCTTGGTAAGGATGCTTGCATAAAGAAACGGGTTTCCGGTACAGGCGAGCCTGTGCGGGTCGGTACCGATGGGTATGGCTCGGTCCAGGTAGTCGGCACCGACAAGAATAAACCTGTTTCTTTATAAATGAGTGCATAAGATAACATGGGAATATTATACCTGCACCGATCGGTACCGGCCCATACGGGTTTTTCTGTACCGGAAACTTATTTCTTTATGTAAGTACACCAAGACGGGTTGTCAGACTTTTGGGCTTCTGACTATCCGTAACGACTGTCAAAGATCTACGAATGACAGCCGGGACCAATTTCCGAGGCACGGAGGGGTCACGATATGTAATGGATGGTCACCCAGCCACGAATCGACCGCGGTAAGCGTAGCTTAACCTTGACCGACCGAATATTAATGCTGTTAAAAAAAGAAAAAAGGCGTGGAATTGAAAGTGAAGGATAACTTAGTTGTTCAGAACTAAGGATAGAATGTTAAAAGATGATAAAAGGTCAAATTTTAGCACAAGTTTTGTATCCAATTCAATCGCAGGTTTATTTTTGGAATCATAATCAATCAATCAAGACCATCATTTAATATTAGAAGCCCAGTTAATTGCCAAACATACTTAAGAAGTTTTCAGTCAAACCAAGACTTGCAAAATCTTTAATCAATCCATTTCATAAACACACATTTTAACGATAATTAAAGCAGTTGTGGATACCACTGATCGTACCAATAAACTTGGTCAATAACCATCAAGTTCCCCTGCTCAGCCCCCATGCTTTATGAGGAGTCGTTCACCGCTGACGCATTGTTTTACCACAATCACCATAATTAATTAATCAACATTATTATATTCTTCAAAAAATTGCCCTCGAATTGACGGATACATGTGAAATGAGTTTGGCATAGAGTTAGATGATGGATAGAAGTCCCACCAATTGAAATAAACCGGCCAAGTGCGTGTCGGACTACGCACAATGGAGGGTTCCGTAGTTCGGATGAATAACCCAAAAACAAACTTAGCATTGTAGTTGAAAAACATGTTTTCCCATACATCGATATACGTCACGGTCAATTCTCCAACTGTACATGTAAATTTATAATTACAAAATATGATTTTTTTATGTAATAGGTAAAACTACAAATTAACGGTTTTCAGACTTTTTCCTTTACTTGTGCTGTGAGACCTAGCTTCTTGTCAAATTTCATGATTCTAGGTCAACGGGAAGTACCCTAATAGGTTTTGATTTATTTTCGAGTTTCGAAATTATGTCGCATAAATGGACGTATTTTTTTACTGCGTTGACTTAGAAACCTAATTTTTTTAGAGCTCCAAGGGAATGTAGACCTACGTATTTGATATTAATTTCAACTTGATACCTCCACGCGTTCCTGAGAAAAAGGCTCTTGACAGACTGACAGACAGACGGACAGATGGACAACGAAGTGATCCTATAAGGGTTCCGTTTTTTCCTTCTGAGGTACGGAACCCTAAAAAATGCGTGACTCTTTATGTATTTAGCTTTTCTTTTTTTTGTTGGAAATTAGAGTAACTTCTATCGAACAGAATTCCTCCTACAATGTTGTTGTTGGTGTTTTATTAAACTAAAAACATTTACTGTGTGTTTGATATCTTTAATGGGACCTGTATACAGGATAATTTTAAAAGGAGTGCAAATATTTCAGGAGGTGATCAGGAGCATAAAACTGGACAACTTTCCCCAAGGAACATAGGTCGAAATCTTAAAATTGAAAATCGACTTTTCATACAAAGTGACTGGTCACGTGACTTATGTTTGTATGAGAAGTTGAATTTTATTTTTTAGATTTCGACCTATGTTCCTTGGGGAAAGTTGTTCAGTTTTATGCACCTGATTACCTCTTAAAATATCCGCCCTCCTTTTAAACTTATGCTGTATAGTGAAACTCTTGTCAACTTATAATCGCTATAATTTCTTGTTATTTTAACCAACTACTTAGATCTAGTTTCACCATACCATGTTGGTTAGTTTAATCTTCTGTTAAAATGTTAACGGGACATCAAGAGTGGCGAGTGTTTCACCATGTACTAATCTCTCTTAATCAAGCGTTAAATTTAATTGCTGCCCTAGCGGTCCGTTAACTTACTAACAGACATTTAGTCAGTTGTCAAAGTCATCAAAATGAAAAACGCGAGTCTATACTATATGGCTAGCTAAAATGATGCATTGTCAGCGAACATTGACATGTGTCATTGCGACTTTTTATTTTGGTTGCTTTGACAACTGAGCGATATAAGAGCGAATCCTAACGCCAGGTTTGTTATTATTTTCTGGTGGAACGTAAATACCATTTACATCGATATTTATTTTAATAAATAAATAAATAATGGCTGATTTACTAATGTCTGATTATGAACAGTTTGGTGAAACTAGGTCTTAATCTTAAGAGCCTATACTACCTCAGTTAAAATTCACTCTTTATCTCGCTCGCACGATACTGCGCGCGGACTGAGTGAGAGCAGGACTGAGTGCAGTGCTGGGCGGCAGGGAGCGCCGATAGTTTAGGTAATTGCTTTTTACGGCGAAAATAATAGTAATTTAAAAAAAAAAAAAAACATAAGACCTGCTTTATAGTTAGTTCAGTTGGTATGCAAAGTTTCATGATCTAATTTGAAGTATTTTTTGAAAACCAGAGGTTTATTGTTCGGTTTGGAGGTAACTTCGGAATTTTTTTTCTATCGAGAAAATTTTATGGAATCGTGTTTTTGCCTAACATAGTACTTAACATTAATCCTCAACTTTACCATATATTCATTTCAAAATGAATGCTGCAGTATTTTCGCCATAACGGAGGATCATGCTAAGCCATTTGATAGGCCCTTAAAGCCAACATAACATTAATTACAAACCTAATTTGTTGTTTTCAAACTCGATAAAGTTGGTCATCTCTTGAATGTTGTATAGCTGGACCAGTTTATCATCAGATGTCAAAAACACAAGCTCAAAAATTACGCTTACTTTCTAGCAATCAAAAAAGAAGTTTACGAAACTGGCCACTTCTATCCACTATTAACTCTACTTACGTAATGGCGTCATTGTAACAATTAAAATTTGATGATGCGGGCGCTCTGTTCTCTCCGATACCAACTGCTCCCGCCCCGCGACGTCGCCTGCATTTGTACGTGTACTGACCTGTTGTCACTTGTACTGCTTTCACTTTTAAAAGGGCTTGGGGGGTACTTATTTGGTGCTGGTGAAATTTCGGCAAGCGGGTTCATGGCTATATGATGTATGACGTCTCTTTCTCGGGTTGTCGTGATGATTAAGAGATATATCAGGTAAATTGGCAGTGGGATCCATGATATCTTCGATATCACCACACTTTGAAAACCAATCCATTTGTCCAGTAGATATTATTTTTATGTATCGGTTACCAAAATGTACAAATCCCCCCCCCCCCCCTCCCTTAGTGCATTTTGGTAACCGATTATGCACAGAGCTTTCATGGATTAGAATAATAAATAGAATAATTGCGCGGCTGGGTCAAGGGCTTGATCCAGAAAGCAGTACTCCGGGACACAGCTCGCATAGTGAGGAGGTTCCTCTCTCTAGAGCCCTGACTATCGGACCCTGGGACCCAGTTTTTGATGCCGATGGGCTACAATTTTTTATATTTTTAAATATTTAGAAATATATGTATAGAAAATGAAATAAATGAGAATAATTTATTCACACATACACAAGTTGGGTAACATACAGATATAGAGAATACAATGAAAATTATAGCAGTACAAAGTAGAAATAGCCGTGCGCCCCAAACTAGGCACAGCCTGCATCTTGGTGGGCCGATGTTAACAGTAAAGACACACTGAGTTGTTGAACGTTCATTGTGACAGCACAGCCGGACAAGTAACAGTAATTAATAATGGAAATATGATAGTTATTACAAAATTAAAAACTTAAAGATAAAAATGAATATAAACATAATGACAATCGGAAACTAAGGTAAAATATTTAAATATGGGCTGATAATTCTTGTGATAGACTTCAAGACCAGGGAAAAAAGTGTTGTGAAATCGACAGTATGCCTGTCACGTATTCGAAAGACTTCATTCTAAAGTCTGCAGTCATCAACACTAACACAAACAAAATAGTCACACCTCGGAAACTGATGATGGTCTTTTCAATGAGTCATACAAACTTTTTTATCAATCCAACACCACAAGACGGTGGCATATGATACAGTTTCTTCTTCATTGTGATATTAAAAAAGGGTTGATCTAAATATAACAATACAAAGATTTGTATGTGAATGGATGACATCTGTCGTAGAGGAAGTGACGATGTTGAACAAAAAATTTTAAGCGAGGGTGTTTGATTTATCATTCCGATGATAATTAATGTGTATTAGGAGGTTTGATTATAAAATTTTAATGATGTTAAAAATGCATTGATGTGAAATCTAAGAGGGAATATTGTAGACATGAATAAAATCCTCGGAAGACAAACTTGTTCGCATGCGTTGGACGATTTTGTTTTCCAAAATTGGACAGACTGACAACGGTGTGTAGTCCAACATGGGGCAGCATCATCGATGCTTGGCGGTTGGTGTGCATTCATGAACTTATATAATATTGAACGAGGTCAATGTCTGATAATAGAAGGTACTTTGTTATCATTTCACCAAAATACTGTCACACTACGAAAACAGAGCGATGCGTTAACTTGTCATCATAATCAAAAATTCGCTCTGCATTCAAAAACAGCACGAATCTGCTTACTTGAAGTTAGCTCATCATTTCACTCCTCATGAATCTTCACTTTCGAGTCCGAAACAATTCAAGCATCCCTCAAGAATATGCATGTAATAAAGTAAAGAAACTACAAACTTACAAAAACTGTCCCCCTCATATAATTCCGTCGCATCCGAAATTTATCGATACCGTAGATCGGATGACATATTCAAATATTTCCTGCCGTCAAGGTGCGG
Source organism: Fissipunctia ypsillon (assembly GCA_947568875.1). Classification (NCBI taxonomy): domain Eukaryota; kingdom Metazoa; phylum Arthropoda; class Insecta; order Lepidoptera; family Noctuidae; genus Fissipunctia; species Fissipunctia ypsillon. The sequence continues at coordinate 1,945,798 of OX387662.1, forward strand.
GGTTTTTGTGACAACTCACTTTCTATGGGGTAAAAATGAAAGTTTAATTGTATGGTAAAAACAAGGAATAGTTTATTTGCAGTTTTTATGAAGGTGTTCTTGATTATAGAGTTAGTAGTCGGCTTCTATCATCAGAAAGATCCCATTGAGGATCCTGAAAGAAAAAAAAACTGATCCTACTAAGATTATAAATGCGAAAGTTTGTGAGGATGAATGGATGTTTGTTAGTCTTTCACGCAAAAACCACTGAACGGAATTGGATGAAATTTGGCACACAGATAGTTTATAACTTGAGTTAACACATAGTTTATTTTTTATCCCGATATCCCCACGGGATCGAGACTTATGCGGGTGAAATCGCGGGGCGCTGCTAGTAATTTTATAATTATGTCCTTTGGATTGAAAGCTCAAATTTTAATGACATTGTCCTTACTAGTTTTTTAGTCTGATAGGATAGAGTTTGATCACTATCTCATCTGAAGGTAAGGGGTGATGCGGCCGACGATGGTGCAATCTTGTAGTCTAGCCTGGAACTTAAAAATAACCCACCCACTTAAGACGTGAAGACTCCCAGGTCAGAACTTCCAGGAAACATACCTACTCTGGTAGGGAGTTCCACTCCTTAGATTTTAGACGATGGGTTATTGTCAGTAGGCTAAAGATTTTAAAATCACAAACATTTTAGCTTACACTTACCAATGACGACTCGACATACGTAAAAAAAACAAGCGACGTCCAAAAAAACACTACAAAGTGAAAAATAACTTTAATTTCGGATATCAGTATCTTTGGATATGTTTTTGGTTTTTTGCCACCGACTTCCAAAATTATTTTTCCCTTTGTACCTAGTGTTTTTTTGGAAGTCAGTTGTTTTTTTTTTTTGCTAAAAAGTTTTTTAATTTTAACTTTTTAGTGTTACAATAGCCTAATGACAACTGCTCGTCACCTTTTACAAATTATTGCTTTTCCTGATGCAGGGACGTTAATTGTTGACGAGTTCTCCTGGTACATTACCATCAGCTCCACTTGACCATATGCATTGTGACGAGCTTATATTGCTTAGCAATCATTTTAAAGTAATCGAATCACAACCTGTGAAATACTTATTACTGAGTTGTTCCGGTGGCCATCTGTGGTCTTCATCATCAATTCCACTTCACTAAATGGTGCTTTCCGAAAGCAGATGTACCACTTACTATAAAAAAAAATCCCAAATCGCTGTAGGTGTGCATATAATATTTGAAGAGTTCCTTCGATTTCTCCAGGATCCCATCATCAGATCCTGACGTGATTGATGACGATGAGACCGTCTGGAAATTATACTCTTTCTATTTCTATGTCTTCGAGTAATCGGAGAACACATATATATCCGACGAACTGAGAAACTCTTCCTTTTTTTTGAAGTCGTTTAAAAGTCAGAAACACTTCTGCTACAGTTACCAACGATGACTACGTAAAATACGTAAAAGAAACGCGTCGTAATTGGTAATATTGACTATTGAACACTAGCCACATAAGTGTTCAGAAAAATGCAAATACAAAATGGCGATCCATTTTCGAACATCATAACACCCCAACGGACAAGTCGATGTCAAAAATAATTTATTACCTATCAAAAAATAATTGTTCTAATTACTTATGCAAGGCTGAGTTTCTCCCCTTTCGTTCAAAACTTTTTTTTATTATTCAAATCTAGTAATGACTGGGGCTTTTGTTAAAGGATGTTTGATCGGATACCTTTGCCATTATTAAAAAAAAAAAATAGAGCACAGATAATAGATTTGGTATGAGGCTTTGTGAAATATATTCTGTTTGTTTTTCTCTTTTGTTGTTCAAAAATTTATATTTCATATCAATTCTGTATCTTGGCATATATTATGACCTACGTATACTGCTTCCTTATAATAAGTAAATAAATAGATATAGTGCATTCTTTCTTCTAAGAAACTTGTTGTGAAAATTAAAATATTATATTTAACCCAAAATTCAGCCACGCAAACTCCATTAGTTGACGTAGTCATAAGATCCTCAATTGCACAGGTGACAGGGTAATCATCACTTTTCCCAAACCTGTCACCTGTACATTCTTTAACTATGTTACTCATCAACTCAGCCTATCGCAGTCCTCTAATGGGCATACGCCCCCAGTCTGCGCCACAACTCCCTGTCCTCCACCTTCCGCATCCAGTCTGTCCCAGCCATCTTCTTAAGGTCGTTTCTACACTACGCTGGCCGATACACGGTCTCCACTCCAGGACTCGCCTGCTCCACCGGTCGTCGGTCCTTTGACAAACATGGCCAGCCCACTGCCACTTTAGTTTGCTTAATCTGCAGGCTATGTCAGTTACTCTGGTTAATTTACTACAACCTACGATTACCCTCTCACTAGGAGTCGGGCGTTGGTAAAACAATGATAAATGTTGCAGTTATCATTGTTTAACATTGTTTTTGTTTGTGATATAATGACCTTATTGGTGATGTTCTTCAGAAAGGTCAGGTGCGCAGTACTCGCAACCGGCGTGCGTGTATGACCTGATGTATGAACGTAAACGAAGCAAAATGAGTATGAAAGGATCATAGTAGTAGGTGGCGTTTTGTAGTTTCTGCCTACCCCCCCCCCCCCCCCCCATAGGAAGAAGGCGTGAGTTTATGTATGTGTAGATATGTATTATATTTGTTTTTTGTTCTTAATAAACGAGCCTTCGAATCTTTAAGAAGCTTGGAGACTCCACAAGGTCACTGTTCATAAATATGTCACTATTGAATACAAACTTCTGCTTTTGAAATCTTTACAAGAAAGGCGTAAAACATTTAGTGACAGTTTATCTGTGCCGCTGTCAGTTTCGATTCCATGTAATAATGACAGTAAATCAAGTTTGAGTTTGGTTTGCGTAGGTACTGGGTTCCGTAGACTAATCCGATTTTATTTTTGTTTCAGGAGATATGCGCCATGGCTGCATCTGTAAGTGGTAAATACTTTAATTTTTATCCAAATGGATCATTTTTCTCAGCATTATTTGGTACTCATACTTCACTGCTACCAGGAATATTTATGTTATGAATTTTGTCACATTAATTATGAAAGTGGTTAACTCATACATACCTACAAACTGTATAGGTATTGCTGGAATTCGTAAGTACTATAAATACCAGTAAATCCATATAGTATGGGATGATAGAATAGTATCATCATCTGCCAAGCCTTTTTCCCAAGTAAGTCGGGGTCGGCTTCCAGAAAGAGTAGTATCATATCCAACAAATATGCATAAACGACGAACAATCATTGGATAATCCTCTAGCTAAATAGCTCGAAAGATTAACCAGTGTTAAAAAATACAAGTGGAAGAATTTTAAAGAAATCTCCACGGTACCCTAAAATCCTAAAAACCAAACCAACAATGCAGGGCGAAAATTCTGTTGATATGCAAAACAGGGTTTATATTTTTGACATATCCATAAAAGATGGATCGTGTTATAATAGAGGACTATTGAAATCATAGACAAAGAGATATCTTTGGTGTTTGTATCATCGAACTCTTTGATAATGCTCTAGTTACTGTTATTGTAGAAATATTGAAATAGCTAGCGGCTAGTTTGATATAAAATGTGGATTTCATAAAGAATTCTTTACTTTTGATTAATAACTCAGACTGTATTAGGTACTTCTATCAGTATAGGTCAGGATTTTAAATTAATTAAATCAAAATCAAAAGTTATTTATTCAAACTAGGCTGAGATCAAAATTACATAAGACAGTCCCCCAAAACGCGCGCCCTTAACCACTTCCTAGTGCTTTAGCTGGGAAGAAGAAGTGGCGCAACAAACTCCCCAGCAGCACAGCTATCTTCCTATGTACTTTAGCATGTCAATAGTTAAGTTAGAAAAACTTGATTTTTTACAATAGTATGCAAAATAATCTACATTACGCAACACAAAAACATTAAATAAAATTATTTGTCCATATGTCAGCTAGCACACGCCAATATGCCAACAAAAAAAAACATCGAAATCTATACTCAAGCAGAAATAAAAATTAAAAACTACAGAACTTTATACCTAAATAAAAGCCTCCAGGCATAAAGGGCGTGCCCGCTTACATATAGCTAATAAATGTAGGTAAGTTCATACCATCTGGCCTGAATTTGCACATTATTATCGTAGAGGAGGACAAACTACAGGCACTAATGTAAAAGGAGTACTTACATACTAAAAATCTGTAGCTGAAACTATGAACTAAATACTTTGGGAACTGACTTTGGAAATGTAACAAAACGCTGTTCCATTTTCTTTTAAGACCATTTTTCATAAGAACCCTCAAAACTTCGTAACAATCAGTGGAATCGAAGAACCGAAACACATAGACCCCAAGAAGTCAACCCACAAACAACAAGCCTCTAAGTCCTCACCAGATGACAAGATATCCAAAGGCACACGTACTCAAGTAAATTCAGAATTAACTCGCCAAATCGAAAAATTACGCACAAAGGGGAATACGTTATAAAAAACACACAATACAAATCACAGTATCGCCTGTTAATGATCTTGATGTCTCGCGATGATTGTAGAAAGTGATAGAAGATACGAACATCCCAAGTTAGAAAGAGACGTAAGGTGTGATAGCTCACCGGAAACGGCGTAATATATGGTGCATTGTTAGTAACGAGATCGGTTTGTGTGTCTGTTCGTCCGTGGGTGGACTTGCGCACGCGTTCTTTAAATAGTGTTCATGAATTAAATTATTTTTTGATATGAAATTCTACGGTTCTCGGTGCGGTTAAATTTAGATTTGATATTTTGTACCTGGGTTTTTTTAACATAAAGTGTCTGGGAAGAGAGTAAGTTGAGGCTGAAACTAAAAATGCTTTATTTTCGTAGCGAACTTTTAACCATAGCTTTTTTCATATAGATGGAGCAAAATTTTGATCAAGGAAAAAGTTGGTAGTATTATTCTTTTAGCAATTTATTCATCAAATATTTAGCACAGAACAAGCAAATTGGTCTGTGTACATAGAACCATAACAACTTCGGTTGGCAAAGCAATCGTTACCAAAAAAAGAGCCTTGCTTTCATATACTTAATTGATTATATCGTCATGACCTATAAGTGTTGAGGCACGACAAAAAGCGTTATTCCGTTTTCCCTTTTCTCCTGACATCTTTTACCACATCCATGAAAAGCTTTAAGCACTCTATACTCCAAAATCACACACGACCACCTTGGTCTACCTTCCCCTAAACATTTCAAAGGGGTGTTCCACGCATCTCAAAACAGTCAAATCATTAGTGAGTGACAAATGGTTCGTAGATGCGTGGCGAATACACAGATTTATCTGGTTGCAGAGATATGGTTAACGCAACGCATCCAAGCGGAGAGGATATACTTGTTAAGTATTCGATAGTTATCGGAGTTGTTAATGGTGAAAATGAAAGTCTGATGTTTAGGAGATTGTAGGGTTCTTTGGATGATTTGAAGCAAAAATGCTCTATCCAAATCATTGAGCATTTTATTACGTACTCGTACTTACAGGAAGTAGGAGTATTGCTATTCTGTGTATAGAAGTAAACTTGGTTCTTAATAAGAACCAAGTTTACTTCTAGGTTACATTATATTCTTAAATTGTACTATAGAGGTAATAGGAACAGGGTGTAAAGTTCTCTCATCCTCTATAGAAAAGGGATTATCCTCCGACTAGACGGGTGTTGTGTCTGGTGGGCTACTGCCCGACGGTTGATGTCGGGATGTTGTATATATGCCAGTCGCGTGGTAAACTGTGCTTGCGCGATGCAGGATTTGTCTTTGATGCGTAGTTTGCTTGTGGCGTTGTAGATGCCGCCACAGTACTAAGTATAAATATGGACTGTAAAAGTTGTCTGAAATAAAAGTTAAATTATTATTATTTCAAGTTACTTTGACATATCTCGAGACTCTAGGGTCCCGGATCTTTGGTGCCTACCAAGTAGTAGTATGCCTATACTACGAGGGGCCGAAGCCAACTCGCAGAGGTCCGTTAGATGCTTTTGATGAAATGAGCACCAACCGACGATTATCCCTGTACACACTATGCAAGTGCAACCAAGGACAACCCTCAGTTGGTGTAGGTCTATTGCAGGATATGGAAACAAAGATATTGGATTTGTGTTTGGATGGCTAAAGCGAACTGGTTACGTAAAACATTGGAAAGACTGTGGCCCCTGCCTGACCAATCTCGTATTCCTATAAAATACACAGATACAATTATTATTATTACATTGAGACCATAAAGCAGTTAGGTTCTTTTTGGATGAGTGATAATAAGCTATTTGATTAATTAACAACGTCGATAGTGAAAATTATTAGGTTAACTTTATAAGCTTTTGTTGGAACTGCTACATTAAGGTCTATTTGCTAAGTTCCAACACAGGTGTCCCAAGACATGTAGTATATTCAATACAAAATCGCCACAAAAAGTCTCACAGACAATAATCGATCTGTAACCACCACGAATCGCAGGCGTCAAGCATTAAGCCTTCGTCATAACATCCTCATTAATTAATCACCATCGTGTAATATCTCCAATTACGACCATGGACGTAAGTAGACATTATAGGCGACGCAAAAAGAGCGGCCGTCACGGAGACTGCTCAAAGTAAGACTGAAAGAGTATCGGTGTCATGAGCTATCAGTGGTATAATTTTTGAATTAGGAACGTTGCTTTTTTTTTAAAAGACTGCAAGCGTTGTTGTCTTCGTCAACAGCCTATCGCTGGATTGCAACAAAGGAGATGACTCCTTAAATAGAGGTATACATTGCTATCAATGTAATATGACTGTTGGCGACCTTTCTGACGCTGTTGCTCAAAATTTGTCTAAATATTTAGATTTTATAATAGAACCTTTAACTAAAATCATTCTTAATGGTAATGTACTCATAGCATCATATAACAACATGGTTAGTCCCTTATCGCTTTACATAATTATACACATTAATGATATGGACAAAATAATACTAATAAACTGTACAATTACTAACTAACGAACTAACTAAGTATACAAATAAATATACAAAACAAAAGGAAACTTAGGCGTCGAAGTACTCGTCCGCATCGCTGTCATCCGGAAACGTGCCCAGAAGACTGGCAGCATTGCCACGTTGAATGGCAATGCTAATTCTTTGGCCAAAGAACGAGCCAGCTCTCTGGTCACGTGAAGTGTCAATCAGTCGGCGAGAAATTTCCTTAAAAAGGAGCCGCGCACTCGGGCTCCATGACTCGTTTTGACCCCAAACGGCTCAAAACTGTAGTTACCGATAAGGTACAGTATTTGCGCCGCTTTAGGGTCTCAGCAGCCGCAGCAGCGGCGCCAGCGCAGCACACCGTGCTTGGAACATGAGATGGCGCAAGGGTGTCGATACAGGTTGCGTCCCACATCAGAGGTCTACTCACCTTCCAAGACAACAACGTCATGCCGTCTGGTCTCTTCTCATCGTCACGTACCAAGCCGTTTGACGACAAGAGCTCGACGAATAATATCGTTGATGCTGGCGTGCCGTGCTATGCGACCTGCACTCCTGCAGCAGGACAGACCATGGTGTCCGAGGTTGTCAACAGCTTCACCGCAGTAACACCGATGCGGAGCAACTTAAGGTGCGCCCAAGCGGACAAAACGAATTTATATTCCATTCTTATCTAACCATTTAACCTTTGTCCAATCTGCCAATATCGAGTTCAGTGTTCAAAAGTATGATTGATTCATATTTCCAATACAAAACCAATAGTTCGCCCGGGCTGATACGGATTCGCCCGAGGACGCCCGACTGATCCTTCCGATCCCATTTGTATTTGAAATTCAAATTTGGAAATCCATTAGTGCGACTCGTCATTTTAATGTGACAGAGTATTGAGTTACTCTAATTGATCGGTGCTCTCCGTTCGTTTTTTTTGGTTCGGTTCGGTTCGTTCGAGTTTCAAATTTGAATATGAAAGTTCGTTGTAAAGTTCTTTTTTGAATGTAATACGTTCGATATTATTGTTAAAGCTTCCGGATTTTGGTTAGGGTCTGTCATTGTGCCGCTGGTGGGCCGGATGGCGTTGGTTTTATCAGTAGTATTTAATTATATTAGTGGTATAAATAATAAGTTTCGAATTGAATGGTCAAAATAATTTACGTTTCGATATTATATAATGATAAGGAAAAATGTAGAGAATTTTTATTATGAGGTAATAATTCGATTCTGAAGTCAGAACCAGTCGCAGTTTTGGCTGTGGCTTCACAATTTCCTTGAGAGAAAAATAGCAGTATTTGCTAACTCTTCTGCAGATGTTACACATCTTTAATACGGTATAAATTACTTCCATGACCGCGTATCTCAGCAATCGTACCGTATAATTCATATTGATGATCAAATCGATTCACAAATGTATCGATTTGCTTGTCAAACGTAATGTGCGCACGATCATTAATCTATATTTTTCGGAACCCGTTCTTATAAATGTGACAACAACAGTTGCACATAATTGATGCAAAAATAATCGGCGTTTTACGATTCGTACAAAAGATGACTGTATATTTGTTATTTTCGTATTGTGAATATTTTAGGAATAAGTTAAGGGATTTGTCATTAGTACCTACTTCATATAAGGGCTGTGTAAGTCATCACTGTTGTATTTTTGATAATCAATATATCTTTCAATACATGCATACACTATAAAATTTAAAAAGATTTATATAGTAAAGGAAGTTTCCATGATAACTTAAGTGCATCGGACGACTCATTGAACGCATAAACTCGTCCGCATTCTGTACTCAGAGTCGCGTGTTCGATTCCTACTGCTTGTTATGCTACACCGAATAAATATAATAATATTAATAAATCTCCCGACCATAATTAAGATCCATACATAAAATTAAATAGCAGACTCATCAATAATGCATTCAATCAAAATCGATACTAAAGAGATAAAAAGTTAGTATTTCGGAAGCAAAACAGTGGTAAGCGAGTTTTTGTCAATTAAAACAGCAAATAGGGTATAAAATGCTGTCGGCGATAGACAGAGAGGCTTTTATCTTGCTCCGTCGTGCGTGATGGGCGATGAAGCGCGGCGACACCTGCGAACATCTCGCGATGGGTGCGCAGCAGGAGACGGCTTCTGTTTGACTAGTGTTGGAGGCGAAAAACTTGTGATATCCATAATATGAACACTAGGAATAAACACAAATTTGTTGTACCTACAACAAGGCTCAATATCATAGGCTCATGGCTCGTTCAGATGTCAATGTATACGTTTTTATAATAAACTTCCAAGCGACGTTCAAGATCTGAGCCTTAATAAATTCAAATCATTTATTAAACGTAGGTTGTGCCAGAAAGCCTTTTATACCGTTAAAGATTACGTTGAAGACAAAAAGGCGTGGGATTGAGCTGCTCCAATTAATTTTTTTTTAATATATTTTATTTTTTGTTTTAATATACATACCGTTTTTTTTGTTCTTTTTTTTCGCTAACTTTTTTTTCTTCTTCTTATATACACATTGACATTGATGAATTTTATATATACTCGTACAATGACATGAATATTTACTTTGTAAAATGTTATATAATTTTAATTACTGTGAATGTGAAGACTATGTGGGTCCTTGTTTTTTTTTTCTCTCAGCTTTAATCATAGTCTGCCAGTTTGGGTAAATTATGCGGCCTACCCAAATGTCCTTTCTTTGGTATTGTTCGTCGAATCGTTGAGCTCCTTAACTTTTAAGTTGAGCTGTACGATTACTGACAGATGATTGGACTGACTGGACAGGTCCACTCAATCTGTGTGGCTCTTTCCTCAAAAGACCATTTCAGGCACCGACCTACATGGTCTTCACATGATCTGACCAAGATTATATCTGGACTTTAAAAGAGACTGTGATCTCTGAGTTTGTTTCGGCCTTTCTTCTCAGAGTAGTCAGATAGGAAACGCCGGCCTCATCTAGTTAAAAAAAAAAAATGTTTGACGTTTAAAAGTGTTTGTATAAACCTACTTACAGAAATAAAATCATTTATCATTTATCTGTATTCGGTCACGTGATTCTTTTTTTAAGGAATCATCTTCCAAGCTTTGTGTTTTAGCGTCATTTATGAGTCAGGCATTTTGCTTGTGTATTCTCAGTTGAGCTTTAAATTGGTAGTGTTCAAGCGAAATAAGTATGCTGATCTTCTTCGAAATTTAAGATCCGAAAAATTACAGCTTTGGCATAAATGTGGCAACTTTAAAAAAATTTTTTTTTCGAAATGATGGTTACATCAAGAATGAGCAACACAAAGAAAGAAAGTGTGGTAGATCATTCGGTTCCCTACAAAATGGTTGAGCTGGATGGTGCTAACACACGCGTCATGTTCGTGAACGGGTGCCGTCAGTTGAAACTGGCCATCTCTTAACTGCCAGCGCTTATTTTCAATCTTATATTTTGATTTTTTTTTAATTTATTACATTGTTCTCACATAAGTGCTTTCCTAATATTCTAGTCAGTAGATTTGTAAAAAATTAGGCGAGTTTTTAAGCTTTTTAATGAATTTGGAATATCAGAATAAACACAAACTAGGTAAATTGAATGTCGATTTACAAACTATAACAAAAGAGCCTCCTCCACACTATCCCACCCAACACGAAGAACAAAACGAAGAAAGTAAACCGTCGGTTAATAATTACAGTGTAATAACTCGATTACTCCCCACTCGTTTAGATCACTACTATCGATATTATTACTTATCGATTGTCCGTCCGTCTGTAGTAACCGCAACTTTTTTTGCGTTCAACCGAATCCGATGGGGAAGTGTGCAATGGCGTTTTTATAACAATTTGTGTGAAGTATTGTGAGAAATTGAACGTTAGACTATTAAAGAATTTCATATATTTAATCTTACTGAAGATATTTCCAGTTTTTCCTGAAGACTTTTAAGATGAACGAAGGTTTATCGAAGATCTTGGCTACTACCAACGGTTTGAAGTCCGATGAAAAAGGAACGGCTCCAACGATGCATGAAGATGATGAATGATAGGAAAATGGTTTGGATTTAAAAATCGTGATAGAGCATAAATTTGATATTGAAGATAGCCATAGACCAGAACTAGGTGCCTATGGAAATTGAGGATTATAAACGTTAATGGGTATACTTTGGTTGGTTGGACAACGTATAATGAGCGTATGAGTATGACTCAGGTAGTCTGCTCTGCACCTGAGTACAGAATAGACTATCCGAGTTATACATTCTGCTAAGGAAATCAACATGGCCGTAAAAATTAATCTCTAATTAAAAACGAAAACCAAAGGACCATTTAGATATTAACAATCAATTAGGATTATTGGTATCTAGGCGTGAGAAATTCAAGCTATTATTTAACTATGAAACCAATAACATTAGAAAAGGACCATCGAAAATACAATCCCAGATTCGCTCTGCTCCTCAAAAATGGAGTAACTCGATACGATGTTTGTGTCCCGACTTCGCATCTGTCATCGCATATTGAGTCAACCCCTGAAAGCTCCTCAATCCTTACATACGCATCCGATTGACAATGCGGAAATTTGCATACGCCATTTAAGGGTTAGAAAAAATTATCATATGATTACTTTGACATTCCATGTTGTTTGATTTTGATCTCTATATTAATGGGTTTAAAGTTGAATGTATTGGAAGGGTAATAAGTAAGATTCGAATGCTCTTTTGAAAAATTTTCCTTTCAGATGTTAATATATTTTGTGCTCTATTCTAGTATGATAAGATACATTTTCATTTGTACATCCAGTCCATGGGAACACTCAACCCTCAAATGGCTTATGATAATTTTTCCTTGAATTATTTTTGCTATCATTTTTCAATAGCTCATTAGTGTGTAGCTATCGGTCCGTAAGTAGCATCGGGCAAAGCCGATATTGTTCGGGATCCATGGATCTCCTCTGCATATTGTGTCGCGACCGATTTTATGGGCATCATTTGAATTTTTGAACCTGATTTGCATGATTGTGATTTAGTGTTTATTTTTGTGTGAGATATGATGTGGATTTATGGTTTACGTTCAAATGCACTTAATCTATGAATGGGCTGTTTCGGTTCGCATAATGTGGTAAGAGGTTAAAATGGTATGGAAATTGGCGATGATCATGCTAAATGCTCTTGACGTGTCCACTTAGACACCATTTTGTTTGTAGTACCAATTCTAAATGGTACTTTGTTTAGTGTTGAAGATGGTGAGCTAAAAGGTATACTTACACACATAGAAGGTACTACTTCTGAGGTACTTAATCAGTGAAGTAGTAGGTACAGTAAGTTTAAATGATCGTCCCAAAAACAGTAAAGTTTTTAAGGGTCCTCAGAAACCTCGTGAAGCGTGTCTACGTTTACGATCATGATAGATCTATCAGTATCTAATGGTTAGTCGACTTTTTGCTATTATCGAGACTTTAACGCCTATAAATTAACGAGTGATTGAATGATGACTAAAAAAACGTAGAAAAGAACTAGAGTTACTGATATAGCTCGTAGAACTGGAAAACTGGAGTGGCAACAACCCATCGCCGTCGGAGTAGAAAACTTGGTCATGGGTAAATGAGCCAAAGATGGGGACCCGTCGATGGATTAACAAATATAGAAGATCTAGGAAGATCACATAATTCTAGAAAACGATGGCACCATTTCACCAACAGATATAGTAATCATAGAATCAATTCCAGTTTTTTTCCCTTTACAATAACGTAACTCCCAATGTAAAACCAACTCATATTTCTATATAGATTCAACGCGTACTCTATTATTAGCCCAAACAACAAAAACACTTCCACACACAGTTCTATTTACCTATTTAATTCAATCCACTACATTCCACAAAAAACTAACAATAGTTGTCCGATCGCTGGCCACTGAACAATTTCATTACGATCAGCGCTCACGCACATAACCTCAAAAACACAAAAGCTAAATAAATCGACCGGGATACCATTTATCAAACTGCCGCCTGCATTTTTAATTAGTAAAAAACATATTCGGACAGTGCGCAGTGGTGCGTTCCAATCTGCTTCCGATCTTGGCCTTTCTGACCTTTCGCTCCCACTTACAAGCTATATATAGCTCCATCTCGTTCACCATCGCTTTAGTAATTAGTTTCTCATGTATAGAGCTTTTGTTTAGAATGACATGTGGCGTCTGTTACCAACAGTTAATTATGGGCAGTTTTTTAACGATTCGATGGTATCGATACTGTATCGATGTATCGCAATCGTAATGAGCACATCCCTTGTACCGACTATATTAATTAATGGTGGTTGGAATAACGTAGAAAGGGAAATAGTGTTAGTATTAACGGCAGTGTCTGACATAGATTTGTTAGTTTTAACGGTTTTTCTATTCCCATTGAAAATGTCATTGTTCAATGTATGCCTATTTTATTTATACTGTATCCACTTTGAAAATGTTAATTGCAGCTTTTTGTGAGTTATTTTGAATACGTGCTAGACTATTTTGAATTTTACTCATATCTATAAGCTTTAAAGTTAGTGAAAGTATATTTTTTACCCGATCTATCCACGGAAGAAGGGCATGATGAGTTTATGACTTACAATTTATATTTGACTAATGTATAAAAAGTGATTACAGAATGTGTTCTAATATTTATTTATTAGTTCAACCAGAATGACCTATAGCCAATCACAGTGATGAAATATAAAACTCCATTCTACTTTATACCTACACCATAGACAGTTATAAACCACAATACCAAGGATTAGCTTAACCCTGTAATATAATGGAACCAATTGCAAAAACCACAATACTTTTATAATATTTTACAATAGCTGTTACTTTCTTTTCTTTATCCCTTATAAGACCTAACGGCCTACAGCAAACAGTTATAAATAACTCCATTGTAAGTATGGATACAATGACAGATTATGTTAAATTCAACTTTGACACGCGAAGTTCAGCAAGGCGCATTCTTAGGACCCATAGCATTCTTATTAGAAAGCAGTCATTTATACTAAGTAGTGACGTTTTTATGGCCACCATAACCGTTGGTAGTATTCTATATTCATTCTTTGTACATAATTGTGGGTAGCAAAAACAAAAAAAAAACAATGATAGATGGATTGGAAGTAAACGTTAATTTTTTGCGTACGATGTATAGCTAAGTGAAATTATTTTTCCTGGTCTTGAAGAGTTCGATAGAATGTACTGGGCTTGTTGAGTAGTTGAAGTGTAACATATTAGACTTTTTTGAAATGATTCATGCTGATCTAAAAAGGGAAGAAAAAATAGGACATGTTTATAAGCTAGTTGGCATCTCGTGCGAGCAGTTAAAGTCAAATGAACGATTTATTATTCTAGTTCTTGTAATTGAATACTAGAGCTACAAAGTTCTTGTTTTACAACATAACAGTTCTTTCAAACTTGCAATAAATTGCTACATGTATGACGTTTGACACGAACACAAATGGACCTTGAATAACATAATTGAATGTGACAAAAATGGTTGTGGTCGAGTAAAGTAGAAAGTTTCAAACAGAACTTACACTGTTAATGATCACATGAAGTACGAACAAATCCATATCGGTGAAAGGGCTAAAAAGCTAACGTTAGAAGTATTAAAAGGATTAACTGCTTTAACAGTGCAACTCTCTAATACAATCTTCGATAATTCTATATGACAAAGCTACCAAAATAAATGAAAAAGTCAGCTTCAATATTCTAACAGAAATGGAATAGCTTGACAACGGTAATCATCTTGCTGATATTACATAATTTATAACAGGAACATCTAATCCAAAAATTGTAAATTATGGTACACCAGGTTCCACTCGGATGCGCTATCAGAACCATCGACTACTTCCCCGTCCATCAAATTCAAATTACGATCGACAACCACCTTTTACTAATAAAGAATTATTCGACCATCGGTCAGTAATTAACGATGCCGAATTCGACCATGCTATTGACCTTACGCAAAGCCAGTATCATTGTTACCGAATTTATTCCAACATTCAATAATAACCTCTATTACTTTCTTAATACGAATCATACATCGATCTTCAATCGTGTCTTCATCCTTGAAATTTCTACGATCTACTTTAAACTCTGTTATTTTGCTTTGTGGTCGCCTTTAGCTTGTTTCTCCGCTTGACTGATGCCCGTTACGGCTGGCTGTGCACCTGCAAGACGGTCACCAATATGAATGTAATTAGGGGCACCACACATGTAAAAGTGTGTGGTTGCGTTAAGGAAGTCCCTTTGTAACGATGCGGAACCTTGGCCTAAGAATTGAATGGGTAAAATAACTGGTCTTTTGTTGTTTCGTTCAATCAAATGATTGAGAATCAGATGTTGTCTCTATGAAAATGTTCTTTATATCAAACCTAGGTATGTATATTAACTTCGAAACGATCAATTTCAATAGTCAATTTTTACGTGATTATCTGATATACATTGATGCGCAAATTGATCGTTTCGGGGACCTCTTGTTCTAGAATAGTCGTGTTTTTTCAATTGTGAGGCATGCACTCGCGCTTTTTTTCATGGGAGTAGGTTTTTAAGGCTTTAGAACGACACTCGTGTTAAGATTCATACAGACTCTTTTTGCTTCGTCCGCGATCATACATTGTCAATAATAATTGTGTTAAAGCAACAGTAAATTCCAAAGACAGGAGTATACGTATTTAAGTTTCTAAAAGGTCATTCAGAGGTGCGCCAAATATTATGAAGTCCAACAGACTGGCTAGTCTGTTGAAAACCGCGAGTTTTTCGAACTTCATTTCAACTTCTATCCTGATATTGCTTAATTCCAAGCTGTTTGATATTTGGTCACAATTGTCTCCAAACAATACCAGTATCATCTTCATCTGCTTCGTTACTAACAGAGTCGATAGCGCCCTTCTGATCAGCGTTGAATCAATTAATGAAGACGTAATTTATTTCAATCTGATTGTAATGAATTGTAGTCTTTCTGGGGAGCTTCTCGATATTGTTGCTGTCTTATAGCTTGTGTTTGGAGTGCTTGAGGGTGTGTTGTATACTGATTAGCAATGGGGTTGGATATGTGACTCACGTGAGCTGTATATGAATACTTGGGTTGTGGATTGGGTGTTACATTGTTTCATTATGGATGGTAAAGTAATTTTGTTATGATAGGTAATAAAAGGTGATAGCTAAAAATAGACAAGAAAAGTGTTAGTGATGTTCTAGTAAACAATCACGTTTTCTCAAGATAGATATAAATTGATTTCGGCTCGATCAAATGTCCTCTAGGAAGTTTAATTAAATTTTGTTCTTGTACTTAGTCTACATGAATAAATAAGTCCATGATGGCCTTTTATACATAAAGGAAATATATGGACAAAATATGTTCATCACGTTTTGGTGATTTCTGACCGCGCGCAGTCCAACTTTCACCGTGGGCTACCTGTATTACCAATATCATCCATCAACCAAGCTTAACCAATAAGCGAAACACAATACAAATAAAATAACTTCAAAAAAAAACAAAGTAATATTTAAGATAATATGACTACTTATTATGCTACTGTTTGTTTTTTCCTTAAATAAATAAACAATAGTTGACAACAAACTTCACCAGAAAAAAGGCATAATTATCGTTGAAAAGGGACCCTTTTACACTCATTTAACTAACGCGGTGTATCGGCCGGTGGGAGTGTAATCGGTTCCTATCGGGCAGTCGATCGCGGTTCGATTCCCGCGGGTTGTAATTAGATTGTTAGTCGCATGCGATATTAACGTGTTATGTTGTTAGTTGAGCCGTCTTGGTACTTGGTGGGTAGTTTGATATTTTTTTGTTGCTTGGCTTCATCATTCAGAATCTTCTTGGCACTTATCATTTGCCCTACCTAAATATGTTATGATCAGCTCCCAGTCTAACGTATAATGCAGCTAAATATCAGTTTTCATATTAAGCGATAGCCTATCTGACCTCCACAACCCAGCAACTGGGTAATACGATAGCCCTTGGTTAGACTTTCGGGCTTCTGACTATACAGGGTGGAGACGACAGTACAACAATAACTTAAACTGTGTATATGTTATGCCGTTCCCAGTCTGCATACGGAAATCCAATCAAATATATCCAATAGTTTAGTCACTATAGCTAGTCAAAGGTTGGCAAAACCCATAGTCGGCTATATTTAGTTTGTTTGAAAAAACCTGTTTTATAAATTCCATGTTAGGATTTATTGGATATTTCCAAAATACTCTTATGCATTAGTATTGCCTGTGTTTGCAATTATTGTCGTATGGTTGTCTACACATTGTGTATCCATAACGACTATCAGATAGCTCTACGAATGATATCTTGGCCTTACAATTCATCATAAGCCAAGGAAACCTTAAATCGGACGGACCAATAGCATTTGCTAGCGTTTACAATAAATGAATAATGTGGCTTAAAACTGCGTCTGAGAGCAAGTTTTGTATTGCAGGACTGTTTCCAAATAGCAGACCTTTCCCACAACTTTGAATTATTTTATATCACTTTTCTAAGTCCAAGCTTTTCCTAAATAACAGACTAATTCTATTACTAGCAAACTATTGACGAACATGCTTGTATTTCACAAACTACTGTCGATTTGGCTGACCATCGATCCCAGTTAGTTTTTTATTATAATAATTGGCATTCACATTAAACCCTCTACAAACGCTCATTATAAGCTTATAATGAGCGTTTTGCACTCAACTAATAATATAATATATTATTTAGCTAAATATCACCCAGTTTAAATACAAAAGGCAAATGCAATTTAAAAATTTAAATTACTTATTTCTAAGTATCAAGACTGCTATCTCCCCTCAGCCGATACATTTTGATGTCGATAAGAAAGTCAGTTGAGAATTTAATATACATAATTTCTTTTAACGTATGGTCACTATTTCTACGTCCACCACATTTTACTGCAGACATCGATTGAAATTTTTGTTGTTTTTTTTTTGTAATGAAGTGATAGGGCCACTGCCCTATCACTTCATTACAAAAAAAATAAAACACCCTGTGGTAATGATTGTAAGTTTAGGAGTTCAAATTGCGGTTAACTTGGTAATTGTTGTTAATTTTAGTTATGATTTATTTAATATTTTGGAGAAGTTATTTTATTATTATACTCTAATGTGGATTAATTAACATGATTGCCTAAGAAAAATATGATTTGATTATAAGTTGATTAAACTATAATCTTAGGATGTTTAATTCCCTACTTTTATTATTCTGATGCCCAATTCATTATTTATTGATTATTGGTTAGACAATGATTCGCATCTTTGCCAGTACAGAACCGTTGTAGGGCAAAACTTGGCTAATTCGTGATATGCAGCTATTCGGTGATAGATAATTGTGTTTTATTACCAAGTTACTACTGACTTGATAAATGTACATTTTTCAATCATTATAGTATTTGCCACATTTTTAGATACAATAAGTTAGCAAAACTTATTTTGTCTACTATATCACAGTAAATTTAAAAAATAGTCTGATCAATGAATCGAATTTTACAAGTAAAAAACAAAACTATCACCGATTACCCAAGTTTTGCCCTATATTTTATTCAAGTTGATTACATTTTGGATAGGAATCGGGCATTATTCAGGGAAAATATAATATTGACTTTTTTTGCATATGTTGAAAAACGAGGATGAGCTAAAAATATTTGGAACTTAGAGTTTATTAGAGGCACGAAGAATCATTCACTCTTCAAACCTTGTGCTATTAAGGTTTGCTTGTACTACAAATGCTAAATACCGTTACAGCTAAACGTATTTAAAACATCGCTCTGTTTCTGTCTATCATTTGAATATACCCGAGACAGAACGATGAAAACATCGTTAAAAAAATGAATAATATATTCAGCCCTAAACGCATTTAGTGATATCTGGTGCAAGCGGGCCTTAGTCTTTGGTACGTCACGTACGTCGATTATTTTTCTAAACAATTCCATTTACAAACAATTATTTCTTTAAAAAATTTCTAGTCTCAGCCTAGCACTCTAAAGCATTGTTCCTATAAAGCTCTGCTACATCAGAGGGGCAGGAGGGACACCGGGCTGCACCGTACGATTTACAGCTTTTACGCTATTTTCAATTAAAGTCCTAATGGCTCATGGGCCACCGATGCGCCGATTGTCTAATTGTTGATCTGTACAGAGTGGTGCAACTGTGATTTTTGTGGGTTTTGGTGTGACCGAACACTTCTTCTGTGTAATAATGCGTGTCATGGGTTTGAAAACAAGTAAAGGTGCCAGTGTATTTGTAACTTCTTGCGCTATGTGGTGAAATTGGGTAATAATGAATGATGCTAGCTGAAATTAATAATCTGTTTCTGTAAACGAACTTCATAATTTAATTGTGAGGATTATTTATTATGCCCACGAGGACCTAATTTGCCTAAATCAATCTTGCTTAGATTTCTTAAGGATTTTTATACCTATACTTAACGAAAATGGGTGTTAAAAACAAGAGCTTTCACGATATAGTCTCGCTTTTTCTCTAGTCGGTTGACTAAGTCGTGTCCATGGCGTTTGTCGATGGAAATCGTGTCATAATTGTCATAAGTAGTGAGATAGAGACCCCCTATCTCACTACTTATGACAATTATTACTGTACAAAAAACGTTAAAAAAACAAATTTTTCTTCAGTAACTACAAACATATATTTTTTCAAACATTTAGTATTAACAGCTCTATAAATTTCCTCCTGTCCCCAAGCCACACCCTTTTGTAAAAACTTTCCTCTTAATCGCCGCGCGTTACAATCATAATGTGCTAAGTTTTCGCCCCGGACTGGACCAGATCGAACGCAGGCGCATATTGGACTTACCCTAAAGATTATTGAACTCACCCTTTAAGAATATTGAAGGGGTAACTAATATTGCAGCTAATTGTGATTGTAATGCGTTTTGTTTTGAAGTATTAGCTGTTTTCTTGTGTAAGTTGTAACAAACATCATGTTTCAAATGGTGGCGTTTTGTTGCGAAGAGTTTATGGTTGTAATTTGGTACAATCAACATGTTAAGGCGAAATGGTATCGTAGTGCGGTTGGGAGCATTGGTATGGCCAAATGGAGCATATGGAATTTAAAAAATATTTCTTTTTAAAATTCTATGTGTAGACGAAATTTTATTGAAATTGCTTTAATTATAATCGAATAAAACAGTTTGTTCTTCATAAAAAGTTCCTTCATAATATATGTAGGTACCCTAATTTATTGAGGTAGGTTAATCATTGGAGTTTCATGACTATCTAGTGTCGTTATCAAATGGCAATGGTGTTGACCTTATCGAATATCTGTCATGAGATATTGATGATAGAAATGTTTCATGTCAGAGAAAGAAAGACAAATATCTTATTTGGGACACGCACAGGAAATACTAATAATAAAAAAGAACATTAAAACTAAAAAAATCATGAAAACAATAACAAGAACTGTAATAAAATCTTCAATTTTTATAATCATGAAAAAGAATGAGGCTTTGTAGTTTTTGAGGACAAAAATTGATTTTGCGTGCAGCCGAAATGCGTCAAAATATCTTATTTGGGACATTGCTTGCTAAAATGGACGGTGCAAAATTGAAATTGTCACCATGCTAGTCGATGAACTGGCGATCGCAGCTTTTCGATAAAATCAAATCAAATAAATATATTTGTGTAGACAGGTTATAGGGTGTCACAAATTATAAGGGCATCTCTGTGTCCTGCACCAATAAGTGACATAGGTAGAACTATTTCAAAGTGACATATAAAAATATTAAAGCTGAGAGGAGCTCGTGGCTAAATAATAACAGCCGCACGGGTCGATCCATCAGGTTAAGCTACGCTTGCCGGGGTTGTCCGTGGATGGGTGACCATCTTTACATACCGAGACTCCTCCGTGCCTCGGAAAGCACGTTAAGCTGTTGGTCCCGGCTGTCATTCGTAGATCTTTGACAGTCGTTACGGGTCGTCAGAAGCCCGAAAGTCTGACAACCAGTCTTACCAAGGGGTATCGTATTACCCAGTTACTGGGTTGTGGAGGTCAGATAGGCAGTCGCTCCATGTAAAATACTGGTATTCAGCTGCATCCGGTTAGACTGGAAGCTGACCCCAACATAGTTGGGAAAAGGCTAGGCAGATTGATATAAAAATATTAAAGCAAGAATTTAAAAAAAAATCGTAACCAGCCTTGGCTTTGCCGTAGTCGGGTAATTAAAAAATGTGATACATATAAAAAAATAATGATAATGTGAGTAACAGACGGGATTAGGATTGAAATAAGGGCAGGAGGAGGGCGATGAGTTTGATGAGACAGAGGACCCTCTCTCTTCTTGAATCAATTCATCAGTTTTGGGACTAGTGGTGGAATATTTTCAGTGTAGAAGTGTCAATATTATTTTTCAAACACAGTCATGGTGAATCTTGTTTTTTTTTATTACTTTTTCTTTATATATAAGTTGTAGCACCTTGTAAAAATTAGACAAAGAGCATTAGCGCTAAGATCGGCGAGACATTCCGTCGCCTACTTACGTTTGACATATTTTACAGAAATCCTACCGGCACGCTATAATGAGTGTCATATTCGGCGTACGGTCTGCAGAATAAGAGAAAAAGTAACTTATATAAGATTTGTTCTCTACAAGGTGTAACAGGACGATTGACATTCCCTTAAATCACGTAAAGAGAATCATGTTCTTTACCCGTATACAAAAAATCAATCAGTGAATACTTTAGCCACAGGAATTTTTCATTTTCTTATTTTTCAACATGATGTATATCTGAGTCCGTACTAATAATAGGTAAACATTGCCGCCGCCGCGCCCCGCACCCCGCACCGCACCGTTGGTCAGTGACTTTTCGTAGATAAAGCGTGTTTACTTTTTATGCAGTTGATTCTGCTATTTATTTTCTTTAAAAACTGCAATTTTTTAATTTTCCATTATCTCTTTTTTATTATTAATCACTAAAACAGTTTATAAACATTTGTTGAACCCTTAAACATACCGCACAAACCATCGCGGGTTTAACAGCGGTAGGTATCTACTAATCTTCGTGTTTTAAAATGTTTCGATGGACTAGTATTGTGCTCGTTTTCATTTAATGTCGTACGTCCAGGTACACGTTGTATAGAAAGATAAGGTAATTAAACTCAAACTCAAAGCATTTATTTCAATTAAACCATTTACAGGCAGTTATGAATTCTCAAGGAGTCGGTCAGTCAGAAATATGAAGCTAGTTGCCCATTCCAAAGCGTAGTAGGTTCCTATGGAGAAGAACGAGCAAGAAACTCCACGGACACTCTTTTGAATTATATTGTTAGGTACAAAAATCTAAGTTACATCTGTTGAATTTATAATTCAATGCAAAGCCCAAAACTACCAGTCTTACCAACCTTAGGGTTTCGTGATACCCAATAACTATGCTGTGGAGGTCAGATAGACAGTCGCTCCATGTATAAAATACTGGTATTCAGCTGCATCCGGTTAGACTGGAAGCCGACCCCAACGTATTTGGGAAAAGGCTAGGCAGATTGATTTATTGCTTTTTTTTTTGGTTTTTTTATTGTTTTTTTTTAATATAAATTAATCATTACCTACATGATATGGATTGATACATTCCTACAGCAATCATTTAGTATGTCGCGATTTCAATTTTTTTTTTATCTTATTACAGTATATGGCGCTTACTGATAATCCACCACCACCACCACCACCACCACCACCACCACCAGAACCAGTCCAGTCCAGTTCTGGTTTGGGAACCAGTATCACCAACTCCTGCGATTAACGTACCTTTTATTTAGAAATAATAATATTGTGAATGATTTTTTTCTGGTTCCAATAAACAATTTCTTTTTTTTTTTAATTAGTCCCTTTCTGCTTTGCTAATATTTTCTACTACTATATGAGTTTCACGTTATAAATATTATAGTATATTTTATTCAAAAGGTACAACAAACAGCTACAATATAAAACATAGAAAGAATAAATATACAACAAATTATAGATAATATTGCAGCCCACAACGCTGATCACAGATTAGCTAAGGGATACAAAACAGTGAAAATAATCGCTAGGCTATAGTTTATGTCGATACAAAGAAGTTAAGCCAAGTTAAGTGAAGTATTATTAGGTTTTTCGATCTGGAATTTCTCAGTTGCAGCCCGGAGTCAGGATTAGTGCCTGGTTAATGGCAATAGGCTCGCCCCCTATTACATGGGACTTAAACATAACTGGCGAAATGTGGGTGTGCTATAGGAACATCTCTGCTTAACCTTTCGGAGAACACAGACGTGATGTTATGTTTGTATGTCGATACAATAGAAGAAGAACCGAATGTATTTTTATAACATCATTTTAAACATAATTAATATACAAGCTAGAACTAATATATTTATATTATTTACAAGTAGGTACATATAAATGAATGTCTGTGGTAATTTATAATAAATTATTAAGTAAAGCACAATTTACATTCTTTGAACCACAAACTAGTCTTGTCAATAAATAATTTGCCTTTGATAAAGAGACAAGCCGTCTTCGCGTGTCCACCAACAACCACCAACTCGACTTTATAATAATCTAATATCTAGTTTTTATGATACCGTTGCTTTTAATGTAATGTCTCATAAATCCAACGCAATGCTGTGTATTGTATAAAAATGTGCTTAGATACGTATCCGTCACGCGATGTCTACCTGAATTACATGTTGCAATGTCTTGTCATATAATAAGCAAGAAGTTAATACATGGATATAATATTGTAGGCACTAAGTTTATACAGGATAATAATCAATATTAACTGCCATGTTGGCCTTGAGGTTCGATTCCCTGGTCGTACAAAGTGTTATTGGGTTTTTGTATCTGGAATTTCTCAGTAGCAGCCCGGAGTCTGGATTTGTGACCGGTTGATGGCAATAGGCTCGCCTTCTATTACATGGGACTTAAACATAACTGGCGTGTACTATTGGTACACCTCAGCGCAACTCTTCGGGGAAACAAGGCGTGATGTTATGTTAAGCAATATTGTCGAATGAATGAAAATTGCTCAAGTATTGTGTAAATTGCTAGCTTATCTTTACATTTTGATTGGTGATAGGTTGTCAACAAAAATATCTTATAGGTGTGATTGAAAATTACATAGGAAAGGAACGGTCATTATTCAAGTGGCGTTGAACTTTTTGTCCTCGATATTCTCATCCAGTTGTCAAACTGTAGTCATCACATTTTATTTCATTAGTAGTTTAGTTTCCAAGATCTGGAAGTATCTTCAAAGTCTTTCGAAACTTATTTTTTTTCAACTTTTGGCAGAAGAATAAATTCAAAAACAATTTCCATCCGCGCCACATTTGCTAACGCTACGCAACGTCTACGCGATACATCCGACACACCCGAAGAGTAGCGACGTGTAAAATCTGCATTTCTTTGAGATGCACTTGTCCTCCCCCACCTCCCCCCCCTAGACGGCTCTTAGATAAAGAGGGCTCTACTTTCGCGCGCTTTGAGCAGACTCCCAGGGTTTTGTTAGGAGTGCTACATCCTACGTATAGAGAGAGGAGTTAGTTGTTAGGTGTTGTTTTGTGCACCGTACGATAGAACGGAGCCAGGTTAGGATTTCTATTGTCTTCGAAAGTATGAGGATATAAATCTGTGTTTCGTTTAGATTTGTGTGTACTGCTGGTGTTGGGATTTTGCATTTGGTTCTGCATTATGCAACCAGCGGTCCTTCGATAGCATTCAATACTTGACTCATGATATCTGTTTTAACTAAGTACATTTTAAGAAAATAATTAATTGCAGACAAATAATTATCAGCTGCTGAGTATGGGTATCTCAATTGAATTGTTTATTTTCGATAGGTGCACGTTACCCTTGATTTCGATACTACATCATCCTCATCATCTCAAAGCAGACCACTACTAAACAAATTCCGTTCTTTCTCTCCCTTAATACTAGAATGGTTAGTTCCATTCAATCACCTGTATGAGATCATTTTCAACAAGTTTTTAGTTCTTGCCAGGGTTTTTTTTTATTTGAGATAGGTTTGCTCTTGACTCTAGTCTAGGTCAGAGATGACAGAGACAAAGTCGACGATTGAGCGAGTTTACCCAGAAGAAGCCTGTTCACTCTCACTTTGAAGAGATCGGGGTTGTATGCGTTCGGAAACACAGACGCAGGCAGAGAGTTCCACTCCTTTGCTGTGCGCATCACAAAAGACATTTGGAAACGCTTAGTGCGAATAGAGTTAGGGTTAGGCCAACTGTCTGCAGCATAGAGCACGGAGCCGAGAAGTTTATAGCTAAGAAAACATGATTTTAGTAGAATTCTTCTATTAAATGTTTGCGCTTCTTCGCTCCTCTCTGCCATACAATATGTCCCGGAATTAACGCACAACCTCTTAAGAGGCCGCTGTACTCATCTCTATGAACGACTTTTACTATGGAGCCAAATCTGAAATCGAGCAAAAAATCAGCTGTTACCTACATTGTTATTTGCATAACTCGCCAAAATGTAGGGAACAGCTGATTTTTTACCCCTTAAGACGTTGTGCGTTAATTCTAGGACATGTTGCATAGGAGGCCTTAGCCACACATGGCAGCAAATTGCAAAGTCTTGGACATGTAGAATGTCCAAAGTTCTTGCACATGGAGGTACTACATAATTGACAAAAAGGTTGCATATAAAATTTCCCATACATGTAAGAAATGAGTACGTTACGCAAACGACATACAAATGTAATGAGCGGTCTCGATGTGTCGCATATCACGATTGTTGCCCGTAACAATAGAAATATTACTTAATTGTGTAGCGCGTTATGTAAAAATATGTCTTCTTGATAGAAAATGTCTTGGAACAAGTTTTCATGCTGTTTGCCTTTCCAATGGCAGAATTTGGAGCATTTACTTCATAATATAATTCAGTTAACCGAAAAATCGTATCGCAGTTTTAGTTAAGGGGGAAGCGCCAAGGTAGCCCGCGAAATTCAAATTTTCATACGATTTTTGCAATTTGCAGCTCAGTGTCTGGGTGTGTGTTAATTAAAGTATGATTGGCGACCGTAACAAATATGTAATTACAGAATTATAATCATTATAATCAGTAATACAATTCCTTAAGTTGTATAATCCTGAAATGTTAATATTTCATGAAATAGTCATTCAATAGAATTACTTGGTCTTAGAGAGTTGTATTGATGACTTTAATGATTATAATTGTGTAAATACATATTTGTTATGGTTGCGAATAATATTTTAATCAACATACAACCTAATACTGACCTGCAAATTGCAAAAAAAAAACGTAAGAAAATTTGAATTTCGCGGGCTACCCTGGCGCTTTCATCTTAAGAGGCCCTTCTATTGGCTGGCGAGCGGTTTCAAACAAGACTGAGGTTGTGGCGATATACTGCATCCCTACCCCTCCCACTCCATTTGTCCTGCCGGCTGAAATCCTTTTCTTGGACACGAGTTTGCCTTGACTGACCTAGAAATCTTTAGGCTGACACAGTTTAAATTGCCATCGATATGCTACACTCAGAGGAGAAAGAATTCCTAGGCATTATTTGTCCTTACGGTCTCTTGTTTTTGTTCTATAACTTATAAATAATTACTTACACCCATACCTTTGATTACCTAAAATGTGAGCTATTTATTAAATCATAACTCCATCTTTTCCTAAAAATACCACCTTATTGTTGTCTATAAAACGTCACTTGAACCTTTCATACACATATCCGATCGAAAACTACACATAACTCACAAGAAAAATGCAAGAAGCTCCACCATACCTACATAAAATGGAGTGTCTGTCGGTGTAAGAGCCATCGAGCTCTACGCTGGCACGGCGAGGCTCTTGAACGGCACAGTACGGCACGGTACGGCAAGATACGGCCCTTGAACGGCACAGATGTAGATATTGCTGTTTTTTGTCACCACTTGCCGTGTACTTGTAATCTTGGATGCGTTGTGGCGTAACTTTATATGTGTTAAAGAAGGTAGTTTGATGGCTCATTTTGATGCAGTTTTGGAAGAATAGCATAATCATTTTAACATAAAATTATGTGTCTTTTTAATTTTGTCGTGATCTACTACATAATATCATTGCTTATTCCTTGTTAAACATACTGAGGGTCTATTGGAATTCGGTAAACATTGCATAAATATAGTCCAATATGTCATGTAGATTGATAGGTGAACTATATTTTTTCAGGGTTTTGTTCCTATTGATTGAATGATTGTGTCTAAAGGCTCCTGCAAATAGACGCTACACGCGACGCAACACAAAGGAACCGCGTGTCGCGCGACGATCGGTGCCTTTGAGTCGCGCGCGATTCGCGTTGTGAGTCGCGCCTGTTTGAAGAAGCCTTAAATATGAACTACAAAGTTCCTATTCAGACATAATCTTGTAAAAATAAAAACTTTTTACAAAAAAAAAAAAAAAAACTACAAAGTGAAAAATAACTTTAATTTCGGAAGTCGGTGTCTTTGGATCTGTATTTTAGTTTTAGCCACCATCTGTATTTTTATTGGGTCGGTTTGTAATTTATATAAGTTACAATAGCTTAATATCAACTGCTCATCACCTTTTATAAAATATTGCATTTCCCGATGCAGGGACGTTAATTGTTGTGGAGTTCTCCTGGTACTTCACCAACAGCTCCACTTCACCATATGCATTGTGACGAGCATAAATTGCTTAGCAACCATATTAAAGTAATCGAATCCCAACCCGTGAAATACTTGTTATTGAGTAGTTTCGGTGACCATCTGTGGTCGTCATCGTCAGTTCCACTTCACCAAATGGTGCTTTCCGAGAGCAAATGCACGAATTATTATAAAAATATCCAAATTGCTATAGGTGTGCCTATAAAATTTAGGGGTTTTCCTCTATTTCCATGGGATCCCCCTCATCAGATTCTGACTTGGTGACAATGGGACCACCTCGATCCTCTTTCAAACAAACAAAAAAAAAATCATTTTCAAAATCGGTCTACAATTTAAGGAGAAATCGGTGTACATACATACATAAAAAAATATACGCAACGAATTGAGAGCCTCCTCCTTTTTTTAAGTCTGTTAAAAATAGATAGTTGTAACTCGACTATATTTTTCTTAAATATGGTTTTGTTCCTATATAAATATTAAATCTTAAGAATATATTGAATGTTTCGCTTCCATATTACTTATTTTCTAAGCCACCATTTACGACACCCACAGGTAACAGGAAAGACTCATTGGTTCCCAGTACCACGAAGTAATACCGTCCGCGTCCCACTTACATACATTGAACGGGAAAATCACAAATCCTACCCAATCCCCCTTTCCCCCCTCCTTAGACACTACCCATCACTCATAACCACCCACAACTAGGAAATCAATAAGATTTTTACAATTTAATAAATGCTACTCCACCATTACTATATTACAAGGATAAGTGGGTCGCGTCCCCCATTTCCCCCCTTTTGGGGGAGGAGGAGGTCACGTCATACATCTCGATTCCAGAACTTTGTTCCCAGTTCATGATAATTGAGGGATTCATATGCTCTTTACATTTTAGTTTGAGGAAGCTTCCTTTGTAAGCTGGTGTTAGTTGGTTTGTAGGTTTTCGGGGGTGTGTGTTAAATATAATAATACCTATTATCAGACGAAATGGTTTTACTGTGAAATATGCTTCTGATGCTGAATATGCTTTTCACAAGGAAATGATCAATTTGCGTGAAATAAAAACACTGCGATGTCAAAAAGTTGATTAACAAATTTGCTATGCTCAATCAAATTAATCACAAAACACCACTGAATAGCGTAAATAAAGACATCATGCCAGGTTAGACATTTTTATATTTTCTCATTAAATTTTTTTCAGAACCATTAAACGCTGACAACCGTCTAAAGTAAGAAGGCACCTATAAATAATGGGTCCATTATAAGCTTTGAAGAAGCACTTCTTCGTCCATCAGAAACGAAGCAACATCAAATGCATTCTTTGCGACTGAAACTTAACTTGAAGTAAAAACTTTAATAGTAGGTCTTGATAGGAATAAACGTAAGCGTGTGTAATTATATACTCTTAGTAAGACATAATTATTTGCTAATTATTCAATAAAACGCACCTCCTGACAACGTGTCGACAGACTACACGCTCATGTCTTAGTCAACATCTAACTCTTCATTCTTCATTGAACCCTGGTATTGCCGCTCCATAATCAGCTGTAGCCAGTTTTTATCCAATATGTTAATTACGCTTTTTATTCTAATTAATTCTTAGTACATTATGATCTTCAATAAAAATAAGGACGTCTTCTTTTTATGTATATTTCTCACCATCTATTTTTATACAGTTTTTTTCTCCTTTAGGTGAATGAAAATAAGGTTGATATTCGCTTGTTTTGTATGGTAAAATGACAGTAATTTGTATGGTAATACACTGTCATCAGTTAGGGAAGTAAGTATGAATAATTTTCTGCACAATTCATTCCTAGTTGTTATTCTAGAATAGCAAAAAGTTCTCGATTGTAATCATCGATGAATTGTTATAACTCCATTGAATATAAGCGCCACTTTGCATTATTGAAAACGTTTTATTAATTTCTTGTCTTCATTGGTTACAGATCAATGGGTTTCTGAAGAACGGTTATTGCTGCGAATAATTGTTTTATTGAAATTAAGTTTTTGTGTGTTATAGGAAATAAGGGATGAGGGGAAATACAGAACCAATGGGTGCTTTATCATGTGAATTCCGAGCTTACAGATATTATAATTATGTTTTATTTTTCTAATTGTTTATGTAACGAGTAGTATTTAATTAACTTATATCTATAATACATGATAACACTAATACATATATATTATGTACAAGTATACAATAAAAAAATAAAAAGGGAGAAGAGCTCATTGGGCATCAAAAAATTCATCCGCATCGCTGTCAATCGGAAAAGTGCCCAAAAGGCTGGCAGCATTGCCACGCTGAATGGCAATGCTGATTCTTTGGGCTAAGAATAGGCCAGCCTTCTGGTCCCGTAGAGAGTCGACCAACCGCTTAGCGATGTCCCGAAATACTCGATGAGCACTCGGACCCCACGGCCCAAGTGTTTCAACACCAAACGGCTCAAACATATAGCTCCCAATGAAGTTGTTATATTTGCGCCGTTTGAGGTTTTCTGCACCTGCAGCAGCCGCCCCAACACAGCCCGCCGTGCTAGGAAGATGGGATGGCGCGAGGGTGTCGACACAGGTTGCATCCCACACAAAAGGCCTACCCAACTTCCAAGGCATTATGGTCATTCCGTCCGGCCTCTTCCCATCGTCACGTGCCAAGCCGTTGGGTTCTAAAACAGCTGGCACCCCGGCGGTGACAAGAGCCCGACGGATGATGTCGTTAATGCTAGCGTGCCGTGCCATACGACCAGCGCTCTTGCTGCAGGATAGGCCATGGTGTCCGAGGCAGTCGACTCCTTCACCGCATTGACAGCGATGTGGAGCTCCGCAAGGAGCGCCCAGACGCAAACAAGATATTATATGATTTGAATAATATTTTTCGATTTTTGACTTTGGCTAGTTTGATTGCTACGCCACCAATGCTTCATTTAAAAGATTGTAGTCCGTCCATTAGCTTTGAAATTGTCAACACGTATAAGACATTTCAGGTTTTTTTTCAAGGTCTGTACCGTATTGGTAATTATCGTAGGCAATTACCGTCTCGTTAGTAGTTGAAATGTTTCAAGTAGCTGTAATTTTATCCTTGAAAGAAACCCAGAAATGATTAAGCCGCATATCAGAGCAGACCAGAGTCATGTCAAGACCATACTACAGATAGTCGGTCTATGCCAACAGTGATGGTGCGCACTCGCACCGCAACAACACCGTGTTATAGTCAAAGTTTTTATAAATGGAAATGTATTGGCATACAAAATTGTTGTGACTCGGGGGAGGAGGGAGGGGAGGAGCAACCCTAGACGGTCCCTTTCACAAAAACCTTCTACCACTACAACAGCTTAACTTCCCGTATCTCCATCCAGTAACAAAACACTAATTCACAACAAAACACGTCATTCTGACCAGAAAACGGGTCTAGAAGCAACAGAATAGAACAAGCTCGTAATTTTCTAGTCGCACGACTTTCAAAGATACTACATAGACTCCTGACATGCTGGATGGTAAGGAAATAAAAATATAAGACACACACGTGCCTTAGGGATGCAGGAGAACGTCGGGATATACATTGTAAATATGTGATAGCTATGTATCGTAGTACTCGGGATCGTTGTAGTACAGATGTTGGCTGCTAAAAAACTTTGACCATATTTGGAATCTTGTTGTATTTTACTATGTGAATGGGGACATCAGACATCATGCGCGTACAATGAATGAGGAATCTACTAGTGTAGTGTTACAGACAACATCATTATTGCCAAGAGTAAACAAGCGTGACCATTGGTTGCAGTTTGTTTTTGTTATGATGAAATAGATGTTGTTGTTCGATATTAGGTATTTTCATCTGAGATACTCGTATACAGATTTAAGAATTGTTAGTCTTATCGCTCCTCTAAATGTTTACAGCAGAACACAGGTCCAAAGCCAGCTGCAACAAAGGGTCTTAACACTAATCACCACGTTTGCCAAAGTGTTCGGTGATCATTGTACGTACACTTTTTGCTAAAAGTCAGTAGCTTCCCAATAAATTATTGGAGAGATAATTTCCGTAATCACCACACTTGGCAGACGGAAAGGTGAACGAAGTTTGTTGTTATTCAAAAACAAGAGTACAATGCTTCACTTTTCTTTTCCAGAAACTAATACGTCTTGTACATCAGTCTATCAGCTAAATCGTCAATAAGATCAACTGAATTTTATCTTAGCTTGATCTCCAAAATATCTATATATATTTTAGTCTATGATAAACGAGTACACAACACGTACATAGGAAAGGGGTGAGCTTCTCCTACCGAGCCAAGATAACGAGAGTCCATACCAAATTTTCCATACTCAATTAACTATTCTCTATATTTTTGAAGTCCATTTTAATACGGCAGAGGAAAATTCTCTGTCTACGTGTGTGTTAGACCTTCTGTCTGTGAATAAACGTATGCGTGTGTGGGTGTCGATTCGTATTAACTATGTAAATTGTGCTCGGGCGAACCAGTGGTCGCTTTTTTGGTTAGTTTGCCTTCCTTTTGGGTTGGCATCATTGTGTGGTGGTCACTTTTGATGTTGTTTTAAGAAGTTGGGTGGCATAAATAAGAGGATTTTTGTTAAATCTACATTTCCCCAAAGGAAAGCGGGTAGACGCTTACTGTCGTATTTTCGACAATGGTTTTTACTAATTACTAATAATAAGGTACCTGTTACTCCGTTCTCCTTGAAAAAAATGGCAAATGGGAAACCGAACCTAGGACTACAAAAGTCACGCGTGCTTGTGACCTTCAAACCAATGTGGCGGTAAACGTAAAAGATTACGCCACCCTCCGGGGAGAGTAGAAGAGAGTTTATTTCCTAAACCATCCAAGAAAATATAGACGTTTAAAAGTATGTTTACATTACAAAACTATCGTAAAACGTTCCCATCTTATAGCAACATTAAAAACAAATTGAAAAGTTGAAAATATGTTGTAACAACAGCACAGAAAACAAAGCGAACGACAACACAGTTTCAGTAGAACCCGCCACCAACACAGATTTATTATTATACACAAAGTATTTCTCGAAATCAAATTCCTTATGATACATCAAATAGTGC
Organism: Fissipunctia ypsillon; assembly: GCA_947568875.1. Taxonomy (NCBI): domain Eukaryota; kingdom Metazoa; phylum Arthropoda; class Insecta; order Lepidoptera; family Noctuidae; genus Fissipunctia; species Fissipunctia ypsillon. The sequence continues at coordinate 1,978,496 of OX387662.1, forward strand.
AGACCGTCGAACGAATCCTCCAGTTTCAGCAAATCCTGAATATTCCTCACGGAAACCAACCGAACAGTTTCATCTGAAACGAATTAATTACACCCATTCAGTATTCTACGAACATCGAAAGCGACCGCAAATAATTCACACACACACAACCAACACACGGAGCTTATATACAAAAACATCTAAATCGTGCACATAAAATTTCATGTATAAAAATGTCAATAAAACACTCACACTCTGACACCGTAATACGAAACAGCGTTGACACAGAACGCACACAGCTGGAAAACCTTTCGCACGACGAATATGTATTGCTACTACATAGGAGTAATCTTTCATTGACGCACACAGGCATCTTTTCCGTACATTGGTGAGGTTTTTTCCGTGCTGCTGTGTGTGTTTTTGCTTGAGCGTGGGGTGGGGGGGTAGCATACATTTTCAGGAAGGCTTCGGCGTCACAGGGCGTCTTTCAGCGTTCCGATGCCGCACACATCGCAGGCTATCGGCGAGACGAAGAAGCAAAGAGTGCTTGTAGGTTAGTTTGTTGTTTAGAGGGGACGGTTTTTCAGGAAGGTTTTTGATGCTTTTTCAGTATAGCCGATTACTTTTACAGGGCACTTATATTTTGTTTAGATAAAGTGCAGTTCGGGTCTAATGATTCATTAAAATTGGTGTATTTAGAAATATTTCTAGGACATGATAACCTTTTTTGAAAGATAATAATTGACATCAGTGTAGTTCTTAATTTAGTTAATATTCTTAAATATCAACAAATATTTTAATTGCAGACCATTTCTTGATAACTCAGTGCCTTGGATGACACGATAGAATTTACCTATTTATTGCTAAGTAAGAAGATTTATTTTATCAGTGAACTTTTAGCCACCAAAAATCAGTCCTATTAGATAAACCATTACAATTTTCATTCACACAGCATGATAGAAAACTACACATTTTAAAAGTCCTATAAAAAAGTCTCTGCAGAAAATTCTCAGGCTACTCTACGGTATCGGGCGCAGATCACCGGGGGTGGGGGCGCAGGAGCGGGGGTAGCGGTTCGTGTGTGTTCGGAAAAATGCCTTATGATCCCGCATCCCGCCCGCCCGTTGTAAGCTTTAAGTTTTTTATCCTCTCCTACATTGTCGGCCTTAGGGACAAATAGATTATCGTCCGCATATTGTATTTGTTATTTTTGGGATAGATTTTTTAAGGCTGAGCTTAACATAGATTTCTATATGATTATGGCAGTTTCTAAATTTTATGTACCTAAATCTTCTATGTAGTAAGTAACCACAAGGTGGTTGTATGGGTCACCATATTCACCATTACCAGAATTTTGTTGTTCGAAATTTAGTGAAGAGATTGGCACCATTGTCCTCTTGTCTGCTATCAGTAATCACCAGTCCACCTGACACATCTGGTGATTGTGGTAATTTCTCATTTCACCGTTATCTGGAAGGGTGGACTGAATATTATGTTTTGAGGGTATGGTTAAAGGCACTTTGAGGTTGACTGGAGCAGGATACATAAAGAAAGTTAATTATTGCCTGGTCTTCGTTTAAATAACAAAGATCTGAGGATTTAGATGCTTGCCAAGTAACGTTTAAATAATAGAAATAGGTTTTCGGTCGGTCACTACCTGATCGCCAGAATGTTTCAGGTTTACGTTGTTTTAGTTCGGGAAGGTCATTTTAGAGCTCCATAATATACGTAAATAGGTTCAATGCACCCTGGACAGTTAGCCCCAGTTACGAAGCTTAGTACCTGCCTAGTATTATTTTTACCGTGTTAGAAGAACAAGATGCAATGGTCTTACAGCCGGACACTACTTCCTCAAAACCCTGAACATAGAACGCCGTCTCATTCTCCAAGACACTACAAACATAAAATTCTCAATACCTCCCAGTTCCCACAGTTCAATATAATATAATACATATAAAAAACCGGTTTCACACGTACAGCGATCTCCCTCCCCCCTGTGGGGGTGGCGGGGTGTGCGCCCCCGGGTGACAAGAGCCCAGTGCTACTACGGGCAGGTGCAATGTATTGGTGCAATCTGGTCCGCTGTTGCATTATTAGTTTTAACGTTTCTGTGCCGGGTTACTTATTAATTTTAGGGTTAAATTCTGGATTTTGGGCTGCAGTAAGGATGTGGGGAATCGACGATGATGGTACCTAATTATTTTGTGCTCGTCCGAGATAAAATTTTATCTCTTACTTATAGGTAGGCAGACGCAACAAGGATTTTCAATGTTTTTTGCAATTTCTATTTCTATGTGGTTTATTAGTCCAAGGTTACATTCAGTCAGATGTCTGGTAGATACGATGTATAGGGATGAGAACACCATTGTTACCATAGCTAAAATAGCATTTTGTCTATGCTGACCACACGTCATAGTGCTGATTATGTGAAAACAGCAACTGCCATCTATTTACGATCAAAGTTCTGCTTTCACTTCTTCTACATTTATCTCTAATACAAACTGTCTTAACACATTTTAACTTAAGAGCTAGGCAGATATATTGCGTAATGCTGATTAGTCCACAATGAAGTTATTTAGTCTCAACGATAATGGACAGCCTACCCCCTTTTACGAGCGGTGATAAGGGACATCGTTAGAGCCATTTATTGGAACAGTTTGGGCACTATTCCAAATCCAGAAAAAGGATCGAATTCTTGGATTCTTTTTCCATTCGCTATGTATATTTGATGCAGAAGTAGATACTTGTATTGTTTCAGACTTTAACGTGAAAAAAATATTATAAAGTGTTACAATATTATATTAAACTGATGTCTAGGAATATATTGTCAAATCTGTGTAGTACCTAAACTTCGGTGTGGACTGAACTTACCACGTAGATAATAATTTTTTTGCTAATTTATTGACATGATATTTCATATAGAAAACTATACAAATTGATGGTAATCTTGTCCTATTAGGACCTACAAAACTTTTAACAATATTAAAATTCAAAAAACGAAGAAGAATCACAAATACCGAAAGGTTCAAAACTCACATTCAAAAGAAAACAAAAGCAGACGATATTCTCAAACGAAATCATATCTTCTTTAACATATTCTTCGGTAAGGAAGCTGTAACGTTCGCTCCGCTGCTCCCGAACTACAGATGTTACTCTTTAGATTCCGCACGAATACGAATATTGCTCTCAAAAATTCGAACGAAAATGACGAGTTATGATGTAATTTTGCGACTGTTAGGAATTGTTTCGAATTGAGTTACAATTGCTACGGGATTCTTTGTAAACGGAGACATCCGACTTGCGGAAGTTTTAGAAAAAGTGGTATTTTTAACCAAATAATACATACATACATAAACTCACGTTTTCTTCCCATGGGGGTAGGTAGAAACTACAGAATGCCACCTGCTACGATTCTTACATACTCCTTTTGCCTCGTTTACATTCATACATCTGGTCATACACGCACGTCAGTTGCGAGTACTACGCACCTAACCTTTCTGAAGAACATCACCAATAAGATCACTATATGTCTTCCTAGGGCGTCCTCTCCCGGCGTTTCCACTCACATCTGCCATGTTAAATACCTTTAACCAAATAATATCGGTGGAAAAAAACCTGGAAGGAACCTGGCAGGCTCGTGAAAGATGAAGGAGTGGAGGGATGCCTTTGCCCAGCAGTGGGACAGTGCTGGCTAGTAAAAAATGTATAATATGGTAAATCGCATTCAAAACTGATAGTTTCAACAGGGTTCTTAGTAAATCTATTTTTCGAGAATATCTTGAGAGTTAAGTATTGGAGGAGCTCGTGGCTAAGTAATAACAGCCGCACAGGTCGATCCATCAGGTTAAGCTACGCTTGCCGGGGTTGGTTCGTGGATGGGTGACCATCTTTACATACCGAGACTCCTCCGTGCCTCGGAAAGCACGTTAAGCCGTTGGTCCCGGCTGTCATTCGTTGATCTTTGACAGTCGTTACGGGTCGTCAGAAGCCCGAAAGTCTGACAACCAGTCTTACCAAGGGGTATCGTATTACCCAGTTACTGGGTTGTGGAGGTCAGATAGGCAGTCGCTCCATGTAAAATATTGGTATTCAGCTGCATCCGCTTAGACTGGAAGCCGATCAACATGTTGGGAAAAGACTAGGCAGATGATGATGATCTTGAGAGTTAAGTATTGGCTATAAATGTTCCAAATACAGATGAAATCGCAAGCCTGCTTTTTGCATCACTTTAATGTTGAACACAGCAACTATTCTTTCAGAATAAAAGACAACGGGCGACCCTAAAATAGTTAGCAAATACTTTTGCTTTTTAATTTTGTCAGGTCAAAAGCTAAAGCAACGGCTACAACAACCAGTTGCAAACTACACAATACAGTTGCCGAACATTTAAGTTTCGTGTGTCCGTTATAAATTCCGAGCGGGCGTTCTATATTCAAATTGGCCGCCGCTATTGGCTGCCGCTGGGTGGTATTTTACATCCGCGAAACTATGAAATACTGGATAAGGTTCTGTTTCACATCTTATCTTTAGAATACTTTACTTTATTTTGTTGAGATAAAGTGATTTATGGAGTGGTTGAAGATCTAGTGAATCTATTTCTTTTTTTTAAATATAGGTAATTCATGTTGGACAAAAATAATTTTGATGTTCCTTGCAAATACTGTTGTGTTTTCCTAATAGGACAAAACTTGGCTAATTCGTGATATGCAGCTACTCGGTGATAGATAATATTTGTTTTATTACCAAGTTACTGCTGACTTGATAAATGTATATTTTTCAATCATTATAGTATTTGCCACATTTTTAGATATAAGTTAGCAAAGCTTCTTTTGTCTACAATATCACAGTAAATTTCAAAAATAATCTGATCAATGAATCAAATTTTACAAGTAAAAAACAAAACTATCACCGATTACCCAAGTTTTGCCCTACAGGGTGGCAGCTGGACATTGACGCGCAAATTGTTACCATGGATTCAGTACATGAATCTGGACCCCCTGCGTTGAAACTTTTCGTCAGTTATTTAAAAAAATAACTGTTCCATACATTTAGACCGCGTAGGTATTGCCATACTAATTAATAGCAATGGTGTTGTTGGTATACCATATTGGGAAGGGTTGATTGCCCAGTTGTGAGGCACTGGAATACCGTCCACGGATCCGGAGGTGTCCTTTATAATATTAAATGGCGCAATATTGTGACTAATAATAATTAATTAAATAATCATGTACTGAACGATTGTACGTCGATGTCCCTGCACCCCTGTATATTCACGTAGCAGCGTCAAGATATCAATAAATCTCCCCAGCCTTTTCCCAACTACGTTGGGGACGGCTTCCAGTCTAACTGGATGCAGCTGAATACCAGTATTTTATACATGGAGCGACTGCCTATCTGACCTCCAACAACCCAGTAACTGGGTAATACTACCCCTTGGTAAGACTGGTTGTCAGACTTCTGACGACCCGTAACGACTGTCAAAGATCTACGAATGACAGCCGGGACCAACGGCTTAACGTGCTTTCCGAGGCACGGAGGAGTCTCGGTTTGTAAAGATGGTCACCCATCCACGGACAACCCCGGCAAGCGTAGCTTAACCTGATGGACCGACCCGTGCGGCTGTTATTACTTAGCCACGAGCCCCTCGTCAAGATATATAAATACATAATTCGCTCTTCTAATTGAATAAAAATTGAACATTTTAAATGCTGACGTCATTAAAATCACCTGTTTAGTATAGAAGTACATTGCTCTGATGTAACCACATATTTTATAATAATATTTTGATTTTCAAAAGAGTATCCGTGGAGATACTTGCCTGTTCTTCTCCATAGGAACCTACTACGCTTTGGAATGGACAACTAGCTTCATCGACCCCTTGACAATTCAAAAGTGCCTGTAAATTGGTTTAATTGAAATAAATGCTTTGAGTTTGAGTTTGCGTTTGCATCTTCTTGATTTTACGCCACTGAACCGAAAGAGGTTGGTTAAAACCCACACCATAATAAAAACGACTGCTCACCGGACCCACAGTCCCTCAAAGCTCATAAAACCTTAGGGTTTTATGAGCCCAGTATATTTCCTTATCCATCTCCACCAGTTCTTTGCAGCATCGAGTGAAATTTTTCCCGTACAGAAAGCTTGCCGTAATGTCTATGCATAAAGTATTTTGAACTGGTTAAGATGCAGCGTTCTGAACGCGGTGAGGTATCAAAGGGTTTACTTGCTTACCGTTCGAGAACTTTCTAAGTTTTGAATTTTAGGTGGGTAGGAGACCAGGGTTTATTTGTAGGAATAATGGAGTTTTAGTACATTGTTGGGAAGACAACACTTATCATAATATCAGGCCTGTATTCTCTTCCAGCCAGGGTTGCGGGATGTTTGAAAGAGTTACCGTGGCCCCAGCACAGGCAACTGAAGGAATACTGGTAGGTTTTAGTCAGTAAATGTCTGACACGCCCTCCCGCTCCACCCAGAGCGGGAGAAGTCATTTGATGATTTCCCATCCACAAAAAAGGCCTGTATTCTCCGAAAGGTTAGGACACCAGTTGAGAAGATATGATCGTTTTTATGATGTAACTAGTTGTGCCCCGCGACTTCGTTCGTGTGAAAGCCGTAAGATACACAACATACTAAAATAACAGCCACGTTTTAATAAAACTCCCTCGTACCCCCCCGACCCGCCGCGTTGTATCGCCCCGCCCGCGTTATTACTTCGTTTTTGCTTAGCGTTCTTTCTGACTTTTTCTGTTTGCTCAGCTCCCGAGGGTTGTAGCGTGATGTTAAATAGTCTGTAACCATCCTCGAGAATTGTGCTACCAAATGCAAAAAGAATTTCTCAAATCCGACTTTTTGTTTACAATTTCATGGGTTTTTTTTTTGCGCGGAACCCTAATTCTTTTTCTAAAATAAAAGTAGCCTATGTTACTCCTTATAACATCAACTATCTGCAAGTGAAAGTCTCTTCGAAATCGATCCATCCGTTTCGAAGATTAGCCGGAATAACCAAACAGACAGACAGACAGGCAAACATTTAAAATATAGTTTTTTAGTTATAAGTACTGTTTATACTTTCGTATACAGATGTATACGAAAAAACAACAGCAAAAATAACAGCTTTTTACTAAATAGTAAAAAGCTGTTATGTTGACATTACAAACAGGCACTTCAATTTTATTTATTTGTATATGTAGGTAATATTTCGATCTGTGATTCTTAATGCTGTAAAAACAAAGTCCTGGTTTAGAATTTTTCTTGAATGGTATGAAAATGTAAATAGTCTTTATTTTTTCTTTACTTAAAACACATTATTTCTTCTTTGCTTGGACTAGTCAAATTAACAACTTATATTTAAGATTCTGAAATATTGTCTTTTCTCTTTCGAAAGCCATCATCATTCTCCTGCCCAACTTAATTAAGTAGTTTAGCAATTATTTATTAGGTAATTATTATGTGTGTTTATTTTGAAAGCCACTTTTCACTAATATACTTTAAAAAAATATTTAAAACATAATGCAATATTTTCATTCTTAGAACTGTATTCTGTTTTCATATAAACTTACTTTTTTATTATAAAGCGACCACGAGTGAATGTTCAGTTCAGGGTCAAAATAGAGTACCTACCGTACATTCTCTAGCAAGTTAATACGTCACGCGCGTGATGTGTAGAAAGGAAGACAAGGTTAAAATAATAATATTTTATTTTATTAAACAATAGAATAAATTTGTTGAAATAGTGTTGAACTATAATATACAATGTGTTTTTTTTTTTGATATGCTATAACTCTAGGATTATATTCTATAAGTAAAAATAATACAAAAAATCCTAGCATATGTGGTCCAAAAATGCATAGTTTCGAAGATATCATCAATCATAATAAAATTAGGTTCATTCTAAGTTTCATTGATAAATACGAGTAATTTATTTTCATTCGAACCAATGATTCATAATTAAAGCTAAGAAAAAACGTCGTTGTTATATTTCACGTAAGGTTGTGTTGTTTTACATTAATAATCGTGACTTCGTCGAATTATTTTGTATGAAAAATAAAAACAAAAAAAATGATGATTGACAAGTAATTCATATGCCAGTTGATTCTTTGATATTCATTCATACCCTAGAGTTATGATATATATAAAAATGATGATTGACAAGTAATTCATATGCCAGTTGATTCTTTGATATTCATTCATACCCTAGAGTTATGATATATATAAAAATGATGATTGACAAGTAATTCATATGCCAGTTGATTCTTTGATATTCATTCATACCCTAGAGTTATGATATATATAAAAATGATGATTGACAAGTAATTCATATGCCAGTTGATTCTTTGATATTCATTCATACCCTAGAGTTATGATATATATAAAAATGATGATTGACAAGTAATTCATATGCCAGTTGATTCTTTGATATTCATTCATACCCTAGAGTTATGATATATATAAAAAACACCTTGTATATTATTACTTATTTAACTACCTAATAGTAAACATCCTTTTGAAAGAGTCTGTTCGGGGTAGTACTAACACTGCCTATCACCTCACCTATTTCTGCCATCAAGCAGCTCTGTGGTTTCACCTTGAAGGGAGGGAGGGAGGGAGTTCTTCGATCAAGAATACTCAGAGTGATAGTGAAATTGTGTTTATCAGCTTCCATCAAGCAAATTAATAAGAGACTTCACCGTTGTTCCTTTTGGTTTTAGCTTCTGCCCGCGACTTCCTCCGCGTGAAATTTCTTGTTCCCCCGATCCCCGGGTCGCATCGCATCGCCTGCCTGCGCTATTACGACTTTTTTTCTTCTCGCCCGGCTCCTGAGCTTTTTTTTTTTTTTTTTTTTTTGTTTGGATGGGAAGTCATCAAATGACTTCTCCCGCTCTGGGCGCGGAGCGGGAGGGCGTGTCAGACTTTTACTGACTAAAACCCACCCGTGTTCCTTCTGTTGCCTGTGCCGGGGCCACGGTAACTCTTTCGAACATCCCGCAACCCTAGCTGGCATCGGCCCTAGCGGACCCCGTCAATAGTGCTGACATCTCTTTGAGGCGCGCGTGGAACACGACGCGCCGTCGACTCGGGCTTGGTCCTTACCGGACGGCGAGCTACCCATTGCTTGCCGTCCGCAAGCCCGCGCCTACGGTGGCCGGGAATCGGCTGCCAATTCCCGACGCCCAGGGCGTCTCCTGCGGCGACTAGGGGCGTGAGGGTGCAAAGCTTGCCTCTCCCTCACGCGTCCCGCCTCCTCCTTCACGAGCATTACTGCTTCGCAGAAGGAGGTAATGGCTTCCCACGCACTCTCGCTCCGTACCATGGCCCGGCTCCTGAGCTAGGACCGCGTGATGTTAAATAACCTCAAAAATTGGGCTATCACATGCAAAACAAATTTTTCAAATCCGTCTGGTAATTTCAGAGATTAGCGCGTTCAAATATACAAAAGACTTTTAGCTTTATTATTAGTATAGATATAGATACATACAGATTAAAGGAAGACCTTATTTAGTTTTTAAATACAGATATATGTTTCGTTATATTTCACATACTCTTACATAGTCACTATCTTTTCACCTACAAATATTACTTGGACATTAACTTTGGAATAGTTTTTAGCAGAATAGGCCTTGACAGTCATTCATGTCAACATAAGTATGGTTGCTTATATTCCTGTTAACCCACCACAAGAACCACTATGAGATTTGACAGCTGATTCCCTGATCACCACATAAAATCACGCCTGTTCTCCCCGAAGGGTCAGGCAGAGTTGCACATATAGTACACCCACATTTCTCCTCCAGTTATTTTTAAGTCCCATGTAATAGGGGGCGAGCCTATCGCCATCAACCGGGCACATCGACCATACTGTCCAGGTCCCCCGGAATCATAGACTTGATAAGACACCAGAAGATTAACTAGCTTAATTGATTCATTAATACTGCAAAGTGTTTATATTTTCAGAGTTTCCTTAGTAAAGTTTCTCCGTGTGGCAGTTCCAAGTCGAGTGCTGCTAGTAGGGGTTCCGTTCTTTGCCAGTAAATACGGCCATTTTTATGAAGTTCATAAAGAACAAGCCGGGAACTAGCAGCCAACGTACACTTTGATTTTATTTAAAACAACGTGAGAATAACTCTCAGTTAGCTTACCTCGGGGGGAATATTGAAAATTTACAAAATTCTTGTATAATATTATATATTTTTGTAGTATGTTCGAGTACACAGTTCTGGAGTTAATGGGTGAGAGAATTTTAGTAAATCATGTAAAATTGGACTGTGCAGTTTATTTGGATCAGTTTTTATTAGTGGTTTTTTGAGTTAGGATAATAGGCCATAATGATTATTAAGAACGAATGTTTGTGGGGATTCCAAAAACACAATCACGCTAAGATAGGTATCTCTTACAATAAACATACATACACAAGAAATAGTTCGTACAAAATATAATATACATACATACGTCTGTGAATTCAATATGTGCGCAATAATATCCAATTTATGTAAAATATAAGCTGAGAGTCATCTGCGAAGGATTTTTCGTGGTGCATCACTATTAAATATGAAATATTATATCGGAAGTGCTGTTAGGGATGCGGGAAGGTGAACTTATCGATTATTTGTAATAGTTTTTTGTTATCCTCCTAAATTAATACAAATTATTGTAACTCCTTCATGAACTAATTAATATCTTAACTAATTTTATAGAACTGACTGAATGCAGCAGTTTCGATGAACCACAGGTCGCTTTCATTCATTCGTCAAGCTTATTTTATGATATTGTTATATAGCGTCATATTAATTATTGCAAGTCATAATTTTATTTTCGTCATATGACAGCTGTCATTAAGAGCGTTGTCACCTTTTGCATCTCTCTCGCTCACACAAGACCAAATTTTTAAGAATGTTAAATGAAAAAATGCTTTTTTGAAAAATGTAATCAATGGGCGGTCTACAAAATAATATTAATTTAATAGGTAGTTATCAAAAACACATTTCTATTGTGTTATCTAATAAACTTATGTAATTAAGTATTATGATCTGTTTTTGAGATAACGTAAATAAATGCCACAATAAAAATGTGTTTTTAATAATTACGTATTAAATTAATATTATTTTGTAGACCGCCCATTGATTACATTTTTCTAAAATGCATCTTTTCATTTAACATTATTAAAAATTTGGTCCCGTGTGAGCGAGAGAGGTGCAAAATGTGACAACCCTCTTAATCTATTCGACTGTCTGATAGTGTTTTTATCAAAATACATTTTAATGTGAGGCTCTACATCAAGCATTGTAAAGTTCATATATTTATCAATATATCGCCATACAGCACATCACTATCTCGAGCAATGTTTCACAGGGATCGAGTGGAGGCGACGTGCTCTACATCGAGCATATTCCGAGCGCACTGCCACCAACTATGTACCGTATATGATAAAGTTATGGCACACATGGAGCAAAACTTATTTTTATTTCAATACTATAATAGTAACCTCATACTACTTATATTACTAACCTCAGGAGGCTCTCATTGCGCGGCTGGGTCAAGGGCTTGATCCAGAAAGCAGTACTCCGGGACACAGCACGCATAGTGAGGAGGTTCCTCTCTCTAGAGCCCTGACCGCCGGTACCTTGGACCCTGTTCCTGATGCCGATGGGCCACTACTTTTTATATTTTTAAATGTTTTTTTTTTTGGTTTTTGTAAAAATATTTCAAAATGTAAATAATATGTACAGAAAAATTTAATAAAGGAAATAATAATATTACTAAGAAATTTTAATTAATTTAATTTAATACTTTAGTAGAAAAAACGAGCAACAAACGCTTTGGCGTTTCTTGTATGGGGGGAGCCCCTTTAATTTTTAACTTAATTTTTATTACTTGTTTTTAAAGCGACTATAGTAGTACACACTCTGTGAAAATTTCGCTGTATTATTAATTGCAGGTACCTCTTACTTCGAGGTATCAAAATGAAGAATGGCAAGTGTCAGTTCAAGTTAGGTAGTCAGAATATGTAATCCAAAGCCATTTTAATCGATTTTTGTGGAAACATAAAATACCGATATTTTCTAACTGAAAATGCTGATATTTTCTCTCCCAGTGTGTCTCATATGAACGTGCGACGCCTCCGCCGGCCGAGCGGCGGATATCTCGCTGTGGCGATACTCGATTTTGTAGTAATTTTACTCCTCTAGTGTGGGCGCTACTGACTATTTTATATACCACCAACATGAGGAATATTTGAGTGATCATTTGTGAAGCTTTTGGGAAGAACTAGCGAGTCGTGAATGGTGATCAAAGATGTTTATTTAGGTGAAAAAGAAAAAATAAGTACGTAGTAAGTACATATAAGTAGTTTCTATTTTCCAAGCCTTTAGCTAAGCGATGATCGATTCTCTTTATTGACCCTTTCAGGGAAGTAGGTATGATGTTATTATGAGCTGTGTTGATGGTGAGCTGAACCGGGAAAGTAAATATTGATTAGGTATCTGAAAATTTATTTGAGATTCTTAAATCTGAACATTTTGTTTGTGTCACTGATCATTTCACCTACTCTGTCTGAAATTGAAAATCAAAGGGATTCGCAGTTCGCAAAGTTTCAGGCTACCTCAAGGACCGAAATTCTGGCAAACTGTTGATTATATGGAGATAGATAGAATACTCTTTAATAATAATGTTTAAATGGGCATCCTAAATAGGGTGAAGCGATACTTTACGCCTGGACAACTTTTAACCCTATACAAAGCGCAAGTCCGATCCTGCATGGAGTATTGCAGCCACCTTTGGGATGGCTCAGCTAAATACCAACTTGCCGCGCTTAACTCGGTGGAACGCAGAGCTAAGAGACTCATTGGCGACGTAAGACTGGTGGATGCCAAGCTTCACAGCTTGGCTCATCGCCGCAAGGTTGCCTGCTTGTCGGTCTTCTACAGATTGTACTTCGGTGAGTGTGCTCGAGAACTCCACGACCTCATTCCACCGGCCCCCTTCTACCATCGGACATCTAGACGCACTGCAGGTTACCATCCCTACCTAGTTGCTATTCCACCAGTTCGCACTAAGCGTTTCCAAATGTCTATTGTGATGCGCACAGCAAAGGAGTGGAACTCTCTGCCTGCGTCTGTGTTTCCGAACGCATACAACCCCGATCTCTTCAAAGTGAGAGTGAACAGGCTTCTTCTGGGTAAGCTCGCTCCATCGTCGACTTTGTCTCTGTCATCTCTGACCTAGACTAGAGTCAAGAGCAAACCTATCTTAAATAAAAAAAAAAAAAAGGTTCTTCAGGGTTTAAGTAATAGTAAAGCTATTTTTATTATATTAAGGTAAGTGTGACAATCTGATCGTGTGTTGCGGGGCCAACAGGGCCAACACGCCAACAGGACCAGAGATCGCACAAAACAGAGAGGTTTGGATGGAGAAAGGGGAGGCGTTTGCCCTGCAGTGGACCACAATGTAGGCTAACAACAAAAAGAATTGTTATAACAAAGCATTTCTATGTGAAACCTTTCGCATCAGATTGTTCAATTAAGCAGAGCACATTACTCAACCCATCTCCCTATCGGTCTGCATAAGCTAGAAAAATAAAGGCCATCTATCTTTAGCCACCCGCATTATAAAAAAGAAAAACATCAAACATAATGCAGTTACGGCTATCTGCAGCGGAAGCGACGACGGGACGCAGGAAAAATATTTTTCCATTTTAAATAAGTACACGGGAAAGCATATATATTTGCTTTATCTAGGAGTTCGTTAAATATTTGTAGGTAGTGAACAGTAAAACCCCGGATTGCGCACTTTTTCCTATTAATAGCCCGAGTTGATGAGGATGTTCTGCCATTTTTTATCTGTGAAACTTTTTTTTTTGTATCCAGAAATGGAGTGGAACGTGCTTTTTTAATTTGTCGAAAGGAGCCCGGCTTTTTGCACTGACTGACATTTGTGAAGATTCTCTGTAGTAATGAATTATGGACTTATTTTGTTGCGTTTTAATTAACGGCGGGTGGCGATATTTTTTTTTGTTTTTTTTTTCTTGTTTGTAGGAACGGAGTGTGCTTTGTATGTATGGAAGTCGTTTACTTAGTTAATAAGCTACTTACCTATGCCTTGATAGAGTTATGTACTGTTTTAATGGTAAGTACCCTAGGTGGTTAAACATGACACCTCATTCATATTATATTAGGCAGTATTTTAAATGCAATTGATTGCAACATTTCTTTAGTTTATGGCCAAACTGAAATCAATCATACAGGAACACAACTTACGACGATAGTTTAATTACGACAGTAGCTATTACCAGCGCTTTCATCCAATCAGACTGCGTTACGTCACGCTAACGGTCAATGAATGCATACCAAATTTAAATATCACGTTCCAAATTTAAATCGACAGCGACGCAGCGCGATTGACCGATCGCCGCGGCAGGCGTCACAAATCAAATCGATACCTACACGTACACATCGGTAAATACCTATCGAAGGCGGTTTCATGCACGCACACTGACACATAAACGTCGAACGTGGTAAATACGAGATATCGGTTCGAGTGTGCGCCGTTGTGCCCAATCGCGCAGAACCGATCAACCAATCACGACGCGTCGTACGTTCTCGATACTCTCCGACTGTTTTCGCTTGAGCTTCGTTGTTGCTTCGTGCCTCCCGTCGCAGCTTCGATTTTTGAACTGAAAGGGGAGGGTGGGAGGTCTCGGTGCGCTGGCCGTTAATCGCCGAAGGTTCGATACGCCATTGGCTATCGGTTCTATGTTACGTCACGTAGATTTTCCGAGGTTTTTTCTCTCGTAAATGGGAGTGCTCGCTGTGGACATAGATGGGCGCTGAAGCGTTTGATTGGTATTGCTTTCGTATGTACTTCGTGACCGCTTGTCATGTATTTCAGGTGCATTTTTTAGGACTATTTTTGTGGAGTGGATTGTGCATACCTAGTTGAGTGATGTTGTCGAGCTGTGTTACGCTGTTTTGTGAGTTATAACAAGTATTGTTGTGTATCTAATCGTTGTTTTAGGGTCTTAGTATTGTTATAACAATGAGTAAGTCCGATTGTTTTTTCCTTCAATTGATCATCATAATTTAGACGTAGATCAAGACGGAAATAGAATAGGTACCTAATTGTTTAACGGGAAAATAAAACATTTTACGTGGGCAGCGTTATGGGCACAGATTATTTTGAAATTTAAATAAAAAATAGACCCACTTTAATTTTTATTTTATTTTAAACTTCATGCTTACAAAGATAACCTACATGAAACTAAAAGCCACCCAGTATACTCATAATTAAAAAAAGTAGCATCAATTTTATATCAAAGAAACACCAATTAATCAAAAACCGTAAACACAGTGTCGCATTATGTCAACACAGCACAAAAATATACACAAGGTCAGGTGCGCAGTGTCTATAACGCTTGCAGTTGGAAAACGTCCCCAAGACGTAAAGATCGGGGGGTTCGCCACCCTGTATAGATTTTTCTTTTTCCTCGGGCGCCGTTCTTGATATTAAATACTAGTGTCTCGCTCCCAACTTTGCTTATTGAATCAAATAACTCGTTTTTCTTTTAATTTTGTGTTGTTGCGATAGTTGGAAATGGAAATATGCTGTGTTGTTAAGAGCGTGGGATTTAGATTGTTCGGTCTTGGGTTTGATTGAAATCAAATTGAAATTTGGGAACCTTTTCATACATTATTATTAAACCTTTATTCATAAAAGTTGCTTAAAGTTAAATGATAATTAACGTCTGGTTAGCCATACATTTTTTGGCGTTTAAACATCACTTAACTATAAGCAACATTTATGAATAAGGGGGTAAGTGCTTTCTATTGGAATTGGGATAGGAAAATTGGGTGTTCTGTAAATTTTCCAATCCACCCGGTACCTACTGCTTTTAGCAAATGTTAGTGCTGGTAGAGGTCCAAGTGAAATGGTTACCTAGTTTGCTACGTAAGCCAGACTAACTTATGTTTCTTTAGTGAGGGAATTATTATAGTTGCTAACTATTTTGCCAGAGTCGTGTGATAGATCTTGCTAGGAAAAGTTAAATACTTTCCCACGAAAACGGTGTTTTCGCCGTATAGTCTGTATCAAAAGTATCTAAAGAAAAAGTAAACAAACCTTTATAGCAGGTTGATATTTATTTGTCACTCTGCCGCTACACACCCAGCCATTACACCTTGTTCAGTTTAAATACTTACGCAATCACTGACTAAAGAGAATTTGTAAAACATTCATCTTTTTTTTTTAAGGTTTTTTATTTACTTACAAAAACCCCTACCCTAAATAATTATTTAAAACAGATTATTAACATAAATATATAATATTCTAAACTAACTTAAACTATTAAAAAAACTAAAATAACAAAAAAAACATTCATCTGTATTTAGAACTTTATATCTCACCACTTTATCCAACAATTTTATATTGTTGTATAAAACTAACCTCAACTTACTGTTAGATGATAAACATCATTATGGTGATTTAAAATTAGAATTACGAGTTAAGTAAGTAATCAAATCAAAACATTCAATTTGTACGTAACACTACAAATTGGCATCCACAGGTAGGTACGTTTTCTGATCCATTTGTTTACATTTTCATCAGATAATTCTGGAACAGAGCACAGGAGTATGTGTTTAGCAGCAGCGAGGTGTCAATTTTTGTAAGAGAGAAGCCGAAGCAAAGCCGATCTTCACATTTTTGACAAGAGCAGACACTATTGACTGTACCATTTTCCAATAGCAGTAGTGTTGCTGATGCGAGCCTCCGAAGGGAAGCCGGTAGGATCGTCTTATATGGTGCTTTCGCCACTGGTGTTTAGTGACACTGATATAACAGATAGGTACATGAGGCATTTCAAGTTTGTGTGCTAAGTTGCTATTCTATGGACTAACCCTCGGTGATGCAGGACTCTATTGCCAGCGGTAACCATTGTCCATGAGATAATTAATAAGCCATCGTTCTTTTGGTAACTAGACTCCTTGATATCACAGTTACAATACTACCAACATCACCTCTATATTTCTTTAACATCCAATTTCCACTTTAAAAAAGTACTTTTTCTCTTACATTAATATCGTGAGTAACAGACAGACAAACAGACATGATAGGTATAAAATAGCTGGCGTCTTCGCCGGGCGGCAATATTGCAACCGGTAGGATTTTTAGTTAACTTTACTGCGAAAATTGAAATTCCATTAAGAAGATTGCATTTTAACGTTGCCTAGAGGGGGTGTATAGGTAAGTCTTAGTGGGGGAGGGGATAAATGTGTGCTATGTACTGTGAGGGGTATATATAAGTGATAGTTATGGGTGAATAGATTCAGTGTACCTAATTGTTAAGGCGATGGGTCGTGATTCTTGGTTTTGAAAATTTTAAGTTTGGTATGGGCATGTGCTGAAGAGGGAAGAAACGCATGTGACTAAAAGAGTGATGAATATAAATGTTGATGGATGGAGAGGGAGAGGAAGGCCAAAGAAAAGATGGATGGATTGTGTGAGGAATGATATGAAAGAGAAGGGAGTGAATGATAGCGTGACGGTTGACAGGGCAGAATGGAATGGACCCCAAGTAAGTTGAGGCAAGGCCAGGAAGATGAGGTTTATGGAGCCGATTTTGATGCACCAGGTTGCAGTTTCCAAACCAGGAGTCTACTCTAAAGCGATAAATCGAAATATCGGCCCAACGTTCGGACGTTTCCTAATACACTTCATTCTATTTCGTTCGGTCAGTTCGAATCCGAACAAACTTCATTTTGACGTTTGGTCAGTTCCGAACCAAGCGAAAGAAATAGCGAAAGTGTATTAAGAAACATCCGAACATTCGGCCGATACTTCGGTTTATCGCTTCGGAGTAGATCCCCTGATTAACTTGGAATGTGTCACTGTGACTTTTTTAAAGTCTCATATTTTATTCTTTAATACATTTTCTTTGTGTTCATTGCTGCTACACTGAATCAAAAGAGGACATTGCACTGACAGCCATTTTTTTCCTGGTAGACTGGTGTTATTGTAGTGCGTATCCTTTTGGTCTCATAGAAATGGAATCAGCTGTAATGTTACGTTATAACATCCAATTAAATAATCTGAACCAACTAAAGATTTCAATCCTTTTACGACACTGAGGAAAGAAAAGAAGACACTGTCATTCTTAATCACAAATACCAAGAACCCTCAGCTCCTGTTATCCCCAATAAACGCGGAAATCACAACAAATTATCAAAATTATTTCGTCTACAAAGTAGCGTGCACACTTGCGATTAATTTGTCGCACATTGATGCACGTGTCGGCCATGCGAGCTATATTTAGCGACTGCACTTCGATCTTATGGCAGTCGGTCGGGTTAGTTATTAACTGGGTGATGGACTTAGGGAATCAAAAATGTTATATTAAAATTATTATACAGAATGTCTATAACTGCCTCGTTGTCTAGTGGTCGCAAACGTGACTTCTGAACTTGATATCCTTCCTGGCTTCTCGGACAAAGTGTTGCTTAACATAATACACATAATGACAAAACATTTTTTTTGTCTGTTAGATTGATTATTTAAACACATTGAACACGTATTTTTTCTTTTTTTACGTAATCAAAATATTATGGCGATACATTGGGTTAAAATGTGGCATGACGTCACGCCTTGCTAGATTTTATACTTAGTAGTGTCGTAGCGAGCCCCCACTCCCCAACTTTAATGCGTTTTATACAAGTCATTTTTTATTAAAAAATACGTGTCTAATATTTTTTTTGAGAACTGACAGACGGACTAAATATATTTTTTTTACCCAAGCATCATCCCTATTGGTGAAATTTAGCTGTACCAAACGGCTTTGCCTAATTCTTCGGCGAATACAGGCGTGATGTTATGTCTATGATAATAACTATGTCTAAATCATTATGTATTTCAGTAGAAGTGTCTACAGCTCTTTGTAAAAGAGCTTGTCCGACAAGTATGATCACCAAACCTATGTCTGCTACCAAGCAGCGTTACTGCATTCCTTAAAGAAAGAAAGAAAGAAAGAAAGAAAGAAAGAAAGAGAGAAAGAAAGAAAGAAAGAAAGAAAGAAAGAAAGAAAGAAAGAAAGAAAGAAAGAAAGAAAGAAAGAAAGAAAGAAAGAAAGAAAGAAAGAAAGAAAGAAAGAAAGAAAGAAAGAAAGAAAGAAAGAAAGAAAGAAAGAAAGAAAGAAAGAAATCATTTATTTGCTGATAATGTAGGTATACATATAAGTTGGAATATTTATTAAGTGTCCCGATACATTTTACCTTACGGCATGCAACATATTAGGTTTGTATTAAATAGTACTATAGATACAGCTATCGATACGCTTATTATTAGCCATAGTCAAATTTAATAGGTAGTTACAGATCAGACTAAAACAAAAAATAATGATAATGACAATCAAAATAATCAATGAATTAAATATAAATCTCTCGCAAATCATACAATGAAGAATATATGTCGTAATGTGTACTGTTAAAGAGCTTAATGTCAAAATAATCCAAAACCTTAACAACAATCACAATTTATAGTAGTTATAATTGTTACACAGTCTGGTAATATCAAAATGTGTTTGTCAAATTACAATATAGCAACAACCATAAGAAATAATAAATAAATAACTATGTCATTATTATAATCTAAGACATTCGAAATTGCAAAGCCAACGCACATTTATCAATAATATTTTCTATATAGTTTTGTCATTTAAAAAGTCTTTAATTGTGTAATAACATTTCTCCAACAATAGTTTTGTTAATTGTTTTTTAAACATTTTTATGGGAAGGTCTTTTAAATTTTCAGGTAATTTATTATACAGTGTGAGTCTTTATAATGTGCACATATCGAAATGAGGGAATCTATGCTTAATTTTATCGACGGAAAAAATGTTAAAAAAAATCTAAATATTTATTTATATTTTTTATGGATTTTTAAAAAAAATTGTTTGCTTTTGTGACCCCAGTGTATACAAAACTGTGTAACTTTTAAACTAAACGATTTATCACGATGAAACAAACTCTATAATGTTTGGAAGTAATTAGGTGTCGTCATAAAATAAAAATTATGGAAAAAAAATAGCCACATTTAAAAATAAACATTTTTGTTTGGCAAAAATCTGATTTTTTTTCATTAATTTTTACAAAAATTGTAAAATTTCTCAATAACATGCCCCCATCACCTTCTTTTTTTATAACTTTAAGTTATTCTTCATTGTATTAGGAACCTAA
This sequence comes from Fissipunctia ypsillon, assembly GCA_947568875.1. NCBI lineage: Eukaryota > Metazoa > Arthropoda > Insecta > Lepidoptera > Noctuidae > Fissipunctia > Fissipunctia ypsillon. The sequence continues at coordinate 1,998,691 of OX387662.1, forward strand.
CGGTAAAAATTGCATGTTTTTAACTCAACCCCAACATTTTTTATCAAATGTCAAAGAAAGGCCCAACGCATAGCTACGCACATTGTTTAGCAGGTAGATAAACTTTTTTTGTTAACTTTGTTGTGAATGCGCGCGGGTCGTTTCAAAGATGGCACTCCGAACGCGGAATCGTATTGTTCTCATAAGGGTGGTTTGTTTGGGATGATAATTAATGCAAAAGAGTTCAATTGAAACCCATTTATTATTAAATACAAAATTTAATGCATCAGGTTCTCAAAATGTCCACCTCGTTGTTGTAAACACAAAGCCGCGCGAATTAGAATTTGGTGTGTCGCTCTCCTTATCATTTCGGGATCATTGCGAATATCATTCGCACAGTTTATTATGCGGTCACGCAAATCGGCCTCACTGTTGATGGGGGTACTGTAGACGCGTTGCTTCATGGTCCCCCATAGGAAATAATCAAGGGGCGTCAAATCGGGTGAACGCGCAGGCCACCCTACAGGTCCTTGCCGGCCGATCCATTTGTCATGATAATTTTCGTTTAAAAATCTTCTTACATTTGTAGCGTAATGGGCAGGACATCCGTCCATCTGAAGAAACATCCTTTGACGCACAGCCAGTGGGACATCTTCCAATAACTGAGGCATATCATCTCTCAATAGACTTAAAAATCTTTCACCAGTCAACGTTCTCGGCAATATGACTGGTCCAATCAACATGTTATCGATAAGACCAGCCCAAACATTTATCGAAAATCTTACTTGGAAAGTAGATGACCGTTTCAGTTTCGGGTTTTCACCTGCGCGGCACCATCTGTGTAAATTTCGACAGTTAGTAATACCGTCTCTAGTGAATGTCGCTTCGTCCATCCATAGTATTTTTCTTGGAAAGTTTGGGTTTGCTCTGGTTTTTCTTTGAATCCATGTGGACATCACACACCTTGGAAGCCAGTCTACGTCTTCATGTAGATGTTGCACCCTTTGATAGTGATAAGGATGCAATCCTTCTTTCTTTAAAATACGCCACACTGATTTTTGGGATATTCCGTGACGAAGAGCCAGTCGTCTAGTACTTATGGATGGATCAGCAAACAAATCACTTAATACTGCTTGTTCAGTAGCCGCATCAATAATTACTTGAGGTGGCTCGCGACGATCTCTACTTGATCCAAGTCCAGTGATCGACAACCTTCTGTGAACTTCCTGGAAGTTTCGGGCAGATGGCACTGGTTGCCTGTTAGGATACGCAGCTATGTAAGCCGCGCGCGCAGCTCTGGCACTTCCTTGTCCCACTCCATAATAAAAATGTATGTCGGCGATGTGTGCCGGGGAAAATTCACTTAAACGCGGCATCATGTAGCAGCGAACGAAAGTTATGAAAGTCCAGCGAACGAAAGTACCGAAACACATGTAGCAGCGGCGAATAATTCGGAGCGACTGCCAGTCTGACATCTGTCATAATTCAAGTTCCTTTGGCTGGCCCTACCTCCCCGACCTGCGCACATTCAAAAGAAAGTTTATCTACCTGCTAAACAATAGCTATGCGTTGGGCCTTTCTTTGACAGTTGATAAAAAATGTTGGGGTTGAGTTAAAAACATGCAATTTTTACCGTTAGGTTCCTAATACAATGAAGAATAACTTAAAGTTATAAAAAAAGAAGGTGATGGGGGCATGTTATTGAGAAATTTTACAATTTTTGTAAAAATTAATGAAAAAAAATCAGTTTTTGCCAAACAAAAATGTTTATTTTTAAATGTGGCTATTTTTTTTCCATAATTTTTATTTTATGACGACACCTAATTACTTCCAAACATTATAGAGTTTGTTTCATCGTGATAAATCGTTTAGTTTAAAAGTTACACAGTTTTGTATACACTGGGGTCACAAAAGCAAACAATTTTTTTTAAAAATCCATAAAAAATATAAATAAATATTTAGATTTTTTTTAACATTTTTTCCGTCGATAAAATTAAGCATAGATTCCCTCATTTCGATATGTGCACATTATAAAGACTCACACTGTATACAAGCGGTCCCATGGAAAGGATGCTATTTTTTAATAAGGCTGTTTTATGACTCCCTGTGCACAATTGGTTTTTATACTGGGATCTCATTGGTGCTGTGCGTTGTCTTATGTCAATCATCGAGGTAAATAGTCAGTATGAAGGATGTCATTATGTGTACAAGAAATATTTTAGCTTTATCTCCGGGATGGCACTTAGGTAGCGTTATATCTATGGCAGGCTTGTTTGTCACTCAATATCATTTCAAAAATACACGGGAACTTTTTGTAGCATCAGTTTCTTCGGTCGTGTTGTGTTAATGGTAGCCACATGTAGTGATTATTGCAGTATAATTATGTTTATCTATTACGAGAACAGATTGTAACTAACTACAGCTTCCATCATAGAATAGTATTTTCTACAAACAACAAAATAAACATAATTCGTTCAAAAGTATTTCATCAGCTCAAAAAACAGTTGCAACTGAAATCAATAACGTTCGTTGTAAAACTGCCAATTCGCCAAACGTTCACATTCCAACGACAATGTCTCCTGAGCGATTAATTCCTCTCAAATTGATGGCTGTTTGTGTTCGAGTATATTTAGATACTTGCACTTCGATCTTATGCCGTCCGTCGTTAGTTATGACTGCGTGAACGGATTCGGGTGAATTGGATTCGTAAATAACTTGTCACGAGTTCTGCAATTTTTTTGCAGCGTTGAACAGATATTTGGATTCCAGTAACCTAAATCAATATTATTATCACTATGCATACATTGAGGAAACATTTGTAAGTCTTGGGTTTTCTAAGAAAGCATGCCGTCATAATTATACCGGCTCCAAACCGCCGTTTGTGATTGAAAATCCGTAATTGTCACCGGTGTTTTGACATTACGGTTTTAAAAACACTTTTGGTGTTAATGTTATGATGAAAGAGTATGGCAGTTGAGAGTATGTCCTGATCACTTAAATGTCTCGCTGATGGTGGCGCGTGTGTTCGATCATTCGGTTCCCTACAAAATGGTTGAGCTGGATGGTGCTGATCCACGCGTCATGTTCGTGAACGGGCGCCGTCAGTGGAGACTGGTCATCTCTTTCAGGTCTCTGCCAGGGCTTATTTTTAATCTTATATTTAGAATTGTTTTTAATTATTAATTTTTTACATTGTTCTCACATAAAGAAGCAACAAGAGCAATGTACCCAGGATTCTGTAATAATTTTGATTTAAAAGAGTGTCCTTGGAGTTTCTTGCCCATTCTCTCCACAGAGGTCTACCTTTTGGAATGGGCAACTAGCTTCAATTTTCTGACTAACTGACCGACTCTTTGACAGTTCAAAAGTGCCTGTAATTTGTTTAATTGAAATAAATGCTTTGAGTTTGAGTTTATGCGTAGCCGTCATAATACCTATGACAGAACCAGTTTAATAGGAAACCTAAGTTATAGTAAGTACATCATTGAAACGTGATTGTTTTACTTTTATCAGAAGTGTGGTTTTTCAAACACTACAAAAGATGGATTATAAAGATTGTTTTATCCAAAAAAGTCCAACACAAAAGTAGACATTAATTTAAAAAAAAAAGATAATGTATCGATCCCATTTACAAATAGAATAAGAAATGGTTAGAATTTAAGTACAGTTAATTAGTTAATTAATATTGATCTCAATAATTATAATAAATCCCTAAATACTTACTTAATTTATTTCAATAATTCAAATAGATAAAATAGATACATTTTATTTCCGAATTATATTTTTATATAGATTGTAATTTTTATATTTATTTATTTAATCCAATGTTTCTGTGCCCTACAGGGTCCACGATTGTGTCTAGCTTTAAGCCTTTTTGTGAACATCTTCAAACATTGTGGAATGCAATAAATATAAATATGAAAATAAATCGCTTTTCCCCACTTTCACTTAGAGTTAGCATAAATGACAATTCCCACTCCATAGCAGAGTATTAGAATAAACAGAGAATACGTTTCATATAAAAATAATAACGTGTGCAATCCGCCCCTGGGTCGGTCAGATCATGAAAGCATTCCTGTGACATTAGGAGCACGTTCATTTTCATAGATTTATCGACGGACCGAACTTATTGCAGTGCGGTGCTCAAACTTTGGGCTTCTATTTTGTTTTGAATGCTATTTTATGGTGTGTATACTGCAATGGATTGACATCTGAAATGCGGTGTTCTGGTTTTAAAGGTACCGGTGTAGTTGAGTTCACATGAGGTTTTTCTTTAGGATGACAAGGCAACGCTTCTGCAATGCCTCTGATACTACAGATGTCCATAGATGGCGGTGACCACTGACCATGCAATAGGTCGTCAACATGGTTGCTATCTACTCACATAAGATTGGAGGGTCCAGGAGTGTGTATGATGTGTGAACAGAAGAGTTGAGTAACAGATGTAAGCATATAATGATCGACGCGCATGTACTAATTACATTATGAAATTTGTACTGCATGCTATTTATAAAAGTATTACCAAGATGTAAAATCTAAATATTAGTTCGGCGGAAATGCCGAATATAGTGAAACCCATATATCTTAAGAACTTATGTTAGCTACCTATTCTTGCAAATAAATTCATTCATTCAGTCAGTCATTCATTCATTCATACATTTTTACCCGACTACGGCATAGCCAAAGAAGGGTTATGATTTAACAGCTATGTATGTACATATGTAAGTATGTATGTTCATCTGTTCCCTCATAACTTTTAAACTACTCGTCCTATGTTGCCAAACGAGGTATCTTTGGAAGCGTCATGCTGTTTCGCGGGTTACAGGCTATATGACGTCACATAAAATCCAAGATGGCGTCTAGATGTAGTGACCTGAAGAAAAATTTTTTTGATTAACATGTCGTGTTTGATATCTAATGAAAGGTCGTAAGGAGTGCTTTCTGAAAATATGTTGGTTATATATACATAAACCCCAAATTTTACTGTTGAATTTTCCCACCAACGAAGTGGGTACACACGTACCATCTGATCGATTTATGCCAACCTAGTTACATGACGTGTGACTCCGGATTTTTATTTTGTCTGTATAACGATGTCTTGTTTATACCTTTTTAGTTGGCGTTTTTGTCGTAATTGGGTTTTAGTTTTTAACTTCAATTTTTATTTTTGTATTGATAGACACACGTGTTTGACCACTATGTCACGTAATGGTATGCAAAGAGGCAAGCTTTCCTAACGCCTAGTCACTCGTGACTTGGTGAGTCTCAAATTAGAGTTATCAGCAAACCCGGCTAGGAAGTGATCGCCAGACGACATACGATAGAAACAAACCAGATCCCAGAATAGATGACTTCGACAACTATTAAGATTTATTCGACCTTTTGCTCGACACTGAAGCGTAAAGTGTTGAAGTGTGTCCAAAACAAACAATTGTCAAACCTACCGGGCTACTACCGCATGTCAAACGTCACATTACTGAACTTAAATTATAGTGCAGCAAACCTATCTGGCGGCGCGATCGGTAAACAAAAAATTACAGATCCTGTCAATTCTCATAGTGCACAGTACAAAGATGTCCAATGGGTCTTAGGGTTGTCAACCAAACTTTTTTAATTTAACACGTATAAAACGAAACCACTTGTTTCGATGTGACAGCCCCGACTAACTCGTGAGTAACCCGTAGTACCTGAAGCATGCTTAAATTTCGTGTTTGCGTGTGTGAGTCACTCGATTCAACCCATTTGTTCTTAGTTGAAATACTGTATGTGAGTGAACACTAATATGTGTACTGTGTCACTACTTTACTACTTCCTATTAAAGTCACCGGGCCACATCGACTGGTTCTGTCATTTCCGCATCCAGTGGATCCTCACCCATCCACCTTCCAACACTACATCTTCTGGTATGCGGTCTTCACTCCAGAACCTTTCGGCCCCGTCGGCCATCTGTTCTACGAGCAATGTGCCCTGCCAACTGCCACTTAAGTTTGGCAATTCTTCGAGTTGTGTCGGTTATCTTGGTTCTCCTACGGATCTCTTCATTTATGATTCGATCACATAGGGAAACTCCAAGCATAGCCTTGTCCATTGCCCTTTGGGTGACTTTCAGCCCTCTAATGCTGCACTATAAATGCAATTAATAAACTTTGAGTACCACGTCAAAATGCCAATTGAGATGGCGAAACCGAACCGGTTGCGATGTATTTGCGTCGAACACCTGTCTTCCCACAAATCATCGTAGTGGCCCACGATGTATCATCGAACCACTGAAAGATTTTTAACGGTATATTATTAGATATAGAGATATGCGCTGCAATTGGAACGGTATTGAAGAATTTTGTGCGAATAGTGGTGGGATTTTGGCTGGAGATTTGAATTGTGATGACGAATGCGACGTGCTTTTAGTGAAATTGCGGAGGGTCGCAAGTTAAGGCTGGGTGGCTGTAATATTTGGGTATAAAAATTATATGTCTGTATTTAACTGTGTATTACTTACTTTTATAGATATCGGTATCAATCATGAAGTTAAGCCTCATTTGGGAAAATCAGAAACAAGGTTGTGTATTTGTTCTTCATGTGCTGCATATTTTAAGTATTAACTTTCTTCCCTATCATTGTATTTGGACTGTTCATCAACCTCGTTCTCGACGCCATCTTTTTGATCTGAGTTACTCCTCTTTTACACCTTTGAACATACTGTTTCAGCTGTCCTTTCCATTCGCCTCTTCAATCATTTTGTTTTTTGCCATTCCAAATTCCCCCCACTAAACATTCCAACCTGATCGATGTCCACCACAGGTGCTGCAATCAACATGGAAAAACATTGCAATTACAAACATGATCTATAATTTAAGAGCTTCTCCGAATGTCGAAGCATATCGTTCGTAAATTTATCGCGTACATATGACAGACAGATATTGATGGTCATATACCAGATGTCTTGGCACGAATCATTAATCGCAGGCGCAATTCTGCATCACATAGTTGACGCATCATTGATACTCTATATTTATCACATTATGAGTTTCGACGTGTTATATCGGATGGTTATTTAAGATAGCCACTTCAAAAGATTTGATGTCGTGAGATTTGTTTCATTCAGTGTCTGTTTGTTTAAGGTTTGTATTGATAACTGGTGGACTGGTTCGTTGGGTTGTATTATTTTTATACACACATTCTGCTCATGGATTGCTGAAACTAAACATCTCGTGAAAGCAATATTATTTGTGATGTACTAAAGAAAAACTATTTCATTATCTAGGATTTTGATGTTATAGAATACTGAAATCATTTTTCCTTATTTTAATTGTATACTGTGTTCAAATAATCTGATGGTGCTGTGTGAAATTATTTATGTCCAATTACTGTTTGACAGAATTCCAAATTATAATCTTGATTCATAACGATGCTGCTGTCAATGTTATACACCTATAATTTGTAACAAATTACCCTTTGCTTCGACCTCATTGGTGTTCAAATCAAAATAAATCTGAATATCCGAAGCTCGAAGGCGTGAATTATTATAACTGTTCCGTACGTCTAGTAATGTCATTTTAATACGACAGAGGTTACCTAGCGTGACGTCATTATCACCAACCACTTCAAAACCATCTTCGCCATTTACTTCATTAACATTTCCTTGTATTCTATTACTGAGATCTAAAGTTCAATTTGCAATGTCGTCGGTTTTTTTCAACGGTATAACATTTTTGTGAAGTGTGAAGAATCGTCGTGGTATTATAAGAAAAAATGATCTATTTGTGTTAAATAATAAAGATGACATTTGCATAGCAGAGGAGAATGATTGTGACAATATTAGATTTTCAGTCGCACAAACGCTGGACTTTCTTTATGTTCAAGATAATAAGATAGTATTTGCAAAAAATATGAAGATTCGAATGGTAAATAAAAGTAGGTGATCGCAGAAATCGCTCGATTGTTTCTGAATAGGTGACAATAAGTTTTTTGTTTCTGTATGTAAACGATGGCGTTCATTTCAAGTAGCTTATGGTGAAACTAGGGTTATAATGGTTTTTTAAACGATTACCGATTTCTCCCTGGAGATGTTGCATTCATTTATGTATTAACACGTGCCGAGTTTTTGTTTTGATCGGTAAAAGCGAAACTGCCATAATATTTAGGCTAGTTCTATTTTTAGCTAGAATCTTGTTTGATGTATTCTTTTTTGTTGCTTTTTGAATTATTTTGCTACTGGCCAGTCTAGTCGGCTGTGTCATAGACTAACTCTACATACTCTCTCTCCCTCTTTTCCATATATCCGTCACTTGTTCCTAAAGGTTCATTAGAAAACCAGCGTCAGACAGCATCTGTCTGACATCATTGCTGAAATGAACCTTTTGTTACACACACTATTGTTGTTAAAACATTATTTTCACTTTTTTATTTTGTTATTTGTATTTTGTGGAACTTTATCCAAATAAACGTTATTCTTTCTTTCTATGTATCACAAAATAGATCAAACCATCATGGTCATCATCATGGTTCAAACCATGATATCTTAAGCCGACATGGTTTAAGATATCATGGTTTGGACCTTAATGTCAACGCTACACATCAGCTACTAGCTACTAAATTACGATATAGTCAACAAATAAACACAAACCTTCACCCCTATCATTACTTCTTATAATATCCTCTCATCTATGCACACTTCAATTGTCCAATAATCGTTTCCCAGTCCAAGATCAAAGTGTAACGTCGCGTCACAAATAGCGCGTAGATACCTATGCAAGCACATAAACAATGTGCGGAAACTCACGCGTCGGTGCACAGAACACTATCGCTATTGGCGATTTACAAAGTATATTTTGATGATCTTTTGTTTTATCTTGTTTGATATTTTTGTGGGTAATGTTGTCGTTTAGGTAGATTTGAATATGGGAAATACTGATAAAAAAGATTTTTTGTTTGAAAAAGAATGCAGTTATTTAGGATAGTTATTACCAATACTTTAGGCATCTGATGGGTTCAGTGAGTTTGTATGTAAAATTACAAAAAACATGTATTACATTTGTCATTGAAAGTCAAAACCCTTGTAATTGTAAATCTGCTTAGTGTTTTTGTAAATCTACGAGATATAATCATCATACTGTGATCAATTCGCTGCAACCGTTCATCTTGTGTACCATATTTCCTTTTAACATGATACACACGATGAACGGTTGCGTCACTATGTCTATGCCCATTAGTGTTAATTTCGAGACTTGTAAATCCTCCTAAACAGTTCAACTTGTTACTTCAATGATTCTACAAATTCACTGAAACACGAACATGGACATATTTTTCAGTGACACTACAAATCATAAACTATCCCAGGTATTTCAAGCTATATCAAAAATGTGTCCAAACGGCTAATATATCTCCCACACTCTACCGGCACTTGAGATTTATAATCCAACTCGTTATTTTAATAAGACATATGTAGGCAAAGATTGAGACATATTAAGGATTAGTTACTGTTTGTTTTGCTGCTTCAATCGGTATTTAGGTAGTGGTTGTTGTTTTTGTGGCTTTACGAACGGTTTTGGTGGTTTATGGGTATGTTGATGAAGAGTTACTTGCATGTCTTCATCTTATATAAATTAGGATAATCATTAATTGTTTATTGAGATAGGTAATATATCTAAGATCATGTCATTTTAGTTATTCTTAGTGGTTAAGACATATTATATTAAGATGTACGTATTATATATAATAAGAAGGTTTATAACTAGGTAAGAAGTAGTAATTGCTCGTCGTTTCACCAACTTTATTTTTGGTGACTCCCAAATTGAGTTCATTATTAATTCCTTAATCGATGTTGGTGGCTTAATTCGGTTTATATCAGTATATGATACTATTTGAGAATAAATAGACACAGAATCACGACTGAGACACTTCTTACAATAATCACGGGAAGATATTAAAGATTTGTTAGCAGTCGAGATCACAAGACACAAACAGCGTGATAATAACATAGTATAATATCAAAACATGCTTCATAGAACATGCAATTACTCACACATTTGCCGTGTTACAATCTATTCTAATACAACGGGTTATTATTAATATTTTGTTATAAATGTCGATGCATCTGGCTTGGTTCCAGGATCGCTTGAGACAAGCCAAGATGATCGATTGGGATCGTTTAAAATGAACTTAGTTGTTCAGCACCTGGCCAAGTCTATTGAAGGAGTGACAGACGAACTCGAGAGGGCGGAGTGGATGTGAGTGACAGAGAATGGGATGTACCTATTGATGCAACTTTGTTGTGGCATTAGTCTAGTAGTCTGACTGCGATGTTTTTTAATTAATTTTTTATTTGAGATAGGTTTGCTCTTGACTCTTCTAGGTCAGAGATGACAGAGACAAAGTCGACGATGGAGCGAGCTTACCCAGAAGAAGCCTGTTCACTCTCACTTTGAAGAGATCGGGGTTGTATGCGATCGGGAACACAGACGCAGGCAGAGGGTTCCACTCCTTTGCTGTGCGCATCACAAAAGGCATTTGGAAACGCTTAGTGCGAATTAGTGGAATAGCAACTAGGTAGCCTGCAGTGCGTCTAGATATCCGATGGAAAAAGGGCGCAGGCGGAATGAGGTCGTGGAGTTCTCGAGCACAATCACTGAAGTACAAGCTGTAGAAGACCGACAAGCAGGCAACCTTGCGGCGATGAGCCAAGCTGTGAAGCTTGGCATCCACAGTCTTACGTCGCCAATGAGCCTCTTAGCTCTGCGTTCCACCTACTCAAGCGCGGAAAGTTGGTATTTAGCTGAACCATCCCAAAGGTGGCTGCAATACTCCATGCAGGATCGGACTTGCGCTTTGCAAAGAGTTAAAAGCTGTCCAGGCGTAAAGTATCGCTTCACCCTATTTAGTATACTGAGTAGAATCTGAAGGTTGAATGCGTTATCGGCAAAAGTAATGCTGTATTTATCAGCGATTTTTTGAATTTATTTCGAGCGTAAGTATACGTCAGGATAGTTTATTTTATAATTGTCTGCCAATATTTTTAAAATATGCGTCCACTTGTTTTGCGTAATCATTATGAGTATCAATACTTATCCATTAATTTATTATTGATGATTAATCTTCTTTGTCGGTAAGTACTATTTTTGATTGTTCAGTTATCGGAACTCTACAATAAGGAGACCTGGATTTTTAAGATATTTTACTGCTCATAGAAATATCAGTCTGTTTAGCTTGCTGGTACCATTATCAACGCCTCCTGCAACAAATCTCTTGGATTCATGAATAAATAACACTTAGCAATTATGTCACTATGTGCTACCGTTTCCAAGATTCCGTCTTCCTCTCAACTAGCAGCATCATTTATACCAGGGACATTATTCTTATGCACTGTTACTTCATATACTAGGAAAACAGCAATAATTCCTTAAGTTTTTGCACCACCTTAAATCATTCGGCGCTATGCACGACCGAGATACGCTCATCCGCATTTAATTAGCCCTTTTAGGGTGGTTCCATGCTCACGATTAGTCATCAGTAAGAGTCGTTGATGCTCAAGACATATTGGTCAATCAATGAATGAATAGCGGATTTACGTAAAAGGGGATATTTCAACCTGAATGTTTGAGGTTATAAAGCTAAAAATCGACTTATTACAATAATGCAATATTCGCCAATTAACTTTCAATATCTAATACTCGATGTTGATGAAAATCTCACAAATATCGTTTTTAATCCATAGAGGACTGTTATTGGATAACCAAAAGCTACTTTTCACAATGAAACCGAGCAGACAATAATTAATTCCGAAACCAATATAAGTAATCATGTCCTTATTCGCTCCAAGGTACTGATTCACAAACTCCATACCGTCGCAGATGAACTGTTTATTAGTCGCCAGCTTGTAGCCAGCCTATTCACAGATCACTCTGTCGTATCACGATTAACATGTCCTGGCAACTTGACAAACATATGTCTACACTCCAAATGAACTTACCTCCTTTTCTTTAAGGTTGACTATTGCTTGTTTTATATGTAGTGAAGGTGTGGTGAAATAGTATCTCAATTTACTTGGTTTGTATCAGTAACTGTATGTTTATTGGATCGGAGATAGGTTAAAGAATTGGGATGTCCAGTTAGGAATGTTGGTTTTATTATAGAAATTGAGAAATTACTCGGTTTTACTTGGAATGCAGAAAATGAGAAGTCACTAGATTTCAGCTTGGAAACTTTAAGTTCATAACTGAATAAGAAACTCCTTTAAATTGTTAAATACTTTGCAGATTTTGTAATTTTACTTCTGTTTCACCTTACCACGATGCTGCCATGATTGCGGTGATTTTGACGTTAAAATCCTTCATTATTATTCATTAAGTGTAATGTATAATTAACCGAATACCACATATTAAACTAAAATAAATACTTATAAATGGTAAATGCTAATTATATTTAGTTTAGCATCATCAGGGTCGTAATCCACCACGCTGGCAGTGCGAGTTCTAGGACATTATTCACACGTCAAAAGTGTCTAGGGATCAAGTACATTTTTAACAATAAAAAAGTATCCAATTAATATTTACTAAATCTAGTCTTCCAGCCTGGTTTCTTACTTTTATTCCTATGTTTAAGTTAACAACCTATCCCTAAATTTGGTCAAAATTAAGAAAAATTGCAATTTTTGCAAATTGTGGGAACTTAACCTAAGTTAATGTCGTCAATTAAATGGCAAAAAAGGTAAAATGAGGATTTTTAAAATTTTTATTGTAAAGATAAAAAACATAATAATCTATGTTTCCACAATTGACACGAATCACACAATCACAGCGGTTTGGCATGCTTAAAATCAGTTCATCAAAATCACTTTGAGGAATTGCCGCCCACGTTCTTTCTAACAAGTCAAAAGTTGTTGTGGCGTATGCACGGCATCCATACTCGACAGAACTCTTCTTTAGAGCATATCCCATGCGTGCTCAATTGGGTTGAGGTCTGGCGACTGAGCAGGCCACGGCAGAACGTTGATGCGAGCATCGGCAAGAGTGCGTGTTACGACTCCAGCCGTGTGTGGACGTGCGTTGTCGTGCATTAGTCGAAATGAATCAACCAACCGGCTTCGCAAAGGGATGATCACGTACGAAACAAACGCACGCATAAATCTGAGCATTGGTTGCCCCTGATCCAAATGAGATCGGTTCTTCCACCGATCCAAATACCGGCCCAAACCATTATTGTTCCCCCTCCATATGAATTACGTCCAGAGGTCCTCCAAACTCGAGTACGTCTTGTATCCGGTCTCATACCGGAACGACATTCATCGGAAAAGCAAACACAACGCCAGTCTTCTTCCTCCCAATTTCTGTGTTCGCAAATCCATTGTAAACGGGCTTTACGATTGCGGGGTGCTATAGGTGGAACTCTCAACGGCGTTCGGGAATGCAGACCCACTTCACGTAAACAATTTCGGATGGCTTGGTCGCTTATCAGCCAGCCTGAAGAGCTGTGGAGCCTCGTAGCCAACATCATGGCGGTCATGGTACGATTTCGTCGAGCAGTATTTTGGATGTACCGGTCCTGTCTGCGAGTGGTGATGCAAGATCGTCCTCTATGTCGCTCGGCCACGTGAAACGATAGCATGTCCAGAGGCGGCTCATGACGCTCTGCGTAGTGCCAAGAGCGACAGCCACAGTACGTTGCCTGGAACCAGCTTGCAACATTCCGACGGCTGTCATCATCTCGTTTCGTGTCAAATGATGTCGTCGCTCCATATCGATGCAATTTTATTCAGTTCCGATGCAGAAATTGTAATTACACACTTTTATAGGAATTCTGATTGACAGTTGATTTTCTATTTTTAATCAAAATTTAAAGAAAATTGTTTATCAAAATTTATTAAAAAGAATCAATAACGATCCATAAAAGTTAAAATAATAATCTTCAATTGCGGCGATACTCTAAAACGTACTTGATACCTAGACACTTTTGATATGTGTATTTAATTTAGGTCCGGCCATAAGTTCTGTTACTAATGAAAATGTATTTATTTTTTGTTCAGATCTGGGCTAGACGAGGGCCACTCTTCAGCTCTTATAAAGTCTTTCTTACAACGTCTCTTTCAACGTCTCTTTCAACGTCATTTTATAAGAGCTGAAGACTGGCCCTCATCTAGCCCAAATGTGAACCCCTTAGACTACAAATAATGGTCAGTTATAGAGGACATGGCCTGCTCTAAACGCCGCGCCAACATTGTGTCTCTTAAGAAATCTCTGGAGCAAGCAGTGGGTAATTTTTCCATGGAAACAATGCGTAAATCCACAGATTCGTGGCCAGACAGATTAAAGGCGTGTATTAAAGCCACAGGTGACCATTTCGAATAGAATCATTTTTATTTTTAGCTGACACTTCAATAAATATGTACATATAAGTTTTATTAAGATTACATTACTTCACAAAAAATTAATACATTTTCATTTGTAACAGAACTTATGGCCGGACAATTTTTTTTTTGTTCTTTCTGTAGCATATCTGTCCATAACCTAACCAGTAATGATCGCTCTGTGCGTGTTCACTCACTTGAAAATCGCGTCTCAATTTCCTTAGCTTAAAAAAGTTCGCCCACAGTTCAAGTTACATCAATTATTTTACAAAAACATCATCATCAAAATATATATTTTCACCAACGCGCCACGGTTAAAAAGTTGCAAGCGTTACGTACATAATTATTGTGCATTAGAAAGTGCGCGTACGCACTCTCACGCACGTATTGTGTGATATCTCAACGAATATCTTACTGGCTTCACACGACTTGAGGCCACTAATTAAACGGATGTACCCGACAATGTAAGGCTTATCGAAATTGGTTCAGTGATTTTGTAGAGAGCATTAAAATACCTAGATAAGTACTATTATAATGGCTGTTGTAAATTGTTTCAGTGCGTGTGGTCTAAGCCTATACGGGTGGTGATTTCGGCCATTTTATTTTTTGTATGACCACTCTGTTTAGGGGCTTTGTTTTAGTCCAGCATTCGACAGCCAACTAGATTAACCGTTTAGTCATTTAAGTTATGTAATGACTCTTTGTTTCTAAATGCTGCTTCCTAAACCCATAGAACGTCATCATGTATTTCAAGAGGTCAGTTAAATTTGGTTCTCATAAATACATTAGGTATGGATCTTATTTATTTATTTATTTTTATTTATTTAACAGTTTATGTACACACATATAAACAAACAAGAAGAAAGGAACAGAAAAATACGTACAAAGGTGATGCTTATTTCTAAAGAAATCTCTTCCAGCATACCTGCGATAGGAAAGTAGATAAAGAGATGTAGACAACGTGTGTAAGAGTAAAAGAGAAAACAAAATACATAAAATCACAAACGATACACTAATATGAATATAAACAAATATATATATAAACATAAAATATGAGTACATACAAATACATACATTATACTACCAAAATAAATATCACAAAAAAAAATATACGATAATAATGAAACATAACATAATAAATACTAATAGCTATGACGAAGTGGAGAGATAGTGTTCTTTCACTCTTCTTTTAAACACTGCAACAGTTTGGCAGTCCCTAATATCAGGCGGAAGTGAATTCCATAACCGAACCGCATGCACAGTGAAGGAGTAGGAGTAGAAGTCGGTTGAGTGGGGAGGGGATCTTCCTAACTTCGATGAGATAGTGCAGGAACAATTTTCCAGTACACATAGGCTCGGAGCCTCAGAACAATCCGACACCTTAGGCCACGGTTGCTGATAACATCTCTTCCTGATTAGACACGGCTTACCATTGTTGTGAGTAGGAAGACTCTAGTACTTAGTAGTACGTTGGTGGAGGTACTATTGGATCTCGGTGATTTGGGACTCGGATGCTACATCACTTTGGAAGAAAGTTTCAAGATTGTTATCAAAAATCGAAGATGATGATGTAAATAATATTAACAGTCAGTTTGGTCTTGTATCTGTTGAAGTTAATAAAATAATTGTTTCCTCTATTAAGGATATGACCCTTATTTTTTTATTTAAAGAAGCTTAACACACGAAATCATTACGAGTAAAATCTGCATTCTGATAACTTTGTTTCACAAATCCCTTAGACGCCTTTCTGTCATCAACACAGATTGCTGAAACGTAACATGAAATGTAACACAAATAAGCCGTTCTAATTATAATGCAACGTGAAATGGAAACATGACGCAGCATCATGGTAGGCTTATTAATATATTTTTCTTACAATAAAATGTTTGTATTTCTTTTCATTTCTTCATAGTAGTGGTAACCAAGAATCTAGTCTCCATCAAGATCTTAGCAGCCGCGCTCCGCTGGCTAGCGAACTAAAAAAACAACAATTTGTTTATTTACTATAGCACTCTTAATAGCTTGCAATTAATCTGCTTCAAGCTATATGTTGAAGATGTTACTGATTATGTTAGATTTTGTATCGCTGTCTGCTTTTTTGCCTTGTCAGTGTAACATATTTCACAAATTGGATTGGTTTTTGGATGAAGCTATCTAAGACAGACTCGGCGAGTATGACTGAGTTGAATTGATCGATAAATAAAGAGCTTCATGATAAGATTTTATAGTAGGTACTCAGTAATTAGAAATTAATAAAAACGGCAAGTCCAATACAGATTTGAATAGACCTTAAAGTTTTAACCATAAAACTAATTATATCAAAGAAAATGAAAATAAAGAAAAACTTGAAAGCAAACAATATTCATGTACAAAACACAATACAATTCCTTGACATAAAAGTACAAAATCCAATTATAAAAACCATGGAGTCACAGCAATCATGCACAATTAAACGCACGGTTCATGACAAACAGAAGCTACAAACAAATTACATGGATATGTGTTATTAGATAAATCATTGGCTGGAGACAGATCTGAAGATAACGTCTTATAGCTAGTAGCAAGCACGAATGAGGATGTCGTTATGTTATTAAATAGGCTAATAATGGTTAGAAAAAAATGTTTGATTGCTGTTCCCCAAGTAGTAGAAATAATTTAAAAGATGATATACATTTAAGTTACTGCTATACTCCTTTTAATCATTAGATTGTTCTCAAACATGGTGGTAAATTTTCGCCCAACTCAAATGCAATATAAATATTTTTAACCAACTTCAAGATGTGATTTTTTTCTTAAATTGATGCCGCTTCCTGAAAGGTATAAACCACGTACAAACTTTTTTCTTATTAGTTAATTGGACGTTTCGTAGTCCAAAATTACGAAGTTAGAGTAAAATACTTCAGTTGCTAGATCTTTACAAAAATATACAGCATTAGATTGGGAAGTAACGATCGAAATGAATATTAAAAAGCTCAGAAGCACCAATCCATATCTTTTCTTCAATATATTCGTTGTACCCCATTTAACCCGTCACCTCGCGGTGGAAACAATGATGTTAAATTAAGCACGACCAGGCACGGGTCATTAGGTCTCAAACAAGCAGGTGGGGGTTGATTGATTCAATACATGTCATTTAGGTGCGCAACCAACCGCGTGATTGACGTGTTAGGTGACAGGAGACAATGGGAGGCACGGGTTTTTGGTGTGAATTTATGTACTTTTATGGATTACGATGACAAAGGGACTTTTTTTCAGTCTCTATACTACTTGTTATGCAAGGTGTAGTAGCGATGTGGCTAGTTTTTCTGTACAAATCTTTAATTCTGACTGTTGAAAATCAGCATTGTGCTGTGGGTTCCCCATAGCAATCAATAGAAGTAAATTTAGACCTTTACGGAAAGCTGATAATGTACTTTTTTCTACTTTATGTATTACTACTATACATCCTATAAAAGTAATGAATGCTCGGGTTGAGAATATAGAGCCGAAGCAAGCATGAACATTCATATTAATGATACTTCAAAACTTTGAGATGAAATAGGGGAAAATACATCCATGAAAATATAAAATCAAATAAAATTGACACCAAGCTAACCCATTAAAAATACCGACATCCAAACCCCATTAGCAAGAAGCACCATCTTACCATCAACATATTTCCGAGATGGCATCGCACAAAAGGACAGACAGGAAGGAAGAAAGACATTTCATTGGCGTCGCGACAATCGCCATTATATCATCACGCTTGTGCCAAAGTGGGTAGCCAGGCGTGTCGCCCCCACTCAACGTATCGAATTGTGTGTTTTTAGCTGTTGAGTCCTTGGTGTGGATAGTTTTGATTTTTATTAAAGTTTGTTTATCTTGAATATTTTCGTTCATGGCACTTCTTTCGAGTTGTACAGATTTTTGAAATAATCATATAAAATGTTTACAGCTAAACGCATTCAAAAAATTAGTTATTTTGTATAGGATGATAAATATATTGAGTAAAATGATTAATGGAGTTTTCGGCCTGGTAAAGGAAAAAAATATAGGTACGGTAAGAGAGATGGGTATCATAAATGCTTAACATTTTCATATGAATCTAACACCATGAAAAAACTTGCCTAATCATTGGAAGTCTATAGGTACTTACACTTTGTAATATCAACAGTAGGAGAATTAGCAGATAATTTTGTAGTTTTTGGTGATGATGATGAAAATTTACCAAACCTTCATCATTCTCAAACCACCACAAACTCAAACAAAGCCTGCCATTGATTTTGGAATACCACACAGAGTCCCTGACCTTAAGGCTGGTAGTGATTGATCAGTGTGAAGCCTGTTGTCCGGTGCCTCGTTACCGAGCTCAACCAACCGGCAACGTTCACATACTTACCGAGGGAAACCATGATTGGTCCAAATTGTTGGTATATTGAACCATGTAGGTATCGGGAGCAAGTTGTGGTATGTTATGAAGTCAGTTGAAATGTGGGTTTTAATTTGGATTTATCTGTGTTCAAACTCAAACCAAATGCTTTGAGTTATATGTAAAAAAATATTTATAAATGAGAACGATGTAAAATGACATGCAGACGTGTGTTGTAAACACAACCCAGAATAGATGCTTTTGGTGAGGAATGACGAGGAGGTCCGACACCAAATGAAATGGCATAATGGGCTCCGTACAGGATACCACTTTTCGAGCCAGTTCAGTCAGGCAGAGGTAAAAATATATTGTCAGGTCTAGGTCTTGTAGATATATTACATTATAGATATACTTATATTACATTACTTTCTTAGAAATGGGGTGAATACCGAGATGACAACTAATAGAGAAGTATGGATGAATAAGACATGTTGCGCCGACCCTGAATAAATTGGGCTAAGGGCAGGAGAATGATAATGATGATGATATCTATATTACTTTCTTATATAATACAATATGTATATGTATAGATAATTCAAATGTGACCATGCAATGTTACAGCTTACCATGTAAT
The DNA here is from genome assembly GCA_947568875.1 of Fissipunctia ypsillon. Lineage (NCBI taxonomy): Eukaryota > Metazoa > Arthropoda > Insecta > Lepidoptera > Noctuidae > Fissipunctia > Fissipunctia ypsillon. The sequence continues at coordinate 2,017,990 of OX387662.1, forward strand.
GTATTATCAAAATAGTTACAAGACGTCTTTCCGTGTAGTCGTAGAGTTTCAGATTTTGTTTTGAATAAGCAGAACCGTTCTTCCTAAAGATGTTGTGGTTATGGATAACTGTAAGTACGTTCGTCAGTACCTTGAACTGGATTTCTATTATCAGCACATTTGTAATGTTGCTGCTGCCATTTTGGATTCACTCCACGATCGATCAAATCTACTTGGGCGAAGAATATGTGATACAGATTTACACAGTGCTTACATATAATAAACACGACTAAAGCAATCATAGATGTGCATGACTGATAAGTGCTGAACGAGCAACATTATGAGTTTTGCAATATTCTTACAATTGACTTTTAAAACTGGTTCAATAAACATTTGATTATCTTCAACAAGTTTCTTCACTAGTTCAAGTTTCTCCTTCATTGCCAAATCGCATCCAGTTTTATATTAACATACTGTAATGACAAACATGTCAGATATCATCAGGCTCTAAATAATTACGTCTATTGTGACAAAATTGTGCAACACTCTAGTTATCGACATTCGTTCGTACCGCGGAACAATCGACTCGTGTTCATGCGAACTTCCCGTCACTATTTGCATATTTGCAACTATCGCGTAGAACACTCTTTGCCTTTATTTTTTGTATCACGATTCTATTTTGAAGCTTAGCCATTGAAATCAAGGTTCAATTTTCGGTGATCATCTTTTCGTGAATGCAAAACAATTTTCAGTAATTTTATATTTTGCTGTTCTGCAATTTTTATTTGAACGAATTTGGAACTTATGTGTTTAGTTTAAGATCAAAAGTTTGTAAATTGCGATTTTGGTGGTTGTGAATATAAGTTTGTCCGTGACAAAATAGGGCTTTGCTATTAGATTAGTATTTTAGTCATTTCAATTATTTCTATTAGCATGTCAGTATTATTAGGTGTGAAAAAGAATTGTTTCTTTAAGTCTACCTTATCGTAAAGACTATCAGTTTTTCCCATGGCCGTCTGTGGTAAAAGTCATCCATTTTTAGTATTCAAAGTAGTTTGCTGATTAACGATGACTTTAATTGGATATTTTTCCTTTTGAGTAATCACATCAATCGTCAAGTTCTTCCGTAATATGTCAACAGTATATTAAACTGAATTGATGTTGCAAATCTTCTGAGTTCTGAAATAAGTTTGAAGAATTATATTTCAAAACATAAGTTAATAGACATTTCACACTATGAGGAGACTGAGAAGTCGTATGTGTTTTCAATACCTATATCTTCCATTGTTTGTGCTTTTGTCTACTTTTAATTGATAGTGGATCTACCTAATGATGACTTTTTAGGAACCTTATTGTATAGTTATAGTATAGTATAGTTGATTTATCGGTAAATCACTTTTATATCACCTTCTTAAACCTAAATACAGAACTTTTTTAATGGCAAACATTCGTATCAAAGGTCCAACAACAGTACCTATAAATAAAACTTATACAGCTCTGCGGCCATTTTAATCTATTTTTCAAGTAAATCATCAAAACTATTAGCATACCTACCCAAAGACAGCTTCCAGCTATTGACAGCAACCTGTCCAGATGTCGCACGTCAGATACTTGGAAAAGAAACTTTGACCGTGAGAACTTAAAACACGTCCGAATATGAATTTTAACGACTTCAAAAGAGGTGCTAAATGTTGACACTTAATATACCACGGATATTCATGACACAACATATATGCTGTCAAAAAAACAAATTTAACAAACTTAAACTTTACAACCAAGATTTTAATGTTCGGTTTGGAAAAGAAGAATGTTTTGTAGGCGCAAATAACATTTGGTTATTGCAAGTTATTTTTTAAACACATGAGATTTTAAAACAAAGATACGGCTGAAGTTCAAGGGAAATACTAGATGTTATCAATAAATTATTCCGATGTGGTACGGTGAGTCAGAGTATGAAATATTATTGGGTATGACGGTAGACTATGTGGCAGCAGGTCGCAAGATGGAAGACAGGTGTCCTTGTTTGGAATACTGCAAGTTTGAAGTGTGGATTGCAAGATTGTAAGAGTGATTAATTTTAATAATTGTTTTATATTTAATTATAGGTATCATATTTCCAAAAAAAGCTGGATTATATTGTAGCCTGAATATGTAAGTTATTGACCGATCACAATGTTTACCGAGCATGAGGATAATCAATGAAAGAAAGACGAATTTTGAATATCAAAACTCCATAATTCTTTAGAAACTGTTCGTTCTGTATCAACCCATAGCATGCATATGAAAAAAAAAAACAAAGAAAATAGTCGTTCGATTGTTTACCTATATGTATTTTCTACTTCCTTGTGTAGAACCTGGTCCATATGTTGTAGAAAAATATATCAAGACATAATATTTATTTTTATTAAATCAGTGTAAATATTACCGATTGTTAGCAAATATGTATGCATATTTGCTAACAATCGGTAATACTATTAGAAATAGAGCTTGTTGCAATAATGACAGAAAGTTCAGCAGTATAAAACATCGTGTCCTGAAAAATAAAAATGCCTGAAGATGAAGCTCTTGAAGAGTGGCGTTTACTCATGCCATTATGTAAGGGAACACGCAGCGGCGCAAATTGCGCTAATTCACTCATAGTGCGGCTCAATTTGCACGTATCACCTTTATTTTTGAGCTAGACACGAAGACGAAGTTGCATGGATGATTGAGAAAAAGAAGACCTTTGCTTCTAAAATTATAGAATCATTATCATTATTTGAACTGTATTTGTAAATATTTAGTTTCAATCATGCAAATAATATTTTGCTCACTTTAGACCACTTGTCGTTTGGGCACTGATATCATCATCATCATTTCAGCCGAAAGACGTCCACTGCTGGACATAGGCTTCCCCCAAGCATCGTCACTTCGGCTGGTTCTGTGCTTCCCGCATCCAGCGGATTCCTACGGTCTTTACAAGGTTATCGATCCACCTTGTCCTGCCTTGAGGCCTTCCAACACTACGTCTTCCGGTACGCGGTAGCCACTCCAGAACCTTTCGGTCCCATCAGCAATCTATTCTGTGAGCTATGTGTCCAGCCCACTGCCACTTAAGTTTGGCAATTCTTAGGGCTATGTCGGTTAGCTGATGTAGTATCGAAGAATTATTATTATTCATTGTTTGGTTTTTTTGTTTCATTATAAATATTCATGATCACGAATGAACTGAAAAAAGATCTGACTAACGGTGAAGGAAAGCTTCATGACCATATTAAATGTCCTGAATCTCCAGTAAACCAGCGTCTTCGTCAATGCTTCCCGTCTCCTTGCACACACTTGCTATTACAGGTTGATATTTTTTGAAATAAGAAAGAAGAAGACGAACCCGTACCGGGCCTGCATAGTGCATTACGGCCCACTCCCTTTCACTGAGAGAAGGCCTGAGCTCCAGCAGTGGGAACATTATAGATGGAATACGTTATGTCGTAAGATGTAACATCTATCTTTTGTCCGTCTTCACCTGTCTCGGCCACTTCTTAAGAGTTGTGGTTTCAGTGACGAGCCGTGGGAACGGCGGCTGCGGATACGAATCTTAGATTAAAATTAGCGTTTGGCATACATATACACTAGCCTGGATGAATATCTTTTTCTGGAGAAATCAAATTCGGTTGTTCTACCTGAATACATATTATATCATTAGTAAGAGAACATTTTTGCATCTGTATATTTTGTTGGCAGTCTATAATACAAGTTAAAATGCTGGTGGCTATATGTTTCTGAAAACGAAAAGATCTTTGCTTACCATTGGTAGATTTATTGATCGCAAAACTAAGGACCTAGATGTGAGAGTCACTTTCAAAGCCTTTCGTATTTCTGCAACGACTTTCAACAGGATTGATAAAAGATTTTCGGTAGCTTATGTCAGTCTCATATATTTTTGGATTTGCCATCAGCGTTATTCGTTATCGCTAATAGAATATCACTTTGTCTAGGCTCTCAGGTCTCTTTAATACTCACATATCTTTAAAAGCTGTTTCAGTAAAGTTAGATCTACGTTTGTATGTACTCTCTACCGGAGAGGACCATTGGGAATGATCACAAGACCTCCTTATTATTCATCATCAGTCTTCATATATGTACGAGTATATAGTCCAGTAGTTTGTATGCCACAAGTATTAATATGATGACTAACATACCAGTCTTGCAGATCTTAATGTAAATTGGTATCATTGAAAGCGGAACTGGCGACTTTAAGCTGTTGTGTCTAGGTCCTAATGACTCACTCTTTAAACAAACATATCATCACTTACTCCAAGTCTCTCATAACATTTAAGTTAATAGCAATAAGGTTGAGAATAGTAAATAATCTGTGCATATAAGAAGTTGTGGGGTAATTTTCAAGAGTTCCTTGATAAAAATTCGGGGTGAGTCAGTCAGATTTTGTCTGGCAGGTCAATCGGGTACAAGGACGTATTTTATTAGTTTAAATATTTTTCTGACACCTGCTCAGCAGAAAGAACAATAAGAAATTAAAATTGATGACAAAGAATGCAAGCAAGTATGTGTAATTACCAAATGGATTTATATTAATTCTCAGGACATCATAATAAAAGTTTAGGCAGATCTTGAGTTAAGCAGAAGACTATGAAAGACTGTCTAATCCTCTGGATGTTAATGTCAATACAAAACATAATAAAATCTTCTATGACCTGCAAAAGAATTCGAAAAAGGTAGTTACTGTATGATTATCGTGCTTTCAAGTTATCAAGTTAAGATTTTGGAACAACACTAAGAAAAATCAAAATAGATATTTTCTTTCTTAAGTTCAATACACGACCACAATTTCTACATTATTTGTCTCTTCTACATGAAAATATGAACTCGATGCCAGTCAATTTGCAACTCTATTCTGTGGGTAATAAAAAAGAAGTATAATTAATGGTGTGTCAAACAATATCTTTGTCAAAGCATAATGGGTGGTGGAATTATGTCAAACGTCAAATTAGATGTCTGCCTTCCTGTCGTTTGCGTTTTGTGTTACAATAGAAACGCTATTAAACGACAACGGGTGACTGTTACACCGAACTGTAGCTTCATTATTGACAGAAACGCAAAAATAGAAGAAGAAATGACAGTAATTAGTTGGGCAAACATCAGCAATTATCTATCTGTTGCAACTGCTTTGATGAAAGACACTATCCGATAAAGTAAAAAATATTCAAGTCGACTCTGCATCCTCTGTTTGTCATCTAAAAATAGTGTCAATCTTACGATAATTACAAGATAAACTGCGACATACTGTGAACATAATAGAGATAATGTAAGACTTACCTCCAACCAACTGGGATAAGGCTACAGGTGACAGACAAGTAAGCTGCTCTGGAACTTTTAAGCATGAAATAATGATCAGTCATTGTTACACTCTACTAAGTACATTATTCTCTAAAATTACATTGCTTGTTGCATGTACCTAATTCCAACCTCATTCATACCTTCCAACACCATTTAAATACTATAAACAACCTACATTCTTAGTTCACTTCGGTGTAACTACCAGCCATACTTACTAGAAGGTTTTCATACGACAAAAGGCGCCTTATTGAATTCTATTGAGAAAAATACATGACAGTGAAATGATTACAGAAATGTCAGTTGTACCGATATTATTGCTGTCACCCCTCACATTATGAAGCTTGATGATATGAATGACAGTAGGAATGGTAGAGAAAGTGGTCAACTTTGAAATCAAGTGGATTGACTATTGAATGAGGCTTTTTATGAGAGAAACTGACAATTTTTTTGTTCTATATTTTGGTAATTTCTTATCAGATTTTATTAGCATTATGGCTAATAATGATAGAAGTGACGATATGAGGTTATAGGTTGATAACGTTAATTTATTCAGTGGCATTCAATATGTTTAACAATAATCTATCACAGTAGGTTTATTGTGACAGATTATTGTGACGTATTTTTTTCGACACAATAAGAAAAAAATTCGTATCGAATTTAATTTTGAAGGCTTCGATGAAGCACAAAACATATCCTAACAGTTACCGATACCTTTAAAATATTGGTGATACGTCTAAAAGTGTCCAGATGATGTTACAAAAGATTTAAGTATTTCTTAAAAGTAGATTTCTCCGGTACTTTTGCTTGCTCATAACAAGATACTATAACATCACAATTACCATATAATCCATATTCAATGATGACAAAAACGCTACTTTTATTAAAATTCCTTACAATCCGTGACTTCACGACCTCAAGGACTCTAACAGTAAATAATCAAACAGAGTACTTAAATCCATAAAACGTATTCTTGGGACGTGTATGAACAAGTATCGAATTTGTATTGTATTGTAAAATGAATACAAATGATGGTGGAGTAGGAATTTAAACACGCTGTTGTTTCGGTTGAGCGGTTCACATGTGCTAAGGGCTGGCGACTGACGAATGGACAATGTGGCTGGACGATTGAGAAACGAATTTAATCCATATTTTAATAAAGTACTTAATAGAGGATAATTTATATATTCCCTGGAAATTGAGAGATCTCTCTTGTTATACAGGATCTCTTAGAACCTACAAGAGCCAGGCCAACACAGATATTTCTGTCTTAAAGTGTAAATAGAAAACATTTAATACTGGAGAAACAGTCAGCTGATTTTGAAGTGACGAATATACGATGAAACAAATGAAAGTCAATTAGAAATGCAAATCTCGATGGCCTGTTAAAAACACTAATGGTATAAAAAAGAAAAAAAAAATATAAGAGCAACATTATATAGAAAAGCTTGTTTCATATTCACCAATACCAACCGATAAGCAGGCGATAACAATAATCACCTAGATGCCAAATGCCCGATCTAAATATTCTCCTAACAGCGGCCCATTCAAAATCACACGACTCGTTTTATGCACTTATGCAAATAGCCGAAAATCAGTTGGCTACATCCATAGCCCGTTCTCCATGACAATGCACATCGGTCCTGTCAATCAGATAGACAATTATCGGCCACCAGCGGACCGTGGCTAACCACCACCTCGCTACTGAATTTGTACGACTTAGAATAACATAATTCGGTTGACTTGTTACAAATATTGACGGTGATTTTTCGGTGTTCGGAATATATATTAAATATTTTGGGGTTGTGAGTGAAAGAAAGGTTGGTGATTGGTTGTTATTTTTAGAGGTTCCAGAGTAAACAGAGAGAGACTACAGCCGTTAATACTTATTTATAACCCAGAAAAATAATCGTAGAAAAGATTTCTTACCGGAATTATCGTTATATTAGCGTTATAATACAGTGTTTTGCTTATAGTTTATGTAATTATTTGTTATATTTATTATCATATACTCAGTGGCTTTACTTTAAAAAAAATAATTATATTGCAAATCTGTAGGAAAATCTCTCTTCACATGATTTTGGATTTGAATCTGTCTCGCTTACTTACATTTTGATCACTTACTTCCAACTTTTCCTTACAAAATGTACTCCCATACTTCCACACCGAATACATTCAAACATTGTCAAACAAAGAGACATATCTGCATACCCAACGTACTCCACGCCTGCTGGTCACAGTTCACAGCGCCCATTCATACCTGATGACTGGTTGGCGACGAATTGATTGATGTTCTCGTGTTTATTGAAATGTGTCGTATCCTCTACATCTATTGTGTGCGCTGCGGTTTCTGTTCGAGTAGGTCAGTTGAATTGATGGTGTGTGGAGCTACGCCATGCATTAAAGTAGTAGTTTTTTCTTTTGTTGGAATTTTGTTTCCAAATTAAAGCACTGGGTATCTAAGTTATTCTCAGCCTAATTTGAAAGTAATATTTTAGATTTTATACCTATATTATAATAGCTTTGTTGGAAAATATTGTTTTAAAACAGAGTATTCCATCATCGAAACCTAGTGAAAAATTTTGCTGTTCGATAGTCAAGGGCTAAAGTGTAGGCTAAAACAATGCTGGAAGATTATCAGTAGTACCTACTTGGAAAGTAATTTCCAGTACTGTAGTAACTAATTAGTTGAACCTATAAATCTTTCAGGTCTTAAACCACATTTGATCAACCATGAAAAATATGTGCAGTTACATGCTGTCTTCAGCATCTGCCAGCACTTTTTGTTCCAGCAGTGTTAATCCAACTTTCATGATTGCCTTTAGCTTACTGAAAACAAGCTTTGCATAGTAATATACACCGGTAATAGTTACATTACATATCCTCTACTTAAATTCTTTCGCAAAATTAATAACAATTGGTAAGTTTTGAGCAGCGACAGTCCAATCCATTGTCAAAGAGTCCGCACAATAAAATTGAACAACTTGCGAAACGTCACGACACGTCACGAAGAGGCTATTGTCTGAATAGCTCGTAGGTTGAGCAATTTTTTGATTTGATTTGTTTTGGGCAATACTTTGGCATTGGTTTGTAGATTAAATATATATGTGCTTAGCCTCGGCTCTGTTTGAAGTAGGCGTATATAATTAGGTGGTACTTGACTACTAAAATAGCAATAATAATGCACTGAGTACACGTATGCTTTTCCAATGGATAATGGGGTGTTTTTTTTTGCATATTTTCATGAAAAGAGAATGCGGCTGGTACAGAAAGAGACAGTGGGACGCGTTTTGCTCTTTTTTACAGAATTGACTTAAAATCGAGGCAGTAGACGGTGAATATTAGAAAGGGGGAAACAGAAATCGCAGTAGACCAAAAAATTAAAAAGAGGGAAGGCTAAAAATACATAAACACTGAAACCAACCTAGAGGAATTGAGTTGGAGAATAAGTCTAGGCCAGAGACAAAAACGACAAAAAAGTTAGGAAGTTTAATCAACAACTTTCACCCAAGAAAGTTCTAGGAACCTCCAAAATAAACCACAAATAAAAAACTCCGATCCAAAAAAGTCGACGATACTTATAGCTAGTAAGATGGCCCCGATGCACGTCGATACGCAGCAGTTTAGATCAAAATCTACCCTCGGTATAAATTTAGACCTGATGTTAGCAGTGCGTGAACGGACGTAATTGCGAGCGTGATCGTTCGTTGTAAGTGGCGCCATCTCTTGGTGAAGGTTGGGAAGTTCTTATTGATTTATTGGTGGATTGTAATTTTGTAGCTTGAGGGCTTGATGCTATCAGGAAATGTATGGCAAGTAGTCTGTATTTTTTTAATTAGTTATACTCTACATGCACCATAATGGCGAGTTACTTTGACTCTAAAGCATAACTTTGGCTCAAATCGAGACAAATGTTTAGTGTCATTAAATCAACTTAACAGTTCCGCAAGTCCGCGTCTATTTCGCCATCTATTAGTTACCGAAGGAATACGACGTTCGGAAGTTTGGTCGCGACACGGCGGGTAGTTCAAACGTTTGTCTCGATTTGGGCCAAAGTTATGTCCTAGAGTAAGAGTAACCCACCATGACGGTACTGACTTTTTTTAAAGGTTGAGTTAAGCTGAATAGATAGCTAACTGACTGATAGCTGGCTGGTAGATTATCCATAGCACGAATCGGTAGGTGACAATGATGAAATTAGAAGTAAAGGATTTTATCTCTAATTATGGTTTGTGTGTTTTGAACAAATACCCTAAATACCCTTTGCTTGGGTTATCTAAAATTGCAACGAATAGCCTTAGCAGAGAAGAAGCTTTTTCGTAGCAGTGGAAGATATGGACTGTGAAAGATATGCCGAATTGTAAGTCATTTTCCAGAAAGAAATATGAAGAAAACTATTGATATGCATTTATCCAGAATTTTAATCGATTGATTTGTTTGGATTTAATGACTTTTGAACGCTTATGTTTAAGTTAATACCTTATTTATCGCTAAGTGTGATCAAATCAGATAGTCAAACGTCTATTTCACACCAACAGGATGTCAAGTCAACCACCAACAACTTTTATTTTCTTCAATCCAAAATTCTTCCACATTTTCCCCTCTCATTTCAAACTCCACCTTACCACCTGTCCCTAGAGTCTAAATTCCTCAAACCACCATGATAGTTGCACAAACTTGGATGCAATGTTTAATATAATTTTTATTAAAGTGCGAGTTCAGAGGAGCGGAGCTATCTGTGCTCTAATCGTCGCCTGTAATGATTACGGTTCGCCGTAATTATTTCGAGCTGGCTGTCTTTATAATGATTTAGAGAATATGGATGTGCATGGGGTGGGTGTAGTTTGGAGAGAGGTATGAGCGTGGACCACGGGTAATTTCTGTTTAGTGTTGGATTTAGAACTTGGGCTTATTTATGGAGGAGAAAAGTGGTCAAGCGCGAAACAGTCGACTTAATAAGATAGCAGGTAGAGATAGAGAACACTATTCACATGTCACCAGCCATATTATTATTAAGCACCACGTTGATGCATTTTTTTCTGTAAGTTGCAAATTTTAGTACAGATTGCTAAAACTAGCACAACTAACAAAAAGGGATACTTGTGTTCAGCAGGTACCATCTAATAGCTGATCTGAAGACAGTGACGATTACTGAAATCCACCAATTGGTTGATTGTTCTTGATTGGACTTCCTAAATGTTAACAGTTCTCTAAGGAGGTCCGAGTCCCAGCTTTAGTTATACATATAATAGGCTGAATATTATTCGTTTTATTATAATTCATGACATCTCAAAACCCCGCCACATCCAGTACACCACCACGCACCACTATTTCATTACGGTAATCGTAATTTTTACGTAATGGCAGCCAACTCGTGATAGTATCGCTGTGATTGCAAACTACTTGTTGATTACTAAATGCTGCGGCTTGCCTTACCCACGCTCTCAGCTATTGACGCTTGAAAATGTGATCGTGTTTCTTAAGATTGTGAAGGATTAAATTGAGAGGTTTAGCTCTAAATATAGCTAAGCAAGTGAATTCTTTTCATCTGTTATTGAACCGATTGCCGAAGAGAGTGCATCTTTCGTTGTTGATGTTATCATTAATTCGCAAGAAAACGTTTTCACTACTGAAGCGAGTGAGAGACTCAGCAATTCAGCTCCCCAATTGTAAAGCAGTTTGTGCGGCGGGATAATAAGTTATTTTAATATTATGTTACTGGCACTCTTTGGATTCTTAGTTTCCGAAATGAATATTATTATAATATTTATATCGCCATGCATGGAGATTATGTAGGTTTCATGCAAGTATGGTTTAAGTTTTATCAAAGCAACCTATATAATTAAATCTATATATAGTGCATTCATTGATAACAACTTTTTCATTTATAAGTACTACAAACGAACAAAATCTTACTCACATCCTAATCCAGCTCAATGGTACTATTATAATAACAACTAAAACTATCAACTAAGCAAATACAGGAGGTGTCTTAAACGACAGTTTAATTGACTATCTCATCGTAGCGATCATAATCTTTCGTGTAATTGGTCTAATAATAGCTGTTATAAGGTTATGGAACTGTTTCACACTATGTGGCGTCGTATGTACCCATTTGGAGGATAGGATTATCTATATTTTATATATGTGTTTGTCGACATACTTATATAAGTATATATGTCAGCGAATTCTTTGATTAAACTAAGAAGATTAAGTTAGTTCGTAACTTGGAACTTGATGTAGAATTATTTATTTGAGTACTTGAATTCCATTTTGACCTACAAATGTAGAAATGCAACTGTGACTGAACTATTAAAGTTGGTGTTTCATAATTAGCCTATAATGTTCCCACTGCTGAGACACAGGCTTCCTCTGGGTGAGAGGGTGCGGGCTGGTAGATGTCACATGTCTCCGAATTTTTAATTCTGGGACATGCCGGTTTCCTCACGATGTTTGATTTAACGAGATTATGGTATTTTAGTCTTTCAAACAACATCATCATTTTCCTGCCCTTTTCTTTCATACTATATTAGTTTATATTAGTCTTTCAAGATCCACCACGCGGGACCAGTGCGGGTTGGTAGATGTCACATGTCTTCATTTCACATCTTTCAAACAACATACATATATAAGTAACCTCAGTAACATTAAAAGTAGAATTTGCTTTAATTAAACCACTACTTGGTATTAAATCAATGCTTGAAAGATTGATGTGGCGATTCATAATGACCATTTTAGTGAGTTTACTCATCTGGCTGTTATCGGTAGTCACTTAACAAAGTCTCTGCTACTGTTTATAGAAATGTTTCTAGTTTTGCTAGCTCTCCTGATTGCTCTTGTGCATAATTGGAAGCATATTTGACTATTCAAGCCTTTAATACTAAGAACTTCCGCAGGGCACAATCCTAGGCCCCATATCGGATACATACATGAACTTCCCAGAATCCGGACAGATGCTCAAAACTACCATTTTTATGAGTAGAAAAATAAAAAAAGTATGCACGGCTATTAACCACTAGCTACCAGTGTGAAGCGTTTAACCGAACGGTTACAATTTTAGAGTAACCGCTATAAGGCAATAAGACATGCGTATCGTACGGTCGTATGCTTCTATCTGGTTTCGGCATCTTGAAAGTACTGCACGCGCGGACGTGTTGAACTTGTGGGTAGTCGGGGACAGTGGTGGCTTGGAGGATTTTGGAGGGTTATTAATATTATACAGGGTTATTGATGATTTGACATATTCCTTGCAGGCCGTCATAGTAGGGTTAAAATGCACCAAATTAAGCCACCAAATAATGTTCTACCGAAGTTCAATAGTTTCTGAGTTAGAGTAGAACATTTTTTATGAAGTAATGACAAAAATTAATAAAATGCTTAATTAGTGATCTTTGCCAAAGTTTTAGACGTCCTGCAAGGAATACGTCGAGTTACCAGTAACCCTGCATACCTAATTAAGGATAAATTCTTAATCTAGTACTTGCAATATTTAATGTATCAGTATAAAGTATCAATGATTGTGCCATTTAAGTGGTGGTTACGGGAAGGTTGCCACAGTTCTTTTCATAGCCACTGTGGCAGACTTTTAGTTTTGGATGACCCAGTAAAGTCACATTGAGCTAATAAATATTATCGATTTTTAATTGTGACAAAAATTTTTCTTAAACCTAGATGAAATAACAGATAAATAAATAATTTATTTCCTGATTTTAATATAACATAACATCACGCCTTATTTCCCCGAAGGGTTGGGCAGAGTTGTAGCTATAGTACACCCACATTTCGCCACCTCCTGATTTTTACTTCATATTTTGTATGCTGTGATGTACATATAATTATATACTCTCACTACACTTAATTTATGTTGATCTGTATCCATTGTTTTATATGATAAAATACTGTTATGAATTGGGGACCAAAAAAGCCTCGAAACCCATAGGTGCACCCAAAACACATCTGTACCCACCAGTACAAACAGCGACACATCACAACTCAAGTATTCCAAGAAACGGCAATAATTCTGAACAAAATCCTCCACTCTTGTATTAAATATGAATATCACACTGATTTATGTTTTAAAGCCGGTACACATTAAAGAGAAACAAGTGACATTTGACAGGCGAGCTCATTATATCGATCGTTAAACTTTATCCGTGTCATCTCGATAGTCCAAATCGACACCTATTACGATGACAGCTGTAAAATTGCAGAACGTAGCTCCGCCATTTTGTTTCTCGTCTTTGATATTTTGCGTTTAGTTTTTATTATTTTTTAATAGACATAATTTGTGGTAATTATGTTAAGTTTATTCTAGTTTTATGGCGATTTCTTTCATTTTGTGTTTACCCAATTTTTATTTGAATCAGCAGACGCTTGTGCCATATTATTATAACTTCTTGTGTGACCTCAACAATTCTCAGGAATTTCATAAAATGGATGATTTTACTGATCATGCTATAAATTCGATACACATCTATGAGAAGATTTTGTACCAATCAATGGTACCCACAATTCAGCTAGTTAATTAAACCATAACAAACCATCAACAAATACTTGGAGCTACCCAACAGTAACCACACATCAAAGTCATCGCAGTTAACCCGAAACCTATCCGACTGATCAGCCATCAAATATAGAGACATAAAATTTTATAACCCTCAGAAACTTGGAACTTCGAACAAAAAAAAAACCGATAAAAATTCGATAAAAATCGGTAAACAGCCGATGCACGTACACGAAGCGGTTTTTCTCGGAAACAGTCGATATCTTGGAGTATAGAATATAAAGAGAGGTTGGGAAGGTGTTAGGAGTTCTGTAATTGATTTGAAATGCAACGCGACTCGGCCATGGGGCTCGTAATGGGTTGATCGACAAGCTGAGATTATTAAATACTGTAGCTATTACTACTGATGTCAAATGCATAGTTAAATGTTTTATGGGATTACGTGACTATTTATTGTGGTGGAATTAGTAATTTACTACTGTTGGCTCTCCGGCCTAAGTTGGGCAATGAGTGTTTGTTAGTTGGGCGAACAAATTACTTCAACTTTCTTCTTCGTTTTACCATTTAAATTGGTAGGTACGCAGCCTTTTGCTGCAGTGAGTGAAGAAGATTGTTATGTCAATGTTACGTAGGTATGACTGTGCCAGATAGACCGTCTCTATAACTTCACGAATCTTAAAATTCTTTTTTCATTATCTCTAGCTTTAAGGCTCCTTCAAACAGGAACGACTCGGTGACGCGAATCGCGCGCGCCTCAAAGGCACCTGCGGGGCAATTGCGTAACACACTTCCAGTAGGAATTGGTTTCATTTTGACAGTTCAACAACATTCATTGCGTTATTTACTTTGTTGAGCAGATACATTTTTCAAACATATAAAGCAATGGATTAACAATTTGCTTCAAAATCATTCAGATTGTGATTGATAGTGTGATACGCAATTAGGGTGCTGCTCGTCGCGCGACCCGCGGTGCCTTTGTGTCGAATGCGATTCGTGTCGTGTGTCGCGCCAGTTTGCAGGAGCCTTTATTGTCCCGTTGCAGGACATTTTTACCTTTCGCCAGACACGTCAGTTTACTCTTAATGTTAGTCTTGTACCATCAGCATTATTTCATACTTACCTAAGTATTTGCTCAACGATGATCTCTGTTCCACACATTCCCACAAAAACTCCCGATCCCGATGCTCAAAACCTCATAAAAACTAACAGAAACCCTTACCAACCTACGATGTCATTTACTCAGTTAACAAAACCACCTAAACAAAAACGTAAGGAGCCATTGTACAAAGCGCGCATTACCATAAGGACTTAGCGGGCCAAAACTTTGCTATACAGACACAATAATTTACCATTTCTTGACTGTTAATAGCCGATAGGATTTTCTGTCCTCGCACCGCACCGCAGGGAGAATTCGGGAACTCATTAGGGGTATAATTTTCGCAGCAATAAACACCCCGCGATAAATATCAACCCCCTAAAAGGGGTGAGTGGTAGCTACTGTTATTTTTGGAGATGTTAGTTTGTCTTTAAGTTATAATAGTGGGTTGTAATTTGAGGCTGTTCTGATTGTTAGGAAGTTGCCAAAAGAAAATATTATGTTGAAAGATGTAAAAGGCTGATAGGCTGATGTTTTCTATTATATAGAAACTTGATATAAGGAACTTTATAAAACACTAACAGCGCCCCGCGGTTTCACCCGCATAAGTCTCGATCCTGTTAGAATATCGGGATAAAAGTATTACGTGTGTTAATTCAGGTTATACAGGGTGTCCGGTAAAGAATGGATAACCTTGAAATCGCATATAACAGACCTTATGGCTGTTCTAAAAAAAATACAAAAAAAAAATATATCCCAAGTAATAACTAAGATTTTTTTGAAAAATAATACTAACTTTTTTTACATTTTTCATCACCACAACCACAAATAAATGAATTCCATCGGTTATCTATTGTTATAATATTGTACGTTGACTATGCCGCCGACAGAGAGGCAATAAATAATGTGACTAGAAATTACACAGAATTTTTTTCTAAAAAAATTATATCTTAGGTACTTACTTACTTGGGATATACATTTTTTTTGTATTTTTTTTAGAACGGCCATAGGGTCTATTATATGCTATCGCAAGGTTATCCATTAAATTACCGGACACCCTGTATACAATCTGTGTGCCAAATTTCATCCAAATCCGTTCAGTAATTTTTGCGTGAAATAGTAACAAACATCCATCCATCCTCACAAACTTTCGCATTTAAAATATTAGTAGGAAGTAGGATGATCCATCATCATAATCATTTTTGCCGATCCACGTCCA
Organism: Fissipunctia ypsillon; assembly: GCA_947568875.1. Lineage (NCBI taxonomy): Eukaryota > Metazoa > Arthropoda > Insecta > Lepidoptera > Noctuidae > Fissipunctia > Fissipunctia ypsillon. The sequence continues at coordinate 2,034,118 of OX387662.1, forward strand.
CTGCTGTACATACAGACGTCTCCCAAGCAGCGCCAGATGACCTCACTTATTGGTAATTGAAGAAAGCACCTGATAGCTAACTAATTATAATATTATGTATTTCTTATACAGCGTGACCTTTACAGCTTTATTTGCACAATAGAGCTGTAAATGACAAGATTACAAATAGATCATAGATCCTACTGCTCAATTCTAACATTATATTTTAATACTAATAACATTGTAAAAGCCAATCATTTTTAAAAGAGTAACCGTGGAGTTTCTTGCCGGCTCTTCTCCATTGGAAACGACCAATTGGAACCGTGCACCTAGCTTCTGACGCTTCATAAGTGCCCATGTAAGTTTAAGTGATATAAAATATTTTTATTTTAATAAACTTATAAAGTCAAGGTCAAATAAATATAATTAATTATTAACTACATTGACCCAATCTAATCTATGACACAAAAATATTTAAAATTCAAGAACAGTAGCATTCAGGAGCGGTACCACTATGCAATGAAGCAATGAATATCAACAATTAACATACAAATATACGTGTTTCTGGATAGTACGACATTAAATGAAAACGAGCACAGTACTAATCCATTGAAACATTTTAAAACACGAATATTAGTAGTTAATGGAAAATTAAAAAATTGCAGTTTTCAAACAAAATAAATAGTTGAATCAACTGCATAAAAAGTAAACACGCTTTATCTACACAAAGTCACTGACCAACGGTACGGTGCGGGGTGCGGGGCGCGGCGGCGGCAATGTTTACCTATTGTTACGGACTCAGATCTACATCATGTTGAAAAATAAGAAAATGAAAAATAATTTCCTTTGGCTAAAGTATTCATTCGATTTGATTGATTTTTTGTGTACGGACAAAGAACATGATTCTCTTTACGTGGTTTAAAGGAATGTCAATCCTCCTGTTACACGTGGTATATAAAAATATAGTATTTGTTGGTCAGTTTGGTGTCGGTTCCGAGTATATCGAGATAATATCGAGTGATCCGAGAAGCCACTAATTAGTGACGATCGTTATTATTTGAAATATAACAAAGTAGGTATTGAAGGTTTGAGAAGACATAATTAAGTCCAATATATGGGAGTAGGTAACTAGATTTTACTGTGGATGATGTGGTTGGTGAATGAGCAAATATAATAGTGTTATAACTGATAAAGTAGGCTCGTACGTTTGTAGATTTTGGCATGAAAGAAGGTCTCAAAGAAAAACGCCGGTCTGGGAAATTGACACGTGAAATTTGTTTGAATTTCAAACTAAAACGAAATCTTGATTTCTCTTCCATATTCATCAAATTATCACCCACAATAAGAAATACAGAATACAACGCTTCATCAACCACAGTCTACGTATCTCGCTCTAATTCCCGAACCCCACTCTTCAATATCCAGTCCATAAGTCACAGCTGCCTCTTACAGGACTCTTCATTTTAATTCCAGTTCCTGATCGGGCCCGGAATGCTGCGGCGTAATTATATGAACCCTTTCGGCACTAAATTCGTACCGTGGCGTAATTTAACTCAATGTTTGAACATGTCCCGTTTTATTGCCCTCTACAAATTAATAGCGTTAAGGTCAATTATTAAAATAATTAAAGGATTTTTGGAATTTCTTCGTTTCGAGAACTTGCAATTACACGTATATTTGATTATCTTGTGTAAGTTGTCCAAAGATGGAGGATCACTTTCCATCAAGTGGCTTTCACCGTCGGTCACTTCGCTTATGAATATTTTCTCGTTGTCCTACACTTGTGGCAATAGTTGTAATTGGCTTTCAGTGTATGTCAAAGTTATTACATTCCATAACATAACATCACGCCTGTATTCCTCGAAGGGTTAGGCAGAGGTGTACACTCACATTTCACCAGTAATGTGGGTGTACACCTCTGTACACCCACATTACATGGGTGTCCCATGTAATAGGGGCGAGCTTATTGCCATCTACCGGGCACAAATCCAGACTCCGGGCTGCTATTAAGAAATTCCAGATGGAAAAACCCAATAACACTTTGCCCGACTCGGGTATCGAACCCAGGACCTCATGCTCAGCAGTAGCGCTTGCGACCACTAGACAAACGAAGCAGTTATTGTATTCCATTTTATAAAAGTAACTCTGTGTCCTCTTAAGATAGTGGCATTATTTTAATCGATCAGATGTCGGGTAAGACTTTATCTGACAACGATGCTAGGTTGCTAGCTAGTTGCAGTCAACAGACAGCCATGGTCGATATATTTAAGAGCATTTTAAAACACGCAAGATAACTGATTTGGAAGAACAGAGAAAGTTGCTATATTTAATCAAAATTAAACATAATTTTTACGATAAATTATGTGCGAGGCTCTGCAGGAGGCCTATGATTCTGGTGACGTGTTGTGAAAGTCACCGAATTACCATACGGAAGAAAATAATCGATTTGAAGTTAAATCGAGGCAGCAGCTAGTATGAGAATATTGATTTAACTTCATATCGATTATTTCCGAAGCCGCGGGGCTTCGCCCGCGTGGATGTCAATACTTCCCTATTTAAATCGGATTTTGTTCACAATTTCATGGGTTTTATTTTTTTTCGCGGAACTCTAATTCTTTTTCTAAAATAAAGTTCCCTAAGTTACTCCTTACAACATCAGCTATCTGCCAGTGGAAGTCCCGTCAAAGTCAGTCCAGCCGTTTCGGAGATTAGCCGGAACAATCAGACAGGCAGACAAAAAAATTAAAAATTGCTTTTTCATTATTAGGTATCGTATAATAATATACTGTCTTATGCATTTAATAAAAAGCTGTTACTTTGACATTACAAACTGACACTTCAATTTTATTTATTTGTATAGACTGTTGACTTTATCATAGATTTTCTGTAAGAGCATTTTTGACACAATTATAAGGTTAGTTGAGAATATAGTTAAGTAATTGTAGAAGAAATAGAGTACCCATTGCATCTAATCTTTTTCCCAGGTGTGGCGGCATATCTACATCGCCACAATGGAACGCGTCACACTGACGTCACGCAAAATCCTGCATCGCGCAATGAGAGTTTACCGCGCGACTAGCACATATACAACATCCCGACATCAACCGTGGGACAGTAGCCCACCAGACACAACACCCGTCTGGTCGGAGGATCCTCCCTTTTCTATAGAGGATGAGTGAACTTTACTCCCTGTTCCTCATGCCTCTATATAGGTTTCATACACTTAGTTTAGTTAATTTAATTTCACCTATTTGATCTCTAATTGAAAAACTACTTCACCCAAGTTACATGTCCTCATTCCAACTGTTGCTAACTCAGAACTGAGAACAGCTGTTGTACTTGTAGTGCAACAGCCAGCAATCTCTTAACACCGTCGCCATAATCGAATCCCTCCAATATAATATTCTGTCACATTTTTAATTTCATAAATACTCGTACATTTGTCTTCAGCTTAAACTTTATGGTCCATTACTTATATATTAATACTTGAATCTTCAATACTTTACACTCTTGAATTAAATCGATTGGATTATATTAAAATTTTCGTATTTCGCGCATCTGAAGTGTCATGCGCATGAGTTTTTATTGTGTCGTAAATTCTATATTGTTTTATTTCCGTTTTTTTTTGGTTCGGTCGTATTTTTGTATCGGATTGAAAAGGTCGGTTTGCTTATTTGGGAAGGTCTTACGTAATATTACGTCTTACGTAATATTGTGTTTAAAGCATTAATACAATATGAATGGTGTTTTAAAAAAGCGTCCTTTGTTTTACTTGAAAAACTTCTGCTGCATTCTGGACGCTCAGTCCTGCAACCACTATTTATGTTCTAAGATCTATGTTATTGGGATTGGTTTCCGCACGTAGTCCTTCAAGTGGACCATTGTATGTACCCCATTGGTGGTCATCCCAACCAGCCGCGTTCACCATTGCCAACTGGCAACTTTGCTGCACGTGATATTTGCGTAATATCAATTTTCAATTTAATTTTTTATCAATTTTCGCTTGTATCAACGATACAAGCGAAATTCCTAATTCGAAAAAAGAAGAAAAAAATACGAAGTTTAATAAGAAGTTGGAATTGGACTGTATAGTCCAATTCCAACGAAGGACCAGATTGGTCGAACAAACGTATGTTTGTTCGACCAATCTGGTCCTTCTATCCATAATCAAAGTGAAGGAGCAAACACCATGCCACCAGCCATTAACAGTTAGCCATTAACACTTTTAAACCCATCCCAAATCAGAAGTATCTTAACCACTGCACATAAATCGAAGAAGGGTGGTACAACCCTTACACACATAAATCTAGAGTCTCGACCACCCCTAATGGGGCGTCTTTGTTACGTCTAGATGTGAGGGGACCTTAATCGAACAAATGCAAATGTAGTATTATTGTAACTGTCTGTTATGGGACAGATCTTTGTCTTTGGAATCTTTATGGCTGATTTTAGTGATGTAAAAAGGGTTATTTCATTCTACAGGGTTATTTTAAATTGGCTAGCGAAACTCCGCAGACGCGACGGGTATTGATATCTAAACATGATAAAACAAAAAATAAATAAATCTGATGACTTTTTGCGGGGTCATCAACCGCAGATATTGTAGTCACTTGAAATATCAGTTTGAAATATCTGTTTTTTTTGTGTAAACTTCACAAACGTGATGGGTATCGACATCCAAATACGGTAAAACATAATTAAACAGTTTTACTTACTTCATACTTCAGGTAACAACACTTGTTAGTTTTGTTACCTGAAGTATGAGTTCGGTCGTTGACCTCCCAAAAAAAAATCAAATCTTTTTATTTATTATTTTATCGTGTTTAAATATCGATACCCGTCGTGTCTGCGGAGTTTAGCTAGCCAATTAAAAATAACCCTATATATGAAGGGACCTTGACTTGTATATCTATACAAAAAAAATAAAGAAAAATATAGAAATATTCTGCTCTCATCTGGAAGCAGAATATTTCTATTAGATATAAAAGAAGAACTTTGCTGAGACAAATATAGGTCATTATTTCTATTTATGGAATGGTATTACCTCAGCAATCTTGGTACACAATCTTGCACATCTGATAGACAATAATGTTATGGTTGGGAAAGCTAGTCACAGGGTTGAAGCTTACGTCCCTTCGATAGTTCAGCAGGCTGGTTTAGGTTTGTGACTTCTCACACCAAGTCAATTTGTTTTTAGGCACATCACAACACCGGTATTATTTACACTTTTTAGAGGTTTTAGCGGGATCGTATGCGATCAGCAAAAGGGCTATGGAAAGAGTGAGTGAGTGAGAGAATGAAAGTATTGAGGAACAAGGAAGGAATGTCCTTCGGATGAGTGATTTCTGTTGAGTGTTTCAATGTGTAAAATGGGTTTATTGCTTTAAAAGAAAATACGTAACTAATTAAATATAAGAAATGGCGCAGACATGTCCTATACAGCATGTCCCGAAATTAAAGCACAACCTCTTAAGGGGTCATTGTACTCATCATTATGAACAACTTTTACTGTGGGACCAAACCTGAAATCGCGAAAAATAAATCTGCTGTTTCCTACATTTTGACGACTTATGCGAACAGCTGAATTTCTTTCGTGATTTCATTTTTGGTGCCATAGTAAAAGTTGTTCATAATGATGAGTACAATGACCTCTTAAGAGGCTGTGCGGTAATTCCAGTAAATTTTGTAGATAAAACTTTATTTTAATTTCACATATTTCTAATAGAGCGTATATATTTTGTGTACAATAAAGAATTAAGGCCAAGGCATTATGTGGTTCTCAGATGGCTAGTTATTTTACATGAGATTTTAATGAAACTTGGCTACCTCTTTGGTCTAGTCGCAAAGCGCTACAGCTGAGCATGAAGTCCTGGGTTCGATTCCCAGGTCGGGCAAAGTATGATTGGATTGTTCTATCAGGAAATTTTCACTAGCAGTTTGTATTTGTGCCCGGTTGATAGCAATAGGCTTGCCTCATATTACTTGGGACTTAAATATAACTGGCGAAATGTGGGTTTACTATAGGTTTACCTCTGCCTAACCCTTTTCGGATTACACGCGTGATGTTTTGTTATGTTTAAAGAAAAACAATTTTAAATGATGAGGAGGCACCAACCGACGATTATCCCTATATGCACTACTCAAATGCACCCAAGGACAACCCCCGGCTGGTACAGGACTTTTGTAGGACATGGAAACGAAACATATTCGACTATGGGTTCGGATGGCTATAGTGGATCGGTTACCAAGAACTATGGAAAGACTATGTCCCCTGCCTGATCAATGTTATGCAATACGCGGATAAAATGGCAAGGGGTGACTTGTACACTCAATAATGGGCCCCCAAAAACGGTCGCTAGCCCTTAGTGACGTAGCTACAAGGAGGCAACATATCCTGAGGTGCTTGAGGAGTGGAGAGGTATTCCACGACTATCGGGACAATCCCAGAGCTCGGAAGATGGTCAAGATCTCTACCAGCACTTACTGGAATACTTCCTTCCTCCAAGCACGTTTGCTCTCGCGAATCTCTACTCAAGCCAGCCAATAAAGGCAAGAATGAGGTGTGAGGTCAGTTCTCGTCAGTGTTCACTCCAGCCGGCCAATAAAGGCAAGCCAGAGATGAGGAACATAACTTCTCCCGGGAGATAGGGTACGTGGGGTCGCTACTGCCCAGCAGCTCGCCACATGCTGCCCTGCGGGTTTCTGTATCTCTCTTGGTCTGGCTCCTCACCCTAGACCTGTTCTGGCAAAGTAAACTCTACCGGCACAGACCTAGAGTTCGGAGTGCGCAAGCCCCACCACGACGTCAACGTAGAGATACGGTGGTGGGGTTATTATTATTATTATTATCTGTTCGCTAAATTCTTCTATATAAGCGCTTGAAATCAATCAACATCACAACACCTTTCTCACAAAATTCCAATCTTCTTATTAAAATTATTGGTCCTCCGATCACCGATAAGCTACTACCGATACAAACCTTATTAAGTAATAAATATTTTACCGGCTAATCTACTAAATAACCTGTTTTCTAACAAACTCATCGTCTCAAAAACTTCAAAATACATTATGATACCAATAAACACATGTATAAATTCCGTTTTACGATCGACGAGAAACGAAACCGATTTTTTTAAATCGATAAATATCGATTTTCGTTTCGGAAACGCCGCTTTTGGGTTAAGTTATTGTTTTGTACGACTATTGGTTTAGTTTACGGTTATTGCCGTATTTAAGGCTACAAGTTTTTGTCGCGGCTGTGCCTGTGTTTATATTAATTTCACAGGTGTTTTTTTTTGTTGTGTCTTTTTTCATAATGTCTTAATCACCAGGTTTGTGAGACGGTTTGGGGATTGTAATGTTATTAATGAACAGATTGTTGTAGTTTGTCTTTTAGATTTTAATCTAATAACAAAGATTGAGATCTGTTCTGTTTGGTTGGTCTATTTAAAGGAAAATTCTGGCGAAAATTTTGTATTAGAAGGAATTACAATTTGTGGGTACTATTATAATCTAACTTTCTTTTGTACAATTTGCATCAGAAGAATATCAAATTGGTGCAACCAGAATTTAATGTAATTTAACCCATGGCAGAATTTTCCAGTACCTACCATTCCATTGATTTCATTGCATTTTCCATTTCATTCGATTTAACATTATTTTCATTTTTTTTTTCCTTTAAGATGCAAACCATTTTCAAGCACATTGTTATGGAATCAGGATACTTTACTTTGAGTAAAGCACTTATTATTTACAATAACTGCATTATTACTTACAGATTAAACTCACACACCTCCAATACCAACAGACAAACCAACAAATAGGAATAAACGATCCACCGACGACACCACATCGTTATATTTATCGTTATCGTTATTATCGGTCGTTATAACGTTATTAACGATCGAAAGAACAGAAATATAATCGTTATTTGTGTTTATATCGTTATTCCTGGGCGTCGCGTCCCTAAATTAGACTTATACTGATATATGTATGTTGTATTCAGCGGCTAATAATAGTGCGGATAGTGAAAGTTGTTTGTTTGTTTGTGGGGATTATATTTTGGGATTGGTCATTGCCATTATACTAAATACTTACTGCGATGCCCTTGACTAGGTAGGTAGGTAATCTACTCTTTATCTTCTCTTGTCACTGACTTGTTATTTTGTTTCACAGATTACAGGTATTGGTCACATCAGTGTGTGATCATTGGGTAGTTGTTCGGTCGGAGTAATAAAGTTTGGAGGTGTGGGATTTTTTTTAACACCTATCTTAATGTTGTCCTTTTAACTCAAAGGTTGAATGGTACATGAAGTATGTAAGTGTGGCGGCATATCTAGATCGCCACAATGGAACGCGTCACACTGACGTCACACAAAAATCCTGCATCGCGTAATCAGAGTTTACCGCGCGACTAGCATATATACAACATCCCGACATCAACCGTCGGGCAGTAGCCCACCAGACACAACACCCGTCTGGTCGGAGGATCCTACCTTTTCTATGGAGGATGAGTGAACTTTACACCCTGTTCCTCATGTCTCTATAAAAGAAACTACAATTTGTATCCGTCATATTTCATCCACTGTGCAGTTTTTCTAACGAAGCTTTTTCGTCTTAGATAGCCTAATAATTTCTTTTAAATCTTAAGTAATTTTCGAGATACAAATGTTAGATACAAAGCACACACAAATTCGGAACCACTTCCTATCTGGGGACTTTTCATACACTCTTATCGCTGATCAATTAGCCAATATTAAACAGGTAATGAAGTTTTCCTGTCTGGAATATAACTGACAACTTACCAGCAGAAAACCCGCAAGTTTGTCCTGTAAAAGGCTACAGCTCACTTCGTTGCAGAATCAATGAGATTTCAAATTAAAGGAGTTTCCTATCTTCACAATCTTATGAACTTTTCTATTACACAAGGAAGTTTTCATCAACTTCTAGGATGAACAGTGAGGATAAAATACAACATGTTACCAGTTACAATTTACTTGTTGAATAACTATGTCATTGATAAATAACCCACATTACAACGGTAAACAAACCGACACAACATCACGCCTGTATTCACCGAAAGGTTAAGCAGAGGTGTACCTATACACCCACATTTCGCCAGTTATACAACGGTAAAGAAAGATAATAATACAATCGAGACTAATAACCATCCCCTGTTGTTAATATGACAACAATAAAATAATCGTGCAGATTATAGAATGCTTAAATAATATGATACCAGCCTATTACTGTCCCACTGTTGGGCTAAGGGCTCTTCTCATACAGAGAAGGCACGAGCATTGAGCACCACGCTTGCTCAAGGCGGGTTGGCATAGTATGTTCACTCCTAATTACATACATACATAAAACTCAAGCCTTCTTCTCATGGGGGTAGGCAGAAGCTACAGAACGCCACCTGCCACCTAATTACTAAAAACAAAAAAAAAACTATTTGTAAACAAAGAGAACTTCACTTGTAATCTATGTCACACACAACAAGTTCAAACATGGGGCGATCGTCAGGCCATCGACACGCGAACATCCTTATTATGTGCACCGTTCTAAGCGTGTTGATTATTAATTAAAAATAATTACGATTACGACCATATTCAATGACTCTGGTGTTACTGCTATTAACACTTTAGGGATGGGATACGAGCACTGTGACCAGTATCGATATACAACATCACACAACCTCTTAAGGGGTTATTGTACTCATTATTATGAACAACTTCTACAATGGGACCAAAGCTGAAATCACGACAAAAAAAACCGGCTGTTCCCTGGATGTTCGCATAACTAGTCAAAATGTAGGAATCAGCAGATTTTTTTTCGCGATGAGTACAATGACCCCTTAAGATGTTGTGCCTTAATTCCGGGAAATGTTGTATTTTAAGGGTTTTGCTAAAAAACTCATCTGACGTTGTTGGTATTGCAAGTTATATGAAGCTTCATAATTGGTGCTATCTATTGATTATGAGTAATTTGATGAAACGATCAATTATTACAAGTTTCTATCATAAGTCTCAGTTTTGCCACAAGTGACTTAGGGTCAGGCAAAAACTGGCGTTCATAATAATATGCATTATTCATTTGCATTCATCCAAATAGCTCATTAAGTTTAATAACAATCTACCTAAGTATCTACTGAAACTTGATGTAAGCAAATAAGCCTCAAATTGTTTACGTTGCAATTTTTTATGAGCTAATAATAACTATTATAGAGAGATTAAAACTTCAACACCACAGTCACTAACGCCACTAATCTATCGATATCGATCCCACCCATCTATACACCACCACCCCATCCCTACCCCCAGTTCTAATTAAGGCATCGGCCGTGCACCGAATGTGTGTTTAATCAAGCATGTTGCCGCTACACTTGTTTGCTTTGTCGATGCGCAGACGCAGCGTTATGGCGTTTTGAAAAACTTTCATTTATTGTTTGCTTCCGCATTAATTCTGTTAGTAACATGGCTGTTTTTAGTCGTTTATACTGAGCTAGTTTATTGTTCTTGTAAACAGATCTTCAATGCTATTTGGACGTGTTACTTTCTTTTGTATCGCTTTAGTACATGAGATGTACTATCGAGGAAACTTACATCTGACCAATTTGAAAACAAAATGCCGAGCACACGATGACCACATCTGTTAGCAAGCGTTACTATAGCGGCCAAGCACTGCACATCTAATAACAAAGGCGTTTTCCTTTTGTTACTATGGTCATTCAATCAGTGAATCTCATAAACCTATGGTTGACAAACAAACCCAAAAGTCATACAAAACTTGTGACCCGAATGATGTGATGCCGATCAGCACCCTTATTACTTACTCCACTTTCAATCACAATCAGAAAGATTTTGAAGTAAATTGCTAATCCATTGCTTCATATGTTTTAAAAGTTCGTCTGCTCAACAACGTAAATAACGCAATGAATGTTGTTGAACTGTCAAAACGAAAGGCAAAATCAAAATATTTTATTTCACATAAACCTGCATGGGTACTTATGAAACGTCAGAAGCTAGGTGCACGGTTCCAATTGGTTCGTTTCCTATGGAGAAGAGCCGGCAGGAAACTTCACGGTTACTCATTTAAAAATAATAATGGCATTTACAATGTTTTCTAATTACAGTCTTAATTAATAGGCATTGCCTTTGTAAGTGTGTTACACGATTACCGCGCAGGAACGTCGGTAGTTTGGTATTACTACACAGAGGTAATTTCGGCTGCATTATTTTTTATTTGAAATAATTGACCTCAAAGTTTTATTTAAGGTTTGGTGATTCCTCTCCTTTCGATAAGATTTATATGAAACATTGAAATATAATTCTTTCATCATCATCTGCCTAGCCTTTTCCCAACTATATTGGAGTCGGCTTCCAGTCTAACCGGATGCAGCTAAATACCAGTATTTTACATGGAGCAACTGCCTATCTGACCTCCACAACCCAGTTACTGGGTAATACGATACCCCTTGGTAAGACTGGTTGTCAGACTTTCGGGCTTCTGACGACCCGTAACGACTGTCAAAGATCTACGAATGACAGCCGGGACCAACGGCTTGACGTGCTTTCCGAGGCACGGAGGAGTCTCGGTATGTAAAGATGGTCACCCATCCACGGACCAACCCCGGCAAGCGTAACTTAACCTGATGGATCGACCCATGCGGCTGTTATTACTTAGCCACGAGCTCTCTCAAATATAATAATTATAATTCTTTCAAAAATAACAATTAAAAACCTCAATCAGAAATCTGTCACAGTACAATGCGGTTCAAAAAAACTTACGACACCATTTAAACCCGCAAAACAAAAAAACAAAAATAGTTCTTACAAATAAGAGGAAGCACAAAACACCAAGGCGCTATAAATCTAAATAGTATCGGACATAATTTAATCGGGACCTCTCGATTTTGGTATCATAAATAACAGATTTTTACATTTTATAAAAACGAAAACAAAACATTTAATACGCCGTATCGGGTATAAATCACTCGAAAGTGGCGTATTCGTCTTTGGTGGTATGCCATCTTAAATTAACTTACCCAAAACAAAACCTTGTGTTTCAAACAATACAGTCCAAAATCCCCCAAACACATTTAACTTAAATTCCCTGACAGCTGTCAAACGAATCCGAACTTAATTTTGACTTCGTAAAGTTTGAAGTCCTTTAGACTTTTAAGATGATTTCTCATATAAATCAATGAGTTTCGGTGTCTCCCTGATCCCCGATAACCGAGTATTGATACGGGGACGGAGGTGTTTTGAGATCTCGTTCGTCATGCCGAATTATAAAATTAGTGGTATGTTCAGAATTCTCAGCCTCACGCGTACAAGCCAGATAAAGTTAGAAACATAGAATTGATTGCGGCAGGTGCTACAAATTGTTAGTTCAAAGGTGAATTACTGCTTTATAGACGGATAAAGACATTAATGGTTCTTGATTTCTTTGTTTTCTTGCTAGACAAAGAATTTTGTACAAAAATATACCTATTGGTTCTAAGTCACGTGATGATTTTAACAGATTTTTTCAGATTGCTAAATCGTTTGGCTTAAGGCTCTGTTCTGCTAGGAGGTGATTGGCCTAGCAGTAAAAAAGCCTCACCAAGCTTTAAGCTTTTTGTGAAAGTGTTGTTAATGCTATCACCTTAAGAAGACCCTGACAATCATCTCGCAAAACTATAGCATAAAGAAGTAGGTACTCGCTCGATAAATGAGTGCGTTGACAAATAAGTGCATTACTGCATTACATGTATCACTTCTCAACGAAGATAAATAAACTTAATGCTCGATACCAATTACCGTGATTTATATTCTTCCCTGATTCCTTTACCGGCGTGGTGATCAATTTCGAGTGTATGTAATGTGACTTGTATACAAGATCTTAAACATGACGGATGTGCTTGTTATTTCGGCAAAGATTATTTTTATAGTCATTGTTGTATCTGGAAAGTGATGTAAGATATTTGTTTATTATAAAAGTTTCGATTTGTTATTTGAAAAAGAAAATGATTTTTTTGTCTCTATTTTGCTATCGCTACCTACTAAGTCAACGTTGTAACTTGTGTTCTAAAACGACTTCTTCGACATAATTTTAACGTCAGCCATTGGGCTTTGGGCACGCCACAATTGCGGCGATAAGTCCCCTCTTTGAGGAGTGGCTGGAGAGGCGCCACGGCGTCCTCACCTTCCGCCTGACGCAGGTCCTCACCGGACACGGGTGCTTCGGGAGGTACCTGTTCCGGATAAGGCGGGAGGAAACGCCCGGGTGTCACCACTGTGTGGATCGCCCGGAGGACACGGTGGAGCATACGGTGGAAGTCTGCCCGGCTTGGGCGGGGCACCGCCGTGTCCTCGCGGAAGCGATCGGCGGCGGCGATCTCTCGCGTCCGGCCCTGGTCCAGGCCATGGTACGGAGCGAGAGTGCATGGGAAGCCATTACCTCCTTCTGCGAAGCAGTAATGCTCGTGAAGGAGGAGGCGGGACGCGTGAGGGAGAGGCAAGCTTTGCACCCTCACGCCCCTAGTCGCCGCAGGAGACGCCCTGGGCGTCGGGAATCGGCAGCCGATTCCCGGCCACCGTAGGCGCGGGCTTGCGGACGGCGAGCAATGGGTAGCTCGCCGTCCGGTAAGGACCAGGCCCGAGTCGACGGCGCGTCGTGTTCCACGCGCGCCTCAAAGAGATGTCAGCACTATTGACGGGGTCCGCTAGGGCCGATGCCAGCTAGGGTTGCGGGATGTTCGAAAGAGTTACCGTGGCCCCGGCACAGGCAACAGAAGGAACACGGGTGGGTTTTAGTCAGTAAAAGTCTGACACGCCCTCCCGCTCCGCCCAGAGCGGGAGAAGTCATTTGATGATTTCCCATCCACAAAAAAAAAAAAAAAAAAAAAGCCATTGGGCTTGCTGGTGCCTTAAATAAATAAAGAAAAAAAAACTAAGTTCTAATTTTCTAAGATAAAAAAGTAAAGGCGAAACAGTGGTCTACAAATGAAATTAGTTTTTTTTTTTAACCAATTTTATAAAACTCGAATCACAGTATCTACGCCCAACAACTCACTCAGATCTAACAGTGACTATTCTCCTCCTAAATCCAAAAACAAATAGGCCAATAAGATATGAATAAATTCATTGAATCGACAGCGTAGTGGGACGGCGCTGCGTAGGCGCAGATCGCAGGATGCTCAGTTAGTTCGCAATCAATTTTATAGCCGACTGGTATTTGCTGCTTATCTGTACACTGGCGGATCGTGTGGTGTCAAATTAATTGTTTGTTTAGATAAGCTTTGTATTTAATCTATGTTCTGTCGTTCTAGGAAACTTTTTCAATTTTAATTGGAGCTTTCAGAAATGAAAGAGGACTTTTACTTATTTTTAATAGCAATAACTTATTTTAACGTCATAGCTAAAAACTTCATAAATGCGTAAGAAAAAATTGAAGCAGAAGGCGTCAAACTTTTTTCTCTGATAAAATCTGTTGTATCACGCATTGTTTTTTAAAACAATGCGACAACAAGCAATATCTATTGAATTCTGGTCTTATTTATTTTGTCAACAATAGGTCACAGGCACTTCATATCCCTATAAAAAAAATAAACAAAATCAACAATTGATTCGGCATTCATGAACTATAATATTCATACTTTTCCCATGGGTCAGTAATTCTGTCCGCGACCACACAACGCTAGGTAACCTCCAAAATTAAGCGTAAACAAGTGATGATGTGAATTGATAGAGGAAACCCGCGTGATGTCAAATTGTTGAATATGACACCGTCTGAGCCAGTAAACGGTGTAATCGCGGTCTAATGCGTGACTAATGGCGCGGGCGCATGTACCCAGCCTGTATGAGCAGTGAGATCGGAATGATTTGATGGGCATGATCATTATTTTGCTTTGAGATTTTGAGTGGGTAGTTTTAGATTTTTGAAGATGTATCTACTTAGGTACGTGGCTCTCTCGTTAGTCAGTGTTCAAGTGCGACTGGTTAGGTTGGGATCCGGGGTTTGATTCCCGAGCCGCTTAAAGTTTATTTGGTTTTTCTATCAGGAAGTTCTTAGTAGCCAAGGATTAGTTTTGTGTCTAGTTAATTGCAACAGCTTCGCCCCTAATGACATGTCAATCCAATCAATCAACTCAGCCTTTTGCAGTCCACTGCTGGACATAGGCCTCTCCCAGACTGCGCCACAACTCCCTGTCCTCCGCCTTCCGCATCCAGTCTGTCCCAGCCACCTTCATAAGATCGTCTGTCCATCAAACTGGGGCGCGTCCCACACTATGCTTGCCGATACGCGGTCTCCAGTCCAGGACTCACCTGCTCCACCGGCCATCGGTCCTTCGACAAACATGGCGCCCACTGCCACTTCAGTTTGCTTACTCTGCTTACTATGTCGGTCACTCCGTTTAGTGACATGTGACCCTTGGAAAACCTAACTGGTGAAATGTGGACACCTACCCTAACCGCCTACCAGGTAATACAAGCGTGATATTAATATGTTATTCACTAGACAGAAAAGTGAAAGCACAGGGGGCTTGGCAAAAGGAGTGTCTACTTAGATCGTAGCTTTCTGTGAATTCTGCCTACCCCCGTATCCTAGTCGAAAGCAACCTTCGCGCGAGTATACGATCGACGCTGTCGTTTCTTTAAATTATACTTATACAAAGTGTAATTTTAATCAGTATTAATCTCTGTACTCATCATTATGAATGAAATCTAAAATCACGAAAAAAAAATCAACTTTTCCCAACATTTATAATCGCATAACTCGTCAAAATGTAAGGAACATCTGATTTTTTCGTGATTTCGGGTTTGGTCCCATAGTAAAAGTTGTTCATAATGATGAGTACAATGACCCCTTAAGAGGTTAACACTGATTAAAATTACACCTGTATATCCCAGAACGCAAACCAAATTGCATTCAACCAACCCACAAAATAAATCACTCACAAACTGTCAGCTGACGATACAAAAACGTGACGAAACCAAACAATATGTAAAACATAACCCTGTTTCCCTATCCCACACAAAAACGAAAAATAACAGAACCCATAGTGCAAGATTAATTGCCGATAGTTCTTGAACAGCGCACACGGGACAAACGAACAAACAGACACGCGGACGAACAGCAAAACACGGGGACTCGATATGCGAGCTATAATTTTAGCGGCCCTGTTACACCTACGGACGGTAGACGGGTGTATTCTGGATTTGTGAAGAGTTTTATGAGTTTTCATTGATTTTTAGGGTCTCGTACCTTGAATGGAAAAGAAACGGTACCCTTATAGGATCACTCGTGTGTCTGTCCATCTGACTCAGCCAATTTGCTCCGAATTGATTCTGTGACCCAAACACGGACGTGTAACGTAAATAAGTGAATTTTGAATATGGAAGTCACTTTTGGGGGCAAATAAGAAAACGAAAAAAAAAAAAGTTTTGTAAACTATACCGAACCGAATGACTTATCAAATGTAATATGATTGGCTGTCGAGATGCAAAGGGATCACGGAAGTTGTTAGGTAGGCACTAGTGGAGCGCAAACCAATTTATCATCATCTTTAAAAATTCTATCTGTCTCATGCATTTTGGTTTTAAAATCATACTTAAATTTACCTAAATTCTTATAATAAAATACTAGATAGATATTTCCAAGAAAAAAATACACCCCCCCCCCCCCCACCCACACACACACCACCTCACCCCACCACACCTCTGCCTAACCCTTCGGGGAAACAAGGCGTGATGTTATGTTATGTAGATATTTCCAAGAAAAAAATAATTTTATGAAATAAACACATTTCAAATTCTTTCTTGAGATAATTATGTAAATAAACGATCTATATACGACACATTAATTTTTATGTCCAATATACATACAAACTAGTATGTTGATATTATTAACAATAAATTTTATTAGAAACAGGCTATTAAAATACCTATGTTACTGAGCTGATAGGATTACAACGAATCATCTGCTTTTTTTTTGTCATTTCTTTTCCTAGAATTTGTTATTTCAAAATTCCTAATCGATATAACGCTGAATTAAATCAAAACTATAAAAAATCTATACATTATTTATTTTAGTTTCTTTTATTACTACGTACGTACCTAATGCATTAATGAATTAAGTCACCTAATAATAATGTACTGCTTAGCCACCCACGTAGCCGAAAGCCTTGGTTAAAAGTCGATGTGCATTATTTACATTGTACACATCGGGAGTTCGGGACTCCTCTGTGTCACTTTACAGTCTGTCAGAAGCCTAAAATAAAAGATTGTAAGCTAGATGAATTTTGAAAATCCTTATTTCCCAGTCATTTACTTTAAAGTTTTCGAAGAGTTAGTTTCTAGCAGTGGCTCTATACAGGGTTAGTTTACAATAACCGGGCAAATTTTCACAGGGTGTTCTACCCATGAATATTAACAACTTTCACTGTGGGGCCAACTCTAAAACCACGAAAAAAAAATCTGCTGTTTCATACAAAAGTTCAATACCTACTCGGCCAAAATGTATGAAACAGCTGATTTTTTTTCTCGCGATTTCAGAGTTTGTCCTATAATGTAAGTTGTTCATATTCACGGGTAGATCACCCTGTGAAAATTTGGCTAGTGATTAAAAAATTGTCCTGTATATTGATACTAGTCGACCAGGGGGCCAACCACCATCTCTTAAAGCAATATTATTTTAATGTTACTTCAGTGTGAGCAAGACATGGAGCTATACAGGACGTCTAGCTCCATCTCTTTCCCACACTGAAGTAAGATTACAATAATACTGCTTTAAGAGGTGGTGGTCTAGCTCCAGGAAATTAGGCAACCCGCCCAGAATGCCGCCGCATTTGGTACACCTATCATAGTTTAAAAAAAGGGTTGTGAAAGTTGCACAGCATTTTCCGAATTCGACTTCTTCCTACAGTCCACTACAATATTGTCCCCACCAGAATACAGCCACCCACGTCACGTCGCAGTACATATCGACTTGAGGGATTGGCTTGCCAGCGAACCCTAAATCAAGCACTCGATAAAAAGCTAAATGTTCGATTGCAAGGCGAGAACTCTTGCGCATAAATTTATGCGGTACTGATAAATTAGGAGTTGTTTCCTGTGAGTTATGGCAAGTTAGCTGTGTGTAAGCGCTTTCTGTGTTTCGAGAATTCAATAGTTCTGAATATTGTTTGTTCTATTGTTTGGACTGCTTAAGAATTGTATGACAAACTTGCTGTGAGACATGGGTGCACTTTCGTTCTGGGCCAGGTCTGGTCCATATTTAGTAGTTTTGGAACCTCTTTAATTATATTACCATTTTGAAGTAAGAGCAAGGTGCTAGATTCAAATACACCAGTTTTCTAATTTCCAGTCAGTTCCTACACTTTTGTAAAGCTTTGTTAGTTAAGTTTAAGATTATACTGAATTAATACATTGACACATGTCAGTGCCACGTTCGAAACAGCATAATTTAGACTACATTTCTCTATCTATCAGCTGAGGAAACACTATCCTCATGCACCTACCAATGTTGAAAATAAGAAAAATCTTGACACCTGGATCGATCAATTTGAGACCAAAACAGATCGCAAACGGATTCCTGCACAGCATTATAAATAGCACCATCAAACAAAATTAATCGTTACTTCGATAGAAATTCGAGAAATTAGTGCGATCCCGAATGAGCTGGATTTTAGTGTGAAAGATACAGATTGATACTAACGACAGCATTTTGTTGAGCTCTGTTCACGCTTGTGAACCTTTTTTTGGTTTTTGCCATTCAAAAATAATTTTCCATTCACCCAGCAGCATTCGGAGAAGAAATGGGTAAAAAATGATGTCGAAAAGATAGGCAGAAGTGAGAATTAGATGATGATCTAAACAGAATTTAGAAGACGAGCTCTTTTGATTGCAAAATGTCACCCCGTAAATTAGAGCGGTCATTGGTAGGCTCATATTCATAGTTCAAGTTTGGCCCATGTATGGCGGCATATCTACATCGCCACATTGGAACGTATCATACTGACGTCACGCAAAATCCTGCATCGCACAATCAAAGTTTACCGCGTGACTAGCATATATACAACATCTCGACATCAACCATCGGGCAGTAGCCCACCAGACACAACACCCGTCTGGTCGGAGGATCCTCCCTTTTCTATGGAGGATGAGTGAACATTACACCATACCTCTATACATGTAAAAAAAAAAACATTTTTATAAAGTTCTGAAAAACGAAGCCGTAGAAGCAAATGGTAAAATACGCTAAATAAAACAGTCTATTAATTAATCATTACAGACACACCCTAATAGATATAATCTTGCACAAAATACCGATCCGCTTGAATTTCCAAGTGTTTATACAGTTTTAATATAAATGCCGTGAAACGGTAGCGCTATATTCGCCGTATGGCACCCAAGATTTGAGCGATACCTTACCTGTAAGGTGACCATAATGTCGCATTTGCTTTGTAGTCGTACTGTTCCAACTTCTTTGCCTTGATGGGCGCTACTGAATTGCAGTAAAAGTAAACATCGTAAAAGTTTAAAGGTGTGAAATTACCAACACACAGTTAAAAAGAACAAAAAGAAAGAAAATACGTTTATTTGCGGTAAACATGACGCAAAGAAAGAACGCAAACACAAATAAGAAACAAGTCAAGTTATTAGTTATGAATATGAAAAGAGGCATTTAGTCTGTTGGTTATGTGTTATACTGAAACATTTGATCAGTCATTACTTCCGCAGCATTATGCGCATGCCCTGTGTCCAGTTTCCATAATTTACTATTAAGAACACCCAATACCTGCAATTATTGTTTTTTTCTCTAGCCCGTACCACCTAGTTGCTATTCCACCAATTCGCAATAAGCGTTTCCAAATGTCTTTTGTGATGCGCACAGCAAAGAAGTGGAACTCGCTGCCTGCGTCTGTGTTTCCGAACGCATACAACCCCGATCTCTTCAAAGTGAGAGTGATCTGGCTTCTTCTGGGTAAGCTCGCTCCATCGTCGACTTTGCCTCTGTCATCTCTGACCTAGACTAGAGTCAAGAGCAAACCTATCTCAAATAAAATAAAAAATAAAAAAGACTATACTGTTCCTGAACAAAGGCCTACCCCAAAATCTTCAATTGATTAATACTAGTCATGCAGCATTGATAGCGTCAAACTCCTAGACGCTTCTACCTTTTCGGCGTTCATAGTTTGTCATCTCTTCACAGTTAACATATCCTTCTTTCTTCTTTTTCATGGTAATCCTGCGCATAATGCTCGCTACTCCATTTTGGGCGCAAATTAATGCGCGTCCGCCGATACTGTTCACAATCGTAAGTGCACAAGTGTGACATTTTGTGTTCGAGACTTTTTATTTTTTACTTTTTGTTTTACTTATCAAAAAGGTATTTAACATCGTTTATATTCAGATCTGGGGTGATGGAGAAATTCTTACAATCTGTAACGGGTGATAATTATTTTGGCCAATTAAAGCCGTTGGTCTCGGCTTGCATAGATCTTTGACAGTCGTTACGGGTAGTCAGAAGCCCCAAGTCTGCGAACCAATCTTACCAAGGATTATCGTGTTACCCAGTAACTGGATTGTGGAGGTCAAATAGGCACTCGCTCCATGTAACATACTGGTATTCAGCTGCATCCGGTTAGACTGGAAGCTGACCCCAACATAGTTGGGAAAAGGCTAGGCAGATTGATTTTATAGTTTGATGTCGAAGACTTCGTGGTACGATAAGGATAATATATAGCTAATGTCGTGATGAAAACTTTATTTTAATCAGCTATGTCAGAAGCAGGGCTGATACCCAAGGTGCGCAGGGTGTACACCACACCACCAGGAGCCATCACCACCATCTTTCTTTATTATTCGAATTATCTTTTCGTATGCACGTGTTTCTGTGACCTGTGAACCAAACCGTTCCTTTTTCTTTCTAACATCATTGTATCACCACTCGTAAAAAAGTATCCATTGGAGAATTTATTTTTTGAGATGTCTATGCTTCCTTCCAGCCTATGGAACAGAGTTTTTTTTATCCTTAACCCTTGAAAAAAAAAACCTCTAAAAAAGAGATTTTGAAAGTCCAGACAACAGCTATGTTTTCTATCAAAGATTTATTTATACCCATATCGATAAAGTACATTTGCTCCGAAAACCAGTCTTCTGATTCCAATAAAACGTACTTTGAACCAGAACTAGACCAATTTAATAAATTATCGGAAATCTCGATAATGTTACGATAAACAGGGACAAGACGACCGGTGTCGCTTACAAACGAGTATCGACTGCTTTAATTAATTGTTCGGTTATTAACATAATCGCATACACCTGCCGCTGACGTACTATCGATACAGAGGAGTTATAGTGGCAGATGTACCTAAGTTTTCTACCTAACAGTGCTTCAGAATTCGCAAGTAACAGAGCTCTTGATTTCCCCCTCCATAGTAATTTGTTTAATAAGCCTATATGATTTATAATTAAAACGCTACAATAATAACGGCAAGATCTCTCGGGGGGGGCTGGGTCGCCCTAACGCAAATGTATACGTACATCTGTGGTGGGGCGACCCAGACTGCCAGGCACTTCTTCTCTTGCAACCGAGCGGGTGGGCAGGTTGCGGATAGCCCAACTCCGGCTGCAGGACCGACTGTCAAAGGACGGTCCTGCATCCGGGGCATCTCAAGAGAGATCCCGGACAAGAGAAGTTCCCGAAGGCCAAATCCCAGGCTTAGGGTAACCTAAATACCACTTCCCATGCTCCTATCACCAAATCAAGTCCCCCCCCCCTATCCATACATCCCGTCTTAAATCCCTAGGCCAAATCCCAGACCTAGGGTGACCCACAAGAACCTACACCCTTTACCTACCTAATGCCTTCCCTCCTATTCACATATCCCGTCGGTCCCAGAGGAGGGGTAACCTCGTTTCCAAAAAAGCCCACCCCCACAACCATGAACATGCAGCGAGAGAAAAATACTACCCAGGTGGGTCCCGGCCAAGCCGGGGAATCCCACACCGCTTCGGCGGTCAGCCCCCAACGTAATCTGGGGGGGGCACCCCACTACATTTTGGTGCCGTGCTCTTCAGCGCGGTCGGCTGCTGATTTAGCGCCCATATCCCAGGCTGCGATTCACGCGCCGATAAACCCGACTTTGGCTGCGACCAACGCGCCTACTGACACGACCTCGGCTGCGACCCACGCGCCAATACCCAATACAGAGTGCATCCCTCCCACAAACCTCTGGCAACAGAGCATTGTGCGGAATAGTATCACCAACCCCAACCCAGACAATGACCATGACCGGCACAAACTGACAGGGGTGGAGAAGGATGACGGACCTGGCAGCTCTTCCACTCTCCCGGTTGATGTAGATGGAGTACGCCCGCTGAAAAAGCGCGGAAAAATCGCGGCCCGGGAGAGAAAAGTAGGCGACCGAAAGCGCAACACTCGCGAAGGCACTAGCCAGCGCGAAGCGCGATTGGACGCTGAAAAGAGAGTACGCGATCGGCCGCAAGTTTGCGAGGGGGCGGCTCAGCGCGAGGGGCGGCCGGGCGTGGAACCACACGACCGGCCGCAAGTACGCGAGGGGGTAACCCAGCGCGAAATGCCGCCGGACGCGGAACTCCGCGGGCTGGGGCAGGTACGCGAAGGGGCAACCCAGCGCGAAAAGCCCCCGCACGCGACAGAGTCCGCCGGAGCCGTCACCCGACCCCAAGACTCTGACATAACCCACGACCGACCTCGACCTAGGCATAACAGGGGTAAGCGAGCTGGAGCCTCACGCCGGGCGGCGCCGGCAGATAACATCTTGTCGGGCACCTCCAAGCTGCAGCCTGGACCGAGTGGTGCAGGGCCGGCGAAGAGGGAGCGCCCTGACGATTCGGCTTCACCGAGCACGCTCCAGGGGGACGCCAAACGGGTGAGGGTCCACTCCGCTCAGGGGGAGCAGAAAACCTACGCGCGGGCCACGAAGGATATTCCTGCGCGGTTGGCCGTAGCAATCTGCTTCCCTCCTCCCTCTGGAGACCTGAGCAAAGCAGAGGCAGAGTACATAAAGACGAGCCTAGAAGACTTCCTGATGGACGCAGACTCAAAGACACCACTCCCGGCCTTCCGCGGATACCCGCGGGTAGCGGAAGGCACTGTGCAGATGTGGTGTGAAGACGACTATGCACTGACCTGGCTGACCCAAAATGTACCCAAGATCAGACTCCCGAACAATGACCTCACACTGACGGTACTGAAACAATCCGACGTGCCCACCCGTGTCCGAGCCTCGCTCTTCGTCCCTCGTTACACAGGCGACATAGCCAGGCTCCAGAGCATTCTGATTCGTCAGAATACTTGGTTTGACATCGCTAGGTGGTCACTATACAGGGCAACTACCGTCGGTGGCGACAACTATGGGACTTACCTAACCCTGGGTGTGCCACCGGAGGAAGCTGTAAAGGTCCTGGACCGGGAGCGACGCATATCGTACCTGCTCGGGTCGATATATGTACGCTTCTGGCCCACGACCGTACCCGCCGACACGCCGACCGACAACACGGACTCGACTGCGACGCAACCGACATCGACCATGTCGGTTGTATCGAACGTGACAAATGACACCGACATGGCCAAATTGGAAGAGGTCATGGCCCGAGCGGCTATGGCCGACGACGTTGAGACCATACCACCCTCATCGCCTGGCTGGAACGAGCAGCTGTTAGCCTCGTCGCCAGGCGACTGCCACGACGATCAACATAGAGGGGAGTTGGCGGGGAAACTGTCCGATGGATCCATCTCCGACTAGCTCCACTACACCGCCGCCATCGTCCCTCAACATTATACAGACCAACCTCCAGCATAGCCAAACTGCCACGGCTAGCTTACGCAGGGCTCTGGAGGAAAAGCCCCTCACCATCGCACTGATCCAAGAGCCGTGGATCAGGAACAATAGAATATGCGGCCTCGGTAACATAGGAGGTAAGCTAGTTCTTAACACACACAGCTCAGACAAACCAAGAACCTGCGCCTACATACCCAAAGGGGTTCCTATCACACCACTTACCCAATTCTGTTCCAGAGACCTGACAGCTTTCAGGCTCCAGACAGAAGGTGACGCTCCAGACATAATTCTGGCCTCGGCATACATGCCAGGCGAGGATGCAGACTGCCCGCCGAAAGAGTTGTCGGACTTGGTGCAGCACTGTGAGCGCACAAAACTAGGCCTGATCATCTGCACTGACTCAAACGCCCACCACCCGCTCTGGGGCAGTGACGCGCCGAACTCCAGAGGAGAGGTATTATCCACATATTTATTCTCTACTAACCTTAATATTGTAAACCGCGGCTCAGAACCCACTTGGGTCACAGTTCGAGGACAAACGATCATAGACTTAACACTCGCTACAGAAAATGTAACCAACTTTATCACAAACTGGCACGTATCGGACGAGCCCTCTTGCTCAGATCATAGAAGGATCCGCTTTATGTTAACTACTAATATAAGAAATCCCGCACCGAGGCGAAATCCGCGGCGAACTGATGTCCCAGGATATAAACGCCTCCTAGCCTCCCTACTAACCAGGCACTTATCACAAGTAACTCTAAAAGACCAAACACAGTTGGAATACACCGTGACAAAATTATCAGAATACATAATTGAGGCATACCATACTTGCTGCAAACTAAGAGCGCCGCAAACCAAGAGCGAGAGGAACCCCTGGTGGAACGCTGAACTTAGTAAACTCAGAGATAGCCTGCACAAGCAATTCAACAGAGCCAAAAACACCAGACTCCCAGAGGACTGGGAATTATACAAGAAAACTCAATACACATACAAAAAACAAATCAGAACTGCCAGAAGATCCGCGTGGCGGAGATTCTGTGAAGCCATCGAGACAAACAATGAAGCCGCAAGAGTAAGGAAAATCCTATCAACCGATCAGGACCAAACTCTTGGCGCGCTGAAAAAACCCGATAATTCATACACATCAACCGACCATGAAACCAGTAAGGTCCTTCTCGA
Organism: Fissipunctia ypsillon; assembly: GCA_947568875.1. NCBI lineage: Eukaryota > Metazoa > Arthropoda > Insecta > Lepidoptera > Noctuidae > Fissipunctia > Fissipunctia ypsillon. The sequence goes on from OX387662.1 coordinate 2,059,091, forward strand.
AACTCACTTCCCAGACTGCAAACTCCTAGAGGACAGGTCATGGGAAGCTGAACCAGAATGGACCCCAACGGATCGTGACTGGTCTAGAGCCCGCAACATAATAACAGAGGAGCGGATAAAATGGGCTATCAAGACCTTTCAGCCATACAAGTCCGCAGGGCTGGATGACATCTTCCCAGCCCTGCTGCAGTGGGGGGTGGATCATCTGACGCCACGGCTGGTGGAGATCTACCGAGCCTGCATAGCACTCAGATACATACCCCTCGCATGGCGCGAAGTGAAGGTAATATTCATACCCAAGCCTGGCAAAACTGATTACACACAACCTAAGGCGTATAGACCCATAAGCCTTACATCCTTCTTACTGAAAACCCTGGAGAGGCTCTGTGATAGACACATTCGAGACGGACCTCTCAAGGTAAAACCGCTTCACAAACAGCAGCATGCGTACTCCACAGGCAGATCAACGGAATCTGCGCTGCACAGTGTGGTTTCTAAAATTGAGTGTGCAGTGGAACACAAATGCTCAGCACTGGCTGCCTTCATTGATATTGAGGGCGCCTTTGACAAAACTACGTTCAATAGTATTAGCTTGGCCCTCGACAGGCACGGCATAGACTCGACCCTGAGTGGCTGGATTTGCAACATGCTCAAATTGAGAGCCGTGCAAGTCACAGTGAACGACACTACAAGGGCCATTGTGGCAAAGGGCTGTCCGCAAGGAGGAGTCCTTTCGCCACTTCTATGGAACCTTGTAGTAGACAGCCTCATCGAAACACTCAATGCCAAAGGTTATGTCACCGTAGGCTACGCCGATGACATAACCATAATAATAAACGGCACCCACGAAAACACCCTATGCAACCTCATGCGCCAGGCCTTGAAAATAGTAGAGGACTGGTGCAACAAACACCAATTAGCAGTGAACCCTGCAAAAACTGAACTGATTCTCTTCACGAAAAAGAGAAAACTGCCGACATTACAACTACCACGATTCTTCGGAACTACCCTCAGCCTATCAACTGAAACCAAATACCTGGGCATCTTTTTGGACAAACAGCTGAACTGGGCGAAACATACTAACTACATCACTACAAAAGCCAGCATTTCACTGTGGCAGTGTAAGCGACTGCTCGGCAGGAACTGGGGAATTAGTCCCAAGATCACTTACTGGCTATACACCACAGTCATCCGACCAATCATCACGTATGGCTCACTAGTCTGGTGGCCCAGGACAGACTTGAGCACAGCCCAAAGAGATCTCGAAAAACTGCAGCGGTTTGCGTGTGTAGCAATCACTAGCTGTATGAGAACTACACCCACCGCCGCCCTACAGGTAATGCTTGGACTACCACCTCTACACATCATTGTGCGAGAGGAGGCGACCATGGCTGCCTTTAGGCTAAATATGACAGGAACCCTGAGCAATGACTCCAGGGTCAAGCACATACGCATAAAGGAGGATGCAATCAAGCGACAACCGATGTTGGCATCACCCTGTGACAGAGCCCGAAATTGCACTGCCTTCAAAAGCACTACAACATATCACTCACAGAAGAACAGTACGACTACTCAAACCCAAAGGAGGTGAGAATATACACGGATGGATCGAAGACCGACTCCGGAACCGGGGCCGGAGTTTTCTCACACGACCTTAACATAAACATATCCAGCCCGCTGGGAAGGCTCAACACCGTCTACCAAGCAGAGTGTGTGGGCATTACACTAGCGGCTTACGCCATAGAGGCCAGGAGAGTTACGGACACCAACATACGCTTACTCTCCGACAGCGCCTCAGTTATCCAATCACTAGGGAAAGGAATTTTTACCTCGAAGTTAATACTAGAATGTCACAACGCACTTGAGCGAGTTACGGTATCTAACCGTAACATAGTGACACTGCAGTGGATAAAAGGACACAGTGGTTCGCTAGGTAACGACGCAGCTGACGAACTTGCTAGGAGAGCATCCAGCACGTCAGTCTGTGGACCTGAACCAATGGTACCTATCCCCTTCAACCAGCTACGCAGGTGGCTACAGGAGCTCACCCACATACAAGCAGAGAATTGGTGGACCTCGGCACCGGGCTGCAGGCAGTCCAGGGAGGCTATGCCATCATTAGATGGCAGGCTGACCAGGCGCCTATTACGCCTGGACAGAAACGGCCTGCGCCTGATGACGGGGACCATCACAGGACACTGCTCACTTAACAAACATTTCCACACAATAGGCATAACGGACAGTCCTCTGTGTAGGGCCTGCATGGAGACTGAGGAAACCGTTGCGCATGTACTCTTTGAATGTACAGGCGTCACCCAGATTAGAACAGAAACCCTTGGGGCACCCAGATCGTTTACAGATGTTCTACACAGACCAGGAGACGTAATAAACTTCTGGAGGGAGGTGGGCTGGCTGGAATAGCCACCGACGGCCGCCATGGCCCACGCACAATGGTCCACTTAGAGGACTAAGTGCGGAAACCAAACCCCTAACATAGAACATAGAACATAGAACGGCAAGATCTACAAAACTTTAAAGAAATACCAAGCCTTGATTGCAAGCCCGACTGGTGAATGATTGTCTAATCCAGGGTTGAATCACAGGACGAGAAAATAATTAAGAAAAATGATATTATGTTATTCCATTAAAAAAGTCTCAAAGGCAGTCGATATAATTATTGTCACTATTTGAGGTTCAAATGATTAACATGATAATTATCGTACCCTAGACTGTCCTTATCATATTAAGATGAGGTCTTCTTTCATGCTATGAATAAGGATGATGCCTGGGTAAAAAAAAAAAATTCTATTTAGTCCGTCGGCCAGATAATAAAAAAAAAACATTAGTCACGTGTTTTTTGCTTTATCATATTAATAAAAAAATGCTAAGAGAAAACGCGTTAAAGTTGGGGAGTGGGGTCTCGCTATGTCACAACTCAGTATAAAATCTAGTAAGTGACGTCATGCCACATTTTAACTCAATGTATCGCCCTAATCTTTTGATTACGTAAAAAAAGAAAAAATACGTTTCCAATATTTTTTAATAATCTACCTATTTTATTTATTTATTTATTTTTAGCATGAGTGGTCCTCCTGCAGGGCAAAGGCCTCCCTTTGTCCTTTCCACTCCTCTCTGTCTTGAGCTAGTATAGACCAATCCTGTCTGCAGGCGTCAAGCTCGTCTCGCCATCTTCTGAGTCTGCCTCGATGGCGACGTGCGTTTTTTGCGATCTATATGGTGGTAGATTTGGCCCATGACTCGTCCGACATGCGGCAAATGTGTCCAGCCCAGTCTCACCTAAGCTTGGCTGCTTTTTGGGTGACGTCAGCGATTTGCGTTTTGATAATCTACCTGACGGGCAAAAACATTTTTTCCCTACCATGAAACTCATAGGATTTAAAACCTAACAACGTCCAGTAGTCTCATCTATTTAAAATATCTACTCTACCAACATTTATACTTTATCTGCGATCGACTGGCCATTTGACCACATCGACTAATAAATTGTAATAGCTCTCCAATCAGTCACATTGACAGACAAACAGCCGTATCTATTTATTATAGATGCTAATTAAAATTCTATGATAATTGTCTTATGGGTTATCACATTTCTGATGGATTTCTTATGGGTTTTTATTGAGTAAAGCTTCTTATCTTTTATCAGTCATACCTAACGTTGGCTCGTCCGGGAAGTTCCTCTGTGCTTGGTTGGGGCCTGGCAGCGATGCCAAATAAGGTCATGGTTACTTATGGTAGTAGAGAAATTATAATTATGTAAATATATATTTGTTACAGTCGCGAATCATATTTTAATCAACATACAACCTAATACTGACCTGCAAATTGTAAAAAACGTACGAAAATTTGAATTTTGCTGGTTACCCTGGTGCTGTCGCCTTAAACACACTAGATCTTTAGATTAGAAAAAATACAGTTTTTGTCGAATAGTGCACCCTGGATACTCAGTCCCGACTACTTGGCAAGTATCCGGGACTGATTATCCAATATCCAGGGTGCAGTGACGGCAAGTACTTCTAGCCACTGCCTCCTGGTTATCATTTGATCACAACTTGCTGCACGCTGCATGCAAACCAACATGTCCTGGAACCAAAATTCGATGACATGTGACAACCACCAACTCGCACTGGGTCCGCGTAGTAGATTACAACCCACTCCCTCTCACAGAGAGGACGCCTATGTCCCAGCAGTGGGAACGTTAGAGGCTGATTATGCTTTGCTGCCTCAATATAGTTCTTGCGATAAATGATGATTGTGGTGGGTGGCTCATACGACAATACATTGTCACCATATCTCCTGCTGCTCGATGCTCATAAAAGGTGCTCATCTTAAATCACAATATTGGGAATAAACCAATACAAAAATAACGATTTATTACTCCTGAATCAAAGTACTAACACATCAAAATATAAAGGTGTACACCCACATTACCAGCTCATAAATAAGCCGCTACAAAGGTAGGCCATAACTTATTATTCAATAAAGCATTATTTTTTAGCCGCGTATTAATCAATGACCGATAGCCGGAGAATTGATTCAATTATTATTTAAAATGCTGAGCACAATAAGTGAATGGATGTAGCCTTATTTGTTACTTCGCTTTTAGTTATTCTATGTTAATGTTGTGGCTTGGAAGTGTGGAGGAGGCTTTCATTCACTGACTTGACGCTGACACTTGACTCAATTGAGGGCTAGAAGGCAGCGTCAATATATAGCTGTTTCCTAAAAGTATTCTAATCGACTTTTACTATACCTGCACTTTTACTTTTATGTGGATAATACCGGGATTTTTATACGTAGTGACGAATTTGTTATTAGGTAATTTTTGCAGAAAAGTCAAGTAATTTTTTTATGAAAGCGCGAACTTGGAGTGTAATGTGAGGGTTTTACTGGCCTATTGGGTAAACCATTTAGTATTTATGCATATACTGTTCAAGGTATATACTGTTCAAAGCTGATCAAGGTAAGTGATTGCGAATAGCCAAAAATCGCTTTCTAATTAGTCTATCTTACACTAAGCCTCTCCTAAAAATAAGAAACACGAAGGGTACCGTGCTACCGTACAATATTTAACTCTACATATTAAAAAAAAAATACTAAACGTAGAATATTTTTCATCTTGAATCTTAAAATCGCAAAGATAACTTTGTATTTTTATATTGATACTGTGAATAAAATAAAAAATATATTGGTACTCTATTTGATGAGTTCTAGACAGACACAAGAAACAAAAAAGTTTCTTATCTGGGGACCTCATTTAATTATTAACTTTATTTTATTTTTATTATATTTGTTACAGCGGCAATAGAAATACACAACCTGTGAAAATTTCAGCTGTCTACTTTTTAGGGTTCATGAGATACAGCCCGCTGACAGACAGACGGATGGCGGGACGGACAGCGAAGGCTTCAGCCGGAGGCTTCGGGTACGGAACCCTAAAACAAACTCTTGTTTTAACATTTCTTCGCATTACAGCACGGCATCTGTTGCATCAAGCTTCATAACAAAAGCCTTTTCCACACAACCACCCATCTTCGCCTGGCGAGGCGGGCGGGCCGATCTAGCGACCGATCGGTCGTGGGCCGCTACTGTGGGCGGTGTGCGCTCGCCCTTACAATGCGTCGTGTGCGCGCGCCTTAAATCATCCTCTCGTACTTGTGGGTTATGAATGCTGGTGCAGGCAGGAGTGACGCTGTTTTTATTTGTTTTTAGATGGAGTGATGATGGATATGGTAAGCGGTTTTTGTGGTTGAGGGCTGTCGGGGATCGGGAGATGTCAATCAATTGATCCTTAAAGGGTAGTCTTTCTTTTTACTGAGAGCGTCTGAGTGACAAACCATAACCTTTGATCTTATTAAGGGGGAAGCGCTAAGGTAGCCCGCGAAATTAAAATTTTCTTACGATTTTTGCAATTTACAGCTCAGTGTCTGGGTGTATGTTGATTAAAGTATGATTTGCGACCGTAATAAATATGTTTTTACATAATTATTTTGATATTTCTCGGGACCCTAGGGTCCCGGACCTTTGGAAGGCATATGAGGGGCCGAAGCCAACTCGCAGAGGCCCGTTAGACGCTTTCAATGGAAATGAGCACCTAATTATAATTATTAGAATCATTAATATAACTTCTTAAGTTAGTATAATCCCCAAATGTCAAGATTTCGTGAAATAGTCATTCTTAGAATTAATTGGTCTTAACGAGTTGTATTGATGACTTTAATGATTATAATTCTGTAAATAGATATTTGTTACGGTCGCGAATCATATTTTAATCAACATACAACCCAATACTGACCTGAAAATTGCAAAAATCATAACAAAATTTGAATTTCGCGGGCTACCCTGGCGCTTTCGCCTTAAGGGGACTACAGGATCTAAAGCGCGATCGCTGTCGGACTGCATTGAAAAGAAAGAGAAGCGCGATGACGAAACGCTGGTAATTTATTGCAAAATATGAGGCAATTGTCTATTTACAAAAAATCTGTTGATTGGTCTAAACAATTATAACACTGTTGCGTTAATAACTATGTTGCTTGTAGAACAATCTGCAAAAAATCAGAATGATTGCATGTATACTAGCATGGGTTTTAATCGTTAAAAGAAATTGTAGAGGTATATTCGTGATTTTTTTTCTATCATATCAAATTACTTGTATTATGTTTTCAACACACTATCTAACTAGTACATGCCCTGAAGAAGATCATATATTTTTCTGATTTTGTTTACTGCAGTAGATCATATACTTTTGGCGTTATAAAACTTGTGTTTAGCTCCTGTAGTCCCCTTACGGCCAAACCCAATAAGTCAAATAACTTATTTTCAGTAAAAGACAGATCGCTATTGATGGTAGACGGTATAATTCTATCCGTCCTTATGTCAGGGCAGTATGATTTCATAGTCTCCTATAGATTGTTGGGACGATAAAACAAATAGATAGGTAGATAGATTATTCTACCTCACTTCTACCTCCAGTATGCCAGAACTGGTGATAGATAGGTTATTGGGTTCGGCCGATAGTAGAGTACTCCCGGAAGAAAATTACTGCAGGAATCACACTTTTACTATGGGACCAAACTTGAAATCGCGAAAAAAAAATAGTTGTTACCTGCATTTATGTTCGCATAACTCGTCAAAATGTAGGGAACAGCAGATTTTTTTTTCGCTATTTCTATTTTGGTCCCATAGTAAAAATTTTCGTTTTGACACCTTTTTGCAAGCTTTTATTTAACTTGCAATGTTCGTATGTATGTTGTTAAGAGTTAGGTAACCTATCTGTCAATTATGAAAGGCATAAATTAAAACAATCGATTACATTTCAAATCGATAATTTATCTCGTTAACATCGAACATGGCCGAACGGGTTCACATACCAGTTCCGTTTATTAATGCCTGCGCGTGAGTTGACTAATACCACGTCACTTGTAATTAACAATGGTGATTATAAAACATTTATGTGGTGATAGTGCTTGTTTTTGATTTAAGGGGACTGTTTTGTGTTGAATATTCTTGTAGCTATGATAGTAGGGAACGAATTGTGATTTTTTGAACAGCCTGTTGCTTTGTTGGGATTGGATCTTATTAGTTTTATTTGATGTGATTATTTATATCTTCATCACATATCTTTATCACATCCCAGTGTTTTTGTCTTTCATAAAAAAAAAAATGTGTTTTCATTTAATTCTTTTGTTTTTATTTTTATTTGTATAGTTTACATATCTTGATGACCTAATTACAATTATATAACCTGGGGAAGGGCGGAGCATCCTAACACAAGCAAACTATTTGCTTAAAAGGATTCTCCCCATTGTAACTAAAATAAGTTATGTAAGATGATGCAATAAACATTTTTATTTTATTTTATTTATTTTATATCTGTTAAGGTTCCCCGAAACGATTAATTGCAATTGTCAATTTTTACGTGTTTGATACATATTGATGCGCAAATTAATCATCTGCCAAATGCAATTGAAGAGATTGACAATATTACTACAATAGAAAATGATGGCAATAGATCAATGGCAATTGATCGTTCCGGGGGCCCCTTATAAAGAACTGTTTAGTGACGGTGTGTCTTTTTAGATGAATTTAGGACCTAATTAACTAGGAAATACTAATGATGTGATTTGATCGACCTTGGTCAAGAGAATGATGGTGGGCACTTTACAAGGTTTCCTATTGTATATACTTTATTATTATAATGACTGATGGATGATATCAAAATGTACCTATAGGACTGGAATGTTTTTTTACATACAATAAACTAAGCTAGCTAGTTTATTTTAATTTCTACATACTCAAAATTTTTTTTTTTAAATTCCTCCGCTAAATGGTCTACACGGAACTTTAAAAAATTGTAGTCTCATGCAATTTAACAAATTTGCAAGCAGTACATAAAATACCATAATTATAATAATAATTAACTAAAGTTTTTTTTTTATTATAACCAGGCTATTAATTTAAAAAAGAAAGAGAAGATTATAGGCTAAAGTAATTGAAACAGGGCAATGTCACATATTTATTATGGTACGGCCACAATATTGCAGGCGTATCCGGGAAGTGAGGCATTGGCGATATGTTTTTAAGTGGTTTTTGTGACTCAGTGACTAATTAGGACTACAATTAGGCAAGTGAAGTCAATGTTGAACGACATGTTGCTGAATAATCTGGGCGTATGAAGGTTTAGAGGGAACAAGTTGGAAAAGAAAGTTTAATCTGCCCATTGGTAACCATAGGTGCTCTGATTGATGATCTGGGAGCTGGCCATACACTCACAAAGCAGGTCAATAGTAGACAAGACAAAAAAAGTGTCAACGATGTTGTATTATATATCCTACTGTGCAGTGGCGAGGCTTGATATTTCGTAGGAGGGAAGCCGAAGAAGAAATTGTTTAGTTATAAATAGTCATACAAATACGATTATCACGTTGTGGCGCTGACTTATTTAGAAAAATTTGCGTTGTTGCTGTAATCTATATTATTTGTTAATCGTAGACATTACTGAATGTGCTATTTTTCAATGGTGGTAGGTGAAGTTACTCTTCCGATGCTCCAAAGGGAAGCCGGTAGGAATGGAGTTGTTAGCGCGCTACGCCTCTGCTACTGTGTTAGCTGAAACCTTGACCCATCCTCGTCATCAATTGCCCTACAAATTATTGTGATTATGATCTGGCCTAGAAATAATAGGTATCACAACAATCTTGAAATTTGTACCTATTGGTGATATAGAACATGTCCTGGAATTAACGCACAACTTCTTAAGGGGTCATTGTACTCATCATTATGAACAACTTTTACTATGGGACTAAGCCTGAAATCGCGAAAAAAAATCAGCTGTTCCCTATATTTATTTTTGCGTAACTCGTCGAGATGTAGAGAACAGCTGATTTTATTTTTAAGAGTTTTTTTTTAGAGATTGTGCGTTAATTCCGGAACATGTTAGTATAATCTCACGACAGTTAGCAACGGACGAAAAGAGTTTACAGAATATAGAGCAATAATTTTATTAATAAGATTTTTCTTCTATGCAGAAGCAAAGGTAAGCCAATAAAAATATGTCATAGCCTATAGACACCTGCAACACCAAGACGCTTTCTGAGAACTTTTGAGACAAAGTTGAAATGTCCTTACAATTTCACCGGCACCCACACAATGCAAACCGAAACAGAGCAATGCTGTTTGACAGTAAAAATATGTAGGCACTATTTTATTGAAATAAATGTCATTTCCTATCTTTATCAATCTGATCGCATCATGATCACTTTCATCAAAATATTTCAAGAGTTACTCGTGAAGTTCTTCAAGTTACTAGAAAAACTTCATGCCAGTGGTGTCGCATCTATACGGTATTAAGGCGTTATCACACGAACAATTAACGATTGAATTATACTACGGAGTCGCGTGCTTGTGTTGAACGGTTAACCGGCGGATAATGTTGGGCATGCGCTGTGTCCGATCACCTGCCTTCGACGCGTTTGCGATGCGTTATGATAGTGTGGCCGTGACTTAACTTTCTTTTGGTACTTTTGATATTTGCTTTATCCAAATAAATTATTATTATTTAATCATCTAACGAACTTTAATGTTTTGGCATTTTACTGGTGTACTCATAATTTATGATTTCAGCAAAGCATGGCATTGAAAAAAACTCCTAAGGCAGTTAAAGCATTCCAAGTCTCAAATGATCAAAGTAAAAAACTGCGTTAGGTTAGATTTTTTGTTAAGTGTCCAACGAGCACCAGTTTAGCTCGTGGGGACCTTTAACATAAATCTGTGTCTGATAAAATGATCAGCTATATCCATATAAATCCAACGCCAATGACTTAACCCAATAGGATACGGTTTTAGGTCAAAAGGATCGAAATCTGCCAAACTGCATCGAGAACATACCGGTGTAATTACTTCCCTTTTCGTTTACTTAATAAATACTCTTTAGTCTCACCTTTTCTTTATATATCGTTGTGACATACGGTTTCGAGGTATTCTTGATCTTTGGAAAGTGTATCCATTTGTCACCAATCGCACGAGATATTTACCTTTATAAGTCTAGTCATCACTTGTTTTGAATTTTCTACATTATGCTTGGGTCGCCTCTCTGTCTAAACAGATGCTCCTGAATCTCAGATTTTCAAGTAGGTATTGACTGCTTTTTGACATTCACAGCTGAATGTCTTGACGCACATTTTGGTTATGTGCGTGGTGAAGGTTGCGGAGAAGCGTTGAGTAAGTAGGTACGTCATCACATGAGGGATTTCATCAAGAGCGTAGTTTATGAAGCATCCGAATAGCATAGCACAACCGCACCAGTAAACCACACCAGTGGCGGCACCGCAGTATAGTCCGTTAAAGACGGACAGGCAAGCAATGTTCCACCATTGACAGATTTCACTTGTGACGTACCAGTTTTATCTCTTCTATGACAGCTCCGCAACCTCTGATAGCATAGGTGTCATTAAGTGGCGGTGACCATAGACCATCATGTGGGCCATCAGCTTTGTCATCAACCTTTGGGGGGACAGGCGTGGCAGCCCATGAGACACGACGTTCTTATGCTTGTAAGATTCCGCCAGTCACGACCTCATTCCGCCGGCTCCTTTCTACAATTCGCACTAAGCGTTTCCAAATGTGTTTTATGATGCGCACAGCAAAGGAGTGGAACATTCTGCCTGCGTCTGCGTTTCTGAACGCATACAACCCCGATCTCTTCAAAGTGAGAGTGAACAGGCTTCTTCTGGGTAAGCTCGCTCCATCGTCGACTTTGGCTCTGTCATCTCTGACCTATACTAGAGTCAAGAGCAAACTTATCTTCAAATAATAATAATAAAAAAGATCTTCCCTTTTCGATGGAGGAACTTCACATTGTTCCTCCAACTTCCCAAAACGTAAAAAAAAATGCATCACCGTTTCTCAGCTCTGTGTACGTTTACATTGCAAGATGTGAACCAAGTGACCACAATATGTCCCGGGGAATGAACTTCGATGGCATTGACATAATGTTATTACTTATTACAATAAAAAATAAATCCATTCATAATTAAATTGGACTATTGATTGACTGTCAGTGCACAGAGACGGTCGGTAAGTTGCTCTACTAGAATATTTATAAGACATGATGATTTTAAATAAAAAATCTTGCGTGATTGATGTTTTCATTTTGTGAAGCGAGCTGTTGTGTTTTTTTTTTTCTTAAACAATGTTTATTAAGGAAGAAATAATCATTTTATGCGGTGGATAACAAATACTAATAAAGTTTTTTTTCGTATGTTTATTATTTTGTTGTTACCAGATTCATTAACGATCAATTAATGTAAGTTATGCATTGGATACTAAAGCTGAATTAAGGCCTCTCTTATGAATGCACTCCATATTCAACATCAATTTGTTACTGTTTAACTTCATAAAACTTAAAAACTTTATGTAAAAACAACACTAACTTTTAATTATTTATGCCGATGTAGAGCATTTTCCTCTCCGTAAATTACCAGTCGAATGGTCATCGTAATACAGTTGCCACCTACCGTCCCACTGATTGAAATCAATTCCAAAGCTGTGCTCATCGATTCTTTATCTATTGTCCAAAATATCACTTCTTACTAACTTACAAAACACAATGCATATTAAACCATATGAGAAGAACAGTAGAGTTCAATTTGGAACTTCGATGTTTGGGTATTACAAAATTACGTTTGCTGTCACTCAATTTAAAATTAGAAAGATTTCAAATCTTACTTCCTTGGAATACAGTTTGAATTTTGGTTGGTGGGGAGTTTTGCAACGGTAAATGAAACATTGTCAATCTACAGATGGATTTCTATTAAAAGTTTGCCCACAAAAAGCTCAGATGATTCGTAGTTTCTTGGAGTGGTTCCCATAGATGTCTTCAAATAAAATTATTCTTCGAACTGTGAGATTTGGATTAGGTTTTTGTGGAGTACGATGATCCGAATTCGATTTATAGAAATTAAATAAGTGTGGCGAGAGCATTGAAGTAAAGTTGACGTGTAAAAAAGCTAGGCGCCTTGATCAAAGTGTTTCTAAAAAACGAAAAGATATCTTTCTGTAGTGAGAACTAGTTCTTTTATTTATTTTCTTGAAATATGGAGTATATAAAGAAATATTACTGATATAATCTAAATTGCCCATAATAGTCGCGACAAAATGCCCCATACATCATTATGAAAGCGACAATTTTTCTCAACAATTATCCTTTGACGTTTTGGAATCGGTCAGCTGCTTATATTTCAGTTAAGATATTATTTTACAGGATTTTTTTTATCACTACCCAAATTTTCACAGGGTGTTCTACCCATGAATATGAACAACTTTCACTATGGGACCAACTCTTAAATCACGAAAAAAAATCAGCTGTTTCATACAAAAGTTCAATATGTACTTCGACCAAAAGGTATGAAACAGCAGATTTTTTTTTTCGTGATTTCAGAGTTGGTCCCATAGTGAAAGTTGTTCATATCCATGGGTAGAACAGCCTGTGAAAATTTGGGTAGTGATAAAAAAAAATGTCCTGTATAACCTTGATATATACCGTATTAAAACCTGTTGAGTGACCAATCTTACCTACTCGTGTAGACTACGTGACTTCAAAACCACGTTTACATGATTAGAGCAGCGTTTAGTTGAAGGCCTATCAGACCTAATTTGGTGGAAATCTTCTAACATAACATAGCATCACGCCTTTTTTCCCCGAAGGGTTAGGCAGAGGTGTACCTATAATACACACCCACATTTCGCCAGTTATGTTTAAGTCCCATGTAATAAGGGGCGAGCCTATTGCCATCTACCGGGTACGAATCCAGGACTCCGGGCTGCTACTGAGATATTCCAGATAGGAAAACCCAATAACACTTTGCCCGACCTGGGAATCGAACCCAGGATCTCATCCTCAGCAGTAGCGCTTTGCGACCACTAGACCAACGAGACAGTCTTTTTTAGATGATAATTTCATGACCAGTAATTGTAGAATGTTATAATAACAATATGTTGATGTCTTTTTCTTCTTTTTCGACACAACATTAGATCCTTTTTCCTAAAATCGACCTGAAAGAATATAGGTATTCTAAACACTCTTGGAGAGCTCAACAAACAACAGTAACGTGTGGTGTTGTGTATGTCTGTGTTGTGTTGTATTGTACAACTTGCACGTGTTTCTGTGACAATAAATATTTTTTTTTCTTTCTAATTGGATTTTTTTTCTAATTGAAACATCACTCAATCACATTAACGATACATACAACATCATAGATCAACTATAACTTTTCTGCATCTACCAAAAATTGGACCCGAATCAAAACAACCCATAACTTTGGACCATAAACCTGAACGCAGGTGACCAAAAGATAATGAAAGAGTACAAAAGAGTTGAAAGTTTTTCAAATAATTCAACCCCATAGCACACTCCCCTGCAAGCCTCGAGGAATTAATTAGGGCCAAAGATCGTGATTTATGCTTTCATTTTTAAGCTCGATGTCCCCGAATGACTTACTATTGGTGCACTCGCAGAGTTTTCACTTGATGGTGGATCTAGTGATCTGGTGAGATTTGAACGTGTGGAACACTTGGCATCCCCAAAAGTTTGCCTTTCTGCTAGCTAGCCTGAAGTAGCTGTATATCTATTCTGAGAGGTTTTGCTGAAAGTCTCATGAATTTCAGTTGTGAGTAACGAAGCGAAACGAATTTGTAAAGAAAAACATAAAGAAGACAGGATGTATCGTTAGTTAAAGTAGTGAGACACAGATACATTACCGTTAGTATTAGTTTTCATAAGCTCTCTTATGGATGACATTAAACACTGGCAGTTATTTGCTTTTCATGTGAAGAAACAGGTCCATGAACAAAAGCTACTTCGTGAAGAGTCGAAAGATATGAATCCAACGAATAAGGGATAACTGAAATGGGATATGGGCAAGAGAATGGTGATCAAAGATATTATCTAAAAGCTAACAACAGCTACTGTACGCCACAGATTTTTATAAGATATTCATAATTTCGAGTTCACCAGAACTCGTAGACCGCTAGTAGCAGCGATGGCCCCTGATTAAAAGTTTTCCCGTAAAACCTTTTTATATTCAAAAGGATAAGTCGTGAAGGAATTCGTTTTACTTCATCATTGATGTTCTGCTCTTTCGTAGCCAGATTTACAACACTTTTTACAATAGTTTAATTTGTTTTCTTTGAAACATCCTTATTAAGGAAAATATAGATCACGTTGGAGGAAAAGGATTGGAGGGAGGAGTTCTCAATGGTGATCGTGGTTAGGAAGGGAAAATGGTGTTTTTTGAAATATTCTGAGTTAACTTGTAACGGAGAGGCTAAGTGATATCGAATGTTGGATTCTTCAATATTATCATTAAGGGTCCATTCATTTTTAAGGCTGATTTACATAGCATGTTAGCCCAACGATGGAATCCAGTAAAACTGTATTAGCATTTAATCAATGTAGGTAAACACTTTTCAATCCAGTTCAGAGCAGGCGCTGATCGTGTTTAACTGTCATCGGTACAACAGACTTTACACTTTATGTTTTCTTGAGGTTTTAGTTGATGCATTCAGATATTGGCAACTGCTATTCCGGCTGCTTATCACAATCTGAAAACCCGATAGCCAAAATTTCCTCATCATCATGTAGCCTTAGGCATGTTTTAAATGACCCTGTCCAATTTACCCCGCGACACATCGTTGACAAACCAGCCCAAACAGCTAATTGCCCAAACCTGACAAACTTGACGCTTGGCAAACCATAAGTCCTCATTTAAAACTAGCGACCCGCCCCGGCTTCGCACGGGTACAATTTACATGTATTCTGTTTCCGAAACGTTGTGTACAAGTTCAGGGGGCCTACCACCACCTCTTAAAGCAGTATTATTTTAATTTTACTTCAGTGTGAGAAAGAGATGAAGCTATACAGGATGTCTAGCTCCATCTCTTTTCCACACTCAAGTAAGATTACGATAATACTGCTTTAAAAGGTGGTGGTCTAGCTCCTGAGCAGTAACCTAAAAAAAAAAATTTTAAAAAAATTTAAAAAACCCGACTCCCCTGCCAAAAAATGAACTAAAAAGTAAAAAACAAGTTGTATTAGTTAATCTTTATATACAAAGCGTAAGGTCACTCATTTACTCGCCCGCGTGGATGTCAATAGTTCCCCATTTGAATCGGATTTTGTTCACAATTTCATGGGTTTTATTTTTTTAATTCTTTTTCTAAAACAAAAGTAACCTAAGTTAGGTACTCCTTATAACATCAGCTATTTGCCAGTGAAAGTCCCGTCAAAATCGGTCCAGCCGTTTCAGAGATTAGCCGGAACAAATAGACAGACAGACAAAATTTCTTAAAATTGCTTTTTCGTTATAAGTATTGTATATACTGTCATATGCATTTAGTAAAAAGCTGTTATTTTGACATTAAAAACAGACACTGTAATTTTATTTATTTGTACAGATGGTATAGACCGAGCAAACAACTAGGTACATTTGCAATTTTACACGCACAAGCAACCGTGATACTTTCGTTCATTTGACACTGCAGAACGTACTTACAAATGCGTCGGCATCGCTTCATACCAACGTAAAGGGCATTTTTTATCTTCAACATCGTACATCCATCTCACTCAGATATTGATGGGTAAGCAAGCGAGACAAGGACAAAAGATCTCGCCAGTAACCCTTTTGATGTCGCCGCCCGCGGTCATTGCATCGCATAAGTTATTCGCTTGTTTTTTTTTTTCATATCGAAAACTAAGAAAAAAGTAATAATGGTAGTATGTCGGTATTTTCGTTTGGTAGCAATTTTCGGTAATCCAAGACGTCTGGTTTGTACATCCTACGATTATGTTCGGCAAGCTTAGGTCTGGTGATGGAAATTGAAATTAGAACTTATTTTTTGGACGATAGAGCTGAGTCTTGAAGTCAAGAAAGGTAGTTATATCTTTGTTTTGCAGATTACAAGGAGCTAATTGATTTCGGCAGCGATCGGCAGAGGCCGAAATTGCCCGATTCGATTTGTTTGTTTGTTTGTTCCTTTGTTTAATGGATACAAATGATGGAAATTACAAATTCAGTTTCCAATTATCGGCTTCTGAATAAGAGATGTTGAGTTTGTGAATGTAATTGAGTTGTGATGGATTATTGATTGTGAATGAGATTTTATGTTGATTGTATTTTGAATATTTTTGTCCTTGTGGTGGCTTTGTCGTGTTTTCTGGGTTATGGAAGGTCAGATTGGGATAGGAAGATCGTAGAGGAATTGTACGAGTTCATTGCTTTTCTGTTGGTGGCTTGGTGGCTACACCCATTCTTCTCTTTAGACTTTTGCAGTTTGTTTTCTGTGTAAACAGTTGGTTGTTTTTAAGGCTTTTCTACCTAAGTTCCCACATCCATGCCTCGGAAAGCACGTTAAGCTGTTGCTCCTGCGCCTGATCTCTCTCCGGTCGTGTAGGATTGCCGTCCCATCGAACTATGGGAGTGAGGGAAGAGTGAGTGCACCTGTGTCTGCGCACACGCTTTTGCGCTATAATATCTCCCGCGCCGAAGGCTGGTCTCCGCTGCGACAGGTTGCCACGGCCGAAATTCCGTCTGGAGGACTATTACCACAGCAGGGAAAAGGTTTCCGAGAAGTGTTCGTAAATGTCAGACTGTCAAGCTAGTTATATTCGGTACTATTTTAAGTTTTATATTTTTATGAGAATATTTTGTGCCTTAACCTGGGGCAAATGCATTAATTTCTTTCTTTATTTCTTTATAGATTAGTAGGTCAATATCTAATTTAGAAATTAAATTAAAATAGTCCATATTAGGAACTTTCAAGGTACCGCGTGCGTCCTGAAACATTGATCTCTGTATACTTATTTCAACAAAAAAAAAAAATCCGTTAATGAGAACTCCCAGATGTTTTTATCGTCTCCTTGCCTTATAAATACCACAAACAAAAACAAAAAAAACAGTCCAAAGATATCAATTCTTAACAAAAACATCTCATCACAGACATCGCTCAAGACTGAAGAGTGATCGAGTCTTTCCCGAACCTCTCTGAAGAGCTCAGAAGCACTCCGAGTGCTCAAGTGCCATCGAGTGTAGTGCCTTAGGGACAATCTGTCGGAAAATGACGGGAGAAAAACAAACCTTTGTCACGAATCACCATCGAACTGAGAATGACATGTTGTGGTGGCTATTGCCTATTGATTTTGAAAATTAAGATTTGATTTCCAAAAATAATCTTTGTTAAATTACAGGAATTATCATTGGCTGCAAACTAGGGTAGCCTGGGACAGTGGGTGTCTTAAACTAGGTTTAATTTAAGTTAGACTATCAAATCGAAAACTGCATAGGTACTCACTTCTCTATATGCGTTCCATAACGTTAACAAGATCTTACAACAATGGTTAAAGCTAAAGTACAATCACGAACCCTGTGTGGCACATCAAAATATAATGCAACAGAATTTTAAATGGTGAATGACTAAATAGCCATGCAGTAAAAGTTTCATGATTATTAATTACTGGAGCATTTCAAGGACCTTCGGTAGTTTCTCGTTTCCTTCCATGCCAGTCAAGTCAAGAACTTTCAAAATTATTTACTGTCATTCCTACAATGATTTTGTCTGGTTTCAAATAGCAACGACCCAGATCTCGCTGGGCACCAACTAAAATCCAAAAACTGATTTACCAGCCTAATACTGGCTGAATTAACGTCAAGATTGGCTTTCCAGAAGCCGATGGTTAGGCAACGATACGATGGCGATCAATCTCCATCATAACACGCAATAAACCCCGGTGCCAATTGGAAAATTCTACAAATCAACAGTTTGAAAATTTCCGAGGAGCATCAGACGGTGATTGTAACAACCCTTTCAGCTTAAGGACCATTCAGACTACAGACGTTGTCCCAAGTTCGAGTGGCCCTCATTGTCCCCACTATATCGACTTCCTAGGATACTTTGAGAATTTTTAATTAATTATTGTTGTATTGCATTGTCTGAGCATAAAAATGGTGGTTTGTTAGACGGGGTAATTTTGTTCGAGGAGATGGTTTATAAAATATTTTGACCAAATGTTGTTATGGCGGCGGTTCTATAATTGTTATTGCTTGGCGTGCCAGCTGATGGACCAACTGATTTAATTATCACTTCCGGTTAAGACATCGGCAGCGGTAAGTTCCCTTCAAAATGGTTGAGCTAAACGGTGCTGATCCATGCGTCATGTTCGTGAATGGGCGCCGTCAGTAGGGACTGGTCATCTCTTAGCTGCCTCGGCTTATTTTAATTTTTGAATCGTTTTTGGTTTTTACCTTTTTGTTGCGGACGCTTTTAACGTGCACGTCTTTCTACATTGTTCTCACATACTTAATTTCAACATGAATGACGTAACCAATATTTTGTAATAATATTTTGATTTAAAAGAGTGTCCGCGGAGTTTCTTGCCCGTTCATCTCCATAGAGATCTACGCTTTGGAATGGGCAACTAGCTTCAACTTTCTGACTAACTGACCGACTCTTTGACAATTCAAAAGTGCCTGTAATTGGGTTAAATAAGTAGTTTCTGCTGCAAAGCAGTGTCGCTGTGTATGGGTGATGACGTCATTACAGGCATGAAACATTTCAGCTTTGTGATGCCTCTGGTATCTGCTGTAAGGCAATAAAAGGCGCTCGAGAACCGCCATGAAGTTGACAACTGTGAAAATAGCTTCATATTGCACCGAGGCTTTCGTTCTCCTTTCTCGCGGACACTGACGGCCACGGCTTAACATCTAACTAACATTTTAATGTACTACATTTATGTTTATCTTTAATTAAATATTTTATCAATATTTTACCTTGTTTTTTTGAGCTCTTAAACAACCTATTGCAAATGTCCATGGGGGTTGTGACTATTTACCATCACAGGTCTCAGCTTGTTTGACATTGAATAACGTAAAAAAATAATGCGGTTTTTATCTTTTTTTGTCTCAAATCAATCAGCATTCAAACAAAGAATTACTGTAATATTTATTTTAAGACAATTGGATAACCTACTCCACACCACACCTCCACACCTCGACCCCCTGAATTTAAAAATATAATCTTAATGGACTACTTCTGCTAATACTAATTACGAAATAAAAAAATAGAACAGCTTGCGATTGGTTCAAGTTTGTGTAGCGTCAGCAATAACAGTTGTTAATTTATTCTGAACGTGATATATTTTGTTTTTCTAGTAGGTGTGTATGTCACTTGTTTCAAATACACAAAGCATTACCAACTAGGTACTGTTTAGTTTTTTTTTTAATTGCAAGTAACGCTGAAGCCAGACGAGAATAATTTTTTGAGTTGTGAGTCGCGTAATTTCGGCTCGCCAGAAATTCTGTTGGGCCACCAGACGAGCGTAATTTATTCAGTTTCTTTTCCACGCTTGTCCACGCTTGTACTGAGTGTTTGTATAATGCAATGTACAGTTTTTAGTTTTGTCCTTATTAGTGAAATTGTTCCAATCTTCGAAACAATTTTCTGTAACCTCTTGCCATGCCCTCTGTTTTAAAAACTTGTCACTATACGACTTTTCTGATAAAGTCCAGACAAGGCCGTTGTTCGACTTCAATTATCAATTTTTCCGTGTCTACAAACATTGTGACAAAGAAATTAACGTATTGACTCCCACGCGTTCCGTGATTGGCTGTCGATTCCCTCGCCCCCCCCCCCCCCCCTCTCGCCGCGAACTCAATTCAGGAACAGAAACAGGATTTTTGTATAAAACCGAAAGCAGCAGAAATTACGCGACTCACAACTCAAAAAATTACGCTCGTCTGGCTTCACCCTAAGTACCTAATATAGTATTTATAGGTATTATTTTCTATAGTTGAATTTCGCTTTCAATACAAAAGGTCAAAAGTTAAATAAGTTGTTAAGTCTTTTTATTACCTTTCGTAACAGTCACAACAAAAAAAAATAGTAGCTTATTAATTTCCTCTGAAACTATCATAAAACCACTAGGTACTATTACTATTAAAGTAATACAATTAATTCAATATTTCCAAAATAATTTTCATCCAAACTTTAATTTCATGGCGTCACAAAATGGTTTTTATTAATAATTCTCAACAAAAACAAAAGCTCGTTTGTCTCACGGTACTAATTTAGATTAGCCCTCGCCATTTTGTTTAACGTATTTTTTTTTTCAAATGCCAAACGTTCGTCTCTAGGGAGCTACTTACCGTGCCCATCCCCAAACGGTAATACCGTGAAATGGCTGCTTTCCAATCAGTATTAATTTTTTTTCTTACAACTTTCTGTTTTAAATGTTTGATATTTGAATATTTTTTAGCTGTTTTTATTAGGTATACCTTTTTGCAGGATAGCTAAAAAAACATTAACATAACATCACGCCTTGTTTCCCCGAAGGGTTGGGCAGAGATGTATCTATAATACACCCACATACATACATAAACTCACGCCTTCTTCCCATGTGGGTAGGCAGAAACTACAGAACGCCACCTGCTACGATCCTTACATACTCATTTTGCTTCGTTTACGTTCATACATCTGGTCATACATGCACGCCGGTTGCGAGTACTACACACCTAATTAATTATATAAAAGCCAAACATCCCATGATATTAATAGTGAAGCAATAATCTTAACACAAAGGTAAGTTAGTGAATTTCGAGGAAAAAATCGCTACAGATAAAAATAACGTAAAAGATTTAAATTACCTTCAACGTCAGAAGCCAAAATAAAATATACACCTCTTTGTTTAAAAACTGCGTAGGTATCGCAGGAAAACTTAATCAAAAAGAGAAAATATTTGATCAAAAAAATTAAAATAAAAACGAAAAGAATGACTGACCTCCCGAGCCCGTCCATCTCGATCAAAGGGAAACAATTATGAAACATTTAAAAAAACAAACAAATACAGAAAGTATTATAATGGGTGAAACAAAAAATATTTAGCATTCTTCTTCCATTCGAGTTGAATTTTTTCTTAGGGTGGATTTCACAACCCTTTATGTTAAAAGGGAGAAGTAAAGCCAAAACAATACATGAGGTTTTTTTTCTCGAAGAACCATATTTTAGCGCCGGAGTTGGACAAACAGTTATCTAAGTGGCTTCACATCAGCTTATGAAAGTAGAATATAATAAAAGGTAGGAAGGAACCAAACCTTTATTATGAGCATTATAACATTATAGTAATAATCAAAATGATAACGACAAAAAACAAGAAAAACAAACGCTTCTTTTAATAATAATCAACATCGCTGTTTCTGTGCCTACAGTAAAGTTTTCTTTTTCACTTGAATGATCAATACGAATACTTGTGAGAACCGAATTATATTTAAGACTAAGTAGGTAATACCTACAAGTTAGAGTCATAGAAAAGTCCATGAAAACATTAAGATAATTATCATTTTTGGATCCAAGCTCCCGCACTACCTCCGTGGCCAGTGCCGCGGGTACGTCGTGTGTTAATTGTTTGTTCTTCATTATTTTCGACTTCAATTGCCCTTTTGTCTCGACCATTCTTTTCACAATTCCACATTATTTCGAAGGCTTTCTTCCAGTAAACGATTCCGTTCATTTTTCAGCCTTTTCAGTGGAGAACCGAATTGTTTCTCGTGCGTCATCATTAACTGAAAAACTGAAATTGTTTTTTTTTTATTATTTTTCCGTGTCTGTCTTTCTTTTGGCTGTCGATGTGGAAATTCGGCGCGCGGTGAGCTGTGTCGTTTTTTTTTAGAGATCATCGGCAATTAAAATTGTTTTGCCGACTGTAGTTGATTGTTTGCTGGCGATATTCTAGGTATTCTTATATTTCTATTCGATTCTTATTTTCAGTTGGTTTACTTCCTTTGTTTTTAACTTATTCAACAATCAGAAAACACTTAAGGCTGATTTCACCAAAGAATCTGAACGCGATCAGCACATAAACCACGTTTAATGGCTGTCAGTGTTATTATTTTCTTTGCAATAATGACAGTGACAGCTCTTGAACGTAGTTTAGATGTGCTGATCGCGTTCAGTTTCATTGGTGGAATTTGACTTAAACAACCTTCCGTCCTTTCCTTCCTTCCTTGACGGTTCCATCATGGAGGAGCAATAAAAAGCGTTCTATAGTTTTTGATATTTACACCTGCTGTAAAAATCTCAACGTTTTAAACTTAGGCAAAAAGCGCCACGGCGTCCTCACCTTCCGCCTGACGAAGGTCCTCACCAGACACGAATGCTTCGGGAGGTAGCTGTTCCGGATAAGGCGGGAGGAAACGCCCGGGTGTCACCACTGTGTGGATCGCCCGGAGGACACGGTGGAGCATACGGTGGAGGCCTGCCCGGCTTGGGCGGAGCACCGCCGCGCCGTTTCCTCGTGGAAGCGATCGGCGGCGGCGATCTCTCGCGTCCGGCCCTGGTCCAGGCCATGGTACGGAGCGAGAGTAAATGGGAAGCCAACACCTCCTTCTGTGAGGCAGTAATGCTCGCGAAGGAGGAGGCGGAACGCGTGAGGGAGAGGCAAGCTTTGCGCCCTCACGCCCCTAGTCGCCGCAGGAGACGCCCTGGGCGTCGGGAATTGGTAGCCGATTCCCGGCCACCGTAGGCGCGGGCTTGCGGATGCCGAGCAATGGGTAGCTCGCCGTCCGGTAAGGACCAGGCCCGAGTCGACGGTGCGTTGTGTTCTACGCGTGCCTCAAAGAGATGTCAGCACTATCGACGGGGTCCGCTAGGGCCGATGCCCGCTAGGGTTGCGGGATGTTCGAAAGCGTTACCGTGGCCCCGGCACAGTCAACTGAAGGAACACGGGTGGGTTTTAGTCAGTAAAAGTCTGACACGCCCTCCCGCTCCGCCCAGAGCGGGAGAAGTCATTTGATGATTTCCCATTAAAAAAAATTAAAAAAAAGGCAAAGTGAGCTGTCAATGACAATAGTGTTACTCCCTAGCATCAGGTGGCATGACGGCTCAGTCCACCTAAGTTTTCACGGTGACAGTTTTACAGGAAATATCGGCTGATCTGTTCGTTGATACATACATGTTGATGTTGAGCGGGCTTTCTACTTTAGTCCGCGCGCAAGTGCTAGTCACCACCTGAGGTAAGTGAGCGGTGAGACGGGGGAGGTGGACAACGGCCAAGCTAACTCAGTCTGCCAATCTTGTCAATCGCGCCCTCCCCCGTCTCACCCCTCACATACCTCAGGCGGTGACTAGCACTTGCGCGCGAACTGTACATAAGTCTAATCCATAATACCCTGTATATCAAATCATAAAACGTAAGTTCAAGTAAAAGAAACGCACTTCGTCACAGCATTAAAAAAAACTATCGAAACCAAAATGGCGTGTCAACTTTTAATATCACCTTGTAAACAGTAAAAGACACTGGCCATCGCAGTCGTGACTAACAATTTTAGTTAAAGCCAACATATCAATCAAAATTATCAAACAAAACTTAAGCACGATTTTGAACCTTACCTTGATGGAATAAGTGTCATGGTGGTTGTATTTTCGGGGGTCAAAGTTCCCAAAATAACTTTGTAAATTAAAAAGATAACATCTACCACGTAAGTATATTGTCTGATGGCAGATAAAAAACTGTATATAGGGGATTTTTGGAAACACCGCTCCCGTCCCATAATTGGCCCAAAAAGTTTATCTTTTCAAAGAAGTTATGGTCATTTATGGTACAATATTGTCTCTGTAGACTCGTAAGGAACGTTTTCGGGTAGTTTCCTTTAAGTTATGGGTTCGTGATGTTTGAAATAACTTATTTGTGTTTATATTGCCATGAGAATGTTGTAATTAGTGAGTCATGGAGGAATCGGATTCTGAATTACGTCACAATTTTTAACGGTTTGGTAGCCTAATGCTATTAAGATTAAGAGATATTCTGACATTAGAATATAGTCACACTATGGTCACAGATTAGAGTCATATCTACTAGGCTTGGCTTTGATCGGCTCAAGTGGCACGACTCAGCAGTTTACAACATAAAACTAAAATCGATATTTTGCGGTTCCTCCCAAAACAATTCTGTTATGGAATGGAATAGAACCATAATCAATCGGCCTAGCTTTTTCTCAACTATGGTGGGATCGGCTTCCAGTCTAATTGGATGCAGCTGAATACCAGTATTTTACATGGAGCAACTCCTATCTGACCTCCACAACCCAGTTATTGAGTAATACTTATACCCTTTGTCAGACTGGTCGTCAGACATTTTTGGGCTTATACTACCCGTAACGACTGTCAAAAATCTACAAATGACACCCAGCAGAGGAATAGAAATTATGGCCGCAATTTCCATCAGCTGCTACAACTGAAGTTAGATCATCTATTAAATCAATAAATACTTCATCATAATCAAAGAAATATATAGTCAATCTGCCTGCCTTTTCCCAACTATGTTGGGGTCGGCTTCCAGTCTAACCGGATGCAGCTGAATACCAGTATTTTACATGGAGCGACTGCCTATCTGACCTCCACAACCCAGTAACTGGGTAATACGATACCCCTTGGTAAGACTGGTTGTCAGACTTTCGGGCTTCTGACGACCCGTAACGACTGTCAAAGATCTACAAATGACAGCCGGGACCAACGGCTTAACGTGCTTTCCGAGGCACGGAGTAAAGATGGTCACCCATCCACGGACAACCCCGGCAAGCGTAGCTTAACCTGATGGATCGACCCGTGCGGCTGTTATTACTTAGCCACGAGCTCCTCCAAAGAAAGAAAATATAGTAAAAATATAGCAAAGAAATATATAGTAATATATAATATATCAAACTGATGCAAATATATGCAAATATAATTTTATGTCCTTCGTCTGTCCACTTGGAATACCCTTAAGGAAAAAGTGATCGACGTACATGGCATCTCCTGTCTTCAAGGGATCTTGTTTCCTTATTTCTTTAATATTCAAGATCTGCTTTGACCTTAGTATTACCTGATGACAAGTTCTGATGTGATATAAGATGGCGGACTTACATAAGTGTTTATTCCTAGATTTACATTTTTGTATTTTAGCGGTGTTCTCGCAGTAATATTCTATGGCAATTTTATTTTGAGCACTGCAAAATGGTAGAATTCGTTTGTAATCTTAAGTCAGTCTCATCAACTAAAGCCTTTTCACTATCATTATCATGGTTGTTTTAACTCAAGTCAATAATTATATGTTATAATCTGGCTTCCATACATCACTCTTTTCACTACTGGGCCAAGATTTTCTTTGGAGAGACCCTCGGCATCAACTTTTACCGTGATATAACACATTTTCCTCTTTTACTCTTGCCTCTTTAACTAGTGATGCTTAAATCACCACTCCAGCAAAATAAACATGCTGTCGGTATTCCAAATATAAATAAAAAAATATTGAAACTTCAAACTCTTTAAAAATATATTTTTAAATGTCTTAAGCCTCTTATTCACGGATCCCTAAACCCAAAACCAATACATCAGCAAGAATCGAACGTGCCACATAAACAATGACTTTATGTAACCCAATCCGATTCGGGAGCCTCGGGTAAAGTAAGACATAAATAAAGAAGTTATGAGTTTGGAGAGCTGATACGACACCGTGTCTCTGTTCACACTGCTGTAGTCAAGTGTGAGTCGGCTGTTGTTGATGTTTCTTTGTTTTGTCTTGTGATTATAGGAGTTGCAGTCGGTTCTTAGAATTTGATGTGTGATCAATCATGTTAAAGGTACTTTCTTTTTGATTTCCTTTGTTTCTATGATTCAATGCGCTGTTCGTCAAAAAGGCATGAAGATATTCATGAAGGTTTTTTTGGAATCTGTATTTTATTCCTCCGATGAGAGCATTATTGTATTTGTTTGGTTGAAAGATAATATGATTATTAGACACAAGTCATGCTTCCACAAAATATATTAAAAAAAAAAAAAAAATTAAACAAATGTATTTAAATTTATATTAGGTCCCTCAAGGTTGCTTGTACTCTTTTTAAAACTTCAGTTGTGTTCTATGAGTTAATTCCTTCTACAATTATTACCTTAAATAATTTCCGTCGGACAATTCCGTTACCATACTAGCAGATTTCAAGACATAGTTACATAAATTAAACAAAATGACAAAACAAATCCTAGCCATACTTTCTAAGCCCGATCTTCCATTTCCCATATCTACTTGTTTCATATGCGCGCACGCATCCGATGTCTATCAGCGAGATGAAAGGTGACCGAGCAGCGAACGAATGCCGTGAATGCTAAGCACAGTACTCGTTTTATCTATTAATATTATCCGACTGTTACAATGACCATATCTAGAAGGTTTTGGATGTCGCAATTCGGTTTTGAATTTAATGTTTTTTGGTGATTTTTTTAGATGGTTCCATAGAAAAGCTTTAATCGATTTATTCTCATGGGTATCCATTGCTGTCATATTCAGTGACATGGTTATATTAGCCAAATGTTGTATTCAAACTCAAACTCAACCAATTACAGGCACTTTTGAATTGTCAAGGACGGCCAGTCAGAAAGATGTAGCTACTCATTCCAATGCAAAAGAACGGGCAAGAAACTCCATGAACACTTTAAAATTAAAATATTGTTACAACAAAATATAGGTTACATTACTTATACTGAAATTATACATTTATGTGAGAACGATATAATGTAATTTGTTTTACCTGTCCATACTCAGGCTTTCCTTAGGTTTTGTCATCGTCAACAACGTTCTTGATAACGCATGTTTTAAGTGAAACATTCAAAGCTTGATCTTTAATAGATTTATACATATTTCCTAGTAACTTTCCTTTATCAATGACTTGTTAAACTATCCTACCTTTACTGTATTTAACTCATTTCATTTTTATCAATCTTTAACCCTATATTCTTTACTCTCATCAGAGATAACAAAGAACAATTATGCATAAAATTGTAAAGCCACAATGACTAGCTTGTCCACAAATCCGTCGAGGTTATCTGCAGCATCTTATAGCGAAATATTAAACGTCGCCGCGAGTGGAGTTTATTGATATTCTTTTGCGACCGCTAATAAAATGGTGGCGAACATGACTTGTTAATCCTCTACCAATTTAAGATGGATGTCGTATAGTGCATATTGCTTGTTGATTTATTTGGTTGTATCGATTGCATGATTTTCTTTTATTGTTTTAATGTGTTCCTCTGCTTGATTGGCAATGTTGTAAATTGTACCACTGTCTTTTATGCTCTGCTCCAACGTGTCTTACATTTTTTGCCTCTACTCGTTTATATAATAATAATTAGCTTTTACATTCAAGCTATCTCAAAATAATGTAATCATACTTATTATGAACAATATCTGCAATACCAATTAGAAAAAAATCCCTACAAATATTATAATTATAATAACTATAATAATTTCTTGAATCTTCATCATCACACCATAATGTTGCCGATAACTTCCTCTTACCCTTTATATTCATAAAGAAGCATTTGCATCTAAGATTCTCAATACTGAGAACCAATATCATCGAACACAATACTGATCATGACCACAGAACTTTAACTGCTAAGCATTAAGGTTGAAATTCCCCTGGCAATGTGTACAGGTGAAAAGGCACAGGTCCAAGGGACATTAGCATGCAGGCGGCAATCGCAACCCGATATGACAAGCCCGTGTTAGTGCTTTATGATTTTAGATTTTTCTGTTAAACGTCAAACTCGCCGCTGCGTGTGTTTGCGCAGCTTTAGAAGGAATTAGATTGTTCATGGTAATTTTTGAAAAGTTAAGAAAAACAGGTATTTTGTCAGCTGATTTTTTTTCCAGTTATTAGGTAGAGACTTAAATGCTCTATAATGATCGCTTCCAAGTTATTTTTGCTATCATATTCAGGTTACTTGGATAATCGATTAGAGTATACGATGAATTGGCAATTCCTTCTCGTCGAGCATATTTGCAGACATCTGACCAAACATTATAATTAGGTCCAATGATCGATTTAACGGATTAGATAAACGATATATTGTTCTTTTATTGACAAACATACTAACAGCTACTTGACCAATTAATATACTTATATATAGGTCTAATAATGAAGGGCACTATGCCAGCTTTAATTATATTTTCATTACCACCTGCATCTTCTCTTTCAACTTCCCCACTGATTCACCTCTCTCCATTTATAAGCCTGTCACCTCACGATCCCACATCGTTGTCAGTATACGTATTCATTGTTTTTATATTATTTATACTGTTTTGGTCCCACTGTACAAATTAAGACATGAGACAGGCACGGTGCGTGCTGTGCGCATTGCTTTATGATCGTCGATGGTACAACTTTATTGCATTCGTTTCGCGAGTCGGTATGGTGTTGTGTTTCTTGAGGGTTTTCGTTCGATTGTCTTTTTGTTATTGGTTTTAAGATCTTTGTGGTTGTGCTTATTGGTTTTTCTATCTTTGTGGGATATTTTATTGATTTTTGGAACATTTTCATTTGGAATTTGTATAAGAGCTATGTATGTTACAATTTTGTTGCACAATGAAGATAATTCTATCTATTTATCTTATAGGTTTTCCGTATTTGTGCGGAGTATGAAGGTAACCTTCTTTGAGACAAATATTTCATTTTGACCACGTAGAATGACGATTAAGATTCAACGATAGTATAGATAGCAACTTTTGATATAGGATGAACCATACTTGATACAATTATTTTTTGATTGCCATAAGTTATTGCTATAATTACCATATTCGCTAGAATCTGATAATAAATGTACTGCTACTGAGAACAAGATTGATCAAGAATTTGCTATTAATTACCGTAAATAATATTAATTACGTTACGTAGCTTAAGTATTAGCAACTTAAGGAAACTCTAAATCCATCAGCTTGGAATTCAAAATCACTATTTCCTAACTAAAGAAAGATGGATTCTACTTTCTAGGAAACATGAATGATTAGCAAATAGACCAAATCTAGTTCTTGAATTTATATGTCCAAATTCTTGGTAACGTCTTGAAATTGACTAAATGAGGGCTAATTAAAATTTCATTCAGAAATTACGACGGGGGCGTTTGTATTTATAATTCATTTAAGGCACGGCTACACATCGCGACACATTTGTGCAAAAGTTAGGCAAACTACATGATGCACTGTGCGGTGTTCATACGATGGTGACTTGCATGTGCAAATAAGTTGCACAAAGAACATAATTTGCTTAGCGTCCACTTGATAGCAAAGGGTTTGCGCATTATACGTATACATTTACGCGGTTTTAATGTTACATGCTTACTTTTAGCATAATAATCAGCCTATAAATTCCTACTACTGGGGGCCTCTCTGTGATAGGACGAGGGCCGTGATCCACTGCAGGGTTATTGAATTTCATAATTATGTCTTAGATTTTTTTGGTTCTAGGACAATCCTCCTTTCTTCAATTCCTCACAATGTTTCCGTAGCATGCAAAATGGAACTTGTGCAACATGGTAAGATGGTGCGTGTACCCGAGCCTTTATAAATAAATATGTTGGATATCAAGAGCTGTTAATTGGACGCTCAGAACACAATTCAGTAGGTTATAATTAGAGTTCCCTTTAAGAATACCGCGTGGCCTTTTTGGAATGTGTCCAGGGATACTACTATGATGCTTGCTATTATTTGGAGAGTAAAGTATCTTATTTATTTACTTTTACTTTGGTATTGTTTATTCAATTAGAGCAAGCTGTATTATTGGCCAGTGTTTATGTGTTTTACCTAGAAATCAGTTTTGCTGTCAACGTTGGCAGTTTTGTTCAGATATATTTGAGGCTAATGATGTTGTACTCAACAATACATAGACATTCTTAGATTCAAGATATTTTTCATATGGCAGCGTAACTTTACCACTTGAATCTTAAATTCAAATTAGTTTTGAACAAGAATACTAGAATTTCTTTCATTCATGCTCATATTGTTTGATTTTGGTCTTCAATAAATTATTTATTGACGAGGCGACAGCATACGATAACAGAATTTTTTCCGTATTTTTTTATTTTTTTTTATTTGAGATAGGTATGCTCTTGACTCTAGTCCAGGTCAGAGATGACAGAGACAAAGTCGACGATGGAGCGAGCTTACCCAGAAGAAGCCTGTTAACTCACACTTTGAAGAGATCGGAGTTGTATGCGTTCGGAAACACAGACGCAGGCAGAGAGTTCCACTCCTTTGCTGTGCGCATCACAAAAGACAATTGGAACGCTTAGTGCGAATTGGTGGAATAGCAACTAGGTAGGGATGGTAACCTGCAGTGCGTCTAGATGTCCGATGGTAGAAGGGGGCCGGCGGAATGAGGTCGTGGAGTTCGTGAGCACACTCACCGAAGTATAATCTGTAGAAGACCGACAAGCAGGCAACCTTGCGGCGATGAGCCAAGCTGTGAAGCTTGGCATCCACCAGTCTTACGTTGCCAATGAGCCTCTTAGCTCTGCGTTCCACCGAGTCAAGCGCGGCAAGTTGATATTTAGCTATAGTTGGTATGGTATGGTGGTTTAGTTGGTATGGTGATGGTTGATTTTGTGGTATGGTATGGCTGGTGGTATGGTGGTGGTGGGCGTGTAGTATGAACTTATTAAATAAAACTGTCCGTCGTATATTAACAAAAATGTTCAAGTGTCATAAGAGTCGAGTTCTTCGCAAACCCATAGTTGCGCGCTGCCATCATTACTACTGTCATATTGGTTGTTTATAATGATAGAGATCCGCTAATCCAACAGGACAGTTTCTTTGTCCGTCTTTTGATCTTAACATTACCACCCAAGATGGAAGTGTGTATTAATACTTTTATTTGATTTGTATTTAACAGGTCTTCATTTAATTGGAATCTAAATAAAGATTATATAGATGTATCAAAATGGTTACATGGACTCATTGCAGTTTAGTGCGTTTTGAAGTATGTATCTTGTGTTAAACTCTGATTTTTAATTTGCTAGACCAAAATGACAGCTGCGATCGACCTTTTTTTGTAATTTTGACATTTTAGTCATGTTATGCTATGTCATTTTAGTCTAGCAAAATCAGAGTGTAGGTTATTTAACATTGGTGAATACATATCTGGTTTTAAATCAACCACCAGCAACTTTAAAAAGCTTATGACATATATCTCCTTTTTTTGGAAGCCTGTTCTGTGCCACTCCTGTGCAAAATTCACTTGCATTTTCCATTTTCACAATCCCGCGCTTCTTCTTTCCAGTTTTTAAAGGAACTCATCCAACTCGTCCCGCCATCTTCGTCGTGGCCTGCCGCGACCCCGTCTCACTGTATTAGAGCAAGTTTAGTGCTGCTTGGGCTCACAGGAGTATGCCCTGCCTAGTTCCATTAAAATTGACCAGCCCTTTGAGCTACACCAGCTGTCGTGGTTTTAGAGTGAGCGTTTCAAACATGCAGAAATGTTGTAGGTTGTAGTATTCCACCTATGTAAATAGCAACATTCAGCAGAATATCTGCAAGCTATTCGAAGCTCGTGATCCCGATGTTAATTTTAATGTGTGCAACACAATTATCGCAGAACACTCGCTAATTTACACAATTGCTTCACTATTGCGCGCTTGTGGCCGGCTTCTGTGTTATTTTGTTGCAATTTGATTCTGTCCTTTATTATTTACGAAGCTTCATGATGAGAGACGCAAAGAAGCTGAAATGCTTCACTTTTTCTCTTCTATCCTTCTTTGGCTTTCTTTAATTATGCTGTATGAATGTTATTTATGTCATGAATGAAAGAAACTTATGCTCCGTTGTTACAATTTTCGATAGGGCCTATTGATTGTCTGGTCGTATTGTATCTATTAGTAAAGAAGTTAATGTAGCAGCTAAGCTATCTCTGCCGGTGGAACATACCATTTAGGTAGTGATATTTTTAGGGTTCCGTAAGTCAAAATGAAAAACGGAAGCCTTGTAGGATCACTCGTGCGTCTGTCTGTCTATCCGTCTGTCACCGCCAATTTGCTGCGAATCTACTGGATCAATTAAGTTGAAATTTGGTGCAAATTATTTTCTGTGACTCAAACACGGACGTGTAACGTAAATAAATAAATGTTAAATACGTGGTCACTTTTTGGGAGCAAATTGAAAAACAAAATGTTTTACAAACTGTACCGTGTGACATATCAAATGAAAGGGTTTGTTGTGAGGGTCTCAAATATATTTTTTTTAAATTTTAAAAATAAATACTAAAAAAAAGGAAAAAAAGTAGTAAGTAGTTTAAAGTTATTTAAGAAAATTGACCATTCCGCCCCCTTATCTTAGAAGTTTCTAAGGCTCAGTAGGCACTGAGCCTAAAATTAAAAAAAAAATATGGTGAATGGTTCATAATTTCGAGATTACAGGAAACTGAAGTCTATGGTCTTAAAGTATCATAGTCAATTTCTCAATATTGTGCGTACAAACTTACATTTCCAGTTGGAATGTATGGAAGAACATGTTTTTCAACTACAATGTTAAGTATCTTCTTGGGATATATAACATGTTAACATTGCTTCCCTGCGACTAGGAGCCCCTTGTTGCTCTCCTCATCGCTGTCACTGTGGCGAAGTTGTCAACAGCCTCGGACACCACGGCCTGTCTTGCAGCCGAAGCGCGGGTCGCATAGCGCGGCACGCGAACATTAATGACATCATCCGACGGGCTCTTGTCACCGTCGGCGTCCCAGCTGTATTAGAACCCAATGGCTTGGCACGCGACGATGGCAAGAGACCGGACAGCATGTCTTTATTTCCATGGAAGGTAGGTAGGCCTTTAGTGTGGGACGCAACTTGTGTCGACACTCTTGCGCCATCCCATCTTCCCGGCTCGGCGTGCTGTGCTGGCGCTGCTGCTGCGGCTGCGGAAAACCTCAAGCGGCGAAAGTATAATAACCTTATCGGTAATTATATTTTCGAGCCGTTTGGGGTTGAAACCCTCGGGCCGTGGGGTCCGAGCGCTCATGGTTTGTTTAACGAAATCTCCAAACGGCTAGTTGACACTTCCCGTGACCCAAGGGCCGGCTTTTACCTTAGCCAGAGGCTAAGCATTGCCATACAACATGGCAATGCCGCCAGTCTCTTAGGTACATTACCAGTCGACAGCGATGCGGAGGAATTTTTCGACGCCATATTTTAGTTTGTGAATAGTTTTAGTTAAGTTAGGATATAATTTTGTTATTTTATTAATTAATTAGGTATAAGTTGTTATGTAAAATATTAATGTATTGAAAAATAAATAACATGTTAGATATTATATTCATCGTACGGAACCCTCACCACACGACTTCAACTCGCACTTGTCCGTTTTTTTTTTCTATCATATTGGTATGATCTTCACAACAATAGCTGAAAAGTAGCGAATATCGAGCCTTTTCAGGAAGAACATCGTAAGCGACAATTTGCACTTTTTACAGGAAAAGGTTTTTTCTTTCCTAATTAACGGTGTTTTTCATTTACGATGATAATTTCTTACAACAATAAAGTCGTGTAAATTTAAAATAAAATTTAAGAGTAATCGCGACAAGATGTAAAACTGACTAATTAAGAGGTTACGAAGAAAAAACAGTTTTGTGATTTTTGGCGCTTACGATTTTCTTCCTGAAAAGGCTCGAAATGTAAAACGATTAAGTCCCTCAGTTAGGTGGCCAGCGGGGTGACTGCTTAGGACACACTAGAGATACTAAACTGTTGTCACTCGTTGTCACTCTTATATTCTTACAAAATTATTAATGTACGACATTTGCTAATTTTTAACACCGTTTTATGAACAAAGTGCTCCTATTTGCGAGATCGCACGTAATAAGAACGTAGGATACGTCGCGGCAACATTGTGACTCATATCAAAGTGACAAGGTTATTGGAACTGCTCCAACGGAGAGTTAGGGTTGTGATGCGTTGCTGTGTAAGCGAACTTTCGGAGTTTCGAATAAAACAAACCCATCCTTAACTTTACATTTTTTTAAAACAGATTTCTACATTTTCAGTTTGTAGTGCGCCAGGTAGGTGCGTTAATAACTCAAGAATCAGTTTTCCGATTTGTTTCAAATCATACATATCTTTATGTCCTATAGCTAGGGTGGCTAGCAGGGGCGAAGCCTTCATACAACCCGATTCCTATCGGCTTCCTTTCGGACCTACCACTCTTCTTAATGTCTACTATTGCCAAAGAATATGGAACACCTGTGTGTGTAACTATATAAAATAAATAAATAAAAACTTTGTTGATGCTAAAAACCTTTGTTACATTATGTAATAAATATAGGTTACAAAAAACAGTTGGTAGTATAAAGGTATCTAGGATGATGAGACCCTGCCTCCTAAACTAGGGGAGACCTGTGCCTTAGGAGACAGTGTTCTACTGTTACTTCGTGCACAAGTAGTCCTTTTCATCATACCTTGTTCGTAGTAAACCTAATTAAATACATGAACGGTTGTAATAAAAGCATACTAAAAATTAATAAAGGAACAACGACAAAGTTAATGAGGAATATGAGTTATATATCACATCACATTATTTAATTATATTTAAATACCAGTTTAATACATCATAAGATTAAAAACCTACAGGTTTTTGTCTGAGTTTATGAGAAATGAACAATTTTTTCATCAGCTTGCCTCCAATGATAATTGTAGCTGCGCCACTGGTGGCTAGGTGCATAGTATGATAATGATGACTGCTTACCTTCATGAAAATGAACAATTAATAAATTGTGGACACTTTTTGACTGAAACCTTAGTGTTGCTTTTCTTTGGAGAGACCAAACCTTGGACCATATGCTCACCATCGTATGTCCTACTACATTTCCGGCACCACACTAGTGTGTCCGAGGTCTATTAATATAATAATATTGTAATGAAGACGTGTCCGCACACTGAATAGTCTTTGACAGAATTCGTGATATATGGAGAAATTATTTACCGTCTACGAAAAATAAAATATTTTCTGTTGTTTCGTGTTATTGTAAAAGTCAAATGAGAAACAGAGGAAATAGGTTACTGTGAGAACGATCTGTGATATGTTTTTGTACACCTGAGTGTCTGACAACCAGTCCTTAGCAAGGGGGTTGTATTACCCAGTAACTGGATTGTGGAGGTCCGATAGGCAGTCGTTCCATGTAAAATACTGGTATTCAGCTGCATCCGGTTAGACTGGAAGCCGACCCCAACGTGGGTGTGGACTAGGCTGATGATGATTATTGTTTTTGGTCATACTTAATAATAATAATTATGGTGTTGAGCTCTCGTCATTGACAAATATTATCTAAGTATTTATTTCCTTCTTTCGTTATGACAAACTGATCACGAAGAGATTGGTAATTGTTACAACTGTCTCTGTTTTTTTTTTGCTCTTTCGGTATTTCTCTCATCCTGAAAGAAACCATAAGTCCATTATCCGAGTTTTAAAAACAGCTGCAAAAACAACCGAAGTTCGTCGCTTGTTAACTGCCAAATATACTAAAGATTGGCCACACGTTCAAACGTAGACTCAAGTGTACAATATTCACGAATCTAATAATATACAAGAAAACCCAGGAGCAATGTTAGTATAATGCAATGTACTCGTTTTATTATTATTGCGAATAAATTGTTTTCATCTCATTGTAGGTCAGCGAGCGTTTAATTTAATTAGCTTTAGGCTTCAGCTAGATGCTACGATTATTTTGTCGCAAGATTGTTTATGAATTATGTGATTGTTAAAGAATTTTAATCACGATTTGCAGTCACTCTAGCCGCAATGAACGCTACTGCGCTAGAATGATACTGAGGTAGTGGTTTTATACCTAATATTTTATCAGCTTGAAAACAATGACCTTGTTTAACCCTTAGAACCCAGTGACACCTTTTGGCGTCAGCAGAATTCAGCAGATCAAGGGCTCCAATACAAAACTGCGAATTCGTGTTGCAAAGCGGCGATGCGGTGTTAATTCGCAGTTTTGTGGGGAGCCCTTGACCTGCTGAATTCTGCTGACGCCAAAAGGGGTCACTGGGACCTATAGTTATTTTTTTCTTTAGTAATTGATGACAACAGTAGTCTTGCAATGTGCTATGCGATTTTAGCCTTACCTTACCTCTAGCAACATTTGTGGTCGGTGTGTTTCTTTACCGTAATTCTAAAAGTCGGTACATTTTGACTTAACTCCAAGTTGACCCATGGGTTACAACTCACTAGACACCCGGGCCATATGAATTATACAGACAATGCGACATACTTCTAAAAAAAATCGAAATTGCTGCGTAGTAAAGCAGAAAATGTATGAAAGAAACTTGTAAAATTGTTGGATTGTAAGATGGTCGCCCATCACCTGTCGCTTGTCGGTTATATTAAAAAGGTCCCTGTAAAAAAAATTATTCATTTCAATGAGATTTTGCCAAATCACTGAAGTACTCGTATTGCAATAAAATATTTTACATGCAAATTTAAGTTGCCAAATAATCGCAACGTCTATTCGCAAGTTTGACTGAATCCTAACGTGTTTACTCGGATTAAAGCGAATTATTTATGGATTTATAGCGCGCTAAAACTGATTCCCTGTACTATGCACTAGATTTACATGTAGGTAAGCAGAACCGTAGGTGGGAATGAAATAATTTGACTGAGTTCTACCTACTCCATTATTTTGAAACATTTATTTAGGACATACCTTTTTTTACAATCATTATTCAATTATTTTTAGAGAAGACATAGTGGAATAAAAAAATCTATAAGTGGTATATATGAATTCAATGAAAAGGTTTTTTTTTTTGTAAATCTTTTAATTTTAAGATAAATTAATATTGATTTATCGAAGTTCTAATAGTCGACAAAGTTTATTAGGCGATGTACAACGACGAAGTAACGCCATCCGCAAATATTTGACGATCTATTGCGGTAGGTACTAAGGAACCTTTGCCGACGAGCAGTGGGTGGCCCGGATTTCGTATTTAATATAGTTCTGTTTGGCTCCAAAACACTTTTACGCGTCAAAAGTAAATTTTGTTTTAAGACTAAACGAGTTCGGTGTTTCCTATCCGACTACTCTGAGGTTAAACACAGAGACCAATTCAGTACTCAGAGTCTCTTAAAGTCCAAACATAATCTTGGCAGGGCCATATGAGGACCATTAGATGAAATGGTCTTTAGAGGAAGGAACCACATAAATTGTAGTGGACCTGTTCAGTAAAGCGCCTGCGACACGGTCGCCAACCGCGTCCCGAGAGAGGT
Source organism: Fissipunctia ypsillon (assembly GCA_947568875.1). NCBI lineage: Eukaryota > Metazoa > Arthropoda > Insecta > Lepidoptera > Noctuidae > Fissipunctia > Fissipunctia ypsillon. The sequence continues at coordinate 2,096,703 of OX387662.1, forward strand.
GACCTTGGTGGTTTACAACCAAACATTGAAACAGCTCTGCCGGTCGCCAACCAAGGTCACCTCTGTCAGGACGCGATTGGCGACCATGTAGCAGTGCTCGCATTTGTCACTTATCGACAACTTGACATGCATGCATGTCGTTCATATTTATTAAATATTTATTAGGAGAACGAAAAATTAATCATTGATGGACGCCCGCGGATTGAAAAACAATGTTACACACAAACCACCAGCGGATTGAAAAACAATTTCAAACGTTTACAGACAAACCATTTTACGTAGATAATAGATTTCTAATACCCCCATTAGTGCCGGCTAATTTGCCGCGAACTGTGTGTTTTTTACTAAACGAAAAAGTTAATGTTATTTTGACTGGAATTCAATGTCGAACGGATATGAGTTCTCAATATTTTGTGTGCATATTTTTGTGGGTGTATGTGTTACAATTTCTATGTTGTGTGGAACTTGAACAGACTTCTAAGACTCTTACTTCGGTAAGTTATGAAAAAACATCGTGTTTTTTTTTTCTAGATTAATTTGCTTGGTGTGTAGACCAACTATGGGTAAGTTTAGAAAAAATGTAGTGAAAAATGAGTTTACATCTTCTCATGCAAGAACTATACAAGAACAGCTTGCCTGGGTGTAAATATTAGTCATTTCGGTCAGTGGATCATCTTAGGGGCGGTTCCTGGGGGCTACCTGCCCTGGGTCCCTACGCTACCCGTGCAGCCTATTTCTAAGTCCAGTGATAACAACCGCGACTTACAAGTAAGTTGTAGGTTGAGGTTCAAACCCAGACAGGCGTCTTTACTTTATGTAAATAATTTCATCACCACTGCTCTCAAAACGGTGAAGGAAAACATCGTGAGGAAACCGGCATGTCCTAGAACCAAAAATTCGAAATACATGTGACATCTACCAACCCGCACTGAGCCCGCGTGGTAGATTACAGCCCACTCCTTCTCACAGAGAAGAGGCTTGTGTCCCAATAGTGGGAACGTTATAGTCTGATTACGCATTTTCTTTTTGTTCGCTGGTCCATTTTGTGAAAAAAAATCATAGTACATTTGTAACTCAACTATATTTTAGGGCCCTTTCAAGAGTTCGGTCACCAGCATCAAGGACTGCAGTAACCCTAGCAGGCCTTATTTGAAGAATCCTCCGGTAGTCTTCCGACTGACAGTTCACAACGGCACGCTGAGTGGAAATATTACCTTCTTGAAGGATATAAAGAATATGAAGGTCAGTTCTCATCGTTATGAAGGTACTTTACTCAAGATAAATTAAATCCAGAGCCCCTAAACTAGAACTACGGTTGTCGCCGCAACGTAAGGCCGCAGGGGCAATGATAGCAGCGGGTTTGGTTTTATGGTGTAAAAAAACGTTTCAGTGACGTCATTCGACGGTAAATAGCGGACGCGATGTGGCGGCCTCCGCAGTCTTACGACACCCTGCCTTTGGTGACATTCTATTAGCAACAACGATCAAAGTCAAATCATTTATTTCAAACTAGCTTTTGCCCGCGGCTTCGCCCGCGTGGATATCTGCACGGAAACGTACTACCGGGATTAAAAGTACCCTATGTTCCAGAGGCATGAGTAACCAACAGGGTGTAATAATCTCCCATGCATCTTCCATAGAAAAGGGAGGATCCTCCGACCAGACGGCTGCTTTGTCTGGTGGGCTACTGCCCGACGGTTGATGGATGTTGTATATATGCTAGTCGCGCGTTAAACTCTGATTGCGCGGTGCAGGATTTTGCGTGACGTCAGTGTGATGCGTTCATATGTGGCGATGTAGATATGCCGCCGCCACATACTCTATTGGTTTACGGGGCGCACGCCAGAAAGTTCCCAGTCGGCTTGATTTTTTCCGACATCTTCAACAATCATCATGTCATCATATTTCAGTCAATGTATACAAAACATTAATGATGTTTTTACACTTTTTATTTTTTTTTTTGTGGATGGGAAATCATCAAATGACTTCTCCCGCTCTGGGCGGAGCGAGGAGACTTTTACTGACTAAAACCCACCCGTGTTCCTTCTGTTGCCTGTGCCAGGGCCACGGTAACTCTTTCGAACATCCCGCAACCCCGGCTGTCATCGCGGTCCTAGCGGACCCCTTCAATGCTGCTGACATCTTTTTGAGGCGCGCGTGGAACACAACGCGCCGTCGACTCGGGCCTGGTCCTTACCGGTCGGCGAGCTACCCATCGCTCGCCGTCCGCAAGCCCGCGCCTACGGTGGCCGGGAATCGGCTGCCAATTCCCGACGCCCAGGGCGTCTCCTGCGGCGACTTTGGGCGTGAGGGCGCAAAGTTTGCCTCTCCCTCACGCGTCCCGCCTCCTCCTTCGCGAGCATTACTGCTTCGCAGAAGGAGGTAATGGCTTCCCATGTACTCTCGCTTCGTACCATAGCCTGGACCAGGGCCAGACGCGAGAGATCGCCGCCGCCGATCGCTTCCGCGAGGACACGGCGGTGCTCCGCCCAAGCCGGGCAGACCTCCACCGTATGCTGCACCATGTCCTCCGGGCGATCCACACAGTGGTGACACCCGGGCGTTTCCTCCCGCCTTATTTGGAACAGGTACCTCCCGAAGCACCCGTGTCCGGTGAGGACCTGCGTCAGGCGGAAGGTGAGGACGCCGTGGCGCCTCTCCAGCCCCTCCTCAAAGAGGGGACTTATCACCGCAATTGTGGCGTGCCCAGCGCTGGGTTGTGACAATCGCACTCTACATGCCACCATGAGATCCTGCCGGAGCTCTGTCCGCCGTGCCGCGATTTCTCGCGGCAACGGAGTTACGCCCCGGCGTCCTGCCTCCTCGCGCCACTCCTACATGTGCGCGAGGACTTTTGCCTCCAGATCCCATGGCAGTAATCCGGCAAGGAGGTTCGCCGCCTCCCCGGAGGCCGTGCGGTATCCCCGGGCTAACCGGATGGCCATGACCCTCTGGGACGCGTTCAACCGACGGACCGGTCGCCGCCTCACGGAACGCGCCCACACCGGAGCTCCGTAAAGGATTTGTTTACACTTAAACCTTCCTTATGAATCACTCCGTCCATTGGTGAAAACCGGATGAAAATCCGTTCGGTAGTTTTTGAGATTTTATAAAAACTTATTTATAAAAAAAACAACCGACCTCCAAAGAAAAACACTACAAAGTGAAAAATAACTTTAAATTCGGAAGTTGGTGTCTTTGGTTTAGTATTTTCGTTTTTTGCCACTGACTTCTGAAATTAAAGTTATTTTTCACTTTGTAGTGTTTTTTGGCAGTCGATTGTTTTTTTTTTTTATAAATAAGTTTTTATTTTCCACTTTATAGTTGTGATACCTACCTCACCCAAATTCATATACCACTACTTGCTAAGTAAATAATAGTGACAGGAAGTTATTATATTATCATCAACATACACTAAATGGAACAAATACGTATTATTGAAGCTAACTCAATAACCAGTCATCAGAATTTGACCAAATTTATATGCGACCACCTCAGGAGTATACCCTTTCAAATAAAAGTTTTGCAAAAGGGCAAATATATGTCGCGCTAAGTCGTGTCAGAAGTTTTGAAGGCGTAGATTTATCAGGTTTGGACGCCGTCACCAACAAATTACGAGTATTAAATCAACCACACGACGACAGATCGTTGACGAAATCTGTCTTCTGACAATTAAGGCCACACATAAGTACATAACATACGATTCAAGTGGCGCAATTTGAAGCATATTACCATTAAACATAGCTAGAGTGCATCTCAGGACAATTCCAATAAGCCCAAACACGGCTAGGATACGTTGTTTTATTACGGAGTTCCGGTGCCTACCTTTCGGCTTCATCATTAGATCAGTTTGATGGTATCATTTTCATCAGAACCATTAATTTAAATATACTCCGTCATAGTCGCTTAACAATCTTAATCGAGATATCTTATCGCCACCCGGGAAATACTTACCATTGAGGAGTTACCGTGGCCATCTGTGATCTTCTTCATCAGTGCCACTTCACTAAATGATACTTTCTGAATGCAAATCCCTGAATGAAAATACCAAATTCGCTATGTATATGTATTTGAGGAGGTCCCTGAATTCCTCATGGATTTTATCATCAGAACTGGATTTTGATAAAAATGGGACCAATCTGGAAGTATGTCCTTTCAAATAAAAAAAAAGAATTGTCCAAATCGGTTTATAAATGAAAATTTAAAAAGAATGAATTGAGAACCTCTAAATGAAAATTTAAAAAGAACGAATTGAGAACCTCTCCTTTTTTTAAGTCAGTTAAAAATAAAGACTTAAATGTTACCTCAAGAAGTCAAGAACTGTGACTACATGTCCAAACCCTTAAATCTCTTAAATAGAGGTACACAAAATTTTTAATATTATTTGTGATTTTTAAAATAAACCCCTATTTTAGCCCCATAAGGGATGATTTTTCAAAAACGCTGAACCATGTAACTCTTTATTTGAATAAATATAAATTTGAATTTTCGTATCCCTAACTTAAGAAATGCTGGTTTTACCATACAAACTTTCATCCCCTATAGCACCCCCTGTAGGATTATTTCTGAGACAAAAAGTAGTCTATGTCCTTCTCCAGGATGCCATCTATCTCCTTGCCAACTTTTATCAAAATCCGTTCAGTGGTTTAGGCGTGAAAAGGTAACATACAGACAGACAGACAGACAGAGTTACTTTCGAATTTATAATATTAAGTATGGAAGTATGGATAGGCACATAAAAAGCGCTTTTAAACGTCAAAATTTACAAATAAAAATATGTACATATGTAGTTTTAAAAGATCTAGAAAACACGCTTTTATCAATCAATCTGCCTAGCCTTTTCCCAACTATATTGGGGTCGGCTTCCAGTCTAACCGGATGTAGCTGAATACCAGTATTTTACATGGAGCGACTGCCTATCTGACCTCCATAACCCAGTAACTGGGCAATATGATACCCCTTGGTATGACTGGTTGTCAGAATTTCGGGCTTCGGGGTAATGACTGTCAAAGATCTACGAATGACAGCTGGGACCAACGGCTTAACGTGCTTTTCGAGGCACGGAGGAGTCTCGGTATGTAAAGACGGTCACCCATCCACGGACAACCCCGGCAAGGCAAGCGCAAAAAACACGCTTTCACCACGCATAAAAAATTATAAAATAATTAAATTGACTTCTATTAGTTAAGATATAAGTACGTATGCAGCTTGTCACTTCTTTTATATCCAATCATTAATTCAAACAGCGTGAAGCGCTTTTTAGTTGTGCGTACTTTTAATTAATTTATATAAAGCGCTCCATGCTTTTTGAATTAATCATTGCATATAAAAGAAGTGGCAAGCTATGCAGCTTGCTATCTATGCAAGTAGGTACTTGATATATTAACTAATACAAGTCAATTTAATTATTTTACAATTTTTGTGTGTGATAAAAGTGTTTTTAGATTTTTTAAACTACATATTTTTATTTTTTACTTTTTAGTTTGGTATATTCTTCACTTAGTTAATAAGTTTGAAGTGAACGAAGTTATGACTTGACCGGTTTAGTGGTAGCCACTAAAAAATTCCACTAACCACTTCCTGACTCCATCATCAGACCCTCAACACTAAGCGCAATCTATTGGACTCATAAAAATGAATCATATGAGCCCAAACTCGAGTGGTTTAATAGAAGCCACTAAAGAATTCAATTATCTACTTCCTGGTTCCATCACCAGACCCTCGTTACCAAGCCCAATCTATTGGACTCGTCAAAATGAATAAGATAAGCCCAAATTTGCGACGTTTACTAGAAGCCACTGAAGAGTTCCACTATCCACCTCCTGGCTCTATCTTCAGATCAGCTCCAAGATACTATATTACATTTGGGCCCACCGTTTTCCATCTCCTTTTTTTAATATCTCCGAAACTGTAAATACATGGCTATTTTAAATTGGCTAGCTAAACTCTGTAGACGCGATGGGTATCGCTATCTGAATACTATTAATTAAAAAATTAAAAGATTTTATGTATTTTTTTTTAGGGAGGTCAACGATCGCTGTTAGTGTTGTTACTTGAAGTATGAGTTGAGAAAAACTGCTGCTGATATGCTCGTCACAATGCATGTCAGTAGATAAATAAACAAATAAACATAAATAAATTACAAACTGAAAAGTGAAAAAAAAAATTTTTTTACAAAAAAAAAAAAAACCAAACGACTTCCAAAAAAAAAAACTACAAAATGAAAAATAACTTTAATTTAAGTCGATGGCAAAAAACTAAAATACGAATCCAAAGATAAAGACTTCCGAGATTAGTTATTTTTCACTTTGTAGTATTTTTTTTTGAAAGTCGGTTGTTTTTTTTACAACGACTTTCAACAAGATTCAAATTCAAAATATTTTATTTCACATAAGCCTACAGGGATTGATATAAGCTTTTAAGATACCGCTTATGTAAATCCAATACATTTTTGAATTTTTTATCATTGGGATCGCTGATAGGTCCTCACACAGACCTCAACCTGCAAGGTCCACATATGGCCTGACCAGGATTATGTCTGGACTTTAAAAGAGACTGTGACCTCTGAATTTGTTTCGGCCTTTCTTCTCAGAGTAGTCAGATAAGAAACACCAAACTCATCTAGTTTTAAAAACATAATTTAATTTTAACGTGTAAAAGTGTTTTTTGAACCAATTTACATAAATAAATATCATTTATCACTTTGTCTTGCCCCTATTGTACCAGAAGGTCCCCCTTTTTTTTTTTTGTGGATGGGAAATCATCAAATGACTTCTCCCGCTCTGGGCGGAGCGGGAGGGGGTGTCAGACTTTTACTGACTAAAACCCACCCGTGTTCCTTCTGTTGCCTGTGCCGGGGCCACGGTAACTCTTTCGAACATCCCGCAAGCCAGAAGTTCCCCTAGAAATGTCACAAACCGAACTTTTGTAAGTAGGTACTTATAATCATTATTTTTCAGATCGCACTCAGAGGTTTCATTCTACGCAATGGTAAATGGGAGCCTTCCTACCTAATAAACAACGTGGACTGTCACGGTATGGTGCTGCGCTTCATGTGTGCTACCATGAACATTAAGTATGACAGGAAGCAATGCCTCTACTTCAAGGTAAGGACTTTTTGATGCAAAAATGTGGTTCCCAACACCCATAGTAGCAGCTGGATGAGAGTAGTTGAGGATCGAGCTCGTTAACATGCGATTTGAGATGCCTATGTGTACTAGTGGAGGGATATAGGACAATGAAGAAACATGCATGGTAATGCTGTATGCGATTCTAAGCGAATGTCAGCAGAAGAGCTGTAGAAAGAATACCCATCGTTTTTGTGGACTCTCGTAGATTTTGAGTCAGTAAAAAAGGAACATGGTAGATCATACTAGAAAAAATGTCTTTGTAGTATAAAGCCTAATATACAAGGTGCGGTTGAATGTTATGTGGCTTACCATATTTATATTTATATATACTTTATTGGACACCAGATTATACATTAATAACCGTGCACCCGTGCCAAAAAGTGCACCGTCTAAACAGTGTTTAGTCGACGCAAGTCGTTTCTTGCTTCAGTTTTATTGTATGCCGCATATGCAAGAAACTTGCATCGTGTAAATGTGACTTTAGTTGCAATGATGGCAGTTTCCATACGTCTTTCAATTGTTAGCAGCCTCAGCATCAATAGACGACACAGTAGATGTTTATGCTGTTTTTACTCGTATTTTATGAATTTTTCAGGGATCCTACGCCTTTGTAAACGTGGACGTGAATCAGTTACTGCATTTTTGGGTTTCTAAAGTAAAGTATGGGCACATCCTGTGGCGATCAGAAAACTATTCACAAGCTGGGACATTTTCCTGCCAGGAATATTATACAGTGGCTGAACCTGCTTAAATTACATATCATCATCATCGTCCTCCTGCACTCGTATCATGACCAGCACAGAAATGGGTTTTGTCGACGGAAGAGTAGACAAAAGGACAGATTGTAGAAAACTTTCTACCGTCTATGCATGGCGATGGGTCATTTTGTCTATTCTTTCGTCGACCAAACCCGTTTTTATGGTGGTCATGCTACGCGTGCTGAGGATGCTTATCCCAATATATTTGGAGTCTGCACAGCATGCAGCAGCTTTCTCCTTCTATTCATCTCTATTAACCGTCATCTCTGTTCACACGATCTTTCTTTTGTTATTTTCTATTCTAAAAATAATCCTAACGATATGTCCATTCCTTCCCCTGCTTAGATGTAATCATGTAGGAAATGTAATTTACATGAAACAGATTATAATCGTTTTATGCCTCATTATTTGCCTCATTTGATTTAGTACCTACCTACCTAAATATTAGCTGAACCCAACCAAAGTTAATGTGATTTTAACTGACTACATTCTATGTCGGGTGGACATGACTATTCAATATTTTCTCTGTATATTTTTACTTTTATCATATTTATTACCAATATGCTATTCCGGAAATAAACCAACTTCGGTAAGTTTTTTTTAAGTTTTTATATTGTTTAGATAAAATAAATTTTCACCCCCTAATTTCAACACTGTAATTTTTCAGGGCCCTTTTAAAAGTTCGATCGTCAGTGTCAAAGACTGCAGTGATCCTTGCAAACCATACCTGGCGAACCCGCCAATAATGTACTATCCATCGGTCCAGAATATCGACGGGAAAAACATGCTGGGAGGGAATCTTACGGTTTTTAAAGAGACTAAGGATTATAAGGTAGCCATCATTTACCTAAGAGACTTCTGAGCAAAATCTTTGAATCTGACAGAGAAAATTGGTTTGTCCAAATTCGTCATATCACGTTCTTTCTAACAAGTAAAAAAATCGTTGTGGGGTATGCACGGCATCCATACTCGGCAGAGCTCTTCGTTGGAGCATATCCCATTCCCATGCGTGCTCAATTGGGTTGAAGCAGGCTACGGCAGAACGTTGATGCGAGCATAGGCAAGAGTGCGTGTTACGACTCTAGCCGTGTGTAGACGTGCATTAGTCGAAAGGAATCACCCAACCGGCTTTGCACAGGGATGATCACGTGTGAAACAATCCTCTGCGCATAAATATGAGCATTGAGGTTGCCCCTGATCCAAATGAGATCGGTTCTTCCACCGATCCAAATACCGGCCCAAACCATTATTGTTCCCCTCTCCGTATGAATGAACTTCCTGACAAAATTTTAAACGTTATTGACGTCCAGAGGTACTGGAAACTTGAGTACGTCGTGTATCTGGCCTCATACCGCAACGAGATCCGTCGGAAAAGTAAACACAACACCAGTTTTCTAACTCCCAATTTCGGTATTCGCGATTCTATTGTAAATGGGCCCTACGATTGCGAGAGCTAGGTGGAACTCTCAGCGGCCTTCGGGAACGCAAATCCACTTCACGTTAACGATTTCGGATGGTTTGGTCGCTTATCAGCAAGCCTGAAGAGCTGTGAAGCCTCGTAGCCAACGTAATGGCGGTTATGGTACGATTCCGTCGAGCAGTATTTTGAATGTCCGGTAAATTGGTGATGCGAGATCGTCCTCCATGTCGCTCCGCCCCGCTACAGTCCCCGGTACGATAGCGTATCCAGAGGCGGCTTATGACGCTCTGTGTAGTGCCAATAGTGACAGCCACAGTACGTTGCCTGGAACCAGCTTGCAACATTCCGACGGCTCTCATCATCTATTCTCGTGTCAAAGGATTTCGTCGCTCCATACCGATGCAATTATTTCAGTTCCGCTGCAGCAACTGTAAAGGTTTTGGAAAAATTCTATTACACACTTTTATAAGAATCCTGATTGACAGTTTAATGGAATTTATAGGAATCCTGATAGACTTTTAATGCATATCAGACGATTTAAAAAACATAGTTTAAACCGATGAAATTATAAGTCAAAGTATTTACCTTGGTTTGTTAAAAAAATCCAAATAAAACACTCCTATATTTAAACTTTTTTCAGACAAAATTGAAAAGCTTTGCCTGGCGCAATGGTAAATTGCACCAAATCCATAGTTTTTACAACATGAACTGCCACAGTGCTTTGCTGCGCTTTACCTTCTTAGCCATCGGGGTCAAGTATGACAAAAAGAACTGTATGCTCTTCGAGGTAAGGTTTGGTTTTAAGTACCACTATAATTAAATCGGGCCATCGAAGGTTTTTGTTGGTAAAGTCTGCTTAAGGAAGACTTTTATCATGATCGTCATTGTAAAGTCGACCGCTAGTCATGACGTGGACCTTCAATAGCAAGGTATTTAGCCGATCTTCGACTATTCTTACGGGGTGTTCTAGTAAAAGGCTTTCTATTGTTACATTCTAGACAATAAACTGGTATACTGCTGCTTGTCATCTTAAGTCCTCAATCATTACTGTATGAGAAACTGCAAGAATCGGTATACCCAACATCTTTTTCTCATGTCTCGGTGAACCAAACTTAGACGGTGCTCAACTGACAGAAAGATCCACTTGAGTTCGAAACTAGGAATGTAAAGTACTCTTAGGCACCTGTTCCTCGCTCAAGAAACGTACAAAAGATTGTAGCTCCCGTGTCAGTAAAAGAGATACATAATATATTAATAGTTGATCGCTGACTGTCCACACCACCGCACGCGCGACTCTCTGTCAAACATTCAACTCGTTTTTAGTTGCTAGCTCTACTTGCTTCTCGCTTCTCGCCGGCGATGGGACAGGTGCTTAAATACTCTTGACTTTTCCAGGGTTCTTACGTCTTCCAGAAATTGGATGTAAATCAGCTGCAGCATATCTGGGTTCCAAGCATGCCGTACGGACGTCTGCTCTGGCGAACAGAATCCATCTCCAAGGATGGAATGTTCTTCTGCAAGGAGTTTGACACTGTCACAGAACCTGCATAATATGGTTGAATTATAAATATACACTTGAAAGGTTTTATTGTTTTGATACCCATAAGTGCAGCACAGCATAAGCTTAATCAGCCTATAACATGCCCGCTGCTGGGACACAGGCCTCCTCTCTGTGAGCGGGGAAATCTTCAGCTTCATCGAGGACCGTGTCTGGCATCCATGTGACAGTTTCATTTTCAACATCGATGTGTCATATGCATCCATGTACAGTAAGTGTGTACAGTCGTCAGTTCAATTATTAAAATTATGAGTTCATCAGTGCATTTAATGGTGCATTCATCGAAAAAATCAACACATACGGTGTGCAAACAATGGACGAACTTGCTGGCAGGAGGAAAAGACTTTGCGATTAAATTAATGAATAATAAAAAAAAACTTATTAAAGGGCCATTCATACAAGGAAATTGGACCTCGTGAACTTAGTGATCGTCACCAGAGAGCAAACACTCGTTTTGGGTAATCATTTCTCTGATGATATCGTTTTGTTTGTGAATAACTAAGTAACAATTAGATGCTAAAAAAGATTATTTTCGAACTTTTTTTATCTTTATCAAAGAATATAGATCAGAAAAAACGCTATTTCAGCAAAAAAAAAAATGCATATTTTGCAGAACAAGCTGCTTTTTATCGTTGTGGACTCATACGACCAAGCAAAATAAACAGCTTCAGACCTCATGAAAATCAAGTCACCGGATATACAAAAGTCATTATCAAAGCCAATTGTTCTGTGTTTTGAGAAATAAAGTAACAATCATGCACTACGGCCTACTACGGCAATTTTTGAGCTGCAAATTATTCATTTATTTATTATTCATTTATTTTCAGACAAAGTCCATTAAATTAAATTCAAAGCATTAAATTGATTTAAAAATCATACATAATAAAATAAAATACTAATCCACAAACATTCAAAACATATAAAAAAAATTAAAATACATATAAAGGGTGTCTCAGTAAGAGTGCACTTTTTAAAATTGGAATATTTTTTTTTCATGCAAGTGGCAACTCTGAAATTTGACATCTGTCACCTCTGTTTATTGCGATTATTAAGAATGGAGCGCTTTTCGAAAGAACAACGCGTTATAATTGTAAAAACTCATTACAACGGTGAACGGCATTCGTTACAGCAATATGATAACGGACTGCTTGTGGCCTCAACTGGACAGCATGAATCTGGACAACATGTGGTTTCAGCAGGACGGCGCAACCTGCCACACCGCGCATGAAACAATCGACTTATTGCAGCAACGATTTCCAGAACACATTATCTCACGAAATTCTGATGTCAACTGGCCACCAAGATCGTACGATTTAACGCCGTGCGATTTTTTCTTTGGGGTTTTGTGAAATCTCGGGTTTATGCGAATAAACCTGAAACAATTCCTGAGCTCAAATCGGGAATCCAACGCGTCATCGGTGAGATACAGCCACATCTCTGTGCAAAAGTCATGGAAAATTTCATGAAAAGAGTAATGGCCTGTCATCGGAGCCGTGGGGGTCATTTGCCGGATATTTTATTCCATACTTAATCGGAACATGTCTTCTTTACAATACAATAAAAATATCACATCTCTGTCATAAAATACTTGTTTTTATTTTAAAATGAAAAAGTGCACTCTTACTGAGACACCCTTTACATGTCATTCAAAATAATTTAATAAAACACAACACAAAAATATTACCTACATAATACGAGGGGAGGCGCTACTATGAAGCTGCATCCACCTGTGCAACAGGGGCAGATCCCATCGCTCGGACAACACCTTCAGGTAAGTCTACTACGCGATGACGTCAACGACGCTCGAGCCCCGGGAGAATTCCGATGGCGCGGTACGTTTGTGACTGCGCTCACAAAAATTGCCATATGATTATTTTTGGTTTAGAATTATAAATTATTATTAATACGGTAGCAGCTCAATACAATCCTCAATATCCAAAATAGTCCACAACAAAACCCAATAACATACAATAGTCAAAACAGTCCTATTTGTATAATAATTCAATTATTACCAAAAACTTCAACATCACGCCTTGTTTCCCAGAAGGGTTGGTTGTTATGTGTAGAATAGAATATTTTTATTTAGGTACGGGAAGTAATTCTTTGCTTTTTAGCATTTCTCGATTCTCTACTAAACCAATGTCATTCTGACCAAACAAACAATGAATGGGCCACAAAAATCAATCTGCCTAGCCTTTTCCCAACTATGTTGGGGTCGGTCTCCAGCCTAACCGGATGCAGCTGAATACCATTATTTTACATGCAGGGACTGACTATCTGACCTCCACAACCCAGTAACTGGGTAACAAGATACCCCTTGGTAAGACTGGTTGGCTGGGCTTCTGACTACCGAACGACGAACTACCGACTACCGACGAACGGAGATGAGTTCTCAATGTTTTGTGTGCATATTTTTGTGGGTGTATGTGTTACAGTTTCTATGTTGTGTGTAACCTGAACAGACTTCTGAGACTCCTTCGGTAAGTTATGAAAGAAACATCGTGTTTTTTTTTTCTTGATTAATTTCATTGGTGTGTAGACCAACTATGGGTAAGTTTATAAAAAAATGTAGTGAAAAATGAGCTTTCATCTTCTCATGCAAGAACAGCTTGCCTGGGTATAAATATTAGTCAATTCAGTCAGTGGGTCGTCTTAGGGGCGGTTCCTGGGGGCTAACTGCCCTGGGTCCCTACGCTACCCATGCAGCCTAATTCTGAGCAACAAACACCGTGTACAGTGATTTGTACAACCAGGACAAATCACTGTACATGGTGTTTGAAAGCTTGAACAGCTGATCGGATCTGCCGCCACTTCAACTTGACGGCACTGCGCTTGGGAAAGTCAACGTGGTCAAATACCTAGGTCCTGTAATAACAGCCGACCTCTCCGACAACGCCGGTATAGAAAGACAGCGACGAGCCATATCAGTGCACGGCAACATGCGGGCTAGGCGGTTTAGCCGCTGTAGCGACGTTACTGCACAAGGGTCTACACAGTCAAGTTGCGGACCAACTACACGCGCGGCGGCACTGAGCGACATGCGAGTGCAGTACAACGACGCGTGGCGCGCGATGTTTCGACTGCCTCGGAGGTGCAGCGCGAGCGCCATGTTGTGTGAGACCGCGCGCCCTGCTGGCAGGCGCTACTGAGGAGTCGGTTGGCCTCCGCACATACCGCCATACATCGATCGGCCAATTCCTTGGAGGCCGCGGTATGGGAATGAAACCACAGCCCCCTACATATTGGGCACGTCACAATTGCGGCGATAACTCCCCTCTTTGAGGAGTGGCTGGAGAGGCGCCACGGCGTCCTCATCTTCCGCCTGACGCAGATCCTCACCGGACACGGGTGTTTCGGGAGGTACTTATTCCGGATAAGGCGGGAGGAAACGCCCGGGTGTCACCACTGTGTGGATCGCCTGGAGGACACGGTGGAGCATACGGTGCAGGTCTGCCCAGCTTGGGCGGGACACCGCCGTATCCTAGCAAACGCGTTCGGCGGCGGCGATCCCTCGCGTCCGGCCCTGGTCCAGGCCATGGTACGGAGCGAGAGTACATTGGAAGCCATTACCTCCTTCTGCGAAGCGTAATGCTCGCGAAGGAGGAGGCGGGACGCGTGAGGGAGAGGCAAGCTTTGTGTCCTCACGCCCCTAGTCGCCGCAGGAGACGCCCTGGGCGTCGGGAATTGGCAGCCGATTCCCGGCCACCGTAGGCGCGGGCTTGCGAGCAATGGGTAGCTCGCCGTCCGGTAAGGACCAGGCCTGAGTCGACGGTGCGTTGTGTTCCACGCGCGCCTCAAAGAGATGTCAGCAACATTGAAGGGGTCCGCTAGGACCGATGCCAGCTGGGGTTGCGGGCGGGATGTTCGAAAGAGTTACCGTGGCCCCGGCACAGGCAACAGAAGGAACACGGGTGGGTTTTAGTCAGTAAAAGTCATTTGATGAATTCCCATCCAAAAAAAGCCCCCTACATATGAGATGGCAGTCCTACCACCTGCCGATTACCTAATTCGCGTGTATGTTTGTAATGTGAATGTGTCTTATGTATGATATTGTAATTTTTTTTTGTTTTTATTTATTTATTACGATATCTATGTGTGTATTTATAGTAATTGCGTGTGGATTTACCGTGTACACAGACTTTCAAAAAGCATTTGACAAGGTGGACCACAAGCTGCTTCTGGACAAGATCGCCTATAATGGCATTCGGGGTAATTTATTGCGGTGGTTCATATCCTATATTTACAACAGAACCCAAAAAGTGGCTATCAACGGCTTTGAATCGGATTCCGTTTTCGTTACTTCTGGGGTGCCTCAGGGCTCCATTTTGGGCCCTGTGCTTTTTATTTTGTTCGTGAACGACATAAAACGCTGCTTTATTAACTCCCATTTCTTAATGTATGCCGATGACATTAAAATCTATAAGTCGTGCAAAAACACACAAGACTGCTTGCTGCTTCAGGAAGACCTCAACAGACTTTCCAATTATTGTTCACATAATAAACTTCACCTTAGCCTACACAAGTGCAATGTAATATCATTCACAAAAAGCAAAAATCTAATTAAATAATGTTACACTTTACAAGGCACTACTCTTAAAAAAGTTGACCATATTCGTGATTTAGGAGTTACACTTGACTGTAAATTGCATTTCAACCTTCACATTGATAACATTATTAACAAAGCCTATAGAATGTATGGTTTCGTTATGCGATCCTCAATTGATTTCAAACGACCTAATACGTTTATAAAATTGTATATAACCTTAATACGCTCCCAATTGGAATACGCAGCCCCAATATGGTGTCCTCTATATGATAAATATAAGCAGAGGCTTGAAATGGTCCAAAAAAAATTTTTACGCTCCATTCACTATAAGAAAGAAAGAGAAATGCTATCATTCAAAACTATCGTACGCACAACTGCTAAAACAATACAAACTCTTAGGCTTGGAGTCCAGGCGCACCCTACTTATGGCTGTGATGCTGCATGGCATATGTAATAACAACTTTGACTGCTCTGATATCACCAATAAACTTTGTTATATTGTACCCAGACCTGTATTGCGGCGAGAGGCGCGCGTGCCCCGGCTGTTCCACACTGTAAAGTGCAGAACCAATGCTGGCGCAAGGGCGCCCCTCCGTCGTCTCTTAGAGATATATAACACACACTTTTCGATCTTGATATATTTTCACTATCTCAAACAAAATTTAAAAGAATGGCTATTCAATTGCTTGCACAATAATTATGTATTCTTCATAACCTAAATCGCCTACAATAGATGCGTGGTTTTGTTTTATTTCTCCATAATAGATTATTCCGCGGACATTGGTGTGTGGGTTACATGTTTACCTCTATTAACCTAGTTTGTTATTTACTAAAATTGTAACGTGTAACTGTTTTATGTCCCAATAAAATAAAATAAAATAAAATTTACATCTGGAAAATATAGATTTCGTTTAATTTCATTAACCCAGCCCAGTGATAACGACCGCGACTTACAAGTTGTAGGTCGTAGGTTCGAACCTTGACAGGCGTCTTTACTTTGTGTAAATTATTTCATGACATGGTTGCAGTGATTGCCATCACTCGACGTCGACGCAAGTCGTTTCTTGCTTCAGTTTTATTGTATGCCGCATATGCAAGAAACTTGCATCGTGTAAAAGTGACTTTAGTAGTGATGGCAGTTTCCCTACGTCTTTCAATTGTTAGCAGCCTCAGCACCAACAGACGACATAGTAGATGTTTATGCTGTTTTTATTTTATGAAATTTTCAGGGATCCTACGCCTTTGTAAACTTGGACGTGAATCAGTTACTGCATTTTTGAATTTTTAAAGTAAAGTATGGGCACATCCTGTGGCGATCAGAAACCTATTCACCAGCTGGGACATTTTCCTGCAAGGAATATTATACAATAGCTGAACCTGCTTAAATGACATATCATCATCATCGTCTTCCTGCACGCGTATCATGACCAGCACAGAAACGGGTTTTGTCGACGGAAGAATAGACAAAAGGACAGATTGTAGAAAACATTAAGCATGGCGATGTCGCCGGTCCGACAGGCCCCGAGTGGTCCGCGATGGGCGTAACAGCAGCTGGACCGGGAGCTCCTCCTGGAAGCCTCGATCGTGCAGGCCTGGGTGTCACCACCGGACAGGCCTGCTGACATTAACGACGAGGCGGGGTGGTTTCGGGAGGCAATGTCCGAAGTATGCGACGTGGCAATGCCCCAGGTCCGGCCTGGATGCGCCTGGCACTAGGTGTGCTGGTGGTCGCCAGAGTTGACGTCGCATAGTGGCGACGCGGCGTCGCGTGCGTTGCTGCGCAACGCTGGTACACCAGGCACCGCAGGCTCCGTATCCGCCCTCCAGATACGGAAGCCATTCAGGCGGAGCTGTATGAAGGGTACAGAGCGGCGAAGACCGCCCTCCGAGCGGAGATCCTGCTGGCTAAGGGACTGGCCCGCGAGGAGTCATTAGAGACTCTGTACAGAAACCCGTTGTGAAAATGGTGTGGAAAAAACTCCGCCCATGGGCTCCCCGGCTGACGCAGAGTCTCCAGCCCCAGCTCGTGGAGAACGTGGTGAGCGCTCTGTTCCCTTCGCGAGGGGAACATACTCGCCCGCCCATGGCTCCGCCTCCTGCGGTGTCCGATGCGGACCACGCAGCCGACGATGATGACGATGCTCCGGAGGTGCCCGAGGTAGAGCTGAGAGTGGCGGTACACAGGCTGAATGCCAGGAATACCGCCCCAGGACCCGACGGCTTACCTGGAAAAGCCTGGGTCCTGGCCTTGGAGGCTCTCGGGCCTCGACTAAGGGGCTTCTAAGCGAATGCTTGGAGAGGGGCCGGTTCCCGCTTCGATGGAAGACGGGGAATCTGGTCCTCATTAAGAAGCCGGGGCGCCCTGCGAACTCGCCGTTCGCTTACCGGCCCATCGTGCTGCTCGACGAGGTGGGCAAGCTCTTTGAAAGATTCATTGTAGACCGCCTCGTCGGGCGGCTGGTGAGGGTGGGGCCGAATTGGGGCGGAGAGCCAGTTAGGTTTCCGCAAGGGGCGCTCTACGGTGGATGCCATCATGCGCGTACGAGCCCTCACGACGGGGATGCTGTGGCCCGGGGTGGGTCGTCTTGGCGGTGTCTCTAGACATCGCCAATGCCTTCAACGCCCTGCCCTGGAGTTGCATCAGGGAGGCACTCCGGTATCACCGAGTGCCGACCTACCTCTGTCGCGAGGTCGAGGCCTATCTGACGGACAGGGCCGTCAACTACCCTGGTCACCGGGGAGAGTGGAACCGGTGAGAAGTGTCTTGCGGTGTCCCACAGGTATCGGTTCTGGGGCCGCATCTGTGGGACATCGGGTACGACTGGATGCTGCGCATCGACCTCCCTGGTGGCGTCAGCGTAGTTTGCTACGCTGACGACATGCTGGTCCTGGCGCAGGGGAGGTCGCACCAGGCGGTGACCGAATTAGCGACACGCGGGGTTGCGACAATCGTAGGGAGGATCCGGCAATTGGGACTCGAGGTGGCCTTGCACAAGTCTAAGGCCATGTGTTTTCATGGTCCTCGGAACGCGCCACCATCGGGTTCCCAAATAACGGTACGAGGGGTTCCCATCGGCGTCGAGTCGACGATGAAGTACCTGGGACTCGTAATCGACAGCCGGTGGAATTTCGTGGAGCATTTCCGACGTTTGGCTCCCAGACTGGAGTGGGCCGGGGCTGCCTTGAGGCGGCTCCTGCCCCATTCTAGGGAGTCCAAACGCCTCCTGCCGGAGGCTCTACGCGGGGGTCGTGCGGTCCATGGCCCTTTACGGGGCTCTGGTGTGGGCGCGTTCCGTGAGGCGGCGACCGGTCTGTCGGTTGAACGCGTCCCACAGGGTCATGGCCATCCGGCTAGTCCAGGGATACCGCACGGTTTACGGTGAGGCGGCGAACCTCCTTGCCGGATTACCGCCATGGGATCTGGAGGCAAAAGTCCTCGCGCACATGTGGGAGTGGCGCCAGTAGGCAAAACGCCGGGGCGTAACTCAGCTGCCGCGAGAAATCGCGGCGGCGGACAGAGTTCCGGCAGGATCTCATGGCGGCATGGAGAATGCGATTGTCACAACCCAGCGCTGGGCATGCCACAATTGCGGCGATAAAGCCCCTCTTTGCGGAGTGGCTTGAGAGGCGTCACGGCGTCCTCACCTTCCGCCTGACGCAGGTCCTCACCGGATATGGGTGCTTCGGGAGGTACCTATTCCAGATAAGGCGGATGAAAACGCCCGGGTGTCACCACTGTGTGGATCGCTCGGAGGACATGGTGGAGCATACGGTGCAGGTCTGCCCGGCTTGGGCGGGGCACCGCCGTGTCCTCGCAGAAGCGATCGGCGGCGGCGATCTCTCGCGTCCGGCCCTGGTCCAGGCCATGGCACGGAGTGAGAGTACATGGGAAGCCATTATCTACTTCTGCGAAGCAGTAATGCTCGCGAAGGAGGAGGCAGGACGCGTGAGGGAGAGGCAAGCCTTGCGCCCTCACGCCCCTAGTCGTCGCAGGAGACGCCCTGGGCATCGGGAATTGGCAGCCGATTCCCGGCCACCGTATGCGCGGGCTTGCGGACGGCGAGCAATGGGTAGCTCGCCGTTCGGTAAGGACCAGGCCCGAGTTGACGGCGCGTTGTGTTCCACGCGCGCCTCAAAGAGATGTCAGCAGCATTGAAAAGGGTCCGCCAAGACCGATGCCAGCCAGGGTTGCGGGATGTTCGAAAGAGTTACCGTGGCCCCGGCACAGGCAACAGAAGGAACACGGGTGGGTTTTAGTCAGTAAAAGTCTGACCCGCCCGCCCAGAGCAGGAGACGTCATTTGATGATTTCCCATCCACGAAAAAAAAAAAGAAAAAGCATGGCGATGTGTCATTTTGTCTATTCTTCCGTCGACAAAACCCTTTTCTATGGTGGTCATGCTACGCGTGCTGAATTTATTTGGAGTCTGCACAGCATGAAGCATGCTTTCTCCTTCTATTCATCTCTATTAACCGTCATCTCTGTTCACACGATCCTTCTTTGGTTATCTTCTATTCTAAAAATATTCTTCACGATATGTCCCTTCCTTCCATGAACCTGCTTAGATGTAATCATGTAGGAAAGGTAATTTACATGAAATAGATTATAATCGTTTTATGCCTCATTATTTGCCTCATTTGATTTAGTACCTACCTACCTAAATATTAGCTGAACCCAACCAAAGTTAATGTGATTTTAACTGACTACATTCTATGTCGGGTGGACATGACTATTCAATGTTTTCTCTTTATATTTTTACTTTTATCATATTTATCACCATTATGCTATTCTGGAAGTGAACCGTCTCCTACTTCGGTAATTTTTTTTAAAGTTTTTACAAAGTTTTTATACTTTTTCATTACCCTTGTGAATTTGCGATCGCTTTATGTATTTATCATATAAAAATCCCTACGTTGTTTAGATAAAATAAATTTTTGGCCACAAATTTCAACACTGTAATTTTTCAGGGCCCTTTTAAAACTTCTCGTCAGTGTCAGAGACTGCAGTAATCCTAGCAGACCATACCTGGTGAACCCGCCAATAATGTACTATCCATTGGTCCTGAATATCGACGGAAAAAACATGCTGGGAGGGAATCTTACGGTTTTTAAAGAGACTAAGGATTATAAGGTAGCCATCATTTACCTAAGAAACTTCTAAGCAAAACCTGTGAATCTGACAGAGAAATTGTTTCGTCCAAATTCGTCATATCCCGTTCTTTCTAACAAGTCAAAAAGTCGTTGTGTGGTATGCATGACATCCATACTCGGCAGAGCTCTTCTTTGGAGCATAGCCCATGCGTGTTTGGACGTGCATTGTCGTGCATTAATCGAAACGAATCACCCAACCGGCTTCGCAAAGGGATGATCACGTATGAAACAATCCTCTGCGCATAAATCTGAGCATTGAGGTTGCCCTTGATCCAAATGAGATCTGTTCTTCCGCCGATCCAAATACCGGCACAAACCATTATTGTTTCCCCCTCCGTATGAATGAATTTCCTGACAAAATTTGAAATGTTCTTGACGTCCAGAGGTAGAAGAAACTTGAGTACGTCGTATATCCGGCCTCATACCGAAACGAGATTCATCGGAAAAGCAAACACAATGCCAGTTTTCTTCCTCCCAGTTTCGGTGTTCGCGATTCTATTGTAAACGGGCCCTACGATTGCGAGAGCTAGGTGGAACTCTTAGCGACCTTCGGGAACGCAGACCCACTACACGTTAACGATTTCGGATGGTTTGGTCGCTTATCAGCAAGCCTGAAGAGCTGTGAAGCCTCGTAGCCAACGTAATGGCGGTTATGGTACGATTCCGTCGAGCAGTATTTTGAATGTCCGGTAAATTGGTGATGCGAGATCGTCCTCCATGTCGCTCCGCCCCGCTACAGTCCCCGGTACGATAGCGTGTCCAGAGGCGGCTTATGACGCTCTGTGAGTGCCAAGAGCGACAGCCACAGTACGTTGCCTGGAACCAGCTTGCAACATTCCGACGGCTCTCATCATCTCTTCTCGTGTCAAATGATTTCGTCGCTCCATACCGATGCAATTATTTCAGTTCCGATACAGAAACTGTAATGGTTTTGTAAAAATGCTATTACACACTTTTATAAGAATCTTGATTGACAGTTTAATGGAATTTATAGGCATCCTGATAGACTTTTAATGCACATCAGACGATTTAAAAAACATGGTTTAAACCCATGAACTTATAAGTCAAAGTATTTACCTTGGTTTGCTGAAAAAAATCCAAATAAAACACTCCTATATTTAAACTTTTTCAGACAAAAATCAAAAGCTTTGCTTGGCGCAATGGTAAATTGCACCAAATCCATAGTTTTTACAACACGAACTGCCACAGTGCTTTGCTGCGCTTTACCTTCTTGGCCATCGGGATCAAGTAAGACAAAATGAACTGTATGCTCTTCAAGGTAAGGTTTGGTTTTAAGTACCACTATAATTAAATCGGGCCATCGAAGGTTTTCGTTGGAATAGTCTGCTTAAGGAAGACTTTCATCATGATCGTCATTGTAAAGTCGACCGCTAGTCATGACGTGGACCTTGAATAGCAAGGTATTTAGTCGATCCTCGACTATTCTTACGGGGTGTCCAGCTTACGGGGTCTTACGGGGGGACAGCCTTTTATTAAAAAGGCTTTCTATTGTTACATTCTAGACAATAAACTGGTATGCTGCTGCTTGTCATCTTAAGTCCTCAATCATTACTGTATGAGAAACTGCAAGAATCGGTATACCCAACATCTTTTTCTCATGTCTCAGTGAACCAAACTTTGACGGTGCTCAACTGACAGAAAGATCCACTTGAGTTCGAAACTAGGAATGTAAAGTACTCTTAGGCACCTGTTCCTCGCTCAAGAAACGTACAAAAGATTGTAGGTCCCGTGTCAGTAAAAGAGATACATAATATATTAATAGTTGATCGCTGACTGTCCACAACACCGGATGCGCGAGAGCTCTGTCAAACATACTCGCTTCTCGCTTCACGTTGGCGTTAGGACAGGTGCCTAAATTCTCTTAACTGTTCCAGGGTTGTTACATTTTCCAGAAATTGGACGTTAATCAGCTGCAGCATATCTGGGTTCCAAGCATGCCGTACGGAAGTCTGCTCTGGCGAACAGAAACCTTCTCCAAGGATCGAATGCTCTTCTGCAATGAGTTTGACACTGTCACAGAACCTGCTTATTATGGTTGAATTATAAATATATACTTTAAAGGTTTTATTGTTTTGATACCCTTTAGTGCAGCACAGCATAAGCTTAATCAGCCTATAACGTGCCCGCTGCTGGGACACAGGCCTCTTCTCTGTGAGGGGGAAAACTTCAGCTTCATCGAGCACCGTGTCTGTCATCCATGTGACAGGTTCATTTTGAACATCGATGTGTCATATGCATCCATGTACAGTAAGTGTGTACAGACATCAGTTCACTTATTAAAATTATGAGCATCTGTTCATCAGTGCAGATTCAATGGTGCAATCATCGAAAAAATCAACACATACGATGTGCAAACAATGGACGAAGTTACTGGCAGGAGGAAAAGACTGCGATTACAATTAATAAAGAAAATAATTTATTAAAGGGCCATTCATAGAAGGAAATCGGAGCTCGTGAACTTTAGTGATCGTCACCAGAGAGCGAAGACTCGTTTTGTGGAATCATTTCTCTAACGATATCGTATTGTTTGTGAATAACCAAATAATAGTTAGATGCTATGACTAGTTTCAAAAAACACATTATTTTCGAACTTTTATATCTATATCCAAGAATATAGCTTTTTAACCGACTTCAAAATAAGGAGGAGGTTATCAATTCGGTTGTGTGTTTTTTATGTTTGTTACCTCAGTACTCCATCATTTATAAACCGATTTGGAAAATTCTTGTTTTATTTGAAAGCACATACTTTCAGATTGGTCCCATTTTTATCATAATTCAGTTCTGATGATAGGATTCATGAGGAATTGAGGGAACTCCTCAAATATTATTGGCAAACACATTGCGATTTTGATATTTTCATCAACAAGTCATGCATTTGCATTCATTTGGTGAAGTGGAACTGACAAAGAAGACCACAGACGGCCACGAGAGCTTCTCAATGATAAGTATTTCACGGGTAGCGGTAAGATATCTTGATTAAGGTAGTTAAGTGACTATGACGAAGCAAATTTAAAAAAAATAGTTTTGATGAAAATGGTACCATCGAACTGATCTGATGATGAAGCAGGAAGGTAGGCACCGGAACTCCGTAATAAAACAAGGTATCCTAGCGGTGTTTGGGCTTATTGGAATTGTCATGAGATGCACTCTGGCTGTAAATGCATTTTAAACCGACTTCAATAAAGGAGGAGGTTCTCAGTTTTACGGTTTTTTTTTAAATGTGTGTTCCCCGATTACTCGAGGACGGCTGGACCGAATCGGAAAATTCTTTTTTTGTTTGAAAGGGTATACTTTCCAGGTGGTTCACTGAACTACTCGTTTTTCCATATATGTATATCGTACAAGCTAAGTTATTTTAGTTACCAAATAATCGCAACGTCAATTCGCAAGTTTGACTGAATCCTAACGTGTTTACTCGGATTAAAGTGAATTCTTTATGGATTTATAGCGCGCTAAAACTAATTTCCTGTACTATGCACTAGATTTACAGCAAATTTACAGGTAGATGAGCAGAACCGTAGGTGGGAATGAAATAATTTGACTGAGTTCTACCTACTGCATTATTTTGAAACATTTATTTAGGACATACCTTCTTTTTACAATCATTATTGAATTATTTTTAGAGAAGATATAGTGGAATAAGAAAATCTGTAAGTGGTATATATGAATTCAATGAAAATGTTTTTTTTTTTGTAAATCTTTTAATTTTAAAATAAATTAATTTTGATTTGTCGAAGTTCGAATGGTCGATAAAGTTTATTCGGCGATTTACGTCGACGACGTAACGCCATCCGCAAATATTTGACGATCTAGGGCGGTACTAAGGAACCTTTGCCGATGAACAGTGGGTGGCCCGGATTTCGTATTTAATAGGTATATTTCTGTTTTGCTCCAAAACACTTTTACGCGTCAAAAGTAAATTTTGTTTTAAGACTAAACGAGTTCGGTATTTCCTATCCGACTACTCTGAGATGAAACACAGAGACAAATTCAGTACTCACAGTCTCTTAAAGTCCAAACATAATCTTGGCCAGGCCATATGAGGACCATTAGTTGAAATGGTCTTTAGAGGAAGGAACCACATAAATTGTAGTGGACCTGCGGGGCAATTGCGTAACACATTATCAACCGGAATCGGTTTCATTTTGACAGTCCAACAACATTCATTGCGTTATTTACGTGTTGAGCAGACCAATTTTTCGAGCTTATGAAGCAATGGATTAGCAATTTGCTTCAAAATGATTCAGATTCAGATTGATAGTGTGTTACGCAAAGGTGCTGTTCAGTAAAGCGCCTGCGATACGGTCGCCAACCGCGTCCCGACAGAGGTGACCTTGGTGGCTTACAACCAAACATTGAAACAGCTCTGCCGGTCGCCAACCAAGGTCACCTCTGTCGGGGACGCGGTTGGCGACCGTGTAGTAGTGAACGCATTTGTCACTTATCGACAACTCGACATGCATGCATGTCGTTCATGTTTATTAAATATTTGTTAGGAGAACGATAAATGAATGACGCCCGCGGATTGAAAAACAATGTCAAACGTTTACAGACAAACAATTTTACGTACATAATATGTTTCTAATACCCCCATTAGTGCCGGATAATTTGCCGCGAACTGTGTGTTTTTACTAAACGAAAAAGTTAATGTTATTTTGACAGGAATTCAATGACGAACGGATATGAGTTCTCAATGTTTTGTGTGCATATTTTTGTGGATGTATGTGTTACAATTTCTATGTTGTGTGGAGCTTGAACAGACTTCTAAGACTCTTACTTCGGTAAGTTATGAAAAAACATCGTGTTTTTTTTTCTAGATTAATTTGCTTGGTGTGTAGACCAACTATGGGTAAGTTTAGAAAAAATGTAGTGAAACATGAGTTTACATCTTCTCATGCAAGAACTATACAAGAACAGCTTGCCTGGGTGTAAATATTAGTCATTTCGGTCAATGGGTCGTCTTAGGGGCGGTTCCTGGGGGCTAACTGCCCTGGGTCCCTACGCTACCCGTGCAGCCTAATTCTAAGTCCAGTGATAACAACCGCGACTTACAAGTTGTAGGTAGTAGGTTCGAACCATGACAGGCGCTTTATTTTGTGTAATTATTTCATCACCACTGCTCTCAAAACGGTGAAGGAAAACATCGTGAGGAAACTGGAATGTCCTAGAACCGAACATTCGAAGACACATGACATCTACCAACCCGCACTGTGCCCGCGTAGTGGATTACGGCCCAGTCCCTCTCACAGAGAGCCTGTGCCTGTGTCTGTGGGCCTGTGTCTGTGGGCCTGTGTCTGTGGGCCTGTGTCTGTGGGCCTGTGTCTGTGGGCCTGTGTCCCAGCAGTGGGAACGTTATAGGCTGATTATGCTTTTTCTTTTTGTCCGTCCTTTGCGCCGTTTTGTGAAAAAAGTCAAAGTACTTTGGTAACTGAACTATGTTTTAGGGCCCTTTCAAGACTTCGATCACCAGCATCAAGGACTGCGGTAACCCTAGCAGGCCTTACGTGAAGACTCCTCCGGTAGTCTTCCGACCGACAGTTCACAACGGCACGCTGAGTGGAAATATTACCTTCTTGAAGGATATAAAGAATATGAAGGTCAGTTCTCATCGTTATGAAGGTACTTTACTCAAGAGAAATTAAATCCAGAGCCCCTAAACTAGAACTACGGTTGTCGCCGCAACGTAAGGCCGCAGGGGCAATGCTAGCAGCGGGTTTGGTTTTATGGTGTATAAAAACGTTTCAGTGACGTCATTCGACGGTAAATAGCGGACGCGATGTGGCGGCCTCCGCAGTCTTACGACACCCTAGCTTTAGTGGCATTCTATTAGCAACAACGATCAAAGTCAAATCATTTAGTCACATCATTATCACCTATTTCAAATAGGCACTTAAAAGGCACTTATGAACGTCAAAATTTACAAATAAAAATATGTATGTAGTTTAAAAAAGGAGGAGCTCGTGGCTAAGTAAAAACAGCCGCACGGGTCGATCCAACAGGTTAAGCTACGCTTGCCGAGGTTGGTTCGTGGATGGGTGACCATCTTTACATACCGAGACTCCTCCATGCCTCGGAAAGCACGTTAAGCCGTTGGTCCCGGCTGTCATTCGTGGATCTTTGACAGTCGTTACGGGTCGTCAGAAGCCCGAAAGTCTGACAACCAGTCTTACCAAGGGGTATCGTATTACTCAGTTACTGCGTTGTGGAGGTCAGATAGGCAGTCGCTCCATGTAAAATACTGGTATTCAGCTGCGTCCGGTTAGACTGGAAGCCGACCCTAGCATAGTTGGGAAAAGGCTAGGCAGATGATGTATGTAGTTTAAAACATCCAAAAAACACGCTTCTAACACGCACAAAAAATGATAAAATAATTAAATTGATTTTTATTAGTTAAGATATAAGTATTTATGCGGCTTGTCAGTTCTTTTATATCCAATGATTAATTCAAACAGCGTGAAGCGCTTTTTAGTTGTGTGTACTTTTAATTAATTTATTTAATGCACTCCATGCTTTTTGAATTAATCATTGCATATAAAAGAAGTGGCAAGCTATGCAGCTTGCTATCTATACAAGTAGGTACTTATATCTTAATTAATACAAGTCAATTTAATTATTTTATAATTTTTGTGCGTGATAAAAGTGTTTTTAGATTTTTTAAACTACATATTTTTATTTTTTACTTTTTAGTCTAGTATATATTCACCATTTAGTTAATAAGTTTGAAGTGAACGAAGTTATGACTTGACCAGTTTAGTGGTAGCCACTAAAAATTCCACTATCCACTTTCTGGCTTCATCATTAGACCCTCAAAACTAAGCGCAGTCTATTGGACTCATCAAAACGAATCATATGAGCCCAAACTCGAGTGGTTTAATAGAAGCCACTAAAGAATTCCACTATCCACTTCCTGGCTCCATCACCAGAGACTGTGACCTCTGAGTTTGTTTCGGCCTTTCTTCTCAGAATAGTCAGATAGGAAACACCAAACTCATCTAGTTTTAAAAACATAATTTAATTTTAACGTGTAAAAGTGTTTTTTGAACCAATTTACATAAATAAATATCATTTATCACTTTGTCTTGCCCCTATTGTACCAGAAGTTCCCTTACTAGAAATGTCACAAACCGAACTTTTGTAAGTAGGTACTAATAATTATTATTTTTCAGATCGGACTCAGAGGTTTCATTCTACGCAATGGTAAATGGGAGCCTTCCTACCTAATAAACAACGTGGACTGTCACGGTATGGTGCTGCGCTTCATGTGTGCTACCATGAACATTAAGTATGACAGGAAGCAATGCCTCTACTTCAAGGTAAGGACTTTTTGATGCAAAAATGTGGTTCCCAACACCCATAGTAGCAGCTGGATGAGAGTAGTTGAGGATCGAGCTCGTTGGCATGCGATTTGAGATGCCTATGTGTACTAGTGGAGGGATATAGGACAATGAAGAAACATGCATGGTAATGCTGTATGCGATTCTAAGCGAATGTCAGCAGAAGAGCTGTAGAAAGAATACCCATCGTTTTTGTGGGCTCTCGTAGATTTTGAGTCAGTAAAAAAGGAACATGGTAGATCATACTAGAAAAAATGTCTTTGTAGTATAAAGCCTAATATACAAGGTGCGGTTGAATGTTATGTGGCTTACCATATTTATATTTATATATACTTTATTGGACACCAGATTATACATTAATAACCGTGCACCCGTACCAAAAAGTGCACCGTCTAAACAGTGTTTAGTCGACGCAAGTCGTTTCTTGCTTCAGTTTTATTGTATGCCGCATATGCAAGAAACTTGCATCGTGTAAATGTGATTTTAGTTGCAATGATGGCAGTTTCCATACGTCTTTCAATTGTTAGCAGCCTCAGCACCAATAGACGACACAGTAGATGTTTATGCTGTTTTTACTCGTATTTTATGAATTTTTCAGGGATCCTACGCCTTTGTAAACGTGGACGTGAATCAGTTACTGCATTTTTGGGTTTCTAAAGTAAAGTATGGGCA
Organism: Fissipunctia ypsillon; assembly: GCA_947568875.1. Lineage (NCBI taxonomy): Eukaryota > Metazoa > Arthropoda > Insecta > Lepidoptera > Noctuidae > Fissipunctia > Fissipunctia ypsillon. The sequence continues at coordinate 2,125,292 of OX387662.1, forward strand.
CATCCTGTGGCGATCAGAAACCTACTCACAAGCTGGGACATTTTCCTGCAAAGAATATTATACAATGGCTGAACCTGCTTAAATGACATATCATCATCATCGTCTTCCTGCACGCGTATCATGACCAGCACAGAAATGGGTTTTGTCGACGGAAGAGTAGACAAAAGGACAGATTGTAGAAAACTTTCTACCATCTAAGCATGGCGATGTGTCATTTTGTCTATTCTTCCGTCGACAAAACCCGTTGCAATGGTGGTCATGCTACGCGTGCTGAGGATGCTTATCCCAATATATTTGGAGTCTGCACAGCATGCAGCAGCTTTCTCCTTCTATTCATCTCTATTAACCGTCATCTCTGCTCACACGATCTTTCTTTTGTTATTTTCTATTCTAAAAATAATCCTAACGATATGTCCATTCCTTCCCCTGCTTAGATGTAATCATGTAGGAAATGTAATTTACATGAAACAGATTATAATCGTTTTATGCCTCATTATTTGCCTCATTTGATTTAGTACCTACCTACCTAAATATTAGCTGAACCCAACCAAAGTTAATATGATTTTAACTGACTACATTCTATGTCGGGTGGACATGACTATTCAATATTTTCTCTGTATATTTTTACTTTTATCATATTTATTACCAATATGCTATTCCGGAAATGAACCAACTTCGGTAAGTTTTTTTTAAGTTTTTATATTGTTTAGATAAAATAAATTTTCGCCCCCTAATTTCAACACTGTAATTTTTCAGGGCCCTTTTAAAAGTTCGATCGTCAGTGTCAAAGACTGCAGTGATCCTTGCAAACCATACCTGGCGAACCCGCCAATAATGTACTATCCATCGGTCCAGAATATCGACGGGAAAAACATGCTGGGAGGGAATCTTACGGTTTTTAAAGAGACTAAGGATTATAAGGTAGCCATCATTTACCTAAGAGACTTCTGAGCAAATTCTTTGAATCTGACAGAGAAAATTGGTTTATCCAAATTCGTCATATCACGTTCTTTCTAACAAGTAAACAAATCGTTGTGGGGTATGCACGGCATCCATACTCGGCAGAGCTCTTCGTTGGAGCATATCCCATTCCCATGCGTGCTCAATTGGGTTGAAGCAGGCTACGGCAGAACGTTGATGCGAGCATAGGCAAGAGTGCGTGTTACGACTCTAGCCGTGTGTAGACGTGCATTAGTCGAAAGGAATCACCCAACCGGCTTTGCACAGGGATGATCACGTGTGAAACAATCCTCTGCGCATAAATATGAGCATTGAGGTTGCCCCTGATCCAAATGAGATCGGTTCTTCCACTGATCCAAATACCGGCCCAAACCATTATTGTTCCCCCCTCCGTATGAATGAACTTCCTGACAAAATTTTAAACGTTATTGACGTCCAGAGGTACTGGAAACTTGAGTACGTCGTGTATCTGGCCTCATACCGCAACGAGATCCGTCGGAAAAGTAAACACAACACCAGTTTTCTAACTCCCAATTTCGGTATTCGCGATTCTATTGTAAATGGGCCCTACGATTGCGAGAGCTAGGTGGAACTCTCAGCGGCCTTCGGGAACGCAAATCCACTTCACGTTAACGATTTCGGATGGTTTGGTCGCTTATCAGCAAGCCTGAAGAGCTGTGAAGCCTCGTAGCCAACGTAATGGCGGTTATGGTACGATTCCGTCGAGCAGTATTTTGAATGTCCGGTAAATTGGTGATGCGAGATCGTCCTCCATATCGCTCCGCCCTGCTACACGTGGTACGATAGCGTATCCAGAGGCGGCTTATGACGCTCTGTGTAGTGCCAATAGTGACAGCCACAGTACGTTGCCTGGAACCAGCTTGCAACATTCCGACGGCTCTCATTATCTCTTCTCGTGTCAAAGGATTTCGTCGCTCCATACCGATGCAATTATTTCAGTTCCGCTGCAGAAACTGTAATGGTTTTGGAAAAATTCTATTACACACTTTTATAAGAATCCTGATTGACAGTTTAATGGAATTTATAGGAATCCTGATAGACTTTTAATGTATAGCAGACGATTTAAAAAACATAGTTTAAACCCATGAAATTATAAGTCATAGTAGTTACCTTGGTTTGCTAAAAAAATCCAAATAAAACACTCCTATATTTAAACTTTTTTCAGACAAAATTGAAAAGCTTTGCCTGGCGCAGTGGTAAATTGCACCAAATCCATAGTTTTTACAACCTGAACTGCCACAGTGCTTTGCTGCGCTTTACCTTCTTAGCCATCGGGATCAAGTATGACAAAAAGAACTGTATGCTCTTCAAGGTAAGGTTTGGTTTTAAGTACCACTATAATTAAATTGGGCCATCGAAGGTTATTGTTGGTAAAGTCTGCTTAAGGAAGACTTTCATCATGATCCTCATTGTAAAGTCGACCGCTAGTCATGACGTGGACCTTCAATAGCAAGGTATTTAGCCGATCTTCGACTATTCTTACTGGGTGCTCTAGTAAAAGGCTTTCTATTGTTACATTCTAGACAATAAACTGGTATACTGCTGCTTGTCATCTTAAGTCCTCAATCATTATTGTATGAGAAACTGCAAGAATCGGTATACCCAACATTTTTTTCTCATGTCTCGGTGAACCAAACTTAGACGGCGCTCAACTGACAGAAAGATCCACTTGAGTTCGAAACTAGGAATGTAAAGTACTCTTAGGCACCTGTTCCTCGCTCAAGAAACGTACAAAAGATTGTAGCTCCCGTGTCAGTAAAAGAGATACATAATATATTAATAGTTGATCGCTGAGTGTCCACACCACCGCACGCGCGACTCTCTGTCAAACATTCAACTCTTTTTAGTTGCTAGCTCTACTAGCTTCTCGCTTCTCGCCGGCGATGGGACAGGTGCTTAAATTCTCTTGACTTTTCCAGGGTTCTTACGTCTTCCAGAAATTGGACGTAAATCAGCTGCAGCATATCTGGGTTCCAAGCATGCCGTACGGACGTCTGCTCTGGCGAACAGAATTCATCTCCAAGGATGGAATGTTCTTCTGCAAGGAGTTTGACACTGTCACAGAACCTGCATAATATGGTTGAATTTTAAATATACACTTGAAAGGTTTTATTGTTTTGATACCCATAAGTGCAGCACAGCATAAGCTTAATCAGCCTATAACGTGCCCGCTGCTGGGACACAGGCCTCCTCTCTGTGAGCGGGGAAAACTTCAGCTTCATCGAGCACCGTGTCTGTCATCCATGTGACAGTTTCATTTTGAACATCGATGTGTCATATGCATCCATGTACAGTAAGTGTGTACAGTCATCAGTTCACTTATTAAAATTATGAGCATCTGTTCATTCATTTAATTTCTCTTATTACTTAGTTCAGTTTAATTTTAATTAATTTTCAATTATTTATTTTAATTTTAAGTTTAATTTATTTTTAATGACCGGTTTATTTCAATCTCATTTTTATTTATTTATTTTATTTATTTATTCTTTTTATTTTTTTGCTATCTATGTATATATATAAAAGGAGAAACTGGCTGACTGACTGACATATCAACGCACAGCCGAAACTACTGGGACTAGGAACGTGAAATTTTGCACACGGCTTCCTTTTATTATGTAGAGGAGCACTAAGAAGGGGTTTTTGGAAATTCGACCTTAAAGGGGGTGAAAAGAGGGTATTTCGTTTGTATGAAAAATCTTATTCCTTGAGTTCATAAACTTGAAACTTGGCTCAAATACTTATCTTAATAAATTATGAACTTCGTAATTTTTGGTTTTTCTAAACTACCCCCACGTGGGGGATTGGGGGGTGTCAAAAAATGTATGGAAGAATTTTAACACGCAGTCCGATTAACTCGAAACTCAGTATTTATACTTAAGTCCAAAAATAAGGCATAACCTGTATCAAGGTTTTTCGAAAATCTACCCCGGACGGGGTGAAAAGGGGTTGTCAATATTACAGGGGAGAATTTTACTGCGTAGCTTGATTAACTCGAAAATTGATATGAATAATCTTTGAGTCAAGGTTTGGAAATATCCTAAACGATTTTTTAAAATTCCACCCCTGTGGGGTGAAAACCGGGGATATAGTTTAAATGAAAAATCTTATTCATTTGGTTAATAAACTTGAAACTTGGCACGAATATTTGCCTAAATAAGCAATAAAGTTTCTTACTATTGGTTTTTCAAAACTACCCCTGACGGGGTGAGAAGGGGTAATTAGATTTTTAAGAGGAGGATTATACTGTGTGGCTTGATTAACTCAAAAATTGATATAAGAAATTTTTGATTTCAGTTATGGAAAAATCCGAAACGATTTTTCGAAATTCCACCCCTGTGGGGGTGAAAAGAGGGGATACAGATAATATGAAAAATCTTATTCCTTTGGTTAATACACTTGAAACATGGCAATATTTGCCTCAGGAAATAATATAAATTGTCACTCTTAGTTTTTTAAAACAAGTACCTAAGGAACACTAGGACCGTTAGAACAGTAAGGAAAAATTTTAACGCGCTGTCATCACTCGAAACTCGGTACTAATACTTTTTTGGAAGTCAGTGTCTTTGGATCTGTATTTTAGGTTTTTGCCACTGACTTCCGAAATTAAAGTTGTTTTTGACTTTGTAGTGTTTGTTTTGGAAGTCAGTGTTTTTATTGTTCACTTTTTAGTGGGTCTGTTTGTAATTTATCTGAGTTACAATAGCCTAATGACAACTGCTCATCACCTTTTACAAAACATTGCTTTTCCCGAAGCAGGGTCGTTAATTGTTGAGGAGTTCTCTTGGTACTTCACCAACAGATCCACTTCACTATATGCATTGTGACGAACTTCTATTGTTTAGCAATAATTTTAAAGTAATGGAATCGCAACCCGTGAAATACTTATTATTGAGTTGTTCCGGTGGCCATCTTACCATCTGTGGTCTTCGTCATCAGTTCCACTTCACCAAATGTTGCTTTCCGAGAGGAAATGCACAAGTTACTATAAAAAAATATCAAAATCGCTATAGGTGCGCCTATATTGAAGAGTTCCCTCAATTTCTCTAGGATCCCATCATCAGATCCTGACCTGATGACAATGGGACCACCTGGAAAGTATACCCTTTCAAACAAAAAAATAATTTTCCAAATCGGTCTAGCCGTCTTCGAGTAATCGGGGAACCATAAAAAAAAAGATTCCGAAAAACTGAGAACCTCTTCCTGTTTTGAAGTCGGTTAAAAATAATTCATAGCCAGAGTGCATCTCATGACATTTCCAATAAGCCCCAACACGGCTAGGATACATTGTTTTATTACTGTTCTGAGTTCAATGGTACCATTTTCATCAGAAGCATTTATTTAAATTTGCTTCGTCATAGTCGTTTAACTATCTTAATCGACATATGTTATCGCCACCCGTGAAATACTTATCATTGATGAGTTCCTGTAGCCATCTGTGGCCTTCTTCGTCAGTTCCACTTCACCAAATCATACTTTCAAATGCTTGATTTGTTGACGAAAATACCAAAATCACTATGTGTTTGCCAATAATATTTGAGGGTTTCCCTCAATTCCTCATGGATCCTATCATCAGAACTGGATTTGGATAAAAATGGGACCAATCTGGAAGTCCAATCCTTTCAAATGAAAAATATTTTTTAAAATCGGTTTATAAATGACGGAGTAACGGTAACAAACATTAAAAAAAATACCATACAACCGAATTGATAACCTCCTCCCTTTTTTTGAAGTCGGTTAAAAATAGTAACGAAGTCAGAACTGTGCATTGCATATATTTGAAAAGAAGTGATTGAACGAGTCTGTTGCGCACACTATAGTTTTTAGAATTTTTGTCCGTTTGCTGTTTGTCGGGATGTATGTTCCGGATTGGCGCAAAAACGGTTGATTAAATTTAGAGGAAATTTGGCATAAGTACAGATGTTTTAGAACCTGGATTAACACGTAGGGTAGGTAATTTGATATATTCCAACATACACGCGGGCGAAGCCGCGTGCAAAAGCTAGTTATTAATACGGTAGCAGCACAATATCCAAAATAGTCCACAACAAAACCCAATAACATACACATAGTCAAAACAATCCTATTTGTATAATAATGCAATTATTACCAAACACTTCTAAAGTCAAACAGGTTTTAAATCCCCGAAACTGTCGATCGATAATAATACAGAGTAAACCAAAAATGTTTTAAAAACCTCTGAGTTTGTTCACAGGCGTCGATAAATCATAATTAGGAGCGATCTAACTTTTCAACGGGTGCCGATACGGACATAATCCTTGGGAGGCACCATTCAGAGACCTTTCGGCCTTTGGCTCGACAGACCATATTTTATCGATACTGACAATATGGGGCTAAGATGCTGCTGTTTTGAAGAAATGTTTGGCAACATTACTTTCAATATAGTTTCCAAAGTTTTATTTATCTGGTAATGTGAACATGAATTTGTACTTGTGTGATGACTAATAAATGTGTCCATATGTTAATGTGCAAAAAAGCTTTTTGGTAAATTGACTCTTATAGAAGTGAAACCTAAACTAGTATTTTCACAATGAAACCGAATAATAATGAAAATATATTTACATGAGCTTTTCCAGTTCGTTTTAGAAATTGGCAGAATTGTCGAAATCGTCATTAGTTACGGTAACTAATGTGGATGTACAGTAGGTACATCTCTGCCCAACCCTTCCGGGAAACAAGGCGTGATGTTATGTTGTTATGTGTAGAATAGAATATTTTTATTTAGGTACGGGAAGTAATTCTTCGCTTTTTAGCATTTCTCGATTCTCAACTAAACCAATGTCATTCTGACCAAACAAACAATGAGCCACAAAAATTAATCTGCCTAGCCTTTTCCCAACTATGTTGGGGTTGGTCTCCAGCCTAACCGGATGCAGCTGAATACCAGTATTTTACATGGAGCGACTGCCTATCTGACCTCCACAACCCAGTAACTGGGTAACACGATACCCCTTGGTAAGACTGGTTGGCTGGGCTTCTGACTACCCGTAATTACTGTCAAAGATCTAGGAATGACCAGCCGGGATCACAGGTTTAACGTGCTTTCCGAGGCACGGAGGGGTCTCGATAATTAATGGATCCCATCCACGAACCCACCGCGGCAAGCAAAGCTTAACTTTCGATCGACCCGTGCGACTGTAACTGTTAGTATTTAGCCACGAGCTCCTCTCCACAATGGGCCACAATCCCACGAAAAATATGTTTAATATCACCATGATATCTGTAACACCATTTTAGGGCCCAAAAAGTCATCTTTTTGTATCAGTAATGTACTTTCGCGAGCGACCGTACGTGGGCGGCAGCGTCAACAAAAGATAAGTATTCTTTTGAACGCGAAAATAACGGAGTTTGATTTAAATAACTTTACTATGCAATAAGTGTGACGAATATTTCACCATGACAGTCCTTGTTTATTCATTGAATTTTATCGACATTCGTAATCAAAAAAAAATTTTTTTTTGTGAAAAATTATTTTTAGGTACTTATACTTAATTGGGAAGACGGCGCACAGTGGTCACGTGCTGCCTTGCACTCTTGCGCAGTTAGGTTTTGACGAGACCTCTTTAGTCTTCCCAGGGATGTGCCCTAACAGGCGTTGCACAGAGGGGGTTTCGGATCGGTCTTAAAGGTAACGGTGCCCCCTTCCATGTACAGATGATGACCACCGGGGTGGTTTTAGTGAGGTAAAAATCCCACACTCCCCGGTCTTCTCCCCAAAGCCCGGGCGCCTTTTGAAGGTTTCCTCGCGAAAACAAAAAAAAAAGGTACAAGTACCTAAATGGCGGTTTGCATGTATGATCGTAAACCAAGCCAAAGGAGTATGTATGTCAGGATTGTGGTGGCGTTCTGTAGTTTCTGCCTACTCCCATGGGATGAAGGCGTAAGTTTATGTAGTACCTATGTGTTATTATGTAAATTGTATTACCCTCAATAAGGGTTTTTATCCATGGTTTTGTACTCTTGCAGATCGATTGGAGATCACAGAATGGATGTAATTGCTTTCTGTTGCAGTCCATATTTTTTTTGCAAAATTGTATGTATATCTTTTCATATAACGTAGGAGAGAATGGCAGGTTTTATTTATTATGAAAGAAAGAAAAAAATTCGTTTATTTGCGGTAAACATGATGCAAAAAAAGAACACAAACAAAAAAAAGAAACAAGTTGGGGGATAATATGCGTCACATCCGCACAAAACGGTCATTGGTCAGCCTAATGCTGCGACCCTATGCGAGACAGCCCCAGCCGGCGTTGACGTGATGACGTCAGCCGGTGCAGCATGCAATGAAATTTAAAAAGAAACAAAATAAACACACAATACTTAAATCTAAATGTTTATAAAAATACAATATTTAAAATGGCAACATTACGTTCCATCGGCATCGACTCACACGCCGCGCGCCGATTGATTTGATTTGAAGCGTCTGCTTTCAGGAGATAGAACCCTCTCTAAAAAAAAATATATAGACTATGGAGGGGTCATGAAGATCAAAAAGTGTATTTGTCAGGTTTTCCTTTTTATTTAGAAATTAGAAGTGTACCTATGTATAGTATACACCCACATTTCGCCAGTTATATTTTTAAAGTCCCATGTAATAGGGGGCGGGCCTATTGCCATCAACCGGGCACACATCCAGACTCCGGGCTGCTAATGAGAAATTCCAGATAGAAAAACCCAATAACACTTTGCTCGCCCTGGGAATCGAACCCAGGATCTCATGCTCAGCAGTAGAGCTTGCGACCACTAGACAACGAGGCAGCCCCTCTGCCTTACCCTTCGGGGAAACAAGGCGTGATGTTATGTTAGAAAATAGATGGCTTATGATATGATATTACCATGCTTATGACCATTTGGACCAAAAATACCGGGGAATAACCCTGCCTTAGCTGTCGCGCAGTCGGGTAGAAAGAAAGCAAATGATATCCAAACAAAAACAAATTCTTAACGATCGATCTAAAATCGAGCAAGCTTTACTTCACTGCTTCGATATCACCCGATTCACGCCAAGCCGATAATGTCCGATTATTTTAAGCAGTTTACATTATTTTGACAGGAGTGACAAATTGAATGCCTCCCTGGCGGATGTCGAAGATTCATGGGGCGACGCTCCAGGACCGGATTCCGGATTCGAATTAATAATATTATTATTTGTGTGGTCGATCGGTAAATTGTGTGTAAGTTAGAAACATGTAATTTCTTGTTCGATAGGAATACCTACTTAGTAACATTTTTCCGTATTTTTTTTTTGTTGTAAGAATAACTCATATCATTTGCGTCGTTGATTAAGAACTATTAAAATATTCTTCTTTTTATATTTTTCGCAAAGCTAAATTCCGTAATAGCTTTTAATATTTACACTAGTCCAAATACATGACCAACGCTAATTGCGTAACACACTGAAGATAGTAATGACAATTTGGCAAATTCCCAATATCCAGTATTGCTCCATTTTATTGGAATATTCATCTTCCATATAACTATCATATATCGCTTTGTGTTATTGGGTTTTTCTATTAGAAACTCAACAGCAGCCCGGAGTCTGGATTTGTGCCCGGTTGATGGCAATAGGCTCGCCCCCTATTACATGGGACTTGAACATAACTGGCGAAATGTGGGTGTACTGTAGGTACACCTCTGTCTAACCTTGTTGACTTCTATTTATTATATATATTCTTTGGTTATTATTTAATTTTATTTGAATTTTTTAAAGATTATTTTGTATTATTTTGTACCCTTATTATTTTAACTTTCATTTTGATTCGCTTTCTATGACTTTCGTATATTGTATTTTGATTAATTTTAATGATGTCTTCCTTATCAAACTTCTTGTTCCTACCTATGTAGTTATTAAATGAATGATGTGGTCACCTATAATTGGAAGCGCACATTTGTATTGTCCGTGTCTATGTTAACATGCATGTAATTATGTAGGCTCTGTTGGCGATCCAATAAATAAATAAATTAATTAATAACCCTTCGGGGATTACAGGCATGATGTTATGCGTTCTTTATCCTGAGTTTTAGTGTATATCTATCTAGACGGAGACGCAGATAAAGTAAGTCTACGATAAATATAAATTACTTTTGATTGTAAGATAAGCCCACCCTTCCACAATTTCCTCATCTTCCATACTTATACCATTTCTGTGGCATCTATGAATAATATTTACCGACAATAAATAACACGAACCACAATAAATCAATTGATGGACGATGTGTCTGTATAATTGCTGCTTAGCCCCTTATTCATAGTTAGCGTCGTGTTGTTTGTTTAGTTTACAAAGGTAATAAATTGATTTGTATTATTTTAGTCAATATTATGAGTGGATGGCTGTTTTAGTCTGATCTTACTTTGACTTTAATTACGAACACTACTGTTATTCGTAGATTTCATGTAATAGTAATATATATATATAATATACATACAGGGCAATTTTTTAATCACTAGCCAAATTTTCACAGGGTGATCTACCCACGAATATGAACAACTTACACTATAGGACCAACTCTGAAATCGCGAGAAAAAAATCAGCTGTTTCATACATTTTGGCCGAGTAGGTATTGAACTTTTGTATGAAACAGCAGATTGTTTTTTCGTGATTTTAGAGTTGGCCCCACAGTGAAAGTTGATAATATTCATGGGTAGTACACCCTGTGAAAATTTGGCCGGTTATTGAAAACTAACCCTGTATATAATATGCTTTCCTACGTCAGCGGTGGCGGCCACATAACGGCCGCAGTGACGGCCGTCATGAAAATAATGGCGGCGGGGTTTGACTTTACGGTGTCAAAAAACGCTCTCTATGGAAACAAACTGACTTACTTTCATACATAACGTTTCAGTGACGTCATTCCACCGTAAATTTCGGACGCTATCTGGTGGTCACCGCAGTCTCAGAATACCGTAGCTTCAAAACTGTGGCAGCCAAAAATCGTCAATATTTAATCTTATGAATGAGCACTAAGAAGAATCTTTGCTCGACAGTTACATCTAACTTTAAACCTTGAATCTTCACAAATAGAGATTAAACCAACAGCAATATTAATTTTGTCGATTCTAAAAGAATTTGATTAATAGTTCGAGCGGACAGTAGCAGTAAAGTTCTTTTTTTCAATTTTTATATTTCGAACGTCCGGTGACTGGCCACCATTGTATTCGATTCATTTATCAAACTTCCATAAGATCAAATCGATTCGGATAGTTTAATATCGATACTTTTATTCGAATCGGTATGAATCGTTTATTTTTATGAATGGCAGGTTTTAGTAAGAGCATAGGAATGTGTGAATGGAATCGTTGGTACTCGATTCAAATGTGTTCATCACGATTTCGAATATCCGTTGCCGGTATGATAATAGTACCTACGATGTTTTGTTACTATAGACGAGTTCATATCGGATAAATCCAGAGAGTTTTTTTTATAAAATAGGCTTACGTTTGAATACTTTCTCACCTGATAAGCGAAAATGCGGACTTTAGGTCACGTTAGTAAGTTGCCATTCCATAAAACGCAATCACGTGACTATAGGAACACCATCACCAACTACACACATACCTATTTGGTTGTGTGTGTGGTTGGTTGGTTAGTGGTTGGTTGGTTAGTGGTTGGTGGTTGGTTGGTTTGTGGTTGGTGGTTGGTTGGTTAGTGGTTGGTGGTTGGTTGGTTAGTGGTTGGTGGTTGGTTGGTTAGTGGTTGGTGGTTGGTTGGTTAGTGGTTGGTGGTTGGTTGGTTGTGTGTTGTTGGTTGGTTAGTGGTTGGTGGTTGGTTGGTTGTGTGTGTGGTTGGTTGGTTAGTGGTTGGTGGTTGGTTGGTTGTGTGTGTGGTTGGTTGGTTAGTGGTTGGTGGTTGGTTGGTTGTGTGTTGTTGGTGGGTGTTGGTGTTGTGTGTTGTTGGTGGGTGTTGGTGTTGTGTGTTGTAATTTGCAGGTATTACCTAATATTATCGTTCGTTCGTTACTGGGACTCAGGCGTCCTCTCGAGAGAGGGAGTGGGCCGTACTCCAACACGCAGGCGCAGTGCGAGTTGCTAGTTGTCACATGTCTTCGAATTTTCGATTCTAGGACATGCCGGTTTCCTCAAAATGTTTTCCTTCACCGTTTTAAGAGCAGCGGTGATGAAATAATTTACACAAAGTAAAGCGCCTGTCAGGGTTCGAACCTACGACCAACAACTCGTAAATCGCGGCCGTTACCACTGGGCCACGCCTGTATCTATTATACCTTCTAAATTACCCACAGCTTACAAGTAAAATATATAAATATTGGTTCTCCCCAGTCATCCATCAGTGCTGTACTTCCGAGGGAAGCCAGATACTTAGATAAAAATGATTATGCTCGCCTACTAGATCAAGATAATCGGTATATTGAGGTGATAGACGCGATCGGTTTAAGCTGATCGGGTGCCACTGCGCATGAGTACAGGGTGCTACAAAAAGCTTTGCGAGTCTAAATCCATTAATGTAGCGTAGTGGGTTATATTTTTCATCATTCATTAACATTCGGTGAGAGTCCGTAAAATTCAAGCTTGTTCAAATATCCAGTTGTGGAAGTTTTTCGGCTGAATGATGATGAACTGCTCAAGTTGTTTTCCATTTCTGACAACATGCTTACTCTCGTGTCGTGAAAATGTTAACAGCATGTTGCTTTGTGACAAGTTTTGGCTTCATTTACCTACTGGTTTAATCTGAAGCTTGTTTGCAAATTGCCATTTATTACATTTTCCTAAGTATAAGTTCTTTTGTATGACTTGCCACTAAGCAAATTAATTATTATATTGATACCCGTCCTGTTTTCTAACACCAAAAGCAGGTAGTCAGATAGAAAAGCAGACCATTAAGACTTCCGGAGACAGACGCGACACGACAGCACGACGCCATTTTAATTGAACAATTTCTACCAGAATCCCGTCGCACCGTCGCGCCATTCTGCGGGAGCCTTTATTCCGACTTTATAGCCGATTTTCTCCTCAACAAAAATCTATTAATTCCCAATATCAGAACATTCTGTATAAGCAGTTGCGGCTCACGGAAGATCCCGGTGTCGCGATACTGTCGTAGTGATAGATAATCTCTGAAATCGAACATCGTTCGACGGCTGCACCAACTTAATGTGGCAGTAATTTATTAGGCAAGCCTGCACAGGCTATATGGGTTCCAGGTTGTGTAGGTTAATTTTGAAGGAAACAGGATATTGTGCTAGAGCGGTGAAAATTGTAAGATTTACTTTCTCACCAGTGATTTATCGTTTCTCGGAAATAGTCCAACGTTAAACCATGAACCATCGTTCCTAATTGTTGCACGAATCCATGCTTGTCGTACGGATAGTTTGAAGCCTGTAAATCCAGCTGATATAATCATAGAAACATTGGGATTGTCCAATAATTGGGTTGTAAGCCGAGATGGCCATAACTCCGTCTAAAATATTAATTCACCCGCATCCCTGCGGGGTAATTGAGTTTAACACACTTACAGTAGGAATCGCTCTAATTTTGACAGTTCAACAACATTCATTGCGTTATTTACGTTGTTGAGCAGACAAATTTTTCGAACATATGAAGCAATGGATTAGCAATAAACTTCAAAATTTTTCTAATTGATAGTGCGTTACGCAATTAGGGTGCTGGTTAGGCTGTTTTTCGACCTCAATCTACCAATACCCAAACTTGCAGGAAGATAAAAAGAAAAAATAGTACATCAGCGGCCGAAAAAAAGTCCATATGAGCGTCTGTTCCCTAAAACCATTACATTACACTATGACTTGTGGGTTATTGGTCCAGTTTCATCAAACTATTACGGCCTCAAGGTGGGCCTCAAGGTCCGTTTCAATTGGGCACGCCACAATTGCGGCGATAAGTCCCCTCTTTGAGGAGTGGCTGGAGAGGCGCCACGGCGTCCTCACCTTCCGCCTGACGCAGGTCCTCACCGGACACGGGTGCTTCGGGAGGTACCTGTTCCGGATAAGGCGGGAGGAAACGCCCGGGTGTCACCACTGTGTGGATCGCCCGGAGGACACGGTGGAGCATACGGTGGAGGTCTGCGCGGCTTGGGCGGAGCACCGCCGTGTCCTCGCGGAAGCGATCGGCGGTGGCGATCTCTCGCGTCCGGCCCTGGTCCAGGCCATGGTACGGAGCGAGAGTGCATGGGAAGCCATTACCTCCTTCTGCGAAGCAGTAATGCTCGTGAAGGAGGAGGCGGGACGCGTGAGGGAGAGGCAAGCTTTGCACCCTCACGCCCCTAGTCGCCGCAGGAGACGCCCTGGGCGTCGGGAATTGGCAGCTGATTCCCGGCCACCGTAGGCGCGGGCTTGCGGACGGCGAGCAATGGGTAGCTCGCCGTCCGGTAAGGACCAAGCCCGAGTCGACGGCGCGTCGTGTTCCACGCGCGCCTCAAAGAGATGTCAGCACTATTGACGGGGTCCGCAAGGGCCGATGCCAGCTAGGGTTGCGGGATGTTCGAAAGAGTTCCCGTGGCCCCGGCACAGGCAACAGAAGGAACACGGGTGGGTTTTAGTCAGTAAAAGTCTGACACGCCCTCCCGCTCCGCCCAGAGCGGGAGAAGTCATTTGATGATTTCCCATCCACAAAAAAAAAAAAAAGGTCCGTTTCAATAAGCTGGAAGCCAACCCAAAGAGTACTAAACAAGCAGTTCATAAAGGCAGAGATTCAAATGCAAGATCCTTCTGATGCAGTATTACAAAGATAACACCACATCGAAAAGTGGGCAACGGTTCTTTGTATTCACCAATCAACCACATCGAATCGTCTCAATCGTAAAGACCGACAACTCAATCGGAATCGACACAAACTAATGACAAACATATGTTTACGTCAAACGTTCAATGTATCCAAAATATAACAAATTTTGTGTTACCACATTATTTCTATGCGATTTCTACGGCTATTTCTCTATATTACATCATCAAGAAACCATACTATTACCACATTACTGATAAACTCCTTTTCATTCAAAAGTAGACTCTACATCCTTCTTCTAAGAGTGATGATGTTTCTAAGGAGGTGTATAAATAATTTGGTAGTTTCTCAATAAGGTGCGCTGTCCATCACAATCGATTTGTCCCGAACGCGAGCAAAGCTACAAAAAATGTCAGATAGGACGTTCAATCAATATAATGACTTTATTTAACATTGACAATAAAATATAGCTGGTATTGTATGTGGTGCGGATGGGGAATAGGGTGGGAGACACTGTTGATGGCCATCAAATTTTAGAAATTGAGGTAGTTACTAATACACAGATTAAAGCTACATTCAAGCTGAAATAACTAGTTGATAATGACCGACACGCTGCTGCTTACGATATGAATATGGCATTTTTAGATCGACTTCCTTAATTTTGTAATTTTTTTTTTTGGTAAATAAACCGCAGGTATACATATTGTTATACGATTAAAACTACATGACAGGAAATCAGATGAAAATCCCTTTGCGGGGTTACTAAGAGATTAGAAACAATCATGGAGTATTTACTCGTACGTAATGAAAGTCGGTAGTATTAAAAACACTCTTGAACTTACAACCTCCTATATTGTCTTTAAAAAACCGAAGATTTCTTAAAACAACCGGTACATCCACCCTACTTAAAATTATTCAAAGCCCAATCCAGATGGGCAGCATAAGCCGACAATACTGATCGACTGCCATAAACCATCGTATTGAGATATCTGTCAGTCGCGAGACAATGGGTTCGATTCCAGTTTGATGCCAGATGACACGATTACTGTGTCGTGTAACCTTAATTTGATTTATTGAAGGTGAGTATAAAAGCCAATGAGCTGGTCACGGGGATTCGTTCATTTTTCTAGCCTTGGAAAAAGTCTTGCTATCGTCAATCCTGATATTCCATGACTGGTAGTCAGAAGCCCAACATTCTGAATAAGGAAAGATGGCAAAGAATCAGTATGAAATACCGGTACTAAACTGCCCAGCTCGCTTTCGGAATACGCTAAGCAAATTACGTTTGATACCCAACCAATGTTTGTATCGAGTAAGATGCAGGCAACTCAAAGCAAGAATTACGGAGTTGAATGCGAAAAAAATACTTTTGATTTAGTTTAATTAAAAACCTAGTGCGCCCGATTTCAGAAGTCTAATCATGATAATTATCATGATTTTATTAAAGAAGCAAAAAAACTATACTCTAAAAGTCTAAACCTTATCAAATTAATATTCCAACAGAAACCATTACTTAACTAACCACTGTTGTAAACCGTATAAACGTACTTAACATTTTGAAACCAGAATTCGTTTTTTAATCCCAGATAGTAATTTGACATTTTAAATCAAATCAGAAATATTTATTTGCTACAATATATATTACAGTAATTTTGGTTTCCGCATATCCTGCCATGATATGGCGTGCAAATACATTTCCATGTCAGTGACAAAGCCATTATGATTATTACAAAATATTAGGTATAATATATGTTATAATGACTTATCCTCTAAATATTCCTTAATAGTATAATATTTTTTATATAGTAAGAGTTTAAACAGTATTTTATTCGAACAATGTCAATGGTAAATAACATCATTGGTTAAATCTCGAAGGGAATTTGGTAAATGGTTAAATATTTTATTAGACATGCAGTATATATTTCTCATGAATAATTTTAATTTTATTTGTGGCATCGGTCATTCCGTAGTCTGTCTTTGCGTCCATGTATCGTTTTTTCATTTCATAGTTTGACATTTGCACCTGTCAAATTACTATCTGAGATTAAAAAAAACGAACTTTACTTAACATTATGTCGGCCTTTATAGAATAATTTACTACTAATTGTTAAAGATCGCCATTCTGAATCACCATTATTATCTTCATGCCCTTATCCCATGTCTCTTGCGGTCGACACAACACGTTTTCTTCTTCCATTCATAGATCGCCAATCTAAAATAAAAGTTAACAAAAACTAAGCATGCAATAAATCGTCATCAACACTTATCACGCATTCAAAATATCGACATTATAATCACTTCCTCCCAGTACTAAATACACCTCAGAGAGCAAACCATTCAACACACACAACCACACACAATGGTACAAAGAGCTTACACATGAACCCCATCATGGGCCATCATGGGCCATCACTCTATAGTAGTCGCGAGACAATCGGCAAATGATGACAGCTAATACCAAATGACGATTGAATGTAGATCAAGTAGCGATTGAAGGGACATCACACGCTGAGACGGGAATTGTACCTATGTTTTATTGCTTCTGTGAGGACGCGTGTGTCGGAATATAGAAATGTGAATTCAAAAGTGCCTGTAAATGGTTAAATTGCAATAAATGCTTTGGGTTAGAGTTTGGATAAGGGCAGCAGGGGAATGATGATACTCACTTAGTACCTAAAATCTTATGATGAGAGTTTGTACAGGAAAGTACTTACTGTATCCTGCACCCTAATTGCGTAACACACTATCAATAACAATCTGAATAATTTTGAAGTAGATTGCTAATCCATTGCTTCATATGTTCGAAAAATTTGTCTGCTCAACAACGTAAATAGCGCAATGAATGTTGTTGAACTGTCAAAATGAAACTGATTCCTACTGTGTGTTACGCGATTAGGGTACTGGTCCATTTCTGCAAGCTGTTTCACTGCTTCCAGTAAGTTGGGTATTGTCTTTAACAGCGTTCGCAAATTCATTGCTACTGTGGTGTCTGCGGTGATATTCAATTTCCAATACCTAGGCGAAACGTCGGTCAGTTTTTAATCTGTAACATAAAAATCATAATTATAAGATAACATTGCATTTAAGTATAATCGTTTAAAATAATCAGACAAAGAACAAAAAGTAAGCATTCATGGGGACTGGCGACAGAAGTGAAAACTTAAAACATCAACATGTACACAGGCCGCTGTGCGTCACCTATCACATTAGCATGTCGGTGACGAGAGCATGTCGCATGTCGCGAACCCGTAAGATTTTCCCCACTTATCGCACCTAAAGAAGTTTTCACTTCAAAAACTTCAAGCTACTTAGTGTTATAAGTAATATTAGTATTACTGATTTCTCAGTCATCAACGTGACGACATCATCGTAAAAATTACTGTTTTCCGTACTTTTAATCTTTGGCAAACCTCAGCATTGCACTCCAGGGCTGCGTCCATTAACGTAAGTGACTCTCAGTTCGATGTGCAGACGTTTTTTGTCTGTCTACGTGATTGATAAAGAAATGGGAGGGATACGACACTTTTTACTACAAACTCTTCTATATCGTCATCACAATCCAAGCCAAACAATTTCAAACCTTCTGCCTTTGACTTAAGGTTTACATGATTAGATGCTTTGATGCTTTAAACTTTGCTTAAAACCAATCCTCCCTTGCAATCTTTCGAACGCAATTTTTTTTAAGTGCTGTTAGCAATTTCTTTGCCATTTCAAATGGACTCTCATGTAGTTTCTAATAGAGTTGACTGTACGTTGTTTGGAACTGCAAAATAAAGTTGGTTAATGAACAAATCATTCCATGGGCTTGTAAAGAAATTGTTTGCAAGTGTTTTGTGTATTAATTTGTAAAATGGAAAGATACAATGGATTGATTATTATAAGATTTTCAATGGAAGATGTCGTTCGGACGAACCATAATAAAAGACGCCTGTTAGAAATAAATATGTAGTAACAGGTGTGTCTGATTTTAAAGAAGATAAAACCAAGATCTTGCCACAAGATTTAGACAATCACAACAGAGATAAGATAGCACTGCAAACAAACACAAAAATACTACAAATAATTTTATTTGAGTTTTTTATCGTTACGAAACAAACGGTATCAAAGATTTCTCCACGAATGAACTTCAATAAGCCTGATACCCGATTATAATCCTCCGTTGAATAAAACTCACCAGACAAAGGGACATCATCGACAATAGACTTTTTGTTTGAACTTACAAGGAGGAGGTTGACATTGCTATTGATACTAAAAAAAAATCGTGGGAGTCGTAAACAGGTATCGATTGTGACTTTTGTCGGTTCTTGTTGTATCGATTCTTTGACGGTTTTTTAGGGTTGGGATTTTTTATCGATATTTTTGTTTGGATCGAGTCAGATGTGAAATTGTTGCTTGAGATTTTGTTGGAATCTGCCAGATTGTGCCATAGATTGTAGATATTTGTCATATATGCTATGCTTGAGTTACTCTGTGAGTTTTTTTCTAATTTTCCATGCATAGCTAAATACAGGATCGAGTGATCATAAATTCACAACAATACTGACTGACTCTATAGAATTTAAGTTGGTGTCTTGAATCATTCTGTTATGCATTATTGTTTCTCACATTACTAGACTTGCATCTTCTTTATTATATTTTAATGCTGTTTTTTTAAAAGCTAGATTTTTATCCAGTTTCTAGCATTCAGTACGAACTAGTATATACAACATGTCCCGGATTTAACGCACAACCTCTTAAGGGGTCATTGTACTCATCATTATGAACAACTTTTACTATGGGACCAAACCTGAAATCACGAAAAAAATCAGCTGTTCCCTACATTTCTGTTCGCATAACTTGTCAAAATTAAGTAACAGCCAATATTATTTTGCGTTTTCACGTTTGGTCTCATAGTAAAAGTTGTTCACAATTATCAGTAGGTACAATGACCCCTTTTGAGGTTGTGCGTTATTTAAATTACACATTTTATATCTTAGGGAGCTCCCAAAAATCATCTTCAAACACAGAGCTCTACGCATTGCTGGAATGTTAAAACAGACACTGCAACATTATTCTGAGTTATTATTACTATATTGCCATCTTCAATTCATCAATTGTTATTAATTTCAAAATCAATAATACATAAAACAAATATCACATCACGCCTGCATTCCCCGAAAGGTTAGGCAGAGGTGTACCTACGTTACACCCACATTATGGGACTGGGAATAGGGACTATAAATAAAAAAATAAATCAATAATAATTCCCATCTTATCGACAATAATTGTGAGTACTCAGAATTTCAATCGAAACTGGAAGTCAACGGTCCATTAACGGAGTCATTTCATTGTGGACGATCAAAAAAAAAAATGTAAAATCAATATTGTATGCAATCGCTGTGATGATGCGCCTGTAAGGTATAAAAGTTCAATGTCGGAAGCTGAGGACGTATTCTGAGATGAAATGTTACAAGATGTTGACGAATCAGCACATACTGACGTGTTTGTTCGAAGATTTGACCTTATTTTTAATCGTGATGGGGCGTCTTGAAATAACGATCTCCCATTTTAACCAAAAAAGTATTATTCTTTTTGCGATTTAGTTGTTGAAACAATGAGAAAAGTGACAAAATCTATCTAGCTAGTGTCCCATTGAAAGGCCTGGCCTCCCAGAGATAAGTCTGGTTGAGAAAAAATTATGTTTCTTGAGTTTTTTTTAGCTCGTTCGACTTTTTCATTTAATTGGACCTGCTTAGCTCACACAATCAATAAAAAAAAACTACTAAGCCTTCAAATGCACGCCTACTAATCCCATTATTTCTATTTGTTTCACTTTCTTCATTATTCCTTCGTCATTATTTTCCTGATTATTAATCCTACAATTCCCATAATAAACTTCAACCTCACTTTGATCAGAATACGGCAACCGCCACAGCGGCGGCAAGCGTGCGCAGGCGCTCTTTAATTTGTAAATTGAGCCGCGCCGCTAGCGCCATCTATTAGGCGCAGCGGCCACTCAGCTACTGTGCCACCTTCAGTCATTATGTTTTGTTGATTTATTTTACATTTGTTTCATTGATATTGCTGATGGTGATTGATGTTTGATTCGTATTCAGGAATATGGAGTCTGTAATGAGGAGAACTTTACTTTGTTGGACTCTTGTGTTTGTGTTGCAATTTGGATTTTTCTTAGTTTTTTCAAGGCATGTCAAGGAATCGAATCTCTAATCATTCCCATTTTGCTTTCCTAAAAATAGAATTAAACACTAATAATTATAATGATTGCGCCTCTTTTTGTGAACCTCAAATAATTCCTATTTTGCGATCCTTAAAATATTAAATAGCTCAATAACTGCGATCAACTTAGATGTACCGCTTGTCGGCCGCCACCGCGGTCACAGTTCCAACCTAACCTACCTGCCTTAGTTACTGCGACCAGCTGTAAGAAAAGGCCAGAAACTTAAAAAGAGGTTCAAATGATTAAAAAAAGCATGCATCATTAGAAGCGCAAAAAGTTTTTAGAGGTTCATTAATTTAAAAAAGCGTCCATCATTAATTGCTTAATAATTAGAGGATCAGTTAATTATTTCCCATTTTTGAAACCTAATGTAGTGTGTATAGACAATACCCTTTATAACTACCCCCTACTATTTTATATTATTTGGTCGTTTAATATTTTATTATACATACTACATGCTTAGAAACATTGATCAGCTTAGTATTAAAGGTTAGAATTAGGACAAAGCTCTAAACTGGTTGTTGATGTAATGGTAATGTAATTATTTCTCAATTAATTTATGAACTTGATATAACATAACACTTCCTTTTGGCTTGCCGTAGTCGGGTAATAAAAAATACGTTATTTACCGTGCTTTATTTAGTTAATACCTTTATTATAGCTTTTTCTCACCTTATTTCAAGAGTTAATTAAAATAATAAGCGTCGATTTTTAAGATCCAACACCTACCAATCACCATTCATAAAAATAAATATATAAGTAGTCAATAAAATCTGAATTTCACCTGCAATATACCGATACCGATTATAAGTCGATTTATAGAGTAATTACATACGATTGTAAATCGAGTGAAACGAGCATCGATGCCGCCTTTGATGAACTCCGATGAATCGAATTAACTTATTTTAACGTGTTTGTTCACCGAGGTGGAACTGGTAGGCTTTGTGAAGATTCGACTTTTTATTTGATATGATTCTTTTGACCAGTGTCAGCTGATGGTAAGCGATGATGTTTGTCTAGAAGTAGCCTACTTCATAAAAAAAAATATACTAATACTAATTTCTGCCCGCGACCTCATCCACGTTAAATTTCTTGTCTGTACAAACAAATAAAATTGAAGTTTTTGTTTGTAATATCAAAATAACGGCTTTTTACTAAATGCATAAGAAAGTTTTTACGGTACCTACTTAGAATAAAAAAATCATTTTTTAAATTGTTGTCGGTCTGTCTGTTTGTTCCAGCTAATCTCCAAAACGACTTTCACTACCAGATAGCTGATGTTATAAGAAGTAACTTAGGCCACTTTTATTTTAGAAAAAGAATTACGGTTCCGTGCAAATATATTAAAACCCATGAAATTTAAGCTAGCTATTTTGCGCTAATCTATCTCTGGAACAACCGGATTTGGTAAATTCTTTTTGCATTTTATAGCCCACTTCTCGAGGATAGTTACTAGCTATTTAACATCACGCTACGTCCCTCAGGAGCTGAGCAAAACGAAAAAAGTCAGAAAGAACGGAAAGCGAAAACGAAGTAATAGCGCGGGCTGGCGATGCAATGCGACGAGTCGGAAGACGAGGAAGTTTTATTAAAATGTCGCTGTTATTTTAGTATATTGTGTATCTTACGACTTCCACGCGAACCAAGTCGCGGGGCACAGCTAGTTTTTACATAAAATATGCAGTTCATAACTATCCCACTAGGAATATAACTATGATACGAGCACGATCTAGTAATATAATTATTAGGGCACTCCGACCAAATAGGTTTAATTAGGTTAGAACTGAGACCAACTACGCGCGAGCCGAGCGAGCGAAGCGAGCGGTGCCGTGCCAGCAGCCGGCGAGCGCTACGTCAAAATTGGTCGCAGTAACAAAATTAGGGCACTCGGACAGTTATGAACCGCTTTCATATAACTATATTACGGTATATAGCTGTATTCCTAGGTATATAACTAATATATCAGAGCTACAAACATCTTATTGCGACACATACGAATAAACGTATTCGATTTTATTTTGATTAGAACCCGCTCGTATTTACAACGAGATGTGAAGACTGTCCAATTTGTAATCTAGGAGGTGACAAAAGAATTGTCAATACTAGTACATTTAAAGCTTCAGTCTAGGTTTGGTTACCTACATTATGGCATGGGTACCAGTTGACAGCTATACATTACAGAAACGATATTGTTATAACATATCATCACGCCTGTTTTCCCAAAGGGTTAGGCAGAGTTAACCTACAGTACGTACCTACACATTTCGCCAATTATTTGTAAGTCCCATGTAGGACGCGAGCCTGTTGCCATCAACCGGGCACAAATCCAGACTCCGGGCTGCTACTAAGAAATTCCAGTTGAAAAAATCTCAATAAAACTTTACTCGACCTGGGAATCGAACCCAGGACCACATGCTCAGCAGTAGTGCTTACAACTAGACCGGCAGTCAATACGATATACTAATGAATAAATAACACTAATATATATATATATATTATGTACAAGTATACAATAAAAAATAAAAAGGGGAAGAGCTCATTGGGCATCAAGAAATTCGTCCGCATCGCTGTCAATCGGAAAAGTGCCCAAAAGGCTGGCAGCATTGCCACGCTGAATGGCAAATGAATAAATTAAAAACGTGATAAGATTTAAGTATCAGAAATGAGTGCTACCTATAGGTACCTACTGTATCAAACTCAATCACGAGAAAAATGAACAAATCGAATTGGTATTGCATGTCATTACAAACAGTATCGCTGTATTATTACCTACCTCAATAATCGACATGCGATCACATAAAATAATTTTTATCCGATATACGAAAATCGAAACACTTGAAAATCAACCCAATCACCTGCACACAAAATCGAAAATCAAAAAAACCGTATCAAATTCATAAGAGTTTTTGATTTCAGAATTGAATTTATAAATCTAAAAGTAGGAGAGAGATGGAAACAAGGTTTTGGATGAGCGTGAAAGTGATGGAAGATTAGTAAGACCGGTAGCTGAATGCTTGCAATTATAGTGATCATGGTGCCAAGGCAATTTCCTTCGTATTTCTATCGTGGTCTTAATTAGGTAGTTTTGCTAATCGAATCGTATGCGGTGGTCTGTCGTCATTATTTTGATTATTCCGAGTGCGATTCGCTAATAGAGAATGAGATTGGGATCCTTGTATGCTATTTTTATCCTACAGACAATGTGGGGTTGTGAAGTGTGGGATTTTCTTTTGTTTTTGTTAGTTAGATAGACTTATTTTCACTTTGTTTACTATTTAGATAGATTTTAACAGAATTAGCCTATAATGTTCTAACTTTAATCATTAAAATTTATTAATTACAGGTAAAGGAGATGGAAAATGGTGGGCCCAAATGTAATAAGTTGAGATATGATCTAAAAAATTTGTCGTATTTTTTTATCTTAGAATATCAAAAATCAGCTCAATTCTCAATCTGGAAGCGGAGAATTAAGAGAAATATAATAGTAGTAATCGATTACAAAATTACAAAAAGAAAACCTTCGCACTAGGTAATTAACTCGAGTAATTAAATGCACTAAATATACTTATAAACAATAAAATGCATTTAATTATATGCCATATTAATAAATTAAATATCAATTTATTACTGAAAAACCAATATAATGAATATCGACTTCATATCGATTAAAATCAGTCTTATATTTTTAGTCTATGTCACTGGCATGACAGCTGTGAGTCAGCTCAACATTGACAGTAGACAGTTGCCGACTGTTCTTGCTTGTTCACTCGTTTCGTGTTTTCCGATGCGTTTTAAATGCTTTCCAAATTATTTATCTTTAAAGATAAACAATGCAGTGGGCGTTGTTTTTCACGGATTCTGACCCTGCCTACCTTGTACGACCCTTGCTTTCACACGTTAACGGAATTGTTATTTTGGATTTTACCTCCGCCTTGTGGATTGGATATTGTTGAAACTATGGATCGCTGTGTGAATTGAGGGATAGTAACTAGTCATTGCAATACACTAGGCCGACGACCCTTTGAAGAAATATAATAAAGATTAGTGTTTAAAGAACATCTTTTGCACTTCAGGAATGAGTTGTTAGTTAAAGATTGTGACATAACCTTACTTTTACTAAACCTCTAATAACTCGGCTCTCAGATTGTCAAAACTTACAAAATTTTCAGCGAGGGACTGATAAGTTTAAATCTATTAATTCACACCAATTTCAACTCGTTACATTTAGGCCCAAGATTGTATGTAATCGTTTCAGTCTCCTTTAGTAATTATAATTTAGTAGTAGTAATTATAATGTTATATAAATCTTGAATTGTAATTTCATGGGATTATCGTGTAAACATCTTGCGAAACTGGCCTAGCTTAGTAGAGGAAGTCTGGAAATTGCTCATTTGTTAAATTCTAAGAAAACTAAAATGTTTTATCTGTACTACATATTCTGTAACCCTTATTTCGCGGGTTTACTGCGAAAACCTGCTAAACAACATTTTTGGCAAAAATCTATTAAACACATTAAAATTGTTACGCTCAAAAAGATAAGAATTTTCATGTTTTTAACTATTTTTTGCCAAAAATGTTGTTTAGCAGGCTTTCGCAGTAAATCCTCGATTTTTTATTTTAATAAAATGTATTAATTATTTTTATTCTTAATTTATTCTTATACTCTAACTGTTGGGATTCAGAGCTCCTATCTATGTGAGGGAGGGACACGTCACTAAGCTGGATAATAATCGAAAAGCTTTGCTGCTTTTCCTGTCAAATGGAAATTCAAACTCAAACTCAAAGCATTTATTTCAATTAAACCAATTACAGGCACTTTTTAATTGTTAAAGAGTCAGTCAGTTAGTCAGAAAATTGAAGCTAGTCGCCCATTCCAAAACTTAGATCTCTATGGAGAAGAATGGGCAAGAAACTCCATGGACACTCTTTTAAATCAAAATTATTACAAAATCCTGGGTACATTGTTCTTGTTACTTCTATATGTGAGAACAATGTAAAAAATTAAAAACAATTCAAAATTCAAAATATAAGATTAAAAATAAGCCCTGGCAGTTAAGAGATGATGATGAATTAGAATTTTCCGTTTGGATTTAACCAACTATCCGGCAGAAAAAAACCCTGACATAATCTAGTTGTTTGTATATCAACATTCCAGAACAAATAACGTGAGACTAGCACCAATTCCAGCAGGTATACCTATTACCAGATACAGCAAATTATCAGAATTTTATGCTAACAACTGCTATCATCATTCTGACCTCCATTATCCAATTATGAGGATACACTCGTCAGGTATCTATCTCACTAACATGTACATCAAAATCCTTGCACTAACCACCACAAGTCAACGCCCTCGCTGACGTTTAACCTATCCGCGCTGCCCGAAATAAAACAATATTCAAAACTTTAAAACTCATCTTTTATACCACATCACGCAGACTGGAATCTTGTTCATCTAAAACAATGCTAAGAACACGACTGTGGACACTTTAGATTAAACCAACCGATAAATATATTATGGTGTACCAGCTTTTGCCCGCGGCTTCGCCCGCGTGGAGGTCGGAAATTATCCCACGGGAACGTACTACTGGGATAAAACTTATCATATGTGCTAAACCAAGTCATACACTATCTGTGTGCCAAATTTTATCCAAATCCGTCCAGCCGTTTTTGCGTGATTGAGTAACAAACATCCAAACATACAAACTTTCACATCTCTAACATTAGTAGGATTTTATTTAAATTTATGTCTTATTCTCATTTTCTGGGAATTTATTAATCGGCTAATATGAATTCCGTTTGTGTTTTACAACGTTGAGAGAGGAATCTGATATGTTTTTTTGTGTTTTGTTTTTTGTTATCGGTTTATGGCTTGTATTGATTTAAGTGTTAATTTTGCAGTTATTTGTGATTTATGGGCGATTAGTTTTTGTGTTTGTGTAATAATTATTCATGCTGCTATGTCAGGTTGGAGTGCAAAACCTTGTTAACGCGAAAAAGTGTGATTAAACGCGAATGTATTTTATAAAGAAATGTTTGTTTATTTTGCAAAAGTGTTGATAGGAGAAAATGAGCTTAAAAACTTGTATTTTCTTCACATGAGAGTTCATTTTTATCTGTCCAAAGCCCGATTTCAAAGAAATGTTTTTCTAATTTAATTTAAAAATATATTTAAAACGATGCATACCATTTAATACTTCACTGTTTCTTGGATAAGCCGCCTTTATAAAGGCAGTGTTCACTCATTTGTCAAACCGTGTGGATATTTATTTATCACAGACCCTCCGCGAGTAAGAAATACCTGACTATAAAACCATTTATTTTCCTCTAAAAATTAATACAATACAACGCTATGTGTAAGATAATAAGATCTAATTTACACTAACAGAATGGCTTATTAAACGCAAAAGTTTAGTTTAAGATTGGTTGTTTATTCACGTGACAACCTTTTATTTACTTTTGAGAAATAAAATTCCAAACCTTATAGCCTTAAAAATAAACACTAAATTCGTGTATGTTTACTAAAATGAATGACATAATTTAATAAAGTTTTGTCAAACGTAAATAAATTTAATACCTATACGCGGGTCGTTTCGACCGGGCCACTGTTTTTGAGTGTTAATAGATTACAACCTTTTTAGATTTTTTATATTTTATAGCTTCATTCTTTACGGGCTATTAGTCGTTTATAATAATTTATATTCCGATTATTGTTCTGATAGGAAATCTATGAAATGCTTTGATAAAATCTTTTGCAGTAGGTATAAATATCTGTGATACGGGGTCCCCGAAACGATCAATTGCCATCAATTTGTATTGTAGTAATATTGTCGATCGCTTCAATTGCATTTGGTAGACGATCAATTTGCGTATCAACGTGTATCAATCACATCAAAATTGACAATTGAAATTGATCGTTTCGGGGTCCCTTAAAAGAACTACTGACATCTGTGAAGAAAAAAAACCATGAGGGAACCTGGACTTATTGGTTATTAGAAGTCTGAAGTCGCCAGCCCGTCTTGAGCAAGTGTGGTGCTCAATGCCCGTGCCTTCTCTATATTAGAAGAGGCCTTTGCCCTGTAGTGGGACAGGAATAAGCTGCTATTATGATAAGCAGAACTTACTGAACATCCACTTAACACCTTTTACAGAACCTATCTATTTTCCGTCTGCGACGTAAAAATACGACACAAAGACGTAAAAATGTGGAAAGAAAGACTTTCCACATTTTTACGTCTATTCTTTAGCACAAATCATTCGGATTTGTGTCCTAAATAGGCCTTGCCAATTCAATGCCAATAAACGTCAAAACATATTTAAAAACCCCATTATAATGTAAATATTTATCGGCTACCACTCCAGCATAAATCCTAAAACGACAATAACCTCTCAAAAGCCTTCATAATAGAATTTCTTGTTCATTTTCTTTGTAGCATAATGCTCGAATGTTAATCAATCCTTGCACAATAGTTGTACAAACTAATAGCGGGCATAAAGCATAGACAAAGGATAAAGAGCGAGCGGTTTGACCACACGACGACCGACCACAGACTGGGAACCATAGACGTAGAGTTTCATGGAAGGTATCTAATTTAGATATTGATTATTGAAGCGGATTGTTTCATGCTAACAATCCTACTATCACACTAATATTATAAAGGCGAAAGTTTGCGAGGATAGATGGATGGATGGATGTTTGTTACTCTTTCACGCAAAATCTACTAAACAGACATAGATAGAATTTAGCACACATATAGTTTATAACCTGGATTAACAGATGGGATACTTTTCATCCCGATATCCCCACGGGGTCGAGACTTATGCGAGTGAAACCGCGGGTCGTTGTTAGTTAAATATAAAAATAAGTCTTTATGTATCTTTACTACGCTTTTATATCTAAACTTTCATCCGAGTCGAGTTGAGCCGAACATGTTTGGCATCAGAAGCCCAATTCCCGTAACTAAAAACGTTCAAAATCTAGTCGCAATCTCATCTCAGCGACAATCAAATGTCAAAAATGTAGGGAAACTATAGGTATATTTGACATATTGAGACTGAGATTAGACTGTGAATGTTCTTAAAATTACGTGAATTGCCCGTCAGGTGTTAAAGATTAATACTTATTTCATTCTGATTATACCAAGACAATGACATTTTTTTATACATTTCTTCCATTTAAATCCAGTCCTTCCATGTCGTATCATGCTTCCCTCCAGCTTGCGGTGTTTTCATCTGGTTGATCTAAGACCCCCTCTAATGCTTCACTAGCTCAGATTTATTTATTACTCCTAACATCGCCATGTATCGATCGTTTAAAAGTCGCTTAGCGTGTCATTTATCGATTAAAACATAACCTTCTTGTACAGTCGGTTAAAAAGATTCATCTGACGATGCCTTTCTGAATTTAAAGGCGAAACAAACATTTGTTCCAGTTGAAAATCAAACTCGCGACCCTTACCACATATCTGCCACCCAACCAATGCATCCCTAAGCAGTTCTTACCCGAATAATAAGCTGCAGCCAGACGAGCTTCAGAAAGAAGCTGTCACACAAATATCTGTCATGACAAAGTAGACGATTCTACAATCTAAAACTCTGTCACATTTGCAATAAAGTAAAATAAATACACCAGGTCATTAAATCATCAGAGATCGTGGCAGTTGGTATTTCTGCCGACCCCCATTGGGAAAAAGGCGTGAGTTAATGTATCTATGTGTGTAAAGTAATATATTTACCAGCAGACTTGCTCTAAGTAGGTATATCTTGAAGTTCGGTTCAAACGCTTCTTTTCAAAAGTTCCCAACAACTAATTTGTGCACACATCTAGCAGTTTCACGAACATCCAGTGACATTAATATGTAACTTCTCTATACGATGCAGGCGTGGGTGTCGTACCGAGAATAAGACGCGAGCGAAACCGGGCATAACTAATAACATACATCTTAATCTATATCGTGATGTATATAATGTGGGGAAGGAATTGCTTTTGTTTCTGTACGTTGGTGTAGAAGATTAGGTGTTGTCCGCGGCTTCGTCCGCGTGGCGTGGATGTTGAGAATGATCCTACAGGAACCGGAATAAAAAGTATCCTATGGCCTAGCCCAGGTCATGGTCTGCCTGTGTGTCAAATTTCATCAAAATCTGTTCAGTCTGGCGTGAAAGGGTGACAGACAGAGATAAGCGCCTGCTACGCAATCGCCAACAGCGTCCCCGACAGAGGTGACCTTGGTTGGTGACCGGCAGAGCTGTTTCAATGTTTCGTTGTAAACCACCATCTTTTTTTTTTTGTGGATGGGAAATCATCAAATGACTTCTCCCGCTCTGGGCGGAGCGGGCGTGACAGACTTTTACTGACTAAAACCCACCCGTGTCCCTTCTGTTGCCTGTGCCAGGGCCACGGTTTGTGTGTTAACTTTTTCGAACGTCCCGCAACCCTTAAACCACCATCTACAGTGTAGATTCAACACGGTTGGTAACCACCAAGGTCACCTCTGTCGGGACGCGGTTGGAGACCGTGTAGCAATCGCTTTACTTTCGTATTTATAAAATAAAATACATCTAGATGCTTCCATTCCTTCAACTGTTGAGTATAGTAGTTCGTGAAGATCTACGTGGAAGAGCTGATTCGGGGAAGTAGCTACTCTGTAAAAGATCCGGTTGCAGGTGAAATAAACATGGGCCATTTTCTCGTTTTTCTGTAAGGTTGTGCACGAATTAGCCGATGCTTGCACGGACGTAAACATGTCGCGGCGGGATTTTATCGCGCACTGGATTTTCAACTCTCGGTGTTGAGCCGAGCATTGAGAATCCAACAGAGTGCATCCTAGCGCGTCGAAAAAACACACTATTGGAGTTTCAACTCTCGGCGCTAAGCAGAGCGTTGAAAATCCGGTGCGCGAAAAATAATCACCGCGATATTTTTACGTCCGTGCGATCGTCGAAGCTCCTTGGTATGTCTGTAGGCGGCTGCAACCACTTTCTATAATCTAAGCCGTAGGGGTAGGGGAAAAATAAGCGCAACAGACTGCTGAGCATAAGGTTCTGGATGATTCCCAGGTCGAGCAACGTGTTATTAGATTCTCCCATCAGAAATTTCTCAATAGCAGCCCGTGATTTATTTATTCAATACTTCAAGCACAAAACTGTACACTTACATGGGACTTAAACAAAACTGGTGAAATGTGGTTGTATTGTAGCTACACCTCTACTTAACCCTTTAGGGATTACAGGCGTGATGTTTTGTATGTATTCTTTTTCTCTCGTTCCTAAATATCACGTCGCATTATATGCGAATAGGTTAATTCGTGCTGTTTACCGGAGTGCGCAACACGAATAGCTTAAGGGGGAAGCGCTAAGGTAGCCCGCGAAATTAAAATTTTCTTACTTTTTTGCAATTTGCAAATCAGTTAATACTGATTTGCAAATTGCAAAAAAGTAAGAAAATTCATTCATTCGCGACCGTACAGACAGTATTTACAGAATTATAATCATTAAAGTCATCAATACAACTTTCTAAGTCCAAGTTATTCTATTGAATGACTATTTCATGAAACCTTAACATTTCAGGACTATACTAACTTAAGGAATTGTATAACTGATTCTAATGATTATAATTTTGTAAATACATAATAATACGATCGCGAATTATACTTTAATCGACATACACCCAGACACTGAACTGCAAATTGCAAAAATCGTAAGAAAATTTGAATTTCGCGGGCTACCTTAGCGCTTCCTCCGTACCATTATCACAATTCGTGTAGACTATTTTATCACTTTAATTATTGATTATTCCCAATCCTTGGAAAGCCAAGAACTAAAAAGATGAACCTACAAAACCGTCCTAAATACTCATAAATCCTACGTTATTCGGTGAAAACCCATATAACAACCCTTTCTTTATCCATAAAGCAAGCACGTACGGTTTCCAATGTACCTGGGGGTCAGTCGGAGACCTTCCGAGAACGAATGAGTTCGGGCCTCCGATGGAGTCGAGTGATACTCCTCATCTCGATGTCAACGTCACGTATAGAGGTGCACGAACTACCGCTGAAGGTTTTTGATTTTTGTTTTTGTTCAATTGTTCTTTTTTTAAGTTTATTTAAGTAGGTTTGGTTTAATTTGATGGGCGATTGTTTATATAACCTCGTGCCACAGTGTTCTTAAGGAAGGATGTTTTCTGTGTTAAAATCTCACAGAGCTACGACCATTGATTTGTTTTTATAAAAGCTTGTTCAGGACTATTGTCTATCCACCCAAAATATGGTACCGAATTTACACGAAATTCTTCTACCTTTTTCTCGTTGTGGCATTACTCTGACAAGCAGGGTTGATTGCCAGAGTGCATTGAGCGTGCCAATTTGAGTTGGTACCACCAACTGTGGAGCCAAAGATTCATATTTCCAATTACTGTTATTGGTACAAATATGACGCAGGTAGACAATGATAATATATTATAGGTAAAAAGTGGTAGATAGCTCCGCAAGTGACTTGTCAAAACTTGGCTAATTAGCCAAATTGTCTTCGTCTTATCTCTTGTTCGTTCCCGATAAATTCGACATTCTGTCCTACTTCCACATGACCCACGTGTCTTCTAAATGTGACATTGTACAGTTTTTGAACATGGAATGTTGAGTAGGTAACTACCTCTTTTAACTCATAATATCATTGCAGGTAGATAGGTATCAACCTTTTTCAAAGATTATTTTTGAATCCAATCACGGATTAAATCGAATCTATAGGTAATATTGCATTCCCATTGTTTTTTTTATTTATTGTAATCAAAAACATTTGTTATCCGCGTTGTTTCATCGGAATGTGTTTATAAGATATCTTTCCGATCGGTAGAACTTGCTACCGAACCCGTCGAACTCAAAAATTTACTTGCAGTCCTAATACAATATTCAATACAATTTTGAACTTTAATTCCTTGACATAAAAACTATAGTCTACTCGAGGTCGGTAAATAAAACCATGTTAATAAATATTTTTAATATTTTTTCCAGTTGAACGCGCGTTGCTCATTCGGCCATGTTCGAACGCGTCAATCGAATTCGAATTTCAAAATCAAATGTGTCAATTCAACACTGGTTTTCTGTTATAGGAATTAGATTATTTGAAAAGTATTTTTAAACACACGTCTTTCTTTCTGAGGAATGAGGATGATCCTACCCTAAATAAGTCGTCATAATTTTTTGGGAACATTATTTTGTTCATGCCCTAAAGGTACTTGACCTGACTAACTAAAATAATAAGTAAAAAGGTAACTAAGTGCATATAAATAATATTAAGTTCTACTTCGCAATCAAATAAAGAACACCAATGAAAATGTTCATCCAAATAAAAATGCAACTCTGACAAACGGTTACAAATAAAATTTAATTACCCAAACATATATAGAAACGCAATAATCATTTAACAAAACAAAAAGCGACCATAATCGGAAACGCATTGGGGACACCAGTTGAACAAAAAGAAAAAAAAAAACTTTTTTTTCCAATATCACAGCAGCGGGTCGGCCATCCATATTGTGACTTGACAACAAAAAATAGGGACACCCAATGCTTTAACTGAAGAAGACATACATTAACCCGGCAATAATTATAATTCAAAGTGGACATTACTGTTTGTGGCTGGGTGAAGTGATGAGAGGGAGCGGAAAGAGTATTCATTCAGATCTGTACACAAAGCTTAAACACAATCACTAACTAACTAACTATACAAATAAATATACAAAACCAAAAGGACACTTAGGCGTCGAAGTACTCGTCCGCATCGCTGTCATCCGGAAACGTGCCCAGAAGACTGGCAGCATTGCCACGTTGAATGGCAATGCTAACTCTTTGGCCAAAGAAGAAGCCAGCCCTCTGGTCACGTGAAGTCGACCAGTCGGCGCGAAATTTCCCAGATCTTAATATTGTTATATAACATTTTTTAAATGCAGATTTCGAAAGGTTTTAAAATAAAAAAGACAGGAAAGAATAAAGATGATGATGATGCTGCAATGTAGCAAACATTACTGAAGGAAAGATAGAGGTAAAGCGAGCCAGGAAGAATGGAAAGAAAGTAGAAGAAGAAAGTACTTACACTTGAATAAATAAGGATGCATAAACGAGTAGAAAACACAAAACATCATATTGTACTTAAATGACACTAAATTTATAAAAGTAAGAATGAATTATATGTATTTTACACAAACAATTTACTTTCAAATAAAATAAAAAAATATGTCAAACAAACAAACAAATCCGTCGTCCCATACAAAACTTCAATACCTACTCGACCAAATGTATGGGTCGACTGATAATTTTTTCACGATTACGGTGTTGGTCCCCGGGAAAAAGTAGTTCAGTTTGATGGTCTGTACCTCACCCTTAATTTTCGCTAGTCCGAAACCGGACATCCTGTATACAAGATGTCCCTTAAATACCGCACAACCTCTTAAACCTCTTCGCGGCTTGAAGGTATATTCGTAAAGTTGATTTTGAGCTGCAAATTATGACACAAATGTTCGTGTAGTATAATTTTCTGAACGTGCAAAAGAATCTTAGGGAGCTGTGGAAATTGGATGTTGGATGTATTGAAAATTAATCATTAATACCCTCTGCTCTCTCATCCCTTGCTGATCTCCCGAAGGCCATTTAGGCTACAAACTGACGATTATTGCCTGAATGCGATATTGATGTTGTATTTGGTAATTTGTATTTCGCAATTTATTTTTAAAACTGTTTTAAATGTAAAGTTATGTACGGACATAAGTTTGAAAGCAGACGCGACAATTTTCTCATGGGCTTTTTGTGATAATGTCTTGTACTTATGCTTTCTGTTAATTGTGTTTATAACTTAATTATTTGTGTTGTTTTTGCTAGTGTGGTATTTTTATGATTTGATGATGTTTGGGGTACTTCCTTTGTTATAAAACTTGTTAGAATTGTTTATGCTTTAGAGTAGATTTCTCTCTGTTCTTCTAATTGAAGCCTAGACTTTTTGCCTAACTTTTGGGTTATTTTGGGTTTTGTAGTTTGCTTGATGCTCTATGCATACATAACATCACGCCTGTATTCCCCGAAGGGTTAGGCAGAGGTGCAGCTAAAGTACAGTAATAGTGCTCTATCTTTAAAATAATATTATTTTAGATGACAGATTTTCCATACAAAAAAACTCATGCATATTGATATTGATAAAATAGAACAGAATATATGTATTTGCTTTAAAACATGGTAAGGTCTTATTAATAGAATTATAATCTTACATGTGTCGCCATGGACTGGCATACAATTATTTAAACATGTTAAATGTACAAATTTACAACAATATATTTTTTTGTTAAAATTATTATTCTAATATATCACTGGTGAAATCTTAACAATAATAGATAGTTGACATGTGGAATGTGACCTCGGCTGTCATTGTGCCGATTGTCGTAACGGCCAATGGCCTGATGGCCGAAAGCCTCGACCAACATCTCTCGAGGCTGTCGTTAGGCGGTTGGATCAAGAGCCTGATTCAGAAGGCAGTACTCCTCGATACGGCTCGTATTGTGAGGAGGTTCCTGTCTCTGCAGCCCTAACCACCGGTAGCTTGGACCCTGCTCCCGATACCGGTGGAATTCTATTTTTTATATTTTTAAATGTTTTTTTTAATATTTTGTATTTTAAGAAAAATTTAAAAATGTAATTATATAAGAAACAAAAATTAATAAACGAAATAGATAGTAATATAATGAAAGCTCAGTAACCATAATATGCATCTTTTACTTTTTATCAATAAGTCTTTCACACTTTAAAATCAATTACCAATAAGCCATTTATGTAGTTTGGGTTTAAAGTCTTATTTATTTATTTATTTTTATTATTTATTTAGATTTACCAACGTTCGTGTACACTACAGATATTACATGAAACAACAGAAAATACAGGACTAAATGTAACAAACAATCTAAGAAGTCTAAGAAGTAAGTAGTCTTTAAGAAGAGGTTCCCTTATTTCTTTTGGAATATTGCTGAATATTTTAATTGCTATGATAAAGCTATTTTTATGGCATAATGTGCTTTGATGTGAAGGAATTCTTAACCGTGTTGGGTCTCGACAAGTATATTATGAACGAAAGTCGCAGGCTATAAAAAAATTAGAGTTCTCTTTCACAAATACACCAGCTTGCATTATGAGAAGACCTGTTAGTATTAAAAGTTTAAATTTTTTAAATAGAGGTCTGCAGGATGTTAGAGGACTGGTACTGCAGATTGCCTTCAGGCATTTTTTCTGCACTAGGAAGGCTTCATTTACTTTTGTCGAGTACCCTCAAACTAGGAGCTCATACCTGAGTAAAGAGGAAACATACCCGTGGTAAGCAGGAAGTGCAACTGCTTCACTCGCGGTACGTCTTAACGTTTAAGAGCAGATACAAACTGGTTCAATTTCTTGCAGACGTGTTCTATATGTAATGTCCAGTTACAATTCTGGTCTAGAATAAGTCCAAGAAATTTGTGTTCACTAACTTCGTTAATTTGTTGTCCTTGACAATTAGCTTTAAATGATTTTTGTTTTTAATTGTAATTTTGAAAAGGAGACCGAAACGATTACGTACAATCTTGGGCCTGAATGTAACGAGATGAAATTGATGTGAATTAATAGATTTAAACTTCTCAGTCCCTTGCTGAAAATTCTGTTAGTTTTGACAATCTGAGAGCCGAGTTATTAGAAGTTTAGTAAAAGTAAGGCTATGCCACAATCTTTAACTAAAATCTTATTCCTGAAGTGCAAAAGATGTTCTTTAAACACTAATGTATATTATATTTCATCTAAGGGTCGTCGGCCTAGTGTATTGTAGTGACTAGTTACTATCTCTCAATTCACAAAGCGATCCATAGTTTCAACAGTATCCAATCCACACTTAAGGCGGCGGTAAAATCCAAAATAACAATTCCAAGTCAAACGTGTGAGCGATCTTCTGTGTACAGTGTGAAAGCAAGGGTCGTACAAGGTATGCAGGGTCAGAATCCGTGAAAAACAACGCAGTGGTCGTTAAAAATGAAATATTCTGAAAAGCAATCAAAACGCATTGGAAAACACGAAACGAGTGAACAAGCAAGAGCAGTCGGCAACTGTCTACTGTCAATGTTGAGCTGACTCACAGCTGTCATGCCAGAGACATAGACTAAAAATATGAGACTGATTTTAATCGATATGAAATCGATATTCATTATATTGGTTATTCAGTAATTAATTGTTATTTAATTTATTAATATGGCACGTAAGTAAATGCACTATATTGTATATAAGTATATTTAGTGCATTTAATTACTGGAGTTAATTACCAAGTGCGAAGGTTTTCTTTTTGTAATTTTGTAATCGATTATATGGAACTATATTTCTCTTAATTCTCCGCTTCCAGATTGCGAATTGAGCTGATTTTTTATATTCTAAGATAAAAAAATATGACAAATTTTTTACATCATATCTCTACTTATTACATTTGGGCCCACCGTTTTCCGTCTCCTTTATGTATTTTGTTTTATTAAGATTTGCACAGAAATAATTGTTTTCGAGCCATTTTACCACTTGATTTACTGTTTCATAAAGGTGTTTTTCGTGACAGCATGGTATCTGATTAGATATGTAGTCAGCAAGAAGTATGTACTATTTAAAGCTGTAGATAAATCGTTGATGTAAATGAAGAAAAGTAATGGGTCAAGTATGCTTCCTTGGGGTACTCCTGATTTGGTTTGACTATATTCAGAACTATATGATGTGGACTCGTTATTTTAGTTAATTGAGCTTATTTATACTATTTGTTGATGGTTTGATAAATAGTAAGCTTGTGTTGATTGATATCGAAAGTTAGTAAAAAATGGTACCTACACCTGCAATTCTTTGTAGGTATTAAAACATTTAATCCTTAATATTAATCGAATAACTTCCACCTAGTCTCCCATAACTTATAATAATTACATTTATAATTGAACCACAAAATACGGCACTCAAACTTTTTAACAATCGTTCATAAAATAAAAATATATCGCGGAATGAAAAGGCGATAATACAGAATGGAATTATTGCGAGGGTGCCGTGACGTAAGAGGCACATTTAAAAAAGTTTGATTGAGATGGACAGAACTTTTGATTGTATCCCAAAGATTCGGAATAAAAACAAGCTATAAATAAGATTGGAGGAAAACAAGGAAATACGTAATATTGTTACAGGAAAACGTGGTGTATGTCTGTTTGTGTTTACTGACTGTGAATGATGTTGAAGGATGATCATAGTGAAGTAATATCAACGGATATAGACTACAAAAAAAACTCTTGAATAATCATTTCAGATGTAGTAGTATTTCATTAAATACCATTGGCAAATAGAGAATCTGATCTGACTTGACGTTACTGTTAAAATATATGCTTTAGCAATTAAAATCATTAAAAAAAGTTAGCCTAAGGATGCTGGTTGACCAATAAAATTGAACACACGTAACCCATTCAACAGAAATTGAAAAAGCACAGATAAGATCAAAAGTATACTACTTACAAGATATTTACATACTTATTTAATTGAAGAAAATCTCAGTGTTTTAGTGATACCTACATCCATCAAAAATACACAAGCAAAACCGAAAACTAAAGCACACCAGAAAACGGAACAAAAATGAATATCGTAATCTGATTGTTGACGAAAAATTCAATTCCGTTTATTGCTGAATAGTTTGACTGCGATGACGCTACGTCTTTGCTTACCCTCTTACCCTAGCAAATGTATTGTTGTATTTATCTTGATGTGTTCGGCAATACATTGGTGGAAGATTCCGTACTTCATCAAATTGTTTTGTTTTCTGATGAGACAACTAGTTTTTTTGTTGTTGGCAAACGATTTGCTGAGACTTCGCGTTCTTATCAGGCTGTGAATGTCTAAGTACCTACTGCTGATTTTAAACTCTACGTAACAATATACGGAGATACGGAGATTCGAGATGACGGCTAGTAGAAGAAAAAGACATATTGCGCCGACCACAAATAAATTGGGATAAAAATGATGATAATTGTTAACGTGGACGTTGCAACAATTACGGATACCAAGGATGCAATTACTGATATAGCAGAAATAACTTTTGATATTGACTCGTTTTGCAACTAATATGTATCAAAGTGTTTCATTACTGAACGTCATAAAAAAACTGCTTGAATGTGTATGACAGACAATGTTCTCCTCCTACCTACATAGACAGATACTTTGAATCACCGTCATTTGCAGTAAAACAGCTGATATTAAATGAAGTATTTCTATTTTATTTATTTATTTGGTAGATAGGGCAAAACTTGGCTAATTCGTGATATGCAGCTATTCGGTGATAGATAATTGTGTTTTATTACCAAGTTACTACTGACTTGATAAATGTACATTTTTCAATCATTATAGTATTTGCCACATTTTTAGATATAAGTTAGCAAAACTTATTTTGTCTACTATATCACAGTAAATTTAAAAAATAGTCTGATCAATGAATCGAATTTTACAAGTAAAAAACAAAACTATCACCGATTACCCAAATTTTGCCCTACACAGCAGTATCTACAGACCTACAAGGAATGAATACAAAGCAATAATAAAACTTAAGTACTTAAGTTTTATTATTTTGGTCTCGAAGAGAGAAGGCCTGTGTCCTAACAGTGGGAACATTATAGGCTGATTAAGGTAAACGGACACTTGTCCGAAAGAATCGACCGCGCCGAACGAAACAAAGTTCCTAGTAATTCTTCCGGCGATTCGTCCGATTCGGCGCGCATAAGTGTGCGAGCTCTCACAGGGTTTCATACAAGTAATTCGATTCTTTCGGCTCCTTCGCCTCCTTCGGCTCTGATAAGTGTGCGTTTACCTTTATGATGACAAGTATGTAGGTATATATAGGTAAACGCAGAATTTACAATAAATCCAACAATGTGTTTTTTTATGTGTTCACAAGAAATAAGAAACTTATAATAAATACCCATTATATAAGTACAATATGTAACTAAAACATCCAGTTGCTCAACTATTTAATGAACCAATGTAGACAATGTCTCATCTCCTAACTCTTCATCATCTTCATAGGTTCGGTATACATTCGCTAAACTCACTAAATAATTCTTTTGCTTGAGATAAACTTCGCCAAAGGATATTTCATTAAAAACTTAAAATAAGTTGTTTCTGTACTGGGTTGTAGTATAAGGAGAATTTGGGCATTTCGAAAATTCCTAGTTTTGTTAGTATAATGATGTGTGTGTGTGTGTGTGGCTTTATAATACTCGCAGGAATCCGCTGGATGCGGGAAGCACAGAACCAGTCGAAGTGAGGATGCTTGGGCCTATGTCCAGCAGTGGACGTCTTTCGGCTGGAATTATGGTGATGATGTGTATGTAGTAGTAAGTGGAGATAGAATATTAGAGAAAATTAAATGTTGGCTGACTCTGTGTATTGTGTGATGATGATTATAATAATAATTTTCATATTTTACGGGTATGTCTAAGCGTTTACAGTTGCCATGAGTAATTTACAGTTTTTATGAATTTATGAATCATCACAGTAAAGAGTTACCGGTGGCCAGCAACTGAATTTTTTGAGTATTTTAGAAATGGTCTGGCTCTCTTACTAAACTATGATCTATTTGT
This sequence comes from Fissipunctia ypsillon, assembly GCA_947568875.1. Taxonomy (NCBI): domain Eukaryota; kingdom Metazoa; phylum Arthropoda; class Insecta; order Lepidoptera; family Noctuidae; genus Fissipunctia; species Fissipunctia ypsillon. The sequence continues at coordinate 2,165,834 of OX387662.1, forward strand.
CATTACTGCAGTGTTACATTGCATATAGTTACACATATTCATCTATTATAATTTATGAACATTCCAATTCTCCAATTTCCACGATTCCCCGCAATAACTGCAACACATGTAAATGCTATAAATGTGTTACTCCGTCTCGACAAAGTTAGATTGGCATCGAACGAACTCTGACAGATATGTCGTAAAAATGTGGCGACTAATCGCAGCGACCGGCGATTTGTCGCAACGGGTTTTATTAAAAGTTTTTATTTTTATCTGCCATTTGTTATTTGGAGACAAAAAAGTTTAATGCTTTATGGTAATTGAAGAATCCGTTGAGATATAAATATGGGGGTTATTTTATTCTTCTGGTTATTTTGAAGGTGAAACAAATTATTGGCTAGTGTCAAACGGATGATTGCTTTACCTTTAAGTAGTAACAATATAATTATGTACTTTCGGGAAAGAGTTTGTCAGGGAAAATAATATTAATAAAATTATAAGTCAAAACTTTGTTTTTCATGGGAATCTAATCTACAATCCAAAGAGTAGAAAGCTATGAAGTCATTCACTACGCCCATCAATCAGCCTTCAAATTCATTCAACTACCTAGGTACTACTCAAATACATATTTTAAATGATTTCAATTCCATTTATTTTGACTGTTTAAATCAACAATCATAGCGATACTACCTCCCATCAGTATCAGTATCATTTATTGCATTCATGTAGTTTTTAAGATGTTACCAATATTAGGTATCATACATGACCCTGCTAGGGCACAACAATATATAAGTATTTTAAAGCGCTATTATAAATCACAACAATAAAATAATAAAACAAATCTCTCTCTGCTTACATAAATATAAAAATTCTAATTTAAACATTTTCATGTCCGTTATTTGTTATAAGTACAATAAATAAGAAATTAGTGTCACCCATGTGTAAAATTTCTACTTTTCTATCTGTAATGTTTATGGTGTACCTACATAATAAAAAGTATTCATGCTATCTATCATTCTAATAATTTCTAACCAAAAACCCAAGAATTAGGAAAACATAATCCTATATAAACCTTCAAATCTGATAACAGGTTACCACTCGTAAAATTTCAATCAGTCGGCCTGCCTACTGCAACTGACGTCATCAAAACAGAAACATTTTATAATTTAATGAACAAAATAACTGATCACGGAAGAGTGAAGCAAAATTAATTGACCGTTAACTGTTAAGCGATTCCCCAAAATATCAAGTTTGTCATCAAATTACTTAGCGTCTCAATTAATTACTGAAGCGATTTACCGATCGGTGGAGTCAAAGAGTTGATTTGATGCAGACATGGCTAGAAAGGAGATGTTAGCTGATAGAGATTGCGGGAGAAGAAGTCATGCGGCGTTGACACCAAATAATTTGGGATAAATGTAGCGGAATTATGATGATGAGGACGACGACTCCAAATATTAATAACTTGAATTAAAGCTACACCGAGACGACAATTTTATATGGGAATCATTAGTTGATGTATACATATATCTGCCTTTATAAGGCAGATATATTCGCTAGATGGACCGATGACCTTAAAAAGGTGGCTGGAAAAGCCTGGATGCGGAAGGAGGAGGACAGGGTGTTGTGGTGCAGCCTGGGAGAGGCCTATGTCCAGCAGTGAACTGCGATAGGCTGAGTTGATATTCGATAGTACTGAAATTATTGTGAAAAAGCAAACGATAAAATTAGCCAAAGACTGGTTAAAGTTATAAGACGAGTCATTAAGTTCGGCCTGAAGATGATAATGCTGTTAACTCGAAGTTAAGGCAGGTAAACTGAAGCTTTTGAACTCGAATCATTTTCAAGTGTTCATGTTGTTTTACAGTGAAAATTTCATGCAGATTAAACTGCCATGATTGTAAATATTCAACAGTAGCATCTTTAATAGATCAACCTCAAAAACGTATCTTCCTATAACAGTATATAACTTAATCTTTGGTCGTCTTTAGCTTAATTTTATTTGACGTTTTGACAGCTCCGTTCATCCGTTAGAGGAAGACAAACTTATTGATTTTTACTAAAGAGAGACAAAGACAGCGACACATCGATCGGGATTAACTTATCAGCAGGTGCGTCATGCTAAATAATAGCTGTCAAAGATGTTGTGTTTATGCAAATCTTCGGGAATAATATGCTTTGTGCTTTCAGATTCAGAGTAATCAGTAATATCAGTGTCTATAGTTTCTTAAAGCATAGTAAAATTTTAATTGTGAACTGAAAGCTCTTACATGGAGATTCAAATGAATCATGTTCAAATGAATCAATGTTGGATTTCTCCTGTAAAATTGCGCAAAATCTTTCTATCTTCGCATAGAATCAGTCGATGGTTATCAGCTTCTGAAGCACAGCTACGACAATGACTTCGACAGAGTTTATTTTATTTGAGAGTTGACATAGATTTACAGCTTCTAATTCAATCAAATCAGCCTATTGCACTCCACTGCTAGACCCCGAACCCGAACCCGGTTCTTCACCTTCCGCATCCAGTCTATCTGAGCCTTCAAAACAAAATTCAATGAAGCTTTTGTGCTTTATAAATACTTGAAGCGGTCCATACAGTTACAGAAACATATCCAAGCTATCCAATAAAATTATCATGGGTAAACGCATATCTCACCATCCTAAATTGATCCTAATACTAAACCAACCGATCAAGCCCAACAATTTAAGCCAACTGAACATTAAACATTACAACATCCATTGTTAAACAAACTAACAAAGATAACAGACAGACAAACTAAAAAACAACCAATTAGTATTAATACTATCCGTGCGATGATCGCTGGCGCACATAATTGACTGCATGATCCTATATTCATACGAATGACTTTGGTCATCAATACTCTTCACATGACAAAAGATACTAAACGCCTCTCCATTTCCAAAGGATTTTGAATCTTTATGAAAAGTTACAAGGTTTAAATTCTATTGGGAGGGGAGAGGGAGATAAGGTAATTACAGACGGTAGTTGTAAAGTCTTAATTATTAAATACGTTTGACATCCGTTCACGCAATATCGTGTCAATGACATTAGTGTGGCGACACCCTTAGTTTGGTTGTGTTTGGTATGTGCATAGGTTACAATTTGTAATCGGTTCTTAAACGATTGGCTGAAGTTAGGTGTTGTACAAAATCTCTGAGTTTCCAAGTTGCATGTCCAAGGTCTAGTGTATTGCATTAAGCGCAGTAGATACATCCTAAATATTTCAAGTCATAAGTACCTACTCATTTCACTATCAGTCTTTCTAGATATATAACCAGTCCAGAAAGAAAGAATGCAAGCATGAAAGTAGAATAAATGCTGTGGAAATGCGTTCCTTACGAAGCATGTGTGGTGTGACCATAAATGATAGACTGAGGAATGATGTGATAAGGCAACGGTGTTGTTTAAAAGAAGATGTTGTGCCAAAAATTAAAAAAAGTATGCTAAGATGGTTTGGTCATGTTGAGAGGATGAGTAAAAGGCGATAAACAAAAGGTGTTTACACGGCAGATGTGAGTGGAAACGCCGGGAGAGGACGCCCTAGGAAGACATATAGTGATCTTATTGGTGATGTTCTTCAGAAAGGTCAGGTGCGTAGTACTCGCAACCGGCGTGCGTGTATGAGACCAGAAGACGTGAGTTTATGTATGTACGTACATATATATCAGTCCAGTCTTTTCCCGACTAAAGTGAGTTTGTATTTCAGCATAACGCGGATCCACTCTCTGTTCTAATAAAATCTTTATTCACATAGAATGCATAATCAGCCTATAATGTTCCCACTGCTGGGACACAGGCCACATCTCAATGAGAGGGACCTTAATCTACTACGCGGGCCCAGTGCGGGTTGGTAGATGTCACATACTTCGAATTTTTTTCTAGGACATGCCGGTTTCCTCACGATTTTTTTCTTCACCGTTTTCAGAGCAATGGTGGTGAAACAATTTACACACATAGAATATTTGACAAAAATTACAAATTCCATCACTTCTTTTCTTGATTCACTGACATGTAATTTTGGCCCATTAGAATAAAGATTTTATTATAATCTCCATACGTTCACAACCTAATTAACAGAATAATCAAAATAAGAGCTTTCATCTTTTATACCGTATTTAGATCATCCCCGTCATAAATTACAGAAGATTGAAAACTCGAAGACACATTCCTATTCATTCAGTTTTCTAATTAATAGTTCATATATATTCGTATAATAAATCAACGGTTACTAAGACGTGTGATACAATGGCAGTCAAATGTTGTGGCCAAACAAAAAGTGGGGTCAATACAAAAGGAGGCGTGTTTTGTATGGGACCTACTAAGGTTTCTCGAAGTTGAGAGACTGTATTTTAAATAATATTTTTAAACTGTGGCGGGATAGAAGTTTACGGTGGCAGAAGATGAAATCTAAATTCAAACACCTACTAAAGTGGCCGTTAATTTGAACAAAAGTATAAACTTTTTTTTGTATATCTAAAAACAATTGACAGGTTATCATTTCGACAAAATAAAATCCAACGCGTTGTGATCAAAAGCTTTTATAATATTTCAATATAATTGCTTCTAAAATTAGATTTCAAAATATTAAAAAAAAATAATTGCAGCCCCCACCCGAAAATATGGCATTATCATCTGCCTAGCCTTTTCCTAACTATGTTAGGGTCGGCTTCCAGTCTATCCGGATGCAGCTGAATACCAGTATTTTACATGGAGCGACTGACTATCTGACCTCCACAACCCAGTTATTGAGTAATACTACTCCACTTTGTCAGACTGGTCGTCAGATATTTTTGGGCTTCTGACTACCAGTAACGACTGTCATAGGGTATATGATAAGACTTGCCAATTGGTAAGAGTGGATGTCAGACTTTCAAAATCCAAGAATCAACACCAACGGCTTAACGTGCTTTCCGAGGCACGGAGGGGTCTCGGTATGTAAAGATGGTCACCCGTCCACGAACCAACCGCGGCAAGCGTAGCTTAACCTGATCGATCGATCCATGCGGCTGTTATTACTTAGCCACGAGCCTCATCGAGTTCTAGAAAAAGTTCGCCAATGTATAGTGTCGTCTCTGTCACTCATACCGGTGTGACAGTCTCTTTCTAAAGCTCAACGTGTCACATTTACACCCGGTTACTCAGTATAGCGCTACAAGGTTATTTAGGCGCGCGGTTATAACCTGAACTAATTCCGCCATCTTGTTTTCTGAATACATTTCAAGTGACATCTCTTTTTTTAAGTTTAAAAGGTCTTTATTTTCAAACAAGATAATATTTACATAATACTTACGCTAACAGATTAAAAATAATAATAATAATAAAAGCTGCCATATTAAACACTTGCCGCATAGTAAGAAAATTTTTACAACTAGACTTGGTTAATAATTTCACTGCAGTACAGAGCAATTTATCGTCTCAGAATAATAACCAGAATCACACCTTGGTTCACACCCGTGAGATTATGAAAATACCAGGTACTAACCTGAGAAAATTAAATTTAAAAACCAAAATAATAATAATATATACATGTACCTATATAAAAAAGGAGGGGAAAGACTTATAGGGCATCAAAAAATTCGTCGGCATTGCTGTCAACAAGAAAAGTGCCCAAAAGCTGGCAACATTGCCACGTTGTATGGAAATGCCGATTCTTTGCCCAAAAAATAGGCCGGCGCTTTGGTCCCGTGAAGAATCGACCAACCGCTTGGCCATGTCTTGAAAGACCATGTGGCACTCGGACCCCATGGCCCTAGTGTTTCAACCCCAAACGGTTCGAACATATAACTACCAATATAATAATAATAATTAAATATAATATTTAATATATATATATAATATATTAATTCGCCTATTATATTATTTATTTATTTTATTTCCAGATAAATACAATCAAATTTTTGTTAGTAAATAAATAAACAACTTATAAAAACTAGTGTTAGTACATATTCGTATATTATAAACATAAATGTCAATTAATAAATTCGATAAATCATGTGATTCACAACAACACAACAATACACACTACACATATATACTACTTCTGGGCATGGTTTGCAGGCAACACTTGCGTCCTCGTCCAGTGTTTCCACAAGAGACCATCAGTCCTGTTCGCCACGGTCATCACGAGACTGTTGGCGCTGCCCCGCACCCGCCACATCAGGGAAGCGACACGCTTGCGAACGATAGCATAGAAGTCATCTATACGTGCTTCAGCGAACATCCCCGAAGCGCTGCAGTGTCGCGGCAGTCTCAACAGTGCCCCGTAAGCCCCCTGCGTGTAGTCGACCCATAGGCTGCAAGTATAACAGGATTGACAGTATGCCTTAAACAAAGTAGCCTTTGCGTCATTAGAACACTTTGCAAACCTACGGATCATCATTATATTATCGCCGAATATGTTCGCTGTTTGAGGTTTTCCGCACCTGCAGTGACTTTTCACAAAACAATTGCACAAAACCAACAGCGCCCCCGTCAACGTCATTCGAGCGACAAACAATACCAGCAATACGTGGTGTACCTTCGGTACCTGCATAGCTTTAAAAACTCAACTTGGTACTTACATCGGTAAATCATCACAACAGCCACTCGACATTCAACCTTTCTTTACCATCGAAACTCCTTAGTTACTTCCACACAAAAAAGTTATTATTTTCTTAACGCCAAACAATACCACAAGAGGTTTTCTGAGGTGACTTTTAATTCATATAAAATTGAATCCCACACCATTGAAATTAGTACATATCGTGCCTGTTTGTATTGTAATGTAATTTATGATTTCTTTATGACTTTGAGTAAGCTTGGCGATGTTGCCAACATTTTGTTAAAGTTTACTTTCTTCCTTAAGGCTCCTTTTTTATTGGACGTTAAGATATTACACTACTATAAGAACTGTTGTGTCGTGTTGTGTATAAGAACTGTTTATGAGTTCTAGCAAGTGGTCGATTGATTTTAGTCTATGTTTAAGTTTGATCAGTTTTTGTTTTTAAATTCTAAAACTCATTAGTCTGTATTACCTACATTCGTATGTGTATAGGAGACGGGTTATCAATTTGGTTCTACTACAAAGTACTCTCTAAAACCTTTTAATTACCTTTGTCTCTTGTTAATCTTCTGGACATTGGCCGCTCCTAAGTTAAATTGCAGTTACTTCATGTTAATCCATATTCATAAAGTCAAGTGTATTGTTTTCAACTTCTACTTCAACACCATTACTCTTATCAGGAGCCATCAAAGACCTTTAAACGCCAAAAGCTTATTTTTTTCTAGCAACAAGGTTTTCGGCTTTCAATACGATCCCAATGTTCACCACTCCTGCATGTTCAGGGGTCCATTCACAAGGCGATGTCTTCTCGCTGTGTTGTCGCCTACGCACGCCGCAGGATTGTCACTGGCCGATTATTGTTTATAAATTATTAGCAATAATGAACATACATATTGGTTGTGTATGTGACTGTTCTGGCGGAGTGGCACAGGTAGATGAATTAGAGGAAATAAGAAAGATTTTGAAATTATAGTTTTGACATAGAGATTAAAGGATCAAAGATTTAGTAAATCGAGTAGGTAATAAGTATTTATTTCACTGCACAGTGGAACAGCAAATTTAAAAGAAAAATCAGATGAGGATAACCTTATCTGGTAAAACTTGTTTAAACTAAATGAAAAATAAAACAATTGAGGTTATAACTGTTTAAAAATGATGCACTGTTCTCAAAACGTGCTGCAGCATCAAACCCGTAATGTTCTCCAACACACTTTATGAAAACCAAATACGAAAAATAATTATAAAAACTAATCTAAATGTCCCAGCAACCCTACCATCCATACATCACCTGGGCTGCATACCCGGCGATATTTTTGCTCACAACTATACGCTTTGATTCAAACTCCATTGTAGGCCAGTTAACAATACGAGTCCAGTAATGCCACCACTGCATTTATATTTTGTATGGTAAATTTATAATATTTGCTGTTTTTGATACAGATTTGTTCTTGGTCTATAACGTTCCTTTATACTTTATAGGGTACCGAAAGAGAGGACATCGTTGTCTATGTCACCGTATGATTATGAACTTTGTTAGTTTATAATCTAATATATCTCGCGAGATTATAAACTATCGAAAAAAGTTTAACTGCAATAAACTATTTACAATTTAACGCATTCTTTTTCGATGGTTTATATATATATCTATCCGTGGAAAACCGACAAATTGTGAACTGGTATCAAACTTGCATGCACCGAACGCACCTTGCGCTAATACTAAATAGCCAAGTAACTGCGACCAACTTGGAAGAAGCGCTCGCCACCGCTACCGCGGCACCACTCGCTTCACTCGCTCGGCTCGCGCGCGAGTGATCACAGTTCTAACCTAACTTAACCCATTTGGTCGGGGAGCCCTGGCTTAGTTACTGGGACCAATTCGGCTACTGCCAAGACCTACTAATCCTACCAAACCTCGTAAAATTGGACAGATTGTGAACTTTGTCGGTAAGTGCAGGTTCGTTCATAATTTGACGGTTCGACATGGATAGATTATAAACTATCAAAAATTAATACGTTATATTGTAAGCATTAGTTATGGTACAGTTCACAATTTAACAACAGTTTACAATCTTGCGAGATAAATTATAAACTAACGGTGGTCGCAATCATACGGTGATATCTATATATACGATGGAAGTCTTGTCGAAATGATCGTCAAGGGTATGGCAAGCTGCATCTACACTATGATCATAAGTTTGTGTGGTCACTGTAAAACATATTCAGAAAAATTTACTACAGCTGAACAAACATTCTTCCAATGTCTGCTGTAACCTATTAGAGATTCATGATGATGAAACGATACAAACATTGTAGTTTTAAGATTATTTTCCAAACTACTGTCAGCTTGATTTAGTAGCTATTTTGTCGTAACTTAAACTTTTTGGCGCCCGCCATTGTTATCCTCGTTTGAATGAGTTATTTTAAAAATAAAGCTATCAGCGAAAATAAAGTCATCTGCGATACTTTCCAACAATCCCTGCAGTCATAAGCAGCTAAGCACCAGAACACACATGAGACATAAACGGATTTAAAACCCATCGAAGCAGCTACAATATAGACATACATCTAAGCCAATGACTCCACAACTCCATTCATATCCAAAATAAAACAAGAAATAAGGCTATTGCACACGAGGCTTTATTCGCCTGGAAATCATAAATCAATTGTGAGCAGCCACCTTTATTGTGGAAACGAATCTGTCACCGCCTCTAATCCTTTAAGAGTTTTCATATTTAATTCTCTTTTTTGATAGTATATGATGGGTTTAGAGATCAATCGTGTGTGTGGGAGGATGGGTAAACATGCTTGGAAGGGCCAAATTGATGATGAAATACTAGTAAAATCATCATCTGCCTAGCCTTTTCCCAACTATATTGGGGTCGGCTTCCAGTCTAACCGGATGCGGCTGAATACCAGTATTTTTACATGGAGCGACTGCCTATCTGACCTCCACAACCCAGTTACTGGGTAATACGATACCCCTTGGTAAGACTGGTTGTCAGACTTTCGAGCTTCTGACGACCCGTAACGACTGTCAAAGATCCACGAATGACAGCCGGGACCAACGGCTTAAAATAACTGTCATTAATTATAACGAAATCCTGAGAAGATCTTCACTCAGCATTGGGTGTGTACGGGTTGAAGAAAAGAGAGAAAGAATATAACAAAATCCTCACGACACGATTACTTGACTATTTTATTTTAAAGAAACTCAATGCCTGTAAATATATTATTATCCTTTGCACAACAGATTTAAAACTAAGTATCTAATCTTTTCTATTCTAACGAAGAATAAATAAATATAAATAACGATGTGAACACAAAACTCTACTTAAACATATTTTTTATATCCAAATTAACATCTGATAATTTTCCATATACTTCACATTAACGAGAACAAAATCATCACAGCAGTGTTTATGGTTAAAGAGTCACAATTTGTCTCCACACAGAAAGTCAATCCACCACTCATTGTATATATCTTTTATCATTTTATTAATTTCATCCATCATCTATACATCTCTTCAATGGATGATGACAGATCATTTCATCTATTTCTATTTTTTTATTTAGATATCTACAGTATCGTTGCTTGTAATTAATTATTCTTATAAAGAATATTTGAATGAGCTTTTGTGGTTTGACATGGCATAGATGTCGTAGGAGATCTAAAAGACTTTACTACTGAACAATGAAAATTAGACAGAATAGATGAACGAAGACAAAGTGTAATATCACAGATAATAGGAGTAGTAATGATTGAAATTCCAATTAAGTGAACGTGCAGGAATTAGCAGATGAATGTAATAAGCACGAAGATCTGAAAATAGAATTTGATGAATTGGAACCTGTAAGTTTAGAAACATTTGAAATATTTATTGCTTTGTAAACTTGAATATACTTGAATTCGGATTAAACTGCGTCCAAAATATAAAATGGATTTTGCGATATACCCAAAGAATTCTAAATTAACGATAAGGTTTACATCAGACAATTCAGTATCATTCCAAATCACCTCTTGAATTAACATTTGCAATAGATTTAAAGCCACCAATGGCATTCCACATATCATTATTTAGTTCATCGACATTGTAATTTAAATTATAATTTTCATCGCAACAGGTATTTTAACAAAAAACAATCAAATTTATAGCCATAATCCCAGCATACCATTTCATCCTCGCAACGTATTAGCTCTACATACATTAGTTCTCTAGCATCTGCTCCACATTAGATACCAACGTCCTAGCAAAGACAAAAGGCCCATATCTCCAACCCGGGTGACCTGATAACAACATGACTCATTAATTATAACAATCGACGCCTCACTCGTCTCACAGCCATTAAGAGCAATCTAATCTTGTTAACATAATCCGATGCTGGGCAGCCCACGCTGAGGAAGTCAATCATCAGCAAGCTCCACGTTTAGTTCGATCAAAGAATTGAGACGTTTTAAATTTTATCACGTGACGCTCGCTTAATTTCCATTGTGTCTTAACGTCTTATACACACGACGATATGTCAAGCTATAGTTTGTTCTAAAAGCATCTGATAAAAATGTAAACAAATGGATCAAAAAACTTACCTGTGAATGACAATTTGTATTGCAAGTTACAAATTGAATGATTTGATTAAATGAATACTTAAACCCGAAATTCTAATTTTAAATCTCCATAATAATGTTTTTCATTTGGAGGATTGAGGTTAATTTTATAACCTAAATTTTCCTCGATAATTTTTTTATTACAATTTAATAATGTCGGAAAAAGTGGTAAGATATTGTGTACTAATTCCCTTTAGTTGGTGATTGCGTAAGAATCTAACCTGAGCTGGGTTGTTTACACTTTCATAAGATACTTTTAGAACTGACCATACATTTCCCATAAAAGCTGACCTCGCACTGTTTAGGCTTTCCGTACAATGAGTGGTCAACTTATACTGGGATGTACCTATAAGTAGCTTGATATGTCGTCGTGTGTACCATGTTGATTGGTATGGCTTCTTCTAAAGTTATTTTATGGTTTCCTTTTCCTTTAATTGTGGTTATCTTGGCCCTGTTAAGTTTTACGGTGGTCAGTCTGTTTTGGTCTGTTGTGGCACCGTTAGAGACAATTATTTTAGGATTTTGTTTTCAGTTACAATGGCTACTGTTACTGTAAGATATTTTAACGTTACCGTTTAAGCGATTAAAAAGTTACACTAGAAGCATGAGATTTTGTATAGCATAGCATAATCAGCTAATTTTAATGTTCCTACTGCTGGGACACAGGCCTCGTCTCGATGTGAGGGAGTGGGCCATAATCCACCACGCAGGCCCAGTGCGGGTTGGTAGATGTCACATATTTTCAAATGTTTGGTTCTAGGATATACTGGTTTCCTCACGATGTTTTCCTTCACCGTTTTGAGAGCAGTGGTAATGAAATAATTTACAAAAATTAAAGCACCTATCTGGGTTCGAAACTACAATCTACAATTCGATAAGTCGCGACCGTTACCACTAGGCCACCACTGAAGATCTTGTATACTTCACTGAAATTAAACAACTTCAAAACTTGTTTTTAGCATAGGTATACGTTTAAGAAAGTATGTGATGTGGCTATTTATTTATTTAAACTTTCACACTTAAAAGAGTACAAAGGCGGACTTAATGCCTTAGGCATTCTCTACCAGTCAGCCAAGAGTGGTGAAGAGATTAGATGGCAGGTGCTCTGTTAGAAAGGAACAATTGGTGCATCAATAAGTTATAAACTTATAATACAAATACATACATATTTACTATAATATGTATGATATATACATACATACAAATTCAAGAGAGAGAGGTTTTGAGATGACTCTACGCTATTTATTTTGAAAATAACTCCGCAATCTCCGCTTAAATGCATACCGACTGGTGGCTATGCGGTTTTTAAATAAATAAATAAAAACTATGAAATACTTTCAGATGAATGTGAGTTTTCTAACAAACATGAAAGCATATTGACAGACTCAAAGAAAGTCCTGAGACTAAAACTTACTCAGTGTTGGACAAGCCGATAAGAATCTCAACATACGCATAAGATATCTCAATTGAATACACCATTAACGTACCAATTTACCATCAATAGGGTTATTATCTACACCATTCTTAACCCCGAGAATTAACCGTCAAAATATTCAAATCGATACATTATAGGGATCAGAGCGACAATTTGGTCCTCCATTGTATGGTAACGATGTGTTTTGGTACAAAGGACCGAGGCGAGAGGAAATTGGTCCATAGGACCGCTTCCTGTTGACAGTGTTAATTGTTACTTTTATAGTTAGTTAGCGATCAGCTGTGGATGTGCGTGGGTTTTGGAGTTAACTACTGTTTGGTCTAAACTAAGCCATTGGTTACTGGTTGCTGTATTATTGGGTTTTCAACCAGGAGTCTATTGATGATGTTTGCCCCGAATGACACATGGAAAATAACATAACTAGCGAAATGTGGATGTACAATAGAGCTCTGCTCTCACTCTTCGGGCAATTCGAGGCTATATTCTGTAAGATGCTTCAAAAAGGCCATACATAAAGGACACTACAGTGGCGAGGCTTGACATTTCTTAGCCTCCTACGAAATGACGCCGAAGATGAAATTGTTCAGTTACAAATAGTCATACAAATACAATTACCACGCTGTTGCGCCGGCTAATTTAGAACAATTTGTGTTGTTGATCGAATATATATTATTTGGCAGTCGTAGACATTACTGAATGTGCTATTTTTCTATGGTGGTAGGTGAAGTTACTTTTTCGATCCTCCAAAGGGAAGCCGGTAGGAATGGAGCTGTTAGCGCGCTTCGCCTCTCCTACATTGCATTATAGTTTAAATTGTATGTGTTTGTTGTCTCCTTGCCTTCTATCCACCAGTGTTACCTAATGTTTCATAAAGCAGCCTTGGTAGCAAGATCACCCTAACCCAAAGTTTTTTTATAATTGCTTTTTCTATTTGCTATTTTCCCATGGTCTACGCACGAGTATGTTAGTTGTCTCTATACAATTAGACAAATCACGGTCTGCTGGTATAACCGATATGAAATCAACATTTTATTTACAAACATCCAGATTCTTTTTTCCCTAATCTGTCGATCCCAGTAGCCCTCAACCCATCAGCTACTGAACATCAAAATTAATCTTTTATTGACCTCAATGACAGCTCGACGATTTTTTATCAAAAAACATTCGAATCCGCTGTGTCATGGGGACGTTGGGTTGAGTCCGGTGTTTTTTATTTATTGATAAATTGATATGACTTTTTGGAGTTTTGATCCGATGAGTGTGATCCTTTTAAATTATTTGAGTACCTACTAAATATGGACGTAGCTTTACAGTCATTTGGATTTCGGATTTGTTTGTTTTATTTTTTTTACAACAACTTGTGTCCTCTTTCGACACACTGGTACAGTATTTTTATATCACAAAGCGACTCGCGCTTTACTTGTGTTAACCAAAGTGTACAAATACACTGTGAATGTGTGCGTGAAGACGAGTAGCGTCAGCACATAACTCAGATACGCAAACACACACTTCCAACTTCACCATTGTCTCGGACGGTACCGAGAGCCCTTGCCCTTTTACACACATTCACAGCGTGTTTGTACACTTGGTAACTACATGTAAAGCTTGTGTCGCTTCGTGAGACAAAAATATTGTATCGACCTTATTAGATCCAATGAGTGTCATAATTTTTTTAACTTTAATAATTAAGGTGAACTTCAGTACTTTATTTAGTTACCTATCTATACGCATGCTAGGAGGCCAATCATCGTAATCAAAAACGTTTAAAATCTAGTCGCAATCTCATTTTAGCGACTATCAATGTAAGAAAATTAGATATTCTTGACACATTGAGACTGAGTTTACATTAGAAAGAGAACGCTCTTGAAAATACTTAAATTGCCTCTCTGAGCGTGTGCCCAATTCACACAGTGATCTACTTAATTTAATCGACAACTAGTGTATGGGCGAAAAGCAATATATTAAACTAGACAGTCCTTAAAATACTTCGCTTGTCTCCCACAAAATTATATTTAATTAAAATCGTGCTCTTTTCGGTCTCACGATTATACCATAATATGAAGATTTCAGTTCAAAGTAACTATCATCCATAACTTTCATAACCCAATAATTCAGAGCTTTTCCCAGCCAAAGCACTAATAGCAGCAGCATTAACCCTAGGTATAGAGGGTTATGGTTGAAACACGCTGAAACTATTATAATCATATTTTCTTCATTTCAATGTTTTGTAGGACCTGCATCAACAACAGTCTTATTGAAAGTATTTGAAATACTAGTGAAAAGTTAGGGATTAAAATTTATAATCTCAGGCTAGCAAAACTTCTAGGCAATGACGCAGAATGACTGACTACACCATTCTGTTCTCAAGGTCTATTTCGAAAATTCATAAAGTACGTATAGGAAAGTAGTCATTCCAAAAACAACTGGCCATCAAGAAAAGTAAACTATAACATCAGCCAAATTACAAATGACAGATAAAGAATCATTAGTAAAAGCAAATCCAAAGAATTGATTCACCCATAGCTTATTTTTAATTGCCAGTACCTGTGCAATTTCAGAAAAAAGAAAGGCTGACTGATGCACGTTCATAAAAATCAACCGGATCCAGCCACAAATAGACACCTGATGATAGACGTAGAAATACGACACAATCTCCAAGTAATAAATATCTCTAAAGGGAACATCAATAAAATATGCTATAAGAAATAAGGCAATCAGGCTGCGCTTGCTTCATACGAATTATCAGACATCATTCAAGCAATCATTCGAGCTAAAAGTAATTCTACAGACGGTACAAATGTATCAAACCCCTTCGCAGCTATTAAAATCGAATTATTGATGACCAAACATAGATAAACCCTCTTTTCATAAAAACGTTCACAGATCGGAGCTCTGATCAAATTGGTCGAAGATAGTGGTGCCAGTTTCCGTAGCTTGACAGGAGATGGCGTTAGTGTGCTGTGCGCAGGAATCGGTTGTGGAGTTTAAGGTTAGCAGCGCCATCTAACGTAGAGTAGCGTAAAGTTATGTTTGACTGTTTTGCATGAGTTTGTTAATTTGATTTTAGTGTTAATTGAAGTGTTCTACTCGTAAATACCTAGGGCCTGCGTGACAAAGAATATATACCTAACACATACTATAATGAGTAATGTAAGTAATCAGAATGAAAATAGGTAGGTACTAGAGATTTTCAGTTTTTTCTTTCTTGAAAAATCTCTGTAGAAATTAAAATAAATGTAAAAAAATAGGTAAAATAATATGTTTTTGCCGATATTGGCCACTTATACGAAATAACTAATGATAATTCATACAGTAGTCGGTTTTGACGAAAAAGTGATGAGCAATAGGTATAACAGAAAGAATGAATCATTATTATTAAAGAGGAAAAAAATCAACATAATTTTTGTGGTACCTAATGAAATAGCCACGGTATTGCTGTTCGTGCATCGCGGAATCTTAACGATCTTTATTACCATTTTTTCGTGCAACAAAAAATTACTCATTCGTCTATTAAGACTTGGGAAAAAGCGGACAAAAATAGCAAAAATAGCTCAATAAGCATGACAACGAACTAACATTGACCTCACACGCTGCCTAGGATCAGAGAGATTCACGTTTGAACATTTAAAACGTAGCCTACCTGTCTACGTAATTATGAGTCATGTTATAATAAACATTTAAATGCGAGATTTAAGACTCCCACGGATGGGGTAATAAAGATAATTTTAAATACAAAGCAACGAAGCGCACGAGTAATCGCGAAACGAACATCAAGTCATGACGAGATTCAAATCATTGCTTGCGCCCGCGCACTCAAACGGGTTTTTCATTTATCAGATCGATTGTGGGGCGTGGCTTATAGATCGGTAGGATTTATATCTGTGCTCCTCGCTCCTGTAGCTTCTCCGTTTGACAGTGTGAGTGTGAGAGAGATAGGAAACGTTACGCCCGATCGATTCCAATGAAGTGCGCGCGCGACTATGTATTTTCTCGGAACAAGAAAGTGGACAGTGTCTTGTTTTAGAATATTATGTACCGTGTAATAGTCTGGTGGTACGTGTAGATACACTACAATTATTATTATTGCATGAATTTTGATTTTTTTACAAGATTAATACCGTATGTTCGTATGAATGTTTTATTAGACTGGTTTCTTGTGATATTGCTACTGGTTTTTTCGTAATTTAAAGAGAAAAGTAAAGATATATGGAAGCTGTTTCGGTTATGTAAATTGATTGAATTATGTGATAAAAAATTACTTAGAAGAATGCTCAGTTACAAAAATCTGAACACATTTTGCAACTCAACGGTTTATTATCATGTTTTGAGAAGCTGATCTTAAGATGTAGTATTTTCTGGATTGTCGAATTTTAGTGTAAGTTTTTGCCATCATGTACCTATTAAACATAAAATGCTTAAATAAATATTAAGATTAACACCTGAACCTTTCAGTATCTAATGAGTTTCACTGATATTGGTATTAACGTGGCCATCTACTAGGTCAAACTATTCTTAAAAGTACAATTTACTCATAAACAAGAAGATCATCACCATTGTCCAAAGACGCCGAAAGACGTCTACTGCTCGCCATAGGCATCCCACAAACGAAAAACGTTTAATGCAATTGAATAAAATCTATGGGACTAAACAATAAATTGGTAACATTCATATTTAATAGCCCACTAACACGTATGGCAAGGCAATATAATGAAAGGTCCAACTTGACGGATTACCCTATTGATGTTTTCGCCATGAGTTTCGCTTCATACAGACGTTCTCTATTTAAACAGTGCGAAGAGTGCACGTCTATGTAGCTCAAATTGGTTTGTTTTGTGGTGTTCTAGATTAGAGTTTACTAGACACACTTTTTATTGTTCTCCTTTGTCTCTAATATTAATATTATTTCAATGTCATGCATGCCTGTTATTTGCATGGTTACTGAAATACCAATTTTAGATGTTATTTAATTTGAATTGTAAGTGTCTGTGCTGTTGATGTGCTTATTATAAATAAATAAATAAGTATCAACTTAACTATGTAGGCATCAATGTTTAATTATTTACATACATTATTCATACCGAAACAAAATCTCTGTCTCGGAGACTACTCTGGGCATATCTGAAGACCTTTCAATCATTATCCGTTAACGCCATATAATTATTTAGATATGCACGCTTGCTATCCTGCCCACCCCTCTCCCGAGGCATCACGCGTGGTTTTTGTTCCTTTTGCAACAAAAAAGAGACCATATTTTAATTGCCCTAAAATATTTTCGGTTCGATGCTAATGTGCGGATAAAATAGGTTCATTAATCTTAGATTTTTCGTTCCACAGATCAGATTAGAAGTTTTGAGATTTAATTTACCGAGACATTGCATATGGTACCGTATTAATTTCTAAGGCATGTTCGGGAAGTCAATTTTGCAACATCTTTAACTTTCGTTAAAGCATAGGTATGTATGTACCTGGGCACGCCACAATTGCGGCGATAAGTCCCCTCTTTGAGGAGTGGCTGGAGAGGCGCCACGGCGTCCTCACCTTCCGCCTGACGCAGGTCCTCACCGGACACGGGTGCTTCGGGAAGTACCTGTTCCGGATAAGGCGGGAGGAAACGCCCGGGTGTCACCACTGTGTGGATCGCCCGGAGGACACGGTGGAGCATACGGTGGAGGTCTGCCCGGCTTGGGCGGAGCACCGCCGTGTCCTCGCGGAAGCGATCGGCGGCGGCGATCTCTCGCGTCCGGCCCTGGTCCAGGCCATGTTACGGGGCAAGAGTACATGGGAAGCCATTACCTCCTTCTCCGAAGCAGTAATGCTTGCGAAGGAGGAGGCGGAACGCGTGAGGAAGAGGCAAGCTTTGCGCCCTCACGCCCCTAGTCGCCGCAGGAGATGCCCTGGGCGTCGGGAATTGACAGCCGATTCCCGGCCACCGTAGGCGCGGGCTTGCGGACGGCGAGCAATGGGTAGCTCGCCGTCCGGTAAGGACCAGGCCCGAGTCGACGGCGCGTCGTGTTCCACGTGCGCCTCAAAGAGATGTCAGCACTATTAACGGGGTCCGCTAGGGCCGATGCCAGCTAGGGTTGCGGGATGTTCGAAAGAGTCACCGTGGCCCCGGCACAGGCAACAGAAGGAACACGGGTGGGTTTTAGTCAGTAAAAGTCTGATACGCCCTCCCGCTCCGCCCAGAGCGGGAGACGTCGTTTGATGATTTCCCATCCTCAAAAAAAAAAAAAAAAAAAAAAAAAGGTATGTATACGTGTGTCTGGAGTTTTTTTTTATTAGAGATGGGTTTGCTCTTGACTCTAGTCTAGGTCAGAGGTGACAGAGAAAAAGTCGACGATGGCGCGAGCTTACCCAAAAGAAGCCTGTTCACTCTCACTTTGCAGAGATCGGGGTTGTATGCGTTCGGAAACACAGACGCAGGCAGAGAGTTCCAGTCCTTTGCTGTGCGCATCACAAAAGATATTTGGAAACGCTTAGTGCGAATTGGTGGATTAGCAACTAGGTAGGGATGGTAACTTGCAGTGCGTCTAGATGTCCGATGGTAGAAGGGGGCCGATGGAATGAGGTCGTGGAGTTCTTGAGCACACTCACCAAAGTAAAATCTGTAGACGACCGACAAGCAGGCAACCTTGCGGCGATGAGCCAAGCTGTGAAGCTTGGCATCCACCAGTTTTACGTCGCCAATGAGCCTCTTAGCTCTGCGTTCTACCGAGTCAAGCGCAGCAAGTTGGTATTTAGCTGAGCCATGCCCTTTATAAAGGGTTAAAAGCTGTCAAGGCGTAAAGTATCGCTTCGCCTTAATTAATTTAAGATATAGTATAATGAAAGCAAAATAAAGTAATTAAACATGCCTAATATTATGGGACCCAGTATCACACCTTGAAAACTCCGCAATCATTTTTAAACGTTATAAAAACTAATATTGTACAATTTCAAAAAAGTCTCTCACGGATCCTGTTTTCAGAACTCTTAAGACCATAGGGTCTTAAATTATAGCAATTATTGCTATAATTGTAGAGTTATCGTAAAAACTGTTAACGATAAATCTAGAAGTAGTATCAACTTCTTAACACGACATAATGCACAACTCTTTTATATTATTTGGTGCATGTATTCACATGGTCAATGGTCAATTGGAGTGTATTCACATGGTCATGGTCAATTTGAGAGTTGGAATCAAACTGATGAAGATTCCTTCATCAGTTTGATTCCAACTCTCAAATTGACCTTCACTTCTCCCAATAAACTTATAACTGCACTTATGTTATTATAAGTAGGTGCTTCAGACATATTTTTACCCAGACGTAAACACAGGCATACAAGACGTGTATTTAATTCATTAATCCAAATCGGTTCACCTCGAAATCACTAGTTACGTTTCGTTCAATTGCGGCTTTCATTGCACCAATAAATATACCACCACTTTCACAATTCCCACCCTGACATAAGGTTGAATTCTCTCTAAACAAGCTGCAAGTAACTTCATCATTTATGTAAAGTAAGTGACGAAGTTGCTAATGCAGTTGACTGGAATTCTATTTCTTTGGGTTTAGGAGTGATTATTGCTTGATGGTAATTTGTTGATAAGTTTGTTGTCGCAGCTTAATGAACATTTAATAACAGTGTTTTTTAAAAGTTTTGTTCGATACGCTCGTCTATATGTTCAGATGAGTTGCTGCAGGCTGTTTCGTATTTGGACAGGGTAGTGTAAGATTAGAGGTTTAAAATTCATAAAATATTTAAAAGACGTTGACTGCATAACATAACATCATGCCTGGATTTCCCGAAGGGTTGGACAGAGGTGTATTACACCTACATAGCCAGTTACGCAAGTTACATATATTTAGGTCTCATGTAATAAGGGGCAAGCCTATTGCTGTCAACCGGGCATAAATCCAGATTCCGTTTTGCTAGTGAGAAATTTCCATATGGATAAACCCAATAACAATTTGCCCGACCCGATAAACGAACCCTATACTTCATACTCAGCAGTAGCGCTTGCAACCACTAGACTAATGATAATAAAATTGCTGAATAAAAAATGTGTCAAAAGTGTGAGCACAAATGAAGTTTTATAATAACACAATAAGTCAACGCAATGAAATATTGCAAGGGATATGCTAAAATGACAATAGTAAACGTAATAATTGTTATATATGTGGTAATACCTACCATGTAAGTTTTCAAATAAAGGCAATTTAATTAATCTAACCTATTCAAATAAAAATGATGTAAGTAACGATATTGCTATTGTAAACAAACATACAACTGATGCTCACAGCGCTAAAAAAAAAACATTAAAAACCAACACACATATTCAAATGCAAATCACATTAGACAACTATGTCACAGTACCAATTCCCGACAAGTTTACATGCAATCGCACAGAGCTGCTAGCAAATCCGATAATGTGGCGTAATACAAAGTTGCGGCCATTTACCACAGCGAAAAACCCATTTTCTCGCTCGATATACCAGCCGTATCAGGATGAGAGCAATTAAAGGTCGGATGACGTGGAGCTTGGTGAGGGATGACTGGATGTGGCATCTAAAGACGAATAGAATAGCACTTATTCAGTAAAAGGACAACAGCACAATAAGGGTAAATGTTTACACAAACAAGGAAGGAGACAATAAGAGTTCACACAAACAACACAAATATTTAAATTACAAGAAGATAGAAGAGTACAAAGGTGCTGCATGTTTCGTCTAAAATTCCAATAAACCTATAACAGGAGAGATGGGTCTTTATCTTCTTGTCATGACAAGTTCTGTTATAAAAATTATGGATAAGTATTATAATTACTTAGCAGAAGTAGAAGATAAAGATAAAATTATAATCAAAATACACGCCGAATACTTACACAGCCTAATCCATTGTTGAAGTATAAAATAAACCGTTCGCTGGAATCGAAGCAGCATCATCAGCCCTTATTGGAAGTAGACAAATTAAAACAATCCCATCAAGCACTTTTTAAAAACGTTTTGTACTATAGACAGACAAAGCTTAGCACCCTAATTGTGTAACACACTATCAATCACAATATGAACGATTTTGAAGCAAATCGCTAATCCATTGCTTCATATGTTCGAAAAATTTGTCTAATCAACAACGTAAATAACGCAATGAATGTTGTTAAATGAAACCGCTTCATACCGTAAGTGTGTTACGCAAGTGTCCCGCTGGTCAACGGATGACTGATGAATTTCGATCACTTTGCTACTAACTTAGTAAATATTGTTATTCAGTGCCATACTACATCATTTGGCCACTGCTTACGTGAAATATTTCTGCACTCTCAACCACACGAAACAATACCGTCTCCAAAAAACCGTAATCCTTGAACAAAACTGAATTGCGCATAGCGTTTTTACGGCATTCGGCGGAACCGTATGACTAGACGCGCTGGATCATTAATCCTGAAGTTTCAGATGTGAGCAGAACGATAAAAATTACGCGCGCTACGCTAGCCGAGCGTAAAGAGCGTAATGACATGTTATCTAAGCGACATATTTCTGGATTATGCTTTTTAAAGATCGGAGACTGAAGATTGGGATGTATTTTTAGGTGTGCATGTTGGTTTGGTTTATTTTTAACTGACTTCAATTGGTTTTCGCAGTTATAGGAGAGATAATTAGTGCTGTAGTTGTAATTACTTACGTACATAGTTCTGTTGTTGTGCCTATGACTTTCTATCTGTGTTGCTATGGCAAACGAATGGAAGATTTCTGTAGTAGGTACGGATTTTGCAACTAGCTTTTTTGTTGTAAGTATCGTTCTAGAAGTTATATAAAATGTAGTGTTTCTCTTTTACAAAAGCAAAAACATTGTAACATCCAATGATTGATGTGAACATATATTTAAAATCATCTTGTAAATCACATGTAGCATTTTTGCAATATCTCCTTTATTACATTCTCCATTCTCGAATATCCCAAGTCAAATTCAGAAAGTGACAAAAGCCATTCAAATGTGTAAGTGTGTACAAATCAGAGACTAGTTGAACTAAGTTGCAACGTAATGTCTAATGTCGTTGCATAGACGCTCCTCTGAGAATTAGATGGTATGCACTGTGCTGTGTTCAAACGGGGCAACTGCTTGCTTAACTTCAGAGATTAGAACGTATATTTTTTTTATTGAATGTGGGTAAGAAGGTATTTATTTCCTTCATCAGAGTGTTAACAATGAGAGATCAACTAAAGTTGTGCGTGTGAACGTGATTTGTTCCTCTTCCCAAAAACGGCCATTTGGAATCAGTTTATTATTGGCACTGGCAGTATCGATTTATTGCATCAGACATTTGGAGGCCTATATTTAGATATACAGTGATACTATCTGGTAAACTTAAACAGACACTCCGTTAAAGGTCGTAAATGAAAAATCTTTGATAACACGTCTACAATAAGTAGGAACCGTAAAACTACAGAGAAAACTCAAAGCATTTATTTCAATTAAACCGGTCAGTCATAAAGATGAAGCTAGTTCCAAAGCGTAGCAGATTCCTGTGGAGAAGAACGGGCAAAAAGCTCCACGGACACTATTAAATCGAGCGATTCCAATACCCTTCAATAACATAAGCATAAGCCCACAATATTACAAAAACTCCGTATCTTTCCAACTACCGGATGAACATTCAACCTCCTTGCAGCAACAGTTACTAGAGCAAGTAACCACTCGAGCACCTACCCCAATCTGAACTCGCCTGATCGAACACCACCACCTGTTGGCAAGTGAAGGTGCAATTGTCAACATATCGCATGACGTTTGCACGTGGCCGACACGCCCCGGGGGCTCAATCGGGGATGTTGATATAGTTCATTGAATTTCAGAGGTACTAGTGTTAATATTAAAGCGTTTTCGTTTGGTAGTAGTTTGGGGTTAATTGATTTAAAGTTGTGGGATATCGAGTGGCTAATAAGATAGGAAAGGGGGAAAAGACGTGTTTATACAAACCGTTTATAAAAGAAGTTAAACATCTTAGTGATGTCACTTGGAATTATAGTTTAGGATGCTTTGAAACACTCGTGATCTCTTTATAATCTACAGTTTTGAGATGGAATAAGTATTTGATCTTACAAAGCGACTCGCGCTTTACTTGTGTTAACCAAGTGTATAAACACGCTGTGAATGTGTGCATGAAGACGAGTAGCGTCAGCATATAACATACACACGCACACGCTCACCTCCACACACACTTCTGACTTTGCCATCGTCTCGGACGGTACCGAGAGCTCCTGCACTTACACACACATTCACAGTATGGTACTGTCTTTCTACCACTGAATAGGAATCGAAAGAAACGTTTTTATTACGGTAATATTTGCCTTAAAAGCAGATTTGCTCAATGCCAATAGCAATACGTTATGTGATTGTTGTTCTTTTGATGAAATCCTGTCGTCACTTCCGTGGGAAGAGACAAAGTGGTATGTTTGTAGAAACAATCACATGATTAAATAAAAATAATACTACATAACAAACAATTAACTACAAATGCAAGACAACATAAATAGAACAAATCTTCAACCGCACAGAGCGACAAAGCGTCCGAGCATCTGAACAAAAAAATATTAAAAACTTTCCTTTCAAGAACTTATAACACCCTTTGCGGTGAAAGGTTGCAACTCTCGCAAAACAATAACCGCTGGGCGAAAAAAAAAACTTTATTTTTTAAACACCCCACTTAAACAAGACAATTCGCTCGCGTGCCGTTGCTAAAAAAAAACAAACTCAAGCCCTAAAAGCTCACGAAAATATTTCAGATATTTAACAAATGCTAACCGCTAACGATGTCCTTTAATATTTGGAATATAAAATAAAAAATCCTCTTTTGTCGGTCGAGGCGAGTGCCGACAACTTTTTTTTTCTGTATTTTAAACGCTGCGGTTCGTTTGTATGGCGGAGGGAAAAATGCCCGGTTGGCCCACGGAAAACTTTTTTGCGGTAAGAAAAGGTTGTGTACCGCTGTGTGTCTGTTCATTTTTTCGTTGTTGTAAAAAGTGATGGTACCTAAATTGGGTCTTTGATGTGAATTGGCGAACAACAGAATTTTTCCTAAAATTTTCACGGACATTATTTGAGGTGTAGGCACGTTCAGGAAGATAAGCGGAGAGGATCCGGGCTTCAACTGTGAAAACCTAAAAGGTACATCATAATATTTAAAAAAATACGTATATTAATTAGCAATTACGTACCCTACGTCATTGCTTATTTTTAATCTTCTATCATGAAATAAATAAGCGTCTTCTTCTCTTGTACGAGGACTTGGGTGGTCCGACTGCACAGCCCAAGATTGAGTACGTAATCAATTTTTAAAGAATGAAAATAAATTATTTGGGGTGGCAACATACAGGGTGACTCTTGATACAAAATAGAATACCCTTTCTCACTGTATCGACTACCGGCCGAACCCAATAATCTATCTATCACCAGTTTTGGCATACTGGAGATAGAAAAACCTATCTAGTTTTAACGTCCCAAAAATCTATAAAAGCTTATGGAATCTTACCGGCCAGACATAAGGACAGATAGAATTATACTGTCCACCATCAATAGCGATCTGTCTGCTACCGAAAATAGGTTATTGGGTTCGGCCGTAAGACAAGAAGATGACCTCCTGTCTTCTACTATGGGATGTAGAAATTGCAGAAAATCCCTACATTTATGTTTGCATAAAATGTAGGGAACAGCTGATTTTTTTTCGCGATTTCAGGATTGGTCCCATATTAAAAGTTGTTTGTTATCATGAGTACAATCATGTGTTTAAGTATCGGTCACTAATTACCAGTCAGCCTATATACAGGGTCAAACTGAGTTAGCTAGCGAAACTCCGCAGACGTGATGAGTATCGATATCTAAACATGATCAAACAAAAAAAACTCAGTGTAGTGTAGTCACTTGAAAATCAGTTTTATTTGTATAAACTTCACAGACATGACGGGTATCGATATCTAAGCACGATAAAACAGAAGAAAAAAAAACAGATTTTCTCAACTCATAGTTCTAGTAACAACAGCACAGCGGTCCTTGACCCCAAAAAAATCATCAATTTTTTATTTTGTCGTGTTAAGATATCTATACCCATAACGTCTGCGGAGTTTCCCTGACCCTGTATAAATAAATATAGTCAGTCTGCATAATGCGATCAGCATCTGATTCCGTCTACCAAGCTAGGCAGATACGGAAATTTGTCTCTGAGCATTCGAGTAGCGGTCATTGGATGTCCATTTTTAGCAATGCAACTTTTGATGTTGATTTGAAATCTTTACCTTATTACGTACCATCGCGGGGAACCAATTTTCGACCTTATTACTAAGGCCATAAGACTGAAAACTGGTTCACCGCAAATGGTACCTAGTATCATCAATATTAAATTGTATGTCTGTCTACAATTTTAACCTTTTGCTCAAAGGTGAATGGAAAATCTTATTTGTGTTCTCTTAATTCAATTAAGATACCATTGTAGCACTTTTACGCGACAGCAGACAAAATTCATATAAAAATGATTATCTTGAAGAAACCCAAAGATTTAGCGTACCGCACAAATAGAGCTATCTGTTTAGAATGCAATACATAATAGGATGATTATTCAAGATCCTGAGTCGCGGACACGCTGCGGAATAATTTTGAAGATTATATTGTTTATTATCAGTTGATTTCAAAAAGAAACTCCATATTTTCAAAATCAATGATTATTAAGATAAGTAATAGTAAATATTGACATTCTTTTAAATCTTTTTTTTAAAAGGTGCTGCCACACTGCTGTTTACAAATGTTTACAAACATTTTCTAACAAATTTTAGGAATTGTTACATTCTGTTACGAATTGTTAAATGTTTAATGTAACTAACAATTTCGTTCAGAAATGTTTCCTAACATTACCTAACATGAAAACATTTTCTAACATTGTGATCGTATGTTTCTTAACCAATGTTTACTAAGGTTTGTAAACATTTTTAAACAGCAGCGTGGCAGCACCTGTCGTGTTGGCCCAGTGGCTAAGGCCTCGTTGTGGGTTCAAATCCAGCTAAATACCAAAGTGACTTTTTCAATTCATAGGTATGTAGTCTCTGAGCTTATCTTGGAAATTACTGACATCGGTGAAGGAAAAACATCGTGAGGAAACCTAGACTTAACATAACATAACATCACGCCTTGTTTCCCCGAAGGGTTAGGCAGAGGTGTACCTATAGTACCCACATTTCGCCTAGACTTATACTGAATATAAGTCTGAAATCAATATTCATTGTGAAGTGTATATGTATTCTTGCGTTTTCATTCTACGAACACGTTTGTAACATAATAAATTACTATTTTGCACCACTTTAAAATTGAATTTAGAATTTGTCGTTTATTACAATCGCTGGATGCGCTACCAATCACAAATACACACACAATCACACACACACACACACACATACGGTTGTTTATCACAATGTGAATGATTTTGAAGCAAATTGTTATTCCATTGCTTCTTATGTGCGAAAAGTTTGTCTGCTCAGCCACGTAAATAACGCAATGAATGTTGTTGATTATTTCTATAGTTCAATCTACATATTTTACATCATGACGTGCGCTTTCAAGCTAAGTCTCAATTCTTTTCTAATGTTCTAAATATGAAATAGTGTTTATCTCATTATTAATGCAACTTATAAAATTTTTGCGGTTGTTAAAGCTAACCAACCAAAACAGTACACAATCTAATACCACGTCTGTCTAACATAACCTCACCCTAAGATCAGCGCAAACATCGGCGATGTATTCCTTGCACAAAGACTATATATATATTCACAATGCTCGGTCCTAATTTGAATACCATGCTTATGGGACAATCGGCAGACTAAAAAATATGAACAATACGCGTGGTCACGTCAAACCCCATGGTTGCCTCTTACGGGGCTCGTAAAGTTTTATCTTAATTGTCGATCGGTTATTCAATGTCCTTTACTTAAAATTTTAGAAGGTAATAAAGTAAATATGGTGTATTATTCATTATGATGGATGATCTACAGAAACTATGTAAGGACCAGTAGTATGAGGCTGTCACTCATACCTGTGTGACAGTCGGAGAGACCGTTAAGACGCGAATAAATGCTAACGGCCTTGAGTGCACAGCTTGCGTGTTCTGTGCTGAGCTCACGCAACGCGTTGTACGTCCACTCAGTAATGGGACTCGCCCATCAAGGAGCACTGTCTCAAATTAGACGCATTATTAATTTATTATACATTAAACAAAAGGTATTATATTAAAACAGGCATACTAAAAGATAAATAATTAAATTATTTTTTAAATGGTGAAGGTTTCATAAAAATACGCTTGATAGTTTTTGCGTGATTCTCAGTTGTTTATCCGCGTTCTAACATTACAAATTAATTACACTATGGAAAATAAACATAATCTAAAATACCACATATTATTATTTATTAAGAAAATGGTCTAATCATTAACACTACTCGTTTAGACGTGATCTTCAGTTTAAAATCATTAAAAGTCGGTTATCGTCACCTCATGAAGATATTTGTTATCAAAATATTTAAAATAATTATTTATATTAAAATTATTAAACTTTTTTATTGGAATTCAAATACACTAAATATATTATATAAATAATTGATTTCCTCATCAATTAAATAGAAATGTAAAGGAATAATCTTACCTACTACAATGGCGGCACAAGGTATCGAGTATCGGGTTCTAAGAACACACACGGCTTTTCTGGAACTGACAACGTCAGTCCGTTGTAAGATCCAGATGACTGTTTATGTATTTCCTAACCATTATTTCTGGGATCTGATATAAAGACAGATTTATTTGAAAATAAAGTTGGTATTATGTCATTAGCAACTGTACCTACAGGCATAGAATATGCTTGTGGTATATATAGGTGGTACGCTATGTATCAGCAGCAGTAAAGGCGTAAAGTATAGGTTAAGTGTAGTTGCCGGTGGGAACCACTATCAGGCCTTAACAGATGTAGTGAAATGATTCCAAGTTGCGGAGGATTCAGGAATTTATTTAGAAAAGATAAAAATTGGCGGTTACAGAGGCAGCCCTAACGCAAATATAATAAATAATGTAGAGGGACAAATATGAAAATAAGTTCTCTACCGCAGGTATCGGCACTCGCACAACTCATTTGCCTACCGTTTTCAGCACGGTCAGCAAAATAATACACTCAAATTTTTCTAAGGACCTTTTTTATAAGGCTTACTAAAGCACATATTATTATAAATATTTTGCACAATCTCTTGCAGTAGAGTTTCAGCTCATGTTGATTGATCGTTTCATAAAAGCGTTATGTTTAATATTTAGAATCTCTACTGTAGGCAAGCACGTTGTCTATGATGTCTTATAGATAGAGATCGGATAATCGGATTCATATTTACCTAAAGTAATGTTTGCTATTAAATTATGGAAGCGGCTTCTTATTTTTTTTTCTTCGTATAAATCCCGGGATTCCAGAAAATATGGGAATGCACAATTAATCGAATCTATGGTATGGTACTTCTTAAACATGTGATATAATTTATTTGAAAAATACCGAGACACGGGGATCACATAACTATTCTTATGCTTTAAATACATTTTTAACCCCCGATGCAAATATATGTGTATGTAGGGTGTAAGAGGAAGGGTAGTGCGTGTCGATTCTATATTCAAAAAGTACTAAATTTATCAATTCCTGAATCGCAAAATTTTTACGATCGATACCAAAGTGCATTCCATCTTAGCCAACACCTCAACTTTAGATAAATATGCATCCGAATATCTGATATCTGCTTATAGAGTGTCGAACGATTTTGTTGCGAGAGTAGAAAGTCAATAATCAAGCAAGTTAATATGTGCATGAACTATATCAGCATCATTCACAGTTTATGAAAGACCACGCTATGCTGTTTTGCATGTTTCATAAGATGCCTTTTGTAAAGTCAATTTCATCTATTCTTTGTGGTAGGTGCAAGTTGAGTGCGAGATCTAAGATTTTTTCTTTAGTCAAGTCAAGTTTCAAAAAGCCTGAAACAATGTAAAGAGATCAGAGTAAAGTACCATTCGGAATCTTATAGTTGACTTTCTGACCGTACTTAAACGATTCAATACAATAAACAATCACGGATAATCTTTTTGCTCATACCTACCCATATTTACAAGACGTATCGGGCCGTAAGTAGCTGACCACTTCCCGTTCAACATCCACAGACAATCGACCAGGGAATTCTGGTCTGTTCAAGTTTGTATTGATTTTTATGGCCTGATCTTTTATGGTAGCAGTATTATTGTCATTTGGAAAATAAATGACTAATAATGGTGTATTTTGTTGTTCTTTCATAGTGGAATTGACTCTGAATGGGATCGTTTGATTAAGTATTCTTGAATCGATGTTTAAGACGATTGTATTGGTACTAGATCATTCTTTGTTGAGAGAGTTAGTAGCTTTGGTTTCGGGATTTGAAGACGTTTATGTTATTTCAGTTTCAAAAATTAAATAATTTTAAATAATTATTGATAGAGCACTTTTCCCAAGATTTGTAATCAGATTATTAATTATATTGATTTGAATTTCATTGAAAGCTAATTTTTACCTCCCCAGAATTAATCAATGCATACGCAAAATGTGTGGTCTTTTCGAACGATAGACCACCCACATCTCTCAAGTATCGCACGAAATTAGTAAGGGAATAAAATTCATACGATTGCTTGCATCTACCAGTATTCTGATGACCTTTTTGATACCAGCAATGATCATTTTATAGAAGTTTTTTTGAACTGATTATAGGCTCCAAAGAGATTTACATTGCCAATTTCGATGTTAGATGCTAAAAATATTATAACATAACAAAACGTAACACAACAATCACGCCTTGTTTCCCCGAAGGGTTGGGCAGAGGTGTAGTAACCTATAATAATACACCCACATTTCGCCAGTTATGTTTAAGTCCCATGTAATAGGGGGCGAGCCTATTGCCATCTACCGGGCACAAATCCAGACCCCGGGCTGCTACTGAGAAATTCCAGATAGAAAAACCCAATAAAAAACTTTGCCCGACCTGGGAATCGAACCCAGGACCTCATGCTCAGCAGTAGCGCTTGCGACCACTAGACCAACGAGGCAGTCCAATATTATAGTACAATTTTATTATTTGTTTTGATGACTCATCGATAAAGAATCTGCAACTTGTCCAAAGGCTTCTGGGTCTGCTAATACCTGTTCAATTAACAAATGTCTCACAGCTATGCAAAGCAAATCTTCACATAAAAATGAATCCTAAATTAGAATCACATAATCCTTTTGATCGACACAAAATTAAAAATCGTATCACACGAAAGAAGATCAGAAATCGCCATTTTAATTATAAATAACCACTTCGCTCGTCAAACCGATACAAAAAGAATTGAAAGAAATCAAAATTCTAAAGAGTAATATCAAACTTGACTTATAATTGGTTGCTCATCTTGACAAAGTGGTGGATAACTCACCCTTGAGAACCTTTCACTACCATTCAAATACCTGCTGTGATCTACGTCAGATAAAGTTTAAATTCGAATGGCAAAGTTATCGATATAAGGTCTATGGCACATGGATATAATATTTATAAGACACGGCTGTATCAAAACCGAAGAGCCGTCTTCCAGGCCGATGACGTTTGATGTATATTCTGACATCCCCTTTATATTGTGGTGTAAGCGCAGAATCGAAGCGGGATTCAGATTCCTAGTTTTGCTTTACAGGTTTTAGATAAAAAGAACTGTTTTATTTAGTATTTTTAAGCTTATTGTCATCCCTAATTATGCATAATATATGAGTCTCCAATGCACTACCTATTCTGTATCCTCATATCTAGTCTTCTTATATACAGTACCTATATCTTCAGCATCATCAGTTTACAGCAATACACTGCTGGACATTATAGGCCTCTCCAACAGCACGCCATTCAGATCGGTTTTCGACAACTCTCATCCAGCTGCTACCAGCCAACCTGCGAAGATCGTCGCTCAACCCAGTCTGAGAGCGTCCTACATTACGTTTGCCGATTCGTGGTCTCCACTCAAGAGCACGTCTACCAAAACGGTCATCGGTTCTACGGCTATTATGGCCGGCCCATTGCCACTTAGCTTGCTTATTCTGTGAACTAAGTTGACAACTTTGGTTTTCTGCCGGATCACCTCGTTCCAGATACAACAAACCAATACATACAAATAGTTATTGATTTTAAATGGTTTTGAGACATCATTTTTATCTCTCTCCATAGTAGTTTTCCAATCCCAGCAGAATTATTTTCATTTACTTCTGATCGTTCGACTCAACTTTCTTTAAAATCCTTGCATTAAAGGAAATAATCAAACGACTGTCTACTATTTTCCGATATTGAAGCATTTTCTGCGAAGCTTACATAATTGCGTTTATAAATCTAAGGACGTGCTGCGCATGCGAATAAAAGTAACAATTGAAAAATAAACTAATAATATTAGAATTGCTTTTTAACGTAGATAGATAGAAACGTATTGTGCAAGCACTTGCCTGACGTAAACATATCCATAGGTCGCTGGTCCATATCCGGCTCGAAGGACCATAAATGTACCTGCTTGCCAATACATGCGTTACTTTGAGATGGAAGAAAACTAATCTTGGTGAATTCTTGATAAATGATTTATTAATGACATGAGTGCGTGTACATGAGTTTTTAGATCTTAAATTGTAAGTTTTGTAAATTGCACAGTCTTCCTGAATTATAATTGTTTTAGGTATTTGACATTTCTAGGGACCCCAGGGGGGTCCCGGTTATTATTGTTATTATTATTGTGTAGCGAATCTCTCCCATTATTGACACGATTTTTATTGACATTTATGATTATTATTTTATTATTATTTCTTTTTTATTATATTGACATTTAATTAATTCAATAATACAATTTTGATGGAATTATCTGCTTAATAACTGCATGATTGTGATCAGTAATTAATTTAAATAAAATGTACTTAACTTCATTTTATATTTGCACGCCGAAATTAAAGGCAGAATAAGAGAGCAAATTTGTACACTTTACCAACCTTCTGTACCTTATTTAGGCAAATAAATGATTTTGATTTTTGATAATACAAGGCGTTAACAAGAGGTTAATTGTAACAATAGAACGGTCAAAACTGTTCTCAATAATATTAGTAATACATCAATTTACATTAGGTAAAAATGCTTATGCTAGCGCACTAAATATGCATTTATATGTGCGATGTAATCATACACGTATTATTATTATGATTATCTCATTATACGCTTGCACCAGATGACCTGCAAACGTCACTTTTGATAGACACTCATACAAGTTATACACGCTCGTTCTCTTATAACTTACCCCATACAAAGAGTATCGCAACTCGATGAGCAAATAAAACACAAGAAAGTTGAAACTGGTACAGCTTTGAATAACTTATGGCCAATATGGAAGATTGTTTTACATGTGGCCAACGATATTCATTGAATACTCAATGCTCGTATCGACTAGGAGCTTTACATTCTCCTGGTTTATGGAGATTTGGGTCAATGACTGTCGTTCACTTGTTCCATGTGAAATATTGATACTTATTCGTTGGGATTATTCATCAAAATCAGCCTATAATGTTCCCACTGCTGGGACTCAGGCCTCCTCTCTTCGAGAGGGAGTGGGCTGTAATGCACCACGCGGGCCCAGTGCGGGTTGGTAGATGTCACATGTCTTCGAATTTTTATTTCTAGGATGTGCCGGTTTCCTCACGATGTTTTCCTTCACCGTTTTGAGAGCAGTGGTGATGAAATAATTAAAAAAAAGTAAATCGTCTGTCTGGATTCGAACTTACTACCTACAACTCGTAAATCGCGGCCGTTACCACTGGGCCACCAGTAAAATATTGTGATTATTAATAACATTTAAATTATAATATAATTTAAATGTTATTAATAAATTTATTTCATAAGCCTAACACATATATTATATGTGTTAGGCTTATGAAATAAATAAATAAAATTATAATTAACAACAAAATTGTAGGCAGCTTCATTATTTACCTCTTCTTATAGAAGTCAATGGCTCGACAATTTTCCAAATGGTGTTAGGCAAAATTCGTCACATCCAGGGTGTCGTCGGTGGCAACGCAGAGATCACT
This sequence comes from Fissipunctia ypsillon, assembly GCA_947568875.1. NCBI lineage: Eukaryota > Metazoa > Arthropoda > Insecta > Lepidoptera > Noctuidae > Fissipunctia > Fissipunctia ypsillon. Next base: position 2,199,557 of record OX387662.1, read on the forward strand.
TTGATTGCAGGGTTTTAGGCACAAAAGACACGTCGAGAGTTTAAGACATAGTATGCGTCACAGCTTCATATCCGCACCCTACTGCTGTTTTGTGGAGTTAGTCCTACTTCACACATTCAATCAACTATCGTAGTCCACTGCTGGACATAGGCCTCTCCACGGCTGCGCTACAACACCCTGACCTCCAGTTTCCCGATCCAGTCCGTCCCAGCCACTTTAAGATCGTCGGTCCATCTAGCTGGGGGGAGTCCCACACTACGCTTGCCGAAACACGGTCTTCACTCCAGGACTCGTCTGCTGCTATCGGTCCTTCGACAAACCTGGCCAGCCCACTGCCACTTCAGTTTGCTTACTCTCACACTCTACGAGATTGGAACTGTAGCTTCCCACTTTATCAAATGAAAAATAAAATCAGGCGATTTGTTTACGTCCACAGATAATGTAATTTATTGGTACATACTTAGTTGATTTTGGCATCTTCATCTAAGAGTGCAAAGCAAGCAGTGCAAGCAAAGAATTAGTTTTTATTATCCTTAATACTTGTAGCTATGATTAGAATATGTTAATTGTTGAACATCGCTCTCTTAATACGACCACAGACTATCCTTCACAGTTCGTCGCATCTCATGAACATCACAAGCTGAGCAAGTTACAGCTCAGGACAGTTCCAGTCAATCAGCCAAGGAATTGCTCCTACAGTAGGCCGCATGTCAGTGATAACAAACCATTATAAGCTGGCCTCTTATTGTATTGAAACTCTGTACTACGCTAGGTCAGCTTAAGGCGAAAGGGCCAGGTAGCCCGGGAAATTCAAAATTTCTTACGTTTATTGCAATTTGCAAGTCAGTATTAGGTCGTATGTTGATTAAAATATGATTCGCGACCGTAAAAAGCATATATTTACAGAATTATAATAATTAAAGTCTTCAATACACCTCTTTAAGACCAGGTAATACTAAAACTATTGAATGACTATTTCACGACATCTTGACAATTAGGATTATAAAAACTTATGGAGTTGTATTACTGATTTTGATGATTATTATTCTGTAAATGCATATTTGTTACGGTCGCAAATGATACTTTAATCAACATACAACTTAATACTGATTTGCAAATTGCAAAAAACATAAGAATGTTTGAATTTCGCGGGCTACCTGGCACTTCCCCCTTAGGGCAAAAGTGTTACCATTGACGTGCGATCGACGGTACCTACTTGGCCTGTGTAGTTCAAGGGATCTACAATGTGGAGACGACAATACGGCAATAAATGAAAACATTGGCAATACTAATGCATAAGAGCATTTTGGATCTATCAATTAAATGAGCATCGAAATTAAAAAAGTGGCTTTTTCAAACAAAGTAAATAGTAAAGTAAATAGTAGTGGGGGGCTGACTATAGGTTTTGACAATCTTTGACTAGCTGTAGTGACCAAACTATTGGATATATTTGATTGGATTTCCGTATGCAGACTGGGAACGTCATTAGATACATGTAGTTTAATTTACTGTTGTATTGTCGTCTCCACCTTGTATATTGTTATTATCATATTATATCAATCAATAAACACCGCACAAAACTCAGTAAATACACTTCAAAACAACGTTTTTTACCTTTTAACCCATGCAACACGTTCAGTAACATGTGACAAAAACAAACCAAAAAAAAGTGTGGAACAAAAAAGTCCGCTTGCGGTATTTTCGATGCGTATCACTTCCTACCTGTATTAATCCGATTATTTCACGTATTTACGGAACACTGGTTAGCGAATAACCCTCTTCAATGATACTCAATGGATCAAGATCATCGAGTGGGCCACAATAGTGTTGTGCAAAAACCGTGCTTGAAAAATCGATTTACTTGATACGATACTCTTTTTTGTAGTAGATGAAATCTATTGTACGTATCTGCTGTTTTTTTTTTGTGTTTTGGGTTGTCAACTAAACTTAAGTACTTTTGGTTTATTTTTATTTAATTATTAGTCCAGTTTTAACCCACAGATTGGCAGTAAAACTCGACTCGAGAAAACATCATAATTTAATCGAAACTCGACTTAGGGCCGATTTAACCAAATATCCGCGGAATAAAATTGACGTCTGACAACTTTTGTATGAAAAATCTGTCAAAAATTAAAAATTTATTCGCTGGATTAGACTTAGACTATGTATAAAAGTTTGGTCGAATTTGCCCTATTCGAATATTTTAAGGTGTAACCTAATTTAAATTGGATTAAATTGTGGTGTTTGATAACCATGGCAAACTTTTGTTACAGAATAGAAATTGTTTTTCATACACATACATTATTTTTAAACTGACATAAGTTTATATTCTTTCCATGGGGGGGTAGGCAGAAACTGCAGAACGCTACCTACTACGATCCTTACAAATACTCCTTTTGCTTCGTTTCGTTTGTTCAGAATATACGTATATTATTTGTCTTTCTTTCATTTTCATTTTGTCCTTAATTCTTATCCTAATTTAATCGTCTGGCAACACTGTATACTCCATTGTCAATATTGTTTCCTTCCAAAGACTGTACTAACTTTATTTATAAAGAAATAACTCTAAAAAACTTCTGCCTGCGTACTGTAGCTTCCGATTAGTGAATGAATTTTCGGAATCGGATCAGCAGCTCCGAAGATTACTCCCGACATACAAACTCACAAATCTTACCTCTTTGTGTTATTAGTAGGTACCTATAGATATTTAAATAAGTTAAAAATACGAAATCATACTCACTTTTTAGGGTTCCGTACTCGAAAGGTGCTAAACGGAACCCTATTACTAAGTCTCCGCTGTCCTTCCATCCGTCCGTCCGTCTTTCTATCAGCGGGCTGTATCTCATGAACCGTAATAGGTATATAGTTGAAATTTTCACAGATTATGTATTTCTATTGTCGCTATAACAACAAAATTTGTTGTAATAATAAAAATAAAATAAAGTTAAAAATTAAAAGGTATTTTTTTATATGTAGTGTTAAATATTGTACGGTGGTACGGAACGCTTCGTGTGTGAGTCCGACTCACGCTTGGCTGGTTTTTTATACTCATACTACAAAAAAATGGCCTCTAGATCCATAACATTTATGATGGAAATTAATCAATAACCCGTAACCAGTAATTAAGCATGGATTCCGAGCTGGACTTCATTCTGATTGATGATTTAATAATAAGTGATGCTACGTATATAAATATCGGTTTGTCTGTCCATCTGTCAGCTGTCAGTTTCATGTCAATGCTGCAATGTGGTGGAATATGTTGAGTGATATTTTATTTTATTTAAAAAATTGTGATTAGTGTGGCAAAGAATTATTGAAATATCATCCTCTAGAAATTAAAAAGAGTATGCTTAGTTTGGTCATCTTGAGAGGATGAATGAAAAGCGACTAACAAAAACTATTTATAAGGCAAATGTGAGTGAAGACCCCTATAAGGACATGTAGTGACCTTATTGGTGATGTTCTTCAGAAAGGTCAGGTGCATAGTACTCGCAACCGGCGTGCGTGTATGACCAGATGTATGAATGTAAACGAGGCAAAAGGAGTATGTAAGGATCGTAGCAGGTGGCGTTCTGTAATTTCTGCCTACCCCCATGGGAAGAAGGCGTGAGTTTATGATTATGTATCTTTAAGAAATGTATTGGAATCAGAAATCTCATTCATTTTATAAGCCTGTAGATAGTCATAGATATTACTATAATGTTCAGAGTTGATAGAAAAAGATTGGCAAGCCGTAAAACTCGGTGACTAAAGGCTTTTGCATTGCAAATACTGTCAAGGGTTACCTACTAATTCATTTTATTTTATAGTCACTTAATCTTGGATCTAGAGGTGACACCATTTCAAAATTTACAGTAATCTGCAATATATTGTGGCTTGGTAACTCATTTGAACTTACATATTTTGATCCAAGGACGGGTAAGTAGAAGCCCGAAAGTCTGACAACCAGCAACGATAACCCTTGGCAAGAGCCAAGGGTTATCGTGTTACCCAGTAACTGGGCTGTGGAGGTCAGACAGACAGTCGCTCCATGTAAAATACTGGTATTCAGCTACATCCGGTTAGACTGGAAGCTGACCTCAACATAGTTGGGAAAAGGCAGGCAGATGATGATGATTTGATCAACGTACATTGACTTTACCTTTCGCATGTCGTAATGACAGACACAATTAGTAAACAATTGACTTTGTACCTATGGGGTTCAAACGACACGCAAAGACTTAATTGTATCAAGCAAAGATTTTTAATATTGTCTACAGCATAACCGTTTCTCTATTTCTGCACACTTGTTTTTCAAGTGTCATGATAATCACGACAGAATGTCGACATCGCCATTGCTTGCCATATCAAAAAGTAGATCAGAATAGGTAAAATTAAGTAAAATTAATGTTTTATTATTCAATAAAAAATAAAGCTCTATTTAACAAGAAACAATAACAACAAACAGATGAAACAAAATCAAAAAAAAGTAAAATAATATTAGACTAGGGCTGTCAAACGCGAGTCGGCGGGCGGGGCCGAAGCGGTATGATTGACAACCCTTGACAGCGGTTAAACACAGGTCGAATCGCGAAAGGTAGTTTTTTATATTCCTTTTTCAAAAATGTATCAGGGGTGTGCTGTTGTTTTTTGCTGTTGAAAGTTCCGTACATTTTTGATGATTGATTTTATCAGTACTTGAATAAAATGTGGGTTTCTTTTTGTTTCAGATTTGGACACAACCTGGCACCGGACATTTGTTTAACTAGAGTAAAGTAACTTAAGCACGTGTTACTTTACTATGTAAAGTTGTACAAAATTCACACAATAAGGGCTAAGTATAAGTGTGTCTGATCCATTTGTTTTTGTTAATTGATCTTTAAGTTTTTACTGACATATGAAATGAATTAAAATGAAATCTTTTATTTCCACACATAGCTGACGTCATAAATATACAATATCATAAATATGACACACTAGCAGCGCCTCGCGGTTTCACCCGCATAAGTCTCGATCCCGTCGGAATATCGGAATGAAAAGTATTCTATATGTTAATCCAGGTTATAAACTATCTGTGTGCCAAATTTCATCTAAATCCGTTTAGTAGTTTTTGCGTGAAAGAATAATAAAAATCCAAATCCATCCATCCATCCTCACAAACTTTCGCGTTTATAATATTCACGTCGATTACCTAATTCGCTGCTGTGTGTGTGTGCGTGTGTGTGGTAGAACTGCCACCATATATGTAGTTCTATTCTCGAACCGCGGCCATCAAACAGCTGGCCGATCGTTATCATAAAACTTATTATAATTACACAGTATATGTTTAGGTATATAATAAGTTTTATGCCAGTAAAAACTTACAAAGCTAAGCAAAATAAGCTTAACTTGCAAAGTTGCAATTTAAACCTAGAATGTTTAGGTAATACCTAAGAAAAATCAATACTTACGTATAAAAACATTGAGTCGAGTTACGACGCATTTATTGAATCGACTCTCCCTACAGAACAAGGCTGTTCTAAAGCATTTTTACTATAGTCTAAGCTTAACTTTGTTTTTTTATAACTGGGAGAGCACCACTGGCGCCTTTTCGGCGCCGCGCGACGACAAACCGTCAAGCCCCACCGGCGCCTTTTCGGCGCCGGTGACTCGCGCGTTTCACGCGCGGATAAAATTACTATAATTAAGTCTTATATCGGCTGTGGGTAGTTTTACTCTATGGTATGGAAGATATTCTCGTCAAATAAATAATTCTAAACCAAAAATAATCATATGGCAATTTTTGTGAGCGCAGTCACAAACGTACCGCGCCGTCGGAATTCTCCCGGGGCTCGAGCGTCGTTGACGTCATCGCGTAGTAGGCTCGCCCGGTTGGAAAAATCTAAGTAGTTAATTAATTCTTAAAATGTTTATACTCCATTTGTCTTTTAATGTGATGTAACGTTTACATTTTCGTTTTTAATGACGTATTTATTTTAATTTTTCAAAAACAAACCCATCTTCCACGTTACGGATCCCTAATTCATCTCGCATACGTCACAATCAAACTCGATACATACTCAGCTGGATACGTTACGCTTTAGGATTTTATAACAAAATATAATAAAATCTTATACATTCGACTTTTTTCCGATTTTTGATGAGCTTGGATTAAGATTTGTAGAAAAAATCTTTGACAGATGTTTTCGGTGTGAATTCTTGAGAGCCGTACGATATTTCTTTAGGTGTTTTGAATTTTGATGCGGTTGTCAATGGATCAGTGTGCAAGTAAGAACTTGGCTGAACGTTGAGTATTAAAAAAAAATAAACGTATGTTTTTCGGTCATATTGAGCAATCGACTTCTGGCATATAAATGGACACAGAATAATTAATTGTGAGAGATCAACCGTGTACTTCGTTTTGTTCATCGTATTGATGGCACGACAGAGTATTAATTTTTCTAGGCCCAAATCTTCGCCATTTCCACGGCATCGCTGGTGGCAGCGCAGAGGTCGCTATAGCTGCATTGTGCATGTGAATCAACAAAATTAAAGTATTTTTCAGTGGTTAGACGTCAATAAGCGTTTCGTTCAATGTCAAACCGAATCGTTTCTTTAATCTGTGAACTGGAACACAAAAGTACAACGAGAAACAATCACTTTACGATAACTTTGATCACTTTTGGACTTTAACCCCGCGTCCTAACCAAAAGCGATCATCGCGCGAGTAAGCGATCGACGCGATCGTTTGTATGAATTTTTAACCTACAAACGCGACATGATTGATCGTGCGACTATATCATGTTCAGCGTCGTCCTAATATAAAGCGACTACGCGATCATCGCAAGTTCACGCGAATTTTAGTCGTACGAATCCGCGATCAAACATATTGATGTCGAATAGGTGTCATAATTGTTATTCGCGCGATACGGTCGCTCATTTAAAATGATTGTAATCCATTCGCGAGATCTAGTTCATACGAACGCGCGATCAAACATATTGATGTCGGATAGGTGTCCTAATTGAATTCTGAGTGGGGAGGGGCAGGGCAAGACCCGACCTGTTGCGTCATCAATTCGCGCGATTATCGCGTATTCGCGTTCTATTAGGACACAGTTTTAGTTATCCCCTCGTAATAGGACGACGCCTTAGAACGCGATGATGGCGTGCTCGCGCGACAATCGCTGTTGGTTAGTACGCGGCTTAACACGTGAAGTCTTCATTACTTATGTATTATAGCTTCATCTCTTTCTCACACTGAAGCGCGTCATTTTAGACGCTGGCATTTGCATCGAATAGTATACCCATTTTACACGTACTATCGACAAAACGGACGCCTTTACACCTTAATGTTGCTTTTTGTGTACACTGATTCATTGAAGAAATCCTGCCCCTATGGTCCTGTACTCGTCCAACAATAGGAAGTCACTTAACATTTGCAAACAAAATTGTTTCAAAATTGGAAAGGCCTGGCGTTTGTCGATAGTACAGTCAAGGTTTTCCATATCCATATCTATAACAAAAGTCATTCAATACAAGACAAGTATAAAATAGCAAAACATACAAACAGATATCGATCTAAGTATCAAGAATGTAACATTCAAATCGCACAATATAGAGAAGGCTATAAAACAGAAGTGGCTCTCGCGATACCGAATGATATTCCTTGAAATGTTTCCGACTGGTTTTAGTGGAGACGATTCTAGTCGTGAAGTTGTCGCAGCCGTGTCGTACGTCCGTCATGAGAGGTCACGACAATTTTCGCGGATGATGTTAGTATAGTGCGTGGAGCAGTGTTGGAAAAAACAATAATTAGTAGGTTTTTAGGATTCCGTACCTCAATAGGAAAAAAACGGTTCCGTTTTTTATTCAACTACTTCAACATAGTTGGGAAAAGGCTAGGCAGATTGATTTTCAGGGTTCCGTAGCTCAAAAGGAAAAAATGGAACCCTTATATGATCACTCGTGTATCTGCTTGTCTGTTCGTCTGTCACAACCAATTTGCTCCGAATCGAATAACCGATTATGTTGAAATTAGAAAATTTCAACACACTAAATCACACACATAAATTTACGTACGTATACATATCGATTTCAACCTAAACACGGACGTATTACGTAAATAAATGTATTTTGTATATGGGGGTCACAATTGGTGGGCAAATAAGAAAATAAAAATAAACCTTTTGCAAACTATACCGTGTGACATATCAAATGAAAGTGCTTACTGTGGGGTCTCGAATAGATATTTTTATAATTTTTAAATAAATAGTTTTATAGTTATTTAAGAAAACAGACGAAAATTTACCATACCCCCCTTATCTCCGAAACTACTGAGCTCAAAATTATGAAAAAAAAAATACTGAAAATTGTTCTATACTTATAAATCACAGGAAAACCTATAAGAAGTCTATGGTCTTAAAATAACACGGTAAATCTCTCAATAATGTGCGTACAAACTTAAAATATTTGCAGTTGGAATGTATGGGAGTACATATTTTTCAACTACAGTGGTTTGTTTTTGGGATAAAACTGTCTCTTCTTTCTTCATGCCAACCACGGATCTCTTCATTGTGCGTTGTTGGGACACATACTTGGCCAGTTTTTGAAGTATCTACAGTAAACACTGTAGGTAAAATCGACCGCAAGTCAGTGGCTGGTAACACTTTAACCTTGAGCTGGGGGCCTACCACCACCTCTTAAAGCAGTATTATTTTAATTTTACTTCAATGTGAGCGAGATATGGAGCTATACAGGACGTCTAGCTCCATCTCTTTCCCACACTCAAGTAAGATTACAATAATACTGCGTTAAGAGGTGGAGGTCTAGCTCCTGGCCTAGCGTAGTACGGAATTTCAACAGAATGCGAGGCCAGCTTATAGCTTTTGGTTTGTAACCTTAAGTTCTGAGTTGAGCTGCACGATCACTGACAAATGCGTGCACTGACGGGACAGGTCCACTCAATCTGGGTGATTCTTTCCTCAAAAGACCATTTCAGACACCAATCTACACGGCCTTCACATGATCTGACCACGATTATGTCTGGACTTTAAATTAAAGAGACTGTGACCTCTGAGTTTGTTTCGGCCTTTCTTCTCAGAGTAGTCAGATAGAAAACGTCGGCCTCATCTAGTTTAAAGAAGTATTCCCGTTTGAGCACCTATTTTTTGGGCACCAAGCATTGAGCACCGAAGGTTCCCATTTGAGCACCAATCCATTTAATACCTTCGGTGCTCAATGCATTGGTGCCCAACAAAATAGGTGCTCAAACGGGAATACTTCAGTTTAAAATATGACTGACGTGTAAAAAGTGTTTGTACAAACCAACTTACAGTAATAAAATCATTTATCATTAATTATCATTCATTTGTTACGAGAGTTACGACTGTCGTGCTGTACCTAAATATTCAAGAAAATACCATATATGAAACTGGGACTGCTTCGCTGGTCCAGTGGTCGCAAGCGCTACTGCTGAGCATGAGGTCCTGGGTTCGATTCCCAGATCAGGTAGTGGTATTGGGCTGATGTCACATTTTTGCTTTATTTTTTAATTTGTGCAGTTCTTAAACTGTTCATAATAACCACTTATTAACGTTCCTAAAAGTAAAAAGATAAAGGAAGATATACTTACTACTGATAAGGGTCCTAAAAAGATAGAACCTCGTGACTCGTGAGTCGTCTCGTAACACAAAAAAACCTCTCCGCAATTTTTGATATTAAAATTTTCAATAATACCTAATGGATGTCTTCCCGAGATCGAGTCGAAAGCCCTCCATATTGGGGGGACCACAATACTCGTGTTTTTAATACGGCTCTTTGTATTCAATGCTTTGTCTTATTATTTCGAGTGTTTGATGTCGCCCTAGTCCTGGAGTGTCATAATTATGACATTTCTATGATATTGGAGGATGTATTTCACTTGACTTTTGATTGCTTCGAGATGGGTTTTTAATGGCTTGAGTTGTATTTCTTTTACGAAATTCTAAATAATAAAAATCTTAATTAATTTATTCACTGAAAAATGATCATCCGTCCCATACAATGGGTCGAGCAGGTATTGAAGTTTTGTATGGGACAGTCGATAATTTTTCGCGATTACGATGTTGGTCCCATGGAGAAAGTTGTTCAGTTTGATGGTCTATACCACACTCTTAAATATGACCACACCTTTCTGATACATGCTGTATAACGAGGGTGACCACTACGGAAGGAATTTTAAAAATTCATCCCATAAAGGAGTTTAAGGGTAAGATCTCTAACCAACCGATTCACCTTATAATGTGCACCGATACTCCATGTTTATAAAGACACAAAAATATCGTAACATATTAATATGACAGAAAGAATCTGTCCCCAACATCCACACTTTTACAGCTAGAAATAAAATAGAAATAAACGTAACACGAACCTATTACAGCATTATTAAGAAATAAAACAGAACAATGCGATCACTGAAACCAATATGTGTGCTATAAACAAATTCGCGGTGAAGCTGGCTAACCCCTCGAATGCTAGCCATAAAAATACACACCCAACAAGCCAAAAACGACCGACCGTAATAAAGAAACGCGATAAACCGTGCAAAAAAACTGCGGGACATGAATTCATTGGTATGACATTCGGGGTTCCAATGGTCACGGTTATAGCTCAGAAAATATCCTCTAGACATATTTCCTCCTTATAGTTTTATGGGATCGGCCCCCATCTTTTATTGGTCGTCGGGAATCTTGTCAATCCTATTAAGTTGGTCGTTTTTGCCCGCCACCGCTTTTTAGGGTTATGACGTATATTGAAAGTTGGAATTGTTAATTTGTGGCGGTTGATAGCATCGGGGGGTTAGATTAAACATTCCTTTTAGTATGAATCTATAAAAGCGGGAAATGAAAATGGGTGATTGATGTAATGGAATGTCAGAAGTGTTATTGAATAACATTTTATTTTTGGGAAGACAGTTTGCAATCTGAATAGGTACTATGATTAGGCTTGAGATGATATACTTTATACAAAGTTAATTATCTAGAAAGGACAGAAATACCCCTAAAAAAAGAAAGCTTGAAGTCGCTCTCAAATCACTAACGAACAAAACTAGTCAAGACAAAGTAAAAAAGAAAAGTGAAAAGGCAAATTCCTATAACTATTTTACGGAGATATTGGTAATGGCAGTTTATGTAGTAACAACAATAATAATGATTTCCTTGTGAAAAATTATCAGTTGTCCCTTAGGTACAAAGTTTCAACGCCTACTCGACCCAAATGTATAGGAAGGCTGATAATTTTTTCTCGATTACGATATTGGTTCCTAAGACAAAGTAGTTCAGTTTGATGGTCTGTACCACACCCTTAAATTTGACCACACCTTTCTGATGCACCCTGTATAGTTGCCCTGTTACCTTGACGATACTCTCCAGTAGCCATCAGCCCATCTCCATCCTCCTTCCACTATTCCAATTAATTTGGTGTCTGCGCAGTACGTCTTTTCTCCCATACATCTCTATTAGCGGTCATCTCAGTATTCTCTTTCTTCCTAGCCATAGGGCAAAACTTGGCTAATTCGTGATATGCAGCTATTCGGTGATAGATAATTGTGTTTTATTACCAAGTTACTACTGACTTGATAAATGTACATTTTTCAATCATTATAGTATTTGCCACATTTTTAGATATAAGTTAGCAAAACTTATTTTGTCTACTATATCACAGTAAATTTAAAAAATAGTCTGATCAATGAATCGAATTTTACAAGTAAAAAACAAAACTATCACCGATTACCCAAGTTTTGCCCTACCATCTTTAACACATTCCATCTCAATTTTCATTAGTCTGTCTCTTTTCTAATAGCCATCCAAATTCATACTAAAAACATTTCTGTCACTAGAGTTAGTTACAAACTTCCTCTCTATATATCAAAATATTAGTGTGTTAGTAACAAATTGTACCTATAAATTATGTTAGTATAGTTAGTAACCATACCTAAGAGATGCTTATGGCTGTCCGTATCCACAGATTTTGGAAAGGACAGGCAAAATGGGCAGCAATCGCTGCTGCTTCATAGACGGTGCAGCAAGGAGTTTGCTTTCTTGCGAATGATGGCTTCAAAGCCATCCGTACGCATTTCAGTAAACCACGCAGCCCCAACAGCATCCTAAAAGCGTTAATAAAGTTAGTGAGACCCCTAGTACACAAACATCTCTAATCAAAACAAAACATCTACACATCTATCACTGTCACCATAAACGCCTCAAATCACTCATTATATACATTCACAGCTTACACTCAAACAATAATCTGCCATAATCCCGAATACAGTACAAATGTACCAATAAAACGGGCTCAATCAAAGGGTTCGTACAGACAGACAGACAAATGGAATTGTCGCAATACGCACGCGGACGGCAATTAGTAGCATGCTCATTGCTCACTAGTCTCGATATGAAATACAGCCGCCCGAATCAGCTAAGACATATAGATTAGGCGTGGGACACACGGACGATTTGTTGCGGTGGGGTGGTATTCAATTGTTTTGTTCGTTTCTTTCATACTGGTGGGTGGTATACGGAAGCATTATGTCAGCATCTGTCTGCTGGTCGTCTTGACCATGGTTTAGTTATTATTATTAGTAATCAACTGCTTATTTATTTTACTTCGATGGTCCTAGTTTCATTTGTGACTGCGAGTTACAGCTATATACAAAATGTAACATAAATAACGCACAACGTCTTAAGGGGTCATTGTACTCATCGTTATGAACAACTTCTACTATGGGACCTAACCTGAAAACGCAAAAAAAAAACAGCTGCTTCCTACATTTATGTTCACATAACTCTTCAAAATGCAGGGAATAGCTGATTTTTTTTTCGCGATTTCAGGTTTGGTCCCATAGTAAAAGTTGTTCATAATGATGAGTACAATGACCCCTTAAGAGGTTGTACGTTATTTATGTTACATCTTGTCTAGCTATATGTAAGCGGGCACGCCCTTTATGCCTGGAGGCTTTTATTTAGGTATAAAGTCCTGTTTACGTGTTTTGCTTTTAATTTTTATTTCTGCTTGAGTATAGTTTTCGATGTTTTTTTTGTTTGTTGGCATACTGGCGTGTGCTAGCTGATATATGACAAATAATTTGATTTAATGTTTTTGTGTTGCGTAATGTAAATTATGCTGCATATTATTGTATAGAATCAAGTTTTCTAACTGAACAGACAGCTGTGCTGCTGGGGAGTTTGTTGCGCCGCTTAGTCTTCCCAGCTAAAGCAGTAAGAAGTGGTGAAGGGCGGGCTTTCTGGGGGACTATCGTATGTAACTTTGACATTCAAAAAGTGTTGATTCACAGCCTAGTTTGAATAAATGACTTGATTTGGATTTTGTGCTAGGTATAAGATTGTGATTAAGATGTATTTATAGTGTTCCTACTTCATAGGTCGTCTTGGTACTCTAATATCTTCAACAGAATAAAATCATTCATAGAAAAGCTACTCAAAACAATTAACGAAATATGTCATATAGGTAACGAGAGACTGACACAAGCCTTCTTAAAAATATACATACATTTCACACTAAAGGCTCTATATTGCTCTAGTTTGGAATTTTAAGTACCTAGCTAGTTATCGGTTAGCCACATCAATATCAGGCTTCAGGATACCCTGTGGAAAACACCGGTCCATCCTTCCATCAATCAGCTTCCCAAGTTAAAATATTACGTTAAACGGCTGAATATTAACTGAACCGTGTGTCAGACAATAGTTACCACCCTATAACATATGCCAAATCCATGGTTCAACCGTTTTGCATTCGACTGCCTACTCCCTTTTGGATGACGTCAATATGCAACCTTCGCCATCCCACGAAACGTCCTATGTACCACTACTAATTACAATCAAAATTGAACTTTGGGAGTAAAGTTTAGGGATGAATTTTAAATGAGGGATGGAATTTCATAATCTATTCGCAGATAACATCGGAGATTCAATGTCAGGCAGAACAGCAATGAAATATAGTTTCGCCTTCATTGAACCTGTGATAAATTGATATCGCCCGGGACGGTTATTGAATAACAAGCGAGGCTTGTTGATCGCAGCGCGCGTCATTTGTGGCGCTTTGTCGTGCGGTGTGTGTACAGCCTTATTATGTTTGCGGAATGATTATCTAGTGTGTGTGCTTTTTTCTTGCTTGTATGTTGGTTTTACAATACATATAGGATAGTGTTCTGTGATTCGAACAGATGCAGAAATAGATAGGTACCTACAGGTTTTCATACTGAAATACTTTTGAATGATTGGTAAAGATTCTCATATCAGATCCTACTGAGCGTAAAGCAAAAAATGTGTGCCCATCAGTACACCACAAAACTGCATTCGCTAGGCGCCAGTTTTACGTTGTGAGTACATTAATTTACAAAAATATATGGAAAGCCTTTCAGTTGGCTGGGCTAAATCACCATGAAGTTAAGATTAAAGTACAAAGTTGGCTACAGGATCAAGACAACGCTCGTACAGAAGAACTACTACTACTCCATAAGCAGTAGGCATATTTAAATTTATAAACCTGTGCTACTGTTGTTTGCAATTTTTCACCTTACTTGGAACATATTAGCAGCACATATACAACACAATCACAAACACTTCAACACACCCTCACGCAGACGCAAAACACTACTACACTCACTTCCATATACACACCCTCACATACATACAATCATTCTAACATACACACACATATACATCTAAAGTCGTTTCCAATACCCCTTAATGTTCCTTCGTTGTTAAATTTAATATACATACTTTGTAATCTGCAATGTCTATGACTGTTTTTGTAACGTTAGAACGCAACATAATAAGATTTTTGGTATCACAGTGAGAGCAGAACACTGACTCCTGAGTCACAGGATCACCTAGTTTAGGAGTCAGGGTTTACCTTATCCGTATAACCTTTACTTAACCAAGTTATGTATCCTAGTCTTAAGCAATGTCAAAGGTTTTTGTATCAATAAAGATTTATTTATCTATTTATCAACCCGTCTCCGTAGTTCATAGCTAGCATTGAACCAATAGAAAACGTTTTGCTCTTAGTCGGATATTTTGGCATAAATTAATTTAATTGATATTTCTGATATTGCATTTGTGTTTGTTCTGTATTTTCATGATCCATGACCACCATCTTCAAACACGCGACACAACAAAACCTTTCTCTGAAAACCCCGAAACATAAGAACCCCGAATCATATTTAGGAAGGTAGTAATTCCTACGCATCTAAATCCAAAACGTAACCCATCAATCAAATTGCCATCCATGCAAATTGTGGCGCACATCACAAAGTAAAGCGAACCCATTAGGCTCGTACACAAGAGCGTATAATTCGCTGGTATCTTCCATCTTGCGCGCCACACGGCAGTAACAAACAACTCGGTAGCCGGACATTAGCCAGAAGAGCTACACTTGTGACATCTAAATTTCGGCTAGCCACATGGTATGGGGGTGTGAGGTAGCCTTATGTTAGAATGGACGGTGTAGAATTGTTGGGTCATTTGAATTTAGAACATGAATCGGAGAATATGGAAAGTCGCATGGTGTCTTGGTCTCGTCGAGGTGTACATAAATGGCTAAATTATTTTACGAAACCACTTTAATTTTTTGAATTATTAGATACAATGTGAATTCTTTTAAAAAATAGAATATTAATATTAACTGCTTTTTAGTCTTCTCGAGTTGAAGTTCAAACTTGTGACGCTACAATTTGTCACTAGTTTGATCTGCTACTAAACCGTTGATCTGTTTAGAATAAAGAAACTACTGGACATCCCACTACAACAAGAGTTACAGAACATACAGGAGCTGGGATGCTCCCTCGAACACAAATCAACACCCTAATTGCTTAACAAACTTACAGTAGGAATCGGTTTCATTTTGACAGTTCAACAACATCATTGCTTTATTTATGTTGTTGAGCAGACAAATTTTTCGAACATATGAAGCAATGGATTAGCAATATGCTTCAAAATCATTCAAACTGTGATTGATAGTGCGTACACAATTAGGATGCAGTATCACTAAACAAAAAATATTTAAACCAAGTTTTCTATTCAGGTGTAAAGATGAAAATATCGAATCATTCTAAACGATCAGTGCTGTGTGTGTGTGTGTGTGTTTTTTTTATTGGTATATTGGCGTGTGCTAGCTGACACATGCAAAATAATTTTATTTAATGTTTTTGTGTAGCGTAATGTAAATAATTTTGCATACTATTTTATATAGAATCAAGTTTTCTAACTAAATAGACAGCTGTGCTGCTGAGGAGCTTGTTGAGTCACTTCTTCTTCCCAGCTAAAGCACTGGAAGTGGTGAAAGGCGGGCGTTTTGGAGGACTGTCTTATGTATTTTTTGACGATCGAAAAGTGCTGATTCTCAGCCTAGATTATAGATGGATAGACTATTGATTTTTAGATTTCTTTTTGTTCATTTTCATGGCCGCCGGATTACTTACGGTCATCAATCGACCATGTTTTGTGGCGATCAATATCAACTGGTCTACGTCAATCGAAGTGACTGCAACCTAGTTGCATTTTTACTCCTCGGCTCGTCTTCACTCTTGACCCAATATCATCTACGGCATAATGCCATTTATTTCTCATCATATCTAAAACTGCAACTTCTATTCCATTCCCACATCTGTGAGCACGCGTCCACAGCGGCGGTGCTCGCCTGCGAAACTACAAAACATATCGGCGGTGGCCGCTGTCCAGATAACTATGCGTCGCGATCTGTGCTCGCACTAACTCCCGTAGGCACAGCTAAGCAGACTAGAATAATGCAAATACTTTGTATGACCGCTTTGTGAAATGGTTAATCTCACCAAATAAAAAATAAAAAAATACCGTGTCCTATCATGGAAATGATAATTACAAATATGTTCTCGAAAAAGGTGACAGTAGATACTAATTTCAAAGGTATCTGTTGTACAAAGGCATTGTAAACACAGCCATGGGGTAAGAACTGGTAACGAAATAAAAATTGCGAAAAATGGAAAAAATATTTAGTTCCTAGAACGTTAAATTTAAATACCTGGGGCATTTAATTACCGAAGGTCTTGAAGACGATATGGACATTGAGAGGGGGCGCAGGCCTTTAGCGATCAGGGGTAACATGCTGGCCCGCAGATTCTCCCGCTGGTCTGTCCAAGAAAAAATAACATTGTTTAAAGCGTATTGTCAAAGCTTTTATACCGATAATCTGTGGGTCAGACACACCAAAAGGTCGCTGGATGTCCTGCGCGTCCAGTATAACAACATCTTCAGGATGATGTTGGGGCTGCCTCGATTCTGTAGTGCATTGGGGATGTTTGCACTGTATCGAACTGATGGCTTTCATGCCGTCATTCGCAAGAAAACTGTATCCCTGATCTGCAGAATGCGTGGCAGCTGCAACGGATTTCTGAAGACTGTAGCAGATAGGATCTCTTCTCCGATATGGAGATCCTTTAGTAAGAGGGTAATTTGAATGTTTTTTTAATGATTTTATCTTATTTTAAATTAAATATTACATAAGCTAAGAGACTTAAAATAATAATCATAGTATGTACATATGTAAAAAAACATATAATCATAGGGCATCAAAAAATTCGTCCGCATCGCTGTCAACAGGAAAGTGCATAAAAGGCTGGCAGCATTGCCACGTTGTATGGCGATGCTGATTATTATGTAAATATTATGTTCCGAAATTAAAGTTTACAAACCATGAAAAAAAAATAATTTTAATATATTTTAATTTTATCTTATTTTAATTTTGATTTTAATGGTAATTTTTTATTTAAACTCTAGTCAATTATGTGATAAACTGGGTCACAGTACATAAATTACTACTTAGCTAATTATGTAGTGACATTGGTATTCACTATGGAATTATGGAACACCCTACAGATGTAATAAAACCAGCTTAACTTGACTCTAGATTTCTTGGACAAACTTCTACGTACTTCATATTAGAACGGAAGCACGGATTCTTCAAGAATTGGAAGAGATAGAAGAGATCTACTCTTATGACTTCATCAATCTAATTACATACCATCTCTACCACATAAACACAGTTCTTACAACATTATCATAATAGAAGCTCCATTCAAGCGCTGATTGATTTACGCGAGCAACTGTCCGTCGCGTCCTGCGCTTTGTCGCGAGCGAGCCGTTTCCCTAGCTGTCTCGTCTAATTGCGACTATAATTCATGTCTAATAATCTTGTGTTATTATCGGATTGTATGCAGGTGAGGGGGTGAAAGGGGGCGGTGTTGTTTCCGATGAGTTTTGAGTGAATGTGTGACAAGAGTGACGGAAGGTGATTGTAGCTTCATTGTTCTTGTCTATATTTTACATAAACACCTGTTTCCTGAAGCGTTCTTCATGCTTAGCTGCACCAGTAGCGCTTGCGATCAGTAGACCAACGAGGCTTGTCTACTTAAACTAGAAAGTCTTATTGCTGATAGCTCAAGAAGCAATTAGTTTGAAGCAGAATTTTTAATATCAACC
Source organism: Fissipunctia ypsillon (assembly GCA_947568875.1). Classification (NCBI taxonomy): domain Eukaryota; kingdom Metazoa; phylum Arthropoda; class Insecta; order Lepidoptera; family Noctuidae; genus Fissipunctia; species Fissipunctia ypsillon. The sequence goes on from OX387662.1 coordinate 2,218,027, forward strand.
TGTCAATAACCCACGCTTTGCTCACACTCTTGCAGACTATGCAATTTTATCCACTAAATTCTTCACATTACCTTGTATTGTTTTCAAAATTTTAAGCTCAGTAGTTTCGGAGATAAGGATAGGTCAATTTTCATCTATTTTCCTAAAATCGGCAATTATATTTTCGAGCCGTTTGGGGTTGAAACCCTCGGGCCGTGGGGTCCGAGCGCTCATGGTTTGTTTAACGAAATCTCCAAACGGCTAGTTGACACTTCTAGTGACCCAAGGACCGGCTTTTACCTTGGCCAGAGGCTAAGCATTGCCATACAACGTGGCAATGCCGCCAGTCTCTTGGGTACATTACCAGTCGACAGCGATGCGGAGGAATTTTTCGACGCCATATTTTAGTTTGTGAATAGTTTTAGTTAAGTTAGGATATAATTTTGTTATTTTATTAATTAATTAGGTATAAGTTGTTATGTAAAATATTTTTAGTGGCGAACTAATAAAAACTATTTTTCCTAAATAACTTTAAAACTTTTAAAACTTAGCTTTAGCTTAGCTTTATTTAAATAATTTTAAACTTATATTTAAAAAAATCTTATTTGCCCCCCAAAAGTGACCCCTATATTCAAAACTCATTTATTTACGTTACACGTGCGTGTTTGGGGGTCACAGAAATTCATATGTGTACCAAATCGGTCCATTAGACTCGGAGTAAATTGGCTGTGACACGCGAGTGATTGTTTATGGGATCCGTTTTTTCCTTTTGAGGTACGGAACCCAAAAAGCCACTGCATTTTTTTTTTGGGTGAGAAATCATCAAATGACTTCTCCCGCTCTGAGCTGAGCGGGAGGGTGTTTCAGACTTTTACTGACTAAAACCCACCCGTTTTCCCGCGAGAGTGGTCAGGTTTTGATCCTATAACCTCGTGATTCGAGGACCCTTTACATTTACTTTACCAAAAACAAAAACCGATCACACCCCCCGCATCCCTCCCCCTAATGATTTGAGCCATTTGACAATCAGAATCCAATGTTGTGACGTAATAAATCATGCGTCACACATCCGCTGAACATAATCAATACGCCCTCAACATCGAACCTCCATTGTATTGTCGTCTTACATAATTATGATTAAATTATTGTGTTTGGTAGACTGGTGGAGGTAGGCTGTGGTGTGATTTAGTTAGTCTGTGTCAGAGATAAACATTTACATCTTGCTTGTATTTTACTATGAATTAGACGTTTTACAGTACATGGACGGTCAGCTACGAAAGTCGATTAAACTGTTGCTTTAACATATTATATTATCATCTAGACATTTTACACTAAATAATTTAATACACTGCTTTTCAGCATTTCCTTTAATTAAAAGCGTAGATTTTTTTATCTTATTTTTACCTGTTCCGATTTTTTTATACATATTGTACCTACTCAATAATCATATGAATATGAATTTTATATATACAATGACATGAGTATTTACTTTGTAAAATGTTATATTATTTTAATTACTGTGAATGTGAAGACTATGTGGATCCTTGTTTTTTTTTTTTCTTTTCTCTCAGCTTTAATCATAGTCTGCCAGTTTGAGTAAATTATGCGGTCTACCCAAATGTCCTTTCTTTGGTATTGTTCGTCGAATCGTTGAGCTCCTTAACTTTTATGTTGAGCTGTACGATTACTGACAGATGCTTGCACTGACTGGACAGGTCCACTCAATCTGTGTGATTCTTTCCTCAAAATACCATTTCAGACACCAACCTTCATGGTCTTCACATGATCTGACCAAGATTATGTCTGAACTTTAAAAGAGACTGTGACCTCTGAGTTTGTTTCGGCCTTTCTTCTCAGAGTAGTCAGATAGGAATCGCCGGCCTCATCTATTTAAAAAAAAAATGTTTGACGTGTAAAAGTGTTTGTATAAACTTACTTACAGAAATAAAATCATTTATCATTTATCATACCTCGACGAACCGCCTCGGGACTTCCTCGTTGGTCTAGTGGTCGCAAGCGCTACTGCTGAGCATGAGGTCCTGGGCTCGATTCCTGAGTCAGGCAGTGTTATTAGGTTTTTCCATCTGGAATTTCTCAGTAGCAGCCCAGAATTTGCATTTGTGCCCGGTTGATGGCAATAGACATTAAACATAACTGGCGAAATGTGGGTACTATAGGTACACTTCTGCCTAACCCTTTGGGGGTTACGGGCGTGATGTTATGTTGTTGTTAATAATAATAATATTATGAATTAAGATTTTGAAATGTTAATCGGCTTTGCTGATGGCACATCCACGTTTCGCCAGTTATGTTGAGTCCTATATGGGTGAGGAGTGATCATCATTCCGTTTGTTAGTTCTTTGATTTGGAAACTTAGTGTACCTACGTGATCACTTTTAGTTTGCAGAAGAACAGTTAAAAGAAAAGTCTAACAACTGGTTTCTATATAAAAAATAATTGAGATAGATTGTCAAACTCATTTCAAAAGTGATTTCACTCATTTTGAGTTTTATAATTTATCACCTAATTACAATCACTGGACATACCTAATTACGAAACATCACAAGATCATTAACTAAAGCTAACATTAATTTACTATCATCCCATCCTTACAGCATCTCGGCATCAATTACATTAGGTTGATTACACGCGAGCGACATGCGACTAATAAGACCGTTGCGACAATCGTGTGGCACGTCTCTAATATTGAAATAGTGATTTACGACAACTATAAATCTGTTCCGTGTCCACTTGTCCGGCTTACAAACGTAGGATAATCGCATGACAGATTTGCGTTAACGTCCTGCGATAGAAGGCTTTGTACTCGTGTTTTGTAATTAGATTCGTTTTCGGCATTTTTAGATGATTTTTGGAAAAAGTTTAGGCTGTTTTAAGACGACGAGCTTGTAATTTCTGAGCATGCAGTAATTATGTTTTTTTTTTTACAAAATAACTGCGTGACACATACAAAATGACAATTGATCGCAATGGGTTTCATTTTGACAATTTACCCACGTTCATTGCGTTGTTTACGTTGTTAAGCAGACGATTTTTTCAAACCTATGAAGCAATGGATTAGCCTCACGGCCCACGGACATAGGCCACGGGGCTCATTACGGATTGAATACGAGGCTTTTGGATACTTTGCATTTGTGTATTTAATGTATTTTTTTTTCGTAATGTGCGTTTTGTTTGTGCAGATTAAACTAATTTTTTTTCTTTCTTTCCTCAAACCAAAACTCAAAACTCTCGTGATTTAGATTAAAAGTATGTTATGCAATTAGGGACCAGGAGTCAGGCTTATTTTCACAGGTGCGCAGGAGTCAGGGCTTCATTTTGTGTGTAAGCACCTGCCGAGTACTAATCGTATCGTCACAATCTGAATGATTTTAAAGGATATTGCTAATCCATTGCTTCATATGTTCGAAAACTTTGTCTGCTCAACAACGTAAATAACGTAATGAATGTTGCTGAACTGTCAAAATGAAAGCCATTGCTACTGTTATTGTCTTACGCGATTACCCCGCCGCGCTGGTCGAACTGAAACGAGCATTCATAATATAACTTGGATAATGATTCCTTTATTTCAGTCTACTCAGCTCTTTAAGCTGCCCCCTATTGTTTTCTAATATATTCTACGAAATAGTGCTTGTCTGTATAATTACGTCATCAACATATACCGGGTGTAAGGGACAGCTGTCCGCAGACTGATGGGGTGAATTCAGTATATCATACCAAGATGGCCGGTACATGAAATTATTTCAGGAACGTTATGGGAATCCAATAAACCTGATTTGTTTTATTACCTCACACGCAATGTATCGTTACCGTGGCAAAACGCGCGTAGTGAACGGCAGCACGGCAAGCCTCCGGCCGCCGATCCGAGTATTTCAACATCCGCTGATTTTTTTTCTTTTAGCTGTTTTATTTACATAAATGGAGTGCTGCGTATAGAAAATGTTATTTTACATTGAAATAAAAGAATAGTAACTGAAAAAACGGTTAAAAAAATGAAAATTTTCCTGAGAAATATTCCGGTGGTATTCCACCGGAATATTTCTCAGGAAAATTTTCATTCAAAATAAGGAGCTGAATGCATCCTGTTAGTTTGCGGAGGGCTGTCCCTTACACCCTGTATATCGTGACCAGATCTTAGAGTTGATAATTTCGTGCAGTGTTCGGTCATTTCATGAAATGGTTGTTTCATGAAATGGCCAGCTAAAATTGACCATATCGTTAAAACGTCAACGTTTAATGATATGACAGTCGACGTTTGGCCATATCATTAATGCAAGGTAGAGGTGCATATCTTTTGCGGTCCGATCGTAGAAATGACCATATCGTGATCGAAAGTCGGGCGGATCGTCGAAAGCAACCTATTTATCTATATTCCCAGCTAACCACTGGGCATATCGCAAAGTAGTTGGATTTCACTGTGACCAACCGTGCGGGAGCCGAGCGAGCGAAGCGGGCGAGCGCTACATCCAAGCTGGTCGCAATTACTTGGCTATTTATTATTTTAAAAACCCTAAAATAGGAATTATTTGTGCAGGAATAGATGCACAACAAAAACAAAGCGACATCAACGCCTCTACCGGTGGATAATCTAACTATTTTACGATCTGATCACTAATGTTTGGCCACATCATGAAGTAGTCGTGCGTTTAACTGTTCATGTCGTCAAACGTTGAGTGTTTAATGATCTGGCCAGACCACATCATGATGTGACGAGCGGTCAATGTTCTATTTCATGAAATGGTCGAACACTTTAAGAAATGATCAATTCTAAAATCTGGTTACGATATATACATAATATTTATGAAGGTTAAAACCAAGCAGGCCTAAGGCTCTTAGAGTAGCTTCTACACAATTTGTTTTATGCCAATAAAGAATTATAATTATTAAAAAAATGTAGCGCCTTGTAGTATTGTGGATTGGTGATCATTCTTAACATGTATTTGGACTAGTCCGCACCTGGTGCATATTGAAAAATATGTACGACTGTTTAACGTGGGGCATGGTTTTCCTTCAGGACTTTCTCAGCCTTATTTGCCTCCTTTTGTATGTATAAACTGAAAAAAACGATAAAAAAAATGAAAATTTTCCTGAGAATATTTTCGGTGGAATATGATTCAAAATAAGGAGCTGAATGCACCCTGTTAGTTTGCGGAGGGCTGTCCCTTACACATTGTATAAGATCAAATTTTAGTAAGTGCAAATATTTTAAGGAGTTTATCTTCTCATAAAACTGAACAACTTTTTCCAATAAACTTGGGTCGTAATATGATTTTTTTTTTTGACTGTCCATATAAATTGTACGCTCAGCTGACTGGTTTAATATCGGTTTAGATTTTATTTTTTCACATTTTTGATCCATGTTTATTGGGAAAGTTGTTCAGTTTTATGAGCAGATAAACTCCTTAAAATATTTGTGCTTACTAAAATTTGACCTTCTATAATATGTTTTATAAGGGTCTTAACCATAACTGGAGAAATGTGGGTTTACTGCTACACCTCTGCAACCCCCTCCGAAGAATACAGGCGTGATGTCATACAGGGTTACTGGTAACTCGACGTGTTCCTCGCAGGGCGTCATAGTTGGCTTCAACTTATTTAATCTCCGATTTTTCATTTAAAAAAAAAAACTAAAAATCTAACTAACTCAAACTCAAAGCATTTATTTCAATTAAACCATTTATAGGCACTTTTGAATTGTCAAGGAGTCGGTCAGTCACAAATATGAAACTAGTTGCCGATTCCAAAGCGTAGTAGGTACCTATGGAGAAGAACGGACAAGTAAAAACCACGGACACTCTTCTAAATTATCTATATTGTTACAAAAATATTAGGTACATCATTATGTTGAATTTATAATTAAATGTGAAAACGATGTAAAAAAACGTACACGTTAAAAGCGTCCAGATAAGCAAACAGATATAAAAAATTCAAAAATAAAATAGCCAGCTAAGAGATGACCAGTCCCAACTGACGGCGCCCGTTCACGAACATGACGCATGGATCAGCACCATTCAGCTCAACCATTTTGAAGGGAGCCGAATGATCCGACACACGCGCCACCATCAGCGAAACATTTGAGACAAAAACTACTGAACTTCGGTAGAACATTTGGTGCCTTAATTTGTTGCAATTTAACCCTACTATGACGTCAGGAATACGTTGAGTTACCAGTAACCCAGTATAGTCGTAACCACAGCATCTCTAAGCTATAAGATCGTCAACATATGGCTCAATCAATAGCGAAGCTCGCAGTATGGAGGATGAAGGTGCTATAACATGTCGCTCCGGTATCCGAGTGAAGCCTTCTGCATATTTTACAGCATCTGCTAAGCTAGTGTGGAGATGGACCTTGTTTTAGAATAGAATAGAATAATTTAATTCAGATAATTAAAATCCATATCTTGTTAGTATATATTAGCAACAATATTAGCTTACAAATATGTTAGTATTGTTAGTACTTATCTTTATGTATATAAAACCATTGACTACCCTTACCCAGTGTTTTTGAATGGGGCGGTCAAATCGAGCAGCAATGACTTTCAGAATGCCATTTTTAGCACCCCGCAGACGCTGTAGCAAAGAAGCCGATTTTTTGCGAATTATGCCTATGTTTTATCTAGTTTATATGTACTAGTATATAAGGAAGAATATAGGAAAGAAATTTGATATAAATGTTATTGTGAAGCGGGCAGTGTTTTGACAGAAATTAAACATAATTATTAGTTTCGTTTACACATTGAGTGTGAAGAATCGCCTCACGATTCTCATCTACGCGTCTCGCTCGGACATCCTAACTTGTTCTCGAGTACACGAAAAGTCAACGAATGTAAGTCGTACACCATGTCAATCAGGCGATTAACAGTGATATTGATTGCACCATTAAAATTTGCATCTTCTTCAAAGTTTGTCTTGTCATCACTACCAAGATACACATGACTACATGCTTGTTCATGATTATGAAAGATATAGGTACCTAAAAGTTTTATACACAGAAAGGAAGAAAATTACGAAACAACAGACATTAGAACGGTGCAAAAGCAATTTCACCTGAAAAAAAAATCCTTTTCCTGACTCCCGACTGTTCCCCCTCTCGATCCAATAAAACCGAACACTCACACGTGTTCCATTTTCCCCAATTAATCAATCCCATATTCCATATTAGCCCAGCAGTAAGCACCAACCGCACTATTTATATCACAACCACGCGCGCCCTGACCAATCACCGAGCTGCGATAGGCGCCCGTTTGAATTTCGAATTGCTAGACCGACAAACTTGGAAATACCGTCGTGAAAGTGCCAATTTTAAATCTATCAACCTTCAGGTGTTTCAAATAAGGCTCAGTGTTCGTTGGTTTTTAAGTTGCAGAGCTGTGTGGTAAGTTTGGAAGTGTGTATTGCCTTTGATTTATGCATTTGTTCGATGAATTATTCCCGTCTGTGTGTCGTCGGTTCGCACTCTGCGATAACTTGGTTAAAGTTAGCGTTTGTGTGTGGTTTTGTATGTATGTCAGTTGAATCTCGACGTCTGGTTGACCAATCAGGCTATTCTGGTGAAGTCACTTAACTCTGTGGATACGGAAATGAACGTGATACGAGTAGTACCTACGTTTGAACGGAATAGAACGGCTGTTTAAGAAAGTAACATAGTCAGTAACTGGTGATCTGACACCACATAGCAACAGTAGAGGCAGTGCTCTTGCTAAAGAAGCTCTTCGGGGGGAGCGGGGGGGGGGGGGGGTGGGGGTAGTTAGTGCTTCGTCGCCAAGCATTGTTGCTATGCTTCAGAATAAAGGGTGTCTATGTAATTACAGTTTCATGAGACATTGCAGCTTTGTTTATGGGATGGCCACGCATCAGCCTTCCCCTAGTATTTCAGATATCCATAGCCGGTGTTAACCTCTTACCATCGGGCAGACCGTCATCTTGTTTGCCATTCGTTTCTTTGAATTTCTAATCCTTGCAGATATATAGACATATTTATTTGCATAGGTATAATTAACACAAGCAACGCCAAGTGAAGCCCAAGTTTACAAAATAAATAAGGCCGTGTATACACGAGTCGTCTCGTACCGATTCCGCTGTCATTCTCCCGGATTTATGGGTTGATTATTTTAGAAAATGAACATATCTTTGTCACGCGTCCGATGCGAGAGTTTCGGAGATAACAACTGACAGACGGAGTAATGTTGCTGTTGTCTATTTTCGCGAAACCTTGTGCTCTGGGGTTTATTTGGATTGAGTAACTGGTCTGTGGTGGGGTTTAATTTTGAGTTTTAAACGTGCTTCGTAGATTTAAGTAAAGAATTATTTGCAGTAGTATAGCTGAACGTGGTTCAAATAAGTTTTACTGGAATGGAATACTAACAGCTGTGACTATGTATTTGTTATGGTAAAAAGAAAAGAGAATTGGGAAGAACCTCTATTCAGAGCCCACTTTTGCCGAAGTACCTGTTTACCTATTCGGACAGTCTTCACCTGCTGTACTGGTTAACGGCCGAACCAAAATTGATGGTAGACAGTATGATTCAATCTGTCCTTATGTCAGACCGGTAAGATTCCATAATCTCTTATAGATTATTGGGACGTTAAACTATATACTGGATGATTTTTTTTACCGTCTCGAAATTTTTACAGGGTGTTCTACCCATGAATATGAACAACTTTCACTACGGGACCAACTCTGAAATCACGAAAAAAAATCAGCTGATTCATACAAAAGTTCAATACCTACTCGACCAAAATTTATGAATCGGCTGATTTTTTTTTCGTGATTTCAGAGTTGGTCCCATAGTGAAAGTTGTTCATATTCATGGGTAGAACATCCTGTAAAAATTTCGAGACGGTAAAAAAAATCATCCAGTATAGATAGGTTTTCTATCTCCAGTATGCCAAAACTGGTGATAGATAGGTTATTGAGTTCGGCCGTAAGATGACCGATTCGTTTATTTAACCGATAACAAGATAGAGATATTCTAAAGGAATTAGTAAGAACCTAAGTCATTTGTATAAAGGATCCCCGTAACGATCAACTTTAATCAATTTCTTTTCTCCCTAACCTTTTCACAACTATATTGGGGTCGGCTTCCAGTCAAACCGGATGCAGCTGAGTACCAGTATTTTACATGGAGCGATTGCCTATCTGACCTCCACAACCCAGTTACTGGGTAATACGATACCGCTTGGTAAGACTGGTTGTCAGACTTTTGGGCTTCTGACGACCCGTAACGACTGTCAAAGATACAAGAATGACAGCCGGGACCAACGGCTTAACGTGCTTTCCGAGGCACGGAGGGGTCTTGATATGTAAAGATGGTCACCCATCCACGGACCAACCGTGGCAAGCGTAGCTTAACCTGATCGATCGACCCGTGCGGCTCTTATTTGCAATTTCTAAAGTAGTAATATTGTCAATCGCTACAATTGCATTTGGTAGACGATCAATTTGCGCATCAACGTGTATCAATCACATAAAAATTGACAATTGAAATTGATCGTTTCGGGGACCCTTAAGAAAACCAGTGAATTCTCTCTCAGTCCAATAACTTATGCTACCTACTTAAATATTAACCCTTTCAATGCATTCCACAAGTGACACCACCACCAAATGAACCCCACCACCACCAACTTTATATTAACTTTACACATTCTGGGTGTTAAAAGTAGTTAGCGAAATAATAAGCTAACACCAGTCATAGTTAAGTATAAGTTAAGTATGTCTTGTCAAAGTCAAACGCTTGATATGAGTACTTAGGGGAAAGTGGTCGCTACATACATGGGGTGGTATGTACGGCGGAATAGGGTGGGCGGTTTGATGTTCATGGAAAAAAAAATAGTTTCTAACAAACATCTGAAAGGCAATTCTCGTAATTTTAAGAACATTCACAGTCTGATCTCAGTCTCAATATGTCAAAAATACCTATAATTTCCCTAAATTTTTGACATTTGATTGTTGCTGAGATGAGATTGTGACTAGATTTTGAACGTTTTTAATCACGGGAATTGGGCTTCTGTCTTCATCGTTTGAAACAGTACCTACCCGAAATCATTTTTTTTTTAAACTGAAAACGAAATCCAAAAAAAAAAAATAACGATCATCGGTAATCATTACAGAAAATATTAGTAAGTGATGAACTCGGTAGGTGGACTCTGACGGATTTTTAGATTCACCATTTACCTATGTTTCAAAAAATTGCGTCTTTCATGATTTAGTTATAATTAATATCAAAATAGTAACCTTCAAATGTCGAGGCTTTCTTTTTATTCGGGAGTCTTGCAACAATCATATGCAGGGGTAGTAATATACAGGGCAGGTCAAGGTGATAGTGTACCATTGGTGCGCACATGGTACAAAGTGGCAAGACACTACTTTTTGTCTCATAGTGACCTGCTAGAAGAGTGTCCTATGGTAAACCCCTAAGCTCAAACTTAAAGCATTTATTTGAATTAAACCATTTACAGGCACTTTTGAACTGTCAAGGAGTCCAGAAGAAGGAGGAGGAGAGAAGCTAGTTGCCCATTCCAAAGCGTAGTAGGTACCTATGGAGAAGAACGGACAAGAAACTCCACGGACACTCTTGAATTATATTATTACAAAAATCTTAGGTATATCTTTATGTTGAATTGTTTTATAATTAAATGTGAGAACTATGTAAAAACGACGATGTAAGACGTACTTATACCTTCGTTAAGAGCGTCCCGAGTAGCAAACAGAAAAAAATAAATAAATAAGCCGTGGCGGCCATAGCAGTGATCTCCGAGCCAGTTCACTGTGTTCTTACTTTCCCAATTTGCAGCAACATCAATTATTTCTCAAAAAGTAGGCTTTAAACACCGCAGTCTGTACAGTCGCGCAGACAATCCTTACGAAAGCCGATATGCCGCATCTATGCGGGGAGACACCCCGAAACTACCCTTATCGCGGCAACCACTTACACTAGTTTTAATTACAGCTCGCATTTTGTGCCAGTCGAAAATTAATCAAATTATGTACGTTTCAGGCGAAGCCGTTTGGATGGTGTGATGTACGAAGTCGATAGGCAGGATCCATTTTCCAATACACAATATTTTACATGAGGTTTTTAGGAAATATCTTGGTTCGTGAGTGGTATAAAACAAAGCATGGTAAATCTTGGCAGTTTAGTGCAGTCCATTTGTGAATATAGGACTCTCTAATTACGCCACAGCATACAGTAGGTACTCAGCCTTCCCAAAAGACCGACTTCACAAAAGGAGGAGGTTCTCAATTCGGTTAATGATTTTTTTTATAGGTTTGTTACCTCAGAACTCCGTCACTTATGAACCGATTTGAAAAATTCTTTTTTTTTAAAGAATATACTTCCAGATTATTCTCATGTAAATTTGGTCAAGTTCTGATGAGTGGTTTTTGAGTTAGCTTCAATAATACGTGTTTTTCCACTTAGTGTATGTTGATGATGTTATAATAATTTCCTGTCATTGTTATTTACATTGCAAGTAGTGGTATACGACTTTGTGTGGGGTAGGTGCCACAACTAAAAAGTGAAAAATAAAAACTTTTTGCAAAAAAACAACCGGCTTCAAAAAAAAAAACACTACAAAGTGGAAAATAACTTTAATTTCGGAAGTCGGTGGCAAAAACCTAAAATACAGATCCAAAGACACCGACTTCCGAAATTAAACTTATTTTTCACTTTGTAGTTTTTTTTTTTGAAGTCGGTTGTTTTTCCTATAATTGGTCTGTCTTCACTCAAGAAATCATTTAGTTGCAATGACTATCATTCCTTCGGCAGACATGACCAGTCACAAGAAATAAACTTATTTGTTCCGAAATAATCTATACAAATAAATACAATTGAAGTGTCAGTTTGTAATGTCAAAATAACAACTTTTTACTCAATGCATAAGAAAGTATATACGATACTTATAATAAAAAAGCAATTTTTAAAATTTTTGTCTGTCTGTCTGTTTGTTCGGGCTAGACTCCAAAATGGCTGGACTGATTTTGACGGGACTTTCACTGGCAGATAGCTGATGTTATAAGGAGTAACTAAGGCAGCTTTTACTTTTACTTTTTTAATTTTGTTCCGCGCAAAAAAATTAAAGCCCTTGAAATTGTGAACAAAATCCGATTCTAATAGGGAAGCATTGACATCCACGCGGGCGAAGCCACGGGCAACAATTAGTACAAAATAAATCCAGTATATTTTCATCATTATCTGCCTAGCCTTTTCCCAACTATGTTGGGACCGGCTTCCAGTCTAACCAGATGCAGCTGAATACCAGTATTTTACATGGAGCGACTGCCCATCTGACCTGACCTACACAACCCAATTACTGCTGGGTCCAAATCTTTTCATGCAATTAATTATTAATACCATTAATTAATACAACATAACACCTTCCATTGGAAAGGTGTCTAAAAGCGCGATGCCGGTATCGAGGGGGGGGGGGGGAGGGGGATAACTTAACACCACTATATAATATGTCAAATTGTTACAGTTTCTACTCTTCACTGGTTTTATTATGAAATGTATTCGTAAATGCGGAGTGACGGAGGCTTTACTTGTTTCACGATGTCGTAGCACAGTACGGTCGTAAATAAATATAACACTGACTTTAAGAAAAAGGGAAATGCTTAACTGATCCTCTAAAAACTTTTTGCACTTCTTTGATAATTGAGCCTCTTTTTAACTTTCTAGCCGTTTTTTACAGTTGGTCGCAGTAACTAAGCAATGGCGCCCCGACCAAATCGCGCGAGTCGAGTGAGCGCTACATCTTCTTTAGTGATTTGAAGTTCACAAAAAGAGCCGCAATCATATAGCTATATTAGAGTGTTAAATATATATTTTTTATAAATGCAAAATGGGAATTATTAGAGATCTTCCATTAAATTCACAGCCGAACATTTTCAAAGGCATTTGAAAAAAATCCGCTGTGTAAGTATGTCTTCTTCTCTGTCACAGTCTCTTTTTTAATATCTGTGGTCCAAAATAAGCTAAAACAACAAATGAATGATTTGAATGATTTAGTTTTGCGCTATTTATTTATTTAACCATTTATGTACACACAAATGAACAGACAAGAAGAAAGGAACAGAACAATACGTACTTTCAAAGGTGATGCTTATTTCTAAAGAAATCTCTTCCAGCATACCTGCGATAGGAGAGTAGATAAAGAGATGTAGACAACGCGTGTAAGAGTAGAAGAGAAAACAAAATACATAAAATCTATCTAGGTATGATATTTATTAAAATAAGTGACATTATCAAGCATAGACGTGGTTTCAACATTGTCTTTAATTTTTAAAGGTTTTTTTACTAACTGTCTTCTAGCTATTTTACCAAGATCTGAAAATAATAATCATGTTTTCATCTAACCAATTTTTTATTACTAACATTTCAATTTTTCTTTTGTCATGATCTTCTTAGTGCAAACTGTTTTCATTTACCTGCAAACTCTTTTCTTCAGACCCCCATCAAGTTGAAAACAATACACAGTATGTTTTGTTTCCTGCTCACCAAAAAAACACAAAACTATGCATCTATAAGTCTTCAAGTGCAGTTAATAACAACTTATCACCCCTATTTGCCCCCCCTCTACACCCCCCTTCACCCCGTCGTCTGTCAAACATATGACAAGCGCAGATTTCGCTTTGTACTTGTCAAAAATATAGCAAACAAAAGATACGGCAACGCGGGTAAATGAAGTGAGCTGATATATCTCGTAGTGGTGAGATGTATCGATAGATCGTGGGAGGTAGTTTGCGTACCGATGATTTTTCATTATTTGTTTGGGTAGAGATTCAGGACTTATTAATATCATTAGTAAATTTAGCTGTAAAAGCGCATTAGATGGAACTTGTAAAATGAAATAAAAGCTTGTAAAAATGACCAGATGACTATTACGTTACCAGCATTCTAACAAATTACGAATAGGTATAACTTAGCCAGCTGTTAATGGAACATTCCTTTTAAAATTTCCAACTAATACCATCATTCAACAATATTTTTCTTTCAATCTAAACTGGTGTTTTGATCAGTTTGGATAATTTTTTCACTCTTACACTACTTTATCGATATAATCACCACACCATCACATCCCTCCTACCGATGCTACCCCCTCACTAGCCAAGCAATATGTGTAGGCAGACAATATAATATAAGTGACGTATCGCACACCAACACCCGCACTTCCCGGGAAGTATGCAAAGAAGTTGCCGCTACGCCGCCCTACACTCTTGATACTTGAAGCCGCCTCGGGGCACGTAACTTTTGACAGCTCATTTTGACTTGGAGTTTTAGATTTTAGGTTCTGTTTTGATTTATTTTGCGTTATGTGTAATGTGTCGTGTTTTGAAATTAAATTTTGTGTTCGTTTGTAGCTTGAGATGACTTTAAGGCGACTGATAAGCGTATTTTGATGTGTTTGGTTAGCTGGTAATGATAAAAAATAAATATGTATTACAATGGTAACTCAAATTATCTTGACAGTCTTCACAAAATTCACAGAAACGTATTATGTTATGTATTATGTCGTCCTGCCTCGTTGGTCCAGTGGTTGGTCCAGTGGTTGGTCCAGTGGTTGGTCCAGTGGTTGGTCCAGTGGTTGGTCCAGTGGTTGGTCCAGTGGTTGGTCCAGTGGTTGGTCCAGTGGTCGCAAGCGCTACTGCTGAGCATGAGTTCTCTATTGTGTCACCTAACTTTTTTATCCATAATTTAAAGTGCCATAACTTTTTTTGTCCTCAAACTCAAACTCAAAGCATTTATTTCAATTAAACCAATTACAGGCACTTTTGAATTGTCAAAGAGTCGGTCAGTTAGTCAGAAAATTGAAGCTAGTCGCCCATTCCAAAACGTAGATCTCTATGGAGAAGAATGGGCAAGAAACTCCATGGACACTCTTTTAAATCAAAATTGTTACAAAATCCTGGGTAGGTACATTGTTATTGTTCTTGTTGCTTCTATATGTGAGAACAATGTAAAAAATAGATAACTAAAACAATTTAAAATATAAGATTAAAAATAAGCCGTGGCAGCTAAGAGATGACCAGTCTCCACTGACGGCGCCCGTTCACGAACATGACGCGTGGATCAGCACCATCCAGCTCAACCATTTTGTAGGGAACCGAATGATCCAACACACGCGCCACCATCAGCGAGACATTTGAGTGACATGACATACTCTCAACTGCCATACTTTTTCAAGTCAACATACCTACATCATAACATAAAACCGCTCCATGGTACTCCTAATCATCATTTGCCCGAATGATAACTTACCCGAACTTAATATCACATAATATCACATACCATAAAATTGAAATCCCTAAATATAATATGTCCTAAATCAGTTTGTCATAAATATTACAATCAATAATATACAAAAGACATAAAATCGTTTCCAAACAATCAGAATATGCAAATGTGATTTTTTGAAGGCAATCGCAGCTAATATAAAATTAGCTTAGAATCTGTCTACGAATTAAAATTAGTCATTTTAATTAAGACTAATCAATAAAGCAGTTGATTGTGAACATGTGGTTTTTGTAAGCAAGCACGCAGCATGCAACATGCAAGCAAACATGCAGCATGCAAGCAAGCATGCAAGCAAGCATGCAAGCAAGCATGCAAGCAAGCATGCAAGCAAGCATGCAACATGCAGCAGGCATGGTTTCTGTCACGGCTCCGGCGCTGCGGGGCTCCGGCGGTCCCACGCGATTTTAAATTACACTCTAGGGGTAGAGCAGACAAGACTGCGTGGAGTCGGATTTACAGCGATTCGTTTCTGCGAACCTAATTTTTAGCTAATGTTTTAGGACTAAAAAAAATATTATAAATGAACATTCGGAATAATACACATTATTTAACACAATACTTAGGACATATGACTTTAGGTCATGTAAAATTAGGGGATTCAATTATTATAGTACTCGATATTATGACAGAATACTTTTAGAACTAAAGATAATTATGTTAAACAAAATTTCGGGATTTTGAACATTATGGTTACTGAAGTTTATAGCAAACGTGTTATGGATAATGATTTTTGGACAAACAATTTTAGGAGAAGAAAGGGAGTACCTGAGGTCATGGGTTCGATTCCCGGGTCGGGCAAAGTGTTATTGGGTTTTTCCATCTGGAACTTCTCAGTAGCACCCCGGAGTCTGGATTTGTGCCCGGTTGATGGCAATAGGCTCGCCCCCTATTAAATGGGACTTAAACATAACTGGCAAACTGTGGGTGTACTATAGGTACTATAGATACACCTCTGCTTAACCTTACGGGAAATACAGGCGTGATGTTATGATGTCGTTCTTGTTCTTGATCTCATAATACGTATGATAAAATTCTAAATACTTTTATTTTACACAAACCTACATGTTCACTTATGAAACGTCGCGTCAGAAGCTATGTGCACGGTTCCAATTGGTCGTTTCCTATGGAGAAGAGCAGGCAAGAAATTCCACTCCACTCTTTTAAAATAGTTGGATTCTACAATGTGTATGTTGATACCTTTACCGGTCTACTAGTTTTAATGAAGTGCGACAGTTATATCTTCTTAGTCAATCTATCAATATACACATTTTTCAACTACACATTTATAAGCTTACCTCTAAGGATATGATATTATACTACTTTAAAAAAACTACTTTTAAAGTGAATAGCATATAAAATCTACAATAATCATCACTAACAAAGCTCCTTTACCAATTTTTCCACCAACGATCAAGACGGCTCACACTACATACATATCGACAGTAGCTCCTACAATAATAGTTCCGTATTCCATTTGAATATTAGAGCATCCATCTACTGAAGATTTCTCTCCATTCTCCCTACCCCCCCCGACACACAGAGACACTGTGTGTAGAAAGAAGTGTGAATGTGTGCATGTGTGTGCTTTAATAGATTTTTCTGTGATATGTCTTTTGAATGGTTCGGTACAGTATTGTGCAGTTCGTTGTGGTTATTGGTAGGTAGTTAAGGCGAAGACATCTGAGCTGAATGTTTGTTGTATGTTTTTACCTTTATCTTGCCTTTTCCAATACGTACAGGTTCCTTGAAGAATGATTATTGCAAAAGTGATGAAGTTTAAATGGTTAAGTTTAATACAACTAGGATTATTATTTTTACACCATATACAAGGTGGCCCGTGAAACGAGGACCAAAGGAAAATTTTAGAAGACTTTAAGGGGTTCCCGTAACACCCCCATGGTTTTTAATATTTTTTGGGAAATTCTCACTTGATTTCAGACTTTTTTATTTTTCTATTTCTATGTCGTATTTTCTTTATTTTTTTTACCAAAATATATAATGATGATTAGTTATGTTATTAATGTTATGATCAGTGATAGGAATAGGTAGAGCTAATTTGCCTAAACTTCGAGGAAGGAAGTAACATAGAGTGGATAATACCTCCTCTAAAATCCCGGAATAATTTTAAATGACGTTTAAATCCCGGGATTTAAAAACCACGAATTTTTTATCGGACTTTATTTGTAGTTACAAATTATTGATTTGAAAAATCATAACAATTTTTAGGGTTACACACACACACACGCATTTATATATGTAATTTTTATGGTATACATTTGGAAAGAGTATTCTATCTATCTATAAATAAAGTCCAATAAATAATTCGTGGTTTTTAAATCCCGGGATTTTAGAGGCGGTATTATCTACTCCATGTTACTTCCTTCCTCGAAGTTTAGGCAAATTAGCACTACCTATTCCTATCACTGGTGATGATATTCTGGAAACAATTTAATTTTTTATTGTAACCCAACTTTTAACTCAAAATTATTATTAGATACTAAATAAACTTACTTCTTATTTTGATCTCATTTTTATTACATTTTATGTTGTTTGTATCTTAGTTATTAGTTACAAGTAATTGGGCAATATTGTTATATTGTCTGTATAGTTTTGTTTTATAATTTCATATTTCTTTGTCTTAATTTTGCAATAACTTAATTCTAGCGCCACTAGTTTTATATTATTATTTTTCTGTGTTCACTTATGTTTGAGAATGCTGGTTAACATATAATTGGTGACTATGTAAATCCAAGACTAATAATTATTACCTATAGGTACTTGTAATGTATTGCATACAGAAGCTGTTGGTAATGTATTATAAATAAATAGTAATAGATAATAAGCATGCATTCAAATATAATGAAATAAACTAGCACATAAGGAAAACTACTTATATATACTTATAGGTACATGTACTTTAAAAAAAAACAGTTTATCTACAAACAGAATAACGCAAAATTAAAGCGAACATCAAAACTTCAGCACCTGAAACATAATTCACAGGAAATACTTTGAACAATGCGCAAAAAAAAACATTGAATATTTTCACCCCCTTCTTTCATCCCCAAAGTGGCAGTGTATCTTTAAGTTACCGTTATTGTAAACATATTTCAACCGATACTACCCCGTATCGCCGTATTTGAAGACGTTTATATTCATTCGCCATATTTTACGGGGATAAGTCTTGGGATTTTCGATTTTTATGTTCACGTGTGTGTTGGTTTTTTTTTTCTTTTAAATGGTGCGAAAAGATTGTAATGGTACTTTAGGAAAAAGGAAACTTTATTCTGTTCAGAAATATGCAATCAATTATATTTAACTACTTACTTAAACATTGTTAACTAAAAACAACCTAAAACTGTTTAATTGAAATAGAATTAGACACAGAATAATGATGTAATCAATTATCGTGTTTATTTAATTTAATTGTTATGAAGATCTGATTAATAAGCCATTAGCTCCCAAAACACAGTTTAGACGCCCTCACTCACATTAAAAATCTTAAGAAAAACCCTCCTACTTATCAATCAACAAAACATTAAAAAAAACATCGTCCACGCATGCAAACAGACAAACAGACAGACAAACAAAACTGTCACTGGACTGCAATTCTTCACACTTCTTTGTGGCGCCCTCTTTGTTATCAAACGGGCAACTTGACAAATGGAACGACTGAGACATCGGCCCCGCTGCAATATCCGTTTCCGGGCCGGATAAAATATTCCAGACTTTGCTACGGAGTTGAGATGCCAGGGTGGTGGCAGTGTATGTTATGAAGGGAAATAGCTGGGTTTGGGTACGTATGGAAAACTTTTGAGGAAATATAAAGATTTTTATTGAATTGAGTCCACTTTGAATAATAGACTTTATTGAAAGTTAACTACCTTCCTTCAATAATATTGTTATTAGATCTTATTTATATATCTGTCTTAGAAAGCCAATACCCGTAATTAAAAACGATCATCATTTCAGCCACAATTAATGTCAAAAACTCTCTTAAAATGTAGGTAAATTAAGAAAACAAAGAAAGAAGAAAGAAAATACATTTAATTAGATGTTTTTTTGACAGTTTGAGACTGAGATGAGAATACTAACGTTCTTAAAATACAAGAATTGTCCCACGGATAGGTACATAATAATAATAATTAGATTTGTAATGAGTTTCTTAAGTGAGACTTCAGAAGTGACGTATACTCCATTACTCCAGTACTGGGCATTTTTGGCGCAGCCGTAAGGCACACTTTCCTGCTAATTTCTTACATTGCACTGTACACTTTTTATTTGATTTTTATCTGCTGTATTTTATATTGTGCGCCTTTTACTCTGTGCTAAATAAATATATTTTCTTTCTTTCTTTCTTTTCTTTCAGTAGGCACGACCGTCGCATCCCATGGACTGTCAGTCTCGCTACAAACCTTGTCGACTGGCTAATATTTTATCAATAGCATCTATAAACCTTTTAGCTCAAGCTGACTTGAGAGCATTAGTCAAGACATCAAATACTATAAGTGCAGTAGTATTTATACAATGTGTTATTTTTTTTATAAGTCGTAACTCTAGGGTATGAATGAAAGCACACCAAAGAATCAACTGGCATATGAATTATTTGTCAATTATATTTTTTTTTTGTTTTCATTTTTCATACAAAATAATTCGACAAAGTCACGATTATTAATGTAAAACACCTTTACGTGAAATATGACAACGTCGCTTTTTTAACTTTAATTATGAATGATTGGTTGAATGAAAATGTATTACTCGTTTTATTTATCAATGAAACTTAGAATGAACCCAATTTAATTATGATTGATGATATCTTCGAAACTATGCATTTTTGGACCACATATTCTAGGACTTTTTGTATTATTTTCACTTATAGAATATAACCCTAGAGTTATGATATATAAAAAAAAAAACACCTTGTATCGCACAGGTATACAGGCTGTCCGGTTTCGGAATAGCAAAACTTAAAGAGGAGGTACAGACCATCAAACTGAACAACTTTTTCCCGGGGACCAACATCATAATCGTGAAAAAAAAATCAGTCGTCCCGTACAAAACTTCAATACCTACTCGACTAAATGTATGGGACGACTGATAATTTTTTTGCAATTACGATGTTGATCCCCGGGAGAAAGTTGTTCAGTTTGATGGTCTGTACCTCACCCTTAATTTTCGCCACACCGTATACAAACACATTGTATAAAGTTACCCTTATATAGTCACAAAACGATCTATCTACCAAACTTTAAACCATCTTTACTTCTCTACCGCCAGCATCTGCAATTCTATAATATTATTCTCTGCCAACGGAAGCATTTCATCGCGGCGGGAACTCTCACATTGAAATATATATTTTATATCCAACATTTTTATACGAGTATATCGACAACACTTTATGAACACCCTATATTGCTTTTTATGACATTTCTCATATTTTCCCTACAGCAAATGGTGGGGTAGAAATTTAAATTCGCCGATTTATATTATAATCGATGGTGTAAATGAGATTATGGGAGTTTGGATGGAATGCTACGTTATTCGGTCTGATGGAAGTCTGAGAGAATTTAGTTTTTCGTATTTAAATGTATTTTGAACAAACATGTATGAATTAAGGCCTATTATTACTCACCTGCAACCCACCCCTGACTCGCACGGTATTTAAGACTTGGAAAGAAAAAAATGGAAAAGAAAGAAAATACGTTTATTTGCGGAAAACAAGACACAAAGAAAGAAGACAAACACAAAAAAGGACAAAGTTGGGAGAAAACCTGCGTCACATCGCCTCGCCATCGCCCAGCATAATGCTACGACCCTATGCGAGACGGAGCCCCAGCGCTGGTTTGTTTACCTTTGTTGGTTTGGTTGGTTAGACTTGAAAAACATCGAGATTTCTTTATTATTTAAGTTTAATATTAATGTAATATACACATAAACCTTCCGGAATCAATTATCCAAATTATTCTAGAAACCGCGTCAAAATCCGTTGCGTAGTTTAGAAGAACAACGTGATCATACAGACGGATACGTAAAGCCACTTTCATTTATAATATGTATAGATAAGTCATAGGAATCGTAAAAACTTCAGAACCTTTGTCTTGACACATTCATATCAGCCGATAGTTGTCCTACTGTAAGGCAGAGGCCTCTTCTCATACAGAGAAGGCCTTCATGAGCTCACCACGCTTGCTCAAGTTGGATTGGTGATTTGACATTTTGGCTTCAGGTTACTTCACGATATTTTCCTTATTCCTTATTCAAGCATATTATAGGTTCTTTATTTAATATTTTTAAAACATAATATATAAGCTAACAGACTTAAAATAATAATTATAATATATACAAATGTAAAAAAAAATGAAATGTGAAAACCTCAAACGGCGAAAATATTCCGATCTTTTTGGGAGTTATATGTTCGAGCCGTTTGGGGTTGAAACACTAGGGCCATGGGGTCCGAGTGCCTACTTGGTTTTCCGAGACATCGCCAAGCGGTTGGTCGACTCTTCACGTGACCAAAGGGCTGGCCTATTCTTTGGCCAAAGAATCAGCATCGCCATACAACGTGGCAATGCTGCCAGCCTTTTGGGCACTTTTCCTGTTGACAGCGATGCGGACGAATTTTTTGATGCCCTATGATTCCTTATTTAGTGATATCTATACATATACAAGGTGTAACATAAATAACGCAACCACAATAAAAATCTACGTTCATCAAATAATCGCCTTCTTCAATGTCCCTCTCATCGCACAGACTTTATTCACTCTTCCTTCTTCGTTCAGTCTATCTCTCTGTGGAATGCGCTCCCCCTGGAAATCAGGATGGCTACCAACCGATTATCCTTTAAAATAAAAGTTCGCGAGCGCGAGCCCAGGTTATTGCATGGGTAAAAGTAATGCGGTACGCCTTGGCAAGACTGATTCTCAAACTTTCGGGTTTCTGACGACCCGTAACGACTGTCAAAGATCTACAAATGACAGCCGGGATCAACAGCTTAAAACGTGCTTTCCTAGGTACGGAGACTTATATACAAGGTGTAACTTCACAACCTCTTAAGGGGTCATTGTACTCATCACTATGAGCAACTTTTACTACGGGACCAAACGTGAAATCGTGAAAATAATATCAGATGTTCTCTACATTTTGGCGAGTCATGCGAACATAAATGTAGGGAACAGCAGATTTTTTTCGCGATTTCAGGTTTGGCCTCATAGTAAAAGTTTTTCATAATGATGAGTACAATGACCTCTTAAGAGGTTGTGATTTATTTACGTTATATCTTGTATAATTGTTTATCTATCTATTATGGTAAACAGTCATATTTATTAATGCATAAGATGAGGTCTATATTTAGCAGTGCTATGACTAATTCAAATGAAAATTAAGTGAATCCGGCTACGGTAAAACCAAGTTAAAGACTGACCATAAACCAGGCGACTTCACATTGCATGTGCTACGTAATGTCTCAGGTAAATTGACAAAAACAATAATACGTTGTCCAAATGTTGAAACTTGAACAATAATACAAAGTTACAGATCAAGATGGCTACTAAAAAAGAGAGTTCGTAATTGCCGTTTGTTTTACTAATTCGTGGCAGTTGGAACTGTTTTAGGAGATGTGGTTCTGTATAATGACTGCCTCGTTGGGCTAGTGGTCGCAAGCGCTACTGCTGAGCATGAGGTCCTGGGTTCGATTCCCAGGTCGGGCAGTGTTATTGGGTTTTTCTATCTGGAATTTCTCAGTAGCAGCCCGGAGTCTGGATTTGTGCCCGGTTGATGGCAATAGGCTCGCCTCCTATTACATGGCACTTAAATAACTGGCGAAATGTCGGTGTTACTATAGGAACATCTCTGCCTAACCCTTCGGGAAAACAAGGCGTGATGTTATGGTTCTGTATAATAAATACTTCATGACGTTACTCACATATTGTTAGTGTTGATTTCCCAGTCTTATTTTTTTTACTGTGTTTTTACGGACCATGTGGTCTGCAATAAAGTTTTTTTTTTGGCAGTTTTTCTCTAAAACAGTGCACATTTTGCAACTATAGTGTAACTCCTTGCAGCAATACTTCGGTCCTCTTTATTGTTGTAATACATTCCCGTCAACATCCTATCGAAAAAAGAGCTGTTTATAGATTAGGACACTGGTCTACTATCATGACGTTTACCTAAAAATAAACTGATCAAATTATTTAAAAATAGTATAAAAACATTGCAAGAAACACGAAATAACGTGCATTTGTAAATTTCTTTTCTCCAGAGGAACTTGTACTTAACTAAAGGAGTTTGGACGGACGTTTTTGGTCCTAACTTACGGAACCCTAAAACATTTATTACTCATACAAGTTTGGTCTCTCATCGTTCAGGATATGATGATGTTTTATTGTGTATTTCTATAGAAGTGGTTTATTGTCTCGATGACAGATAAGAAGCAGCCATTTTGGACGATACGACCACTCAAGTTATTTCTAGATTAAGTACAGTCGAGTTAATGCTTCTATTATTTCGTTTTTTAAATAACTCTTTAAGATTTAAAATAAAGTTCGAAAACCGAATTTGATTAAGCTAGGATAGATGCCGAACGATTTTGCTGACCGGCGCTAGCCGAATGAATACCGAATATGCGTAGTAATTTCTGAGGCTGTGTTGTTCAACAAATGCTGCCGAGTCGAATGTGCCGATTCGAACATGTGTGTAGCACTCCCAACTAGAATAAAGATATTTGAAAAATACGTAGTACTGTCCAAGACTAATCTATATCTATCTATTCATATAAATACAAATAAATAAACTTGAAGTGTCTGTTTGTAATGTCAAAATGCTACTGCTGCTGTTGTGCGTTTAAATAAAAAAATAAAAAACCTGTCTGTCTGTTTGTTCCGGCTAATCTCCAAAACGGCTGGACCGATTTTGACGGGACTTTCCATGGCAGATAGCTGATGTTATAAGCAGTAACTTAAGCTGCTTTTATTTTAGAAACATAATTAGAGTTCCGTGCAAAAAAAAAACCATGAAATTGTGCACAAATAGCGCGGGCGGGTGCAACGCGGCGGGTCGGGGGACGAGGTAATTTTATTAAATTGTGAATGTTATATTAGTACTTATAGTGTGTATCTTACGACTTCCACGCGACCGGTGTCGCGGGGCACCTCTGCCCCACCCTTCGGGAAAACGGTCGTGATATTATGTTCCCTGTCATCTGTTGGTAATGAGCAGGTCTCAAAGCTAAAGTTTTGTCCTCAAAAGGCCACGCCAATACTTGTTCCACATTTTAACAATCACATTATTTTGTACAACGTAGTCTATACTTTAAAAGAAACTGTGACCTCTGAGTTTGGTTTAGCGTTTTTCTCAGAGGTCTTCTATGAATGAATGAAATGCACTGACTCCAACGTGGTTTGACCAGACTCGATTACTCGAATGAACTCATAGATTCAGTATGCGGGCACGAAATTAGCGGCGGCCGAGCGATGGCGTTTGCGGGGCGGCGCGGCGCGGCGTTAGCGTAAATAAAGATATAATAGCCTCCTGAAGAGACGCGCACGAAACGGGCGAGAGCGGCGCGGGGCGATCAAGCCAAAGCCCGCCGCCAGATCGCCCCGCCCCGCGCCCCTCCGCAGTCGCCATCGCTCGGCCACCGCTGGTTTCGTGCCCGTAGTCTCACACTAGCCCCTGTAGCCTCATGTTTCATGGGGCCACAGAAACCATTGCATATCAGGGAAGACGTGCCTTTAGATATTTTTTTTTGTATATTGTATCTTACTAAAACATAACTCATTTATGATTCAATTTCGTTTTAACCCTTTATGTTAAAGTTCTTGAATCATAAATGCCCCTTTGACTAACAAGATAATCATAAGCTCTGCACCTAAACATTAATTCTTCCATTGTACTTAGACTAACCCTTGTATCAGCTTAGTACTAGGTCATCAGCAGGGTTGTCTCACAACCATAATACTGAACACATTTTTGAACATGATCTACTGAAAAATCATTTTGTTTTCTCGTGGATAAAAAAAGGAAAAACAAAAACCTTTGATTTCAAAGAAGAGTTCGTTTTCAATGTCATTTAGAGGAGTTATTGAATTTTTTCATCTAACATTTTCTTAATAGCAGCCCCGAGTTCAAATTTGTGCCAGGTTTATGGCAATAGTTCGCCATTAAAAAAAAAAATACTGGCGAAATGGGGATCTACTATACACCTTTACATACCTCTTTGAAGATTTTAGGCGTGATATCTATCATCTCTGTACGTTTAATATAATTATATTCCCATGCAGATTTTGGCTAAGGTAAACGGCCCAATAACCGTGAAGTTTTGAACTTCACTGACTTTGCAAGTCTGCTATGCTAAAACTAGTAGACTTACAAAACAAAATTTTTATCACTAGATAGATAATTTAATCTAGTTTTAGAATAATATTATTTTTTAAATAAGATTAAATGTTCATTAACAATAATTAAAAAAAAAAAAAAGGGCTAATTGTACTAGTACCCGGTAGATTTGTACTAGTAAACGTTCAGTACACTTTTGTCACTACCAACCCTACACTCGCGAGGGTAAACCGATTACAAATTCACGACGTCATGAATACCCATATCGGTGATTGAATACGACTGCCACTGATCGTCATCGTCGTGATCCTCATTAGTAATCAGCAGACCAAAGGGTTTGGCACTCTTAGAAGTATTGTGGATGCGAATGAGAGTAGGAGTTTCACAATTCTTTTTTACTTTTCTAATGGTTTTAATGTGTAAAAGTGGTAATGATCTTAATATGTCGCGGTTTATAAATGCCACATTTTTTTCCAATAAGTACTAGGTAAATTTTCCTAGAGCTTTTAAAATTACCATTCCCGTCTTCAAGATCTTCACTTTCAACTGGTGGAACCATAAAACTACCTATTTACCCAGCAAACGTAAAAAAAAAAATGTAAGCGAACAATTTATTAGAGTATTGGATATTTTAATGCGGACTCACGCTTCTGTTGAGGATCATCATTGGTGCCTAGATACATAAAAGAAAAATATCTACATACCAAAGAATTAAAACGTTTATACGGCTCAACTTGGATACTTAGCACTGACTGTCTATTTTTACATAACTCACAAATAAAATAACCAGTAGGTAAGCACCTTTGTTCCTATACCAATCACCTAACAAAAACAGTTCAAAAAGCAAGTCTCAATAGCTGCATGAAGCCGCATCCACACTCGCGACCTCGTTCGTCCCTCATACATATTCCACGATGGTCCATGCATATGCATTCGTGCATCCATGCATCGTATTGTTGACTCGGTCGCCGATATTACGCTTTGATCTTCAAAAGTAGCTTCGAGTACATCAAGGGTGCCTAATATGTGTATTGTTGTGAATGGGACTCTTTGATAGTTGATTAAAATGCTGGTTGATGGTCAATGTGATTTTTTTTTGTTTTTTTTTTTTGTCGCTGTCATGGAAAATGAAAAATTTGCTTCTGATAAAACAATAGGAATGGATTTGAGTGAGGGTGAAAACTTTGACTGCAAAAATGCAGCGGAAAAAGCCATGTTGATTAATATCTATTCAATAACTAACAAGCGTAGAATTAGAGTGCCTCGTTGGTCTAGTGGTCGCAAGCGCTAATGTTGAGCATGAGGTTCTGCATTCGATTGCCAGGTCGGGCAAAGTGTTATTCAGTTTTTCTATCTGGAATTTGTTAGTAGCAGCTGAGAGTCTGGATTTGTGCCCGATTAATGGCAATAGGCTAGGCCCTATAACATGGGACTTAAACATAACTAAGGTGCACTGGGGTAATTCCAAAAAAGGGTATATTCCGAAAATCCATAAAATTCTCTTCTTGGGGTAATTCCGAAATACAAAACTCATGATATTTTGTGTAAGGGGTAAATACGATTGAAAAAGAAATGTAAACCTTTGGTCAAAGTACAATAAAGTCGATGTTTAAATAATTTCGGAATAACCCCAAGATAGTTCGTAATTTCCCGTAAACCAAAAAATTATAATTCGAAAATTCAAAATGCTCTATCTAGTGAATCCAACTACATATTTATGAATCTAATATATCCATTGGTTAAATCTTTTCATTAAGTTAACCGAAGTCGCTTATTAATGGCAGTAAATATGAAACTACTTTACATAACAAACCGAAATGTAGACCTCTAGACATCTCGTAAAAATTCCCGTCGGAATTACCCCAGTACACCTTATCGAAATGTGGGTGTACTGTAGGTACACCTCTGCCCAATCCTTCGGGGAAACAAGGTGTTATGTTAGTATAACCAGATAGATGCTTTGAAATTATTTAATTTCATGCAATCTCTATAGAAACAAAGGGGTCTCAAGCATTTGACTTTAAAAAATACTCTTTAATATTAACCAAACCAGACATTAATTCAAACCAACGTCAATAAGTCTCCGAAAAATTAATAAAAAAAACCTCTTTCACGAACAAAGCCGATATTTGTTACGCCGAATTTAATTTAAAAACTTTGTTAATCTAAGTATAAAGAGGCGGCTGCAAAGAGACCGGATCAAAACGATGAAAAATTATTGAAAGGGGGTCCAACTGAAGGATGGGTGGCGGGGGGAGATCGACTGTTTCAAAAATACATCGATGAATTTACTGTTCCCACCGAAAAAACGGTCCTTATATCTGAATCATAAGAACCAATCTCGCTTGATTTGCCAATTCTGGTGTGTAAAGGGTGTCTTCAAATTCCACAATGGGGTGGTCGCGTAATAATCGTGATTTTTTAATCAAATTTCATCTGTACAAGGGAAGTGGGGGCTATATTTTTTCATTATTTAATTTTCGGTCGGTCGTGGTTTTTTTGTAAACGCTCCTTTAAGCGACCGCGATGTTTGAACGAGGTTTTAGATGTTTGGTGGCTGGCTGTTACACCGTCACGATACCCTAAATAAAGACTGTCGTAAAGAAAGAAAGAAAAAACAGGAAATATTACAGAATAACAATTTATTACAGTTCTTCTTCACAGTATCTTAATGATCACTTTCTTTTTATGAAATAATAATATAATAATAAACACACGAGATTGTTGACATGTGGAATGTGACCTCGGCTGTCATTGTGCCGATTGTCGTAACGGCCAATGGCCTGATGGTTGACATCTCTCGAGGCTCTCGTTAGGTGGTTGGATCAAGAGCCTGATTCAGAAGGCAGTACTCCTCGATACGGCTCGTATTGTGAGGAGGTTCCTGTCTTTGCAGCCCTAACCAGCGGTAGCTTGGACCCTGCTGCCGATACCGGCGGACCTCTATTTTTTTATATTTTTAAATGTTTTTTTTTATATCTTTTTATTTTAAGAAATATTTTAAAATGTAAATATATAAGAAAAAAAAGATAATAAACGAAATAATAAAAATAGTACGTAAGTTCTACTAGAAATTGTAAATCTATCAGATCAGCGAACAGAGTTGTACTCCTGTACAATGGAGTTTTAATCATTGAATCGGCTCAAAGTCATTCTCAGGTGGAAAATGGGAATTAGCCGACGAAACTTTGTCGGTAATTACCTACATTATGTCTAAACACGATATGAAAACACCAGGAGGTGAAGTAATAACAGCCGCACTGCTCGATCGATCAGGCCAACTAGGCTTGCCGCGGTTAGTCCGTGGATGGGTGACCATCTTTACATACCAAGTCCTCTCCGTGGCTCGGAAAGCACCTTCAGCCGTTGGTTCTGGCTGTCATTCTTGGATATTTGACAGACTTTACGGGTCGTCGGAAGACCGAAAGTCTGACAACCAGTCTTACCAAGAGATATCGTATTACCCAGTAACTGGGTTATGGAGGTCAGATAGGCAGTCGCTCCATGTAAAATACTTGGAAGCTGACCCTAACATAGTTGAGAAAAGACTAGGCAGATGATGACGATATGAAAACACCAAAGCTAAGTAGGCTAAGAAAAAACTTTTTGTACTTAAATACCTAATACACATGCATAGCAACTCATGAAATCTACGTAATCCCAAGATAAGCCCTTATGCAACTCATTTGCAATGTGAAATAAAATTGACAAATTAATAAATGATCTGCTCGCCCATAAAATAAACGACCGCATTACACTCCGGTGTGACAGGCGGCCGTTAATATTTCACCGTTCATTGGGATCGCTTTACGTTAATATTGGTTGATTGTGCTCGTATTACAAAAGTAATTACCGTTATATTAATGGTTATATTGAGATCTGAATTAATAATGATGAATTAATAATGCCTACAGTCTGTTTTTTCAGAGTAATAAGCCGGCACTTTGTAAAATAAGTTCATTTGTCACAGAAACACCTGCATACAAAACGATAAGAATAATCAGAAAAATAAAACAAAATAGATCCACATTATAATCACGAGCTCAAAAGAGAAATAGTCGGCAGCTGCACGTCATGACTAGAAGGCTTCCACTCAGCATGATGCTGTGCTATGAGGGACCCACAGCACAGCGCTGATTTTCAGTGGTCACCCGCAAAAGACATACGGAAATCAAGTCAGGTTCAGTGATCAGTACATAAATAGTTACATAACAAAACAAAACAACCAGTAACTACTTAAAATATGCTGCAACTATACAACCAAATATAGGTATGGATAAATATTATGAAATAACATAACAATTACTCCGCAGATGGCTTTAGATGGCTTTTGTATCTGACTGACATAGTAAAACCAACTAATTATATACCCAGCTAAGAAGCGTCTCAACAACAGATAAAATTCAGTAGGTTTTCTGAAATCAGAGGCTGGTTTAGAAAATAAAAGCATGAGTGAACCGGCACGAGTCGTGAGCACAAACTCTTCTCTTAAACCTAACGAATCTTCTTTCCTATCACGGCAGATTGCACACGGGCGGGAGCAATGAAATCACTACATATATGATCAAGCATATTTATATACAGATAGAAAACAGAATATAAGAGCATGCTGACGAGAGCTGAGAAGTTAAGATGGATTTTGTGCTCACGATTCGTGCCTCGGGCTGTACATATTAAGCCTTCAATTACTGTCATGGTATGAGACACAATTAAATTGCTATTGTTACCGATCACTAGCCGGTCGATCAACAGCTGAGTGGGTAACTTTTCTTCTTCAAAATCGATCCCTCACGGTTTAGGTTTCTGTCCCAATTAGCATAGTCCATAGCATCTTCCTTCTTCAACAGTGCGTCCTGCCCGTTATGACATACGGTGCCGAAACGTGGAGACTGACAGCCGGGCTGGTCCACAAATTCGAGATCGTTCAGCGCGCTATAGAGCGGGCTATGCTCGGAGTTTCTTTGAAGGATAAAATCATAAATAAAATTATCCGGAATAGAACTGAAGCTACCGGCTTAGCTGACAGATGAAGCAGGTTGATTGTGAGCTGACCATTTTTGTCGAAGGACCGCGATGGCCGGTGGAGTGTCCTAGCGTGGAGACCCGCAAACATACTTAGCTCCCACACTACGCTTACGATACGCGGTGTCCACTGCCCCGCCCCAGCGCAGATGGATGGACGACCATGAAAATGTGGCTGGGACTGGATGCGGAAGGCGGAGGACAGGGTATTGTGGCGCAGCCTGGGAGAGGCCTATGTCCAGCAGTGGACTGCGATAGGCTGAGTTGAAATATATTCTTTAAAATACTGTAATCACCAATCTGCAAGCAAAGCATAGACTATATTACGGTGATATCCTAACTGTCAGAGCGTTCATTGATAAAGGTGAGCATTCACGGTCAGTCCATCGCGCCAAATGACCGTGATGGTACATCAATGATCGTGAATGTTAAAATCCGTTGGCGTGATGTAAAACTCTGGAAGTCCAGTCGTTCCATTTGACTTTAGTCGTTTGGAGCCACGCCAAATGGCGCTATCGTGAATGCCCACCTTAAAGGCTCCTGCAAACAGGTGCTTTTTGGCTAATATAAGAATACAGCGACCCGCCCCTGCTTCGCACGGTTTTTACGACTTGTCAAAACATCGATATTTCTTTAATATAAAGTTTAATAAAAAATGTGTTATGCACATTATAGCTTTCGGACCAAATTCTTTAAATGATAGTGATAACCGCATCGAAATCCGTCGCGTAGTTTAGGAGAACAACGCGGTCACACAGACAGACACGAAAAGCGAAAGCTTTAATTTATAACTTTTGGTTTAAGTCACTATTCAAATACACCATTTGCCAATAAAAGATTCCGTACCTACATTATAACTTAACATAACATAACATAACATCACGCCTGTATTACCCGAAAGATTAGTCAGGGGCGTACCTTTAGTACACCCACATTTCGCCAGTTATGTTTAAGTCCCATGTAATAGGGGGCGAGCCTATTGCCATCTACTGGGCACAAATCCAGACTCGAAGCTACCACTGAGATATTTCAGATAGAAAAACCCAATAACACTTTGCCTGACCCGGGAATCGAACCCAAGACCTCATGCTCAGCAATAGCGCTTGCGACCACTAGACTAACGAGGCAGTCACTTACATTATGTCCGCGTATATTTTTCTATAAAATTGTATTCACAGCAAAAGTTTGTAAGTAATGTCTTTATAGCGGTCTGGAACATTTCCAAAAGGCTAATTCCTTCTGATCAGATGAATTCTTGATACTAATAATGTTTTACTTTATCACTTCCACCGTGTGTTCTTCTTAAATAATGATAATGAAAACTTTACTAGTAGATACAAACATTGACTGGTCCTTATGTCCCTACATCCATACTTTAATTAATATTATAAAAGAGAAGTAACTCTGTCTGTCTGTTACGTTTTCACACTTTAATAGCTGATCTGATTTTGATTAAATGGCACACATGGGTAGACCATAACCAGGAATAGGACATAGGATACTTTTCATCCCGGTAGAAAGTGCCTGTGGGATAATTTCCAACCTCCACGCGGGTGAAGCTGCAGGCATAAGCTAGTTTAGTAATAAGGACCAACTTATATTATTTTCATTTCTGTATCAAACTGCAATATTGAATATTTTTCAGTAGCATAGCTTTTCAATCAAATCCGCAAAGACAACACATTTTCCGATTTACCAACAAAAAATAATCAACCGGAAAATGCAGCAGCATTTAAAAATCACAAATTCAGCTCAACATTGGTTAAAAAATCACCTCCAATTCCCGTTTAAAACCCCGGATATCAATTACGGGACACAGGAGAGAATTTAAAATCACTTGTCGATATGCAAATGTGATCCCGGTGTTCAATAAAGTCCCGCGCGGGACGGCCCTAGTCTCCGGACATCGATAGCTTCCGGGAACGGGACGGCCGAAGGATTCTTTTTTTACGACGCTTTTGTGGTTTTTTTCCCGATGGTATAGTGATTGGTAAGGTGCTCTGTTTCAGGATATTTTTCAGAGTTTTCCAGATTGATAGTTGGGACTTGGATTTGAAGAAAAAAGTTACCCAAAGATTGTTGATTTGAAGAAGTCTTTAACGTGATTCGTTTTATCTCTACATTTATCAATGTTAAATTCGAAATGATGAATGATGATGTTCGAATTATGTTGTGATATTTTGTTCGAAATAGGGATGTGCATACTATAATTATGTACACCTTTGCCTATCCCTTCGAAGAAAATAGGCATGATATGATGTTAAGTTTAAGACCACTGGTTAAGCCTGGGAACCTTTTTGTACCATTTTACTGACCTAATTATACAGGGCAATTTTTTATCACTACCCAAATTTTCACAGGTGTTCTACCCATGAATATGAACAACTTTCACTATAGGACCAAGTCTGATATCACGGGAAAAAAATCTGCTGTTTCATACAAAAGTTCAATACCTACTCGACCAAATTTTTAACACAGCTGACTTTTTTTCGTGTTTTCATAGTTGGTCCCATAGTGAAAGTTGTTCATATTTATGTGTAGAACACCCTATGTAAATTTGGGTAGTGATAAACAAATTGCCCAGTATACCTACAGATTGATAATTTGTTCTCTCAGATTTTTTTACTTGATTGACATGCTGATGTTACCTTCTAGATGGCTTCTTAGTAATAATATTGTCATTAGCAAAGATGTTAAGCGTACCTACATGCTTTAAACATTTTCTAATTTAGTAAGCTGACAAATATGAAATTTATTTCAAAAAAATTTCATGTAATAGAGCTTCTTCCAGCCCATCTCATCGACACCAAAGTTCGAACATATATTTATAGGTCCGCTGAAACCATTGGAACGTGTGGGCTCAAGTGGGCCCCTCACACTTGTGTCCCGTCTCACTCGCACGCAGGTCCGGTAGTAACGTGCAGTCCTTGTCTAGCATGCCATTGAAGGGTATCGAATGTTCGGCGCAACAGGTTGATCGGCTTCAGGAATAGGGTTGGCAGTTTGATTGGTTTCCGATAGATTTTCATTTTTGTTCCGGAAAATAATTTTCCTGTAAGTTGTGGCGGTGAAAAAGAAGTATGATTTCATTGTTAACAATATGTTGCTTGAGGTGTTCAAGATGAAAATAACAGCTTCACTAATACAAAACTAACTTTGCGTATGATGAAAAAAAAAATCTTTCATTCATGAAGTTAGACATAAAACGTACTGATTATTTTGGCTACTAATGACAACCAAACCTAGTTGTATCACTCAGTTAAGCTAAAGCTAAATGTATTTCTAAAATCATCTTTAACTGAGATTCAAGTGAACAGGGATGTATAGAGGAAAGCACGTATATCTTCAGAATTTGTGACACAATATTAATCGTTTTACTTTTAAGTACTGTTAGTCTGCATGATCCCACTGCTGGGGAAAACTCTCCCCAATCGTATCTGAAGATTAAATACTAATGTTAAAATTATTACAGTATTAAACAGCTTTTTTTATAATTTTTTTGCTATCATATCACATCAATTTTTCCTCGTTTTAAACTTTTTGGAATACATTCCAAAATAATTTCATGAAAATTGCAGGGTCAACCCTGCACCGACTTATCGTTTTTCAGCCCTGTGCTGGGACGTTCGACGGCCCGTACCGGGATATCTGTTATTGATACGTTAACAGGTGCGAACTGAG
This sequence comes from Fissipunctia ypsillon, assembly GCA_947568875.1. Classification (NCBI taxonomy): domain Eukaryota; kingdom Metazoa; phylum Arthropoda; class Insecta; order Lepidoptera; family Noctuidae; genus Fissipunctia; species Fissipunctia ypsillon. The sequence goes on from OX387662.1 coordinate 2,252,353, forward strand.
CGTGGGGGATTTTTGTACCACGCAGCATTTGAGGGTTACGTCGTGTACCGAAACTTTTTATGTGTGTTACAAAGAAGTTGGATAGAGTTTAGGGCTTGTAGGATTATCACCGTTTGGTTACTTGTTTTAAAGATATTTTCAGCTAGGCTTACGTTAAGTATGATGAAGTGATGGTATAAATATCACTGCAGATGAAAATAATGATCTGATATTCTATACTTACCATTGGACATGAAGATAGACCTGGAAGTTGTTATGAAGAAGTATAGCTATATGTTATCTGTAATGTTCAAAAAGAGAAGAAGTGTCAACCAAGCAGTTGATGAATACAAGTAACTCGAACGAACAATCGAATCGAATTGGTACCAAATCAAAGGATAGATTTGTATCGATCCATTGTTTTGGCACCTTGAATGAAACCTGTTTCTCCCGAACCAAAAATAGCAGTAGACTCAACATGCTGATTTGATATTTTTATAAATATCAGAACATAGATGGTTACTTTAAATTGGCTAGCTAAACTCCGCAGACGCGATGGGTATTGATAACTAAAACACGATAAAACAAAAAACAAATTACCTAATTTATTGATTTTTTCACTTGCAAGTTGATTTTACTAAGAAAAACCAAAAATCACTTCGTCAAACTATTCCCGTATAAAATCACATATGTACCTCAAAACTTTAACCCTACACCCTTACTTAACCCACTCCGAACCAAACTTATCCTTCCAAAGTTCACTTGACATAAAGGTCACTTATCGAAGGGATGCGGTCTGATCGACCTGGGTGAAGGTCAAGGTGGGAAGGGACAAGTATTGGGCGTGATCGATGGGTTCCCGGTACCCGTTGGAGTAGTAGTAGAATATTGGGATAAGGGTTAAATGTTTGATGTAAGGGATGAAAGGTGCTGATTGTGTGGTGTGGGTAGTTTTATTGGCTTTTAAGTCTGAGGAGATTGGGTGTTCAGCTTGCTATTTCAGATTGATATGTGAGAGTTTGCCCGTATATAATGAAGGATTAATTATCCTACTAATAACCTACTTTCTACATCCTATTAATATGTGTTATAAACGCAAGTTTGTGAGGTCATATGGATGGATGGATGTCTGTTACTCTTTCACGTAAAAACTACTCAACAGATTTGGATGAAATTTGGCACACAGATAGTTTATAACATGGATTAACACATAGAATACTTTTTTACCGATATCCCCACGGAGTCAAGACTTATGCGAGTGAAAGCGCGGGGCGCTGCTAATGTTGTGACATTTGTAAAAATATCAAATCAGCTTGTTGAGTCATCATCTGCCTGCCTTTTCCCAACTATATTGGGGTTGGCTTCCAGTCAAACCGGATGCAGCTGAGTACCAGTATTTTACATGGAGCGACTGCCTATCTGACCTCCACAACCCAGTTACTGGGTAATACGATACCGCTTGGTAAGACTGGTTGTCAGACTTTTGGGCTTCTGACGACCCGTAACGACTGTCAAAGATACACGAATGACAGCCGGGACCAACGGCTTAACGTCCTATCCGAGGCACGGAGGGGCCTTGATATGTAAAGATGGTCACCCATCCACGGACCAACCGCGGCAAGCGTAGCTTAACCTGATCGATCGACCCGTGCGGCTGTTATTTCTAAGCCATGAGCCCCTCAGCCCCACTCAAATCAGCTTTTTGAGTCTACTGTTATTATTGCATTGGAAGAAACATAAGTTTCATTCAAGGTGAAGAAACACATTTCTTCTCTATGGTGAAATCCGAAAAAATGTAATAAAAAAATGGGATATAAAATTGTTAATAAACAGAATAAGACGTATCGTTTAATTACTATTACAGTCTGAAAAATATAAACTGTAGGTATAAATAAATAAAACATTTAGTTACAATTTGTTGTTTGATTTAAAACAGGTCAAATCTTTGCTATAGAAATTACCTAATAAAAATTTCGAACTTTTATCTTATCCAAAACTCCCACAATGTCCCACGTACAGAAACCGCCTGAAGCCATCGATTCCCCACGGTACTAACGTCATCCCAAGTTATCATTATCTTCAACCATTATATCCATACACACCATCATCGATTGGCCATGGCGTATCGATTTTACAGTTGTTTCATAAAATTGTTACCTACCCGTGATTCCCTATGAAATCTATAAGGTGGATTTTATTATAGAGCTTACTTGCCTGGGGCTGTTGAAAATTAAAAGGAATTGATGCGAAGTGGGTCGGTGATCGCCTATCGGCTGTGCTGGGACACAGAATATTGATTGAATTTTAAATCAAATCCGTACTATTATTATAAATGCGAAAATGACTCTGTCTGTCTATAACCTTTTCACGTTCAAACCACTGAACCGATGGGGATGAAATTTGACACATAGATAGCCTCGGACCTGGAGAAGAACATGGGCTACTTTGTATTTAAAAAAAAAATCACGCAGACGAGGTTGCAGGCAATAGCCAGTACGAAATCTTTGTACATTCACTGTCAAAAATATAGTGCCCGACAGACTGGTTCAAATAATCATGAATGACGAGATTATGAGAACGATTATGAATGACGTTGACTTTCATATCCTAATCTTTTTTCATAGTTTTCCTGATCAATTTGCAACAGCCTCTTTGTCTTTTTATTTTTGACACAGATTTTATGCCTAAAATCATTCACAAGAACAGTTTTAATCCAACCAACTCCAAGTACTCAAGTGTAAAGAACGTCAGTCAGAAATCAAAATACGCTTAGATCCCACACGTTAGCCAAACTCTATGTTATTAGTCGTAATAGACTATTGTTCAACTAACCACGAATAGGATACTCGTAGATAACTTTCTACTATGCTTCTGCCACGTATCGCCTTTGTACAGACCTTTGCAGAGAAATATGGCCTCGGGGTGGGAATTGTAGACTGGGGCATGGAAATAGAGGTGGTGCGCACGACAGTGCATTTTTTAGTAGAACATTTTTGATCACTCCTTTGAAATAACACACACACAATATAACGCACATAAACATCACGCACATAAACATCACGCGCATAAACATCACGCACATAAACATCACGCGTATAAACATCACGCACATAAACATCACGCACGTTAACATAATGCACTTAAACATCATGCACATAAATATCATGCACATAAAAATCACGCGTATAAACATCACGCACATAAACATCATGCACATAAACATCACGCACATAAACATCACGCACATAAACGTATCCGTGTCGGTCCCGGAGAAAGAATAGACCACCCCATCTCATCCCGTGGGTGTCGTAGGAGGCGACTAAGGGAGCTCAAGACCCAGTGCATACCATAAAGCACTTTGGGTCACCCGCGCGATGGCGGGTAAACCATCAACAATCGCATTCCCAAGGAGGGTTGGTGTCAGGCTGGCGGCCGACTGTAAAACTGTGCCAAAACCCTAAGCAACATGTGTGGAAATGATATGATGCGCGATAGGACTAGGGCGTACCCTACAGGCGACGCGCAGGCGCAGCACCCGGCTCCTGCGGGAAGTGGACAAGGGTTGTTGCACCACCTCGGGCGGGGGCAACGTAAGAAGCGAGCCCGGGAAGTGAGACTGAGGTATGCAAGTTGGAATGTTGGCACGATGACTGGAAGAGCCAGAGAATTATCGGATGTATTAAAAAGAAGACGAATAAATGTGGCGTGTCTGCAAGAAACAAAATGGAAAGGAACGAAAGCGAGGGGAATTGGTGAAGGATACAAGTTTTTCTACTGTGGAAGTAACGGGAAAAGAAATGGCGTGGGAATAGTATTAGCTAGTAATTTGAAAGGAGGCGTGATGGAGGTAAAAAGAATTAATGATAGATTGATAGTTGTAAAAGTGATGTTAGAAAACGTAATACTAAATGTAATTAGCGTATACGCACCGCAGGTAGGATGTGATAAAAGCGTGAAAGAGAAGTTTTGGGAGGACTTTGACACAGTTTTGATGAACATCCCGGTGCATGAGGAATTGATAGTTGGAGGTGATTTTAATGGACATGTGGGAAGAATGAAAGGGGTTTATGGAAGAGTGCATGGAGGGTGGGGATTTGGTAACCAAAATAATGAGGGAGAGACACTGCTGCAATCCGCTTCCGCACTTGACCTAGCAGTAGCCAACACCTGGTTTCAGAAGAACGACGGACACCTAATTACGTACAAAAGTGGCAATCACAAGACGCAAATTGATTATTTTCTACTACGACGCAACAACTTAAAGTACATCAAAGACTGCAAAGTACTACCGGGAGAAGATTTAGTCTCACAGCATAGACTCCTAATTATGGAAATGGTCTTAAAAATAAAGCTCAATCAAAACAAAGAGCGACCTCCCCCTAAAATAAAATGGCATATGCTGGAGAAGAATGATTGTGCGAAGAAATTTAAAGAGCGAGTAGTGGATAAAATGATAGATATGGGGGACATGAATGATCGAAGTGTAAATGAATGTTGGAGTGAAATGGCGGAGTATATTAGGAGTGAAGCGAAAGATATTTTGGGAGAGACTAAAGGAAAGGGTACGATAGATAGGGATACATGGTGGTGATCGACAGAAATACAGAAGGTGTTGCAGGATAAGAAGAGAAAGTTCAAGGAATGGCAGAGTGTTGAAGATGAGAATGTTAGTTTGAAAACAGAAAAAAAGTGTCAGTATGATGCTCTAAAGAAAAAAGCCAAAAAAGCTGTGGCGGTAGCGAGAGCAAAAGCCCAGGACAAGCTTTATGACACACTGGATAGTCCAGCAGGCCAAAAAAACTTATACCGCCTTGCTAGAGCTAGAGCGAGAAAGATGAGGGATGTTTGTCAGATAAAATGTATAAAGAATGAAATTGGAGTAGTGCTTTCGGATGATCAGAAAATTAAGGATAGGTGGAAGGGATATTTTGAAAGACTGATGAATGAGGAAAATGACTGGAGTGGTGTGCTTGAGAATAAACAAGTAAATGAGGGGTTAGTGAGAATGATTAGTATGGATGAAGTGAGAATAGCAGTAAATGAAATGAAGAATGGTAAAGCAGTAGGTCCGGACGGAATAGCAGTTGAAGTATGGAAGTTATTACGGGTACATGGATGGACGTGGTTAGCTTTATTCTTCAATAAATTGTTGCTGGAAGAAGCCATACCTGACGAATGGTGTAACAGTTCACTGGTGCCCATCTTTAAAAACAAAGGTGATGTGCTGGAGTGCAACAACTATAGAGGAATAAAACTAATATCACATAGTATGAAGGTTTGGGAAAAAGTTGTTGAAAGGCGACTGAGAAAAGAGAGTGAAATTTCGCAAAACCAATTCGGTTTTATGCCTGGTCGGGGAACAACAGATGCCATCTTTGCTATCCGCCAGCTGTGCGAGAAATACAGAGGTGCGCATAAAAACCTGCACATGGTATTCATTGACCTCGAAAAGGCATACGACCGAGTGCCTCGTGAAGTTCTGTGGTGGGCCCTTAAGGAGAAATGTGTGCCAGGGAAGTATGTGCAGTTGATTCGAGCGATGTACAGTCGATGCAGTACCCAAGTCCGGTCTACAGTGGGCACTACCAGCAGCTTCAATGTGGCTGTCGGCTTGCACCAAGGGTCAGCACTCAGCCCTTACCTCTTCGTGATGATAATGGACGCTCTTACGTCGGATATCCACGAAGAGGCGCCCTGGTGTATGCTGTTCGCTGATGACATTGTGCTGGTTGCTGAGAGCGGCTTAGAGATCCAGAGCAGATTGGAGGTGTGGTGGGCAAAACTGGAGACCGCTGGCCTGAGATTAAGTCGGACCAAAACAGAATATTTGTTTTGTGATTTTGGCGGTCTCTCCAGTCCTGTGCCCATATCTCTCGCCGGAACGCCCGTACCGAGCTGCTCCGACTTCCGGTACCTCGGGTCGTTTGTCCAAGGGCATGGCGAAGTAGACCGAGACGTAGCACACCGGATCAACTCAGGATGGATGAAATGGCGACAGGTCACAGGAACAACTTGCGACCCACGGATGCCCCTCAAATTAAAGGGAAAATTTATAAGTCCGTGATAAGGCCTGTCGTACTGTATGGATCGGAATGCTGGGCCGTGAAGAAGACGGATGAAAAAAGATTGCATGCAGCGGAGATGAGAATGTTGAGATGGATGTGTGGAGTGACGAAATTGGATAAAGTAAAAAATGAGTATATAAGGGGAAGTTGGAAAGTGGCGCCAGTGACAGAAAAGTTGAAAGGAAATCGTTTGGCTTGGTATGGACATGTGAAGAGGAGGGAAGAAACGCATGTGACTAAAAGAGTGATGAATATAAATGTTGATGGATGGAGAGGGAGAGGAAGGCCAAAGAAAAGATGGATGGATTGTGTGAGGAATGATATGAAAGAGAAGGGAGTGAATGATAGCGTGACTTTTGACAGGGGAAAATGGAAAGAGAAAACGTGTTGCGCCGACCCCAAGTAACATGGGACAAGGGCAGGAAGATGATGATGACATAAACATCACGCATATAAACATCATGCACATAAACATCACGCACTTAAGCATCACGCACATAAACATCACGCACATAAACATCACGCGCTTAAACATCACGCACATAAACATCACGCACATAAACATCACGCACATAAACATCAGGCACATAAACATCACGCACTTAAGCATCACGCACATAAACATCACGCACATAAACATACGCCTGTTTTCCCCGAAAGGTTACGCAGAAGTGTAGCACGGTTATGGTGTGTGGTATGTTATTTATGAATGTATGTTGAATGAATGTGCTTGTATTTGCTTATAAGCAAATACAGGTTAACAAAAATACAGAAATAATCACATCTCAATCATATTCAGCACACATTATAATTTTAAAACAACTGGCGAAACGCCTTTTACTAAACGCTTGTCAACTCGCGAAACGCCTTTTACAAAATGCTCGCCAACTCGTGAAACGCCTTTTACTAAACGCTTGTCAACTCGTAAAACGCCTTTTACTAAACGCTTGTTTACTGAGCCCCCATCATCAAGTGGTGGACGTGACGTCATGAAGCCTTTTCCATTTAAATAAAACGCTGTCGATAACAGTTCTCAGACTTTCTGGTACCGAGGCTATGCGTGTAATTCATAGAAATCCATGAATTACACGCATAGCAGTAATATCTAGACCAAATAGTCTAAAATAATATAAATTGTACATTTTAATTAATAAAATGTATGCTTTTCAAGATAACTGATAGTGATGGGCAAATAGGAGTACGTCAGCCAGAGGAAGATACTGTTCTTGGACCATTTACGTATAGGAAAAAAAAATACATAATCAGCCTATAACGTTCCCACTGCTGGGACACAGGCCTTCTCTCTGTGAGAGGGAATGGGCCGTAATCCACTACGCGAGCCCAGTTGGTACATGTCACAATCGTGTCTTCGAATTTTCGAGAAAAAAAAATGATTATCTAATATGATTTACTGCTACAAAGGTTAATATTGCTGGCTCTCTTTATGGTGTAAAATTTGCACGTATTTCTTTCTTGAAGTCCTCTAAGCGAGCTTCTTGTTATATTGATGATCATATTGTAGCCATTTCTATGTATTGCTAGGTCTGTGCTCGTTTGATCTCACTATTATGCTAAGTGATGTGTGGCTAAGTTCTTTGTGAGCGGTCATCGGGCGATAGTTCGCATCACTTTAACTTAATTGTGTTAATCATCGCGTATTAGATGCTCTTTGAAATGAAGTTTGTTAGATAATTAATAACATCAGCGTGTAATTCTCTCACTGCAAGACTGTCTCATCAAAAAAAAAACATAGTCTTTAAATCAATCAAGTGTCAATCATCAAATCAATAAAGGCATAAAAAACATAAATATCTAAGCCTCTAATGTTCGTACATAGATTATTTAAAATAGAGCACAATGTTCTCCTCATCGCTGTCACTGTGGCGAAGTTGTCAACAGCCTCGGACACCACGGCCTGTCTTGCAGCCGAAGTGCGGGCCGCTTAGCGCGGCACGCGAACATTAATGACATCTTCCGACGAGCCCTTGTTACCGTCGGCGTTCCAGCTGTATTAGAACCCATTGGCTTGGCAAGAGACCGGACGGCATGTCTTTATTGCCATGGAAAGTGGGTAGGACTTTAGTGTGGGACGCAATTTGTGTCGATACTCTTGCGCCATCCCATCTTCCTGGCTCGGCATGCTGTGCTGGCGCTGCTGCTGCGGCTGCAGAAAACCTCAAGCGGCGAAAGTATAGTAACCTTAACAGTAATTATATTTTCGAGCCGTTTGGGGTTGAAACCGTGGGCCGTGGGGTCCGAGTGCTCATGCTTTATTCAACGAAATCTCCAAATGGTTGGTTGACACTTCCCGCGACCCAAGGGTTGGCTTTTACCTTGGCCAGAGGCTAAGCAGTGCCATACAACGTGGCAATGCCGCCAGTCTCTTGGGTACGTTACCGGAGGAGGCGGAGGAATTTGTCGACGCCATATTTTACTTTATTATAATTTTAGTTAGGTTAGGTTATTATATTTTTTTAAACTGTTAGTTAATTTAGTGCCTGTATAAATAAATTACAACTTCAATTTTAAATAGAGCACCCATCCCTAATCCGTAACCAAAACCCACCAAGTTAACCTCTACAGGATCAAATTGAATTAGCTAGCGAAACTCCGCAGACGTAATGGGTATCGATATCTAAACATGATAGAGCAAAAAATAAATTGATTTGATTTTTTTTAGGTATCATCAACCGCAGTGTAGTTGAAATATCAGTTTAAAAAATCAGTTTTTTAATGTAAACTTCACAGACGTGATGAGTATCGATATCTAACATGATGAAAGAAAAAAAAACAGATTTCTTAACTCGTACTTCAAGTAACAACACCACAAGCGGTCGTTGACCCCAAAAAAAAAAAATCATCAAATGATTTTTATTTTGTCCACACACCTATGTATGGGTTAAGTATTCCCATGTGGGCCTTTTGACAATGAAAATCACATCTATTTTTAGAACAAAGTAATTGACTAGTAGGTAATAGTTTTTAGTGGAAGAATTCGTTCAGGGAAGTTTAAGTACCCCTTCTTTCTTATATCTCTGGAGTACCCCAAGGAGAGTGTCCTTACGCTCACTGGGTGACCACGACCGCGACCATAGTCGCAGCGACCACAGTTTTACAAATATAACGTAAAACGTTGGTCGTTGTGACCAAGGTCTGGGCGACCAAGACCACGACTTTGGTCACAACGACCAACGTCGCGGGGTCTTGGTCGCCGTGCGCGGGGTCTTATCATATCAACTTGAGCTATCATTTATTACAATTTAACCACTAACAATTAACAATAATTATTTTTGACTTGCCATAAAAACAGTCGCCTAGTTTCTGAAAAAGTTGAAGCTTGCCCGTTCATGTAGTTGAACGGACAAGAGACATAAATCAATAATTTAAAATATCACAGAGACAGTATATAACAGCAGTATATACAGCAGTTGTATAGAACAGAGACAGTTCCCTTTTCAAAACAAATCAGTATCCCATTCTTCCAATTCCCAGACCCATAAAACTTTACCCCATTCCTGGAGACGGAGAATTTATGGAGCTTCCAGTCGTGGATATTAGAGAGAGTGTCCAGAGTTCCAGAGGCGCATTGCAGCAATGTCAGCGCACGAACAATTAGAGCTCTTTGTCCGATATTCAATAGTGAGCGCCGAGTGCCGACCTGTAATAACGCCCCTGGTGTTTTGAACGTTGCGAGGAATGATGTGGATAAGACTTCTGGTTGGAGATGTTTTTTCGTAGTGAATACTTGTAGTGTAAAATTATATTGGAGGACTCAAAACAAGCGAGCAAAGCGGACACGGAAGATTTCTTCCACTGACTGCTGAAATCATGGATAATTTTAATTTAAAATTTTTTTCTTAGGATCATAAAGCCTCGTATCCATGGCAAACAAAGTCACCATGGAATGTACCATGATTTCAAAAAATCAAAAACATATTACAGTATCATTGGTGTACAACTTTTTTGTAGATTTTTTTCTGGAATCTGAATTTATGTCAGTTAATGGTTATAGGCTGCCCTCTTATTAGCTACATAAAACTGAAACATAACGAGAAAAATGTACCTACTACACATTTCTGCCTGCCCCTTCAAGGAATTTAGGCGTGATGCCATGTTATGTCAGCATTTGTATTTTATTTTTATTAAAAGCCTGTGATGTCCCACTGCAGGGCAAAGGCCTCCCTACTCTCTTTCCACTTCTCTCTGTTTAAAGCTGCTAACGACCAGTTCTTGTTGAAGGAGTCTAGCTCAGCCCGCCATCTCCGTCTGGGCCTGCCGCGATGTCGCCTGCCATCAAGAGGGACCCATTGGGTCGTAAGTTTGGCCCATTGGTCGTCTGACATGCGGCAGATGTGGCCAGCCTAATTCCATTTTAGCGTGGCTTAGCTTTATTTTATTAGATACTAGCTGTGCCTCGCGACTTCGTTCGCGCGGAAGTAAAAGAACAGCCATATTTTAATAAAACTCCCTCGACCCCCGACCCGCCGCATTGCAACACTCGCCCGCGCTAGTACTTCGTTTCGACTTTTTCTTTTTGCTCGGCTCCTAAGGGTCGTAGCGTGATGTTAAAAAACCTATAACCATCCTCGAGAACTGGGTTACCAAATGCAAAAAGAATTTTTCAAATCCGACTTTTTGTTCACAACTCTATGGGTTTTATTTTTTTTGCGCGGAACCCTAATTATTTTTCTAAAATAAAAGTAGCTTAAGTTACTCCCGTAACATGAGCTATCTGCCAATGAAAGTCCCGTCGAAACCAGTGAAGCCGTTTCGGAGATTAGCCGGAACAAACAGACAGACAAACATTTTAAAAATTGCTTTTTTTGTTATATGTACCGTATATACTTTCTTATGCATTTAGTTAAAAGTTGTTATTTTGACATTACAAACAGACACTTCAATATTATTTATTTGTATAGATGTATAGAAAAGAAAAAAATCCTTGTATTAAAGCAATTGGCACCTTCCCGTCCCATCCACGCTATGCTATCCCGGGCACCCAGATGGGCAGTGCCCACGGCTACGAATCTAAGCTTTCGCACAATTTCCTATCGCAGTGCGGAGCACCTTTCTAGCTCCGGGTGGCCTGTCGAACCGCCTAGTACCACGTAGGTACCATGTAGGTACCACTGGGGTACCTACTGCGCCAGGATGTGAGAGAAAATTGTAGCACAGCCATTGTTTCGACCGGGAACGTGTCGGGCGGGTGTCATTACGTTACAGCCTGAGGTGATTCTACTGGACTTGTGATTGTTAATCGGTTTTAGTTATCTTTCATACAGCTTTACTGATTTTAACATTATTATTGCTTTAATGAAATATGCTTGTTATTCATCAACAGTTGGCGACAGATGTAAGAGCCTTTCAACTGTTGATGGTAGGCAGTATAATTCTATCTATCCTTTTATCAGGCCGGTAAGATTCCATAATCTCTTACAGATTATTGGGACGTGAAAACTATATATATATAGGCTTTTTATCTCCAGTATGCCAAAAGTTGTGAAAGGGTTCGGCCGTAAATGAAAATTGAATGTAATCAGTATATCAATAAATTCTGCCTCATCTGCGAAATTGAAATAGAGCGGACATAACTCGGAGATAAATCGAACAAAGCATAGTTTTGCGCACAGAGAAGGTCACTTTTAAACTGGCACAAAATAAAGAAAAGAAAGAAAGAATAATGTTTATTTGGACACTCAGTTCGTGAAACACAAAATATAAATAAAACAAAAAAAAATGAAAATAGTGTTTTAACAAAAATAAAAAATAAAATAAATGTATAAAATATACTCCATTTGTTTTAGTAATTAATTAAAGGTAAAAAAAAACCACGTCACGTGTTTTTTTTTTTTTTTGTTTAAGTACTTATTTTAATCATTACCAAAACCAAAGGAGTATGGCAAAATTTTTAAATAGTAGTTACTTTACATAAGTACATACAAACCCTAAACAAATATTCCTCAACAAAACCACAAACAGTTTTCATTTCGTACTCAAATCATCTCGAAAATGATCCTCAAATAAACGGCGACATAAAATATACACACATCGTGTGTGGCCATTAAAACCGCGTATCTGAGGCTCCTGGCGCGACGTAGCGATTTATTTTAACACATTTTGTTTATAAATGATATAATGCGATACTCGCGCGTTACGCCACAGAAAACCGTCTTTGTAACGAGACGTTCGGTATTCATATAGAGCTGTTGATACGTTTTTGTCGAGGAAAATACAAGGTGGAGAGGACACTCTTAAATGACGATAAATTAAACTGCGTCTATCTAATGCCGTCCCCAGTCGGCATACGAATTAAATCCGATCCAGCCTGTCCCTAGCTGTCCTCTCCCAGCGACCCCCTAAGCCGAGGTCCGTACCCCACAGGGGGTGCCCTTAACGTGTGGTTGCTTTTTTTGTACAAATTTTATGGCCTCTCTGGAGGCCTTAATTTATTAAGGCACCCACAGGAAAGTCCAGTTAAACTATCCACAACCTCCTGTGTTGACCTGCGAGATTCCATTTCACAAAAACAAAAAAACAACTCTGCATATGAAAATTCCATAATTTAGTCACTATAGCTAGTCTTAGATTGGCAAAATTCCTAGACCCTTGGTCGACCCTTTACTACTATTTACTTTGTATAAAAATTACTTTTTAATTTCAATTTTAGGATTTATTTGATAGTTCCAAAACACTCATAAGGCTCCTGCAAACAGGCGCGACACTCGACGCGAATCACGCGCGACTCAAAGGCACCGCTCATCATGTGACACGCGGTGCCTTTGTGTCACGTCGCGTATCGCGCCTGTTTGCCAGAGCCTTTATGCATTAGTATTGCCAGTGTTTTCATTTATTGTCGTATTGTCGTGTCCACATTTTAAATCTAATTTGGGATATTTTGTATCTGGTATATTAACTGGATTCCTCGAAAATAATGGCTGAGAGGCATACTTGCATTTTACCTGTTGCTTTTTTGAATTCCGGGTTGCTACTGAGAATTGCATAAAAGAGAAACCTAAAAACACTTTTGCTTTGTGTTAGAGGTCAAATTCAGGATTACACGTTCAACAGCTGCGGGCAGTCAATAATATCATCTCCATCATTCATTAGAAGCTTAATTCCCCGCACTACTGACTATGGGCCTCCTCCATTTTGTGGCATGCTTCCCTAGTCTGTGCGAGTCTTTTCCTGACGATCTTAGGTCAGCAGTACAGCAGTATGAAGCATAAGAGTGAAATTACAGTAAAAGAGATTGAAGCAACCATTTTCTTGACAAGGTTTCCCTTCAGATTAAGCTAGGTTAAATCTTAGCTTTGACAATGTAAAATTTTGTTACTAGATAATTTACTTTATAAAATTGGAACCTGAAGCTGCTATTATTCCCCAAATCGTTTTAGCGTGGCAATAGCGGTCATTTTCCTACATTTTCTAGTATTCTTTATTTCAAAAACTGACATAAAGTCCGTTAACGTCCTGAATCAGTATCTATCGTGATCTTCAACATGTTCCAATAATGAAAAACCATACACAGTTTATTGTTTGGGTCTCTACGGAGAGATATGAGGGAAATGTCAACGACTGCTGTTGCCGCGCTAAAGTGATTCAAGTATAGACTTAAATCGTTTTGTTGTCCCATGAAAATAGTTACATAAAAAACTGACATATCCCCGGTTAACGGTTGTTTCATGTTGATCTTAAGATTAGACAGCCGATTTGGTGATAAAACTTTTTTAAATTACTACATACAAAATACTAATTATTACTTTTGCAAGCAAGTCCATCTGGTGACCTCCGCTAATCTGCAATACCAGTGATAAGTTGCCATTTCAAAAACAAAGCTGAAATTTATATATAATCCGACTCCAAAAATTCCTTGTCCATATATATAGTTAAAGCCTACAGTTTTCCTCAAAAAAAGTCCGAGAGTTCGCATTAACAGCTCCATATAAATCCCCGCACATGGTGTGCTAAGAACGCTCACGTACATTTTCTAGCACTCCGGTTTATGTAGGGCATTTATTCTTAGAGCACCCCCTGTCCCCGAGGGGTGGTACTCTGTGTTTTGTGTACTTTATCATCGTGTATTGATGTTTTATTTGCACTGTTTTTCGTCTGTAATTGTGGGTTTTTGTGTGGGTGGAAGTAGTGCGTGTGTGTGAAAATTAGGAAATATTGATTGTCATTGGTCTTTATTAGAGGGGTCATTGGATTTCATTGATTGATTGCTTGACGTCAAAGATAAAAGACGTGTTCAATTTAGAAAAAGCATGACAGTTAATTAGTGCACCCACAATAAAATTCGCCAGCTATGTTTTGTAAGTCCCTTATAATGGGGGCGAGACTGTTGCCATACTTGCTACCAACCGGTCACAAATCCAGACTCTGGGCTGCTACTCAAGATTCCAGGACCCTGGGCGCGATTCCCAGGTCGGGCAGAATGTGATCATGTTTTTTCATTGGAATGTGTTATGGAGTAACCACTTGAAGTTTGAATTTGTGCCCAATTAATGGCAATAAGTTCGTGGAGAGGAGCTCGTGCCTAAGTAACAACAGCCGCACGGGTCGACCCATCAGGTTAAGCTACGCTTGCCGGGGTTGTCCGTGGATGGGTGACCATCTTGACATACCGAGACTCCTCCGTGCCTCGGAAAGCACGTTAAGCCGTTGGTCCTGGCTGTCATTCGTAGATCTTTGACAGTCGTTACGGGTCAGAAGCCCGAAAGTCTGACAACCAGTTTTACCAAGGGGTATCGTATTACCCAGTTACTGGGTTGTGGAGGTCAGAGAGCAGTCGCTCCATGTAAAATACTGGTATTCAGCTGCATCCGATCAGACTGGAAGCCGACCCCATCATAGTTGGGAAAAGGCTAGGCACATTAATGGCAATAAGTTCACCTCCTCCTACATGAAACAATCATAACTGGCGTATTGAGAGTGCTCAGAACCTCTGCCTTACGCTCCGAGGAATACAGGTATGATGTTATGTTCTTTATGAAATATAGTACAAATTCCCCCATAACCGGGAAGTCTACCTACCCCAAAATAAACAAAAGAAGAAAGCCTGTATATCAACTGATAAGAAATATGAAACACACCAATTTTCTTCAATCATATTTGTCTCTAATACAACAAGATATTTCTTATACACATTCGCATTTCTATAGTCAAAGCAATTTTAACCCTTACAATGCGAAGGGGGTACATTTGTACCCCTCGAGAAGGTGGTGATTTATCAAAGTATTTCGCACCTAATAAATAACGCACATATTCGCTTTATATTTGTATGGTACATGTAATATTTTAACTGTAGGCTTAGAGAGTGATCGAGAGCGTTGTTTTGTTTTGAATAGGATTTTTGATGATGGCAGTATATTTGGGTTATTAGTTTGATTGGTGTCATTAGATCACACGGAAATGACAAAATGAGCCAAGCTGTTTAATTTTTAAATGCAGAATTGAATGTTGATCTAGATACAGAGCCTGAGTATAAGATTTTTCAAATGGTACAAGCGTTATAGTATTTTTTAAGTCATTTTCTGCAAAATTTACAAACCAATACTACAAAATGTGTTACTTTTGGTGTTATTGGCATCTGAAGATTAATATTACAGTCATATTAGAATGATATAAAGTCTGGACAAATAGCACACTAACGAACGCTTTTTTCATGTTCTTAATATTATTTTATTTCTTTTGTATTTAGGTGTTTGAGATTTTAACATTAAACGAAGATGCTGTGATTTTTCTCCTGTAGAAAAGATAGATCGATATCGTAAGGAAGAAAATACCATAATATAATCGTAAAAAGGGTGACGGAGTATTTAATTTTTTTTGTTATACTTTCATTATGAAATGCATACAAGTAGCCTTCCAAAATACACCATTCTGTTTACAGCTTCTTAATAAAAATATGAAACATTTCATTCCTTTTTCTTTTTACCCTTTTTTCACCAAAATCCAATAGCACTCCAGTGTATTAAGTCTATTGAAGATTTATATGAACAAAAACTGCTTCCCGCTATTTTAGTATTATCCCAAACGAAATATCTGAGCGACATTTTTGCATACCTTAGGGGAGAAAAAATATTTATCTTAATACAAACCAACGTTCTAAAACCCACATTTTGCCGTATTTATCACAAAATGTAGGGTCTTTTTATTTTGGTTGACGCAAATAGTCACATGCCATTCGGTATTATGTCATAAATCATAATATTGGAATATTTTTTGAGGTATGATATGAAGTTGGTACATTGTACCCTTATTGAAAGTTACTGTGACAAATGATGCGGCGTTTTAGGGTTACTGTTTTGGTATATTGAATTTTGGTATTATTTTTGGATTCATTTCAGTATTAAAACTAGGAATTTTCGAGCATTATTACACATTTTTTTATAAATGTTCGGATTTGGGTCTCTGTTCGTTTTTTTATGAAAACCTACTCATTAGTTTATTTTAATTAAATTAACATTTTATTTTATTGTCTGTTACAATATTGTGAAATTTTATTTATGTGGGTAATATGGGTTTTACCTGAATTAAATTAATTTTATTTGAACTTCCTACATGAGTTCTTAGCCGAAAACATAATTTGTTAGCAAAGTTAAATGTAAAGGGTGTCTCAGTAAGAGTGCACTTTTTCATTTTAAAATAAAAACAAGTATTTTATGACATAGCTGTGATATTTTTATTGTATTGTAAAGAAGACATGTTCCGATTAAGTATGGAATAAAATATCCTGCAAATGACCCCCTTTTTTTTTTTTTTTTTTTGTGGATGGGAAATCATCAAATGACTTCTCCCGCTCTGGGCGGAGCGGGAGGGCGTGTCAGACTTTTACTGACTAAAACCCACCCGTGTTCCTTCTGTTGCCTGTGCCGGGGCCACGGTAACTCTTTCGAACATCCCCCAACCCTAGCTGGCATCGGCCCTAGCAGACCCCGTCAATAGTGCTGACATCTCTTTGAGGCGCGCGTGGAACACAACGCGCCGTCGACTCGGGCTTGGTCCTTACCGGACGGCGAGCTACCCATTGCTCGCCGTCCGCAAGCCCGCGCCTACGGTGGCCGGGAATCGGCTGCCAATTCCCGATGCCCAGGGCGTCTCCTGCGGCGACTAGGGGCGTGAGGGCGCAAAGCTTGCCTCTCCCTCACGCGTTCCGCCTCCTCCTTCGCGAGCATTACTGCTTCGCAGAAGGAGGTAATGGCTTCCCATGTACTCTCACTCCGTACCATGGCCTGGACCAGGGCCGGACGCGAGAGATCGCCGCCGCCGATCACTTCCGCGAGGACACGGCGGTGCTCCGCCCAAGCCGGGCAGACCTCCACCGTATGCTCCACCGTGTCCTCCGGGCGATCCACACAGTGGTGACACCCGGGCGTTTCCTCCCGCCTTATCCGGAACAGGTACCTCCCGAAGCACCCGTGTCCGGTGAGGACCTGCGTCAGGCGGAAGGTGAGGACGCCGTGGCGCCTCTCCAGCCACTCCTCAAAGAGGGGACTTATCGCCGCAATTGTGGCGTGCCCAGCGCTGGGTTGCGACAATCGCACTCTCCATGCCGCCATGAGATCCTGTCGGAGCTCTGTCCGCCATGCCGCGATTTCTCGCGGCAGCGGGGTTACGCCCCGGCGTTTAGCCTCCTCGCGCCACTCCCACATTTGCGCGAGGACTTTTGCCTCCAGATCCCATGACGGTAATCCGGCAAGGAGGTTCGCCACCTCCCCGGAGACCGTGCGGTATCCCCGGGCTAACCGGATGGCCATGACCCTCTGGGACGCGTTCAACCGACGAACCGGTCGCCGCCTCACGGAACGCGCCCACACCGGAGCTCCGTAAAGGGCCATGGACCGCACGACTCCCGCGTAGAGCTTCCGGCAGGAGGCGTTTGGACCCCCCAGATTGGGTAGGAGCCGCCTCAAGGCAGCCCCGGCCCGCTCCAGTCTGGGAGCCAAACATCGGAAATGCTCCACGAAATTCCACCGGCTGTCGAGGATGAGTCCCAGGTACTTCATCGTCGACTCGACACCTATGGGAACCCCTCCTACCGTTATTTGGGAACCCGACGGTGGCGCGTTCCGAGGACCATGAAAACACATGGCCTCGGACTTGTGCAAGGCCACCTCGAGTCCCAATTGCCGGATCCTCTCTACAATTGTCGCAACCCCGCATGTCGCCAATTCGGCCGCCGCCTGGTGCGACCTCCCCTGCGCCAGGACCAGCGTGTCGTCAGCGTAGCAAACTACGCTGACGCCATTAGGGAGGTCGGCGCGCAGCACCCAGTCGTACCCGATGTCCCACAGATGCGGCCCCAGGACTGATCCCTGTGGGACACCGCACGACATCTCTCGCCAGTTCCACTCTCCTCGGTGACCGGGGTAGATGACAGCCCTGTCCGTCAGATAGGCCTCGACCACGCGACAGAGGTAGATCGGCACTCGATGATACCGGAGTGCCTCCCTGATGCAACTCCAGGGCAGGGTGTTGAAGGCATTGGCGATGTCTAGAGACATCGCCAAGACGACCCCACCCCGGGCCACAGCATCCCCCGTCGTGAGGGCTCGTACGCGCATGATGGCGTCCACCGTAGAGTGCCCCTTGCGGAAACCAAACTGGCTCTCCGCCAAATCCGGCCCCACCCTCACCAGCCGCCCGACAAGGCGGTCTGCAATGACTCTTTCAAAGAGCCTGCCCACCTCGTCGAGCAGCACGATGGGCCGGTAAGCGGACGGCGAGTCCGCAGGGCGCCCCGGTTTCTTAATGAGGACCAGTTTCCCTGTCCTCCATTGAAGCGGGATCTGGCCCCTCTCCAAGCATGCGCTTAGGAGCCCCCTTAGTCGAGGCCCGAGAGCCTTCAAGGCCAGGACCCAGGCTTTTCCAGGTAAGCCGTCGGGTCCTGGGGCGGTATTCCTGGCATTCAGCCTGCGCACCGCCACTCTCAGCTCTACCTCGGTCACCTCCGGAGCATCGTAGTCATCGTCGGCTGCGTGGTCCGCATCCGACACCGCAGGAGGCGGAGCCATGGGCGGGGGAGTATGTTCCCCTCGCGAAGGGAACAGAGCGCTCACCACGTCCTCCACGAGCTGGGGCCGGAGACTCTGCGTCAGCGGGGGAGCCCATGGGCGGAGCTTGTTCCGCACCATTTTATAGGGGCGTCCCCACGGGTCCCTGTTCAGAGTCTCCAGCGACTCCTCACGGGCCAGTTCCTTGGCCCGCAGGATCTCCGCTCGGAGGGCGGTCTTCGCCGCTCTGTACCCCTCGTACAGCTCCGCCTGAATGGCTTCCGTATCCGGAGGGCGGATACGGAGCCTGCGGTGCCTGGTGTACCGGCGTCGCGCAGCAACGCACGCGTCGCGCAGAGACGTCAACTCCGGTGACCACCAGCACACCTGGCGCCGGGCGCGTCCGGGCCGGACCCGGGGCATTGCCACGTCGCATACTTCGGACATGGCCTCCCGGAACCACCCCGCCTCGTCATTGATGTCAGCAGGCCTGTCCGGTGGTGACACCCAGGCCTGCACGATCGAGGCTTCCAGGAGGAGCTCCCGGTCCAGCTGCTTCAACGCCCACCGCGGACCACTCGGGGCCTGTCGGACCGGCGCGCTCGAGGTCTGGGCGGAGACGTCAAACCGCCTCCATGACGCGCCAGTCGAGGACACGCGGCGACAGAGCGGGACTGGCGAACGAAATGTCCACCACTCACTCACCCCGCATCTGCACACACGTGGGGACAGAACCCCGGTTTAGGACGACCAGGCCCGTCTCCAGAGCCCAGTCCTCCACCATCCTGCCCCGTGTGTCCGTATGCCGGGAACCCCAAGCCACATTCTTGGCATTGAAGTCCCCGAGGACGAGCACAGGGAGGGAACGGAATCCGACGACGACGACTCTCAACTCCGCAAGGGAGTTGTGGAACTCGGCGAGAGTTCGGTTCGGGGAGAAGTATACCCCTACCACGACAATCTCCCCGAACCGTGCTGCCACGCAACCCCGTCCCCTATTGACAGCCTCGAGGGACAGGGTACCGGCGGCGGCCGACGAAATTAGGGTCACTGAGCCGCTCAGGTCCTCCACCAAGTCATTCCTGGGCGGGACAAAGTACGGCTCAGCGACCACGGCGATGTTAATCGACCACTGCGCCATGCTCTGGAGCAACAGATCCTGAGCGGAGGCGCAGTGGTTGATGTTCGCCTGGAGGAGGCGTAATGCCTATGGCATTAAGTCCGCCTCTGTACTTTTCTGTGCATGAAGTATTAAATAAATAAATAAATAATGGGGCCATTATTGGCACTCCATATCAGCCCCCTCCCGAACCCCCTGTGAGGTCCCTGCCGCGGTGGTTGCGGCGGCGGCGACAGTGGAGGCGGCAGCGGCGGAGGCGGCAGCGGCGGCGGCGGCAGTGGTGGCGGCTGCGGCGGTGACGATGGTGGCAGAGGGCTTGCTGCCCCTGGGTTTGGCGGGTGGAGCGCAGGCCTTGCTCCCAGCCCGGTGATTGGCCGGCTTGCCAGCTGCCGCACACGCGAAGCAGTGCGGCGCGGCTTTACACGAACCAGCCTTGTGACCGGGCTGACCACAGCAGAAGCAATGGCCGCTACGGTCCACCTCCGAGGTGCATTTAGCTCCCACGTGGTTGCCCACGTGACAGCGGAAGCACCTCAGAGGTCTGGGTTCCAGCAGTTTCACCTGCGTGGAAACCCAGCCCACCTTGAGCCTTTGGCCCTCCCCGGTTATTTTTCGGGCCACCGCCACGGGGCAGCTCACTGTAACAGTTCGCATACCCGTGAAGTCAGGACGGATGGTGCCTACCCTAACCTGATCGGCTGAGCACCCTCCAGTCCTAACAACGGCGGCCACCACCTCTCCCTCCGTCGCTGAGTCGTCCAAACCCAGTATGCGCATGTTCGCGCACTTGGTGGGTCTGGACACTCGGGCCTCGTCCGCATTTAGGGACGCCCTAAGCCTCTCGGCCAGAGCGTCAGCGGTCGGGCCGCTGGCCGCACCGGGAACCTCCAGCATCCGGGCCCCAGTCGCAGTAACCCTTATCCGGATGCCATCGGCAACGCCGAGCTCCTCGAGGTTCACCGCCTCCCTCGCCTTGGCAAGCACGTCGCGGTAGGACACGCCCTTCTTCTCCGCTTCCGGCTGTAGTGTGATCACTACAGCTGCGGACCTTGGGGCACGGAGCCTAGCCGCGACGATTCGCTCCTTGCGCCGCTGCCGCCTCTCCTTCTTTTTGGCCGCCCTTGCTGCCTTACCCGCCTTCCTCTTCTCCCCGGCTACTTGCCATTCGGCGTCAGCCGGAGGAGATTTAGGAGGCGGGGGCGGCCGTTTCGCCGCCGGGGCTGGGGCCCTCGCGGGTTCCTGCACGGCCCCGCCTTTCGCCTGCCCCGTTGATGCAGGCTTGACCGTGGCAGCCGCGGCGGCGGCATACGATGCCGCCTTCCGCTGGCCCGAGGCCGGCTGGCTCGCCGCTAGCGGGGGTCGCAGAACTATGGCCTCCAGGGCGGAGAACCGACTCCGGAAGGCAGCCAGTTCCTTCCGGACCAGGGCCAGAACCCGGTCCTCAGCAGGCACGGGCCCGACCTGCCCATGCCGCGCCTCCCCCTGTGGCACCTCCCGGGGGCCAGCTCCTTGGAGCCTGGCCAGGTCCGCTCGGAGCTCCTCATTCTCCTTTCGGAGAAGCTCCATGGCGGCTGTCAAGCGAGCGACCTCCGCCCGCATCTCTGTCATTCCGTCCGACGGGGGCCTGAGGTGACTGGCCTCCGCTGCCGGCATAATGGAGGCCCTGGCTGCCGATATGGCCTTGTCTTTAGAGGACTGAGTCCTCTTCAAGGCCACACTCTTGATCGCGGCTGCCACGACCTCTGCGAACCTAACCGTTTGCTCCGAATTGGGGCCGCCAGCGGCGTCCGGCTCACCACCTGCTGACTCCGACCCAGCCGAGACTGACCCCAACTGCGACTCTGGCTCGGCCAGGCTGGCTTGGCTCGGCTTGCTGGCTTCTTTGGTGAGCCCTCTGCCCACACCCCTTTCATGGGCCCCACCCCGCCGGCTGATTTTTTTACGGGCCGAGCTCAGCCCACCATCTGAGGAAGACCCCAGGCCATCCCCCGGTTTGGGGCGCTTCTTGAAGAACTTTTGGTTCTTCCCAGCGCCCCCCACCACTTCGCGCTCCGGGCTCTTACATGAGCCCTTCACGCCAGATGCGCTGTCGGACTCCGACCCGCATCACTCCCCTCCTCTTCACTACTATTTTTGTTTATTTTGTTTATATCCATGTTTGTTCCCACGAGTAAAAAACTTAGTAACTTCTCAAAAACCAGTGGTTCGCACTAGCGACTAATTTAGCTACCCATTAGTCAAGCTATCAACCTCCCTTACGGTGCGCCACCGCTTGGAGGTTTGGGGTGATTTTTTATAGAGGTTTTCTTCCTCGCGGCCCGGGCGGTTAAGCCAAGACCCTCGACCCCCGTCAAAAGTCAGAGACATGACCTTGACAATCTTCGGGGCTACGAGAATAACGGTGGCAGAAAGAGAAGGCCTCTTCCTGCCTGCCCGGCGGCAGAGTTAGTGCACACCGAGCCCGCTCTTACTCCGCCGCTGTGCGTCTCTGCTTAGAGCGCAGAGAGACACACGTTGGAGCGTACTTCTGACAGGATATTGGCATACGGGCAACAAGACCCCTTAGGCACACAGTACCTAATGGGGAGTCATTGCCCGTACCCCAGGGTGCACCGTCCCAGTGACTGGCCTTCCCCCCGGACGCATCCATTAGGGAATTCCAGCCCACAGGCACACGGGGAGGTTTCCTGTCCAAGCACCCCAGCAAATGACCCCCACGGCTCCGATAACAGGCCATTACTCTTTTCATGAAATTTTCCATGACTTTTGCACAGAGATGTGGCTGTATCTCACCGATGACGCGTTGGATTTCCGATTTGAGCTCAGGAATTGTTTCGGGTTTATTCGCATAAACCCGAGATTTCACAAGACCACAATGAAAAAAATCGCACGGCGTTAAATCGCACGATCTTGGTGGCCAGTTGACATCAGAATTTCGTGAGATAATGTGTTCTGGAAATCGTTGCTGCAATAAGTCGATTGTTTCATGCGCGGTGTGGCAGGTTACGCCGTCCTGCTGAAACCACATGTTGTCCAGATTCATGCCGTCCAGTTGAGGCCACAAGAAGTCCGTTATCATATTCCTGTAACGAATGCCGTTCAACGTTGTAATGAGTTTTCACAATTATAACGCGTTGTTCTTTCGAAAAGCGCTCCATTTTTAATAATCGGAATAAACAGAGGTGACAGCTGTCAAATTTCAGAGTTGCCACTTGCATGAAAAAAAAAAATCCAATTTTAAAAAGTGCACTCTTACTGAGACACCCTTTACTTGCTTTATGACCGATGATACTGAGTGACTGTAGTTATCAACCCTTCTGGTTTGATATAATTTATCAGACATCACATCTGACAGGGTTTGACCTCTTAGTCGCCTCTGGAACGAAATCCACATCATCTGCCTAGCCTCTCCCTACTATGTTGGGGTCAGCTTCCAGTCTAACCGGATGCAGCTGAATACTTATCAGTTTTTACATGGAGCGACCTATCTGATTGGGTAATACGATACCCCTTGGTAAGACTGGTTGTCAGACTTTCGGGCTTCTGACGACCCGTAACGACTGTCAAAGATACAAAAATAACAGCTGGGACGTTCGGCTTAACGCGCTTTCCGAGGCACGGGGGGTTCTCAGTATGTAAAGATGGTCACCCATCCACGGACCGACCGCAGCAAGCGTAGCTTAACCTGATCGATCGACCCGTGCGGCTGTTATTACTTAGCCACGAAACCCTATGTTAATCGAGTCAAGGACTGTTTACCTATAGCAGACACAGTTTTTTCAAGGTTCCCACTTTTTAGTGTTTTAGCTAATGTTAGCTAGAAATGAGAAGAACACGACGAACTTATGACATGGATGATGGATGGGTTCACATTTGACCACTATTCCAATTCTAAGTAAAACGATACTAAATAGTAAACCTACACAGCTGTCTGCGTTAAAAAACCCCTATTACCTATTATGTAAGTATGGGGAAATAATAATGGTTCCGAAAAACAAATTAATCTCAAGCGATCTGTGGCCGACTATTATTCTAGTTAACCACCGTTATAATGAATTACCGACAAAAAACCCAAAACATAAATGAAAAAATATATCCAATTTAACAACAAATAAGAGCATGTCCAAATTACATTTTCTCCTAAAAAAAAAAGGATCTTCGAATAACAAAACTAAACTTCCGAATAGAATACTGAACCTCCGACAAAATTACTAAGTTACCGACAACAGAGGTGTATAACCACTCAGAATAATATTTTGAATATAATGTTACAGTTAAAATAGCACCACAGTCTATGAAATATGAAAGGTAATTTATGATTTAATAGTAAGCAAGTAAAGATAAAAATTACAAAGCATAGTTTTCAGTAGAACGTAATTTATGCTGGTAGAAAAGTATTATAGCAATAAACAGTCATGTTTATTTTTAGAAGATTTCAGTATCTCATTCGGTCGTTTCGTCATTTTTATTCGGACAAAAGTAGTCGGAAAGTTAGTATTTTAGGCAGTAGATTTAATATTTTCAGTAAGGACAACTCTTCTTTTTTTGTCGGAGCTTTTATTATGCCTTATATATGGATTTAATTGTAACTCTAATAATTCCAATTTTGCGCTCCTAAAACTATTATGTTTGGACACTCTATTATAATAATTGCACCTCTTTTTGTGAACCTCAAATAATTTCTATCTTGGGTTCATAGAAATACTAAATAGTCAAGTAACCGCCACCAACTTGGATAACGACCAACGGTTCGTCACGGTTCTAACCCAACCCATTTGGTCTGGATGCCCTAGTTTAGAAAGAAAGAAAGAAAATACATTTATTTGACCCAGGTTAAGGCACACAATATTCACACAAAAACAAAAAACGGAAAAAAATAACTTAAAATAGTAGTTACTGCGACCAATTCAAAGTCAAATCAAAACAATTCAAAATATTTTATTTCACATAAACCTACATGGGCACTTATGAAACGTCAGAAGCTAGGTGCACGCTTCCAATTGGTCGTTTCCTACGGAAGACAGCCGCTTGCTTTTACAATGCTTTCAAATTACAGTGTTACCTAACAGGCATGGGATACGGTTCCAACCTAACCAGACCCGTCTGATCGGGGTACCCAAGCTGCGACCAATTGTGATACAAGGACAGCAACTTCAAAAGAAGTTCAAAAAAAATAGTCTATCATTAAGGTCTATAAGTATTAAGGAGATCCGTTAAATATTGCCCTATTTGAAAACATTTTCCTAAAAAGGCCACAAATAATTTTCATGAAAACGGAACCCAAAAAAACGCGATAAACTTCCCTTCAGCATAACTCGGAACAAGCATTGTTAGGAAAGACAAATGCTTGTAAATTGAACGCAAGTGTTAAATCAAGCGTATAATTAGCTCAAATATTTGCCGCGGTTCGAACAAAGAAAACATTGGTAAGACTCCCGATTGTCTGAACAAATCGGAGCGGTAAGATGGCGTTCTATGTTTGCGGGAAAAACTTTGGTTTCCGGTGAACGGTCACACAATAACAGCAAGCTCGTCAGAATGCAGACGGTTTTTTGACAGCTTAATATCAAATACTGGTCAAAATGACAGATTTTCATGACAGCCGTTTTAATACTGACGAAATCGCTTCCCTAGGAAACCAAAGCTTTAGGAAATGGCGAACTTGCGGTGGGAGAAAATTGAGAATCGGTGAATACAGTTTATGTAAATTGTCACGTTTTTTTTTTCGATATTTAACGGCATTATTTTTATGGTATTATTTTATTGTAGTTTGAGGATTGACGTAGCAATCGTGAACTACAAATACCACGAATACACGAATACTACGAATCGTGAGCTACCGTAACTTATTATTTTAAAAACAACACCAAAAAATAAATGGCATATTACTTTAAAGGGGAAGCGCTAAGGTAGCCCGCGGAATTCAAATTTTCTGACGATTTTTGCAATTTTCAGCTCTGTGTTTGGGTATATGTTGATGTAAGTATGATTTGCGACCGTAAAAAATATATTTTTACAGAATTATAATCACCCCTTAGTATAATCCTCAAATGTCAAGATTTCATGAAATAGTCATTCAATAGGATTACTTGGTCTTAGAGAGTTGTATTGATGACTTTAGTGATTATAATTCTGTAAATACATAATTTTTACGGTCGCGAATCATATTTTAATCAACATACAACCTAATTTTGTCCTGCAAATTGGAGAAACGTAAGAAAATTTGAATTTCGCGGGCTACCCTGGCGCTTTTATCTTATCGTATTTAAACGACAACACTTTGCTTGGTCTCATTCTACACATACAACAAACGCATGTCCATTCTATGTATATACTATCATAAATAATATGACTACCAATACTGCTGAGCGTGCCCGCCTGCTGGCTGTGGGGGAGTGCAGTCAGGCCTCTGGCTTCAGGCGCTACCGTCACCCAACATAGGCACCATGCTGGGTGACACCACCTTCCGGCTCGCTACTTGTCTGCGTCAGGGCGCTCCTTGCGTGGCTCCGCATCGCTGCCAATGCGGTGTCAGTGTCGACTGCCTCGGACAACATGGCCTATCCTGCAGTAAGAGCGCAGGCCGGATAGCACGGCACGCCAGCATCAATGACATCATCCGTCGTGCTCTTGTCACCGCCGGGGTGCCAGCTGTTTTAGAACCCAATGGCTTAGCACGCGACGATGGAAAGAGACCAGACGGAATGACCATAATGCCTTGGAAGGTAGGTAGGCCTTTGGTGTGGGATGCAACGTGTGTCGACACCCTTGTGCCATCCCATCTTCCTAGCACGGCAGGCTGTGCTGGGGCGGCTGCTGCGGGTGCGGAAAACCTCAAACGGCGCAAATACTCCAGTCTTATTGGGACTTATATGTTCGAGCCGTTTGGGGTTGAAACACTTGGGCCATGGGGTCCGAGTGCCCACTTAGTTTTTCGAGACATCGCCAGGCGGTTGGTCGACTCCACACGTGACCAGAGGGCTGGCCTATTTTTTGGCCAAAGAATCAGCATTGCTATACAACGTGGCAATGCTGCCAGCCTTCTGGGCACTTTTCCTGTTGACAGCGATGCGGATGAATTTTTTGATGCCCTCTGATTATTTACCCCCTCCCTTTTTTATATACTTGTACATATTATTATTATTATTTTAAGATTGTTAGGTTTTAAATTATGTCAATAGTAGAATATATTATAACCTATGTACTAATAATAAAACTGTCATCTCATAAATATCATGTTCAATCTTCTTTATTAAAGTCACACCTATTTTATATTCTTTAAATATATTTTTTTTTTCAGTCATCTACAAATAAATAAATGTTGCAATCTACTGATCTCAAACAGTATAAGTAACATATCGTAGAGATATCGTCGAAACGAAAAAGAAAGAAAAGAAAAAATTTCCCATTACAAAAGCGCCATCTTAGCACCCCCAACCTCAAGAGGGGTAGCCGAAGATACCCCACGTTTGGCGCTCCCCGCCGTTTGATCCCGACGCTAACAAGACGCCGAGATGTTTGTCTAATCATTTGAAACTTAATACACGTGTCGACACGACTTTTTGTACTAAATTCGGTAATACGATTGACTAAGAATACCGAAGAAGACTGGATTTTGAATATAATGTAACATAATTAGCCTATAATATTCCCACTGCTGGGACACAGACCTCCTCTCAGTGAGAGGGAGTGGGCCGTAATCCATCACGCGGTCCCAGTGCGAGTTTGTGAATCTTTGAATTTTTAGTTCCAGGACATGCCGTTTTCCTGACGATGTTTTGTTTCAGTGTTTTATAATAAAAAGAGAGAAGTATATAGACAAAGGCAACGGTGCGACTTTCAGACTTCCTCTTATATAGGTATAGCATAAGTATTATCATAATTAGCGTATAATGTTTCCACTGCTGGGACACAGACCTCCTCTTTGTGAGAGGAAATGAGGTGTAATTCACCACGCGGGCCCAGTGCAGGTTCTTATATTTGACAGGCCTGTTGGTCTAGTGGTTAGTGACCCTGACTGCAAAGCCGGAGGTCGTGGGTTCGATTCCCACCCAGGACAAACTTTGTGTGATGAGCATATTGTTTGTTCTGTGTCTGGGTGTAATTTATCTATAATATGTATGTATTTATAAATTATATAAGTATGTATATCAGTTGTCTGGTTACCATAACACAAGCTCTGCTTAGCTTGGGATCAGATGGCCGTGTGTGAGTTGTCCCAAGATATTTATTTATTATTTATTTATTTATATGTCACCATGTCTTTGAATTTTTGCTTCTTAGAAATGTCAGTTTATCACTTAAGTTTCTATTAGGTATCCGATATACTCTCATGATAACATTAGAAATAATCTAAAAATCTAGTTACCTTCGAATTTTGCTAACAATAATCAAGATCTACGCTAAACTCTGAGACATTATAGTGTTGTTAAGCAAACAATCGATAGTGTTAATGCATAATATATGTGTTGTTGCTTCGTCGCCGAGCAAAGGGTCCCGACTCGAGTAGCTACGAAAGATTAAACATTTCGCGGGAGCACTATTAATCAGATCGCCGATTGCACTGACTAAACATCAGTTTTGGGATGTGGGTGTGGAGCGTTTTATCGATATCGACTAATGGTTTATGTAGTAGGTATCTAGGATTAAATAACTGTTTAGTTTATCACATGTGGTGTTTCGTTTTTAACAGGTACTTATTTCATTACTTACTCTACTAAAATCATTATTCTGTAAAATAAATCAAAGTAGTTTTTAATGAGATGAATTGAAATGTTTCACGAGGTAGTTTGCGTTCGTTTTAACATGTCCGTTTTGAAACTACTAATCGCGTTTATTTTATCATCAATGTGATTCAACACACATGGTCTCACATACAATCATCATAATTAGACGAAACATTTTGAATATAAACAACATATTATTATTAAGTTCGCCAAAACTATTTTAAACATAAATTAATCAAACAAACAGCATTATAAACTAACTATCGATACAAACCACAATAACTACGTCATCCCTACTCAAAACCCAAAGGGATCAGCAGAGCCGCCCGGTTAGTGTGAACTAAATGAATCATTAATAATGTAAACCTAACGCGATCCTGACCGCAGACATCGATGCCGAACGAACGCCCCCTCACTAGCGTTTAGTGATGTCCATAATTTATTTGTGTATCGGCTTTGATTGGTAGTGTTGAGTGATGTGTTAACGGTAATGCAAAATTAATGAGTTTATTCATATATTTTGGGGAAGTTGTATGTATTGACGGACGGTTGTTGGATGGGTGAGCGGGTAATATCGGTGTATTTTGCTACTTGGTAGCTCAGTGCACTGGTTAGACATCATACAGAAATTATTGCGTACAGCCAATAGTTACATTTTAAAGGCGCAGAACCGGGTATTGTAGCCCAACTTGGAAGAGGGTTAAGTCAAGCTAACGCTAAGTGGATTGATTGATAGAAATTAAGCTACGAATGGGGACTATTTCTCTAGAGATATTGCATTATTTGACCTATCTGTCGGTAAAAGCCCTCGTGATTGTTCTTTCAAAACGTTAAAAAGATATGACGCACTTGTGAAAAACCTTACGAATCGAATATTTCCTTATGTTTTCAAACATCACCTCTAAAGACAATATCACATCTATACAAACAAAACTTTAACCACACAGAGGAAGACATCACATCCTCCTGCCAAAATTACGTATCTATACGTATAAGCATATCAATAAATAATATAATTCTGCCAACAGACACAATCCGGGACACTGACCGCCACCCTACGGAGTTGACAGGCATTTTGAAAAGGGCTCGGACATGACATGCCAGCAATTCCAGGGTTTCCAACAACAAATATTTATCGCTGAAAATTCTTTGGTTCTTTTTTTGGCGAGGAAAATAAATTGTTTTTTAAACTGAAAGGGTTCGAGTTTGGTTTAGTAAATCGGCTGGAATCGGTTCGTGTGGGTTTTCTTAATGGAGAGGCGTTTAGCTGGTCAGGGAGGTTGGTAAGTAATAGATTGGTCATGTATTCTTTGGATGGATTGGTCTGTGGGAAGTGTCTATTATTTATGGGAGCTTTTGTCGTCAATTTTACCACAAACTCTTCAATCATTTTAAGTTTACCTTCTTCATACATTTATCTGTTTTTACAGGGCATTTATTCTATGAACAGATAAGTATTTCATTATGTAAAAAAGAACTAGGGATTTCTGATTAATATTCAGTTAAATATAAACCGCATAAAACAATAAGCAGACAAAAAACATAATGCCTGTAATCCCTGAAGGGTTAAGCAGAGGTGTACCTAGTACACCCACATTTCGCCCAGTTATGTTTAACATAAAGAAAACTGCGATTATGTGGTTTCACATAACAATTATTATTTATCTTTGTGTACGAAATATCAACAGCCATCATTAGCTGTGCCAACCCTACCAGTCATCAACAGATGACAATCGTTCAAAAACCGGACGCCTCCTCCCGTCCAAGCCCTGACGTTCAATATCCAGGCTGCCATTACTTAAATACAGGTCTTATCTGATCGAGAAATAGGACATTGGCAACCCCTAACTTACTGGAGAGTGGAGATGGCTACTTATAATATTATGTCATAATAATATTCGAAATCGACGAAGAAATTAGTTCTATTCACGGTAAGGTAAGAACTGACTGCCATTTGAAACCCAATCCCCGTAATTAAAACCGTTCAAAATCTAGTCACAATCTCATCTCAGCGACAATCACTGTCAATTTTTTTACAAAAATGTATGAAAGAGATTAGAATGGAAACGTTCTTAAAAATACGGGATTTGCTCCTCTGATTTCCACAACCTAGATACTGAGCAATATCGATATCTAAAGGGTAGACAAGTAGGCTTGACTGTACCCTAATTGCGTAACACATATTCAATCACAATCCGAGAGTTTTTTAGGATATTTCTAATCCATTGCTTCATGAGTCTAATAAATTCATCTGATCAACAACGTAAATAACGCAATGAACGTGGCTGAACTGTCAAAATGAAAGAAAACGCGATGAATTATCATTTTATGTGTCTTAGGCCCACTTGGGTGTTCATGGGGTATCCTACATATATAACTCTGAGTTAACAGCTAACTCAGGGATAATCAAATAATTCATCTTGCGCCACCAAGAGTTAGAGGTAAACCTAGAGTTAAACTTTTAAATATTAAACCCACCGATGTGGGAGAGTTACGTCGTCGCTAAACTCTGGGTTCGTGTAAGTAACGTCAAAATAAATTGACGTTATGAGGTCCCGCTGATAACTTATTTTGTATTTTATATTGCTCGAAGTTATAGTTTGTGAAAATTCGATACCTTCTATGTGTGCTGGCAATGTATTCATGAACTCATATAAAAAAAAATACAAATTATAAAAACTTAAAACATGTTTTCCATATCTGACGTTTTTGTCAATCAATAAACTAAGTCTCCATAGAAACCACATACAATCGATTAAAATGAAATGTCATAAAATTTATGGACAAGAAAGTATTACGTATCGTCATTATCGTAATGTAGTGTAAAAGAGATGGATATAAAATGTCCGTTCATCGTTCGTTAATTCATCTTTAGTCGGATTACATATCAGGCCATAGACACTGCAATCCCTATTTTATGTTTCGTCGATTGAACTGCAATGTTCCCAACTCAAAAAATAGTAATATCAGGTTATCTAACCCGGTGTTACTTTTTAGTGGCGCAACGCGTAAGAAGAGTTAAAATATTAATTACTTAACTCGGAGTTTACTAACTCTACATTTATTCATTTAACCCGACTAAACGCGCAAGTGGGCCTTACACGATTACCCCGCAGGTATCCACTTACGTTAACGTTACGATACATCAAATTATCTGTGCTAAGCCTAGATACACACCTATGGAACCACTTACACAAAACACTCCACAGAATGACCCTTAAAAAAATACAATATCCGAATACCGAAACATCATGTTACAGCATCCAACTCAACCCCAAGACTCCCAATATCCAAGGGTCGCACATATCCGAAAAGCTTTGTCAATGACAAATAGTTCTCGCTTCATCCCAGTTGGCATTTTGACAATAAATAAGAGATATCAAGGAAGGAGCTTGGAGGATTTGCGAGTAATAAATGACGTACGACGCGATGGGCAGTAAAGGGTTAGCCGTATATGTAAGTATGTGGTTAGTGATTGATAGTTGCTTGTATTTTTCTTGTTGATGATCATTCGGAGGGTTGTGTTTGTCTTTGGTTTTGCGTGGCAGTAGTGTAGTTGTAGTTGCAAATTAGATTGTTCTTAGGTGCTTGCTCGTTTTGATGAGAGCGTGGTTTCTTGGGATCGATTCCCAGGTCTGGCAGTGTTGTTGGATTTTTTTAATTAATAATGCGGGGGGGCGTACCATAGACAGTCAGCCCAACTACCAAAGTTGTTGACTATATTCCTTGGCATCAGTAACAGTCATTCTTGTATAAAGGCTCCTGCAAACAGGCACGACACGCGACGCGAATCGCGAGCGACACAAAGGCACCGTTAATCGCGCGACTTGCGGTGCCTTTGTGTCGCATCGCGTGTCGCGCCTGTTTGTAGGAGCCTTAACTTGTGCATAAATAAAGACAAGAATATATTAGAATACTAGCTTCTGCCCGCGACTTCGTCGGCGTGAAATTTCTTATACCCCCGTCCCACCCCGTCGCATTGCATCGCATCGCCTGCCCGCGCTTACTTCGTTTTCGCTTGGAATTCTTTCTGACTTCTTTTTATTTTTGCTCGGCTCCTAAGGATCTTAACGTGATATTAAGTCTTATAGCCTTCTTTAAGAATTGGGCTGTCAAATTCAAGAAGAATTTTTAGTAGTTCCAGGAGTTAGCGCGTTCAAACAAACAAACAAACTCTTCAGGCTTTAGTACTAGTATAGATTTTAGAATCCATTTAATTATCACCTCACATAATTTCCCGAACATCACTATCATGGTTTATTTGATCACGAGCATGAGACATTCACACAAACTCTCTAACAGACTCTCAAAACACGCTACACATGACAACACTCAACTCTCTCACAGTTTCAAAACATCATCGAAATCACGAAATCCTCTCTAATAGACGAAATTTCCTTTGACCATTATTCATATGTGACCCATTAAAGTATGGGGTGTTAATACGCGCTGACTTATTGGCTCCATCGGTCATGCACACCCTTCGGCCTTCCCTAATGTCAGCCTTTGGGAGGCTTCCTAATGTGAGCCTGCGATGTTTTGTATCGGATGGTTAAAGGATTTTGGGGAATCAATAGGTTTTGTACGGGTTAGAGAGTGAAAAGGAGTTCTATTTGGAAGAGCACTTCGGAAATGTAGAATGATGGACAGAATACGAGTTTTAGGATTTATGCTTTGGTTTTTTTTATTGGAACTTTTATATGAAGTTTATTCGCAACACTATACTTAGAAATTGCAAAGATACTTACTGTACGTTTACAATTAAATCCCCTGCGTAACTAAGTACTCTTTATTATGTGGTTGTTACAAATTATTCGTTTATTTTAGTGTCATTGGCATTTTGTTTTAGTGCAGTCAGATTCTGTTAAAATATTGTGAAATTTTATTCGATGTTGCGCGCCGTCGCATCGCGCCTGGCTGCGGGGGCCTTTAGGGAAAATTAAACTACTATTCAAAATAATATTGACATTGGTTTTCTCCTTTATTCAATTTTAAAACCAATCTATCTTCTTTTAATCTTTACTGACAAATGCTTGAACTGGCTGGACAGGTACACTCAAATCTGTGTGGTTCTTTTCACAAAAGACCATCTCAGACATCTGCATGATGCTCATATGGCCTGTCCAAGATTATGTCTGAATTTTAAAAGAGACTGAGACTTAAAATATAATTTATTTTTGACTTGTAAAGGTGATTTTTTTTAACAAATTTACAGAAATAAATATCATTTATCAATCAATCGTTCGACCCCATTGTCGACTACACAGTCTAACCCCAATTTACCCAATCCACTACGTATTTACCTACCAATTGACATTCATTTTTCTTACCAAGCCCTCTGCAGTGACGTAGCAAGGGTTGGTAATCGAGTGTGATAAATGAAAGGCGACTGGTGGACTTAAGGATAACCGGGTCAGTACCGGTACCGGGTCTAGAGATAGCCCTGAATTGATGGTTTCACGACCCGGTTTTTTAGAACGGATATTTAAAATTTTCTCCGTTTTACCTGTTTTTTTTTTGCAGGGATACTAAAAGTAATAGAGAAGATTACTTTCCTATCGAGTTTACAAAGTTAGGGTTGCCCTCAAACACCTTCCCATGGTAAAATGATGAGATAACTCGTTTTGAAAACTGTAGCTCTGTATTCGTTGTATATTGTTGATCTTAACGTTATGTGTGTTAATTGGTTGGACAGTGTAATTATTGTAGATAGACCAATAAATAAATAAAAAACAATAAATAAAAGGCAGAATTACTAGTATTTACTGACAAATAATCATAAAATACAGTCAGCTGCATTCAATTAAACTGGAAACTGACCCGAATATAGTTAAGAAATGGCTAGGCAGATGATGAATCATAAAATCATTTATTTTTCATCATATTTCATCATATTTTTTCAAGTTATATTCTCTGGGAAATACGAAAATTTCATGAAAACATGACATTTCCTTCCCCTTCTTTGCAATCGGGTAAAAAGAAGCATCGTCTGAAGGATCCAATAGAGTCGTTAGTGACACTTAATTTGACAGTATCACACTGAGTCATAAATAATATTTTTTTACGAAAGACGTAGGGTCACCCCTGATTTGCATTATGCTGAGGGTTGTCACATAAACATCCTTATTATCAAAATATCTGTGGTGTTTTATGATGAAGACATTAGCTTACATTTTACCAATACCCTTGATATTTTCAATCTGAATTTGCTTAATTAGCATAGTTTAAAAAAAAAACATTTTTTAGCTCGTGAAAGCCCAATGCCATCGTGCTCTTTCAAAGAACTGCTACCATTGATGGCCATTTAGTGCTATTATCATAATATAAATGCAAGAGGGATTGATGATCATCCATTCATTACTATCTGTAGTAGAAAAATTAAACCTGTTTCTTATTATTTGCCCTGGCTGGAGGTCTTAATTTATTGAGGCACCCACAGGCAAGACCGGTTAAGTAGGTACCTTAGGAATTTGTCAGCTAAATGGCATGGCATGGTTGGTCACCCTAGGGGTTGACAAAAAAAAAAAAAAACTTAATGGTTTTCTATTTTCGCTGTTACATTGGGTACTTATGCATAAACTGTGTCTTCAATTATTATATTTGGTTTTTAACCGTTTTAATTAAGGTAAATAATAATAAATAGCTTTAAGATTTTAATTAAGTTTGATTAACTTTCATGTAAATGTTGCTTTGGTGTTCTGTTTGTTTTCGGAATATTAATAATATCTCAAAAAGTTTACATTTGCCTCAACGACAGTCACCAAAATGATTCCACAGTAACATTAATATCACAAAATAAATAAATAACCTGCTCCAAAAGACGGGTCACCCTCGATTTGCATGTCTCCGAGGGTTGTCACACTAACTATAATTTATTTGCGTCAAATATATCGGAGAATGGAATTACTGTGTCGTGTCCTCACTCTTATCTGTACGTTTTGAGTGATGGACAACCCTATTGTATATTATGGTCGTATGTTATGTGATTAAAGAAGTAAGGGTGGAAGTGGAAGTTAAGGTGATGTGGTCGCGGTCAAGTTTTGGATGGGTGGTCGTTGTTTTTGATAGGTCTTGCATTTGAAGAGTACTTTGACTGAAAGTTGACTGCTCGTTGGTCTAGTGGTCGCAAGCGCTACTGCTGAGCACGAAGTCTTGGGTTCGATTCCCGGGTCGGGCAAAATGTTATTTGGTTTTTCGTCTGGAATTACTCAGTAGCAGCCTGGAGTCTGCATTTGTGCCCGGTTGATAGCAATAGGCTCGCCCCCTATTACTTGTGACTTAAATATAACTGGCGAAATAGGGGTGTACATCTCTGCCTAACCTTTCTGGGAATACAGACGTGACGGTTATGTTTATGTTTGACTGAAAGTAAGCAAGGCACGGTTTGTAGGTAAAATCTATCAAATCAAATACCGTTGAGACAAGAGGTTACCAGCCACCCTGCGAAGATCTCTCACCTAGTCTAACCATACGTGTTTGATCAAGACCATTAATTGCCTCAACGGCCATTAGTTCTCCGGCTACTATAGCCGGCCCATCACTTATTAAACTCAACTCTTATACAGGGTCACGTTTTAGTCACCTACATCCGTCATGGGGGTGATTCATCAAGCCACTACGTATTAAACAACTTTTGTTATGACACTCATATACGATTCGTGAAAAAACAAAACAATTTCAATTCAACCGTAGATAAACTATTTCGATGCATGTGTGAAAATTTTATTTTTCGACTCGTAGTACCATCGTACTGTGGCCGCCGCAGGCAACAGAAGGAACACGGGTGGGTTTTAGTCAGTAAAAGTCTGACACGCCCTCCCGCTCCGCCCAGAGCGGGAGAAGTCATTTGATGATTTCCCATCCACAAAAAAAAAAAAGGTATATGAGGTGTTTAGTACCTAGGCATGACGGTTAAAATCACCCCCTTGACGAAAGCAGGTGACTAAATCGCCACCCTGTATTATCATTGCCGTCATTACCACCATTTTATCTCAATTCGTATCGATATCGGAATAACAGCGAATACACCACGTGTCCCGGATCATTCCGGATCGCCGCCGGCCGGACATCGAACGGCCGCCGGTCGACCGGACAATTGCGTGGCCGATAAAGTGCATTGTACACTAGTTACTAGTTGGTTTTCAGGCGACCATTTACATATTTATATAAAGTTATACTAATAATAATTAAAATAAGGGAACAGGCTCTCGTTAGGCGGTTGGATCAAGAGCCTGATTCAGAAGGCAGTACTCCTTGACACGGCTCGTATTGTGAGGAGGTTCCTGTCTCTGCAGCCTTAACCACCGGTAGCTTGGACCCTGCTCCTGATACCGGAGGAACTCTATTTTTTATATTTTTAAATGTTTTTTATATCTTTTTATTTTAAGAAATATTTAAAAATGTAAATAAATAATAATGAAAAATCAATAAACGAATTAAAATAATAAAATGACTTAAATTATACCGGGGCCATAAACTACAACACTTTACAAAAAAATTGCGTTATATAGAAATTATGAATATGTACGAGTTACTGTAGGTATTGTAGACTTGTCACTACCACTTACATATTTGTAAGGTTTTTCCGTTACAATTGTGTGGCTTAGACTGTTGTGGTACACGTTGTAAGATTATTTTGTAAATCGTAATTGTGAAGTTTTGTGGTATAGGGGCCCTGCAGTCTGTTAAGTTTCACCGATTTTCTTCCAACTGTAATTATTCCGACCGTCGTAGGCGATCTATCTTGATACACACACGGTACGGATTCTGAATTATATTCTAAACTCATAAAAACTCAAAGCAATTATTTCAAATAAACAATTTGCGGGCACTTTTGAATTGTCAAGGAGTCGATCAGCCAGAATCTGAAGAAGTAGATCTGACCATGAATAGTAGCTTTACGTTTCGTGAAACCTTTTATTTTTATACATGACGTTACTCTGGGTATGTTGTATGTTTTACTCTGGGTAATTATGTAGCTCTTTTATGAAGTATTGTATAAGACTCTCCCTAACAAGGCAAACCTAATTTTCAAAAAAAAAAAAATACAAATTTCGCGTGCGTCTGAAACAGGATGAGAACTATATGTGTAGGTAATGATATCCACTTAATTAGCAAGCTTTGAGTATCAGAATGGCTAACTCTTACTAGTTATTCACTGTGTATGATAGTACCTACCTATGATTATATTGTGTAGGGAAAGGATTTTATGAAGAAAGCACAGAAAGACAAGACTAGGTATTTATTTCAATTAGGCTTGTCAGTTATATACGTTAATGCGAAAACTAGTTGTCCGTTGTTTGTCAAAACTAGGTCATCATGGAGAAGAAGGACAAAGAAACTCCATGGCAGCTTGTTTTAAAATATTATCAACACATTTTTACACTAACATTAATTATTGTTTCTCTTGGATCATTACTCAAACGTATAACAACTTACAGAAACAGTACATGAATATTCTTTAATTAGATTTAACACATGAGACATAATAAAACACCTAAGTACAGAAAATATAGTTATCAGCAACCATCAAGAAATATGATCAATTAAGTTACGTGAACCTTTTGTAGTCCATCTTTCACCAGAGTTGTTTTATTGTGTTTCAAAGTTCCCCAGCCTTGGAGGTCAACAACCTCCGACATTCCCGCCATTTTAAAACCTATCATAGATAACCAAATAACTTTTAATATTGACAGTCTTAAGTAAATCTAATTTAGCAGAACTGTATTAAAACATGATAAGATATTTAATGTATTTTTATAACAATTAATCTGACTTTATTTAGATGAAGTCCCCTAAACATAACATCGACCGAGTTAACTACATTTATTATTTATAACAACTTCTATATCAAAAATAGCACGTAAAATTAAGTAAATATTTTATGTACAATTTATATGTTATTCTAAAATTAAAATTAAAGTAAAATAAGTTTTTGTATTTATTTAGAGCGACTCACAGATCACCGGTTTCGTTCGGAAGTGATTCGTCTAGTAATACTCTAACAGTTTAGCAAGAATTATAGTACATACTAATTCCATGCAATTTAAGAAAAGAAATCAAATATTAATTCTATGTGATTCTACATATTCCGACAAGTGCACATAATACGTAATAGAAGTGAAACTTCTTAAAAAATAAAGAATAAGAGAGATTTAGTGTGATAGATCTGTCTCTCACTAAATCTATTAAAACAAGAGCAAAGATAACAACAAGATATAACTATATCTGTAGAGTTATATATTTTTTCGTTCTCATGTAACGAATTGTGCCTAATCTTGACGCATCCCACTCTCAATTCTCATCCAATTATAATCGAATCTGAAAATGTTTGGAAAATTAATCATTTTCGCGCCTACACGGACAAGCATCATCAGAATCTGAAATCAAAACCCAAGTCTACAATATCCTTAACATTATTCGAAATTCGAATTCAAACCAATGAACGAGCAATGCATCTCATTCACAACTGACATTATAAACATAACACATGAAATTCTACCTTATTCTATTGGTTATAAGGATGTTAGTGATAGCAAATAGAATTGGTTTTAAATACAGGATTGATATTGTGAGGTATTGGGCCGTGACGTCACACATGCTGTTCGAATTAAACAACGATTGAGTGATGTAGGGGTATTTGGTGTATTGGGAGCCATTTTACCTTTAATTTAGTTAATAAAGCAGTTGCAGTTGTGAGTGGAAACGCCGGGAAACGCCCTAGAAGGACATAATTATAGTGACCTTATTGGTGATGTTCTTCAGAAAGGTCAGGTGCGTAGTACTC
The DNA here is from genome assembly GCA_947568875.1 of Fissipunctia ypsillon. Lineage (NCBI taxonomy): Eukaryota > Metazoa > Arthropoda > Insecta > Lepidoptera > Noctuidae > Fissipunctia > Fissipunctia ypsillon. The sequence goes on from OX387662.1 coordinate 2,292,024, forward strand.
GCAACCGGCGTGCGTGTATGACTAGATGTATGAACGTAAACGAGGAAAAAGGGTATGTAAGGATCGTAGCAGGTGGCGTTCATGTCTGCCTACCCCCCACGAGAAGAAGGCGTGAGTTTGTGTATGTGTTAATTAATAAACTGAATTAGGGTTGTCATGGGTACTTAGTTGGATATAAAATATTGTAAAACATTTTAAAAGAGTACTACCACGGAGTTTCTTTCCCATGCTTCTCTATACGAAACTACCTTTAGGATGGGGCTTCTAGAATCAATTATATTTTCTTGGTAATAATGACGTCTAAAAGTGCTTTTTACTTAATGGCCTAGCTAGGTACTTGAAATAAATGATTTGACTTTGATTTTGACTTTTTGAGGAACATCGGTTAGAGTCTTTGGAGTCCTGATGTGATGACACAGCTGCAGATAATAATTAGGACACGTGAAAAAATACATGGAACCCACTGCCACATTTTTAAGATTTTAAACTTTAGGGGCGCTACAACGTTTGTAATTCAAGAAAAAGTGGTCTAAATTCGATGAGGGGAATCAAAGGTTTTGGCGCTATCAGTAAAAAGTAAAAAAAAAACTATACGAGTTACTGTAGTACCTATACAATATGAAAAATGATAATTTGTATTTATTTCTGTAAAGTGATTAAAAAAAGAATGTTGTAAGTCGGATAAATTATACAGACTGTTTGGTGCATCGTCAGCCAATTGAAAATGGCGGATAGGATTGGGTCACGTGACCCCTACTATCCGCCATTTTCATTTGGCATACGATGCACCAAACCCCGTTTTTTAAACTAGAGAGATTCTTGTTGTTTTGATCAAACCATGGTAGTCGCTACACAAGATTTGAAGGTCGGTGTTCATATCAGACTTATCTGAGAAGTAACAAACTCAGAGTTTGTTTAGCTGTCCTTTCTTCTCTACTTATTAGGTCCACTGTCCGTCCGTATATCTATCTGTCAGCGGGCTGTTTCTCATGAACCGTAATAGATAGACAGTTGAAATTTTCACACAATTTTCACAGATTGTTTATAATTCCTATTGCCGCTGTAACAACAATTAATAGAAATTAAATAAAGTTAAAAATTAAAATTAAAGGACCTTTTAATTTTTCACTTTCCTCTTATTTTTATTATTTGTTATTCCATACTAGTACTAAAGTAAAAAAATTGTGTTTAATATTGTACGATGGTACGGAAACCTCCGTGCTCGAGTCCGGTCCGCACTTGGCCAATTTTTCTACACTTTTTAGCTTTGGTAGCTAACTAATTCAGTTCACTAGATCCCTATCTACCAACCACTGAATCCTCCATAATCGAGCGAAGGACATGCCAGCCAAATTACAATATGAAAACAACATTGGCACTCTAATTCAAAAACTCAAAGTTAATTTTGTAACAAGAACAAAGAAACACGAGTGCTGGAAGTGGCTTAACTGGCGAAGTAATAGCGCGCTTGGCACGCTCGGAGCGCAGTCGATACGAAAGCAATAAATAATACAAGGAAATACGTACAAAGAATTTGGCAGAGTTGTGTCCGGTGGTCGAGACTTAGTGGACTTAGTGCTGGATGTGACTTGGGTTTTGAGAGTGTGTTTAAGTTGCCACTAGGATGTTGGTTTGTAATTCTTTATTTTTTATTACGAACAGAATTATTATTGTTTAAAATTAAAATAGTATATATCAATAACTAAATATGTAACAAAGATGGTTTCTATGCCCAATGTGTTTTTTTAATTTTTTTATTTGAGATAGGTGTGCTCTTGACTCTAGTCTAGGTCAGAGATGACAGAGACAAAGTCGACGATGGAGCGAGCTTACCCAGAAGAAGCCTGTTCACTCTCACTTTGAAGAGATCGGGGTTGTATGCGTTCGGAAACACAGACGCAGGCAGAGAGTTCCACTCCTTTGCTGTGCGCATCACAAAAGACATTTGGAAACGCTTAGTGCGAATTGGTGGGATAGCAACTAGGTAAAGATGGTAACCTGCAGTGCGTCTAGATGTCCGCTGATAAAAGGGGGCCGGCGGAATGAGGTCGTGGAGTTCTTGAGCACACTCCCCGAAGTATAATCTGTAGAAGACCGTCGAGCAGGCAACCTTGCGGCGATGAGCCAAGCTGTGAAGCTTGGCATCCACCAGTCTTACGTCGCCAATGAGCCTCTTAGCTCTTTTATTCGGGTTTTCCATCAAATTTTTTTCAGTAGCTGCCCGGAGTTCGGGTTTGTGCTCGCCTCGCTCCCTGTCACATGTTACCATATGACACCTCTGCCTAACCCTTTGGAGTATACCAACAGGCTGTTATGGTTTTACGTTTTTCTTTTTATTACAGAAAATATAAACGAGAGCACGCTGTCACTTCTATCAACTCTACATCCACGATCGTCCAGTTTGTTAGCTGAAAACTTGTACAATAATCACTAATGGAGCGATGCAGTGGTCACAACTCACGCGCCACCTCTATTTCCACGTTTATTGCCTCAACCGGGAACGAACCCCGTACTTTTGTCGATAATATATGTTTAGTAACTGCTGAAGATAACTGTTATTATATTATAATGACTTTATTTGTCGACCGATTTGGCGATATTGTTGGTGAGGGGAAATATCAGTTTTTCTTGTAAATAATAAATTAGATCGATGCATTTGAGGTTATACCTATTTAGCAGCTAATTTTGACAGATAACATAACATAAAGCCAGTATTCATCCAAACTTTGCCAGGTAAGGCCGTTTGTCTACCGCTACCTCAACTGGACGTCGACGAGAACGAGATGACGGCGCTGAAGTAGCGATATATAAGGGTCCCCGAAACGATCAATTGCAATTGTCGATTTTTACATGTTTGATACATATTGATGCGCAAATTGACCGTCTACCAAGTGCAATTAGAGCGATATTCAATATTACTACAATAGAAATTGATGGCAATTGATCAATCGCTATTGATCGTTTCGGGGACCCCATACATTTACTATGCTCGCGTGTCCACAGCATGCCGTCACCGGGACGTCACGTTCGGTTAGAATAATTTCGTTTCTCGTTGATGTCTCATTGACGTACGGTGGACAAAAAATCTTAGTTCCATGTACTATCAAGGAAACTTACATCTGACCAATTTGAAAACAAAATCCCGTGCACACGATGACCACATCTGTTAGCAAGCGTTACTATAGCGGCCGAGCACTGCAAGCAAGAATAGTCCTTACGGTGTATAGATGTCTTTTCTCCTATGGTACATAATAGGGATTGATTTTATCCGTCGATCGTCACTAACCAGGCACAAATCCAGATTCTAGACAACTACCCAACTACCAAGTTCCTGCCGGAGAACCTAACATCGCTTTTCCCGACCGTAGTCGAACCCAAGACCTCAGGCGTACTCCTAATTTAATAATGTTCCAATATCCAAGTACCCAGGTATTTAATCTACCTTCTGAATCATCTCCTAAGCCTACCTGCGCACAACAGAACTCCTAACTGCGCCATCTTACCCGCTTAAGACTGCAGCAGCTGAAACTGCACTTAAATACATCTTCCTTACCCGCATGTTTTTAAGTCACGCGGCTGTAATGTGTTCATACAAGCCATTGATGCTGCCGTGTTCAGAGAGGGAGACTGTCTAATTAAATAATATTTGATTTGTTTAAAAGTACATGCATTTACATTACAGGTAACCAATTCAAAGCATTCAAATTGAACACTCAACCACAATTTGAAATTGACAGCGCCTTTGTTGCGCTGTCGTGCGGTTGACAGTACAGTAATGTTGAAGAAAACAAAAAATATATATAATATAATTTAAAAAGTCGGCAGGTGTCGTAGGTTGGAACGAAGTTCCTTTCTCTTTATATTATGTAAACGCAGAGCCACCTAGTATGGTCTCAAGTTACAAATGTCAAAAATTTTTTGTTGACATGGGGGTCAAAACTGCATAACGCTTTTTCATTACGTGACGATTCCTACCGCACGCTAAGTTCAAGAACTTCATTCCAATAATCCTTCACAGGAACACACAAAATATTAATATAATACACGAAAAAAAAAGTTAAGATTAGGAAACTATGTATTTTTTTTGTTTTTCTGATTTTGAAATACGTTAAAAGAGTTTCCTAGTCATTATTCCTCAGCCTGGTGACAAGCACAACCAGCGTAACCTGACCTGTCAGCCCAACTGAAATTAAATGAAATCGTTTATTCTGTATTTTTATAGGATATGGGAATTACTTTTATACGTCATATTAAAAAATAAGCTAGATGGAGTCGACATTTCCTATCTGACTACCCCTGAGAAGAAATGACGAAACAAACTCAGGGGTCAAAGTCTCTTTTAAAGTCCAGACATAATCTTGGTCTGATCATGTGAGCACTATGGAGATCCGTGTCTGAAATGGTCTTTTGAGGAAAGAACCACACAAATTTGAGTGGACCTGTCCAGTCAGTGCAAGCTTTTGTCAGTAATCGTATAGCTCAACTCAGGGCTTCTTCTGGGTAAGCTCGGTCCATCGTCAACTTTGTCTCTGTCATCTCTGACCTAGACTAGAGTCAAGAGCAAACTTATCTCAAATAAAAAAAAAAAAAAAAGGGCTAAAGGAGCTCGACGACTCGACGAACAATACCACAGAAAGGACATTAGGGTAGGCCGCATAAAGTACTCAAAATGCAACTATACCTTGTTGATTGACTAAGCTTTCCCACAAAAAATATATAATACAATGCTTTGAGACAAAAAAGTAATGCCAATAGGTTTAGTAACTAGTGTCCAGGAAAAGCGCACGTTATACAAAAATATTTTTTTACCTTTCTGCAATTCTGTCCCCCGCTGAAAATTATATATAAAATAAGTTTATTTTCAAACTAGTGCCGTAATACGAGCAGCAGACGCATAGGGTAGTTACACACTGCGGTGATGCAATCGCCCCACTAAGGCCATCTTACACACCATACTTTATCCGCACTCACAATTAGTTGCCACGAGATGGCAGGTAAAACTATACGAAAGGGGATGGCGAGGAGTCGCATAATGTAGAAATATTTTTGAGCAATAGATTCTGGACTCGGGTGATATTTTGAATGGCGTAATTAGAAGCAATTTTTATTCCATCCCTATTATTTTAACAAAATAAATGATTCGTTAAGTTTTAGTTAGTATTCGTTATAACTGCTCCATTTTGGCATGTGGGGAAAAATAAACTAAATAACCTAGAAGGAAAACCTGCGCACGTGAAAATTACCAGATGATTTAAGCCTTCAAATGTGGTGCATTTAAGCCTTCAAATGTGATGCATTTAAGCCTTCAAATGTGGTGCATTTAAGCCATTTAAGCGTTTGGTTCCTCTAACGGGCAGGTATTAGGACTAATACCTGCCCGTTACAGGAACTAAATGAACGTTACTTATAACACCGAACTCGTAGCTAAGTCTGAGCTGACTCCATTAAAATTTATATCGAAGCGCTAAGAAGAAAAGCAGCTGCCTTACCAAAAAAAACATGTAGGTACCAACATCGACTCCACTCCTCTGTCCGTCAGCTCGTCGCCTCAGCCCAAGTCGTTAGTAACAAACTCCACACATTTGTGTCACCGGATACACAATCCCATTATAATTTTAAATTTTAAGCTCATTTATTTGCGTTTGCGCCCGATGGTACTCGCGCAATCTTTGATGCGTTTTTGATACTCCACCGCTTTTTAAGTATTCTTCTTTTTTAAGTAAGTTATTTTGAAAGAGTCTTTGAGGTGGCTCTTAGTTTTTTTTTTTTTTTGTAGATGCTTTGTTTATGTGACAGTTAGAATAAAGGTAGTGGGACTCTCGAATCCCTAGGTTTTTTAACATATGATCTAGTGGCACTGTGTGATCACCAAAATATCTGAGCACCATGTACCAATCACATAACTAATATAGTCTTGTACGCATGGGTTGACATATTTGTTTCTCATTTGACGAATTATGTTTATTAATGGTTTTTTATTAATGATATAGCATCTACATAAGTTAGATCATCATGAGGTACAGCCGCCCCAGGATTTGTCTATTATTTTAGAAATTATAACTGAAAACGACATACCGGTCTGTTTAGATGTGATCGAACTGTTTGTTTAGCTACTACTTTGTGGCCCTTTGACTGGGTGTATTTTTTAAATGAAAACCAAGTTATCATTACAAATGGTCGTTAGCGAATGTGTTTATTTTTTTTAATGTATACAGCGATCGAGGAAAAAGGGACGGGAACAAACGGGCCAATCACAACAAGCTATCACGTCATTTAGCTGTGCTATGATTGGCTTACGATGACGCGACCGAATTCCGTTTGGATATACTCCCAAACACGGTCAATACTGACTTGTAATGCACACTGCATAGGTAAAAGTCGTCTGTGTTAAGAGATGGGAAGTAAACACATGAAATATTGATATCGATAGTAACTTTATTAGAAAAAAAAAACTTATTTAAAACTGTTATTTTATTGGAGATATCAATTTTAGATAAAACTCTGATTTTAGATAATTTCGACGTACTTGGACTCGTCCTTTCCGATATCAACGCCTGTCTCTGTACAAAAATAACCAAGTTACGGTTATCCTCACGAGCCTGCTCCTCATCAAACACTCTTGACAAAATTCTCCGTGAACGCTTCGTTTTCTTTTTAGCGAGAACATAGAATTTTTTGCAGCGTGCGTACAATTACATCAACAATTAGTAACGCACTAGCGTACAAAAGAGGCTGCATACGGAGCGGTTACAAGTCGTGTCCGTACAAGTTAGATTCGTCTTGTACCGCACTAAAGAAAAAATAGTTTTCATTACGTGCGTACAAGATAAATGTGACTTGTATACTTTTTAAGTCATAATTCGATCACATTTGAAGCAGTGAGTCGAAAACTATATTTGTCTCTTTTCTATTCCTGTGAATTATTTATTTATTTAATACTTCAAGCACATAAATGTACAGAGGCGGACTTAATGCCATAGGCATTTTCTACCAGTCAACCTTTGGGTGATGCAGAGACAAACAGTGGTAGGTGCAATTATGAGAAATTGTGGAATACATATTTATTTAAATATAAAGATACACATATACCTATTACAAACTATAAATATAATAATATATACCTAATTATATATAAATAAGCGCAAATAAATATATACATAAATACACGAATATACTAAAACAAATAAGACAAACAATGGGAAAACGTTAACGTTGTGATGATACTGCCAGCTTCTTACGAATGTGCTCGCGAACTTTTATTTTGAAGGAAAGGAATTCACATAGTTCTGTCCCCCGCATCAGCAGGAAGTTCCCTAACTTACCGCTCGCACCGTATGGAAGTCGCGTACCGGTCAAGCGTCTTGTGTCGTATTCAACGCGTTAACTTATCTGTCACTGCCTCATTTTTCAATATTATTACCTATTGTGGTATAGTAAATTTTATCTAGGTGCATTGTCTTCACAAATAATGATATAATCAATGTATACAAAATATTGAAACACATTTTAAAAGAGAAACTATGGAGTTTCTTGCTCTTCTCCATACGAAACTACAATTTGCAAGGGGCGACTAGAATCAATTCTATTTTTTGGTAAATCTTTGACGGTCAAAAGTGCCTTTTATATGCCTATTTGAAATAAAGGATTTGACTTTTGACTTTGTGGGCCATGCATGGATGATTGGTCAAATTCGATTGAACGTAATCTAATTTCACCTTCAAATATGACTAACAGCTGAACCCAATAACCAATTTTCAGTAAAAGACAGATCGCTATTGATGGTAGACAGTATAATTCTAACTGTCCTTATGTCAGGCCGGTAAGACTCCATAGTCTCTTATAGATTATTGGGACGTTAAAACCATAGATAGGTTTTTATATCTTCAGTATGCGAAAACTGGTGATAGATAGGTTATTGGGCTCAGCCGTAAGATATTATATTATGTCTAGAAAGATAGATTTTATATTTTAATTTTACATCGTAACAAATTGAGGATGTTAAATGCTTCATCTATGATAACTCGGACAACCAGTCGTACCAAGGGATATCGTGTTACCCAGTAACTGGGTTGAGAAGGTCAGATAGGCAGTCGCTCCATGTAAAATACTGGTTTTCAGCTGCATCCGGTTAGATTGGAAGCCGACTAACATTCTGGTATTTCCGCGACCATGGTCGCTACGACCAGTATCTAACACTATGTTGTATTGAACACCGCTCACTATTCGACTCGGCGACCATGATCGCGCCGGCCTTGTACACAAAGTGGGTATAAACTACCCATAGAATTACAAACGCGCAACAAACATCGTACACATGCAAATAACATTAATTTAATTACACAATTTTTACACCTTTTATGCGGAAGCGGGGCGACCTATGCAGGTCCTCAATCACACCGTAATGTAACATGAAATAAAAACATCATTAGCTTCGTGGTCCGCTCTCTAAATTATGAAATAATACGCGCGCAGGTGTGACCTGCGCTCCTATTGTACTTTTGCTTTTTTCTCGTATTTTTAGGGTTGCGTAGAGAAATATTTGAAAGTGATATTTTAAATAAAATACATATTATTATGCTTATGCTAATCTCAAACAGTCGTATACAGGGAACGAAATATGGTATCAATTATTTAGTTGTTTTTTTTTTTTTTTGTAAATGTCAAACATTAGGTAAAACTTTCCTTCGTTTTGTAAAACTAGAAAAAACTTAAATGAAATTTTTGATATCAACAGATTATCTAGGTTTTTCACACATATATGAGCTACAAAGTATGTTATACAATTTTCTTAAGCTGAGAAAATATACAGCGTGTACCTATCAGAAATGTGTAATCGCGAAAAAATAATCAACTGTCAAAAATAACAACATGGTTACAAAACTTCAACACTTACTAGACCCAATTGTATGGGCAGCTGATTATTTTTTCTCGATTACGATGTTGGTCCCATGGAGAAAGTTGTTCAGTTTGGTGATCTCTACCACATCCTTAAAACATGACCACACATTTCTGATACATGCTGTAGGTATGTTAGGAACGTTCTCCAGTCTTCAATGCCTTTTCTCATCTATGTTGAGGTCGGCTTCCAGTCTAACCGTAAGCATGCAGCTGATTACCAATATTTGACATGGAGCGACTGCCTATCTGACCTCCACAACTTAGTTGCTGGGTAACACGATACCTTGGTAAGACTGGTCGTCAGACTTTCGGGCTTCTTATGAGCTGTAACAACTGTCAAAGATCCAAGAATGACAACCAGGATCAACGGCTTAACGTACTTTCCGAGGCACGGAGGGGTCTCGGTATGTAAAGATGGTCACCCATCCATGGACCGACCGCGATAAGCGTAGCTTAACCTGATGGATCGACCCGTGCGGCTGTTATTACTGAGCCACGAGTCCCTCTCCGTTCTGCAGTCTTCACAATAAAATATACCTCACTAAAACAATACGGAACCAGTTTCCATCTTATTAATGCATATACATGTCCACAGTGCACTGTTTATTTGTAAATTTCCACATTATTTTACATTTTTCTAAAGTTACACGTACGATTCCGTTGTTCCGTCGGGAATTTCTGTTGCTTCACAAATAATAACTGGTGACTCGTTGCTTGCATATCTTCATTTAGTAATGTTTTATTTATATCAAAAGGTTTATTTTATATTTTTTATATTTCAAGGTTCTGGAGTGGCGACCGCGTACCGGAAGACGTAGCGTCGGAAGGCCTCCCACAAGGTGGACCGATGACCTGGTGAAGACCGCAGGAATCCGCTGGATGCGAAAAGCACAGAACGATGCTTGGAGGAGGCCTATGTCCAGCAGTGGGCGTCTTTCGGCTGATGAAATGATGATGAAGAATTTATATCTGCAAAAGAAGAGGGTTATGGTTTTAATTGCTTTTTTAAACGCATTTTTATTTTAAACTGATTATCGTCTTGAAAGTAGGTCGGTTGTGATTTTTAAAGGATAAAAAGAATCATGGAGAAGCATTGAATAAAAATGTATCTTGTCTGTCTAACGTTGGTAGTCATTCATATTGAAATGGATTGATAATTTTTTTTTTTAATTCAGTACCTTTTTTGTCTAGGTCTTACAGGCTGTATATGTTCAGTTTCTTCAGAACAATTAAACCCAGGAGTTTATATCATCAAAAAACATCTAAAAATAGAAAATAAAATTACAAAAGAACCCATTATGAAAGTTTATTACCTCTCCTAATAAGGTTAAAAGAAAACATAATTACAGAAATTAATTAATTCTAATAAAAAAATGAACAGCCAAAGCCGAATCTGCGATACACCTGAGCTAGAGGAGAGAGGGGACGAATGGCACAGAAACACTAATTAAATATAACTGGAAATATTTTAATAAGTTTACGTGGGCACGCCGGCTCTGTTTAAAACAAATATTATGTCCGTTTGCACTGTACGTTAGGTGTGGCTGTAAAGGTAGCGATTTGAAACCGAGGATGAAGATTCATGCATATCATTTAAAGTTGGAATTTTTTTTTGTAACTTTTTAAACAACGACGAGCTATCGTAGGAGAGTTACAGGAAAGTTATTATTACGTTCTAATTCAATAAAAATAAAATTGTTGAAAATCTCATTAGTTTCTTATAGATTTTTAATGTGTATTGTGATAGCAACAAGGCGGCCATTTGATGGTAGCTGGTCACCACCGCCGCCGCCTCTGGACATCTGCAATACGAGAGATATCCCTGTAAATACGTCCCCACAGTATCTTTCCTGAATGAGCGGCTTCGAGTCTTCTTCTTGGTCGTTACTGAAGGTCGTGTCTCTGAAAAGCTTTCGTGGCATTATGTATGATGTTCTTTCACTTCGTCCGGTTTTCGGCTTCGCTCAAGTGCCATATTATGACGTCATGATTTCAGTGCGCGAGAGAGACTTAGCTATACATGACCGATAACACCATCCCTTTTTCGGACTGGAATCATGATGGCATTAATACTTCACAATATGGCCCCAGGACGGTCGTAACAGAGAGTCCAGTGAGGGCGGTTACTTTGTCTGACCAGCGGTTGGGTGACAGGCCGTGAGGTCTTTTCCCTGCTACCTTACCCATCACCACAACATTTTCAAGGTTATTTGGTTCCCGACAGGCAATGTGACCAAAGTAAACGAGAAGCCTTCGGTAACAGATCGTTGAAAGTCTATTTACTATTCGTAGTTGTGCGAGGATAGATTTGTTTGATTTACTACGAGTACCTATCACTAAAGTATTTCTGATAATGTATGATTATCGCTCCGCTCTGGCTTCCGCTAGATTGATGGCCATAACGCAAGCGTTGAATTTTAATATCATTACTTGTGCTGCGTTTTTAATTTTATAAAAGCCGGGCTTTTCTTTTGTTAGAGTTACTTGTATTTGTGTCGGTGCCCACCTGTTTACGTAGCCCGTGTTAGGTACTTTATGTTAATGTGGGTTCGATATTATTAGAATTTATGATTATTAGGAATTTATTGGATAAAATGATTTGACGAGTTGGGTAATGACTTTGCTGTCACTATAGTATCAAAAAATATCACTAAAATTATTCTAAATAGATGCTTTTGTGAGTCAATTAATCTCGCAAAAGCAGAACTTTATTTCGGAATGGTTAATTCATGTATAAAATATCACACGAGGGAAAGATAGTTAAGGTTTCGGAAGAAGATACTAAAGATGCTTTCTTTAGCTCTAACCCAGTCTCACTGTTTGTTATAGTTGCCGGCACGAGTCGTGAGCACAAACTTCACTCTTAAACCTAACAAATCTTATTTCCAATCACGGCAGGTTGCACACGTGTGGGAGAAATGTAATCAATATATGATCAAGCATATTTATGTACAGATAGAAAACAGAATATAAGAGCACGCTGACGAGGGTAGTTAAAGTTAAGATGGAAATTGTGCTCACGACTCGTGCCGGCAATTACACAACTCAACGTATATTGCTAAATTCACTAGATATTTAGAATTGATTAATGTATAATATCTACCCACATTTTATTGAACTTATATTTAGTAACGAAATAAGACTCGCGTCAATGGCAAAAATAAAAAACTGTTTAATAAAACATAATTACGCATCAAAATTATACAATATCAATTTGCCTAGCCTTTTCCCAACTATGTTGGGGTCGGCTTCCAGTCTAACCGGATGCAGCTTAATACCAGTATTTTACATAGATCGACTGCCTATCTGACCTCCACAACCCAGTAACTGGGTAATATAATACGATACCCCTTGGTAAGACTGGTTGTCAGACTTTCGGGCTTTTGACGACCCGTAACGACTGTCAAAGATCTACAAATGACAGCCGGGACCAACGGCTTAACGTGCTTTCCGAGGCACGGAGGAGTCTCGGTATGTTAAGATGGTCACCCATCCACGGACAACCCCGGCAAGCGTAGCTTAACCTGATGGATCGACCCGTGCGGCTGTTATTACTGAGCCACGAGCTCCTAGTTTTAAAAATTTAAAAATTATACATTCCACCAATTCTAAAATTCTAAAGCCACCCTTTTCGATCACTTCCTTAATTTCCCAGCCCCAATGACTAATTAACTCTTTGAAAAGTGACAGAAACGCTTACTTCCTCCTATTGGTGACATTAGCAATTTTTCCCAATAATCCCGTAATGGCCTTAAATTGCTCTCCCGTTCTCACTCAATCAACATCTTCGGTGGTTTATGACTTCCGTGCCCCTGTCACCAGCAGCGCTTTCAGCGAATTTATTCTTATATAACGTCTAACTTTATTAAAAAGGGCTCAGATATTGCAGCGCTTGAAAGTCACGAGCATTCCATTGGAGTTGGAATCAAAAATTTAAATTGCGAACATTCTTCACTCGTTCTGTCTTTATTGGTGTTCCGATGCGCTCATTGGAATTGCGGTTCTTAATTTTATACGTGACTGTTCTAAGACTGATTAAAGTCTTCTTGTTTGAGGACGGAGTTTTAAACTCAAACGAAACATGGTTTGAAAGATATAGGAGGCGTTCGTGGCTAAGTAATAACAGCCGCACGGGTCGATTGAAGGATAGGCTACGTTTGTCGAGGCCACTGCGTGGATGGGTGCTACATACCAAAACTCCTCCGTACCTCGGAAAGCACCTAAAATACGTTTGAAATAAGTACTTCCTTTGTACTGTAGTGTGTATATCCCGGCTCTTTTAGTAAGCACACTGTATCAACTAATTTCGCAACGAAACCACCCAAAGGTATTCAAGTAAATAGAGTACTAAGCTAGCGAAATAACAAAAAGGGTTTATTGGAAAAACCTGAACAAAATGCTATCACAACTAACCTTACAAAAACACTCGTTACCTTTACAACCAAAAAAAATAAAATAATATTTAAATTGGCCCAATACTTTAAATTAACCACATTCACAAATCAGGGGAAAAGTTTTAAAAAAAGTTTCTAATTTAGAGCCACTGTTCCTTTTTACCCGAATATCGGGGGGATAAAAAAAAATACATTTGTTCCTAAGGGTAGGAGAGGGTTAAATGGCTATTTCCCTTCTTTCTATTGAGACAGATTTACACAATGCCCAGGGCCAATGGGCTTTCTGAGACGATATTTTTATATCTTTATTGAGATCTTGCAATATAATAAAATATGTCTGTGAAAAATAGTGGCAATTTGAATGTCAACTCGAAGGGTCGACGGGAAAGGAAGTAATGGCCACGAAATATGATCGCATAAGATAGGAACGTCTATTGAAGTTAACGCGCTTTTATTTATGTAGTTTACATTTGCATATTACTAATTCAGCATGAAAGATGATGATAGTTTCTGCAGTGGAATTAAAAGTTACGCATTTTGATTAAGTCGTTTCAAAACAGGGCAACAATGTTTGCTGGCTATCCAGCATTGATAAAATCTTTATTATTCTAACATAGCATTTTAGCTTTTAACATACCTATGATGGTACTTATTGTTTATTTAACGCGTAATCTTTAATTTTTGTGTCATCCTACTAATTATTGTAAATGTGAAATGTGGATGTTTGTTACTCAGTCACACAAAATCTGATGAAATTCGGCACACAGATAGTTTCTATCCTGGATTAACATATAGGATACTTTTTATTGTGGTAGTAGGTTCCCGTGGGATAATTTCCGACATCCACGCAGGCGAAGCTGCGGCAAAAACTAATAATTCATAACGATCAAATAGTACGCATTTAAACCAGAATCTTGTCTGTTTCCTTCAATAGAAAATACCCAAGTACGCCCTCATAAACATATCCCTTATTTTTCCTCAAATTCCCGATACTTTCGAAACAAATAAATAAGGACACCCCATTGAGTATCCGCAAAATAGAGTGGACGGAGAGAAAAAATATCCGACCGCTAACAGAGCAACTTCCGAACTCGGATATTTATGGACAGAAGGGGTGTTTTATTGCGCTGTGTTCCATTTTAACCCACTTGCCCCCGGCCGTCCACACTTTATAGTGCATTCAGACCGTAGACTAGCGGATTTGGTTTTTTATAGTAAGTGGCTATATCTGTGAACTGAATTGTTGATTAAAATCGGTATTGAACAAAAGTAAATTTTATTATTTTAATTAAACCAATACATAATATTTACATAATATATAAGCTAACAGACTTAAAATAATAATTATAATATGTACAAATGTAAAAAAATATATATATTTATATAATTATAGGGCATCAAAAAATTCGTCCGCATCGCTGTCAACAGGAAAAGTGCCCAAAAGGCTGGCAGCATTGCCACGTTGTATGGCGATGCTGATTCTTTGGCCAAAGAATAGGCCAGCCCTTTGGTCACGTGAAGAGTCGACCAACCGCTTGGAGATGTCTCGGAAAACCAAGTGGGCACTCGGACCCCATGGCCCTAGTGTTTCAACCCCAAACGGCTCGAACATATAACTCCCAAAAAGATCGGAATATTTTCGCCGTTTGAGGTTTTCCGCACCTGCAGCAGCCGCCCCAGCACAGCCCGCCGTACTAGGAAGATGGGATGGCGCAAGGGTGTCGACACATGTTGCATCCCACACCAAAGGCCTGCCTAACTTCCAAGGCATTATGGTCATTCCGTCTGGTCTCTTGCCATCGTCGCGTGCCAAGCCGTTGGGTTCTAAAACAGCTGGCACCCCGGCGGTGACAAGAGCACGACGGATAATGTCATTAATGCTGGCGTGCCGTGCTATCCGGCCTGCGCTCTTACTACAAGACAGGCCATGATGTCCGAGGCAGTCAACGGCTTCACCGCACTGGCAGCGATGTGGAGCCCCGCAAGGAGCGCCCAGACGCAGACAGGTAGCGAGCCGGAAGGTGGAGTCACCCAGCAAAGTGCCTATGTTGGGTGACGGTAGTGCTTGAAGCCAGAGGCCCGACTCCCATTCACTCACAGCCAGCAGGCGGGCACGCTCAGCAGTATTGGTGGACGTATTGATAAGATTATTCCGTACCAACCTGCAGAGCGGCTCATCCCACTGTCTCTGGGAAGATGGGTTCACGGGCCGATCTGTATCCGGGCAAGTTGCTATCCAGGCGTTCACCGCATCACTCAAGCATGGCACTTCAGAGTCGACCAGGGAGGGAGCTAAAATTTTCCCCGTCAACTTTTCAGTGCTGTGGACAGAGGACAGGAACGCCGGTAAGCTAATACTGGTAATTTTGCGGAGTTGATTGTTGATTAATAAATTGTAGTTTTCAATGTTTGAGGAAATAAAAGTATAATAACATCGTAAGTAGTAAAATTTAGCCAAAAATAAACCGTGATATTTTGGAAAATAGTTCTTTTACATATTTGGTCTCTTTCAATCAAATTTTGTCGCTTTTATTTAATATACGAATGTAAGGGTTACAGTGTCATGTATGCTTTAAATTAATTTTAATACTTATCTTCTTCTAATTAATATTATATAGATTTTTCTTTTATGTAAAAACTTTTAATCGGTTTAGATTTTACCCGGCTTACTATCGAAAATTTCTGGCAACATGCATCATTCTCCTGCCCATAAGCCAATTAATTTGTGATCGGCGCAACATGTCTTTGTCTTCCACACTTCTCTCGTCATCACGGTAGTCACCCTCTTTCTCACCATATCATCTTTCACACAGTCCATCCATCGTTTCTTTGGTCTTCCTCTACTCTTATAGCCATCCACATTCATACTCAAAACTTTCCTCACGACGTTTCCCTCATTCCTCCGCATCACATGCCCATACCATGACAACCGGTTTCCACACAACTTTTCTGCCACCGATGTCACTTTCAGACTTCCTCTTATTTTTATGATCCTAACATTTTCCTAAAAATAACACGACAAACTTGTATTACGCATCGGTGTGACAGTCGGCCATGTTGTTCGACGTTTGAAAAAATAAATTTATTGTTATCTGTATATTTATTCGTCAGTGACTTGCCCTTAGGCCGATAAGGTGACGTTCATAGATACCGGCTATTGTTTCGCTAAATCGCCATCAGTTTTGGCAGGTCATTCTGTTTTTATGGTTTTTATGTGATTTGTGTGACGATAGTTGGGGAATGGTGGTTTATATTTTCTAATTGTTTTAAGCTTACTGAGCTTTTACATAGTTAGTTTAGCTAGGTGTATTGGATGCTCACTATACCTTACGCCAGATAAAGGTTGAATAAAAGTCATTAACCCCACTTGTACTAAAAAGTCTCGAAACTTAAAAGCAAACAAAAAAAAAACATGCACGTGCAACGTGCATGCGTCAAGGACGCCTCGTACCGCGATACGTTTGTTTTGATCGTATTAGCGACACTGCCTTAACATTTTTTCGTTTCGTCTGGAATTATTGGAATACAATGGTAGAAGGCGTCAACGACTTTTATTCCACGGTTATCTGGCGGACGGTATAGTATTATTTTTATTTATTTTTTTCCTTAAACCTATGTTGTCCCACTGCTGGGCAAAGGTCTCCCCCATACTTTTCCTTATGTTGTGCCTTCTCCGTTCATTCAGTTAGGAACGAGTTCAAATCATCACGCCTGCGTTTTTTAGGCCTACCTCGGTGACGACGCCCGTCTTCAGGCACCCACTGTGTGACGATCCTGGCCCATCTATCTGGATGCATCCTATAAGTATGACCCGCCCAGTCCCATTTCAACCTCGCAGACTTATCACCAACATCGGCGATACCTGTCTTGGAGCGTATCATGGTGTTGCGAATTTGGTCTTACCAAACTAGTATTACCAAATATTAAAAAATAACCTCCTCCGTTTTGGAAGTCGGTTAAAAAATGGAATCATGCAGCGAGTACTCTACTGCGTAATTTGTGTGGAATTGATAGATAGGTGCCGCATACGCAGACGCAGACAATGTCACAAATCTGACAATAAAATATGAGAGTGAATGGCCGTGATTTCTTCTGGTCAGAATCGTATAGAAATAAGGAGACATTGAGCGTCATCATACCCCAAAAGGCAGATGTTTAAAAAAAAACAATAATCGTATTCCTCTAAACATAACATAACATCACGCTTGTATTCCCTGAAGGGTTAGGCAGAGATGCACCTATAGTATACGCTCATTTCGCCAGTAATGTTCCAAGTCTCATGTAGTAGGGGGCGAGCCTATTGCCATCAACCGGGCACAATTCCAGACTCCGGGCTGCTACTGAGAAATTTCACATGGGAAAACCCAATAACACCTTGCCTTGCCACCTTGTAATCGAACCCAGAACCTCATGATCAGCAATTGCGCTTGCGGCCACTAGACCAACGAGGCAGTCCTTTTACTTTTTGGAGTTTACTCCTTAAGAATCGATTTTCATATAAGGCCCCCGGTATGGAAATTTTATGAGGAGTGAAATAAATACAACCGTTAACTCAAAAGAGCTGACACACACACACTTGTTTTTCCTACCAAAGGCAGCTCTAAGGATACAGCATATAATACACCTACATAAAATATTTAAAACACAACACAAACAAGCACAAACCACCACTTTATCTCACAAATACATCGACACTAATGCGGAAAAATAAATTCACCCTCTTTCCCGAAGGGGTTGATAACACTTAGGCCGTCAATAGCCAACGATTTGCCACTACCCCCAAATTGGGCAGGAGACGTGCTCGCACGGGCACGCGGACCCGGCCGTCCGAGGATAAAAAATATCTTCGAATCAGTCGGAGATTGTTTTTGAGATGACCTTGTTTGAGTACGGGTGGTAATTTTGGAAAAATGTTAGGTAATCAATTATTTGGTTCGGTGGAGAAAGATGTTTGAGATTGGAATGTTATTTTGTTTGCAAGCAGGATAGCTATCCAATGGTCGCTTACAAGTTAATTTGATTGATCAATTGATACCAATAGCTGTATATTGGTTTCGCTAAAGTGTGTGGATGGAGTTTCTTGTCCGTTCTTCTCCATAGGAACCTACTACGCTTTGGAATGGGCAACTAGCTTCATCTGTCTGACTGGCCGACTCCTTGACAGTTCAAAAGTGCCTGTAAATGGTTTAATTGAAATAAATGCTTTGAGTTTGAAGTGTTTTTGCATGTATGATTTGAATCCGTTTACTGCGTTTACCGATACATATATCTATCTATACAAAATATGCATTGCCAACGACAACCATATACATTGATTCGCTAACATTTTGACACGTAACATTGTCTCTTAAATATACCTAGTAGACTAGTTAATTTTTAAAATACAGTCCTTAACTAACCCTTTTAAAAGAGCTCAGACTCCTAAATCCATTTAAATCAATAGAGATCCCTTCTCGGAAAAAAACATCGCCCCAACTGAGCCGCATCAATTTGGCCCCAACCGGGCACATCCCACAGGCTTGTAAGTTTTCCACCATCTAATGTTGTTAGTCTGACCACGGCTCTCCCACGGGCAAGATTTAGCTATAAATTGCCTAAGTTAAGTGATTTCCCCTTTTCAATCTTTCAATGCCTCGGCGGATATTTTTTATGTTGCTAGCTTTATAATTTAGTGGGTTGAGATTGCTTGAGATCGATTTTTTTTGATGTTGTGTTGTTTATTTTGTTCAGGGCTTTTTGTTGTGGTTTTCCGTGGATTAATATTTTTCATTTTAGGAGTAAAAATGTGTGCTACTTTATGTGGATTCGCCGACGGACCATCTGATGGTGCTGCGGTTAATCTCGCAGCCTTAAGTCATTTGGAGCTGAACTTGCTGGTTTTTTGACAATCTATGAATGGCTCATGTTCCTGTAATTTCATATTATTCAACATTCAAACTCAAACTCAAAGCATTTATTTCAATTAAACCAATTACAGGTACTTTTAAATTGTCAAAGAGTCGGTCAGTTAGTCAGAAAGTTGAAGCTTGTCGCCCATTCCAAAACGTATATCTCTATGGATAAGAACGGGCAAGAAACTCCAAGGATACTCTTTTAAATCAAGATTATTACAAAATCCAAACATGTGTAAATATAAAAAACGATTCAAAATATAAGATTAAAAATAAGCCCTGGCTGTTAAGAGATGACCAGTCTCCACTGACGGCGCCCGTTCACCGTAGGGAACCGAATGATCCAACACACGCACCACCATCAGCGAGACATTTAAGTGAGCATGACATACTCTCAGGTGCATTGTCACCAAAACAGAGTTCTTGGCGATGGTAATAGGTAATATTACCACAACAGGAATGATTTAAACATTAAGCACGTGACCCGTTTGTCTCCTAGGTCAGCAAAGCATTTATCACCTCACCTTGGTATTGCAAGTGTCCAAAACTAACGGTAACCAGTAACCATCTAGTCTTCCGTCGCCTTGCAAACCCACACAAAAAGGTACCTACTTACTAAAGCAATAATCTACATTTTTACATGCACTTGACAGTAAAGGTCATAATGTCATATTCCCAGTTAACAAATATGTCATTTCTGATGGTATGCAGTCGTGTGACCTTAGACTCTATGGTAATGGAGGAAGGAAGCCAGCGCTATCAGTGAGGGCTTGACAACCGGATCGTAGAATGATGTTTCCTGTGCTAGTGCAGTATGCACTCTATTTTAATATAGCTTTACAGTTTTTATTTCTTTGGATGTTGCATCTGCATCTAACCTAATGTCTTTCAAGTAGATATCATCTGCCTAGCCTTTTCCCAACTATATTGGGGTCAGCTTCCAGTCTAACCGGATGCAGTTGAATTCCAGTATTTTACCTGACCTCCACAACCCAGTTACTAGGTAAAACGATACCCCTCAGTAAGACTGGTTGTGAGACTTTCGGGCTTCTGACGACCCGTAACGACTGTCAAAGATCCAAGGATGACAGCCAGGACCAACGGCTTAACGTGCTTTCCGAGGCACGGAGGGGTCTTGGTATGTAAAGATGGTCACCCATCCACGGACCGACCGCGACAAGCGTAGCTCAACCTGATCGATCGACCCGTGTGGCTGTTGTTACCTAGCCACAAGCCCGTCTGTGCCCCCTGTCTTTCAAGTAGATAATGAGTCCCAAATTGCAATAATTTCGCCATTCGCTTTAGATTTTTTTTTTAAATAAACTTGAAGTTTTGATTTTATATCGTTTAGAGTAGATATGCTATCTGGGCCTGGTTTTGGTCATTACCATCATCTACCTTGACTTTTCCCAATTACATTCCGGTCAGCTTGCAGTCTAATCCTTTGCATTACGTGAAGCGACTACGTTGGGGCTCGTGGCTAAGTAGTAACAGCCGCACGGGTTGATCGATCAGGTTAAGCTACGCTTGCCGCGGTCAGTTCGTGGATGGGTGACCATCTTATACCGAGACTCCTTCGTGCCTCGGCAAGTACGTTAATTCGTTGATCTATCTTTGACAGTCGTTACGGGTCGTCAGAAGCCCGAAAGTCTGACAACCAGTCTTACCAAGGGGTATCGTGTTATCTAATCTAGTACCTGGGTTGTGGAGGTCAGATGGGCAGTCGCTCCATGTTAATTAAATATTGGTGTCCAGCTGCATCCGGTTAGACTGGAAGCTCTGACCCCAACATAGTTGGGAAAAGGCAGGCAGATTGATTGTCTACCTTTGCTTTACATGCTTTATTGTATAGTTAACCTTTTCTTAACAGTGCATTTATTTTATTTTACTAATCTGTCTACTTAAATATGTTGTTTATTAATTTGTTCGAACGCGCTAATCTCTGGAACTACCAGTCAGATTTGAAAAAGAATTTTTTTTACATTTGATTGCCCAATTCTTTATTAACATCACGCTAAGACCCTTAGAAACAGAGCAAAAAGGAAATAAGTCAGAAAGAACGCTAAGTGAAAATGAAGTATTAGCGTGGGCAGGCGATGTGATGCGACGGGATGGGTCGGGGGAACAAGAAATTTCACGCGGGCGAAGTCGTGGGCAGCTAAAATAATAAGCTAGTATTAGATAATTATGTTCGAAGAACAGCTTCCCAATATCCAAAGTCATCACGTATACAACTCATTTCAAAAACACCCGATAACGTTACTTTTGTCCCGTCACCCATTATTCCATTTCCTGGTTACTGACCCAGATAATAGTTGGGTAACCCAATAGCGTCTAGATCTTTTGTCCACTATTTAACTATTCAAATAACTTGAATACGGTTAGCGATGTATGACCGATGCGGAGTGTGGCTTGTTCTTGTTTTATTGAATGGACGTTTAGATTGCTGGAGGTACCTGTTTCTAGTATAGGATGATGTTTTTTTTTAACTGGCAAAATGTGGGTGTACTATAGGTATAACTCTGCCTAACCTTTCGGGAAATACAGGCGTGATGTTATATGTTATGATGATGTTTTTTGAGATATAATATATCTCAATAATTTTTTTTTTTTTCTTTGACATTTCTCAGGACTATGAGGTTCCGGACCTATGGCTAGGCGTACGAGGGATCGAAGCTAATTCGCAGAGGCCCGTTAGATGTTTTAAAAGAAAATTATTGTTATTAAAAAATAATCTAATATTTATTCCTGGACACACTGTAAAATAAATAAATAAAAAATAAAATAGAAATAAAATAAATTTATTTCGGATAACTTAATTCATACAGACTGAGTTAAATTAAAATTAAAATATTAAAAAAAAAACATTGAAATAACCCGCTTAACAAAGGACCTCCATAACGGAGAAGAGATCATATCAGCTACAGTCTTCAGAATTCCGTTGCAGCTTCCACGCATTCTGCAGATCAGGGATATAGTTTTCTTGCGGATGATGGCATGAAAGCCATCAGTGCGATACAACAGAAACATCCCCGATACACTACGATGCAAAATGATTAAATAGTAATATTAATTATCAGGGATTTTTTTGTTTTTGTTTGTGTCTAACTAGATACAGTTCTGATATTATAATATTAAGAAAACTAAGACAACTCTACCTACTCCTCTAAATGAAAAGTTACTCCCCATTTTCATCCAAATCCGCATTCATATAAAAAAGGTAAAGCGTTATTTTTACCTCAAACCAACTACAACTACACTAAGTATTTTTGAAAAAAAAAAAAAAAACGTTTGTAAGGTTTTAATTACGTCCAAAACCAAACGTCATCAACTGTGGGTGTTACCCTTGCCATAAGAGGTGTCACTACTAAAAAAAAAAAAAAAAAAAAACATTTTTCTAAGGAAAAGGGGTTGATTTGTTTCTCCTTCGCAAGTCTATTGTAAACGCCTCGCTAACATTCAGTTGGCATCTTATTGTCCCCGTTAGCGTTATTTTTACGATTGTTTCAAGTTAATTATTATTTCAGCTCAGAAACGCCTACTTGCTTTTCTTTCCAAGGTTTTTTTTTTATATAAATGGTGGAAATGAAGAGAATCACCTGTATGTTTTTTTATTAATTAATCAATGCCAAAAATGTTTGTTTTAGGTTTTCATTTATTTATACCATTGCTTGGCTCATCGCCGTAAGATTGCCTGCTTGTCGGTCTTCTACAGATTATACTTCGGTGAGTGTGCTCAAGAGCTCCACGACCCCATTCCGCTGGCCCCCTTCTACCATCGGACATCTAGACGCACTGCAAGCTACCATCCCTACCTAGTTGCTATTCCACCAATTCGCACTAATAGTTTCCAAGTGTCTTTTGTGATGCGCAGAGCAAAGGAGTGGAGTTCTCTGCCTGCGTCTGTGTCCCCGAACGCATACAACCCCGATCTTTTCAAAGTAGAGTGAACATGCTTTTTCTCTGTCAACTCTGACCTAGACTAGAGTCAAGAGCAAACCTATCTCAAATAAAATAAAAAATAAAAAACCATAACTACTAATATTCCTTAGTTTATATAACATTTAAAAAAATAATTATCCTATATTACCCGAGATAATGCAATAATTCTAACTATGTGTACCACATACATCAAAATCGGTACAGGCGTTTAGAAGTTATGGTAGCATAAAGAAACTCGCATGAACCCTGAAAACATAACACTCGTTTTTTTTGGCCAGTCGTGTAAAAACCAACTAAATTGCACCACCACTAAACAACACGCTGTACATAAACGGGTCACGTCTCCGATTGTGTATCTGTCACGCGACACGCGAGCATTGTGCGCGGCCGCCATCGTGACGGCCTGTTGACGGCCTGTCATTGTGACGGCCGCGCTCGGCCACCCGTGGCCGCAACGGAGGTGGTAGAATGGTAGGTTTCCGTCTAATGCGGTTATGTGGTCAGGTATTGAGTTCGATTGTGTGGTTTTTGATTTGTTGATGGCACGTGTATGAACCATAGAAGAAACGAACCTCTATACACCGTAAGGACTATTCTTGCTTGCAGCGCTCAGTCGCTATAGAAACGCTTGCTAACAGATGTGGTCATCGTGTGCACGGGATTTTGTTTTCAAATTGGTCAGATGTAAGTTTCGTCGATAGTACCTACCTAGATACATTTTTCATTGCATAATTAATTTTTCTCAGCTGTATCTTCCAGATAAACATGAACGTTACAGACTGAATTTCAGCTCATGAGGCTTAAAGAGGGGAAAGCTACCTACGACCACCGAAAATAAAAATCGAAAAACATTATCGATTTCTTATGAGTCACGAGATTTATTAGGCAGAATCGAGAGCAGCACATTTTAGTAGCGTTAACTCAAAAAGAAGTTAAGCAACACAATGGTTGAGGTCAATGAACCTTGAGTTGTAAACTTCTCTTCTGCACAACCAGTCTTTTCAGATACCATTCTTCCAAGAAACTTATAGAATTCTGATAGAAAAAAAGGTGTCTAAAATTAAACATAAAAATTCTGAAGTTAACTTTTTAAATTAGCACGAATTGGTAAATTTTCTACGACACTCTTAGTTGAGATCAGAATAATATAAAGGTAAAGAAACTTTTGTTTACAAAGTCGTAATCGGGGTTTGATAAAACAGATTCGTGAAGGTCAGTCAATTTGTTTATTTTCTTGAAACTAAACCTGTCATTGACTGCCTCGTTGGTCTAGTGGTCGCAAGCGCTACTGCTGAGCATGAGGTCCTGGGTTCGATTCCCGGGTCGGGCAAAGTGTTATTGCGGTTTTCCATCTGGAATTTCTCAGTAGCAGCCTGGAGTCTGGATTTGTGCCCAGTTGTCGGCAATAGGCTCGCCCCCTATTACATGGGACCTAAACATAACCGGCAAAATTTAGGTGTACTATAGGTAGACATCTGCCTAGCCCTTCGGGGATTACAGGCGTGATGTTATGTGTAACCTGTCATTTAGTACTCGGTGCCTGGGTAAGATGTCGCATCTCTGTCCACCTGTCATACAAAACTTACGAATGATTATTGTCCCGGAAAAGCCATCTGTATAATCTTAATAGATATAATTACTTCAATACCTGCCTATATCGTCCCAGTCTTGGGTAAAGGTCAGCGTCTAGGATCTCTTCATCACCAAACTCAGTTTTTCTTTCAATTTTCATTTTCAAGGAATGACATATACGTTCAAACCCGTCTATCTTTGCTTTCAAGGACCACAATATCATAAATTGGGATAAGGAATACTTTTTCCAATGTCAACGAATTCAACGGCTGCAATTGCTATGCAATATATCAAAACCTTTGCATACCTATCAAAGTTAAAGAAACTTCAAACAATTTAATAAACAAACAAAGATGCACCATAAAAATCCAGGACGTTCTCTTTTTAAAAATATCGACGCAAAACAATATCATCCCTTATAAAAAAAACATGGCCGCCGAGGGATTAAAAAAAGAAAAATTAACATTTAAGACAAACAGCAGTTCGACTTGCGATCTCTCAAGCGTCTATCAATAATTAATCAGCCATCTCGTCTCGAAATTAGCCACCATTTGAGGGTTTAACAGAGTCTTGTGCAAAGAAAAAAAAAGTATTTTTTGAGCAAGAGAACCCTGAGGGAAATTTTATATAGGAACTCGGTATCGACTAGGGACACAATGATGTAGGTGGACTAGATCTGCCATGAGTATAGTTAAAATAAACACTATTATAGTCTAAAATCGAAGAAAGTGCTTGTTTTACTCAATTTTTACAGGCTCGAGGTAGTCTCATAAAATCAGTTATTCTGTTGATTTCATCTGTGTCTACTTAAGTAGGTACATAGTACATACCTATGTTTAAAACAAATAAATATAATTATGATGTAAGTTTTAGCCTATTTAACGTTCTATAAGCTTGCAGCCTGAGACAGAACGGATTAAAATCTAAAGAATTAATGAACAATTGCAATTGAAGAGATGAATTGATTTGCATAATAACTCCATATAATGATTTTAATAAACAAATACAGTATGTAAAACACACACTTGAAAATCGCCTGAATTTGATCTATCCTATCCAGTAAATCTATTCCTACAAACGACCCTCCGCGATGAATTAATGAAAAATGAAATCGACTTGGCAAATTTAATTTTTTCCCAGCCCTGGACGTTTGAGGGCAATCTGACTGGTGATCAAACCAGTGCTCCGTAACGATGCGATTTCAATGCTCTTTAATATTGATTGCTTGTTTGATGTCAGATAATTTTATTAGCTATGCTAATCCGACTTGAAAATTATTTGCGATGTTATTTGGTTCGTTGCGAATTGAATTAAAAAAAAAAAGAAAAGTCTATGAGTTATGTTGAAGGATTTGGAATTTGTGATTGACATTATTATCTAGGTAACTTAAGAAGTTAGCAGAATAATTATGTATTCAAAACAACGCAGTTTTGGTTTTATCTTATCCTGAACAATAAAACACTGCAATGTTGATCGTTTTAACAAGGACCTAAAGAAACGGTGCAAACTTCATGGTGCAAACATCAGAAAGTGCATAGAAGAGATCATTATAATCAGTAAATTCTTTGTTCATAGGTTACCAACCGATTGACAAAACCAGCCAACGACGACGGCAGATACATAACTTAGGTATCATAACTTACATACATAAAAATTACAATATGATAAAATAATTCGTAATTTGAAAAATTCAAATGTTCTCTCTCTTTCCTTCAATTCGCCTAATCTTTGCATGTTATTCGTTTTAATTTCATTGATCCGATGTTATGATCCATGACCCCGGCAAATGACCTCTGCGCTACAGTTCTTTAAGTACAGGAGCTAGACCACCACCTCTTAAAGCATTATTATTGTAATCTTACTTCAGTGTGGGAAAGAGATGGTGCCGGTGGCGGGCGGTGGTGGTGGTGGTGGTGATGGTGATGGTGCTGTGGTCGTGGTGATGATGACGGTGGTGGTGTGATGGTGGATGGTGATGGTGAGAAGTGATGGTGGTGGTGGTGGTGATGGTGCAGTGGTGGTGGTGATGATGACGGTGGTGGTGTGGTGGTGATGGTGAGAAATGATGGTGGTGGTGGTGGTGGTGATGGTGATGGTGATGGTGACGTCCTGTATAGCTCCATCTCTGTCTCACACCGAAGTAACATTAAAATAATACTGCTTTAAGAGGTGGTGGTTGGCCCCCTGGTTGCTCCAAGATGCTATTTTAGAAAATTGTTAATAAATAATAACGTTTAATGAAATTAAAATATCTTCATATAACGAAAACGCAAAACCGTATAAGTACAGTCACGAGCACTAATATGTATACACTTAGCACAATTCAAAAGCGATTTTCTCTTGGAATTACGATTGCAATTTTGAGATAAGACCTTTTTCATAATAGTATGAGTTTCAAAAGACTATGTTCGTAACAACATAAAATTACAATTAACACAGTAGGAGAAAATTACTGTTAAAAGTTGCTCAGTGTATACATATTAGTGCTCGTGACTGTACGTGCGTTAAGTTAATGTCGCCATTAAAACGCCACGTTGTATAGAAAGTGGTATAGGTATGGTACATACAGCCCCAACAGATTGCCAATTATGTCGATCTTGAAAACTAAGTCATCCTCATCACTGGCAGCCTTGTTCCAGCCACTGCTGAGTATAGGCCTCCTCCCTTTTGTGCCAACCACCAGGTCTTACCCACGATCTCCTAAATGTCTTCCACCACCCATCTGGCTGTTGGTCTGCCAACACTCGTACCGCCTCTCGGCAGCCATTCTCGGCGGCTCTACTCCACCAGCCATCATCACGACCATCAAAAACTTAGTAGGTAAACAAAATTGAAGTGCCTTTATCTCATTCAATATATTAAATAGAATCTGCAACATAATAAACACATGCTTTTTGGTCCCAACTCAGTCTGGAAACCTTAAAAAAAAATAGTACAAGGAATCGTTCACACACCCTCAGGCGAAAAACGTTGCCAATCTGTTGATTAGCTACTTTTTATATTTTTGGGGGCGACATTAAACACAGATTAATCGCCCCCCAATCCCAAGAGGGGGCAGGGGGTGAATATTATACTCCGAATTAATGACAGCTTAAATTTTTTTAGTAAGCTTCAGGGCAGTGATGTGTAATGCACCAACTTAGGAAGATCTGTGACTATTTTGTAGCATCGTAATTTTTTGTATATATATTTCTAAATGTGCCCAGTTGACGGCGATAGGCTCGCCCCCTATTAAACGGGACTTAAACATAACTGGTGAAATATGGATGTTTTATGGGTGCACCTCTGCCTAACCCTTCGGGGAATACAGGCGTGATGTTATGTTATGTTATTTCGAAATGTGTTACTTAGTTTATTTCTGCTTCAATCTACCCTAATTATCCTTGATTCCTTACTCTTCCTTCCTTGCAAACAGAATTTTATTAAGTCACTAAAGAATCTAGGATTAAAATTATAACAGTCCTTTTGGCAATGGAAAAATCACTAAATATCAGTTTCTGTCAACTTTTGCGGAAAAAAGCTTGAAAATTCAGAAAATGCCACGAAAATCCGTACATAAGAACAAAAAGAATTAAATTATTTCGCATCAAATGATAGAATGTCATCAAATTGCCATTACGAAATGTCATCTTACGTTGGTCGAAATCAAAATCGAATATTAGCCGAAATGAATTCGTATCGAGACAAAAACTTTCGAATCCCCCCGGTCCCCAGCGTCTTGCATTTTACGAATTTTTATTTATACCAGTATTTTTTAAACGTTAATTCGAGAGATGGATTTTAAAGGGTGGGACAAGTATTCAATATTTGAAAGGTTGAATTTCGAATACTTTTATACAGAGAATGTTGTGATTGCCATTTCGAAATTATGTTTTGAGTGTTGCAGGTTAAAATATTTTTTGTGAAGATGAATTTTGTGATAGTTATGTATTTTAAAATTTTTACCAGCTAAAAAAATGAAGGCCTAAATTCAAGTTCATTTATTTGCCAGAATGTAGATTTGCATGTATGATCTTAAAACTATAATGCCCCTTTACACCTTTACATTGTATTGTGTAAATATTTAATTTTATACTGCACAATGCTAATATTTTAATTAAATAAAAAAAATATTAATCCAAGATTGACAAACTATTGGGTAGATTAGGTTAGGTCAGTTAATTGGAAAGAACTAAACAGTTCTATAAGTAGTTAATTATAATTATTACAAAAATATAATGAGGTATGTTGTATGTAAAAGCGACTCGAATCACTAATGCTAGAAGCCTATTTTCTAAACAAAAACATTAAAAACCTTATCAATTAAATTAATTCTAATTATCAACCATTATTTTTTATCAGCAATTCTTGCAAGACAGCTTTCAATCTCCAAAGAAATTAAGCCGAAGGTTTCCATCTAGAGAAGCATTATCATTAATCCTTAAACGAACGGACGAACGGAATAAATCGAGCATGAAAAAGAACATAAAAATTAACAAAAAAACAATAGAATTAGCATAGAAAACATCTGTGACGAAATTACTACCGAGAAAGATACTATTGGTAACTGGAAGAGGGAAGTGAGAAGAACTCGATAGGGAAAATTATTTTCTTTCTAAGAAAACATTTTTAATTGTTGATTAGTTTTGGTTTTTTTTCTATTATTTTGTTTTGTGGATTTTGATATGGATCTTTTTATTCTTAAATTTAATTAATTAATCATCGAAATAAAATCTTATCCTACAATTCTTAAAAATTATCAGTGTCGTAGGACTAGAAACGTGAAATACTTTAGCCATAGAATGCTTTATAATAAAAAAAAAATCTTAAAAAAAAACGAGCAATTAACTTGTTCAATTATTTACGCACGAGATCTCACCTTGTTGCAAATTCACTGGTTTTGAAAACTCTACAAGTCGCAAGTCAAGTTTTTAAACATTCACTTTATAAACTTTCAGTTATTCACATTCAAAATAGCCCAACCATGCCCCGCATATAAAACACACCTACCAATTCACATAAAACTACATCGTAAAAACAAAAACCTATCTACCATCTTCTCAAAATTTCGAGAACAAACAGTACCCCTCTTGTCCTCACCGCATTGATTCCTCAGATCTCACTCCCTTGGGACGAAGTTTATCTCGTGAGCAATGGGCATTAAGCAAAATGGCGTATCCTCCCTACTGTCAGTCTAATGTTACTGAGGTGATTTTTTTACCCAGGCAAGATGATTTTGGGCAAGGAATATGTCCAGATGTAAACAATACGCGTTGGAAGAAGCGAGAAACTTGTTTAAAATATATATCTATTATGATTCGAATTTATGTAGGTACCCTGTGATTTATGCAAACGACATAAATGGGATACTGGCTGGTTATCTTTAAACACAGTTTAATCTTTTTGACCGCAATAGAGGTCATATTATGGGGTATGATTGACGTAAATATCAAACAATTATGTCTTAGGCCTTCTACACACAGAATTCCGTTTTGGAATCCTGTTTCGAAATATCGATTCGGAATGTCTGAAGGCAGCAAATTTATACAAAATCAAGGACCATCACACACGTGTACAGTATTTCGCCGTTCGGAATTTTTGAATGGAAAAACTACTTATGTTTGCGAGAGTTTGAGAGAAGACAGACTAGAAAAGTCAAAGACTATCTTTAAATCCATCTGACAAACCAAAATCTCATAGTGGCAACCGACAAAATCTGTACAGCGAGTGGTTGTAAGCTATCACCTACGTGGGCCGATACAATGACCCGAGGGCCCAGAAAAAGTCATATTTTGCTATCGATAACGATGATTACATCAATCCTGTTGAAAATCGTAAAAATCCGAAACACTTTGAAAGCGATTTTCATTTGTCGGCCCTCTGGAAACAAATCGTTGAAACTGAACAGTCTGATGGTTTCGAATCGAACCACGGTCTCCCCAATCGGCAACCGACTTGCCATCACTTTAAGACACTTAAAAGTGATACCTCAGTTTCAGGGGGTGACTTTTAATTAGGGGTGACTGATATAAGATTTAACGACGGAATTAATGGATTTTTCCCGACTTGGCAGAAGCTAATTGTGCGTTTTACTGCTGCTCATTAGATTTCATTCGTTTTGTCGTTTATTAGATTGATTATTTTATGGGTAACTGCGTCTTGCTAGTATAAAATTATAATTGTTTTTTTTTTTCAATAGCTTAAATAGTTGGTAAGACATTATTGCACTGTTGTCTCTTATTTCATAACTATAGACCGCCCCTGCATCCCACGGTTTTTATGAATTGACAAAACATCAAGATTTTTATACGTAAGTTTAATATTAACATGATCTGACCAAGATTGTCTGAACATCAAAAGAGAGTGTGACCTCCGAGTTTGTTTCGGCCTTTCTTCTCAGAGCAGTCTGATAGGAAACGCTGACTTCATCTAGTTTTTAAAATATGACTGACACAAATAAAAGGAAGACCATGAATTTAACCATTTGATGTGAAATTTGGTCGCAAAAGAGTGCGACTTTGTATTCAACAGGAAGGGACTCATTTTGAGCATTTGATAAATTATTTAATTTATTTATTTATTTGTATAATCGCTTACAATTACTATCATTACAGGTACAACCCAATGCAATAGTGAAGCAGACCTAACAACAACAACCTATTTTCTTAAACTTATTACATATAATGTTATCCTTGATTTGATTAATTTTGTAATGTAATTAGTTTTGTAATTAAATTTGTAATTTGATTAATTTTGGAATTGATTAATTTTGTATTAAAAATGTTAAAACTATGTTATTTAGCAAAAAATAATCCTTATGATGAAGCCTTTCGATCGGTATGATAAAGCTACAGGGTGATTATTTTTCTCGTGTAACGGGTTCGATTCCCGGTTCAACCATGTAATTATTTAAATATCTATGAATGCAGTTTAAATTGTTTTTTTTTTAATTCAAATAATGTCTTCTTTCAGTAAAATGTTCCATCTACAATATTCAAGGTACTTTCCCTCCATGTGGCATATCCGTGGGACGCCCTGTATAGTTCCTTGCTCTTGTTTCATGTTTTTATATATATATATATATTATACACATATTTATGTGTATGTATTTATTGTATATATAACTGGTGCACAACTGACTACCTACAGTATTGTCTCTTCTTCTCCCTTTAATCCATTGTTTCACCCTATGTGTAAAATTTCTACATTTATATCTGTAATTTTTATGGTGTTCATAATAAAGGGTATTCTATCTACTTTTTATTCGCCAGAAAACATGGTATGACTTAAATCAATCCATTACATTATTGCTTCAAGTTATATTAGATACGGTTCAAACTTTATTATTCACTAACCCCGTCATTTGATAGTCTATGAAGTCTGTTATATTGGCAAAATTGTAGTGACTTCCACAAAAATTAAACCAAGAGAGTTGAAATTAGGTTTTCAGATCACCCAGTCTTTGTCCACACACAATAACATTTCTTCTCATTACAAACATCGGCAAAGCACAAATAATCGAAGCCGGCCAGCTTCCCTTATTACCACCCCAGGAAGGGAAGGAAGCGTCTATTAATTTATGTCTGCACAGACAGTAATGACACCACAGTCGATTATAGCGGTATATTGGAAAATATTGGCATTACGCCCCAAGGGATATAAACCGATGACGCATAGAATAGGAGGTTTGCTTTGTTTCGGATTGGTTTGGGCATGATTCTATGTGTACAATCACCTTATGAAAACATTGATCACTTTTGGACTTTTTCGCATTCAACTTTTGCTTTTGCTTTTGCAGGGCTTTTGCCCTGCAGTGGGACAACTCAGGCTAAAAATAAATAAATACCTATGGTCTAGTGGTCTTAAGAATGCTAAGCACGGTGTCCTGGATTAGATTAGCAGTCATGGCTAAGTGTTATTTAGATTTTTCCACTATGAATTTCTCAGTAGCAGCCCAGATTCAGGGTCATCGTAGGGAACTCTCTCTGTAGCCTATACAAATACTTATGCTATCCAAGAATCCAACCCGGATGGTGCCGCAAAAGAACAGAATGCTGTTCTTTATCCACGTGATGGTGAGTAGTCACTGCCGTATGCTGCTCAACCACAGGAATTGCAGATGCGTGGCCATCGCAGATACAAAACCAAAATGAAAATAAAATAATAAATAATACCAACCTATGATATTATTATCCCACTGCATGGCAAAGGTCTCTTCTCATACAGAGAAGGCACGAGCATTGATCACCACGCTTGCTCAGGACGGGGTGGGGATTTCAGACTTATATTAACTACTAGTTTACATCGCCTGCTCACGCTATTACTTCGTTTTCACTTAGCGTTCCTTGTGACTTTTTTTCTTTTTGCTCGGCTCCTAATGGTCCTGGCGCGATGTTAAGTAACCTATATCCTTCCTTAAAAATTGGGCTATCAAATGCAAAAATAATTTTCAAATCCGGCAGGCAGTTCCAGAGATTAGCGCGTTCAAACAAACAAACAAACTCTTCAGATTTATTATTAGTATAGATAGATAGAATACCTACTCTTATTCTTAGTAGGGGGTGGGGGTGGGGATCTATAGTGTATAGTATAGATAAGTCCAGGTTTCCGATAAACCGAAATGTTTCTGTGTTCTAACTTCAACATTTCCTCTGAAAACTATAAACAATTTCCTCCTACCAAACAGCCAGCAGGAGATTATTGTCTAAGATTAATTATTATCAAAATAATAACGCCACATGTCCCATAAAACGAACATCGATGCACGATGGTAAAGAAATACCATTAGCAAGGAGTGTTGTGCGTAGATAGTAAGTAATATCAGACGTACTCGCGCAACGTTTCGTGGAGCGTTAGAGACTGGAAGTGGCGTGCTAGAGGAATATTGTTCTTGTGTTGTGTTGATTTGAGTTGAGTTGAGCGGTCAGAAAGGTTGTAGGTGGGAATGACTGCCCAAGGAACACTACCGACTTTGTGTATGCAATTATTTTTAAGCTGCGAGTTACAGGAAAATTGTTTTTGGTTTTAAAAGTTAAGATCAAAGTCAAAGTCAAATGATTTATTTCAAGGAGGCCGTTAAAAGGCACATTAAAATATAATTGATTCTAGATGCCCATTCCAAAAGGTAGTTCCGTATGGAAAAGAATTTTCTAGAGCTCTTTTAAACATGATATTTGTATAAACATAAAGATGCCTCGACTGATGGACTGCCTCGTTAGTCTAGTGGTCGCAAGCGCTACTGCTGAGCATGAGGTCCTGGGTTCGATTCCCAGGTCGGGCAGTGTTATTGGGTTTTTCTATCTGGAATTTCTCAGTAGCAGCCCGGAGTCTGGATTTGTGCCCGGTAGATGGCAATAGGCTCGCCCCCTATTACATGGGACTTAAACATAACTGGCGAAATGTGGGTGTACTATAGGTATACCTCTGCCTAACCCTTCGGGGAAACAAGGCGTGATGTTATATTATATTGTATAAAGATGCAAAAATATGCATCTGTGGTTGCATTTGAGAGAGAGGCCCTTTGTACACACACGTTTTTCTAGCCGTGAAAAACTACGGTTTATTTGCCGTGTGTAGACACGATCGTCAGTCTTGTATGGGTCACTATGGAAGCTTGTTGATAACTACGTTTTCTCTACGGCACGGTTAACACGGTACGGCGTAAACAAACCGTGGCGTGTACAAAGGGCCTTACGTTACCAGCTTCTCAAAGTACTAAACAAACTTACAAGGAAAACATCAGTCAAGTTTTCTCAAGCCACATCCAGCAAACAGTAGCCCGATACTAGTCATAACAACAGCATGCTACATAAACGACTCTTCCCATCCACCGGAATATCACCCCCATTCCCTTCGCACCCCCATGTAATAAGGTCGGTAATCGCCTGTCGTATACAGCAGTAATTTCTAATAAGATAATAGGCCCTCTTTTCGATATGGGTGTAATGATCTGGAATATGAGAATTGATGGGATATTGTACTGAAGGGTATTTTTTCCCACTTTCAGGGAAAATGGGAATGGTGGAAGTTGGTCGCGAGTGTAGATTCGGGATGCTTGGAGGTTTTGTTGTGATTAGAATTCTTACTGTTGATGGTTGAGCTGAATGGTGCTGATCCATGCGTCATGTTCGTGAACGGGCGCCGTCAGTTGGGGCTGGTCATCTCTTAGCTGCCACGGCTTATTTTTTTACTCCGGACGCTTTTAACGTGTTACGTCTTTTTTACATCGTTCTCACATTTAATTATAAATTCAACTTAATGAAGTAAGTAACTAATATTTTTGTGAGAATATAATTTAAAAGAGTGCCCGTGGAGTTTCTTGTCCGTTCTTCTCCATAGGTACCTACAACGCTTTGGAATCGGCAACTAGCTTCATATTTCTAACTGACCGACTCCTTGACAATTCAAAACTGCCTGTAAATGGTTTAATTGAAATAAATGCTTTGAGTTTGAGGTACAATCCAAGAATGGATAAAAAAGAATCACAGGGTGGACATCATACCGAAATAAAAAACTCGAAAACCATCCTAATTGTTAGAAGCATCTTGGTGCCTGAATATCCTTTTGAGACCTACGATTAAATCAGCAGAAATATTCTAACCATACCCCTCGGCTTCCTCAATCTGCCAAGCCCTTTCCCAACTATGTTGGGGTCAGCTTCCAGTCTAACCGATGCAGCTGAACACCAGTATTGTACATGGAGTGACTGCCTATCTGACCCCCACAATCCAGTTACTGGGTAAGATGATACCCCTTGGTAAGACTGATTTTCAGACTTTCAGGCTTCTGACTACCCGTAAAGAGACCACTGTCTAAGATCAAGCGAAGCTTAACCTTCAATCGCCCTGTGCGGCTGTACTCATCATTATACGAAACATAAATAAAGACGAATTATTTCCCATAAGAATTTCACCATCTTAAAAGAACTCGGGTACCGACAATATGATTGTCAGACATTTTCCGCGTTTTTCACATGCTCAGCCAAATTAAGAATCCAAAACTGCTCCCAAAGTCTAGCTACAGATACATGCAAATTAACAAATCGTATCATTAAAATAAATAATTAACTTCAAAAATAATTAAGCACGGTACACACGCACGGACATATTCAATTAAATGTTGTATTTTCAGAGAGGAATGGCTCGACTCAGTTCGAATAGAGAAAATCCCTGTACGACTGTACGGATTGCGCCTCACAGATCCGTTAATGTGTATATAGAAGGATTAGTGTTTGGTTTTAGATACGGCGGGGTGTACAACGGCGGAAAACTACTAGGGAATTCCTAGAGTTGACATTAGTAGTGCTGACATGTGTGCATGTCAATTAATAAGTGTAAGAAGTGGTTTGTTCAGTAAATTGGTATTGAGATTAATATTACATGGCTTTATTTAAAACTAATGGAAGATTTTAACTGTCACAAACTTGAAATGACCTAAAATGCGACTCTGTAATGGAGGTGGACAGGACACTTTGCTAGACGTGGTGATGACGGGTGGAGCAGAGCCCTAACGGAATGGTTGCCGAGAAACGGTAGGAGCGTTGGCTGAACAATAGCCAGGTGGGTGGGAGGATCGCGGGGAAGACCTGGAGGTGACTCGCACAGACCAGAAAAGTATGGCACAAAGTAAAGGAGGCCTATACTCAGCAATAGATGGGTGGGTTTTCCTGGTTTCGTGGACATGATACTACAGTATTTCTTTATTAGCATAATAATTGCAGTATTTGATTAACATTTTTTTCATAATGACTAAATTGGCACACGCTTTATACACTAACTAAGCAATCGTGTAGTCAAAAGCTCCCTAGGAACTCCCTAGGAAAACCTACAACAATTTCCTAATTTCCCTCATTAGGCATTCCTCGCGATTGTAGACCCAGGCTTACACCGTTCCATTCCACGTCCACTCGTGAATACGAGAACATTTTTCGTCGGAAGCTTATGGCTTTTAGATTATTCGCTCGCAATGTTTCCTAAATATAAATCATTTGTGCTACTACGTTATTAAAGCTGTATTTGTAGGAATTATTTTTGTCTATGTACTGGAGTTGTTTGATCTGCATTTTGTGTGAATGGAAATATTTTTGTGTTAATTTATGTTCAATTAAATTATTTATAACACTTTATTATAACATACCCAACATCACGCCTGTGATCCGCGAAAAGTTAGGCAGAGGTGTACACCCAAATTTCGCCAGTTATGTTTAAGTCCCATGTAATAGGAGGCGAGCCTGTTGCCATCAACCGGGCACAAATCCAGACTCCGGGCTGCTACTGAGAAATTCCTGATGGAAAACCCCGATAACACTTTGCCCGACCTGGGAATCGAATACAGGGCCTAATGCTCAACAGTAGCTCTTCAACCACTAGACCAACGAGGCCACTTCATAATTCTGTCTATGATTTAATTATTCTGGCAACCTTGATAGCGCTTTTTCTTACATCACCACCAACAGCTGTCATACATCTCACCAAATCCATAGAGAATTCAAAGAGGATCAAGTCCCCATAACTTCCATTAGATATCCTATAACCTTTCACCATTAAATAAGTCAAAAACTAAGTAACACCATTACTTGAAAGCTATAAGAAAACCGAGACATAACGCGTAACCAAACATAATCTTATTTATCGCGAGGGTAGGTCCGGCCTAAATGGGATTCGATGAGCAAAAGAAGCACTTAACGCTTTGATGTCCACCCTGGTAGTGCCTCCCCTTTATTTGGAAGATAGAGTACATGGTAGAAGCGGTAGCGGGAGTATTAGCGATTTTTTCGATAACTTTTACTGTACCTAATCGCTGAATTAGGTAGATTTATGTAAATCAGTCAAAAACAAAACAACTTATAGAGTGCAACTCGGACTCGCTGACTAAAATTGTTTCGTGTGGTACGAAACCATTTAGTCAGTGAGTCCAATCTATTATAGTATATGTACCTCTTGTAAGGTTCCGTACCCGTAGGGTGCCAAACGTAACCCTATTACTAACCCTCTGCTGTCCGTCCATCCGTCTGTCAGCGGGCTGTATCTCATGAACCGTAATAGCTAGACAGTTGAAATTTCCACAGATTGTGTATTTCTATTGCCGGTATAACAAAAAATAATGAAAATAAAATAAAGCTAAAAATTAAAGGAACAAGAAACGTGTTATGGTGGTAGGGAATCCTTCATGTGTAAGTCCGACTCGCACTTGGCTGTTTTTTTTTTATTATTTGCCGCGATACAGGACGACTACTAGAGAAGTATGGAAGGAGGAAATATGTTGTAGCGACCTAAAATAAATTAGGATAACAACAAGAGAACGAAGACGGTGACAGGACATAGTGTCACATTATGTCATAGTGTCACTTTTATTTCTATAAAGTATGTTTTTCTTTTTAGTATATTGGCACCTTATTTCTGTAAATAAATAATTGATACAGTTAACTAACAGATTATTAAGATAAAAATATAATATCGTAAAATAAATAACCATTATAAAACTAAAATATGGCGTCGAAAAATTCCTCCGCATCACTGCCGACTGGTAATGTACCCAAGAGACTGGCGGCATTGTCACGTTGTATGGCAATGCTTAGCCTCTGGCCAAGGTAAAAGCCGGCCCTTGGGTTACGGTAAGTGTCAACCAGCTGTTTAGAGATTACGTTGAACAAACCATGAGCACTCGGACCCCACGGCCCGAGGGTTCCAATTCCAAACGGCTCGAAAATATATTTACCGATAAGGTTATTATACTTTCGCCGCTTGAGGTTTTCCGCAACCGCAGCAGCAGCGCCAGCACAGCACGCCGAGCGAGGAAGATGGGATGGCGCAGAAGTATCGACACACGTTGCATCGCACACTAGAGTCCTACCCACCTTCCATGGAAATAAAGACATGCCGTCCGGTCTCTTGCCAAGCCAATGGGTTCTAATACAGCTGGAACGCCGACGGTAACAAGGGCTCGTCGGAAGATGTCATTAATGTTCGCGTGCCGCGATATGCGGCCCGCACTTCGGCTGCAAGACAGGCCGTGGTGTCCGAGGCTGTTCACAACTTCGCCGCAGTGACAGCGATGAGGAGAACAACAGGGAGCTCCTAGTCACAGGGAAGCATTGGCACCTTGTTTTTATGATATATTCATGTAATTTATTTTCATATAATTGTGCTTTTGTGTGTTGTGCTATGTATTTTGTGTGCACTGAATCTGTACGTCTATTTATCTACAACTACATTGGTATTTTGTGGAAATTTCATCTATTACGGTTATAAAGATACACAGCCCTGTTACAGACAGATAAACGGACGGACAGACAAGAGGCGTACTTTTGATTTGCTTCGAAATGTGTTGATTCAAGCAGCCATTTTATTTGCAATCTTGCCGCTACTTCTCTCCACTGTAACCGCTCCCTTAGCATCACGTGTGGCTAGCCAGAAATTTCTTTCTTTGATTATAAGTCTCACATTAGTCTCATTTTGCCGCTAATATATGATTTAGGGGTAAGCAGAGCTCTGGCTTAGTGGGGTATAGTTTATGACGGTAGTGTTGTTTTTGTCATAAGGCGGTTTACTTGCAAGTGAAGGGAAGCAGGTGGAATTAATTCTATGATTAGATAAAATACACGATGTTTATTTGTTTATAGATATAATTATTTTGTTTTTTCTTTTGTTTGGACTGCCTCGTTGGTTTAGTGGTCTCAAGCGCTACTGCTGAGCATGAGGTCCTGGGTTCGATTTCTAGGTCGGGCAAAGTGTTATTGGGTTTTTCCTTCTGGAATTTCTCAGTAGTAGCTCGGAGTCTGGATTTGTGCCCGGTTAATGGCTATAGGCTCGCCCCCTATTACATGGAACTTAAAGATAACTGGCGAAATGTGGGTGTTTTATTTAGTACCTACACCTCTGCCTAACCCTTCGGGGATTACAGGCGTGATGTTATGTTATGTTCTTTTCTTAAAACGTGCTCTTTCTTGTGCCGGCCATCTACCACGCCACATGCGAAATACGCGTGTGCACTTCTGCTCTGCTTGTGTCCCGCAAGCTGAGTTCGCAACTACCGTCGGGCAGTAGCCCACCTGACATCCGTCCGGTCCGTCCGATCCGTCCGATCTGTCTGGTCGGAGGATCCTCCCTTTTCGATGGAGGATGAGGAACTTTCCACCTACACTGTACAGTCAAACATGTTTTTGGTTTAGAAAACAGGCAGCTAACTTGGAATTACTATTTTGAATTCGTTTTGTGAGCGTGCTAAGTACCTAGCTAGTCGAATCTTTTATTCTTTTACAATGCTTGTGCTCGAAACGAGCGTTTTACAAACAGCCAAATTGTGCGGAAAGTGCCACTTTTTCACACTAGTGCTTTTTACTTTTCAGTTTTATTTTTAATTTTTAACTCCGTCGTCAGCCCGACGCAAAGAGTTTTTATTATTTGAGAAAAGTTTTAGAAATTAGTAAAATACAGATTATTTTTCATATAAAAGGTACAGTAAAAGTAATTACTTCATTAAACGCGTTATTAATTACTTTAGATTTCGATTTTGATCAATAAATTAATTTTCAATATACATTTTTTATTTCCTCGCACAATGCATAGTAAAACGTTGTATAATACACGTGCGTAAGATGCTTTCCGGCTCGTGTCGACTTATACACACTGTGAATAAAAATGCCACTCGCCGGAAATCACCTACTTTCCGCACTTGTAGCATAAATAGCTATTACATCACTCTCATAGGTAAGTCATAAATTAAAAAGGTATAACTCACTCAATAAAAATAAATATTGGTGTGCAGTGAAGATATTAATATGTTTGCCTGTATACTTAACAAATATAGCTTGTTCAACTGTACCTACATCAATTTCAACACACCTATAAAACGCTAAATCCTGATGAAATTTATTATTGAAGGCACAATTGCACCCCAATACACGAAATATTCTACAAATTCAATCGACATCTAATTTCAATATTCAACGTAAACAAACAGACAAACTACACGGACCTCCATCAGTCTTAACGAGAATTCCGATAGGGTAGGCAAGCTTCGAGGTGCCTCCGTCAACGAATCGATGTCATTGTTTAATTAAATACAAATCAAATTATCTGCCAAGATGCTTGTCTTCGGGCCATTGGATTTGTATAGAGTGGGTGGACAGCCCTAACTATCTTTACCCTTAGTATAGTAATGAGTTTTATAAAAAGTTCGGCATTGTTGAGCGTCGTGTCTGTCAATCGTACATGACGTGTCTCCGAAGTTCTATGTTATCTTAGTAGTTAAATACACAAATTTTATCATGTCTTATGTGCATTCTAAGAAGCGAAAAATGATTTTTATCTTTTTAATAAATACGCCTTTTTGTTTAACATAACATCACGCCTG
The DNA here is from genome assembly GCA_947568875.1 of Fissipunctia ypsillon. NCBI lineage: Eukaryota > Metazoa > Arthropoda > Insecta > Lepidoptera > Noctuidae > Fissipunctia > Fissipunctia ypsillon. The sequence goes on from OX387662.1 coordinate 2,333,053, forward strand.
TATTCCCCAAAGGGTTAGGCAGAGGTGTACCTATAGTACACCCTTTTTTTATTTGAGATAGGTGTGCTCTTGACTCTAGTCTAGGTCAGAGATGACAGAGACAAAGTCGACGATAGAGCGAGCTTACCCAGAAGAAGCCTGTTCACTTTCACTTTGAAGAGATCGGGGTAGTATGCGTTCGGGAACACAGACGCAAGCAGAGAGTTCCACTCCTTTGCTGTGCGCATCACAAAAGACATTTGGAAACGCTTAGTGCGAATTGGTGGAATAGCAACTAGGTAGGGATGGTAACCTGCAGTGCGTCTAGATGTCCGATGGTAGAAGGGGGCAGGCGGAATGAGGTCGTGGAGTTCTCGAGCACACTCACCGAAGTACAATTTGTAGAAGACCGAAAAGCAGGCAACCTTGCGGTGATGAGCCAAGCTGTGAAGCTTGGCATCCACCAGTCTTACGTCGCCAATGAGCCTCTTAGCTCTGCGTTCCACCGAGTCAAGCGCGGCAAGTTGGCTGATGGCTGCAATACTCCATGTAGGATCGGACTTGCGCTTTGTAGAGAATTAAAAGCTGTCCAGGCGTAAACTATCGCTTCACCCTATTTAGGATGCCCAGTTTCTTGGCCGCAGTTTGGGCTTTGTACTCGATGGTGGCATCGAAGTTGAGACATGATGCCCTTTTATTTAAATACGCGGAAAACCCTGATATAGCAGAGAAAATAAAAGTTGAAGAGGAAAGAATATTATCCGGACGAGTAAACTATGGTATACTGACTACCTAACTCAAGTTACCATCATCCTTTTTTTGTTTTGTTTTCATTTTTCATACAAAATAATCCAACAAAGTCACGATCATTATGTAAAACACCTTTACGTGAAATATGACAACGTCGCTTTTTTTTTAGCTTTAATTATGAATGATTGGTATGAATGAAAATTAATTACTCGTATTTATCAATGAAACTTAGAATGAACATAATTTTATTATGATTGATGATATCTTCGAAACTATGCATTTTGGGACCACATATTCTAAGATTTTTTTTGTATTATTTTTACTTACAGAATATAATGCTAGAGTTATGACATATAAAAAAAACACGTTGTATAAGTAGGTACTTGAAGACGGTATTATCCACTCCATACAATTTTTGTCACTGTCTTCACTTACGGCTGCAATGGAGCGAGCGAACTTCAATCAACCGCTCTTCGCTCCGACACCTACCGAACCGTCCTGCGTTCTGAACTTCGATTTATACTGCGGAACCCTAAATTACAATAATCAATGCCAAGATAGTCGGTCAATACAACTCCAAACACAACTTTGTTTATATACTGTGGTGATCTGCCAGGATACCACGGCAGACCACTACGTCTGTGTGAATGTTGTCTCGTTTAAGAGGTGTGTTTGGTGGATGTATAAATAAGACACACAGGAGCACCGTATTATTGTTTTATTGCTTATAGGAAGCACGTTACATTGACAACGAACTAGGAATGCCTCGATATAAAACAATTTTTACTATATGTCATAATTCAAAGCTATTCTATTTTAAATTAAACCAGTGTTTGTCTTATCAGCCAGTCAAACAATTCGCGAAGGTTTCATGCTGAAGGCAGGCCCGATTAAAGCTTCTACAGTACTATGTAATCAACAACAATGATTACTAAAAATTGATGGAATAAACAATTAAACTCCATTTGTAATAAGATTAGAAATTTAACTAAACCTTTTTTACAGTCCGTTCAACCAATTTTAACTTCTATTGCGTTGGTGGCATGACAAATGGCACCTGCAGTAAAAAGTTGGTAATGAAACCACGTTTTTGCTTTTAATGCCATCCTTAGGGCTACGCAATAGAATTCAAAACGGTTGAACGGACTGTAAAAAAGGTTTGTTTAAATTTGTAATCTTAATTCAAATGGAGTATAGGTGATTATGTTTATGTTGGATTCATTCAATATATCGTAAAACTACGCCTTTTCCCCGAAGGTTCAGGCAGAGGTGTATACTACATCCACATTTCACTAGCGGTACATTGGTAGCAAGTGTGACTGTTGAGCAGGGGTTCGATTCCTGGGTCGGGCAACAGAAAGTGATGGCGAGCTTTTCTGTCGAGTATCCGGATTGTGGTTGATTGCATTGGGCTCGCCCTCTATAACATAGGACTTATAGATAACTGACGAAATCTACAGGATGGCATGGACTTCGACGCACTCCCGGTTACCATGGACTCAGTACATGATTCTGGAGATTGTCAGACTTTTACTGACTAAAACCCATCCGTGTTACTTCAGTTGCATGTGCCAGGGGCCGCGGTAACTATTTCGAACATCCCGCGACCTTGGCTGGCATTGGCTCTAGTGGACGCCATCAATTCTGGACCCCCTGTGTTGAACTTTTTTGTCGGTTATTAAAAAAAAAAACAGCTTTTCCATACATTTCTACCGCGTAGGTATCTCATTTTTGCAAGAAACAGCTGTTTTCTTTTTAATAACCGAAGTAAAATTTCAACGCAGGAGGGTCCAGAATCATGTACTGAATCCATGGTACACCTTACAGGTGTACACCTAAGTATCTACACCCGTGCATACCCTGTTTAATTTTACCAATATTCACATATAGCAACCCACAGAAATTGCAACGACAAGTCGACAACTTCGAGTTCCCAAACTTACAGTAAACTTGCATGCAGGTCCCACTGTATTGAAAACGTAAAACGGCTTGCAAGAAATTAATTGAAGCAGGAATACGTTTTCAAAGAAACCTTGCTTAACACCGAAATCTAAACCTTATTCTAGAAACCTCAAGGTCTTAAATGGTCCTTATGGGACGGATTTTAAGTTTCGTTCAGCAAAGAACGTTTGAATTCGTTTTTTCGGCTAAAATTGTATGCTTGAATTATGTTTAAGTTTTTCGTCTGGTCTTAGAGTTTTGCTAAGACTTTGAAAATCGTGTGTTCATTTGTTTTTTTTTTCTGTATGTGCTTTTGCTGTATGTCTGCATAATTATTATTATCAGTATTTTGCATCTAGCATCATAATCAGCCTATAAACCCATAATAAAATCCCTCTCGATATTCTTCAACTTAATGAGAAGCAATTTAAAACATGCATTAAACGCACACTATGTAGACAAGCATATTATAGGTTGAATGATTATATCATAGATAAAAATGCTTGGCTAAATGCTGGTCCTGCTCCACAGCCACTTGGGCTTTGTTAAAATTTTATTTTTTTATTTTTTTTGTTGGAAGAAATGCGTCCCTTTTTGTCTGACATTATGACCTTATTGTTTACTAATCTTTTAATACAATCATTGCAAACTATAGTTTTGTATAAATTAGAAGCATCTTTTCAATTTTGTAAATGTGAGTACCATGGAGCGGTTTTATGTTATTTATTTATTAAAACTTTATGCACAAGTAAAAAGAATACCGTACAAAGGCGGACTTAATGCCTGAGGCATTTTCTACCAGTCAACCTTAACCTTTGTTATGATGTAGGTATGTTGACTTGAAAGAGTATGGCAGTTGAGAGTATGTCATGCTCACTTAAATGTCTCGCTGATGGTGGCGCGTGTGTTGGATCATTCGGTTCCCCATAAAATGGTTGAGCTGGATGGTGCTGATCCACGCGTCATGTTCGTGAACGGGCGCCGTCAGTGGAGACTGGTCATCTCTTAACTGCCAGGGCTTATTTTTAATCTTATATTTTGAATTGTTTTTAATTATTTATTTTTTACATTGTTCTCACATATAGAAGCAACAAACAATGTACCCAGGATTTTGTAATAATTTTGATTTAAAAGAGTGTCCATGGAGTTTCTTGCCCATTCTTCTCCATAGATATCTACGTTTTGGAATGGGCGACTAGCTTCAATTTTCTGACTAACTGACTGACTCTTTAACAATTCAAAAGTGCCTGTAATTGGTTTAATTGAAATAAATACTTTGAGTTTGAGTTGGTAGATTTCACTTCGAATTTTTGATTCTAGGACATGACGGTTTCCTCACGGTCCACCGTTTTAAAAGCAGTGGTGATGAAATAATTTACATAAAGTAAGCGCTTGTCAGGGTTCGAATCTATGACCTACAACTCGGTAAGTCGCGACCGTTACCACTGGGCCACCACTGAGTATTTTGCTTAGGTTTGAAATATCCACTATTTTATGTATGGGTAATAGAGCATATTACTGTTATAATGTCCAGATGTAGCATTGTTACGTGTTACATCAAAAAGCGTATCTTCAAGGTAAGTCGTATTTGAGCATACCCACCACTACGTCCACTCCTTTTATATTCGTCTGTAAAAAAATGTCGGAAGGTGTCTTTGGACACCCGGTTAGAACGAAATTCCTTTCGGTGTATATTATGTACCAACAAGCTGTGCCCGCGACTTTGTTCGCGTGGAAGTCGGAAAACAACTTCGCTATTTGAATCAGATTTTGTTCATAATTTCATGTGTTTTATTTTTTTTGCGCGGAAGCCTAATTATTTAAAAAAAATAAAAGTAGACTAAGTTACTCCTTATAACATCAACTTTCTGCCAGTGAAAGACCCGTCAAAATCGGTCATGCCGTTTCGGAGATTAGCCGGAACAAACAGACAGACAGATTGACAGACAGAGAGACAGACAACATTTTTTTAAATTATTTTTTTGTTATAAGTAAGTACCGTATATGCTTTCATAAGCATTTAGTAAAAAGTTGTTATTTTGACATTACAAACAGACACTTCAATTTTATTTATTTGTATAGATTAATCTAGTAAAGTTTTTAGCTTGCTAAAAACTTGTACTAGATGGCTCTGTATTAGAAAACAAAAACTTGTGACACTTGAAACTGACTTTTTCGGGCATAACGGTTTTTCGTTACGTGACGATTTCTACCATTGTAATCCTACCGCAAGCCGCGTTAAAGCGCCTCCTACACGGTCGCCAACCGCGTCTCCGACGCAGATGACCTTGGTTGCGACCGGCAGAGCTGTTTCAATGTTCGGTCGTAAACCACCATCTACACGATTGTAAATCACCAAGGCCACCTCTGTCGGAACGCGGTTGGCGACCGTTTAGCAGTCGCTTGAAGAACTTCGTTCCAATAAACGACTAGGAATTCTACTGCCCTTCTTCAGTATCTTCTCAATTTATTATTAACCCAACCAACAAAAATACAGTTCTGGACATAGGCCTCCCCAAAGTTACATTTCAACCATAACAGGGCCATATACCCGGGATGCGTCGCATAAGATGTGTTGCTATACCACCTATCAGTATCAATAGTCCATAGTTGAACATAGTGCTCTCCAAGCCTTTGAACTCAGTCCTCGGCTACTCTCATCCAGTTGCTGCCAGCCACCCTACGAAGATCACCGCTCCTCCTAGCCTTCGGGCGTCCTGCCATACGCTTACCGATGCGTCAGAAGAATGGTAAAACGTAACATAAAATAAAAACATTTAAAAAATACAATCGACATAACATAACATAACGCCATGTTTCCCCGAAGGGTTAGGCAGAGGTGTACCTATAGTACACCCACATTTCGCCAGTTATGTTTAAGTCCCATGTAATAGGGGGCAAGCCTAATGACATCTACCGGGCACAAATCCAAACTCCGAACTGCTACTCAGAAATTCCAACCGACTTCCAACAAAAAATACTACAAAGTGAAAAATAACTTTTTATTTCAGAAGTCGGTGTGTTTGGATCTGTATTTTAGTGTTTTGCCACTGACTTCCGAAATTAAAGTTATTTTTCACTTTGTAGTTGTGGTACCCTCACAAAGTCGTATACCACTACTTGCAATGTAAATAACAATGACAGGAAATTATTATAACATCATCAACATACACTAAGTGGAAAAATACAGCTAACTCAAAAACCACACATCAGAACTTGACCAAATTAATAACGTACTAATCTGAAAGTATATCCTTTCATATAAAAAAAGATTTTTTCAAATCGGTTTATTAATGACGGAGTTCTGAGGTAACAAACATTAAAAAAAAAACAACCGAATTGAGAACTTCCTCCTTTTTTGAAGTCTGTTAAAACACGTTGAAACAAATTCGCCTAGTTGTTGTGTTTATGTTGCATTGCAAAAATGAGGACGACGTATTGGTGTTACATTTCAAGTAACGTTTCACCAATCTGTACCCGCTAGAAGATAAAACATTAATTATTAAAACGACACTACATTAAATCTGCAACTTGATTAGTTTGATCTCACGCTGGTGGCAATGTATATTTTAAGAAGTGCTTTATTTTGATTAATTTTAGTTTATGTTTACCTGTAATAATCACAATGTACCTACTATCCTTAAACTCTGAGAATGCCACAATTCCGATCCTCAAGATACAAGCAAATGCCTAGTTTGGGTCACCGTCCCATCAGTACCTACCCTAATTGCTTAATACACTATCAATCACAAACTGAATGATTTTGAAGCATATTGCTAATCCATTGCTTTATATGTTCGAAAAATGTGTCTGCTCAACAACGTATACGCAGTGAATGTTGTTGAACTGTCAAAATGAAACCGATTCCTACTGTAAGCGCGTTACGCAATTTCCCCGCGGTTCTTGTACTAGGTTACTAGATTATTAACAGGTTCACGCGCAGTAAACGAGACACAATATAAATTTTATTATTACGGCTGCTATAGCTGTATAGCACCCCTAAAAGTGTTAATAAATAAATAAATACTTGACACACTACACATTATTAATCTTCTTTCATTTCCAAATTCAAAAATATGAACAAAATAATCTTCACATCAAAACAGGCTATTCCACAGACTATACATACACAGTATACCTACATAAAGCTGAGACTACATCGATGGGTAGTAAAGTATATTCTGAAATAGATGTAGAACCGCATTAAGGAGTTAGCCTGAGGCACTGCTTCTTTTTAAATGAAGAGGAAAATTTTAATTTCCTATCGCGTACCAACCGTAGGGTTGGGGTAGTGCAAAGTCGATATTTTTTCTTTAAATTAAAATGCTTCACAATGTTTTGTAAAATGTATTTTATTTATTGTTTATGTGTCTCTGACATATCTTGGGACCCTGGGATCCCGGACCTTTGGAAGGCGTACGAGGGGCCGAAGCCAACTCGCAGAGGCCCGTTAGACGCTTTCAATGGAAATGAGACACTAACCGACGATTATCCCTGTACGCACTATGCTAGTGCACCCAAGGACAACCCCCGGTTGGTATAGGACTATTGCAGGATATGGAAACAAAGATATTGGACTATGGATTGGGGTGGCTAAAGTGGACTGGTCATCTAAAACTATGGAAGGACTATGGCCCCTGCCTGACCAATGTTTTATACATACAATACACGGATGAAATGGCAAGGGGTGACTTGCACACTCAATAATGGGCCCCCGGAAACGGTCGCTAGCTCTTAGTGACGTAGCGACAAGGGGGCAACATGTCCTGAGGTGCTTAAGAAGAGTGGAGAGGTATTCCACGGCTATCAGGACAATCCCGGAAGTACGGTCAAGACCCCTACCAGCATCTTACTGGAATACTTCCTTCCTCCGAGCAAGTTTGCTCTTGCGAATCTCCACTCAGCCGGCCAATAAAGGCAAGAATGAGGTGAGAGGTCAGTTCCTCGTCAGTGTTCACTCCAGCCGGCCAATAAAGGCAAGCCAGAGATGAGGAACATGACTTCTCCCGGGAGATAGGGTCCGTGGGGTCGCTACTGCCCAGCAGCTCGCCACATGCTGCCCTGTGGGTTTCTGTATCTCTCTTGGTCTGGCTCCTCACCCTAGACCTGTTCCGGCAAAGTAAAGTCTACAGGCACAGACTTTGAGTTCGGAGCGCGTTATTTATACTGACTGGCATAAACATTGTAAAAGCGAGTCTCCTTCGTTCAATCTCTTCTCAGCAACATACATCTCCATGAGTCTTTTCACTGATCAGACACATTGGCCGAAACACACTAATAACAAAATAAAATGTTTGAAGTTCATATTTTTTCTACCAAACACTAACGGGAGCGTTATGTCTAGCGTACACTGGTATAAAACAGTGTTCCTCCAACTATCACTAAACAGTAATATACGTACCAAACTATCAGTCACCGTAAAATGCCAGTTCCATTTAATAAACGGCGAGCTAATTCAAAATTTATCACGACTCGACCGTGTGAGCAATCAATTTGACATAAATATAGAATAATTGAATCACTACAGATATATAACAGTTTGCATAGCCGTGATGATGTCATGTTGAATTGATCCGATAGTATTGTGCACATATCAATTTGTATGCATTCGCTATTGAACACAGAGTGAGAAGGAAATGGAGTTACAATTTGCTTTCAGCCGATTTTAGCAAATCGTTAGTCAAGTTTGAGCTGATAGCTGTAATAATTCCACGATCGATAAACAATAAAATTCACTTTTTACTAAAATGTGGTGTTCTAGCTGTCAAATAAGCTTCAATTCGGTTGCGTTACATACAATTAACATAGGTACTCAAACAAATAAAATTCATAAGATCTCAATCAAAGCCAGTTCATATTTGTATTGTATGAAACTTGTCGGGTACCTCTCTACATTAACTATATCTGACTATACGAAGCTCCCTTTGATAATGTTATATCATAATATATTATGTATGAGTAATTGAGTATTCTCAGAATAGTCAGATAAGAAACGCCGACCTCATCTAGTTTTTAAAATATGGTTGACGTGTAAAACTGTTTGTCCAAACCTACATAAAGAAATAAAACCATTTATCATTAAATGATCTTTCTAGTAGATCGTCACACTTTTTAGGGTTCCGTACCCAAGGGTGCCCGACGGAATTCTATTACTAAGCCTTCGTTGTCTGTCCGTCTGTCTGTCAGCGGGCTGTATCTCATGTACCGTAATAGGCAGACAGTTGAAATGTTCACAGAGTGTGTATTTCTATTGCCACTATAATAATAAAAATAAAAAAATTAAGAATTAAAGGAAGAGATGTGTGTTAAATATTGTACCTACGGTGGTACGAAATCTTCGTGTACGAGTCTCCGACTGTATTTAAGGACAAATTTCTGTAATAGATTTTAATAGATTTTCAACTTTATCGCTAAAGCATTAGGTTCAAGATTGATTGGGAAAATTTTACAGTTTCGGATAGCTTGACCTGCTGGTGTGTGTACAAAGGTGTTAGTTGGTTTATGCATATAATTTTTAGTACAAATACGTATTTGAGCACTCCATTTCTGTATCTTATCATCTCCGTGCCATATAGTGTCATCGTTTTATTGGCATTTATTGTGTTTTAATTGAGTGGCGCCGTCCATGTTTTGGTACTATATAATTGGGTGATGCTGAATGAATGGTCGATGCAGTCATCATGTACGTGACTTTCATTTTTATCGATGAGTAAGTTCTCTTGATTAGCAATCAATTGTTTCATTCATAACGACTCACTTTCAATTAGAACACTTGAAGGAGTCAATAGGAACGGTGACTTCAAATCAGTACTGAATATCATTAATTGAAATAAAATAAAACTAATATAAGAAAACTTATAACATGTATATAGGTACTGGGTACGTACTTATAAAATAGTTTTGATAATCATTGGGTACACAAAAGTTTTGTTTTTTTAAAGTTTATTAGAAATATTGTATTTTCATAAGTTATCATCTGCCTAGCCTTTTCCCAACTATATTGGGGTTGGCTTCTAGTCAAACCGGATACAGCTGAATACCAGTATTTTACATGGAACGACTGCCTATCTAACCCCCACAACCCAGTTACAATATCCCTTGGTAAGACTGTTTGGAGGCTGGACTGTCAAAGATCCACGAATGACAGCCCGGGACCAACGGCTTAAGTTCTTTCCGAGGCACGGAGGGGTATATGTAAAGATGATCACCCATCCACGGACCAACCGCGGCAAGCGTAGCTTAATCCGATCGATCGACCCGTGCGGCTGTTATTACTTAGCCACAAGTCCCTCATTGTATTTTTATAAGTAATCCCCAAAAAAAAGTTTTGAATGTTATCATCATATTTTACAAACAACCCCAAAAATATCGATAGTTTTCCCACCAGTTCAGCACATCACTAGACCTAACCGCCGTCGTTAAAAATATTGCTGTTTGAACGCAGAGTTCGCTTAGCGTTTTAATAAATTTGGAAAATTAAAGATTCATATCTGATTCCCTTCACTAGTCAGCCACCAGACTCCTCCCGACATGTAAAAATTTTATGCTCTAATTTAGACGACAAAATGTTGTAATAATAACTGGGTTTTGTAGAAATAATATGTTTGTTATTTTACAAAAGGATGGTCTGAAAAGTGTCTTATCGTTGTGCAGATAGATAGATAAAATACTCTTTCCTATGATTTCCCTTTATTCAGGCAGTATTTGAAACTAGGAAAACTGCTTCAGATAGGTCATTGTACTCAGTAAAAATTAGAACAATTTTTACCGTGGTACCAACTTTAAAATATTGAAAAACTATGGCCACACAAAAATGCAATACCTACCTACCTCAATTTCAAGGTCACAATCATTTTATCGATGTCAATTAGGCAGGCAGGTTGATGAAAAAGTACCTACTTATTACTAAAAGTATGTGCAGATTGTATGATGGAAGCATACGGCCTTAATGCTTGATTTTTTTTCTAAATATGAGGCTGTGAGTAACCTAATTATTTAATTAAAACATACCTATTTTTAAGCAATCATCTTCCTCAATAAATACCATCTTCCGTATCGAGACTGTTTACAGAAGAAAATTAAGATAAAAATACAGCATAAGTATCTAAATCCACCCTAAGTTCGTTAGTATTCTTAATGAAAAATCGATTTCAAAATGGCAGACTCGCCTTAGGTGCGATTCTATTTTTAGGGTTCTGTTAGGAAAAAAAATCGTTTACTATTGGGACCCTTATCTTAGCACTCAGGGTGGAGCAGACATGGTTCAATCATGGTTTGTTAATTAGTGTGTGAGTTTTTAAACGTTTTTAATTTGATTGGATATTTATTAGATCACTTTTTGCAGTTTACACTCTTTGCAAGCTATTACGATAACATTCAATTACAATTTGTTTGCAATATTTCAAGCATGTGTTGTTTTCGTTTCAGGCTCCTCACAATTATTATGTACTGCTGAAAAGGTCTCTAATTCCATAATATGGAATAATAATAGGTATTATTCCATATTATGGAATTATATTTTATTATTATTATACAAAAAATAAATACTTATAAAAATGTGCTTAATTACAATTACAGCAAACTATCTTACATTAGGCTCCTAGATTGTTGTATAAAAATATGACATTGACAACTGTGACTTGTCTAGCTAACTTCGATTAAAAAATTTACAGAACCCAAAAAAAAATCGCACCTTCCATTTTAATTTTCAAGCAAATCGAACTGCCATCCTCCTGATTACGTCTTCATTTGATATTTATTTTTAATTAAGAAAAAAGACGGCGTTCGCCATCATACCTAATTATTTTGTTGGTTATCTTAGCAAATGATTTATTCATTCGCGGATTCTGCTGAGAACCTTTTTTTATTTGGCTTGAAGATAGATAGCTAGAGGGTGGTTCATTAATTAAATTACTTATAAATTATTTTTGAACGATAACGGAAAAATATTGGATAAGTTTTGGAGTGAGAGAGTGGATGTTTCTAGGTAGCTATTGTAGGTACTTAATATACGTATCTGAGGGGCGATTCTCGTAATTTTAAGAACATTCACAGTCTGATCTCAGTCTCAATATGTCTAATATATCTATAATTTACACACAATATTTTCAGTGTTGTAATACTTGGCAATTAATTATGTATCTAAATGTTTCTGTTAAATATTGTGGTGAAAATAAACGTATTTATTATTTATTTATTTCCCTACATTTTGAACATTTTTAATTACGGGAATTGAGCTTCAGAAGCCCAATTCCTGTAACTAAAAACGTTCAAAATCTAGTCGCAATCTCATCTCAGCGACAATCAAATGTCAAAAACTTGTCAAAAATATAGAGAAATTAAAGGTATTTTTTTCATATTGAGACTGAGATCAGACTGTAAACATTCTTAATATTACGGGAATTGGCCCCCAGGTTCAACGGTGTGTGAGCGAGGGGCTCGTGGCTAAATAATAACAGCCGCACGGGTCGGTCGAAGGTTAAGCTACGCTTGCCGAGTTCGGTCCGTGGATGGGTGACCATCCGTTACATATCGAGACTCTGTGCCTCGGAAAGCACGCTAAACCGTTGGTCCCGGCTGTCATTCGAAGATCTTTGACAGTCATTACGGGTAGCCAGAAGCCCGAAAGTCTGACAACCAGTCTTACCAAGGGGTATCGTATTACGCAGTTACTGGGTTGTGGAGGTCAGATAGGCAGTCACACTAGACAGAATGGAAGCCGACCCCAACATAGTTGGAAAAAAGGCTTGCAAGATAATGACGATGGTGGTGTGTTTTAAATCTGAATATTTTCTGATTATTTCTCTGGTCTTTTGACGACGTTTAGATTAAAAAAAAACAGCAGATATCTGAAAAACTAATCAAGAGATTACGCAAAGAAACTAGGCATCGGTGGCATCGGTACAGTTTTTATCAATCAATCAATTTGTGTGCTATTTTAGGTAATAAGTTCCTACTTAAAAACAAAATTTTCCTTTTGTTATCCGAGTAAACCAATTTATTGAATTATGTAACACATTATTTTCTTTGTAATTGTTGTGACGCATCATCTGCCGAGCCTTTTCCCAACTATGTTGGGGTCTAGGATGCAGCTGAATACCAGTATTTTACAAGGAACGACTGCCTATCTGACCTCCACAACCCAGTTACTATTTATTTGCGCTTATTTATATATAATTAGGTATATATTATTATATTTATAGTTTGTTAATAGGTATATGTATATCTTTATATTTAAATAAATATGTATTCCACAATTTCTCATAACTGCACCTACCACTGTTTGTCTCTGCATCACCCAAAGGTTGACTGGTAGAAAATGCCTATGGCATTAAGTCCGCCTCTGTACTTTTCTGTGCATGAAGTATTAAATAAATAAATAAATAACTGAATAATACGATACCCCTTGGCAAAACTGGTTGTCAGACTTTCGGGCTTCTGACGACCCGTAACGACTGTCAAAGATCTACGAATGACAGCCGGGACCAACGGCTTAACGTGCCTCAGAAGGCACGGAGGAGTTTCGGTATGTAAAGATGGTCACCCATCCACGGACAACCCCGGCAAGCGTAGCTTAACCTGATGGATTGACCCGTGCGGCTGTTATTACTTAGCCACGAGCTCCTTCGTGACTATGGACAAAAATAAAAACAATTTTACTATATTTTACATTATGATTAAGTACATGAATAATAAACAATAAGTTTCATAACATAATCTGAAACAATTAATGCAAACATTATTTACTAACTGCACCAAATTCTAAATAGTCTTACTACATTAATACATACATACATAAACACACGTCTTCTTCCCATGGGGGTAGGCAGAAACTACAGAACGCCACCTGCTACGATTCTTACATACTCCTTTTGCCAAGTTTACATTCATACATCTAGTCATACACGCACGCCGGTTGCGAGTACTGCGCACCTGACCTTTCTGAAGAACATCACCAATAAGGTCACTATATGTTTTCCTAGGGCGTCCCTCCCAGCGTTTCCACTCACAACATCTGCTGTGTAAATACCTTTTGTTAGTCATTCATTCATCCTCTCAACATGGCCAAACCATCTAAGCATACTATTTTCATTTTTAATAAATAAATAAATATCTTGGGACAACTCACACACGGCCATCTGATCCCAAGCTAAGCAGAGCTTGTGTTATGGTAACCAGACAACTGATATACATACTTATATAATTTATAAATACATACATATTATAGATAAATTACACCCAGACACAGAACAAACAATATGCTCATCACACAAAGTTTGTCCTGGGTGGGAATCGAACCCACGACCGCCGGCTTTGCAGTCAGGGTCACTAACCACTAGACCAACAGGCCTGTCAAAATTTTTTGTCACTACGTCTTCTTAACACCTACATCTTCTTCCTACTACATTAATCTTATTTCTAAAACATATTATCAATACTATAAAACTAGTCACCCACAAGTTAGCTACGCTTTAATCTATCTATAGCTAGCCCCGATAAGCGACTAGGCATTAATTAAAACGACAAAACAAAATAACCGTGGACTTCAGTTGCAGTCAGAATTCACACTATTCCAATGGGAGAATTAATTAAATACTGCCTCTGTTTGTTCCTATAGGGATGCTGGATACGGCTTCTGTTATTAAGCGCATTATTTTTATACGGCTTCACCCGCGTGGATGCAATGCTTCCCTATTTGAATCGGATTTTGTTCACAATTTCATGGGTTTTGATTTTTTTTTGCGCAGAGCCCTAATTATTTTTTTATAATAAAAACACCCTAAGTTACTCCTTGTAACATCAGCTATCTGCCAGTGAAAGTCTTGTCAAAATCGGCTCAGCCATTTCGAAGATTAGCCGGAACAAACAGACATACAGACAATAATTTTAAAAATTACTTTTCCTTTTAAGTATCGTATGTAAACTCTTATATGCATTTAGTAAAAAGCTTTTATTTTGACAGAATTTTATTTATTTGTATAGATAGCTAAGTATATACTACTTATGTACCCCTTATTTATAAACGTTGCTTAAAGTTAAGTAATGATTAACGTCTGTTTTACCATACATTTTTTTTAAATGTTTAAACGTCTTTTAAATTTAAGCAGCGTTTGTAAATAAGGGGATTGATTTTCAATTAGTTTTAATTAGCTAGTCCACATAGTCAAATTAAAAACTACGATTTCAATTATTTTTTATTGTTTTTCTTATAGGTCAATAAGTTGTTCATATGGATCTTGTAATTTGGTCTGAAATAAAATATTTATTAAAAATTAGGGCACCGAGCTACACGGTGGGTGACATAATGCTAATGACATGAAAATATTATCATGAAACAGAAGGCGAACTAAATATACCTATATTCGTCTCGTTAATTGGCGTACTTCCGTTCACTTTGAAATACACCGAAAAAAGAACAGAGATTCTACCAGGATATAACTAAACGAGGATGAACGAACGAACGAACGGTAAACGATGTATGGATCTAAACGAGGCAAAAGGAGTATGTAAGGATCGTAGCAGGTGGCGTTCTGTAGTTTCTGCCTACCCCCATAGGAAGAAGGCGTGAGTTTATGTTATGCATGTGGATCTTCAAAACTGAATGAAATCATACAATCTCGGTGAAACATTGAGTTTAAAATTTTTATCATATAACTTTCTGACTAGATGTCTAAATCTTTTGCCTTGGCACAGCTATTATTCTTAAATAATCTGTTTCTTCCCGATACGACCCTCAAATATTATTTCGTTAAAATTATCCGATATTTTGAACAACGAGACATTTTCTATAATACCCACGCCCCATTTTCAAGCCAGGCCACATCCAGCACGGCCAGTCCATGGCCTAGCACAGTAGACAGTGGGGCCATAAATTGAGGTGTGCTGTCAATTGCACCCGTCCACCAATAGTTGCGGTTCGACGCCGGGCCGTGCTGTGCGGTGGCGTACAAATTTTACATGACATTTTAGCCTTTTTTTGTTCACTTTTGATATTTTAAAATGGTGTTGAATTATTGTTTTTGATTTTTTTTCGGCGGGTAGTTTGATATTTTTTTGTGTTAAAAAGAAGGAAATTATGTAGATCATCATGTTTGATAAAACAGATGATCTACATATTTTTTTTTATAAAACATTTTATTTCGTTTTTGTCTTTTGTTATTATTAATTATTTTAATACAACTGATAGGTAAAAAAGTTTATCAGTCGTGGTGAACTTTTTGAATGATTAAAAACGTAGACCTATCTTTCGTGGCATTTTCTGGTATCTAGCCATTTTACCAGCTACTTACTTCTTTTGTAATAATGTATGTTTACAGAAATAATTTACAATCTAGAAACTACGTAGCAATGAAGCTATGCCATTAATTTGAAAACCACATTTGACTGATAAAAATAGATGACGTCACATACTGATGGCTAATTTCGCGCCCCACTCCTATAGCCTCGGTAGCGCAGTAGGCAGCGCGTAAGTCTCATAATCTTAAGGTCGTGAGTTCGATCCTCACCCGGGGCATAGCTTTTTGTTTCAGATTTTTTTTTAATGCTAATTAAAATTTTAAAGTTAAATGATATTTTGTTTTATAAAATGGAAGATGATATATTTTACAGTAGGTTTGTAACCTAATGTTGTTATTTCAACATTTAGGGGTTTATAATTACACTTAGGTAGGTAGATAGGTATTTACGAGTATCATTCACGTACTCTCACGTCTATTCCCACGGGGGTAGGCAGGAACTACAGAACGCCACCTGCTACGATCCTTAGTTTAAGCATAGTATAATGAGCCTTTAGTGTTCCCACTGCCGGGACACAGGCCTGCTCTCGGTGAGAGGGAGTGGGCCGTAGGTACTCCACCACGTGGGCCCAGTGCGGGTTGGAAGTGAAGCGCCTGTCTAGTTTCGAACCTACGACCTACAACTCGTAAGTCGCGGCCGTTACGCGCCGGGCCACCACTGCTCTCCAACTGGGCCACCACCACTGCTCTCCAACTGGGCCACCACCACTGCTCTCCAACTGGGCCACCACCACTGCTCTCCAACTGGGCCACCACCACTGCTCTCCAACTGGGCCACCACCATTGCTCTAAGCTACAATCCTTACATACTCCTTTTGCTTCGTTTACGTTCATATCAGCATTTAAATTTTCTAAACGCCATTTTTTGCATAGGTTACTATGCAAAAAAATATTTGTTTTTACTTACTACGGAGCTCGTGGCTAAGTAATTACAGCCGCACGGGTCGATACATCAGGTTAAGCTACGCTTGCCGGAGTTGGTTCGTGGATGGGTGACCATCTTTACATACCGAGACTCCTCCGTGCCTCGGAAAGCACGTTAAGCCGTTGGTGCCGGCTGTCATTCGTAGATCTTTGACAGTCGTTACGGGTCGTCAGAAGACCGAAAGTCTGACAGCCAGTCTTACCAAGGGGTACCGTATTACCCAGTTACTGGGTTGTGGAGGTCAGATAGGCAGTCGCTCCATGTAAAATACTGATATTCAGCTGCATCCGGTTAGACTGGAAGCCGACCCCAACATAGTTGGGAAAAGGCTAGGCAGATTGATTTAAGTCCCATATAATAGGGGGTTTAGCATCATGCCTGAAATCCCCGAAGGGTTAGGCGCAGGTGGAGGAGCGTTAGGCCTTTATTACACCTACATTTCGCCAGTTATGTTTTTAAGTCCCATGTAATAAGGGGCGAGCCTATTGCCACCAACCGGATACAAATCCCGACTCTGGGCTGCTACTGAGAAATTCCTGATAGAAAAACCAAATAACACTCTACCTGACCCGGGAATCGAACCAAAGACCTCATGCTCAGCAGTAGCGTCTGCGACCACTAGACCAACGAGGCTGCCTAACGTGCTTTCCGTGGCACGGAGGGGTCTTATGGTATGTAAAGATGGTCACCCATCAACGGACCAACCGCGGAAAACGTAGTTTAACCTGATCGATCGACCCGTGCGGCTGTTATTACTTAGCCACAAACCCCTCAATAATGACCAAAATAAAACAATAGAATTAAAACCTATAAAATTGACTCCAGAAGTCCATGAACCGTCTCCCGGTTCCCATAAAGGCATCAATCGAATTATGTAGCTCTAAATCAATTGATATGACTCAGAGCCCAAACACGAAATAATTGGTGTGTGAACAAAGAAGCGAAGTATGTTATATATGTGACCCAGTTCAAGATTAGTTTGGTCATCGGCCACTTTTTGTGCCATTGGAGAAAAATTTCATCAAGAATTGTGGGAAACAATTCCTGGAGAGTAAGGTGTACCTAAGTTCCAGTGTCTGGCTTTTACTAAACTGAGTTAAGTATTATAATTAATTTAATTATTGTGACTATGTTAATATTTTTCCTTAATTTTTTTTTCTTGTGGTTTGGTAGTAGGTACTTTATGCGGCCTACCCAAATGTTTCTTTGGTATTGAGTGGCTGACAAAAACTAGTTGAACCCTATTGAACCTAGATATGTTTTGTTTTCAATGATGGAATAGCATATTTGAAACGATGGTTATAAGTATTGACCTAACGTCTGTGAGTGCCTGTACTAAACATGTCAATCAGTCTGGTACGGATTAGCTTATCAACATTAAAATAAGTTTAGGCGTTCAATAAAAGTTCTTATGAAAATATTTAAGAAATAAATAAATATCTGCAATAGAAAATATCAATCAATCAAAAATTTGCGAAATCCTACATTACTTTAATCTAAAGGAATTTGTATCGATTTGCACACCTTTACCGAATACAGTCATATTAAAAATTCACACCCATTGCGCTTGAAAAGTTTCCCTCAATGGATAGGCATATGATTACATGGATTATAATTGTTAAAATAATTACCTAACTGTCTCGTTAGTCTAGTAGACGCAAACGCTACAGCTGAGCATGAGGTCCTAGGTTCGATGTTCACGTCGGGCAAAGTTATTGGGTTTTCTATCAGGATTCTCTCAGTAGCAGCCTGGAAACTGGATTTGTTCCCGGTTGATGGCAATAGGCGCGACCCCTATTACATGTGACTTAAAAACATAACTGGCGAAATGTCGGTGTACTAAAGGTACACCTCTACCTAACTCTTCGGGGATTACAGGCGTGATGTTATGTTATTGTATAATTACCTCATTGAAGAAAAGAAAACACTTGTAGACTTGTTCGCATGTATTGCGGAATAATGTGAAACTATGCCATATGAAAAGTTTCAACCATCTCTTAAGAAAAGTTTTCTGAGTATAAAAGTGGATGGTTATAAGATTCTTAGAGGAAGATCAAAGAACCGATGGAGAGTGCGAAAATTAAAGATGATATGGCTAGATATGGGAGGACCACTGAAGTCATCATCTGCATAGCCTTTTCCAAACTATGTTGGGGTCGGCTTCCAGTCTAACCGGATGCAGTTGAATACCAGTATTTTACTTCGAGCGACTGCCTATCTGACCTCCACAACCCAGTTACTGGATAACACGATACCCCTTGGTAAGACTGGTTGTCAGACTTTCGGGCTTCTGACGACCCGTAACGACTGTCAAAGATACACGAATGACAGCCGGGACCAACGGCTTAACGTGCTTTCCGAGGCACGAAGGAGTCTTGATATGTAAAGATGGTCACCCATCTACGGACCAACCGCGGCAAGCGTAGCTTAACCTGATCGATCGACCCATGCGGCTGTTATTTCTTAGCCACAAGCCCCTCTACCAGGAGGACCACTGAGATGACAGCTAAAATATATCTAGATAACAAATCTATCGATCATCAGCGTCAATTATAAATCAATTAGAATCAAAGCATAGAAGAAAATTAAATGTCTCCCAAGACATCACTACATGTTCTTTAGAAAGGTAGTACCTCGCAACCGGCGTGCGCGTATGACCAGCGTAACATACTTACAGTAGGAATCGGTTTCATTTTGACAGTTCAACAACATCCATTGCGCTAATTACGTTGTTGAGTAGACAAATTTTTCGTACTTAAGAAGCAATGGATTAGCAATTTGCTTCAAAATGATTCAGATTCTGATTGATAGTGTGTTACGCAATTAGGGTGCAGATGTAACGAGGCAAAAGGAGTACGTAAGGATCGTAGCAGGTGGTTGGTTCTGTAGTTTCTGCCTACCCCCATGGGAAAAAGGCGTGAGTTTTTGTATGAACATCACTACACTCTATTGAAATTCATATATCATAGACAAGCTATTGCCCGCAGCTTCGCCCGCGTAGATACCAATACGTCCCCATTTGAATCGGATTTTTTTTCACAATTTCATGGGTTCAATTTTTTTTTGCGCGGAAGCCTAATTCTGTTGCTAAAATAAAAGCAAAGTTACTCCTCATAACATCAGCTATCTGCCAGTGAAAGTGCTGTCAAAATCGGTCAAGCCGTTTTGGAGATTAGCAGGAACAAACAGACAGACAGACTGACAGATAAAAAAATTAAAATTTGTGTTTTTATAAGTACCGTATATACTTTCATAATCATTTAATTAAAACTGTTATTCGAAAAGATAAGTGAAGTGTGCAGTTTTAATCCCTAGCATCAAGTGGAATGTCAGCTCACTTCAAGCTAACTTCATTTAAGACCGGAACAGACCGGCTGGTTTCTCTTATATGACATCGGTACCTAAAACAAAAACACAACCACGTCCCACATACCATCACTTATTCCAATGACTATTATAAATCGTTCCGGAATCACGACAAGTCACAACCCCGTTCAGGAGCAATCGATTCATTGAGTAACGTCCATGCTGCGATCACCGCTATTTTTAGAGATGGTCAATACCTCGTTGATAGCATATGATCAACTGGATCTAATAATAGAAAATGCATCAGTGAACACGACAGTGCCGCGTGGCGCTTTATTGATAGTGGGCCTACGGATTGCTACTGGTTCGGGAGTGGTTCGTTTGGGGAAGAGTCTGTTTTTGACATCTTTTGACAGTTAGTTTGGTAACTGTGATTTGTTTTTAGGGTTCCGTACGTCCGAATAAAAAAATGGAACTCTTATAGGATCACTCGAGTGTCTGATTAAGTTGAAATTTGGTACACATATGAATTTCTGTGACTCAAACACGAAACTGTAAGTAAATAAATGAATTTTAAATATGGGGTTCACTTTTTGGGGAAATATTGAAAAAAAAAATATATTTTGCAAACTGTATCGTGTGATTATATATCAAATGATAGGGTTTGTTATGAGGATTTCAAATATATATATTTTCTTTTAATTTTAAAATAAATATTTTTAAAGTTATTAAAGAAAATAGATGAAAATTGACCGTTCCTCTTATCTCCGAAACTGCCGAGCCTAAAATTTTGAAAAAAATACCGAGTAACAGTTCCATACTAATAGATTACAGGAAAATTGATAAAAAGTGTATGGTCTTAAAATAACATGGTAAATCACTCAATATTGATTATACAAACTTACAATTGCAGTTGGAACGTATATGAGAACATGTTTTTCAAGTACAATGTTAAGTTTGTTTTTGGGATAAATTCATCCCAACTACGGAACCCTTCATCGTGCATGATCCGACTCGCACTTGGCCGGCTTTTTCATAAATAAGCAGGTCACTGAAGAAGTCGACCTTATCCAGTAGGTATACGTACTGTAATCCTTACGGGATAGATACAAGAGGTAGTAATCCTGATCTACTACGATCACCAGTTACAAATCTCATTTTTGCTGTTCTGAGGAGATTTCTCGACTACGGAGATTGAATAAGCGAGGTGTCTGCCTTTCATGTGAAATTAGTTTTATATGACTAAGTTTCTCTTTTCGACAAATCTGTCCTTATAGCCTTTAGGTACCATAAATTTTATGAAAATTTACTATCACTAATTTATACTGACTGTTCTAGTGGTCGCAAGCGCTACTGCTGAGCTCGAGTTCATGGGTTCGATTCCCAGGTCGGGGAATGTGTTATTGGGTTTTTCTATCTGAAATTTCTCAGTAACAGCCCAGAGTCTGGATTTGTGCCCGGTTGATGGCAGTAGGCTCGCCCCCTATTACATGGGACTTAAACATAACTGGCGAAATGTGGGTGTACAACTACATCTCTGCCCAACCCTTCCGGGAAACAAGGCGTGTTGTTATGTTGCGTATATTGCCTAACATAACATCATATTGTGATTGCGAGATGGACATTTAACTAGCTTGTAGTCTTCCACTGGAGATTATCTATCAATGTCTATATCTATGTAATTAAGTTAAAGGGAGAGAAGAGGCTTTTGCCAAGCCACTGCTGAGCAAAAGCCTTTCTCTCCCTTTTCCACACACTTCTATCCTCTACTCCATAATCATTAGAAAAGCCGGTGAAGGTGACTGTGTATAAGGTGTAAAATCGCTAAACACTTCGCTTTTCATCCATCAGGGGGCAAACGGCTGTACGAATATTGAGCCCGTGATACCCAATCAAGAACACCCAAATCAAGAGCAGACCGTTTGAAATCGATAGCGATCAACATTAGACTCGTTATAGCAATGAAGACACGCATCAAACCATAACTAACTTCTGCACAATTAAGAAACGACACGTATTTCATTCATGATATATCGGTTCGTCATGTGATTTCTTTCATCGTTTAGTTAATTAAAAGTACTTTTGGATTGATAATTTACCAAGTGGTGGCAGAAATTAGGAGGAGCTTTTGGCTAAATAATAACAGCCGCACGGGTCGACTGAAGGTGTTAGGTTACGCTTGCCGCGGTTGGTCCGGGGATGGGTGACCATCGATACTCCTCCGTGCCTCGGAAAGCAGTTCAGCCGTTGGTCCCAGCTATCATTCGTAGACTTTTGACAGTCGTTACGGGTAGTCAGAAGCCTAAAAGTCTGACATCTAGTCTTATCAAGTGGTATAATAGTGGATTGTGGAGATCAGATAGTCAATCGCTCCATGTAAAGTACTGGTATTCAGCTACATCCGGTTAGACTGGAAGCAGACCCCAACATATTTAGTTGGGAAAAGGCAGGCAGATAGTTGGTGGCAGGAATTCGATCAGTTCCAGAGTTGCAGAGGTCAGGAGGCTCTTATAGCAGGTAATATAAGATGAATAGTGAAATGCCAAACGATTTTGAACCATGTGCAGTGCTACGATTAACTGTTATCTCGACCTGTCCTGGACTATGGAAGGGCTGTTGATTCCATTAGTGAGAGGGATTGCAGGTACAGGAGCTAGACCACCACCTCTTAAAGCAGTATTATTGTAATCTTACTTCAGTGTGGGAAAGAGATGGAGCTAGACGTCCTGTAGCAACATGGTCTTTGACAAATCAGCAGAGGTCCACGCTCGGGGTTTGCCAGAGGGCTATGGAACGGAGTATTCTGGGTATCCAACTAACAGACCGGGTTATGAATATGACCATCCGTTCCATCACAAAGATAACTGATGTCACTTGGAAAGCTGCCACGCTAAAATGGCCATGCCAAACTTACGACCTAATGGCAAGTGACATCGTGACAGGCCCAGACGGCGGGATGAGCTGGACTCCTTCAACAGAAACAGGTCATTAGCAGCTTTAAACAGGGAGAAGTAGAAAGAGAGTAGGGAGGTCTTTGCCCTGCAGTGGGACATCACAGGCTTTTTGATAATAAGATGCACAATAATCACACAAAAACATAAAACAGAAAAAACTTGAAATAAATAGATACATAGACTACTCTTCATTATGTACACTATAAAAATAGTAGCTTAGTAACCGTAGGAACAGTAGTAGTGTCGTGGTATTGTGTTGATCCCGTGGAGAAACTGGTTCAGTGTAATGGTCTGTACCCTTAAATTTGACCACACATTTCTGATACACGCTGTAGAAGATCAGAGGGGCAATTCCCGTAATTTTAAGAACGTTCACAGAAGAAGACCACTTCTCGTCGTGAAAATGTTCAAAATCTAGTCAAAGTCTTTGAACGTTCAAAAACTTAAAAACAAGTCAAAAACTTGTCAAAAATGTAGGGTAATTATAGGTATTTTAGACATATCGAGACTGAGATCAGACTGTGAACGTTCTTAAAATTACGGGAATTACTTCTCTGATCACAGTCTCAATATGTTAACAATAACCTATAATTTCCCTTCATTTTTGACATTTGATTGACGCTGAGGTGAAATTGCGACTAGACTTTGAACGTTTTTAATTACGGAAGTTGGGCTTCAGAACGGGTAAAATGATAGATAGTCGCTAACAAAATCTGCATTAAGTAACAAGGCACAGTTTTAAGCAAATATAAAATGGGATTTAAAGAAATACACTAAGTAGGTACTGCGACGACTCTAAAACAGCATAATAATTAAAAATTATCATTCACAAAACATCTCCGAACTTAATTAGCGATCTTCGCAGAAACATACCAGAAAAACGACAAAAACTGCGCTTTTCCATTTCTTAATTTCCGTTGAAATCTAATTAATAAACGGAAAAGGAACACTTCTCTTTGAAAGATAACTCGGGCATTGAACCGGCGACCCGCGCGGAGCGATATCGCCGCGAGCTATAAATTAGGAAAAATTTTCTTTATCTACATATTTTTTCCCCATAACATGAAGGACAATGAATGGTGGCCTAGGGGTTGTTTCACCAACTTTTAAAATCCATTTGAGTGAGGTGCAGTTTTGTGTAATTGCAATATAAACATTGAAAATTTCATTGTTTTTAACTAAATAACATCACGCCTTGTTTCCCCTAAGGGTTAGGCAGAGGTGTACCTATTATAGTACACCCACATTTCGCCAGTTATGTTTAAGTCCCATGTAATAGGGGGCGAGCCTATTGCCATCTACCGGGCACAAATCCAGACTCCGGGCTGTTACTGAGAAATTCCAGATAGAAAAAAACCCAATAACACTTTGCCCGACCTGGGAATCGAACCCAGGACCTCAAGCTCAGCAGTAGCGCTTGCGACCACTAGACCAACGAGGCAGTTGTTTTTAACTGTTCAGCTACAAATAAACGTGTTACGAAAATATTTATTTTATTTTAATAAATAAGTACAGAGACAGACTACAAACTAAGACAATTCAGCACAGATATGACAACATACATACCACAAGCTATAAGTAGCGATTGCATTCTATCATGATTATTCATTAAAATAATTTTGCAAGCAAATGTTTTTGAAACGCCTGCTAAAACTTACGTAATAATGGCTTATTTGCTAACGCAATAACTATGTGAGTGGAATCTAGATCCTTAGATTGTACTGCTTAAGTATGTCATATTCAAGGAATGAAACGCTTGTCCTACCTTCGTCACTAAAAATGAGATGATTTTACTAAGATCAACAATTTATTCACCTCCAGTTCTTTTGTTACTAGGTACAATAGTCACATCTTTAGGCACAATTTGAATCAATTCCTTAGCCTCTTCTACAGGTTTCAACCCCTTCAAACCATCAGAAATCTCTTGCAAACTCATATCTTTAGTTTCAGGTAAATGAAAATATATCAAAATCAAACATACGAATGAAGACAATCCAAATAATAAGAAAGTACCATGCATTCCTAAAGCTTTAAAAACGTAAGGACAGGCTTTTAAAAACGTATCGCACATTATCTTAAAAGATAGTGCTATAAGACACATAGATAAACTTCTACACTCTGTAGATATTAATTCACCACATATAGATGTAGATAGAATCATTGGTCCACAACTTATGGCTACTGAATAACCTATTAGCAATAGAATTGATAAATACTTGTTCTCTGATACTACTGATACTTTTACTAAATAAAGATATAGTGATAATGAAAATAAAAATGCAATTGCAATGGAAGAAGATGTGAGTAATAAACTACGCCTTTTGAATGCATTTGATAAAGCACATCCTACATACATTGTTGAAACTGTCACAGCATCCAATATTAACATACCAGCATAGGCAGTAGACTCATTGCTAGTTATTTTATTTAGTATTTCTATAGCGTACACTGTACATACTAATTTCCCAGAAAATATATACAACGTCATCAATAACACAGATAACAGCACAGGTTTATAAAATCCTTTTTTAACTGCTACTTGAATAGACTTCATAACTTGGTTTTTTAATGATATTTTACGTCTATCATTTTGATGATCACTTATAAGTTTTTCGAGTTCTTTTTCAGAAGACATCGATGAACCTTTCAGCCATCTATGAGCTCTTGCGCACTGATCAAATTGACCTTTTGTTGCCAACCACAGTGGAGATTCAGGACAGACATATATTGTGCCTAAACTGTATATTGAACACACCAATCCAAATAGGGCTATGTTCTTCCAATGGAAGAAAGTTCCTATAACATTTGAGGCTAGAATGCCCAAAAATAATGTTGCAGACTTGATGGTCAAGAAGAGGCCTCTGTTTTTTGCTGATGTATACTCCGTGATGATAGCAATTGCGATGGTGAGGTACGAAGCCATGACGGCCCCTTGGAAGATTTCACTGATGAGTATCATGTAGACGTCATTGCTGTTGTAGAGGACGATGAAACCGATGAACGTTGAAACGCAAACGACGCTGTGAGTGATCTTCCTGCCCACAAGCGCAACTAAGATGGGCAGGATGATGACCCAGGGCATCCCGCTGTAGCTGAACACGGCAACTGGAAACACAATAATAATAACTTTTTTTTTCTGAAATCACAAGTATCACAAAATACTCGAAAACAATAATATTCAAGCAAAAAATAACTACTTTAAGGTCAACATAACTAGTAAACTATTATTAGCTGTGTTTATAATAATGATCTGGAACTATCTACGAGAATCATCAATTTGTCCTATACAAATCTAACTCAAAGAGATGTACCTATTGCTGATTCTTATGGTTATAATTATGTAGCAGTAAATACGTCATATATTATTTTTATAGTTGTGAATCATATTTTGATCAAGATACA
This sequence comes from Fissipunctia ypsillon, assembly GCA_947568875.1. Classification (NCBI taxonomy): domain Eukaryota; kingdom Metazoa; phylum Arthropoda; class Insecta; order Lepidoptera; family Noctuidae; genus Fissipunctia; species Fissipunctia ypsillon. Next base: position 2,359,605 of record OX387662.1, read on the forward strand.
ACCTGACACTGAACTGCAAATCGCAAAAAACGTAAGAAAATTTGAATATCGCAGGCTACCTTTGCTAGCGTTGTTGTGTGAGTAGGTGGCTGAGCGAGGGGGGCTATTCATTAGAACACGCAGAACACGTGTGCGGTAAAGAAAGACGCATACACATGACACAGCAACAGCAACTACGATTCATTACGTGCCTACACTACAAGCACAAACAAAGCGAGCTTGTGCGAGGTAAAAAAGTACAATTCGCTCCTATTTTTAATCACAAGTCAAAATACCGAAATATTGGTTTTACAGATTTCAATCCTAGTATTAAAAAACGGTAAAAATTTACCGGTATACAAGTTTTCCGAAATACTGAATACCGGTATCCAGGCCCTAATCACAACTCGTAACAGGTTTTATTAATTGTTATTGATACCCAAAAGGTCTCACAATAATAGCAAATGTACTTTTTGTGAATTAAGAAATCGTCTTCACTAATTCTACTTGACCTCAACCGAAGTGTGTGACATACGACATCAAGGTAAAAAGAAAAAAAAACAAATGAATTTCTTCGAGAACATTACTATGCGCCGTACGTCTACTAAATCTGAGTCCAACACCGTCACTAACGATACAATAAATAACAGTACATTCGAAGATACTGTTTCCAGCCAACCCGAAATATCCAATGATGATATTAATGATGTAAAACAACAGCAAATTACAAAGCTTAAGGAATAAATTGACGAGCTTGTGTTAGATTTAAATAGGGCACATCAGGAAATCGAGTCTCTTTCTTTAGAAAATAGCAATCTTAAGCAAATAAACTTAGACTTGCAAATAAACTTAGCTTGTAGAACTTCACACCCAGCACAAGAACATACTTGACCAGCATCACCATCTCCGTTAAATAGTGTCAGACTTTCAACAATGCCGTGACACTCATGACCAGGCACTGAAACAGATATCAGGCCTTGAAATGGTATGCAAGGCACATAACACTATTTCCATCATCAACTCCCTGAAAGCCAGCGAACAGGTTGCAAACACCAATAACCTTTTCAACGAGCTGGTTGGTTGTGTATCCGGACTAGAGTATGAGAAGCCCACCATTGCCATAGACCTGACTGGGGACGATACTTTAACTAGATGTCCAATTCTAACTAGTCATAATAAAATTAAGAAATAAGATATTAAAATTAATAAAAATATTAAAAAGTACGAGAAACCTTTGAAGTCACAAAGAGTTATTAAACCTAACATTAATCTTAGGAAAGAATGTAGTTATAACCTTAAAAAGTTAATGTAATGTATGTAATATTGAGTTGGAAACTAGCGGACAAATGTATGATGTTTACATTCAAAACCTTTAAAAGGAATTACTGAGCAGGAAATATTAAGTGTTTAAGGAAATATGTTGTAAGTATGAGTCTAGTCAACAAATGTTAAGCAAGTGCTTTCAGGAGGCCTGTGAGGTGGTGGACCTGGTGAAGTACAATGCAGAGAGGTATGAGCCGCTGACAAACAATCTCACATGGGGTTGTGTTCCCACTCCATCACCTCTCATGTCACAGCATGTTGTTCCTGCCACTTCACCCATTTTAACTCATTCTCTAGAAACTATCAATCCTATTCAAAGTAATGTTTTGGTATATTCAGATAGATTAGAAGCAGGTTTTGGATCATTGTTAAATAACCGCTCTAAACATACCATAATTAACTGTTATTACCATAAGTTATGATGCATATAAGATCTCGGTTCCAAAACACAAATATAACGTTTTCATGAGGGATGATTTTTGGCCTGAAGGTATATATCATACCGTAGGTTTATAGACTTTTCAAGACGAAAACAGACAGAGAAATACTCTGAGAATGAACACACGAACAAAACTTAAATGGACAATACAACATTGATAAGTTTCAATTGTAAAGGTATTAAAAGATCTGTTGACTGTGTTAGACGCTTGTGTGTAGCAGCCGACGTTATCGCGTTGCAAGAGACTTGGCTTTTGCCACATGATGTCGCCTTTCTAGGACAAATTAACGATGAGTTCGCTTTTACTGGCAATTCGGCAGTCGACACTTCGGCGGGTGTACTACGTGGAAGACCTTATGGAGGAGTGGCATTGTTGTAGAGGAAGAGCCTATTTCCGTCTGTCACAGTAGTTGATTGTAACAACGTACGCCTTGTAGCTATCAAGATAGTGTCGCAGGATCGCTCCGTACTAATATTCTCAGTATATATGCCTACGGATTCTAACGATAACGTCATTGAGTTTACGGACTGTCTTAGTGAAATTAGTGCGATAATAGAAAGTCATAATGTGCAATCAGTGATCATACTCGGTGATTTTAATGCTCATCCCGGCGAGCTATTCGGTGGTGAACTGTTAAGTTTCTGTGCGGAGCAGTGTTGGACCTGCGTGGATCTGGACCTACTGCCACGAAGTACGTACACTTTTATGAGTGACGCGCACGGTTGCCACCGCTGGCTCGACCACTGTGTAGTGACTGAGGCCGCGAGGTGTCTGCTCGTTAGTGCAGCTGTGTTGTATGATACATATTGGTCGGATCACATGCCTATACAATTATTGTGTAATTTTAACATGATAAAAACTACAATTGTAACACCTAATCCGAGCAAAAATTGTACAATATGGGGTGAAAGGGATACTAGTAAAATAGATAAATACAAGGAAATGTGTCACACTAAGTTAAGGGAAATTAATTTTCCGTTAGAATTTAAGGAATGTGCAAACAGGTTTTGTGCGAATGCGAATCACAAACCCATATTAGATAATATGTACACAAATATTGTGTGCATACTTACCGAGGCTGCCCAATGTTCCAGTAGCATGGACGCGGGAGGGGGAAGAAGGGGTAAGCGTGTTGTCGGGTGGAATAGGTATGTTAAACAGGCTCACGCGGATGCCCGGCTTGCATTTCAAAGCTGGAGTATATCTGGTAAACCAACTTCTGGTCATGTGTATAAACATATGTACGACACCAGAAAAGTCTTTAAATCAAAGTTAAGATGGTGTCAGAATAATCAAAATAAAATAAAAATGGATATGTTAGCTGAACATCACAAGGCTAAAGATTTTTCAAGATTCTGGAAAAACACCAACAGATTGAATACGAAGCCGGGCGTCCCCGTGAGTGTGGCGGGGCAACATGAGCCAACCACAATAGCAAATTTGTTTGTGGAACATTTTAAAGTGGAATCCTCTCTTGGTTCAGCATCGCAGGCGGTCGCTGCTGAGGAATGTCTGATGGATTTAAATGTCAGGTTCTCAGCGAAAGATGTCGCTAATTTAATTAAAAATATGGTTAGGGGCAAGTCTCCGGGGCATGACTACCTCAGCATCGAACACCTGCAGCATGCAGGAGTTCACCTGCCAAGGGTGCTGGCGATGTTCTTCTCACTCTGCCTGAGTCATGCTCATCTGCCCAGCGATCTTATGAAGACTGTGGTTGTGCCTATTGTGAAGGATAAGACTGGGGACACATCAGATCTCTCGAACTATAGGCCCATATCGCTGCCTACTTTCATTGCTAAGGTGCTGGACAGCCTGCTTGATAGGCATATGGCGACCCGCATCGATTTACATGATGCGCAGTTTGGGTTCCGACCTGGTCTATCCACGGAAAGTGCCATACTGTCTCTCAAGCATACTGTCCAGTATTATACGTCTAGGAAAACGCCAGTTAACGCGTGTTTCCTGGATCTTTCCAAAGCATTCGATCTGGTGTCGTACGACTTACTGTGGCAGAAACTGCTGAACGATACCACAGTGGATAGGGGAGTGATATCAATACTACGGTATTGGTATAACAACCAGACCAATTGTGTGAGGTGGGCAGACTCGTTATCGGATGTGTATAGGCTGGAGTGCGGAGTGAGACAGGGTGGCCTGACCTCCCCCCGCCTCTTCAGTCTGTACATTAACCGGTTGATCGTTGAGCTCAGCAACACTTATCAAGGTTGTTATGTAGACGGAATATGTGTCAACAATATTAGTTATGCTTATGACATGGTGTTGCTGAGCCCATCGATTAACTCAATGATGAGTCTGCTCATGATATGTGAAAGGTACGCGGAGGCCCATGGGCTCAGATACAATGTTAAGAAAAGTGAAGTACTGGTATTCAAGGCAGGCACTAAAACCTACCCGATTGCACCACTGCTGAAACTTTGCGGAAGCCCCTTAAACCAGGTCACATCACGGACCTTAAAGACAGTCTGGACATAGAGCGTGAGCGCAGAGCGTTGGCTGTCCACTGCAATATGTTGGCTCGCAGATTTGCGAAATGTTCGACTGAAGTAAAGGCCACACTGTTCAGAGCGTACTGTCAGTCGTTCTATACATGCGGTCTGTGGGTCAACTACACGCAGAGGGCATACAGCACTCTGCGCGTTCAATACAACAATGCATTCAGGGTGTTGATGGGGTTGCCGCGCTACTGCAGTGCTTCCGGCATGTTCGCAGAAGCGGGCATAGATGGCTTTCACGCCATCATGCGCAAGCGATGCGCCTCCATCATGCGCAGGGTACGCGGCAGCCCCAACAGCATCCTGAGCACTGTAGCGGACAGGTGGGACAGTCCTATACTGGGGCATTGGATACGCCTACATGCCACTGTGGCATATAATTAATCATTGTTTTGTTTTTTCTAGTAGATGTAAGTACTAACATTAGTTTCTAAGTTGTGTGTTGTACTAACCAAATGGACCTTGTCCGAATTAAAAGAATTTTATTTTTTTATTTTATAACCTGCATTTTAATGATCTTGTTAATAAAATAAAACATACACCAATGAATGAACAGATTACTGTAGTTCTTTTAATTGGAAACAGTCTGAGAATCACTACACATCACAAGGAACATAGTTAATGGTGACTACACCATACTTAAATTAAAATTAGGTAAATTAATATTATTTGCGTTGCCATATTCAGTTAATATATATGATAAAGAAAACAATTACATTTGGAGTTTAAACAATCTAATGCATATTTGACGTGTCATGATAGTGACCGTTTGTTGTATTTTGATACTAAAAAATTTGTGTTAACTCGGGAGCATATGTTTCTTCCCAAGAAAAATCAACATGTATTGGCTACTGTGTTAGCTTACAATATACACGCAGTTATTGTTAATTTAACTTAGATCGAAATAGTCTATCTAGTACATCTAATAAAACTGTAATAGACTCTTTAAACTTTTAGACTCGACAAAAGAGAAGCATAATAAGAACATTTTACTATATTACCAAAATATAAATCGCTTCTCTGGCAAAATCCTAGACGTGGAATTATTAATAGATAAATATTTTATTTTATTTTATTTCGGGATAAAAAATAGGAGTACAATTAAATTTAAACATAATATCTTACTAATTAAACAAAATACTTATTATACTACTAGCAACATTATCCACTTATTACATACATCATATGGATATCTTATGTTTTTGTGAAACCTGGTTAAGACCGGATACAATGTTGTTGCCAGTGCAGTTGCCAGTGCGTTCAACAGGTCCTCAATAGAGAGTGGTACCTTAATATTATGTAATAGCAAAAATTCCTCTATTTTGCTTAATACCAACTTGCCGCGCTTGATTCGGTGGAACGCAGAGCTAAGAGGCTCATTGGCGACGTAAGACTGGTGGATGCCAAGCTTCACAGCTTGGCTCATCGCCGCAAGGTTGCCTGCTTGTCGGTCTTCTACAGATTGTACTTCGGTGAGTGTGCTCGAGAACTCCACGACCTCATTCCGCCTGCCCCCTTCTACGATCGGACATCTAGACGCACTGCAGGTTACCATCCCTACCTGGTTGCTATTCCACCAATTCGCACTAAGCGTTTCCAAATTTCTTTTGTGATGCGCACAGCAAAGGAGTGGAACTCTCTGCCTGCGTCTGTGTTTCCGAACGTATACAACCCCGATCTCTTCAAAGTGAGAGTTAACAGGCTTCTTCTGGGTTAGCTCGCTCCATCGTCGACTTTGTCTCTGTCATCGCTGACCTAGACTAGAGTCAAGAGCAAACCTATCTTAAATAAAAAAATAAAAAAATTAACCCATTTAAATCTTAGCCTCAGTAACAATGGCCAAGTGTAGAAAATTGGTAGATTTCTATTTTTTGTTTTCAACAACCTTTGTAAACACCGTTACATCACTTATTTCATTATACGGCACTAACTTCACAAACGCTAGCATTATATCAATAGAGCGTACCCTTTTTTTTTTTTTTGTGGATGGGAAATCATCAAATGACTTCTCCCGCTCTGGGTGGAGCGGGAGGGCGTGTCAGACTTTTACTGACTAAAACCCACCCGTGTTCCTTCTGTTGCCTTTTTTTTTTTTTTTTTGGTGACGGGGTGGACATCCTCATGGATGTCCTCTGCCCTGGGGTGGACAGAGGGGTCTGTCAGACTCTTACTGACTAAAGCCACCCCGGTGTTCCCTCGCACACTTGCACCGGGGGCTACGGGGGCACTTAAGCACTCTTCAACGCAGCCCCCGACTGGTGCTAGCCCGCGTCTGCGGGCTCCGTCTTGTCGAGCGAGGGGAGTGAGGTGTTTGACTCCCCCCGCGACGTCTGAGAGGGGCGCGCGTGGAACACTACGCGCCACCACCTCGGGTCCTGTGGAGTGGGGGGCGGCAGACGTCCCCGAGTCCGCCGCCCTTGGACCCATTTAGGGGGGCCGGAAGTGGGCATTGTCAGCCCTCTGCCGACGCCCGGTGCGCCTGCTGCGGGCCGAGAGAGCACTTGAAATCTCCCTCTCCCTTTCCGCTGCCTCCTTCTGGGACATGACCTTTTCGCAGAAGGAGATCACCGAGTCCCACGACGCTGCGCCACCGACCATAGAACGAATCACAGCCGGCAGCGACAGGTCGCTTCCCACTTCCGAAATGAGGGCACGGCGCGGCTCCTCCCAAGCTGCACACTCTGCAAGCGTATGCCACGCCGTGTCCTCCAGACAATGGACGCAGTGATGACACCGAGCGTCCGGCTCCCTGCCTATGCGACACAGGTACTTCCCGAAGCAGCCGTGCCCCGAGAGCACCTGCGTCGCCCTAAATGACAGGGAGCCGTGCCTCCTCCCGAGCCAATCGTCGAGCACTGGCCGGACCGCCTCGATGGTGACGAAGCCGGCGGTAGGGCGCAAAAGCCTGTCACGCCACTCCGCCACCAAGACCTGACGGAGTTCAGACCGGAGCAGCGTAATCTGCCGCTGCACCAGTACTACGCCCCGCGTCCGCGCCTCCTCACGCCACCGATGTAGTGACGCGAGGGCTCTCGCTTCCAGGTCCCACGGCGGGGTTCCGGCCAGCGCACAAGCTGCCTCGTAGGAGATCGTGCGATACCCTCTGATGACTCTGACGGCCATCGTCCTCTGCGGTACTCGCAACACTGCGATACTGCGGGCCGTCAGGTCAGCCACCCACACTGGGGCCCCATACAGGGCCATGGATCGCACGATCCCCACGTACAACCGCCTGCAGGCGGTACTTGGGCCCCCCAAATTGGGAAGCAGCGTTGACAGCGCGCCCGCCGCGCCCATCAACTTCTTCTGTTGCCTGTGCCAGGGCCACGGTAACTCTTTCGAACATCCCGCAACCCCAGCTGGCCGATGCCAGCTGGGGTTGCGGGATGTTCGAAAGAGTTACCGCATTTACCGCGTTTTCGCATTTTAGAGTTAGCATTGAAGGGGTCCGCTAGGACCGATGTCCTAGCGGACCCCTTCAATGCTGCTGACATCTCTTTGAGGCGCGCGTGGAACACAACGTGCCGTCGACTCGGGCCTGGTCCTTACCGGACGGCGAGCTACCCATTGCTCGCCGTCCGCAAGCCCGCGCCTACGGTGGCCGGGAATCGGCTGCCAATTCCTGACGCCCAGGGCGTCTCCTGCGGCGACTAGGGGCGTGAGGGTGCAGTTTGCCTCTCCTTCACGCGTCCCACCTCCTCCTTCGCGAGCATTACTGCTTCGCAGAAGGAGGTAATGGCTTCCCATGTACTCTCGCTCCGTACCATGGCCTGGACCAGGGCCGGACGCGAGAGATCGCCGCCGCCGATCGCTTCCGCGAGGACACGGCGGTGCTCCGCCCAAGCCGGGCAGACCTCCACCGTATGCTCCACCGTGTCCTCCGGGCAATCCACACAGTGGTGACACCCGGGCGTTTCCTCCCGCCTTATTCGGAACAGGTACCTCCCGAAGCACCCGTGTCCGGTGAGGACCTGCGTCAGGCGGTACCCTAAGAATACGATCGATTTAGTGGAAATCGATAGTTAGAGATAATTAAACAATAGTCCATTGTTTTAGTATATTTGTTTTCTTAGGTATTAGAATCAATGTAAAATAAAAAAATCTGGAAGCAAATTGATTTTTAACGTAAGCACCATTATGAAATCATTATAAGAAATACATAATCGATTGCACCACAGATTGCACTAGTAAACGGCAAATGTCAATGTCAACGTCTGTCAATTGTCATGGTTGTAATGTCATGTCATTAATGTCGTTCGCTTTTGTATTTTTGCGCGAGTGAATGTGTTTTTGCCGGTTTTTTTCCCGTATTTCTCGGGATTTATTATTTCATAAGACCTCTGCTCGAATACTGGACTCCATAATTGATGGCCTTCTGACTGACTCTCGCTTGAACATCGGACACCGTACCTTGCTACCCCTACTGTCCTTTGCTGGAAAACCGGATCTGTTTTGTTTTTTTGACAACTGGTTAATAACGACATCATGAGCCTGTGCATTAACTGCGGAATAGCAACGGATCGCTTCAATACAATAGGAAGGCGAAGATTGGAAGATGAAATGATTCTTTCATTTATACAGGAATGGGTCGCGCCGTTCCTAACCCTGAAGTCACCCCCTAAGCGTCATCGTAATAGGCTACAGGCTCTGCAGCACAGCGCACGTGCCTTTCAGACTTGCGTAGGAAACATAGCCTCAACAATATCATTTCTTATTTAAATAACTCAAATAATAAAAATAATCTAAAATATAAACATTGTCTGATTTTACCAATTTGGCCATTGCTGGGAGACGTGGAAATTGGGCTCGTGAGACCTTCCTAAATGCTCCAATTTATAGCCAAATTCCAGCCCTGTAACGCCTGGCCCAAATTTCTCTGAAGCTTGGGTTTCTCCTTTTATGAGGAGTGAAATTAATACAAGCGTTAACTCAAAAGCGTTACATCTTTCTGCGCAACGTACCTTGCGGCTTTCACGGAGTAAACTCCAGTCGTGCATCGGAGCGACCGATCTGCGATCAGCGACCACGGCGATGTTAATCGACCACTGCGCCATGCTCTGGAGCAACAGATCCTGAGCGGAGGCGCAGTGGTTGATGTTCGCCTGGAGGAGGTGTAATGGGGCCATTATTGGCACTCCATAAAAGCCCGCTCCCGAACCCCCTGTGAGGGCCCTGCTGCGGTGGTTGCGGCAGCGGCGACAGTGGAGGCGGCAGCGGTGGCGGCGGCAGTGGCGGCAGCTGCGGCGGTGACGATGGTGGCGGAAGGCTTGCTGCCCCTGGGTTTGGCGGATGGAGCGCAGGCCTTGCTCCCAGCCCGGTGCTTGGCCGGCTTGCCAGCTGCCGCACACGCGAAGCAGTGCGGCGCGGCTTTACACGAGTCGGCCTTGTGACCGGGCTGACCACAGCAGAAGCAGTGGCCGCTATGGTCCACCTCCAAGATGCATTTAGCTCCCACGTGGTTGCCCACGTGACAGCGGAAGCACCTCAGAGGTCTAGGTTCCAGCAGTTTCACCTGCGTGGAAACCCAGCCCACCTTGAGCCTTTGGCCCTCCGGTTATTTTTCGGGCCACCGCCACGGGGCAGCTCACCGTAACAGTTCGCATCCCCGTGAAGTCAGGACGGATGGTGCCTACCCTAACCTGCTCGGCAGAGCACCCTCCAGTCCTAACGACGGCGGCCACCACCTCTTCCTCCGTCACTGAATCGTCCAAACCCAGTATGCGCATGTCCGCGCACTTGGTGGGTCTGGACACTCGGGCCTCGTCCGCATTTAGGGACGCCCTAAGCCTCTCGGCCAGAGCGTCAGCGGTCGGGCCGCTGGCCGCACCGGGAACCTCCAGCATTCCGGACCCAGTCGCAATGACCCTTATCCGGATGCCATCGGCAACGCCGAGCTCCTCGAGTTCCTTGCCTTGGCAAGCATGTCGCGGTAGGACACGCCCTTCTTCTCGGCTTCCGGCTGTAGTGTGATCACTACAGCTGCGGACTTCGGGGCACGGAGACTAGCCGCGATGCGTCGCTCCTTGCGCCGCTGCCGCCTCTCCTTCTTTTTGGCCGCCCTTGCTGCCTTACCCGCCTTCCTCTTCTCCCCGGCTACTTGTCATTCGGCGTCAGCCGGAGGGGATTTAGGAGGCGGGGGCGGTCGTTTCGCCGCAGGGGCTAGGGCCCTCGCGGGTTCCGGCACGGCCCCGCCTTTCACCTGCCCCGATGACCCCGGCTTGGCCGTGGCATCGTATGCCGCGGCGGCGGCATACGATGCCGCCTTCCAATGGTTTGGGACCGCCTGGCACGCCGCCAGTGAGGGGTGTAGAACTATGGCCTCCAGGGCGGCTCCCGAAGGCAGCCAGTTCCCGCCGGACCAGGGCCAGAACCTGGTCCTCAGTAGACACGGGCCCGACCTGCCCATGCCGCGCCTCCTCCTGTGGCACCTCCCGGGGGCCGGCTTCTCGAAGCCTAGCCAGGTCCACTCGGAGCTCCGCGTTCTCCTTTCGGAGAAGCTCCATGGCGGCTGTCAAACGGGTGACCTCCGCCCGCATTTCAGACATTGCGTCCGACGGGGGCCTGAGGTGAGTTGCCTCCGCTGCCGCCATAATGGAGGCCGTGGCTGCCGATATGGCCTTGTCTTTAGAGGACTGAGTCCTCTTCAAGGCCACACTTTTAATAGCGGCTGCCACGACCTCTGCGAACCTGACCGCTCGCTCCGAATTGGAGCCGCCAGCGGCGTCCGGCTCACCACCTGACGACTCCGACCCGGCTGAGACCGGCCCTAACTGCGACTCTGGCTCGGCCGGGCCGGTGGCTCAGCTTGGCTGGCTGGCCTCCTTCGTGGTGAGCACCCTGCCCACACCATTTTCATGGGCCCCACCCCGCCAGCTGATCTTCTTACGGGCCGAGTTCAACCCACCAACCGAGGAAGACCCCTGGCCATCCCCCGGTTTGGGGCGCTTTTTGAAGAACTTAAGGTTCTTCCCAGCAGCCCCCACCACTTCGCACTCCGGGCTCTTACATGAGCCCTTCGTGCCAGATGCGGCGTCGGACTCCGACCCCGCATCACTTCCCTCCTCTTCACTACTATTTTTGTTTGTTATAATTGGATCCATTTTTGTTTCCACGAGTAAAAAACTTTATATCTTCTCAAAATCTAGTGGTTCGCACTAGCGACTAATTTAGCTACCCATTAGTCAAGCTATCAACCTCCTTCACGGTGCGCCGCCGTTTGGAGGTTTGGGGTGATTTTTAATAGAGGTTTTCTTCCTCGCGGCCCGGGCGGTTAAGCTAAGACCCTCGACTCCCGTCAAAAGTCAGAGACATGACCGTGTCAATCTTCGGGGCTACGAGAATAACGGTGGCAGTAAGATAAGACCTCTTTCTGCCTGCCCGGCGGCGGAGACCGCTCTTACTCCGCCGCTGTGCATCTCTGCTTAGAGCGCAGAGAGACACACGTTGGAGCGTACCTCTGACAGGATATTGGCATACGGGCAACAAGACCCCTTAGGCACATTGTACCTAATCGGGAGTCATTGCCCGTACCCCAGGGTGCACCGTCCCGGTGACTGGCCTTCCCCCCGGACTCATCCATAAGGGAATTCCAGCCCACAGGCACACGAGGAGGTTTCCTGTCCAAGCACCCCCGGTGGACCCCCTGCAGCTACATTTCTACCATATTCCCAAAACTCGAAAAAAATGTGAAGATTAGATCTAACTATGGAAATATGCGTTGGCTGCGTTGACCCTTGGGGGTCCACCTGAACCACTTTGGGAACTAAGACTCTAGACTAAAACTACAAACAACAAGGATTTTTTTTATTATAAATCTTAAAGTTATTTATGATGAAGATAATGACTAGCTTCATAAACAATTGTCTCATGTATTTCTCTTCTAACTGTTTTCCGGAGGTAAGAAGTTGACCTCTTCTTGCACAACAGGATTCTTTTTAGTTCCTTTCATCCATTCGGCAATTTCTTGCAAGGTCATATCTTTGGTTTCAGGCAAAAAAACGTAGATCAGGCACAAGAAAAATGAAGTAGACAAACCAAAGAATAAGAAAGCACCATGAGTACCCCACGATTTAAATAAGAACGGTGACATTTTCACTAAAGTACCTAAAAGTATCTTTGAAGATAAATCCATACAGCATGATGAAAGACCTCTGGATTCAATTGAAACTAACTCTCCATTAATCGTTTGTGTCAATATAACAGGTCCAAAACAAAGACCCATCGAATAACCTATTAACAAAAATATAGCAAAATAGTTATTCTCAATTACAAGTGACTGTTTAATTAAATATGCATATAGAGAAATTGACAATAGAAAGCCAATTCCTACTAATGATGAGCCTATTAATAATTTCTTTCTTGGCAATACTTTTGCAACTAAACATCCTATGTACATACAGAATACTGTAACACCATCTAATACTAACATAGCTGTATAAGGTGATATGTGATGTCCAGCTGTTATTTTACTTATAATATCTATGGCATATACGCCAAATATTATCTTGCCAGAGAATAGAGACAAACAGTGCATTAACAAACATAAAATTAAAGGCTTATAAAACTGCTTTGATGATACCACTCTTAAATAGCCAGCAACAAATCCTTTTAACTCAAAATTCTTAGATTTCTCCTCCAAATTGAGATTCTTCTGATAGTTTATCAGCTTTTCTAGGTCAGCTTCCGCTTGCTTGCCTTGTCCCATCATCCATCTGTGTGTGAACGAGCATTTTTCATACCGTTGTTTTGTGGCCAACCAAAATGGTGATTCTGGGAGTACGATTGCTATTAATAATCCGTAGGCACTGCAGATGATACCAGCGATGCCAATGTTTCTCCAATGGAAAAAGGTCCCAATTGCGTTTGACATGAATATACCCCAGAAGAGAGTGGCAGATTTGACACTCATGAAAAATCCTCTGTGCTTCGGTGAAGTATATTCTGCGATGATCATAGCTGACACAGTAAAGTGGGATCCCGTGTTGATGCCATTAATCACCTGACTGATGATGATTTGGTTGACCGTGACGCTTAAGTAGAAAACCACGAAGCTAATCAAATTGCTGATAGTGACAAACATAAACGTGTATTTTCTTCCGATATACTTCATGAAGATTGGCAGAATGAAGGACCAGGGCAGGCCTGAGTACACCATGATGGCAGCTGGAAAATAAAAAATAAAAGTGTTAAAAAAATGCTGTACTAATAGTTAACTTTTTTAACTTTTATTTTTAAAAACGTTTTATTTCTTTATTAGTTTCAAACGCCTGACGTTTTTATCGTGTTTCGACAACAGGAAAAATGATTGCTTGTAAAAAAATATTTTTTACTACTGCCCCTCATAATAACTATTTCGTCATCATCGGCAGCCTTGTCCACCCATTGCTAAGACAACCAATCCTTACAAAGAATCAGAATCCTCGACACGTGTCTTACGACAACAAGAGTAATATGTTGTACTAATTGTTAACTATATTTACTTGCAAACGTTTTAATTCTTTATTTGTTTCAAACGCCTGACGTTTTTATCAAGTTTTGACAACAGGCAAAATTATTGCTTTTAAAAAATTATTTTTTACTACTGCCCTTCATAATAACTACTTCGTCATCATCGGCAGCCTTGTCTACCCATTGCTAAGTGTAGGCTGCTGACCCATCCTTTTATAGAATCAGAATCCTTGACACGTGTCTTGCGACAACAAGAGCTACCTAATGTCAGTCTTTGATTATTTAATACAGCCATTGGTGCTCTCAATAAACTACTTACGTATCCACGACGCAGTTGACTCACTGACGGCATCAAATGAGTTAGCCTCCTTCCTTATCTGTGGGATGAACACCGTGGAGGCGCCAAAGGACATGCCCATGATGAAGTAACACGTCCAACCACCACTGCTGATCATCATCTAGAAGAAGAGTATCAATAGAATACATGTTATCATTAACAAAGACGTCCACTGCTGGACCTAGACCTCCTCCAATTTTACCTTCATCAACCAGTTCTGTGCTTCTCGCATCCATCGGATTCCCGCAACCTACACTAGTTCACACCTTGTGGGAGTTATAACTACGCTATTAAGTAAATGAACTGACCCCTTGGTCTCGTGGTCGCAAGCGCGACTGCTGAGCGTAAGGTCCTGGGTTCGATTCCCAGCTCGAGAATAGTGTTATATGGTTTTTTATTAGGAATTTCCGATACCTCCGTGTCTCGGAAAGCACGTTAAGCAGTTGGTCCTGCGCCGGATCGCTCTCCGGTCGTGTCGGATTGCTGTCTCATGGGACTTTGAGAGTGAAGGAAGAGAGATTGCACCTGTGTCTGCTCAAAATCTTGTACGCTATATTAAATGTCCTGCATCGATGGCTAGTTTCTTTCGCTGATATTGGCTGGCATGCCCGGAATTCGGTCGGTTCGGTTCGGACTATTTATTTAGTAAGCGAAAGAAAAATGTGGAAACCAATTGCGAGTCAAACAAAATAATAACCAGTTCACTGTCCGACCAACCGACCAATTATATGTCATACCACCATACCATCATGTCTCGGAAGTAACCACAACGTCTTAAGGGTCATGGCACTCATCATTATGAACAACTTTTATTATGGGACCAAACCTGAAATCGCGAAAAAAATCAGCTGCTCCCTACATTTTGATGAGTTATACGAACATAAATGTTGGGACCAGCAGATTTTTATTTGCGATTTCAGGCTTTCCCATCCAAAAAAAAAAAAAGGTTTGGTCCCATAGTATAAGTTGTTTATAATGATGAGTACAATAACTCCTTCAGATGTTGTGCGAATTGACGCGCAACGTAGCAGCGTATGTCCCCGAATTATCCGGGACATGTTGTGTAGTGCCATAGTAAATAATTACTGACAGGACTATTTATTTATTTATTTTAGTTATATATAATTTGTTATATGTAAACCAGATTATACATAACTTATAGATAAATTATAAACTACAAAACATACAATTGGCGGCCTTATTGCATACTGCGATCTCTTCCAGGCAACCTTGGAATGGACAGTAATTTTTGACAGGGGTTGTTCCTGGTGCAAATAAAAAGTATATAAGTTTAATAGATACACAGATAAATATATATGCTATATAGTAGATTCATACATACTAAATATGTAAGCAACGAAAACAAAAGAAGACTATCAGCCAGCAACGAGAACAAAATCACAACAACAAGTAATGCTCCTTCACGAGTCGTTTAAACACAAACAGCGATTGCGCGCGCTTTATTGGAACTGGTAATGCATTCCACACACGAGCGGCCTAGACAGTAAAGGATTTGTCAAGGAAAGTTGTGGAATGCATTGGCATTTTAAGCTTCAAGTTATCTGATGACCTTAAAAATTTCGTGTGGGAGTCGCAAAGAAATTGGAAGCGTTTCTTGAGATAGAGAGGGGTAGAAGGAGAAAAGAGCTCATTATACAAAAGGGAAAGAATATGAGCATTCCGGCGATTGTTGCCGTTAACTCTGATATGGTGGTAAAAGACAGATAAGAATGCCGCATAATGATTGTTAATATCACTGTTCCGCATGAACGTCAGCTTAATGGTAAAGAATTCATTAATTGTTTTGACTTGGCAATATACGTTGTCAATATGACGAGAAATCAATTCACTCACAATCACTCAGCGATCAATGTAGCTTATGCCCTAAATGATAAATAAACGATAAATGATTTTATTTCTGTAAGTAGGTTTATACAAACACTTTTACACGTCAAACATTTTTTTTTTAACTAGATGAGGCCGGCGTTTCCTATCTGACTACTCTGAGAAGAAAGGCCGAAACAAACTCAGAGGTCACAGTCTCTTTTAAAGTCCAGACATAATCTTGGTCAGATCATGTGAAGACCATGTAGGCTGGTATCTGAAATCGTCTTTTGAGGAAAGAACCACACAGATTGAGTGGACCTGTCCAGTCAGTGCAAGCATCTGTCAGTAATCGTACAGCTCAACATAAAAGTTAAAGAGCTCAACGATTCGACGAACAATACCAAAGAAAGGACATTTGGGTAGGCCGCATAATTTACTCAAACTGGCAAACTATGATTAAAGCTGAGAGAAAAAAAAAAAAAAACAAGGACCCACATAGTCTTCACATTCACAGTAATTAAAATAATATATCATTTTACAAAGTAAATATTCATGTCATCGTATATATAAAATTCATCAATGACAATGTGTATATAAGAAAAAAAAATTAGCAAATAGAAAAGAACAAAAAAAAATCAGTATGTATATTAAAAAAAAAAAAAATATTGGAGCAGCTCAATCCCACGCCTTTTTGTCATCAATGTAATCTTTAACGGTATAAAAGGTACAACTTACGTTTAATAAATGATTTGAATTTATTAAGGCTCAGATCTTGAATGGGGTTTAGAAGTTTATTATAAAAACGTATACATTGACATCTAAACGAGCCACCTATTTTCTTGAGCCTTGTTGTAGGTACAACAAATTTGCGTTTGTTCTTAGTGTTCATATTATGGATATCACTGTATTTTTTAAACAATTTTATATTTTTATGGGCATATAAAAGATTTTCAAAAATATACCGAGAAGGCACAGTCATTATATTTATCTCCTTAAATTTCTCTCTGAGAGAGTGTCTTGGGCTTAACTTATAAATTGATCGAACAGCTCTTTTCTGCAAAACAAAGGTAGTCTGAATGTCGGCGACATTTCCCCACAACAGAATACCGTATGACATTACACTATGAAATTAGCTAAAGTACACTAAACGGGCTGTCTCTATGTCAGTTAAATTACGAATTTTTCTAACAGCGTATGCTGCAGAACTTTTTTTGTTTTTTTGACAATTTATCTATATGTGGGCCCCACTGAAGCTTAGCATCCAAAGTTAAGCCCAAGAATACTGTGCTATCTTTAGGATTCAATTCTTCGCCCTTTATCAACACCTTAGTTTTCACCTGCCTAACGTGAGGCAGCGTAAACTTAAGGCTTAAGGCTTTTAAGGCTTTCATGAAAATAGCGGTAAAAGAGTAGGTAACTGTGGAGTTCCATGCCAGCTCTTCTCCATAGGAAACTACCAATTGGAAGCGTGCACCTAGCTTTTGACGTTTGATAAGTGCCCATGTAGGTTAACGTGAAAAAAGATATTTTGAATTTTAGTTTTGAATTTGAATTTTGGATGATCCCAAAACTTGAGTAAATGTAATCGAATGAATTTTAACCTAATAACATTTTGTACTTTAAACTTAAATTTATTTTGAATACAATGGTTTGAATGTGTAATTTTTTTTTTCTTAACATTTTAAAAAATAAAAAAAAATATATAAATATTTCCTAAAATAAAATTATAAAAAAATAAAGTTCCACCGGTGTCGGGAGCAGGCTCCAAGCTACTGGTGGTTAGGGCTGCAGAGTCAGGAACCTCCTCACAATACGAGCCGCATCAAGGAGTACTGCCTTCTGAATCAGGCGCTTGATCCAACCGCCTAACGAGAGTGTCGAAAGATGTTGGTCGAGGCTTTCGGCCATCAGGCCATCTGCCGTTACGACAATCGGCACAATGACAGCCGAGATATTTTATTTGTTTCTCTTTCTCAGCCTTCACGAGGTTCTCGTCATGCAAAATGGTAACATCTATTACCATTGCGCGCCGCGCTAATCGATCTGTCACCACTATATCAGACTTATTGGCGACCATAGTCCTGTCAGTAATGATAGACCGATCCCAGTACAACGTAACATGGTCATTTTGTGGTTAGCAGTGTACGGACCCTCATAACCAAAGCGTCGAGTTCGATCTGAGTCCATTTGAGTATGCCGAAAGAGTACATCAAAACCGGCATGACCCAACTGTTGAAGGCGCGCACCTTGTTTCCGCCTGAAATAAGACTAATTAATACCTTTTTCAGACGTCCAAAGAAGAGGTGCTTGGACAGGAAACCTCCCCGTGTGCCTGTGGGCTGGAATTCCCTTATGGATGCATCCGGGGGGAAGGCCAGTCTCCAGGACGGTGCATCCTGGGGTGCGGGCATTGACTCCTCATTAGGTACTGTGTGCCTAAGGCGTCTTGTTGCCCGTATGCAAATATCCTGTCAGAGGTATGCTCCAACGTGTGTCTCTCTGCGCTCTAAGCAGAGATGCACAGCGGCGGAGTAAGAGCGGTCTCGGTGTGCACTAACTCTGCCGCCGGGCAGGCAGAAAGAGGTCTTATCTTACTGCCACCGTTATTCTCGTAGCCCCGAAGATTGACACGGTCATGTCTCTGACTTTTGACGGGAGTCGAGGGTCTTAGCTTAACCGCCCGGGCCGCGAGGAAGAAAACCTCTATTAAAAATCACCCCAAACCTCCAAACGGCGGCGCACCGTGAAGGAGGTTGATAGCTTGACTAATGGGTAGCTAAATTAGTCGCTAGTGCGAACCACTAGATTTTGAGAAGATATAAAGTTTTTTACTCGTGGAAACAAAAATGGATCCAATTATAACAAACAAAAATAGTAGTGAAGAGGAGGGAAGTGATGCGGGGTCGGAGTCCGACGCCGCATCTGGCACGAAGGGCTCATGTAAGAGCCCGGAGTGCGAAGTGGTGGGGGCTGCTGGGAAGAACCTTAAGTTCTTCAAAAAGCGCCCCAAACCGGGGGATGGCCAGGGGTCTTCCTCGGTTGGTGGGTTGAGCTCGGCCCGTAAGAAGATCAGCTGGCGGGGTGGGGCCCATGAAAATGGTGTGGGCAGGGTGCTCACCACGAAGGAGGCCAGCCAGCCAAGCTGAGCCACCGGCCCGGCCGAGCCAGAGTCGCAGTTAGGGCCGGTCTCAGCCGGGTCGGAGTCGTCAGGTGGTGAGCCGGACGCCGCTGGCGGCTCCAATTCGGAGCGAGCGGTCAGGTTCGCAGAGGTCGTGGCAGCCGCGATCAAGAGTGTGGCCTTGAAGAGGACTCCAAAGACAAGGCCATATTGGCAGCCACGGCCTCCATTATGGCGGCAGCGGAGGCAACTCACCTCAGGCCCCCGTCGGACGGAATGTCAGAGATGCGGGTGGAGGTCGCCCGCTTGACAGCCGCCATGGATTTTCTCCAAAAGGAGAATGAGGAGCTTCGAGCGGACCTGGCCAGGCTCCGAGGAGCCGACCCCCGGGAGGTGCCACACGGGGAGGTGCGGCATGGGCAGAGCGGGCTCGTGCCTGCTGAGGACCGGGTTCTGGCCCCGATGCGGCGGGAACTGGCTTTCTTCCGGAGCCGGTTTTCCGCTCTGGAGGCCATTTATTTATTTATTTATTTATTTAATACTTCACGCACAGAAAAGTACAGAGGCGGACTTAATGCCATAGGCATTTTCTACCAGTCAACCTTTGGGTGATGCAGAGACAAACAGTGGTAGGTGCAGTTATGAGAAATTGTGGAATACATATTTATTTAAATATAAAGATACACATATACCTATTACAAACTATAAATATAATAATATATACCTAATTATATATAAATAAGCGCAAATAAATATAGACATAAATACACGAATATACTAAAACAAATAAGACAAACAATGGGAAAACGTTAACGTTGTGATGATACTGCCAGCTTCTTACGAATGTGCTCGCGAACTTTTATTTTAAAGGATAATCGGTTGGTAGCCATCCTGATTTCCAGGGGGAGCGCATTCCACAGAGAGATAGACTGAACGAAGAAGGAAGAGTGCATAAAGTCTGTGCGATGAGAGGGACATTGAAGAAGGCGATTATTTGATGAACGTAGATTTTTATTGTAGTTGGCACAAATGTACTGAAAGTGGGGGGCAAGATAACTAGGGGAAGTGGGAGAGTCAAGAAATGAAAACAAGGTGGTCAGCGCCCTTTGCTCTCTGCGCTGGCGTATAGGTAACCACTTAAGAAGCGACCGATGCGCAGAGACATGATCATATTTACGCAGATTGAAAACGAATCGAATGCAGTAATTGAGAAGACGGTCAAGTTTGTCGAGGAGATCTGCATTCAGGTCATAGTAGCACACATCACCATAATCGATGATAGCCATTGTCGGCGGCGAGCCAGCCGGCCTCGGGCCAGCGGAAGGTGGCATCGTATGCCGCCACCGCGGCTGCCACGGCCAAGCTGGGATCGTCGGGGCAGGCGAAAGGCTGGGCCATGCCGGAACCCGCGAGGGCCCCAGCCCCGGCGGCGAAACGGTCACCCCCGCTTCCTAATTCTCTTCCGTCCGACGCCAAATGGCAAGTAGCCGGGGAGAAGAGGAAGGCGGGTAAGGCAGCAAGGGCGGCCAAACGAAAGGAGAGGTGGCAGCGGTGCAAGGAGCGAAGCGTTGCGGCTAGGCTCCATGCCCTGAAGTCCGCAGCTGCAGTGCTCACACTACCGCCGGAAGCGGAAAAGAAAGGCGTGTCCTACCGCGACGTGCTTGCCAAGGCGAGGGAGGCGGTGAACCAGGACGAGCTCGGTATCGCAAATGGCATCCGGGGAAAGGTCACTGCGACCGGCGCCCGGATGCTGGAGGTTCCCGGTGCGGCCAGCGGCCCGACTGCTGACGTTCTGGCCGAAAGGTTTAGGGCGTCCCTAAATGCGGACGAGGCCCGAGTGTCCAGACCGACTGTAACGTTGCACATTATTCCTTTATTTCACTTAAAAAATCATCATCTGCCTAGCCTTGCCCCAATTATATTGGGGTCGGCTTCCAGTCTAACCGAATGCAGCTGAATACCAGTATTTTACATGGAACGACTGCCTATCTGACCTCCACAACCCAGTAACTGGGTAATACGATACCCCTTGTTAAAACTATTTCACTTAAAAAATACAATATAAAAATACCTAACTTTTTTTCTGGCCTGGTCCTGCTCAGGAAGGCGAGGCGCCCTGCCGACTCGCCGTCCGCGTACCGGCCCACAGTGCTGCTTGACGAGGTGGGTAAGCTGTTTGAGCGGATTATTGCAGCCCGCCTCGTCGGCCACTTGTGCGGAGAGAGGCCAGACCTAGACGAGTGTCAGTTCGGGTTTCGGTACGGGCGTTCCACCATACACGCTGTGTCACGGGTGAGAGTCCTGGCGGAGGAAACAGTGTCCCGGGGCGGGGTGATGGTGGCGGTGTCGTTGGACATCTCCAACGCCTTCAACGCCCTGCCCTGGAGTTGTATCCGGGAGGCACTGCGGTATCAGCGGGTGACTCTCTACCTCTGCTGCCTCGTGGGGGCTTATCTGTCAGAGAGGTGTGTCACCTACGTGGGACGTAATGGCGCAAACCAGCGCCTCATGTCGTGCGGTGTTCCACAGGGCTCGGTCGTAGGCCTCCTGTGAACATTGGGTACGACTGGGTGCTGTGGGGCAAACTTCAGCCACGCCCATCAACTTGGGCGCCAGCCGCTGAAAGTGGGGTCCGAAGTCCCACCGGCTGTCGAGCACCAATCCCAGGTACTTCATGGTAGACTCGACAGCGATCCGGACACCCCCGACCACTATGTGTGATGCGGGCGGCGGCGCCCGCCGCGGACCATTGAACACCATAGCCTCTGACTTGTTGAGGGCCACTGCCAGGCCGAGTGCTTCTCAATTTGGGGGCCCGAGCGCCGCCTGTAGGCGACTTGGGGATCGTGCGATCGATGGTCCTGTACGGGGCCCCGATCTAGGCGGCTGACCTGACGGCCGGTAGCATCGCTATTCTGCGGAGGCCACAGAGAGCGATGGCCGTCAGAGTCATCAGGGGGTATCGCACGATCTCCTACGAGGCGGCTTGCATACTGGCCGGATCCCCGCCCTGGGACCTAGAGACGAAATTCGGCTCGAGAGGAGGCACGGCTCTCTGTCGTTTTGGGTGACGCAGGTGCTCTCGGGCCGTGGTTGCTTCGGGAAGTACCTGTTTCGCATAAGCAGGGAGCTGGACGCCCGGTGTCACCACTGCGTCGACTGTCCGGAGGACACGGCGCAGCATACGCTGGTACAGTGTGCCGCTTGGGAGGAGCCGCGCTGTGCCCTCATCTCTGGAGTAGGCAGTGACCTGTCGCTGCCGGCCATCCAATTCGGCTGTCCTGAATTGGATGGTCGGCAGCGAGGAGTCCTGGGACACGTTGGTTTCCTTCTGCGAGACAGACATCTCGCAGAAGGAGGCTGCGGACAGGGAGAGGGAGTCTAGTGGTCGCAAGCGCTACTGCTGAGCATGAGGGCCTGGGTACGATTCCCAGATCGGGCAAAGTGTTATTGGGTTTTTCTATCTGAAATTTCTCAGTAACAGCCTGGAGTCTGGATTTGTGCCCGGTAGATGGCAATAGGCTCGCGCCCTTCTGCATGTGACTTAAACATTACTGGCGAAATGTGGGTGTACTACAGGTACACCTGTGCCTAACCCTTCGGGGATTACAGGCGTTGATGTTATATAATTTTAAATACTTTTGCGCCGCCATCGACCATGTAAAACCTACATATCGGAGTTTAAGTATTACTAAATAAATAAATTAAATTAAATTAAATTAAATTAAATGAAGTTATTTTAAACTTGAATTTGTAATAACTTGTAAGCGGGTGGACCAATTTTAATTAATTATGTACTAAAATAAATATAAAGTAAAGATACGGACTCTGACTATATTTTCAATTCCTTAAATCTCCTAAAAGAGGTACACAAAAATGTCAATGATGATATGAATATTTAAATCAACAACTCGACTCTTTATTTTACAAAAACTCTGAAACACGTATTTTTTTATTTCTTACAAAAGCATGAATTTTCATATCCCTAACTTAAGAAATTCTTAGATTCCCTATACAAAGTATCACCCCCTGTATCACCCCTGTAGGATTATTTTGAGACAAAAAGTAGCCTATGTTCTTCCACAGAATGCCATCTGTCGCCTCGCCAGATTGAATCGAAATCCATTCAGTGTTTTAGGTGTGAAAAAGTAATTAATTTCGAATTTATAATATTAAAATGGATATCATTAAGACTTTCATTGTCATTGAGGCTTTTAAATTATGTGATGTGGCTCGTGGCTAAAATTACTTAGCCACGAGCCCCAACAGTCGCTTCACGTAAAATACTGGTACTTATTCAGCTGCAACCGATTAGACTGCAAGCTGACCGGAATGTGATTGGGACAAGTCAGGGTAGATGACGGTAATGGCCAAAACCAGGCCCAGATAGCAAATCACTCTAAACGATATAAAATCAAAACTTCAAGTTTACTTTAAAAAAAAATCTAAAGCGAATGGCGAAATTATCCCAAGTTCGGACTCATTATCTACTTGAAAGGGGGGGGGCAAAGACGGGCTTGTAGCTAGGTAATAACAGCCACACGGGTCGATCGATCAGGTTAAGCTACGCTTGTCGCGGTCGGTTCGTGGATGGGTAATCATTGTATCCTTTTGTTGTCTGTTAAATAAATAAATAATAATAATCATTTGTTACATACCGAGACACATCCGTGCCTTGAAAAGCACGTTAAGCCGTTGGTCCCGGCTGTCATTCTTGGATCTTTGACAGTATTTACGGGTCGTCAGAAGCACGAAAGTCTGACAACCAGTCTTATCAAGGGGTATCGTGTTACCCAATTACTGGATTGTGGAGGTCAGATAGGCAGTCGCTCCATGTAAAATACTCGTATTCAGCTGCCTCCGGTTAAACTGGACACTGACCCTGACATATCATAGTTGGGAAAAGGCTATGCAGATTGATTTTTTGGCTTTTAAATTGTGTAAATTTTATCTTGGAAATTTAAATAAACGAATTATTAATTATGTATTTACCTGTCTCAAAAAATAAATCCATACAAAACCATCCCTTGATAAGTTCGTTTCACTCATTTTTAAAACTCACAAAAACTCTAGCATTACTAAACTCGGGTGATGTCAATACAAAGTATTGTATCTTAATGTTGTATTAATGATAATCCTAAGATGCCAAGAGAGATATTAGGGTAATGCAGGAAAATAAGATAAACGTTCGAAAAAAATACATAGGATGTGTTATGCCAAATTTAATTCTTAACCGACTTCAAAAGAAAGGATTTGACACGTATGTGTGTAATATTATTGGAACTGCAATATATTCAATTATGATAATCTCTTAGGGCTTCCAAATAAATATACAAATTTTTATACGCGTATGTATGGATTTTTGTATGTATGTGCAAGTAATCGTGTATCGCACGGCCGAAATATCTAGATCGAGGTGTGAAATGAGTAATAAGTTTTTTTTCAAAATTTAAATCCCTGTTATCTACGAATAACACACAATACAAAACGACGTTTATTCGGCTATCCTCGCCTTAAGAGCGTTGTCACATTTTGCATCTCTCTCGCTCACACAGAACCAAATTTTTAAAAATGTTAAATGAAAAAATGCTTTTTTGAAAAATGTAATCAATGGGCGGTCTACAAAACAATATTAATTTAATAGGTAGTTATCAAAAACACATTTCTATTGTGTTATCTAATAAACTTATTTAATTAAGTATTATGATCTGTTTTTGAGATGATGTAAATAAATGCCACAATAAAAATGTGTTTTTAATAATTACCTATTAAATTAATATCATTTTGTAGACGGCCCATTGAATACATTTTTCAAAAATGCATCTTTTCATTTAACGTTATTAAAAATTTGGTCCCGTGTGAGCGAGAGAGGTGCAAAATGTGACAACGCTCTTAAGCCGACGTCGCACGGACGTAAAAAAAACGCCGCGATAGTGTGTTTTTCGACACGTTGGGATGCACTCAGTTGGATTCTCAATGCTTGGCTCAACACCGAGAGTTGAAAATCCAGTGCGCGATAAAATCCCGCTGTGATATTTTTTTTTGTCCGTGCGAACGTTGATTTAGAGAATTTACTTCTAAAGGTTTAAGTGTATAATACATTAATAGTTAACATAGATATAATAAAGAAATCTTCATGTTTGTCAAGTCCAGTGCAAAACAGGGGGCACGTTGATAGTTAGTTTTAATTTCTTACGAAAGTAACCTACGGAATCCAAATCAAGTTTCGTTGTATTTGTTTGCTGTAGCTTAGGTTGAAGACATAATTATGAATGCTACTTTAGATTTTACCACTAAAACTTGTTTAGCCTGTTAATGTTGTTGGTATTGAGAATATTTTGGTTGTACATACAGTCAACATATCAAAGAGTATGTAGGCGAAAGTTTGTAAACGCAGCACGTAGCACAAGCAGAACATTAATTTGCTAAAGTTTTAAGACGTGTATGAACTTTGATCTGGTGACTCAAGAAATAAGTTCTAAAGCGCCCTAGTCCTAGAGCCCTAGTCGCTAATTTTAGTTGTATTTGTAGCTAATTTTAACTTTGCTAGTAGTTATTAACTTTCTAAAAACATCTGTTTAGCTTTTTCTCAATTATTAAGTCAAACTTGCAATCAACTGTTCCATCACAGGATAGGTTTCAGTTCAGACTATCTTTAACTGAATGTGATCTTCAGAATCATACAATATCATTAAAAGTGTATACTTTTAATGATATTTGATCATTTTAAACGTTCATTATTATTGTATTTGTGTGTATACACAAATACAATTATATTACGTTCCTTTGTTTGTGTAGTGCAAAGATGTTTCTGTCTTGCCTTCGCATCAAATTTTTTTGTTGACTGTACTCAAATTGAAATAAATCATACGTAGCGGAAATATTTAACGATATATTTAGCTTTGGTAGATTCTTACTAGATGTTTAGGTGTCAAGGATATTTTTTTAAATAGATACTGTTATGTTATAATATTGAATAATAAATGCAAATTTTGCATGTTTTAAAAAATAAAGTGAGTTTCATTAGATAAAACAATTATATTATTTACTATCTTCTGCCTTCTGAAATGTATTGTTCCCCCGACCCACCTCGTCGCATCGCATCGCCTGCCTGTGCTATTACTTCGTTGTACTTAGCGTTCTTTCTGACTTTTTTTCTTTTTGCTCGGCCCTTAAGAGTCCTAGCTTGAAGTTAAATAGCTTATGGCCTTCTTCTAGAATTGGGCTATTATATACAAAAATAATTTTTGAAATCCGAATGGTAGTTCCAGAGGTTAGCGCGTTCAAACAAACAAACTCTTAAACTTTATCATTAGTAAGTATAATAGATATACATAATGTTTAAATTAAAATCAAAGGCTTATACGATGAATAAAAACACAGTTTAAGAACTTCTATTTTAATTTAGATAGGCGTATAATAAGGATTTTTTTTTTATATAATACATCTTAAAGTTATTACTTATATGATGAAGATAATGACTAGCTTCATAAACAATTGTCTCATGTATTTCTCTTCTAACTCTTTTCCGGGGGTAAGAAGTTGGCCTCTTCTTGCACAACAGGATTCTTCTTAGTTCCTTTCATCCATTCGGCAATTTCTTGCAAGGTCATATCTTTGGTTTCAGGCAAAAAAGTGTAGATCAGGCACAAGAAAAATGAAGTAGACAAACCAAAGAATAAGAAAGCACCATGAGTACCCCACGATTTAAATAAGAACGGTGACATTTTCACTAAAGTACCAAAAAGTATCTTTGAAGATAAATCCATACAGCATGATGAAAGACCTCTGGCTTCAATTGAAACTATCTCTCCATTAATCGTTTGTGTCAATATAATAGGTCCAAAACAAAGACCCATCGAATAACCTATTAACAAAAATATAGCAAAATAGTTATTCTCAACTACAAGTGACTGTTTAATTAAATAAGCATACAGAGAAATTGACAAAAGAAAGCCAATTCCTACTAATGATGAGCCTATTAATAATTTCTTTCTTGGCAATACTTTCGCAACTAAACATCCTATGTACATACAGAATACTGTAACACCATCTAATACTAACATAGCTGTATAAGGTGATATGTGATGTCCAGCTGTTATTTTACTTATAATATCTATGGCATATACGCTAAATACTACCTTACCAGAGAATATATACAAAGAGTGCACTAACAAACATAAAATTAAAGGCTTATAAAACTGCTTTGATGATACCAATCTTAAATAGCCAGTAACAAATCCTTTTAACTCAAAATTCTTAGATTTCTCCTCCAAATTGAGATTCTTCTGATAGTTTATCAGCTTTTCTAGGTCAGCTTCCGCTTGCTTGCCTTGTCCCATCATCCATCTATGTGTGAACGAGCATTTTTCATACCGTTGTTTTGTGGCCAACCAAAATGGTGATTCTGGAAGTACGATTGCTATTAATAATCCGTAGGCACTGCAGATGATACCAGCGATGCCATTGTTTCTCCAATGGAAAAAGGTCCCAATTGCGTTTGACATGAATATACCCCAGAAGAAAGTGGCAGATTTGACAGTCATGAAAAATCCTCTGTGCTTCGGTGAAGTATATTCTGCGATGATCATAGCTGACTCAGTAAAGTGGGATCCCATGTTGATGCCATTAATCACCTGACTGATGATGATTTGGTTGACCGTGACGCTCAAGTAGAAAACCACGAAGCTAATCAAATTGCTGATAGTGACAAACATAAACGTGAATTTTCTTCCGATATACTTCATGAAGATTGGCAGAATGAAGGTCCAGGGCAGGCCTGAGTACACCATGATGGCAGCTGGAAAACAAAAAATAAAAGTGTTAAAAAAATGCTGTACTTATTGACTTTTTTTAAAAAATCGTTTTATTTCTTTATATGTTTCAAACGCCTGGCGTTTTTATCATGTTTTGACAACAGGCAAAATTATTGCTTGTAAAAATTATTTTTTACTACTGCCCCTCATAATAACTACTTCATCATCATCGGCAGCCTTGTCCACCCATTGCTAAGTGTAGGCTGCTGACCTATCCTTTTATATAATCAAAATCCTTGACACGTGTCTTGCGACAACAAGAGCTACCTAATGTCAGTCTTCGATTATTTAATACAGCCATTGGTGCTCTCAATAAACTATTGTACTTACGTATCCACGACGCAGTTGACTCACTGACGGCATCAAATGAGTTAGCCTCTTTCCTTATCTGTGGGATGAACACCGTGGAGGCGCCAAAGGACATGCCCATGATGAAGTAGCACGTCCAACCACCACTGCTGATCATCATCTATAAGAAGAGTATCAATAGAATCGCGACCCCACGTACCCTATCTCCCGGGAGAAGTCATGTTCCTCATCTCTGGCTTGCCTTTATTGGCCGGCTGGAGTGAACACTGACGAGAACTGACCTCCCACCTCATTCTTGCCTTTATTGGCTGGCTTGAGTAGAGATTCGCAAGAGTTGAGAGTTGCCCCCTTGTCGCTACGATACTATGTGCTAGCGACCGTTTCCGGGGGCCCATTGTTGAGTGTGCAAGTCACCCCCTGCCATTTTATCCGTGTATTGTATTTATCAAACATTGGTCAGGCAGGGGCCATAGTCCTTCCATAGTTTTAGATAACCAGTCCACTTTAGCCATCCAAGCCCATAGCCCAATATTATTATTTTTTTGTCTTCATATCCTGCAATAGTCCTACACCAACCGGGGGTTGTCCTTGGGTGCACTTGCATAGTACGCACAGGGATAATCGTCGGTTGGTGCCTCATTTCCATTGAAAGCGTCTAACGGGCCTCTGCGAGTTGGCTTCGGCCCCTCATATGCCTTCCAAAGGTCCGGGACCCTAGGGTCCCGAGAAATATAAAAAAAATATACTAATTAGAACAAATGACACACCCACCATCTCCGGACTTGTCGCTTAGCTCCGCCTCGCCGCCGCCGGTACCCAGCCCCACTGTGAGCGCTGTGACGACACCGGCCGCGGCAGTTGCGTCGAGCTCAAGCGACGAGTATTTCTCTCCGTCCACGACGCCACCACCTGCTCGTCGACGGGGAGGACGCCGGCCGCCGGACGGCTTAGGACCTCGAGGCCCACCGGCCTCTGATAGGGTCCCAGCTCCCGGCGGAAGTGTGCAGCGCATGAGATGGACACGATCCATTAACGAAAACGTCATGCACTCATACTGTGGGTCTACAGAGGGGGGAAACAATCTGACCGCGTACCGTGTTCGTATGCTCTCTCTTTTTCAGGTGCTTGAGCCAGCTGTCAACGTTTCGGCACAACGACTATCGGATCAGGTGCGAGTCATCCAGCGTAAGCATATGCTGGATGACACTGTACTTGATCGCCTGCGAAATGAAATACAGAGTAGCCATGTCATCGCCCCCCTGTCACGGACTGTTATTGTACCGCAGTGCAACACAAGTCAAGCTGACGAGGGAAGTGATGACAGGGCTACAAACGTAAGTACCCAGTGCAATGAGCAATTGAGGAGTGCTTTGGAGAGTGCGATTCGAGAATATCGGTTTATGTCGCCTGAACTTAGACCACGCTTACTTCGTATGCCCATGCATAACAAAAATAGAGCGCTGGTGGCGGTTTTGGATTCGCAGTTGTCAAACTATTTTGATGACTGCGAAGACCTCACTGATACTCATTCAATTCTGTACTGCGCGGCTGTAGCGGCATGTCGTATAGCTCACGTCAAATTTGCTAATGACTCTAGAGCTACATGACCGAAACCAGCCATACCAGCTTGGCAGTGCAGAATTGAACGTCGTATTGATGGGGCCAGATCGCTCATCGGCAAACTAATCTCCTTCAGGGAGGGCAATACTCGCCCTAGAGTGATGTGCTTTGTCAAGCGGGCTTTTTCAGGGACTGACATCAGCCTGTGACACGCGCCTGCCGGATGATGATGCCATGTGCTCTTTCTGGCGCAGTATCTGGTCGGTGCCTGTCAGTCACACCGAAGGCGATTGGGGATTGGAGCGAGCCTGCGATCCAATAGCAGAAATTGGGGCTATTACCATCTGCCCCCAAGATGTAGCCCGTGCAGTTCGTCCGTTACCTAACTGGAAGTCTCCAGGGCCGGACGGGCTGCACAACCTCTGGATCAAATGGCTTATAAGATCGCACGCTCGCTTGGCGGTTCAGTACCAGGCTGCTTTGAAGTCTGGTTCGCTACCCCAGTTCCTAACGACAGGAATTACCCACCTGCTCCATAAATCAGGTAGCACCGCGGAACCCAAAAATTATAGGCCGATCACGTATTTACCGACGGTCTATAAAGTTCTTACATCTATTTTGAGAGGCAAAATTAACAAACATATAGACACAAGCTTCATCATATCTGCCTCTCAAAATGGATGTAGGAATGGGTCTCGCGGTACTAAGGAGCTACTCCTCATTGATTTGGCCATTAACAAACAGGTTCGTTGTTCCCGAAAGGATCTGTCGACATGTTGGATAGATTATAAGAATGTCTATGACTCGGTGCCACATACATGGCTCATGAGGGTGCTAGAGTTGTATAAAGTAGATGCAACTCTACGCACCTTCCTTGAGTCGTGTATGGGGCAATGGAGGACGGTCCTTCGCTATCCAGGATGTCGAAATATCCAGAGAAATAGCGAGCCGATAAGGATCGAGCGTGGCATATTTCAGGGTGATAGTTTGAGTCCGCTTTGGTTCTGCTTAGCCTTGAATCCTCTAAGCACACTGCTGGAGGATTCAGGTCTAGGCTATCGGCTGAGGAGAGGTGGTAAGGTTATATCTCACCTCCTCTACATGGATGACCTAAAACTCTTTGCCCCCAACAATTTGCAACTGATGGAGCTACTAAAAGTAACTGAAAATTTCAGTAGCGCCATCATGATGGAATTTGGAGTAGAGAAATGTGCGGTCATACATGTAAAGCGAGGAGAGATTGTGGAGTCCGTGGGAACCCAACTCTCGGATTCCATAAACCTTAGAACCCTCTCCGCAGCCGAAACCTATAAGTATTTGGGTATGTCGGAAGCGTTAGGCATTAATGGTACTGACATGAAGCAATCGTTGAAGGAGCGCTTCTTTGGCCGCCTGAAGAAAGTATTTAATAGTTTTCTATCAGGCGGAAACAAGGTGCGCGCCTTCAACGGTTGGGTCATGCTGGTTTGATGTACTCGTTCGGCATACTCAAATGGACTTAGACTGAACTCGACGCCCTGGATAGGAGGGTCCGTACGCTGCTGACTGCATATCGAATGCATTACCCACAATCATCGGTAATGAGACTGTATATCCCGCGAAAGTGTGGAGGTCGAGGCTTTTTAAATGTTAAGACCCTCCATAACCGCGAGATATGCAGTCTCAGGGAATATTACCTTGAAGCCGACGTGGGGATGCATCGAGATGTGGGCGCAGTGGACAAGGGCTTCACCTCGCTCTCCTTGGCTGAAAAGAACTGGCGCAGCCTGTAGTGCTTGACACTAACGATCGCCTGGAGGTATGGCAGAGTAAAGAGCTTCACGGACGCTTTTTCCGGGCCCTACATGAAACCGATGTAGATTTCCTAGTGTCCGTAGCCTGGCTGCGTTTTGAAGACCTCTTTGGGGAAACCGAAGGTTTTGTCTGTGCAATTATGGATGAAGTTATCATGACGAACAATTACCGGAGATTTATTGTGAAGGACGGCACGGTTGACATCTGTCGGGCATGCCACCGTCTGGGAGAATCAATCCGACACATCATCTCCGGGTGTTCTCGTCTAGCTAACGAAGAGTACTTGCACAGACATAACCAAGTGGCCAGGATTATTCACCAACAACTTGCTTTGAAATAATAAATTGTGGACTCTGAGGTACCGTATTACAAGTATGTGCCCGACCCAGTTCTCGAAAATGACCATGTCACGTTGTACTGGGATCGGTCTATCGTTACTGACAGGACTATTGTCGCCAATAAGCCTGATATAGTGGTGATAGATAGATTAGCGCGCCGCGCAATGATAATCGATGCTACCATTCCACATGACGAGAAACTCGTGAAAGCTGAGGAAAGAGAAACAAATAAAATATCTCGACTTAGCACACGAGGTTGTTGACATGTGGAATGTGAGCTCGGCTTTCATTGTGCCGATTGTCGTTACGGCCTGATAGCCGAAAGCCTCGACCAACATTTCTCGAGGCTCTCGTTAGGCGGTTGGATCAAGAGCCTGATTCAGAAGGCAGTACTCCTTGACACGGCTCGTATTGTGAGGAGGTTCCTGTCTCTGCAGCCCTAACCACCGGTAGCTTGGACCCTGCTCCCGATACCGGTGGAACTCTATTTTTTATATTTTTAAATGTTTTTTTTATATCTTTTTATTTTAAGAAATATTTAAAAATGTAAATAAATAAGAAAGAAAAATCAATAAACGACATAATATACTAACTGAATGTGATCTTTAGAATCATACAATATAATTAAAAGTGTATACTTTTAATGATATTTGATCATTTTAAACGTTCATTATTGTTGTATTTGTGTGTATACACAAATACAATTATATTACGTTCCTTTGTTTGTGTAGTGCAAAGATGTTTCTGTCTTGCCTTCGCATCAAATTTTTTTGTTGACTGTACTCAAATTGAAATAAATCATGCGTAGCGGAAATATTTAGCGATATATTTAGCTTTGGTAGATTCTTAGTAGATGTTTAGATTTCAAGGATATTTTTTTTAAATAAATTAAGTTCCATTAGATAAAACAATTATATTATTTACAAGCTTCTGCCTTCTGAAATTTCTTGTTCCCCCGACCCACCTCGTCGCATCGCATCGCCTGCCTCGGCTATTGCTTCGTTCTTGCTTAGCGTTCTTTCTGACTTTTTTTCTTTTTGCTTGGCTCTTAAGGGTCCTAGCTTGAAGTTAAATAGCTTATGAACTTCTTCTAGAATTGGGCTATTATATGCAAAAAGAATTTTTGAAATCCGACTGGTAGTTCCAGAGGTTAGCGCGTTCAAACAAACAAACTCTTAAGTTTTATCATTAGTAAGTATACCTATACAGATAATGTTTGCATTAAAATCAAAGGCTTATACGATGAATAAAAACACAGGATAAGAACTTTAATTTTAATTTAGATAGGCGTACAACAAGGATTTTTTTATATAATAAATCTTAAAGTTATTACTTTTATGATGAAGATAATGACTAGCTTCATAAAAAAATGTCTCATGTATTTCTCTTCTAACTTTTTTCAGGAGGTAAGAAGTTGGCCTCTTCTTGCACAACAGGATTCTTCTTAGTTCCTTTCATCCATTCGGCAATTTCTTGCAAGGTCATATCTTTGGTTTCAGGCAAAAAAGTGTAGATTAGGAACAAGAAAAATGAAGTAGACAAACCAAAGAATAAGAAAGCACCATGAGTACCCCACGATTTAAATAAGAATGGTGACATTTTGACTAAAGTACCTAAAAGTATCTTTGAAGATAAGTCCATGCAGCATGATGAAAGACCTCTGGCTTCGATTGAAACTAACTCCCCAGAAATCGTTTGTGTTAATATAACAGGTCCAAAACAAAGACCCATCGAATAACCTATTAACAAAAATATAGCAAAATAGTTATTCTCAACTACAAGTGACTGTTTAATTAAATATGCATACAGAGAAATTGACAAAAGAAAGCCAATTCCTACTAATGATGAGCCTATTAACAATTTCTTTCTTGGCAATACTTTCGCAACTAAACATCCTATGTACATACAGAATACTGTAACACCATCTAATACTAACATAGCTGTATAAGGTGATATGTGATGTCCAGCTGTTATTTTACTTATAATATCTATGGCATATACGCTAAATACTACCTTACCAGAGAATATATACAAAGAGTGCACTAACAAACATAAAATTAAAGGCTTATAAAACTGCTTTGATGATACCAATCTTAAATAGCCAGTAACAAATCCTTTTAACTCAAAATTCTTAGATTTCTCCTCCAAATTGAGATTCTTCTGATAGTTTATCAGCTTTTCTAGGTCAGCTTCCGCTTGCTTGCCTTGTCCCATCATCCATCTATGTGTGAACGAGCATTTTTCATACCGTTGTTTTGTGGCCAACCAAAATGGTGATTCTGGAAGTACGATTGCTATTAATAATCCGTAGGCACTGCAGATGATACCAGCGATGCCAATGTTTCTCCAATGGAAAAAGGTCCCAATAGCATTTGACATGAATATACCCCAGAAGAGAGTGGCAGATTTGACAGTCAAGAAAAATCCTCTGTGCTTCGGTGAAGTATATTCTGCGATGATCATAACTGACACAGTAAAGTGGGATCCCGTGTTGATGCCATTAATCACCTGACTGATGATGATTTGGTTGACCGTGACGCTCAAGTAGAAAACCACGAAGCTAATCAAATTGCTGATAGTGACAAACATAAACGTGTATTTTCTTCCGATATACTTCATGAAGATTGGCAGAATGAAGGTCCAGGGCAGGCCTGAGTACACCATGATGGCAGCTGGAAAACAAAAAATAAAAGTATTTAAAAAAAAGCTGTACTAATAGTTAACTTTATTGACTTTTTTTTTTAAATCGTTTTATTTCGTTATTAGTTTCAAACGCCTGACGTTTTTATCGTGTTTCGACAACAGGCAAAATTATTGCTTGTAAAAAAATATATTTTACTACTACCTCTCATAATAACTACTTCATCACCGTCATTGGCAGCCTTGTCCACCAATTGCTAAGTGTGGCCACTAACCCATCATTTTATAGAATCAAAATCCCTGACACGTGTCTTATGACAACAAGAGTAACCTAATGTTAGTCTTTGATTATTTAATCCAGCCATTGGTGCTCTCAATAAACTATTGTACTTACGTATCCAAGACGCAGTTGACTCACTAACGGCGTCAAATGAGTTAGCCTCTTTCCTTATCTGTGGGATGAACACCGTGGAGGCGCCAAAGGACATGCCCATGATGAAGTAGCACGTCCAACCACCACTGCTGATCATCATCTAGAAGAAGAGGATCATTAGAATACATGTTATCATCATCAAAGACGTCCACTGCTGAACATAGGCCTCCTCCAATTTTACGTACATCAAGAACTGTCTGTGCTTCTCGCATCCATCGCATTCCCGCGACCTTCACTTGTTCAGACCTTGTGGGGGTTATTACTATGCTAATTAGTAAATGAACTGAACCATTGGTCTCGTGTTCGCAAGCGCGACTGGTGAGCGTGAGTTCCTGGGTTCGATTCCCAGGTCGAGCATAGTGTTATTGGGTTTTTTCATTAGGAATTTCCGATACCTCCGTGCCTCGGAAAGCACGTTAAGCAGTTAGTCCTGCGCCTAATCGCTCTCCGATCGTGTCGGATTGCTTTCCCATCGGACTATGAGAGTGAGGGAAGAGAGAGTGCACCTGTGTCTGCTCAAAAACTTGTGCACTGGGCATGCCCGAAACTCGGTCCGGAGGACTGTTTATTTAGTAAGTGAAAAATATGGGAGCCAAATACGAGCCAAGCAAAATAACAATCAGTTCACTGACCGACCAACTGACCAATTAATATATACGAGTACAACATGTTCCGCAATTATTGTACAATCTCTTAAGGGTCATTGTACTCATCATTACTAATAACTTTTACTATGGGACCAAACCTGAAATCGGGAAAAAAATCAGGTGTTCCGTACATTTTGACGAGTTATACGAACATAAATGTTGGAAACATCAGATTTTTTTTCGCTATTTCAGGTTTGGTCACATAGTAAAAATTGTTTATAATGATGAGTACAATGACTCCTTAAGAGGTTGTGCGTTAATTCCGGGACATATTGTGTAGTGCCATCATAAATAATTATTGACAGGACTGTTGTTGCCGTTAATCCTGATATGGTTGTAAAAGACAGATAAGAATGCCGCACAATGATTGTTAATATCCCCGCATGAACGTCAGCTTAATGATAAAGAATTCATTAATTGTTTTGTTTTGGCAATTGAGGTTGTGAATATGACGAGAAGTGTAAATTCAGCGGTCAATGTAGCTTATGTCCTAAAGCCTGCATCAACACCTGAAGAGACTCTAAGGCAAATAGTTCAAGGATTTCATGAAAATAGCGGTAAAAGAGTAACCGTGGAGTTTCTTGCCGGCTCTTCTTCATAGGTAACCACCAATTGGAACCGTGCACCTAGCTTCTGACGTTTGATAAGTAAGAAAGAAGAAAGAAAGAAAATGCGTTTATTAACGTTCGTACGTTTGTTAACGGTACCCATGTAGAATAACGTGAAATAAGATATTTTGAATTTTAGTTTTGAATTTGAATTTTCGACGTTATAATAGACTGTTTAAAGCGCGGGTACGGGTGGCACACTTGAGTGCCAGCGCTGTTTGGAGGTTTGGCGCCGATAGGCAAACAAGAGAGCCATTAACTTTTGCCCGGTTAATTCAATTTTACCATAATATAAAGGACTGTATTTTAATTATCAAGTCATTTTAAAAGATGGTGGTTGTTAGGTTGGCTGTAGCCATATATTACAATCCAGACTTCGTTACACATTTGGGTCAGTGGTTTTCTGCAGAAGAAGATGCTTCTGGATATGGTTCAATAATCGTAATATAGTGGAATTAGGTCTTTAGGATTTATTTTACATCTTTCTAATGTAATCTATGGGTGTATTCAATAGATACTGATAACTTTGTGATAGCATTTATATATTTTTTGCTGTTTATAATAATGATCATATTTTTACACATTAAGGATTGAGAGATTAAATAGTGAAGCGGTGGACCCGTCTTGTGCATCTTCTAATGAAGCAGGACTGTTGCCATCGTAAAAATGTTGGCAGTCGTTTGAATTTAAAAACTAACACTCGCACATATCTTTACACATATTTAAACGCTGTTCCCTTAAGTTGGCATTGGCCTTCCATTTTACTATTGACGCTTAAATAGTTTTCTTGAAGTCATAAGAGAAAACTACATTCCCTATGCCCAAATTCCTCATGACTTTTTGGATAATTTACTTATAACTCTATGTAACGCTCATAATCATCAGCAATATAAAAGCGAACCTTTTCATTGCAAGCAGTGTTGAAATAGCTCCTAGAATATTTTCTAATGACCAAGCATTTTAATGAGAATACTAGGCAAGAATATGTTATTACTTTTAGGAATCAGAAAAAATCGTTACAATGCAGCGACTGTATAAATAAAATGGCTTGAAAGAAAACATAAGAAACTAGAAAAAAAAACCGTCACGTACCTGTCTAAAGAAATATTTCCTCTTCTCCCATTTATTTTTTCGTTCCACACGTTTTTCCAACTCATAATCTTCCATTTTGCACAAAATCACTTCGCAACTGCAGTTCGATTGAAGAATCACTTAAAAGTTAATATAGACTTTATCTAATCTTTTAAATTTATGGATAAAATTGATTTATTTGGTAATTCGATAAAACTGTCTATTTTTATTATTTTCTTTGTAGTAGTCCCTTATCGTGTAAGTCTTCAATTCAAGTCAAAACATAAAAACAAGGATATTTAACGGACTTTACAGAAGGGTCAAAAACCTGTGGACTTCAGACGGACAAGTCCAACCATTATAAAAATTTGAGTCTAAACTTGCTGACTTGTAGAGCCACTGTTAAAAAGTAACTCAGATTTTGGTCCTAAATCTGGGTAAGTAAATAAATGATATGAGTGTGGAGCAAGTAAGTGAGTTTGTATTTGAGTCTGTTTACAAGGGATGGAAAGATCGATGAAGATGTCGAAAGGAGAGTAAATGCGGGAAATACAGTGAATGGCGCTATACATGAGATTGTAACCAACCAGTTTATTTACTGACAAGTGGTCGCATGGAGTAGTATCTATTATTTAAACATCTACCCCCAACGCAATTATT
Organism: Fissipunctia ypsillon; assembly: GCA_947568875.1. Lineage (NCBI taxonomy): Eukaryota > Metazoa > Arthropoda > Insecta > Lepidoptera > Noctuidae > Fissipunctia > Fissipunctia ypsillon. The sequence continues at coordinate 2,397,468 of OX387662.1, forward strand.
CTTACGGAAAAATGCCTAAATGCGATAATTGTGAAATAACTATTACAAAAAATCACCTGGGCTTGCGTGTAACAAATGAGGCGAAATAGTTCACGCAAATCAAATATGCATAGGCTTATGCTCTGAGCAGCTGTCAGCCCTGCGGAATGCAGAAAACCTGGAATGGATATGCGAAGAATGTCACAAGGAGTCTCCTTGTAGTGACGAAGGTATTCGGGAGAGAAATGATACCAACCGATGCTGGAATAATACTCTCTATATTTGGAATAACATACGATTATATAGGCTTGCTTACACATACATAGATATTCTAACATTACTTACATTACTACACTACACCTCCCACGGTGGGGTGAAATAAAATAAAAATTACAAGTTTTTATTTTATTTCTAAACATACATTTTTTCTTTTTATATAAGTGCATATTATTAATTATGAATGAAAAATACACTGTAATTATTACAAAGTATCGTATATAGTTATTTTTGTTTTAGCTATTATACAATTTCGTCCTATTTTTGTGAACAATATCCACTTTACCATTGTTTAATATTTTGACATTTGGTGTTTCATCAGAAATAACTCTAAATGGTCCCGAATACACGGTACTTAACTTATTTCCCATATTATTTTTAATTAAAATTAAATCGTCAGGATGGTATGTAATAGAATTGACATTATTATCATATCGTTCTTTTTGTACTGATTTGCTTTTGAGTAGGTTGTCTCGTGCATCTTTCAGAGATTTTTGTAATCTAAACTTTAACTCACACGGATAAGAATCATGATTATAAAGTGGATCAACTACCATATTTGTTAAGTTACTCGGTAAAGAGCACTTTTTACCGAAGACTAACTCGTAAGGAGTATATTTGGTAGCTGAATGAACTGAAGTATTATAGGAAAATGACCAAAACGGGAGCCATGCGCTCCATGCCTCAGGATGGTTGTCTGTTTGGATACGAAGATATGCGTTTAGATGCTTATGGGTATTTTCCAAAGCCCCTATGCTTTGGTGATGGTAAGCTGTCGAGTTTAGTTGTTTAATATTTAAAAGACTACATACCTCTTTAAATGTGGATGAGAGGAACTCCGTCCCACGGTCCGTTGCTATTATCTGTGGTACTCCATACCTTAGTATAAAGTTATGTACTAATACTTTCGCTACTTCATCCGTTCTTTTTGTAACTAAGGGGTAAGCCTCAACGTACTTAGTGAGTTCACATTGTAGCGTGAGAATATAACTATAATTATAATTATCTCTATCTAGAGGTCCCACTAGGTCAATATAAATTTTTTCAAACGCGGCGCATGCTGTAGTTGTAATTTCCATTGGCTGTTTAATATCCCGTACCGAATGTTTTTGTTTTTGACATTTGTCACACCGTTTTACAAATTGTTTTATATCATTCTCTAATCCTGGCCAAAAGTAATATTTTTTTATGTTATTGTACATTCGTCTCACTCCTGCGTGCCCACTCGTAGGTAAGAGGTGAAAATCGTTCAGTATAACGCGCTTATCGTCTTTATTCTCTACTCGCTGCACATCTTGTATGATATGCAAGTGTGGACCGGACCACTTCTTTATTTTATCTATTTCATTTAATAATTTATCAACAAAAATATTATTATTATTACTTGTTATCAAATATATTTCATTTACTTTTGTGTGTCTACAAAAATCTTGTAACTCTTTCACAAATTCGTCTCGCGAGATTTGCGATGAAGAAGATACATATTTAATATAGATAGTCCTTTCACTAGGAACATAAACAAACGTTTTACTCTCCTGGCTTATTACACCACTCTTTTTCAATTTCTCTAGTTTGCATGCATTTATAAAACGTAATTCCACTGATTCGTCTAAAATATCAGAAGTCCTAAAGGAGTTTCGTTGATCAGGGCATACTTCGGTCGTCACATCCGTCTTAGTTGTACTGTTAGTCAAGTTTTTTTTCTGTGCTCTAGTCATAACCGAAACACACATTTCATGCATCTGCTTTAGATCGTTAGATGTTATTGAGATTCGGGATAATGCGTCTGCTGCAGCATTATCCGAACCCTTAACATGTTCTATTGTGAAGTCATATTCTTCTAATAATAATCTGAATTTAAATAATCGACTCGATGGATCTTTCATATTGAATAATGAAATTAAAGGTCTATGGTCTGTTAGAATCCTGAAATGGCGTCCGTATAAATATGGCCGAAAATGTTTGATAGCCCATACTATAGCTAACAGTTCTTTATCGATTGTTGGATAATTAATTTCTGACTTATTGAGTGTTCTACTAGCAAAAGATACTGGTCTACCATTTTTATTTGACAAAATTGCACCGATTGCATACTTAGATGCGTCCGTTTGAACAACAAACTCATTATGTATTGAAATATCCGGATATTGTAAAACTGGTGGGGACAATATTTTCTCTTTTAACTTTTCAAATGATGATTGACACTTTTCATTCCATATAAAAGTTGCGTTTTTACCACATAATCTATTTAGCGGATATGCTAGCTCTGCAAAATTCGGAATAAATTTTCTATAAAAGTTAACAAATGCTACAAATCTCCTAGTTTCATCTACGTTCGTTGGACACGGGTAGTTTTGTACAACTTTTATTTTATCCGGGTCAGGTAATACCCCATTACCAGATACTACATGACCTAAGTATAGCAACTCCTTCTTTAAAAAATTACACTTTTGAGGATTAATTTTCAAATTGACTTTTCGTAAGCGTTCGAATACATCTTGCAAATTTTTATTATGAGAATGAAGATTACGGCCAAACACAATTAAATCATCTAGGTAAATTAAGCATTTTTCATAAGCTAAGCCAGACATAGCCACGGTCATCATCCTAGAAAATGATCCTGGACTCGTTTTGAGACCCATTGGCATGCGTGTCATTTGATATTGTCCTGAACAAAATGCAGTGTATTTCCTGCTATTTTGTTCAAGCTCAATATTGTAATAACCTTGGTACATATCAATATGTGAAAAATAAATAGAACCTGATAGAGAATCAAGCACTTCGGTAATATTCGGAAGAGGAAATTTGTCGTCCTCTATACAATTATTTAATTTCCGATAATCGATAACTAGTCGCCACTTTTTTTTTTTCACATGGCAAGGAATTGAAAACATAGAACTTGTTACATTTAAGGTGGTGTTCACCCGAAGTCAACGTTAAATAAACATATCCTATTGCATGGACTTTGCCACCAATTCCATTTATGACAATGTCCTCTTTTTGGATAGGAATGTTATGTTCTAGAATGTATTTGTATTTCAAAGCCGAAATCGTAGCTCCAGTATCTATTAACCATGAATATATCTTATTATTATAAGCTAAATTAATATAAAAATTAGTATCTGTAGCTAAAATAACCTTATTCACGAAAAAACTGATTTTCCTCATCGGGGGTTTCCATTACGCTATTTTGCGTTACATGATTTTCCGTTGTGTTATTTTCCGCACTTGTCATGACATGTACCTCACGATTATTTGTGTGGCTTAACCCTTGGTTACCGCGATTCCTATAATATGACTGACCTCTAACGCGCGATGACCAACCTCGGCCACGCTGCACTGCTCCGCGGCTCTGCTGCTGTAATGGCGCGCCCCCACGCGCCTTAGGGTATCCTCCATAAGCACTGAAATCATGTTTATGTCCCCTATTAAAATATGCTCTATTATTCTGTGAACCTGCGCGATAATTTTGCTGATGTCCTCTATAAGAATACATACCTAGGATTTCACTGGAGCCCGAAGATGTCCCAGCTGTGGACGTCTCTTCGTCCTTCGCGGCCTGTATCGCATCCTTCATTGACTCGTAGTTCCTAGCTGCTATGATTGTTGATAGTCGTCGGTTTCGCAAGCCATCAGCGAATCTTTTAATTATGAATTTTTCGTTCAAGGGCTTAATCGTTTTAAAAACCTCTGAATTCCCCCCGGCCTGCGACACCGTAAGATCAACAAAAAGTTTTGACAGTTCATTACCGTAGTCCTGAATTGTCATATCGTTTTGTTGAATTTGATATATTTTATTTTGAATCGCAATAGGTGAATTTTGAGGCAACAGTACCCTACGCATATCTGTTATCAACTCGTCAATAGTAAAATAATCTGATTGCAGTTGCAATTTAGCATGCTGAGACAACCTGCTCTTTAAAACAAACTGCATTAATTTCTTTTTACAGTCATCACTAGCCAATAACGTGCTATAATATTCTATATTGTCAATTAATTGCTTATATGAACATTCGTTATCCGTTGTTATCATAGGTAATAAACTAAGAGCTACCTTTAAATTAAATGATTCCATCTTTATACCGTTACTTTTACCACTGTTAGTATCTGATTTTGAACACAGACTTAAAATTTCATTATAAAACGACTCAAAATCAATACAAATTTTATCAAACAATATTGCTTCGTTTTGGCCCACTCTTCCTTTGACTATATCATTCGATACCGTCTGTATTAAATTTGAATATCTTTCAAAAATTTCATTTGCTTCACACAACTTTTTATCTGATATTTTTCCTTGTCTACGAAGAGGACCAACCTTTATCAAATATGTTCTAATTCCTTTTAATTCTTTAAACAATAAATCTAACGTATTTTCCATTACTTACCATCCTTGATACATTTATTAAACACTATCTTGTTACCGCTATAACATAACATATTATTACCTATTCACTACACATTATTTAAAATTGATTTTACAATTAATTCATAATGCTCAAAGTCCATTAATCGCGCCAGTTTTCGCTGAATATGAATTTAGTGTATTAGCCGCACACTTGTATTTTTAACGCAATTTTACCGAAACTCCAACGTTTATTTTCACCACTTATCACTTTATGTCTTTAACTCGTTTGGTTTTTCCGGAGGCCTAAAACAGTGTGTCGAACCCGCTATCTTTGTTTTCAAACGATGTCACCTTTTGATCGCTCTTTCTCTGGCGACTTCCCAGCATTTCTTCGATCAGATCTCCGGATAATGGTTCTCCGATAAATTTCTTGATTTATCCACCGTACATGACAGCGTCGATACATTCGCAGTAGAAAATAGATTACGCCAAGACTCAGCACCAGAACAATAACAGTCAGCAGTATAGTGATCGTAGACACATGAAATTTTACTACCTCCGCATCATTATTTCCGCCAGCCGCGTTCTGCACCACCAAGGTCTCCTCCTTAGTTTGCGATCCACCCATTTCGTGAGTTTTTACTTAGATAATTTACTTGCACAAAGTACCGAAGTCTACTTATCACGTTCGCGAGCGTAGTGAGCGTTAAATAACTATTATAATAATACATCTTAATTAGTGTTCACTTTGTCTGATTGTTTGAATAAGTCCATACTATATATGGCACAGAGGCGTCAGTAACCCGAGCGCGCGCGTGACGGTGCCCCAAGGCAGGGTCGCCATGTAGTGACGAAGGTATTCGGGAGAGAAATGATACCAACCGATGCTGGAATAATACTCTCTATATTTGGAATAACATACGATTATATAGGCTTGCTTACACATACATAGATATTCTAACATTACTTACATTACTACACTACATCCTCATCGCAAGTCCTTCGTAATTCCGGATAATGATGAAAATGAAAATGTTGCTGAGCTGGATGGGAACAGTGCTGCGGTGAATAGATTGCTACGTGATGTTTGTTTGTTTTGAGGTTAAGAAAGCAGTGAAGAAAGAACTGGCATCTGTGAATGAGTCGCTTAGCACTTGTTGCATAAGAATAAATGCTATAAATTCTACAATGGAAATTCTTATAGAGAAAGTTAAAGACATGGAGAAAAAAACAACATACCTCACGAATCAAAACACACACTTGGAATTAAAAATTGATGCATTGGAACAAAACTTTAGAAAGTTGAGCAAGAAAAACTGGCCAATGTACTGGAGATCACTGGTATTCCTGATAATGAGAATGAGAACCTGAAGAAACTTTCAACGAAAATAGCTTCGAAGCTTAACATTGAGAAACGCCAAGTCATGGTCAAAAGACTTAAAGGTAGGAATGGTAATGAAAGAATTATTCACGTGATGTTACAACAAGAGAAGCAGGTGGATCAGTGGATACGTACAGCGCGGAAGGAAATAATTGTTGTTCAAGATGTAGTCCCTGAGGTCAGTCCTGACTTAGCCAAGTCAAAAGTTTTGTTTCGTTACGCTCTTACCAAAGCAAATAAATTACTTCTATGCCAAGCTAAACAATCATTGTAGGAAACGCACAAATACATCTGGTTCCAGAATGGCAGAATATTGGTTCGTAAAACCGAAAACGACAAACCGATTGTCATTAGGAACACTAGTGATATTGATAAAATGGCGGTTCAGAAAATAATTGTTGATAATAATTAGATTCAGTGATCACATCAGTTTCTTCACCGGAAATATCAGGATTCCTTGAGTGTGCAACCATCAACGAGTTTAGTAACCACCTTCCAAATAGTAAAAAAAAACTAAATATTCGCCATATTAATATTCACTCGATTGTTAAAATATTTCCTTTAGTCCTTCAATTCATTGATTCTTCTAAAATTAATATTGACGTTATTATTTTAACAGAGGTAGGTATTTCTAAAGACAGTAATTTCATTCAATTCTATGAAATGTATGTACATTGTGAAGTATATTAAATGTACCAACAACTTTAAAATCGTAAACAATGTGTCACTAAAACACTGTACATCATATCACTACACGACAGCAATCTGCACAGTGTATAGACCTCCCAAAAGATAGTAAGCACTCGTTTATCAAGTAATTGAAAAAGCTATTATGTAAGGACAATTTCAAACACTCAGATTTATACTTATTAGGGGATATCAACATTGATTAAAATTGAATGACAACGTTCGGGATTACTAGATAAATTGTTTGGCTGAGTGTGGACTAATGAGCGCGATTTCAGATTATACTAGAATGGAAAAACGAAATAATATTATCACTCGAAGTTGTATCGATCATATTTTTGTGAGATCGCGCTCGTTGGACATTTACTCGGCGGCGCTCGGAACGGTTTTAGCAGACCATCGCATGATCGTGTTATCTTGTATTGGAGGAGGAGCTATAGAGACTATACAGGATGTTGCAAAAGTAAGAGAGTTAATTGATTACAATAAATTAAAACCAAAATTGGACGCCATAGATTGGAATGTAGTTGATAATATGCAATGCCCTTTAGATATATATAATTACATTAAAATAGCTTTTATTGTTGTTATGAACACTCGCAAGTATTCAAAAACAATTAATACTATCAGCAAAAGGAACAAACAGTTGTGGATAACCAGTAAAATTAATAATATGTGTCATAAAATAGATTTACTTTTCAGTAAGTGGAAACAGGATATAAACAATAAAAGCAATAAATAAATCTAGAAATCAACATTACTTTAACCTAATCAATGAGAATAAAATGAATAAAAAGAAAATGTGGGACATATTAAACACACTATCTGGTGGATTTGTAAGTCTGTAGACGAAGCAATAATCAAAGCATTCAAGAAAAATGAGTTAACTTTATGTACAATAGCCAACAATTTCAGTAAAGGATTTAGCGAAAACGTAAAGAAAATATTACCTAAATGCAACATAAAACTAATCCCTGAATCAGAATACATAGTTCCAGTTAACAAGTCTATGTTATTTAAAAAACCTACCGTTCGTAATATATCAAAAACAGCTGGTATGGATGGCATTCGACTTATAGACGTGAAAGTTCTAAGTTGTTAAGGTCATAGTTAAGCTAATAAGCACTAGTATACAAGTTGGGGAGTATCCTAAAGAATTTAAATCAGGTATCGTGCGACCAATTTATAAAATGGATCTCATAGTAACTATGGCATGCAGGCCCATTACAATATTACCAGTCATAGATAAGGTAGTAGAAAAATACGTGTGTCAACTAATTCAGAATTTTTACATTAAAAACGAAGTTTTATCCGGTTCTCAGTTTGGCTTTCAACCTAATAAATCAACTTCAATTCTGCTTTCTAAATTCACAGATGAAATAAACCAAGACCTCAATGATAAAAACATGTCATCCTGTTATTCATTGATTTTAGCAAAGCCTTTGATACCCTCAGGCATAATACACTTATAAATAAGCTTGACAATACAGGGGTTCGAGAACCAATATTAAACTGGTGCAAAAATTATTTAAAAAACAGAACATGCCGAGTAAAAATCAGCAATGAGCTCAATGACGAAGTTGTAGTAGCAACGGGGACAGCACAAGGCTCAGTTATAGGACCCTTACATTATTTAGCCTATGTCAATGACATGGTGAATGTTATAACCAATTGCTCAGTCTATTAGTACGCGGACGACACCTGTCTCGTAGCAGCTGATAAAGACTTATCTAAGGCTGAACAATTGATTCAAAATGATTTGTGTGTGATTTGTTTGATAATTTGTGTAAGTGGTCTCATGATTTTGGACTGGTGCTGAATGCTGGTAAAACTAAGACTATCCACGTTCGTTCTACTCACTTACTCAACTCTGACAAGCCAGTTAAAATAATTACGCATACTCACCAATGTTTGCATGAAGTGCAATTATCTAGGCTCGGTTGCAAATGTGAACCTTTAGGGCAGGTTACCAACTACAAATATTTGGATTTAGTCGTTGATGACCGATTTAACTGGGGCTATCACATTGACTCCATATGCGATAAACTGCGAGCAATGCTAGCCAAATTTGCAATAATTAAATACAAAATTCCTTTTAAAATTTTACTAAATCTTTCTAATGAACTCGCGGAATCAATAATTTCATATGGAATAACTTGATAATGGCAAAAATTTTTAAAAATTACCTAGAAAAAATAGACAACCTACAATTTCGTTTATTAAAAAAAATAATACCAAATAAAATAAAATAAAAAACACTTTACGATGGTGATGATGTAAAAGGTTTATTTAAATATTAAATGCTAACTTTAAATATTAACGCTTGTTTAATACCTACTCTAATTAATGATGTGCCAACAAAAATTTGATCAGAAATAACAAATAATTAACAATTATAAAAATAAATACAAGAAATTCTTTGATTTTCTTTGAAAATGCATCAGCCTGTTTAAATTTCATTCAATTAGTAATTCGCATCGACGCGCTGTCTGACCTGCGCCGTCGTCGTCTTTTTGTACTTTTTTAATAAATTATTGTTTACGAACTACCTCTCAATGTTTTATAAACTATGTTTTAACCATTAATAATGATATTTCGTAATATTTCGTTATTATTATGATTACTAAGTGTTTCAACATCCGGACAAACCTATTGAGGTTTGTGTGATGTTCCTGATTATAATATATTTTGTTTTGTTCCTTAATTAATAAACAATAAAAAAAAAGTTAATGTCTAAAAAGGCCTGACTGGCTGTTCACAATGGTGTGCTGGTGCCTACGCTTATGTATGAAAGTGAATGTTGGGTGTGGCAAAAGAAGCATGAAAGTAGAATAAATGCTGTGGAAATGCGTTCCTTGTGAAGCATGTGTGGTGTGACTATGAATGATAGACTGAGGAATGATGTGATAAGGCAACAGTGCGGTTGAAAAGAAGATGTAGTGAGAAAAATTGAAAAGAGTATGCTTAGATGGTTTGCTCATGTTGAGAGGATGAATGAAAGTCGACTAACAAAAGGTATTTATACGGCAGATGTGAGTGGAAACGCCGGGAGGGGACGCCCTAGGAAGACATATAGTGATCTTATTGGTGATGTTCTTCACAAAGTCAGGTGAGTAGTACTCTCAACCGGCGTGCGTGTATGACCAGATATGAATGTAAACGAAGCAAAAGAAGTATGTAAGGATCGTAGCAGGTGGCGTTCTGTAGTTTCTGCCTACCTACATTGGAAGAAGGCGTGAGTTTATGTATGTATGTATCTGGGTAAGAACCAGTTCTGCTATAAGCACTAACACTCAAGACCCATTCGGATCCATTTCTAAACCAGCATTAGAGCAGTACTGCTTCGTCCTACAAACAGTATTGGGAAATGAAAAGCTGTGGGGCACATATTACTTATTTATTAATTAACTACTTCAAGTACAGAAATGTACAGAGTCGGACTTAATGCCATAGGCATTTTCTACCTGTCAACCTTCGGGTGATGCAGAGACAAACAGTGGTAGGTGCAATTGCGAAAAATTGAGGAATATATATTTATTTAAATATAAAGATACACATATACCTATTACAAACTATAAATAAAATAATATATACCTAATTATATATTAATAGATGCACTAACTCAAGTATACATATCATATATACACTAAGTTAATTACTTAGTCGATGCACTAACTACACAAAGACAAACACCGAGTTTAGAAGTCAAAGTTTTACAGTTAACATATAAACATAACATCGCGCCTTGTTTCGCCGAAGGGTTGGGCAGAAGTGTACTTATAGTACACCCACATTTCGAAAGTTACGTGTGTGTGGTTGTGTGTTGTGTTTTACAATTATTTATTTAATTTAAACGAAAACAGCTGTCCGATAGGTAGACATGATGGTGATAAATGATAAATGATTTTATTTCTGTAAGTAGGTTTATAAAAAAAAAAACAAACACTTTTACACGTCAAACATTTTTTTTTAACTAGATGAGGCCGGCGTTTCCTATCTGACTACTCTGAGAAGAAAGGCCAAAACAAACTCAGAGGTCACAGTCTCTTTTAAAGTCCAGACATAATCTTGGTCAGATCATGTGAAGACCATATAGGTTGGTGTCTGAAATGGTCTTTTGAGGAAAGAACCACACAGATTGAGTGGACCTATCCAGTCAGTGCAAGCATCTGTCAATAATCGTACAGCTCAACATAAAAGTTAAGGAGCTCAACGATTCGACGAACAATACCAAAGAAAGGACATTTGGGTAGGCCGCATAATTGACTCAAACTGGCAAACTATGATTAAAGCTGAGAGAAAAAGAAAAAAAAAACAAGGACCCACATAGTCTTCACATTCACAGTAATTAAATTAATATTACATTTTACAAAGTAAATATTCATGTCATTGTATACATAAAATTCATCAATGACAATGTGTATATAAGAAAAAAAATAGCAAAAAGAAAAGAACAAAAAAAAATCAGTAATATTTAAAAAAATTAAAATTAGTTGAAGGTAAAACATCCGCTTGATACGTAATAACCTGTGTGTCACACGATGACCAGAGGACGGTACAGTACCACTAGACCGCATGTTGGTGGTAACACTTTGACCTTGATCTGGCCTTGCTTAGTATGGAGTTTAGAGGTCAGCTAATACTGGTTATGTTACCATTGACGTGCGGCCTCTTGTACTATCCAGCTGTGTTCACACTAGTGTAAGTCTGTGGCATATTCACAGTTGATTATCCTATTTCAAAACAGTTTCCAGTCTATTGAGTGATGATCAAGATCTGGTTGAAAAAGGATACATTATGGACTAAGGTATAAAGGGATATACCGTTGGGACACCGGCTAAGCGTAATCATTGTTATGTTCATTGTATATGGATTCGGTAAATCGACGGCGTTCGGGTATAAAAGGCGAATTCAAATCTCTTTTGTGACAGTTATTCTTTTAGTTACATAGTCTTTAGCAGAAATCCTTGAAATTACAAAAAAAAAATATATACATATTTCATTTAATACCATTAAATAAAAACAAATAACTCTATTACAAAATTCTTTCCACTTTCTCCATCCTTCTCTCGGTCTACTGGCTTTGTCTAATTACAAGGAACTTTGTCCTTTGGCTCCTAGTAATAAGATGTGATGATGATAAATCATTCTTACATTCACTTCTTCATTCACATCTTTACGAGATTGTCCTGATACTTCTACTTGTTAGGTAAAAATGTTACTTCTTCTTGCAACACAAGACTTTTCTCAGACCCCTTCATCCACTCCGCAATCTCTTGCAAACTCTTATCTTTAGTTTCTGGCAAAAACATATAGATTAAAAATAAAAATATAGAAGTTGACACGCCATAAAATAAGAAAGCACCGTGGGTATCGCATAGCTTGAAAATGTATGGAGAAACCTTAACTAAAGTGCCTAAAAGTATTTTAAGACATAAATCTATACAACATGATGAAAGACCTCTAGATTCTATGGACACTAATTCTCCAGAAATAGTTTGAGTCAATATTACAGGTCCACAACAGACTCCAATTGAATAACCTATTAACAAAAATATGGCTAAGTAGTTATTCTCTTCTAAAACAGATATTTTAATCAAAAACGCGTACATAGCTATTGATAACAGAAATCCAATTCCTATTAATGAGGAACCTATTAATAATTTTCTTCTAGGCAACAATTTTACGAAGACACATCCGATATACATACAGAATACTGTAACACCGTCTAATAACAACATAGCTGTATATGCTGACAATTTGTGACCTGCTGTTATTTTACCAATTATATCTATAGCATACACACTAAACACTACTTTACCAGAAAACACGTATAAAGACTGTATCAACAAACTCAAAAGTAACGGTTTATAGAATTGCTTAGAAGATATAATATTGTAATATTTAATAACGAATCCTTTTAACTGAAAATCTTTGGACTTAGAGTCTATACTAAGATTCTTCTGAAAATTGATCAACTTTTCTAAATCTGCTTCTGATTGTTTTTCTTCTCCCATGAGCCATCTGTGCGATGAGGAACATTTTTCATATCGCTGTTTGGTGGCCAGCCAAAATGGTGACTCAGGTAGTATGAATGCTATCAAAAGACTGTAGACACTGAGGATAATTCCAGCAATTCCAATGTTCCTCCAATGGAAAAAGGTCCCAATAGCATTGGACATGAAAATACCCCAGAAGAGGGTAGCAGATTTTACTGTTAAGAAAAATCCTCTGTGCTTAGGTGAGGTATATTCCGTGATGATCATGACTGATACAGTGAAGTGTGATCCCGTGTTGATGCCGTTGATGATTTCACTGATGATGATGTGTTTGATAGTAGTACTTAGGAAGAAGACAACGAAGCTGATTAGATTACTGACGCAGACAAATGTGAAGGTGTACTTCCTTCCGATGTATTTCATTGAAGCTGGCAGGATGAACGCCCAGGGTAAGCCTGCGTAGACCATAATGGCAGCTGAAAAGTCAAATAGAGAATTCCATTAATTATGCTGATCACTTCCATTTAAATGGTGCAAAGGAAATTACAATGAGTTGGAGGAATTATTATTGGGAATCGAATAACATTTTCAAAAAAGAACGCCAAATTTCCAGTGATTTTTGCACAATGCTAAACTGCTAGTAATTTGGCCTGTTCAGATCAAAATGACAATTTCTTATCACCAAAATCAAACGCCAAGGACACGGAATAATAGTCACGGATCAAGTTTTCAGGCAGTTCAATAACTTATGCTTATCAAGCCGTGACTCCCGGACTTCTAAAGCGAGCCATCGTGCATTTTTATGTTTTTATGTCTAAAACAATAAAATGATAAGTCAGAGAAAAGTTTTTATACAATTATGAAGCTGACATACTGGCCATCATTTTGGTATCACCATTGTTCCTTTGAATCCACGAATTTCATGGACTGGCTGTTTGCGCTCGAACTGTTATACTAGCCACACATGTAACGATTTATTTGCGCCAATTTAAGTAAATCTTTACGTGTGTGGGATGACATAGCACAAGTATCTGAACAATATGGTATCACGCAGGCTTGCGCAAGCCTAAATTTGCGCAAGTAAATCGCAACGTGTGTGACTAGCAAGAAAGAGACTCGAAGAACGTGGCCTGAAACCTCATAAGCCAACCAAACTGACACGAGCTCACAGAATGAAACGCCTACAGTTTGCACGCGAATATTTGACTCAATGTCAATGGAGCCAAGTTCTTTTTACGGATGAAACCAAGATTATGCTGTATGGCAACGATGGACATAGGAAAGTCTAGCGAAGAGAGTGAGAAGGTTTTCAGCAATGTTGCATTGATGGGAAGGTGAGTTATACCGATGGATCATGGACAGTCTGGGGCGGAATTTCTACCGAAGGAAAATCTGGCCTTCAGGTTGTGACTGGATCATAGTTGCCACCACTAAATACCGACCGATACAACAGTCAATCCTTAGAGGCTCATGTGGTGCCATATTATGCTGAATTTGTGGGCCAGGATTTAATTTTTATGCATGATAACACAATGGCGTACACTGCAAGAGTTGTTCGAGAATATATACTTGCATAACGTTAGTATCGCAGTAATGGAATGGTCAGTAAGGCCTGATATGAATCCAATAGAGCACTTATGATATGAGCTAAAGAGGCATGTTCGAGCTAACCAACCAGCTTCAGAAACTTAGCAGGAGCTGGAAACTGCCATCTTGGAAACATAAGAGAACATTCCACAGCACGATCTCAAACTCAAAGCATTTATTTCAATTAAACCAATTACAGGCACGTTTGAATTGTTAAAGAGTCAGTCAGTTAGTCAGAAAATTGAAGTTAGTCGCCCATTCCAAAACGTAGATCTCTATGGAGAAGAATGGGCAAGAAACTCCATGGACACTCTTTTAAATTAAAAATTATTACAACATCCTGGGTACATTGTTCTTGTTGCTTCTATATGTGAGAACAATGTAAAAAATAAATAATTAAAAACAATTCAAAATATAAGATTAAAAATAAGCCCTGGCAGTTAATGAGATGACCAGTCTCCACTGACGGCGCCCGTTCACGAACATGACGATGTGTGACAAAACTAAATTCATTTTGTTGGAAAACGCTTGAAAAAAAAATCTCGTTTAGGTATTATTAATTTATTAATTCCATTTTGTAAACTATACTTCGATATTGGTAGTAGGTAAGTAGCCGATTCGGAATCAGGTTTTAAGATTTAACCGACTAGATCAGAGATTATCAGTCGTGCGTCAACGACGGAGTGACGTTTTCTTTCTACTGTGGCACAGTGTATTATTTTGCCGTTAGGCCGGTCGTCCACGACGCCTCTCAAAAGTGACGTGTTACAAACTCAAACCAACAATGAGTTGTCAGTGTCACAGCACTAGTACAGTCCTTTCACAGTAATGACCTCTGATTTTGCATCACTGTCAAAATCACAGTGAACCTTATCATCGTTACTATAAGGTTCCTGTTAGGTTGCTGCTGTCAGAGATAAAATAACACTGTGAAAGGTCTGTAGTAGTAGACTGCGCGACTTACTGCCGCGTTATTAGCTAGTTTGTGATTGGCTGCGTCGTCCACGGACCGCAATAGCGATGATGACTAAAAAATTGTTATTATTCCGTCAGGTAGATTATTAAAATATATTGGACACGTCTTTTTTATTTTTTTACGTAATCAAAAGATTACGGCGATATATTGTGTTAAAATGTGGCATGACGTCACGCAATGCTAGATTTTATACATAGTTGTGTCGTAGCGAGGCCCCACTCTTCAACTTTAATGCGTTTTGCATTAACTAAGTATAAAATCTAAGTATTTATTTATTAATAATTATGATAAAGCAAAAAATACGTGTCTAATATTTTTTCATTATCTGACTGACGGAAAAAATAGAATATTTTTTTTTTACCCAGCCATTATCCCTATTAGAATAACACTAGTTCTGTGACATTCTGGCTGCTCATTGGTGATTCAAGTTTGTAACTGGTTACTTGTGAGTAGCATCGTGGACGATGGGCCTTAATACTTAGTTAGAATTCAGTTTGTTTACTAATATGTGGATTGACTAGTCTAATTGAATTTAAATTTAACTAAATACCAAGGTGTACCAGTTAATAATATTTATGTCAGTGAATATGCTGATAAGTTGGGAATTATAGTAACTTTAACATAACTGGCGAAATGTGGGTTTACTATAGGTACACCTCTGCCCAACCCTTCGGGGAAACAATGCGTGTTATGTGTTGTGGTGTGTGATAGTAACTTTAATATTGTTTTTGAACACTTGCATTCGCGTGACCAGTGTTGACCTCATTTTCGGGCAACAGCTTTTGGACAGGTTTTCCTTATGTGTACAATCTTTAAGATTGTATTACGTATATGTATTATGTATTTATAGTCGTAAATAAATAAAGTGGTCGTACACCAAACCTGCTTTACAATTTCCTATGAAACAAGTTGATAATTATTTTGAGAGGCGAATTGACGAAAGTAAGGTAATAAGAATTGAGTAAACCAATTAGTGAGGATTATTCAATTCCGGGATTCACACCAATCGGCATCGATGCACACCATTTCTATTTAGCCGACCATCGAAAGAGAATCTTAAGAAATGTACAGCCTTGTTAAATATTACTTAGGTGACGACTAAAAGAAATGTACGAGCGAAGAAGTCATAGCACTGCACTGACCACATATAAATTGGAAAAGGGATGTAGGATGATGTAATGATACTCACGATGATTGATGATAATTGATACTCACGTATCCAAGACGCAGTTGACTCACTGACGGCATCAAATGAGTTAGCCTCCTTCCTTATCTGTGGGATGAACACCGTGGAAGCGCCGAAGGACATGCCCATGATGAAGTAGCACGTCCATCCACCACTGCTGACCAGCATCTGAATGGAACAGAACAAAAATCTATAAAATGACTAGTTGTGAAGACGCATTATAAGAGCCTCCACTAGTGGCATACATACGGCACACAGGCTATATGAAGCTACACGGGGCTGAGGGGCTCGTGGCTAAGTAATATCAGCCGCACAGGTTGATGGAAGGTTAAGCTAATCAGTTGGATCATTGAAAAATTGAAATGGTTAAGCTCTTGAAGATGCTGATCCACGTGTCATTTTCATGAACGGTTGCCGTCAGTTGAGACTGGTCATCTCTTAACTGCCAGGCCTTATTTTTAATGTTATATTTTGAATTGTTTTGATTTTTTCTACATTGTTCTCACAACAAGCACAAGAACACAAGAAACAACAAGAATAATGTATCCAGGGTTTGGTAATAATCTTGATTTAAAAGAGTGTTCTTGGAGTTTCTTGTCCGTTGTTCTCATAGAGATCTACGCTTTGGAATGGGCGACTAGCTTCAACTTTCTGACTAACTGACCGACTGTTTGACAATTCAAAAGTGCCTGTGATTAGTATAATTAAAATAAATGCTTGAGTTTGAGAACATTTATAGAACTGCTTTCTACTAATCTAGTAGAAAAACGGGTCTTTTTATGTCATCCATTTGTCAAAATTTCATAACCTGGTTCTTTGCTGACTCAAATGAATTCGAATAGTAATTAGATAATTACTAGAACCTACCTGTAAAATAACAGGTTCCAATTTTGTTAGCGACTAATCTATGTTAAATAACACACGCAGCACGCGTAGCATGACCAGCATAGAAACGGGTTTTGTCGACGGAAAAATAGACAAAATGACACATCGCCATGCTTAGACGTTAGAAATCTTTCTACAACAATTTCGGCATTTTGTCTATTCTTCCGTCGACAAAACCCGTTTCTATGCTGGTCATGCTTTTTTTTTTTTTTTTTTTTTTTTTTTTTTTTTTGTGGATGGGAAATCATCAAATGACTTCTCCCGCTCTGGGCGGAGCGGGAGGGCGTGTCAGACTTTTACTGACTAAAACCCACCCGTGTTCCTTCTGTTGCCTGTGCCGGGGCCACGGTAACTCTTTCGAACATCCCGCAACCATGCTGGTCATGCTACGCGTGCTGGTATTTACGTAGTAACAACAGGTATATATGTACCTACACAGACTTATAATATGTGCATGTGTACCTGTTTTTGCACGAGTTACAATATATTTATCTCACGAAGCGACGCGCATTTGTGGACCAAGTGCACAAACACGCAGTGAATGGGTGTGTAAGCGCAGGAGCTTTCAGTACCGTCCGAGACAATGGCGAAGTCGGAATGTGTGTGTGTGTGTTATGTGACTGCGCACGCATTCACAGCGTGTTTGTACACTTGGAAACTACAAGTAAGGCGCGCGTCGCTACGTAACACAAAAATACTGTAGAGGTGGGTAGAAATGCCCAAGTGGGTATCAACATCAAAATGAAGTTTTCGTTACTTATACCACGTGTAACAGGAGGATTGACATTCCTTTAAACCACGTAAAGAGAATCATGTTCTTTGCCCGTATACAAAAAAACAATCAAATCCAATGAATACTTTAGCCACAGAAAATTATTTTTCATTTTCTTATTTTTCAACATGATGTAGATCTGAGTCCGTGATGATAGGTAAACATTGCCACCGCCGCGCCCCGCACCCCGCACCGCACCGCGGCTTTGCGTAGATAAAGCGTGTTCACTTTTTATGCAGTTGATTCTACTATTTATTTTGTTTGAAAACTGCAATTTTTTAATTTTCCATTAACTACTATAATATTCGTGTTTTAAAATGTTTCAATGGATTAGTACTGTGCTCGTTTTCATTTAATGTCGTACATCCAGAAACACGTTGTATATTAAAACCTGAATTCAGTAGGTAAGTGGGATAGTAATATTATTGTGAGGAGACCTGGGGGCCAACCACCACCTCTTAAAGCAGTATTATTTGAATGTTACTTCAGTGTGAGAAAGAGATGAAGCTATACAGGACATCTAGCTCCATCTCTTTCCCACACTCAAGTAAGATTAAAATAATACTGCTTTAAGAGGTGGTGGTCTAGCTCCTGATTTTGCGAAACTAGGAACTTTCCTGTATGAAAAGTGCCCTGGGAGCATTGGGATAGTTATAACGTTGTTATTATTGCTGTTAAAACAAATATTCCAGTTTTTACTTAAAACTAAAAATTACGAAATAAAAATGTAATTAAAAAAAATTAATCGACTTCAAAAAGAAATAAACTCAAAATTATGAAATAACTTTAATTTCGGAATTGTCGGTGTCTTGAGATCTGAATTCTGTGTTTTTGCCACCGACTTTCGAAATCAAAGTCATTTCATAATTTTGAGTTAATTTCTTTTTGAAGTCGATTAATTTTTTTTAATTACATTTTTATTTATTTCGTCATTATTAGTTTTAAGTAAAAACTGGAATATTTGTTTATAATAAGTAGTTAATAGATTTGTTATAATAATTGCACTAGAATTTGACCAAGTTTTGAGATGTTTTCCCTTTGACACCACACCCGTAGCTCGTATCAATAAGCCAGGCCGTCACACTTACACGTATTAGTCCATATCTTGAAAAATACTAAACCGATTTTGATGAAACATACACTGCTTTCTAATTTGAAGTACATGTAAGCTAATAAAAAAATAATGATTACAGGCCGATTAAAATTTTCGGAAAAATGCGTGGACAAACATACATACACCTATAAAATTTTGTTTATTTGATGGGAAACCCTAATAGATTATCATATAACAATATCTTGCAGTTCCAATAACATTACATACATACCTGTTGAATTGATAACCGCCTTATTTTTTTAAGTCGGTTGAAAAAGTAATATTCATTTGAGGAAGGAAAACGTTAAAACCATCCACTGAGTAGTATCTGCACCCTCCGTGACTGTACCTAAGTGAAACCTGTTTTGATATAAATAAATGCAGAAGCTCTCACGACATGCTTACAGGGACATACTAAGATCATAGTTTTATGTAATATAACATCACGCCTGTGCGGGGAGCACAGGAGGAGAAGGCAAAGTGAACAGGTATCTAACCTCTTTCATCGCTTTCCATCAGGCAAGAAAGAGGTCAAGAATAGGCCATCATTTTTTTTTATAAAATATATAAAAGGAAGTGTATTTTTAGGGTTCCGTACGTTCGAGTGAAAAACGGAACTCTTATAGGATCACTCATGCGTCTGTCTGTCCGTCTGTCACAGCCGATTTGCTCCGGATCTACTGGACCGATTAAGTTGGGTACACACATGAATTTCTGTGACCCAAACACGAACGTGTAATGTAAATAAATGAATTTTGAATATGGGGTTAACATTAGGGGGAAATATAGAAAATCAAAAAAAAAATTGTTTTGCAAACTGTACCTACCTTGTGACATATCAAATGAAAGGGTTATGAGGATTTCAAATATATTTCTTTATCATTTAGATTAAAGAAAATTGACCACACCCCCTTATCTTCGAAACTGCTGAGCCTAAAGTTTTGAAAAAATACAGAGAATAGTTCTATGCTTTTCGATTACAGAAAAACCTATAAGAAGTCTATGGTTAAAAAATAACAGGGTGCGTCACTCAATGTTGTACACGCGTACAAACTTACGTTTGCAGTTGGAATGTATGGGGGAACATGTTTTTCAACTACAATGTTAACAAACTTAATATTGTAGTTGAAAAACTTGGGACAACTTCACCCCAACTACGGAACCCTTCATTTTGCGTGGTCCAACATGCACTAGACCGGTTTTTTTTACCCATATTTCACAAATTATGAGTCAGTTAATTTGAGCATGTAACAACAAAATAATGGCCAGGCAGAAAAGTGATAGCGGGGCTGACTGCCCAGGGTCCGTTGTCAGGGGTCATTGTCAGGGGTCATCGTCAGGGGTCATTGACAGGGGTCATCGTCATTGGGAAGCCATCACCTCCTTCTGCGAAGCATTAATGCTCGCGAAAGAGGACGCGGAATGTGTGAGGGAGAGGCAATCTTTGCGCCCTCACATCCCTAGTCGCCGCAGGAGACGCCCTGGGCGTCGGGAATTGGCAGCCGATTCCCGGCCATCGTAGGCGCGGGCTTGCGGACGGCGAGCAATGGGTAGCTCGCCATCCAGTAAGGACCAGGCCCGAGTCAATAGCGCGTTGTGTTCCACGCACGCCTCAGAGAGATGTCAGCGCTATTGACGGGGTCCCCTAGGGCCGATGCCAGCTAGGGTTGCGGGATGTTTAATAGATTTGCCGTGGCCCCGGCACAGGCAACTGAAGGAACACGGGTGGGTTTTAGTCAGTAAAAGTCTGACACGCCCTCCCGCTCCGCCCAGAACGGGAGAAGTCATTTGATGATTTCCCACCCACAAAAAAAGGGGTCATCGTCAGGGGTCAGGGGTCATCGGTCGTATATTTAAGCACCTATCGCCACTCATTTTGGCTATTTTATATCCCATGTTATATCTACTTAGTCGCTTTTTACGATAATCTCATTTGGGGTAGAGCAAGCAGGGGCGTCGCCTTCATACAACCCGAATCCTATCGGCTTCTCTTCGAAACGACCTCTCTTCTTTATGTCTACTATTGCCAAATGATATGGTACATTGGTATCACATCACATTACATATTTATATTTAATACCAGTTTAATACACACACATTTTCACATTTTTTGTTTGAGTTTATGAGAACTGAACAATTTGTTCTCGGCTTCCCTCTAATGATATTTGTAGCTGCGCCACTGAGAGCAAGTCACCCTTAGTGTGAACAATAATAATACCAGCCTTTTTTATCCCACTGTATGGCAAAGATCTCTTCTCATACAGAGAAGACACGAGCATTGATCACCACGCTTGCTCAAGACGGGTTGGCGAGTCCAAGATAAACTCAGAAATTACGTATACATATGAATTGTAAGGAAAAAAAAGAAACTAAAAAATTGTATGAAAATAAACAATCATGGTATTATTACCTGTCTAAAGAAGTATTTCCTTTTCTGCCACATATTTTTATATTGCACACATTTTTCCGGTTCAGAATTATCTTCCATTTTGCAAAGAAATTCACTTTGCAACTGCAGTTTTATTCGTTCACTTTTAATTTTTATTAAAAAGAGGTTTTCATTAACATGATAAATTATTTTCTACTAATAAACTTATGAATAGTTACCGCTAAAGATTTGTTTATTTGAGTGACAAAGTAATGTTTTGTTTTTATCACCTATTATTTATTTTCCTTAACAGTTTTATCTTGCAGGTTGTAAAGGCTACTGAGTTAAATAAGTTGGTGTGTGGACCTTACGTAGGCTTTAAATACAGGGTCACCATTTTGTTTTGTTTGTAACAAGACTTTCTTGATACTTTTGTCGAATCTTTTATGTTACGGTACAAAATGTACCGTAACATAAACAACACTTTTTCGAAATGTATTACTACTAATTTAATACGATTCTCGTGATATCATTCGAAGAAGAATAATTATTAGGTCTGTTAAAAATATTAGCTTTTTAGTAAATTTGATAGAAAAATCCAAAAAAAATGTGGATATTTTGGGGAGCATTTTAAAAAAACTATGGAAGGAGTAATAATTTTCTATTTTTTTTTCTATGATTCATAAACACTTAACAGAAAAAAAAAACAGACTGATGATCAAATAAAAAATAAAAAAGATGCGAGTTCAGAAATTTTTTTTCACTTAGTTTCTGTTAGTCGATTTTATGTAGGTACAGCTTTATTCCAAGGTGAAGAAAATACGAATATATAATCAGTGTTAAAGACCCGAAATAAACAAATAATATTTTTTTTTTAAAAAGTCGACCCGACTATCACTGCTGCAAAACAAGAATAAATCGATTTACAAAGAATTGCAAAAATGTATTAATGAAACAAGGTTATTAAAGGTAATATAAAACAATAATATCGATTACTAGGAACGAGGTTAACTAATGAATATTAATTTATAGTAAAACAATGAGTTAGAAAATAGAAATATAAGCGACAAATCGATTTAAAAGTAATTTGTCTCGACACTCCGTGCCGACATGCACATCGGTAAATAGTAGAAAATTACGCAAAAAACTACCATTTACTTTGACAACATACAATAATTTAGGTATCTGTGTTTAGGGTTCCGTACTCAAATGTCGCCAGCGGGATACTATAGCCTATTGACATAACATCACGCCTTGTTTCCCCGAAGGGTTAGACAGAGGTGTACCTACAGTAACACCCACATTTCGCCAGTTAAAGTCCCATGTAATAGGGGGCGAGCCTATTGCCATCTACCGGGCACAAATCCAGACTCCGGGCTGCTACTGAGAAATTCCAGATAGATAGAAAAACCCAATAACACTTTTCCCGACCTGGGAATCGAACCCAGGACCTTATGCTCAGCAGTAGCGCTAGCGACCACTAGACCAACGAGGCAGTGTATAGGCTATTGTTTGTTCCAAAATTTACTCATGAAAGTGTAAACAAACCGTGTTCAGCTTCAATTTATACAAAACCACTTAAAAATGAAATTTGCAACACATTCATCTGTATTTAGAAGTTTTCAACTATCTCACCACTATTTCCAACAATTAGTGATTGGCTAACATTATTAAATTGTGATTGAAAAGTCATCGACAAAAACTGAGGTTATAAAATAAATCTCAATACTTAATTGCCGAAAATTCAACGAAATCTTCAAACGGCTGGTTGACACTTCCCGTGACTGCTTCCCGTGCTGCAATTACTATACCGTGCCTGCCGTGCGTGTACTGTACCGTGCCTGAAGTGAGCCTGCGTGCCGCAAAGCCGAACACACCGGTGTACATCTCCCGCCTGCACTACACCACTAAGGTGGAGGACATCGTGGAGTACGTGCGCCAGAAGATGAGATACACGCCGAGGGTGCAGTTACTGGAATCGCACAGGAACGTCAACTTCAAGGCGTTCGTCGTGCGTGTACCAAACTGTTATCTGCCCCTCGTCATGGAGGAAGACTTTTGGTCACAGGACGTGGTGTTCCGTCGCTTCAGCGGACAAGTTCCACAGGACAGCACAAAGTCCACCTAGTGCAAAGTGAAGCGCTACTAACATAGTCTTAAGCCTTATTTACTAACACAATTGTTTGATAATAAAAATATGTATGTTTAGGTTAAGGTATTTTTCTATGGGCCTGTGTCGCCTGAAATAAATTTTATTATTATTATTTTTTTTTTTTTTTGATATTTCTCGGGACCCCAGGGTCCCGGACCTTTAGAAGGCATATGAGGGGCCGAAGCCAACTCGCAGAGGCCCGTTAGACGCTTTCAATGGAAATGAGGCACCAACCGACGATTACCCCTGTGCGTACTATGCAAGTGCACCCAAGGACAACCCCCGGTTGGTGTAGGACTATTGCAGAATATGGAGACAAAAAAAAAATTTGGCTATGGGTTTGGATGGCTAAAGTGGACTGGTAATCTAAAACTATGGAAGGACTATGGCCCCTGCCTGACCAATGTTTGATAAATACAATACACGGATAAAATGGCAGGGGGTGACTTGCACACTCAACAATGGGCCCCCGGAAACGGTCGCTAGCACATAGTGTCGTGGCGACAAGGGGGCAACATGTCTTGAGATGCTTAAGAGGAGTGGAGAGGTATTCCACGGCTATCAGGACAATCCCGGTAATACGGTCAAGATCCCTACCAGCGTCTTACTGGACTACTTCCTTCCTCCGAGCACGTTTGCTCTTGCGAATCTCTACTCAAGCCAGCCAATAAAGGCAAGAATGAGGTGGGAGGTCAGTTCTCGTCAGTGTTCATTCCAGCCGGCCAATAAAGGCAAGCCAGAGATGAGGAACATGACTTCTCCCGGGAGATAGGGTACGTGGGGTCGCTACTGCCCAGCAGCTCGCCACATGCTGCCCTGCGGGTTTCTGTATCTCTCTTTGTCTGGCTCTTCACCCTAGACCTGTTCCGGCAAAGTAACCTCTACCGGCACAGACCTAGAGTTCGGAGCGCGCAAGCCCCACCACGACATCAACGTAGAGATACGGCGATGGGGTTATTATTATTATTATTATTTGTCTTCAGTTGATTTTCTCGGCTTAGCCGGGTAGAACTGATGGCACGGGCCTAAGCCAAGTGTTCATCAGTGGGGTTAAGTGTGGGAGTAATATTGGATACTGCTTGGTTCTCCGCAGTAGACTGTATGGTAACAGAAACTATATTTGAGGGGGAGTAATGGTGCAAGTTGTCCGACTCACACTGTAGGAATTTTCTTACTAGCCTGCGTGTATTGAGAATCACTGCCTTCTGCAGCAGGTGGTAGGTGTTAGGTGGCAGGTTGAGGGACCTAAGGGACTGATGAAGCTGTTTGGGTATTACTCCTGTTGCAGATAGCACTATAGGGACTATTGTGACTCTTTGGAGATGCCAAAGTCGGGTTATTTCGTCTCTTAATTCGGTGTATTTGGATAGTTTTTCGGCTATTGTAGTTTGTAAGTTATATGTATTTGGCACGGCGATGTCTATCAGAAACCCAGTTTTAGTTACTTTGTTAATTAATGTGATGTCTGGTCTATTAAAGTGAATTGTGCGGTCTGTGAGTATGGCTCGATCGAAGTACAATTTTGTTGTAGAGTTCTCCAATACCGTTTCAGGGTTGTATTTATAGTATGGTCCTACGGTGTCTATGAGTTTGTATTGATGTGCTAACTTCTGGTGTATGACGTTGGCTACTTGGTCGTGTCGATGTTTATAATCTGTCTGGGCTATTGATTTGCAGGCGCCGGTGATATGTTGGATTGTCTCTGGAGAACTATTACATTTTCTACAATTGTCGGTTGCTAAATTCTTTATAATATATTTTCTGTAGTTTTTGGTCTCAATAACTTGGTCTTGTATTGCAAGCATGAACCCTTCAGTCTCCGGGAATAGTTCGCCTCGATTAAACCACGCGTTCGACGCATCTTTGTCGACATTTAATTGGCATAAATCTTATTATTATACAACGTGGCAATGCCGCCAGTCTCTCGGGTACATCACCAGTTGACAGCGATGCGGAGGAATTTTTCGACGCCATATTTTAGTTTTTTTATTAATAGTTTTAGTTAGTTAAGGATATTATATCTTTATGTTAATAATCTGCTTTAAATAATTACTTTGAAGTTTTCTATATTAAGTATAAACTTATCCTGAGGAAGGTAAATAAAAACCATGTTAATCAATTTATTGTCGAATGAAAAACATCTTTAAGGTAATTTAAATTTAGAGTTTCGGGTTTATGTATTCAAATAATCAAAATCAAAGCACACAATTTGTATGTGACACTGCAAATTGGCATCCACAGGTACGTTTTCTCATCCATTTGTTTACATTTTCATGAGATACTTTTGAAACCGAGCATAAGCCATCTGTCTGTTGATCACAGGGCTGTTATCTTAAGAACCATTACGGCAACCCGTCATGAAAACTAAAATTAAAAATCCGAATCCAATGCGGCGATAAATCCCCTCTTTGAAGAGTGGCTGGAGAGGCCCCACGGCGTCCTCACCTTCCGCCTGACGCAGGTCCTCACCGGACACGGGTGCTTCGGGAGGTACCTGTTCCGAATAAGGCGGGAGGAAACGCCTGGGTGTCACCACTGTGTAAATTGCCCGGAGGACACGGTGGAGCATACGGTGGAAGTCTGCCCGCTTTGGGCGGGCCACCACCGTGTCCTCGTGGAAGCGATCAGCGGCGGCGTTCTCTCGCGTCCGGCCCTGGTCCAGGCCATGGTACGGAGCGAGAGTAAATAGGAGCTAAAACCTCCTTCTGTGAGGCAGTAATGCTCGCGAATGAGGAGGCAGAACGCGTGAGGAAGAGGCAAGCTTTGCACCCTCACGTCCCTGGTCACCGCATGAGACGCCCTGGGCGTCGGGAATTGATAGCCGATTCCCGGCCACCGTAGGCGCAGTCTTGCGGACGGCGAGCAAAGGGTAGCTCGCCGTCCGGTTAGGACGTTGTGTTCCACACGCGCCTCAAAAAGATGTCAGCACTATTGACGGGTCCGCTAGGGCCGATGCCAGCTAGGGTCGCGGGATGCTCGAAAGAGTTACCGTGGCCCCGGCACAGGCAAGTGAAGGAACACGGGTGGGTTTTAATCAGTAAAAGTCTGA
Organism: Fissipunctia ypsillon; assembly: GCA_947568875.1. Classification (NCBI taxonomy): domain Eukaryota; kingdom Metazoa; phylum Arthropoda; class Insecta; order Lepidoptera; family Noctuidae; genus Fissipunctia; species Fissipunctia ypsillon. The sequence goes on from OX387662.1 coordinate 2,424,206, forward strand.
CACACCCTCCCGGTCCGCCCACAGCGGGAGATATCGTTTGATGATTTCTGGATACACGTACGGGTCCTGTGTAGAAAAACTAAATTGATGGCTGGTCAATGCACATGTCAGAATAAATATAATTAGAATAACTTGTAGGCAGTGTGGTAAATAAAAACAACTTTTATGATTACAATCCGGTTATATTATAACCTGCTAAAATAGGCGTTTTGATAAAGGTCAACATTGGATGCGAAAATTATGTAAAATTATGTAATAGTGTAGAGCAGTTGTGGCCCAGTGGTAACGGCCCCTACTCACGAGTTTGCTGGTGGTGGGCTTGAACCCAGGCAAGCGCTTTACTTTGTGTACATAATTTCATCATAATGCTCTCAAAACGGCGAAGGAAAACATCGTGAGGAAACCGTGAAAACCGTGATCGAAACGTGTTTTGGAATAAAAAATTCGAAGACATGTGACATCCACTAACTCGCACTGGGCCCGCGTGGTAGATTACGGCCCACTCCCTCTCGAAGAGAAGAGGCCTGTGTCCCAGCAGTGGGAACATTATAGGCTGATTATGATTATGCTAATTGTGTGTCCACATCCTGCTATCCTACTTATGATATTATGTCGCAATTTGGCACACAGATAGGTTATAACCTGGATTAACTTATAGAGGTATGAAGAACAGGGTGTAAAGTTCACTCATCCTCCATAGACTAACTAAACCATATACTTAAAATTATTAGAGGGATTATCGATGACCATGATCTGCACAATGAAATCTGCAATCTATTTGTCCCAGACAATTACTGTCGTGGCAGAAAGCACCGGTTACTGGCTGTTCCAAGTAGCCGTACTATTGCACACTCCAAGTCACCTATTCTTCGGACACTAGCCGCTATTAACGCTCTCCTGGACTCAAACACAAGTCTTGATATGTTTGCGGATGAATGGAAGGTGATACTATCAGAATGTTTGATTTTTTGTGAGAAGAATACATAACTGGGTTAAATAAATTAAATGTTAAATAGTGTAATTGGCTTCGGCCGTACTATTTAAAAAATAAATAAATAAATAATAATAAATAAATAGAAAAGGGAGGATCCTCCGACCAGACGGGTGTTGTGTCTGGTGGGCTACTGCCCGACGGCTGATGTCGGGATGTTGTATAGCCAGTCGCGCGCTAAACTCTATCAGGATCACTATGCAGGATTTGTGTGACGTCAGGTCTTTGATGCAACACAAACACAGGATACTTTTTATCCCAGTAGCACGTTCTCGTGTAATAATTTCCAACCTCCACGTGGGCGAGGCCGCGGGCAAAATATTCCATTCTATGTTAAAGTGCGTGTCAAACTGAAAAAAAAATAGGAGCTTCCGTGGATATTAGAGAAGATGATAAGTATGTACCCATTGTTGGTTTTCAGGTTATGGCGTTGTTCATATTTTCCCACTGAATGGAGAGATTGTGTGAAAGATAATATTTATGGCTAGGAAGTAGGTCAATACTAACGGCGAAGCCAATAACCTATTTTCAGTAAAAGATAGATCGCTATTGATGGTAGACAGTATAGTTCTATCTGTCTTTATGTCAGGCCGGTAAGATTCCATAATCTCTTATAGATTATTGGGACGTTAAAACCATAGATAGATAGGTTTTTCTATCTCCAGTATGCCAAAACTGGTCATAGATAGGTTATTGGGTCTTACTATTATACTTACAAAGTTGACAGTTCAATATGCTGAATGGATTGTGGCTCCACATTAGTTTGCCGAACTCGGGAATCGAACTCAAGACCCCATGCTCAGCTGTGGTGCTTGCAACCACTAGGCCTATAAAACAAGGAGGCTAAAGACTGACTAGTTAATTCCATTATCATAAGAAGCAAATTAAGGATTTCATTAATTCTGTTATTGTCAGACCTGTATCTTTTAATCGGCAGAATGACGTATTACTTATAGTATCAATATTTTAATATAATATTATAGCATAAAATTTGCAATTAAATGATAACGTTTTATCATTGGCGTCAGATAAAACTCTTGTATTTATAGAACAAATGAATGGGTGCGGCAATGTCGTGATTCCGTGTCCGCGTGGACTTATATTGAATCGCGGATAATACCAATATTTAGCAGTAAATTAGGCGATTTTGTAGTATACATATCATCACGCCTGTATTACCCGAAAGGTTAAGCAGAGGTGTACCTATCATAGTACTCCTAAATTTCGCCAGTTATGTTATCAGTCTTATGTAATAGGGGGCGAGCCTATTGCCATCTACCGGGCACAAATCAACAAAGTTCTGATAACTTTTTCACAATGCGAGACATAATATGGTCTCGTCTTGGCAACATTTTACATGAAAATGTTTTTGGTCGGATTTAATTTCCTTTTGTAAGTTGCAATAATAAAATTCAAACAGGACCTACACCACCTTCCTTCAAATGGTGCTACCCTTTTTTTTTTTGTGGATGGGAAATCATCAAATGACTTCTCCCGCTCTGGGCGGAGCGGGAGGACGTGTCAGACTTTTACTGACTAAAACCCACCCGTGTTCCTTCTGTTGCCTGTGCCAGGGCCACGGTAACTCTTTCGAACATCCCGCAACCCTAGCTGGCATCGGCTCTAGCGGACCCCGTCAATAGTGCTGACATCTCTTTGAGGCGCGCGTGGAACACGACGCGCCGTCGACTCGGGCTTGGTCCTTACCGGTCGGCGAGCTACCCATTGCTCACCGTCTGCAAGCCCGCGCTTACGGTGGCCGGGAATCGGCTGCCAATCCCCGACGCCCAGGGCGTCTCCTGCGGCGACTAGGGGCGTGAGGGCGCAAAGCTTGCCTCTCCCTCACGCGTCCCGCCTCCTCCTTCACAAGCATTACTGCTTCGCAGAAGGAGGTAATGGCTTCCCATGTACTCTCGCTCCGTACCATGGCTTGGACCAGGGCCGGACGCGAGAGATCGCCGCCGCCGATCGCTTCCGCGAGGACACGGCAGTGCTCCGCCCAAGCCGGGCAGACCTCCACCGTATGCTCCACCGTGTCCTCCGGGCGATCCACACAGTGGTGACACCCGGGCGTTTCCTCCCGCCTTATCCGGAACAGGTACCTCCCGAAGCACCCGTGTCCGGTGAGGACCTGCGTCAGGCGGAAGGTGAGGACGCCGTGGTGCCTCTCCAGCCACTCCTCAAAGAGGGGACTTATCGCCGCAATTGTGGCGTGCCCAGCGCTGGGTTGCGATAATCGCACTCTCCATGCCACCATAAGATCCTGCCGGAGCTCTGCCCGCCGTGCCGCGATTTCTCGCGGCAGCGGGGTTACGTCCCGGCGTTTTGCCTCCTCGCGCCACTCCCACATGTGCGCGAGGACTTTTGCCTCCAGATCCCATGGCGGTAATCCGGCAAGGAGGTTCGCCGCCTCCCCAGAGACTGTGCGGTATCCCTGGGCTAACCGGATGGCCATGACCCTCTGGGACGCGTTCAACCGACGGACCGGTCGCCGCCTCACGGAACGCGCCCACACCGGAGCTCCGTAAAGGGCCATGGACCGCACAAATGGTGCTACCCTAGGCCTACACCATTGTGATTTCCCATCCCCATAGAAGTTTTCTTTAGTAAATGCTTGTCACCACATTTTAATTTTTAACGAAGTAACCTAAGTATAGTAATATCATTCGTTTAATATATTATAAGTATAATAAGGTAGTAATATTCTGAAACCTGACGAAAACCCCAAATACACTTTTGTCCCCTAATTTAAGGGTTTGAAGGATAAGTTTTTTTAAAAACCATATACACGTATTTTTTAGTTTGTAATAAGAAGTCTGTGTACTTGTATAATTTTCAGATTTCTAGCATGAAATTATGTTTGTATGGGAAAATCCATACAAACTTCCATCCCCTAATTTTAAAGTCCATATATCAATTTTCAGACCTCTAGCATCAAAATTTGCGGAAGTCTCAAACAAACTTCCATACCCTAATTTTAGAGTCCCTATATCAATTTTCAGACCTCTAGCATCAAAATTTGCGGAAGTCTCAAACAAACTTCCATACCCTAATTTTAGAGTCCCTTTATGATATAGGGACTCTAAAATTAGGGTATGGGTGCTAGAGGTCTGAAAATTGATATTTTCAGACCTCTAGCATCAAAGTTTGCGGAAGTCTCATACAAAATTCCATCCCCTAGTTTAAGAGTCCCTATATCAATTTTCGAACCTCTAGCATCAAAATTTGCGGAAGTCTCATACAAACTTCCATACCCTAGTTTAAGGGGTTAGGGGGTAATAGATCCAAGTTTTAGCATTTTTTTTTGTTGTTTGTGTACCAATACTAGCTTACAAAGTGTAATTTGAAACAGTGTTAATCTCTTAAGGGGTCATTGTACTCATCATTATGAACAACTTTTACTATGGGACCAAACCCGAAATCGCGAAAAAAAATCAGCTCTTACATTTATGTTCGCTTATCTCGTTAAAATGTAGGGAACACCTAATTTTTTTCTCGCGATTTCAGGTTTGGTCCCATAGTAAAAGTTGTTCATAATTGTACTGTATATATTTAATAGATATGTAAACACTGTCTCACATACACAAGTGTCAGGTAGCTGTCACTAATGTCAACTGTCAGTCACGAGAAATGGCGTGAAAGAGATGTGAAGTGTACCGGGAACTAGGACCTTTGATGTGCTGGTGAGCCTGTGAGTAAATTTGATAATAGCCCTTCTATAGAAATAAGCAGACACTACAAGTGGCGTCGACAAAAATGATAAGTACAATGACCCTTTAATAGATTAACACTGTTTAAAATTACACCTTGTATACTAAATTTCAGCTTTCTATGATTTCAGGAAGTACCCTAAGAATTGTGATGATCGTCAGTGAGTCAGTCAGTGACGAAATCGGGGTTTTTTAGATATCAATAAAATCTAAAGTATAAGAGCTATGCAATTGAAACTTTATTTGTTTATTAAGTCCACTATTGACATCATATCCCGAGAATTTTGTATATGTGGTATAATCCAAACCCAAGTTATGAGGGTTAAAAAAACGACGAAGCGCTTCGAGAAAAGGTAGATAGTGCCCTTGCGCTTCGCTTGGCTCGTCTATGCCCCACGACAGTGCCCCCAAATTTTGTCGAATCAATAGCTAATAAGTGTTTATCTGAGGATCTCAGAAACCTGTCATGTAATTCTTCCTATGACCTGGGAGTTTTGAAATGTTGAGCGATAAGGTTACGTTTAGGCAACTTCAGGTTACTTTTTTGCACCATCATCGCATCGTCGCTCGACAGCACATTTACTATCTGCTGCCGGTCTGATTGAGATTGAACGGAGTGACATCTACACAATTAACATAACACTACTAAGACCACGTATTGATTGAATTATAAACGGTCATCACATAGACACATAGATGGAGTCTTATTAAAGTAATCGTTGGAATAGATGCATTAGTTATATGTAGGTTTTGAAAAGTTCACTATTATTATTATTCACGACTCAGAATAACTTTATAAAACAATAAAAACTGTGTTCCTACTAACAAAAGGTGCACTGAGTTTTCAACAACAGCGCCATCTGTTGTGCAGTTTGCAAACCATATTGATTTTATTAATCGGCAGACGGTTTGAAGAGATGGCGTTGAAGGTTCAAATAATTTTTCAGATGTATTTATTTTTAATCTTACTCCATTACATTTATATTTTTTTTTACATTTTTCATAATCTACTCAGTTTACAAAAAAAAATAATATCATCCTTATTAATTTGGTATATGATGCAATCGACATGGACGCAAAGTAATGACTAAGACCAGGTTCAAATCCAGGCATCCTATTAATCTTTCTCTTCCTGGCTATGTACCCCACATGGTAGTGGGGTCAGCCTTCCTGGTCTTTCTCTTCCACTTCGCTCTATCCTCGACACCGTCTCCGGATACCTGACACTCTTTCATGTCTGTTAACACCAGTTTACCACCTTGTTTTGGGTCTGCCTCTGGGACCAGGCATCCTATTACAATTTTAGTAAATAGGTATAGTAAACTAGGTACCTAAAGCAGTGGGTATTTTGGTAAGCACATAATTACACTAAAGGAAAATACAGTTGGGAAAATACTGGTACCTACAGTTTAAATATGGTCTTTATTGGTATATCTACGTCAGTTTGCAAACGTAGATAGTGAAAAGCATGCTGACGAGGCGATTGTCCTGGAGTGGCCAAAATATAGGGTTTATGGGACATCGACACGGAAAAAGCTACCATGAATTCGTTACCACTGGGCCACTAGTGCCCTCTATTCTAGACCCACCAGCATGAAATATTACGTCGATTAATTGAAAAAAAAAAAAACAGCTGTGCCGTACATTTTGACCGTGTAGGTATTGCACTATTGTTTGAAACGATTTTTTTACGCTGGGTGGTCTAGTCTTGTGTTGAATTTTACGCTGGGTGGTCTAGTCTTGTGCTGAATTTTACGCTGGGTGGAGTCTTGTGCTGAATTCATGGTAACAGTTTTCGCCTCGATTTCCCTTACTCCGTGTATAGGCTGATATTACTAGGTTGAAGAATGAGGATACAAGGCAATTACATCGGCACAATGACATCGCTGCAGCTGTAGGAGAAGATGGTACAGCTCGATTCAAACTGTATGGCGGCCGGGAACATTAGGCGAGTCGCTGCGCAGTAACACCTTCACGTGTCGGCGGCTATGATTTCTATCGAAATATGTGCCCTACCACACTAGAAGTTGATCATGTCGTCATCACACAACCCACACGTCTGTTTTATTGACAACGTTCCACTACAATAATATATCATTCGTTGTTAGGGGGACGTAATTTTCGTTATATGCCATCCATCCGTCAAAATATTTATTTTCGAAATCGTAATTAATTTGAATAAAAAGTAAATGGAAACCTTTAGCTTTATTTGAATTTTATGAATTATTGGTAAATTTCTTGAAGGCACAAGAGGGCATTTTTATACAGCTGTTTGTGTTATAAACAAGAAAGTTATTCCGACGTGTCTCAAAGTGTGACGAATGAGCAACTGAATCGGTGTGTGCGACGTCGCTCAGGTTAGGAGGGACACTTCTCGCGGGACGTAAGTACTCTGAGGGCAAATCCTTGATTTATATCTCTGGTCAGCGGGGGTGAGGGGTGCGGTACTGCGCAGCGAGTAGCGCACTTCACAGCCGCCATAACGCGTACTATAGGATGAGCTTGATGCCATTTGGCAGAGTTAGTCCGTATGAGCACAAAATTGAGACGAGTGGAAAAAATAAGAGGAGGCTCTAGCCCTGCCGTGGGACAACACAGATCATAATCATATCTTAATTTATCTCAACATCATATTACAGGCACTGGTTAATAAAATAGGTAGGTAGGAGGAGGGGCCTGAGTTACAGATCACCCGGCTCTCACAATGTGGATCTGGACGTACGAGATTAAATTAAAACGAGCACAGTACTAGTCCATCGAAACATTTTAAAACACGAAGATCAGTAGTTAATAGAAAATTAAAAAATTGCAGTTTTCAAACAAAATAAATAACAGAATCAACTGCATAAAAAGTAAACACGCTTTATCTACGAAAAGTCACTGACCAACGGTGCGGTGCGGGGTGCGGGGCACGGCGGCGGCAATGTTTACCTATTATTACGGACTCAGATCTACATCATGTTGAAAAATAAGAAAATGAAAAATAATTTCCTGTGGCCAAAGTATTCATTGGATTTGGTTGATTTTTTGTATACGGGTAAAGAACATGATTCTCTTTACGTGGTATAAAGGAATGTCAATCGTTCTGTTCCACCTTGTATAGGACATGTTAATTTACAAAATAGTTAAAGTTAATACACTATGTGTACTACGTCAGTTTGAGGACATTGTTAAACCAAAGACAATAAGGAAAAAACAAATGCACAAATACAATGTATCTAGGAGTATTTATTTTCACTTATAATTTAATGACATCACATATTTTACAATATTTACAATAAGTTACAAACAATATTACGACTATTAGTAACGTTTACATTACATTCATAAATGCTAAATTTATTTTTCTTGTTTTTTTTTTACTAATATTCGACAATATTTGTTTTGTGTCCCTGCCTAAGGACTTGTTCAGACATAGCGATTGAATATAAAAGCAACAGATTAGAAGATGATGTGATATAGTTATTTTGATTAGCTCTTGTCCTCGGCTTCGTCTGCGTGGGAGACAGCCTATGACAGTCAGGGATTATATAGCTTACCATTAGTGAAAGAATTTTAGGAATCGGATCAGTAGGTAGTTCCAAAGATTACGCGCCACATACAAACTCACAAATTTTACCTCTTTATAATATTAGTATGGGTATTTTCTATTTATTTGATAGGCTCAAACAATATACATCACACTAAAATTATTAACAGACTAGTTACAAAATGCAATTTAATTGAAGATTATCTTAGAATTTCTTATGATTTTATTCATAACGGTCGACACCAAATTGTAACAAAAGGTAATTGAATAATTGTTTTGGATGATAGCAGTAGGTATACTTATATACTTAGAATATATTTATCAATACGTAGCTAACGAACTTTCCTTTTTTGTGGTGAGTGACGTTTAGTTTTATTTGATTATAACAAAAAATGTGAAGGTACCCACCGATTTTATTTAAGTACTCGAAAGAAAGAAAGAAAAATAGGTTTATTTGTCACAGAAACACGTGCATACAAAAAGATAAGAATAATCAGAAAAATAAAACAAAATAGATCCACATTATAATCACGAGCTCAAAACAGAAATAGTCGGCAGCTGCACGTCATGACTGTGACAAGAAGATGATGCTGTGCTATGAGGGACCCACAGCACAGCGCTGATATTCAGTGGTCACCCGAAAAAGACGTACGAAAATCAACTAATTACGTCAACGTAATTATTTTACAATTCGCATGGACATTCTGATAGCTATAATAACTACCGACTTTCTGTCACCCATTTCTAAACCTACCACATATAAACAGAAATAGTTCTTACAAGTACCTTACATTATGCCATCACAATAAAGTTGCTTTCAACAAAAAGTTGCCCTGTCTGAACAAACCTTTATTCCCTTTTACAAAAACTAATCGAGATATCGATAAAACCGGGTCTGAATATCAGACCTTCCGAGTTTTCCGAACTCGGGAGTGTTAAACCCCCACTATCGTAGTCCGGGCTGAGTCGAGGGGGACATCACGAGTACTTTCCGTTGCTGTTCTGCCTACCCCACGATGAGGTGTTGGATTTTCCGGCGCCTAAGGCAGGAGCCATTCCGGTTGGTGACTGGGGAGGTGTCAGCGGCATGAGATTCGTTGCTGGATGGTATACCTTTGCTGACATCGTCATACCGTCTGAAATTTAAAAAAAAATAAGTTATTAACAATTCCGAACAGTTAGACAAAGGTGTGTAGTGTTTACTTACTACATCCACATTTCGTCAGTTATGTTTAAGTCCCATGTTAACGGGCACAAGTCGAGACTGGTGAGCATCTACTTTAAAAAAAAAATCTTAAATGCACTGACAGACAGTGCACAGCCTACACCGCTGTGCTTAGCAACATTACACAAGAACTCCATACAGTAATATCGAAGGTGAGTACTAAGGAACGATTTTTGAATTCATCCTATAAAGAAGTTTAATAGGGGATGAAAGTTAGTTTGGAAGTCCGTTTGCCATCTGGCACCCGGCTTGTAAGTACCTTTTTTTTGTTTTCGAGGGGAAACCTTCAAAAGGCGCCCGGGCTTTGGGGATAAGACCATGGAGTGTTGAATTTTTATCTGACTAAAACCACCCCGGTGGTCACCAACTACACACAGAAGGGGCTCCGTTATCTCTCAAAAGACCGATCTGAAACCCCCTCTGTGCAACGCACATCCCTGGGAAGACTAAAGAGGTCTCCCCAAAATCTAACTGCGCAAGAGTGCAAGGCAGCACGTGACGATTGCGCGCCGTCTTCCCTGAGACCACTCTGTGGGCGGACAGTCCCCACTCTGAGCACCCACGACTCCAGCTAAGTACCTACATATTTTTTGCCCTTGACTATATTTAAATACAAAATGGTCTTCCCTAAACAAATACGTCATGCAAGCTTATAAGAACAAAGACCTACTTGGCAATAGGCCATCGCTCGTCAACTGTTTCTGGCCACTGAGTCGTATTACCTGGTTTTTCCAGTCCTAACTACCTACATTATATTTTTACACAAACATACATACGTCATGTTGAAGAACTAGAGATTGCATTGTCGTCATAATAATTATTAACATTATTATAATCCTTGCTTAATATTTGCTGGTCATTTTATGAAATTAAATATCATTAACCCAACGTCGTATAATTTATGAAATAGTTGGTTTTATGGTAGTTTTAAATAAATAAAAATATATGTATTTTTTAGTTTTGATTTTTTCTTTTTATTAGAAATCTAGTAAATATGATAAATAAAAAAAATCAAAAAGTCAAGTACAAGTTTTTTTTAATCCTTCATTGTAATTAGATACTAAGCTGTTCAGTCCGCGACTTCGTCTGCGATACAAATATTGTTCTTGTTTTTTTTTCTTTGTTAGTTTTAATTATGGGCTGGCAGTTTGAGTAGTTTATGCGGCCTACCCAAATCTGCTTTCTTTGGTATTGTTCGTCGAATAGTTGAGCTCCTTAAGTTCTGAGTTGAGCTGCACAATTTCTGACAGATGCGTGCACTGACTTAACAGGTCCACTAAATCTGTGTGGTTCTTTCCTCAAAAGACCATTTCAGACACCACTCTACATGGTCTTCCAATGATCTGACCAAGATTATGTCTGGACTTTAAAAGAGACCTCTGAGTTTGTTTCGGCCTTTCTTCTCAGGGTAGTCAGACCTCATCTAGTATTTAAAATATGATTGACGTGTAAAAGTCTTTGTACAGACCTACTTACAGAATTAAAATCATTCATTTATCTTTTAGTGAAAAGTAGCATAGATGTACTTCTCTATGTCTTAGACTATCTGTTAAATTTCATAACTACCAATAGTGTGAAAAGATAACAGACCGACATACAGAGATAATTTCTCATTTATTTATAATATTAGTATGGATGGATACGGATGTGTCTCCACTGGTCAAGTGATATTTTTGAGATCCATTCCAAATTCAATGATGATCAGCCGGTAAAAATCTCCAAGTGAAAATTCAGCTGAAGTGAGCTTGAAGTGAGCTTGAAGTGAGCTGTCATTTTTATTTTATTTATTTATTTATTCCACTCGGAGGAGCTCGTGGCTAAGTAATAACAGCCGCACGGGTCGATCCATCAGGTTAAGCTACGCTTGCCGGGGTTGGTCCGTGGATGGGTGACCATCTTTACATACCGAGACTCCTCCGTGCCTCGGAAAGCACGTTAAGCCGTTGGTCCCGGCTGTCATTCGTGGATCTTTGACAGTCGTTACGGGTCGTCAGAAGCCCGAAAGTCTGACATTCAGTCTTACCAAGGGGTATCGTATTACCCAGTAACTGGGTTGTGGAGGTCAGATAGGCAGTCGCTCCATGTAAAATACTGGTATTCAGCTGCATCCGGTTAGACTGGAAGCCGACCCCAATATAGTTGGGAAAAGGCTAGGCAGATGATGATGATTTATTTATTCCACTTGATGCTAGGGTTTTACACTATTGACAGCTCACTTAAAGCACTTTACTTGAGTTTCCAGAGTGAAATGTTTATAGAATTGATTAGCAGTCAGCAGTCAGCAGTTGTGCAGTTGTGTTCCTGAATTTTTAAGCCTGATTTTTATTTCACAGCACTCCAGTTAACACTTTCACTGCCAAAGTCCAAGACTGCATGCTACTTCGCATGCCATAAATGCGTGCATGCGTGTTTTGATTTGCACCCGGTAGGCGGGTGCTGGGCATGGTCACATGTCAACAATAGCTATCTATATGTACGACTCGGGAGCCGGGTTGTGGGCACACGAACGAATTATTGTTGGACCCGGGAGTCGGGTGCTGGGCACTGAATGTGTTAAGCGAGGCTTTAGATCTTGGTAGCCTATCCAATAGTTGACAACAGGGCGGGTGGGGGTTATTGTACACCGTTGAGTGTCATGCGATTTTGTATTATGTGCACTTCAACCATTACTTCTGTGACCATAACCGGCCTTGCACAAGTGTAGGTACCATCGTGAACCACTTTTGAACCTTATTACCATAACAATAAGGTCGAAAAGTGGTTCACCGCAAATGTCAGCAATGGTACATCATCTGCGCTGACAATGATTATGGCAGGGTTCAGTAGATGGATCAAATTGATCATAACATCACGCCTGTGATCCCTGAAGGGCTAACCCTTGGGCTGAGGTGAAGGGCTGAGGTGTACATATAGTACACACACATTTTGCCAGTTATGTTTAAGTCCCATGTAATAGGGTGCCTATTGCTATCAATCGGGCACAAATCCAGACTCCGGGCTGCTACTGGGAACTTCCAGATGGCAAAACCAAATAACACTTTGCCCGACCAGGGAATCGAACCCAAGACCTTATGATAAGCAGCAGAGCCACCAGTAGACCAACGAGGTGGTCAAGTACTCAAGTTAGTCCAAAGTAGAGGACAAAATACAAAGACAAAAAAAATAACTATTAGAAAATCTATTACTACACTAAACTATACTATTATAAATACTTACTGTTAGAGTGAGACCTAGCGAAGGTTTGTTTGGTGTTGTAGTCTTTGGTAGGAGGCATTTTGGAGTCTGTAACAAAAGAAACGGATGTTTAATACATTGTATTTTCATGACACAAAAAAAAAAAAAAAAATTGTTTATTGGGTCTCAGACAGTTACATTTGCAGATGTGATAGAGACAGCCCCAGTAAGTAATTAATACAAAAGTTAAAAACACGTTACTTTATATGAAATTTTTTAATTGATTTCAACAAGACAATAAAACAAAAAGGGACCCCCAGTAGGTTACTATGCGATGCCTAACAGGCAAAAAGGGATAAGCGATATTTTTTGCGAAATCGGCTTATGGTTAGAATTAGCATTTTGGCATCGATATATCGACGCTTTCCGCTACAAAGGTCGTAACAAACGTCTGCAGTGAAAACCGGTTTTCACTGCAGACGTTTGTTACTAGGCTATTTAATTATTTTTTGTGTTTTTTGCTCACTGCCAACAGTATGGGATTTGGAGTTACGCCCTTTGTAGCGGAAATCATCGATATACAAGATGTTACATAAATAACGCACAAACTCTTAAGGCGTTTTTGTACTCATCATTATGAATAACTTTTATTATGGGACCAAACCTGAAATCGCGAAAAAAAAATCTGCTATTTCCTACATTATGTTCGCATGACTCGCCAAAATGTAGGGAACATCTGATATTTTTTTCATGATTTTACGTTTGGTCCCATACTAAAAGTTATTCATAGTGATGAGTACAATGACCCTATAAGAGGTTGTGCGTTATTTATGTTACACCTTGTATGTATAGTCGATTTCGCATAAAATGTCTCTTATCCCTTTTTGGCTGTTAGGCATCGCTATGTTATTATGTAAGGTTTACCTTTTAAGGACCTCATTATTTGCAAATATTTTTAGTAGTCTTGATGATTCATAATGCCAAATATCAACCTAAAACCATTCATTTTATTCTTGTAAGCCATACCTAGCCGCTAGGTAGACTAAGTTGGATATTTTCCTAAGGTCTTCCAGCAGACATCTCAATGTGTCCATTGCACCATCAAAATTGAAGATTTCCATCTAAAGTCCACTCAATGTACACCCGTAGAAGATAAGATAAAGAAACGATAGAACTACGTAAATAAATCTGAGCAGTAACGAGCATCGAATCAAGATAATACGGCGGCCATTAATAATAAATGATCGTATTTATCTCGTACAGTCGAAGGGAGCACCTACGTCATGATGTGATCAATTGTAAAGGTCCCTACTCATTCGGAAAAGGGATACAGATACTTCTTTTTATTCCCTCACCGAATGCCAAAAAAATCTTAAAAAAAATCTTAGAATGAAAATTGTAGACCAAACATTTATCAAAAAAAAAATTGGTAAATATTTATTTATTTATTTATTTATACTTTTCACACTTAAAAAAGTACAAAGGCGGACTTAATGCCTTAGGCATTCTCTACCAGTCAACCAAGGGTGGTGAAGAGATTAGATGGCAGGTGCTCTGTTAGAAATGGAACAATTTGTACATAAATAAGTTATAAACTTATAATACACATACATACATATAAATACTTTAAAAATAAAACGAAAATTAAAAGATTTTGCATCGCATTCAATTGCAGTCAAATGAATTTCGTATGTAGGTAGTTAAAGAACAATGGCGAACTCCCAAATGAATTTTTTGTTGACGTTTTTTTTTTTGCGTCTGCATATTATGAAAAATTAGTGAAAATATTGAGTTTTAATTTCTGAACATTTTTATCTTCAGGATTACTATTATAGGAAGTCAGGATTTTGTTTCCCGACTTCGATAGACCTTGGCATAGCTTGATTTGATAAAACTTATGAAATTATTTTCTCTTTAACTATATGTATTAATGGTGGCATATAATGCTTAGTCATTTTTCTTGCATTGAAATCATATTAAATAACATGCGTCAGTAAAATAGATACAGATTTCCCTAGGGCACAATACCTGTCATTTATAAATAAACAATTACGCAAATAAACTATATGACGGTCGTAGTACCTACCTATCTACTGATAGCAATACTAATATTATAAAGAGGTAGTTTGTAAGTTTGTATGTAGGGGTAATCTCTGGAACTGCCGGTCAGATTTGAAATATTCTTTTTGCATTTGATAGCCCAATTCTTGAGGAAGGTTATAGGCTAGTTAACATCACTCGCCCATCAAGGAGCGCTGTCCCAAATTAGACGAATTATTAATATAACTATACTTAATATTATAAAGCTGAAGAGTTTGTTTGTTTGTTTGGTTGAACGCACTAATCTCAGGAACTACTGGTTCGAATTGAAAAATTGTTTTAGCGGTACGTATAACAAAAAAATATTTTTACTAAATTTTGTCTGTTTGTTCCGGCTAATCTTGAATACGTCTAGACCGATTTTGACTGGACGTTCACTGGCAAATAGCTGAAGTTATAAATAAGGAGTAACTTGGCTACTTTTATTTTAGAAAAAGAATAAGGGTTCCGCGCAAAAAAATTAAAACCCATGAAATTGTGAACAAATAGCGCGGGCGGGCAATGCAACGCGGTGGGTTGGTCGGGGAAGTTTTATTAAAATTTGGTGTGATTTTAGTATATTGTGTATCTTACGACTTCCAAGTGAACGAAGTCGCGGGGCAGAGCTAGTGAATAATAGAGTTGCTCCTTCGTTTACAACAGTAACAGTCCTTCTGCTGTAGTTTGCCCTCCACTGCCACGTCATGCGCTTTTGAATTTGCATTATTTTTGTCAATTCATCTTTTTATTGTCTGACTAGGCTTTAGCTGTGTGGTGAATATGTGAAGTGAGCAAGTGAAAATGAATACTAATTTATTAGGTCTCAGGCACGGCCATGTAGTTATAAATATAGATAAGGGATTCCCCGTAATTAAAAAAAAGTTTCAAGAATTATTTCAGGGGAATTCCCATTTAAGCGTATTGATCGATGATTGCAATAAAATGTTATCGAGAAGCCTGCCTGCTATCGATAGAATTATAGATTATTTTAGAGATATTATGTGTAGTGCCCGGCGTATATAATCATATCAACTAAACTGGTAAAATAAACCAATGTGCTTGGAGAGCCTACTTACATAACTCTGTGCCAATTTCGCATTCAAGAGCTGTCAGTGTCATCAATGTCATGGAATATTGACAGTGACAGCTCTTGAACGCGATTTAAATTTGTGCTGATCACGTTCAGTTTCATTGGTGAAATCAGGCCTTAGTTTTGATTCTAGGCTCAGGTACTTTTTATTAAAAATGGCATAAATTGTTTTTAATAATCTTTCTCCCAGGCTTTTGCTTACTTTGTTGGTTTGGGACTCCTAATAAAACAATTTGCTGCTAAATATCTTAAAAAATATGGCGATCTTCATTTGCTGAGTAAAATTATCACCAATCTTAAAAACGTGTGAGGTCGGGGACCCCCGTCAAGGGTTCTACTCCCTAAGTCCGTCAACGAAGATACGGGCCCGTCCGAAAGTAGTTAATCCGTCAAAAGAAGTGTAAAATTAAAATTATCGGACGGGCAAAAACACATCGGGGGGTAGGGACAACTGTAAAATCGTGTCATCATTCACTCTTAGTTCGGAAACCGAACTAATCTTATGTCCGTAAGTGGTACGGAGTTGGAAACGCCCGTAACTTCTGACGAAAGTACGAACTTCGTGCCTGGAACGAAGTTCCTTACACGATACTCGTATATATTAGAAAGAGCCAGAGAGAGAAAGAGACATGGAGGGGGCATAACGCTTTTTCCTTACGTGACGATTTCAACCAGTCAACTCTTACCACAAGCCGCGTTAAGAAACTTCGTTCCAAAAACGCAAATGTCAATAGATCTAAGTGTACATAACACTTTTATGCTCAACAAAATTTGATAACGAGAAAATTCTCAAGATAGAATGATGTGTAAGCACCTTAATAGAACATTTATTAACCAATTTTTCCCTTGAACGGTTCAGTCTTAATGCTATGATATAACGATAATGCAGACGATACGGTATTGATGACAACTTCCCGACTTGAAAATGTTGTATCTGAACATACAACATTCAAAAATGAAGCTTACAATAACTACATAAGGTGGATAATGCGCTGCGTCCAGTATTAATAAAGTTGAGTTCGATACTTTCACACAGTGTTATCATATTTTCGTTAATCGGAACATTTTGTACACAGCCGTATAATAACTGCAATCGAATTTTAACTTTACTCGAAGGAATTTAAGTACAATTTTGTATATCGGTAATGTAGAGTTACAACGTTTATGATGTAACCACATCTATCTTCAAGCGTTGTCTGAAAAGATTTATTTCATAGGAAAAGAAAAAGACGTACGTTGGTGGTAGGGGGGGGGGGGAGGATATTTGTAAAATTGATTATCTTTGACGTTCTTTTGATGGCATCCCTTTGAATATGAAACAGCCGATTGGTTTTAATTTAATTCTTCAGGGTGCTTTGATTTTCGAAGCTTTTTGACGATTATCTGTTTCGGTACACAAAGGCATTATACAGGCTGGATTTTTGGGTTAGGTAGCTCGATGGCACAGTAGAAACTATGCTTATATAAAACGCTGTTAAAGAAGCTTAAGCAAGCTTCGTAATGGTGACAATGATTACCAATTTCAACAAAATGGTTTTACCGCATCGCCATTTTAAAGTCTTCCTTATCGTTTTGGTTATATATGTTTAAGCAGAAAATCTTTTTTGTTCTGTATTTTATTGAGGAAAGTATTAACGTAATTCCTTTGCGCTGTCGATCGGCCTCCTAGAGGTCGGTAACAATACGAATTTTACTGTGTCGCGTAACATGACCGCTGAAGGTTTATGCTTTAGGAAAATAATTAAAATCTAGATTATTGTTTTGATTTGCATGAATAACATATAATCAACTTTTTATTAGTAACTATCATTAATCTTTGCTTTGTTTAGAATAATATTACATCCGAGTATATTGAAGTTTTTTTGACGTTATCTGTGGTTTGCAAACAAGCTGGCTAAATAATAACAGCCGCACGGGTCGATCGATCAGGCTAAAAGCTACGCTTACCGCGATTGGTTCGTGGATAGGTAACCGTCTTTACATACCAAGACCACCCGTCTCAGTCACGGTCAGTCCATCACGCCAAATGGCGTGATGTACATCAAATATTTGAACGCGAATTCCATTTGACTAGGTACTTAAGGTAGTTATGCTTCCCCGGACGAGCTCTTTCTCTACTACAACTAATTTGCTTATCTTGTCACCACAGTATGAGCTGAGTACAGTATCTACACGTCATAAAGTAAGAAGAATTGCCTTTTAGCCAAAACTTTTTTAATACCTACATCTCTTCTCTGAAATACGCGCTCAACGTACGAACGTAATACAGCGACATACGAGGGTAATTCTATATTTGTGTAAGATAGCAACTGTATCGGAACGGCGCTTTCACACCGAGCACAGTGTGTGGAAAGTTCGCCATAGTTTGAGCAACGCGCGCCTGTGGGCGTAGTGTGGACATGCCTTTAGGATTAAAATTATTAAATTATTTATAGTCTGTTCTTTTTTTTAGTCTGACCATCTTTATATATCGACCTCTCCGTGCCTCGGAAAGCACGTCAAACCATTGGTACCGGGTGTCATTCGTGGATCATTTGACAGTTGTTACGGGGCGTCAGAAGCCCGAAAGTCTGACAACCGGTCTTTCCAAGACGTATCGTATTACCCAGCAACTGGGTTATGGATGTCAGATAGACAGTCGCTCCATATAAAATACTGGTATTCAGCTGCATACAGTTTGACTGGAAGCCGACTCCAACATTGATGGGAAAACGATATCTGGCCATCTCACTACACTTAGTAAATATTCTCCACCGTCGATTACCACAGAAGAACGCTCAGAACATAGTTATCAAATTTTTCATCGTGTTGGAACGTCAGATAAAATTCCCATTAACGCATCCGCATTTCAAGAAGCAACGTTTTAACAAGTTTGTGTTGATTCATTCGAATTTAATTCCTAAAAACGTCCTTGAGAACACGTCATATATTATAAGTATTTATGATAAATTGATAATGCTGCTCACAAAGACATGTTTGTCAACATAAGTAGTATGATCGAGCGAAAACCGGAAGCTAGTGAAGCCCCTGATAAGGGCGAATATTGATAATATTATATTGATATAATTGATATCGTTTATCAGTTATACAATGGCGAACATAAGGGTTTATCGGAAACTATAGTAATATTCCTATTTTTAGGGCTATTACATAAAGTAGAGAGGTTACATCGCTTTGGAATTTAAAATCATTGCACAAGCCGCAGTTTCTTTTGTTTTTTTGCTTAAGTCCCCCAGTGGATTGCGAAAGGCTGAGTTCGTTAATTGACAAATGAAAGTGAGATAAACCGTCTTCTATAGGTACATAGCCAGAAAGTTTATTACATCTATACAAATAAATAAAACTGAAGAGTCTGTTTGTAATGTCAAAATAACAAATTTTTACTAAATGCAGAAGAAAGTATAAACGGTACTTATAACAAAAAAGCAATTTTTAACATTTTGGTCTGTCTGTCTGTTTGTTCCGGCTAATCTCCGAAACGGATGGACCGATTTTGACAGCACTTTCACTGGCAGATAGCTGATGTTACGGGGAGTAACTCAGACTACTTTTATTATAAAAAATAATTAGGATATCGCGCCAAAAACTTAAAAGCCATGAATTGTCAATAAAAAGTCGGAATTTAAAAATTATATTTGCATTTGGTAGCCCAATTCTCGAGGATAGTTATAGGCTATTTAAAATCACGCTGCGACTCTTAGGAGCCGAGCAAAAAGAAAAAAGTCAGAATGAACACTAAGCGAAAACGTAGTAATAGCGCGTGCGGGCGATGCAACGCGACGGGTCGGGGGACGAGGGAGTTTTATTAAAATGTGGCTATTATTTTAGTATATTGTTTATCTTACGTTTTCCACGCGAACGAAGTCGCGGGGCACAGCTAGTTTCAACTAAATGTTTTGACATAAGCTGTTGTGTGTAACCGTGATACAATAAAATAGATTATTACAAAATTAAATTAGGTTGGTATAAATCATTCGCCACTGGTAGATTGTGTAGGTATATTTTTCGATCTAGTCAATGACTTATAATTATATCATGTTGGCATTGTGACAACTGTATTTTCCCGTCAGCGACGTAACACGTAAACAAAGTTTTAATATAAATAAATGGGCCATGACGTCAGGCCTTATGGGTATTGGTTATCAAGAGGTTAACCTATGTGTTATCAACCTCAAAGGAAATTCTGGGTCCGTATCTGTCATCCATTTAATTCTTAGAAGACAGAAAAGCTAAGCGAGAGATAAAAGTATGGAGGAAATAGATTTTTCTCGGACGCATTTTTACACAAAAAGTGCTCTACTTGTCCATACATTTTGTGTCTCAGATGTTTTAATAGTGTTTAAGATGATCTCAGTCTATGGTAGATATTTTAGCTAGTCAGCAAGGTGGTCTAACTGCCTAGGGCGCGTCAGACGTAGGGCGCGTTAAACGTAGGGTGCGTCTGACGTAGGCCGCGTCAGACGTAGACCGTTATAGGAGTAGGGCGCGTCAGACGTAGGGCGCGTCAGATGTAGGCCGCGTCAGGAGTAGGGCGCGTCAGATGTAGGCCGCGTCAGGAGTAGGGTGCGTTAGACGTAGGACGCGTCAGGCGTAGGCCGCGTCAGACGTAGGGCGCGTCAGACGTAGGGCGCGTCAGATGTAGGCCGCGTCAGGAGTAGGGTGCGTTAGACGTAGGGCGCGTCAGACATAGGCCGCGTCAGGAGTAGGGCGCATTAGACGTAGGGCGCGTCAGACGTAGGGCACGTCAGACGTAGGCCGCGTCAGACGTAGAGCGCGTCCTAACCAAAAGCGTTCAACACAAATATGACGGGGGTGTCTACCCCCGTCATATTTTGTACCTGCCTGTATTTTAGTATCACCAATGCTCTTGATATATAATATTAAACTAAATCCAGTCTTATCTCCATGTTCCCAACGTACACCACATTGTTCGTCCTAGATGCAGTAGTGTATGTATTTATTTATTCACCCACCTACCATCGGTGACAGCCATTTTGTTTATCAACTGACGTTCTGCATGTTTGTATGTTTGTACATCCCTACTGAGATGTTTGATTGTCCCAATGTATGATGTAGTTTGTAATGGAGATGTTTCTCGAGGTATGAAAAGGTACCTAGGTGAATTTAATTTTTGAAAACAGTCTGTTTTGTGATTCCTTATTATTAATGATTGATTCCTAGTTTTTTGTTTAAAGATGTTATGTACACCTATAATTTGTGTACGTATTTAGCAGTAATGCTTTTCCTAAATAGCTACTTTTGTAAAGCAGTGTGTGTTCTTCTTATTATAAAGCATGGATTAATTTTTAACTTTTCACTTTAAACAAATTTTCCAATTGGTTGTTTTTTCTGCACTTTTATTTGTATCATGAAAAACTCTTCATAAAGAGCTGCCAGTATTTTTAGGGTTTTTTTTTTAAATAATTTTGCCCTGATTTGATTGCATTCAGTTCCACGAGTTTGACACAAAGTTATTATTTCCACATACCTATGTACATAAACTCACGGTTTCTTCCCGCGAGGGTAGGCAGAAACTGCAGAACGCCACCTGCTACGTGGGTACTCTTTTTGCTTATTATGTATTTTTGCGTAATTTTTCTTATCAGCGATGTATTGTGAGTTGCAATATTATCATTGATAACGAAAATGACTGACATTGAGTTTTTTTCCATTTAGTTGTTATTGCAATTTATTATTTACATTTTACGAATATGGAAAACGATTATGCCGTGCTAAAAAGATCGGCTGGCCAGCCTGGCAGCGGGGGCCGGGGGGCTGACGACGCAACGTGTACGATGTAGATAAAACTAAAAAGTAACGTTACTCGTTGAGGCATATTTTAATTCAAATGTAAAAAAATCGCATGTTGGCTTAGTCCGGGATTTGTAAACGTTACGTAGCACGAAGTTTGGTTAAGTGTTATTATTGTCACTGTCACATGACTGTCATAATCAGCCTATAATAAGCCTTTAATGTACCCACTGCCTTGGACACAGGCCTCTGTCTTATAGAACGAGTGGGCTGTAATCCACCACGCGGGCCCAGTGCGGGTTTGTAGATGTCACATGTCTTCGAATTTTTGGTTCTAGCACATGCCGGTTTCTTCACGATGTTTGCCTTCATCGCTTTGAAAGTAGTGGTGATGGAATTATTTACACACAGTAAAGCGCCTGCCTGGGTTCGCACCCACGACCTACAACTCTTAAGTCGGGTCATTACCGCTGGGCCACCACTGTTCTTGTCTGACAGAGACGGGAACATGTATAATTCCAAGAGTTAGGAGCTAGGAGCGAAAATGCGCTCCTAAAAAGGCGCCATGCGAATCATGGTGTAACAACCACGTTTTTATTAAAAGCTTTTTCCTCATTGATGAATGTCAACGACCGCACAATGAATTTAACCCGGTGACGATGATGTTGGTCTGCGAGACCCGAGCTGATTTTTAATGTTTGATTTCAAAATTTCAAGAGGCTAATTAATGGCTAAATAATAACAGCCGCACGGGTCGATCGAAGGTTAAGCTACGCTTGCCGAGGTCGGTCCGTGGATCGGTGACCATCCATGATCCATCACAACATATGTACCTAGGCCGCTCCGTGTCTCGGAAAGCGCTAAGCCGTGGGTCCCGGCTGTCATTTGTAGATCTTTGACAGTCGTTATGGGTAATAATAAGTCCGAAAGTCTGATAACCAGTCTTACCAAAGAGATTGTAACTGGTTTGTGGAGGTCAGATAGGCAGGCGCTCCATGTAAACTGGTATTCAGTTACATCCGTTTATATTGGAAGCCGACTCCAACAGAACTGGGAAAATGCTAGGCAGTTGAAGTCAATATGATACGAGGTATCACAAAAAGTCTTTTCATTTCGAACTAATTTTGAGTGCGATTGTATTTTAACAATCATCATCTCATATCTACCTACCTACTTAAAAAGAACGCATTGATTTCTCACTGCGTACCTACCTACGTCATTATTTAATTAATTTCAACTGTACTTATGTAATATTAATGACAGCCAATAAAAACAATGCCGGAGAATAGCTATTTTATCAAATAAGTCCCATAAACGACACATGCGCCAAATTATAAAATATCAAATATAATATTTAAACACCACCCCGTTGTTAATCTTGATTAAAAAAATAGGAACATCAAACAGAACAAAAAGGGTTGGAGTCGCCACCCACCTTACAAATATTAAATTACTCAATATTTCATACCGATACTAATTTCGCTATCTTAACCCTCGCCGGCCGCGGAACGACAGAAAATATTACGAAAAAAAAATTATACTCGCCAAAAGAAAAAAAAACGTCGCAGGCTTAATTGACATTCTTTATGAGCGTCAGTCCTTAGACGCGGATATTTTTTAATTAGATATATTTTATGGCCTTTTTTTTTCGAAAGGGGTTAGCGCGAATAAAGGGTTAACATTTGTTTGAGCCAATGGGGGAGGGGGTTCAATATTAGCCTTTCGTAATCAGGCGGGAAAAAAATGGTCGATTAGGCCCCTTCCGACGTTAATTTAGGATCATTTGGCCTACGTGGCAGGTAGACTACCCCTTTCTTGGGTGTCTTTTAATGTTTTGCTCTCGATGCTGGAGTTAAAAATGTCTTAGATTTGTTTTGTTTTGTATTTAAGTAATTTAATTTAAAATTAATTTTGAAATGACTGATGGATTGGGATATGACTAAAACCTAAAGGTACTGCTCTTTTTTCTAATGACGACTAATTATTGCAATAATATTTTTAACCCATCAATGATACGAGCAAATTAGTTTGAACGAATAGATCTGTTAGTCATAGCGTATATTTGCTGAAAATACATGTTTTACCAGATGTAACAATTGGTGGTTTATGCATAGTCCATATTTTGCCTGTTTAGAGCATGCAAACTAGTTTTACATTAATAATAATAATAACATAACATCAGACCTGTAATCCCCGAAGGGTTAGGCACAGGTGTAGTGTACCTATAGTACACCCACATTTCGCCAGTTATGTTAAAGTCCCATATAATAGGGGACGAGCATATTGCCATCTACGGGGCACAAATGTAAATTCCGGGCTTCTACTCCGAAATTCAGATTAACACTTTGCCCGACCTAGGAATCGAACCCATGCTCAGCAGTAGCGCTTGCGACCACCAGTCCAACGAGGCAGTTAATAATAATGCCGACTTACAACATAACACTGTGACTTTTGATAATAAACCCAGTCAACGAGTATTAGGTACCTAAGCCTGTGAGCACTGAGAAATAGGTAGGTACTACATACAAAATAAATTCTGAAACACACATATGATGATCCTCTTTCTCAAATCAGTATAAACGAATCATCTATTTCAAAAGCCAAACAGGAGGGTAAATAAATAATTATAGCGTATTTTTTTCATCGAAATGAGGTGCGTTTGTCGTGCACTAATTCAATTTGCGACACGAGAAATATCGTTGAGATTAGTTGCCGGTGAAAAAAGTCGCCAGAAGAAAAGTTGGTAAAGTCGCTGATTGGATAGGGGTTCCGCACTCATTTACTTATTTTATTTGACTTTGGTTCTCCCGTTGTAACTGTGTAAGGCTGCAGATATACCTATGACGCTAAAGTTTTGCTGTGAAATAAACGCGCTTTCATCATTCCTCAACAATCATTCCTTTTCCTTTATCATATTTTGATGTCGAATACTCAAATGCTAACCGAAATTCAGGAAGGTCGAATGAGCCATATTTTCTACTTAGTGAGCAGATTATTTTAAAGCTGTGTTAGGCAAAAAATACGCTTTGAATGCTTTGCTAAGAAGAACTGTTTCTTCTGATTTAATTTTTTTTTGTAATCTTGAATAATTATGTTAGTGGGATTAGTCGTCCAAAAACTGTTTTGTAGTACAATAGAAAAGAATGGAATCCAATACTATTTGTAAACCGTATGAATTATAGATATGAATGCACAAATTTTACATAGGGTGACACAATGGGCGGTCTTATCGCTAAAATCGAGTCCTCTATTAAGTATTAATTTTTACGTATCTTTATTTTCTTCAAAGACGCACCAAGCGTTCAAACTCACATCCAACGGAACCCCAAAAACTTCGTCGAAGCCGAGAGAACCCGTGAAAAATCTTTATTAAATCCCTCTTGAGCTAAATAAGTTCATTTGCAGAGTGAAAAAAAAATTTTTTTTTTCGCCTTTTTTTATAAATTAGTAAACATTTTCGGCGATTTGTATGGCTTACTTCGGGGGTAATTAGTGATTGTCTGTCTGTGTGTGGGGGAGGGCCTATTGGCGAATTAAATTATTTTTTCCGCCTAACTAATGAGGGGAGAGAAATAAATGTGGATTTAGACAAATTCGTGTTAGTTAAAGTTAAGACACGGATATAAATCCGTATTTTTTATTTCGTACTTTTTTAGCCGCGCTGTCTCTTTAATTGGGCTCGGAGATTGGCAGTGTCACGCCTTGAATTTTTTTGGAATAAAATTGCTTTTATTTGGTGGGAATTAATGGATTGTCTTGTTATTTTATACGAGTAGCAATTCTGATAATACGCAATGCTTGCCGCGGTCTGTTCGTGGATGTATGATCAAGACAATCCATGACATATCGAGACCCCTTCGTGCTTCGGAAAGCACGTTAAGCCGTTACTCTCCGCTGTCATTTGTAGATCAGTTGTAGTTGTAGATCTTTGTAGTTGTTTGACGCGTAGTCAAAAGCCCAAATGTCTGACTACCAGCCATACCCAAGGGGTATCGTGTTACCTAGTAACTGGCTTGTAGAGATCAGATAGGCAGTCGTTCCGTGTAAAATATTGATATTTGGCTCCATCCGGTTAGACTGGAAGCCGAACCCAATACAGTTGGGAAAAGGCTAGGCAGATTGATTGAATGCTGATATTATAATAGTCCTGTCTGTTATTTCACGCAGTTCATATCAATAGTGCTCGACCCGATTTAGATACTGGATGGCGAAATATGGGTGTACTCTAAATACCTCTGCCTAACTCATCGGGGAATGCAGGCGTGATGTTATGTTATATAACGTATAACCACAACGATGCTTAATTTGTGTCAATGCTATGTTTGTGGTTACTGATAATAGTTTCATTACAACGAAAACAATCAATATTGTTTTGACAAATATAATGATTTTAAACATACACAATTAGCAGCTCTGATTGTCTAGACGAAATAAAACTGGGTACTTATTTAATTACATTTTTTTTAATTTTTATACCATTAATTCTACATTCTGTGAGAACCTTCACTCACACACTGATTTTTTGACGTATTTTTTGTTAAAATGTTAGAAATAATCGTCTACGGTTGCAATATTTGTAAATTATGTAAGCACCATGTATTTATCAACATATTAAATGTATCTGTCATTGTTTAGTGTTTAATATTTTATGCCCATTGTACCTATCTACCTAGAGCCCATTCTTCTCTATAAGGGAATAATATATAAAGGGGCGCCTAGAATCAATTCTATTTTCTTGTAAATTTTGACGATCAAAATTGTCTTTTAATGGCCTATTTGAATTAAATTATTTGATTTTAACGCAAGAAAACACAGGATCAAATTATATTAGCTAGCGAAACTCCGCAGACGTGATGGATATCTAAACGCGACAAAATAAAAATAAAAAGATTTGATGATTTTTTGGGGTCAATGACCGCTGGTAGTGTTGTTACTTGAAGTGTGAGTTGTGAGTGTTGAGAAACCGATAAACCTGTTATAATATGTTGTTATAGTTTCAAGTCTTTAGTTTTTAAAACTACCCTGCTAATATGAATTCCATGTATAATAATTGAGAGCATAGAAACGATTATATGTTGGAAATTTTTTACAAGGCGTCATATCGAGAGCAGAGTACTCTCACACGCTGAAGCGTTGTGGTGCGTGCAATAACCTTCAGCGGGTAATGAGCAACGATGCGGCGACTAGTTTTAACGTAAAAGTATAAGATACGTCAAAGTCAAATAATTTATTAAAAGGCACTTTTGAACGTTAAAAAACAAAGATACGAGAAAATAGAAACGATTCTAGGCGCACCTTCCAAAAGGTAGTTTCGTATGGAGAAGAATGGGCAGGAAAATCCATAGTTAGTCTTTTGAAATGTTTTTCAATGTTTTGTATACATTTATTATTATATTTAAAGACGATGTATCTAGAATAAAATGACCACAATAGGCTATTTATTCTAAGTACCGAAACAGAGGCGCCTAATACCGCTTTACGAACATTCTTAACACCCGTACGCACATACTTACCTACCTAAAGTCATCAATCCCATGACCTCGATGATTCATACAAATGACTGAGGAAACTCGACGGATTCTGACTAATACAACCATCACATTCTTCGAATACAGCTTGGTCGTTTCTTTTTACTTTTGTTAATTGTATTATAGTTCATTTTCCTGTATACAAGATGTAATATAAATAACGCACAACCTCTTAAGAGGTCATTGTACTCATTATTATGAACAACTTTTACTATGAGACCAAACCTGAAATTGCGAAAAAAATCAGCTGTTCCCAACATTTTGACGAGTCATGCGAACATAAATGTAGGGAGCAGCTGGTTTTTTTTTCGCGATCTCAGGTTTGGTCCCATAGTAAAAGTTGTTTATAATGATGAGTACAATGACCCCTTAAGAGGTTGTGCGTTAATTATGTTACATATTGTATATTTTAAGGAACAGATTTGCCATTATAAGATGCATTGTACGTACATACATTAACAATAAATGTTTTAAAAAATACAGGAAAATGGGGGTTTTAATTTACCTATTTAGAAACATGATGTAGGTACTCTAGATATCTCCCTTTGCTTTTTTTTTCTTTTTTGGGTGGGAAATCATCAAATGACTTCTCCCGCTCTGGGCGGAGCGAGAGGGCGTGTCAGACTTTTACTGACTAAAACCCACCCGTGTTCCTTCTGTTGTCTGTGCTGGGGCCACGGTAACTCATCCCGCGCACATCCCGCGACTCTAGCTGGAAAGTTCTGCTCTGCTGCAGTTCACATTTCAGATAATTTTAATAGTTAGATCATCTAATCATTTGCTAAAACTACCCGCACGGGTCAATCGAAGGTTAAGCTACGCTGGTCACGGTCGGTTCGTGGATGGGTTGGTCACACATCCATTACATATCGGGACAACTTCGTGCCTCGGAAAGTGGTCCCGTTGACAGTTATTACGGGTAGCCAGAAGCCCGAAAAGTCTGACAACCAGTCTTACCAAGGGGTATCGTGTTACCTAGTAACTGGGTTGTGGAGGTCAGATATGCAATCACCACCATGTTAAATACTGGTCTTCAGCTGCATCCGATTAGACAGGAAGCTGACTTGAACATGGTCGGGAAAAGGCTAGGCAGATAAATTGACAAGGAAGAATTTTACTTATTGTCTACTCTAAGTGGTACCTAATTAGTGATGTGGTAATAAACTTGATGTAGATACTTAATTATCGATTTAGTGCCACTTTGTCCAACCAGTTATAATTACACTAATTAAAAACAATTAATAATTAGCAAAATATCTATGCCATTCAAAACTAAAGACTCCAGAAAACAGGCGCGACATGCGACGCGACACAAAGGCACCGCGTGTCGCGAAATGAGCGGTGCCTTTGTGTCGCGTCGCGTGTTGCGCCTGTTTGCAGGAGCCTTAATTAAGAATAAAAATATTGATAGATAAATATTGATTAACGAGAGAAAACGAAGGCTGTCATTATTTAACAATTAAGAATAATTACTTAGACTTTTAGTTATTAGTTCAAGGTTATAACCTAGACATAATTTTTGAACGATAATATATCGACCATTTTGGTCGAGTCTCGATTATTGAGCGGAAGTGGCTTTTGAGGGCTATGATGACTTTCATTATCATCTTTTATTGATCATTATTATCTCTTTTTTGTTTACATATGTCAGTTGAGTTGTATTTCTTTTGTGTACATAACAAACATTAAGCCTTGTTATTATGAAAATACTGTTCAATGGTTACCATCTTAACATAACTGGAGAAATGAGGGTGTACTATAAGTACACCTCTGCCTAACCCTTCGGGGAATTCAGGCCGTGATGGCATCGATAAAATACATTTTACTGAAACCTACTACAACGTTTCAATGATCCTAATTTGCTTACTATACTCGGAATTTTAATTCGATTCCAGATTTGACATTAGCTACTGTCATTTTGTGAAATAATGATACCACATATAATAGTGTAGTGATGAACACAAAAATCGATAAGCAATCAGTGTGTGTGCCATCAGTGTGCCAATTAAAGACTAAATTATTGATTTTTATTTAAATAAATACATAATTATTCATAATAATTATTTATTAATAATTAGTAATCGCTGCTCTATTTTATAAAAAAGTTAATATTTTTGTTTTTATATTAAAAACAAAACTTATAATAAAAGAGCCTAGATAGTTTTCAGTATTGGCAACCCGTGCGCGCTCGTGCAGCTATCGCCATTTTGTTTATCGTGTCATTCGGCTTCATTCTCCCAGTCTGACTGCACGAATATCTTATTTCATTGCGAATCGATATTTTGTTATTTTGTTGGGTTTTTGTTAAAGTGTTGTTACGTTTATAGTTTTTTGTGAACTTTGAGTGAATCTATTTGTTTTGGTTTTCCATCAAAATGGATCCTCAGCCAAGTACATCACAAAAAGACGTGGATGTTTTCTTGTCCCCATGAAAAAAACGTCCACGAAAAGCTTTCACTGTTACTGAAAAAGTAATGATCCGCAACGCCTATAAATGTTACAGAAAGTGACAGCGATAGCGATGACGGCGACAATTTATAAAATAAATTATTACCATAATACATCTATCTGTTTTATTTGTCATGTTCCTTCATGATCACATTTTTTTATTTATTTCACACACAATTATAAAAGAAAAGTCTCAGATCGTTAATTAATCGTCAAAACTAAATTATCGGTTCAGAAATATTTAATTTCCTGATATACTTAGTTCACGAAAGTAAAATTATAAACGAGAAGAATCGATCTGGAAATATTCCATTTCCATATCGAATAATTTCGCAACGTCACTATTTAGTACTTGTCATAACGTTGCAACACTGAAATTGTCAAATCTGGAATCGAATTAAAATTCCGAGTTTACAACTAATTTGCTTTGTGTGAGATGCATGTTTATTGAAATAAACATGGAAAATACGTAGGATATAGGTATTTTGCGTACGATTTAATTTTCGCCATCAAATCCGGTTCTTACCGATAAAACAAATACCATTTTGACTTTGACATATTATAAAGAAACATATCGAAAGACATATTTAAACAGTTCTATCACATCATCTGTCTAGCCTTTTCTCAAATATGTTGGGGTCGGCTTCCAGTCTAACCAGTTACAACTGAATATTATTAGTACTATACATGAAGCGGCTGCCTGTCTGACCTCCACAACCCAGTCACTGCGTAATACGATACCCCTTGCTAAGACTGGTTGTCAGACTTTCGAGCTTCTGACGACCCATAACGACTGTCAAAGAGCCATGAATGACAGCCGGGATCAGCGGCTTAACGTGCTTTCCGAGGCACGGAGAGGTCTCGGTATGATGGTCACCCATCCACGGATCAACCGCGGCAAGCGTTGCTTTTAACCTGATCTATCGACCCGTGCGGCTATTATTATTACTTAGCCACGAGCCCCAGGTAACACAATAGGTATCGAAAAGGATGCTTAAAAATATACCGTTTACAAATTACCGTTAAGTTTAGTACAAATCTAGTACCGTTATTGTGGTGACGTTGATAAGTAGGTAGGTACCTACCTATTGGTGGACGGTAGGTACCCATGTGGGTGGACAGTGACCTTAAACTCTGCTGACCCAGTTTTATTTGCAGAGTCAAGTTTTGTGTAGTAATAATGTATGAAAATGTTTGGAATTTGATGGACAAAGTACTTATAGGTAAGGTTGCGTAATTTGGTTAATTAAAGTTAATTAGGTAGGTAGGTAGGTAATTAGTTGGGAATTTTTATGTTATATAATGGCAAACAATTAGACAACCAACAGGTACAAAGCAATGTAGATACCTATCTATCTATGTAGGTGCATGCAGTACAAATGGAATTGTTTCTAGAATTCTTAACACAATAACTTTGGTACCTATAGGTGTTTTTGTTTGAAAACTGCAATTTTAAAATTTTCCATTAACTACTAATCTTCGTGTTTTAAAATGTTTCAATGGACTAGTACCTACTGTGCTCGTTTTCATATATTTATTTATTTATTTAAACTTTTCACACTTAAAAAAGTACAAAGGCGGACTTAATAATGTCGTACATCCAGATACACGTTGTATAGTCAAACAGACGCGGAAACCAACTCTATTTTATACTATGTAGTGATAAGATGTGTAATAGAAATGAAGCTGTAGGTACATTGAATATTTCTGAAAAAAGTAATTAGTGCGGGAACGAGGCTGATGCCGAAGATATAGTTTTTAGAATATTTGTCCGTTTGTCTGGATGTATGATTCGGATTGGCGCAGACAGCTAAACGGATTCGGATGAAATTTTGCACACAGATAGATTACGGTAGTACGTTCCAGTGGGATATTTTCCGACATCCACCACAGACCAGCATCCTCGCGGGCGAAGCCGCAGGAAAAAGCTAGTATATGATAATATTACTACTGTCCCACTGCAGGGCAAAGACCTCTTCTCATACAGAGAAGGCACGAGCATTGATCATCACGCTTGCTCAGGACGGGTTGGGGATTTCAGACTTATATTAACTAGAAGTCCAGGTTTCCTCACCATGTTTTACTTCACCGATGTCGGTAGTGTCCAAGATAAACTCAGAAAATATAATATATAATTTCTAGTGCCATCGATTAAAGACCTTTTCAGAGTGATGGCTAAAGTGGATGAATAGGAGTGGATGAGAATAACGCTCAGTGATCAGCAGTGGATCTAAGAACCTTCAGTTCAGAAATTTTTCACTCCTACCTTGAAAACTACACGTTTGCTGCCCTTAGCACATAAAACAACCCTAGAATCTTCATTCAAACGCATTGATGACACAAAGCATTGAAAAAATTAACAAAGTCGCGTTCTTTAATATCATCACGGTTCAAGACAGCACATAAACATTACGACCACCCAAGGATAGCTAGTCCTAAGGTTGGATAGCCTATGAAGATACAGTTTCTCCTTCTCCAAGCAAGCAAACTTACGTCAGTCATTCTACCTACTGATATAAGTTTTGGCACTTATTTAGTACCTACAATAGCTAATCTTAATCGCGATCAAAATTTACTGAGTAATGGGTGCTTTAAACTGACCACACAACGTTGTTCAAAAGCACATTGCTTTGCATTAAAAAAAAATATCGTTTCATCGCAGCTTTAGCTAGATAAACATCTCTATGGTCTTTATCGACGAATTAAAAATACCACTTTACGAAACATCAGTATACCTTCCTTATACCAAATTGTTGTCTGGTCAATTAGTCATACTGCTCCTCTCTTGATTCTTTGTTTTAGTTCCAAGAATAAATCAAGATTCGGTGAGATCAAAATAAGGGTATAGCGATGAGTCTTTGGGTCTCCTAATTTAGTCCACATGTTTGGGTGGAGCTAGATCGAATAAATACAGGATAATGATGCTGATGAAGATAATGCCACTGTGATTGTGCTACTATCGCTAATGATCGCCTCAAAACATTTTCGATGGTTGATCGACATTATCTTGTTGCTATGGACCACACTAGATCAATCAAAACGATCAACGACATCGACCGACAGCCATCTAATAAGATATCAAGTAAAGATCTCAACAAGCGAGTATCACCTTAAAAAAAGGACGGTACCAAAATCCTGGAAGCTTGCAAATGTGCAACCAGTGCCCAAAAAGGGCGACCGTGCAGACCCTGCCCATTATCGTCCGATCGCCATTACCTCCATTCTGTGCAAGGTTATGGAAAGGGTACTGAACAGTAAGTGGCTGACCTGCTTTGAAAACAATGATCTCCTCAGTGACCGTCAATATGGCTTTCGCCGGGGACGGTCAACTGGCGATCTTCTTGTGTATGTCACGCACTGCTGGGGCGAGGCCATCGAGAAACACGGCGAAGCACTTGCTGTCTCGCTTGATATCTCGAAGGCCTTTGACAGGGTCTGGCACGCTGGTCTGCTCAGCAAGCTTCCTGCTTATTGTATCCCAGCTGATTTTTGTAGCTGGATATCAGACTTCCTTAGTGGACGGTCGATCAGAGTAGTCGTTGACGGCGGCTCTTCCGACCTTATGGCTATTGATGCCGGAGTTCCTCAGGGGTCTGTTCTCTCTGAAACTCTTTTCCTGCTGCACATCAATGATCTACTCGAACCTGGTATTGTTGGGTACGCAGATGACAGTACAGTTTCAGAGAGATACTTGTCCAGCGCAAAAACCAGTGGGGCCGGAGTTCGTTCCTTAAGAGAGGCCATGGTAGAGCGGACAGATTTGACCTTAAGTCTTGTCTCCCAGTGGGGTGATGATAATCTGGTCTCTTTTAACGCCACCAAAACACAGGCGTGTCTTTTAACCGCTAAAAGGAGTCGTTTCGATCAAACTCTTAAAAAAAAAAAAAACTTTTCGGGGTACATCTGTTCCTGTAACTGATCGGCTCGAGCTCCTAGGTATGGATATGACACCATGTCTCAACTTCGGAGCCACCATCGAGTACAAAGCCCAAACTGCGGCCAAGAAACTGGGCATCCTAAATAGGGTGAAGCGATACTTTACGCCTGGACAGCTTTTGATTCTCTACAAAGCGCAAGTCCGATCCTGCATGGAGTATTGCAGCCACCTTTGGGATGGCTCAGCTAAATACCAACTTGCCGCGCTTGACTCGGTGGAACGCAGAGCTAAGAGGCTCATTGGCGACGTAAGACTTGTGGATGCCAAGCTTCACAGCTTGGCTCATCGCCGCAAGGTTGCCTGCTTGTCGGTCTTCTACAGATTGTACTTCAGTGAGTGTGCTCGAGAACTCCACGACCTCATTCCACCTGCCCCCTTCTACAATCGGACATCTAGACGCACTGCAGGTTACCATCCCTACCTAGTTGCTATTCCACCAATTCGCACTAAGCGTTTCCAAATGTCTTTTGTGATGCGCACAGCAAAGGAGTGGAACTCTCTGCCTGCGTCTGTGTTTCCGAACGCATACAACCCCGATCTCTTCAAAGTGAGAGTGAACAGGCTTGTTCTGGGTAAGCTCGCTCCATCGTCGACTTTGTCTCTGTCATCTCTGACCTAGACAAGAGACAAGAGCAAACCTATCTAAAATAAAAAAAAATAAAAAAAATCACCATCCTTTTGGTGATTTTTTTAAAAGCATATCATCACTGAGATAATTCGAGCCTTTTCAGTAAAAACATCGTAAGCGCCAAAAATCACAAAACTATTTTTTCTGCCTAACCTCTTAATTAGACAGTTTTCTATCTTGTCCCGATTACTCTTAAATTTTATTTTAATTTTACAGGACTTTATTATTGTAAGACCTTATCATCGTAAATGACAACATCGTTACTTAGGAAAGAAGAAACCTTTTCCTGTAAAAAGTGCAATTTGTCGCTTACGATGTTCTTCCTGAAAAGGCTCGATATATAATAGGTACCTTAACAAACAGCCGGTTTCTGAATTGAGAGAGTAATGCTAAAGTAGGGCATGAGAAGTTCTCAACTTCAAATTCTTCATTCAGAAACCGGATGTTACCGATGATTTGATTAACCTTTTAATGATTTCAATCACACCCGTTATTTATCTATATCTATCTATACAAATAAACAAAATTGAACTGTCTTTTTGTAATGTCAAAATAACAACTTTTTACTAAATGCATAAGAAAGCATATACGGTACTTATAACAAAGAAGCAATTTTTAACATTTTTGTCTATCTGTCTGGTCTGTTTGTTTCGGCTAATCTCCGAAACGGCTGGACCGATTTTGAAGGGACTTTCACTGGCAGAGATCTGATGTTATAAGGAGTAACTAAGGCTACTTTTATTTTAGAAAAGGAATTAGAGTTCCGCGCAAAAAAAAATAACCCATGAAATTGTAAACAAAATCCGATTCAAATAGGGAAGTATTGACATCCACGCGGGCGAAGCTGCGGGCTACAGCTAGTAATATAATACCGGCCTATTATTATCCCACTGTATGGCAAAGACCTCTTCTCATACAGATAAGGCACGAGCATTGATCACCACGCTTGCGCAAGACGGGTTGGCGATGTCAAACTTAATAAATATAATTATTTACATTGTAATATTTCCTTATGACATAATTCTAGTAAGCTAAGCTAAACGACGCGGCTGGCCTACGAACGTTTTTAAGTCCATATCTAAACACAACATCACTTCTATCGCCGAGACAGCATTTTTCCGTATTCCCCACACCTACGTGCCTAAGTTATTCAGTCGTCCAAGAATGCGGGTTTCTAAGTAGTATTACAATTGGTAATAAAACGAACGTGTTCAGACTAAATTTGTTGACTACGCAAATATTTCTAGTCCACTCGACGACGATATAAATATTAAGCAATACATGTCCTGTTTAAGCTGGCCTAGCGGTATAAAGCATGTATCAGAAAGGTGGAGTCATATTTAAGGATGTGGTACTACCATTAAAGTGAACAACTTTCTCCATGAGACCAACGTCGTAATCGCGAAAAAATAATCAGCCGTCCCATACATTTGAGCACACCTTTCTGATACTTGTATGGGTGTCGTATGGGTTTTCCGTACAATGAAAGGTCAGCTTATACTGGTACGATATATCTTGATATTATGTGTAGTCTGTACACCAGACTGCATTGTATTTTAATTGTGAGCAGAGTCCTTCGAAACAATAATATTAAAATTTCTAAGTTAGATAACACGACAGTCGATATGGATGTTTATCAAAAACGAAGGTTTGTTTATCGTTCTTCGTATGGTTTGTATTGTTGGTATTTTCTTGTCTCTTCTTGAATGTAAAGTTTAGTTGCAAGTTGCAGCAAAAAACTGCTAAGGTGCGTTGTTAAGGTAAATAAGAGTAACTAACCTTTCGGATGTCGACCTCCGTACACATACAAGACGTCAATGTCAACGCTTTTACGATTATGGTAATAACGTTATGGAGCATTTTTTCTTATGTCGCACTGTGTAACATAAGACATTCGAGAGGCTAAAAGACTAAAACTTTATCTATCACATAACACAAACACACACACAACACCACTGGACTGATTTAAAACATAACTAGCGAAATATGCGTGTACTACCTATAGGTGCACCTCTGCCTAAACCCAAAACCAGATCATTAATGAAATTGATGACTATTGACCGGTCCCCCTGGCACAGGCAACTGAAGGCACACGGGTGGGTTTTAGTCAGTAAAAGTCCGACACGCCCTCCCGCTCCGCCCAGAGCGGGAGAAGTCATTTGATGATTTCCCACCCAAAAAAAAAGGTGTATGTAGCAGTGGCGAAGCCTCCATACAACCCGATTCCTATGTCTACTATTGCCAAATAATGCACACCTGTAATACAGTCATTAAAATCATTACAAAAATTCCTAAATTTTTTTTTGTCTGAGATTATGAGAAATGAACAATTTTTTCTTCGGCTTCCCTCTAATGATAATTGTAGCTGCGCCACTGGTAGGTAGGTGTGTTGTTATTTTCAGATGATTTTCTCATCCAAATTATGTGGTGAAAACGACAATGAATTAAGTAGAGATATAACTAAAACCATGGTTTATTTATTTATTGATACTATAAGTAAGAGACATAACATCACGCCTTGTTTCCCCGAAGGGTTGGGCAGAGGTGTACCTTTAGTACCTACACCCACATTTCGGCAGTTATGTTTAAGTCCCATGTACAACATAAATAATTATTAAATATTGCCGTGCCATTAACATACAAGATGTAACATAAATAACGCACAACCTCTTAAGGGATCATCATCATTATGAACAACTTTTATTATGATACCAAACCTGAAATCGCGAAAAAAAATCAGCTGTTCCCTACATTTTGACGAGTTATGCGAACATAAATGTAGGGAGCAGCAGATTTTTTTTGCGATTTCAGGTTTGGTCCCAAAGTAAAAGTTGTTCATTATGATGAGTACAATGACCCCTTAAGAGGCTGTGCGTTAATTACGTTACACCTTGTAGATACAAGCGAGATCTAAAATAACTACAACATCATCTGCCTGCCTTTTTCCAACTATATTGGGGTCGGCTTCCAGTCTAACCGGATGCAGCTGAATACCAGTATTTTACATGGAGCGACTGCCATCTGACCTCCACAACCCAGTTACTGGGTAATACGATACCCCTTGGTAAGACTGGTTTTCAGACTTTCGGGCTTCTGGCGACCCGTAACGACTGTCAAAGATCCACGAATGACAGCCGGGACCAACGGCTTAATGTGCTTTCCGAGGCACGGAGGGGTCTTGATATGTAAAGATGGTCACCCATCCACGAACCAACCGCGGCAAGCGTAGCTTAACCTGATCGATTGACCCGTGCGGCTGTTATTTCTTAGCCACGAGCCCCTCAAATCTAAAATGACTACAACGATCGTGGGTTATTGCTGTGTATGTATTTAGTTGGAGAGCCTGTATATGATTAAATTAAGATTAACCAAACACAACCACAAAAAAAATGAGTATATAATATTTATTATATTTAATAATATTACTAGTATTACTATTTTTTTCATAAACATGTCATGACACAATAAATGCAAAATATCATATATTAATATTTATTCGTGTATGAAGTTATTATCCAACGAGGAAAATTTAATAAAGCCTAGACGAAAATTCATGAGATTCGAGAAAATCCAATTTTTATGTATTTTTGAAAATTTCCCAGAATTCCTCACTAAATATCACTGTTCTCTAAACTCACAGATTGAATGGCCTTCATGGCTATTCCGTTGGTTATTATTGCAGTTGGTTACAGGTTTTGTTCGAAATGGGTACCTCAGTGCCTTGTACAAGCCCTTACTTTTCTTCTAACTTCTGTCTAGGTAATTTTTGAAGTGAAATTAATTCATAACTGTTCCGCTGCATGTATAATTCTTTGCCTTAGTACTTCTACTGAAGGCCGGATATTGATTACCGTAAGTCATGTTAAAGACCAAACAGCCGCTGCGCGACTTGTGACCTGGTCATGACGACCTGGGTGTCTAACATGTGCTGGATGGCTGGGAGGTTAGAAAGTAGTGGAATGGCATAAACCAGTTAATTAATTCGATTATCACACAATTTTTAAATATTTCAACATTATGCAATTGGACCTTTGCCAGCATTATCGACTGTTTCATCGGCATCTCTAAATATTTGTTTAACTTTTGTACCTCGTTAGATAGCTGATTAAATGAAGATGTCTTCCTCATAATTTGTACGCTTAAGCGTACAATTACGACAGTTATCTATACCTACCAGTCTATCAGTTGCCAGTTATCTTAAAATAATTTACTATGACATTAATGTCATAGTCAAATTTTGAGATAACTGGTGTTAAAGTTTGTTTACGAAACTTTCTACTTTAACTTTTAACTGTTTGATGTTTTAGAAAATTTGTTTACATCGAAAAGTTTGTTAAAATATTAGGTACCCATTGCAATAGCTATGAAGGCCATTCAATTTAAGAGTTTAGAGAAAATTGATATTTAGTGACGAATTCTGGGAAATTTTCAAAAATACATAAAAATTGGATTTTCTCGAATACAATGAATTTTTACCTAGCCTTTATGTCGAGCTTGATAACATTGTTGCTAATGGGTTTCACTTCGAGGTCCTAGAAGGAATACGTCAAATTACAAGTCAACCTGTATAGCAAAGTGTTGGAACGTACAAACTTTTATTAACCTTCGACCTAAATATCAATCATGTGTCAACCGTGATCAATAGGTTTTAAATTCGATCATTATTTTATTATTATTTTATTACTATTATTTAACCTACGGTCTCATGATTTTGTTTGTGTTGTATTTCGTTTATCATTTATATATACAGGATAATTTTAAAAGGAGTGCGGATATTTTAGGAGGTAATCAGGTGCATAAAACTGAACAACTTTCCCCAAGGAACATAGGTCGAAATCTAAAAAATAAAATTCAACTTCTCATACAAAAGTAAGTCACGTGACCAGTCACTTTGTATGAAAAGTCGATTTTCAATTTTAAGATTTCGACCTATGTTCCTTTGGGAAAGTTGTCCAGTTTTATGCACCTGATTACCTCCTGAAATATCCGTACTCCTTTTAAAATTATCCTGTATAATAAAATAGTAACGTAGAATCTTTTTCCGTTTGTCTGTTTGTCTGGATGTAGGTATGTTCCGGAATGGCGCAAAAACTACTGAACGGATTTCACTGAAATTTGGCACAGTTTATAACCTGGATTCATACACTTACTTTTAATCCCGGTAGTTCGTTCCCGTGAGATATTTTCCGACATCTACGCACGTTTTTATAACAATCAAAGCCTTTACAAATCGCATTAAGTATTTTCAAAGATAGCTCACACGGCCACTGTTTTACCAAATACTTATTGAAACTACATAGTGTCCATGTAAGATAAGAGGCACTAAAATACTAATTGAACTTCTGGTCTATCTGTGATTGGTTGACTAATAAAATAAAAACAACCTATCATTTAAATATTTTGAAAACCACTGATCAGAGATTAAAGTTTAACAAACCTATGTATAAACGAAAAATCGTATGCCCCACGGGCAAAAATGACGAACATGCATACAAACTATCATCCCCTACTTAACTCATTTAAAGGGTGAGTTTAAAAAATCCTTACATTCGTTATAAAAGCAAATCTTGCGCACAATTTCACGCTTCTAGACCTGGGTTTAGGCTCTGCGTTGCCTGTCAGTGAATGAATGAATTTATGGTAGATTTCTATTTCGTCTAAGTTAAGTAGCCGATGGCCGGTGAAGCAGACGAGTCCTGGAGTGGAGAGCACGTATCGGCAAGCGTAGTGCGGGACGCCCCCCAGCTAGATGGACCGACGACCTTAAGAAAGTAGCTGGGACAGACTGGATGCGGAAGGCGGAGGACAGGGTGTTGTGGCGCAGTCTGGGAGAGGCCTATGTCCAGCAGTGGACTGCGGTAGATTGAGTTGAAGTTAAGTAGCATAAGTCTTGATCGAAACAGTTAAGTATTCAAGATTCTGTTCTTTCGTATCGGTACGAACTATCAAAAAACCCCGAGCCGTTTACTAATGTAGCGAGGCTGACTGCATATCACCACTCCTGGAGACAACAAAACTAGTTTTACATAACATCACGCCTTGTTTCCCCGAAGAGATGGGCAGAGGCGTACCCATAGTACGCCGACATTTCGCCAGTTATGTTTAAGTCCCATGTAATAAGGGGCGAGCCTATTGCCATCAACCGGCCACAAATCTAGGATTTGGGCTGCTACTGAGAAATTCCAGATGAATAAATCCAATAAGACTTTGCCCGACCCCGAAATCGAACCCAGGACTCCATGTTCAGCAGTCTCGCTTGCGACCATTAGACCAACAAGGCAGTCTAAATCTAGGTTAGGCATAAAGCGAAGTGTGCTTACTTCAAAATACCAAAATAAAACCGGTTTTCTATCCTAAATTGATGCCTATAACATTTCCATACCAGGATACAAGTCGCAATCGTCATCGGCCACAGCAATGGCATCTAAAAGCCATGTCAAAGAGAAAGTGCTCAGTTTGTGACGTAGGGAAAGGAATCCGGACAACTCAGTATTTGCAAGCATTTGGCTCATGAATCATGGTCAGATTGTTAATAATTAGATAACCAATCGGTCTAACACAATTGCCTCAATTGTAGTAGATCTTTATATTAATACATAGATCCGTTTAATTAGTAAAAAATCCAACTGCTAGACAGTAGTGTTGACGCGGCCGTGTCTGCCTATCCCGCCCGTTGAACTAGTGGTCGCAAGCACGGTTGATGATCGTGATGAACAGACAGCTGTGCTGCTGGAGAGTTTGTTGCGCCACTTCTTCTTCCCAGCTAAAGCAGTAAGAAGTGGTGAAGGGTGGGCGTGCAGGGGGGTTTGAGTTTTGCGGGCTACCTTACGCTTTCGCCTTAAATCAAAAGTAGGTAGGCATGTAGGAGTACAATATTTAGATTTTGTTTGCAAATAATATCGTACTATTCGCGTAACATTGAGAATAGATAGCATATCTATAACCTAAATAATATAAGTAGGTATCTACAACTAAAGACTTAATCTAAATACGAACTGTCATGATAACAATGATCCATAATATGAACACACATACCACACACACACACACACACACCCCTATTGTGTTTTACATTCTTATGGTGTAAATAATAAAGAGTATTCTATCTATCTATGTTTTAGCGGATTTATATTATGTATCGTGGAAAGCACGTTAAAATCCGTTGCTCCCAACTGTCATTCTTAGATCTTTGACAGATGTTACGCGTGCTCAGAAAAGCCTGAAAGTTGGACAGTCAGTTTTACCAAATGGGTATCATGCTACCCAGACACTGGGTTGTGGAGGTCAGATAGGAAGTCGCTCCATGTAAAATACTGGTATTCAGTCGAATCCGGATAGACTGGAGGCTACCCCAACTGATGATTGCCATCACCTGTTCTGTTATTGGCCTTAAGACTGGATGTCGGACGTCTCTCTTAGTTGTCAGTGACTCACATTGGATCTATGTATTTATTTTACTTCTATGCAATACCGTTATCGAATGAACAGTGACCAGTTACGAACGTTATCACTTATCAACTGTATTTAACCGTTTTATCTGTTTTCTACAGAAGACTTGCAATTATTGATGACTGATTGACATACTCGATTTGAACTAGTTAAGTTTGCATGTGTTACTGTGATTTGGTTGAGGAATTTATGTACCTACTTCAGCTTTATCAATTCACTGTTCACTATCAATTTCTTCTACTTCTCTTCTACACAAACTATACAGGATAATTTTGTAATCGCCATCCAACTTTTTCTAGGAATTAAGTACTATTATAAGCCCAAGCAAGCAGCTCTATTCTGAACCTTAAATGATGCCATGTATCAATATTTTAGGACTGAGGAAAAAACTGCCGTTACCTACATTTATGTTCGCATAACTCGTCAAAATGTAGGGAACAGCAGATTTTTTTTCGCGATTTCAGGTTTGTCATTTGTTTGCATGATGTCTATTTCGCACAACGTCATTTTCTCAAAACTTAATTTTCACACAATGTCACTTTCGCAAAACGTCATTTTCGCAGAATGTCGTCCAAGCCATTTTTTTCACAGGAGAGACCTAATACTAACACTTCGACATTCTGCGAAAATGACGTTTTGCGAAAATGACATTATGCGAAAGTAACCAAATTTTTTACGATGACAGTGACGTTCTGCGTCATGACTGTTGAAAATCCAGTGCGCGATAAAATCCTGCCGCGATATTTTTACGTCCGTGCGAACGTCGAATTACATTATCAATTTATCAGTTTCATATATTAACTGTCAAACTGACTTAAATGGGTCAACCGGAAAGTCCTATTTACTATGATCAAACATTATTGTATATATCTGTAATTTCAAATTATTCACTTGCAAACCTCCTCCTTCGTTTAAGGCGGTTATAAAAGACAACGAAATTATGTCAGTTCAAAGGTGAGACAGTTTTTTTTTATACAAAGCATCTTTGTACAGGCATTTTTGAATTGTCAAAGATGTCAGTCAGTCATGCTACGGCTACACTGTCGTGATAACGCGAACTACACTTCGTGCGCTCTCTTTCACACCCCTCGAGGTCTCGCTGTACAACAGAAAGCGCGCTAATGTAGTTCGCGTTATCGCGAGTTCGTGACAGTGTAGTTAAAGCCAGTTGCCCATTCCAAAGCGTAAACAGTACCTAGCTTACGACGGATAAGGACGGGCAAGAAACTCCATCGTCACTCTTTTAAATTATCCTACTAATATTATAGATGAAAGTTTGTATTAAGTTTGTATATTGTTACTCAGTCACGCAAAAACGGTAGAACACGGGTAGACCTGGATAAGAGCATAGGATACTTTCATCCTGGTAGTACCTACCTATGTTCCCGTGGGATACTCTGACCTTCACGCGAGCGAAGCTGCTGCCGCTGGCAAAAGCTGGTATTGTTACAAAGGTATTTTTAGGATTCCGTGTCATGAATGGTTTCGGATCTGCCAATAAGTCTTCTGTGCGATAAAGCCTTATCTAATCAAGGCTACGCAAGAATTAATGTTATGATTACTTATTACTTACTATTATCAATAATAATAAACACAGTGTGACTTCATTTGTATTTCAACTGCAGTACTTAGTGTAAACTTAAACACTGACTCATTTAATTTCAGTCAACTTTTACAGCTTACACACAATGGCCGATCTTGGACACGCATTGTCCATTGTCTAAATCGAAATTGTAATTTTATCTTAGTAATCACTTAAGGGTTCCCGAAATTGATACATATCACATTGATTCGCAAAATCCTCTACCAGATGCGATTGAAGCGATTGACAATATTACTACATTAGAAATTGGAGGCGATTGATCAATAGAGATTGATCGTTTCGGGGCTCCTTAAACTTATGTTGGCTTGTTATATCTTCTGATATCGAAAACAGCTGGTCAACACTGACTGCTGTTTAAACAAATCATGCCCAAAGATTTAGATTTAGAAGCGCACTTGGGAACAAGATATGTAGTGCCTACTTCAACAACAGGTACCTATGCATATGCATGAACTTAATTGTGTTACGTATAAAGTAGGTATATAATATATAAATGTTGTTATTTTCCTTA
This sequence comes from Fissipunctia ypsillon, assembly GCA_947568875.1. Lineage (NCBI taxonomy): Eukaryota > Metazoa > Arthropoda > Insecta > Lepidoptera > Noctuidae > Fissipunctia > Fissipunctia ypsillon. Next base: position 2,467,859 of record OX387662.1, read on the forward strand.
GAGTAATGGAGACTTGTTGAAAGAGCACTTGACATCAGTGCAAAAGGTATTAAGTAATACCATTGTATAAGCCCTTTTGTCATCGTAATAAATTGTAAATAGACAATAAAATAATAATTAATAAACTTATAGAAGAAACACGCAAAAACAGATGTAACTACGAAAAAGACTCCCGCGCAGACTAAAAATAAAAATAAAACTTACAAAAGAGGTAGGTAACGGCAACAAAATCCAAACTCAAAAAGAGAAGCACACAGCTCGACAACACCAATTTGAAAAATAATAAAATATTCGATATTTAAATTAATTAAAACAATGAACTGTATTCAAAACAGCGTTCGATGGCCGACTGACAGAGCAACTGAACATTTTGCGACTGATAGCTATATTCACTTCTAAAGAACAGCCACGCTGTCGACAATTGAAAACCAACCTTATAGCAAATTCGATAAAGTCTATTATTCAATACAGCAGTATGCTCCAGTACTATGTGAAACTGTCCAAGCGAGTATTGAGGTCAGTGACGTCTTTTTTCTGTAAAATAAATTCGCCGAAGCGAGAGGGCCTGTTAAAATTAACGAAAGAATGAAAGAGACAGGCACATTTATAGTGTGTGTCACAGAGAAATTGGTTGGATGTGGTCAGTCATTAATTGCTGTCAATTGAAGTTATGCTGAAGAGATTCTCTGACCGGGTTGTTATAGAGAATAGATAAGGTATTTTCCATTAATATAAGAAAGTGCCAGCTAAAATAATAAGTAGGTGCTTTGTGTAATTTGGAAGAAATAATTAAGATAGAAACATGGTTTTACCGAGGGGAGACGTAACGGTAAGCAGAGCGTGGGATGCCCCTCAGGTGGATGCTGTAGACTGGAAGCGGAAGAAGTTACCTACCTGGTGCTGTGGAGCAAATTGGTAGAGTTCTTATGTATGTCCAGCAGTGGCCAGCAATGTGCTGTGCTGAAAGTTTTATGATAGTTTGGATAATTTTAGGATTCCGTACCTCAAAATAAAAAAAAAAGTACCCTTATAGGATCACTTCGTTGTCTCTCTGTCTGTCAGTCCGTCAAGACCCTTTTTTCAGGAACCTTACACAAGTACCTTACCTTACCTTACACAATTTTCCTAAACTCATACTTTCATAGTAGATAACAAGTAAAAGTCACTTCCTTGATGACTCACTGATATTTACGGTATGCAGTGACAAAACGGATTTTCATTATATAATGCTAACCTCTGCATCTATTTTGGGGTTATACCAACGTATATTTAAATAGACTGCCTCGTTGGTCTAGTGGTCGCAAGGACTACCGCTGAGCTTGAGGTCCTAGGTTCAATTCCCAGGTTGAGTTAGGTTGTGTTAATGAGTTTTTCCATTAGCAATTTCTCAGTAGCAGCCCGGAGTCTGAATTTGTGCCCGGTTGATGGCAATAGGCTCGCCCCTTTTACATGTGACTTACATACAATATAACTGGCAAAGTGTATAGGTCCCTACGCGTCTGCCTAACTCTTCAAGTATTACAGGCGTGATGTTATATTATATTATATTTAACCAATTAGTTACCACAGTGTTTCTAAATACGTCATAGGTACCTATGAGGTGTTTAGAAACATTACGTCACGCCCTTACTCAAAAGGTACAACTGTCTAGTACACCTGCTTTAACTTTTTTATAGGTCCATGTAAAAGGGGGCAGCCTATAGTAATTTGGTACCCAAGACTTCGAACTGCTACTGAGAATTTTCTAACACAAACTGAGAATTTGCGAACTACTGGGCTGGTGCTATCGTTTTCTGCGGGTGAATTCGCTTGCCCCGTGTGGACTCGTTCTGCCCATGCAAAGTTAGTGGATACGGCTTTGAACGAAACGTGCTGGATCATCACTGGTTGCCTAAAAGCGACCTCGGTTCAAATGCTGTATCCACTAGCAGGAATAGCGCTACCAGTGGTTCGAAGAGCGGTGGCTAGCTCCATCGAAAGAGCCAAAATGGTCTCCGACACACGACACCCTTTGCACGACAACATTCTTGTGCCATAAAGGCTGAAAAGCCGAAACAGTTTCTTAAAGTGGCGAACGATCAAAAGAAAGATTGCAGCTGTGGTGAGACAGTGCTTCCTTACCCAAACCATTTGTTCCACCGGCTGAAGATCTCCTGCCTGGACGCCTTGGGTAATCTGGAAGTCTTTAAACAGACTCCGGACTGAGGTTGGCCGAAGCAGGGAAAACCTGTTCAGCTGGAGGTTCATTGACGACTCCGCCTTGGAGTGTAAATGTGGTGCTATTCCACAAATGATGGGACACTTAATATCGTATCCTGCGTGTCTTGTCAGCTTTCTCCATACGAAACTACCTTTTGGCAGGGGCAAGTAGAATCAATTCTATTTTCTTGTTAGTCTTTGATGTTCAAAAGTGCATTTTAAGTACCTATAATAAAATATTTGACTTTTGACTTTATTTCAATAAGATCACTATATGTCTTCCTAGGGCGTCCCCTTCCGGCGTTTCCACTCACATCTGCCGTATAAATACCTTTTGTTAGTCGACTTTCATTCATCCTCTCAACATGAGCAAACCATCTAAGCAAACTCTCTTCAATTTTTGTCGCAGGTGGCGTTCTGTAGTTTCTGCCTACCCCCATGGGAAGAAGGCGTGAGTTTATGTATGTGCAAGTATGTATGTTTATTTAAATATTTTTAATTTTCAAAAAAAATTCTTGACCTAATGGTTGAACCTAAGATCCATACCACGCATTCGCACTTGCGACCATTAGACTAACGAGGCAGGCACAGGCAGTCAACATAGTAACAAGAAACATTGCATAAACAGTTTCATAATTTACAATTACTAACACTGTCTAATAATTACTTTTTAATATTACTAATTAATGAGTTTTTTAAAGGAATTTCTGCTATACGTGCTTAAAGGTTAATAGTAGATCATATTAAAATGCTTTTTCGGGGAAGTAGGTATTGCATGATACTTATTATGCCGCGGTCCCACGGCCTGTCGAGGCCTGTCGCGGCCGGTGCCAAGCATTCCCACCACAGGCCTCATTGGATCGACGGGTTCCCACGGCCTGTCGGCCTGGCCTGGCGCGATCTGCCCTGTGCGAAAGCAGGCCGTGGGAATGCAGCATTAGCGTCAAGCAGCTTTGTTCCGGTTCGAAGAGTATGGGTCAATCAACTCAGTCTATCGCAGCCCACTGCTGGACATAGGCCTCTCCCAGACTGCGCTACAACATCCTGTCCACCGCCTTCCACATCAAATCTGTCCCAGCCACCTTTTTAAGGTCGTCGGTTGTCTGGGGGACGTCCCACACTACGCTTGCCAATACACGGTCTTCACTTCCAGGACTCATCTGCTCCACCAGCCATCGGTCCTTCGATAAACATGGCCAGCTCACTGCCACTACAGCTTGCTTACACTACAAGCTATGTCGGTAATTCCGGTTCTTTCCCAGATAATTTAATTTCTGATTTTATCTTTTAAATAAACTCCTAGCATAGCCCGCTCCATAGCGCGCTGAATGACTTCGAATTTGACATTGCCGGTGACATTACATTAACTTAAAAAAGGATTGATTGTAACTTTTGGAAACACTTCTGTTTATTCCTTTCAGGAAGGTACAGGCGTAATGTTATTATATTTAGGACAAACAATGACTGTGCCATTTGTTTGTATTAGTAATTTCCCTATATACCGACTTATAATTTTATCAAACCTTGAATGACTAGATTGATGTCCTTACCAAAGTACAATCATTCACGTCAGGGAACCTATAATAAAGTACAAACGGGAAATAGTGAAACCTTGTAAGTGTGAGTAATTAGTAATTAATATAAATGAACAATCTTCACCTTGCACCAAAAGTAGGGCATGCTGTATGAGTAGGTACATACAGTGTCCATCATTACCTGACCCTTCTTACAAAGAAGAAGAGGAGAACAGAGGGTCCGATAATGTAGAGCACTGACGACTACAGAAAACATAAGCAGATAGATAGAATACTCTTTATTATGCACACCATCTATGTTACAGATATAAAGGGGTGACACAATGGGCGGCCTTTTCGCTAAGAGTGATCTACCTACCTACCTATGATGGTCATCACCGATGGCTGTATCAATATACCGTTGTATGCGGAACTGTCAGATGACACAGATAGGTATAGGTAGTAGATAACACGTGTCCCTCACCCACACATCAGTGGTAACAATAACACGTGTCCCTCACCCACACATCAGTGGTAACAATTTGACATTGACAGCGCCTTAATGTTGTAGCTGTAAGCGTAATTTTTGTAGTGAAAATGTTAAGATGCTGTCCCACGGCCCGCTTTCTCACAGGCCGGAGCGCGTCAAGCCAGGCCGACAGGCCATGGGGACCATCGCCTGCTCCGGAGCTCAACGAGCGCCGGAGCAGTCCAAGGTACGTGAGTGCATGTTTTCGCCGCGGCCCATGTCGAGTTATTGAACATCGTAATTATACGTAAATCGTTATTTCCAGTGTAGTATTAAAGCCACCCCTATTTCGGCTTGGTGCGTATGCTACATCTGCACTACCAAGTTAGTTTATAATAAAACGTCAACAAAATAATAACGTCAACAAAGAAAGATATTCAGAAAGCGCAGGTATACGTACACGTAAAAAAGAAGCAAGGTAAGGTATTGGGTTTTTCTATCTGGAATTTCTCAGTAGCAGCCCGGAGTCTGGATTAGTGCCCGGTTGATGGCAATAGGCTCGCCCCCTATTACATGGGACTTAAACATATCTGTCGAAAATTGGGTGTACTACTGGTACACCTCTGCCTAACACTTCGGGGAATACAGGTGTGATGTTGTGTGTGTATGTAGGAAAATATTTTCGTGGGGTACCTTACAAAATTTTCCTAAACTCATACTTTCATAGTAGATAACAAGTAAAAGTCACTTCCTTGATGACTCACTGATATTTACGGTATGCAGTGACAAAACGGATTTTCTTTATTTAATGCTAACCTCTGCATCTATTTTGGGGTTATACCAACGTATATTTAAATAGACTGCCTCGTTGGTCTAGTGGTCGCAAGGACTACCGCTGAGCTTGAGGTCCTAGGTTCAATTCCCAGGTTGAGTTAGGTTGTGTTAATGAGTTTTTCCATTAGCAATTTCTCAGTAGCAGCCCGGAGTCTGAATTTGTGCCCGGTTGATGGCAATAGGCTCGCCCCTTTTACATGTGACTTACATACAATATAACTGGCAAAGTGTATAGGTCCCTACGCGTCTGCCTAACTCTTCAAGTATTACAGGCGTGATGTTATATTATATTATATTTAACCAATTAGTTACCACAGTGTTTCTAAATACGTCATAGGTACCTATGAGATGTTTAGAAATATTACGTCACGCCCTTACTCAAAAGGTAGGGCAAAACTTGGGTAATCGGTGATAGTTTTGTTTTTTACTTGTAAAATTCGATTCATTGATCAGACTATTTTTTAAATTTACTGTGATATAGTAGACAAAATAAGTTTTGCTAACTTATATCTAAAAATGTGGCAAATACTATAATGATTGAAAAATGTACATTTATCAAGTCAGTAGTAACTTGGTAATAAAACACAATTATCTATCACCGAATAGCTGCATATCACGAATTAGCCAAGTTTTGCCCTACAACTGTCTAGTACACCTGCTTTAACTTTTTTATAGGTCCATGTAAAAGGGGGCAGCCTATAGTAATTTGGTACCCAAGACTTCGAACTGCTACTGAGAATTTTCTAACACAAACTGAGAATTTGCGAACTACTGGGCTGGTGCTATCGTTTTCTGCGGGTGAATTCGCTTGCCCCGTGTGGACTCGTTCTGCCCATGCAAAGTTAGTGGATACGGCTTTGAACGAAACGTGCTGGATCATCACTGGTTGCCTAAAAGCGACCTCGGTTCAAATGCTGTATCCACTAGCAGGAATAGCGCTACCAGTGGTTCGAAGAGCGGTGGCTAGCTCCATCGAAAGAGCCAAAATGGTCTCCGACACACGACACCCTTTGCACGACAACATTCTTGTGCCATAAAGGCTGAAAAGCCGAAACAGTTTCTTAAAGTGGCGAACGATCAAAAGAAAGATTGCAGCTGTGGTGAGACAGTGCTTCCTTACCCAAACCATTTGTTCCACCGGCTGAAGATCTCCTGCCTGGACGCCTTGGGTAATCTGGAAGTCTTTAAACAGACTCCGGACTGAGGTTGGCCGAAGCAGGGAAAACCTGTTCAGCTGGAGGTTCATTGACGACTCCGCTTTGGAGTGTAAATGTGGTGCTATTCCACAAATGATGGGACACTTAATATCGTATCCTGCGTGTCTTGTCAGCTTTCTCCATACGAAACTACCTTTTGGCAGGGGCAAGTAGAATCAATTCTATTTTCTTGTTAGTCTTTGATGTTCAAAAGTGCATTTTAAGTACCTATAATAAAATATTTGACTTTTGACTTTATTTCAATAAGATCACTATATGTCTTCCTAGGGCGTCCCCTTCCGGCGTTTCCACTCACATCTGCCGTATAAATACCTTTTGTTAGTCGACTTTCATTCATCCTCTCAACATGAGCAAACCATCTAAGCAAACTCTCTTCAATTTTTGTCGCAGGTGGCGTTCTGTAGTTTCTGCCTACCCCCATGGGAAGAAGGCGTGAGTTTATGTATGTGCAAGTATGTATGTTTATTTAAATAATTTTAATTTTCAAAAAAAATTCTTGACCTAATGGTTGAACCTAAGATCCATACCACGCATTCGCACTTGCGACCATTAGACTAACGAGGCAGGCACAGGCAGTCAACATAGTAACAAGAAACATTGCATAATCAGTTTCATAATTTACAATTACTAACACTGTCTAATAATTACTTTTTAATATTACTAATTAATGAGTTTTTTAAAGGAATTTCTGCTATACGTGCTTAAAGGTTAATAGTAGATCATATTAAAATGCTTTTTCGGGGAAGTAGGTATTGCATGATACTTATTATGCCGCGGTCCCACGGCCTGTCGAGGCCTGTCGCGGCCGGTGCCGAGCATTCCCACCACAGGCCTCATCGGATCGACGGGTTCCCACGGCCTGTCGGCCTGGCCTGGCGCGATCTGCCCTGTGCGAAAGCAGGCCGTGGGAATGCAGCATTAGCGTCAAGCAGCTTTGTTCCGGTTCGAAGAGTATGGGTCAATCAACTCAGTCTATCGCAGCCCACTGCTGGACATAGGCCTCTCCCAGACTGCGCTACAACATCCTGTCCACCGCCTTCCACATCAAATCTGTCCCAGCCACCTTTTTAAGGTCGTCGGTTGTCTGGGGGACGTCCCACACTACGCTTGCCAATACACGGTCTTCACTTCCAGGACTCATCTGCTCCACCAGCCATCGGTCCTTCGATAAACATGGCCAGCTCACTGCCACTACAGCTTGCTTACACTACAAGCTATGTCGGTAATTCCGGTTCTTTCCCAGATAATTTAATTTCTGATTTTATCTTTTAAATAAACTCCTAGCATAGCCCGCTCCATAGCGCGCTGAATGACTTCGAATTTGACATTGCCGGTGACATTACATTAACTTAAAAAAGGATTGATTGTAACTTTTGGAAACACTTCTGTTTATTCCTTTCAGGAAGGTACAGGCGTAATGTTATTATATTTAGGACAAACAATGACTGTGCCATTTGTTTGTATTAGTAATTTCCCTATATACCGACTTATAATTTTATCAAACCTTGAATGACTAGATTGATGTCCTTACCAAAGTACAATCATTCACGTCAGGGAACCTATAATAAAGTACAAACGGGAAATAGTGAAACCTTGTAAGTGTGAGTAATTAGTAATTAATATAAATGAACAATCTTCACCTTGCACCAAAAGTAGGGCATGCTGTATGAGTAGGTACATACAGTGTCCATCATTACCTGACCCTTCTTACAAAGAAGAAGAGGAGAACAGAGGGTCCGATAATGTAGAGCACTGACGACTACAGAAAACATAAGCAGATAGATAGAATACTCTTTATTATGCACACCATCTATGTTACAGATATAAAGGGGTGACACAATGGGCGGCCTTTTCGCTAAGAGTGATCTACCTACCTACCTATGATGGTCATCACCGATGGCTGTATCAATATACCGTTGTATGCGGAACTGTCAGATGACACAGATAGGTATAGGTAGTAGATAACACGTGTCCCTCACCCACACATCAGTGGTAACAATAACACGTGTCCCTCACCCACACATCAGTGGTAACAATTTGACATTGACAGCGCCTTAATGTTGTAGCTGTAAGCGTAATTTTTGTAGTGAAAATGTTAAGATGCTGTCCCACGGCCCGCTTTCTCACAGGCCGGAGCGCGTCAAGCCAGGCCGACAGGCCATGGGGACCATCGCCTGCTCCGGAGCTCAACGAGCGCCGGAGCAGTCCAAGGTACGTGAGTGCATGTTTTCGCCGCGGCCCATGTCGAGTTATTGAACATCGTAATTATACGTAAATCGTTATTTCCAGTGTAGTATTAAAGCCACCCCTATTTCGGCTTGGTGCGTATGCTACATCTGCACTACCAAGTTAGTTTATAATAAAACGTCAACAAAATAATAACGTCAACAAAGAAAGATATTCAGACAGGCAGGTACGTCCAATCAGCTTCAAAATAGTACGTTTATTTCGGAACTTAGTATTATATGATGTATAATTTTGTATTGATTGGATTTATTTTGAACATAATATTAATTGTGTTACATTGACTAGTTCTTAATACAAAATAAATCATATTATATATAACACTATAAAATAATGACTAACTATTACTATTAAATATAAATATTGACACAGAGTAGCTAACAAATGAAGTGCGCGGCGCGAATTCGAACTGAATTCAAAACTGACAGGACTGTCTCGACTCCTACTTTTAGATCTAATCTTAGCTTGATGATCGGGTACTTGTGATCACTCCATTCATTATGTTACTTCTCTGTTCAGTTTTCTCGTTTCTGTTTTGCAAAACGTGTGCCTTATTCAGAAGGCATGACTTTATAATAATAATAATAATCTTTATTTACATAAAACAGATTGTAGTACATGTAACAATTTTCTCAAAGTGGGTAGTATTTAATCTCTGGCAATCAAGTGGGTGACGTGCTGCTCTCCTTGCTAGGCTACAAAATAGTCTGTATTAAGGAGTAGCAGTGCCGATCCCCTCTAATTATATTACTACAATTTTATTTTTGACTTGAAAATTCATGCCTTATTTTCTTTGCTGTCCGCTGCCATTATGGTTAACTTATATGAGTTTCGAGTTAGAGTCATCGGGCATGTTAGTGCGTGGAGCTAGGTCTTCTGCACTGTGTTCTTGCAAAATAGGCAAACAACCATCAATAACCCAAAATGGTGTGTCGCCTATCCCGAACTCCGTCGGAGGCTGAGCAGGATCGTGAGGAGGCTGGGGTGGGTCAAGAGGAGGCTGCAGGTTCGTTGCCTGATGGTACACATTCGCCTCCATCTGCAAGTCTGAAAGGGAAATGTAATGTCATTTGTTGTAAAATAGCATGCGGTTTGTCACCTGCAGACCGGACGGTGCTTTTCCAATGATAGAGAAATCGGCAAAATGGCGGCAGTCAATAGCAGCTTAAGTCGGACAGCATCTGTCTGGCATTAATGCTGAAATAAACCCTGTTGGTGCAGCCGTGAAGCACACGCTATTGTTGTTAAAACTTTATTTTCCCATTTTATTTTGTTATTTGCATTTTGTGTTTTACAAACTGTGTAAACTTAATTAATTTGCAAATATTATATAGAATCAAGTTCTTTTAATTTAACAGACAGATGTTTGCTGGGGAGTTCGTTGAGCCACTTTTTCTCAGCTAAACACTAGGAAGTGGTGAAGGGCAGGCGTGCCGGGGAACTGTCTTATTGACGTTCAAAAACTACTGATTCTCAGCCTAACTGGAACGTGATTTTGATATTATGCTTTTTTTAAAGTACTAGCGACACGCTCCTGCTCCACACGGTTTTCCATCAAAATCCGTTGCGTAGTTTAAAAGAACAACCGGTCACAGAGGCAGACACGAAAACTGACTTTAATTTATATTATGTTAGAAATATATTCCTAATCGATTGGACGGAAAAGGCACAGCACAAAGAAAATTGGAAAAATATGGGGGAGACCTTTGCCCAGCAGTGGGATAACACAGGTTGAACGAAAAAAAAATGTAGATAATTCAATGAATTATTGATCAATATTAGTATATTCGCAAGATGGATAGAAGTATATAATATGTACATAACTTTTGAATCTATCCTACACACACACATGCAAACATATTTTTGGACGTTTTTTTCTTCTTGAAATAAAAAAATAATTACAAATAAAAAATATACTAATTATTAAGAATACTGAGATACAGATAGCATCAAAAAGTTATGTGTTGTAAATTTTGAGTATTTCGGAATTTTGAAATGAATTTATTAGTGGGTAATCTCTAATCATAAATGTGTTAAATATTGACTTACTTAATTACAAAATAAAGAATAATAACTAACTAATTACTACTTTGTTACTTACTCTGGTTAGTAACAAAATAATTACAATAAAGAACGATATTCACAAATCGGAGGAACAAGTAGCATACAAACAGTATGAGTATCTATTACGGAATTTAGAAATCAATTTAGTCTTGATTGGGTATACTTTAAATCATAAAAATAAATCCGTCAAGTTGACTAGCTTTTATACAAAATATATAATATTATTTATAGCACTTTACAATAATGACTAATGCACTTTTTGCTTTGGTACCAAAATACTGATAATTTTCTTAACGTTCAAAAAATTAAGAAAAGAATATTGACTCAGAGTAACTAACAAATGAAGTGCGCGGCGCGAGATCAGAACTGACAGGACTGTCTGTATACTCCCATATTTAGAGAGCTAATCTTAGCTGGATGGTCGTGTACTTATGATCACTTCATTCAATAGTCAGTCAGTGTCTCTGTTCAGTTTTATCGTTTCTGTTCCGTAAAACGTGCGCCTTATTCACAAGGCATGATTTGGAAATTCGTTCGTATTTTTTTCCTTTGCTTTTCGTTGTTATTATGGTTAACATAAATGGGTTTCTGATACGGAGTCTTTGGCTGCGTTGGTACGCGGAGCGAGGTCGATAAACGCCGGCCTAATTTTCACATTGAAGAATGATTGATATTCAAACTCTTCAGCTATCACAATATCTGCTGGAGGCTGGGCCGGGTCGACAGGAGGCTGGGGTGGGTCAAGAGGAGGCTGCAGGTTCGTTGCCTGTTGGTAGACATTTGCCTCCATTTGCAGGTCTGCGAGAAAAAAACTTTTTTTAAAATAATTGGATGGCAAAAGAGCAGCTGTCTCTGAAGATGGGAAGTAGTCACTGCCATTCATAGAAATCTGTAATACATCAAAAATCGTACGCTGCTATACGGAAACAAAGCATATGTCTCGCGTGCCTGTTGTTTCACCAGCACCCATACCCTTGGATACTGCGTGACAGCAGAAATAGATTGTACTAGTAGTACTTCAACGGACGAGCTCGGCTGTACTTCCCACAAAGAGCACCACTTATGTGTTGTATTAATCGGTCAGTTAGCAAGCTACAAGGTGGGTGTGAGTGGAAACGCTGGGAGGGGAGGCCTTAGGAGGACATATAGTGCCCGAAGGGATTTCCCATCGGCAAAATGTAGGACTTCCATACAAATATTCATCTATTATATAATAATCCCCTTTAGGGGGTGGATTTTCAAAAACCCTGCCTTAGTGCTCACCTTTGTTACAAAACAAAGCCGTGTGCAAAATTTCATACTTCTAGACCCAGCGGCTTAAGCTGTGCGATGTCTGTCAGTGAATTTAAGGTTTTTATTACGTAGAAGACTTAGGTACAGACGCCAGCACATCAAGCTCGTCGGTTGAACGCGTCCCAGAGGGTCATGGCCATCCGGTTAGCCCGGGTCTACCGCACGGTCTCCGGTGAGGCGGCGAACCTCCTTGCCGGTTTACCGCCATGGGATCTGGAGGCAAAAGTCCTCGCGCACATGTGGGAGTGGCGCGAGGAGGCAAAACGCCGGGGCGTAACTCCGCTGTCGCGAGAAATCGCGCCACGGCGTCCTCACCTTCCGCCTGACGCAGGTCCTCACCGGACACGGGTGCTTCGGGAGGTACCTGTTCCGGATAAGGCGGGAGGAAACGCCCGGGTGTCACCACTGTGTGGATCGCCCGGAGGACACGGTGGAGCATACGGTGGAGGTCTGCTCAGCTTGGGCGGAGCACCTCCGTGTCCTCGCGGAAGCGATCGGCGGCGGCGATCTCTCGCGTCCGGCCCTGGTCCAGGCCATGGTACGGAGCGAGAGTACATGGGAAGCCATTACCTCCTTCTGCGAAGCAGTAATGCTCGCGAAGGAGGAGGCGGGACGCGTGAGGAAGAGGCAAGCTTTGCGCCCTCGCGCCCCTAGTCGCCGCAGGAGACGCCCTGGGCGTCGGGAATGGGCAGCCGATTCCCAGCCACCGTAGGCGCGGGCTTGCGGACGGCGAGCAATGGGTAGCTCACCGTCCGGTAAGGACCAGGCCCGAGTCAATGGCGCGTTGTGTTCCACGCGCGCCTCAAAGAGATGTCACCAGCATTGAAGGGGTCCGCTAGGACCGATGTCAGCCGGGGTTGCGGGATGTTCGAAAGAGTTACCGTGGCCCCGGCACAGGCAACAGAAGGAACACGGGTGGGTTTTAGTCAGTAAAAGTCTGACACGCCCTGCCGCTCCGCCCAGAGCGGGAGAAGTCATTTGATGATTTCCCATCCAAAAGAAAAGCACATCAAGATACTACAATCTGTCAAATTTATTTAATAGATTTTCGACTTTATTTCTAAAGCATTAGGTTCAAGGTTGATTGGGAAAATTTGACAGTTTCGGGTAGCTTGATGTGCTGGCGCCCATACATACATTGATATTGTAGTTGCAAAAATGACCTAAATAAAATTTAAACCTATCACAAAATAATAGTTAGGAAAAGAAATCATTAAAGCCACTTTACACTGTGTGAAATCAGCCACGTTTCCATCGCTACTGAAGTATCAAGAGTTGCTGCCCTCTTCATTTTATTCTTACAATTCAACAGTTTTCAGAATTGTGAGTACTGAATTATGTGGCTTGTCACAATGTAGACCAATTCCCCAGTTTCTTAACACATTTTCTATCTCAATCTAAAGCTTCATATGTTTGAAAAATTATTTTGCTCGACAACGTAAAAATAACGCAATGAATATTGTTGAATTATCAAAATGAATGGCATCGGGATTATGAGTGTGTTACGTAATTACCCCACAGATATCGATGCCAATGGTAGGTCCCGAAATCAAACTTAAAGTATTTATTTCAATTAAACCATTTACAGGCACTTTTGAATTGTGGGTCAGTCTGAAAGATGAAGCTAGTCACCCATTCTAAAGCGTAGTAGGTTGGACACTCCATATATTATTTAAATCATTAAAATCAATAGCCTAATTGCCAAGTTTAAACTCAAAATAACTTTAGTTCAGATTGTTTTGCTGCTAAGCATATTTAAGTCGATTTCGCAAAAAATGTCGCTTATCCCTTTTTGGCTGTTAGGCATCGATATACAGGCTGGAAAAAATCAATGGGCCCTGAAGGTAGCCACTTTAAATGTATAAGATAGATTATTTTACTTAAAGGAAACGTTCCTTTATTTTTAAAAAGAAACATAACTGTATTCACAGATTTCTCGACAAGCTTATCTAAACCGGGAATCGAACCTGCTAAAAATTCAAAAAATAAACCACTCGCTATTTTAACTACTTCTAATCGATAGGATTATTGGTTAGGATAAAATCTCTCTAATAAACATTTGGTCTTAGAAATAAAGAAGATTATGAAATCTAATACAAATTTTATTTTATCATCAGTTCTAATAAGAACGACACGTAAACATGAATGAAAATTATTACCTAACAAGACGATACTTGAACTATTTAAAATTACAATTTTGTCACACTTTAATAATTTAACTGATAAGTTGTTCGAAATGAAACCCCTGTTACGAATACACAAATGTTGTCACTTTTTAAATTCACTTCGTGTAGCCTTCTGCAAAGTGTTGTGGTGTATGTTCCTTATAACATTTTCTACTTCAACCCTTAGCTCTTCTGCAGTCTCATAAGACTTTTTGTAAATAACATTTTTTACATGGCCCCATAAAAAATAGTCCAGAGTGCAGAGGCGTCAGTATTGGACTTTTTGCAGACCATCTAATCGCAAACAAAATTAAACGCTCTATTTTTAAACTTTTCGTCACAACGCCTTGTCTAAAAGGGAAATGTGCATAGAATTATTATTACCAATAAAACGATTTTCTTATCTAAGTTTTCAACAAGGTACTAAGAGATAAATTAGCAAGCTTGTACTTCATAGAATGTCGTTGGATGTTAGAGTTATAAGAAAATGATAACATGTCTTTTACTTGTTGAAAGTGAACAGTTCTAGTTTTAATTAATGTTGATTAAAGTTGTTGTTGTGTACTAAATATTATATTTCATGGATATCTTGTACGAGAGACGAGTGTAAGACCTAATGTTTCTTGGAGAAATTTTATCTTTAACATTGACTGTATGGACAAGTGAAATAAAATTGCGAGAGTTTATTTAGTGAATTTTTAGCTGGTTCATTTCCCGGTTTAGGTAAGTTTGTCGAGAAAACTGTGAATACAGTTTTGTTTCTTATTAAAAATAAAGGAATGTTTCCTTTAAGTAAAAGAATCTATCTTAAGAATTTAAAGTGATTTACCTTCGGGACCCATTGATTTTTTCCACCTTGATCCTGTTGATTTTTTTTTTTTGTGGTATACTTACAATAGGAAGAAACAGAAACAAAAGAAACTATAGAGTATTCCATCTTTCTTTGTTGCTGAATTTGGTTTGTTTTTTAGCATAAAATCATAAGCAATGCGTTGTACCTGCTTTTACATTGACGTCGTCCACAAAAACGCGAGGCTATCATTTTCGAGAGCTATTCTTGCACATGTCTTGGGCAGATCTTAGAATAGTCATTTCATGAAATGCTCGACCATTTCGTGAAATGGTATGTATTTCATGGAATAGAACATCGACCGCTGGTCACATCATGATGTGGACTAGCCAGATCGTGGAATACTCGACGTTTGACGATATGAACAGTTAAATGAACGACTGCTTCATGATGTGGTAAAATAGTTAGATTATCCACCGGTAGAGGCGTTGATATCGCTTTTTTTTTGTTGTGCATCTATTCCTACTTGAATAATTCCTAAGTAACTGCGAGCCACTTGGATGTAGCGCTCGCCGACCGCTGCCGTGACACCGCTCCTTTCGCTCGCTCGGCTCTCGCTCGGTTGGTCACAGTTCTAACCTAACCCATTTGGTCGGGTTGCCACTAGCGGCGTGAAATGCGACTACTTTGCTATATGCTCAGTGGTCAGCTGGGAATATCGATGATTGCTTTCGTCACGATATGACCATTTCTACGATCGAACCATGACAGATACCCTACATTAATGACATGGCCAAACGGCGACTGACATATCATTAAACGTTGACGTATAAACGATATGGTGAATTTTAGCTGGCCATTTCATGAAATATAACCATTTCATAAAATGCCCGAACACTTCATGAAATTATCAATTCTAAGATCTGGCCACGACATAGATAACATTTCGGTGGCCTGGATTATGATTTAACACTAATAACAATGTGCTATATTTTTATTACACGTAGTGTCAAAATAACAAGATGATATGCTACCAGGGAATTCCCCTACCATAGGTATGTATGATAGTACTCTGAATCACACCTATCTATATTTGAAAGTACAAAACATATAAATTTCGGTATTCCTAATATTGGAAAAACCATAATATCTTCAAATTATAAAGGCATTAATTTGACATTTAATTAATCACTTTTGCGAAAATTTTACACTTGTTTTTAACAAATGCGAAACTACATTTCCTCTAACACGGCAATTCAAAGCGTCGTTTAAATAATTAACATACTTTATCAACGAGTAATCGCCAATTTGCCACCAGTTTTGTAAAGCCCCTTTCAAAAAAAATGGTTGCGATATCACGTAATGGTCCACAGAAACATGAACTCTTTCATAGAAGTATTTAATCTGAAATGTTTAAAAACTTACGCAGAAGTCTTTTCCGGGGTAACGTTGATTCACCTGGATCCAGCCTTGGGAGGTCATCTAGTTTGCTATTCATCGCCGTAGTCCCCCTTGGGTGTGGCACAAATATCGTGCTAACTCAACCAATACAAACGTGACAAATGAGGTTTTCGCAATCGTGAACAACTCTCTTCCATTGATTATACTTTCTTCCTAGTTTATTTTTGAATTCGTGTTTCGAACGAATTACAATGTGAACTAGTGATTACCGTATGTGTGTTCTCTTCGTTCTGTGAATATATACTGGCTGAAAATGGCGAAGGGGAAGTACTTATACCAAAGCAGATAATGTACAGTCATCGGCGGAAAATGATGAATATTTTGGTATTTTGAATCTACTAAGGAAAAACGTGTGTTCAGTGTTATAATTTAAAATAGTTCAATCGGCCTAGCCGTTTCCCAACTATGTTGGGGTCAGCTTCCAGTCTACGCGGATACAGCTTGATACCAGTGTTTTACATAGAGCGACTGCCTATCTGACTTCCATAACCCAGTTACTGGGTCACAGGAAACCCCTTGGTAAGACTGGTTGTCAGACTTTTTGTCAGCCGGGACCAACGGCATAACGTGCATTCCGAGGCACGGAGGGCTCTGAAAATATAATGGATGGTCACCCATCCACGAACCGACAGCGGCAAGCGTAGCTTAATCTTCGATCTACCAGTGCAGCTGTTATCATGGTGTATTAATAAATAATAAATCTTTATTTCAAACCACAGCTAATCCATTCAGTAGTGTTAAGCAAAATTAAAATGATTTCAGCCGAAAGACGTCCACTGCTGGACATAGGCTTCCCCCAAGCACCCTCACTTCGACTGCTTACAATAAAATATAACAGGTACATAAGAAAAATGTTTGCGGTAAGAGTTAAGTCACACATTATTCGAGTAAAGGCTCCTGCAAACAGGTGCAGCGAAGCGACACAAAGGGTCCTTGTTTTTTTTTTCTCTCAGTTTTAATCATAGTTTGCCAGTTTGACTAAATTATGTGGCCTACCCAAATGTCCTTTCTTTGTTTGTCGAATCGTTGAGCTCCTTAACTTTTATGTTGAGCTGTATGATTACTGACAGATGCTTGCACTGACTGGACAGGTCCACTCAATCTGTGTGGTTATTTCCTCAAAAGACCATTTCAGACACCAACCTACATAGTCTTCACATGATCTGACCAAGATTATGTCTGGACTTTAAAAGAGACTGTGACCTCTGAGTTTGTTTCGGCCTTTCTTCTCAGAGTAGTCAGATAGGAAACGCCGGCCTCATCTAGTTTAAAAAAAAATGTTTGACGTGTGTTTGTATAAACCTACTTACAGAAATAAAATCATTTATCAAAGGCACCGCTCGTCACGTGACACGCGGTGCCCTTGTGTCCTGTCGCTCGTCGCTCCTGTTTGCATAGGTATGAAACCTAAGACTTTTATAACGTCTTAGCAGCTGAACCATTGCTGCTTTTTAAAATTATTCAAAACTTTTGTAGCTGACTGTATTCCATGCACTATTGCGCATTAGATATTATCGATATGCAAGATAACTACGATACCAACCGAATCGAATGCTGATAACTATCAGGACACTTCGATACCTACGTTCTTTATGGTGACTCAAGCAATGAATGAATAATCAATCAAACGTTTTGATACGTACCCACATAAGCAGGTAGGTACACAGTTTTTGTCAGCAGACAGGATGACGCTGCTGCCTCATACATTCTGACATATGCTGCTGAAACGTGAACACTAACAGTTGGGCTGGACCACAAATTAAAGGTCGCTCAGCGCGCTATGGAGCGGGCTATGCTTGGAATTTCTTTGATGGATAAAATCAGGAATGAAGTTATCCGGAAAAGAACCGGAGTAACCGACATAGCCTGCAAAGTAGCAAACTGAAGTAGCAGTGGGCGCCATGTTTGTCGAAGGACCGATGGCTGGTGGAGCAGACGAGTCCTGGAGTGGAGACCACGTATCGGCAAGCGTAGTGTGGGACGCCCCCCAGCTAGATGGACCAACGACCTTAAGAAGGTGGCTTGGACAGACTGGATGCTGAAGGCGGAGGACAAGGTTTGTGGCGCAGCGTGGGAGTGCCCTATGTCCTGCAGTGGACTGCGATAGGCTGAGTTGATTGATTGACCCTAATTCTTTAGCTTCATCATCATGCACAGCCCGGTTTCTCCTGGCCTCTCTTTTCTTGTGCCAATCTCCACGTTCCTGTGCCAGCCTTCTCCAGGTTCCTCCCGCGAATATCGTCAGCCCATCTTCCCATTCTTCTCATCCTGTAGCGTATACCTGGGTAATTACAGGCTGATGTTATTACTTATTATTGCCTCGTTGCTCTAGTGGTCGCAAGTGCTACTGTTGAGCTTAAGGTCCTGGTTTCAATTCCCATGTCGGGCAAAGTGTTATTGGGTTTTTCCATCAGGAATTTTACGGTAGCAGCCTGAAATTTACATGTTGGCCCGGTTGATGGTATTAGGCTCGCCCTGTATTATATGGGCCTTAAATGTATCTGGCGAAATGAGGTTGTACTCTGCGTAGCCCTTTGAAGAAACAGTCGTGATGTTATTTATTTGTGTTAGTACCTACTTTATTAATTGTACGTGTAAAAGTAAAGAATTTGTTTGCCTACATCCTTAGTTCCCGAATTGGTCCAGGTGGACCCCCAAGGGTCAACGCAGCCAACGCAAATGACAATGCCAGATCCTGCCCCACCCTTACATTAATTTCCAAGAAATGTAAATTTATCAAAATTATCGCATGAAAATAGGACCCTGGGTTACTTAACTATTATTCTTTTAATGATGCGGCTAAAAAAATAATAATAAAAGGAATTTAAAAACCCGACCCATTTCCTGTTTATATCGATCGCGAATATCTGCGTTACTTAGTACGTATACACGAGGAACCAAACGAGTTATTTCATAAAAAAATAACATCTATTAATGTATCATGAATGAATTTTAATATGGATTTGGTTTAAATACACATAGTTCATGAAAATAATGTTTTTTTTAATAATATATATTATTAAAAATGTCAATTCTCATCATTATTTCGCATTTGAGCCCTAGTAGGTGATTAGGTGTAATGAAACGTCATTGAAGTGATTAGCTATGTCAAAAAGTCATTCATTGACATTCGCTCTGTTCTGTTTGCATTGTTGTTTGTTTTTTAAGCTCCCTAATCTCTCTGCGATCATATTACTGTTATATTTTCACGACGATTTTCGCTTTTGTACACGGACTCGCTCTCGCCTACTCGCCGACTTTGTGCTATTTGCTACGGATTCTGACCATTGCTTTCGACTTGGTTAACGATGTTGAGGTGCTTAAATTGGCACTTGTGCGTCGACAGGATGCAAAGACATGTGTCTTCATTACAATCTGCACTGCAAACACTTCTCGTAAAATGGAAATCGTTGCAACAGGTATGTAGGTACTACGTAGTACTATGTAGGTACTACAACTATATCCAAGTCAAAAGTATTACTAAGGTTGATGTCGGTGTTATGTCATTCCTTCCTTTCATAGCCAAACATCCTAGGATAGCGTTGTAACAATATACAACACTTATTTAATTATTTCTACAATTATAACTGCAATTAACCTAAACTTAAGGTACCTAACCTAAATGTAATAATTGTTCTTAGATTTAAACAGAAACCGCAAAATCTAAAGACATTTAAACGTGTTTTTAGTTATCACTAATAAAGCAGCAATATAATGCTACATTTGGCATACTTGTAAACCAACATTTATTTGATGGGTCAAAGCTCTATAGAGTCTCTGGCATTGTCCTTTCCATAATTAAATCTAATTTTCACATTTTTTTTCGAGTTTTGGGAATATGGTAGAAATGTAGCTGAAGGGGGGTCCACCGGAACCAACTAAATTTTTAAAGTGGTCAATGAGAAAAAAAGTCTGGGAACCTCTGGCCTAAATTAATAGCTTGAGGATCATTGTTTGGTAACTATACTATCCAGTCAGCGTAATTTATAATTAAGTTTATTTTTTTTTACTCGTGCATAAAGTGTATATGAATAAAATGCTCATTCAAAATTAAATGAAGCATAAAAATACTTCCACTTTATTGTTTAGAAACATTACGAAATTATTATATCACTTAACTTAAGTAAGTATATCAAAATGACTCGGTTTGCATAATAAATAAACATCGAATTATTTGGGGTACCTACGTCACGATTTTCTCCGATAATAGCTAAAATTTACCTAAAAATTTCATAATTATTGCAAAACCATTTCGCAATTTTAATACACTTGTGTGATTTCATCAATTTATTCACATCAACGTTTTTATGCTCCAATTTCATCATCTTCAAAATTGTCATGATTTTTAGAAAGTGTATAATGTAATCGGGAATCATCATCTGCCTAGCCACCAACCAACTATGTTGGGGTCAGCTTCCAGTCTAACCGGATGCAGCAGACTACCAGTATTTTACATGGACCGACTGCTTATCTGACCACCACAACTCAGTTACTGGGTAATACGATACCCCTTGGTAAGACTGGTTGTCAGACTTTCGGGCTTCTGTCCGTAACGATTAATTTCCCGTAAAGTGTAAATTCAGAATGTCCAAGTCAATTTTAACTCTATGACTAGGTAAACATTCTATGGAAATGGCAATGTCGTCACTAGCTCAATGGTTACGAGTTACCGAGCATGGCGACGTACCAACGTTTTTGCGGAAAACACTTTTATTTTCCCGGCGAAAGTGTCATCAAAATCATAAATAACATTGAGCAACAAATGCGCAACTTAGTTTCCGGCAATGTAAATGTTGCGCGTTTTTGGTTTACCTTGAACACGGTCCAAAGGTATTTCTTGTGCCCAGTCAGAGTGGTTTAGCTTTACTCAAATTTAATCGGAGCATGAGTAAAATGTCAGTGACATCACAAGAGGTAGCCTTTCCTTCAATAAGTACTTACGTCACCATAAATTACTATGAGGATGTTTTAATAGATGTAATTGTTTATTACAGCTATTATGCTAGACACCCATATGACCGGTTGATGGCAATAGGCTCGCCCATATTACAAGGGACTTTGACTGGTGAAATGTGGGTGTATTATAGGTACGCCTCTGCGTAACCCTTCGGGGAATACAGGCGTGATGTTATGTAATATTATGTATGATATACCCTTAAAAGGTCAAAATGTACCACAAATGAAATCTCGAGTGTGGCATAATTATGACACTGATAGAGTACAGGGTGAGTGTGTGAAACCCTTGAAATGATTATCCTAAGTGTATTAAGGCTCAGCAGATAGGCGCGACGTGACAGCGCGACGCGACTCTAGTAGAACAATTTCTATGAAAACTTCATAGAAATTGTTCTACCAGAATCGAGTCGCATCGTCGAGTCGCGTCTGTTTGCGGGAGCCTTTAAGATATCTCATAGACGTTGATAACGTAGAAGTATTATTTCCTTCATTAGTAATTGTTGTACAGTACCAGTACGTCGATGATAACACTTTGACCTTGAGCTGGCGTAAACCTGGCCCTCTCGATGGTTTGCGGGACGCGGGCGAGGGTGCGCTCAACCAATCGCCTAGTCTGGCGGACAGCGACACACTAGCCGACTGGATGAGCGCACCCTCGCCCGCGTCCCGCAAACCATCGAGAGGGCCAGGTTTACCTATAGCGTAGTACAGAGCTTCACTAGAATAAAAGGCCAGCTTATACTGGTTTAGTCACCAGTGACATGCGACCTACTGTACCTGGTAGAGTTGTTTTATGAAGAAGCTCGTCCAGGGAAGTACAGACATGCTGAGTTCTAAGATGTAAAGTGACAGACACTCTAGTCATTCCAGCTGTCTCTGGGATGGCAATACCCTAGTGGTAGCTCTGGTACCAGACTCAAAGCATTTATTTTGAATTGTTATGGAGCTAGTGGCTAAGTAATACCCGTCAGGTTAAGCTACGCTGGCTGGGGTTGTTCCGTGGATGGGTGATCATCTTTACATACCGAGACGCCTTTATGCCTCGGAAAGCACGTTAAGCTGTCATTCGTGGATCTTTGACACGTCAGAAGCCCGATGGTCGGACAACCAGTCTTACCAAGTGGTATCGTGTTACCCAGTTACTGGGTTGTGAAGGTTAAATAGGCAGTTACTCCATGTGAAATACTGGTGTTCAGCTGTATTCGGTTAGACTGGAAGCCGACCCCAATATAGTTGGGAAAAGGCTATGCAGATTTAAAGAGTCGGTCAGACAGAAATATGAAGCTATACCTAGATGCCCATTCTAAAGAGTAGTTGGTGCTATCGGCCAAACATCCGAAAGCTCACCTTTAGGCGATAGCACGGCTCACGACTCGATCGCTCGATGCATGTGTTTTGACCAATAGGATGCACTATTGTTTTAGATTAGATTTGTTGGTAATCTTTGTTGTTATTTTATGTAACAAGCCCTGTTCTCACACAAATGCATCTTGTCTCTAATTGGGCGAAACCAGGAAGGGGTGTGGTTTGTCACTAGCTGCGCTTCCGCAGAAATATTTTCTAAACTAGCATGCTTAAGTTACGTATACTTAAGAAAACAGAGCGCAATTAGTAGAGATAGAATTTTTCAACAATAAAGCGAACGAACTTCAAAACTTTCGATCCGACAATAAAGCAATAAACGCCTCAATACCCCAAGGGAGCATCGTTGGATGTCTTCTTTTTCTCATTTATATCAACGATCTGCCAAAAATCATAAAGGAATCCGGACCATGCGTTTTGTTTGCGGACGATATTTCTATACTTGTTCCCTGTCGTGATAACGTCTATTTAAATGATACCCTTGATAATGTATTCACTAAAACAATCACCTGGATGAACGAACATAATCTGGAAATCAATTTTGCTAAAACCAAATTAATAACTTTTCACCCTTCCCAAAAAAATCCTCTTTATGTAAATTTTTCTTATAATAATCACAAAATAGAATCAATAAATGAATTCCCACTATTAGGCTTAACCATAGATTCAAACATCAATTGGAAACCACACGTACAGAAAATAAAATCCAAACTTTCCAAATTTTTGTACGTTTTTCGTGAAATAAAAAAGACCACAAACTTGCAAACTGCTCTGGTCACCTACTATGCCTACGCTCATGCATGGCTTAGCTACGGCGTAATAATGTGGGGAAACAGCACAGACGCACCGGCACTGTTCACATGGCTTAGCTACGGCGTAATAATGTGGGGAAACAGCACAGACGCACCGGCACTGTTCACATGGCTTAGCTACGGCGTAATAATGTGGGGAAACAGCACAGACGCACCGGCACTGTTCACATGGCTTAGCTACGGCGTAATAATGTGGGGAAACAGCACAGACGCACCGGCACTGTTCACATGGCTTAGCTACGGCGTAATAATGTGGGGAAACAGCACAGACGCACCGGCACTGTTCACATGGCTTAGCTACGGCGTAATAATGTGGGGAAACAGCACAGACGCACCGGCACTGTTCACAACTCAAAAAAAGTTAATTCGTATTTTAGTTAATTTAGAACAAACGGATAGCTGCAAACCCCATTTCAAAAAACTAAACATTCTAACTCTGCCTTGTATATACATACTGGAAATCTGTAAATTCGCACACACACACCAAGACTTTTACACAAAACGTGAAGACATACAAGCAAGATACACACTGCGACACAAAACACGATTAAACCTACCGATATCCCGTTTAAAAATGCACTCATCTAGTCCACTGGTTATGTCGATAAAAATATATAACAAACTACCCGAGGTACTCAGAAATGAGAAAAAGATTGCCGTTTTTACGAACAAATTAAAAAAGTTATTACTAAATAAATGTTATTATAGCATAAATGAATATTTAATTGACAAATGTATAGAACTGACATGATTATATAAATTAATTTAAAAAAAAATATTGATTAAAATAATAATTAAGTAATAAAATGTTACCTTAGTAGATTATACTTAGAATAAGTTAGTTGCATGTATACCTAAATAAGTCCTCTTCCTTCAAACTTTTCTTTTGCTGTGCCCGACAGGGTCCACGATTGTTTCAGCAAATATTTACTTACCACCTAAGCATATACATTGTGGAATGCAATAAATGATTGAGTATTGAGTATTGAGTTTTGCCGATAGTATTGTACCTATGGAGAAGAACGGGCAAGAAACTCCATGGACACTCTTTGAAGTCCAATATATTGTTACAAATTGTTAGTAACCTATTGCATGTGCTTAGTGCCTAGGCTGTGGTTTCCACTTACGAGTACCTTAAGGCGAAAGCGCCAGGGTAGCCCGCGAAATTCAAAATTTCTTATGTTTTTTGCAATTTGCAGGTCAGTATTAGGTGGTTTGATGATTTGATTTGCGACTGTAACAAATATGTATTCACGGAATTATAATCATTAAAGTCATAAATACAACTCTCTAATACCAAGTAATTCTATTGAATGACTATTTCATGAAATCTTAACATTTCAGGATTATACTAACATATGGAATTGTATTACTGATTCTAATATTATAATTCTGTAAATTTATATTTGTTACGGTCGCGTATCATACTTTAATTAACATACGCCCAGACACTGACCTGCAAATTGCAAAAATCGTAAGGAAAATTGAATTTCGCGGGCCACCTTAGCGCTTCCTCCGTAAGGAGAATTGATAACTTGTTTACTATTTTTGCATTGTAATAGGTAGTTCCAAAATGTTTTTTTTTTGTCATGGCTAAATGTTAACTCAATTAAGTTTATGTGTGCGAACCTAGTTATTCACGGTAATTTCGGGTGAAAAGTCTTTTTGTGAGGGGAACCTGTATTTACCTACTTATAGCTTTTTCATGACGAAATATAAAGTTATTTAATATATTTATATGACGAAACATACAGTGTACCTAATTAGCAGTGATTTCACGAGGAAACAAGGACTTATTCTCACAATTTTGTGAGGAAAACCTCCATTTTGGTCCACTCACGGTTTTTTCATGGTGCCATGTAAACGCAATCCCGGTGTTTTCGCGGGACGTTCGATTTCGAGAGGAAACCTAGTCCTACTGAAAACCACTACATAAAATACGTTAATGGTCTAAACTCGCGTTCAGCAAGGGTGATGACAAATATCGTCCCTTTTCTGTATAATAGGCATTAGCAGAAGAATAATTACAAGCCAAAGAAATCCCTTATACCTACTTAAGTACAAAAAATGCATATTCATTGTACGCACTTTAACATTAAAGGAATTAACGATTTTGTTCTTACCGATCGGTACCTACATTCCGAATTCCACCCACATTTTGCCCTTGGGCAAAGTACAACGGAAAACCCTTTATTAGTTGATATTTTAATTAATGAATGACGTTTTAAATAAAGTTCGAAGAATGTTTATTACATCATTATGGACTAATTGCTATTTTCTATCGCATTTGGCGCTGATATCGCATAGCCTTTTGCATAAACTGACCAAGAGTAAACTAAGTGGGTACCTACCGTTTAACGACCGAACCCAATAACCTATCTATCACCAGTTTTGGCATAGTGGAGATAGAAAAACCTATCTATCTATGGTTTTAACGTCCCAATAATCTATAAGAGATTATGGAATCTTACCGGTCTGACATAAGGACAGATAGAATTACACTGTCTACCGTCAATAGCGATCTGTCTTTTACTGAAAATAGGTTATTGGGTTCAGCCGTTAATCTATGATGAAGTTCGAAATCTCGTAAATTCATAATAGCGTGTCAGTGGTTAAAAGAAATGTCTAAATAATAGCAAATTACGAAGTTTACCAAATAAAGATGTAGAAGGATCTTTTGGCGAGAGGCTAACATAGGCACACAACCCCTCTTTTTCTTATGGGAAATCATGAAATGACTTCTCCCGCTCTGGGCGGAGCGGGAGGGCGTATCAGACTTTTACTGACTAAATCCCACCCGTGTTCCTTCAGTTGCCAGGGCCACGAACCACACAACCCCTAAACCCGGAACTCGGAACTCTGAACTAGACAAAAAGACATTTACGCATAAATGTTTAACTATACCCAAGTGCCAAACACATAGAAGTAATATTTTACGTTGCATAAGCATAGCATAATCAACCTATAACGCTCCCATTGCTGGGACACAGACCTTCTCTCTTCGAGAGGGAGTGGACCGTAATCCACCACGCGGGCCCAGTGCGGGTTGGTAGATGTCTCATGTCTTCGAATTTTTCATTTTTACTTCACCGTTTTGAGAGCAGTGGTGATGAAATAATTTACACAAAGTAAAGGGCCTGCCTGGGTTTGAACCTATGACCATAAGTCGCGGCCGTTACCGCTGGGCCACCACTGCTCACCTCATTTTACGATGACTTGAACGAATCCAGTAAATTGGTTTCGTGACTTTATGGTGGTCGCCCCTGTAGATTTTTGTTTCAAGGAAATAGTCTGAAGCGCTTGTCCCAGATTAAACGAACTTTATCGCCGGAAATCATCATCAGCCTGCCTATGTCTCATGTAACTTGAGGTCGACGCAACACGTTTTCTTCATTTTATTGCCTAAGATATTGCCGCTAGATTCAAAGCCAAACAGTAGGACATAGGTACAACAGGGACCCCTACATCGTAATTCTCAATAAATCACCACACTGCATTGTTCATAACTTCTATTATCTAAAACTTGGCGTGTATGACAAACTTCAGCAAAGTCCGGCCAACTTAAGGGAGAGTTCTCAAGTAGCCGGACCGCGGTTCCGTTCACAAGATTATGACGCGTGAACGCGCTGGAAACTTCGCCTTAACGCTTTGTCTTGCTAAAGATGGTCAGTTTGGACTCATGTTGTGGGCTATTTTGAAACTAAGTCGTAGCAGGAGATAGTAGCTAGAGCTAAGATGTGAGAGGAAGTTGTTTGTTAAAATATTTTTGCTTAATCATACTTGCTTAATATACATTGAAAAAAATATTATACTAGCTTATGCCCCGACTTCGTCCGCGTGAAATTTCTTGGACCCCAACCCACCGCGTCGCATCGCATCGCCTGCCCGCGCTATTATTTCGTTTTCGCTTAGCGTTCATTCGGACTTTCTTCTTTTTGCTCGGCTCCTAAGAGTCATAGCGTGATGTCAAATAGCATATAGCCTTCCTTATCAAACGCAAAATGCAGTATTTTTCAAATATGACTGGTAGTTTTAGAGATTAACGCTTACAAACAAAAAAAAAAAACAAACTCTTCAGCTTTATCATTAGTATAAGACGTATAGATTGTAGATTAAGCCTCTTTTGAAATAAAGTCTTTAAACGCTTTTAATGGAAAGTGAAAATTAATCTACTAAGTCCTGTGTTCCATCCGCCCGTCGAAGTCTGAATTTGTGCCTGATTGGTGGCAATAAACCTACAACTGGCGAAGTTTAGTACCTCCAACAAGAACTGAATACCACAGCCTATCCTATCGGGAACTATAGGTTTGATGTTTGTGTAAAGCTACGGTTTCCTAGAAGAGCGGTGGCCGCAGTGACGGCCGTCATGGAAATGATGGCAGCGGGTTTTGACTTTACGGTGTCAAAAAACACTCTCTAGGAAAACAAACCGACTTACTTTCATAAATAACGTTTTAGTGACGTCATTCGACGGTAAATTGCGGACGCTTTGTGGTGGCTACCGGAGTCTTAGGTAACCCTAGCTACCACATTTGCCGAATATACCTACTTTACTAGTTTACGCACATGTCTGGAGTTTATACCAAAACGGTAAGTATTTATTTCCTTAGATAGGTATCCGGCTTAGTCATCAGAATTAGTCATTGTAGCCGGGGAAGTACCACCATAAATAAAGAAGTTTGAAAGCGATCCAAATATACTACTTCCTTGTCCCATGTTACTTGGGCTCGGAGCATCACGTTATTTCTTCTATTCTCCCCTGTCAACCTCCACGCTATCATTCACTCCTTTTTCTTTCATATCATTCCTCACACAACCATCGTACTTTTCTTCACTCTTCCTCTCTCTTTCATCATGCAATAGGCATAAGGGGCACGGTCCTAAAAATATTTCAAAGTTACCTCACTGAACATAGTCAGTATGTGAGGGTTCCAAATTTCACCAGCAATGAAGAATTTTTTACATATGGAGTCCCACAAGGCAGTGTGCTTGGTCCCACCTTATTTTTGGTGTACATTAACGACCTGTGTCAACTGTCAATTAACAACTGCAGAATAATTACATATGTGGATGACACGGCGTTGACTGTGCATGCGAAAGACTGGCAGCTAGCCTATCGTGAAACTGAAAAGGCTCTCTCTACCGTAACATCCTGGCTGAATGACAACCTTTTAACGCTTAACTCACAAAAAACTAAATTTATTACTTTTTCTTGTTCTTCCGCGTCCCAACCATCGAACTCCTTAAGCATCATTGCACACACTTGTCGTCACTCTAGTCCGAATTGTGACTGCCTACCCCTTGTTGGCACGACTGACATGAGGTATTTGTGAGTGCAAATCGACTCCCGTTTTAGCTGGGACAAGCATATAGGAAATATAGTTTCCCGTACAAGGAAACTTTTGTACATTTTCATAAAACTAAGATCTTCTGTTGACCCAGAGACTTTAAAGCTTGTGTATTTTTCTCTGGCACAATCAATTCTAATGTACTGCATACCGGCGAGGGGTGGTACGTTTGCTACTAGTATGCTGCGAGTGGAGAAAGCACAAAGAGTGGTCCTTAAAGTGCTTTTAAAGAGGCCTATTAGATTCCCGACTACAACTTTATACCAACAATGCTCTGTACTCATAGTAAGACAGCTCTATGTGCTTCAGACCGTCATGCGTAAGCATGCTACAATCCCTTATAAGCCGAACAACAAGCGCAGGAAAGACATAGTGTGTGAATTACAGTCGCATAGAGTTCTATGCGACTGTAATTCACACAAGAGCAGTTCAAGAGCAGTTGCTCTTGCCAGTAGAAATTTTTATATAAATAGCTCTCGTCTCTAAAACCGTATTAATAAAATAGCATTCATACATAACCTAACAAAAATCAAATGCAAAAAAGAATTACAAAGCCTATTACGAAAGTTAAATTACCAGGAAACTGAAGATCTTCTCAAACCTATCAAATAGAGGAATTTCAAAACCGCAGACGCATACACACATTCGTACATACACTCACACATACATACATTCATACATACACAATCACTCACCCGTGCACTCTCGTGCATGCACACACACACACTTCATAATTAAGTAAATAAGTAGCTTAATTTTAATTATAGTTTATAGAATTAGTTTTTATTTTTATAGATATATTTATTTTGTTTTAATAATATTTTTTTTTACACTATTTCTACTGATAAATATTTTTTACACATTTAACATGTAGCATGTTTGAGAAATTTTTGTTTTTAATGTAACCTAATTTAGAAGGCGCTGGTGTTTGTGATACAATGATTTTTTCATTAGTACGGACACCAACGATTCACTTCTTTCTGGAATGCTCTATTTTTACTTTGAAAATTGTTTTTGTGAACCATATATGTTTTGTCTGAAATAAAAAAATTATTATATTATTATCATTCTTTACCTCCCTAACATACAGCCATATAAAGGTCTTTTGGTACTCGAATGACGTTGATAGGAAACGCAGTTGGTAAACATTTGTGACATCGTTTAGTGAAAGGTAAAAAACAAAAAGGCGTCGTTAGATCCGAATTTGGCCACGCGTCAGAACATACCAAAAGTACCTACATTTGTATTGAAAAAAAAAACAAGTTTATAATACTTATTCAAGATATAGAAGAGCTGAGTCTCCTAACTCAGGCGTATTTGCCCAAAAGGAGGCCCCCTTGTTAAAATAATAAACTATCTTTCATTTATCCACCAATTTAACATTATTTCCTTATGTTTAGGCCACAGACATTTTAACCTACGTATATATCGGCGTAGGATAGCCTTTATTGTATTTTTATTGCACGAAGGGACGTGCGGTTTTTACTTGTGTTTACAAAGTGTACGAACACGTTGTGAATGTGCGCGTGAAGACGAGTAGCGTCAGAACATAACACACACACGCACACGCATGTATCACTTCCGACTTCGATTCTAATTGTCTTGGACGGTACCGAGAGCTCCTGCGCTTACACACACATTCATAACGTGTTTGTACACTTGGTCCACAAGTACAGCGTGGGTCGCTTTGTCAGATAAAAATACTGTACCAGAAGTGGTCATCGTATTAATGGTTCAGCAGCTTCAATATCATCAGGATGGTGCTGGATCAGTTCGTCGTGCACGTGGTTCGACAGTTCCCTGGCATCTTCACAGATCACAATTACTCTTTAGCGGAGAGCTCTGTCATCAGAAGACGGCCGCCACGCAACCTTCGATCCAACGCTCTGCTAGAGTGTCAGCGTCACTCTTATCCGTAACTTTGTAACAAAACTAGATGGCGCAACCGCGCTTCGCCGTCATATAGATATTTCTACCTGTTCAATAAATAACCAAAATACCTTTTCTCAAATACCTCGTCATTAGCCACTTGTCTCCAAAGGGTCCCATTTTTAACCCTTTCCTCCTCGGAGTGGTCCCAACACAAATTGGGTGTTAAATTAGACGAAGACGTGACTCTTTAGTATTGGGGGGGTCGAATAAATAACCCTTTTTCGTTTTACAATTACTTAAAAAAAAAAGTTTAGATTAAAATGAGCGTGTAAATGGATTCTAGTTGATAGGTTTTTTTTTGGGTTCCGTAACCAAAGGGTAGACTGCTAGCTATCTATCAGCAGATACATACGGACCACCGCCGCACTCAAACAGCTCACTGGTCGTAACAGATGGAGAAAGACTGTTG
Organism: Fissipunctia ypsillon; assembly: GCA_947568875.1. Lineage (NCBI taxonomy): Eukaryota > Metazoa > Arthropoda > Insecta > Lepidoptera > Noctuidae > Fissipunctia > Fissipunctia ypsillon. The sequence continues at coordinate 2,498,928 of OX387662.1, forward strand.
ACAATTTGAAACGGAGTCACGATTCTCAGCAGTGAGAGAGCGAATAAGAAGAATAACCAAAGGGTACCAGAGAGCCCTATTACTAGGCTACTCCGTCTGACTATCTGTCTGTTCGTCTTTGTCACTGGGCTGTATACCATTAACCATAACAGCCAGTTGTTTACACAGAAATACGTGGTAGAGACCTTTGCCCAGCAGTGGGACAAACCGTCAAAACCGGAAAAACCGGTCAAGTGAGTGTCAGACTACGCACAAAGAAGGGTTCCGTTGTTGGGATGAATTTGTCCCAAAAACCAATTTAACATTGTAGTTGATAAACAAGTACTCCCATACATCGATATACGTCACGGTCAATTCCCCAACTGCAAATGTAAGTTTACAATCGCAAAAAAAAAATGGAATAAAACTACAAATTAATGATTTTCGGATTTTTCCCATAACTTGTACTGTGAGACCTTGCTTGTTGACAAATTTAATGATTCAAGTTCAACGCGAAGTACGAGTACTTACCCTACAGGGTATAATTTATTTGCGAATATCAAAATATGTCGCATAAATGGTCGTATTTTTTTATTGCGTTGACTTAGAAGCTTGATATTTTTAGAGCTCCAAGGGACCATAGATTTACGTATTTGATATTAATTTCAACTTGATACTCCCGTGTTCCAAAGAAAAACGGTCTTGAAAGACTGACAGACAGACATACGGACAGCGAATTAATCCTTTATGGGTTCCGTGTGGTTTTGAGGTACGGAACCGTAAAAGTGTTATTATAGTCTTTATCGCCGTAAACAATAAAAATATGGAACCCTACTCCAACTAGCTTTTGGCCGGTTTTTTTCTTTCATAATTTAGCGTTTTATTAATTTCTTTTAACAAATGTGGAAGAAAAAGAGAAAACTTCGGATGAACTTGAACAAAACCAAAGTTATGTTCAACGAACACGTCACTCCAGGACTGATTGCTGTCAATGGTGGTGCTCTCGAGGTTGTTCGAGAATACGTTTACCTCGGGCAAACTCTGCAGTTTGGTAAGAAAAGCTTTGAGAGAGAGGCTAACAGAAGAATTCAGCTGGGCTGGGCAGCGTTTGCGAAGCTTCATCGAGTCTTCTCGTCTCGTATTCCGCAGAGCCTAAAGACTCAAGTCTTCAATCAGTGCGTCCTGCCTGTTATGACTTACGGAGCAGAAACGTGGACACTCACGGTACGGCTGGTCCATAAATTTAAGGTCAAGCTATGGAACGAGCTATGCTTGGAATCTCTCTGATGGATGATAGAATCCGGAATGAGGTGTTCTAGCAGAGAACCAAAGTTGTCGACATAGGTCACAGAATAAGCAAGCTGAAGTGGCAATGGGCCGGCCATATTAGCCGTAGAACCAATGACCTTGTTTTTGTTTTTGGGGAATGGCATCTCGCAGTTCAACCTATAGAAAGAAAGAAAGAAAAAACGTTTATTGGCACATGCCACAAGTGCACACAGTATCACGAAAGGAAACAAAGAAAAAGAACTTAAAACTAACAATATTTAAAAAGTACAATTACCTACATCAAAGCAAAAAAAAAAGCACGTAGGTAAATACTGTGTGACTCACGGCTGCGCCAAATAGGCCCATTTCAGCATAATGTCGGACAACAATGGTGCCCGACGCTGGTTTTCAAATGAACCTAAATGGTGAGTGTACGAATGTCAATGTTAGTTTAAAATGATAGAAAAAAATGAAAGTAGTATATGAGAGAAAATATATGTATATATAAATATATAAATAAGGATAATATTACGGAAAAATAGGAGGATATAGGAGGTTGTCGACTGCTTAACCGGGCTTTCCTGTGGATGCCTCAATAAATTAAGGCCTCCAGCCAGGCTTAAAACTAAGACTAAAAACTAAGCGACTACACGCTAAGGGCACCCCCTGTGGGGTACGGACCTCGGCTTAGGGCGTCGCTGGGAGAGGACAGCAATGGGACATGCTGGATCGGATTAAAGAACCAATTACCGTTGGGATAGACGTGTTCTGGTGTGGAGACCGCGAATCGGCAAACGTAAGGTAGGACGCCCTCAGGCTAGATGGAGCGACAATCTTCGCAGGGTGGCTGGTAGCAGCTGGACGAGAGTTGCCGAGAATCGAGCTGAATGGCGTGCAATTGAAGAGGCCTATGTCCAGCAGTGGACTGCTGTAGGCTGATGATGATGATACACTTCTGCCTACCCCTTTCGGGAAAGCAGGCGTCTTGTTGTAAAATAACATAACATAACGTCACACCTTGTTTCCCTGAAGCGTCAGGCAGAGGTGACCTGATAGTAGGTACACAGTTATAAAAAAAAAAATTAAAATAAATAATTTCAGATAATTATGATCCATACAAAATATCAACATTAAAATATTACAAAAATGGAAATTAAAATTGAAATTAAAATTGAATTTAAAATTGAAAATGAAATTGAAATAACTATGGACATTAATATTATAGGACAGATTTAACAAAGGACCTTCAAAGTGGGGATGAGATCCTGTCGGCCACAGTCTTCACGATTTCATTGCGGCTGCCACGCAATCTGCAAATCAGGGATACAGTCCTTTTGCGAATAATAGCATGAAACCCATCAGTGCGAAACAGCGCGAACATCCCCGATGCACTACAGAAACGTGGCAGCCCCAACATCATTCCGAAGAGTTTGTTGTTATTTGAGCCAGCCTGTTGCCATCAACTTGCACAAATCCAGACTCCGGGCTGTTACTGTGAAATTCCAAATGGAAAAACCCAATAACATCTTGTCCGATCTGGGAATCGAATTCAAGCCCTCGTGCTCAGCAGTAGTGCTTGCAACCACTGAACCAATGAGGCAGTCTGAGTGATATTGTGTTGTACGATACATCTCGCCCAGGCGACTACACTATTAACAATAGCAAACTTTGACAATAGTACAGCGTTGCCACATTCATTGAGTAGGCGTTTCCTTGAAATACCCTAACTAAATGATGGCTTGCAAGTAATATAATATGAATAAATATAAATTATTATATCATTTATTTTGGACCAAAAATGTTTTACATTTTGTAAACCTACCAAACTGCAAAACAGTTTGTCGGCGGGATTAGCGCTCGTTTTAATCGGTACATTTGGTTCACATGCAATCTAATAAAGAAACAAAATAAATAAATTAAAAAATAGCAAAAAAAAAGTGGGTACAAGCGTACATACAGATAGTCATGTGGCAGCGCAAGCCGCCGCTGGCACACGCGGTCCTGGCCCTGTCAATGGTCAAATGAAATACATCTATGATGCCCACGTTGTAGAATTGGAAGATGCAAAATAATATTGAATAATCGGTTACGATACAATTTAAATGATCCATCGTGCTCATTTAACGACGAAATTAGTCAAAGCAATCGCTTAATTTTGAAAATAATATAAAGATAAGCCGTGAATTAACTAAGAAATCTCCCCAAACCACACACAGATTCAGTCACAATGTACCAGGAACACAGCTCCCACAAGAGATAAAACGTCACCTCAAACATTCTGACTCAGCTTTATGCGGCTGTCAATCCGTAGCGTCCCGCCTTTTGTGGCGCTTTTATAGTCCACACCTCGCGCTTATGGGCCGAAGCACTTCCTTCAATTATGTCATTGTTTACCTTCAGAATAAAATTATAGTATTTTGTGACATTATTTGCTATGGGATTTGGAGGTAAATGTATTATATGCATCAGTGTGAATAATAAAATTGTGATTTTGTTTAAGTATCAAGCTTAGATCAAGCTAAGACTAATAGTGTGTTTTTGCTAATTATAACGTGTACGTAGTTTCTACCATCAAAGTATTAGTAAGCAAATTTGCAGTAACTACAATACATTTGAGGTTTTATTTTATTATTCTTTTAGATAAGTTTGCACTTGACTCTAGTCTAGGTCAGAGATGACAGAGACAAAGTCGACGATGGAGCGAGCTTATCCAGAAGAAGCCTGAGGTGAATAAAACTAGTTATCTTTTGTGTTTAGGTAGATAAAGAAATCAATCACAATATTCCGTAAATTTATTGAAAACGTTACAAAACAAACGCCTGTCAAAATAATGTCAGCAACAAAACCACTGAACAAAACAAAACACACGCAAACAACATTAATTACCGTCTAAACAAAAAAATCATTCATGAAGCATTTTTTATCGTCCACAAAAACTACTTTGAATAGGAATCTCAGAACACTAAATCCGCCATTTTGAATTATTCATAAAAAAAATAATTTTACCAATCATTTAACAGTCTGCCAAATTCGCCGTAAGTAAAGGACGGTATAAAAAATTTACTATCCCTATTTTCCGGCCGTAAAGTGTGGTCAATCCAGTTGTCGCATAGGGGTGTCCCGTTTTTATGTAGCCCATAACTTGGGCACCCTACTTCCTTAAAGGTAGGTTATTGCTCACAAATTGTCCATCGTATGTTTTATTGGGTATTCTGTCGAAGCCAAGTAAAGTTATTATGAGTTTGCCACAATGATTTTTCTGTGGGGTAAAGTAAAATAAAATCATAGGGTACCTATGGTTCTATATTCGAAAAAAAATCTATCGACTATGTGTTGCGTACATACTTTTTTATTTAGAGTAATAAATACTGTAAAATTTCTACACATATCTGTATTAATAGATGGTGTACATAATAAAGAGTATTCTATCAATCCATCTACTGTGTGACTTTTACTGTGTACTGTGTGAATTTGCTGCCAGCAAACTATATAGATTCTTTCAACACACTTGCTCGTAAAGTGGCTTTTATTGAACCGCTTTTAGGTTCATAATGCAGTGTATTAAACACACGTGCTTTTTTCTTTATATTACCGTATCAGTTCAGTAATGTGCGCCACAGATAACTATTTACTAGTCGGAGATGTGCGCTTTTTTAATCTCATCAAAGAGACTTCATGCCTTTTTATATCTACTGTGAAAAAATGTGATAAATTAACATCATATTTCATAAAATTATTTATTTTTGTCAAAAAATAACATTATTTTGTGTTCTACATCCAAATAACCTTCAAAATATTCAGTTTTTATGCTTTTAGACTTTTAAACGGCTTCGTGCCTTTGCCTCTCCTTCAACCGGCGAAGTCACCGCGATATAAGGAATCCGCGGGCCATATTTCATATGTTTTTACATAGGTAATTAGTTTATGAAACTTTATTTATTTTTTGCCTCGCAAGTGTGATGAAAAACGTGTCGTTTAGAACTAGTGTGCATCATTACGCACTTGTATCATAATGTACCATTATGTTTATTTTTACTGCCCTTTTTTTCGTATATAGTTCTAATAGCTTAGTAAGCTGGTCCAAAACGGATAATTTTTATGACTCTGTCATAAGACTGGCATAATGTCTGCGCTTATTATTTTCTTCCTTGCCTTTCATACTGTATTTTCTCCTGCCTATCTGCACAGAAAAATCTGCTATATCAACGTTGTCCGGTAATTTTCGGTAAACACAGGCCACATAACCGCGCGAAGTCGTAAAAAAAATCTTTCATTAGGCATCAGTGTCCAAGGCGCGCGATGTCGCGGCTTCTCGTAAAAATCCGTCACGATTTGCCACAATAAGGCATACAGGCGGCGCCCGCGCTGTGAATGACGAATACGTGATACTGTGAATGTTATTGTGAAAGGAATTGGAACGTAATAGAGCAGGCATTATTTTGAAGTTTGAAAAAAACAACACTCTGTAGATATTTTTCCACATTAAGTCTCATGTCCCATATAGAGAGTGAAACACACAAATCCAGACTTCGGGCCGCAACTGAGCAATTATTATTATTCCATCAATCAAATCAATCAACTCAGCCTATCGCAGTCCACTGCTGGACATAGGCCTCTCTCAGTCTGCGCCACAACATCCTGTCCTCCGCCTTCCGCATCCAGTGAGTCCCAGCCACGTTTTTAAAAGGCCGTCGGTACGCAGTCTTCACTCCAGACTCGTCTGTTCCAGCGGCCATCGGTCCTTCGACAAACATGACCAGCCCAATGACACTTCAGCTTGCTTACTCTGCAAGCTATGTCGTTAACTCCAGTTCTTTTCCGGATAACTTCATGAGCAATTCCTGATGGGCAAACCCAAAAACACTTTGCCAGACCTATGAATCGAACTCAGAACCCATAGCTCAGCAGTCGCACTTGCGGCTACAAATCTTAACGATTTAAACTCGCACTCAAAGCAAAATACTATTATTAACTATGTCTGCCTGTCTATCATAGGACTGTATATTTTTAAGCGATAAAGTTTTCCAGTTGAAAATAGTTGATTAACTTAACTAATTAAAGATCTATCGAACGAACTCTTTTCTTCCTGTACCTACAGTTTTTACGGCTTCTTTTCCAGCACTTACAGAAATTACGGTCTAAATGACGTCTTGTTTCCCCGAAGGGTTGGGCAGACGTCTACCTTTAGGAGACCCACGTTTCGCCATTTAAGTTGAAGTTGCATGTAACAGGGGGCGAGTCTAGTGCTATCAACAGGGCTCAAATGCAAACTCCGGGCTGCTACTGAGAAATTCTTGATAGAAAAACCCACTAACACTTTGCCCGACTTGGGAATCGAAGCCAAAACCTCACGTTCAGCAATAGCGCTTACGGCCACTAGACCAAACAGGCATTCCAAACGGTCTGTTCCCAACTTCTTTTTTCAAAACCGCCTCTTTCACTTCCCCGCTCTACGTATCGGCTTTTACGCGTGCCTAGGTAAATATAAAGGTATAAAAAGTGACGAATACGACCCACTGTTTGAAGGATAGAGACGTCCGTGTAGAGATATTTGTAGAGATATAGAGACATGACGAATCACCGCCAGACGTGCGCAGAATAAGACCCTTCGGTCATTTTGTGGAGATGAAAATGTAGAATTGTAGCAGATTTTGGCAGGTGTGCGTAGAGGTGAATGTGGATTTTGGTAGATAAATACAAAACGCATTTTAGTGGGTCATTTTAAGATAAGGTGGTGGTGGTGATGGTTTTTTTAACGTACAAGGCAGATGTGAGTGGAAAATCCAAACTCAAAGCATTTATTTCAAATAAACCATTACAGGCACTTTTTAATTGTCAAGGGGTCAGTTAGTCAGAAAGTTTAAGCTAATTAGTTAGTAGCCCATTCCAAAGCGTAGTAGGTACCTATGGAGAAGAACGGGCAAGAAACTCCACGGACACTCTTTAAAATCAAAATATGGTTACAAAATAGTGGTTACATCATTCATGTTGAAATTATACATGTGAGAACGATGCAGAACGTTAAAAGCGTCCGTAATAAAAAGATAAAACTAAAACAATTCAAAAATTCAATTAAAATAAGCCGTGGCAGCTAAGAGATGACCAGTCCCTACTGACGGCGCCCGTTCACGAACATGACGCATGGACTAGCACCATAAACCTCAACCATTTTGAAGGGAGCTAAATGATCCAACACACGCGCCACCATCAGCGAGACATTAGAGCGAGCATGACATACTCTCAGCCGCCAGGGCACGTTCAAGTCGATGAAAGACGTACCCAGTAAATGATAGGTGTATAGTACTCACACATGTGCTATGCAATTATAAAAAACGCCAAGAGAGTACGCCCTAGAAGGACATATAGTGATGTTATTGGTGATGTTCTTCAGAAAGGTCAGGTGCGTAGTACTCGCAACCGGCGTGCGTGTATGACCAGATGTATGAGTATAAACGAGGCAAAAGGAGTGTGGCGTGAGAGTAGCAGGTGGCATTCTGTAGTTTCTGCCTATCCCCATGGGAAGAAAGCGTGAGTTTATATATGATGTATGTACTGATAATTATTAACTCCTGCTAAAAGTGGGCACAAGTCAAGGTCAAGAGCAGACTCATCCCTCAGTAATTATTATGTACATAAATTGGGTTCTATTAACTAACACAGAAAAACACACACACAAAAGGACATACCAAAAAAGGTCTGATCTAAAAGATTAGTGTGTGAGAAACATCCATAATATTACGCAACGTGTATTGTTTTTTCTTTGGGCTTGGTAGAGACCACAGACTGTGTAGACATCAAGCAATGGACAATAAGGACAACATTGTCAAACTTTTAACTGTTAAGGTTTTGAATACGAGGTTTTTGACTACTTGTATTTGGTTTTTCGTAATATGCGTCTTGTTTGTGCAGAATAAACAATTTTTCTTTCTTTCTTTCTTCTTCTTTATCCCAGAAACGAAGCTGAAACGCTCATGTGCCTGTATACATTGGCAGCCATACCTTTCAAACCAGAGCAAAAGAACGTTACTTGGCAGCAGAAATAGATATCAACTCAACCCAATCTTCCAATATTTTTCTTCCATTAATCCTCACATACCATTCTTCGTAAACATACCGCGAATCACTTAGAAACCCCTGCCATCTGCATATAAAGGGTGTTGCTAAATCAGGGCGGTTACCGAGATCAGACATGCTGATCTGAGAGAGAGACATCAATAACGAACACCCCTGTTGTCAGGAGATCACATTTGGTGTACATCAAGTATTGAACATTAGGCTCGAGGGTGGAATATACGGGACTGTGTTTTGTACGTTTCCTTAAGCAGGTGATGATAAAGGCGATGATAAAGGTGATGATAAAGGCTAAGATAAAGGTGATGATAAAGGCTATGATAAAGGTGATGATAAAGGCTAAGATAAAGGTGATGATAAAGGCTATGATAAAGGTGATGATAAAGGCTAAGATAAAGGTGATGATAAAGGCTAAGATAAAGGTGATGATAAAGGCTATGATAAAGGTGATGATAAAGGCTAAGATAAAGGTGATGATAAAGGCGACCGCTGTCTGCATGTGCGCTATCATAATTTCCAACGTGACAATAGTATCGGGAACATCTATGAAGGACGAAGTAAAATATATGGAAATACGTACACGTTATAACGTTGTCGTGGACGGAAAAGCGCCTTACATTACATTGCGTGCTTCACCGGCTGACGTCATCACGTCAACGCCGGCTGTCGCTGAAAACCAGCGCTGGGGCTCTGTATCGCATAAGGTTGCAGCATTATGCTGAGCGATGGCCGTTTTGCGTGTATGTGACGCATATTTTCCCCCAACTTGCTTCTTTTTGTGTTTGTGTTCTTTTTTTTTTGCATCATATTTACCGCAAATAAACGTATTTTCTTCTTCTTCTTCTTCTTAATATAAATATTTCCATACATTTTACTTCCCTGTGTTACCGTGATGCTGGGGACACATACGATAATATCGTAACGTTAGAAATTATAAAAACCGCACCATGGAGTGGGTTGACGCAAAGTTGCAACACTGGGCTTCAACTTACGACTTTTACCTAGCTCACTCAATCTGACTCGTTAGTGCATTTGTTGCTTAGCCATTAATTAGTTTTCGTTCTTAAAAGTAGAAAAAATATATTTATTATGCTTGGTAAACTAGTTAGACGACAATTTTATTTCGTATGGGTCGACTATTTTCAGAAATTAACTGAAATAATTGAGTACTTTTGTTCCATCAATAAAAACATTTTCTTAGCTGCCATGACTTGCAACTTTTCCAAATAAAATGAAATCCCCTATGTTTTCACCACACATGAAAGATCCCGCTCTCCACAACACACTTAAATGTTAACTTTAATACCAACATACAAGGTCCAAACTTCCCCAAACGTTACATAAGTCATTGTTAAGGCGAAGCTATCGAAAAGAAATTGTAAAATAAAATCAAATGTAATTTGTTCTTTCCCAATTTGGTGTCGTTTGCTTGAGGCGAAGTAAGGCACACGTATGGGGGTTTCCCTTTACAATACTTCGCCTTAAGTGAGATTGAATTGGTCGTGTTTTCGTTGTCTTGTTATCAAATATTGTGGGAATTGAGCCGTGTAGATATTGCGTTACAGGTTTTGAAAGGATTTTCTTATATTTGCGGAGTTTTCCTTAAGCGAGCAATTGTTAAAGGAGCAAGATATTTTTGGCTGCCAACTTTTGAAATGCTTTATCAGTGAAATCGTTGTATAGGGAAGGCACTTTTTTCATCATGCCTTATTTTAAAAATGCTTTTTTTTGTAAAGTATGTATTTTAAATTACTTCCCAAAATATTTTTTTTAATTAAAATCTTTTCTCAAAAAAAATCATGAAAATATTTTTTTTTCTAAACCTCACCATTTTAAAGCTGTGGTGGACCCTTATAAAACTTAATCGGACCCAATATTTTAGTCAGACTCAATTCCACGTCGATCTTACCTCTGCAAATAGGTTTCCCAATACAAATGACAAAAGAAACAGTGACGTATGCGGGAAATCGTTTGGCAAACGCGAAATAATAAATTGTTTAACATAACAAATTCAATATAAATAGTTGCGTCCCTCGCAGTCGGAGCGCTATCAAAAATCCCTCTTCTGCACTACATCTATCTGCATTAGGGGTGGCACGAGTTATGCTGTATGTAGCTAAGAATGTTTTAAGAATAATTTGTGGCTCAAAGTCAAATCATTCGCTCAAGCTTTGTAGAGCCTGTAGAGAAGCTCCAAACGAGCCATCAACTGGCATGGCCCACCTGGAAATCTCTTAACCGACTAAGAAGCGAGATGGCCCACTGCAGGTACAACTTTGGTGGGGGTATCTGATGAGCCACACTGTGACTGTGGAGCCACATCACAAACGATGCCGCGCCTCTTGTCGTGCTCTCTGTACAAAAAACTTGCACTATGGAAGACCTTTGCGAGGCCAACGCTAACGCTGTCGAAGTAGACGATTTCTTGTCGAAGCTTATTTAAAACTTATAAATGGCGAATATATCGATACGGCGAAGAAGAATAAGTAAATTAACAGGCACTTTTAAAAGTCAAAAATTAGAATTAAGTTTAGAGAATTGTCCATTCCTAAGTGTGGAGTCCGATGAAGAATTGACAGAAGAAACTAACTACTGCTTCTTATTGAATGTTTAGTCGGTTGCAGTGGCGCAGATACAATCATCATTGGAGGGAAGCCGAAGATAAATTGTTCAGTTCTCATAAACTCAGACAAAAAACTATAGGTTTTTAATTTTATGATGTATAAAACTGGTATTAAATATAATTGTGTAATGTGTTGGGATACACAGTTACACACACAGGTGTACCATATTATTTGGCAATAGTCTACTATTGGCCATAAGAAGAGTGGTTGTTCCGAAAAGAAGCCGATAGGAATCGGGTTGTATGAAGGTTTCGCCCCTGATCGGTTGTTTGATTAATGTTGAGCGTCGTATTGATAGGTAGGTAAGTAATTGAGAAAGATCAGTTGTTCGATGAACTGCAACAAAATCTGTGTGTCTGGTGGCTGCTCGTTAACTAAAGTTAACTTTGACCTACGGAAAATGTTGTTTTCAAAAACTCAGCGGGACTTAAAAACTGATGGATGGAGCTTTGACTTCATCCAGCCAATCCCTGTGCACGGAGGCGCCGGAGTCTATACATATATATACCAGTTCAAGGATTCACTCATCGAAGATGCAGAAAATGCTGTAACATAACCAGCTTTGCTTTCTTTATCGTTATCTTTTTTAAACCAATAGTTTTTGCTTAGATGTCCATACGTGTAGCACCTTGGACTTAATATAACACATTTGCGTCCAGGAGAGGATGACAGAAGTATAGATGGACGCTTTCCCAAACGTTTGACGAAAATATAAGTACTTGTCTATGCCTCGCTCTCTAGTCTATAACAGTGAGTGTTACACACACACACCCCTACACACATTGTAACATTATTACATTTTTGGGCGTATGTGTACATTTTGTTGCAATTTATTGGTTAAATAAATTAACTTTCAATGGGGAAGGTCGGGCAAAGCTAATTGTAGATGGCGTGATCATAGCTAGGTCCCTACGGCCTACAATAAATTTGACGTTTCGTTCATTCATGAGTTTGCTTTTATTTCGCTATTTCGATAATTTCGGTGATTTCAATATTTTAAATCAAGTATTTGACATCGAAAGTGTCAGAATTTAAAACCATAAATATATCCTCAAAGTCACTTTCTTCAAAATGTTTCTACTCTGTTTAATTTATAAAATTCTCTACTAATAGTTTTAAGCCACCATCTTTTAATTTTAGGGTCTCTCGGGAAATGGTGGACTCCAATTTCGGAGTATTTAGTAACACAACAACGCATCATTTTCGCAAAAAAAACACATCACGGCTTGTATTATTGGCTTGTGTTGGGAACTAGCTACGACAGCGCCATTTTGACAGTTGCCTTCCCTATTAATCCGATCGTTCTTTATTTCACAAAAAAGGACCATTTGACGGATAAAATTCTCCGTTATCAAAAAACTTCTTGACCCACTCCAGCAAACACCATCCACAATTTAAAAGAAGCAAATCAATGTCACGTACGACGGCGGTGGAGACATTACGTCATATTATTCTGAATACCATAATATATTTAGCTAAAATAGTGTATTCTGCCCACAAAACCAACGGTAGTTTGATGTAAGAAGAGCTTAGAGACATGATTTTGTAGGTACAATATTTATCTAAGGGGAATATTTTATTGATCCCCTAAAAACTTTTTGGTCTTCTAATGATGATCGCCTTGTTTACTCCTTTGAACTTTTTGATCTCTTTTAAAACTACTGTTAATGTTGTTCACAGTTATTAAGCTACGGTACATTACAAAAAGAAAGTCAGAAAGTATAAAAATACAATCTCAGCGAGGATAAAAGACGATCACTGAGCATAAAAAGAGGATCAATTAGTATTTTTAGGAAACCACAGTGGAGTTTTTAGTTTCTTGCTAGAAGCAATGCTACGCAACTTTTGTACACAAAAGTTGCGTAGCGCGTAATAGCATTGCGTAACTACGCGAAAACATGACGAAGTTTAATTTTCATGGTTTACCATGGAAACGAAATTGTGTCATGTTACCAACACACTGCAACATTCCACGCTGCCAGCGACGTGTTTACTGCAACACAAAAACATGTTGCAGAAACTTGAAATGTTTGCTTCCTATGATTAGAAAAACTTCATCTCAGCAGTCAAAGTCAAAGTCAAATCAAGTATTTGTAGGCCATTAAAAGGCAATTTTGAACGTAAACATTTACAAGAACATAGAATTGATAGTGCTCGCGACCACTACAAGCTGAGTTGAAGATATTTTATTGTACAGCTCAGCACAGGCAAACCAGAACCTTAATTGCGTAATACACTATCAATCACAATCTGAATGGTTTTGAAGCAATTGCTATTCCATTGTTTCATATGTTCGAAAAATTTGTCTGCTCAACAAGGTAACGCAATGAATGTGACTGAACTGTCATAATGAAACCAATTCCTACTGTACGCGTGTTACGCAAGTGCCCCGCAGGGCCATTCAAAAGCGTGTTGCGCTGACGATATTGTCAAAGTCGCGGGAAACACCTGGATGAGGGACGCACGGTACCGGGAAGTATGGCAGGAGAAAGGGGAGGCCTGGACCCAGCAGTGGGTGAGTCCGGGCTGAGTGATGACGAACTAGGCGGTTGCCTAGCTGGTAACCTCAACAGTACAAATAATACGGATTAAGAGCACCCATACAAAACTGCGAATTCGCATCTAAGAAAGCATATATACCACGCGTCTATTGAATGAGTGTAGAAGAACTATAATTTTATTGAATTGTAATTAATCATGGGTCGTTAAATTTTGGTGGATTTTAATATTTCTGTTTTTTTTTTTTATCTATCTATATAAAATCCTATGATTCCTATAATAATAATCCGATAATTTAGACACATGCGAGATCTATATTATGACAAAAACGTTGGGTTGATGCTCTGAATGTGTTTAGTTGGTAAGCCTTTATGTAAATAAGTAAATAAATAAAATCAATTTATTATTTTTTTATAATTATTTGAATTTAACAATCTATGCTAATTTGTCTTTAATTATTTATTTTATTGCTACTATTTTAAATTTTAAGGTGTTAGCCATATTGTTTAATTTACATGTCGAAATACCATTGAAGAAATATAAATTTATAAATTTTAATGTTGATGTAATTTATGTATGACATTCAAATGTAATTTAATTTTAGTGTTAAACTGTAATTGTGAAATTTTGTGTATAAATTCAGATACAAGTTACTTGTTTATGAATAAATGACTATGACTATGACATAACTCTAAGGTTATCATCATCTGCCTGCCTTTTCCCAACTATATTGGGGTCGGCTGCCAGTCTAACCGGATGCAGCTGAACACCAGTATTTTACATGGAGCGACTGCCTATCTGACCTCCACAACCCAGTTACTGGGTAATACGATACCCCTTGGTAAGACTGGTTGTCAGACTTTCGGGCTTCTGACGACCCGTAACGACTGTCAAAGATCCACGGATGACAGCCGGGACCAACGACTTAACGTGCTTTCCGAGGCACGGAGGAGTCTCGGTATGTAAATATGGTCACCCATCCACGGACCAACCCCGGCAAGCGTAGCTTAACCTGATGGATCGACCCATGCGGCTGTTATTACTTAGCCACGAGCTCCTCCTCCTAACTCTAAGGTTATATGCTATAATAAGTAAAAATAATACAAAAAGTCCTAGAACAAGTGTTCAAAAAATACATAGTTTCGAAGACAACGATAAAATCAATCTTAAATAAATTAGACTCTCTATTTGTGTATCTAAGTTTCATTGATAAGTACGAGTAAATCATTTTCACGTAAGGATGTTTTACTTAAATAATAATTACATTGTCGAATTATTTTGTATGAAAAATGAAAACGAAAAAAATAATGAAAAATAATTCATATGTCAGTTGATTCTTTTATATGGTCTCATTAATACCCTGGAGTTACGGTATATCATCAAAAGGAACACGTTGCATAAACAGGGACCCAATATTCTTGTAATGGCTGTCCCATCAACACCACACTCCTGCCACCCCCCAACAGTCCATAGCGTCAACATATAATATTATTGTTTCCAACATAGACTTATGTGCGATATAATTTTCCAATTTTCCGAACAAATGTCTCGTTGTGAAAGGCGTATAAGCAAAGCTGTTTGTGTATTGTTGTGTTCGCGTTGAGGATGGTCTGTTAGACCCGAAAGGTTATGCTTTTCGCACTTAGCCGGTTTTTTTACACGCTATTTTATACTGTTATAGTCAATGATTAATTATTATATACTAAAAAAAGGAGCCACCTCTGCAAACAAATTGCTTTGCAGTTTGGCAGTAGGTTTGTTTGGCAAACAAATTGCTTTGCAGTTTGGCAGAGGTCTTAGAGGAGCTCGTGGCTAAGTAATAACAGCTGCACGGGTCGATCCATCAGGTTAAGCTACGCTTGCCGGGGTTGTCCATGGATGGGTGACCATCTTTACATACCGAGACTCCTCCGTGCCTCGGAAAGCACGTTAAGCCGTTGGTCCCGGCTGTCATTCGTAGATCTTTGACAGTCGTTACGGGTCGTCAGAAGACCGAAAGTCTGACAACCAGTCTTACCAAGGGGTATCGTATTACCCAGTTACTGGGTTGTGGAGGTCAGATAGGCAGTCGCTCCATGTAAAATACTGGTATTCAGCTGCATCCGGTTAGACTGGAAGCCGACCCCAACATAGTTGGGAAAAGGCTAGGCAGATTGAGTTTGGCAGAGGTAATGATGGCTTGTAATTTTTTTTACGTCTTTGAATAAAGACTTTTTCATTTTTTAATTTAAAATATTTTAGAGTTGATCCCATAGCTAGAGTTGCTAATATTCATAAGTTTCACCTATTGAAAGATTGTCAATGAATTAAGAGTACCTGCTTATTTATAATATTAATATTTCTTAATTTTGTACGCATGATAATTATAAAAAAAATGTCTTTTTCAACAGATTTGCTTTTGCAACTGTTCCGATTAACATCATCTTATGAAAAGCTGTTTTCCAAGTATCTACTACAGTTACATAAACAAGAACACCACGGCGCGGAGGAAACATCGTATCACTGAAGGAATCAAACGCCGGAAGCGGAAAGGAACGTATTTTTCGAATTTGAATTCCAAACTCCGACTACTTCCGGAGCGGAAACTTGAAGATTTTACGAGATGGAAGTTTTAAACGGAATGGCGGATTTATATTCTTTCATTTTTATGATGAGGAGTTATAGGTATATAATTTATTCCGTTCAAACTTAACTTGCGGGTGGTATTTAGGATGTTTCATTAGGGTTCCGTACGTCCGAATGAAACAACGGAACCCTTATAGGATCACTCGTGTGTCTATGCATATGAGTTTTTTTTTTTAGTAAGTATATTATTTCCTATCCCTAATTTCGATAAAACTTCGATAAAAAGTACTTACAGAAAAGTTTTAATTTCAATAACAGTAAAGGCTCCTGCAAACAGGCGCGATACGCGACGCGACATTAAGGCACCGCGTGTCGCGCGCAAATCGCGTTGAGAGTCGCGCCTGTTTGAAAGAGCCTTTAATCAACATTTTATTTGGCTACCTGTTCTGTTTAAAACAGCCCTATGGCAGTCAGAAAACAGTGTAGAACACAAGCATTATTTCTTACAATTATTATCATATACAAGGTGTAACTTAAATAACGCACAACCTCTTAAGGGGTTATTGTACTCATTATCATGAACAACTTTCACTATGGAACCAAACCTGAAATCGCGAAAAAAAATCAGCTGTTCCCTACATTTTGACGAGTTACGCAAACATAAACGTAGGGAACCACTGATTTTTTTTCGCGATTTCTGGTTTGGTCCCATAGTAAAAGTTGTTCATAATGATGAGTACAATGACCCCTTAAGAGGCTGTGCGTTAATTCCGGGACATATTGTAGACATTACTTCAACTTTCCAATTCCATCGTCATGTCCGTGATCGGGCGCTGTCAGTAGGGACTGGTCATCTCTTAGCTGCCATGGCTTATTTTAATTTTTGAATCGTTTTTGGTTTTTACCGTTTTGTTGCGGACGCTTTTAACGTGCACGTCTTTCTTTCTACATTGTTCTCACCGTAACCAATATTTGTAAAAATATTTTGATTTAAAAGAGTGTCCGTTGAGTTTCTTACCCGTTCTTCTCCATAGAGATCTACGCTTTGGAATGGGCAACTAGCTTCAACTTTCTGACTAACTAACCGACTCTTTGACAATTCAAAAGTGCCTGTAATTGGTTTATTTGAAATAAATGCTTTGAGTTTTTGAGTTTTGAGTAACATATACCTTTTGCCTTGGTCAACACATCTACATGTGTTGACCATTCTCTATTTTGTTGTTAAGTACCTGGTACATTTTGACAGGCCCGCACTGTCCCCCCATACTTATTAACACTGTAATTAAGGAATACTGTAAAAACCAATTATTTGTAAAAGAGTAACCATGGAGTTTCTTGCCGGCTCTTCTCCTGAAACGACAAATTGGAACCGTGCAACTAGCTGCTCACGTTTCATAAGTGCCCATGTAGGTTTAGGTATGTGAAAACATTGGTTTTGATTTTGATTTTGAACACCAACAACATTATACAGGCTTGTTTTAAATTGGCTAGCTAAACTCCGCAGACGCGATGGGTATCGGTATCTAAACACGATAAAATAAAAAATAAAAAGATTTGATGTTGTTTTTTTAGGAGGTCAACGACCGCTGTTAATGTTGTTACTTACTTGAAGTATGAGTTGAGAAAAACTGTTTTCTTATGTTTTATCGTGTTTAGATATCGAACGATACCCATCGCGTCTGCGGAGTTTAGCTAGCCAATTTAAAATAACCTTGTATTGTTTCAAACAAAAGTTCCGCACCCGAGCAATTTCCTTACCCCAATCCTCTCCTTACTTCCATCGAATCATATAGATATGTATCGAATAAAAAACGAGCCATACATACATACATTTGTTCACGTAATTGGTTCAATTTTCACATTGACAATCGTTTTGCACGATAAGGCGCCATAAAAAACATGCTAACATCCTCTATTCCTCTCAAATTGGATATAGATTTTATTTGATCATAGATAAGGAAGCAGTTTATATGGAAATGTCTTGTGTTTATTTTTTGTATATATTGTTAGCTGTTTTGTTGATTTAGTTCAACAATGATCCCCGAAGGGCTAGACAGAGGTGTACCTATAGTACACCCACATTTCGCCAGTTATGTTCAAGTCCCATGTAATAGGGGGCGGGCCTATTGCCTTCAACTGAGCACAAATCCGGACTCCGGGCTGCTACTGAGAAATTCCTAATGAAAAAAACCCAATAACACTTTGCCCGACCCGGGAATCGAACCCAGGACCTCATGCTCAGCAGTAGCGCTTGTGACCACTAGACCAACGAGGCAGTCATAGTTCGTACGACAGTGGTTTATTTTAGTTTTAAAACTAAGCTGAATTATATTTTAACATTGCCCCCGATTAATTTATTATTATACAACATATCCTGGAATTAACGCACAACCTTTTAAGGAGTCATCGTACTTATAATTATGAACAAGTTTTACTATGGGACCAAACCTGAAATCGCGAAAAATAATCTGGTGTTCCCTACATTTATGTTCGCATAACCCATCAAAATGTGGGGAACAATTGATGTTTTGTGAGTTCAATAATATTTTTAGGAGCGCAAAATGGGAATTATTATTAGAGGTTTGATTAAATTCATACCATTAATTAGGGTTCCGTACGTCCCAGTGAAAAAACGGAACCCTTATAGGATCACTCGTGTGTCAGTCTGTCTGTCTGTCTCTCTGTCTGTCACAGCCATTTTGCTCCAAATCTAATGATTACGTTACCGATAACGTTAAAATTTGGTACACATATGAATTTCTGTGACCCACACACGGACGTGTCACGTAAATAAATGAATTTTGAATATTACAGTAGTCACTTTTGTTTTCCAAATTGTCCTGTATGACAATTTAGGGCTTACTGTGAGGGTCTCAAATATTTTTTTTTATAATTTTAAAATAAATAGTTCTAAAGAGGGTATTTAAGAAAATAAATGAAAATTGAATTGACCATTCCCCCCTTATCTCGGAAACTACTGAGCCTAAATCTTTTAAACAAATACAGAAAATAGTTCTATACTTATAGATTACAGATTAGAGGAGCTCGTGGCTAAGTAATAACAGCCGCACGGGTCGATCTATCAGGTTAAGCTACGCTTGCCGGGGTTGTCTGTGGATGGGTGACCATCTTTACATACCGAGACTCCTCCGTGCCTCGGAAAGCACGTTAAGCCGTTGGTCCCGGCTGTCATTCGTAAATCTTTGTCAGTCGTTACGGGTCGTCAGAAGCCCGAAAGTCTGACAACCAGTCTTACCAAGGGGTATCGTATCACCCAGTTACTGGGTTGTGGAGGTCAGATAGGCAGTCGCTCCATGTAAAATACTGGTATTCAGCTGCATCCGGTTAGACTGGAAGCTGACCCCAACATAGTTGGGAAAAGGCTAGGCAGATTGATTGATTGACTTATAGATTACAGAAAAACTTATAAAAAGTCTATGGGCTTAAAAGACCATGGTAAATCTCTTAAATTGTGCATACAAACTTTCATTTGCAATCGGAATGTATGAGAGAATATGTTTTTTAACTACAGTGTTAAGTTTGTTCTTGGGTTAAATTCATCCCAACTACGGAACCCTTTATTCAGCGTGCTCCGACACGCACTTGGCCAGTTTCTTTAAATTATTTTGTTTCAATTTCAATTGTTTATGTTAATGTGTCACCAATATTGATTTAACAATATTTAATAACAACAAAACTACAGTTTTCCCTACTCGATGCAAAACAAAACTGTAAAAAAAAAGGTAGGTACTTGCTTTTGCATTGATAAGTACTTCCCGCGCCATTATCAGCCGATATACAATGTGGAGACAACAATACAACAATAAATGAAAACACTGGCAATACTAATGCGTAAGAGTATTTTGGTACTATCGAATAAATTCTAACATCGAAATCATAAAAGTGATTTTTTAATCAAACTAAATAGTAGTGATGGACCGACTATGGGTTTTGCCAATCTTTGATTAACTATTGGATATATTTAATTGAATTTCCGTATGCAGATTGGGAACGTCATTACATAAACGTAGTTTAATTTACTGTTGTATTGTCATCTCCATCTTGTATAGTCTTTGGCATTGCAGATGTCTATTAGCAGCTGTGAAAATTTACAATCAGCGCCGTAACACGCTATCAATCAGAAACTGAACGATTTTGAAGTTTAATGCTAATCCATTGCTTCATACGTTCGAAAAATTTGTCTGCTCAACAACGTAAATAACGCAATGAATATTGTTGAACTGTCAAAATGAAATCTATTCCTACTGTAAGTGTGTTACGGAATTACCCCGCTGGTCGGCCAGCAACTTGTTTAACATTCGAGTTAATACTAGCTAATAAATACATACTTAACACATTACATTTATTCTCCGAGGTTTAGGCAAAGATGTACAGCAGGAACCACGTCAGTGGTAACAAAACCAGTATAATCTAGCCTCTTATTCTATTAAAACTCCGTACTACGCTAGGCCAGGTCAAGGTCAAAGTGTTACTATCGATGTGCCATATTAGGTACATTTGGCCAGCTTAACCATACATTCTACAGAAAAAGCATAAGATAGTACGTGGTTGAATTTGTTGCTTGTTTTCGTAGGTACCTATGTTAGTTATTTTATTTTTCCTATTTGGTATTTCTGTAGTGTGACTATAAAATTATTATAGAGCTTTAAAACCAATAAGTAGTAAAACCTTCCAATGGTGACATTAACCCCATTTCAATCATCAAGGGTGGATTTTTATAAAATCCTTTATATGCAAACGCTCTCAGCCTACAATGACGTGAGGTTGCATTATGCAAGTTGGCAAAGTCACGAATAGCTGTCAAATATTTCGCTTTTTTTATTAATTTGTCAACATTACTGAACGAAATGATAAAATGTCACTCTGTAGTGTACTTATTACAATAAATATCTACAACAATATGCCAACACAAAAACAAAATGTTTTATAGAAAAAAATATATAAATGCCAGACATAAAATTTACAACCTGTACCTACAGTATTACATTGTACTCCTCAATAAAATTGCGATCTCAATAAGCTGGGGTTGCCAACGATGTAAATTTTAATACATGCAACATTTAATAATAACCTATGGCGCGTAAGAGGGTGGATATTGGTGGTTTTATATCGAAAATTGATATTTTTTAGATCTGTAAAAAGCTGTTCATGAATATTAAGGATACAAATGATGAATAACTAGAGACATGACATGTATTGTGCCATATTTGGGCCTGGTACCGACGAGCCCGTAATAATATAATATTATATTCATTAAATTCAGATAAATATCCCTAAAGTTAAGAGTTACATACTTTTAGAGTAGGATATTAGTTTACAACACTAGTCTAATTATTATACTATTATGAGATCAAAAAGTACAAAATAAAAGTAATAGAAAAAATGTTTGTAAGGTCACACATCAAAAGTGTCTAGGAATTTAGAGCATCGTCTTTGTCACTCATACAGTGTTTCTAACTCATCACCAATAATCATCATCACTCTCCTGTCCCTATCCCAATTTATTTATGGTCGGCGCAACATGTCTTTTTCTTCCATACTTCACTATTAGTCGCCATCTCGGTAGTCACCCCCTTTCTAGCCATACCATCTTTCACATGGTCTTCTTCTTTTTCTTCTTCTTTTTCATAGACCCACATTTATACTCAAAACTTTCCTCACACCATTTTCCTCACTACTCCGTATCACATGCCCATACCATGACACAAAACAAAACCGCAAAACTTCTCAGTCACTGGTGCCACTTTCAGACTTCCTTGTATAATATATACTCATTTCTTATTCTATTCATTCGCGTAACCTTAAGTATAGAAATCAAGTACTGTTGGTATAAGTTCTAGCTTAATATTGAATTCTATGATAAATATATTAGATTTTTCCATAACAAATGGACCTTATGTTCTAAACACGGTTCTGTTCGAGTGACAGTACCATGTTGCGTTGACAACCTCACGCCACAAACTTCATTACGTGTCCGAAACGTCAAAGGGAGAGGTGGTCTCTCTATCAGCGGAAAGCGCGAAACCAGTAATGATAACAAGTACGAATAGGTACAGCACAAACCTAATATTCATTGGCAAAACATCGGCCTCTAGGAAGCACCTGTTATATCATCATCATCTTACTCCCATTTTATCCCAATTTATTTGCGACCTGCAAAACTTGTCTTCTCCATCCATACTTCTTTACGTTAACCTTTATCTCAATAGTCATCTTCTTTCTGGCTATCGTCTTTGTTTCTTTGGTCTTTCCCTACTTTTGAAATCATCCACATTCCAACTCAAAACTTTTCTCATGACTTACATACACACATAAACTCACGCCTTCTTCCCATAGGGATAGGCAGAGACTACAGAACGCCACATGCTACGATCCCTAAAAAACTCCTTTCTACCTCGTTTACGTTCATACATCTGGTCATACACGCACGCCGGTTGCGAGTACTATGCACCTGACCTTTTTGAAGAACATCACCAATAAGGTCACTATATGTCTTCCTAGGGCGTCCCCTCCCAGCGTTTCCACTCTTTTCTGGCTTGTTAATACCTTTTGTTAGACGCCTTTCATTGATCCTATCAAATGATCAAACCACAACTTATGTCCCATCTTTATGCTTTAGTTGGCCAAAACACGTATCGTAACAAATATACAAAATCCAAAAATATTCAAAAATAAAACCTATTACCCGCTAACGCTACAACCTCCCCTCCTGACCCGTCAAGCCGCGCGTGTCGCGGACGCGATGACGCGTCGACTCGCATCCACCTAATTGTAAATTAATGTGCTAATGCTAATGCCGCGATCTGTGATGGATGCGAATCGGATTTGTGCGTTTAAATTGACATATCGCGCATCTAACAATCGCGTAATGTGTTATTAATCAGACTTAATATTGTTGATTGTGATATGTAATTCCGTGGTTACTGAATCCGTTATTTTGTGGTTGTATCAAAGGCTTCGATTGTTTGAGTGATTAGTGGTTATAGTGGATAATTAATTGACTTACGGGGTAATTAATGAGTTGGTTATTTGTATTTAAATGGAATGTCACAAGCCAACAGCCAGCAGATGATTGGCTGGATTAACCTTTTTGCCAAGTGTTACGTAAACTATTTCCAGTACTGCGGGGTAATTGCGTAAGAAACATAAAATGACAGCTGACCGCAATTCCTTTCATTTTGACAGTTCAGCCATGTTCATTGCGTTATTTACGTTGTTGAGCAGACAAATTTTCAAACCAATCAAGGAATGGATTAGAAATTTCCTTCAAAACTCGCGGAATGTGAATGAAAGTTAGTTACTCAATTAGGATGCAGGACTATTTTGATTTTACAAGTAAACTAAATTACTGAAGGCTTAAAAAGCTCAAAAGTTTTCATTATTTACGAAACAGCTCATACTGAAGACACTTAAATATTAAATATACGTATATTTAAAAAAAAACGAACTCACAATCGTTTAGGTAACCCTTAAATGCTCACGTCATTTTAGATCCATCAAGTCATCCAATTTTTGGAATAATTTTAAAAAATCCTCAAACTCCTGTTTAAAAAAAGATTCCACTCAATAGTAATCACGATCATTTCTCTAAAAAGCCGCGTACGACAGATCGGACTCATCGATGGGCTCGGCTCAAATAGATCGTGACAAATTTAACACTCGCATGCTTGACGTTGTTTTATTGCTGTCTTAATTCAGGATGGGGTGCAAGTTATAAGCTAGATGAGGTGTTGTTCTAGCAGGAATGATTTTTTATAGTTTTAATTCCACCTATCTACCTAATCCATAGTGAAATCTTATAGGATTTCATGCACAAAAGACCAGTCTAGAATGTCTACAAAAAAAATATTTTACTGCTATTTTCTCTGATCATTCACCATTTCCTGCCGTACGTCATATTTAAAAAATATGATAGCTGGATAAATAACTACATAATTATTATAACATACTTATCTAATAATACACAACAAAAAAGGAACAAATGCAAACATACATATTGTTAGTATTATGTTATTATTATTTCGTTTATTTACTTTCTTTCTTAACTATTTACATTTTAAAATATTTCTTAAAATAAAAAGCTATAAAAAAAAACATTTAAAAATATAAAAAATAGAGGTCCACCGGTATCGGAAGCAGGGTCCAAGCTACCGGTGGTTAGGGCTGCAGAGACAGGAACCTCCTCACAATACGAGCCGTATCGAGGAGTACTGCCTTCTAAACCAGGCTCTTGATCCAACCGCCTAACGAGAGCCTCGAGAGATGTGGGTCGAGGCTTGCAGCCATCAGGCCATTTGGCCGTTACGACAATCGGCACAATGACAGCCGAGCACACATTCCACACGTCAACAACCTCGTGTGCTAAGTCGAGATATTTAATTTGTTTCTCTTTCTCAGCTTTCACGAGGTTCTCGTCATGTGGGATGGTAACATCGATTATCATTGCGCGGCGCGCTAATCGATCTATCACCACTATATCAGGCTTATTGGCGACAATAGTCCTGTCAGTGATGATAGACCGATCCCAGTACAACGTGACAAGGTCATTTTCGAGAATTGGGTCGGGCACATACTTGTAATACGGTACCTCAGAGTCCACAAGTTTGTATTTCAAAGCAAGTTGCTGGTGAATAATCTTGGCCACTTGGTTATGCCTGTGCAAGTACTCTCCGTTAGCCAGACGAGAACAACCAAAGATAATATGTCTGATGGACTCACCCGGACGGTGGCATGCCCGACACACGTCATTATGTTATTATTATTATTATGTTGAAATTATTATTATGTTGCCGTGCCCCAACCGGGTTTCATGTTGGAATTTACTTACATTACAACAACTAAATGTATACATGATTGCAATGGAGAGTTATGAATTTGATTTTTTTGAATTTAAATCTTTCACACAATCCATCCATCGCCTCTTTAGTGTTCCCTCACTCGTATTGCCATCAATACTCATACTCAAAACATTACTCACGACATCTCCCTCTTCCCCCACAACTGATTTCCACACAACTTACCGATGATCAGTGCCACTTTCAGACCTCCCAATAATTCTATCAAATCACATAACACAACACATACCGAAATCACCTTAATATGCTATACACGACGCAATACGCCTAAATCGCTTCATTTGCACCATCTCCTTTATTCTCTTCCTTCTGTCGAAGTTTTAAGTCCTTTTTAAAAAATGTATTCCGATGGTGAAGGGGAGTTGAAACTGTTTTATTTTTATTGGATGCGGCAACTTCTATTGTTACCTACGTGTTAAGTTAAATGCATGAAAATAAAATAAAAAGATTTCTAAAGTAGCAGTGTACGTTCTTTGCTCTTTGTATAGTGAATCTCGCAATTGTTTACCACCCTAAGGTTGAATGTCTTGGGTTGCGGGATGTTCGAAAGAGTTACCGTGGCCCCGGCACAGGCAACAGAAGGAACACGGGTGGGTTTTAGTCAGTAAAAGTCTGACACGCCCTCCCGCTCCGCCCAGAGCGGGAGAAGTCATTTGATGATTTCCCATCCACAAAAAAAAAAAAAAAAAGGTTGAATGTCAATTGTAGTTGGTTCATAAAACGTCAAATTCTATGTTTGCTTAAAGACCAATGTGCCAGCTAGACAGGTCGAACCTCAAGGGGGAAGCGCTAAGGTGGCCCGCGAAATTCCAATTTTCTTACGTTTTTTGCAATTTGCAGGTTAGTATTAGGTTGTATGTTGATTCCAATTTGATTCGCGACCGTAAGAAATATGTATTTACACAATTATAATCATTAAAGTTATCAATACAATTCTCTAAGACCAAGTAATTCTATTGAATGACTATTTCATGAAATCTTATCAATTCAGGATTATACTAACTTGAGGAACTGTATTACCGATTCTAATGATTATAATTCTGTATATGCATATTTGTTACGGGCGCGAATCATACTTCATTCAACATACACCCAGATACTGAGCTGCAAATCGCAAAGATCGTAAGAAAATTTGAATTTCGCGGGCTACCTTAGCGCTTCCCCTTTAAGACCAATGTGCGAGCTAGACAGGTCGATCCTTAAGGAGGAAACGCTAAGGCAGCCCGCGAAACTCAAATTTTCTTATGATCTTTGCAATTTGCAGCTCAGTGTCTGGGTATATGTTGATTAAAGTATAAATCGCGACCGTAACATATATGTATTTACAGAATTATAATCATTAAAATCAGTAATACATCTCTACATATAAGTTAGTATATTCTTCAAATGTCAAGATTTCATGAAATAGTCATTCAATAGGATTACTTGACCTTAGAGAGTTGTATTGATAACTTTAATGATTATAATTCTATAAATACATATTTGTTACGGCCGCAAATCATATTTTAATCAACATAAAACCTAATACTGACCTGCGAATTGCAAAAAACGTAAGGAAATTTGAATTTCGCGGCTACCTGGCACTTTCACCTTAATAAAGTGTTGAAGCAATTACGAGGTCGACTATTGGTATAAGCATCATAACATTAAAATAACTTCTACAAATGGCAGTATCCAGCACACCCCTGCATACCTGGACAACTAGCCCCGCTACGACCCTGCGACATGAGCTGATCTTACATAATTGCTGCCTATGTATAGAATATAAAATTGAATTCATGGGCATCCTCTTAAGGGGTCATTTTACTCAAATTTTACTATGGGACCAAAACTGAAATCGCGGAAAGAAATCAACTGTTCTCTACATTTATGTTCGCACTCATCAAAATGTAGGGAACTGCAGACTTTTTTTTACACGATTTCAAGTTTGGTCCCTTAGTAAAAGTTGTTTCTTGTTGATGAGTACAATCAATGACCCGCTTAAGAGGATGCCCATGAATTCAATTTCATCCTGTATAAACAGATAAAGTACTTCTAATGCCAAAACCTTACAAAATTCACCCACCAAAACCTATAAAAATAAAACTACCACATTCTTCACATATTCCTCCTGAACCCACACTCTATGATATACAACCCTGCTTCGCTTATTGAGACGCGACCGAATGAAATATTGGTCGCGAGCATTACCCAGATCCGACTTTGATCCAGTGATAAATATGGTACGAATGTGACGGTCTCAAGTACCCGATGTGGCACGTATCGGGAATTTTAAATGTGCTCGCTGTTTAGGGTTAGATGTTGAGTATGTTATTTTACTATAGAATGTCTTAATATTAGTATAATGATTAAACTTCATATACAATTATTACACAACTAACTATTTACATTAGTAAAAGAAATAAATACAAAAACAAAAGGATATTTTAAAGTTGTGTTTGGGTTGTTAAGTCGGATATTATCTTCTGCTACATTTTTTAATCTGGTAAAGATGGGTTTTAATACAAGTGTAGTTTTTAACTTAAAACACAAAATAAAGTGAAATAATGTAAAATATAACGGTGATTTTTTTTAGATTGCTTTGGATCACATTTCTAAATAGAGTCATACATGATTAGATAAAATTGTCCCTGTCATTTAGAATTGTACTATTTAGTCCCGAAAAGTCTACCGTGTTTTTAATATATTGTAGCTTCTTTAAACATTTCGTACATGCTTACATTCTCCAATCTTATATAAAATTCTAAACCTCAAATCATCTTCATCTGCCTAGCCTTTTCCCAACTATGTTGGGGTCGGCTTCCAGTCTAACCGGATGCAGCTGAATACCAGTATTTTACATGGAGCGACTGCCTATCTGACCTCCACATTCTAAACCTCAAATATTATGTTAAAAATAAGTGAGCCATTTAAAAATTTAATAAAAACGCACTTTTATACCCCATTAAGATCGCCAAACAATCCGTGACACTTCCATATTGACACAAAGACCTCTTCGAACACTCAGACGAGTGCCTACACTAGGAAAATACCCTGAATTTTCCTTTAAAAAAAGTCTATTTTTTAAAGTAAATGTCTTGTTAGGTTTTGAGAAAAATACTTCAAAGAAAAATCGCATTGGTGCATAAATATCAGCATCCCAATTGCGTAACATACTTTCAATCACAAATTGATTTTGAAATTGATCTTGAAGGAAATTGCTAACCCATTGGTTCATTTATGTTTGAAGAATTCTGATCGACAACGTAAACCACGCAATGAATGTGACTGAACTGTCAAAATGAGAGGCATTGCCATTTTTGGTGTGTTGCGCCATTACCCCGCTGATATTTTAAGTAAATCCTCAAAATTTAAAGTAATTCACTTCGGGATGTCTTTTTACTCCATATTTTTAAAAGTGAGCTTATTATCCCCATGAAAAACCGAAGTGAAGAAACTGGAATTATCCTAAAGTTTGACAAATCATGACTTTCTAGAAACACTCGTGACTTTCTGTTATGGCCCATCAAAAAAAGCGCATCAGTTTTCAAGACGCAAGCACACAAACATGCGGACATACATTCTTAATCTTGTAATGCTATGACAACACTGAGCCCCTCGTTTTTAATATCAGCTGTATAATAAATAGGTTAGCATTCCCTTTATGAAGGAAAAACCTATTAACGAACGGCAAATGTATCAGGGGTTGGATTCTGAAAGTGCTCGATATTAATAACGATCATGATTTGAGAGTACGATATTTTAATTGATTAAGGTAGGTTGGGTTGAATTTTTTCTCTCTGAATGGTAAGTATTATTCAATCAGTCAATCAATCATCTTCTTTATTTTTTTGATCATAGATAGATACCGACTATATAGGTATGTATTATTATTCAGGCATAGAATAAGAAACAAATAAAATTACTTGTTTTTTTGGCACTAGGTGTGTAAATAAAAATTAAAAGCTTAATGATGATACCATTAGGTATATTAAATTCACTTTTTCTCATGTTTAGAATTGATTTTTCTCAGTAATATTTAAAAAATACACACATATCTACATTTTCAATAAAAATGACTACTTATCGACAGGTATTTACACGGCAGATGTCAGTGGAAACGCCGAGAGGGGACGCCCTGAGAAGACATATAGTGATCTTATTGGTGATGTTCTTCAGAAAGGTCGTGTGTGACCAGATGCATGAACGTAAACGAGGCAAAAGGAGTTTGTAAGGATCGTAGCAGGTGGCGTTCTGTAGTTTCTGCCTACCCCCATAGGAAGAAGGCGTGAGTTTATGTATGTATGTTTTATCGAGCAGTTCTCAGCATAGCACCCCAAGAATATTGTGTAAACACCCCAAAGCGAAACGCGACAAAATAAAATATCTATTACTATTAAGGATAATGACGAACCTTCTTAAACATGACTTAATATCAGTTGGGAAAAATATTACGCTCATCAGTGGCGTTCAGCATTTCTTTTTTAAAAGAGGATTTATTTCGCATGCGATTTTTTCGCCGATGTCATTAATCGGTAATGGGGATAGCGAATGGTGTTGATGATAATATTACCTATTTAGTTTTTTTTTTTTTTTTTTTTGTATAAATAATGTGTTGTCTTCTGTTGCTGTAATTCGGCTCATTGGCTTTGTGGACCGACCCGGTTGCTAGATGGACCGATGACTTTAAAAAGGTGGCTGGAAGCGGAATGGATGGATGGACTGGTTGCGGAAGGCGGAGGACACGATGTTGTGGCGCAGCTTGGGAGAGGCCTATGTCCAGCTGTGGACTGCGATAGGCTGAAATCAAATCAAATCATTTATTCGCATAGAATGTGGGTATTTAACAAAAGTTGGTAAAGAAAAATATATATTTTCCCGTGCACATTCTGCCTGAGTATTGGCATGCAAAATTTAACAAATTAAGTTTCAAATTTAAATACTAAGGAACACCAAATAGATTTCATAATTTCAAAGATAAGTTTCAAATTTAAATACAGTTGGAACACTAATAAAATAATTAATATAATAATTTCAAAATTAAATTTTAAACTTCAATACATTAATAAGGAAAACTAATAAAATAATTAATATAATAATTTCAAATTAAAATGTCAATAATAGCTACTTAATGTCAATTATAATTAATGTCAATAATACTTCATGTCAATATACAATGTTCATGGTCATGGTTCAAGGGTCATTCAAAAAATCACTTATTGTATAGTAACATTTTAGAATCAAATATTCCTTGAGTTTGTTTTTAAATTGTTGAAGGGTGTAATTTTTTATGTTGTCCGGTAGTTTATTAAATATAATTGGACCCATGCAAAGAACACTTTTTCTAAGTAGTGCAGTTTTATAGCTGCTGACAGTTAAAAGATTTTTGTATTGACTTCTAACGGGACTTTTCTTGGTGTCTGAGACCTTAGCAAATAGCTTTATGTTGCTTTTAACAAAAATTGCCATTTCTAAAATATACAATGACGGAAACGTAAGAATTTTTAACGACTGGAAGTAGGGTTCACAGCTATCTCTTGGTTTTATACCGCACATGGCTCTTATACAGCGTTTTTGGGCTTTAAATATGGTATCTCTTAAAGTACTATTACCCCAGAAAATTACTCCAAACCTCAAGACCGATGCGATAAGCCATGGTATGCAACTAAAGCTGCCTTAATGTCAACTTTTTTTTTCAAATTAAATAGGACATACGCAGCAGTACTCAATTTTTTACAGACCTCTTCTGCTTGTGGTTTCCATGTTAATTGATCGTCTATAAGGATTCCTAGAAATTTCGCGACCTTCGTTTTTTGAATCGTCTGTCCGTTATAGTTATGTTAACGTTTGGTGGAATTGTACGTTGGTGAAAATGCATTATATTCGTCTTTACCAAATTTATTACCAAATTATTTTTATCAAGCCAATCAATTATATTTCTAAGACTATTGTTGATGTCCTCTTCATAATCACTAATATCATTACATTTTATAAGCGCTGTGCTGTCATCGGCAAATAGAACCATAGGATGTCGAATTTGTTGAGGCAAATCATTTATATACAGCAAAAATATTGGAGGACCTAATACACTACCCTGTGGTACACCAAATTTGACTATTTTACCCTCAGATTGATATTTCTGTTCACATTTTGACTTAAGACAAATTCTGGATATCTCGGTATACTGTGTGCGGTTACTAAGGTAAGATTTACTAAGATATATAAGATAGATAAGGTAAGATTTAGGTAGTTACTGAGTTGATTGATTGGCTTGGTCACTGCGGCCGTTATGTGGCGGTCGCCAATCTTCTAGAAAACCGTAGATTTAGGTACCATTAGCAAAATCATCTATATGTTTACCATTCAATAACATAAAATAAAATTTACAAAGTTTTCGCTGTACGGGTCTCAACTAAAGTAAGAAAAGATAAAAGTATCTGCTAACGACAATAGTTTGAAACAATCGTTTATCATCTGCGGTATATGCTGACTGTACCTACACGCTTCAATAGTATCTGTACGGTTAGCAGATACAATTACCAGTGATGGTTTTCTTTAATTTTTGTGATAATTTTATTATTGTAAGTGAGTTGAGTGGAATAGAATATGTTTATTTCAATAGGATGTAGGGTACTCAGGTGAGTTGCTACTAAGACATTGGTAAGACTTTATTATCATCTCCATACTTAAGACGCAGATATATGCCAATGGGCTTGAGTGCATAGCTTGCGTGTTCTGTGCTGAGCTCACGCTATGCGTTGTACCTCCACCCAGTAATAGGACTCGCCCATCAACGAGCGCTGTCCCAATTAGACACATTATTAATTTTGTTATACATAAAACAAAGGTATTATTTTAAAACACGTATACTAAAAGACAAATAATTAAATTATCTTTAAAATGGTGAAGGTTACATAAAAAATACGCTTGATAGTTTTTGCGTGATTCAGAGTTTTTTTTTTATCCGCGTTAGACATAACATAACTTTACAAATTAATTACACTATGTAATAATAACCTAAAATATTCATATGTTGTGTTACTAAGAAAATGCTCTAATTTAAAATATATTTTCCAAATCTTTAACGCAACTCGTTTAGACGTGATCTTCAGTTTAAAATCATTAAAAATTGGTTATCGTCGCTTTAACACATATCATAAGCATAATCAGTCTATCAAGTTTCCCACTGCAGGCCTCCTCTATGTGAGAGGGAGTGGGCTGTAATCCACCACCCGGGACCAGTGCGGGTTGGTACATGTCACATGTCTTCGAATTTTTTGGTTCTAGAACATGCCGGTTTCCTCACGATGTTTCCCTTCACCGTTTTGAGAGCAGTGGTGATGAAGTTATATAAGTACAGAAAGTAAAGAGCCTGGCTGGGTTTGAACTCACGACCTACAACTCGTAAGTCGGGGCCGATACCACTGGGCCACCACTGCAGCTTAACAGATGGGGTTGTGATGAACAAGATACCGCTTTTGCCTATCTTCTTTTTATAATAATTTTTGCTTGAAAAGGAGTAATTTTTATATTGACAATATTTATTAAGCATCTTTGTTACCCAACTGAACCAGGTAGGGGATAAGTATTTCGTCTTCTTATATCTCAGAGAATGTCGTAATGGCCATTGGGACTTTTTAAATTCATATGTACTTTCTGAGTTTATCTTGGACATTTCTAACATCGGTGGGACATCGTGAGGAAACCTGGAGTTATATAGTTAATATAAGTCTGAAATCGCCAACCCGTCTTGAAGTAGCGTGGTGATCAATGCTCGTGCCTTCTCTGTATGAGAAGAGGTCTTTGCCCTGCATGCATGCATCCGCCTAGCCTTTTCCCAACTATGTTGGGGTCGGCTTCCAGTCTAATTGAATGCAGCTGAATACCAGTATGTTATATTCAGTGGGACAATAATAAGCTGGTATTATTATTATTAGACCTCAGAAACAACATTACTTATAACAAAAAAAAAAAATTAGCGAGGCCTTTTTCTTCGCAGTCTTTTTTTGTCTAACCGTACAGCAGGCCCCACGACATAGTACGTAAACTTACATCATTATCGAGAGGTAAACGTATCTTAATCGACGGGAAAATGTTGGAACTACAGTTAACTATACTACCTCTACTACGGTAACTCGAAAGTAAAATAGGTATCAAAAATGTAACATAAACTCACGCCTTCTTCTCATGGCAGAAACCACAGAACGCCACCTGCTACGATCCTTACATACTCCTTTTGCCTCGTTCACGTTCATACATCTGCTCATACACGCACGCCGGTTGCGAGTACTACGCACCTGACCTTTCTGAAGAACATCACCAATAAGATCACTCTATGTCTTCCTAGGGCGTCCCCTCCCGGCGTTTCCACTCACATCTGCCGTGTAAATACCTTTTGTTAGTCGCCTTTCACTCATCCTCTCAACATGACCAAACCATCTAAGCATACTCTTTTCTATTTTCTCTTTTCCTTCTACTTTTTTTTCCCTTTTTTATTTTTCTATCAAAAAATATTTTCTTTGAAATGGTATCAAACTCGGACTTAAAGCATACCTACATTTCAATTAAACCAATTACAGGCACTTTTGAATTGTCAAGGAGTCGGTCAGTTAGTCAGAAATATGAAGCTAGTTGCCGATTCCAAAGCGTAGTAGGTTCCTATGGAGAAGAACGGGCAAGAAACTCCGTCATATCATCTTTAGAATAGGTTTGAAGACAGCACACGTTTTTTAGACTGAATTAAAACAATAAAGACATCGTGCCTTCGGCGAGATTTTTATAAAATAAA
The DNA here is from genome assembly GCA_947568875.1 of Fissipunctia ypsillon. Taxonomy (NCBI): domain Eukaryota; kingdom Metazoa; phylum Arthropoda; class Insecta; order Lepidoptera; family Noctuidae; genus Fissipunctia; species Fissipunctia ypsillon. Next base: position 2,532,578 of record OX387662.1, read on the forward strand.
AAAAAACGTATCAAAAAGCAATTTCAAAGTGAAAAATTATTTTAGTTTCAGAAGAAGTCAGGTCAGTGGCAAAAAATCAAACCAAACCAAAGACATCGACTTTCGAAACTACGATTATTTTTCACATTTCACCCGACTGTGGTAGAGCCCAGAAGGTGGGTAATACTAATGTTTTATTAACGTGGAAGTATCGGCTGAGGTCAGAGGAAACAATCTTAGAATATCACAAACTGGTCTATCATCGTAAATCTTCTATACAAATAAATAAAATTGAAGTGTGTTTGTATTGTCAAAATAACAGTTTTTTTACTAAATACACCTGAAAGTACATACGGTACTTATAACAAAAAAAAAAAAACAATTTTTAAAATTTTTGTCTGTCTGTCTGTTTGTTCCGGCTAATCTTCGAAACGTCTAGACCGCTTTTGACGGAACTGTCACAGGCAGATAGCTGATGTTACAAGAAGTAAAGTGGGCTACTTTTATTTTAGAAAAAGAATTAGGGTTCCGCGCAAAACAATGCAAACCCCTGAACAAAAAAACCGAATTTGAAAAATTATTTTTGCATATTTTGGTAACCCAATTTTCGAAGATAGTTATAGGCTATTTAACATCACGCTACGACCCTTAGGAGCTGAGCAAAAAGAAAAAAGTCAAAAACAACGCTAAACGAAAACGAAGTAATAGTGCAGGCGGGCGTTGCAGCGCGGCGGGTCGAGTGACGAGGAACTTTAAATAAATGTGGCTGTTATTTTAGTATATTGTGTATCTTACGAAATCCAGGCGAACGAAGTCGCGGGCCACAGTTAGTTAATAATATGTACAAGCTTTTGTGACTCACTAACTTTACGCTCACGAACAAACTCACCAGAGTCTCAACACCTTTCGAGTTACAATAGTACCCTTTCTCTTTACCCTCACCAATCTCTCGTCCATTATTTATAGAGTAAACTTTGTTATTGTTTTTCGTTATAAGTGGTATAATATTTTGTAATACAATAACGGCAGAACTTTGTATCGGGCTCTCTGCTAAACTTATGTCCTCGGTTGATCGCTTGCCCAATGGGGGGTTGTAATCGGGATAGAATTTGTGTTGTTATTGTATCTTAAGTAGATACGTACTCCAGCCGGGGTTGCGGGATGTTCGAAAGAGTTACCGTGACCCCGGCACAGGCAGCAGAAGGAACACGGGTGGGTTTTAGTCAGTAAAAGTCTGACACGCCCTCCCGCTCCGCCCAGAGCGAGAGAAGTCATTTGATGATTTCCCATCCACAAAAAAAAAAAAAGTAGATACGTACTGTTTTGGGTTTTTTAAATTAGGAATTACTCCGAAACCTCTCCGTGCCTCGGAAAGCACGTTGAGCAGTTGGACCCGGCTGTCATTTGTAGATATCTGACAGTTGTTACGGGTAGTCAGAAGCCTGAAAGTTTGACAACCAGTCTTACCAAGGGGTATCGTGTTACCCAGTAAATGGATTGTGGAGGTCAGATAGGCAGTCGCTCCGCGTAAAATACTGGTATCCAGCTGCTTCCGGTTAGACTGGAAGCCAACTCCAACATGGTTGGGAAACAGGGTCCATTTAAACCCTATTTTACACACAGAAATAACATCACATCATTTCCATAAAAAGTAGGTTTTGCAGATATTTTCCCTTCTAAAATCCAAATCTCCGATACAACTTATAATCAACCCTAAAAAGCTCGTCAGAACAAAGCCAACATTTAACCCTATAATGTTTTAATAACGACGTGTGTACCAACGAATCAATTTGTAGTTTAACCCTTCGGCTGCGGCACAGGTGTGGCACGGCTGTCAATTTTAATAAACGATCGCTAGGCGTGTGTATTTTTGATTTAATTGCGTGAGCATTGGAGGGTTGGGCATTGATATCGTTAATTCTAGTAGGGTATGTGTTGATGACTAGTCAACATTGTAGGTGCTATTGTATTATTATTTTTACAATATTATAGGTGTATTTGAGACAAAAACTAAATTCACTTCGTATTTATTGCTTTCAGTATTTTTTCAGTAGTTAAAAAAACAACCTGCCTAGTGTTTTCCCAACTACATATGTTGGGGTCGGCTTCCAGTCTAACCGAATGCAGCTGAGTTCTAGTATTTTACTTGGAGCGACTGCCTATATTAGGTAAATACCCTTTGGTAATCTTGGCTGTCAGACCTTTGGGGCTTCCGACTACCCGTAACGACTGTCAATGATCTACGAATGACAGCCGGTGCCAACGGTTTAACGTACTTTCCGAGGCACGGAGGGGCCTCGATATGTAATGAATGGTCACCCATCAACGAACCGACCGCGGCAAGCGTAGCTTAACCTTCGATCGACCCATGTGGCTGTTATTATTCAAACACGAGCCCCTCTATTAATTGTTTTCAGTGATTGTTGTTAATTTGTAACATCATTTTATTGGATTTTTATCGGCCTATAGCTAATGTCAAAAGCCGTATCAGATGCGCGAGCATTTTTGACACAATCCAACTTTAACATCTAAAAAATAAAAAATGTTTGTTGTGTTAATCTATTCAGGTATTCCTTTACCCATTCAACAATTAACCTTCAACCGAAATACTTTAAATTACGTCACAAATGAAGTTGTGACCGCTATCCCCAGGAACCGAACTACGCAAACAGCCAGTGTAGGGCGTAGCGTAGGATAAATAATAAAACATGCTATGACAGTTGGTGGCAACCAAGGGATGCCCCGAGGGCTACATACGTTAACGCCGCTTGACCAACAAGGCTCATGCAGCGAGGAAAGGGTTGGATATGACAATGATAGACAAAAAAAAAAACAATAAACAATTTTTCTTTCTTTTTATTCTTGTGCTATCGTCTGGACTTAAAAATAGTCTAGACCTATCGTATAATCCGACAGTCCAGTCAATGTCAGTAGAAACGTTAATTGATTGACAAATTAATTATTGCAGGACTGCCTCGTTGGTCTAGTGATCGCAAGCGCTACTGCTGAGCATGAGGTCCTGGGTACGATTTCCAGATCGGGCAAAGTGTTATTGGGTTTTTCCATTAGGAATTTCTCAGCCCGGAGTCTGGATTTGTGCCCGTTTGATGGCAATAGGCTCACCCCCTATTACATGGGACTTAAACATAACTGGCGAAATGTGGGTTCTATAGGTGCACCTCTGCCTAACCCTTCGGAGATTACAGGCGTGATGTTAAGTTATGTTACAATCATTTTTATAATTCTTTGTAGCGTCTATCATAGAGGTTAATAGACCAAAAGTATGTACCCATAATTTATAATACTACTCCCTTACACTACCTACTACCTATCTATACAAATAAATAAAATTGGAGTGTCTGTTTGTAACATCAAAATAACAGTTTTTTACTCAATGCATATGAAAGTATATACGGTACCTACTTATAACATAAAAGCAATTTTTAAAATGTTTGTCCGTCTGTCTGTCTGTTTGTTCCGGCTAATGTCCAAAACAGCTGGAGCGATTTTGACAGGATTTTCACTGTCAGATAGCTGATGTTACGGGGAGTAAGTTAGGCTACTTTTATTTTGGGAAAATAATTAGGGTTCTGCGCAAAAAAAAATAAAATCCATGAAATTGTGAACAAAAAGTCGGATTTGAAAAAATATTTTTGCATTTGGTAGCCCAATTCTCGAGGTTAGGTTTAGGCTATTTAACATCACGCTACGACCCTCAAGAGTCGAACAAAAAGGAAAAGTCAGAAAGAACACTAAGCGAAAACGAAGTAATAGCGCGGGCGGGCGATGCAACGCGACGGGTCGGGGGACGAGGGAGTTTTATTAAAATGTGGCTGTTATTTTAGTATATTGTATATCTTACGACTTCCACGCGGACGAAGTCGCGGGGCACAGCTAGTATATACTAATAATAAAGCTGAAGAGTATGTTTGTTTGTTTAAACGTGATAATCTCTGGAACTCCCAGTCGGATTTGAAACAATATTATATATAGATATAGGCTATGTAATGTCACACTACGACTCTTAAGAGACGAGCAAAAAGTAATAGCGCAAGCGGGCAATGCGATGCGACGCGGTGGGTCGGGAGCCGAAATTTCACGCGGACGAAGTCGCGGGCAGGAGCTAGTCCTTCATGATTATTATTTGTTCAGAAAAAATCAAATAACAGACTTTGATCCGTAAACTTGTCTGGATCGGAATTAGAAATCAGATGTTTTTGTTTGTTTTCATAGGTAGAATGGTTAATCAACTTTATACTTAAAAGGGCGCTTTGATCAGCCAAATAAAGGCATACAAAAATAATGCATTACAATATTACAGATATACTTTCTAATATATTTTAAATTGCACCAAAAAACAGTTACCACTATGTAGAAAAAACCAAAATGCCGTATCCACATCGTCCTCCCTCCCATCCATGTTTTGACCCAATAGTGGACAGTTTCAGGCTCTTTAATAAATATTAATCCCCATATTGTTTGGAGCCCTACGATATTATTACATGAGCCGCTAATTTTACTTAATTACATTATTTATTTGTTTGCTTAGGCTTTCATACGGTCATTGAAAAATTATAATTTAAAGTGGGGATGGGATGTGGTGATTATGATGGGGATTTACTGTAATAGCTGTCGGTTTTGGTCGCATAATTATACAGGGTATGTTTGGGAAATACAAGGAGTCATTTTAATCAGTGTTAACCTCTTAAGGGGTCATTGTACTCATCATTATGAATAACTTTTAGTTCGGGACCAAACTCGATGTCGCGGAAAAAACATCAGCTGTTCCCTACATTTTGACGAGACATGCGAACATAAATGTAGGGAAAAGCTGATATTTTTTCGCGATTTCAGGTTAGGTCCCATAGTAAAAGTTATTCATAATGATGAGTACAATGACCCTTTAAGAGATTAACACTGATTAAAATGACACCTTGTATAGTGTAGTAAATTGATGATATGAGGGCCCTAGTTGCATAAGCCATCTTATGAAAAAAAAAATTCTCTGCCAATTCATATTTTAAAACATTTTTTAGGTTGCCTGCTTGTCGGTCTTCTACAGATTGTACTTCGGTGAGTGTGCTCGAGAACTCCACGACCTCATTCCGCCTGCCCCCTTCTACCATCGGACATTTAGACGCACTGCAAGATACCATCCCGACCTAGTTGCTATCCCACCAATTCGCACTAAGCGTTTCCAAATGTCTTTTGTGATGCGCACAGCAAAGGAACGGAACTCTCTGCCTGCGTCTGTGTTTCCGAACGCATACAACCCCGATCTCTTCAAAGTGAGAGTGAACAGGCTTCTTCTGGGTAAGCTCGCTCCATCGTCGACTTTGTCTCTGTCATCTCTGACCTAGACTAGAACCAAGAGCAAACCTATCTTAAATAAAAAAAATTTAAAAAACCCATCAGATAAAGGTTTAAAAACATAAAATAAGGATTTCACTATGTTCTAGTCCTCAACATCTGCCGCCTTTTCCCAACTGTGTTGAGGTCGACTTCCATTGTAACCAGATGCAGCTGAATACCAGTATTTTACACGGAGCGACTGCCTATCTGACCTCCACAACCTAGTTACGATACCCCTTGGTAAGACTGGTTGTCAGACTTTCGGGCTTCTGACGACCCGTAACGACTGTCAAAGATCTACGAATGACAGCCGGGACCAACGGCTTAACGTGCTTTCCAAGGCACGGAGGGGTCTCGATATGTAATGAATGATCACTCATCCACGGACCGGCCTTGGTTAGCGTAGCTTAACCTTCGATTGACCCGTGTGGCTGTTATTACTTAGCCACGAGGCTAGTCGTTATTATTCAATTTAAAAACTAGCAGACTGATGCAACCAATGTAATGATTTGTGTAGAAATAATACCAACACCACGAAAATCAATTATCAACTTCGTCCATTCGATAAACAAACAAAACTTTCAAACCAATAGTTACTCGTACCGGTTCCCATTAACTCTATAATCATCAGAATCACAATAACTAAACACAGTTTAAAAGGTTCGATCGCGTGATAACTACGGTTTAAGTTAACCCATTAGGTTAACTATCAATACATAATGGCTTCATAGTAAAGGGTTAAGTCTGATAATGATTGGACCTCACCCTTTGAATTAGGAAAATTACTTGCTTTGTTGTATTTAAACTATTGATGGTCTGTGGTGCTGTCATTTGTGACGTAGCATTTATTGTTATTTTCGGTGGGCTATCTTCAAATGGATGCTATATACCGTGGCTGCACTTGTTAGCCACGAGCCCTTTAGAACTCATCATCGTCTTCCTGTCCACGTCCCATGTTACTTGGGAGACCCCAAGTGAAAAAAAAACGACCTTATACAAAAAAAAAAACATTTTCAAGGGAAGTTCTAATTTTTTTTTTGATCCCATAGTAAAAGTTGTTCATATTGATGGGTAGAACACCCCCTTAAATTTTGTTGCATGCTTCATTAAGTATACCTTCCAACATTTCGCCAGTGACGTATAAAATCCGTGTCGTGGCGAGCCTATCAATTAGACCCAAATCCAAACTCCGTGCTGCTACTGAGAAACTCCTGACGGAAAAATCCTACTTCACTTTGCCCGACCTAGGAACCGAAGCCAGGACCCCAGAGGTAACAGGATATTACCAAAACTGAAACGGTGAAACGTTCAAATAATTTCAAATAGCGTCAGCTCACGCAGGTTATTTCTAAAATTGGGCAAAATAAACAAACTATATCAATATTAGAGGTAGTTACTATTTTCCTTTATGTCAACACAGACCTCGCTTTAGAAGGTACGAGTAAATATTCAAAACGTAATGGTGAACACGGAGGAAGAGATGATGGAAGTGATTCGAGTGCAGTTCAACGGTGGTGTCAAGCGCAGTTTAAACTTGTGCCGTTTTTAACAAACGCAAAGGAGATTGGAACGAAAAATCTATGTTTTTTCATTTAACAAACTTTTATTTTTTCAAATCTTAAATACACTATACAATTACTAACATAATAATAATAATATGTACAAGTATATAAAAACGGGAGGGGGTAAATAATCAGAGGGCATCAAAAAATTCATCCGCATCGCTGTCAACAGGAAAAGTGCCCAGAAGGCTGGCAGCATTGCCACGTTGTATAGCAATGCTGATTCTTTGGCCAAAAAATAGGCCAGCCCTCTGGTCACGTGTGGAGTCGACCAACCGCCTGGCGATGTCTCGAAAAACTAAGTGGGCACTCGGACCCCATGGCCCAAGTGTTTCAACCCCAAACGGCTCGAACATATAAGTCCCAATAAGACTGGAGTATTTGCGCCGTTTGAGGTTTTCCGCACCCGCAGCAGCCGCTCCAGCACAGCCTGCCGTGCTAGGAAGATGGGATGGCGCAAGGGTGTCGACACACGTTGCATCCCACACCAAAGGCCTACCTACCTTCCAAGGCATTATGGTCATTCCGTCTGGTCTCTTTCCATCGTCGCGTGCTAAGCCATTGGGTTCTAAAACAGCTGGCACCCCGGCGGTGACAAGAGCACGACGGATGATGTCATTGATGCTGGCGTGCCGTGCTATCCGGCCTGCGCTCTTACTGCAGGATAGGCCATGTTGTCCGAGGCAGTCGACACTGACACCGCATTGGCAGCGATGCGGAGCCACGCAGGGAGCGCCCAGACGCAGACAAGTAGCGAGCCGGAAGGTGGTGTCACCCAGCATGGTGCCTATGTTGGGTGACGGTAGCGCCTGAAGCCAGAGGCCCGACTCCCACTCCCCCACAGCCAGCAGGCGGGCACGCTCAGCAGTATTGGTGGTCGTATTAATTAGATTATTCCGTACCAACCTGCAGAGCGGTTCATCCCACTGCCTCTGGGAAGATAGGTTCAAGGGCCGATCTGTATCCGGGCAAGCCACTTTCCAGGCGTTCACTGCGTCAGTCAAACACGGCACTTCTGAGTCAACCAAGGAGGGGGCTAAAATTTTCTCGGTCAACTTTTCCGTGCTGTGGACAGAGGACAGGAACGCCGGTAAGCTAATACTGGTAATTTTGCGGACGCCGAGGCCACCAAAACGGATGGGTAGTGTGGCTTGCAGCCACGCTCGGTCGTCCAGGGCCACATTTAAAATGGATGTTAGTGTGCTGCGAATAATTTGGTCAATTTTGTCCAAGAGGTTTGGCTGCTTCCATAAAGGGGAAGAACGTAGAAAGTAAATAAAATTTGGGCCAAAACAACAGTATCTAATCAGGGTGAATGCCGAATGTAAATTAATTTTGAAGAGTCTGTCCGAAATGTCGTTGAAGTTTTTGATTTTTTCGTTGATAAATGGAGAAAAGCTGTCTTCTAAAATTGGGGAACCTAGGAGGTGCAGTGAACTTTTTTCTAAAATTTTGATTTGTGGGGCTATTGCATTAAATTTTTCTAGAGTCAGTTGTCTGTCGGTAATGTCAGAAAGGTAAATTTCACACTTTGATGGGTTAAGGTCCAAGCCAATAGATTTAAATTCCTCTTTGAGAAGCTGTAGGTCTTTCAAAACGGTGTCTACATCACCTCCTAGCGTTCCATCATCTAAATACCACACGTTAAATTTTGAATTTAGTTTCTGGATAACTGGATGAATAGCCAGGCTGAAAATAACTGGCCCGAGAGGGTCACCTTGTTGGCATCCTACTGCAGATTCCAAAACATTGTCCTTGTATAATAATTTAGAAGGGTACCTGTAACATTGCCACATAAAACCATAAATTTCGGGTATTTCCTTTTTGACTTCAGCCAACAAAGTGTCCCTGTTGACAGAGTTAAAGGCGTTCTTAACGTCAACCTTGAGGACGACCTCACCTTTGTTGGAGTTTAAAAAGGTGGAAAGGGCATGCACGGCAGCCTCACAGCCCCCTTTTGAGCCAAAACCAAGCTGTAGGGGCTGAAACTTAGCTGTAAGCGATTCGCTATACAGCTTACAGCATATTTTGGCTGCCGTACGCCTGTACGTGCACCCAACGGCGATGGGACGAATGCCGCCGTCCTTCTTGCACAGGGCACATAGGTTGGCCCCGTACAAGACATCGATGACGGCCTCGTTGACACCGCCGGTGAGCATGAGTTTTATCAGGGCCGCAAGCTCCTTCAATAGCGACTCACCAGCTTCCCCGGCGCCTGAACTTAATAGGTCCTTTAAATGTTGTGGAGTCAGGCCGTCGAGGCCGCCGGCGGAACCACTTCGGAAGGAGCTCACGGCTGCAATCAACTGGGGAGCCGAAACGTTTAGGAAGGTTGAATTTAGGTCGGGAGGATCGGGGGGGTCGGAAAAGGTGAGACCATCCGCAGGCGCGGGGTGTTTACTCTCTAGAGCTGTTAGCGTTTCTGGAGAGTAAGGCGCCACCACATCGCTGCTAAACAGTATCCTGGCCGCTCCCCTGATGTCACCTTCACCTAATTTGGATTCTACATGTGAACATAAGCTTTTTTGTGATAGGTTATTGAATGCGGGTAATTTTGGATCTAAAATTGGGGTCGAATTGATACAATTTTCTTTAATTAGGTTCGTTAAGGTTTTTTTAGTTGCCAGATTTTTTTGAACATGCAGAATCCTATAAGGGAAGGTAAGTAACTGCTCCCAGGCACTTTGTGAGTTCTCCTGGGTCACAAGACGGAGACATTGCGCCAAACTCAGTGCAACAGATCGTCTCGCGCCCCGTGTTTTATTAATATTTTGTTTACATATCTCGGGACCATGGGGTCCCGGTCCTTGGGAAGGCGTACCAGGGGCCTGAGCCAACTGAATTGGCCTCTTAAACAAATTTTAAATAGAACAAGTCACGAACTGACGATTATCCCGGTGTGCATAATGCAAGTGCACCCATATTATTGAATGACGAACATGAATGGTTTATCATTCAATAATAGGTGCATACATGACATAACATCACACCTGTATTCTCCCGGGGTGGGCAGAGCTATTTAGTAGGTAGACTATTCTTCTTTGCCGGTTTTGTTCATGTCTCATATCGGGCGAATGTCTATTGACGTTAGTTAACTGGGCAAAAATCCAAACTACGCGTCCAGTTTGCGACTTAAAAATTACTGATAAAAACACCTAAAATCCTGTGTTCAGCCGTTTTAGGCTAGACAGGTTTTTTATCACTACCCAAATTTTCACAGGGTGCTCTATGCACTAATATGAACAACTTTCGTTATGGCACCAACTCTGAAATCACGAAAAAAAAATCTGCTGTTTCATACAAACGTTCAATACCTACTCGAACAAAATGTATGAAACAGCAGATTTTTTTTTCGTGATTTCGTGTGGAGGCATACCGTGAGCACTAAGGTGTTTGCGTTTGGAAGGCGACGTAAAGAGGAGCTCGATGCTAAACGAGATGAGCTCAAGGCCCGACCACTCGCGGCCATCCAATATAATTACATCGGAGGGGTGCTGACTTGCCGTGAATGTGGACGCACTTTCGCGGCAAAAATTGGTTATATCAGTCACCTGAGGGCACACCAGCGATGTCGTCAATAGGCAGATCCAAGTTGCTGTGGCCGAAATCGGCCGGGATCTACATATATATATACATATATCCTGTGAAAATTATTGTAGTGAATAAAAAAGTGTCCTGTAGAGGCAGCTAGAAATAAAGAAAAAAGTAAACTTCTTCCATCCCTAATATATCCCTGTTTATCGCAACGAGGTCCCCAGACAACTAACTAGCTGTGCGTTCCCAAGTTAGCTATTAAGAATTTTTAATTTGTACACAAACAGATCGTTACGGTCGATAACGTGTTGGTGACACGCTACTGTTACTGATATTATTATAGAGGCTAATAAAACATTTAATTAGTTACATTTTAGCTAACTGTAAGGCCCTTTAACACGGCACCGTTTCTCTACGGTACGGCAAAAAACGTGGTTATCAACAAGCTTCCATAGTGATCCATACAACACTGACGACCGTGCCTACACACGGCGAATAAACCGCGCCGGTAAATAAAACGTTTAAGTTAACGTTCAAACCGTTTAACCGACTTTCCATTAGGCCCTTTGTAAACACACGTTTTTCTAACCGTGAAAAAGTACGGTTTATTTGCCGTGTGTAGGCACGATCGTCAGTCTTGTATGGGTCACTATGGAAGTTTGTTGACAGATATGTTTTTTCTATGGCGCGGATTATACGCCGTACCGTAGAAAAACCATGCAGTGTAGGTACAAAGGGCCTTATGGAAAGTCGCGATAAAGGTTTCAAAGTTAACTTTGGGTCATAGACTTTTGGAAGATAAACAAGTGCAAGTAGGATTCGCGGTCTGAGGGTTCCGTCTCAAAGCTGTGCTCGGCTGCCTGAATTTCCGATTCCGAATTGAATGACAAACTTAACTTTGCAGTTCAAAAACATCTAGACGCACTGCAGGTTACCATCCCTACCTAGTTGCTATTCCACCAATTCGCACTAAGCGTTTCCAAATGTCTTTTGAGATGCGCACAGCAAAGGAGTGGAACTCTCTGCCTGCGTCTGTGTTTCCGAACGCATACAACCCCGATCTCTTCAAAGTGAGAGTTAACAGGCTTCTTCTGGGTAAGCTCGCTCCATCGTCGACTTTGTCATCTCTGACCTAAACTCACTAGAGTCAAGAGCAAACCTATCTTAAATAAAAAAAATAAAAAAATCTTTTCTCAATTGCAAATGTAAGTTTGTACGCACAATATTGAGAGTTACCATGTTATTTTAAAACCATAGACATCTTATAGGTATTTCTGTAATCTATACAGATCTGTGTTCTGTATTTTGTCTCGGAGATAAGGGGGAAAAGTCAATTTTCATTTATTTTTTTAAATAACTTTAAAAACATTTATTTTATAACTATAAAAAATTGAGATCCTCACAACAAGCCCTTTCCTTTGATATGTCACACGGTAGGTACAGTTTGCAAAACTTTTATTTTTATATTCCAACTAGCTTTTGCCCGCGGCTTCGCCTGCGTGTATGTCGGAATATATCAAATTAGTACCTACCCTACGTGTTAATCCAGGTTCTAAAACATCTGTATGCCAAATTTCCTCTAAATTCAATCAACCGTATTTGCGCCAATCCGGAACATACATCCCGACAAACAACAAACGGACAAAAATTCTAAAAACTATAGTGTCGGCATCAGACTCGTTCAATCACATGCTTCCAGATCGGTCCCATTTTTCTCAAAACCCAGTTCTGATGACAGGATCCATGAGAAATTGAAGGAACTCCTCAAATATTATAGGCAAACACATAGTGATTTGGTATTTTCTTCAACAAATCAAGCATTTGCATTCAGAAAGTATCATTTGGTGAAGTAGAACTGACGAAGAAGACGATAGATGGCCACAGAAACTCCTCAATGATAAGTATTTCACGGGTGGCGATAAGATATCTCGATTTAGATAGTCAAACGACTATGACGAACCAAATTTAAATAAATGGTTCTGTTGAAAAGGGTACCATTGAACTCAGAGAAGTAAAAAAAATAAAACAATGTATCCTAGCTGTGTTGGGGCTTATTGGAATTGTCATGAGATGCACTCTGGCTATAAATTATTTTTAACCGACTTCAAAAAGGAGGAGGTTCTCAGTTCGTCGGAATCTTTTTTTTAAGTGTGTTCCCCGATTGCTCGAAGACCGATTTGGAAAATTCTTTTTTTGTTTGAAAATGTATACTTTTAAGATGGTCCCATTGTCATCAGGTCAGGATCTGATGGTAGGATCCCGGAGAAATCGAGGGAACTCTTCAATATAGGCACACCTATAGCGATTTGGGTATTTTTTATAGTAACTTGCTCTCGGAAAGGACCATTTGGTGAAGTGGAACTGATGACGAAGACTACAGATGGTAAGATGGCCACCGGAACAACTCAATAATAAGTACTTCACGGGTTGCGATTCCATTACTTTAAAATTATTGCTAAGCAATAGAAGCTCGTCACAATGCATATAGTGAAGTGGAGCTGTTGGTGAAGTACCAGGAGAACTCCTCGACAATTAACGTTCCTACATCGGGAAAAGTAATGTTTTGTAAAAGGTGATGAGCAGTTGTCATTAGACTATTGTAACTCAGATATTACAAGCCGACCCACTAAAAAGTGAACAATAAAAACATTTTTGCAAAAAAAAAAAAACAACCGACTTCAAAAAAAAAACACTACAAAGTGAAAAATAACTTTAATTTCGGAAGTCAGTGGCAAAAACCTAAAACACAGATCCAAAGACACCGACTTCCAAAAAGGAAAGGTACCGTGTTTCGAGTGAATATGACAGCATGTTAAAATTTTTCCTTACTGTTCCTGACTGTTCTTACGGTCCAAAGTGTTCCTTACTTGTTTTAAAAAAATAAAAGCGACATTTTTTATTATTTCCTGAGGCAAATATTGCCAAGTTTCAAGTGTATTAACCAAAGGAGTAAGATTTTTCATATAATCTGTATCCCCTCTTTTCACCCCCATAGGGGTGGAATTTCGAAAAATCGTTTTAGATTTTTCCATAACTTGTATCAAAGATTTCTTATACCAATTTTTGAGTTAATCAAGCCACACAGTAAAATCTTTCTCTTAAAAACCTAATTACTCCTTTTCACCCCGTCAGGGGTAGTTTTGAAAAACCAATAGTAAGAAACTTTATTGCTTATTTAGGCAAATATTCGTACCAAGTTTCAAGTTTATTAATCAAATGAATAAGATTTTTCATTTAAACTATATCCCCGCTTTTCACCCCCACAGGGGTGGAATTTTAAAAAAATCGTTTAGGATATTTTCAATACTTGACTCAAAAATTTCTTATACCAATTTTTGAGTTAATCAAGCCACACAGTAAAATCCTCCTCTTAAAAATCTAATTACCCCTTTTCACCTCGTCAGGGGCAGTTTTGAAAAACCAATAGTAAGAAACTTTATTGCTTATTTAGGCAAATATTCGTGTCAAGTTTCAAGTTTATTAACCAAATGAATAAGATTTTTCACCTAAACTATATCCCCGCTTTTCACCCCCACAGGGGTGGAATTTGAAATAATCGTTTAGAATATTTCCAAAACTTGACTCAAAGATTATTTATACCAATTTTCGAGTTAATCAAGCCACGCAGTAAAATCCTCCCCTGTAAAATTGACAACCCCTTTTCACCTCGTTCGGGGTAGATTTTCGAAAAACCTTGATACAAGTTATTCATTATTTTTGGTCTTAATTATAAATACTGAGTTTAGAGTTAATCGAACTGCGTGTTAAAATTCTTCCATACAAATTTTGACACCCCCCAATCCCCCTCGTGGGGGTAGTTTAGAAAAACCAAAAATTATAAGTATTTGGGCCAAGTTTCAAGTTTATTAACTCAAGGAATAAGATTTTTTATACAAACGAAATACCCCCTTTTCACCCCCTTAAAGGTCGAATTTCCAAAAACTCCTTCTTAGTGCTCCCCTACATTATAAAAGGAAGCCGTGTGCAAAACTTCACGTTCCTAGTCCCAGTAGTTTCGGCTGTGCGTTGATATGTCAGTCAGTCAGTCAGTCAGTCAGTCAGTTTCTCCTTTTATATACATAGATTTGACCTCAAAAGTGACCCCATATTTAAAATTCATTTATTTACTATGCATTCCAAATTTCAACTTAATCGGTACAGTAGATTCGGAGCATATATGCTGTGACAGACACACACGAGTGACCCTAAAAGGGTTTCATTTTTTCATTCGGACGTGCTGAACCCTAAAAATTTGGTAGGAAATAACTTATAGGTTTCACCGGCTAGAGACATCAGGGGGCCAACCACCACCTCTTAAAGCAGTATTATTTTAATGTTACTTCAGTGTGAGAAAGAAATGAAGCTATACAGGACGTCTAGCTCCATCTCTTTCCCCCACTGAAGTAAGATTACAATAATACTGCTTTAAGAGGTGGTGGTCTAACTCCTGTCATATTGTACTCAAAAATATTTTATTAAGTGCATGAAAAAAATAATACTAGATTCATATGGGAAACAGGTCCAGAGCATTATTTTTCTATTACAAATAACGCCTTTGATTAAAACTCTAGCTATGTGAAATTGAAAATACCACAACACCACATTTTTGCCCACCAAGTTGTATTGAGAAGTTTATCTCGTAGCCTTTCATTAAGATTGCAAAGGCTCCTGCAAACAGTTGCACGTGACACAAAGGCACCGCTCGTCGCGCGACACGTGGTGCCTTTGTGTCGCGTGCTATTCGCTTCGCGTGTCGCGCCTGTTTGTTTGTTGTTGAGCTTGACAATTACTGACAGATGCTTGCACTGACTGAACAGGTCCACTCAATCTGTGTGGTTCTTTCCTCAAAAGACCATTTCAGACACCAACCTATATGGTCTTCACATGATCTGACCAAGGTTATGTCTGGACTTTAAAAGAGACTGTGACCTCTGAGTTTGTTTCGGCCTTTCTTCTCAGAGTAGTCAGATAGGAAACTCATCTAGTTAAAAAAAAAATGTTTGACATGTAAAAGTGTTTGTATAAACCTACTTACAGAAATAAAATCATTTATCATTTGAAGAAGCCGTTCAAATGTCATATGAACCCCATATGTTCACATGCAAAAGGCTTCTAGTAAGCGAACATTTGACGGGTTAAACATATTTGAGCAAGTAGGTACCCATTTTCATAATATTTGACGCCTGAATAATCTCCATTCTTAAATAAATTAGTAAGTAGATATCAAAACGGCCCTTCCTCTTCAAAAATCAATAACAAAAAATAAGGCAACAACCCAAAGAGTAGTAAATCAAGCTGTCCCCTCTAAAATCGAAGCCAGAACACTCGCGGTATCTTCATAAGAATTGATGTGGCGGATAAATCACAGAACGACAACCTTGTGTCCGGAGTACGCCCAAACACTTGACTAATCTGGATTTATAGATGTGCGTACGTAGCTGGAGGATTTTTGGGGATTTTTTTTGCTTTGGAACAATCTAATATAAATATACTAGATTGTCCGCTTAAATAGGGCGAATGCCCTATTTAAGGTCTAACAATAATAGAGTAAAGTATTCTAAGGAATAACTTTTGCAGTAGGTCAAACTCTAAAAAGAGCTGTTTCATAATTGCCAGTGTCGCAACAGAGGAAATGTAAATTGTCTTCGGTCCCTGGTCTTGACACCTGGCAATGGACAAAATTGTCAAATTTATACTGCTTGACTACGAGGCTTTTGGCTACTATCTGTGTGTGTATTTTATGTAATTATTTTGTAATGTGCGTTTTGTTTGTGCAGAATAAACTATTTTTCTTTTTTTCTTTCTTTCTCATCTATTCTGATCGGAATAGGATTGTATTTTTGCGCGACTACTGAACAAGGGGTCATGGTTTCGATTCTCGGGTCGAGCAAAGTGTTGTAGAGAGGAGGTTGTAGGAGTCTGGATTTAACATAACATAACGCCTAATCCTCGAATTTCACCAGTATTGTTTAGTCCCGTATATTATGAAACCGGGCACAAATCCAAACTCCGGGCTGCTACTGAGAAATTCCAGATAGAAAAATCTAATAACACTTTGCCCGACCCAAGAATCGAACTCAGGACCATGATGCTCAGCAGTAGCGCTTGCGACCACTAGAACAACGAGACATTCTGGATTTGCGCCTTACAACATGAGAGTGAAACCATAACTTGTACTTATGATAATGTTTGTGCACTAAACAGTTCTGCCTACACCTTCGAGAAATACAAGCGTGATTTTTAAACGAGTTAACAACAATATCTCTAAGAACAACAAACTAGCTCCGAGCTCCCCTACACTGTACACTGACAGCCGCCCGATGAAGCGTTCGTGAGAGCCAACATTTTTACCTATCACACGCACTTTCCGATCCTCGATACTAATGGACGCCACTGATCAGACGCAGAACCTGGAAAATGTGTTTTGTTAGTTCAGAAAAATGGTTACAAACGTATGTAAAGAAAAGAAAGAAATAAAGTAAAATAGGTTTATTTGTCACAGAAACATGTGCATACAAAAAGATAGGAATAATCAGAAAAATAAAACAAGATAGATCCAGATTACAATGTGAAATCACAATAAAATGTAGAAATACGTTAAATCGTTATTTTAGTTTCCCAATCACTGGTTTACAATAAAGTGTTCGTATACATAAACTCAATACGGTGAAGGAAAACATCGTGAGGAAACCGCCATGTCCTAGTACCGAAAAAGTCAAAGACATGTGACATCTACCAACCGGCACTGGGCCCGCGTGGTGGGTTACAGCTCACTCCCTCTCACCGAGAGGATGCCTGTGTCGCAGCAGTGGGAACATTATAGGCTGATTATGCTATACATAAACTAAGTTATCTAGGCTGAGGTGACAGATTCAATCATCAATAAAAATAAAAAAAATATTTAAATCATTTACACTACTAAAACGTTATAGTTTTGCGCGTTGAATATCTTTTATGTACATTATTAGCAGAAAAAAAACTTTCGTTAATTAGTTTAGCAGTATGTGTGAGCATTATTTACACATTTAACCTTTCTTTCTCTTTTAATAAATTAATTATAATTTTCATCACACAACAACACCAAACCAGACACCCACATACCGTGTTCTCGTCCACACCACAGGCATCATTTGTCTCGATTTTGACAACAGCATATCGGCTGAAAAATGTGCCGATATACATCTCCCAATTACAAGGCCGCTAAGTGAAAAACCGGCTTTTGCCATATTTCGCGGGTTTTTCGACAGCCGGGCTTTCGACAGCTTTGATTTGCTTTTTTTGTTACACAGGACACGTCAATTTGTGTTAAATCAAGATTTATTTGTGTTCTGTTATGGTTTTATGCCCATTTTTAGCTACCAGGTTCTCGATTTTAGTTGAAAAAGTGCCGGATATCTTGTTCTGGTTTTCACTTACTATTACGCCCACCATTACTGGAATTAAATAGTACCTAACTTTATTTTATATTTTTTTTACCGGGCGACAAATAATGTTGGTCTGTTGCAATAACCACTTTAATAAGAAGTTCTTTGGTGTTTACGGTGTTTACCGCACATCTAGATTTGACTTAGACTTTTGCAAATTAGCCTCAAATACTAAACTGTTGACATTGTCTTTAGACATAAGAAAGGTCAGCACCCTAATTGCGTAACACACTCTCAGTAGGAATCGGTTTCATTTTGACAGTTCAACAACATTCATTGCGTTATTTACGTTGTTAAGCAGACAAATTTTTCGAACATATGAAGCAATGGATAAGCAATATGCTTCAAAACCATTCAGATTGTGATCGATAGTGTATTACGCAATTAAGGTGCGGGTGCGTAATACTTGCAACTGGCGGCGTGCGTGTACGACTGATGAGATGTATGAACGTAAACGAAGCAAAAGGTGGTACTCCTTTTGCTTCGTTTACGTTGGCAAGTCGTCACACAATATTATAAACTGATATTATACACTCCCAGATATGATATATAGATATAGGATACATAGGTACTTCATTTACCTTTGTTATTTTTTTTCAAATGCATCACCGAATTAGCTTATAATACAGACCTTTCTCGCTATCGGCGTGCGTGTATGACCAAACGTATGAACAGAAAAAAATATGTAACGATCATAGCAGGGGGTGTTCTGTAGTTTCTGCCTACCCCCATGGAAAGAAGGCATGAGTATGTATACAAGGTATAACATAATTAACGCACAACCTCTTAAGGGGTCATTGTACTCATCATTATGAACAACTTTTACTATGGTTGGTGGATTTCAACAAGACAATAAAAGAAAAAGGGACCCCCAGTAGGTTACTATGCGATACCTAACAGGCAAAAAGTGATAAGTGACATTTTTTTGCGAAATCAGCTTTTTGGCATCGATATATCGACGCTTTCCGCTACAAAGGTCGTAACAAACGTCTGCAGTGAAAACCGGTTTTCACTGCAGACGTTTGCTACCAGGCTATTTAATTATTTTTTGTGTTTTCTGCTAATTGCCAAAAGTACGGGATTTGGAGTTACGCCCTTTGTAGCGGAAAACGTCGATATACAAGATGTAACATAAATAACGCACAACCTCTTAAGGGGTCATTGTACTCATCATTATGAACAACTTTTACTATGGGACCAAACTTGAAATCAAAGTCTTGAAGTCAAAATGTAGGGAACACCAGATTTTTTTTTTCGCGATTTCAGGTTTGCTCCCATAGTAAAAGTTGTTCATAACGATGAGTACAATGACCCCTTAAGAGGTAGTGCGTAATTTATGTTACACCTTGTATAATTAATTCATTCGCTACCCAACTATTCCACAGCAATCACAAAGGCTTTAAATCGATGCAAAACTGTAGCCAAAGACGCAAAACACAGTAACTACCACAGTAATTGCACGTTATTGCCCAGAAATCGATGGCAACCAATCGATCTTGCCCGCACACCTTAGTATAGCCCGCGAACACGCTAACTAGAAATCAGCCAGTAATCGGCGTTGATCAAACATTGGGCTAGATGCTATGGGTTGCCACACGACCCTGGTTGAATTGTTTTTGTATGTTAATTGGTAAAGAGCAATTTTGTAAAAGTGGGCAATGAAACTGAGCTTTAAAAGTTGTTTATCGTAGAGTATTGGTTGAAATGTATGTGAAAATGTTTTATGAACAATACCTGATATACCTAAAGCAATAGTTATTAAATAATTAATTAATAAATAAAAAAATATAAAAATTAAAATACTTTAGGAAAATGTTGAAGCTGAATTTTACGAAAGGTTAATTTTGTAATAGTCACATAACTTTTATCTGAAGAATAAATATGGCGGTTTGACATATTTTCTACACAAAAACTGTCAAACTGCAATTTTTATTCCTGAGATAACAGTTAAATGAAAATTGAAAACATAACATAACATCACGCTTTGTTTCCCCGAAGGGTTAGGCAGAGGTGTACCCACATTTCGCCAGTTATGTTTAAGTTCCATGTAATAGAGGGCGAGCCTATAGGGAAATTGAAAAATCGGCCCTTATTGGATTAATATTAAAATACCCACAATATTCCCATTAATTGTCCCTCTCCGTAGGAGGCCGGCAACAACAGAAATTTAATTGCGTCTCATAACATAACAATTGAAGATATGTCTTTTTTAGAAGAGGTACCTATATTTTCCAATCACTACAAACAATATCGCTAAAGACACACTAAACATAGCTACACTATACTATAGCCACGTATCGGTCGCGCCAGTGAAATCGCCCGTGACGCCCTTTAGGGGAGATTATAGCCCCAACTAGAAATAGAACGTTTTCGTAAATTGCATGTCTGTGTGTACAAAGGTTTAGGAGATTTTGTATTGGCTTGTAATACCTCCTAGAGATTTATTTTTCAAATAGGCCTTTTTAAGATAAAAACGCCGCTTTTGCGAACGGCACAAGGTAGAACATTTATCGAGGCTGATCTCTGAGAAAAATATGATTATCGCGGGCAACATTACTAACAAATGAGATACAGACGGAGACACGGGTACATACTGTTTGTATAGTTGTTTGTGAGACTCTTTATTTGCCTTGTTCTATTATTTTCCTTTATTTCATTTACAAACATATTATTTACATTTTTAAATATTTTTATAAACACATTAAAAAAGAAAACATTTAAAAATATAAAAAAATAGTTGCCCACCGGTATTGGGAATAGGGTCCAAGCTACCGGCGGTCAGGGCTCCTGAGAGAGGAACCTCCTAACGATACGTGCCGTATCTAGAACTATCGCTTTCTGGATCAAGCCCTTTATCCAGCGAACGAGAGCCTCCTCAGATGTTGGTCGAGACTAACTTGGCCATTTGCCGTCATGACTATCGGCACAATGACTGCTGTATCCATATCTCACATGTCGACAACCTCGCGAGC
The DNA here is from genome assembly GCA_947568875.1 of Fissipunctia ypsillon. Lineage (NCBI taxonomy): Eukaryota > Metazoa > Arthropoda > Insecta > Lepidoptera > Noctuidae > Fissipunctia > Fissipunctia ypsillon. The sequence continues at coordinate 2,553,401 of OX387662.1, forward strand.
CAGGTCAAGATACTTAATCTTTGTTTTTTGTTCTATTTATTATTTACTTTGTTATAGTAACAGAAATACCTTAACTCTAAAACAATTAGTTCAATTCGGAATATATTAACCTCAAAATTAATGGATACTAATCCCCAAATGGATCTTAAAGTCGTTACCCCAATATCACAAACTATATACTATATATTATGACAATTTAAGATATTACAGGAATAAGGTAAATAACATGAAACACCAACACATTTTGTCATTCATTTATATTTCTTTGCCAACATCAAATTCATTATTCTACACCATAGGTACCATAATACCATCACATCTCCTATTCTCCACATAATAAAATCACTATTTATTTAGTATTCTAATATTTACAATGAAACTAATAAGTTACCTTAATCTACAGCCGATTTCCAAGAATTCTGTGCCCATTTATATCATAGTTTAATCCAAACAGCCACTAGAAACGTCCTACTGTCATTTTCGGTTTATAGAAATTTATTTCTCAAAAGAACATACATAGTTCACTTAAATATGAGAAACTAAAAAAAAAATATGTATCTTAAGTCATAAACATATCTATTGTCGTTCGATCTGTCGAGTACATACAGTGAGTATTGATGAATTATTGTTGGTTAGCCAAATACAACTTTAATCTATTCTTAAAAATGTTCACTGATGAAGAATTTATTTATTTATTTATTTAAACTTTTCACACTTAAAAAAGTACAAAGGCGGACTTAATGCCTTAGGCATTCTCTACCAGTCAACCAAGGGTGGTGAAGAGATTAGATGGCAGGTGCTCTGTTAGGAATGGGACAATTTGTACATAAATAAGTCATAAACTTATAATACACATACATACATATTTACTATAATATATACCTATATTATATATATATATTATATACAAATTCAAGAGAGAGAGGTTTTGAGATGACTCTACGCTATTTCTTTATTTATTTATTTAAGAATCTCTTATTTCTTTCGGTAACTTATTATACATTTTGAATCTGTCGATGTTGCCAGTACAATTAAACTGTTTTACATTGAGTTGTAAAATATATTAAATACTAATAACTGCTTTAATGTTGCCAGTAAAATACATACATACATAAACACACGTCTTCTTCCCATGGGGGTAGGCAGAAACTACAGAACGCCACCTGCTACGATCCTTACATACTAATTTTGCCTCGTTTACCTTCATAATTGTTGCGAATACTACGCACCTGACCTTTCTGAAGAACATCACCAATAAGGTCACTATATGTCTTCCTAGGGCGTCCTCTCCCGGCGTTTCCACTGACATCTGCCGTGTCGCCTGCTCGATAAGTAGTCATTTTTATTGAGAACGTAGATATGTGTGTATTTTTTAAATATTACTGAGAAAAATCAATTCTAAACATGAGAAAACCTTTTTTTAATCGAGTTTCATTCATGATCTCAACATGACCAAACCATCTAAGCATACTCTTTTCAATTTTTGTCACTACATCTTCTTTTAAACCGCACCGTTGCCTTATCACATCATTCCTCAGCCTATCATTCATAGTCACACCACACATGCTTCGCAAGGAACGCATTTCCACAGCATTTATTCTACTTTCATGCTTCTTTTGCCACACCCAACATTCACTTCCATACATAAGCGTAGGCACCAGCACACCATTGTGAACAGCCAGTCGGGCCTTTTTTGGACACTGGTTGGTCACAATCGCATGTATAACACCATTCACTTTATTTCCCGCATTTACTCTACTTTCCACATCTTCATCAATCTTTCCATCCCTTGTATACAGACTCCCCCAATATACAAACTCACAGCCAGTAAAATATCCAACAATTATGTATTAATAAATTGAAACCTAACATTATGTACCACTATAATATAACATAACAAAAGCCTATAACGAACACACTTACATCGAACAATCGTTCTTTCGACTAACAGTGCATCCGTCAAATGTTCTTCGGACAAATGAACTACTATAAAACGTTTGCACTCGAGCTCATTGGCAGAAATCAAGACTACATACTACTGAGAATTTCCTAATGAAGAAACTTTAAACACTTTGCCCAACCTGGGTATCGAACCCAAGACAGCTCAGCTCAGCAGACCACTAAACCTACGAGGCCCTGAGGATTCCCTGCGTGAAAGGAAGTTGTTTTATCATTTATTTTTACACTCGTAAGATACAATTAAATTAACAACAGTAAAACCTCATGTTCAAAAATAAAAGAGCACAATCCTCTAAACCCGTATTACCAATCATCCGTTGCGTCCCCAAGGGGCCGGGCAGAATGAACGGAAAAATGCGCAGCTTCAAGTGTATTCAATCTTTCAACCGACATAATTATCGTCAGATATCCACGCTCAAGTTTAATGAAGATGTAGTGTCAATGGAAGAGGAGAGGACGTGGTTTTGGAAGCTTGGGGAGCGTGGTTTGAATATTATTGTTTTTGGTCCCTTTGGGTCATGATCGAACTATGACCGTGTATGTAATTAGATCTGTGAATTTAAATTGTTGTAATCAAAAGAGTTCAAATCAAATCAATGAATGAACACTTTTCTAACGTCAAAATTACATATAAGACAGTCCACCATAACGCCCGCCTTTCACCACTTCCTAGTGCTTTAGCTGGGAAGAAGAAGTGGCGCAACAAACTCCTAAGCAGCACAGCTGTCTGTTTAGTTAGAAAACTTGATTCTATACAATAGTATGCAAATTAATTTACATTACGCAACATAAAACATTATATTAAATTATTTGCCGTATGTCACACGCACATGCCAATATAGATACCAACAACAACAACCGGAACTACATACTTAATTTTGCAGCGCCAGCAAGATATCGTACAGCTAACTCAGAATGTCTACCTACATTGTTGGACCTTACCGCATCCTTACCGCGTCCCTACCGCATCATTACCGCATCTTTACCTTCCTCACACCATTCTTTATAAAAACTTACTATCCTGCCAAGAAAACTAGTCAACTCCATTGTATTACACATTTATGTGTCTAGTTTTTTACCTGTCCAAATCTGTTTTAAGCGACGTCAAAAAAGGAGGAGGTTCTCAATTTGGTTGTATTTTTTTTTAACTGTAAACTCCAAGATCACATAAGGTAAGATCATTTATTTGCTCAAAACAAGAGCATACACACACATGGCATGCAAGATGTTACATTAAATTATATTATAGTCATGTTTTACCTTAATGGCGGACACATATAAATAGGTAGGATATTGCATAAAAATTAACTTTACATCAAATAATTACCATATTTTTTTATGCTCTGTAACTTAACATTTAACGAAGATTTGCTCATTGTATACACTGCAGCGGCGAGGTGTCAATTTTTGTAAGAAAGAAGCCGAAGCGAAGCCGGTTTTAACTTAGCAATATAGTAAAAATAATTTATTAAAAATAAAAGTCTTTCCTGTACTGAATTTAATACCATTATATCGTCAAATAGCAGAACCAAAAGTACGCTATCATAACACACGTAGTATAACTATATTTTTTGGCAAAAGCAGACAATATTGATAGTACCATTTTTCAATAGCGGTAGAGTTGCTGATGCGAACCTCTGAAGAGAAGCTGGTAGGAATCGTGTTATATGGTGCTTTCGCCACTGATACCGTGTCGGTACTTACTCATCAATGCTAATGGATAGCAGAATAAATAATAAATTCTGGACGTACTCTATCACAGTTCTTCTAATGATCTTTGCAATTGTCACTTCCATCCAACTATCTCCTTACACAACCACCCTTAGGCGATGTGAAGGGGGGAGCGGGGGGGGGGGGCTTCAGGGTGGTTTGTCTCTTGAAAAAGTCTCAATAACTCGACAGCGCGGAACGCGAATGACATCGTTAGTGCAAGTGGCTCGAAGAAAAGGCGAACTATCTACTTGGTACGGTGATATCTATCGGTTGTTGATACAGGATGTGGCTGAGACCAGGATTCCTTAGGGCTTTTTTAATATGGAGTCTAGTCATGTATGAGACGACTGCTTATTTTTTCTCGATTACGATGTTGGTCAAATGGAGAAAGTGGTCCAGTTTGATGGTCTGCACCACACCCTTGTTGACTACAACTTTCTGATCCATGCTGTATACAAGGTGTTATTGAAAACACGCAAAACCTCTTAAGGGGTCATTGTACTCATCATTATGAACAACTTTTAATATGGGACCAAACCGCAAATTGCGAAAAAAAATCAGCGGTTCCCTACATTTATGTTCGCATAACTCGTCAAGATGTAGGGAACAGCAGATTTTGTTTTCGCGATTTCAGGTTTGGTCCCATAGTAAAAGTTGTTCATAATGATGAATACAATGACCTCTTAAGAGAATTTGCGTTATTTCAATAACACATTGTATAATAATTATTTTATTTAATTCAGACACAGTGATATTTTTGTTGTGTTTAGTTATAGTACCTATACTTAAAAACGGTGTTCGTAGATAACCAAAGATTCAAATAATATCTATTACAACTAAATTATATAACAGAAGTAGGTACATAAATCAAATTATGAAATTAATAAATTAATTAACACACAATCATCTATCTTTAAATTCATTAAAATCATTTAAATTCATTAAAATTGTTTAAAATCAATAAGTTCATTAAATTGACGGCAAAAAATATAGTCTAGAATAATTTAAGCGGTGATAGTTATGTAAGTACCTACTAGTACTCATCAATGAACAACTTTTACCATAGGACCTTCTCTGAATGTCGAAAATTAAATCAGCTGGTTCATATTTATTTTACTCGGGTAGGTATTGCATTTTTATGGAACAGATTTTTTTTTTTTTTGACGATCTATTCAAGAAAGGAAATCACCCATTTGAGCAGAAGGATTGGTAACCGCAGTAAGTTCTTATTGACACAGAAGAGAAGTACGCCGAAACTCAACCTCTCGAGAAAAAAAAAACATGCAGAAAAACCAGAATCTGCCTTTAACGATAAAAAAATAGGTAGTCATCGAGACTGCCGACAGTATTGAAAATTTAAACGTAAAACTATGCATAGCATGTCGCATGTCAGTGACGCGAACCCGTAAGATATCCCCCTATCAAAAATCACTCAACGTGCCCAAAGATGTTTTCACGTCAAAAACTCAGAACCATGCAACCAATACTCGCATTTAAATGATTTTAATGACCTTTTCATACTTTAATAAAAACTACGAAAAGCAACATTTTCATATTTGCCAACAGCCTGTATTCAAGTATTGGCTAGATCTGAATAACAGCGTCGCGTAAAAACTCGCGACTATGTTCATTTTGCGGACTTCTGACCTCTGATCTTAAACCAACCTTATATCTGAAGCTGTAAGGTGGTAATTCCTTCGGCGATGGCAACCTGACCCATGTTTTAAAGGCGCTCTTGAGTTTTGCGCCGTGATCACGCATCACTTGCGTAGGAGTGCGGCGTGTAATTATTTTGATTATTAAGTCTCGAATATTGGGGTTTTATAGTTATTTTTATGAAGGCAATTGATTTCTGGTTTAGTAAAAATATAAAACTGGTAAGTATAAAGTTCGGAATGACTGCCAATCTGATTGTTTTAAGTTTTAGTTGTCACTTTGTCAGACTTTCGGGGTTCCCTGTAAGTAACGAATTTAAAATTGTGTTAGCTATTTGAATGACCATCGGAACTTGGCATGATGACGGGTACTGACCATGCCAAGCGCCAACATTGTGTCGTGGTTTCAAAACGTTTTAAATTTTATTTCCTAGAATTTTCTAAGTAGCCTGCAAACAGTGAACAACCGAGATGAACATGACTATTCTCCTAGTTTTAAAACAAATATCTTGGGACTAGAAATCTCCAATAGCAACAATTTCTTCCTACACAATGCACAAAAAAGCACTAAAACCAAAGAAAGACAGATTTTGCATGCGATAGCAAAACAGTTACTGAAAATTTATTACACGAACTAATTTTAGATTCTAGTCTGTCATTGCAGTTGACATGAAATATTGATCTAGACAAAAGATTTATGTATAAGTAAGTGGAACGTTGAGTAAAATCGATTGTACTCGAGCTGGTCTAATAAGGTCACGATATGGCCTTCCGTTGTTTGCTGTCTGTACTGTATGTACGGACTGAGATACTAGGGCTGCAGTGTTTGTAAGAGCTTGCATTTTTAATGTCCTGTTTTTGTTTAGAGTACAGTCCTTTTACAGTTATCTATTTTACCTCTGATTTTGCGTCACTGTCAAAATCACAATGATCTTTATTTTCGTTGTGATATGGTTGCTGTTGGCTTGCTACCACTGACAAGTCTGTCAAAATCACAATGATCTTTATTTTCGTTGTGATATGGTTGCTGTTGGCTTGCTACCACTGACAAGTCTGTCAAAATCACAATGATCTTTATTTTCGTTGTGATATGGTTGCTATTGGCTTGCTACCACTGACAAGTCTGTCAAAATCACAATGATCTTTATTTTCGGTGTGATATGGTTGCTGTTGGCTTGCTACCACTGACAAGTCTGTCAAAATCACAGTGATCTTTATTTTCGTTGTGATATGGTTGCTGTTGGCTTGCTACCACTGACAAGTCTGTCAAAATCACAGTGATCTTTATTTTCGTTGTGATATGGTTGCTGTTGGCTTGCTACCACTGACAAGTCTGTCAAAATCACAGTGATCTTTATTTTCGGTGTGATATGGTTGCTGTTGGCTTGTTACCACTGACAAGTCTGTCAAAATCACAATGATCTTTATTCTCGTTGCAATAAGATTGCTGTTGGGTTGCTGCTGTCAAAGATTTTTAACTACGAATGTACTGTAGGTTAATCAATCCCGTAAAGGCTACTGGAATGGAGGGATCGATCTGATATCGATTTGCGTCGTAGTTGATAGACTAAACACCCGTGCGGTCCTGATACTCAGAAAATCGCTTGACACTTCCCTTTTAGTAAAATCACCAGCCGATCAATTCTGTAAAAATGTCACCTTGAAAACTGAGCTGAAGTGAGCTGTCATTCCACTTGATGCTAGGGATTGACATTATTGACAGCTTACTTCAAGCTCACTTCACACTTTTTACCACAGTTTTTACTGTATAAATCTGTTGTTTAGAGAGTGTATACACCTCTCTGACCGGATATGTGCACACGCACGTCGTAAATGAGGGCGTAACAACCGCATACGTTGCGAATTTTGATGTTGTCACACGGATCAGAAACTAGAACTTACAATATATGGTAACTTAGGCTCATAGCATTTCTGAAGTTTTGGCTTGGGAGCATAATTTCTGACTACATATTATGGTCTATTAAGGCCACTTTAACATCAAATCAAAGGTCATTTATTCAAACTAGGCTGAGAATCAGCACTTTTCGAACGTCAAAAATTACATAAGACAGTCCCACTTCCTAATGCTTTAGCTGGGAAGAAGAAGTGGCGCAACAAGCTCTCCAGCAGCACAGCTGTCTGCTTAGTTAGAAAACTAGATTCTATACAATAGTATGCAAAAATTATCTACATTACGTCCACACAAAAACATTAAATAAAATTATTTTCCATGTGTCAGCTAGCACACGCCAATATACCAATAAAAAAAATGAAACTATACTCAAGCAGAAATAAAAATTAAAAACTAAAGACGTAAAAGAACTTTATACCTAAATAAAAACCTCCAGGCACAAAGGGCGTGCCCGCTTACACATGGCTATATACAAGGTGTTCCACGGATATGCCACATGGAGGGAAATTACCTTGAATATTGTAGATGGAACATTTTACTGAAAGAAGACATTATTTGAATTTAAAAAACAATTTAAACTGCATTCATAGATATTTAAATAATTACATGGTTGAACCGGAAATCGAACCCGTTACATGAGAAAAATAATCAACCTGTAGCTTTATCATACCGATCGAAAGGCTTCATCATAAGGATTATTTTTTGATAAATAACATAGTGTCAAAAATAAAAGGAAGAACATGAATTTTAACATTTTTAATACAAAATTAATCAATTTATCAAACGCTCAAAATGAGTCCCTTCCTGTTGAATACAAGTCGCACTCTTTTGATTATTTCGCGCCCAAAATTTCACATCAAATGTTAACATTCATGGTCTTCCTTTTATTTGTGATACTATGTTATTTAGCAAAAAATAATCCTTATGATGAAGCCTTTCGATCGGTATGATAAAGCTACAGAGTGATTATTTTTCTCATGTAACGGGTTCGATTCCCGGTTCAACCATGTAATTATTTAAATATCTATGAATGCAGTTTAAATTGTTTTTTAAATTCAAATAATGTCTTTTTTCAGCAAAATGTTCCATCTACAATATTCAAGGTACTTTCCCTCCATGTGGCATATCCGTGGAACGCCCTGTATAGCTGTAACTCGAATTCTCAAATGACAAACTAGGACCATCGAAGTAAAATAAATAAGCAGTTAATAACTAATTACAATAACAAAACCATGGTCAGCAAGACGACCAGTCACCACAAGCAGCACCCGTTCACGAGGATTACACAAAGATCAGCCATTAGCCCCTCACCATATTACCCCCATCACAGTGCAACACTAAATGGAATAGTTTTTCCGACACATTAGCACTCGTAGTCAACAATTATTATGTCCTCTTATCGACGCTGACTTGCAAATACGCATTTCCTTACACGATTGTATTACAATTTATAGTTAAGTCTACTATCTTCATGTTGTAAGTAGGTGAGAATTATCATATACCTTTACTTTATGAGAAAGTATAAGCAGTCCCCGACTATTCAAATGGCTCATAGAGAGAGAAAGAGGAAGATGGAGAAGAGAAAAGCGCTGTTAATGGGTAGGTTGCGTGGAAGATCCAATAGCATCGTAAAAATATTATTAGACAAAGTGGACAGTCCCTTTATAAGGCACTGGGTACGGAGGCGCCTGCCAACGTATATTGGGCCACGACTTTTTTAGTTGATTTAGTTGGTAAGAGGTTCACTAACATAGTTTTTAAGTCATTGATACCTAATACTACTTGGATTGTGTGTAAATGATTTACAGAAACGTCACTCTACAAAAACAAACTGTATGACAGCCTCTTTATAAAACTTGCTTTGTCATATTAACTACAAAACGTACCTCGAAATCGTTTTAATTACTTCAGACTATGACTTATCAAACCACATATTTCAAAGTCCCCCTACCCTGTACACGACTTGCACTTAAAACAAAACCGTATCGGTTCGGTATCGGGTCGCAATCGACGCGGCCGGCACGCCACGGCACGCGACCGTAACGGTAGCGTGCCGTATCGACTGCATTCAAATCGGACGCTCGTAGAAATTGATTTACGATGGCATGGTAAGGGTTAAGTTGTTTTGTACGGAGACAGACTTCGAAAAATAATATGTCCTCATTAGTTTAATAAAGTTTTAGTAAATTCATTAGTCGTTTGAGTCACTATCCTAATCCAAATGTCATGAAAATTATACAAAAAGTATTTGGTACATAAACTTTACTAACATGGAAATATTGTAGACAGAAAGACGCGACAAGAATACAAGAACACACAACAACAACAAGAATACACAAGAACCAAAAACAACAACAGGAATACACAAGAACCAAAAACAACAACAGGAATACAAGAACACACAACAACAACAATAAGAATACATAAGAAACAAAAACATCAACAAGAATACACACACAACACAAAGCACATGGTGGTATACAAGAATTTCTTCCGAAGTTGAGTCATGCCCTCTCTTTGTCAGTTATGTTATCTCCTCTGTTGTATCACACCTTGCCTGGATCAAACCAAGAACCCAACAACCGTGCTTGCGTCTATAAAACCTACGAGGAACTGTACCTATAGTTTTTCAGTAACTTAAACATAGTGAGCCTATGTTTAAGTAACTGTAAATACTGGCCTTCCCGTCGTTGTATATTTTGCAAGTTGCAGTTTTTGTTAAAACAAATTTAAATTTATTTCCGTCACTAGCCGATATTAGGAGTCGTCCAGGTCTTATGAGAACACAGTACGAAAATTTATTACATACTAGCTGCGCCCCGCGACTTCGTTTGCGTGGATGTCTTAAGATACACAATATACTAAAATAACAACCCCATTTTAATAAAACTCCCTCGTCTCTCGACCCGTCGCGTTGAATCGCCCGCTCGCGCTATTGCTTCGTTTTCGCTTAGTGTTCTTTCCGACTGTTTTTTTTTTGTTCGGCTCCTAAGGGTCGTAGCGTTAAATAGCCTATAACTATCCTGGAGAACGGGGCTACCAAATGCAAAAAGAATTTTTCAAATCCAACTTTTTGTTCATAATTTCTTGGGTTTTAAATTTATTGCGCGGAACGCTAATTATTTTTCTAAAATAAAAGTTCCCTAAGTTACCCGCCGTAACATTAGCTATCTGCCAATGAAAGTCCCGTCAAAATCGGTCCAGTCGTTTTGGAGATTAGCTGGAACAAACAGACAGACAACAATTTTTATAAATGCTTTTTTGTTATAAGTACCGTATATACTTTCTTATGCATTTAGTAAAAAGTTGTTATTTTGACATTACAAACAGACACTTCAATTTTATTTATTTGTATAGATGTATTTGTTAGGAAATAATGGAACTTACCAATAAATACACACTATTGTCGTTTATTAAACATTTAATTTGCAATAAAAGTTATTGAGGTCAATAATCGAGATGAAAACTATCCTATCTTTTAAGTTCGACCAAATTACACATAGTGACCAAATTTCATCAAGATCGATTCAGTAGTTTCGAAGTTCATTCAGGACATACATCGTGACACGAGATTTTTATATAGGTATATAAGATAGCCAAAACAAAAACCGTGGAGTTTCTTGCCCGTTCTTCTCCATAGAGATCTACGCTTTAGAATGGGCAACTAGCTTCAACTTTCTGACTAACTGACCGACTCTTTGACAATTCAAAAGTGCCTGTAATTGGTTTATTTGTAATAAATGCTTTGAGTTTGAGTTTGAAAACAGTTTGAAAAAATATTTACAATAAAATTCCGCACAATTTTAGAACATCCAAGAACACCCTATACGGATATTTAAATATAAGCTAACTGCATTATTATTAGAAAAAAATGTTATTATTGTATGTATAAAAGACTTTCTAAATGATAAAAAATATGTCTAAAATACGTTAGTGCTTGACTAATCGGGACGCCAGCGCCACCAAGCGGCGCTCGACAGAGTCTACAACATAACGCTCGTCAACTGGAGTTAAGCAGAGATTGTCGGTGGCTGCCGAGCAGTGAACACGTTTAGAAACTGTCGCGCGTTCCGTATAGTTGTGTCGTGTACCAGTGTGTGAGTAGCTAGTATGATGAATTTGATCGTGAATTATGATTTAATTTGAACTGCAAACGGTTTTTCTATTGCGCAATAACCAATACTACCCATAGCACGCCCACAGTATTTAAAATATGGCTGACGATAACTAGAGAGATGTCCCTCCGTCAAATATATAACATTATAAAATAAATATCTTGTAAAGGACATACTTCCACGAGAATTTATAGTAATCAGAATGACGCAATAATTAATTGTTAATTAAAATTGTATCTTTTAGTTTTTATGTCTTTGCATGCCGTAAGGGAGAATGTAGCGGAAACATTTAGTGATGTACCATCTTATACCTGTACCTACAATGTTAGCCAATAAATGAATCTGAATCTATATTAAATAAACCTTAGCATGTACAAAATGGTAAACCGTCTGCGTCCAAGTACGAGTATTTCAACAAAATGCTTATAGAGCCAACCAATACCACAAACGAAACTTAAGAAAAGCCTATTCCACCCTCCTTAGCCAGTAATATCACAAGAATGTCACGACAAGGTGCATTCATACTGTCTTATCTAATATTGGCGGGAAGTCGCTGACATGACCTTCTACCTTGGATTTATTGCTGAACGGCTTCCGAGGCTTCAAGCAGTTTATAGTCGAAGGTATATGGGCAGATGTGATAGATAAGTGAGGTATGGCATTTTTGTAGCGCATTTATGATTGCACAAGCCATGTGCCCGATGAGATTTCCTATCGCCAAAATTACCCACGGACTTCCATACAAACTTTAATCGCCTATTTAACCACTTTAGGGGGTGAATTTTCAAAGTCAAGTCAAAGTCAAATCATTTAATTCAAATAGGCACATACAAGGTACTTTTGAAGATAGCTTTGTATGGAGAAAAATGGGCAAGAAACTCCACCGTTACTCTTTTAAAATGTTTTACAATATTTTGTATAAGTACATTTATTGTATTATATAATTATATGTGAAGACGATGCACCTAGACTGAAATTACTATTTCAATAATGATAATAAAGTTTATAAAGTTGGTTAGTTTATAAATACTTCCTCAATGCTCACTTTCGTTATAAAAGGAACTCTCGCGCAAAATTTCATGCTTCTAGACCAAGCGGTTTAGGCGGTGCGTTGTCTGTCAGTGAATGAACGTAAGAATTTTATATTAAGTAGCAAAATGCAGTTTTTAGGGTTCCGTGCGTCTAGATGAAAAACGGAACTCTTATAGGATCACTCATGTGTCTGTCTGTCATAGCCAATTTACTCCGGATCTACTGGACCGATTAAGTTGTTTGGTACACATATGAATTTTTGCGCCCCAAACACGAGCGTGTAATGCAAATAAATGAATTTGAAAGGGGTTCACTTTGGGGGGAAGTATTAGAAAATTTAAAAAAAAGTTTTGCGAGTTTTGCGTTTTTAATGTGTGACATATCTTATGAAAGGGCTTGTTATGATGATTTCGAATGTATTTTTTAATAATTTTAAAATAAATAGTTTTAAAGTTATTAAAGACAAGTGATGAAAATTTACCATATCGGGGGGGGGGGGGGGAGGGGGGGCGAGGTACGGTGAATTTTCATCAATTTTAGGCTCAGTAGTTTTGGAGATAACAGAGGTCTTATCTCCGAAACTACTGAGCCTAAAATTGATGAAAAATGTACAGAGACTATACTCAACTCTATAGGTATACTTATAGATTACAGGAAAACCTGAAGTCTGAGGTCTTCAAATAAATTAGTAAACCACATAATAAATCAAAAAATATATTTAAATCTAATTAGCTCCGATATTCAAGTTGTAATGTGTAACTGTTTTTTGTCCCAAACAATAAAAATAAAATTAAAATAAATAATATTGTGCGTAAAAAATTACATTTGCAGTTGGACTGTATGGGGGAACAAGTTTTTCAACTACAATGTTAAGTTTGTCCTTGGGATAAATTCATCCGAACTACGGAACCCTTCATTGTGCGTGGCCCGACACGCACTTCTTTATTGAAAAGTTATGTCAGTGATAATAAAATTTTAAGAAAATGTGGTTGTCTTTTAAAAAATATCTTTTAGTATTCATACTATTTCTAGATGTTTTCGTTCTGTTTTTAAATAAATGCTACGACTAGGAACCATTATTCAAAGGCAACAGAACATATACAATAGTGATTGAAATTGAGAAATTGGAGGCTGATTAGAGATAGCACTAATTAGCCTCCAATTTTCGCATTGTTTGAGCTCGGACATTCTTTCTTTTAAAGGAAGTAGACCGTGAACTAGGTGTGTTAAAAAATTACCAAATTTGGTAACATTTGTATCTCCTCACTAGCCGTGAGAACCGAATAATTGAATAAAAATATGATGAAGTTATTGTGCTGCGATAGTCTCATTTATGTTTAAAATCCATGTTGGTTATAGAGGCATGAGGAACAGGGGTGTAAAGTTCACTCATCCTCTATGAAAAAGGGAGGATCCTCCGACCAGACAGGTGTTGTGTCTGGTGGGCTACTGTCCGATAGTTGATGTCGGGATGTTGTATATATGCTAGTCGCACGGTAAACTCTGATTGCGCGATGCAGGATTTTGCGTGACGTCAGTGTGACGCGTTCCATTGTGGCGATGTAGTTAGGCCCCCACATCACTCCCCTCCGGAGACCGGAGGTAACCGGGAGTGGGCTGAGTCGTGTATCTTGCGATGCTTGCCAGGGCCAGTTGAGGTTCCAGTGAGTCGGAACTGGGTGCCGCATAGGAACTGTCTGCGGAGATGCCCCCAGTGAGTCGGGGTGGCGCTGCATTATGCTCCAGTGCGTCGGATGTGGTACAGCGCCGGGTTGAGGCTGACTGCTGGCGTCGACCAGGAGAGGTTTGAAGGGCTCTGCTTGTTTGACCGGCCGAGAGTGCAGTGTGCTGTGCCAAGGTTGCTGATGAAGCTGAGGGTGATGACCAGGTATGCGCGGTCGCTGCATGCTGGTGGTCAGGATACCCGTTGAAGCCGTGGGTGCTGGCTGGCTGTGTGACTCGTTATTCGAAAGCTTGAGGAAGTGATGCTGATGACGTCACGCTGTAGTAGTTGCACGAAGGTCGCGCTGATGTTCATGTTCGGGGTCACCAGTATAGAGGCATGAGGAACAGGGGTGTAACGTTCACTCATCCTCTATGAAAAGGGCGGATCCTCCGACCAGACGGTTGTTGTGTCTGGTGGGCTACTGCCCGACAGTTGATGTCGGGATGTTGTATATATGATAGTCGCGCGGTAAACTCTGATTGCACGATGCAGGATTTTGCGTGACGTCAGTGTGACGCGTTCCATTGTGGCGATGTAGTTATGCCCCCACATGGTAATAGGTGGCAACCTCATTGCCACTAACCTGGTAAAAACCCTGACTAAGGAAAATCCAAAAATTAATTACAGAAATGCCAATAATACATCCAAAAATCTTATACAAAGCCAACTATAATTCGGCCACAATCAAATTCCCTTCGGAGTATGTAGAACTACGCAACCATAAGTAGCAGTAACAAATGTTTCGTGGGGGCGCAATATTTATCTACCCCGGGATGGTAGTCAGGTTTTATAGGGAGGGACTGGTCACTTCGGAATTTGCGCTATTTATTTATTGTGTCGTGGCTAGCCAGTGACATATGTTACGGGTATGCGGACAGAAAAGTGGTAGCCGAATTTTTCTAAAATAATTTTGTTTCTTTTTTTGAGAGATGTTTTTTTTTTTTTTTATTATTAGCCTACACTGTCCCACTGTTGGGTAAAAGCCTCCCCCAAATCCTTCCAAGAGCCACCTCGATTAGATTTAATATTGAATATTTATTACATTATAATACTTAAAGTTAATGCCAAAATTGTCTAGTAAAAATGTTGTTAAACATAAAAACAACTAAATTGACATGGCACTTGCACTATGAATTTAAACAATGTATAATTAAACTGATTTTACAGGTTATTACTAAATTATCTTAAGCTACTACAAGTAAATATGATGTTTTCTAAGTTTAACAACAAGTAATTTTCATTAATAAATTATATAAGTATCAATAATAAATTATGTAATATCATTATCATTTAATTAATGCATTTTTTATTTTCAATAGAGCTCAAAACCTACTTTCATTTTAGCAGCTTCTACTTTCCGCACTGTATTTAAATCCACTCCCAATTTTTCCTCTACACTTTTGTCCTTGCCTGTACCCAGGAGTATATTAAACGTCGGAGGAGCCGGCAGAGCTCGCCAACATTTGGTTTTTATACACCAATACTTTGTCGCATTCTTGCCGACTTTTGTATATTGGATGCTACAGACATGGGGTTGAATAGACATGGGAGGGTATTGAGCAAATTTCGATGTTACCATAAATATTTGTAAGGGTGTATTCATGAAGAAAGCTGGTAATCAGCGTGAACCGTCGCTGATAAGCGCCGACAAGTTCCCATCTGAGGAATTGACGCCGGTTCGTGCTTATTATGCAAAAAGTATGAAAATTGTCTACGCCGACCAGCGTTAACAACCAGCGCTTGTCGGCGGACCGGCGCCGACTAATCAGATAGGAACTTGTCGGCGCTTATCGGCGACGGTTCACGCTGATTTGGCAAATAGTATGAAAACTGCCTGCGCCCACCTGCGTATTGTGCATATCGGAGCCGGTACCAGCGGTCTGCCTCAGGCAGGTGATGCACCAGGCAGATCAAGGTGATCGTATACAGTGTGTGGTCATGTGGTACAAAATCACATTACGACACAACTCTTGGTCTGATGTTGTTTTGAATATTCCGAAGATAGCGAAGTTTTCAATAACAATCGAAAGCGGGTTAATGTTGTTTTCTCTTTCTTTAATTCGCCCGCAATTTCTAGAAAGAAATACGGGTTCATGGGGTCAGCTATTCATAATTAAGTTCCTTTAAAGCCGCGTCTAATTATTTTGCTTTGGATCATCCTGTTGTTACCAGAAGCAAATACCATTACAGCACCCTAATTGCGTAACACACTATCAATCACAATCTGAATGATTTTGAATCATATTGCTATCCATTGCTTTATAAGTTCGTAAAATTTGTCTGCTCAACTATGTAAATAACGCAATGAATGTTGTTGAACTGTCAAAATGAAACCGTTTCCTATACGAGTAAGTGTGTTACGCAATTGCCCCTCAGTTCAAGAAAACTGATCAGGTTTTCATGAAAAGTAACATAACCAAAACATAATTTGGTACAGACGATATTTTTAAGATTATGATTTTTAAGATTAAGTCCTAAGATTTCACGTCTAAACGTTCCAAACCCTACAGAGTTTAACGCGAATACATCCGGCGGACTAATAAGTCTACACTACGATAATAAATCTCGCATAATGTCGTCTACCGGCTTATTGATTCTCGTCATTCAGACGAGCTTGTTTACTACACCGTTATTTGTGTAAGTGTAGATGTAGCTTTATTAATTTACAATATGGAGGAACATTACTTGTTGTTGTGATTTTGTTCTCGTTGCTGGCTGATAGTCGTCTTTTATTTTCGTTGCTTACATATTTAGTATGTATGTATCTGTGTATCTATTATAGTATATTGTACTTATATACTTTTTATTTGCAGCAAGAACAACCCCATTTAATGTCCAGAAAATCACAGTCCATTCCAAGGTTGCCTGGAAGAGATCCCAGAATGCGATAAGGCCGCCAATTGTATGTTAATTGTTGTTAATTGTGTGTTTGTAGTTTATAATTTATCTATAAGTAATGTATAATATGGTGTACAATAAAGTATATACAAATAAATAAATATGGTTTATGGAATTCTTTAAATATTATTATTGGTAAAAGGGGCACGTGGCTAAAGAGCAGTTATTAAAGCAGCTATTACATAGCCCCGAGCCCCTCATGGCTAAATAATAACTTATTATTACATAATTTTGTTAAACACCACCAACTATAAAATGCAAAACCAATACCTGCAAACACTGTTATTTCAATTTGCTTTTATATCCACTTCATAAATGACAGAATGACATAATCATTGTTATGACATCACGGCAATGACGTTCTGATGGCATGTGAATTCAGTGGCGATGGCTCGCAATACAATTATAATATTGGTTGAATAATTAACACGATTGCTGCATCGTATCGCCACAATGGTTCTGTTATGGCTATCGCTTTAGGGAGCGGATATCGTTTTCGATAAAAAAAAACGAGAGGTGTCGCGGGACATTTTTTTTATTTTTTTTTTTATTTGAGATAGGTTTGCTCTTGACTCTAGTCTAGGTCAGAGATGACAGAGACAAAGTCGACGATGGAGCGAGCTTACCCAGAAACAGCCTGTTCACTCTCACACACACCTAGACATCTAGTTGGAACGAAGTTCCTTTCGCTGTATCATCATCATCATCAACAGCCCGTTTTCCCCCACTGCTGAGCATAGGCCTCTCTTTTCTTGTGCCAATCCCCACGCTCCTGTGCCAGCCTCATCCAGGTTCTACCCGCGATGGTAACAATGTAACAATGTTGTCTGCCCATCACTGTATATTATGTATTAAATAACAGACACAATGAAATAAAATAACAACCTTTGAGAGTCACTAAATGAAAATCTTAGGTAGGTAGCCTATCTTATTGTAAGCGGTCACCACCGCGTTCTCGTATTTTTAAGAACGTGCGCATTGTATTCTATTTAACTCAGTCTCAAACTGTCAAAAGGACTCTTAATTTAAATATTAACATTTAAAAAAAAGTTTTTGACATCGATTGTCAATGAGATGAGATTCTGACTTGAATTTGAACGTTTTATGTGTACGAGACAAATTGAAATTATCTCGTGTGCCCGTGTGCCAGTAGATACAGGTCAAAACAAGTAAAAATCAGGGACCAAAACCGGTATGATCAATACGGGTATTTTTTCTGTTACAACATATTTGTAAAGGTTACCTTAATGCTTCATATTGAATACAACCAGGTTTAATACCGGTAACCGAAATAAACATTACCTTTATCATACACGTGCTTGTCGGCATTAGTCAAAGGGCGCGCATCACTGTATGAGTGTCAAAGAGTTGAGGCGACCCGCGCGCCAGCGAACGCCGACCAATCACGGCCCTGCGGGCAATTGCGTAACACACATACATTAGAAATCGGTTTTATTTTGACAGTCCAACAACATTCATTGCGTTATTAACGATGTTGAGCAGACAAATTTTTCGAACATATGAAGCAATAGATTAGCAATTTGTTTCAAAATTATTCAGATTTTGATTGATAGTGTGTTACGCAATTGGGGTGCTGGCTGGCTTTCGATATTCTGTTTCTTTCTCGTAATCAAATATTTTTTTATGTAACCGGTATTAAAACAGTAACCTAAACAGAGGTAAAAATAATGTTTTTTCGTCTTGGTTACCCAGATAGCGGTAACCTTAGTCGTAGATGTAACCAAAATTCTTTGATACCTGTACCGTTATTTACAAAGGTTTTCGGTCCCTGGTAAAAAGTACACAATGAGTTTTAGAATAAGGCTGTCACAATGCACAGGTATGAGCGACACAGGCAAAGTCCTACTGTCAAGTTTCTTCACGAGTTTTTGCAACAACTAATGAACCTAACTGGTTCCTTCTCTGTCTAAGAAGAAACATTCACCATTTAATTTAATAATTACAGGCTGAAGTGTCTGTTTGTAATATTAAAATAACAACGTTTCACTAAATGCATATGAAAGTATATACGGTACTTATAACAAAAAAGCAATTAATTAAATTTTTTGTCTGTCTGTCTGTCTGTTTGCTCCGACTAATCTCCGAAACGGCTGGTCCGATTTTGACAGAACCTTCACGGGCAGATCGCTGGTGTTACGGTGAGTAGCTTAACCTAAGTTACTCACCGTAACACCAGCGATCTTATAATTTTAAAAAATAATTAGGGTTGCGCGCAAAAAAATTAAAACCCATGAAATTGTGAACAAAAAGTCGGATTTGAAAAAACCTTTTTGCATTTGGTAGCCCAATTTTCAAGGATAGTTAAAGGCTATTTAACAACACGCTACGACCCTTAGGAGCCGAGCAAAAAGATAAAAGTCAGAAAGAACACTAAGCGAAAACGAAATAACAGCGCGGGCGGGCGATGCAACGCGACGGGTCGAGCGGACGAGGGAGTTTTATTAAAATGTGGCTGTTATTTTAGTATATTGTGTATCTTACGACTTCCACGCGAAGTCGCGGGGCACAACTAGTGCTTAAATATTTTTACATAGGTACTTACAAGTCTCTACGAAACTTATAGTCACTCCAAAAACACCAAAAGCTCGATAAAACACTCGATTAATTCACCCAGCAGTGGTTTAATCGAGTGTAGGCCATCCTTTCGCCTATACAGGTTGTTCCAATACAAGTGGCACATTACCTACGTCGGGAGCACGAATTAATGGTGATTTTATTCCACACAGTGATCGCCATTTTGGAAAGTTTACCGCCATTGTTTTGTTTCGTTATGACGTCACTCGTTTGATTGAATGGTCGGCAATCGTTGGGAATGCATGTTCGCGGTTTTTTTTTGGAATTGTGTTTTTTTTGTATAATTTGTAAGTTTTTTTGGGTGTTTTTAGTTTTTTCCATTAGGAATTTCTCTGTAGCGGCCCGGAGTCTGGATTTGTGCCCGGTTGATGGCAAAAGGCTCGCTCCCTATTACATGATGCTTAAACATAACTGGCGAAATGTGGGTGCACTACAGGTACACCTCTGCTTAACCCTTCGGGGATTACAGGCGTGATGTTATGTTATAGTTTTGTTTTTTTTGTTTGCTTTGTCATCATTTGTTTTATTTTCAACACACTATTTAATGAGTATGCCGAACTTTGAATAAGGATTAGTAAAGATTCCACGTTTAGATCATTTTGATTTTAAACAGTTTTGTCATTTCCTAGGAGAAGAACAGGCAAGAAACCCCACCGACTGGACTGCGACCATAACCACCGAATTTAAAATGATAAATAATGAACTGATCCTCTAAAAACTTTATTGACCTTCTAACGATGGACACTTTTTTGAATTAATGAACCTTTAAATACTTTTTCCGCTTTTCAAGATGCACACGTTTTTAATAATTGAGCCTCTTTTTAACTTCCTGACCTCTTCGGAGAGTTAGTCGCAGTAACTAAGCTAGGGTACCCGACCAAAAAAAAAATTTTTTTTTGAAATCCAAGTAAACCAGTATCAGAGAATCATAGTATATAGTCGTGAGTTAATGTATGTTAACATCCAAATACCTCATACCGTGTAATCAATAGCCAAATCTAGCAAAAACAAGAAATAAATACATCGCAATGAGGAAAACAGTTCACCACACACAGGGGGCGTATAATAATAAAAACTAATAGAAATGGTCGCCATTAGCCGTTGTCGACTATTGGCGATCTGTGTTAAGTACACTCGGTCAGTGTGGGTTGGTATAGATAGATTTGTAGGAGGTCTTTCCTCGGTGTGGGATACTAAAAACATTGGTCAAAACATTGAGAGCTACTAACTACTCGCTGTTTAGACCGTATGAAAATTATGACAGCACAAACACTTGTTTGTTTACATGTTATTGTCGAAGGGTTAGGCAGAGGTGTAAACAATGTGCCAAAGTCCCACGTAAATAATAGCGAGTCTATTGCTACTTGGTCTGGCATTTTGAGTACTTTATGCGACCTACCCAAATGTCCTTTCTTTGGTATTGTTCGTCGAGTCGTCGAGCTCCTTAAGTCTTGAGTTGAGTTACACGATTACTGACAAATGCTTGCACTGACTGGACAGGTCCACTCAAATTTGTGTGGTTCTTTCCTCAAAAGACAGAGACGGATCTGCATAGTCCTCGCATGATTTGACCAAGATTATGTCTGGACTTTAAAAGAGATTTTGACCCCTGAGTTTGTTTCGCCATTTCTTCTCAGGGGTAGTCAGAGAAATGTTGACTCCATCTAGCTTAAAAAAAAATATGACGTGTAAAAGTGATTCCGATATCCTATTTACAGAATAAACCATTTCATTTCGTTCCCATCAACCGGGCACAAATCCAGACTCCGGCCTGCTACTGAGAAATTCCTGATGGAAAAGCCGCCAACACTTTGGTCGAATTGCCAATCTATTCTGTAAAAATCACACAGTGAACGTGAAGTGAGCTGTCAGTAATGTCAAGCTCACTCCACCCAAGTTTTCATGGTGAGATTTTAGCAAAATACATCTGCTGGAAATCGAACCCAGTTCCCATGGTCAGCCCACGAGGCACTCGTCTGCACCCCAATTGCGTGACACACTATCATCAATCACAATTTGAATCATTTTGAAGCAAATAGCTAATCCATTGCTTCATATGCTCGAAAAATGTGTCTCCTCAACAACGTAGATAAGGCAATGAATGTTGTTGAACTATCAAAATGAAACCGATTCCTACTGTAAGTGTCCCGCAGGTTTTCAACAAAAAACAAAACATTCATACTTTTCACGAAATTACCTACTCGCGACAAAAAAGTCGCAAGTCTACGTAAAGAGTCGCAAGTGTGTATATCTCGGGGACTGTCAAGCGTTGTCATCCCACGTGCATTACAAGAAGTGTGCCCCGAGCGGTTCTGGGTACAGTCGGCACAAAAAAATTGCTCACCTTTTTGTAAATTATGAAAAATATTTACCGTTCTTTTGTAGATACAGTAAAGGACACTATGTCCTACTACTTTTGTATCCTATCCTGCTTTCTTCTAATATTGTAATCGCGAAAGTTTGTGAGGATGGATGGATGGATGGATGTTTGTTACTCTTTCACGCAAAAACTCCTGAATGGATTTGAATTCAATTTGGCACACAGATAGTTTATAAGCTGGATAAACATATTGGATATTTTTTATCCAGATATCCCTACATGATCGAGACTAATGCGGGTGAATATGCGGGGCGCTGCTAGTTATATTATAGATGTGAAAGTGAGTTTGCTTTTTACGCTTTCACGCTAAGACGGTTAAACAAATTTTAATAAAATTTGGCACATAGGTAGACCATGACCTGGGTTAGGACATATAATACTTTTTATCCCGATATTCTTACGGGATCGAGATATTCTTACGAAAGAGGAGCTCGTGGCTAAGTAATAACAGCCGCACGGGTCGATCTATCAGGTTAAGCTACGCTTGCCGGGGTTGGTTTGTGGATGGGTGACCATCTTTACATACCGAGACTCCTCCGTGCCTCGGAAAGCACGTTAAGCCGTTGGTCCCGGCTGTCATTCGTGGATCTTTGACAGTCGTTACGGGTCGTCAGAAGCCCGAAAGTCTGACAACCAGTCTTACCAAGGGGTATCGTATTACCCAGTAACTGGGTTGTGGAGGTCAGATAGGCAGTCGCTCCATGTAAAATACTAATATTCAGCTGCGTCCGGTTAGACTGGAAGCCGACCCCAACATAGTTGGGAAAAGGCTCGGCAGATGATGATTCTTACGGGATCGAGACTTATGCAGGTGAAACCGTGGGGCGCAGCTAGTATTTGCATAATTTAAAAACTAACAGACTTAAAATAATAATAATAATATGAACCAGTAGATAAAAAAGGATATGAACAAGTGTATAAAAAAGGAAATAATCTTAGGGCATCAAAAAATTCGCCCGTATCGCTTTTAACAGGAAAAGTGCCCAAAAGGTTGACAGCATACAGTAAATCTTTGATACAGCGCTGCAAGGATCTTGTGGCGCTCGAGTGACGTTGGCATGAGGCGCTGTTGATAAACATTTGTGAAGCTGTTTTGAGAAATGTATTGGAAAACCAAGATGGCGGCTTTAGTTCCAATATTGGCCGCGCGCCAATAGATCCTTGGACAGCTATAAGTAGGTATTTATGAGCCAACACATAACATATCATCACGTCTGTTATGCCCGAAGAGTTAGGCAGAGGTGTACCTACAGTGTGAGTCTTTATAATGTGCACATATCGAAATGAGGGAATCTATGCTTAATTTTATCGACGGAAAAAATGTTAAAAAAAATCTAAATATTTATTTATATTTTTTATGGATTTTTAAAAAAAATTGTTTGCTTTTGTGACCCCAGTGTATACAAAACTGTGTAACTTTTAAACTAAACGATTTATCACGATGAAACAAACTCTATAATGTTTGGAAGTAATTAGGTGTCGTCATAAAATAAAAATTATGGAAAAAAAATAGCCACATTTAAAAATAAACATTTTTGTTTGGCAAAAATCTGATTTTTTTTCATTAATTTTTACAAAAATTGTAAAATTTCTCAATAACATGCCCCCATCACCTTCTTTTTTTATAACTTTAAGTTATTCTTCATTGTATTAGGAACCTAACGGTAAAAATTGCATGTTTTTAACTCAACCCCAACATTTTTTATCAAATGTCAAAGAAAGGCCCAACGCATAGCTACGCACATTGTTTAGCAGGTAGATAAACTTTTTTTTGTTAACTTTGTTGTGAATGCGCGCGGGTCGTTTCAAAGATGGCACTCCGAACGCGGAATCGTATTGTTCTCATAAGGGTGGTTTGTTTGGGATGATAATTAATGCAAAAGAGTTCAATTGAAACCCATTTATTATTAAATACAAAATTTAATGCATCAGGTTCTCAAAATGTCCACCTCGTTGTTGTAAACACAAAGCCGCGCGAATTAGAATTTGGTGTGTCGCTCTCCTTATCATTTCGGGATCATTGCGAATATCATTCGCACAGTTTATTATGCGGTCACGCAAATCGGCCTCACTGTTGATGGGGGTACTGTAGACGCGTTGCTTCATGGTCCCCCATAGGAAATAATCAAGGGGCGTCAAATCGGGTGAACACGCAGGCCACCCTACAGGTCCTTGCCGGCCGATCCATTTGTCATGATAATTTTCGTTTAAAAATCTTCTTACATTTGTAGCGTAATGGGCAGGACATCCGTCCATCTGAAGAAACATCCTTTGACGCACAGCCAGTGGGACATCTTCCAATAACTGAGGCATATCATCTCTCAATAGACTTAAAAATCTTTCACCAGTCAACGTTCTCGGCAATATGACTGGTCCAATCAACATGTTATCGATAAGACCAGCCCAAACATTTATCGAAAATCTTACTTGGAAAGTAGATGACCGTTTCAGTTTCGGGTTTTCACCTGCGCGGCACCATCTGTGTAAATTTCGACAGTTAGTAATACCGTCTCTAGTGAATGTCGCTTCGTCCATCCATAGTATTTTTCTTGGAAAGTTTGGGTTTGCTCTGGTTTTTCTTTGAATCCATGTGGACATCACACACCTTGGACGCCAGTCTACGTCTTCATGTAGATGTTGCACCCTTTGATAGTGATAAGGATGCAATCCTTCTTTCTTTAAAATACGCCACACTGATTTTTGGGATATTCCGTGACGAAGAGCCAGTCGTCTAGTACTTATGGATGGATCAGCAAACAAATCACTTAATACTGCTTGTTCAGTAGCCGCATCAATAATTACTTGAGGTGGCTCGCGACGATCTCTACTTGATCCAAGTCCAGTGATCGACAACCTTCTGTGAACTTCCTGGAAGTTTCGGGCAGATGGCACTGGTTGCCTGTTAGGATACGCAGCTATGTAAGCCGCGCGCGCAGCTCTGGCACTTCCTTGTCCCACTCCATAATAAAAATGTATGTCGGCGATGTGTGCCGGGGAAAATTCACTTAAACGCGGCATCATGTAGCAGCGAACGAAAGTTATGAAAGTCCAGCGAACGAAAGTACCGAAACACATGTAGCAGCGGCGAATAATTCGGAGCGACTGCCAGTCTGACATCTGTCATAATTCAAGTTCCTTTGGCTGGCCCTACCTCCCCGACCTGCGCACATTCAAAAGAAAGTTTATCTACCTGCTAAACAATAGCTATGCGTTGGGCCTTTCTTTGACATTTGATAAAAAATGTTGGGGTTGAGTTAAAAACATGCAATTTTTACCGTTAGGTTCCTAATACAATGAAGAATAACTTAAAGTTATAAAAAAAGAAGGTGATGGGGGCATGTTATTGAGAAATTTTACAATTTTTGTAAAAAATAATGAAAAAAAATCAGATTTTTGCCAAACAAAAATGTTTATTTTTAAATGTGGCTATTTTTTTTCCATAATTTTTATTTTATGACGACACCTAATTACTTCCAAACATTATAGAGTTTGTTTCATCGTGATAAATCGTTTAGTTTAAAAGTTACACAGTTTTGTATACACTGGGGTCACAAAAGCAAACAATTTTTTTTAAAAATCCATAAACATATAAATAAATATTTAGATTTTTTTTAACATTTTTTCCGACGATAAAATTAAGCATAGATTCCCTCATTTCGATATGTGCACATTATAAAGACTCACACTGTATAGTGTTAAACCCACATTACCCCTTAATTCGTGACATTACTAAAATGACTGTGGGTTAATACTGTGTATGTATTTAGTTTGTAAGCATTTATATAAATAAATAGTTTTAGAGTAAAATATGGCAATTTGAGACGGTCCTATCAGATTCAATATTACGGGATTTAATGTAGTCCGAAACACACTCCTAAAATAATAGTTAGAGAACAAGAGATATTTAACACCACAGAAAAACTGAAACATATTTTGTATCCCGACTGTCCTTCCCATAATCGAAAACTCCCAACATATGCAAAGAAAAATAATAACCTTTGCACACGACTGTACGTAGAGGTACAGTCAAGCACAATGCAAACAATAGCGCGAGCCAACAGCGCACAAATCTTAATCTTAGCATTCATTATGGCGCAGAAACGAACCTGAATTTATTCTAGGTAACCCCGCACCGACGCTCATGAACTAGGAGTAGCTTCACTGGGAGCTTTATTTATTTTAAGGAATTATTCTTCCTTTCGTTTTGACGTTACATCTTTATTTGTAATTACTGTTTGGGTCCAGTAGATGGCCACATTTATTGCGGAGTCAGGGGCTTTGTTCACTGACGGGGTCCGCTAGGGCCGATGCCAGCTAGGGTCGCGGGATGTTCGAAAGAGTTACCGTGGCCCCGGCACAGGCAACTGAAGGAACACGGGTGGGTTTTAGTCAGTAAAATTCTGACACTTCCTCCCGCTTCGCCCAGAGTGAAAGAAGTCATTTGATGATTTCCCATCCAAACAAAAAAAAAAAGAAAAGGGGGCTTTGTTCACAGCCAGGATCGCGGGATGTTCGAAAGAGTCACCGTGGCCCCGGCACAGGCAACTGAAGGAACACGGGTTGGTTTTAGTCAGTAAAAGTCTGTCAGAGACGGAGTCGGAGTCTGAGTCTCCCGCTCCGCCCAGAGTGGGAGAAGTCATTTGATGATTTCCCATCCAAAAAAAGGGGGCTTTGTTCAGATCGTCAAGGGTGCAAGTGAACGGACATTTGGGATGCTCAAGCAGATGAGGCATACTATGCCCCATTGTAAGAAATAATTTCAGCTGAATAGTATTAATAATTGGAAAATGGAGTGTTCTCTGTACTTTAAAAGTCATCTTGGAGTAGGGTAACATTTTAGGAAAACGGCTTTCTGGATTAATTATTGGGTTGATTATTTTGAGTCTAAAATCTACTTACTTACGTCTGTGAATTTGTGATTTTTTAGGGAAGGAATAACTTTGAACTCTATGTTTTATTAGGCTTTTTTATTCAAGAAATAACAAGTAACCTGATTTAGATCACCAAAATAAATAACGATGGCTGTCTTCAAAAATAAGTGAATACCTTTTGTAGCTTATATCAGTAAAAAATGTCATCGTAAAAGCTTGAAGTGAATTGTCAATAGTATCATGGCAATTATTGACAAGTTTCAAGATTATTAACCAAAGGAATAAGATTTTTCATATAAACTGTATCCCCTCTTTTGACCCCCGCAGGTGTGGAATTTCGAAAATTCGTTTCGAATGTTTCCATAGCTTGAATCAAAGATTATTTATACCAATTTTCCAGATAATCAAGGCATGCAGTATAAACTACTTTCGTCAATCCCTAGCATAAGGTGAACAGCACACTTCAAGCTCAATTCATCTAAGTTTTCACAATGAGATTTTTACAGATATGACTGGCTGATCATAGACTTTTCTTTTAGATGAAGCAAATACTCATACTTACAATGCTTACCCGAGTTGGCCACTATGCCTCCATAGAAACACTCGGTACCTAAAATAACCGCACCCGAAAATCGAACACCAACCTGCAATTCTTCAAAACATTTGCACCACACATCCGTATTCTGCTCCCACAATTTTTACACAATACACCTGAAACTGGCAATCGTTCCCTTTCTGTAATGAGGGAGAATATTACTCGATCGCCCTCAGGCGTTTTTAATTTGCCACAAGATCACCTACAGTTCTTTTTTCGGCGTAATAAGGCGCTCCGAGTTACTCAGCGTTTATGTAACATCGATTACGAGTTATGATTGTGAAGAGAATGAGCTTGTTTTCTTCATATCTTTTTCGAGGATCTGGTATTTGGTGAAATGGCTGGCAGGTATTTCTTTGTGCTTTCCCTTTTTTTCTTTGTACGCGAGGTTTTCGATGTGCAGTTTTTCTTTGCATCTTTGTGACATGTATGTAGAAATAAAAGCGTCTTCTAAACAATACATAGGACAAGAAACACATAGGACTATGTGCGTAATTAAATGGATTTATAAATGACTAGCTTTAGCCCGCAGTTTCGCTCGCGTTAATGTAACGTTATTTTTCTACGCCACTGGAACAGGATTTTTTTCTGGATGAAAGGCAGGTACCCTATGTGCTTTTCTAAACCACTAACAACGTCTCATGCAAAATTTCATGATGATCGGTTGAGTAGATAAAATTACATACCACTATATCTTTGCTAATCCATTGCTTCATATGTTCGAAAAATTTGTCTGCTCAGCAACGTAAAAAACGCAATGAATGTGGTTGAACTGTCAAAATGAAACTAATTCCTAATGCAAGTGTGTTACGCAATTAGGATGCTGGACGACGGGCCTTACGCTTAGTATTCCTAATTTCTGTCAGTAGATATTTTATAGACCATTTTGATCTGTGTCCTACTAACAAAGACATAATCTGTTTCTTCCTCTCGAATCATCCCAAATATATTGTCTGCTCTCCTCCCTACTAGGTCATCACATGTCCCATTAAATCAATACTTTTACACCCCACTTACACACCATAATAATATCTTAATCCAAATTAGATGGCCACCATCAATATACCGTTGGTTTGGACAAGATATAACCGCATTATTTTTATAAGGATATAAAAATAATGTGCTAGGATTTTATGAGCATAACTCGTAATTATTATGAGGTATGGCCACATCCCTGGAGTGGCCGTGTTCGTCTTTATAGTTTCCTCTGATTGGATTGTTGATTTATTTTGTCATTAAGTTTTTTGATGACTGGGGAAGGTAAAGTGTAAGATAATTATTATTGTTGGTATCAAAAAACTTCGGCTACAGAGAGACCGGTACCTGCTATATATACAAGGTGTAACATAATTAATGCACAACCTCTTAAGACGTCATTGTACTCATCATTATGAACAACTGTTACTATGGGACCAAACCTGAAATCGCGAGAAAAATCAGCTGTTCCCTAAATTTTGACGAGTTATGCGAATGTAAATGTAGGAAGCAGCTGATTGCTTTTACGCGATTTCAGGTTTGGTCCCATAGTAAAAGTTGTTCATAATAATGAGTACAATAACCCCTTAAGAGGTTGTGACAATTTTGATTTAAAAGAGTGTCCATGGAGTTTCTTACCCATTCTTCTCCATAGAGATCTACGTTTTGGAATGGGCGACTAGCTTCAATTTTCTGACTAACTGACCGACTCTTTAACAATTCAAAAGTGCCTGTAATTGGTTTAATTGAAATAAATGCTTTGAGTTTGAGTTTGTGCGTTAATTATGTTACACGTTGTATAATCATTTACCGCCGTCGCTATCCCTAAAAAAGTCTCACTCAGTGAACATACATAACCCGACACAAAAATACTTAATGATGTTATGTCCACTTAAACGAATATCAACTTCATGCTAGTGCATTCGTAAATAAAGTCGATTTCAGAATGACTAGTGCTATTGAAGAACTCATACAAATGTTCATCATTCCTCAGCCTATCATTCACAGTCGACACCACACATAACGCATTTCCATAGCATTTATTCTACTTTCAAGTAAACCAGAACATGTCTTAATTTATCAACTAACATAATTATTGCAGACAACACTAAACATCTTACTGTTTTATTAATTATATTTCAGGAGCAAGACCACCACCTCTTAAAGCAGTATTATTGTAATCTTACTTCAGTGTGGGAAAGAGATGGAACTAGACGTCCTGTATAGCTCCATCTCTTTCTCACACTGAAGTAACATTAAAATAATACTGCTTTAAGAGGTGGTGGTTGACCCCAGGCACGTATACAGAGGGGGGGATAGTTGGGATTTATCCACCCCCGAAATCTGACTGAAAAAAAAAACGTTTTAAGCCATCTGTTTATTTATTCGCTTGCGTGTTCTTTAATTATAGTATAGTACAGTGAAAATTATAGTACAGAGATTACAGCGATTTTCACACAGTTCACATGGTTGATTCAATGTTTGCCCCCCCCCCCCCGAACCAAAAGTCTGGATACGTGCCTGGTTGGCCCCCAGATCGCCGTGAAGTAAAATTTGGAATCAAACGAGCTTACCTGTTAAGCGAAGTCTTGATTCTAATTTTATGAACAGCGACCTGAAATATAATTACCCTCCCAACACTAGCTAACACCCCCAAAGCTGCAATAATTAGTCTACCTAATTCACTTAGCCTTTCAGAGAAACCTAGTGAATGTAAGTGTGTGGAACTACTCTGTGTGGGAAACAGAGCTGTCCCTTATCCTATGATCTCTAAACCAAGTGACACATGGGGTTGCCAACACACAGAAGATACGGTGATTGTTATTTCTAAAAGATCGCGATGTTATAAGTGTGCGGAGGAAATACGACAGAAGCTGAATAAATAAACACCAACTTAGGTAACACCAGAAAAATGGTTCACGCAGATGACCAAGAATTCATTGGCATAGATAATAAAAACTGCACGACAGAAGAGTCGAGCGTCATAGAGTCTATGAATTTAAATCCTTGTTCTCACATGATTATAACCAAGAATATAATTATCGATTTGATTTTTGAAGATTTTCTTTGTTTAGTGTACAGAAAGTATTACTTAATACTTTGTTTATTTAATAGAAAAACAAAAAGAACTAGGTACCTACCCATCGTTGTGTCCAGCTGCCAACAACATTGCCTGATCGATACATACGGCAGCGCAAATTGCGCGGTACAGTCGAACGCATTTTCTTTTACGATCGCACACCGCTGTTTACGTGTTTCGCGAAGATACGGACGATAGCCACGATGTGGGAACCTATTGATTTGTTTTGGAGGTGGCAAGAATATGAATAATATAAAATATTCTGTCTGGGTAACGGATTGTTTAGTACATTGATTGTCTGAAGAGTTAAAGGCGCACCAAGCCTTTGCCTTTGTCTCTGTCTTTTTCGTTACGTATAAAGAGTAATGAAAATAACCACACTTTTGCACATTTTCAATGTTTTTTGTTGTTATTTTCACCACATTGATCTTTAATAAAATAAAATATCATAAATTTAAACGCTCCAGTCATCTATGAAGTTTATTTAGTAAATGAATCATAATATAAAATTATTTATTTACATGAAAATTAGGGAAATAGTGGAAAAAATTACTCTAAAAGAGGTAACAAAGAGGCGAATTTATTCTATCGAGCCAATTTTATCAAATCGTGTTTCCATCGTGTATACTCCCTAGTATATATCCCTAGATTTTAGTTTAATTGTTTACTACTTCAAAAAAGGGTTATAAAACGTGTTTGTGTGTATAAAAAGCTCGGTGCGCCGTTAAATCACTACTGGCATATTTGATGCGTAAGAAATGGCTATAACACGACTTATTGCGTAGTGTGTCACTCTGCTAAACATTACATTTCCCAAAAAAGAAGAAAGAAGAGTTAGTTAGCATAAATGTGCAATTTTCGATATGCATAGATGTGACGCATAATTTTCCCCCAAATTGTTATTTTTTGTGTTTGTGTTCTTTCTTTGCGTCATGTTTACCGAAAATAAACGTATTTTATTTCTTTTTATAATTATTCTTGTTTGCTATCAAATAACATATACCACCGCATCCAATCCCTCTTGCATCCCAAGTTAATAGCGATCTCGTAATGGCGGGTTGCTAGTTGTAGCCCCATAAAGACATCCCCACCGTTTATTGGCCTCCCTGGTCCACGTACCTAACGTCTACGATTAGTGCTGGAAAATCAATTTGGTCTCCCTTGTGTGGTTCAGACATGCTATGGGACAGTTGTTTTTGTTGGTAGTAATAATGTACTGAACTCAACTCGTTGGTCTAGTGGTCACAAGCGCTACTGCTGAGCATGAGGTCCTGGGTCCGATTCCCGGATCGGGCAAAGTGTTTTTGTTTTTTTTTTTTCATCTGGAATTTCTCAGTAGCAGCCTGCAGTCTGGATTTGTGCCCGGTTGATGGTAAAAGGCTCGCCCCCTATTACATGGGACTTAAACTTAACTGGTGAAATGTGGGTGTACTATAGGTACACCTCTGCTTATCCCTTCGGAGATTACCGGCGTGATGTTATGTTATGAGAAATCAACTTGGGGAGATACCAAACTCTTCAAGCAGGTCAATACACGTATTAAAATAAAAAGTGAAGTCATCACACGACAGTGATAATTTTTTCGCGATTACGATGTTGGTCCCATGGAGAATGTTGTTCAGTTTGATGGTCTGTCCCACACCCTTTAATATGACCACACGGTTCTGATACATGCTGTATTAGAGCCTCAAAATTTTTTAACAGGATTATCTTCCAGAAAATCCCTTATCCCAATTCAAAACAAAATGATTCCTTATTCTAATTCATTGCCACCAAACTCATTGCTAGTGAAAGTTTAGTAATTACTAATTAACAAACATCAAGTGGGGCTCGTGTTCCGAATATTTTTACTCACTGTACTAACAATCCAGTTGTGATAAGGAAAGTTGGTAACGTTGGGCCGCTAAAATGCTGCACTAAAGCTACGGTTTCCTAGAATATCGGCTAATCCATAACGGCTGCAGTGACGGCCGTCATGAACATGATGGCAGCGGGGTTTGACTTTACGGTGTCAAAAAATGCTTTTTAGGAAAACACGCCAATTTACTGTCATAAATAACGTTTCAGTGATGCCATTCGCCGGTAAATTACGGACGCTTTGTATCGGCCATTGTAATTTGACATGTTATTTTGTATAATGAGATGTTTAATAATTTTTGTGTACAATAAAGCATTAATTATTCCATTATTGTTTGTGTTTTATTTAAGTCATTTTAATATCGGTCTGTCAATGTCTACTGCTGGGTAAGAGTCTTCCAACAGAATAGTTATTTTTCACCGAATTGGTGTAAACTAAACATCACTTACATAGGATAACAGGGAGATGTGCTTAAGTTTAAAATATTTTATTAAATACTTCCTTTA
This sequence comes from Fissipunctia ypsillon, assembly GCA_947568875.1. Classification (NCBI taxonomy): domain Eukaryota; kingdom Metazoa; phylum Arthropoda; class Insecta; order Lepidoptera; family Noctuidae; genus Fissipunctia; species Fissipunctia ypsillon. The sequence goes on from OX387662.1 coordinate 2,586,271, forward strand.
TTTCTCTTGGGCAGTCCCCATCAGTTTGTATTTACAACATCATCGATTTGTCATCTGTAGAAATTATTGCGACTGTCTTCAAAAATGACTATAAATAGACAGGTTTAAACTCAGAAAAAAACTCAAAATATTTATTGTAGCATCTTGAACATTTTAATGTCCAAATCACATTTACTGTTCTCCTAAAAGCGCCATTTTAGCTCCCCTAACGGATGCAACAAGACGACCCTTTGACATCGACTAACGTATTTAAATTCATAGTCTTATGAAGTTAGCCCGGACAGGGGGGGCGGGGGTCGCGGAGGGTGCGCGGGTGTCACGGGGGGCGCGAGGCGTGACTGTACACTTTTTGGCTTCGGTTAAGTCGGATCGCCACTAACCGCCAGCGTGGGAAAAGGATACCTAAGTATGGATTTAGAAATTTACTGCCCAAAGTAAACAAAATGGCGTAATTCATATTTTTGATATGCTTTTCGGTGGCAATTAAGCCACTGGCCTTCCTGAGAGTAAAAGGTTGCCACTGCCTGTGGACATCTGCAATATTAAAGGTATCGTATCTACGATAAAAAAAAACGCGAAGCAAAGCAAACCGGAAGTAAAACATATGCCTGTAATTACACCAGCACACATAGCTTTCAAACTGAAAAACAGCAGCACTCTTTGGCTACAGCAATAAGTATGGTGGCAGTACTTCTTAGAACGATGTCTTTCACAAAGATCTCTACTAGATGCTACCTCGAATCTTCACATACATATTAATATTTATGGAGGCAAGAAGACTTGATATTTTCCTGATGCGAAATAATCCACCACAGATGTAGGAGCCAACTATATTATTATTGGCTTAGATTAGGTTTTTATCGGACTAAAAACTACACTGCATTTATTTATTCTTTATCTCCTAACTGCCAGGGCTCATTCAATTCAATTTATTCAGGAACAATCCACATTGTGTTTGTAATCATAAATAAATACATAAATAAAATCACGCTCAATAAAATTATAAAACCAACACATTCATAACACAATAAATTATAAAAAATATCAAAAAATTAAAATCAATAACATTACAACATACTAATATTACCCACCCACATATTAACTAGGTAATACTTATAAAATTTTTAAAACGTGGTTGTGTCATCGTCTATCGAATACAGACATTTCTCCAATAGGAGAGCTTTAAGTCTGGATTTAAATGAGCTCGTGTTAATTATAGTTTTTAAGTCCAATGGCATTTTCAATCTTATATTTAAATTGTTTTAATTACTTATTGTTTTTACATTGTTCTCACATATACTAGAAGCAACAAGAATTATGCACCCAAGATTTTGTAATAATCTTGATTTAAAAGAGTGTCCTTGGAGTTTCTCGCCCGTTCTTGTAGCTTCAACCTTCTGACTAGCTGACCGACTCTTTGACAATTCAAAAGTGCATGTAATTGGTTTAATTGAAACAAATGCTTTGAGTTTGAGTTTATTATTTTTTATTCTCTATTCTTACCCGGCTAACGAAAACTCAAAATCCTCAGAACCAGACTTACCCACCTTTCCCCGCAGACACTATCTTCTCCGAAGGAGTTAAAATGCTATAGTTCGTGTTGTGGCATAAATTAACCGTAACTCGCAAGAAGCCGCGTCGCATATTATCACCATTTTGTTCAAGATTAACGAAATATTCACCCCGTTGTTCAGAGTTTCGATTAACTTGCTTTGATGCTGGATTATGCTGATGTATGGTTTACGTGGTTGCTCCCGGCTGTCATTCGTGGATCTTTGACAGTCGTTACGGGTTGTCAGAAGCCCGAAAGTCTGACAACCAGTCTTACCCAGGGGTATCCTATTACCCAGTAACTAGGTCAGATAACAGACGCTCCATATATAATCCATACTGGTAGCCGACCCCAACATATTTGAGAAAAGGCTAGACAAATTATGATGTATGGTTTACGAGGTTAAAAATACAGTGGCTCATGGCTATATGAATGAATGAATTAAATTATTTATAACAGTAACAATTCAGTTGACTCTCTCCTTTTTACTAATAAACGTATTATATCAGGTGAATAGCTACACACCGATTTCTCTCTCTCTTTAACTTTCGAAAGAAGGAGACAAAGCGTTGTGTAACTATACAGATGCTATAAAATGTTTATTAGTAAGGAAGTCTATGTTTTGCCAGCGGCGTACAAATTTTACAGTATGTAGGTAAATAAAATAATAAAATTAAATTGAAAAACATTATAAATCATTAAATTAGGTATTTACAAATTCAGTCAGGTAGTTTAGATTACTTAATATTAAATTCAATAAACAAATTACACAATATAAAACAAAAAACACACACATTCATTACTCTGTAAAAATGAGCTTGAAGTAAGGTATCATTCCACCTGGATTGACACTATTGACAGCTTACAAAGCGGGAAAAGTGCTATTAGGTTTTTTCACTAAGAATTTCTCGGTTGAGGACCGGAATCTGTTCTTATGCTTAGGTAGATCTTCAACGTCACTAGAAATTAATAGGTCTTCTATACTATAGACCTCTGCCTACCGCTTTGGGGAAAACAGTCGTAATGATTACCAATGAAGCAGTCACACAGAGGAAGAGAGCGTCGGACACAGAATAGTTACGAAATCCAATGAAGCAATTGCTACTGTAGCAATGAAGCAATTGCTACTGTAGCAATGAAGCAATTGCTACTGTAGCAATGAAGCAATTGCTACTGTAGCAATGAAGCAATTGCTACTGTAGCAATGAAGCAATTGCTACTGTAGCCATTGCACTCATGTCCGTGTAGTTACTCCGCTTGTTTCCAATTACAGGGTGCTCGTAAAGTCAAACTGTCGATATAAAACTAGTAGCACCCTATCGGTGCAACATTTAATTGTTTGGCAGGACTTCCTTCATTGGACTTAGGGGAAAAATCTAAATTAAAATCACTTATGAACTTGGAAGAAGCTAAGTATGTAATAAAAGAGTAATTTAAAAAACGAAAAATTAAATCGACTTCAAAAAGAAATTAACTCAAAATTATCAAATAACTTTAATTTCGCAGGTGGTCGGTGTCTTGGGATTTGTATTTTAGTCTTTTGCCACCGACTTCCGAAATTAAAGTTATTTCATAATTTTGAGTTAATTTCTTTTTGAAGTCGATTTTTTTTAAATTACTTTGTAATTTTTAATTTTATGTAAAAACTGGAATATTTGTTTGTAAGTAGTTTTTTTCGTTAATAAAATGGTGATTCATCATCATCATCAGCCCTACAGCAGTCCGCTGCTGGACATAGGCCTCTCATCCAGCTGCTACCAGCCACCCTGCGAAAATCCCATCTAAAGGGCGATCCAAATAAGTACAACAAGTACCGACCCATCAAACAAATTGATCCACAAACACATCCCGAACAAAGCCGTTAACATTATCAGGACTGCTCCATCAAAATGGCACTAGACAAACTATCCACCCATTGTCCAGGGTTCGAGTGCCGACCTTTGGACGCCCCCTAAACCCAATTGCCCGTGAAATCGGCTAACCATGTGGAAAATATATCCGACCGGAATTGTGTGATGGTGCCTTTTTCGTTAATACGGCGGCCGAAGATCGGTGAGGACGGCTGCTGGGGCTACGGACTTGAGCTCCTTGTTTTAGGCTGGCGTACTTTCCAAAAAAAAAAGAAAGAAAATACGTTTATTTGCGGTAAACATGACGCAAAAAATTAACACAAACATAAAAAAGAAACAAGTTGGGGGAAAATATGCGTCACATCCATACAAAACGGTCATCGCTCAGCATAATGCTGTAACCTTATGCGAGACAGAGCCTCAGCGCTGGTTTTCAGCGACAGCCGGCGTTGACGTGATGACGTCAGCCGGCAGCAATGAAATTTAATAATAAACAAAATAAACACACAATACTTAAATCAAAATATTTATATAAATACAATATTTAAAATGGCAACATTACGTTCCGTCGGTATCCACTCACACGCCGCGCGCTGCCGAATTTGTGTTATCGGCAACGGGCAAAAAAAATCTGATACTTATTTTGAAAAAAACTCGATGCTAGCTTACTAGTTCAAATGAAAAGTACATTGAAAATACACTGGGCCGCAAAGAAAGCGGGTCGGTAATAAAAACCTCAATGACTTCCAAAACATTGGAGCTAGGTTTATTAAATAAAGACTGTATTATAGACAATTTTATAGTGCTTAAATCAATTTGATAAAAGTTTAAGATTAAGAAGTTTATTTTGAATAAAAGTACGTTAAGTAAAAATTACCACTTTCACTAGATTTCAAGCTACGGTATCAAATGTGCAATTTTTACACATTTTAGTATCTTGTATTGCCACCGCGAACTGTTAACACAGCTGTTATACGGTTTGACATGCCTTCCACCAGACTTCTGAGCCGATGTTGAGGAAGATTCTCCCATTCCTCTATCAGTGCTAATTTCAGTTCACGAATCGTGATTGGAGTAGTTAGGAAAAGCTAGGTAGGTGATGACGATATTGTGCCAGAAAAAGACCAGAAGGAAACGTAACCTTTCGGTTCAAAATTAACAAAGTTCATCTTAACATTGGTCCCAAGTTCAAATATTTAAGAGTATAACCAATACTAAGGTCAGCATTGCTCTTTACTGTTATAGAGGTTCTGTCCTTGATGACAGCTCTTTGAATACCACTGAACATAATCATCGTCATTGTTCTTGACACGCCGCGCTTTGTTCAAGAATGAGATAGCCAAATCTATGAATCACATCTATACAAATCAATAAAATTTAATTGTTTGTAATGCCAAATTAACAGCTATTTACTAAATGCGTAATTATGAAAGTAAATAAATACGGTAGGTACTTATAACAAAAAAAAACTAATCTTAAAATTTTTGTTTGTCTGTCTGTTTATTGTTTCTGTGACTTTCACTGGCAGTTAGCTGATGTTATAAGGAGTAACTTTTGCTACTGTTATTTTAGAAAAATAATCATAATAAAATGTTAATAATCATAACTTTCAAACAGAAAAATTATCATAACTAAGGCTAGTTCATAATATAATGTCAAACTTGTATTTACAGAAGTAGTAGGTATAGTATATCCTTATTTCGTCGCTTTTATATCTATATTTACATCACGCCTGTATTCCCCGAAAGGTTAGGCAGAGGTGTACCTATAGTACACCCACATTTCGCCAGTTATGTTTAAATCCCATGTAATAAGGGGCAAGCCTATTGCCATCAACCGGGCACAAATCCAGGCTCCGGGCTGCTACTGAGTAATTCCAGATGGAAAAACCCAATAACACTTTGCCCGACTCGGGAATCGAACCAGGACCTCATGCTCAGTAGTAGCGCTTGCGACCACTAGACCAACGAGGCGGTCATAGTCAGTCATATCTATATTTATTATATTTAAATTAATGTCACTTTTCGTGTCTGTCTCTGTAAGCGCGTTGTTTTTCTAAACTAGGCAACGGATTTTGATGCGATTTTCACCATCAATTAGAGAATGTAATATTCCAGAAGGTTTATGCGTATTATATACTAGCTGTGCCCCGCGACTTCGTTCGCGTGGAAGTTGTAAGATACACAATATACTAAAATAACAGCCACATTTTAATAAAACTCCCTCGTCCCCCGACCCGCCGCGTTGCATCGCCCGCCCGCGCTATTACTTCGTTTTCGGTTAGTGTTCATTCTGACTTTTTTATTTTTGCTCGGCTCCTAACAGTCGTAGCTTGATGTCAAATAGCCTATAACTATCCTCGAGAATTGGGCTAAAAAATGCAAAAAGAATTTTTCAAATCCGACGTTTTGTTCACAATTTCATGGGTTTTAATATTTTGCGCGGAACCCTAATTATTTTCCTAAAATAAAAGTAGTCTAAGTTACTCCCCGTAACATTAGCTACCTGCCAGTGAAAGTTTTGGAGTTTAGCCGGAACAAACAGGCAGACAAAAATTTCGCCGCAAGGTTGCCTGCTTGACGGTCTTCTACAGATTATACTTCGGGGAGTGTGCTTAAGAACTCCACGACCTCATTCCGCCGGCCCCCTTCTATCAGCGGACATCTAGACGCACTGCAGGTTACCATCCCTACCTAGTTGCTATCCCACCAATTCGCACTAAGCGTTTCCAAATGTCTTTTGTGATGCGTACAGCATAGGAGTGGAACTCTCTGCCTGCGGCTGTTTCCGAACGCATACAACCCCGATCTCTTCAAAGTGAGAGTGAACAGGCGTCTTCTGGGTAAGCTCGCTCCATCGTCGACTTTGTCTCTGTCATCTCTAACCTAGACTAGAGTCAAGAGCAAACCTATCTCAAATAAAAAAAAAAATTAAAAAAATTGTTTGGTTATAAATATCGTATATACTTTCAGATGCATTTAGTAAAAGGTTGTTATTTTGACATTACAAACAAACACTTCAATTTTATTCAGAATGCCATCTGCTGAGAATCTCCTAGTAGTGAAACGTAATAAAGCTCGGGTCACATTTTTGTGGTGCGTTGTGTCGTAGCGTGTTATGGCTTCATGTGTTGCGTACCTATCAAACATCAATCAATCTCCCCAGCCTTTTCGCAACTATGTTGGGGTCGGCTTCCAGTCTAACCGGATGCAGCTAAATACCAATATAATACATGGAGCGACTGCCTATCTGACCTCCACAACTTGACTGGGTGACATGATACACCTTGATAAGACTGGCGGTGAACTTTTGGGCTTCTGACAACTCCTAACGACTGTCAAAGATCTACGAATGACAGCCGGGACCGACGGCTACCTATCAAACCTATGAATTTAAAATTGTCAGATTCACATTATGTTCGCGTATTGACTCTTGGGCGTAACTTTAAATGTATACAACCGCCGCACCGATATATAATGACCATATTTTACTTCTTTTTTTCTTCATTATATTATAGCCTAACTGTTGCCCGCGGCTGCGCCCGCGTGGATGTCAATACTTCCCTATTTGAATCGGATTTTGTTCTCAATTTCATGAGTTTAATTTTTTTTCCGCGGAACCTTTATTCTCTTTTAGAAATAAAAGTTATTCCTTATAACATCAGCTATCTACCAGTGAAAGCGCCGTCCAAATCGGTCCAGCCGTGTCAGAGATTAGCCGGAACAAACAGACAGACAGACCAAAAATTTTATGCATTTAGTAAAAAGCTGTCATTTTGTCAGTACAAACAGACACTTCAGTTTAATTTATTGGTATAGAAGATAGCACAACACACCACAGTAATGGCTGTGGATGCCTTGGATGGGGATCAAACCGAGCTCAGCATTAGCGCTTGCGGCCACAAGACCAATGATGAGGTCTAAATAATTATAATGCAAATAATATAAGTAACTCAACGCGAATATTTTCACAACATTTCCGCACTATTCGTCACGTGCAATGTTATCAGTCTTTATCTGGTCCCAGGAGAAAAAATTGCGCGACCACCGACCAAGTTCCTGACCATAAATTCATTAGACACCGACGACATTTTTTTTAAACTCACGTCCGTGTTGTCTATGGTAGAGCTAGAAGTGGCACCTTTTACAACGCATTAATTTATTATTTCAAAATTATTTATGTTTAGGCCTTAATAAGAATCAGCATTGCCATCCAACATGCCAACGCTGCCAGCCTTTTTGGCACTTTTCCCACTGACAGCGATGCGGAAAATTTTTTTGACGCCCAATAAGCTTTTCTCTTTTTTTATAAACTTGTACATAATATATAATATTTATGTGTTAGATTGTATATTGTATTTAAGACTTGTCAAACAGATTCGGATGATTTTGTTACACAAATATATAAAGCACAATTTAAAAAGGAAATTAAGTTAGATCATTGTTTTTACTGATCTTCATTACTACCTACTAACAGCAAAAAAAAAAAACAATTTCATCAATCATTTTCAAACGATTAATCTTAAGAAAAAGAAAACCATCTCATTTGCTTTTTAACGACTAACAGATCTCATCCTTTAAAAAAAAAACCAAACATTATCCAAGACATGATAATAATGATTATCAGTCCCTTCTAATGAACTGAACTCTGTGCATAGTCCAAAGCGACGAGCGGCTAAAAACTCCCCACTATATCATAATTTATTTATTCTGATGACCTCGCCGAGTGCGGCCCTGTCCCACCTAATATATACATTAATATAATACGTTTAAAAAAATATAATTTTATCTCCGTCCCCGTATTGTTTCTCTCATTTGCAATATGGCGTATTTTTTATCTTTTATACTGTTTAATGTCTTTTTTCTGGGGTAATTAAAATTATTATAGGTATTTATTACTGCAGAAGGCCATTTGGCGTGTTTAATTCTACTCCTAATCGTTCCATGTTTACATTAATTAGCAATGCTTTAGGAGTGTTTCCAGCTTTATTGCCGATAATAAATTTTGGCCAGTTTGAATTGTACGGTGTGTTATTTTATATTCTTTTAAATGTTGCCGCGTTGGCTAAAGGATGCTTGTGTGTATTTGTCTTGATTTCATAGTCATGTAATTTAGATATTACAATTAATGATCTTATTATAATCATTGCATTAGCCTGAAACACAGGTTCCAACCTAGTTCAGGCAAATCAGCAACTGTGTTCTATAAAAATTGTTGTAAGATATTTTAGTGTAAATGTGCCCTGTTTTATAAATAAACGATATATTATTATATATTATTGTTATTATTGCATTTTTACTTTTAGAAATAAAGTAATCTTAGACTGAAAAGACATGCACGGTGTCAGCTAAAATGATAACAACAAAAAGGTCCACGTGCTACCTACGAAACTCTCGTAGGCCTCGTAGCTCATAACATTCGTAGCAGATCACGAATATTGCTCGTTATCATTCAGTACGGACCAACTAGTCTGCAAACATGGAAAGGCTTATCCATCAAAGTATTTCTTATCATTACGTTCCTACCAATAAAGTATTTTAAGGTAAATAATTTTCGGTCCACAACAATAAATTATAATAGGTATCACAAAAACAACGCTCCATTATAAAATTCATAAATGTTGAACACCTCAAATAAGAATCAATAAAATTAAAAAAAAAGAGTATGATTATGACGGCACAACAAGTGGCGCCACCTCATTTAGTTAGAACGTTACTGGAATTACTGAAAAGGTCGGAAAAAAAACACTGGCTGGTGACTGTCACCTTAGCAGAGCATCGATGGTTGCGTGAACTTGCGTGGCGACTGTCTTCTAATGACAGAGAAGATGCCAGGGGAGCCGCTGTCACATCACGTCCACGATGAACTGCTATATTCCGGCACAATCCTGATGATATTGAAGCTACTGAACCACTAATACGATGACCACTTCTGGTGAAGGCTGTCCTGCACCGTTAACTGTAACCTCTAAAAGTCTCTGAGGTACGGGAGTGCATAAATTCACCAATAAATAAATAAATATGTTTGTAAATTCAATTCCAATTAGTAACTAGTGACACTACAAAACCTTAGTTATCATTGACACTCGAAAATGCTAACATTGATAACACACTTATCGTCATAATTATCATTTTATTAAGTTTATTGCAAATATCTACCTACTTTATTTTGTATTCTAATTTTATTCAATTTTTTTTTTCTGTATTTTTATATTGTTTTCTTAGATGATTACGTCGCTGTCTTTATTATGAATGCTGCGTACACCTGTAATAGGCATACATACCAGCACTTTTTATCATACTGTGTCTTGTTTTCTATTAATTTCTTGTATGTATTGCTGTTGGAGTACCAAAGGAGTGGAACTCTCTACCTGCGTCTGTGTTTCCGAACGCATACAACCCCGATCTCTTCAAAGTGAGAGTTAACAGGCTTCTTCTGGGTAGGCTCGCTCCATCGTCGACTTTGTCTCTGTCATCTCTGACCTAGACTAGAGTCAAGAGCAAACCTATCTCAAATAAAAAAAAAATTAAAAAATAATAATAAACCTCCTTACTAATAAACGCATTATATCAGGTGAATAGTTACACACCGATTTCTCTCTTTCAGTCGTCAGTAATTTGACTTTCGAAAGAAGAAGACAAAGCGTTGTGTGACTATACAGACGCTATACAACGTTTATTAGTAAGGAGGTAATACTAAATTCTATGTAACTATGAACAAGGAACTACTTTATACGTGTACAAAACAATAATAACCCCTTTATCAATCTGCCTAGCCTTTTCCCAACTACATATATTGGGGTCGGCTTCCAGTCTAACCGGATGCAGCTGAATACCAGTATTTTTACATGGAGCGACTGCCTATATGACCTCCACAACCTAGTTACTGGGTAATACGATACCTTGGTAAGACTGGTTGTCCGATTTTCGGGCTTCTGACGACCCGTAACGACTGTCAAAGATCCATGAATGAGAGCCGGGATCAACGACTTAACGTGCTTTCCGAGCCACGGAGGGGTCTAGGTATGTAAACATGGTCACCCATCTACGAATCAACTCCGGCTAGCATAGCTTTACCTGATGGATCAACACGTGCGGCTGTTATACTTAGCCACGAGCTTCTCCTGAAACCATGAACAAAGAACTAATTTATATGTGTACAAAACGTTAATAACCCCTTTTATCTATAAACGTTGTTTAAACTTAAGAGACGATTAAACGTCAAAAATGTGTGGTTAAACAGTAGCTATTCATAACTTTCCTTTAAGACAGCGAACGATTCAATTGGTGAACTGGTGAACTATTAAATAATATAAAATTAATACGTAATTATTCAAAACACATTTCTCTTGTGTTATCTAATACACTCAGCTCAATAAGTAGGTATTATGATGTGTTTTTGAGATGAGTTAAGTAATTGCAATGATCGATGTTTGGACTTAGTATTGAGTACTTTGGAGGAGGGGGAGTGTGTGAGTGTAAGCGCGGCGGAGTCGCCGCTCGTGCCGGTGGACGCTTATCACCCGCCGCTGCAGGTGTCCGTGAGCCCGTGTTTGCGTGCTAATACACACTTAGAGCAAAATTTGAGCACATCGACATCGGAAGCGCGCACACAGGTCAGTTGGAATTTTAATAAAGCCGATTTTTTTCTATTGTATTCAAAGATCGCAGCAGTCGACTGGACTCCTTTATATAACTTAGATTTAGATACGAGTTTAAAGTATTTCTATGACACGATTTATTCAATTATAGATGACTGTGTTCCCAAGAAAAAGCGGAGTCGTATACGCTCGAGGTACAATTATCCCGAGTGGTATACCTACGGGTGAGATAATTCGCGACATAAAACTCAAAGCGGCTCTTCATAAAAAATATAAAAGTAGTGGTTTAAGGAATGATTACGAAACGTTTGCTCAGTGTAGGACCCAAGTAAAAGGGAAAATTTTAGTAGCACAGGAACAATATCGCCAACGTTTACAAAACCAAATGTCGAGCGATCCTAAGTCCTTTTGGGCTTATGTTAATTCTAAAAGAAGTAACACTAGTAGTCAAAAGATTTTAAAGAACGGAGAGGCATTGACATGTGAACAAGTTGTTCAAGAATTTGCTGAATATTTTTATTCAGTGTACAGTGTTGGCAAACCTAGACTAGATGTGGATGTGGCGATAGTGGAAGCGGGCAGTCAGAACGGAGCAGGGCGGGTTCATCTTGATAGATTGGAGTTGGATGACGTGGTGCGTGCCTTGCAGAAGCTTAAGCCGAAAAAATCGTCAGGGCCTGATGGTATTCCGCCGTACATTTTTAGGGACTGTCGAATGGGATTAGCGAGACCGCTGTTGCACATCTACAATCTTTGCCTCAAATCAGCTGTGTTCCCCGAGATGTATGACCCGATTACCCGGGTCATACCGGTACCAAAGGGAAGTTCGGGAACTAAAGTTGAAGAGTACAGACCGGTTGCAGTATTGTCAACAATGGCCAAGCTATTAGAATCTGCAATTCATAGGAGCGTTTTTCAGCAAGTTAGCTCGCAACTCACAGACGCGCAGCATGATTTTCGGCCGACTAGAAATACTACCAGCAATTTGCTCAGCTACATGGCGGATGTGGTGCCGATAGTGGATGGCGGGGGACAAACTGATGCTGCATATTTCGACTTTAAAAAAGCGTTTGATTTAGTCGATAATGACGTGTTACTGAAAAAGTTAGCAGGGGTCGGTTTTACCCCACATTTACTTAAGTTTTTTGCTAGTTATATGAGCAACAGGCAACAGTATGTTGACTATGCAGGATATATCAATCGAACGCATATTATACTAGATCTGGGGTAAGCCAAGGAACTAATCTAGGGCCTCTGGAATTTCTCCTAATGATTAATGACCTGCCAAACGTTGTGCAATATACGAGGTGTTTACTGTTTGCCGACGACCTCAAGCTTTATCTCCCCATCACAAACGTAACTGACTGTGAAAGACTGCAGAGAGATATAGACAGAGTGGTAGCTTGGAGCGAGAGTAATCTCCTGCAGTTTAACACATCCAAGTGTGTGACCATAAGTTTCTCGCGCGCACACGCACCCATCACGCATACTTATACAGTGGACGGGGTGCCGATGAATAGGGTCACTGAAGTGAGGGACTTGGGAGTTGGTTTCGTCACTGGGCTCACGTTTCGTGATCATATAGTTAAGGTATGCACAAAAGCATATAGAAACCTAGGATTTGTGCTTAGAATGGTAAAAGGCTTCACAAATATTAAAGCTATAACGGCGTTATATAATGCTTTAGTAAGAAGCCAACTAGAATGCAATGCAGTTATCTGGGCTCCACATGAAACTAAGTATAGTCTCATGTTGGAGCGAGTACAAAATAAATTTATTAGGTACAAATATATGAAGGAATACGGGGTATATCCATTTTATCCATTAATGTATCCGACTCTATTTGTCTTGGGTATGGTCGGATATAATGAACTAAGGGTCAGGAGGCAACTCACACTAGTGACTTATATCTTTAAGATAATTAGAGGGAGGATACACAATGCGGATATATTGCGAAGGGTGGAGCTAGTCGTGCCAGACGGGTATGTGGGGAGTCGTCGTCAACCACGGTTGCTGGCAGAACCGCGTGCGCGAACTAACTTGCTGCGCGAGGCGCCGCTCACGAGCGCGCTCCGCACTCTCAACCTCATTGCTGAGGACTTGGACATATTCTGTTGCACTTTGGGTGAATTTACAAGAACAGCTACCTGTACAATTTGTTATGGTCAAAACAGGGTACTTAAGTTTTAAACGTGCTACAATATCACATTGGGTTTAGCCTGTAAAGATATTTGTAAGTATGAATAAATAAATAAATAAATAAATTGAAATATTCCATAATGAAAATATGTTTTTAATAATTACCTAATAAATTAATATTATTTATTAGTTCGCCAATAAATTACATTTAAAAAAAAATATCCTTTCATATTAACATTTTTTTAAATTTTTTCCCGTGTGGGTGACAAAATGCGACAGCCCTCTTAAGCAACGTTTTTAAAATACAATGTGTTAACATTGCGAGGTAGTATTCCATCCACCTTCAAACTGATTCTAACCTTCCAACGCCTTTCAATTACCTACAATATCTTAACAAAGTTTCGTCCAATATCTTACTACATATGTCTGGAGTTGCGCAAGGTGGGCTCTTAATTAATAACAGCAATCATTGACCGCCGCCGGCTGTTATTGGGAGCTATCACAACATTTGGGTCATGAGTCTGCATCCTGACGTATACACAGATACATGGTTTTGATACTTGCGAGTTTTTAAGCTGATGTCATAATATTATGTACGTATATGTATGTGTATGTTTAATATCTATTTATTTTAGTTTTCTCATATTATGTTATTATTTTCTATTTTTTTTTACACACCTCTGCCTGATCCCTCGGGAAATACAGCGTGGTATTATGTTATGTTATATTATTGAATGTCTTTTAAACGCCGAGCTAATAGGTATATTGATGTCAAAGGCAATAATTTAAAAAATGTATTACAACATAGATAGATAGATAGAGTACTCTAACATAATGTAGGAAGCCCTTACTATACATTTTACCTTACCTTATTAAGGTGTTGAAGATTATACACTTCTCCGAATTTGATAACTGCATACGATGTTTATACCTTCTAACACTAAGCTCACAAACACTGATTACAACAACAATTTATCCATTATTACGCACTGAAAATTCATTGCGTAATTTGCGTAACACTGACAAGATAGATAATCAAGTTATTATTTAATAAATCTCAAACTCAAAAGTCGATAAGAGATGTGCGTACAGAAAACTAAACTTTTGTAGTGTTATGCAAGTGCGCGTGCGTTGAATAAATTGTACTGATATTATTATTGTTTTACTATCGAGATTTAATCTAGGAACTTTATATGCTGAACCGGTTGATTTAATCAAGTCGTTTTGCGCGGATGTGACACATATTTTCCCTATTTGTTTTCCTTTTTTAACCAACTTAAAAACATTTGATTAAATTCTTTTTTTTTAACTTTTTTTTTAATTTATTCGTCGTATTAGGTACAAATAAACGTATTTTCTTACATTTGAAGTAATATTTCAACATAATTATGCCAAACTGAAAAATCTCACCCGGAAAACTTAGGTGAAGTGAGCTTGAATTGAGCTTTCAATGGTGTCAATTACTAACATGGTGAAATGACAGCTCACTTCATAGATGAAGTGAGCTGTCATTCCGCCTGAAAATAGTATTATATTAATCAAATGTTGTTAATCTTGTGTTAATCAGATGTTTAATTAAAGTATCAAGACCAGCCAAGTGGAGTATATTCACACGAGTCAGTCACTAATAGCCGTTGGGTGCAATCACGAACGACCTCCAGTTTTGCAGCTGTTTGCTTGCGATGTAGCTCGGCAGATCAATTACACTGTTAATTAATAATCAAAACATTATGAAGTGAAACATTGTGTCTCGGTAATATTAAATAGATTCTCTTATATGAGTTTAGTTTTCAGTCATAGTTTCAAGTCCGATTACAACCCAAATCATTAGAAAGAAAGAAAGAAAAATATCTATAATTGTCACAGAAACACGTTCACATAAAATGATAAGATAAATAATTGGAATGAATAACGAAACAGAAGGCCAATTCCCGTAATTAAAAACGTTCAAAATCTAGTCGCAATCTTATCTCAGCGACAATCAAATGTCAAAATGTAGGTATATGCTGTACAATTTTTGACAGATTGTGACTGAGATTTGAATGCGAACGCTCTTAAACTTACTGGAGTTGCCGCTCAGATCTATAATCACACAACACAAAATATAGTCGGCAGCTGCACGTCGTGATTGCGACAAGAAGGTTTCCACTCAGCATGAAGCTGTGCTATGGAGGCGCTAATTTTCGGTGGTCCACCCACCCAAACCAAGTATTAGCGCTACACATACATACATAAACTCACGCCTTCTTCCCATAGGGTAGGCAGAAACTACAGAACGCCACCTGCTACGATCCTTACATACTCCCTTTGCCTCGTTCACCTGACCTTTCTGAAGAACATCACCAATAAGATCACTATATGTCTTGCTAGCGCTAAACATAGCTTAAAACATCTTTCTAACTCTGTCTACTTCGATTCGTTCCGGGCTAATAAGTTGTGCAAGCGGGCTTAAGATATTTTAAATCTGGAAAAGCTTACCTACTAAGTCATGAATTAGCTGTCAGATTGTCAAACTCATGATAACTGCTGTGATAGGCGGACTGACATAAAACAGCCAATTAAATCACTTGACATAAGTTTGATAGTCTGTTAGCTAGCGTCACATGAATTTTACAATCTGTCAGCTATTTAAAATTAGGTGTCTTGCGTCTTGTTTGCAGCCGTATGTACCTAGTGTCGTGATTATTGCGCGCTTCGGAGCTAGCATGCCGTCGTATGGCCGAGTGTCGTGATTTCTTTGATTTAATTTTAAAACAATAATAGGTATACCTAATTATAGTATTCACTGTGGCAAGAGTGTCAAAGTACAACTCAATCTATCGCAGTCCACTGCTGGACATAGGCCTCTCCCAGGCTGCGCCACAACACCCTGTCCTCCGCCTTCCGCATCCAGCCTGTCCCAGCCACCTTCTTAAGGTCGTCGGTCCATCTAGCTGTGTGGCGTCCCACACTACGCTTGTGGATACGTGGTCTCCACTCCAAGACTCGTCTGCTCCACCGGCCATCGGTCCTTCGACAAACCTGGCCAGCCCACTGCCACTTCAGTCTGCTTACTCTGCTTACTATGTCAAAGTACAAATGATTAATATTATTAAAAACTTTTAAATGTATTTTCATTATAGCAACTGAATGTATTATTTTACTATGGCAACACTTAGAAATAACAATAAGTGTGCAAAGCATGACAAAAGATAGGTAGTATACAGGGTGTAAGGGACAGCCCTCCGCAGACTGATGGGGTGACTTCAGTATATCATACTAAGGTGACCGGTACATGAAATTATTTCAGGAACGTTATGGGAATCCAATAAACCTTATTTGTTTTATTACCTCACACGCAATGTATCCTTACCGTGGCAAAACGCGTGTAGGAACGGCAGCGCAGCGAGACTTCGGCCGCCGAGTATTTCAACATCCATTGCTGATTTTTTTTATTTTAGCAGTTTTATTTACATAAATGGAGGAGCTCGTGGCTAAGTAATAACAGCCGCACGGGTCGATCCATCAGGTTAAGCTACGCTTGCCGGGGTTGTCCGTGGATGGGTGACCATCTTTACATACCGAGACTCCTCCGTGCCTCGGAAAGCACGTTAAGCCGTTGGTCCCGGCTGTAATTCGTAGATCTTTGACAGTCGTTACGGGTCGTCAGAAGCCCGAAAGTCTGACAGCCAGTCTTACCGAGGGGTATCGTATTACCCAGTTACTGGGTTGTGGAGGTCAGATAGGCAGTCGCTCCATGTAAAATACTGGTATTCAGCTGCATCCGGTTAGACTGGAAGCCGACCCCAACATAGTTGGGAAAAGGCTAGGCAGATTTTTATTTACATAAATGGAGTGCTGCGTAAGAGAATGTAATTTTACATTGAAATAAAGGAATAGTAACTGAAAAAAAACATTAAAAAAAAGAGAATTTTCCTGAAAAATTTTCCGGTGGGATATGATTCAAAATAAGGGTGAAGACAGACGAGCGTAATTTTTTGAGTTGTGAGTCGCGTAATTTCTGCTCGGCAGAAATTCTGTTGGGCTGCCAGACGAGCGTAAATTATTCACCTACGTAGCAGCGTAGTTTCAACGCTTGTACTGGGTGTTTGTATAGTGCAATGGACAGTTGTTACTTTTCTCCTCATTAGTGAAATTGTTCCAATCTTTGAAACTATTTTCTGCAATCTCTTGCCATGCCCTCTGTTTTAAAAACTATACGACTTTTCTGATAAATTCCACAGACATGGCCGTTGTTCGACTTCAATTGTCAATTTTTCTGTGTCTACAAACATTGTGACAAAGAAATTAACGTATTGACTCCCCACGCGTTCCGTGATTGACTGTCGATTCCCTCACCCCTCTCTCGCCGCGAACGCAATTCAGCCGGGAATGTGTGCGTGAGCCAGCAGACAAGTAGACAACTCATTTTGCGTCGCCGTGTGAACGAAACAGAACTTTTGTATGAAACCGAATGTAGCAGAAATTACGCGACTCACAACTCAAAAAATTACGCTCGTCTGGCTTCACCCTAAGAAGCTGAATGCACCCTGTTAGTTTGCAGAGGGCTGTTCCTTACACCCTGTATAACTGCTAATCAGTCTTCCGACTTAGGAGTATATATTTACATTCCAATGCCGATTTCCACTATGGTGACCATTTCTGTTTTTGACGGCTTTGTGTTACAAGCGAGTGCTGTGTCTAATGTAGCCTATCTTGGCTGCAAAGGTATCACAGTACAGACACGTTAGAATACCATTCTGGTAATAGTATTGTATGTTGGAGGGTGGCTTCGTCTTCCGAATTAACCCTTTCACCAACAACCAAAAACTTTCCACACCAAATTGAATTTTAAAAACATCCTCCAATACTTATCTCTAATCAAAATTCACCGAAAACGGGGACAATAAATTTTAACTTTTTAAGTCTAACTGACCGAAAATCAAGTCACACAGAAAAGGGCTTTTAAAAGAAGAAATAATCTTTAATCTGTCCAACCAACCGTAGTCGAGGGTTGGTGGAATAGTCAGTGATGCGTGAGAAACGATTAAAAATGTTATCTTAGAAAAATGGCTGTCCCCTCCCCCCCGCGGACGATCGGGGGCGATTTCATTAATGTTGAAGAGTTTATGGATAAAGGGGTAGACTGTCTACTACGTTTTTTCTTATTAGGTCTCGGATGGTTAAATGCCGAAGCATTCTATACCAATATAGAATGCTGGGTTTTACGTAAATCTGCTTCTTTGGGGAAGGGTTTTCATTGGTTTGTTTTTTCACGCTTTTTGATTTAAGATAGGACTCCATGAGGTAGAACAAAATGGATTGAAGTGTAACTGGCGTTTTTAAAGTCCTGAAACTGTAGGCTAGTATTTAGATTTTGAACGCGGTTAGTGTCATTTTGAACTCAACGAGTGAGATCAACAATATTTACATTAGCCTTCGTGATATCAAGAATCAGCTTCATTGTTTGCATGAAATGACTAAAACTTATTAACTGACGGTTATTTTGTTGCAAAATAACAACCAACCAGTCAGTCCGTCCTTGTTAAAAGAATAATTATACAAATTAAATCTTATTAAGCAGTTGCCCAATCTACCCACAATCCATAACCTGAAAGGGTAGAAAAACAAGCATAAGCAATATCAAATTATGACTAAAAGTAAAGACTTCATAATTTAAAATATGCACAAAGAGTGAATTAACGTGTAGACATAAATAAAAATTAAGGGTTACCCAGGTAGGGGGGTAACCCTTTACCCCTCTAAATATAATTAAGTATAACCCAATAAGCCTTTTGCCACAAACAAAAGCAAAAACCTACGAAATTTTATTATCATTATTTGCATATTAAAATAATTATAATTATACGGGGATGTATAAGAATGGGGTTGTTTCCCCCGATTTAAATCCGAGGTGTAGGATATATAGCGCTCGGTGTAAGAGCTGTAAATTTGTTTATTAGTTCAAGATACGTGGTACCGGTTCCAAAAGAAAAATTTTGCCCCTTCTTGTTCACTTCTGTTTAAAGAAGACGACGGAATGACTATACACCATATCCACATTTCGTAAGTTATATAAATCCCATTATTATGTGGCGCAAAATTATTCCCAATATGTGATAGAAAATTACCCAATGGGAAAATTTAAACTTAATATTTTCTCAACCCGGATCGTACCCAAGACCGTACACTCATGTTGTTACAATTTGATCAATGAGACAGTCTTCTGTAGAATTAAGAAAATCATTACACGATGTTGCTATCTAATTAAAGTCCTGAAATCAAAAACATCAGCGACCAAAAAGCATCAAAACAAATTAAGCATTAACCCTTTTCACGCTTTCTCAATTTTTCCTACCTATTCGAAGTTGATATTAACCCTTTAAACGCGGGGGGTCGTTTGTAATTTTTCATAATTTCACGCGCACTGGCCAGTGGTGGGACACAAAGAACGGAATCAAGTAAAAAGACCTTAAAAGGAAAACCCGGGAATAAATTACATTATAATATAAATTAATATGGTCACACTATGAAAGAGGTTAAGGTTCTACCGCGGATTTGCGTGAGGTTCCGTCAACACATTATATTTCTATGTTCAATGTCCCACCTCCTAACCTGCCATCTGCGCCCCAAAAATGGAGCCATATCGACGTCTGCGCTGCCACCAACAATGCTGTGGAACTGGCGAAGTTTTAAGCCAACAATGCTGTGGAACTGGCGAAGTTTTAAGCCAACAATGCTGTGGAACTGGCGAAGTTTTAAGCTGACAATGCTGTGGAACTGGCGAAGTTTTAAGCCAACAATGCTGTGGAACTGGCGAAGTTTTAAGCCAACAATGCTGTGGAACTGGCGAAGTTTTAAGCTGACAATGCTGTGGAACTGGCGAAGTTTTAAGCCAACAATGCTGTGGAACTGGCGAAGTTTTAAGCCAACAATGCTGTGGAACTGGCGAAGTTTTAAGCCAACAATGCTGTGAAACTGGCGAAGTTTTAAGCTGACAATGCTGTGGAACTGGCGAAGTTTTAAGCCAACAATGCTGTGGAACTGGCGAAGTTTTAAGCTGACAATGCTGTGGAACTGGCGAAGTTTTAAGCCAACAATGCTGTGGAACTGGCGAAGTTTTAAGCCAACAATGCTGTGGAACTGGCGAAGTTTTAAGCCAACAATGCTGTGGAACTGGCGAAGTTTGAAGCCAACAAAAACACTGTCGCACCATCGACACGACGACAAAGTTTTATACTTCTAGTTGAGATTTTTTTTGATGGGCAAGTACTTTTTGCGACATGGACTATTATTTGGTGTCAAAATTTTTTTTTTAAATATTTCTTTAGCGTTTTAATTACACAGCTTAACATTTTCTAATTTAATAATATTACATATACATATAACATCACGCCTGTACTCCCCGAAGGGTTGGGCAGAGGTGTACCTATAGTACACCCACATTTCGTCAGTTATGTTTGAGTCACATGTAATAGGGCGAGCCTATTACAATCAACCGGGCACAACTCTTGACTCCAGGCTGCTACTGAGAAATTCCAGATGAAAAAACCCAATAACACTTTGCCCGACCCAGGAATCGGACCCAGGACCTCATGGTCCGCAGTAGCGTTTGCTACCACTAGACCAACGAGGCAGTTAAAGAAAAAATAATATTATTTCATTTCATCATAGTCCAACACTTTTAGAGAAATAAAAATGTTCAACACAGGAAAGAAGGATCATTTAAATTATAAATTATTATTACGAACCAGGGTACACCTCTGCCCAACCCTTCAGGGGATACAGGCGTAGTGTTATGTTATAACGAACAAAGCATTTTTCCGAAAACTGAAAAAAACACACTAGGTACATACTTACATTAAAAACACACTTCCTAGTCGCTGATGGATCTCTAAAAATATATTCTTTGATATCAACTTTACATGAATTTGAACGTTATTCCTGGAGTTTTAAAATTAACTTTCTTTTGACACACTTTTATTATAAAAGTCTACTCCGGAAAAGTCTATGAATTTCAAAGCCAATTCATGTAGGTATGGGTCACGTTTAAATAAAAGAGGAGATAATTTATAAAAGGACGTCATTTTATTATTAAAATCAATGTAAACAGGATGTCACAAGACAATTTACAATATTCTTTCTATGAGAATACGAATATTTAGGTAGTTACTTCGTTGGTCTAGTGGTCGCAAACGCTACTGCTGAGCATGAGGCTTCGGTTCGATTCCCAGGTCAGGCAAAGTGTTATTGGGTTTTTTTTTGGAATTTCTCAGTAGCAGCCCGGAGTCTGGATTTGTGCCCGGTTGATGGCAATAGGCTCGCCCCCTATTACATGGGACTTAAACGTACCTGGCGAAATGTGGGTGTACACCTCTGCACAACCCCTCGGAGATTACAGGCATGATGTTATGTTATATTTCCTGTGTTATACTTGTTTACAACAATTTCTATAACTAATAATCATTGTAACTACATTCTATTTTTTTTAAGAAGTGAAATCTTCTTTAGACCCACTGCGTTCTTTCTGAACAGTGAACAAAAGTGAACCTCGGCTCCAGTTAGTTTGCTATGCTATATTTGATGAACCTTGGAAATTTTATCATTGAAATTGATCTAAAAGATGGTAAGTAATAATGTTTATTTATTTATTTATTTTATTTTAAAGAAGGCTTACAGACTAACAAACCAATGACATAAAGCATAATTATAATATTACAAAATAGCTAATAACAAGCCTCCACATAAAGTTAAGGAAAAATTCGATAAAAAGAAAGTACATACAAGTTAAAATAATTAGCTAAGAGAATAGTGCCTAAATAAGTTAACTATCCTTAAAAAATGACTGCCAAAAGCCGTCATAAGGTCGCCACACTGGTGCAGAACAAGTCGACATTAAGGTCCCTAGGAAGACTATAGAAACTAAGTGCACTTCTTATTGAGAAAACATTCCGCCTATAATTAGTCATTGCGAAAGGTACATTTAATATTGCCATTGACGTAATGCCATCAGATTCGTGTGTAATGACAGATTAGCAACGAGTTCAGGATAGTCAATGTGGCCATTTGCGATACCCAATAGTAGACTCATGTCTCCAATATAACGTCTCATCTCCAGAGGAAGGAAGTGGTAGGGCAAAACTTGGCTAATTCGTGATAGATAATTGTGTTTTATTACCAAGTTACTACTGACTTGATAAATGTACATTTTTCAATCATTATAGTATTTGCCACATTTTTAGATATAAGTTAGCAAAACTTATTTTGTCTACTATATCACAGTAAATTTAAAAAATAGTCTGATCAATGAATCGAATTTTACAAGTAAAAAACAAAACTATCACCGATTACCCAAGTTTTGCCCTATCGTGTACAGCGGTGCTCGTAGTCAACTGACTATTGCTGAGCCCTATAATCTAGATAACGTAGAAATTTTCTTTGGACGCCTTCAATAAACAACTAACAATTATTCAGTACACGAGAAAACATACAAGCTAAATATACACTACGTCACAGAAATAGGCTAAACCTACTTGGTGGCTCTAAGCTGAAAATGCACTCAACAAGCACTTTAGTAATGTCAGTTAAAATATATAACAAATTACCGGAAGTAATTAAAAATGAACAAAAATTTAATATATTTACAATTATACTAAAACAATACAAAATCCATAAATGCTATTATAATATTAATGAATATTTTAATAATAAATAAAATCAAAGTCGAAGTGAGTAGTAGAAAAACATTTATATTTCTCGGGACCCCAGGGTCCCGGACCTTTAGAAGGCATATGAGGGGCCGAAGCCAACTCGCAGAGGCCCGTTAGACGCTTTCAATGGAAATGAGGCACTAACCGACGATTATCCCTGTGCGTACTATGCAAGTGCACCCAAGGACAACCCCCGGATGGTGTAGGACTATTGCAGAATATGGAGACAAAAAAAATTGGGCTATGGGTTTGGATGGCTAAAGTGGACTGGTTATCTAAAACTATGGAAGGACTATGGCCCCTGCCTGACCAATGTGTGATAAATACAATACACGGATAAAATGGCAGGGGGTGACTTGCACACTCAACAATGGGCCCCCGGAAACGGTCGCTAGCACATAGTGTCGTAGCGACAAGGGGGCAACATGTCTTGAGGTGCTTAAGAGGAGTGGAGAGGTATTCCACGGCTATCAGGACAATCCCGGAAGTACGGTCAAGATCCCTACCAGCATCTTACTGGACTACTTCCTTCCTCCGAGCACGTTTGCTCTTGCGAATCTCTACTCAAGCCAGCCAATAAAGGCAAGAATGAGGTGGGAGGTCAGTTCTCGTCAGTGTTCACTCCAGCCGGCCAATAAAGGCAAGCCAGAGATGAGGAACATGACTTCTCCCGGGAGATAGGGTACGTGGGGTCGCTACTGCCCAGCAGCTCGCCACATGCTGCCCTGCGGGTTTCTGTATCTCTCTTGGTCTGGCTCCTCACCCTAGACCTGTTCCGGCAAAGTAACCTCTACTGGCACAGACCTAGAGTTCGAAGCGCGCAAGCCCCACCACGACGTCAACGTAGAGATACGGCGATGGGGTCAAAAAAAATAAAATCAAAGTCGAAGTGAGTAGTAGAAAAACATTTATATTTTACTATTTTCAAATAATAATATAATAATAGCCCTCTTCCTCTATCCTACCTCGCTGTGCCCGACAGGGTCCACAATGATCTACAATTATGTATATTTTATAATGTACCTACCGCCTAAGTTTACCTTGTGGAATGCAAATAAATGTATTGAGTATTGAATACGGGACTTATAAGTCTCATACTGTGGGTTCCAAACCTGAGATACGTATTCTCAGTGGTTACGCACGAAAGAACTATACAAGATTTTAATGTTAGCCAGGAACTGCAAGACATGTTATTCAAACCTATAAAAAAATCAATCTGCCTAGCCTTTATCCAACTATGTTGAGGTCGGCTTCCAGTCTAACTGGATGCAGCTGAATACCAGTATGTTACATGGAGCGACTGCCTATCTGACCTCTACAACCCAGTTACTGAGTAATACGATACCCCTTGGTAAGACTGGTTGTCAGATTTTTGGGCTTCTGACGAACCGTAACGACTGTCAAAGATACACGAATGACAGCCGGGACCAACGGCTTAACGTGCTTTTCGAGGCACGGGGGAGGCTCGATATGTTATGGGTCCATCCCGGAACCAACCGCAGCAAGCGTAGCTTAACCTTCGATCGACCCGTGCGACTGTTATTCTTTAGCTACGAGCCCCTCCTTCCTTTTTTATTTGCAATACATATCTCAAAACAATAAATGTCGAATTTATATATGTACAGTAAAATTATTCTCATTTACATACGGCACAAGAAATGCTTTCACTAAATCTAACTCCTGTATTTCCCCGTTCCCTATTTAGGGTACTTTAATTTATTTTAGTGCTGCGGGTTCCCCTGTGTTGGCGCTAGTTTATGGGGAATTAGATCTGTTTCCTACGTCTGGCCGGCTGCATCGATTGCTCGCCAGGTATATTTTAGTTTTTACCATTGAGGGCCGTTTTCATCAACGTTTAATCAACCGAATGTAGCGAAATTGTGTAATTTTCGAACATAATGTGACGTTAAATGTACCGCTATGTAATAACCTTTAAACTAGGAAATAGAGATCATTCCTTCATTCAACCGTCAGGTCGCAAGTGTATTTTTGTTTTTACCTTTGAGGCCCGTTTTCGTTGTTTACATGTAAATATAAACAGTAGATTAAATGATGGTGAACATGGGTCTTAGTTATAATATACTTACCTATGAGAACGTCTATTGTTTTTGAACTATCGAAATATATGATTCAACTATAGAAATAGTACATTACTGACGCGGCTTGCATAAGGGGCATTGATGGACGAACGACGAATGATGGACAAACGTTAAAATGTGGGCCGAGGCGAAGCCGAGGCACACTTACGTGAGTTTCACTTTTTTTTCACAATCCGAAGGATTTTGAAGGATATTCCTAATCCATTGCTTTATAATAATATGTTTGAAAAATTCCTCTCCTCGATAACGTAAATAAAGCAATGACTGTTGTTGAATTATCAAAACGAAAAACATTGCAATTGTTAACGTGTCACACAATTACCTCGTACGCTTGTTTAGAGCATGTCATTAAATTTTTCTCTCTCTCAGCAGCCGAAACTTACACTTCTTCCCAAAAAACAGGCAACACAAAACAAATCAAAACACATCCGTACTCCCAAGTCGATCGTTTTACAAAAGGGTAGAGGCCCTAGTAGTTGGCAATCGGATAATAATATATATATTTTCGCTCCATATTCCGTGGAAGTGCTCTGAATATGATATACTGTGGATAAATCGGTAGCGACTGCCCTCAAGGGGGTGTTTACATCGACAGGGGTAGTTTCAACCCCAGGAAGTTGGGACAAAGTATTTTTCGATAGTTTTCAGTTCGATGTTTTTGTGAAAGTTATATTCTTTTGTTTTGTACGTAGGTGTTACCAGTGTAATATTATAGAATGTTCACTTCCAATCTCAGTCAATGACCGAAGTCGATTCGAAAGTGGAGTCACTTGTTTCCAAAGTAACGCGGGTTTTCACCTCAAAACTTTGAAGAGGTCTGTCGATGATTATGATTAGTAGACTTTCTTTCCAATAATGTTTGTGATGACGATCAAGAACTTTTAGTTCGCTGGTTGCCTTCGCTTCTACCTAACCTTACAGAGTCTTAGTCAAAAACGTCGATAGATTATTCCTAGGTGTACAAAGTTTAACTCAAAGTCAAATAATTTATTTCAAGTAGGTATCTGATTATAAGGCACTTATGAAAGTCAAAATTGAGAAAAAATAGAATTGAAGAGAATGTAGTTTCGTATGGAGAAGAAATACGCAAGAAACTCTATAGTTACGCTTTTAAAATAGTTTGCGATATTTTGTGTATCTACAGTAATTATAAATTTTTTTTATGATAAATGATAAATGATTGTATTTCTGTAAGTAGGTTTATACACTCAGAGGTTACAGTCTCTTTTAAAGTCCAGACATAATCTTGGTCAGATCATGTGAAGACCATGTAGGTTGGTATCTGAAATGGTCTTTTGAGGACAGAACCACACAGATTGAGTGGACCTGTCCAGTTAGTGCAAGCATCTGTCAGTAATTGTACAGCTCAACATAAAAGTTAAGGAGCTCAACGATTCGACGAACAATACCAAAGAAAGGACATTTGGGTAGGCCGCATAATTTACTCAAACTGGCAAACTATGATTAAAGCTGAGAGAAAATAAAAACAAGGACCCACATAGTCTTCACATTCAAGGTAATTAAAATAATATAACATTTTACGACGATTTATTTTATGTGAAGACGATGTTTATTTTTACTATTTATCTAAACTATTTCAAACTAATATAAAAACTGTATCCACAACTATCCCAGACCCAGTTAATCCGACAGGCAACTTGACATTTTATCTCAAAACAAATAATTCCCAGATACAGTATTCAAATAGCTTCAGTAAAATGCCACAATCGTTTTCCTACCCTCCAGCAAAAAGGGTACCGTACAGTTATGGCAAATAAAGTATAAAATATGATCTCTCAATATCCACCGTACACTACCTGTCAATAAAATTTGTTACATAAATCACGGTGGTTTATGGGGAGTGATAGAATGATCCCTTTTTCTTGCACGGAAGCGTGTGGGATGTATTCTTTTCTTTTCTTGTATTGTTACCTACTATGTCAGTTTTTTCTTCGGAAACTATTATTTTTTTCTGCGTTTCGTAAGAGGCAAAAATGATGTGTTCAAGAAGATGATCAGTGATTAGGAACATCATTATTTATTCTATGTTTTTTCAATGCCATTTTCGCCTACCTTCCCTGGTTTAAAAAAATTAAAAGTACCTACCTAATGAACTTCTGCTTATAAAAGTTCTATTTAGATTAACACATTCGCCTACTAAGTTTTTTATTTCAATTACAAATCTATTAATCTACTTTTACTTACCAATTTATTACCGAGTTCCGACTAACTGTAAGAAAATTTTATGTATGACCGAATATGATTAAAGGGCAATCTAAGTAAATCTTAATATCCTTCTAAAACATCAAAGTACACAAAACATCATAACGTATACAGAAGCGTTCATTATGTGTTCTTAATAAAATAATAAACAATAACCTGTATATTACTGGTTGATATTAAATAACTCAATTCGTTTGTAATTTGTCGACAATTGTGCCCGACAAAGGCACGGTTCGAGCGAGTGAGCGCGAGTATGAAGGAAGTCGGTAGCTGGGGGGGCGTAGGGATGGACGTCAGTTGTCGATAAAAAGTTAGATTCAAGAAAATATTTTATAAGGAGTATTTTTGTTTCATGCTAGATAGATCGATGACCTTGGAATGGGTTGGATGCCGAAAGCAGAGGACAGGGTGTTGTGGCGCAGCCAGGGAAAGGCATGTGTCCAGCAATGGGCTGCGATTGGCTGAGTTGATTGATTGATTTTAGTTTGTGAAACTACGTTTCTGCAGGGTAGCAGAGAAGCATATGTAGCAGCCATAGTCAGTTTTCACATTAAAATCATGAAATTTAACATCACAGCACCTTTTTTTCTGTTATATTGCCAGCAAATCAACAAGTTACAAAATCCGTATATTTTAAGGGCGTTTATTAATCACTATTTCAGTTTAAAGTTTATCGTCACAACGTATACATTCAATCGACCCCATGCACCCAAAATAACTACGGATTGTTGCCACAAAAATGGTAGTTAAGTAGGCAAGCCTTTTTATGTTGACATTAAAGGCCCCAGTTACAAATGTATTGATCAGTAAAATAAATTAATCATAAAATGTCCCAAAAATTAAAGATTAATAAAATAAAAGAAAAATAAAAAATGTCAAACAAATAACTAAACGTATTTAAGTTAAAAATAATTTATGTTTAAGTTAAAAATAATAAATAAATAAATGTATTTAAGTTAAAAATAATGATTATAATTCTTAAATTCAATTATGTATTAATAAAACAGTAAACTCGCTAAGTACCTACTAAAATAATAATAAAATGTATCACATTAAGCAGCCAGTTCTCTTCCTCCTCTCTCCTAGTTGATCTATGCTGTGCCCGACAGGGTCCATAATTGTGACTAATATAATAATTCCTGACCAACTATATACATTATGGTACGCAATAAAGAATTGAGAATTAAGAACTCATTTATACTATAATAACACTTGTCTGTTAATAAATCTCGAATCTTTTTTAAACAAATTTACCTGCAATCTTTATATGACTGTGGTATTTTATTATAAATTTTAGGAGCCATACAGAAAACGCTTTTTCCCATTAATGCAGCATTTGACGTATACGAATACAGTTGATTATTGTCACGTCTGTTACGGGGGAAGGTGTCAGCTAGATAAAAATTATAAAAGCGCAAATTTACTCGAGACTCCCAAAAATCCAACAACGAACACATAAACATATATAAACTCACGCCTTCTTTCCATGAAGGTAGGCAGAAACTACAGAACGCCACCTGCTACGATCATTACATACTCCATTTGCCTCGTTTACGTTCTACATCTAGTCATACACGCACGCCGGTTGCGAGTACTACGCACCTGACCTTTCTGAAGAACATCACCATTATTATGTCCTTCTAGGGCGTTTCCACTCACATCTGCCGTGTCATCTTTTGTTAGTCGCCTTTCATTCGTCCTCTCGACATGACCAAACCATCTAAGCATCATCATCACCTGCCTGCCTTTTCCCAACTATATTGGCGTCGGCTTCGAGTCAAACCGGATGCAGCTGAATACCAGTATTTTACATGGAGCGACTGCCTATCTGACCTCCACAACCCAGTTACTGGGTAATACGATACCCCTTGGTAAAACTGGTTGTCAAACTTACGGGCTTCTGACGACCCGTAACGACTGTCAAAGATACACGAATGACAGCCGGGACCAACGGCTTACGTGCTTTCCGAGGCACGGAGGGGTCTTGATATATGAAGATGGTCACCCATTCATGGACCAACAGCGGCAAGCGGAGCTTAACCTGATCGATCGAACCGTGCGGCTGTTATTTCTTAGCTCAAGCCCCTCCAAACCATCTAAGCATACTCTTTAAAAATTTTGCCAACAATAAAATCTATCGACAACCCCCCTGTCCCCTCCCGCACCTAACAAAGCAAACGCCATTGCCAGTGGCGTTGTCGGAGCAGTGCGCCGATGCGTTTATAATATTTCATTTATTCGTTATAAATTATAATCGCGAATGAAGACGTGGGACTTAATTTTGTTTACGTCTAGCGTTTAGCCGCAAACTTGTGACTAGTCTACACTTTAATTAGTTATCTTTGTTTTGATTTAGTTCATTTTAAACATCGCTGGGTTATGGTGGAGGATAATTTTGTGAGGTCTGGATTTTACATACATACATACATAAACTTACGCCTAGAGGAGGAGCTCGTGGCTAAGTAATAACAGCCGCACGGGTCGATCCATCAGGTTAAGCTACGCTTGCCGGGAATGGTTCGTGGATGGGTGACCATCTTTATATACCGAGACTCCTCCGTGCCTCGGAAAGCACGTTAAGCCGTTGGTCCCGGCTGTCATTCGTGGATCTTTGACAGTCGTTACGGGTCGTCAGAAGCCCGAAAGTCTGACAACCAGTCTTACCAAGGGGTATCGTATTACCCAGTTACTGGGTTGTGGAGGTCAGATAGGCAGTCGCTCCATGTAAAATACTGGTATTCAGCTGCATCCGGTTAGACTGGAAGCCGACCCCAACATAGTTGGGAAAAGGCTAGGCAGATGATGACATAAACTTACGCCTTCTTATTATTTATGAGGGTAGGTAGAAACTACAGAACGCCACCAGCTACGATCCTTACATACTCCCTTTGCCTCGTTCATACACACGCGCGCCGGTTGCGAGTACTACGTACCTGACCTTTGTGAAGAACATCACCAAAAAGGTATCTATTATGTACTTTTAGTCTGGATTTTGTGGACTGAAATTGGTATTGTGCATGTGAGCAATGCTCGTTCCTTCTTTGTATGAGAAGAGGTCCATAAATGCACCGTAATACATACATAAATATTGTATTCATTTTTATAAATTGTAATGTAATACCGACATGCTGCTTGGTGACAAACAATATTTGGTATGGCTCTCCTCCCCCTACCGCCCTCAATGCCTCACGTTGGTCCCGGCTGTCATTCATGGATCTTCTGTGACAGTAGTTACGGGTCGTCAGAAGCTCGAAAGCCTGACAACCAGTCGTACAAAAGGGTATCGCGTGGAGGTCAGATAGGCAGTCGCTCCATGTAAAATACTGGTACTCACCTGCATCCGGTTAGACTGGAAGCAGACCTCAACATAGTTGGGAAAAGGCAGGCAGATTGATTGATATTTTCGACCGTTTAAAAAATCGCATGTGAACGGCGAAGTGAGTTTGAATTGAGCTGTCAATAGTGTCAATTCCATCAGATGGAAAGACAACGTACTGCAAACTCACTTCACCTAAATGTTCAGGTGGAAAATTTTACAGAATAGATTCTGGTGAAGTGAGTTTGTAGTGAAGGCTGACATCGAAATGACTGTTCCCTTTTTTTTCAAATCTCGAACGAAACACAACTTTCTTTCCACATGCAAATACAACATTACCATAATAAACAAGGTATCACAATTCAACGCAAAAATCGTCAAACAATACTTGGTAAGACTTATCCGTTTCAGCGGCAATAATTCAAGAAGGCACAAAAGGACTTGCTTTCTACCAAGTTTGGTACAGGTTTCTTGAAGGAGCCGAGAACAGCGAGAACAATACTGAGAGTTATTGCTCTCTGTGTCCGGGGGAAGCCGGAAGCTCTGGAAAAATGGCCGCGGAACAAAGTAGCTTCGATGCAGCAAGGGAAACTGGTGTGAACTGGATTTGGCTGGTTTGAACCGGTGCGGAGTGGGTGATGAGTGAGCATGATGGTTCAAGTGGATTGTTAAAACTTTTTGTGATTCGGGTTAGAATAAGTATTTGGAGTTGTAATTTCAGCTGTCTTATAATGGCTTATCTAGATGTTTTTTTTTTTTTTTTAAATTATTCAATCTTTTTTTTTCACCCTGTATAATCTACCAAATCTGTGATAATATTTTGTTTTTTTTTTATTTATTTTTTGTGGCAGTCAATAAAAGGTACTTTAGTTTTATTTACAGTGCTTATTTTATAGTATTAGGACACGAAACCGTTACACATTATAATTTAAGTGTTACAGAATAAATTAAAAACTATGTAAACGTGTAATCCACGCCAATTTCCGCGAATTAATGGTTTCTCGATACGTAGCTTAATGCGTGCGTTGATTTTACAGAAAAATATGAAGTACTCGTACCTATTTTTGGAATAATAAGTATTTTAATGATTCAATAGCTATCCTTTTGAACTTAAAGTACTCGTATGTAAGCGCGAAAATATCCAATAGCGATGGTGACCAAAATTTTTTTTTTCCATCAGGTAGATTATTAAACAAATATTAGACACATATGTTTTCTATAGATACGTATTCAAAAATCTTTTGATTACGGTGAAACATGGAGTTAAAATATGGCATGACGTCACGCCTTGCTAGATTTTATCCTGAGTTGTGATGTAGCGAGCCCCACGTCCCAACTTTAATGCGTGTTATCTATGTAATTTTTTTATTAATATGATAATGAAAAATACGTCTAATATTTTTTATTATCTGACTGACGGACTAAATAGTATTTCTTTTTTTTTAGCCAGACATCATCCCTTTTCGATTAAGTGTGTGTTATAATAATAATGTAGTTTCAGGAAAATAACAATGAATCCAAAGGGGTGAAGTAAATGCAAAAGTACCTATTAAACAACCATAGCAGCATTACGTACCTAATTATTTTAATTAAAATTCTCCTAGTGTGTACTCGCTTTAAAGAATCGTGATAATTGTACAATTTGTACATAGTTAACTTATGAGAGCACAATTAAACTCGAACTGTCTCGCATTCTAACGTGTAATGGACATAACATTATTTACCTGTCATGTAAATTGTTACTAACTGCTTTTTACCTCTACAAATAAAATTAAATTGTTTATTCTGTAAATAGAATATTGGAATAACTTTTACACGGTAATATTTAAACAATTATGCTGGATGCAGTTGCCATTTCTTGTCTGACTACTCCTTAGAAAAAATGGCGAAACCAACTCAGTGGTCAAAGTCTCTTAAAATCCAGACAAATCTGGTCAGATCGTGTGAGGATCATGTAGATTAGTGTCTGAAATGGTATTTTGAGGAAAGAACCACACAGATTTGAGTGGTGGTGGTTCAATCAGTGCAAGCATTTGTTTTACATGTTTTTAGTTGAAAAATATTTTTTATGAAAAAAGAAACTAGGTAAGTGTATTAAAATAATCTTATTTATTTATTTAAAAACACAAACAACTATCATCACAGGCTTACATAATACGAGTACAATAGTGTAGTTATAGTTATAATAGAGTACAAATGCTAGACTTACAATTTATATATTATTATGAACAACCAAGAGTAATTTTACAAAATGCGGCCCGTGTGAATTCACTCAGTCAATCTGTTGTGACACCGCACCGTATTGAGTGCACGCAGCGCGCGCGTCAGCGGCGCGTGCTGCAGCAGGTTGGTGCGAGCTGGCGGCACCCACAGCAGCGGCGGCCGCCTCCGTCGCCCCACGTGCCCATCAAGTACACACAGCCCAACCGTGCGTAGAACGCCTGGGTTGTGTATCTTACCACGCATAACCTTAAATAAGTAAGTGGCGAGAGCTACTTCCCTTCTTACTTCCAGTTTACTATAGCCTACCATGCCCAACACAAACAGAGTAGGACACAACAGTGGATACCCTGGATAAACACCATACTGCTTTAAGTACAAGAATCTTAAAAATTTGTTCTGGATACGTTCTAGCATTTGTTTGTACTTGGCTTCATGTGGCGACCAAATACATTAATGTGTGTGTAAGTGATTTTTATAGATGTTTCCCGAATTAAACTTGGAAAATCTTCATTTATGGTGTGATTCAACTGACTTATATATCTATTATTTTTCATATTTATATAATAGGTTGATTAAAATAATCCATACCGAATTTGGTAAGTACGAGTACAATAAAAGCCATAAAATTGATGAAATGTTAACTAGAATGGTAAAAATTTTGCATCACATAACATCAGACCTGTTTTCCCTGGAAGGTTAGGCAGAGGTGTACCTATAGTTCACCCAGATTGGTCTAGTTATTTTCAAGTCTCATGTAATAGGGATGACATTATGCTCTCCGCATATTGTCAAAAATAAACTCTTCTTCCAATATCACCATACCTTATATTAGCAACCCTACTTTCGCAAGAAAGCACAAAAACACCTGTACGTACCAATAAATAAATTCCTCTACTTTTTTCAGCCACGTGGAACATTCGTAATGTCCCCTAAATACCGCAAAAAATAATGAATGCCCCCACACATGCATCAACTTGTCTCACCGTGCACCTTGACATCTTTATGGATGCTTTTTTGTGTCTTTATTTTTGGAGTTACTTAAGAAATAATGAGAAAACCTTCGTATTATTTATTTGATTATTTTTTTAATAACTGTGCGTGGGTACTGTGGGTGGATACTATATATTTAAATACCCCTGCCTGCCTCTTAGGAAAATATGTTGTGTGAAGTTAATGTTTTAAATCACTAGTATATCACCTGTTGACGCCTGCTGGCAACACCAAGGAGGTATCCGCTGAGTAAGACGTATCGTGAAGTGATTGTTATGTGTCACGTTAGAATTCATATTCTGAAATGCTCTATAACTGATTCGATTATTCAACATTTACGTTTAAATAGTTAATTTAATATTATATACCACTTCCAATAATTGCTTGATTGTAATTTGACTAAAATTGTAAAAGTATAAATAGGTGAGAACATAATTCTGACAGTTAGTCTTGGACAACACTTTGCTTACAACGTGACTGTGTTCAAAAATATACAGTTGTATTAAAAGTACTAAACAATTTTATTCCGTCAAACTCCTGCTTCGTTACAAACCATACTCTAGTAGGATATTTACAAAATAAAATACTTTATTTCAACTGGCAACAGTAGCACACACACACGTCTATTAGACAAGTTATTACCATCGACTCAATAAATCAACGTTACATTTTGATCTGCCACAATTAAAATTAACAATTTTTCTCAATTCTCGTACGGAACCTTTCTTTGGAACCTGTGTTTCTATTATTTGGGCAATAAATATATCTTCGCAACGTATAAATCACTCGTTCACGCCAACACACATAAATAATTGTGGATGTCTACGCACTTTCAGCGTACGACTTACGTGCCTACAATTAATTTATTTTATATTTGTATTGTATAAGCAGGCACAGCAGTGTGTACGGCAAGCAAGAACTGACGCAAAAATACTGTTATTTTATAGGTAAGAGTTAAACATATTTATTCTAAATAACTCTCTTTTTTTGGCTTCGCCGCAGACGAATAAAAATACACTAAGTCACTTACATGAGAACAATGCTTAAAATAAATCTATACATCTATACAAATAAATAAAATTGAAGTGTCTGTTTGTAATGTCAAAATAACAACTTTTTACTAAACGCATAAGATAGTATAAACGGTACTTATAACAAAAAGCAATTTTTAACATTTTTGTGTTTGTCTGTCTGTTTGTTTGTTCCGGCTAATCACTGAAACGGCTGGACCGATTTTGACCAGACTTTCACTGGCAGATAGCTAATGTTACGGCGGGTAACTTAGGTTACTTTTATTTTTTTTTAATAATTAGGATTCCACGCAAAACAATTAAAACCCATGAAATTATGAACAAATGTCAGATGTGATTTTTTTTTTGCATTTGGTAGGCCAATTCTTGAGGATAGTTATAGGCTATTTAACATCACGCTACGACCTTTAGGAGCCGACCAAAAAGAGAATAATCAGAAAATACACTAAGCGAAAACGAAGTAATAGCGCGGGCGGGCGATTCAACGCGACGGTTGGCGACGCGTCGGGGGACGAGGGAGTTTTATTAAAAT
Source organism: Fissipunctia ypsillon (assembly GCA_947568875.1). NCBI lineage: Eukaryota > Metazoa > Arthropoda > Insecta > Lepidoptera > Noctuidae > Fissipunctia > Fissipunctia ypsillon. The sequence continues at coordinate 2,621,515 of OX387662.1, forward strand.
GTGGCTGTTATTTTAGTATATTGTGTATCTTACACCATATACTAAAACAGCACAGCTAGTTATAAATAAGTTCGTCACAGACGTCACGGTAGCAATAATTATGATACACCCATCCAATGCATTCAGCTTTTAGGAAGGGTATTATTTGTGATTAAATATTAATTATATTTTGACATTAAATATCCTAATATATATTTTTGATATTTATTTATCCATCTATTATTACAGCTTTTTTACCCCATGGCTATATATATTATGTTAACATGAGGAATTTCAGCTTTGTCTCTGGGATTAACTGTGATGGAAATGCATCTGAGCTGCTTCAGGTATTGCAGCCCATCTATTCCGTAAAATTCTTACCGTGAAACTTAGGTTAAATGATTAATGATTTTAAAGTTAATTTCTGTAATCATGTTTGTACAAACAATTGTACAGGTTTTAAATATTTTTTAAACTTGATGAGTCCGGCGTTTCCTATCTGACTGCTCTGAGAAGAAAGGCCGAAACAAACTCAGAGGTCACAGACTCTTTTAAGAGGGTTGTCACATTTTTGCACCTCTCTCGCTCACACGGGACCAAATTTTTAATAATGTTAAATGAAAAGATGCATTTTTGAAAAATGTAATCAATGGGCCGTCTACAAAATAATATTAATTTAATAGGTAATTATTAAAAACACATTTTTATTGTGGCATATATTTACATCATCTCAAAAACAGATCATAATACTTAATTACATTAGTTTATTAGATAACACAATAGAAAAGTGTTTTTGATAACTACCTATTAAATTAATATTGTTTTGTAGACCGCCCATTGATTACATTTTTCTAAAAAAGCATTTTTTCATTTAACATTCTTAAAAATTTGGTTCTGTGTGAGCGGGAGAGGTGCAAAATGTGACAACGCTCTTAAAGTCCAGACATAATCTTGGTCAGATCATGTGATGACCATGTAGATTGGTGTCTGAAATGGTATTTTGAGGAAAGAACTAAACAGATTGAGTGGACCTGTCAAGTCAGTGTGCACTCTACGCATTTGCCAGAAATCGTGCAACTCAACTCAGAACTCAAGGACCTCAACGTGTTAAGTGAGCTGCCATTCCACCTGATGCAAGGGATTGATATTATTGACAGCTCACTTCACATAACTTGTCACCGTCAGTATTTTACAGCATAGACCGGCTGATGTGCATAGGTTACCGTGACCACTTAAAATAAGATGGGCTGTTGTCGGCTTGTTTGCAAACCAATCACATAAAACCGACCAAGTGCGTGTCGGACCACGCACAATTAAGGGTTCCGTAGTTGGAATGAAGAAAGAAGAGACAGAATCATTATTATCCCAAGAATAAACTTATTAAAATTGTAGTTGAAAAACACGTTCTCCAATACATTCCAACTGCAAATGAAAGTTTGTTCGCACAATATTGAGAGATTTACCGTATTATTTTAAGAGCATAGACTTATTTTGTTGTCTTATAATGTGACTGTGTGTGTAATTTTGTTTTAGTTTTCTTATTTGTAACGCGTCTGTGTTTGGGCCACAGAAATTGATATGTGTACCAAATTTAAACTTAATCGGTCCATTAGATTTGAAGCAAATTGGCTGTGACAGATAGGCAGACAAACAGACAGACACACGAGTGATCCTATAAGGGTTCCGTTTTTTCCTTTTGAGGTACGGAACCCTAAAAACTACGCCTTTAGCTGAATTCTCCGCTGTTAGCAGCTGAAAATGTTAAGTAACTATAATACACTAGGTACTACTTTTTTAGGTTTTTTATAATTAAATTATACAACATCACGCCTGAGGTATTTTTCGAAGAGGTAGGCAGTTGTGTACCTATAATAGTAGTCCCACATTGCACCAGTTAAGTCTCATGTAAAAGGAAAGGAAGTGCCAAAAAAATATAAAATTATTAAATAAATTGTATATATCTTGTATCAGTTTCATAAGAAATATGTAGCTAGAATCGTCTTGCAATATTATAATCCCTTCAAACATTTAATGAAGCATGTAACGCCATCTAGCGTCGAGTAGTAGAATCAGAAACTTGTTCTTGTGAAAGTTTCAGGACAATATTTAGTTAAAGTTATGTTTGATTTCACATTATTAAACACAAACAAACTTAACTGATACATATGGAGATTTTTTCTTATCATATATGCTGTTTATTTCATAAATATTTTTTTCATGATAATGTTTTTAAAGTAATTGTTATTTAGGCATAAATAATTAAGCAACTATCCAGTTTCCATTATAAAGTATTGAAAAATAATGTCATGTGACAAGTTGTAGCAAGCATTGTAGACGCGTACCTGTAGCAAGTGCTACGAAGCTACGAATTACCTTGCTACGAGCTACGCTCGTCCTAAGTTGATCATAAAAAACAGAATTAAATACATTCATTCACTGAGAGACAACGCACAGCCTAAACCACTTGGTCTAGAAGCATGAAATTTTGCGTAAAAGTTCCTTATATAACGAAAGTGAGGATTAAGAAAGGATTTTTGAAAATTTATCCCCTAATAGGGTTTAAATAAGGGATGAAAGTTTGTATGGAAGTTGCACACGACTTGTCTTATTACAATACAATAGCTTTTTTTTTTGTTTAGTTGGCCGTTCTAATATTCACAATTTGTTTAAGATTACTTATTAGGTAATGTGTTGGAGACGGGGCCCGTGGGTAAGTAATAACAGCCACGAGTCGATCGATCGGATTAAGTTACGCTTGCCGCGGTTGGTCCATGGATGGGTGACCATCTTTACATACCGAGACCCCTCCGTGCCTCGGAAAGCACGTTAAGCCGTTGGTCCCGGCTGTCATTGTGGATTTTTGACAGTCGTTACGGGTCGTCAGAAGCCCGAAAATCTGACAACCAGTCTCACTAAGGGGTATCGTGTTATCCAGTAACTGGGCTGTGGAGGTCAGATAGGCAGTCGCTTCATGTAAAATACTGGTATTCAGCTGCATCCGGTTAGACTGGAAGTCGGTCCCAATATAGTTGAGAAAAGGATAGGTAAGGACTTATAAATAATATTTAATCAAGTTTATGAACATTAACTTAAAGAATACTTCAAGACAAAATATTGACATAAATAATTCTTCAAGTTAGTATTACAATGATGGGCTCACAATCTATTTTTTGCAGTGAAAATGATTTATAATTTATTGATAATAAAAAAAAACTATTTTAAAATCAGAGCATTATTTAAAAATTGAGTTGGTGTTTGGAACTGAAGGCTGCGTTTGTTTTAACACTAACTGTTGCCCACAACTTTGTCTGCGATCTAGGATCAAAAGTAGCATACATATGTCTTTATCAAGGTCATGGTCTATCTGTGTGCCAAATTTCATCCAAATCCGTTCAGCTTTTTAGCTTGAAAGCGTAATAAACAAACCAACTCACTTTCGCATTTATAATATATTATTAGTTAGGATTAATAGTTGCTACAAGAAACGTTGATCACTTTTGGATTTTGTCACAATAAACTCGTTTGCAGTATTTTTCAATAGGAATGATGACCAAAATTTTTTTTTGTCCGTCAGGTAGATTATTAAAAAAATATTGAACATGTATTTTTCTTTTTTACTTAATCAAAAGATTACGGCGATACATTGAGTTAAAATGTGGCGTGACGTCACGCTTTGCTAGATTTTATACTTAGTTGTGACGTAGCGAGCCTCCACTCCCAAATTTAATGCGTTTTATTCAAGTATTTTTTTATTAATGTGATAAAGCAAAAAATACGTGTGTAATATTTTTTTTACTATCTGACTGACGGACTAAAAAGATTTTTTTACCCAGGTATCATCCCTTTTATATTGTCTATGTATCGTTAATGTTTTTTTTTACTATCACAAGGTTCTATTGGTTAAAGACAACATGATGACAATGATGGTTTGTTTGTGATATATGACTTGTAAGAATGCCTTCCCAATAAACTATGACTACTCAACTTCAAACTCAAACTCAAAGCATTTAGTTCAAATAAACCAATTACAGGCACTTTTGAATTGTCAAGACGTCGTCGGTTAGTCAGAAAGATGAAGCTAGTTGCCCATTACAAAGCGTAGTAGGTACCTATGGAGAAGAACAGACAAGAAACTCCACGGACACTCTTATAAACTACCAGAATGACAACAGTCTCGTAAAACTCGATGTTTCATAATTCCTGGATTTATAAATGGATGTAACTAACGTGTGTATTTTTCTACCCCTTTAAGACCTGTATCCCATGGCGCCCTCATTAAGTAATGAGACAAGCCCATAAATATCACTTCCTTACTAATTACATAGTACAGCATTTTCGTTTTAAGCCGCCCGCGACAACTCTTTGCTGTTATTTATATTAATAACTTTGTTTTATTCTGTGTGCTAGTATTAAAAGGTCGTAATTGGGTTGGCTGGATAAAATGGGTTGATTTTGATTAATATTAAGAACTGTGAAATAATATTTTTTTACTGTAAATAACTTCATTGATATGTTAAAATTGTGCTTTTATTCCCCACTCACTATTCATTCAACCCATATGTTATTATGTATGGAGTAAAAGGAGTATGTAAAAATCATAGCGTGCCATTCTGTAGTTTCTGAATCATCCACACCACCCCCACCACCCCCACCACCACACCACTCTTTGTTTCTTTCTGTTGTTTTCTATGTGAAGCATACACGAAACGAAACACGAAGATATGCCTTAACACAGCTGTCACCTTTATAATATACAGGGTGTAAGGGACAGCCCTCCGCAGACTGATAGGGTGAATTCAGTACTTATATCCAATAAACCTGATTTGTTTTATTACCTCACACGCAATGTATCGTTACCGTGGCAAAACGCGTGTAGCGAACGGCAGCGCAGCGAGCCTTCGGCCGCCGAGTATTTCAACATCCATTGCCGATTTTTTTTATTGTAGCTGTTTTATTTACATAAATAGAGTGCTGCGTACAGAGAATGTAATTTGTCATTGAAATAAAGGAATAGTAACTGAAAATGCGATAAAAAAATGAAAATTTTCCTGAGAATATTTCCGATGGATTGTGATTCAAGGAGCTAAATGCACCCTGTTAGTTTGCGGAGGGCTTTCCCTTACACCCTGTATACGAACTATATCAATATTTTTTTTCCTTAAACTAGAAGGCTAGAAAAACGCCATACAAAGTCTATTAATATAATCGAAATTAAACTATTGAAACCTTATACATTAATTATAGTTGCAACCGAAGTTATTTTTCCAGCTAAAATGTCAAAATTTATTATTAGGATCGTAAAGTAAGTCTCAATTTCAATAATACCCAGTAGGAATGTTCAGCACACGCCCCGCCCACTCACGTATCGGTTCCGAGTATCGGTTCGAGTCTGCGCACTGGGTGTATTGAGTTACGTCGTCGCTTGCTAACGCCCCGTGGCGTTGTCTGTTTTGTAAGCTTGTATATGTCACAGTAAGATGGTTGTAGCCGTCATATAGTTATATTCCTAGGAATATAGCTATGTACCGTAATATAGTAATATGTAGTTATATGATGGCGGTACATAACTATCTTACTAGCAATATAACTTTGATACGAGCACGAACTAGTAATATAACTATTAGGGAACTCCGACCAAATAGGTTAGGTTAGGTTAGAACTGTAACCAATTACTCGCGAGCCGAGCGAGCGAAGCGAGCGGTGCCATGGCAGCGGCCGGCGAGCGCTACGTCGAAATTGGTCGCAGTAACAAAATTAGGGCACTCCGACAGTTATGAACCGCTCTCACTATATGACAGCTACAACCATCTTACTGCAACATATAGAATAGAATAGATTAGAATAAATGTTTATTTTCTCCACTATATTAAAACCAGTAGTATTAGGTACTTACACAAAACTGTTACACCGGGAGTAATAGGTTCAAATAGGTTCAAGTGTCAGCATTATTCTTAGGTCCCTTAGAGGGTTGTTAAGCGCTAGTTTTCAGCTTAAACCCTTGACTCCTGTTTACAAAAAAAAAAAAAAATATTATTAACAATGGGTTAAAATATTTGTGTTTGTGGATTTGTGTCATAATGAGTAGTTTACACGAGCTTAATAGATAATGGTTAGACCTTGTCATTTACATGAATCATTCATAAATTTAAGGGGTTAGAACAACTGGTCAATGGTTCCAAGGCAGGATATGATGAAAAAACTAAGAAGAAAATGATTTTAATTTAATATTTATGTGGAATACAAAAAGTTTCGTCAAAATGTTTAAGATTCCGTACCCAAAGGGTGCCAACAGTATGCCATTACTAAGCCTATGGCGTCGTGTTATTAATACCTCATTGTAGAAAATACGCTTGCTGCATAAAATTAAGCAAGGGACTGATGAGTAATTTCGATTATAAAGTCACCTGCGTCACCGATATTCGTCAATATTAGTGCTGTAGTAAATTGGTCTCAAATAAGGCAGCAATAGCGGTCATTGATTCACTTACATTTATTTTCAGATCCTGAATTCACAATAACATATCAATCGTACTCGTCAAAATGTTTCACGAATGAAAAACGATGCATAGTCTGTTGTTCCGATTCCTACAAAGATATAAAAATACAAGATGGATACGACAATTCGACAATAAATTAATCTTCGTAATAGTTTAGTCACTATAGCTAGTCAAAGATCGGCAAAACCTATAGTCGGCCCTTTACTACTATTTAGTTTGTTTGAAAAAAAAACTTTTTTAATTTCGATGTTAATATTTATTTGATCGTTCCAAAATACTCTTAAGTATTAGTATTGCCAGTGTTTTCATTTATTGTTGTATTGTCGTCTCCACATTGTATATTATGGAAAGGGCAACAACCACTTTTCTCACCTCATACATGAACTATGAAGCTACTGTTCAATGGGCGTGCATACACATTATCGTATCGACAGCTCGTAAGGGCGTGGTGTATCAATATCGATAGCTATCAAAGTATCGAAGGCCACGCCCCATAGAAATAATACATCGATGCGCGCATGTCCAGTCTGATCGGTTCGAAGGTACGAAGATGTGAGGCGTCTTTAGATATTTATGTACAATATGTATACACTTAACATACTTCAAAAGACATAAATGTATACTCGTGAAATTACGATTGTAACTTTGAGATAGGACAAATTTCATATGGGAAATATTTAACTAATCCTCTAGAAACTTATTGAACTTCTGATAATGTATGTTTTTTTTTTAATAATGAACCTCTATAAACTTTTTGGGCTTCTAATGCTGCACACTTTTTTATATCATATCATATAGCATATCTTTTGCACGCATATTTTCCTCCAACTCGTTACTTTTTTGTGTTTGTGTTCTTTTTTTGCGTCATTTTTACCGCAAATAAACGTATTTTCTTTCTGTTTCTTTTTAATAAATTAATGAGCCTCTTTTTAATTTTCTAGCCTCTTCCCACAGTTGGTCGCAGTGACTAAGTTAGAGTATCCCGACCAAACGGGTTAGGTTAGAACTGTGACCAACCATGTGCGACCCAAATTGGTCGCAGTTACTAAGCTAGGGCACCCCAACCAAATGGGTCAGATTAGGTTAGAACTGTGACCAACCGCTACATTCAAGTAGAATTTTTAGGACCCCAAAATAGGAATTATTTGAGATTATCAAAAAGAGGCACGACCTCATTATATTAGAGTGTTGAATAATATTTTAAGGAAACCAAAATGGGAATTATTTGAGGTTCGAATAAATACACGCCAATTCATATCAATATGGGGTCGAAAATACTATGTTCGTAGCAACATAATTATTTCAATAAGTACTTTGGGAAAAGAAAGCTTAAAAAGCTAAGTTTGTGCATACAATAATATTGATTGTACACTACCGGACGTTAATATTCCGGCCAATGAAATAAGAATAAGAGCGAACTCTAGAAACTTAGAAAGAGTCTGTCAGATATTAATGTCAGTCTGCTGGGGAGTTTGTTGCGCCACTTCTTCTTCCCAGCTAAAGCACTAGGAAGTGATATAGGCTAAACGTGCTGTCTTATGTAATTTTGACGTTCGAAAAGTGCTGATTCTCAGCCTAGTTTGAATAAATGACTTTTGATTTTGCTTTTGAAAGACAACGCTCTGCAATTTTTTTTTTTTTTTTAATATATTTTTTGACAAGTACCAAGGTGAGTTTTAGAATTCACAATTATGTACTTTCCGAGTTTATCTGGGACATTCTTGACGTCAGTGAAAGAAAACATCGCGAGGAAATCTGGACTTTTAGTTGATATACATATGTCTGAAATCGCCAACCCGTCTTGAGCAAGCGTGGTGATCAATGCTCGTGCCTTCTCTGTATGAGAAGAGGCCTTTGACCTGCAGTGGGGCAATAATAGGCTAGTGTTATTATGTAGTGACATCTTTATGGCTGGGTACTATACCTACATTTTCTCACAATAATACCAGTATGAAAGGTCTTATCAATGTAAGGACCCGTTAAAATGAAGGAAAAGTTAAAAAGTTAAGAGTGAAGCAATTTGATACATATGAAGCGTTAAGCCGCGTATACATTGAAAACAATGCTCAATCTTTCGTTCAACTAAATGGCTCCAGCTTTTTCTAGCTTTGAGAAAAAATGCCGAAATTAATAAAGAGGTCGTGGTCTCTTTTAAAATCCAGATATTTTTAGAGTCCCTTAAAACCATATTTTGTTCGTCATAATACATAAATTCACGTCTTCTTCCCATGAGGGTAGGCAGAAACTACAAAACACCACCTGCTACGATCCTTACATACTCTTTTTGCTTAAACGTTCATAAATCTGGTCATTCACGCACGCCGGTTGTGAAAAAGAATAACTTAGGTAAATAAAGTATCTATACTCATAATACAGGCAGTGTATAATATCAGTTCATAATGTCGTTTAAGAATTTGCCAAAGTCATAGATAAAATTTTAAAGACGCACTTTTTCCTGCATCCCATTGTACAGAACTTTTTGCTCGTCATCTTTTACCAATAAATAACTTTTCCTTCCCACCCACACATCCCGTACAAACAAAGGCGTGTGTAGACGGGCGTGCCAGCCTTCGCTCCGGTTGGCTGATCGGAAACCAATCGATAACCGATAACCGCCTCACGCCCGCTTCCGGTCGCCGTAGGGCGGTGGGGGGTGGGGGGGACGTGGCTTTTTTATACGAAGGCTCTATTTTACGATAATGGTTTTTAGTCGATGTAGGTTTTGGTGTAAGTAAAAGATTGGTATTTTTTGAGCTTTTTTTTTCATGTTTACAGAATTAGTTGAGTAATTTTGAAATTGGTTGTTTATTTCATAATGGCTAATTATATGTCTTAAATATTGACGTAGAATCACGCCAGTATTCTCCGAGGACGTAAACAGATTTGCAAATATCATCCACAGTACGCCAGTAATGATATTATAAGTCCTATTTAGGAGGCAAAACTATAGCCATTAGCCGGGCACGAATCAAGACTCTTTGCTTTGTCTTCTTTGACGCTTGTAAATAAAAATGTCACTTTACCCAACCCTGTGATTACACCCACGCATTCTACGAGTACCTGTCCCTCCGCCGGCGATTAACGAGAAACGAGTAGAGCTAGCAACTAAAAACGAGTTCGCGAGCAACGAGCAGCGAGTGCACGACGGCGACGAGCGATTACTCGCTGGTATACGCATGTTCCAAGCGTGAGTCTCTCGGCGAGTGTTCTGTCCGGCAAGCGAGCGTCGCTGAGCGAGTACTCTCTCTGATAGCTCTTGTCGCTGCAACAAACAAGTAGAGAGAGAGTTCTTGCCGGCGGTGTGAACAGTCAACGATTCACTTTTAATATACCTAACTATCTTTTTTACTTACAAGAGACCTACAAACTTTTGTACGTCGCTTCCTGGTCGGCGATGGGACTGGTACCTACGAGTACCTACAAAACACGGCGCATTGAGTTTCAGAAAAAAAATCGAGCTTAAAAGTGTGCCGGTATTTTTAAAGACCTCGAAGTGCCATATACAAAAGAAAGAAAGAAAGAAAGAAAAATAGGTTTATTTGTCACAGAAACACGTGCGTACAAAACGATAAGAATAATCAGAAAAATAAAACAAAATAGAACCACATTATAATCACGAGCTCAAAACAGAAATAGTCGGAAGCTGCACGTCATGACTGTGACAAGAAGGCTTCCACTCAGCATGATGCTGTGCTATAAGGGGCCCACAGCACAGCGCTGACCTAAAATCGGACATTGTGTTATAATAATAAATATACAGATTACAAATAGCTCTGCTGATCCCTTTTCTTAAGACAAGCGTGTCACGTAGAAGTATGCCCTTAGCATTAATGTTCATTTGTCAGCTTATTATTATTGTCCCTTAGCAAAGAATTGTCTCAAAAGGGTTAATTACTATGGACTAAGAATTGAATTAAAACATGCGGATGAAATATTGTGGACAAGACTTTTTTAAACTAGTTTTATGTCTAGTATTCAGAGGGGCTCGTGGCTAAATAATAATAGCCATACGTATCGATCAAAGGTTAAGCTACGCTGGCCGCGATCTGTTCGTGGATGGGTGACCATTCATTACCCCTCCGAACCTTGGAAAGTACGTTAAGTTGGCCCCGGCTGTCATTCGTAGATCTTTGACCAGTCAAAAACCAGTCATACCAAGAGATAACGTGTTGCCCAGTCGCTGGATTGTGGAGGTCAGTTGGGCGATCACTCTATGAATACTGGTCATGCATCCGGTTAGACTGGAAGCTGACAGCAACATAGTTAGGATAAGGCTCGGCAGATTATTTGTCTGGTACTCAGAAATTTTTGTTTAAGAATAACATGGTTAGAATTTGGTTTAATCAATGAATAGACCATGGAAATTGTATTTTAACTAGATTCATTAAAGCTGGGTGTACTTTAAGTACACCTCTGCCTAACCCGTCGGGGAAACAAGGCGTGATGTTATATTATTATGTCATTTAAGCTCTTTGGAATAGACAGATGATTTGAAGGAAGACTAACCGTCTTCGTCGGTTAATCAGTAGCTAATTTCGTGAATTGAATGAAAAACGAGCATGTTAATTTTCTGTCTCTTTATTATAAAACTAGCTGTGCCCGCGACTTCGTTCGCGTGGATGTCGGAAAACAACTACCCTATTTGAATCGGATTTTGTTCACAATTGTATGGGATTTAATTCTTTTGCGCGGAACACTAATTCTTATTCTTAATACTCCTTATAACATCAGATATCTGCCAGTGAAAGTCCCGTCAAAATCGGTCCAGCCGTTTCGGAGATTAGCCGGAGCAAACAGACAGACAGAAAAAAAAATAGTTTTTTTGTTATTAGTACCGTATATACTTTCATAATGCATTTAGTATAAAGCTGTTATTTTGACATTACAAACAGATACTTCAATTTTATTTATTTGGAAGTAAATGTATGTATATATAGATAGATTCGTCATATAGAAGTAGCTACCACTCAAGCATGCTCTATTTGAAATTTAATTATTCTTCTCTCATAACGACACGACCTTGCAATGTGATAGTGGAGCTGGCGCCCATCAACGTAAAGCTACAGTTTACTAAGAATGCGAAGAGAAGAATGCGGCGTGTTTCCCTAGAGAGTGTTTTTTTACACCGTAAAGTCAAACCCCGCTGCCATCATTTTTATGACGGCCGTCACTGCGGTCGTCATGTGGCGGCCACCACTCTTCTAGAAAACTGTATCTTTAGCCAGACGTGCGTAATTATTTTCAAATAATTCATAATTTTATTTATTTTTTCACTGCATTATCCACATTATTCTATCGACCGACCAATGGATAACACAATGAGACGTCGACAGATCGCGTCTCGGGCCAAAGAAAAAGCGAAAAAAAAACGCAAAAAAAAGCGCCTGCTAGGAAATATCTTTCATCTTGTAATTATTTTTATCCTTTTAAAGAAATAAAGATAAAGAAAAAAGACGAACATATAATCAGTTTGTCTAATTCACTCGCTGGTCTATTGTTGTTTGACTATTGTGCTCATTTTTTAATGAAAATTCCTTATTGTTTTTGATTTTCATATCTCACGTGCTTTTGGCACGAAACAGGGAGGCTTTTGAGCAGACATCTTTGTTTAAGACTTCTAAATCTTGGGTATAGATATTGGTAATGTAATACAATCCGTTGAGCCACAAAAGGGATGAACATCCTGCTGCTGAAGCTGAGATGAGAGTGCTGAGGGATGTGTGATGTTACATGAATGGATAAAATAAGAAATGAATGTATTACAGGAAGGCTGAAAGTAACTGAGAAGTTGTGTAGAGGAATGAGGAAAATGTCGTGAGGAAAGTTTTGAGTATGAATGTCGGTGGCTGTAAGAGTAGAGGAAGACCAAAGATGATATGGCTAGGAAGGGGGTGACTACCGAGATGACGAATAATAGAGAAGTATGGAAGGAAAAACATTGCGCCGACCACAAATAAATTGGATTATAAGCAAGAGAATTATTTTCTTTAAAAAAAATCCTTTACTCGTTCCTTACAAATGTTTATTAAATACTTAACCAGTGTTTCTCATGTTGTGACAAATTAATGTCTAAAACGGTGTGAGCAGTGGTGGCCCAGTGGTTACGGGCGCGACTTACGAGTTAGGTCGTATGTTCGAACCCAGACAGGCTTTACTTTGTGTAAATTATTTCATCACCATTGTTCTCAAAACGGTGAAGGAAAACATCTTGAGGAAACCGGCATGTCCTAGTACCGAAAATTTGAAGACATGTGACATCTACCAACCCGCGCTGGGCCCTCGTGGTGGATTATGGCCCACTCCCTCTCACCGAGAGGAGGCCTGTGTCCCAGCAGTGGGCACGTTGTAGGCTGGTTATGATTATGCTTATGCTAATGTCTAAAACCATAAGAATTTTAAATTAAACCTAACGTATACTTTCTATACTAAGAAATACCACGATTCCATTCACAAAAATGCTATAAACCATGTCTACACTTGAGGATCTAAAACCGACACATCAAAGGTCCGAGGAGTAATTACCACTTTTATAAAAACCCCTTTTAGAACAAATAGCGGAGCTGCTTTAATCCCGGAGACAGGTAGGCCCGCATTAAACTTGTGTCCTACCCCTTACTTTCTCTGACCATTACTGGCTGTCATAGATTAAGAGGTAGATGTGTGAATATGCAGAAATGTAGAAAGGTATTTATATTGGTTGCCATGTGTCGAAGTAAAAAGATCGTTCCATTTTTAAATCACACGGCAGCTGTGAGTTTTCATAGTAATTTATTCGGCCGCTAAACACGACAGATATGGAATTTAATACTAACATCGCCGGTCGCATGTATTTGACCAGTACCGCATTTTCGGTTTATTTCGAAGAAGGTGATCAAAATAAGGCTCAAATTTCCAAGTATGTTTGAGAAAATAGTGCTAAGTAACCTAAGATTGCGTTTTTTGTTCGAAGACTTGGTCGTTTTCGAACCTACATTTGATGGTAAGATGATCATCAACGAACGAATGTTGAATGATGATCATCTGATGGTAACCTCCGAAAAACCTATATTTTTTTTATTTAAGATAGGTTTGTTCTTGACTCTAGTCTAGGTCAGAGATGACAGAGACAAAGTCGACGATGGAGCGAGCTTACCCAGAAGAAGCCTGTTAACTCTCACTTTGAAGAGATCGGGGTTGTATACATTCATTCATTTCGTTGAAAACTCTCTTGGATGAATTTGCAAAGATCTATCCCATCTACCTTTTAGTCTATAATCGAACCGACCCCACCGGTCATCTTAATCAACCCTTCAAAGGACAATCGGTCCACTTGACCCCCGAGGGATCGGGACCCAAATCGCCAAACTAATTATTGTTATAAGCCATTATTAGTGTATTAACTGAGCTCAATTATTTATGTTTTCATTAGGTAGCGAATTTTGTGGGTTTCAAGTTTCTTCTTGAAGATGCGGTAGTGATAGAGTTAAGTTTATATTTTATGTTAGGGAATAAGCAATACTTGCGTAGTGGATATTGCATAGTTTTTTTAGACGTAGATAGATGCGTATTCTAAGAGGAGTTGCTATGGAACTTTTACTGCCGATTCTTCAAAGGAAACTATATTTTATTTTATTTTTTTCCCAGGTTGGGCAAAGTGTTCTTGGGTTTTTCTATCTGAAATTTCTCAATAGCAGCCTGAAGTCTGGATTTGTGCCCGGTTGATGGCAATAGGCTCGCCCCCTATTATATGGGACTTAAACTTAACTGGTGAAATGTGGGTACACCTCTGCCTAACCCTTCGAGGATTACTGGCGTGATGTTACGTTATGTATGAAACTACAATTTGCAATGCGCAGTCCAAGTGTATTTTCTTTGCCTATCTGACGGACAGGGCCGTCATCTACCCCGGTCACCGGGGAGAGTGGAACCGGCGAGAGATGTCGTGCGGTGTCCCGCAGGGATCGGTTCTGGGACCGCATTTGTGGGACATCGGGTACGACTGGGTGCTGCGCGCTGACCTCCCTGGTGGTGTCAGCGTAGTTTGCTACGCTGACGACACGCTGGTCCTGGCGCAGGGGAGGTCGCACCAGGTGGCGGCCGAATTAGCGGCACGCGGGGTTGCGACAATCGTAGAGAGGATCCGGCAATTGGGACTCGAGGTGGCCTTGCACAAGTCCGAGGCCATGTGTTTTCATGGTCCTCGGAACGCGCCACCATCGGGTTCCCAAATAACGGTAGGAGGGGTTCCCATCGGTGTCGAGTCGACGATGAAGTACCTGGGACTCGTCCTCGACAGCCGGTGGAATTTCGTGGAGCATTTCCGACGTTTGGCTCCCAGACTGGAGCGGGCCGGGGCTGCCTTGGGGCGGCTCCTGCCCAATCTGGGGGGTCCAAACGCCTCCTGCCGGAGGCTCTACGCGGGGGTCGTGCGGTCCATGGCCCTTTACGGAGCTCCAGTGTGGGCGCGTTCCGTGAGGCGGCGACCGGTCCGTCGGTTGAACGCGTCCCAGAGGGTCATGGCCATCCGGTTAGCCCGGGGATACCGCACGGTCTCCGGGGAGGCGGCGAACCTCCTTGCCGGATTACCGCCATGGGATCTGGAGGCAAAAGTCCTCGCGCACATGTGGGAGTGGCGCGAGGAGGCAGGACGCCGGGGCGTAACTCCGTTGCCGCGAGAAATCGCGGCACGGCGGACAGAGCTCCGGCAGGATCTCATGGCGGCATGGAGAGTGCGATTGTCGCAACCCAGCGCTGGGCACGCCACAATTGCGGCGATAAGTCCCCTCTTTGAGGAGTGGCTGGAGAGGCGCCACGGCGTCCTCATCTTCCGCCTGACGCAGGTCCTCACCGGACACGGGTGCTTCGGGAGGTACCTGTTCCGGATAAGGCGGGAGGAAACGCCCGGGTGTCACCAATGTGTGGATCGCCCGGAGGACACGGTGGAGCATACGGTGGAGGTCTGCCCGGCTTGGGCGGAGCACCGCCGTGTCCTCGCGGAAGCGATCGGCGGCGGCGATCTCTCGCGTCCGGCCCTGGTCCAGGCCATGATACGGAGCGAGAGTGCATGGGAAGCCATTACCTCCTTCTGCGAAGCAGTAATGCTCGTGAAGGAGGAGGCGGGACGCGTGAGGGAGAGGCAAGCTTTGAACCCTCACGCCCCTAGTCGCCGCAAGAGACGCCCTGGGCGTCGGGAATTGGCAGCCGATTCCCGGCCACCGTAGGCGCGGGCTTGCGGACGGCGAGCAATGGGTAGCTCGCCGTCCGGTAAGGACCAAGCCCGAGTCGACGGCGCGTCGTGTTCCACGCGCGCCTCAAAGAGATGTCAGCACTATTGACGGGGTCCGCTAGGGCCGATGCCAGCTAGGGTTGCGGGATGTTCGAAAGAGTTACCGTGGCCCCGGCACAGGCAACAGAAGGAACACGGGTGGGTTTTAGTCAGTAAAAGTCTGACACGCCCTCCCGCTCCGCCCAGAGCGGGAGAAGTCATTTGATGATTTCCCATCCACAAAAAAAAAAAAAAAAAAAGTGTATTTTCTTTGTCTAATGAAATAAATGATTTGACTTTAGACTAGGAAAATTTTTCTTGTCAAATAGATTTACGCGGAAGCTAGATCCAAGCGAGACATAATGGAAAATTTATTGTGTCTGTGACTGCAGCATACGAGTTGCCATCCCAAAGACATTATATATTCACATACACATACACATACATAAACTCACGCCTTCTTCCCATGAGGGTAGGCAGAAACTGCAGAACGCCGCCTGCTACGATCCTTACATACTCTTTTTACTTCGTTCACGTTCATACATCTGGTCATACACGCACGCCGTTTGTGAAATAATTTTTAGTTTATAAAAAAAACCACACATGCATTAGTTACCTATGCTATTTAATATCTATACTAATATTATAAAGCTGAAGAGTTTGTTTGTTGTTGAAAAATCTTGCAAAAACCTTCCTTCTCCTTATACAGGGTATTTTTTTAATCACTATCTAAATTTTCGCAATGTGTTTTACCCATGAATACGAACAACTTTCACTATGGGACCAACTCTGAAATCACGAAAAAAAGTCAGCTGTTTCATACATGTTGGTCGAATAGGTATTGAACTTTTGTATGAATCAGCTGATTTTTTCTTCGTGATTTCAGAGTTGGTCCCACAGTAAAAGTTGTCCATATTCATGAGTAGAACACCCTGCTAAAATTTGGATAGTGATTAAAAAATGCCCTGTATACTCCTTTTGCCTCGTTTACGTTCATACATCTGGTCATACACGCACGCCGGTTGCGAGTACTACGCACCTGACCTTTCTGAAGAACATCACCAATAAGATCACTATATGTCTTCTTGGTAATAATAATAATATCATCGGTATAAAGATTTTTCATACCAAACTCGGGCAGTCATCTTACATAACCCAAGATTTCATCCCCTCTCACATTATATTGTAGCATACAGTACTTGGGGCACACTTAATGGTTATTTGTAAGGCCTGAGTGGCGGTCGATTGTGAGAGCTCGATCTGTTACTATACTATGGATTACTGCCGTAGTTTACACTGACCAAATGTAAGTACAGTTATTGCGTACTTGACGAGAATGGGAGGAATTAACTTCTGCCGATCTATTTCTGTAAAAATCATACCGTGAAAACTCTGAGACTTTTGTGAAGTAAGCTTGAAGTGACCTGTCATTCCACCTATGGATTGATACTGTTGACAGCTCACTTCAAGCTCAGCTGTTAACCTTAAAACATGAGTGAAATCAACTAGTAATTAATAAACTTAGGCTTATTATAATTTTAAAATGCCTAAGATTTTTTTTTATAAAAATCAAAATCTTTTATTTCACATAAACCTACATGAGCACTTATGAAACGTCAGAAGCGGTGCACGGTTCCAATTGATCCTTTCGTATGGAGAAGAACCGGCAAGAAAATCCACGTTTACTGTTTTAAAAATAATTGGCTTTAACAGTGTTTTCCAATTACAGTGTTACCTAATAGGTATGGGAGGACTGTGTCAGTGACTGCCTCGTTGGTCTAGTGGTCGCAAGCGCTACTGCTGAGCGTGAGGTCCTGGGTTCGATTCCCAGGTCGAGTAAAATGTTATTGGGTTTTTCTATCTGGAATTTGTCAGTAGCAGCCCGGAGTCTGGATTTGTGCCTGGTTGATGGCAATAGGCTCGCCCCCTATTACATGGGACTTAAACATACACCATTGCCCAACCCTTCGGGGAAACAAGGCGTGATGTTATGTTATGTGTAATAAGAATTAGACATTTTATTTTAAGAAATGGAGATTGTTTTGCTATATTTCACAAAAAATATTGGTAAGTATTAAACCTTTTGAAGTGAAAATTTCTTTATGCGCGTTAAGCGATTTTTGATAGTGGAACATTGGGTTCGCGTCACCGACATGCTAATGTTATCAATATATACGTAGATAGGAGTATTACGTGTTGCGCTTATTGTTGCTCGGTAGATCGGCTTGTGTGATGTGAAAACCAGACTAATGTTAATCATTTTAATTAACAAATTATGAAGTTTTATTTTTATATACGACAATTCATTTGAAAATTTAAAAAAAAACACTGTTATTTCATAATTTTAAGTTTTCACCTTTTTTAAAACTTGCTTTTTGTTATAAGTATTGTATATACATAAATAACGCACAACCTCTTAAGGTGTCATTGTACTCATCACTATGAACAACTTTTACTATGGGACCAAACCTGAAATCGCGAAAAAAAATCAGCTGTTAAGTACATCTTGTTCGCCCACTGCAGTCCCCATGAGTGCTTATGTTTTTTAGGGTTGCGTACCTCAAAATAAAAAAATAAAACGGAACCCATATACGATCGTACTCGATCGACTCGTCCATCTGTCCGTCTATCAAAGCCGATTTGCTCCGCTCCCACTGGACCGCTTAAGTTGAAATTTGGTGCACATAATTATGAATTTCTGTGACTCAAACACGAACGTGTAACGCAAATAAATGAGTTTTGAGTATGGGGGTCACTTTTGGGAAAAAAATAGACTATTAAATAAAAAAAACGTTTTCAAAACTGTGCCGTTTGATATATTAAATGAAAGGGCTTGTGATGAGGATGTCAAGTATATTTTTGTTATAATTTTAAAATAAATAGTTTTAAAGTTATTAAAGAAGATTGATGAAAATTGACCATTCCGCCCGTATCTCCGAAACTGAGCCTAAACTTTTGAAAAGAATACAGAGAATAGTTATATACTTATAGATTACAGGAAAATTTATAAGAAATCTATGGTCTTAAAATAACACAGTAAATCACTCAATATTGCGCGTACAAACTTACATTTGCAGTTGGAATGCATGGAGGAAAATGTTTTTCAACTACAATGCTAAGTTTGTTCAACTATGGAACCTTTCATTGTGCGTGGTCAGACACGGACATGGCCAGTTTTTTTTTCTAAATAGTTTAACAATCCGACACTCTAAATAGTAACGGTGTATGTACGTTCATGTCCGAGTGCGTTCTCGTAAACCGGAGGGCGGAGAGTGACCCTTTCGGTTTAGTGTCGCGCCGATATCTTTACGATATCCGACCTCTGATGAACTGACCTACAGGGGGACGGACTCTTTCTGCCAAACAACAAATTTTTACACATCTATACATTTATTATAAAATACCTGTCGCCGGTGGCTTCGCCTGAGTGGATGTCAATACTTCCCTATTTTAATCAGATTTTGTTCACAATTTCATGGGTTTTATTATTTTTGCGCGGAACCCTAATCCTTTTCTAAAATTTAAGTGGTTTAAGTTAGTCCTTATAATATCAGGTAGGCCAGTGAAAGTCTCGTCAAAATCGGTCCAGCCGTTTCGGAGTAGATTAGCCGGAACAAACAAACAGACAAAAATTTTAAAAATAGATTTATTGTTATAAGTACCGTTTATTCTTTCTTATGCATTTAGTAAAAAGCTATTATTTTGACATTACAAATAGACACTTCAATTTTATTTATTTGTATAGATTAAAGTTGTTTGTTTTGTCTGTCTCTGTGTCCACGTAGTTTTTCTAAACTACGCAACGGATTATGACGTTGTTTTCACCATCATTTAGAGAATTCATTCCGGAAGCATTGTAATTTTTTGTGTATTAAACTTAACATATAATTAATAAATCTCGTTGTTTGTCAAATCACAAAAACCGTGCAAATCAGGGGCGGGTCGCTTGTTATTTACAAAACAAATACACAGTTTGAGCATGTTATATATTTTATTTTAGACATAAAGATCCTACCATAAATGTGATTATATAAAATGTTTTTTTTTAACGGTTGCTAAAGTGTTATAGGGAATATTTTTTATTTACTTATTTTGGAAGTAACTATCTATCTACTCATGAATTTGAATAACCTCTATTACTAACGGACCAACTCTGTTGGTAATATCATAAATAATGGGCTACCACATACAGATACACTACAAGTTGACTGAGTTGTAGTAGTTGCATTTCTGTAATATGTAGGTGGATATATTCCATATTTTTGCAAGAGCACTATTACTCCATACATGTTTTGTAATCTTTTTTTTATGCTTTCAGCGATACACAACACTGTCACCATTTCTTACATGTCTGTTGTAAAATAAAGAAAAGCTTACCAACGATCACATTGATTAAGTCCCTATTCTAAGACATAAAACGGAGTCCGGCCCTGTCCAGCCAATGGGCCGTACACGACCGAATTTAATCGTGTTCGGACAACTAGCCGGGCCGAGTGGAAACTGTTTAATGTGAAAACTAGCCAGTGTACACCGCCCCTTAGACTTATGATGGTGGCTTAGTGAGGATATGGTTTTCTGTGACGTGTTGCTAACCAAACAATTACAACGCTACAAGATTCTTTTGGCGCGTAGCTAGAAAGGCCTCCATCTTATTTTTAACCGGCGAAAAAAAGGAAGAGGTTCTCAAGTATTACGCATAACTTTTTACAGTTTAGTTCGATTTGAACGATTTTTATTTTATTCGGGAGGGTATACTTTGAAGTTGGTACCATGTAAAATGTATTAATTTTGCTTGGGTGGTTTTTGAGTTAGCTTCAATAATACGTATTTTTCCTACAACAACAGGGACTACAGTCCAATAACAGTCCAATGACAGGGGACTACAGTCCGATAGTGACCGAGCTAAAGCTCGCTCCTATCAGACTGCATAAAAAAGAAAAGGAAGCGCGATGACACAAGTGTGGTAATTAATTGCAAAATATGAAGCAATTATTTATTTACATAAATTTATTGGTTGGACTAAAAATTTAAACACTATTACGTTAAAATGTTGCTTGTAGAATAATCTGACAAAAGTCAGAATGATTGCATGTATATAAGTATGGTTTTTAATCGTAAAACGAAATTTTTAGAGCACTAAAAATTACCAATCTTCGTGATTTTTTTTATCGTATCAAATTAGTTGTATAATGTTTTGAACACACTCTCTCCCTAGCATAGGTATATATTGAAGAATATCATATATTTTTCTAATTTTGTTAACTACAGTGGATCGTATACTTTTAGGCACTATAAAAATTGCGTTTAGGTCCTGTAGTCCCGTTAAAGAGTGTGCGTGTGTAGTCCCCTTAAAAAGTGGCCTTAGGGCGGGAAAAGAGGAAAGAGACAAGGGAGGAATTTGCCCTACAGTGGGACAACACAGGCTTATAATATTAAAAAATAAGTGACCCTAGTACCTTCGCCTTCCCTTTGGTAGGTTTGTCTCTGGTATGACAACGTACCTACGATGCCACTGACATTGCAGATGACTGAGAATTGGAGGAGAGAAGAAGCGCAGGAATGGCCGATGTGGTGACGCTTGGGGGAGGCCTACGTCCAGCAATGGACGTCTTTCGACTGAAATGAGGATGATGACAGGCGGAGGTGACCACTAACCATCAAGAAGACAAGCTGGTTTGCCATCCAATATCAAAAAGAAACCAATTAAGTAGTTCAAAAAAAAAATTCTATAAGTTAAGTTTAATGTAACCTATGTCCACTTAAAACCATCGTATCGTTAGCCATTACGAACATGGAATTACAGTGGTAACAAATAAGTCTTAGGGAGGGTCGCAGGTTCGATCACCGTTTGTGTTTATGTTGACTTTTGATTGCTCCGTTTTAATGAGTGTTGGAGAATCAAGCCCCATTCTTGTGAGGTTTTTAAGCAACATAATTATATATTTTTCTAATCACTGAACCTTAGTATACAACACAACCCGGAACGTCTTAAGGAGTCATTGTACACATCATTATGAACAATTTTCACAACCAAACCTGAAATCGCGAAAAAAATCAGCTGTTCCCTATATTTTGACGAGTTATGCCAATGTAAATGTAGGGAGCAGCTAATTTTTTTCGCAATTTCAGGTTTGGTCACATAGTAATAGTTGTTCATAATGATGAGTACATTGACCCCTTAAGAGGTTGTTCGTTATTTATGTTACATCTTGTATATAGCTGTAACTCGCAAGACGCCGAATGGTTACTAATAAATTTAACTCATTTAAATGACCAAGGACACGTGCCATCCACCAACATGCAATAGACCCGCGTGGTTCACTATTACGACCCGCTCCCTCTCACAGGCAGGACACTTGTGACCCAGCAGTAGGAACATTACTGACTGATTATGCTAAATGACCAAATAGTACAATAGACAATATTCCACAGAGTAGTCAAACGAAACAGAGACGGCGACGATAATTACACATTCATTATCGGAACCCACCCAATTTGGACCCGTTAATCAACAATCCAACACAAAGAGATCCACATAAAAAGGGGTTGTTTGTTAAATCAAGTCTTACAGATAAAAAAAGACAATCACGCTCCTCCGTCCCCCTTTGTCCCTTTTATTTTTTCTTAATTTCAACTTGATCCCAATCAGGAGTAAATTATAATGGTGAGTTGACTAGAAGAATGTTCTGCTGTATTGTCTCTGGGACTGCTTTTTTCTTTCGTCTTTGGAAATCATCGGGATTTCTATAGAGCTGTTTTTTTCCGAATTTTCTTTTGAGTGGCTTGGTGTTTTATTTTAATATTGGGAAGGCATAAAAGTTTAAAAAACTATTCTGTAAGGGTATTGAAGGTACAAATATAATGGATAAGTCATGGTAATTTAGTTAACTCTAATAATAAAAATAAACCTCAACCCCATCGCCGTATCTCTACGTTGACGTCGTGGTGGGGCTTGCGCGCTCCGAACTCTAGGTCTGTGCCGGTAGAGTTTACTTTGCCGGAACAGGTCTAGGGTGGAGAACCAGACCAAGAGAGATACAGAAACCCGCAGGGCAGCATGTGGCGAGCTGTTGGGCAGTAGCGACTCCACAGACCCTATCCCCCGGGAGATGTCATGTTCCTCATCTCTGGCTTGCCTTTATTGGCCAGCTGGAGTGAACACTGACGAGGAACTGACCTCCCACCTCATTCTTGCCTTTATTGGCCGGCTTGAGTAGAGATTCGCAAGAGCACACGTGCTCGGAGGAAGGAAGTATTCCAGTAAGATGCTGGTAGGGATCTTGACTGTACTTTCGGAATTGTCCTGATAGCCGTGGAATACCTTTCCACTCTTCTTAAGCACCTCAAGACATGTTGCCCCCTTGTCGCTACGATACTATGTGCTAGCGACCGTTTCCGGGGGCTAATTATTGAGTGTGCAAGTCACCCCCTGCCATTTTATCCGTGTATTGTATTTATAAAACATTGGTTAAGCAGGGACCATAGTCCTTCCATAGTTTCAGATAACCAGTCTACTTTAGCCACCCAAACCCATAGCCCAATAATTATTTTTGTTTCCATATCCTGCACTAGTCCTACACCAACCGGGGGATGCCCTTGGGTGCATTTGCATAGTGCGTACAGGGATAACCGTCGGTTGTTGCCTCATTTTCATTGAAAGCGTCTAACGGGCCTCTGCGAGTTGGCTTCGGCCACTCGCACGCCTTCCAAAAGTCCGGGACCCCAGGGTCCCGAGAAATGTCAAAGACATAACAAATAAACATAAATATTGATACAATAATTATGTTGTTTATAATATTTTTTTTTTTTACAGTTTTGACCAAAACTACGAGTACTTACCCTCTTAAATCGGTCTGAAAACGTTCCAAACAGTAGAAAAATTGTATAATTATCGTTTCATATTTTGTCACACGAAAACCTTCCAAAAACACACTACCAACCAACTTAACAAAATGAATAAAATATCAAGAAAAAAATTCTTTGCCGCGACTTCGTTTCCTCGCTCGAAGTTAAATTAACTTTTTTTTCGCCTTTTTTGTTTATCGGCAGCCATCTTAACCCCTTCCTTTGCTATATCGGCAACAGAATTGTCAAAGATGAGAGCAATGAACGTCGTTTTTAAATTGAATTTGTTATCGAGATGCCAATTTAGGGTTAACGATTCGATTACGCTCGAAAAAGTGTTATTTTTTCAAAACTCGCGCCTCTAATGTTTCGAGTTGAAAAACAAGATGGCCGCCATTTTGGCGGGAATTTCCGTTCTATGGTTGAAATGACAGGTTATGTTTGATGATTTGACGTTTCCTAAGTGTAAAGGCGTGTAAAGGGTTGTTTTTGTTTTAAAACTTGATTCACTTTGTTTTATTTAGGTTTTTAAACGAGGTAAGATTGCTAATGAAACTATTAAATTCAGAACCACCTTTTCTTTACTCGGATAAATATTACATACAAAAATTTTAAGTAAACATGATTTAGAGAAAAGGATGAAAGAATATTGTGAAGTAGTGAGTGATTATTAAGCGGGTGAGGCTTGTGGCTAAGAAATAACAGCTAAACGGGTCGATCGATCAGGTTAAGCTACGCTTGCTGCGGTTAGTCCATGGATGGGTGACCACCTTTACATACCAAGACCCCTCCGTGCCTCGAAAAGCCGTTTGTCCCGGCTGTCATTCGTGGATTTTTGACAGTCATTACAGGTCGTCAGAAGGCCGAAAGTGTGACAACCAGTCATACCAAGGGGTATCGTATTACCCAGTAACTGGGTTGTGGAGGTCAGATAGGCAGTCACTCCAGGTAAAATACTGGTATTCAGCGGCATTCTGTTTGACTGGAAGCCGAAAATGCCAGGCAGATGATGAGTGAGTGATTATTAAAACTTTTTTTTACCCAGACATAACTGAGTCAAAATACTAGATTTGTAGACCTTTTTTCTATTTTGTTAAGTACCTGGTACTTGTTGACAGGCCTACACTGTCCTCCCATACCTATTAGGTAACACTTTAATTTGAAAACATTATAAAAGCCAATCATTTATAAAAGAGTAACCGTGGAGTTTCTTGCCGGTTCCATAGGAAACGACCAATTGGGACCATGCACCTAGTTTCTGACGTTTCATATTTATGTACAAGTACCCATGGATAACTCTTTTTTAACCCCTATTTCTCCATGTTAGCCTCAATCATATGTCGTTATTTCCTTTAATTATATCTCCTAAAAACCAGAACAATATAATGAATGTATGTAACAACAAATTGCATCTTTCAAGTACCCCGCTCCTTCTCGCACCATTAGCTGAAAACTGAAGTTAAATCCTTTAAAAAAACATTCTGTTTTCCGTACCATAGACACTAAACAATGCACTCTGGTTCTCGTATTAATTAGCTGTGGCATACTAGAGGTGCACTCCACCAGAGGGGTGCTAACTGTTCGTCAGTCTCCTAATTGAAGACTTCGTGACGAATCGCCGAGGTCTAAAACAATACAATAATTGTTGCAATGTGCAGACATATTACGTAGATCGTTTTGTTACCCGGTAAATTTTAAAGCTTCGCCTCTTCTGGTGATGTTGTAAACAAATATATTATATAAGAAAAGAGATACGGTGTTGGCCCAGTGGCAACGGCCGCGACTTACGAGTTCTAGGTCGTGGATTCGAACCCAAGCAAGCACTTTGTTTAAATTATTTCATCACCACTGCTCTCAATACAGCGAAGGAAAACATTGTATAGCCAGCACGTACTTTCTTTTTATTTGAGATAGGTTTGCTCTTGACTCTAGTCTAAGTCGACGATGAAGCGAGCTTACCCAAAAGAAGACTGTTCACTCTCACGTTGAAGAGATCGGGTTTGTATACGTTCGGAAACACAGACGCAGGCAGAGAGTTCCACTCCTTTGCTGTGCGCATCACAAAAGACATTTGGAAACGCTTAGTGCGAATTGGTGGAATAGCAACTAGGTAGGGATCGAGAACCAAAAATTTTAAGACCTGATCTACCAACCCGCACTGGGCCTGCGTGGTGGATTACGGCCCACTCCCTCTCACTGAGAGGAGGCCTGTGTCCCAGTAGTGAGAACATTATAGGCTGATCATAAGAGATACATAATATAGTCCTCATTTAAAAAGAGAGTGATTCTCCACATCTTAAAAAAATACATTGCATTTAATCCTACGTGTCTCTATATAGTTCTGCGACATGAGACTTGCACCTTAACAAAATTATAGTTATCGACGTAGGTGTTGTACTCAGCATCTAAAGTGTCCATCAACAAGGAGCGCAGGAGCAACCTAATGGATAAAATACTAATCAGTGGTACCAAGATTTCTGTGCCATCTAATGATTGTTTACCATCTAAAATATTAATTTGCCACCAACCCGATAAAAACGTCTCCCTCTAATTTTCCTATCTCCCTATCTCAAATCCACCAAGATACATAACAGAACAGAAATGATAAAATTCAAAATTTGTCACGGCAAAAATTACGCCGAAACATTTGTTCCAGAAAATACGGGCTTATTACTCAAAAACGCCGATCCCCGATCCAGTTTTTGGAAGACGTCAACTATTCGACCGCTGAGCGTCTTATCCGAGGCGTATTTGAATAATTTTTACATTTAAAATCATTCGCTACGACAACATCCAAAGGGTAACCACTCTGAATCGCGACCATTGCCACGAGATAAGGAGAAAACTCGATGGAGCGGTGCAAGGGAGAAGCGTTCGAGAAAAGAACTGGAACTTCATTGATTACTTAGTTAGTAGTGGTGTTGAAATGAAAATCGGTGACAGACAACTATGGGATGCTGGAGCTAGACCACCATTTCTTAACGCAGTATTATTTTAATCTTACTTGAGCGTGGGAAAGAGATAGAGCTAGACGTCCTGTATAGCATTATGGAGGCATGAGGAACAGGGTGTAAAGTTCACTCATCCTCCATAGAAAAGGGAGGATCCTCCGACCAGACGGGTGTTGTGTCTGGTGGGCTACTGCCCGACGGTTGATGTCGGGATGTTGTATATATGCTAGTCGCGCGGTAAACTCTGATTGCGCGATGTAGGATTTTGCGTGACGTCAGTGTGATGCGTTCCAATGTGGCGATGGAGATGTGCCTCCACAGCATTATCTCTTTCTCACACTGAAGTAACATTAATACTGCTTTAAGAGGTGGTGATTGGCCCCCAGATGTTACTTTCAAATATTAATGTAAGGTTTTGAAGACACATTTTTCTCAAGTTTTTAATATTAAACCTAATTCACGGTTTTCACTGTAGACATTATTACTATTTCTGTTTGTGTACCTTAACGATAGTCTCGGAAAGTCCCGAAAAGTTGAAATGTTAATAACAATAGACCACACGCACGTTTTGAAATAAGAGGGAGTGTATCGTGCGCTGTCATTTGTAAATCTTTGACAGTCGTTACGGGTAGGCAAAAGCCCAAAAGTCTGACAACCAGTCTTACCAAGGAGTATCGTGTTACCCAGTAATTGGGTTGTGGAGGTCAGTTAAGCAGTCGCTCCATGTAAAATACTGGTATTCAGCTGCATCCGGTTAGACTGGAAGCCGCCCCAACATAGTTGGGAAAAGGCTAGGCAGATTGATTGAATCATCATTCATTGTATTACTCCTAGACCTTTTCTACAAAAATCGCGTTTCTCTCATCCCTTGCACTATCTAACAAATAAATTCCGAGTGATTCTTTTAATACGGATTTTAAGCAGATTTTCTGTGGAATAAGTAAAAACGAATCCGTCACTCCAGCTAAAGGTTTAACTCCGCTCCGTGAATATTTATAAGTTTTTCTATTATTTTATATTAAGCGTCTTCGGGGGATTCCACCAGCTTTTATTTTAATCGTTCTATAGATTAATTTTAATTTCACTTATTTAAATAAGCCTCTTTTGGTATATTTCCATTTGTTGTAATGAAATGATTCTGTAAGGCTACTTTTTGTGTTACGTACTTTTTTAAACATTTTACATAAATTATAGTTTACTTGAGTGATGATCCGAGTGGTTTTTTCTACTAATCGAAATCTACTAGGGAGTTAACAATAATTTAGAGGTTGATGGAGGTCATAATGAGATTGATTCCAATGCCAATAACTTTCGGCATAACATGATAATTTTTGCTCACCTGATGATAAAAAATGTTATTATTTATGATTAAAGAAAAAGAAAACATTAATGATATGCTGAATATAGAAGAATGTGGAATTTATTTAAGAAAATACCAATTTAAAATTTATTAACACTTCCTTATACATATTATAAAATTAAATGTAAAGTTTGTATGTTTAGTCAATCACGCAAAAACGGTTGAACGGATTTGGATGTCTGACACACATATAACTATTTATACCTGGATTAACACACAAGATACTTTTTAACCCAGTAGCACGTTCCCGTGGGATAATTTCTGGCCTTTATGCGTGCCAAGCCACGGCAAAAGCTAGTTTGTTATAAATAAAGGGGAAAAAAGTAAACACATTTATTTGCACTAAACGTGACGCAATAAGAAAAAATAAAACACAAAAAACAAGATGATAGATTAGATTAATTTTGATTTTGCATCAAATATGCTATTAAAATGTAAAATACAGCAGCCTACAAACGAGGCGACCCAAATCCGCAGACTTACGAATTCAGGTAGTTGCCCAGCCTAACATTACATTACAAAATCTAATGAACAAACAAGATAATGTTACAACTAGCGCACTATTTAGTGCCAACACTGCCTCCGCGGGGTTGCCGCTGAAAACCTTTTAATATCAAATGAACTCAAAATTGGTACATGTCAAACGGTATTATTAGGTGGAAGTTTTAAGAGTGGAAGATACTTGCTGTATTAAGTAGGGGTAAGACTATATTGTCCATCAATTCAAATCATAACTGCAATTTGTTTATTTATTTAATTAATACTTTAACCACACAAATGTACAAAGGTGGACTTAATTCCATAGGCGTTTTCAACCAGTCAGTCTCTTTTTTATCAGTCGTATGAATTGGTATAACACGGTAAATTGACACAGTGTTTTAATCTGTATAACAATCAAAAGTCGCAACAATCAAGACAACAAAATAATGTTGAAAATGTAATAATTGAAGTTATTTTGGTCACGTAATCAGATAGCATTTTACAGGTCCGCTAGTAGAATGGTTTCTTATTATTAAAAAAAAAACCGTTTCCTCTTTATAAAGTCGGTATCAACAGCTCTATATCAGACCACGGCCGTCCTACGCTACATAATGATGGCAGCGCGCGTATGATTACGTATTAGAGCGACGCGACTAGTTTTGTTCGTTGCTCTGCAACATTCATGTATCGACGTGTGTAGCCAGCCTTATGAGCTCACTTTATGTGCTAGTTTTGATTAGGTTTGCTAATTTTATGGTACTTGTCCTGAGGTCCCAGATTTTTAAATATTATTCCGGTTTTTCGTTTTCTATTATTTCTGTACTAATTTATGTACCATCGCGGACATTTGCGCTGAACCACTTTTCAACTTTATCACCTTAGCAATAAGGTCGAAAAGTGTACCTGTAATATAAGTTAAAATCATTTTCTGTGTTTCCAGATTTCGGTAATAAGAGTGGACTGTGCAAAGCGCAAAGCAAGTATTGTTAAATAATTGTCTAATGGCGTTATTTTGACGATGCTAATTGGCGCCTTTTACGTGCCTATTTGAAATAAAAGATATGGCTTTGACTTTACGGACTACATGTAACAAGATTAAAATAAAAAACAAATGTGTGTGTATTAATCACAGGATAGCTACGAAATTGGTCAAAGTAAACTACAATATTATTATAAACACTACAGGTAGGTATATGACTGGCCTGTTGGTCTAGTGGTTAGTGACCCTGACTACTAGGCCGGAGGTCGTGGGTTCGATTCCCACCCAGGACAAATGTTTGTGTGATGAGCACGATCATTTGTTTCTGTGTCTGGGTGTTATTATCTATAATATGTATGTATTTAGAAATATATAAGTATGTTTATCAGTTGTCTAGTACTCATATCACAAGCTCTGCTTAGTTTGAGACTAGATGGCGTTGTGTGAAAGTTGTGGAATATTATTATATTATTATATTTTAAAGTTAGATTTTATTTTAAAAAAAAACCTTTCAACGCAATATTTTATTTTTTCCTAAATATCAATACGTATATGTAGGAATGGAACGTTGATGAATGCATGACTGTGTGAAAGAGCTGAATGCTAAGGTGTAAGTGAGACAGAAGACGTATGCTTGGGAAGACGTGGAAGATATTTAAAAAGTTAGAATGACAGTGGCTTTTGGACCGATTTTTTACCTATGATGTTATTTTATGTTTCAAACTAATTTATTTTTACAATAAACCAGTTTTGTGATATTTGAAGTTCTTTTCCTCTAACCTCAGCCTCTATTCCCACAGATATTTATTATTTCCCTTCTTTAGCAACAAAATAAAACAAAGCCACATCGAAACCACTTTCCTTACGACAATAAATCCAGTCACAAGCAAAGTAATAATTGCAATTATAATTATACGCGCCGCCGTGACGACGCGGCGTAATGCGTTATACAGTTTTGAAAATTTGATAACTTTACAAATTCGTAGGTCGGGAGTACACGTTGGGGAAATCTGCGGGACTCATTATTGTTTCTAGTGAAGCCCTGGGAGGATGCGTTGACGGAACACTAATGCCACCTTTTCGGAGATGATGTGGGAAGACTTAGATGTGGCAGTTTGGAAAATGAGGGAAAAATAGTTTGTGACCACTTTTTTGAGCTCCAGTTGATAAGCAATTGAAAAATTGAGGTAGGAGCGATGTTTGAAAAGGATTTCGTAAAACCACCAGCACCACCTTTTGATGACGTTTATTTAAAAATATTGTTTGGGGAATTTTAAATTTTTAGATTTTTTAATAAACTCAAAAAAAAATAAAAATAACTATATTTACCTATTACCTACCCACCTTTCTACCTTTTACCTTTATTTACTTCTTTTTTTTTAACTTTTTAAACTTTTTTGTTTAACGTTAATAAATTATAAAAAAAAATCCTTAAAAAAACTACATTATTTAAAATATTATTTTTAATAAATTAAGACCGTGTGAATACGATAACGCTCTATACAAAACTTACACACTTTTTTCGCAACAAGAATCCAACTTTCATACCCAAGCATATTCCACAAAGCCGTGTCTACGAAACCTCTACGCCGTAGCGTTCGTAGCTCGTAGCAAGAACGTAGCGAGTGGTCGAGTTATAAACTGGAGAGCCCTTAAGAGCGAAGTTCGAGATGGATTTTTGCTGTAACCGACTGCGCCTAATTGTGTAATGTTATTGAGAGAATATGTGTCAGCTTTCAGGAGTGACTTCAGGGATATTTAAATTCATTAAGCAACCTTCTTATAGTACTTAATGGGGCATTATTGCCCCTCAGGTCAGATGGTTTCTAAAAGGCCTAGAAACAGAAGTTGGGTCATAATAAAATTAGTTGGTTCAGTGTTAATGGGTAGGTTGGCTGTTCGCTAAGTAGGTTAAAAATTTAGAGGATATTCGTTGCTTAGAAAATATAATAAGTCAGTTTGTGAACAGAAAACGTATTACGAAATTTTCAGGTTTTCAAACTGTCTAGATATTTGGGTGTATGAATATTATCAAAAGCTGATAGATAATTTCCAAACGCTAACGTTTTACTGCTCATCCTCATCCTCCAGGTAATCCTTAACATTTCACAGAGTAAACAACAAATGAATACCCATCTTCACAAGTTAACAAATAACGGCAATTATCAACAAACACAATTGCACTAACTGTGACACTCATCCAAACTTCCAAACATAACTCCATTTAAAAAAACAAAACATCTTCCAAGAATTGCCATAAAAATTGTGAATTATTATCTAAAGATAAATAATATTGTATTTTATTGCTCTAGTAACACCTTGTGTCTTTTAAAGAGGAGAAGTTTTCAACATTAATAGGTCTTCCCGAGTTTGGAGGGATTAATAAAATGCGACTGCGGCACTTCTTAATTAATAGCACTTTCTAAAGAAAACAATATCATTTTATTAGCATAACCTGTTAGGAGCATTGCACACTTGCTGAGATCGACTTTGAGTTGGCAAAATAGAACAAACTCGATTTTTTTTTAAATTTTTTAATTATTCTTCGCGATCCTGGCGCCGCCGAGGCAGGCATAGAAAGAGATGGCGCGATGACCTGTACGCGTATCGTGAAGGCTGGTTCGAGGTGGCGCGGGAAAAAGATTCTGGAAGCGCTTGGGAGAGGCCTTTGCCCAGCAGTGGGACAGTATAGGCTGAGTAAAAAAAAAAAGATCCTCTTTATACACATAATATTATATTTATAGTTTGTAATAGGATGTGTATCTTTACATTTAAATAAATATGTATTCCACAATTTCTCATAATTGCACCTACCACTGTTTATCTCTGCATAACCCAAAGGTTGACCGGTAGAAAATGCCTATGGCATTAAGTCCGCCTCTGTACTTTTCTGTGCATGAAGTATTAAATAAATAAATAAATATTATGTCTAGATGACCAGATAGATGTATGAAAGTAAACGAAGTATGTAAGGATCGTAGCAGTAGTTTCTGCCTACCCCCATGGGAAGAAGGCGTGAGTTTATGTATGTGTATGCATGTTATGTTATGTGCAGTAGCATGGGCTATCTTTTTATAGCTAGTTTTGTATTTTTTTTCGCGATTTCAGGTTTGGTCCCATAGTAAAATTTGTTCATAATGATTAGTACAATGACCCTTTAAGAGGTTGTGCGTTAATTCCGGGATATGTTACATAACGTAACTGAGTACTAAGTAAGGATACTTCAAGTTCAAAAATCAATCCCTCAAATGGTTTATGTACGCGATGACAGTTTGTATGGAAGTCTTTATTTATGGCGACGGGAAATACTTGGGCGGGTCTATACATCTATTGTATCCATACAAATAAATAAAATTATAGTGTCTGCTTGTAATGTCAAAATATCAGCTTTTTACTTAATACATGTGAAAGAATATACGGTACTTATTATATAACAAAACAACAATTTTAATTTTTTTTTCTGTCTGTCTGTTTGTTTGTTCCGGGTAATCTCCAAAAGGACTGGGCCGATTTTGACGGGACTTTCACTGGCAGGTTGCTGATGTTTTAGGGAGTAACTTAGGCTAATTTTATTTTTGAATAAGGAATAGGGTCCACGCGGGCGAAGCCCCGGGCAGCAGCTAGTAAACCATACAATATCCTTAACCAACCAGTGATATTGTCGAAAAAGCCGAAGTCCAGTCTTAAAACCATGTCGCACCATTAAAGACAAACCGTTACTAAACGAAAATATAAAATTTTACACAGGAGCTTAAATAAAAAATATGCACGGCTTTTTCGCAATAGAATTTAAGATCATGGTCCTTTGAGCCATCTTTTGCTGTCATAATGATGGATATTTTACGTAATTTCATTTTATTCATCGTATAGTTTACGTAATTTAGAAAGATGGCATTAGTAACTCAATTCTTGAAAAATTTCGTTTAGTAACGGTTTGTCTTTAAATGTGTGATGTGTTAAAAAAAAATATGGCCTTCGTTGGAAAGTATAGTATCTACCAGAAATACCCAACCAGCAATTTTTCGCCCCAATTTTTACATCACAATTTCTTAAGATTTCCAAAACGCAGCGGCCCCTACCCCAATGTAAAGGCATCTTAACACTAGCCTTAAATAAAGCGAGTGATGACAAGTTTAACAAAGTAGCAGAGTTGAGCAGTTAACGTTACTTTATGAAGTTTTTTGTTAACTGTTGGTGTCTTTGCATTGATACATTATGCTATAATCTACACTTGCGCTTCGTAATCTACCTGCTTATTGTGATCTGTTTATAAATTACTAGGACAGTAAACTAAAATTTAAATTGACTATTTAAAAGACTGAAGTAATCCTTATTTATTTATACCTACATTTCGACGATTTTGAAAGAAAGAAAGAAAGAAAGAAAAATATTTTATTTGGGACACGCACAGGAAATAGAACAATAAAAAGAACATTAAAACTAACAATATCTTAAACACAAATAAAATAAAAGGAAAGAAAAAAAAAACAAAACAAAGAAGACCTGTGCGAGGCCAAAAAGGCTCCTATCTCAGCATGATGCTGCGATATTTGAAAATACAAAAACAAATACCGCAGCGCTGATATTCTGACAGGGCCCACTGTGATTTTCGACCGCATCAACGCGTATCATCTGTACAAATAAATAAAATTGAAGTGTCTGTTTTTAAAGTCAAAATAACAGCTTTTTACTAAGTGCATATGAAAGTATGTACAGTACTTTTAACAAAAAAAAAAAACAATCTTTATTTGTCTGTCTGTCGATGTCGGTCTGTCTGTTTGTTTTGGTTAATCTCCGAAATGGCAAGACTGATTTTGACGGGACTTTCACTGCTAGATATCTGATGTTATAAGGAGTAACTTAAACTCCCTTTGTAATAAGATTAGAAATTTAAACAAACCTTTTTTACAGTCCGTTCAACCGATTTTGACTTCTATTGCGTTGGTGGCATGACAAATAGCACCTGCAGTAAATAGTTGGTAATGAAA
The DNA here is from genome assembly GCA_947568875.1 of Fissipunctia ypsillon. Taxonomy (NCBI): domain Eukaryota; kingdom Metazoa; phylum Arthropoda; class Insecta; order Lepidoptera; family Noctuidae; genus Fissipunctia; species Fissipunctia ypsillon. Next base: position 2,655,838 of record OX387662.1, read on the forward strand.
CCACGTTTTTGCTTTTAATGCCATCCTTAGGGCTACAAAATAGAATTCAAAATGGCTGAACGGACTGTAAAAAAGGTTTGTTTCAATTTCTAATCTTAATTCAAATGGAGTATAGGTTACTTTTATTTTAGAAAAATAATTAGGGTTCCGCGAAATAAAAATAAAACCCGTGCAATTGAGATCAAAAATAATAATTCTGGAACTACCAGTCGGATTTGAAAAATTCTTTTTGCATTCGGTAGCCCAATTCTTGAGGATGGTTATAGTTATTTCACATCACGCTACGGCCCTTAGGAGCCGAGTAAAAGGAAAAAAATCAGTAAGAACGCTAAGCGAAAACGAAGTAATAACGCGGGCGGGTATGCAATGCGGCGGGTCGGGGGACGAGGGAGTTTTATTAAAATGTGGCTGTTATTTTAGTATATTATGTATCTTACTTCCACGCGAACGAAGTCGCGGGTACAGCTAGGTTACTTATACATTTCGATGATTTTTGATTTCGAAATTGTTTTATTGATTGGCCGGTGTAAAAATCTCACGGTGAAAACGGTCTCTTCCCCAAAAAACAGTGGCCAAAACAATGCACAAACAATGACAGCTTTAGCACAAAAAAAATGTGTTCCTGCAATGGTGACATCAAATGTACCTTAGACCTAGTTTCACGATACCATATTACTTAGTTTAATCTTCTGTTAAAAATGTTAACGGACATTAAGAGTAGCGAGTGTTTCACCAAGCGCTAATCTGTCTTAATCAACCGTTAAATTTAATTGCTGCCCTAGAGGTCTGTTAACTTACTAACCCACATTGTCAAAATCATAGAAACGAAAAACGCGAGTCTATACTATACGGCTAGGTAAAATGATGCATTGTCAGTGAACATTGACATGTGATATTCCGACTTTTTATTTTGGTTGTTTTGACAAATGACCGATATAAGAGTGAATTATCCTAACGCCAGGTTTCTTAATGTGGTGTTATTTTTTTTCTGGTGGAACGTAAATACCATTAACATCGATGTTAATTTTTATGACTGATTTACTGATGTCTGATTATGAACAGTTTGGTGAAGTTAGCTCTTAATAGGTAAGTTTAACCGTCGCCAACAAACTTCTAACAAAAATTAAAATTCACAATAAAGCCACAACAAACGGACACAATAACTCAGAAGTATTTAAATTAACGAAATCAAAGTTTTAGACGTTGATAACTATAATTTTGTATTAACATAAAACAACACTTAGAATTCGCCCCGTCTCCATCTTAAAGTTTATTAGGAGATATTCCTGTGATAACTTGGAGAAATATAAATAAAATGACAATAGAATAATTGCCTAACACAAGCATTCGAGGGTTGGGGTTTGGTTAACCCTTTTGTTGCGTGGCGGCTTTCCAACTGGCAACACTGTGTCTTTGTGTGTTTGAAATTAGTAGGTAATAATCTAATCTCTATTTGGATAAAACTCTTACATAAAGTAACCAAAAAATATAGGTACTTTGAAGAGGTGAGTTTTGCCCTAACATGTACTTAATTGAAGCTAAATGACTTTTTGTTTTAAATTAAGGGTTTTAAGAAACTTAATGTGTTGTTACTATGAAAACACATAAACTTGCCTACGTGGTTTTCCCATGTCAGAATGCTGCATGCTACGTAAATAATATATCTGGCCATAAACACGCACCGGTTTCAAGTACTACCATAGATATAATAAACTTTTAAATAATACATCTGTGAGTACTGCCATAGATCTAGTATATATAATACATCTATGAGTACTAAGAGGGGCCTGTGGACAAGTCGCACGGGTCAGTCGATCGATCAGGTTAAGCTACGCTTGTCGCGGTTGGTCCGTGCATGGGTGAACATTTTTACATACCATGACCCCTCCATGCCTCGGAAAGCACGTTAAGCCGTCAGTCCCGGCTGTCATTCGTGGATCTTGACAGTCGTTACGGGTTGTCAGAAGCCCGAAAGTCTGATAACCAGTCTTACCAAGGGGTATCGTGTTACCCAGTAACTGGGTTGTGAAGGTCAGATAGACAGTCGCTCCATGTAAAATACTAGTATTCAGCTGCATCCGGTTAGACTGGAAGCCGACCCCAACATAGTTGAGAAAAGGCTAGGCAGATGAGTAGTACGGACCTACACTGGACCGTTTTGAAGGATTAATAAGGTCAGCAAAGGTCAAATTTACTTATTAAAAGAATAAGACAACCAATCTGCCTAGCCTTTTCCTAACGATGCTGGGGTTGGCTTCCAGTCTAACCAGATGCAGCTGAATACTAGTATTTTACATGGAGCAACTGCCTATATGACCTCCACAACCCAGTTACTGGGTAACACGATACCCCTGGGTAAGACTGGTTGTCAGACTTTCAGGCTTCTGACGACCCGTAACAACTGTCAAAGATCCACGAATGACAGCTGGGACCTACGGCTTAACGTGCTTTCCGAGGCACGGAGGTGTCTCGATACTTAATGCATGGTCACCCATCCATGAACCGACCGCGGCAACTCGACTTGTGCAGCTATATTCATTAAGCCATGAGCCTTAAAAGAATAAGTATGGATAGATTCACTTGTGTTTCAGCATAGAAATTACCTTGATATACAGCAAACAGGCCTTCACTCAATAACCAATATTATGTTTTGCAAATAAGGTTCATTTTAGCAAGTGATAAGATTTTGCACAGTGTTAGGGGTATCTTCACGGTATCTTGAAGGTGGCAATAAAGTCTTGTTATGCAAATAATGATACTGAAGGTATAGCCTTCTTGTAATCAATATTTTAATATCTATAGATACCCCGTGGTGGCTCCGAACCTAATTCTCTTGTTTCATTCAAGAAATAACTGACGATAGGGTGAAAATCCTACCAATATTATAAACACGAAAGTTTGTTAATCTTTCACGCAAAAACTACTGAACGGATTTGGATGAAATTTCGCACACAGATAGTTCATAACCTGGATTACCATATAGGGTACTTTTTATCCCAATATCCTTACTGAATCGAGACTAATGCGGATGAAACCGCGGGGCGCTGCTAGTAGAGAATACTAGCTTCTTCCTCTTTTCGAGTCAATGGCAAAAGTATTAAGTAAAAATATAAAATTATGTCGGATGAGTTGGGCCCAGTAGGCTGGCCACGCCAGTCGCAGCATCCGTGGCGTTTTTTAGGTCATCAGAAGTGCAGGTGTATTGATATTTTGGACACTCCAACATATGGCGCATGGTTTGGTCAAGTTTGGAACACTAGCTTTTACATTATGTACCTACAATTCTAATTTCAACTATTTATTAGTGACTTTTGGGAACAGGATATTAATCCAGATTTGTTACTGTTGTAATGGCAATCATGTAATTTGGTTTAAACAGGTTTTTATTTTTATTTTATTATTTATGTAGACACAATAAAACATATACAGTTAGGACATTATAAATATTGAGTACAAAGGTAGTGCTTATTTCTTAAGAAATTTCTTCCAGCTGACCTGCGAAAGGAGAAATATTTTATTTCTCTTTTAAATAGATTCTTTTATATTTTGTGAATGTGAAAACGTTTAAGGCTTAATAGATAGAAATAAATTTGTAATCAGGTGCAAAAAACTAGACAAATTTCCCCAAGGAGCATAGGTCGAAATCTTAAAATTGAAAATCGACATTTCATACAAAGTGACTGGTCACGTGACTTAAATATGTTTGTATGACATAACATAACATCACGCCTTGTTTTCCCAAAGGGTTAGGCAGAGGTGTACCTATAGTACACTCACATTTCGCCAGTTATGTTTAAGTCTCATGTAATAGGGGGAGGGCCTATTGCCATCAACCGGACACAAATTCAGACTTCGAGCTACTACTGAGAAATTCCAGATAGAAAAACCCAATAACATTTTGCCCGACCTGGGAATCGAATCCAGGACCTCATGCTCAGCAGTAGCGCTTTGCGACCACTAGACCAACGAGGCGAGTCCGTTTGTATTTATAAAAAGTTGAATTTTATTTTTTTGATTAGATTTCGACCTATGTTCCTTGGGGAAAGTTGTTCAGTTTTATGCACCTGATTACCTCTTAAAGTATCCGCCCTCCTTTCAAACTTATCCTGTATATGGTTTGAATCGGCTTTTTGGCCGTTAGGCATGGATATATGTCGATTTAAAAAAAAAAATGTCGCTTATCCCTTTTCGGCTGTTAGGCATCGAGTTGTTTTAGACACATCTGCCTGTCCCTTCGGGGACTAAAGAACCTACGTACTTCTACATTTTCCTTTGCAATCGAGTATTCAATCTATCAAACACTGCCTTCACTGCCTGCATGTTATTCACAGTGGTCATGAGACTACAGATGGTCATTCCGCGCCTTTCAGCTCTGGACAAATGTTGACCGACTCTGAGCGAATACCAATGGAGGAGTGTTTGAGTGGGATAGTTAGCTTGCCACCAACTTACTTGCTTATTACTGTACAAGTTTTGGTTTCCTAAGAAAGCGGTGCCGTCTTATACGGCCTTAAAATGAACAAAATAAAGAGCCAAATAGAGAGCGTTTTTTGACACTGTCAAACTCAAACATACATAATTAATAAAAAAATAAAAAAATGAAAACTTAGTTTTAAAAATATGTTTGAGTTTGAAAAAGGGTACTTGTTTTTATAAGTACACTTTTTCAAACTCAAACACATTTTTAAAACTAAGTTTTTCTTTTGTTTATTTTATGTATAGTTTGTGTTACTTTCAGTATGTGCTAAATAAAGGTAACGTATTTTCATTTTTTCTTTCTTTCGGAACCTTGAAAGAAAGAAAAAATTAAAATACAAAAAAAAACATTAAATTAAATAAATAAATAAAATACTCTCGCATGAAGTTTAGTAATCAATCAATCTGCCTAGCCTTTTCCCAACGATGTTGCGGTCGGCTTCCAGTCTAACCCGATGCAGCTGAATACCAGTATTTTACATGGAGCGACTGAAGTAATATAATATTATTAATACTAACCAAAACTGAGAACAGAAATCTACAGAATGATCTAAATAGTGATGTCCAAAAGAAAAATCTGAATTTCTCATACCCAGAGGTATTCGAATATACCACATCTAAGTTCCGCGATTTTTTGTAGTTTTCGAGTTTTTTCTTTGTAATTTTTAGAGTTTTCTACTGACGGAGCTTCAAAAATTCATATCTTTTTTTGTAGTAGTAGTATTTTCAATTTTTTTTGTGACATAACCGTCTTGAATGTTACTTTCATACGTAAAATAATAGACTTCCTAACATTACTGCAAGTTCCTCAAGAAGTATCAATAGCAGGGATTTCAATTTGTAGTGGGATAGACTCAAGTTTTTAATAAATCAAAAACTACAAAAAATCGCGGTACATACATAGGGTATTTTTGAATACTCCTGTGAGTGAGGTCGTCACTATTTTTGGAGCAGCCTGTATAAATAATTAAGAACTATCCCGAGATTCTCTAGATATTGGCGCACAGTCAGCGACGTTGCTTTAAAAATTAATATGTAAGATGGCCTCCAGCAGGTCTTTATGAACAATTTTTTCCCGGTGATATTTTGACAGAACAGCACTACTATTTTTTTTATTCATCACTTTTCAAAGCCAGTAAATCACCTAAGCAACTTGCCTATCTCATCTAAACGCACCTCCCCCATCCCGGGCATGTAATGATGTCCTATTGACTTGCCGGTCAGAGCATGGCATTGAAAGAAACGTCTTCCGGTCAGTGTAAACACAGCCTAATAAGGGTGCATTCATTGCATTCAAAGCCGCGATTGCGACTTTCGGTATCACAGTTGAAAAAGGCCTTAGAACGAGTGGACACCGTTTTATGTGTACGGAGATTAACGTCATGATTTTTGTATTGAAGGGGTGGAAGATGGTATTTTATAGCTTTAAATAGGTTATTTATCTTAATACAGCTTGTAGAAGAGCTTTTTATCATGGAGCTCGTGTTAGGTAGTCTACCACCATACACGCATCCCACCATCTCATGTTCACCACCAGACGTACTGCAGAGTACCATCAGCACTTGGTTGATATCCCGACCAGTCTTACTCAGCGTTTCACCTCTACATTTATTATGCACACGGCAAAAGTATGGAACTCTCTGCCAGCTTCTGTGTTTCCTTCCCGTCAGTTTGAAAGAGTGAACAGCCACCAAGCAACGTTGCTGTGTCCTGGTATGAAGTTTATGGGTTACAGGCACATTAGACATATCAACATGGTCTCTGTCGGATTTAAATTCTAACAGAATGGTATAAAGTTGTCGGCCAGCACGCGCAGCATGACCGCCATAGAAACGAGTTTTGTCGACGGAAGAATAGACAAAATGACAGATCGTAGACAAATTTCATACATCTAAGCATGGCGATACAAGCTGAACCTATCCTGCTGAAGTAGATAAGATTGTTTTACCAAAAACTCAGCCATCAAATCGGGCTCAAATTGTCTAAACGACAATAATAATCAAAGTCCGCCAACTGCGCACCCTTACACAAGCAACAACTTACTCAATATGAGAGCTATGTAAGTTAGAGTCAATACTACAACCGGCAGATGATGAGCTCTGAGACACAGATGAGATAGAAGATGGAAGGATAAGCTTATGTTGCTCATACTCAGGTGGCTGTCCGTAATAGCGATAAACCCGTCTTTATTTTGTATTACCCTTTGTGCACAGAGCGCGGCCATTTTTATGGCAAATCTGAAGAAATCGGGAGATCAAATCACGTATGCAACAAAACTTTCGTTTCCTATTGAAAATACGCTACTTTAACGTGACTCAACGTCGCGTTTGCGCAGAGCCTATGCTGCATATACGTTCGAAGAATGCATACGCTGACCAAACCGCAAGTTAAAAAGGTTCCCATAAATTAAGTTTAGATATTCTTGTTAAAAGAAATAGATAAATTAAGTTATAATTTCGGCCGAATTAGTGACATATTAGATACTTACCTAGTCCACACTCCGTTACTTAACGGAGTTAGAAATGTTAATTTATTACCACGAACTGTTCACTTGTTACACGATGATGATAAATGATCTTTATTTCTGGAAATTGATTAAAATAAAGACTTATACCTAAACGTCAAAAAAAACATTATGTTCTAAAACTAGATGGGTTTGCTGACTACTCTGAGAAGACCGAAATAAACTCAGAATTCTCTCTTTTTTAAAGTACAGACGTAATCTTAGTCAGGTCATACGATGTTAATATCGAGGAATACGAGCATGATCTGAAACACTCCATTGACTTATCATTCTGTGTCCATATTACTTCGCGATGATATAGCCGGGAAACTTTCAATACGAAGCTATTGTGTAACACAAATATTGAAACTAAGCCTACGGAGTCGGACCACAGTTAGTTGAGCAACTGTTGCGCCATTATATTGGAAAGTGGGTAGTGGAGGTAAATATTTACTTACACATATGTATGTACTTCATATAATCATACCTTATTACAAAACTATGTACACTTTACAGTCGAGGCCAATAAATATGTATTACTTAGCGTTAGCAACAAGCTAGTTTATTGCTGAGTGGAATAGACCATCAAACTGAACAACTTTCTCCATAGGACTAACATCGCAATCGTGACTAAATTATCAACTGTCTCATACAAAACTTTAATAAATAGTCGTCCCAAATGTCTCAAGGACCCCACCACACCTTTCTGATACATGATTATAAACACTACGGGCTATTTAAACTACTTCATCGTTTATCATTTGTGCGGTAGCAATATCTGAGATTAAAAAAAACAATTCCACTTTCCAATCTGGATATCTTGTAAACAGCTGCGCCCTCACATCTTACAAAGTTCCCTATACCAGCATAACCCTAAATCTTGTCCAAACATACAAATTCATACATAATCCCTAATTAGCAACCACTAGAAACTTTGCCACCCCTGGATTGATTAGAGATCAAACAATAACCCTCGCGGCGCTCCCGTGACCAACTAGGTATGTCCAAGTTGTACATTTAGAGTTTTGGATGTAGGGTGACCATGGTTTAAAAGATAATGTGATAAATGATATTTGTTTCTGTAAATTGGATCAAAAAAACATTTTACATGTCAAAAATAAATTATGTTTTAAAGCAGATGTGTTCGGTGTTTCATATCCGACCACTCTGAGAAGAAAGACCGAAACAAACTCAGAAATTATGACCTCTGAGTTTGTTTCGGTCTTTATTAGAGATTGTATCCTCTATTAAAATCCATGAAATGAAATGATCTTTTGAGCTAAGTAACGAAACCAGAATTGTTTAATTCTATTAGGCTCAAAGTCGACCAATCGCCAAGCGGTTGGTCGACTGGTTGACTGGTTGGTGCGCAAAGGACTAGTTTATTATTACTTCAAAGAATCAGCAACACTGAATGGCAATCCATTCAATGTGGCAATTCTGCCAGCTTTTTGAGTACTTTTCCCATTAACAGCGATGCGAACGAATTTTTTGAGCTCTTCCCATTTTTATATACTTATTTGTACATAATATTATATATTTTAGTGTTAGCTTGTTTATTGTATTTAGGTAGATATATTTCACCATAAATAATTAACTCTAAAATATATGTAACAAAAAAAATTGGCTCAAAAATAATCAGATTTAAAAAAATTATCACTTTTTAAAGAAAAAAAAAATTTAGTAAACTTTGGTTACGTATTAAGCGCTATTGGTGACTTCTACCGTCAGCTTTACGCTGAAAGAAGGAGACTATAGCCTTGTTATTTTCTTTCAAGAGGCCAATAAAAACTAGTCCTTCAGACCAAATTTCGTCCACGGCGGACAGTCTCAGCGGAGACTAGCCATCGACGCTGAAGATATTGTGGTGCGTAGCCTAGGTGCAATTTCTCTTGAGATGTATCAGGCGCAGGACCAACGGCATCATTTGCTTTCCGAGGCACGGGGGTGTCACACCGTCAGTTTCAAAACTCTGGGCTGCTACTGAGAAATTTCTAATAAAACAACCCAATAACACTTTGCCGCTTGGGCATCGAATCCAGGATCCCACGCTTAGCAGTCGAACTTGCGAGCACGAGACCAACGGGGCCAATATTGACACTATAAAATCAAAATCAAAATATTTTATTTCACATAAGCCTACATGGGCACTTATGAAACGTCAGAAGCTAGGTGCACGGTTCCAACTGGTCGTTTCCTATGGAGAAGAACCGGCAAGAAACTCCACGGTTTTTTTATAACTTAGCCTATACTGTCCCACTGCTGGGCAAAGAAAAGACAAAAGCCACTGTTACTCTTTTAAAAATAATTGGCTTTTACAATGTTTTCAAATTACAGTGTTGTTAAGTATGGGAGGACAGTGTAGGCCTGTCAACAAGTACCAGGTACCTACTTAACAAAATAGATAATGGTCTACAAATCTACAGTCTATTAAGCCTACAACGTTCTCACATTCACAAAATTTAAAAGAATCTATTAAAAGACACAAGACTATAATAATGTAAAATCATGAAAATATTATGTCACGGAAGTATGTAAAAAAATAAAAGTAATTTGGGAGCAGATAATAGATATGCTGTTATTGAGGTACCAGTGAAGCCACATGTGCAGAAGGAATTAGCGCCAAATTTCCCTGTCTTCAACGTAGTCTTTAATCCTATAATATACTTTTTTAATAAGGACACGTTTGATGTGGGTTTTGAATTTTCCATCGCTAAGTTCTGTAACCGACTTTGGCAACTTGTTATAAAAGCGGATACTGTTTATAAGAAATGACTTGCTTGTTTTGGTTAATCTAAATTTGGGTACTTATCACAATTTCATGTTTACAACGTGTGTTATGAAAATTATTCTTGAGCTTTTATTGTTTAGATAAGAATAATATTTACATAATTTAAAAACTAACAGTCTTAAAATAATAATAATAATATCGCACGCTCAATCGTGTACTGACATAACTCAAAAAAGAAGTTTTTCGGGAAATCGCAAAAAACGATTTAGCAAACCTGACTTACCTTACAAAATGGCTTATTACTCAAAGAAAATAGCTTTTTATAATGAAATAATGTATTGTAGGGATAGTTGATAGTCCTTGACGCATACTGATATCTGTCTCTGTCTCGTAAAAACGTTTGCCGAAACGTTTGCGTGTGAAAGAGACAGATATTGTTTAACTCCGCCTAGAAACAAGATATCAAAAAAATTCCGAGATCGGCCGAAAGAGGGCGTTAAAATAAACTTCTTAATATACTTAATTAAATTTTGACCGAAATACTAATATGATTAAGCGTGCGAATATGTACAAGTATATAAAAAAAGAGGGGAAAGAGGGCATCAAAATTTCATCCGCATCGCTGTCAACAGGAAAAGTGCCCAAAAGGCCAGCAGCATTGCCACGTTGTATGACAATGCTGATTGCTTGGCCAAAAAATAGGCCAGCCCTCTGGTCACGTGTAGAGTCGACTAACCACCTGGCGATGTCTCGAAAAACTAAGTGGGCACACGGACCCCATGGCCCTAGTGTTTCAACCCCAAACGACTCGAATATATAAGTCCCAATAAGATTGGAGTATTTGCGCCGTTTGTGATTTTCCGCACCCGCAGCAGCCGCCCCAGCACAGCCTGCCGTGCTAGGAAGATGGGATAGCGCAAGGGTGTCGACACACGTCGCATCCCACACCAAAGGCCTACCTACTTTCCAAGGCACTATGGTCATTCCGTCTGGTCTCTCCCCATCGTTGCGTGCCAAGCCATTGGGTCCTAAAGCAGCTGGCACCCCGGCGGTGACAAGAGCACGACGGATGATGTCATTAATGCTGGCGTGCCGTGCTATCCGGCCTGCGCTCTTACTGCAAGATAGGCCATGTTGTCCGAGGCAGTTATGGAAAAGGAATAAAATATTATGGAATAAACTAGTCATTACTTTCAGGACATTCCCTCCTTACCATAATCTACAGGCATACGACCCCAAGACAGGTCCAAAGGTGGAATATTTGTCGAGCAAGTTCCTGACCGTTGTTGACACTAACGATTTGTGCCCCACCATCGCTCGTACACGTTAGTTCGTGTTATTAACACTCTCTAATTGATGTGTGCTCCAAGTTCAGGTGGCTGTGGTAGTAGTAACAGGGTTATGAACTTCTGAGGTAGGCATGTGGACTCAAACGACCCGCGAGTACGGCCACGTGAATGTTAAACATACATAACTACAATTAATTAATAAACATAACATCAAACAGGACATGTCTGCCGCATGCTGGACAAACTATGGGCACGAATAGCACAGAGCTGGTGCTGAGACAGTACGACAGGGTCGTGGCAGGCCAGGCAGGAGATGACGAGACGAACAGGATTGATTCCATCCAAACTGGCAGGAGGGCGCTCTCGCGAGAGATGGCAGGAGTGGAGGGAGGTTTGTGACCAGGAGTGGGACAGCGGAGGATAGAAAAAAAAAACATCGTCATATTATTGTATATGAAATATTATTGTAGGTTATGTATGACATGGATTGAATGACATTTGTATGTATTTTATATTTGATTTGATTTGAATGGTTGAGTATTATTTTATTGTGTATTAGCAGTGCCCCGCGACTTCGTTCGCGTGGAAGTCGTAAAATACACAATATACTAAAATAACAGCCACATCTTAATAAAACTCCCTCGTCGCCCGACCCGCCGCGTTGCATACCCGCCCGCGTTTTTACTTCGTTTTCGCTTAGCGTTCTTACTGATTTTTTCCCTTTTACTCGGCTCCTAAGGGTCGTAGCGTAATATTAAATAGCCTATAACGATCCTCGAGAGTTGGGCTACCAAATGTAAAAATAATTTTGGAAGTCCGACTTTTTGTTCACAATTTCATGGATTTTATTTTTTTGCACGGAACCCTACTTATTTTTCTAAAATAAAAGTAGCCTTAGTTACTTCCCGTAACATCAGATATTTGCCAGTGAAAGTCCTGTCCAAATCAGCCCAGCCGTTTCGGAGATTAGCCGGAACAAACAGACAGACAGACAAAATCTTTTTTTCATGTTTTTTTTATCATATTATATATTTATATATATCTACCTTTATATGCATTTAGTAAAAAACTGTTATTTTGACATTACAAACAGACACTGCAATTTTATTTATTTATATAGATGTGTGATTTTTATATCAATTTTATGTTTTAATGTAATGTAATAGAATTTGTCAGAAAATAAATGTATTATTTATAATACAGATGTAATACGGAACATAAACCAATGATGCCCAAAGTAATAACCAAAAATTAATCAAATAAAAAGCTTTTATATAAATATGGTGGCTCTGAATCGCGCGTCTATCAAAATCATTAAAATGAACGCGAGGACAGTCGCGGTCGTATTTCGATGGTAACGCCCAAATTTTCATCAAATATATGACACGGTTTAAGTCATACGAGTTCTGGGTTCGTGTTGTTAATAACAAGAGTTTGCAGCTTGCAGCATTTGTTGATGGAGTGTGTTCAATTTCATGCAGAGAGAGAAGAACTATTGGAAAAATTAGATCTGGACAGATTGCAAGTTGGAATCATGAATTCTATACTCTCAAGCCCTAACAGTGAAGGAGCTTGTCTTTTGTTTAAACTATTATCACCTTAACTAATGATTTAAAATTAGAGAATAAGATTAATCGGACTGACATTATACATGTAGTAAAAAAGTCCAAAAAAAAGAAAGAAAGAATTTAAAAAAAAAATTAAAAAAGAATTTGCAGCTAGGGTAGTGTTGCTAAGAAGCAAGTCAGGGTGACAGTTAATATTTGCACCGCACATGGTCTAAACTAATAATCCTCCAGGGCATAGCAGTGAGGGACGGAAACGGTATGAGCACTTTGCAATATTGTGGTGAAGGAAAACATCATGAGTAAACTATCCAAAAATTTGAAAACATGTGACATCAACCCTCCGTAGGCCCGCGAGGTAGATTACGGCACTCCTCTCTCACAGATAGGAAAGTAATGTCCCAACAGTGGGAATGTAATAAGCCAGCGTGGAGGCATTATACTATGCTAACAAAATACTTAAGTATATAGCTATAATAGTTCCTATGAAAACAAACATTCCCTAAACTCGTTTAGCTCGTTTTCGTAACCAAAAATCTTTTACACACCCGCTTCCGCTGCAGCTCGTGCCTCAGCCCGGTCATCGCATGCTCGGCGCGCCCAAATTCTCGTATAGACTAACACGATATGCAAATATGGGACACAAAGGTAATATTTCGTGATAACACTGTAAGGTAATTAATAAAATATGTCCTCTCAACTAGTGGGCGAGGATTGGGGCCATACGTATTAGATTTGATTGTTTTGTCGCATGATTTATTATTGTTCTTTTGACCTTAATTATTTTATGTTTTTCGTATGTGATATTAGAGTGTTTTTGTTTTCAATTATCACAATTTGTAACTGCTGTAGTACTGAGAATGGTTGTTGCAGAGGGTGGGGATTTTTTAGTAATCGAAGATTTCCTTCTTTGGAATAAAAATGATAACTAGTAAATGTATTAGAACTAACTCATAATGCAAAATCAACCTGCCTACCCTCCAACTATGTTGGTGTCGACTTCCAGTCTAACCAGATGCAGCTGAACACCAGTATTTTACATAGAGCGACTGCCTATCTGACCTCCACAACCCACTGGGTAACACGATACCCCTTGGTAAGACTGGTTGTCAGATTATCGGGCTCCTGAATACCCGTAACGACTGTTAAAGATCTACGAAAGACAGCCAAGACCAACGGAGGTACGATGGGTTTTCGACGTGTTATGACCACCAACGAACCGATCGCTGCAAGTGTAGGTTAGCCTTCGCTGGACCCGAACGGCTGTTATTACTTAGCCACGAGCCCCTCTGAATACCAGTCATCCAACTCTCATGGCCCGCAAGCCAACGGGCCCTCTCATTTAGCCACGAGCCATAATGCTGAGTCCGAATTATATGCACTGCTGTATTTGGCTTTAGGATCTATAAACACAACAAAAACAATAATCACAAATTCCTTGCTATTGAACAAAAAAGTTTAAAATATTTGAATGCAACCTCTTGCATGTTTAATATCAAAAAAGGAATGCAATGATAGCGTCGACAGCCCTTAGAATACCCCACCCTGTAAGGTAAGGGACATAATTATACACGTTAAATATCCATAATCAAAAAAAGATTTACAATTAAATACATGTACAACCGCGAACACTAGTCAATTAACATTAAAATGCCACAGGTACACGCGCTACCAGAAATATATTAGAGTAGTAATATTAATAACGGTTACATTGCATGCGTGTGGGCAATTAGTGGACTTCGGTGACACGTTATGTTTGATTTAAATATCGAGCCCGTTCTGTTTGCGAGTGTACCTACTTTAGGTTTAAAAGTGCCTACCGTGAATGTGTAACTTTGTTAAACTTTTTTTGTATAAAACTTGCATTTTCATAATAACATAACACACACATAACATCACGCCTTGTTTACCCGAAGGGTTGGACAGAAGTGTAGGTACCTATGTATATAGAACACCAGTGGCGAGGCTTGACATTTCGCAGGAGGGAAGCCGAAGAAGAAATTGTTTAGTTATAAATAGTCATACAAATACGATTATCACGTCGTGGCGCCGGCTTATTTAGAACAATTTGTGTTGTTTTTGGAATATATATTACTTGGCAATCGTAGACATTACTGAATGTGCTATTTTTCAATAGTGGTAGGTGAAGTTAATCTTCCGATCCTCCAAAGGGAAGCCGGTAGGAATGGAGTTGTTAGTGCGCTTCGCCTCTGTAGTACACCCACATTTCGCCAGCTATGTTAAAGTCCCATGTAACAGCCTACACCTGCCTGGCTGCCTGTGCGAGCCTATTGCCATCAACCGGGCACAAATCCAGACTCTGGGCTGCTACTGAGAAATTCCAGACGGAAAAATCCAATAACACTGCCCGACCTGGGAATCGAACCCAAGACCTCATGCTCAGCAATAGCGCTTGAGACTACTAACGGCCGAACCCAATAACCTATCTATCATCAATTTTGACATACTGGAGATAGAAAACCTATGTATCTATGGTTTTAACGTCCCAATAATCTATAAGAGATTATGGAATATTACCGGCCTAACATAAGGACAGATTGAATTATACTGTCTACCATCAATAGCGATCTGCCTTTTACTGAAAATAGGTTATTGGGTTCGGCTGTAAACCAATGAGGCAATCGTAAATGTGGTGGAGAAATAAACATTATTATGTTAACGATAGAAACAGAAATATGAAACCTATGTTTCAAGTAAATGGTAACGTGAAAAGCAGCAATACGCTTGAAAAAGGAACGAGGAGGAGGAGGGAGGAAGGGGGCTTGCTGAAGGGTTGGTAATCGTAATTTTAATTTTCATAGTTCAAATTTTGCATAGATATTCTCTGTAGGTCTAGTCAGTCTAGTCTATAGGCTGTAAATTATCAAGCTATTTGCTATGCATAATCAGCCTATAATGTTACCACTGCTGAAACACAGGCCTCCTCACGGTGAGAGGGAGTGAGTTGTAATCCACCACGCGGGCCCAGTGTGGGTTGGTAGACCACCTTCGAATTTTTGGTTCTAGGACATGTCAGTTTCCTCACGATGTTTTCCTTCACCGTTTTGAGAGCCGTTTAGACAACTGCAATACCAGAGGCATCGCAGATGCGTTGCTGTCCCAGAGACAAAGCTGAAAGTCCGATGAGGCAATGCATGTATTTAATCGACTCCCAAATAATTCTCGTTTTGCTTTCCTAAAAATATTATTGAACACTCTAATAGCGAGGGTTTATTGCGAAAACCTGCTTAACAACATTTTTGGCAAAAATTAGTTAAGTACATAAAAATTCTTATCTTTTTGAGCAAAATTTCATGTATCTAACAAATTTTTGCCAAAAATGTTGCTTAGCAGATCTTCACAGTAAACCCGCGATATAAATGAATGTGCTCTGTTTTTTTTTCTACAAGTGACGTATATTTATTTCTCATAACTAACTATTTACAATTTACATAATTTAAAAACTAACAGTTTTAAAATAATAATAATAAAAAAGGGAGGGTAAATAATCAGAGGGCATCAAAAAATTCATCCGCATCGCTGTCAACAGGAAAAGTGCCCAAAAGGCTGGCAACATTGCTACGTTGTATGGTAATGCTGATTCTTTGGCCAAAAAATAGGCCAGCCCTCTAGTCACATGTAGAGTCAACCAACCGCCTGGCGATGTCTCGAAAAACTGAGCTTATTTTTGTGAATCTCAAATAATTCTTTTTTTTTTTGTCTAACCTACCCATTTGGTCGGGATTCCCTAGCTTAGTTTCAGAGACCAGTTCAGGCCGCGCATGGTTGGTTACAGTTCTAACTTAACCTAACCTGTTTGGTCGGGGTACCCTAGCTTAGCTACTGCGGCCAACTATGAGAAAAGCTCAAAAAGTTTTTAGAGGTTCATTTATTTAAGAAAAGCGTACATTATTAGAAGTTCAATAAGTTTTTAGAGGATTAGTTAAATATTTCCCATATTATTATTGCTATGAAAGCAGAAACAAAAAACACATATTTCAGATAATGGATAACGTGAAAATGCAATAGAAAAATGCTTAATGAACTGAAGGTGTGGTAAAAATTAAAGGAATATACAGAATAATTACTCCTTGTAGGAGGTAGGTGGCAAAAGTGATAAAGGTAGGTACATACTTCTAATTTAAAGGAATTTAAATAGCACACGATTAGCTTCATACGACTTATCAGTTACTAATGATAACTTTAGAAGATAAAATTATATTTCTGAACTACTTTGGTTAGTAAGCCAACAAATTTCGTGTAGTATTTATCATGTTTGCCAACAAAGTGGTCCTAGTAACGGGCGGTAGCTCTGGCATCGGAGCGGCTACTGTGGAGTTATTTGCCAAGGAGGGAGCTTCTGTTGCCTTCGTCGGAAGAAACGAAGACAAACTAAAGGAAGTCGCTAAACGTTGTGCGCAGCATGGAGCCAACACCCTCATTATCCAAGCAAATATCTCCAAAGACGAGGAAGCAAAGACTGTCGTCCAACAAACTATAGACAAGTTCGGGAAACTCGACGTACTCGTCAACAACGCTGGTATATTACGGTTTGCAAGTATACTGCAACCTAATCTATTACAGAACTACGATGAGGTCATGAACACGAACCTGCGCCCTGTCATCCACATCACCAACTTGGCGGTCCCATACCTCATAAAAACAAAAGGCAACATCATAAACATATCTAGTGTTGCATCTACAGCAGCCAAGATACCAGGAATGGTGTCTTACAGCGTTTCCAAAGCTGGTATGGATCATTTTACAAGGTTTGCTGCAATGGAACTGGCTGCTTCTGGCGTGCGAGTGAATTCTGTTAATCCTGGACCAGTTATAACTGACATGATATCGGGTCCTGGCACAACACCAGAATTAAAGGACCTTGAAAATTTGGCGAGTATGACAGCACTGGGAAGATCTTCAGATGCTGATGAGATTGGGGACATAATCCTGTACCTAGCCAGTGACAAGGCTAGGGGTGTAACCGGGTCGTTTTATGTTGTTGATAACGGTTATTTGCTGAAGTAGCCTCTTTTATTTTTTTAGTGACTCCCAATTTTGTAATTTTTGTATTTCAATTGTGATTCTAAACACATGCATGTATGAACATTTTATAGAGTTGTTTTTTTATGTGACGTGATGGTAAACTGCCAACGAGTTGACCTACCTGGTGATAGGTCGTAACCACCGCCTATGGACAACTGCAATACCAGAGGCATCTCAGATGCGTTGCTGTCCCAGAGGCAAAGAAATTTCGGTATATACACTAGTACCCATTCCTTTCAAACTGGAATACAGTGACGTCAGCACAGACAGGCTAGGAGCCAAGTCCATCCCAGTCCCATTTAAATTGGACAGCCTTGTGAGCTGCTTATCTTTGTTTTGTAGCGCAGTATAGTCTTACTGACACAAACCGTTATCACCTAGTTCTGTAAATTGTGTCAAGATTAACATAATTAAATATTATTTTTTTTTTTAAACCGATTTCAAAAAAAGAGGAGGTTCTATGTTCGGCTGTAATCTATGTATTTTTTTTCACTATACGACTAAACGCCGACAGACACTACGCCGACAGACTCAACACCGACAAGACTTTACTCCGACGGGACTCTTCGCCGACAGGGCATCCTTACTTCTGATTATTCTGAACCTGACCCTAAAATCCTAACCCTAGATGAGTGACGTCAAGGGCACCTCGAGGGTCGGTTTGGTTAGGTTCCTTTTAACCCTGCAGACAGAAATAGGAGCCCGCGTAGCGGGGCTTTAACGACCTGCTATCAGTCTGTCGGCGAAGCGTCCTGTCGGCGAAAAGTCACGTCGAAGTAAAGTCTTGTCAGTGTTCAGTCTGTCGACGTTTCGTCGTACACTCATTTTTTTAAAATGTATTTTCACCGATTTCGCTGTCAATTGTGAACTGATTTTGAAAATTCTTGTTTGCTTGAAAGGGTATGCTTTCGAAGTGGTCTCATTTTCGCCGTCAGAATCTGATGAAGCGATCCCGTGAAGAAATCAAGGGAAATCCTCAAATTTTCTAAGCACAGCTATATCGATTTGGGTATTTTTTATAGTAACTCATCGCGCATTTGCTCTCGGAAAGCACCATGTTGTGAAGTGGAACTCGTGATGAAGATCACTGACGGCCACCGGAACTACTTCTGCTTATCACAATGTATATGGTGAAGTGGAGCTGATGGTGACTTCACCATCAGCTCCAGTTCTCCTGGTGCTTACCAGGAGAACTCCTCAACAATTAACGTCCCTGCATCGGGAAAAGCAATAGTTTGTAAAAGGTGAGCAGTTGACATTAGGCTATTGTAACTTAGATACATTACAAACCGACCCACCAAAAAGGGAAAAATAAAAACCTTTTTTACAAAAAAAAAAAAAACATCCGACTCCCAAAAAATAAACATTACAAAGTGTAAAATGACTTTAAGTTCCGAAGCCGGTGGCAAAAAACTAAAATACAGATTCAAAGACACCGACTTCCGAAATTAAAGTTATTTTTTACTTTGTAGTGTTTTTTGGAAGTGGGTTGTTTTTTTTTTTTCGTATAAAAGTTTTTAACTTACAAAATTATCACGACAGCGTCAATGTTGATAAATATCTATTATCTTAAGTTCTATCGTTTAACGGCCATAATCTATTTACTCATATAAGACTATGCTATACTTCATTATTTGGAAATTGTGTATCAATCATTAGTAATCTTTGTTTGGGATTAGGCTGGTATTATAGTGTCCCACTGCTGAGCAAAGGCCTCACTCTGGTCTTCCATTGCTCACGGCTGTTTAACATTGAAGTTCAATCATTTTTAAGTAGTTCGGTAAAACTCACCATCTTCGCCGTTGGTTTTCCAGACAGAATGTATGAGCACTAAATCTATTAGTATGTATTGGATTTTAATAAAATCTAGGGTTATTTTTCTTAAAATCTAATTATTGCGCCTAAAGCGCTTTTAATTTTCTTTTAGCACTTGTGTACTTGATATTATTTTCAGTTAGATTTCTTACGTTTTTTTGCAATTTGCAAGTCAATATTAGGTTGTACATTGATTCGCGACCGTAAAAAGCATGTATTTGCAGAATTATAATAATTAAAGTCATCAATACAACTCTTTAAGTCCAGGTAATTCTATTGAAAGACTTTTTCATGAAATCTTACAATTAGGATTATATGTACAAACTTATGGAGTTGTAATACTAGTTTTGATAATTATTATTCAGTAAATGAGTATTTGTTACGGCCGCGAATGATACTTTAATCAACATACCACGTAATACTGACTTGCAAATTGTAAAACACATAAGAAAGTTTGAATTTCGCGGGCTACCTGGAGCTTCCCCCTTAAGATTTGTGTATATTACAATAATTAAAGTTTTTTTTTTCTTCTGCAAACTTCTGAAATATTTTATCCTTGATTCTGTAAACCGCCAACCAACGCAGTTGTGTAAAAAGTCTCATTGGTAAGAATTACTAAACTTGACCGCTCGTCAAGGTTGTCTTGTTTAGCAAAGTCACAAGTTGGGGTTACAAACGAGACGACAGACAAAAAAACAGTTGACTTAGTAACTAGAATATATTATTCTTTAGTAAAATCATCATACATTTTTATTCATTTATACAATCATCAATGTCTGGTAAGTACGTACATACAACATTAAAGTTCGAATAAAGATAAATACATTTAGTTCCTGACAATATTTGCTATGTTATCAGTATCACCCAAGCATAATGTGTAGACTGATATCACATCAACAGTGTGCCGTTATCAATAGTGTAATTGGAGCCAGTAATGCCTCTGGCCTTATCACTGGCTACATACACTATCATGTCAGCGATCTCACTAGTCTCCGATATTCGTTGCAGCGCCGTGTTCTTCTTCAGACTTTCTTCATTGATTTCCATACCTTCGAAGATATCAGTACGGACTGGACCAGGACTGATCGAATTGACTCGTACGCTATGAGGGGCAAGTTCCAAAGCAAGGCTTCTAGTAAAATGGTTCATTGCAGCCTTTGATGTCCTGTATGCTATGTTTTTAGGTCTTGTGGTGCAGGTTCCAGCAATACTCGACACGTTGATAATGTTTCCTTTAGATTTGATGATGTGGGGAGCAGCGAAATAGGAAATTCGGACAGCACCTCGGATGTTAATATTCATAACATCATCGTAAGTCTCCAGAAAATGGTCAGACAGAATACCAGCTTCTCTCAATATTCCAGCATTGTTGACAAGCACATCCAGTTTTCCGAATTTGTCGATTGTTTTCTTGACAACTTCGTCTGCTTCTTCGTCTTTGGACACATCTGCTTTTATGGCGAGTGTTTCTGCTCCTAGTTTCTTACAACGGTCAGCAACAGCTTTTAGTTTGGCTTCGTTTCTTCCAACGATTGCTACTGAAGCACCTTCTTTAGCGAATAACTCTGCTGTGGTAGCACCGATGCCGGCACTCCCTCCTGTGATCAGAACAACTTTTTTCACAAAACTCATTTTAATAAACTTTATTTCCGTCTAACGTCTGATCTGTAACGCTGACATAGAAGAGACTGACGTGATAAATTATCACTCAGTGTATACAAAGATAGTGTGTGTTATATAAAGTATGCCAATCAAGATAATGTGCATTGAAATAACATGACGCTATCTGTTTGTAGAATTGAATTCTAGTTCAAAACTTTTTTAATTGATATCAATGGTATTTTTCCTTATATAGGGCATTTAAGTGGCATCAAATTACTTCTCATTTAAGTCCCTTATACCCAATATGAGCCACATGTTTACAAACATATATTATTAATACAAAAGAAGTAAAGCCGCGGTAATCGCAATGTTTTTAACAACAATGATGAGAGAATTTGTAGCAGCAATTAATGACAAGTACTTACTCAGTAATGTAACTGTTATTATTCAAGTGGGCAATGAATAATCATCTTTAGAAGATATGTTTGAAGTTAATCAAGGACAAATGTGACGTCTTGTGTTTTGAAATTGGATTGCTTGATAAAGCCACTTTACTTATATAAATTCACAACACCACAGAACTAGAAAATCTTCCATGGCTGATCAGGAGCTAGACCACCACCCCTTAAAGCAGTATTATTGTAATCTTACTTCAGTGTGGGAAAGAGATGGAGCTAGACGTCCTGTATAGCTTCATCTCTTTCTCACACTGAAGTAACATTTAAATAATACTGCTTTAAGAGGTGGTGGTTGGCCCCAAGATTAGTCATAATATAATTAGAAATATAAAATACTACCGACTACTACGGCTACTGCGCTACTGTATGGCGCTGAGCATGAGGTCCTGGGTTCGATTACCAGGTCGGGAAAGTGTTATTGGGTTTTGTATCTGGCATTTCTCAGTAGCAGCCCGGAGTCTGGATTTGTGCCCGGTAGATGGCAATAGGCTCGCCCCCTATTACATGGGACTTACAACATAACTGGCGAAATGTGGGTGTACTATAGGTACACCTCTGCCTAACCTTTCGGGGAAACAAAGCGTGATATTATGTTATGTGTAATTTAAAAATATTATGGAATATACAAGGTGGAGACGACAATAAATTGTACTGTGCACATGTCATGACGTTCCCAGTCTGCAAACAAAAATATAAAATACGTTAGTAGCTATATCTAGACTAGGGGTCTCCAAACTACGGCTCGCGGGTCAGGTTCGGCCCGCGAGCGCCAACAATCCGGCCCGCGCCGTCGATATCTTACTCGCCGACTAGTCCCAAAACGAAAATTTGCACGTAATTCAAAACTACAGTATGTTGCTATGATGAGCTAGCTAGGTCCTGGCCCTTGGGCTGAAAAGTTTGGCGACCCATGATAGACAGTTGATCAGCAAAACCCATAGTCGGCCCATCACTAATACTTTTTTTTAATTATAGATTTATTTAATATTCCCAAAATACTCTTAAGCATAAGTATTGCCAGTATTTTCATTTATTGTCCTCTCCACGTTGAATACCTGCATACTTACATAACATACCAATGTACAGAATAATCATAATTAAACTAAGATATAAAATATCATAATTTCGGAGAGCCTATCCTCTATTTGTTAGACACATAAACATTGACATGATATTGTCATAAAACTATGCTTCCATAACTATTTAATATAACTTCACGACCAGCAATGGAGGTCAGCCAATAGACGGGTGTGGTCAGATTATAGCTAATGTGTGATATAACTATACAGCTCCAGAATGAGCGATACCAGAAAATTTGTTTTATTTTAGCTTAGCTTTCACACAGAAACGCTGGATGGATTATGTGAAAGATGATATGGCTAGAAAAGCGGTGATTATTGAGATAACGGTTAATAATGATGTATGGATGAAGGACACATAACCAACCCCAAAGAATTTGGCATATTATAGGCAGGATGGTGGTCATTATCAGTGATCGGAGTAGGTAGATTGAATTGGGGTCATTACGCCGAAACGTATATATTAATATGGACATTCCTCCGGAATTTCGGAATCGGCGCCACCCGCGGATGAGCAACTTTCCGTAACAAGTTGTTGTTAGATTTTTGCCATGTGATGCTATATGCCTTTCCTATTCTTTTTCCTACACTCTGTGCAAATTAGAACAGGAAAGGTATACTCTAGAATGCAATATTTCGCATTACCGACCGTCCCCGAATCGGAGCC
The DNA here is from genome assembly GCA_947568875.1 of Fissipunctia ypsillon. Lineage (NCBI taxonomy): Eukaryota > Metazoa > Arthropoda > Insecta > Lepidoptera > Noctuidae > Fissipunctia > Fissipunctia ypsillon. Next base: position 2,679,069 of record OX387662.1, read on the forward strand.
GCGCTTGTTTAGACTAGACTTTATTGAGTGCAACTTTCCGTAAAAAACGATTGTTAGATGTTTGACATGTGATGTTATATGCCTTTTGTATTCTTTTTCCTACACTCTTGTGTAAGTTAGAACAGGAAAGGTTTACTCTAGAATGCAATTTTTCGCATTAAGTCCGACCCGAATAACGCTGACTCAATGAGTCGACGTGACAGACGCACGTGTTTTGACGTCGTCGAGAGGTTAAAAATTAATCTTCTCATACTGTATGAACCTACAGTTTATGAACTACAGTTTTGGATCATATATAAAATATTAAAAATGTATTAATGCTTCGATCGGAATTCGATTGTTTTTATTATTCATCAGATAAATAATTAATTAATTTAGTTTTGATACCTTCCTTTAAATTTAGAATTGAGTAGTAATAATATCACTACCAACATTAACAATATTTAATTGGATCTGGAAATACCGGAATTACCGGAATTACTTTCCGGGAAAATGGCTTACCCATATTATTCTTTCTGTGGGCATTTACGATACAAGTACCAAAAATCAATCTACCTACTCCGATCACTGGTCATTATGCATGCAGCAAAAACAAGAAAGAAAATACAAAATAACAGAAAAGTAAAGTCCTCAAGTATTCAAGTATGTTCTGTTTATTTCTAAAGAAAACAATTATTTGTGATTTATTGTTTTAATATTTTTTTTAATGAAAATAGTACCTAAGTAAAGTTTTTGGCAAAAAAAAATTAGGCCAATTTAAAAGCCTGCAACGACATATGTCCCAAATCTATATCTATATATAGGCATAATCAGCCTATAATGTTCCCACTGCTGAGACACAGGCTTCCTCTCGGTGTGAGGGAGTGGGCCATAATCCACGACGTGGGCCCAGTGCGGGTTAGTATATGTCACATTTCCTTCACGGTTTTTAGATCAATGGTATATACATATTATAAATTAACCCTAACTTAGATCTACGCGAGTTACAATGGCTTTTTGTTTGTTTCTGTAATCACCGGCAGGAATGGTTTCAGTCCCTTCGTGTCTAGACAGATACAACGCGGAAAAACGCGGTCACACAGACGTGTGACCGCGTTTTTCTTCTTAACTACGCAACGGATGTTGATGCGGTTTTCACTATAATTTAGATAATATATTCCCGAAGGTTTACGTGTATACAAACTTAAATAAAATAAAGAAAGAAATCTCGACGTTTTGTCAAGTCGTAAAACTGTGTAAAACGGGAGCCGGTCGCTAGATAAAAAAAAAACTCAAGTTTCAACTGCTAGGGACAAATACAAACCGGTCGACTTACACGAACCATCCCTATATCAGAACATACATTTAAATCTATTAGGAAAATTAAAAAAATCGCCCCTTTTACTCGTTTGATAAGAATCTATTATTACAATAAAATCCTAGTTTGGACCGCTCCCATATAACCTGTGTGATTTGATACAAATATTTGTAACGGTGACAAACGCTTTGTGTGCCATTAATTTCTATTTATAATTCCGTTTGAGTTATTAAAGAGGGCTATTCTATAAGACATTGTTTTTTGTAAATTGTTTTTTTTTTTTTTTTTTGTTACATAATTGTTAATGATTTTATGTATCATCAGTGCTATCTTTAGAACTGAATATAGTTGTAGAGATATCTGTGATTTAGTGAAACTGATTGTTTAGCTGTATATGTGTTTTAATCGGATTATTTATTTGGGTTAGATTAAAAACGGCCACGTTATTATTTATATCGCTGACAGCGATATCTGCTGGCCTACCTTTGGATAGACAGGATACTTAAAACAAGCCTTCAAAAATATTTACGATCCAAAATCAAAAGGGAAAAATCTTAAGGGTCCCCGAAACGACCAATTGCAATCATCAATTTTACTTGATTGATGCGCAAATTGACCGTCTACCAAGTGCAATTGAAGCGATTGTCAATGTTACTACCAATAGCAATTGGGGGCAATTGATCGTTTCGGGGACCCCTTAGTCCATCTTATAAACAGACCCCAATTCAGAAAGTCCCGTAAATATAAATGTATCGACAGACGGGTATCAAAAACGTTACCTATACGTCTCTTGCCACCCTTACATTAATATTAGACTACCCTATTATGACTCAAAGCGACATACGAAGAAAGAAATCGGTCGACGTCCGCCTTTCTGAATATTTCATGTTTCATTTCAGACTTTACAAACTTGTTTTTGCTATTTACCAATAGGATTTTCCACTCTATTCCAAGGGTGCAACTGTTGATGACTTAAAGAGGAGAGGTGGTCTTGGTTAATTTTGTCGTGATTTTGGATAGTACTCAACTCTCAATACGGGATGGCTTATTAACGTTTTATACGAATGTGTGTTTAGGTTTTAGTTATTATTATTTATTAATAATACACTCAACTTACCTACTAATTTACACCCGATTTACACGGTTCGAGTTACTAAATTGTATCTAGGTATTCAGGTAACTTTAGTTAACAATAACAATGGAATCCTGTCTGCCGTCAGCAGTAAATTGAGCTGCTTATGAAAACAGCCCTTACTTCTACTTAATAAGGGCGCTATCAAAGTCAAAACATAATATAAACATCATAACATCACGCCTTGCTTCCCCGATAGGTTAGGCAGAGGTGTACCTATAATACACCCACTTTTCGCCAGTTATATTTAAGTCCCATGTAATAGGGGGCGAGCCTGTTGCCATCTACCAGGCACAAAACCACACTCCAAACTGCTATTGAGAAAATCTAGGTGGAAAAATTCTATATCACTGCCCGACCTGGGATTCGAACCCAGGACCTTATGATCAGTAGCGCTTGCGAAAACTGGACCAACGAGGCAGTCAAACCATACCATGAATGTGCCAAAGAGACATGATGTTTAAATGCATAACCGATCCAAAAATGTAATTTTTTTGATGAGTCTCAGCTCAAAAAATAACGTTTTAGCATATTTCTCATACAAATCATTATTAAATATAAAATTTCGTCCTGTTTTTTAACTTCTTTACCAAATTATTTTGTTCAGTAATCCAGCTTTATGCTGAACGCACGGCGTCTGCACATTGACGTTCCGAAGTGATGCCGAGTGCTGATAATGCAGATCACACACTGCTTAAAAGGATTGACAACGCTTTATCTTTCTACAGTTCTGCGTCTAAACAAACACTACGCTAGATTTATTTATTTTTAGTATTCGCTTGAAGGGTAGTCCTCTCAAGAGTCCGGTCCCGTAATAAGGGTCTCTTTTTTTTTGGGTGGGAAATCATCAAATGACTTGTCCCGCTCTGGGCGGAGCGGGAGGGCGTGTCAGACTTTTTCTGACTAAAACCCACCCGTGTTCCTTCTGTTGCCTGTGCCGGGGCCACGGTAACTCTTTCGAACATCCCGCAACCCTATACCTTACGCCAGATAAGCGTGGAATAAAAGTCATTAACCCCACTTGTACTAAATAATCTCGAAACTTAAATGCAAATAAAAAAAACGTGTCACGTGCATGCGTCAAGGACGCCTCGTAGCGCGATACGTTTGTTTTGATTGTGTTAGCGACACTGCCTTAACATTTTTTCGTATCGTTTTGAAATATTGGAATACATTGGTAGAAGGCGTCAACGACTTTTATTTTTTTCTTATCTGGCGGGGACTATAACTGGCATCGACCCTAGCGGACCCCGTCAATAGTGCTGACATCTCTTTGAGGCGCGCGTGGAACACAATGCGCCGTCGACCCGGGCCTGGTCCTTACCAGACGGCGAGCTACCCATTGCTCGCCGTCCGCAAGCCCAATAAGGCCAATAAGGGTCCCTACAATAGAAATTGATGGCAATTGATCAGTCGCAACTGATCGTTTCGGGGACCGCATAGAACTTGAAGCTTTGTTTAGCTGTACGTACAAGGATGTTTTGACACGTAGCCAAAATAGCCGAAACCTGCGCCACCATTTTTTTATTCAATACATTTCCCAAAACCATTTCACAAATGTTTACCGACAGCGCATTCCTGTCAATGACATTCGAGCGCCAGAAGATCCTTTTAGCTTTGTAAATAACATTCATACTACCTGTTTTTTTTTTTAATAGCAGTGAAGGCCCTGTGGTAACGGCCCCGATTTACGAGTAGTAGGCAGGCCTTACTTTGTGTAAATAATTTCATCACCACTGCTCTCAAAACGGTGAAGGAAACTGGGATGTTCTAGGACCAAAAATTCGAAGACATGTGACATCTACCAATCCGCACTGGGCCTGCGTGGTGGATTAAGGCGCAGTCCCTCTCACAGCAAGAGGACGCCGGTGTCCCAGCAGTGGGAATGTTATAAGCTGATTATACTACCTGTTTTTATTGTTGTCATGACGATAGACTAAGTTCTTCAGTAGACTGAGAAGGAAGTCACTGCGCCAGACCATAAATATATATTAACAAAAAGCAACTAATGCTAAAGCAGTATGAAAACTTGTTAAAACAATGCCAATAACAAATATACTCAACGATTTCCAAGTCTGTGTGTCACATAAGCCTGGTTTGCTGTGGCTTGTATTGAAATTTTTGAATATGGCAACACTCGAGCAGCTTGCTTTTGAGTGTATCCGAAAATATTCGGCGTAATTATACACGGTGGAGTATCTCTCGAATTTAGTTTGGCGTATGTAGTGTTTATCATGCGGATATGCTCGCGGTTTTTTTATGTTATTGAATGGTCAACAGGCCGATAACTCACTTGATGTTAGGTTATCACCGACATCAATGGACATTTGCAGTACCAGTAAGGCTATTCTGAGAAACTCACCGAGGATACTTAATGAAGCTTAGCTAGAAGTGAGCTGTCAATAATGTCAATCTCTGGCATCTAATCTAACTAGCCTGTATTGTCCCACTGCTGGGCAAAGGCCTCCCTCTCCCTTTTCCACACAATTCTGTCTTTTGCTTCTATCGGCCAGTCCTTTCGGTAGGAGCCGAGCTCGTCCCGCCATCTTCGTCTCGGCCTGCCGCGATGTCGTCGTGCGTTTAGTGGGACCCAATCAGTGGCTCTCTTAGCCCATTTGTCACCTGGCATCAGGTGAATGAAATGACAACTCACTTCAAACTCACTTCACCTAAGTTTTCACCGAGAGATTTTTACAGAATAGTCCGGCTGAGGTATTACAGACAGATGCGCTGCCATCCCAGACAAAGAGCTGAAATCTGCAATCTCCTTTCTTTCTTTGGTTCTCTGGCAGTCATGCCCTCCAAATAGGAAAACAGCAAAGCTGTTTGGCGGCAAAAGTAGGCAACGGTTGTACTTCAAAATTGATATTCAAAATATTTTATTTCACATAAACCTACATAATGGGCACTTATGAAACGTCACAAGCTAGATGCACGGTTCTAATTGTTCGTTTCCTATGAAGAAAAACCGGCAAGAAACTCCACGGTCACCCTTTTACAATGTTTTCAAATTATAGTGTTAATAGGTAGGTCTAGGAGGACAGTGTAGGTCTGTCAACACGTACTTAGGTACTTAACAAAATAAAAAATGGTCAACAAATTCTTTTCATTTTTCCTCAAACGAGCTTAATAAACAACCTAATTTGACTCTATCGATCCTAAAACCGCATACAATCATAAATATAATTTGAAGACTACAACTTTTACCTATTGCTCTATATACATTATATAAATAAAAATCAATTGCCGCTTGTATGAAAGATCATCACTTGAAAACGAGTCGACCGAGTAGGCTGATTTTCTTTATATTGTGTTCGTAATTGTCAGGACAAGGTTTGTATGAAAGAATTTATTTGCAAAATCCATCGAAAAAGTCGGAATTTTCGATGGTATTTTTGTATGAAAATTTTAATTTAAAAAAATGTTATCCCGGGCGACGAAGCCAGGCTTGAACAACTAGCTTTCTAATAAAAGAGAAAATCAATCATCGCTAAAACATCGGAACAAATTCAATTTCTTTGATAGACAAACGTACTTTTTTCCGTTTTTTGCATGCTATGAGAGTAATCCGCGAAATCCAAGGGGAGACAGCCTTGTCTAGCCACTCGCTGCTGTAATGCGCATGGTGTAGATCTATGTCCAACAGTGGATGAGGCATTTGAAAAATAGTCTCGTAGGAACAGCCAAAAGGTACAGTACCCGGACGTAAATCTCTAGTTCAACTGAACAAAATCCCGCGCAAGATGCGGGACGAAATTTTGCCGCACCGATTGTGTGAACTAACTTGTTTGGGGGGGCTGTTTAACCTAGCGCGAATAGTCGCGTGACTAAAAAAACAATAGACGCGCAGTCGTGACCCGCGTCCCGCGCGGAGTTCGCCTCAGTTTGACCAGTTTCTCAAAGGTACCACCGCGGACATTTGCGGTTTATTACAATAATTATTAGAAGGGTAGTTGATGTGCATGGCAGGTCAAGGGGAACAATTTTTGAAGCGAAAACTTCCTTAGACGCACTTTGCGCTCTTTCTGAACAGTGAACGAAACTGAACCGTCACGTTGGGGACGGTGACGCTGAATCGGGTATACTCGGCTCCAGTCGGTCGGTGACGCTGAATCGGGTATACTCGGCTCCAGTCGCTCAGTGACGCTGAATCGGGTATATCGGCTCCAGTCGGTTGGTAACGCTGAATCGGGTATACTCGGCTCCAGTCAGTCGGTGACGCTGAATCGGGTAAACTCGGCTCCAGTCGGTCGGTGACGCTGCATTGGGTATACTCGGCTCCAGTCGGTCGGTGACGCTGAACCGGGTATACTCGGCTCCGGTCGGTCGGTGACGCTGAATCGGGTATACTCGGCTGCAGTCGATCGGTGACGCTGAATCGGGTAAACGTGGCGCAGAATTGCTTATACCTACTCGGCCCCAGTTGACATTTCTATCGTGTGGTCATAAGTACGCACCTTGTTTTGCGGAACCCTAATTATTTTTCTAAAATAAAAGTAGCCTGAGTTACTCCCCGTAACATCAGCTATCTGCTAGTGAAAAACCTGTCAAAATCGGTCCAGCTGTTTCGGAGTTTAGCCGGAACAAACAGACAGACAGACAAAAATTTTAAAAATTGCTCTTTGGTCATACCTAAGAACCGTATATACTTTCTTATGCATTTAGCAAAAAGTTGTTATTTTGACATTACATACAGACTCTTCAATTTTATTTATTTGTATAGATGTATAGATGATTTTTATTTTGATTTAGCATATCCACCACTCCCCAGCTCCCTGACCAATGCACACGGTTTTGTTTGCCCGAGTCTCACCCGTCAAGTTATGCAGTATTCGTTTCTTTGCCAACCAAACTGACAGTTCCTCGGGAGCCGGCAGCCGTGTTGCTAGGACCTAATACTGATGGATGCTATTGAATTTATATAATTACATATAAGGTGTAACATAATTAACGTACAACCTATTAAGGGGTCATTGTACTCATCGTTTTGAACAGCTTTTACTATGGGACCAAACCTGAAATCGCGAAAAAAGTCTGCTGCTCCCTACATTTATATTCGCATAACTCGTCAAAATGTAGGGAATAGCTGATTTTCTTTTCGCGATTTCAGGTTTGGTCCCGTAGTAAAAGTTGTTCATAATGATGAGTACGATGAACCCTTGAGAGGTTATGCGTTATTTATGTTACACTTTGATCATATTATGGTAATACTGAAAAGTAATTTGATAAGTTGGGAACATTAGTTCTATTATAGTTTTAGGGTTCCGTACGCGAAGGATGCCAAACGGACCCCTATTACTAAGCTTTCGCTGTCCGTCCGTCCGTCCGTCTGTCTGTCAGCGTGTCGTATCTCATAAACCGTAATAGGTAGACAGTTGAAAATTTCACAGATTGTGTATTTCTATTGCCGTTACAACAAAAATACAACAAACTTTTGATTTGGATTTTTTTTTAACCTGGCATGTGTGGTGTCATTTTCTATAACTCATCGATCAGAGTACAAATATATATATTTTTATCTTTAAAAATGAAGAAATAGGGGGCCGCAAAAGTTGCCAGTTTTAAACCATTTTTGTACGAGCTCTGTCGCAACTGAACAAGTTAGGAGTTTGAAACTTCTGTATATCATGTATCATATACTGTATTTAATTAATAAATACTAAAAATGCCGATTCATAAGGTATTTTGTTTAAATATGGGTGATTTTCTGCAACTACCAAAAATAACTTTGTAATTCGCAGTATCATCATGAAATACAAAGTTATCTTTGCGATTGTTAAAATTTAAAAAATATTATATATAAATATATAATATATTATATATAAATTTAAAAATATTTTTTGTTTAGTTTTTTTCTTTAACATATTTAAAGAAAAAAACTAAACAAAAAATATTTTTAGAAAATACAAAATAACAGAAAAGTAAAGTCCTCAAGTATTCAAGTATGTTCTGTTTATTTCTAAAGAAAACAATTATTTGTGATTTATTGTTTTAATTTTTTTTTTAATGAAAATAGTACCTAAGTAAAGTTTTTGGCAAAAAAAAATTAGGCCAATTTAAAAGCCTGCAACGACATATGTCCCAAATCTATATCTATATATAGGCATAATCAGCCTATAATGTTCCCACTGCTGAGACACAGGCTTCCTCTCGGTGTGAGGGAGTGGGCCATAATCCACGACGTGGGCCCAGTGCGGGTTAGTATATGTCACATTTCCTTCACGGTTTTTAGATCAATGGTATATACATATTATAAATTAACCCTAACTTAGATCTACGCAAGTTACAATGGCATTTTGTTTGTTTCTGTAATTACCGGCAGGAATGGTTTCAGTCCCTTCGTGTCTAGACAGATACAACGCGGAAAAACGCGGTCACACAGACGTGTGACCGCGTTTTTCTTCTTAACTACGCAACGGATGTTGATGCGGTTTTCACTATAATTTAGATAATATATTCCCGAAGGTTTACGTGTATACAAACTTAAATAAAATAAAGAAAGAAATCTCGACGTTTTGTCAAGTCGTAAAACTGTGTAAAACGGGAGCCGGTCGCTAGTTATAAAAAAGAAACTCAAGTTTCAACTGCTAGGGACAAATACAAACCGGTCGACTTACACGAACCATCCCTATATCAGAACATACATTTAAATCTATTAGGAAAATTAAAAAAATCGCCCCTTTTACTCGTTTGATAAGAATCTATTATTACAATAAAATCCTAGTTTGGACCGCTCCCATATAACCTGTGTGATTTGATACAAATATTTGTAACGGTGACAAACGCTTTGTGTGCCATTAATTTCTATTTATAATTCCGTTTGAGTTATTAAAGAGGGCTATTCTATAAGACATTGTTTTTTGTAAATTGTTTTTTTTTTTTTTTTTTGTTACATAATTGTTAATGATTTTATGTATCATCAGTGCTATCTTTAGAACTGAATATAGTTGTAGAGATATCTGTGATTTAGTGAAACTGATTGTTTAGCTGTATAAGTGTTTTAATCGGATTATTTATTTGGGTTAGATTAAAAACGGCCACGTTATTATTTATATCGCTGACAGCGATATCTGCTGGCCTACCTTTGGATAGACAGGATACTTAAAACAAGCCTTCAAAAATATTTACGATCCAAAATCAAAAGGGAAAAATCTTAAGGGTCCCCGAAACGACCAATTGCAATCATCAATTTTACTTGATTGATGCGCAAATTGACCGTCTACCAAGTGCAATTGAAGCGATTGTCAATGTTACTACCAATAGCAATTGGGGGCAATTGATCGTTTCGGGGACCCCTTAGTCCATCTTATAAACAGACCCCAATTCAGAAAGTCCCGTAAATATAAATGTATCGACAGACGGGTATCAAAAACGTTACCTATACGTCTCTTGCCACCCTTACATTAATATTAGACTACCCTATTATGACTCAAAGCGACATACGAAGAAAGAAATCGGTCGACGTCCGCCTTTCTGAATATTTCATGTTTCATTTCAGACTTTACAAACTTGTTTTTGCTATTTACCAATAGGATTTTCCACTCTATTCCAAGGGTGCAACTGTTGATGACTTAAAGAGGAGAGGTGGTCTTGGTTAATTTTGTCGTGATTTTGGATAGTACTCAACTCTCAATACGGGATGGCTTATTAACGTTTTATACGAATGTGTGTTTAGGTTTTAGTTATTATTATTTATTAATAATACACTCAACTTACCTACTAATTTACACCCGATTTACACGGTTCGAGTTACTAAATTGTATCTAGGTATTCAGGTAACTTTAGTTAACAATAACAATGGAATCCTGTCTGCCGTCAGCAGTAAATTGAGCTGCTTATGAAAACAGCCCTTACTTCTACTTAATAAGGGCGCTATCAAAGTCAAAACATAATATAAACATCATAACATCACGCCTTGCTTCCCCGATAGGTTAGGCAGAGGTGTACCTATAATACACCCACTTTTCGCCAGTTATATTTAAGTCCCATGTAATAGGGGGCGAGCCTGTTGCCATCTACCAGGCACAAAACCACACTCCAAACTGCTATTGAGAAAATCTAGGTGGAAAAATTCTATATCACTGCCCGACCTGGGATTCGAACCCAGGACCTTATGATCAGTAGCGCTTGCGAAAACTGGACCAACGAGGCAGTCAAACCATACCATGAATGTGCCAAAGAGACATGATGTTTAAATGCATAACCGATCCAAAAATGTAATTTTTTTGATGAGTCTCAGCTCAAAAAATAACGTTTTAGCATATTTCTCATACAAATCATTATTAAATATAAAATTTCGTCCTGTTTTTTAACTTCTTTACCAAATTATTTTGTTCAGTAATCCAGCTTTATGCTGAACGCACGGCGTCTGCACATTGACGTTCCGAAGTGATGCCGAGTGCTGATAATGCAGATCACACACTGCTTAAAAGGATTGACAACGCTTTATCTTTCTACAGTTCTGCGTCTAAACAAACACTACGCTAGATTTATTTATTTTTAGTATTCGCTTGAAGGGTAGTCCTCTCAAGAGTCCGGTCCCGTAATAAGGGTCTCTTTTTTTTTGGGTGGGAAATCATCAAATGACTTGTCCCGCTCTGGGCGGAGCGGGAGGGCGTGTCAGACTTTTTCTGACTAAAACCCACCCGTGTTCCTTCTGTTGCCTGTGCCGGGGCCACGGTAACTCTTTCGAACATCCCGCAACCCTATACCTTACGCCAGATAAGCGTGGAATAAAAGTCATTAACCCCACTTGTACTAAATAATCTCGAAACTTAAATGCAAATAAAAAAAACGTGTCACGTGCATGCGTCAAGGACGCCTCGTAGCGCGATACGTTTGTTTTGATTGTGTTAGCGACACTGCCTTAACATTTTTTCGTATCGTTTTGAAATATTGGAATACATTGGTAGAAGGCGTCAACGACTTTTATTTTTTTCTTATCTGGCGGGGACTATAACTGGCATCGACCCTAGCGGACCCCGTCAATAGTGCTGACATCTCTTTGAGGCGCGCGTGGAACACAATGCGCCGTCGACCCGGGCCTGGTCCTTACCAGACGGCGAGCTACCCATTGCTCGCCGTCCGCAAGCCCAATAAGGCCAATAAGGGTCCCTACAATAGAAATTGATGGCAATTGATCAGTCGCAACTGATCGTTTCGGGGACCGCATAGAACTTGAAGCTTTGTTTAGCTGTACGTACAAGGATGTTTTGACACGTAGCCAAAATAGCCGAAACCTGCGCCACCATTTTTTTATTCAATACATTTCCCAAAACCATTTCACAAATGTTTACCGACAGCGCATTCCTGTCAATGACATTCGAGCGCCAGAAGATCCTTTTAGCTTTGTAAATAACATTCATACTACCTGTTTTTTTTTTTAATAGCAGTGAAGGCCCTGTGGTAACGGCCCCGATTTACGAGTAGTAGGCAGGCCTTACTTTGTGTAAATAATTTCATCACCACTGCTCTCAAAACGGTGAAGGAAACTGGGATGTTCTAGGACCAAAAATTCGAAGACATGTGACATCTACCAATCCGCACTGGGCCTGCGTGGTGGATTAAGGCGCAGTCCCTCTCAAAGCAAGAGGACGCCGGTGTCCCAGCAGTGGGAATGTTATAAGCTGATTATACTACCTGTTTTTATTGTTGTCATGACGATAGACTAAGTTCTTCAGTAGACTGAGAAGGAAGTCACTGCGCCAGACCATAAATATATATTAACAAAAAGCAACTAATGCTAAAGCAGTATGAAAACTTGTTAAAACAATGCCAATAACAAATATATTCAACGATTTCCAAGTCTGTGTGTCACATAAGCCTGGTTTGCTGTGGCTTGTATTGAAATTTTTGAATATGGCAACACTCGAGCAGCTTGCTTTTGAGTGTATCCGAAAATATTCGGCGTAATTATACACGGTGGAGTATCTCTCGAATTTAGTTTGGCGTATGTAGTGTTTATCATGCGGATATGCTCGCGGTTTTTTTATGTTATTGAATGGTCAACAGGCCGATAACTCACTTGATGTTAGGTTATCACCGACATCAATGGACATTTGCAGTACCAGTAAGGCTATTCTGAGAAACTCACCGAGGATACTTAATGAAGCTTAGCTAGAAGTGAGCTGTCAATAATGTCAATCTCTGGCATCTAATCTAATTAGCCTGTATTGTCCCACTGCTGGGCAAAGGCCTCCCTCTCCCTTTTCCACACAATTCTGTCTTTTGCTTCTATCGGCCAGTCCTTTCGGTAGGAGCCGAGCTCGTCCCGCCATCTTCGTCTCGGCCTGCCGCGATGTCGTCGTGCGTTTAGTGGGACCCAATCAGTGGCTCTCTTAGCCCATTTGTCACCTGGCATCAGGTGAATGAAATGACAACTCACTTCAAACTCACTTCACCTAAGTTTTCACCGAGAGATTTTTACAGAATAGTCCGGCTGAGGTATTACAGACAGATGCGCTGCCATCCCAGACAAAGAGCTGAAATCTGCAATCTCCTTTCTTTCTTTGGTTCTCTGGCAGTCATGCCCTCCAAATAGGAAAACAGCAAAGCTGTTTGGCGGCAAAAGTAGGCAACGGTTGTACTTCAAAATTGATATTCAAAATATTTTATTTCACATAAACCTACATAATGGGCACTTATGAAACGTCACAAGCTAGATGCACGGTTCTAATTGTTCGTTTCCTATGAAGAAAAACCGGCAAGAAACTCCACGGTCACCCTTTTACAATGTTTTCAAATTATAGTGTTAATAGGTAGGTCTAGGAGGACAGTGTAGGTCTGTCAACACGTACTTAGGTACTTAACAAAATAAAAAATGGTCAACAAATTCTTTTCATTTTTCCTCAAACGAGCTTAATAAACAACCTAATTTGACTCTATCGATCCTAAAACCGCATACAATCATAAATATAATTTGAAGACTACAACTTTTACCTATTGCTCTATATACATTATATAAATAAAAATCAATTGCCGCTTGTATGAAAGATCATCACTTGAAAACGAGTCGACCGAGTAGGCTGATTTTCTTTATATTGTGTTCGTAATTGTCAGGACAAGGTTTGTATGAAAGAATTTATTTGCAAAATCCATCGAAAAAGTCGGAATTTTCGATGGTATTTTTGTATGAAAATTTTAATTTAAAAAAATGTTATCCCGGGCGACGAAGCCAGGCTTGAACAACTAGCTTTCTAATAAAAGAGAAAATCAATCATCGCTAAAACATCGGAACAAATTCAATTTCTTTGATAGACAAACGTACTTTTTTCCGTTTTTTGCATGCTATGAGAGTAATCCGCGAAATCCAAGGGGAGACAGCCTTGTTTAGCCACTCGCTGCTGTAATGCGCATGGTGTAGATCTATGTCCAACAGTGGATGAGGCATTTGAAAAATAGTCTCGTAGGAACAGCCAAAAGGTACAGTACCCGGACGTAAATCTCTAGTTCAACTGAACAAAATCCCGCGCAAGATGCGGGACGAAATTTTGCCGCACCGATTGTGTGAACTAACTTGTTTGGGGGGGCTGTTTAACCTAGCGCGAATAGTCGCGTGACTAAAAAAACAATAGACGCGCAGTCGTGACCCGCGTCCCGCGCGGAGTTCGCCTCAGTTTGACCAGTTTCTCAAAGGTACCACCGCGGACATTTGCGGTTTATTACAATAATTATTAGAAGGGTAGTTGATGTGCATGGCAGGTCAAGGGGAACAATTTTTGAAGCGAAAACTTCCTTAGACGCACTTTGCGCTCTTTCTGAACAGTGAACGAAACTGAACCGTCACGTTGGGGACGGTGACGCTGAATCGGGTATACTCGGCTCCAGTCGGTCGGTGACGCTGAATCGGGTATACTCGGCTCCAGTCGCTCAGTGACGCTGAATCGGGTATATCGGCTCCAGTCGGTTGGTAACGCTGAATCGGGTATACTCGGCTCCAGTCAGTCGGTGACGCTGAATCGGGTAAACTCGGCTCCAGTCGGTCGGTGACGCTGCATTGGGTATACTCGGCTCCAGTCGGTCGGTGACGCTGAACCGGGTATACTCGGCTCCGGTCGGTCGGTGACGCTGAATCGGGTATACTCGGCTGCAGTCGATCGGTGACGCTGAATCGGGTAAACGTGGCGCAGAATTGCTTATACCTACTCGGCCCCAGTTGACATTTCTATCGTGTGGTCATAAGTACGCACCTTGTTTTGCGGAACCCTAATTATTTTTCTAAAATAAAAGTAGCCTGAGTTACTCCCCGTAACATCAGCTATCTGCTAGTGAAAAACCTGTCAAAATCGGTCCAGCTGTTTCGGAGTTTAGCCGGAACAAACAGACAGACAGACAAAAATTTTAAAAATTGCTCTTTGGTCATACCTAAGAACCGTATATACTTTCTTATGCATTTAGCAAAAAGTTGTTATTTTGACATTACATACAGACTCTTCAATTTTATTTATTTGTATAGATGTATAGATGATTTTTATTTTGATTTAGCATATCCACCACTCCCCAGCTCCCTGACCAATGCACACGGTTTTGTTTGCCCGAGTCTCACCCGTCAAGTTATGCAGTATTCGTTTCTTTGCCAACCAAACTGACAGTTCCTCGGGAGCCGGCAGCCGTGTTGCTAGGACCTAATACTGATGGATGCTATTGAATTTATATAATTACATATAAGGTGTAACATAATTAACGTACAACCTATTAAGGGGTCATTGTACTCATCGTTTTGAACAGCTTTTACTATGGGACCAAACCTGAAATCGCGAAAAAAGTCTGCTGCTCCCTACATTTATATTCGCATAACTCGTCAAAATGTAGGGAATAGCTGATTTTCTTTTCGCGATTTCAGGTTTGGTCCCGTAGTAAAAGTTGTTCATAATGATGAGTACGATGAACCCTTGAGAGGTTATGCGTTATTTATGTTACACTTTGATCATATTATGGTAATACTGAAAAGTAATTTGATAAGTTGGGAACATTAGTTCTATTATAGTTTTAGGGTTCCGTACGCGAAGGATGCCAAACGGACCCCTATTACTAAGCTTTCGCTGTCCGTCCGTCCGTCCGTCTGTCTGTCAGCGTGTCGTATCTCATAAACCGTAATAGGTAGACAGTTGAAAATTTCACAGATTGTGTATTTCTATTGCCGTTACAACAAAAATACAACAAACTTTTGATTTGGATTTTTTTTTAACCTGGCATGTGTGGTGTCATTTTCTATAACTCATCGATCAGAGTACAAATATATATATTTTTATCTTTAAAAATGAAGAAATAGGGGGCCGCAAAAGTTGCCAGTTTTAAACCATTTTTGTACGAGCTCTGTCGCAACTGAACAAGTTAGGAGTTTGAAACTTCTGTATATCATGTATCATATACTGTATTTAATTAATAAATACTAAAAATGCCGATTCATAAGGTATTTTGTTTAAATATGGGTGATTTTCTGCAACTACCAAAAATAACTTTGTAATTCGCAGTATCATCATGAAATACAAAGTTATCTTTGCGATTGTTAAAATTTAAGATGAAAAATATTTTTTGTTTAGTTTTTTTCTTTAAATATGTAGTGTTCAATATTGTACGGTGGTACGGAAGCCTTCGTGTGCGAGTCCGACTCGCACTTGGCCGTTTTTTTATCCGTAAGTATATTACATAATTGTGATACTTTTGGTGCTGTGGTATTTGAGGAATGATAACCAAAGCTACAATACATCTTCTTTTTGTTCCATTATTTTCTTCAATATCTACTAATTCTTAGCCAAATTAATAAAGACGGTCGAGAAGTCGTCCTAAGGGCAAAGATACAAATAAGAAACAAACAAATACAATTATTCAATGAATCTACAGAACGACAATAATATCAGACACATTTACTGAGAACCTTATTTGCATATTTTAAAATATTTACAAACATCCTTCGTAAACGAGAGCGCCGCAGTCATACAAACTTAAACATAATCTTAAAACTACAAATAGTTACTTTATTTCTTACGCAGTAGAGTTCACATGAACAGAAAATGTTAATATTGTTTAAAATACCAATACAATTCGTCCCCCAAACCGTATCATGCATTGCAAATGTAAAACATCGCTGATAGATACAGTTTTCGCGCCAATATCGTCCTTACTGTCAAACAATAAGAATTTGATGTTAGAAATTTTGGCGGCAAACGCCAAATGTATTTTATATTTAAAATTCAAAGAAACAATATCGGGTGTGCATACAGTTATATTTTCGTCGCATCAGGATATTTTATGAGCGTAGTGGGAAATACGACAGTTTTCTCTTTCTGAAAAAAATGGCTGTCGAGAATTTATTATGCGTCCTCGGACGCCATGTTTTAATCACGCGTGAGTGTTGCCCGTTCATACAGGTAATTTGTTCTGCATTGTTTTTAATCTTTATTACCGTAGATATTTTATTGGAGGAAGGAGTGGCGAGCCAATTAATTAGAAGGATGCGCATATTGTGATGCATTAATGTTAATTTTTTTTATGTTAAATTGGAATAGGTGTGCGCACAACTCATGATATTGAGGAAACACTTTTTTCAAAATTTAAAATTCGTTTGTCCCTTAAAATTAGAGTAGGTACTGATTTACTACACCAAAATAATTTCAGACAGCAAAGAAAGGAAACTAGTTGAATGGGTGAATCGCCGCAAAAATAAAGAAATATCACTTGTATCGAAATCAACATAAAAACGGGCCCTATATAGGGGTGATGGTAACAACCCGATCTTTGTCCAAATCTTTGGAATGTATTCATTAACATACAATAAAGGCTGAATTGGGGACTGACCCTTGCCTCTGTACCGAGAATATGGAAAACCAATTGAAGATCCCTTACTAACAAATCTTTTGAATCCCACGTTCAGTCGAATTATTTTAAATACGAAATATGTTTAATTATGTTATGCGATTATGCGTGATTAACTGACAAACATCTAAACAAACTTTTACATTTTTTATACTGTTTATGAATTAATAGAAATACAGTCAACCGCACGTTGGTGGTAACACTTCGACCTTGAAAACCTAGCGTAGTACGGAGTTCCAATAGAATATTGGTTACCAGTTACCTACCTACAAGAGGCAACAGTTTTTCATAGTCTAAACACATTTTTCTACATTTTACACGCTTTTGAAAGTAATCCACTTGTATACTAACAAAAAGAAACGCACATTTAGGTATAACACACTGACAGATAGCGTTTTATTTTCAAGTTTCGAATCGCAACATTGGTAGCGTTTTCTTTTACTCATTTACCAACTTACTATTACTTTCGCACCCTTCCTTATTGAGAGCAGGTTAAGATATATTTTTGCTTATTTTCTGGTAGAATAAATAATGTATTAACTGCGCTAGATGCAGGGAAATGGAATGGGTAGTGCCGCCATAGACAGCTGTCACTATTGTCTAAAGAGACGTGTAGCGCTTTAAGAGATCTTTTAATGATTGCAGCCGCTAAATGTTAGACTTAAGTGGTCGAATGACAAATTAAAATGATGATGGAAGATGAAATGATTATATCCAAAACTAGCTGTTGCCTGTGGCTTTGCCCGCATGGATATCAGTAGTTCCCTATTTGCATCGGATTATGTTTTTTTGCGCGGAACCCTAATTCTTTTTTTTTAAATAAAAGTAGCCTAAGTTTACTTCTTATAACATGAATTATCTGCCAGTGGAAGTCCCGTCAAAATCGGTCCAACCGTTTCTGAGATTAGCCAGAACAACTAGGCAGGCAGACAGACATACAAAAAATTTAAATATAGTTTTTTTCTTATGCATTTAGTAAAAGCTGTTATTTTGACATTACAAACAGACACTTCAATGTTATTTATTTGTATGGATAAGTCATAAAGTCTGTTCCAAAAGTAACTGATGAAATTGTAAACAAAATCTTTCCAGGTTAAATTCTTACGCAAACATTCACTACAGGAAATCAGTAACACATTCATCTGTATTTAGAAGGTTTTCAACTTTAAATCTCACAACTTTTTCCAACAATTTTTGTTTGATTAACATTATTAAATTGTAATTGAAAAATCATCGAGGAAAATTGAGGTTATAAAATTAACCTCAACTGTCAAATGAAAACTCAAACTCAAACTCAAAGCATTTATTTCAATGAAACCAATTACAGGCACTTTTGAATTGTTAGAGTCAGTCAGTTAGTCAGAAAATTGAAGCTAGTCACTAATTCCAAAACGTAGATCTCTATGGAGAAGAATGGGCAAGAAACTCCATGGACACTCTTTTAAATCAAAATTATTACAAAATCCTGGGTACATTGTTCTTGTTGCTTCTATATGTGAGAACTATGTAAAAAATAAATAATTCAAAACAATTCAAAATATAAGATTAAAAATAAGCCCTGGCAGTTAAGAGATGACCAGTCTCCACTGACGGCACCCGTTCACGAACATGACGCGTGGATCAGCACCATCCAGCTCAACCATTTTGTAGGGAAAAGAATTATCCAACACACGCGCCACCATCAGCGAGACATTTAAGTGAGCATGACATACTCTCAACTGCCATACTCTTTCAAGTCAACATACCTACATCATGATATAAAACCGCTCCATGGTACTCACATTTACAAAATTGAAAAAATGCTTCTAATTTATACAAAACTATAGTTTACAATGATTGTATTTAAAAGATTAGTAAACAATAAGGTCATAATGTCAGAAAAAAAGGGACGCATTTCTTCCAAAGCAAAAAAAAAAAATATTTTAACAAAGCCCAAGTGGCTGTGGAGCAGGACCAGCATTTAGCCAAGCATTTTATCTATGATATAATCATTCAACCTATAATATGCTTGTCTACATAGTGTGCGTTTAATGCATGTTTAAAAAACATCTATAAGGTGATTTAAAATCAGAATTTCGGGCTTATGTATTCTAATAATCAAATCAAAGCACCAGTGGTACTACAAATTGCCATCCACAGATATTTTACTGATCTATTTGTTAACATTTTCATCACGTACTCTTGGAACAGATCATACGTGAAATGGTTTTTAATTTTTATAAAAACTAAAATCATACTGGCTTAGGAGGTTATCTCTGTATTTGCACCCCCAATAAGCTCTAAATACTACTTCTAGAGCAGTGGTGGCCCAAATAATAGAAGAAATGTATATAGTATATGTTAAGGAAATTCCTAATATAATAAAAAAATAATAATTGATAACAATAATTAATGATAATTACGCAATTTATGGGTTTGTTTAAAATATATTAATGATATGGTAATTATTAATAAATAATATAACAAAATAATAATGAAATAAAATAGCAATAAATATTTTTCATGATGGAAAACACGGCTTCCTCTCTCCTACCCTTTTGCTGTGCCCTACAGGGTCCATAATGATCTCAATTATACAATGTGTCTGTACACAGTGTGACGAAAATTAAGGGTGAGGTACAGACCATCAAACTGAACAACTTTCTCCCGGGGACCAACATCGTAATCGCAAAAAAAATATCAGTCGTCTCATACATTTGTTCGAGTAGGTATTGAAGTTTTGTATGGGATGACTGATTTTTTTTCACGATTACGATGTTGGTCCCCGGGAAAAAGTTGTTCAGTTTGATGGTCTTTACCTCCCCTTTAAGTTTTACTATTCCGAAACCAGACACCCTGTATATTATAGTTACCACCTAAGTACACATTATGGTAAAGCAATAAAGATATTGAGTACTGAATATTGGTAACGGTTCCGACTTACGAGTTTGTTGGTCGTGGGTTCGAACCCAGGCAGGCGCTTTACTTTGGATAAATAATTTCATCACCACTTCTCTCGAAACGGTGAAGGAAAACATCTTGAGGAAACCGGCATGTCCTAGAACCAAAAATTAGAAGACATGAGACATCTACAACCGCACTGGGCCCGCGTGGTGGATCACTCCCTCTCGAAGAGAGGAGGCCTGTGTCCCAGCAGTGGGAACAGGTTGGTTATGACTACTACTACACGTAGCCATTTCCACCACCAGTTAGAAACATCAAAATAAAAAAAAACAAAAGTCATTTATTCAAACTCGGCTGAGAATCAACACTTTTTGAACGTCAAAATTAAATAACACAGTCCCAAAACGGCCGCCCTTCATCAATTCCTCGTGCTTTAGCTGAGAAAAAGAAGTGGCGCAACAAACTCCTCAGCAGCACAGCTTTCTGTTAAGTTAGAATAAATTAATTCTACTTTAACAATAATATGTAAAGTAATTAACATTACAAAGCAAAAAACATTAAATTACATTATCTGCCATAAGGCAGCCAGCCCACGCCAATAAGTGGTAAGATTACTCATTACTTACATTACAAATGTTACTCTCTATCCAGTCCAGAATGAAAGTCACCACAAGCCATTTCTACAACAAAATAGAACAAATTATCGAGGGGGCGACGCAGAATGCAATTTCCTCGCCGGCCCAGCCAATATGTCTCCGGCGATCCCGGGAAAGCGGACAAATGAATAAAAATCAACCGCACACATTCAACTATTTGTTATCCCACACAAAGAACTTTACGTGTATACAAACGAAACTTTGTATGTGTGTGTGACATTTTTCCGGAATTTCTCTATATAAAGACTGTCTTATTTACCTATTTATTATTTACTAGCTTGTTCCCGCGGCTTCGCCCGCGTGGTGGTCGGAAATTATCCCACGGGAACGTACCTACTACCGGTAAAAAGTATCCTTTGCTTTTTAACTTTCCTCTCAACTGTTGATCGACCGCCCAGTCATCATAATCAGCCTGTAATGATCCCACTGCTGGGACACAGGCCTCCTCTCTTCGAGAGGGAGTGATCCACCACGCGGGCCCAGTGCATGTTGGTGGATGTCACATGTCTTTGAATTTTTGTTTCTAGGACATGCCGGTTTCCTCACGATGTTTTCCTTCATCGTTTTGAGAGCAGTGGTGATGAAATAATTTACACAAAGTAAAGTGCCTGCTTGGGTTCGAGCCCACGATCTAGAACTCGTCAGTCGCGGCCGTTACCACTGGGCCACCACTGCGGCCGAACCCAATAACCTATCTATCACCAGTTTTGGCATACTGGAGATAGAAAAACCTGTATATCTATGGTTTTAACGTCCCAATAATCTTAAGAGTTTATGGAATCTTACCAGCCTGACATAAGGACGGATAGAATTATACTGTCTACCATCAATAGCGATCTGTCTTTTGCTGAAAATAGGTTGTGTAGTTCGGCCGTTAGCCTAGTGACCGGCTAGAGACCGGTAACAATAGTAATTGTGTCTCATATCATGATAGTTGAAGGTATATCATTCCTCCTTCCTACTATCCTAGTAATATTATTAATGCGAAAATTTGTGAGGATGGAAACTCCTGAACGGATATGGATGAAATTGAGCACACAGTTTATAACCTGGATTCACACATAGGATACTTTTCATCCCAATATCCCTACGAGATCGAGATTTATGTGAGTGAAACCGCGGGGCCCTGCTAGTGCGACATAAAAGGTACAAAAGCGGACTTGACTTCTCTTGTTGGTCTAGTGTTCGCTGAGTCAGTCCTGGTTTTGATCCCCGAGTCGGGCAGCGTCATAGTAATTTTCTAGAAATAAATTCTTAACCGAAGTCTAGATTTGCCCCTTGTTGACAGAAATCTCTTCTTCGTCGTTCCCTCAATGCTGAGGATCGTGGTCTCCATGTTGTGCGGTCTTCTGCAGAGTGGATCGCAAGGTAATTGCTGCCTCCAACAGCCTTCTTGATCGCGTCTGACCATCTTGCCGGTGCTCTGCCTAGAGCACGTTTTCCTTCCACCCGGCCCAGTATCATAAGCCTTTCCAGACCATGCTTAGGTAAACGCATATTATGTCCGAAATAGCTAAGGGCGCGCTCCTGGCATATTGTAGATAGCCGCTTGGTGATGTTGACTTCCTCCAGTATGGATTCATTCGTTCTCATGGCGGTCCGTGGTATACAAAGTAGCCTCCGCCAACACCACATCTCGAAAGCACGGACATGGGTACGGGTAAATGTGGGTAGGTACTAGGTATGCTGCTGCTTCTGCCTACTCCTTTGGAGAAATACAAGCGTGATATTATGTAATCAAAAGATTTTTTTGACCAAACTTATGAAAGGTTCCGTAAACATTGCCTGTAAAAAAGCACCTTTCCAAATCACTTAAAAATTTCAGCCTAAATTAATTTCACCGCTGGGTCCATGTTACGTACACAAGATTAACTCTAAAAGATAACGCACAATAATCAAGTTAAGGTCTGCATTGTGCCATCATAAGTAAAGGTCGGCCCAGATTAAATTTATGCCCCCTAAAATAATTAATTCCCTTTAACTTCATTAAGAAACCCGCATAGGTGTAATTACAATGAGCTAAGGAATCTTAATTGTCGAATAGAGTGAGTGACATACGCGTTGAAAGGATGGTGAGCATGCAGTTATGACGCTGTACTTATAGTACATACTAATTGCATGGTTAGTTGAAAAACGAAAGCACCTGTCCCATCCACGTGAGGGAGCTACTAGCTATCAACAGTTTTCTCGCTCAAGAAAGGTACAAAAGATTGTAGGTCCCGTGTAAGTAATCAATCAATCAATCATTTAATTTGTAAAACATAGGTATGGTTACAGATAGTATATTGTAAAAGAGATACATTGTATTAATAGTTGTTCGCTGACTGTTCAACTGTTCACACCGCCCCGGCGAGTTCTCGGTTGTCGCAGCGACAAGAGCTATCAAAGAGAGTACTCGTTCAGCGATAATCGCTTGGCGGGCAGAACACTTGCTAAGAGACCCACGCTTAGTACATACGCAAACCAGCGAGTAATCGCTTGTCGCCGTCGCGCACTAGCTGCTCGTTGCATGCCCAAAACTGAACGTTGTACAGCTATAGGTGTGTGTAACCGATGTGGCCACGTGCCAGCTGAACCTTGTACAGCTATAGGTGTGTGTAACCGATGTGGCCACGTGCCAGCTGAACCTTGTACAGCTATAGGTGTGTGTAACCGATGTGGCCACGTGCCAGCTGAACCTTGTACAGCTATAGGTGTGTGTAACCGATGTGGCCACGTGCTAGCTGAACCTTGTACAGCTATAGGTGTGTGTAACCGATGTGGCCACGTGCCAGCTGAACCTTGTACAGCTATAGGTGTGTGTAACCGATGTGGCCACGAGCCAGCTGAACCTTGTACAGCTATAGGTGTGTGTAACCGATGTGGCCACGTGCCAGCTGAACCTTGTACAGCTATAGGTGTGTGTAACCGATGTGGCCACGTGCCAGCTGAACCTTGTACAGCTATAGGTGTGTGTAACCGATGTGGCCACGTGCCAGCTGAACCTTGTACAGCTATAGGTGTGTGTAACCAATGTGGCCACGTGCCAGCTGAACCTTGTACAGCTATAGGTGTGTGTAACCGATGTGGCCACGTGCCAGCTGAACCTTGTACAGCTATAGGTGTGTGTAACCAATGTGGCCACGAGCCAGCTGAACCTTGTACAGCTATAGGTGTGTGTAACCACAATTGATTAATTAGTAGATTGTTACTTTTTTTCCTGTTGAACCCCGGGATACCTTTTGACTTCAGCGAAATCAGCAGGTCAAAGGTTTGTGTGGGAGCCCTTAACCTGCTGAATTCTGCTGAATTTTGCTGACGCCTCGTGGAGTCACCGGGCTCAACGGGTTAATGTGGATTTACGAGTAAGTTTAGCTGGTCTATTCTGTAAAAATTTCACCGTGAAAAACTAAAGTGAAGTGAGCTGTCAATAGTGTCAATCCCTAGCATCAGCCTATTTATACAAAAGGGTTGAGCTGGATGGTGCTGATCCACGCGTCATGTACGTGAACGGGCGCCGTCAGTTGAAGCTGGTCATCTCTTAACTGCAATTGGCTTATTTTTAATCTTATATTTTGAATTGTTTAAGTTTTTTTTTTACATAGTTCTCATACATATAAGCAATAAGAATAATGTACCCAGGATTTTGTAATCATCTTGATTTAAAAGAGTGTCCTTGGAGTTTCTTGCCCGTTCTGCTCCATAGAGATCTACGCTTTGGAATGGGCAACTAGCTTCAACTTTCTGACTAACTAACCAACTGTTTGACAATTCAAAAGTGCCAGTAATTGGTTTAATTGAAATAAATGCTTTGAGTTTGAGTTTATTATGTAAAAATCTCATCGTGAAAATTCGTGCTAGGGATTGCCACTATTGACAGCTCACTTCAAACTCACTTCATCTAAGTTTTCATTGTGAGATTTTTACAGGAATAAATCGGCAGATGCTATGAGTATCTGAAGTCTAGATTTTTAAAATCATAATATTACCGCAACACAGACAACGGACATTACTCAGCCGCTTTTTGTCGGTGGCCGATTCTTACTAAGTTGGTCGTGCCGCAGTTGGCCAACTCATTCGTCCGTATGTCAGCCCAAACATAGGGCGCCTTATTCAAGATCACATAATGGGATGAATATATGGGTTACTGTCGGTCAGAGCGTCATGCCACAAACAATACGCGGGAATATGGCCGTTGTACCCCGGTGATCCGGACACAATAGCGGCTAAGGCTTTCAATAACACAACTAAACTGCTTGTGAATTTGGGTGGCGTTCGTCTTAAAGGTAATGGTGGTAAAATATCTATTATCTAAGATGAAAAGCATGAAATCGGGTACCTACTATGGAATTATTCAAATAATATAACTTTTTTTTTATTAAGTCTTTTGATACGTTTAGCTCGAGGCAGAAATATTGAGGAGCTCGTGGCTAAGTAATAACAGCCGCACGGGTCGATCCATCAGGTTAAACTACGCTTGAAACACGTTGAGCCTTTGGTCCCGGCTGTCATTCGTGGATCTTTGACAGTCATTACGGGTCGTCAGAAGCCCGAAAGTCTGACAACCAGTCTTACCAAGGGGTATCGTATTACCCAGTTACTGGGTTGTGGAGGTCAGATAGGCAGTCGCTCCATGTAAAATACTGGTATTCAGTTGCATCCGGTTAGACTGGAAGCCGACCCCAACATAGTTGGGAAAAGGCTAGGCAGATGATGATGAGCTACAGGCAGAAATATAAACATGTACATTTAAGTAATGTTGTAAATAACATAGTTTCCATCGGTGATGAGAACGACTGATGATTGTGACAAAAATATTTGAAATTAACATCCGAATAATTCTAAACATTCAAATAAATTAATAAATAATTAAAATCAAAAAAGATATCGCAGGCAGAATAGCAGCATACCATTGCAACAGTCCTTATTAGAAAAAACTTCATCGGAAAGCTGAGGTACTACCAACTTACAAAATGCACAAAAAATACCAACTACCTCGGTCATGACCCCTATTGTTATAGATATTAGGTCTATATTGCTGGCGTCTCAATACAGCTGACAGAAAAATAAAAAATGGCAGCTCTCTAGTTAATATTGACTCGTCAACAGTGGATTTCGTTCAAACTTTTCTCATTTGGAATCCAGTCAAACCGTCCTTTACGTATAAATGGTAGGATTCGTTTTTTTATGTTTTAGACTCTAGACTTTATAAATCGAGACTGTATAAAGAAAACTAGAGGAAAAGAAAGGGAAATAATCACTTCATATCATTTATAAATCACACTTCTACTGCAACTTGCCAGCTCATGATTCCATAGATAGCCTGCTGCTGCCGTGGTGTAAGTCAACCAGTCATCAAGAATGGTAATGGTACTTACTGGCCAGCATATGACCCATGCGTGGAGCCTCTTCAAAGAATAGGCTTGATGCCTGAGTAAAATAAAAGAATTTCTATTTAGTCCGTCAGTCAGATAATAAAAAAAATTGACATGTATATTTTGCTTTATCATATTAATAAAAAATTACTTAGACAAAACGCATTAAAGTTGGGGAGTGGGCGCTCGCTACGTCACAATTCAGTATAAAATCTAGCAAGGCGTAACGTCATGCCGCATTTTAATTCAGTATTATGTATTAAACAAAAAAATACGTGTCCAATAATTTTGAATAACGTACCTGAACGACAAAAAAAAAATTTGTCACTATCCCTATTGCCGCACATAACTAAGGGCTATAACACACGAACAGTTCTGCCGATCTATTCTGTAAATAGGTATCTCACCGTGAAAGTGAAGGGAGCTGTCCTTCCCCCTGATGCTAGGGACTGACACTAATGACAGCTCACTACAAGCTCACTTCACCTAAGTTTTCATGGTGAGATATTTACAGAATAGTTCGGCTGTTCTACCTTCCAGTTCGGATGACCGCAATAAAATCGCTACAGTGAATGTATGAAGTATGAATGTGCTGCATACTGCAGCTATTCAACCCTATCAGTTTGACCGGATGATGCATATGTACACATCTGAAGTACCACGACCATATATTTACTGCCGCCGAGCAGCGTTGCTGTGCTCAGGTCGAAAGAGTATAAGAACATATGACTTTTGAGCTTTGTCTCTGGATTAGCAACACATGCGATACCTCTCGTACTGCAAATTTTAATATCCTTAGGCAACAGTAACTACTTACATCCGTATAAAAATATGGTCTCTGTTATAAAAATATATCCTACCTACACATTATTATGCTTACCCCAATGGAAAGAGGCGTGACGTGCAAATGCATTAAGCTACAATTTATTGATCTTCGTTGAACCCGCTCGGGACTAGGGACTTTTGACTATAAATTTAGTGTTCCCGTCACTTGCTGTAATTAAGAGCTCCTGCATTTATATCTTTCATGTATAACAACTCCAGAAAGACAAGTTAACCCAATTTCTGTCGCCTACAGTGTAAAAGAAATTGGGCAACTCACACAATACAATAATATGATTTATTGTGCATAATTTAAAATAAAAAGGACATGGTTATTGCAAATAATATTTCTGAAAAGGCTCACTGGCTTTGGATGATAAGGCTCAGAGTGACAAATAGGGGATAACTATAAAATGAATTATATAAAACCAAAACGAATCACAACATAATGATAATTATTCAGTACACTTCATTTGCAGAGTTATAGAATATAATAAAATCAGTATCATAGAATAAGTGAAGATAATTGAAAAGAATATTAAAACAAAAATGACTTCTAGAAACATAGACAAAATTTAAACAAAAAAACTAAAGACCAACTTTAAGAACGCGCGGTGCGTATTACCCAGATGTATGAACGTAAACGAGACAAAAGGAGTATGTAAGGATCGTAGCTGGTGGCGTTCTGTAGTTTCTAGCCCCAAGGGAAGAAGGCATGAGTTTATGTATGTTACTTTAAGGACATACCATTATTAATAAGATAACACGACCCGGTTCCTCTTCTACCCTTGTCACAGGCTAGGTACAGGATTATATCACCAATCTCATCAGCATCTGAAAATTTCCCTAAAGCAGTCAAGTTTTCTACAATATTATCCTTTTATACAGGTATCCCAGCATTTGCTAAAATCTCTATTATCACTGGTCCAAGATTGACAGAGTTCATTCTAACGCCATGAGAAGCCAATTTTGTTGCAGCACCTCTAGTAAAATGACCCATAGCAGCTTTTGACATACAGGAGGAGATCGTTCCAGGTAACTTGATCTACGACGATGACAGAACGCTGGACACGTTTACGATGTTCCCTTTTGTTACTATAAGGTGTGGGATGGCCAAACTGGTGATAAGGATGACAGGACGCAGGTTCGTATTCATGATTTCGTCAATGTTCTTTATTAAATTGGGCTGTAGTACAGTCGCATGCCGTAATATACCAGCGTTGTTGACGAGTACGTCGAGTTTTCCGAACTTTTCTACAGTTTGTTGGACGACGGTCTTTGCTTCCTCGTCTTTGGAGACATCTGCTTTGATAATGAGGGTTTTGGCTCCATGTTGCTCGCAGTGGATGGCAACTTCCTGTAGTATGACTTCGTTTCTTCCGACGAAGGCAACAGAGCAATAACTCCACAGTAGCCGCTCCGATGCCGAAGCTACCACCCGTTACAGAACCCCTTTATTTGCAAACATTTTGAACTACCTCACGTCACGAAAGTAAGAGTTACTAAGCCACAGCTGTTTAAATAATTATATCCTTATCGTACAAAATAATCTAAATCATCGTATATTAACTGAATGATTAAAAATGATTAGATGTGTAACGATAATGGTGTATTATTAATCCCGATTCACCCTACTCATCGTTTATTTATCATTACTAAAAATAAAAATGACGTAATAAGTTGGCAAAAAGCATCAAATAGTATGAAAATTGACGTAAAAGTGGTTTTTATCAAAGCATTGAATGTTACACCAAACGCACTTGATGTTTTGGATATATCATTGTAGCTATTTCTATTTTACCTTTATAATGATAGCTACATGCAAACGTCTATACCAATCCAAAATATCTTATCATTGTTATTATGAAACCTTGTGTAACACAACTTGACTGGCTTTCAAGGGATTTTTCCACATATTGCAAAACAAATACACTTAAATACTTCTTTATGCATAGTAGAAAAAAAAATTGGCAGGCTAGTAACCTAGTAAATGTCAAGCATTGTCATGACATGACGTACAATAACTTCACTAAAACTTGGATGGTTTCTGATAATGGTCAAACTAGACCACGGCTTAAAATGTTTAATTTAACGTAGTTAAATGTTTTGATGCTTAAAACATATATATATTAAAATGAGGCCCTTTGCACATTTTCCTCAAAAATACCTAATATAATCATAACCAGGAAATAGAAATTATTCTGTAATATTTTTATCATTTCCATCGTATTTTGTTGCACATAACAAACATAACTGTAAACATAACTGGCGAAATGTGGGTGTAATATAGGTACACCTCTGCCTAACCCTTCGGGGAAACAAGGCGTGATGTTATGTGTTTTGTTGCACATGTATCTTATAGTTTTACCCAACACTCTTGTTTCAGTAACTGGACAGGTATTGCCACCAGCGTGCGGCGATGTTGAGAGGAGTGGTCTCAACAGTACAATGAGTTTCAGACAAAAAGTGGTTCTGATCACAGGAGGTAGTTCTGACATTGGTGCTACTACAGCTATTCGCTACAGAATGTGCTACAGTAGTCATAGTCGATCAGGACGAAGCTAAACTGAATGCTGTTGCTAAATGTTTGGCGCAATTAGGAGCAGAAACACTAGCTATCATAGCAGATGCGTCCAAAGACAGCGATTCATACATAATTGTCAAGACAACTGTCAACAAATTCGGAAGACTGGATGTGCTTGTCAACAATGCTGGAATTTCGAAAAAAGCTAGTATACTGACAGACCACTTCTTGGAAACGTACGATGAAGTGATGGACATCAACATGCGAGGTACCTACCTTATCACCTACTTTGCTGCTCCCTATCTTATCAAAACTAAAGGGAATATAATCAACGTGGCAGGTATGGCTGGAATCAGTAACACACCTTTAAACATAGCATACAAGACATCAAAAGCTACAATAACCCATTTTACTAGAACCGCTGCTTTAGAACTGGCCCCGTATGGAGTGAGAGTGAATACAGTCAGTCCTGGTCCAGTCCGTGCTGCTATTTTCGATGGTATGAACATAAATTTGGAAAAAATGCTAAACAGTATGGCGCTGCAACGATTATCAGAGCCTTCTGAGATCGCTACTATGATATTGTATATATCCAGTGAAAAGGGTAAAGGAATCACTGGCTCAAATTTCTGGCGCAAACTAAAGTTGCATAATAATACAATTATTATTAAAAAATCACTTTATAAGCACTTTACGTGTTTTTGAAAATTTTAAAGATTCCGGTTTATTTTTTTTATTTTACGAATGAGTTAAATGCACCGACCCCAGCGTGGTTTGACTGGACTCGATTACTCTAATGAACTCAAAGATTCACACTAGCCCTTGGAGCCTCTGTTTCTTGGGGCTATCAAGGAGTAGACTGGAAGGCGCGATAATGGTAGGGAAGACGTGCCCATAGGATATGAAAAGATTATTACAGCCGAACTGGATATACATCCTCCGGTTTATTTTTTATTTTACGGCTGATAAAATATGTGTTACTTATCAAAGTGCTGTTAATTCAATTCAACACAAAATGTACAGTATCTTTGAGTAGGTCAACGTTGTACCAGTAGTATTTTGATACGGGCACACGATTTTAGAAAAACTTTGGCTTTGGAAAGTATCTTGTAGACATCCCTGCATTTATGTGTGACCGTCTGAGTCAAAAACTCCATGTGCCTTATCAGCGTCCAGGTACATGAAGTTCTTGATTTTTTTTTAGATATCATTATATTGTAATTTCTAATCTACCTATGCCATTACAAAATCTTTTTTTTTTGTTATTGTTAAGCATTCTTTCAAGGGATGTCCGGGTAAGTGTAAATGACGTAAGATTGGATTTTGAAGCGCTCATTGCATTACTAAATCTAGAGCTTAATAGTGGTCCTAGATACAGTGCGCAAAGTAAAAAGGTTCCTCTCTCTAGAGCCCTGACCGTTAGTAGCTTGGATTCTGTTCCCGATGCTAGTTGACTTCTATTTTGAAAAGTTTTAAAGACTTACTTTTTTTTTAATATTGGAAAATGTAACTAATGGGAAAGTATATTTGCATAGTGGACTAACGAAAGGAATAATGTATCTACCTCATTATTCTTAATTATCTTTCCCCAATAATATCTGGTGACTTAATAAATTCACGTATTTTAAATACCTCTTTATGAAAATAGGTGAAAAGTGAAAAAGATTTTAGTCATACCGGTAACCATAAAATTAAATTCCACGGCTAAATTCTTACTGTCAAGTCATGACATTGATCTGTCAGGCATAAATTCAAGAAAACTTAGTTTTCAACGGTCTTTCAGTTTCTAATGATTCAATAGAGTTCAATAATTAAGTGCTTCCATTTCTGATTCTCGTCTACGTCCAAATTTTTTTCGCTAAAATATCCCTGCCTTAGATTGTCTATTGTACTACGTGCCATGGGCGAAATTGTGATAACACCACTATATACATCTAAAAATCTAAATAACAGTTCCATTCCAATAACATCCGCTTCCATAAACATACATGTAATATAGCTAATGTTATTAAAACACACTTTATTATACTTGACTGCCTGGTTGGTTTAGTGGTCGCAAGGGCTACTGCTGAGCATGAGGTCCTGGATTCGTTTCCCGGGTCGGGCAAAGTGTTATTAGATTTTTCTATCAGGAATTGCTCAGTAGCAGCCCGGAGTATGGGTATGTGCCCGGTTGATGGCAATAAGCTCACCCCCTATTACATGAGACTTAAACATAACTGGCGAAATTTGGTTTTACTATAGATACACCTCTGCCCAACCCTTCGGGGAAACAAGGCGTGATGTTGTGCAATGTTCATTATACCTCTATTGTATCATTGTTCTCATTTCAGTGACTGGGGAGGTGTTGGGACAATGAGTTTCGTGCAAAAAGTGGTTCTGATCATAGGAGGTAGTGACGGCATTGGTGCGCTCACAGCGGAGTTATTTGCAAAAGAAGGTGCTTCAGTAGCTATTGTCGGAAGCAACGAAGCTGAAATAAATGTCGTAGAACAGCTTTGTCAAAAATTTGGAGCACAAACACTAGCTATCAAAGCAAATGTGTCCAAAGACGAAGAAGCAGACGTAATTGTCAAGAAAACTATCGATAAATTTGGACAACTGGATGTGCTTATCAACAATGCTGGTATTTTGAGAGAAGCTGGTATTCTATCAAACAACTTTTTGACAACGTATGACGAAGTGATGAACATCAACATGCGAAGCGTTGTCCGCATCACCTACTTCGCTGTTCCCTACCTCATCAGAACTAAAGGAAACATAATCAACGTATCGAGTATGGCTGGGATCGGTACCACAAGACCTCAACACATAGCTTATGGAACATCAAAGGCTGCAATGAGCGATTTTACCAGAAGCGTTGCTTTAGAACTAGCTCCTCATGGAGTGAGAGTGAATACAATCAGTCCTGGTCCATTCCGGTTAGCTATTTACGATAGTATGAAAAAAAAACCGGAAAAAATGCAAAGTAATATGTCTCTACAACGATTATCAGAACCTACTGAAATCGCTAATTTGATATTGTATGTAGCCAGTGAGAACGGTAAAGGCATCACTGGCTCAAATTTATGGCGCAAACTACGGTTAAATGATAACACCACTAGTTGAAATTTATTTTATATAGAAACACAAACGAAGCAATCGTTTGTGTTTTTGAAAATTATGACAAATATATTATAAAAAGATCAGATTTTTTTTATTTTACAACTGAAAAATTACGTGAGTGGTATTTACCAAAGTGTGATGATTAAATTCAACATAAAATTTACCCATTTTTTGATATGGCACACGTAGTTACAGAGAAAGTTCGGCATTGGAAAGCGCCGTGTCTGTCTCTCACAAAGTATAATATGGTCCCTCATACATATGTCCCAGAAAGATGGTTATAGCCGTGATATGGTTATATTCCTAGGAATATAGTTATATGAAAGCGGTTAATAGCGGAGTGCCCTAGTTTTGTTACTGCGACCAAATTCTGCGTAGTTGGTCACAGTTCTCGAACCTATTTGTTCGGAGTGCCCTAATAGTTATAATCAGTGATAGGAATAGGTAGTGCTAATTTGCCTAAACTTCGAGGAAGGAAGTAACATAGAGTGGATAATACCTCCTCTAAAATCCCGGAATAATTTTAATGACGTTTAAATCCCGGAATTTAAAAACCACGAATTTTTTATCGGACTTTATTTGTAGTTACAAATTATTGATTTGAAAAATCATAACATTTTTAGGGTTACACACACACACACACACATTTATATCTGTAATTTGTATGGTTTACATGATAAAGACTGTTCTATCTATCTATAAATAAAGTCCAATAAATAATTCGTGGCTTTTAAATCCCGGGATTTAAACGTCATTAAAATTATTCCGGGATTTTAGAGGAGGTATTATCTACTCCATGTTACTTCCTTCCTCGAAGTTTAGGCAAATTAGCACTACCTATTCCTATCACTGGTTATAATACTAGATCGTGCACTTAGCATAGTTATGTTTTTAATAAGATAGTTATGAACCGCTTTCATATAACTGCATTACGGCATATAGTTATATCTCTAGGGATATAACTATATTACGGCTACAACCATCTTACTGTGATAACATTTATGTATTTGTGTGACAGTGAATCAAAATAATTCCATGTATATACCTATCAACAACGGTCGCGTACTGTCAGTACTTGATTTACTTTAGATATGGTTCAGACTCGCTTAACCAGCAGAACTAACATGACACACGCGACAAATATTCACTCTCGCATGAGTAATTTATTGTTGTCTATTTCTGTCACTTTTCTCGTTTTCTGACAGCGCTGCCGCTGCCATACAAAATACTCGATTCGTTCTGTCAAACTTGATGTTTTCTCGACAAACCCTAACATGGCACCTAAGTTATCTTGAATTATGACAATTCAACACAAGATATTGTAGTGTTGTCCTAAGATCGAATGAAACCGCAGACAACAGCTAGATATAAATAAGAGGGCCTTATCTGACATTTCTTTTACAACTTTTGTACTTGATTTACTCTAGTACCGTTAGATAATAATAAGATTGAGTATTTCCCACTCAAATAATGACAGTCAGGCTCACACTTCTACTTCCTCGTCATTGTATTTATTTAAAAACATTTTTATGAGTAACTTACTTGTTGGTCTAGTCGTCGCAAACGCTACTGCTGAGGTGAGCATGAGGTCCTGGCTTCGATTCCCAGGTCGGGTAAAATCTTATTGGGTTTTTCCAGCAGGAATTTTACAGTAGGAGCCCGGAGGCTGGATTTGTACCCTACCCTGTTGCCAATAGGCTCGCCCTCTATTGCATGGGACTTAACCATAACTGGCTCAATGTAGCTATCCTTTACACCTCTGCAGGCATCCTCTTCAGAAGTGATGTCATCATCCATCCATTATGATAGGTATTAACTACGTATGCCTCGTGTGCAAAGTATGCATACTTCATTTTCAAGGTCTTCTTATTCAATTGTGTATTTAATCAAATTGTTATCATATCAGTTTGGTATTTCTAACTGATATAATAACAATTTGTTTTACAATCAAATTATGTAAGCATGAACGTGTTGCGTCTTTACCCGACTACGGAAGGAAGGAAGGGCTATGAATCTCACTGGCTATATACTGCTACAATCGTATGTGTGTAATTTTATTACCTCTTACAGCAAAAGCAGCTAGAGTGCCAGAAAGGTTAGGAAGGCTAGCAGATAAGAAGAAGAGTATAAAACCCAATAAAACTTCGCCAGACCGGATCGAACCTAGCACAGCAGAAGTCGACCTTGCGACTACTGGACCACCGAGACAGTGATAATAGATATATTTCTCTGTTATGGAAGAAAACATATTAATAGGACAAACAAACAGTAAACAAGACAACCTGGACGAAGAGTAAAGTAAAGGCTCCTACAAATAGGTTCGACACACGACACGACACAAAGGCACCGTGTGTCGCGCGACGAGCGGTGCCTTTATGTCGTGCGCGATTCGCGTCGCGAGTCGCGCCTGTTTTAAGGATCCTTGCACTTTATTCAAACGAGATTCGGTCACAAAAAAGATAGGTACAGAATATCGGCTCCATGCAGCGAACGGACTGGCGCACGCACACAGCCGCGTACGGACGTCCGTAGACCTCAAACAAATGCCACTCGCGAGTCTCGTGCGCTTGCACTCGCTGTATGTGAAGCGTGTCTATGTGTGCGTTCGGTTTCGCTTGTTGTAAGGAAACGACCTTCTGAACATCTATTTTGTGACTTCATAGTGCAAAGAGTCAAGATTAACATTTAGGTATATAAATATTAGCTTGTTTTGCTACTGCTACTGGCGGTCAGGGCTCCAGAGAGAGGAACATCCTAATAATACACGCCGTGGTCAGGAATACCGCTTCCAGAATCAAGCCCTTTATACAAATGCCTACTTGGCAAGAGCCTCCTCACTTCCTCAGGTGTAGGTCGAGGCCCTTGGCTATTATTAATGATTATTAAAATGTAGGTATAAATTGGTAGGTATTTAGATAAATGGAACGAAACATAGGTGTAATTTTAATCACTGTTAATCTCTTAAGAGGTCATTGTACTCATCATTATGAACAACTTTTACTATGGGACCATACCTGAGATCGCGAAACAAAAATCCGCTTTGCTTTGCTTTATGTTTGCATAACTCGTCAAAATGTAGGGAACAGCTGATTTTTTGTTTCACGATTTCGGGTTTGGTCCCATAGTAAAAGTTGTTCAAAATGATGAGTACAATGACCCCTTAAGAGTTTAACGGTGATTAAAATTGCACCTTGTATAGTTAGTTAAGCTGGTTGACAACTCCATGTTCTATGTAAGATGGCAGCCCTGCGCCGTCACTCAGCAGAGCCCCCTCCGGCCGAGCCCACCAAACACAGACACAGCCGCAGGCGGCGCCGGCGCCCGCGCCGCTGCCAGCGCCCGACTGTCCTTCGCCGCTCCCGCCGCAACGCAGCAAGAAGATCGGCAGGAATAGGTCTCCTACGTTTGGTTTCCGCACTTAGTCCTGGTCGGCCATTGTGCATGCTAGTTGACAGTTTTTGAGTATTTTTCTCTAAATATGAATACTTCAGTAAAATATTAACACTGACAAGAACTGGTTTTCCGGCTTACATTTGAGATGCAAGAAATATTTTTTTTGGCTCCTAAGACACAGTCACGTACACCCAACTTGAGTCGAGCTGTATAATTTTAAGAAAAACAGCAAACATAGCCTTTATAATGTAAACATAATGAACCAAATGTATAAAACAGTCTACATCAGCAAGAAACCGTAGTTCTAGTAGTCCATCATAAGCGGTGGCTACGACTTCTCATCAGGTAGATAAACTTTTATGTGGTTTACCATCACGTCACATAATAAAACAACACTATAAAATGTTCATACATGCATTTGTTTACAATCACAATTGAAATACAAAAATTACAAAATTGGGAGTCACCAAAGAAATAAAAGAGGCTACTTCAGCAAATAACCGTTATCAACAACATAACATGACCCGGTTACACCCCTAGCCTTGTCACTGGCTAGGTACAGGACTAAGTCCCCAATCTCATCAGCATCTGAGGATCTTCCTAATAATGTGGTGCTCGCTATGTTACTACTCTTCAGTACCTCTGGAGGCATGTCAGAGCTCAACACAATGTCGGTTATAACTGGTCCAGGATTAACAGAATTCACTCGCACGCCAGAAGCAGCCAGTTCCATTGCAGCAGACCTTGTAAAATGATCCATACCAGCTTTGGAAACGCTGTAAGACACCATTCCTGGTATCTTGGCTGCTGTAGATGCAACACTAGATATGTTTATGATGTTGCCTTTTGTTTTTATGAGGTATGGGACCGCCAAGTTGGTGATGTGGATGACAGGGCGCAGGTTCGTGTTCATGACCTCATCGTAGTTCTGTAACAGATTGGGTTGCAGTATACTTGCAAACCGCACAATGCCAGCGTTGTTGACGAGTACGTCGAGTTTTCCAAACTTGTCTATAGTTTGTTGGACGACAGTCTTTGCTTCCTCGTCTTTGGAGATATCTGCTTGGATAATGAGGGTGTTGGATCCATGCTGCGCACAACGTTTAGCGACTTCCTTTAGTTTGTCTTCGTTTCTTCCGACGAAGGCAACAGAAGCTCCCTCCTTGGCAAATAACTCCACAGTAGCCGCTCCGATGCCGGCACTACCGCCCGTTACTAGGACCACTTTTCTTGCAAACATGTTGAACAACTTCACGACTCCAAATTAGTTAGTATATTAAGCCAAGACTGCTTATAAATATCATTATATCGATTATTAAGTCATCGTCTGACGAGGCGTAATGACTTATCGTTAAAATGAATTGTCATGCTAAATTTTAATACTTACCCATTTGATTAGGACTATTTTAGGAGTAAGTTTAATTACTTACAAGTTACGTCATTGCGAAGGTATCTCACGATGACTTCGCACAAAATTAATATTTTAATTTTGCTACCTGTTTATGTTGCACCATATCTCAACGATATTTCACCACATTACATCACATAATTAATTTAAATATACGAGTAGGTACTTAAAGAGGCAAAACCTGACCTTACAGAATTTAGAAAGTCCCTTCGCTCGTCTTCGGTCGACTTGGACCAAACGAGCGAATGCATAATATTCTATCTTGTCTGTGTAAACAAGGACAGAGCTTCTTTCGTGGGTCTCTCATAAAATGTCAAGAATATCAAGAAAAGATTGCTCTGGATCTTGTTCTGGTTCTACATACATATGTCCGTTTGGTCTACACTCCACCTTCATAATTTACTAGTTGTTGTCCATGGCTTCGCCCACGTGCGAGGTCAGAAATCGTGGTGGATGATTCAAATACTATCTTGAATTCATGCAAGCCTAGTAATTTTTGTTAGGTGACTGTTCAAAAAAATATGACACAAAATTACCAAAAATCCAAAAAAAAAATTCTGTTGATCCGATCTCTACTAAACCTTACAGGATCACCCGCTGGGCTAATCTGAAGATTTCATGAAAGTTGCATAAAAATCGCTCCAGCCGACTTGGAGTCCCACACACACACACACACACATACACAACCATTTTTAAATATATAGATTTATTTATTTAAAACAGATACACCAACAGCACATATTGTACATTTAATAATAAAACGACATAAAAGTTAACAGGTATGGGTTCTTATGTATAATGTCACCATTAGATTACGTTAGTAGTTTCTCGCGAGATTGTAACTGTCGATAAATTGTGAACTGGAGCTAGACCACCACCTCTTAACACGTTCACGGCCATGCCGGACAATGCTGGGCGACACTTAACTTTCCCTATAAGCCACACAAAAAAATTGAAATTGACTAAAAATCGACTTTTCGTTTTATTAATAATATTATTTTTTTTTAATAATAATGATAAATAATATTTATTAAAATGCATATTTATGCATTTTTAAGTTACGAAAAATTGACATAACTGCGGAAATATTTATAAATATGAAGATAACTCATGTCGCCCAACATTGTCCGACATGGCCTGAATGGAAATTTATCATTTTATTCCGTGGCGTTGAACGTGTTAAGGTGAAAGCGCCAGGGCAACGCGAAATTCAAATTTTCTTACGTTTTTTGCAATTTGCAGATCAGTATTAGGTTGTATGTTGATTGAAATATGATTCGCGACCATAACAAATATGAGTTTACAGAATTATAATCATTAAAGTCATCAATACAACTCTCTAAGACCAAGTAAGTCTATTGAATGACTTTTTTTTATGAAATCTTAACATTTCAGGATTATACTAACTTAAGGAATTGTATTACTAATTCTAATATTATAATTCTATAAATACATATTTGTTACGGTCGCGTATCATACTTTGATCAACATACACCCAGACACTGAGCTGCAAATCGCAAAAATCGTAAGAAAATTTGAATTTCGCGGGCTACCTTAGCGCTTCCCCCTTAAAGCAGTGTTATTGTAATCTTACTTCAGTGTGGGAAAGAGATGGAGCTAGACGTCCTGTATAGCTCCATCTCTTTCTCACCGTGAAGTAACATTAAAGTAATACTGCTTTAAGAGGTGGTGGTTGGCCCCCTGTACCATAATGCTTACGATATAACGTACTAATTTTCGATAGTTTATAACCTATCCATGTCAAACCGTCAAATTGTGCACTTACCGACAGGGTTCACAATCTGTCCGATTTTATCAATTGTGAACCGTCGGTAATTCTTGGCGGTAGCCGAATTGATCGCAGTAACTAAGCTAGGGTGCCCCGATCAAACGGGTTAGGTTAGAACTGTGATCACC
This sequence comes from Fissipunctia ypsillon, assembly GCA_947568875.1. NCBI lineage: Eukaryota > Metazoa > Arthropoda > Insecta > Lepidoptera > Noctuidae > Fissipunctia > Fissipunctia ypsillon. Next base: position 2,718,374 of record OX387662.1, read on the forward strand.
CGCGCGCGAGCCGAGCGAGTGAAGCAAGTGCTGCCGCGGTAGCGGCGGCGAGCGCTTTTTCCAAGTTAGTCGCAGTTACTTGGCTATTTAGTATTAGCGCAAAGTGCGTTCAGTGCATGCAAGTTTTATACCTTTTCACAATTTGTCAGTTTGCCATGGATAGATTATAAACTATTGCAAAATAATGAGTTAAAGTTTGTTGCAGTTCACAATTTTTCGATAGTTTATAATCTCGCGAGATAGATTATAAACTAACGAAGTGCATAACCGTACGGTGACTAAATATACCAATTACATGTGTACACGATGTTCTCATGCAACCTTCGGAAATTATATAAAATTAAAAAACTATAATGTACGAAGTAAGTCTTGTATAAATATATTATTTGCTAGCTTCTGCCCGCGACTTCGTTCGCGTGGAGGTCGTAAGACACCACAATATACTTATAGTATAATAACAGCCACATTTTATTTATAACAGTTCCCTGTATACTACGGTTGTAGTTCTGGTCTCAGCAGCCATAGACACAGAGAGTCAGGACTGGTGACGTGGGAGCAAGCGACTTACGGTTGTCCATGTGAGATCGACACCCGCCGCTTTCAGTAATTTCCCATTGCTTGCGGAGATTTTAATTTTTTTTTTTTTTGTGAATTAATGAACGCCTGCGTTCCTTCCTAAATTACTAAATGGCACAACACTGATACCCTGACTGATGGATTCTTACAGATAATTCGTGATGAACGGCGAGCACTAAAATAATATAAAAGTAGAATGTAAGCACACGGGATTTCTCATGAACAGTCACCTAACCATAGAAATTTATTTTTTAAATAGCATACGTTCTACAAACTAACATAATATCATTAGTAGTACCTATATCAAAATGCAAAAAAAGAATCACAAAAAAATATTTATAATCCAAATTACGACCGAGGTTTTCAAAGCCGTGGTCGAACCGCTAAACTATTTGCTTTGTTGGAAAGTTGATTAAAATAGCCGTTCTTTATGGTATGATTGATTGTAACTATCGGCAATATTTTAACCTTTTGGCTCTTGTCTTTTTATAATTTGCGGTAAACTATAAAAGAACACGAATATAATACAATATTGCTCATCCCACATAGCAATTATAGCGTTATGATTTATAGCCTACAGGGAATATGTATCCAATAATTTAACAGAATCTCTTCAATAGTATTTGCGTGAAGTTGGAACTTACATTCGGACAAACAGACAACCGACAACAATTCTAAAAACTATATTTTCGGCATTAACATCGTTTCCAGACCCTTTTATAAAATATTGACTTAGCTACGATTTAATTAAATGTGTAGATATTGATTCCAGCAGATTACTGCTAAAGTCTACGACCACCAAGCAAGCAACCGACCAACTTGACATCTTGTCTCGGACATGGTTCAGTACCTGTCAATGGGTCCTTGTTAGGAATTGCGTACAGCAGGACGAATCTCTCTGCTTAGCCTTTTCCCAACTATGTTGGGGTTGGCATTTTACATGGAGCGACTGCCTATCTGACCTCCACAACCCACTCATGTACTGGGCGACACGATACCCCTTGGTAAGACTGGTTGTCAGACTTTCGGGCTTCTAACGACCCGTAACGACTGTCAAAGATCCATGAATGACAGCCGGGACCAGCGGATTAACGTGCTTTCCGAGCACGGAGGGTCTTGGTATGTAAAGATGGTCACCCATCCACGGACCAACCTGATCGATCAAGATCGGTTGAAATACCGACAAGCAGTCAAAGTTGCGGCGATGAGCCAAGCTGTGAAGCTTGGCATCCAACAGTTTTACGTCGCCAATGAGCCTCTTAGCTCTGCGTTCCACCGAGTCAAGCGCGGCAAGTTGCTATTTGGCTGAGCCAACCCAAAGGTGGCTGCAATATTCCATGCAGGATCGGACTTGCGCTTTGTATAGGGTTAAAAGCTGTCCAGGCGTAAATATATAAAGCATATTGAATATAGATACAGATGTTCTACTGACCGAAGTGATGGAAGGAACCATGAGTTCAATTTTGGATACATACCACTGCATTTTATTTAGCTATATAAAACAGAAAATAGCGCCGGAAATACCACATTTTTCCATAACTCAAGTAGCGGGTGTTGGAGAAAAAGCAGCTAGACTGAAGTGGGAGTGGGCTGGCCACGACACGCAAATGAACCCGGAGAGATGGGCAAAGATCGTCACAAACTGGACGCCTGAGGGAAGATATTGTCGTTGAGGTTGGCCGCGGCGAAGCTGTTGTGACGATCTGGATAGGTTTGCAGGGTAGGCAGGCCACTGTGGCCAGAAATTACAAAGGACAGAGAGGTTTCGAATGAGAAAGAGAGGCTCAGTAGTTGTATACAGCGGAGACTACAAAATGTCTCCTGAGTATCGCAAAGATCTGCGCTGCTTTCAATAAAATTTGGTAACAGCGCATCCAAGGCACACACCAGTGCTCTGTTTTTTTTATTCATGGGCAAACGAGGTAGTCGTGGTCTAAGGTCAGGCGATGAGAACCGGTACTCACGGATTGCATCCTCCAGAATGCTCCTCAATTCCACATTATACAGGTTGTCTGTATATGTAGCCCTGGCCTCCTCCTATCATGCTGGTTTGCCTGCAGTGGAACCTCGGCAGGCGCATGCACAATATTCTGAGGTGGGAGAGGGTTGCCAGCAGGGCTACTCTGCATTTCCGAGCGCAGTCGATCAAGTGTAGCTTCAGCCAATCTATGATTGTATTGAATGACACGCACCTGATCCGACAATCGTTGGGCCGAGACGTTGACGGCAGGCTCAAGCACCTGAAACAGAGAGAACATCCGACTTCGGTACGCTGTAAGGTTAATTCCTCCCTCTGTAGCCTTATAATATGCGCGCATCACACTTTCATTAATGGACTGGGTCCATCGCATGCGCGACACATTAATGGACTGGGTCCATCGCATGCGCGACACATTAATGGACTGGGTCCATCGCATGCGCGACACATTAATGGACTGGGTCCATCGCATGCGCGACACATTAATGGACTGGGTCCATCGCATGCGCGACACATTAATGGACTGGGTCTATCGCATGCGCCACACATTAATGGACTGGGTCCATCGCATGCGCGACACATTAATGGACTGGGTCCATCGCATGCGCGACACATTAATGGACTGGGTCCATCGCATGCGCGACACATTAATGGACTGGGTCCATCGCATGCGCGACACATTAATGGACTGGGTCCATCGCATGCGCGACACATTTCCACCGGCAGCGGGGACCCTGTTCGGGGCCTGTTGGCCTCGAGGTCCCAAGCCCGCTGGTGGCCGTCCTCTTCCTCGCCGTCGTGGTGGTGACGATGTTTTATTATTATTATATTATATTATGATGTAAAAAGAAAATAAATAAATAAATTATGTAACGCATTAAGGGCCGATTTTTCAATCGTCAGATAACTTTTATCTGGGGAATATGTTTGACGTTTTGACAGCTTTTGTGTAGAAAATATGTCAAACCGCCATATTTACTCTGCAGATAAAACTTATCTGAAGATTGAAAAATCGGCCCTTATACAAAAACTTTATTCTGAAAAATAACATGTTCCATTAGAAAAACAACAAAAAAATATCGTTCGTACAAACACTAAGTTAAAGTAAATATAATAATATAATAAGTCAGACAACACAAAAACACAAGAGACTACAGAAATACAAAAATTGTATTTATTTTTTTCTAATGTTAAACATTCAATTTAATATTTAAGTCCCAATTTCATAAGATAAAATAAACGAAGTAAGTCTACTAAAGTATATAAAATAAACTTCTATAAAACCGTTCCTAAATAAGATGTAAATATTTAACGAAATTAAGTTACAGTTGATATAACAAACATTCAAAACGAAATAAGAAAATATAAAAATTAATAATATTCAAGTAAATGAAGTGCACATATTTAATTTTAATAGTGCAAGACTGAAGAAAGAAGAAAAAAAATGATAATGATCTGAAGACTCGACATAACATTTACACAAAGTTCTTCAAATATTTTAAACATCTACTGTAATTTTATACTATCGAAATCTACGGCAGTAAAAGCCGACAAAATTAAGTCAGTAATTAATAAAAAATATTGTTTCATTCAGATTCACTAGTTGAAAATCCTACAAAATGTTTGTTCCCGATGCAAAAAAGAAACAGACTGACTGCCGCTAGATGTAACCAAGGCGTACAACGCTGAAGCTAGCACCAGTTGGAATCCTCAACGTTGGACCAGAGTTGCATTATCTATATAATAATTTACTCCAGTTATACTTTTTGCTTTGATACTTGCTAAATATAATATTAAATCAGCGATCTCTTCTGATTCCATCATAGTTTCAATTTTGAAAGATCTGCCTATATCTTTCCATGATCCTTTGATACCAGCTTTTGAAAATATTTCAGTTTTCACGGGTCCAGGACAGACATTGTTCACTCTAACACCAAAAGGCGCCATTTCTAAAGCAGCTCCGTACATGAAGTGATCAAGACCTGCCTTCGAAATACAATACGGCATGTACTTCGGGTTCCCGCTGTACATAATGCCCATGATACTGGATATGTTGATAATATTACCCTTAGTCTTGACAAGATGAGGAGCTGCCAACATAGAGAGATATATACAAGCGCGGAGGTTAATAGCCAATGTCTTGTCATACTTTTCCATTATATCTCCTTTGAGGAGTGATCCAAAAGTTAATATTCCAGCATTGTTGACGAGTATGTCTATTTGCCCGAATTTCGAGACTGTCTCACTAACCATTGCTTTCAGTTGATCTTCTTTGGTCACGTCGCAATGAAACCCTAATGCCTCGGCGCACAGATTCTCTTGGCAATGTTTAGTAACTTTTAAAACGTTCTCTTCGGTCACATCTGCGATGACTACTTTAGCGTGCTCCTTGGCAAACGCTATCGCTGCAGCAGCTCCAATACCTGCTCCAGCACCTGTGACTATGGCGACTTTGTTTTCTAAGCACAACCCTGAGTTTTGCCGATAAGAGCAGTTTAGAGGCTGCTTTATCCAAACCGGAGTAATTATATTACACGGTAACTGTAGGCTTTTATTAATATTTCGGCAAATCATTCTGTCCAATAATTGATACGACCTACCATAATCTACCAAAAATTTTCGCCAATACTTTGATAGTCTTTAAAAAGCAATCGCCAATGATACGTCGGCCGTTTTATAATTTATTGATCGGTAATTAATATTGATTATTTTGACATGACATTTTCATTATGTATAAGGAAATGAGACAGAACTTTGTAAATAGTTGCAAAAAGTTTTTAAGCTAATACTTAAGTCCTCTTTAGAATGGCGTAAACGGCGATGTAAGAACACCCAACGCATACCGCTGAGATTTTAATTTGCAAACGCAATATTGATTTTATAGTCAAGAAAAATATGTTTATGTTTTTCAAATAACCTGTGAAAAACCAAGTTAGAAATATGCCATATCTTAAAGCTGTGTTTTTTAAGTTGTAACTAACAATGTTTTGTAACAATTTATGTAATTTAAAAGAGTGTCCATGGAGTTTCTGCCCTTTCTTCTCTATGGGAAATTAGTACGCTTTGGACAACTAGCTTCATCTTTCTGACTGAGCAACTACTTCGACAATTCAAAAGTCCCTGTAATGGTTTAATTGTAATAAATGTTTAGAGCCACAAGCACGAATGGTGAGCTTGGGTCCTGAGCAATAACACAGCGCACACGGACGTCAGGGGACGGCATCGAGGAGGATTTGCCACCAGCCAGCGCACACTGATGATTTGCGATGCTGCCAGCGGCCATCGGTGTACTACTTAACTGGATCCCACCACATCCCGCGGTCTGCCCAGGGGGGTGCCCGGTAGCCCCTCGAGCTTGCTTAGTGACTACGCAACGCAGTCGAAAAGTTTCCGGTTCAACCTGATCGCTCGACCCGTGCAGCTGTTATTACTTAGCTACGAGCCTCACTGCTCTGCAGTACCCTACACAACAATTGTAACAGTAGTGTTATTGCAGAGGTCCTCGACAGTAGGAAGCCCTGTATTTATCGGAAACAAGTCTCAAACAAGAAGCGTTTATTTCAATTAAACTGGCCAACATTAGGCACTTTTGAATTTCCAAGGAGTCGGTCAGTCCGAAAGTTGAAGCTTATTGCCCTTACCAAAGCGTAGGCTGGTTTCAAAGAGACTTAAGAAGTATGGTTCTTATAGAGAAGCACGGCGAAGAAACTCTATGGACATTTTTTTTTAAATCAAGCTAATATAAAGTCCTAAATATCATTCATGTGAAATTCAATATGCGAGAACAATGTAAAAGACGTGAACGTTGTGCGCAAGAGTTTTTTGATACAACTATTTCAAAATGTTTACACATACATACGCCTACTCACGCCCTATTCCTATGGGGATGAGCAGAAAATACAGAACGCCACTTGCCACGATTAGCACCTACTCCTTTTGCTTCGGTTGTCTTAATAAATCCGGTCATACTGCGCCGGTTACCAGTACTACTCACCTGGCCTTTTTGAAGAACATCATCATTAAGGTCAGTGTCATAATATTTGTCCTTCTAGGGCGTCCCCTCGCGGTGCTTCAACTCACGTCTGCCTTGTAACATCCTGTAGAATATAAATAGCAATCAAATGCGTATTCAATAGTTTTCATTTATTTAGTAGGTTCGATGGGAGTGGCTGAAATCGATATTAGACGCTTCACGTGTCTGTGTCTACCTAAGTACCTGGTACTTGTTGACAGGCCTTCACTGTCCTCCTCCCATACTTAATGACACTGTAATTTGAAAACATTGTAAAAGTCAATTATTTATATAAGAGTAACCGTGGAGTTTCTTGCCGGTTCTGCTCCATAGGAAACGACCAATTGGAACCGTGCACCTAACTTCTGACGTTTCATAAGTGCCCATGTAGGTTTGTTTGAAATAAAATATTTTGATTTTGAATTTAATAAAGGGAAACATTAAATTGATCCTGTAAAAAGTTGCCCCTCTGCCATCTTATCTGTGTACACATAATTATATATCACTAGTTGTTGCCCGCGGCTTTGCCTGCGTGGAAGTCAATATTTCCCTATTTGAATCGGAATTTGTTCACAATTTTGTTGCGCGGAACCCTAATTATTAAAAAAAAATAAAACTAGCCTAAGTTACTTCCTTCAATATCAGCTATCTGCCCGTGACAGTCCTGTCAAAATTTGTTTAGCCGTTTCGGAGATTGGCCGGAACAAACAGACAATAGACAGATAGACAAAAGTGTTACAAGTTTTGTGTTGTACCATAAATACTTTCATGAACTTTCAACAGTCATGTTACGAGTCACAATTTTCTAATGTTACCAACTTCTAGGAGGCCGGTCGACAGCAGAGAGGATGCATTTAGTAAAAAGCTGTTATTTTGACATTACAAACAGACACTTCAATTTTATTTATTTGTATAGATATAGATGTACAAAGATAACATACATTTATTTCAGATTAGAATAGATAATGCTTACATATAGTACTTGGTAACCATTCACTATAGCCACCCGAACCCATAGCCCAATGTGTTATGTTTTCATGTCCTACACCAACCGGGGATTGTCCCTGACCGGGTATGATGCCAGTACGCACTTGCATAGTGCGTACTGGGATCATCGTGTACCTCATCCCATGTAAATTTGTCTAAGTAACTACTGTGAGTTGGCTGCGGGCCCTATGCCTTCCAAAGGACCGGGATCCATGGTCCCGAGATGTCTACCCGTAAAATAAAAATAGTAACGGATCAAAACGAGTTTTGTTGGATTTCCTCCATCTTCTTCTCGTCGGCACTTCTCAATCATTTCATTCTTCTACGTAGTCTTTGAAATCCGGAAGATAATTGTCGAAATCCATGTTTAATAGGACACAACTCTATGAAGCACACAATAATTCTACTCGTTCCATTTGTGCTAAGCCCACAGATTCGACCGTAGATGGGTCTAACCATGGTATGGCAGCCTTTACGGTAAAGCTGTGGCCAGAGCTGCGACGACGCGCGTCTATTGTTTTAGGCATCGTCCTAATACAACGCGACTACGCGACCATCGCGCGAGTAAGCGATGTCACCATCGCGTGGTCGGGCGATAGCAAAAACTGGGTGTTCTAATAGAACGCGAATACGCGATCATCGCGCGAATTAACGTCGCCTCGGTTTGGTCGGGTCCTGCCCTGCCCCTCACCCCACTCCCCGACGATACGACGTGATTATCGCGCGAATTCAATTAGGACACCAATTCGACATCAGTATGTTTGGTCGCGGATTCGTACGACTAAAATTCGCGCGAACTTGCGATGACCGCGTAGTCGCGTTGTATTAGGACGACGCTTTAACGATTAGGTAAGAAGTCACGTGACTATTCTCGCCAGTATCAACACCTCCAAGTTAGTTGACACCATCGGCGCGAGCGATTTCATCCCGCATAACGCGCGGGATTTGCCTTAGTTTGGCCAGAGCCTAAGACAGTGGTTTCTACATACACATTCGACTTCTTTTTGTGTAGTTAATGTCAGTTATTGAACGTGCAAATTGGACTGGCCGTAGGGGTCGATTCCCGGGCCGGCCCAAGTGATATTGGAATGTATTAGGAGGTATTTCTCAGTAGCAATCCGGGGTTAGGATTTGTGCCCCGTTAATAAAAGAAGGGTCGCCCGCTATTACATAAGGCTTATAAAATAACTGGAGTTAGTAACTTTACAATTCTGCCTATCCCTTCGAGGAATATAGGTGTGATGTTATTTCACTACATTATGGACTTTGATATTGACGCACGGACACTTGGACAAGCGTTTATTTTTGACGTTCGCCGCTAAATATACAGTTCTCCTCTACATATGGGTATATATATGGGAACCGTATTTTTATTACCTACTCGGTGACTTCGTTCGCATGGATGTCGTAAGATACACAATATACTAAAAGAACAGCCACATTTTAATAAAACTTCTTCGTCCCCCGTCGCCAACCGTAGCGTTAAATCGCCCGCCCGCGCTATTACTTCGTTTTCGCTTAGTGTTCTTTCTGACTTTTTTTCTTTTTGCTCGGCTTCTAAGAGTCGCAGCGTGATGTTAAATAGCCTATAACTGTCTTAGAGAATTGGGCTACCAAATGCAAAAAGAATTTTTCAAATCCGACATTTTGTTCATAATTTCATGGATTTTAATATTTTTCTAAAATAAAGGTAGCCTACGTTATCCGCCATAACATCAGCTATCTGTCAGTGAAATTCCCGTCAAAATCGGTCGAGCCGTTTCGGAGATTAGCCGAAACAAATAGACAGACTGACAGATAGACAGACAAAAATGTTAAAAATTGCTTTTTTGTTATAAGTACCGTTTTACTTTCAAGCATTTAGTAAAAAATTGTTATTTTGACATTACAAACAAACACTTCAATTTTATTTATTTGAATAAAGAATACACTAAAAATACACAAGACACAAGATACACAAGAGTATCAATTAAACTAAAACCAAACATATAATGTAATATATATTTTTAATTTCTTTTCTGCGATTGCTTAGCAGATGAATACTGGAGTAAGGTCTAATATAACATTTGATTTCAAGATTCAAGTTCATACAAAAATATCTGGGGGCCAACCACCACCTCTTAAAACAGTTTTATTTTTATTACTTCAATGTGAGAAAGAGATGGAGCTGTACAGGACGTCTAGCTCCATCTCTTTCCCACACTCAAGTAAGATTACAATAATACTGCTTTAAGAGGTGGTGGTCTAGCTCCTGTTTCTGTCCAAGTAAACATAACTAATACGTAATACGTATATTTACACAGAAAAACTAAGAAAACGTGATGACAACTCTATTCTAGTTTAAAACTTCAGCAGCACCCCATTGTCAACACCATAATTAGAGCCTGTCACACCTTTAGCTTTATCACTAGCCAGGAACATTATCACATCAGCGACTTCCTCAGGTTCGGAGATCCTCCGTAGAGCAGTTGCATTGCAATTATCTTCCCAAACCTTATCAGTCTCCAAACCCTGCAGCATGTTAGTGCGGACGGGGCCTGGACTCACTGTGTTCACTCTGACACCTGAAGCTGCCAGCTCCAACGCCGCTCCGTGAGTGAAGTGGTTCAGAGCAGCCTTCGAAACACAGTACATCATCAGCTGTGACGCCTGTACGTACGTTTTAGCGAGTATGCTCGAAATATTGATGATGTTGCCCTTAGTCTTCGCCAAGTATGGCGCCGCCAAGCTCGTCAAGTGGACCACAGCCCGCAGATTTATGCCCAGCACTTCATCGTAGGTTTGCATCACATCTGGACTTGTGAGCGATGTGTTCTTAAGAATGGCCGCGTTATTGACAAGGACATCGAGTTTCCCGAATTTCTCAATTGTTCTTTTCACGATATTTTTCGCTTCTGCATCATTGGCGACGTCAGCTTTGATGATGAGGGTCGGAACGTTATGTCTCTCGCAGCGTTGGGCCACTGCCTTGAGCCCGGCTTCGTTTCTTCCGACGATGGCGATGCTAGCACCTGCTGTAGCGAATTGTTCAGCGGTGGCTGCACCGATGCCGGCGCTGCCTCCTGTCACGAGGACCACTTTGTTCTTGAAGCTCATGTTGTACGACTGTTAGGTGCGAGGACTGGTAGCGTATTGAAGGCTTAGCGTCTTACTCAGTGATTTAAATACAGATGTGTTGAAGGCACGCCTGTCGGGTTGGAGACATGCGTCATGTAATTTAAAATGTAGATGCACGCGAAAGGTAAGCAAAATACAAGTTTATTATAAACATATGTATACGATTGCGAAGTTATACGTATACGACGATATATTAGACATTCGTTAGTTAATCATTTAGTATAGTACTGTAACCGTATTAGAACCCAATGGCTTGGCACGCGACGATGGCAAGAGACTGGACGGCATGTCTTTATTTCTATGGAAGGTGGCTAGGCCTTTAGTATGGGACGCAACGTATGTTCGTGAACGGGCGCCGTCAGTGGAGACTGGTCATCTCTTAGCTGCCAGGGCTTATTTTTAATCTTATATTTTAAATTGTTTTAATTATCTATTTTTTACATTGTTCTCACATATAGAAGCAACAAGAACAATAACAATGTACCCAGGATTTTGTAACAATTTTGATTTAAAAGAGTGTCCATGGAGTTTCTTGCCCATTCTTCTCCATAGAGATCTACGTTTTGGAATGGGCGACTAGCTTCAATTTTCTGACTAACTGACCGACTCTTTGACAATATAAAAGTGCCTGTAATTGGTTTAATTGAAATAAAAGCTTTGAGTTTGAGTTTGACTCTTGCGCTATCCCATCTTCCTGGCTCGGCGTGCTGTGCTGGCGCTGCTGCTGCGGCTGCGGAAAACCTCAAGCGGCGAAGGTTTTTTATTTTCGAGCCTTCCCTTATCGGTAATTATATTTTCGAGCCGTTTGGGGTAGAAACCCCTCGGGCCGTGGGGTCCGAGTGCTCATGGTTTGTTCAACGAAATCTCCAAATGGCTGCTTGACACTTCCGGTGACTCAAGGGCCGGCTTTTACCTTGGCCAGAGGCTAAGCATTGCCATACAACGTGGCAATGCCGCCAGTCTCTTGGGTACATTATCAGTCGACAGCGATGCGGAGGAATTTTCCGACGCCATACTTTAGTTTTTTAACAATTTTAGTTAGTTTAGGATATTATATTTTTATGTTTTAGTTAAGTTGGGATATAATTTTGTTGTTTTTAATGCTTAAGATCTATGTTTAGTACTGTGCTTAAGATCTATACTTAGTGTAAATAGTTAGTTATTTTATACATACTCGTATATTATTGTATTTAAGCATATTAAGGTAAACGCACACTTATCAGAGCCGAAAGAAGCGGAGGAACGAAAGAATCGAATTTTATAATAATTACTTGTATGAAATTATCGCCTGCCAGGTTTGCGGGCGATGACGCAACCGCGACGGCTGCCAATCGGATTTGAAAAAATCTTGTTGCATTTGATGGTCCAATTGTTGAGGAAGACTATAGACTATATTTAACATTACGTTAGGATCCTTAGGAGCAGTTAAGAAGAAAAAAGTCAGAAAGAACGCTAAGCGAAAACGAAGTAGTAGCGCGGACGGGCGATGCGTTGCGACGGTGACGGGGTAGCAAGAAACACGCGGACGAAGTCGCGGGCAGAAAGTGAGAAGATCGCGCAATAGATACAAACAAAGAAACTCTTCAGCTTTATTAAAATAATATATAGATTAGGTAGGTAAGCGCCTATTAAAATCTCTTAAGTATGTTACATACCTACCTTCTTATACGTCTTATAACTCACCCGCCCGCTCGGCTTATACAGGGCATTTTTTTAATCACTATCCAAATTTTCGCAGGGTGTTCTACCCATGAATACGAACAACTTTCACTATGGGACCAACTCTGAAATCACGAAAAAAAATCAGCTGTTTCATACATTTTGGTCGAGTAGGTATTGAACTTTTGTATGAATCGGCTGATTTTTTCTTCGTGATTTCAGAGTTGGTCCCATAGTAAAAGTTGTTCATATTCATGGGTAGAACACCCTGCGAAATTTTGGATAGTGATTAAAAAAATGCCCTGTATACTTGTCTTGAATTTCAAGTTAAAATCACAAGACAATGAAGTACTGCTGCCAAACCACTTTAGCGTGGCAGTCTTGATAAAGGAAATAATTGATACTCGATTAATGCGTCGATTGTATTTCCATAAAATGCTGCAATTAATCACTGGATTGTATTCACATGCCATTATCGTGTGATGTTACAAAAACTTAAGTATAGTCTACATCGTAATTGCCTTTTGACAAGAATTCCCAGTAAATTGAAACGTCACTAAGGTTGAAACTATCTAATTGTCTCATAGACAAATAGACCTTGTCGCTTTATAAAGTGCAAGGGACATTCAACCTTAGGGTGGTAAAGCAATTACGAGGCGACTCTAAATAGTCGCCTCGTAATTGCTTCCTTAGTACCTATAGGATACTTACATAGGTAAGTATCCTATAGGTACTTATTTAGCAAACCTTTGACACAAAACCGGTCAAGTTCTTGTCGGACGACGCTCAATGAAGGGTTCCGTGGTTGGAATGAAGAAAAAAGAGACAGAATTATCCCAAGAACAAACTTAACAATGTAGTTGAAAAACATGTTCTCTCATACATTCCAACGGCAAAATATTGAGAGATTAGCCGTGTTATTTTAAGACCATAGGCTAATTCTTATAGGTTTTCCTGTAATCTATAGGTATAGAACTATTTTCTGCTTTTTTTTCAAAATTTTTGACTCGGTAGTTTCGGAGATAAGTCTGGTATGGTATGGTGAATTTTCGTTTATTTTCTTAATTAACTTTAAAACTATTTATTTTAAAATTATACAATAAAATTATACATTTTAAAATTACACGGTATTGCAGTTTGCAAAACTTTTTTTTTTAATTTCTTATTTGCTCCTCGAAAGTGACCCCCATATTCGAACTTCATTTATTTACGTAACACGTCCGTGTTCGGGTCAAAGAAATTGATATGTGTACCAAATTACAACTTAATCGGCCCATCAGATTCGGAGAAAATTGGCTGTGACAGACGAACAGACAGACAGACACACGAGTGATCCTATAAGGGTTCCATTTTTGCCTTTTGAGGTACGGACCCTCTTGTTTTTAACAAGAGTAAACAGACAATAGGCCGCTTATAGACATCTCAACAAATGACCTTACCCGTGCAACATCAACAGGAATTGCTACACGGTCACCAACCGCGTCCCGACAGAGATGACCTTGGTGGTTTTCAACCGTGTAATTGGTCAACATCAACAGGAATTGCTACACGGTCACCAACCGCGTCCCGACAGAGATGACCTTGGTAGTTTTCAACCGTGTGATTGGTCAACATCAACAGGAATTGCTACACGGTCACCAACCGCGTCCCGACAGAGGTGGCCTTGGTGGTTTTCAACCGTGTAGTTGGTGATTTACAACCAAACATTGAAACAGTTCTGCCAGTTGCCAACCAAGGTCACCTCTGTCGGGGACGCAGTTGGCGACCATGTAGCAGGCACACGTTGAACCGTTGGTCCCGGCTGTCATTTGTAAATCTTTGACAGTCGCTATGGGTAGTCAGAAGCCCGAAAGTCTGAAAACCAGTCTCACCAAGGCGTATCGTGTTACCCAGTAACTGGGTTGTGGAGGTCAGATAGGCAGTCCATGTAAAATACTGGTAGGTATACAGCTGTATCCGGTTAGACTGGAACGTAGGACTGGAAGCAGAGATTGACATAGTTGGGAAAAGACAGATGTCAAAATCAAAGTCAAATCATTTATTTCAAATAGGCACTTTTGATGGTGGTGACAATACGACATCATGACTGCTAGATGAAATTTCTTAAGAAATAAGCAGTTCCTTTGTACTCTAAGTTTTATTTCGTGTCTTTATGTTGTATATTACTGTGTATAAAGAAAAAGAAAAAAAAATGTTTATTTTGCACAAAAACACGCACATGACAAAAAAATTACATAAAATACACACACAAAGTAGCCAAAAGCCTCATATTCGAGCCGTATAAAGTTGAAAAAAACTTGTCCATTGCTTCATGTCCGGGCCAGGGGGGCCAGGGAAGTCATTACCTCCGTCTACGAAGCTATAATGCTCGCGAAGGAGGAGGCGGGACACGTGAGGGAGAGGCAAGCTTTGCGCCCTCACGCCCCTAGTCGCCGCAGGAGACGCCCTGGGCGTCGGGAATTGGTAGCCGATTCCCGGCCACCGTAGGCGCGGGCTTGCGGACGGCGAGCAATGGGTAGCTCGCCGTCCGGTAAGGACCAAGCCCGAGTCGACGGCGCGTTGTGTTCCACGCGCGCCTCAAAGAGATGTCAGCACAATTGACGGGGTCCGCTAGGGCCGATGCCAGCTAGGGTTGCGGGATGTTCGAAAGAGTTACCGTGGCCCGGCACAGACAACAGAAGGAACACGGGTGGGTTTAGTCATTAAAAGTCTGACACGCCCTCCCGCTCCGCCCAGAGCGGGAGAAGTCATTTGATGATTTCCCATCCACAAAAAAAAAAAAAAAAAGGGGGGGCAGGGACCAAAGACAATTTACAATGCCTCTGCGTGTGTACATTTGATGCATCCATATTATAAAATAAATAGACGAAGTTTTCCGATAGACTTTCATAAAAATCTTTAAAACTGCACTTAGTTGGGCCATTATCCGAACTTGCACGAGATCACAAGACTATATCGCTTAAGAGCCTCCAATCTTTGTAGGAGAGCTTCAGGGTAAGTGGCACCGTTGTCGTCCTCGCTAATAACTGACGTAAATATTGCCAACAGACTTAATATTAAAACGATGTAAAGTGAACGTCAGCTAGATGGTGGTGGTACTCTTGAAAGGTTTGTCTCTTAGATAATTTTAGTGTAATGCCACAGAATATCTAATAGCTAATATCTAATCTCTTGCTACACAGTGTGTATCAGAAATGTGTGTTCATATCTAACGATGTGTAAATAATCAGCTGTCCCATACATTTGGGTTGAGTAAGTATTGAAGTTTTGTATGGGACAGTTGATTACAACGCTATTACGATGTTGGTCCCATGGAGAAAGCTCTTCAGTTTGATGGCTTGTACCCTTAAGGGGGAAGCGCCAAGGTAGCCCGCGAAATTCAAATTTTCTTACGATTTTTGAAATTTGCTGCTCAGTGTCTGGGCGTATGTTAGTTAAAGTATGATTCGCGACCGGAACAAATATGTATTTAGAGGATTATATTCATTAGAATCAGTAATACAATTCCTTCAGTTGTATAATCCTGAAATGTTAATATCTCATGAAATAGTCATTCAATAGCATTACTTGGTCTTAGAGAGTTGTATTGATGACTTTAATGATTATAATTGTGTAAATACATATTTGTTATGGTCGCGAATAATATTTTAATCAACATACAACCTAATACTGACCTGCAAATTGCAAAAAACGTAAGAAAATTTGAATTTCGCGGGCTACCCTGGCGCTTTCACTTTAAATGTGACCACATATTTCTTTCAGAGGTAGGTACCTACTCTAAAAATCCAGCACGTTTGGTGCAGACAAAAAGTTACCACGTTGTTGGCTTAATTAAATAGTGATTGACCTCTTGTTTTCAGTCAGAATAGGTAAATAATTCTTCTGTTTCAACCTCAAATCGCACCTTTAATTACAAGTAGGTACGTTAGTGGGGAAAGGTAAGGTGGTGAATATTGGAGGTAGGGAGCGACGATCTTCGCAGGGTGGCTGGTAGCAGCTGGATGAGAGTTGCCGAGAATCGAGCTGAAATGAATGGTGTGCTATTGGAGAGACCTATGTCCAGCAGTGGACTGCTGAAGTGCGCACACCAATATTAGCACATAAAAATTTCTTGTTCATTTTTTTAAAAAGGTGATTTTAGGGTTCCGTACGTCCGAATGAAAAACGGAACCCTTATAGGAACACTCGTGTGTCTGTCTGTTCGTCTGTCACGGCCGAATTTGCTCCGAATCGACTGGACCGATTAAGTTGGGTATACACATGAATTTCTGTGACCCAAACACGAAAATGTAACGCAACTAAATGAATTTTGAAAGAGGTTCACTTTTGGGGGGAAATTAGAAAGTTTAAAAAAAAAGTTTAGCCCACTGTACCGTGTGACGTATCAAATGAAAGAGCTTGACAAGAGGATTTCAATTACGTATACATTGGTTATAATTTTAAAGTAAAAATTTTAAAAGTGATTAAAGAAAATGGATGAAAATTGACAATTTCTCCTTATCTCCATACATGTTACATCGTTTTACTGTCTTAAAATTTTGAAAAAAAAATTCAGATAATAGTATTATACTTATAAGTATAAAACTATTATCTGTACTTTTTTTCAAAATTTTCAAATTTATAAGAAAAGAAAATTTATAAGAAGTGTATGGTTTTAAAATATCATGGTTACACTCACTCAATATTGTGTGTACAAACTTACATGTCTTTTGTGATGCGCACAGCAAAGGAGTGGAACTCTCTAGCGGCGTCTCTGTTTCCGAACGTATACAACCCCGATCTGTGCAAAGTGAGAGTGAACAGGCTTCTTCTGGGTAAGCTCGCTCTATCGTCGACTTTGTCTCTGTCACCTCTGACCTAGGCTAGAGTCAAGAGCAAATCCATCTCAAATAAAAAACATTTGCAGTTGGAATGTGTGGGGGAACAAGTTTTTCAACTATAATGTTTAGTTTGTTATAGGAATAAATTCATACCAAATACGGAACCCTTCATTGTGCGTGGTCAGACACGCACTTGGCCGATTTTTTTTTTATCAATAGCAAGATGTTCCGCTGCCGTTGCCGATTCTCAGTCTCCACTCAATAACTTGTTTGTCCAATGACTATCGTCCCTGCAGAATACATGGCCGATTCCTTACCCAAGCTAGCAGTGCAAGGGATTTTAGATACCAACCATTTTTATTTTTAACCTTTAGGAAAAAAAAAATTGCATTGATCAATATTATCCCTACCTGGCCCTCGCACGTTGAACAACCGAGGAATATACCTATGTATATGTATATTAACCAAGAATATTTTACTCACCAGCACGACAAGAACCTATTAATCCATAAAACCAATATAGATAAACAAAATGAACCTAAAAGCGCCAAAAACATAATGTAAGCGACGCTTAAGCCAAAGCGATACCAAGACGCTCTAAGGAGATAGTGCTCGGGGGTCATCGCAAACAAATGAGGGGTGTAAATCCTACCCTCCACCCCCTTCTCCTCCTTCTTGCCCCAAACCCCACAGGTAGCACTTGCTCAACCCTTTCTTGGCTAACATATGGCTGGTACACCTTAAATTAGTGAAAACACTGGATAAGAAGTTTTGTTGTGACATTTATTTCATGATATTTATTATTTTGTTATAAGTCATAACATCACGCCTCTATTCCCTGAAAGGTTCGACGGTGCTACACCTACATTTTGCCAAGTTAAGTTTAAGTCTCGAATGACGGCAACTGAGTGACGCTGTTGCTTTCAGCCAGGCATAAATCCAGATTCCGTGCTGCTAATGAGAAATTCCATTTCGAAAAATACTTTGTCAGATCAGCATGGTAATTGCGTAACTCACAATTGCAATGCCTTGACAACTACTCATAATTAATTGGCAACTCAACAACATTAATTGCGTTATTTACGTTGTCGAGCAGACGAATTTTTTAAACATTTAGTAATGGACAAGGAACTTCCTTCAAAATCCTTCGGATTTTCAAAGAAAGTGTGTTACGCAATAGATACGATCACTAAAAAAATATTTTCTGTCCGTCAGGTAGATTATTAAAAAATATTGGACAAGTATTTTTTATTTTACGTATTCAAAAGATTACGGCGATACTTTGAGTTAAAATGTGGCATGACGTCACGCCTTGCTAGATTTTATACTAAGTTGTGACGTAGCGAGCCCCCACTCTCCACCTTTAATGCGTTTTATCTAAGTATTTTTTTATTAATATATATGATAAAGTAAAAAATACGTGTCTAATATTTTTTTATTACATCTATTCAAAAAGAGCTAGTTTTTTTCTTCGTAAACAGGGACTAAAATAGTTCTTTAATCCCTAGGTACTAAAAGTGATTTGAATTTGGAATGTGGATATTGTTAATATAAGTTTCAATCACCAAAGAGATCAATCACGAACATTGTATGAACAAGTAACTTGGCTGTATAACAAAGTAAACTGCGCGCGAGCCAAATTAAAAAAATAAATAAACGTACTATTCTTATTCAAAAGTTGCACTTACTTATTTTCTCACAGAGGGTGATAAAAAGTAGAGTGTCCACCTCGGGAGCAACATTATGTTAAGCTCGCTTGACATACTTTGAATCCCTTGCTGCGCTTTGGATTCAAAGAAACACCTTAGAAAAAACCTTAGAGAAACCTTTGGGATGGCTCAGCTAAATACCAACTTGCCATGCTTGATTCGGTGGAACGCAGAGCTAAGAGGCTCATTGGCGACGTAAGACTGGTAGATGCCAAGCTTCACAGCTTGGCTCATCGCCGCAAGGTTGCCTGCTTGTCGGTCTTCTACAGATTGTACTTCGGTGAGTGTGCTCGAGAACTCCACGACCTCATTCCGCCTGCCCCCTTCTACCATCGGACATCTAGACGCACTGCAGGTTACCATCCCTACCTAGTTGCTATTCCACCTATTCGCACTAAGCGTTTCCAAATGTCTTTTGTGATGCGCACAGCAAAGGAGTGGAACTCTCTGCCTGCGCCTGTGTTTCCGAACGCATACAACCGCGATCTCTTCAAAGTGAGAGTTAACAGGCTTCTTCTGGGTGAGCTCGCTCCATCGTCGACTTTGTCTCTGTCATCTCTGACCTAGACTAGAGTCAAGAGCAAACCTATCTTAAATAAAAAAAAATAAAAAAACACTCGCCTTTAAAATAGTTGTTTGCTCCCTAGGCAAACAATCTACTATTTCTTATCTGTCTGATGGACTAAATAGAATTTCTTATGTTTATCCAGGCAACATCCCTATATGGACGTGTTGAGCATCGAACCAAGGACCCCATTCTCAGCAGTCACGTTTATGACCACCAGACGACGACTAGGCAGTCCGCTCTCCGTTTTTCCTCACCTTTGAATCCCCTTACGTCATCTACATCGTTATGCTAATCTAGACAGAAACATTCATTTTGTATGCAGGACTTGGTCCCTTTTAATTTATTATTGTTCGCTTAAAATCAGGATTTTTTTTATAACCTGCACATTGACTTGATGACAGATAGCTATAAGTAGGAGCATATTAATTGTTGTATAAATAATATAGTTGTTAAAATATGGTTGGAAGAAATTTATTATAGGACAGGTCAACAGGGTGACCCTCTTGGGCCAGTCATTTTTAGTTTGGTAATAAATCCAATTATTCGAAAACTAAATTCTGAATTCAACGTATGGTATTTGGATGACGGAACCCTAGGAGGTGATGTAGACACAGTCTTAAAAGATTTAACTTTTATAAAAAGAAAAATTTAGTTCCATCGGCCTAGACCTTAACCTTTCAAAATGTGAAATTTATCTTCCCCAAACCACTGACAGACAGACTACCATAGCAAAATTTAATACAATAGCACCAAATATCAAAATTACGGAAAGAAACTCTCCTCACCTCCTGGGGTCCCCAATTTTTGACGAATCCTTTCCAGCGTTTGTTGAGGAAAAAATTCAAAATTTTCATGACGTCTCGGAAAGACTATTCAAAATTAACATCCATTCGGCCTTCACACTAATTCGATACTGCTGCTTTGGACCAAAATTTACGTATAGCCTTCGCTCCTCCCATCTATGGAAGCATCCACAACTTTTAGAAAAAGTAGACCAAATTATTAGAAACACACTAACTTCTATTCTAAATGTGGCCCTGGACGACCGAGCGTGGCAGCAAGCCACACTTCCCATTCGCCTGGGTGGTCTCGGCGTCCGTAAAATTTCAAGTATAAGTTTACCGGCCTTCCTCTCTTCGGTCCACGGTACCGACAAATTAACCAGGAAAATTTTATCTTCCTCACTGGTCGATTTTGAGGTACCGTGTTTGACCGATGCGTTGAACGCGTGGAAGATGGCTTGTCCCAATACGGATTTACCTGACAACCCAGCCTCCCAGAAACGGTGGGACGTGCCGCTCTGCAGTATTATACGAAATAACCTAGTAAATACGTCATTTAATACTGCTGAGCGTGCCCGTCTGCTGGCTGTGGGAGAATGGGAGTCAGGCTTGTGGGTTCAAGCGCTTCCGTCATCCACCATAGGCACTATGATGGATGACTCTTCGTTTCGGCTCGCTACGTGTCTCCGCTTAGGCGCACCTTGTGTTGCTCCGCATCGGTGTCACTGCGGTGAAGCTGTCGACAACCTCGGACACCATGGCCTGTCCTGCTGCAGGAGTGCAGGCCGCATAGCACGACACGCCAGCATTAACGATATTATTCGTCGAGCTCTTGTCACCGCGGGCGTACCAGCGATATTAGAACCAAACAGCTTGGTACGTGACGATGGGAAGAGACCAGACGGCATGACGTTGTTGCATTGGAAGGTGGGTAGACCTCTGGTGTGGGACGCAACCTGTGTCGACACCCTTGCGCCATCTCATGTTCCAAGCACGGCGTGCTGTGCTGGCGCCGCTGCTGCGGCTGCTGAGACCCTTAAGCGGCGCAAATACTGTAACCTTATCGGTAACTACAGTTTTGAGCCGTTTGGGGTCGAAACGCTCGGGTTATGGGGCCCGAGTGCGCGTCTCCTTTTTAAGGAAATTTCTCGCCGACTGGTCGACACTTCACGTGACCAGAGTGCTGGCTCGTTCTTTGGCCAAAGAATTAGCATTGCCATTCAACGTGGCAATGCTGCCAGTCTTCTGGGCATGTTTCCGGATGACAGCGATGCGGACGAGTACTTCGACTTCCTAAGTTTCCTTGTTTGTTTTGTATATTTATTTGTATAGTTAGTTAGTTCGTTAGTTAGTGGAAAAAGATATTTTAAGTTTTTTAACATATAATTGTAATTACAAGAATTTGTGGAGTTATAGCACACATGATAGAAAAAAATCAATGACAGAGACACACATGTCAAACAAATAATATATCACTATTTTTTCATAGTCAGTCTGTAGCCAGTACGATTATTTGATACTAAACTTTAACATTAATTTGGTTCTAAAAATAAGTATGAGAGCATACAACAATAAAATTGCAACTACAACTTTGTTATTCTTTTCACGTAGCGTGGTAACAAGTTCAGCGTTGCAATTGCATGCAACTGTATGTCACTGCAGTAATAGTATTGTTATTTACCTGTCTCCACACGCGTGCGTCATTACATAGCTACTTATGGTACTGTAGAGGTTTTAACCGGGCGGGTCATTAGCATGCAACCTTCGCAAGTTTAAATGTTGATTGATCTAAGAAGACAAACGTTGATTTTGAAAGTTCGCCTGCGTCTGTGTTTCCGAACGCATACAACCCCGATCTCTGCAAAGTGAGAGTGAACAGGCTTCTTCTGGGTAAGCTCGCTCCATCGTCGACTTTGTCTCTGTCATCGCTGACCTAGACTAGAGTCAAGAGCAAACCTATCTCAAATAAAAAAAATAAAAAAGTTCGAATAGGGGAAGAAGAACAATATGGTTGACAGTCGGCCTTTCCCTAGTGTATATGATGTTCTGTGGTCGGCCTCCCGCAGGAGTATTAGTGTTCTGTGGCCTCCCGGCCCTGACAGATGAGCATACATAAATATAGAAATACTCGTAGCAGACCTGTGTCTTGTAAATGTACTTTATACAGGGCAATTTTTTAATCACTAGCCAAATTTTCACAGGGTGCTCTACCCATGTATATGAACAACTTACACTATGGGACCAACTCTGAAATCGCGAGAAAAAAATCAGCTGTTTCATACATTATGGCCGAGTAGGTATTGAACTTTTGTATGAAACAGCAGATTTTTTTTCGTGATTTTAGATTTGGCCCCACAGTGAAAGTTGTTAATATTCATGGGTAGAACACCCTGTGAAAACTTGGCCGGTTATTGAAAACGAACCCTGTATAAGCTAAAGCAATATAATAATATAATACTCGCTTGTGTCTGAGATTGTGTAGTGATAATATCCCCCGCACACTTCACAGCGGATACAAAACACTACATAAGACACAGGACATGGTGTTGTAGTCTGCTCGCCCCCAAAAGGTCCTTTTTTTTTTTTTTTTTTTTTGTGGATGGGAAATCATCAAATGACTTCTCCCGCTCTGGGCGGAGCGGGAGGGCGTGTCAGACTTTTACTGACTAAAACCCACCCGTGTTCCTTCTGTTGCCTGTGCCGGGGCCACGGTAACTCTTTCGAACATCCCGCAACCCTAGCTGGCATCGGCCCTAGCGGACCCCGTCAATAGTGCTGACATCTCTTTGAGGCGCGCGTGGAACATGACGCGCCGTCGACTCGGGCCTGGTCCTTACCGGACGGCGAGCTACCCATTGCTCGCCGTCCGCAAGCCCGCGCCTACGGTGGCCGGGAATCGGCTGCCGATTCCCGACCCCAAAAGGTCCTTGCAGATTACTACAGTACCAACAATAGTAGGAAGTGAATAGGTGCCTACTTATATCAAATATCGACTGCCTCGTTTGTCTACTGGTGAGCATTCGATTCCCAGGTTGGGCAAAGTGTTATTGGGTTTTTTATTACACGGGACGTAAACATAACTGTCATGACAACGATGATGATGATGATGGGTTGGTAGATGTCATATGTCAGTTGTGACCTGTCATGACAGGTCACAACTGACATATGACATTTACCAACCCGCACTGGGCCTGCGTGGTGGATTATGGCGCACTCCCTCTGATAGAGAGGAGGCCTGTGTTCCAGCAGTGGGAACATTATAGGCTGATACACATAACTGGCGGAATGTGGGTATACTACAAGTACACCTCTGCATTTAACCCTTCGGGGATTACAGGCGTGATGTTATGTTATATCAAGTACTGATAGTAATCAATTCTAAATAAATAGTCAGATAATTGCCAGACTATAGATATAATTTTTTTTCTGTAAGTAGGTTTATACAAACATTTTTTTTTAAACTAGATGAGGCCGGCGTTTCCTATCTGACTACTCTGAGAAGAAAGGCCGAAACAAACTCAGAGGTCACAGTCTCTTTTAAAGTCCAGACATAATCTTGGTAAGATCATGTGAAGACCGTCTAGGTTGGTGTCTGAAATGGTCTTTTGAGGAAAGAACCACACAGATTGAGTGGACCTGTCTAGTCAGTGCAAGCATCTGTCAGTAATCATACAGCTCAACATATTAATTATTAAGTGATCTTTTAAACCCAAAGAATGAAACTGTAACTTCTAAAATAATTAAAGTAGTATTCTTCAATTTATTCTGATTTATTTCCATGTCGTATTTTTCACCTGCAGAATAGTTTAGTAATCTAGGGTTAAGGTGTAGGTATACCTGCAACCAGCACCTTAATTGCTTAACACACTATCAATCGGAATCTGAATCATTTTGAAGCAAATTGCTAATCCATCGCTTCTTAAGTTCGAAAAATTTGTCTGCTCAACAATGTAAATAGCGCAATGAATGCTGTTGAACTGTCAAAATGAAACCGATTCAAGTGCAAGTATGTTACGCAATCGCCCCGCTGGGCAGTGAGCTTCGCTACCATCTCTGCTGCCTGATAATTTAGCTGATCTCAATACCACACGATGACAGGTACATATTTTTATGTGTGAATTAGAAGACAACAGATCCAAAGAAACGATGGATGGACTGTGTGAAAGATGATATGGCTAGAAAGGAGTTGACAAATAAATTGGAGCAAGAGAACTAAGTGGCTTTAATGGGTAGGCTGATTATGCTAAACATAACTGCCGAAATGTGGGTGTATTATAGGTACACCTCTGCTTAACCTTCCAGGGAATACAGGCGTAATTTTATGTTTGTGTTGAATTAAGAAGTGGAAGAATTTGACAAAGTTACAAAGTTTTCGTAAGTATTTTGTACCATTTCTTATCCACCGCTATGCGATCCGGTGACACCTCGTAGGAGCACGCGGTTAAGACAGTTGAAGTGTTCGGACGTCCCGTCGGATTTATAGGCGGACTGTATTGGTTCCGTAAGGTTACCCTGTACCTACACTACCCGCTACCTCTAACTATGTACCCTGTACCTAATGCTCATATATCGTCAACAAGACATAAGTGAACAGAGAAGAAATTAAGATCTTTGTTACATACAACGTGCTGTTACAATGGCAACATTAATTTAACACACGGGTAGGGCTAGTGGCCAGTAATCATTAAAATTACAATAAGATAAAATAATTCGGAAATTGAAAATTTAAATTTTTCTAACAAACTTCTTTCCTTCAATTCGCCTACTCTTTGCATGTTATTCGTTTTAATTTCATTGATGCGGTGTTATGATCCGTGACCCCGGCAAATGACCTCTGCGCTACAGAAGTACAGGTTGCTCCAAGATGCTATTTTAGAAAATTGTTTCATAAAATGAAAACGCGAAACCGTTTGAGTGTGTTAAATTAATGCCACTATTAAAGCGGCATGCTGTAAGCAACATTCGTGGCAAATTAATGTACGCGTACATAACCTACGTGAAAAAAGTAGGTATGTGGTTGTCATCATGACTAAACGCGAGCTTAAAAGGATTAAGAAAAATGTTTTCCACGAAAAAATATGTTTTCCAATATATCTGTTATTACCGTCCCACAAAATATTGATAATTCAGCTCACACCTACCTAACAATACCTACCTCGTGATCCGATACGCACAGTAAGATCAATCATAATAATTACTTCACGACGTTTCCCTAAGAGAAGACGACAAATGCGAGAAATGTGACAGCTACGACAGATCCAACAATTTTTTATCATACAACACTGTCCCAATTCCCAAGTCGAGAGCCAGGGAAGTAATAGATAGCTGGTGCGAAACAATTCTAACGGTAATTGGGGTAGATGCCTCGTGAGGATCTCTGACACACTTGACATATGACGATATTGTGTAAATTGTATACCCATATTTTGTACGTGACTGAAACTGGTGATGCCACCCTATTTTGGCTTGTTTGGATAGGATAAGCTAGGGTGATTTTTTTAGTTTTTTTTTGTTGTTGTAGGAAAGATATATCTGTTTGTCCCTAATATACCTAGGCTATTATGACTTCCAATTCCTATCAAAGAATAGATCACATTCTCATAATTTTATTGGTGCGGGAAACACTGTTGACAGCAATATAATTAGTTTAGTTAAAGATACCAAAAAAATTGCCGCCATAGGTAGCTGGTAGCTGTTGAATGAAGTAGCCGAGGTTCGAAGGGCATGGCGTGCGCGTATGTCCAGCAGTAGACAGCTAAGGCCGATGATGAGACTCCAAAACATAGACCCTGAGAAAATGGCCCTTAAACCAATATTGGTACATTTATCCAAGGATCGAGTGGAATGGCGTACGATTTGACAGGCCTATGTCCTTTAACTAATGGACATAGGACCATTCGAAAATCTCCCTAATAGCCAATACCTTGTAGCGTTATCTACCATACATATAATTGAACACAATACCCGAAATTATCTGACACAACGCACGTCCGTCACAGGCTAATGGCCGCGGCATATAGACGCGAATAAATATTGTTTGTTGGTATCATAAATAAGGGCCGAGACAGACGTCGGGACGCGTCACCTTTTGATACATTTCTACTGTCGTTATTAATGACAAGTCATCGGTGTCCTCCCGACGGACAAACTCAGGGTTGCCAGCAATGTAAAGGAAGATATTGTAATTGGTACTGTGCTTCAAAGATATTTTGGCGCTCGAATGACGTAGACATGGGGCGGTGTTGGTAAACATTTGTGAAGCTGTTTTGTAAAATGTATTGAAAACAAGACGGTGAAGTTAGTTCCGATTTTGGTCACGTGCCAAAAGAACTAAGTAGCGCTGTAAGTATGTAATCATAATCATAATCATCATAAAATCTTTAATTAACATAACACACAACTACATCATAACATAACACAGGCATTAGTTAATAAAATGCACAATCTTACATAGAAAAAGGTGTCCGAGGTAGGAGGGCCCTGAGTTACAAATCACCCGGCTCTCTTAGATAGGACATGTTAATTTACAAAACAGTTAGAATCAAGATATTACAGGTATAATAAAAGTCTGAAATTGCAATTAAGTATAAGCTGTACCTACAAAAATAAAAGATTTGTTTTTGATAATCATGAAATTGGGCAAAATTAAAAATTATATTGACTGATACATAATTATTATCAGTTTGAAAGCAGTCTGTGTAGCTTTGTATGTTGTAGAAATGCAGTAGTGAGGGCTGGAGGTACTAGTGAAGGGGATACACGACATGAGCCTAGTCTATATTTGTCTTTGATTTAGCTATAAGTAATAAAATGCTTAGTTTACAATAGACTTGAGTTTTTTTTTACTGTAGCTGTACCATCGCGGGCATTTGCGGTGATCACTTTTCAACCATATTACCTTAGCAATAAGGTCGAAAAGTGGTTCACCGTAAATGTCCGCGATGACTCTTAAGTACTTAACGAAATGTGCGATGACAAATTAGAACTTTAATTACCTAATTAAAACAAAATACAACACTTTCTGATATGGTAGAACCTATCAGAACCCATTAATTAAATCCCAATCCTCTCTGCAAAGAAGTTAATTTCTTTCTTTTTAATCAAAACCTTAGCACAATTTCTGAACTCAATAAAGTAAAGTTCTCTTTTCAATACGTAAAACTAATATAGCCTATATTAATAAAAAATACTAACGCGCAGCCCTATTCTGAAGGCCTGCCCAGCATAATAATAGATCGGAGAGGGAGGCATATCGTACTTCACCACCCTTTAATATCATGTGAGAGTTCTGCTAAATTTATCAATGGTGGTAGGACGTAGGTGCCTACAGCACGACCGGCGGCACTCGGCTCTGTATTACTTATTCAGTCTGCGACGGTGACATTGATCTTCGTTTCCATAGGAAATCATGTAGGTGTAGCATACAAAAGTTCATACTTGAACACTCACGCCTCGCCTTTTTTTAAACTACAGACCGTTGTGGTTTACAATCCTCATAGGTACTCTGTACCTATCTAATCCTTTAACCGTAGTCCACGTTTTTTAAATTCAAATGTATGTATTTATTTGTGACACATAGGTATTATAATGTCGTGGTATATGATGTTATAAAATAAAATAAAAATATCATATCACTATGTGCTGCTTTGCAAGGCGTACAAATATTTACATAACCGTTTTAATCTATATACATAATTACATATATATATTTACATAATTTTATTAATCGAGTCATACACGCCTTCAATGCGATTGCTATTTGATCTACAATTTGTATGGTCATTAGGTATGGTCAGGCGATTGCCTTACCTTAGAAATGAAAACGTTAACAGTTCCCGTCTTCATTTTCAAATCCATTATCAAACGTTGGAGTCTGAATTGCGGAGCCTCCATCGGAAGGGAATAATCAATTTTTCTCGGAAATGCTGTGGCTATCTGGTTCTTGGGCCGGTGTAGCAGTCGGTATATGGGTAAGAGAGAGAGATGACAGTTTCCGTACATACCGGACAATTTCATCCAGATTTCTAGCAGCATTCAGGTTGATCTCAGAGATGGCGTGCGATGCCACTGGAATTGTAAATGGAATTGCATTAAAATAATAGAACTGTCTTCTGATCATCTTCGTAACATGCATACATGCGGATTTTTTTTATTTTTTTTTTATTTGAGATAGGTTTGCTCTTGACCCTAATCTAGGTCAGAGATGACAGAGACAAAGTCGAAGATGGAGCGAGCTTACCCAGAAGAAGCCTGTTCACTATCACTTTGAAGAGATCGGGGTTGTATGCGTTCGGAAACACAGACGCAGGCAGAGAGTTCCACTCCTTTGCTGAGCGCATCACAAAAGACATTTGGAAACGCTTAGTGCGAATTACAATTAGTGGGAATTATTATTAGTGGGATAGCAACTAGGTAAAGATGGTAACCTGCAGTACGTCTAGATGTCCGCTGATAGAAGGCGGCCGGCGGAATGAGGTCGTGGAGTTCTTGAGCACACTCCCCGAAGTATAATCTGTAGAAGACCGTCAAGCAGGCAACCTTGCGGCGATGAGCCAAGCTGTGAAGGCATGTGGGTATGGCAGCAGGTCACATGACTGGGGTCAAATGCAGCAGCTAAGTCATAGAATCAAAAAATTTAAAGACCGTAATCCACCTCGTGGACCCGCAATGGGTCCACGAGGTGGATTACGGCCACCCCCACTCACTGCGAAGAGTCCTGAGCCCCAGCAATGTGGAGTATAGACGTAAGTACCTAGTAGGTATGGACACATGAGGGAGATTATTGTTATATGTACTAATATTCTAAAGAGGTAGAATTTGTATGTAGGCCGTAATCTTCAGAACTATTGATCCGATTCCGAAAATTCTTCCACTAATGTGATAGAGGAAAGAATATGTCATCTTATAAGAAAAAAAGTCGCGGGCTAGTGTACCACCATCGTCATTGCGTAATAGAAAAAAGAGAAAAGAAGATCTTCAGTAAACAACAATGTTACAACACTTATCAGCAATCAATAAATCTGCCTAATAGCCTTTTCACAACTACGTTGCGGTCAGCTTCCAGTCTAACCGGATGCAGCTGAATACCAATATTTTACATGGAGCGACTGCCTATCTGACCTTCACAACAATACTATACTTAAATAGTATGAAAAATATGCAGTTTATACGAAGCGAATTCTTAATCGCAATTCGGCTAACGGTGCCACTCATTCAATGCCAAGAACAATCTACAAACCTTTAAACCATACAAAATATTAAATTACAACGAAAATTCACGTACGAAATCTTGTAGAATGGAATTTATTGCCTCCTATATGTTGTTTTATTTATAAGAAAGTATGGGCCGCGCAGAGGGAGATGAAATTACGTGATACCATTGCGAATCAAAGTAATATACAGCTGTGTGTGTTGCTCAATCAGTTACCTGAGTGTGCGTTGTTTCATTTGAGTCTACTCGGTCGATTGACGACGATACATTAATTGTGTTGTCATACTTAAAATAAATAATACCTACTTGGTACTCAACCATAATCGTGAGAAGTCATGGCTTTGTGCTTGTCGTCGCCAGGAGCTAGACCACCACCTCTTAACGCAGTATTATTTTAATCTTACTTGAGTGTGGGAAAGAGATGGAGCTAGATCTTTTTCTCACACTGAAGTAACATTAAAATAATACTGCTATATGAGGTGGTGGTTGGCCCCCAGATCTTAGAATTGATCATTTCATGAAGTGGTCGGAAATGTCCAGCTAAAATTGACCATATCGTTTAGACGTCAACGGTTAATGATATGTCGGTTGGCGTTTGGCCATGTTATTAATGTAGAATATCTGTCGTGGTCCGATCGTAGAAATGTCATATCGTGATCTGGTGATCTGCCTGGCCATTTCACGATACGCCACCATTTCATGACTTGGCCGGTTTTAACACGATACGCTTAATCGCTTTATCGACATTCCCAGCTGATCACTGGGCATATCGCAATGTAGTTGCATTTCACGCCGCTGCTGGCACCCCCAACAAATGGATTAGAACTGTGAGCAACCGCGCGCGAGCCGAGCGAGCGAAGCGAACGGTGTCGCGGCAGCGGCCGGCGAGGGCTACAACCAAGTTGGTCGCAGTTACTTGGTTATTTAGTGTTTTTAGGACCCTAAAATAGGAACTATTCGAGTAGGCACAGATGCACAACAAAAACAAAGCGACATCAACGCCTCTACCGGTGGATAATCTAACTATTTTACGATATGATCACTAATGTTTGGCCACATCATGAAGTAGTCGTGCGTTTAACTGTTCATATCGTCAAACGTTGAGTGTTCAATGATCTGGCCAGACCACATCATGATGTGACCAGCATTCGATGTTCTATTTCATGAAATCCAATATGGCTGCGACATCCATATCATCAGCATAAAGTCCACCGCTAGACTGCCTGGACATAGGCCTCTCCAATTGCACGCCATTTAGCTCGATCCTCGGCTACTCTCATCCAGCTGCTACCAGCCACCCTACAGAGCATATTATAAACTGTATGTTCTGTGAGCCAACCTACTCGTATCGTCGCTCCACATAGCCTGAGAGCGTCCGGGTCCTGCCATACATTTGCCTATTTGCGGCATCCACGATACCTACCCCGTTACTGGGTTCTACGGGATAATATGGCCGGGCTATTACCACTTTTGCTTGCAATGAATTAAATTGAACTGTACTTATATAACAACATAAAAGTACAAAATTAATTCATAAAATAGAAATATAATAATATTATCCTAACTTAAATAAAACTATCTATTAAAAAACTAAAATATGGCGTTGAAAATTCCTCCGCATCACTGTCGACTGGTAATGTACTGGTAATGTACGTGACCCAAGAGACTGGTGGCATTGCTACATTCTATGGCAGTGCTTAACCTTTGACCAAGATAAAACCCAGCCCTTGGGCCACGGGAAGTGTCAACCAACCATTTCGAGATTAGGTAACGTGTTTAATTTTTTTGTCCACAAATAGTATCTAATGATTCCTCACTTATACTTAAGACGGTAGCTAAGCCACGCCGTCAACAAACTCCAGTTTACCTCTGCTTACCCATAAGATGTTTGATACCTACAGCGAAAAATATTCTTTTAAGCGACAGCAGTGTATTGTTCGAAATCTTAATTATTTACTGAGTAAGAAAAATTAAAGTCGTTGAATGTATGTACAGACAAAATGTATGTGCAGGTCAAGCTACCCGAAACTGTCAAATTTTCCCAATCAATCTTGAACCTAATCTTATAGAAATAAAGTTGAAAATCTATTAAAGAGATTTGACAGATTGTAGTAGCTTGATGTGCTGCCGTCCATACATTAAAATAATTCAACTTGTCTAGTCTATGAATACACATTGCAGTAAAATTATTTTAATCTCTATTCTACTCACTAGTCAGCGCGTCTTATTTTTAACTGAAAAAATTTAACGAAACGTGTTTGAAGAAACTAAACGCAACAAAATACCGCGACATTAACTGTCAAAGATAACTTGTGAAATTACCCAAAACAAGAGTTTATTTTTAATTATTTCACGATGGATAGCCGTTTGTACGAAACTAAGTTACCAAACCATAAAATATTTAAGGATTTGAAAGACAGTCTGAGTGAAAATCCTAGTGGAAAGTTGCGAAATTTGATCGAATTGAAGGATGATGTGTTTTACGTTTGGAACTGCAAAGAGAACTGTTTACTGAGTCTAAATCTGAAGCATTTGGAAGAAAGCGGTGATGAGACTCCTTATCAGGTATTGTAGCACTTATACTGCGGAAATTTTCCTTGTTTTAGCTTTGTATTTGATGCCGGCATGATTTTTTGCTATGACACATTTTGAGGTTATGTTATCTTGTTATGGACACCCAAACAATTTAATGGTTTGTTTTTGTTTCTTTTCGAAGCAAACGCGACTAAAAACAGTATTTATCGAATCTGACTGTGATAGGGTAGGTAAATCTAATAATTTATATCATATTTTTTTTTAAATTGTTGTAATTATGTGTAACTTTGAACAAGCAAAGTGACTACTGTCATGCTTAATATTGATCAGCGAAACAAAACAAACAAACAGTTCTAGTATTACAATAACATTTGGTCAGTGGGTCGTCTTAGGGGCGGATTTCATTTACCTTCTATTTCTGAAGAGCAATACAAGTTTTACTTGTTCCTTTTTGTGTTTGTGTTATTTTCTTTTTGCGTCATGTTTACTGCAAATAAACATATTTTCTTTCTTTTCTTTTTTTATCTATAAACTGAATCACAGATTAGGACCACCGCAGTCTTTTTGGCTAGTTCCTACCTGTAATGAAGTGTCATGATGTCTTTTCTACATTAGTAATAGTATTCATAAGGAGACACTCCGGCTTATCATCTCATTTGATGATTAATGACTAAGTACTTACTTAACAAGTTAATAATAATTTACCCGTTAAAATATGTCTGCAGCATTAAACTTATTAGAAGTTACTTCAACATTTTCTTATGGCTGACTGTTTTAACATAGGTGCTGGACAGTGGTCACTTTGTCTGAAAAGCCTGAATACACATGCTATCAGTGGTAGCACAAAAGCATGCTAATTTTGAGCAGATAGCTACCTAACAGCACATTAACAATTTAGCATGTATATACAATAGGCGCTCTGTAATCTGGTATCCATTTTTTTCGCCTATTTGCTTATTGGAAATGCTGCATTATTGGATGTCTCTAGGAAATATTAGGTAGCTAGTAAGAAATAATTATATTAAAGTAAAAATAATAATAGTAATATCTGCGCACACTCTGTTACATTTTACTTTTTTATTAAACCTGCCGGATTTCAGAGATTACAGGTAGGAGAGCTAAGTTAGGAAGCGCCAGACTATTGGACGTGTTGGATTAGTGAGCGCCGGATTACCGAGCGCCTACTATAAAATGAAAAGAGTATGATTATTTTACTCACATGGAGAGCGTACTTTGTAGCAAACAAATATGCCTTTTGATTGTGTATTTCAGCCGTTATTAAATGCTTTATTTTATATAAATGCAAGAATTGATTATTTAATATTGTATATTATTTATTGTGTAC
Organism: Fissipunctia ypsillon; assembly: GCA_947568875.1. Classification (NCBI taxonomy): domain Eukaryota; kingdom Metazoa; phylum Arthropoda; class Insecta; order Lepidoptera; family Noctuidae; genus Fissipunctia; species Fissipunctia ypsillon. The sequence goes on from OX387662.1 coordinate 2,751,673, forward strand.
GGTGTTTATTTGTCTATAAGTGTGCGGCCCCTTGTACAGCCGAAGACAAAGTACTTTTATTATGTTTTCATGAAATTGAAATCTTATTTATTTACAAAAGTATCTATTATCTTTTCAGGTATGTTGTTTTAAGAACAAACATTATTTTCTTCTGTCAATGGTCTGGTTTGTGTAAATTTTGTCAGCCTATTGAGCCTTGACTTCTACGGCATCTTCAGTAGCAGCACGGAATCTGTCTAAGTATGGGTAAGTTTAGCATAATTTTATTGAATTTGAGTCTATTATGTTAATCCTTTTTTCTTTCTCATAATAATATTTCATTTTTAACAGCGACTCACCTGCCTTGCACAGTTTTTACAAATTTATTATAGGTACTTCTATATTATTTCTAAGGTGTGCCCCGCGACTTCGTTCGCGTCAATGTCGTAAGATACACATTATACTAAAATAACAACTACATTTTAATAAAACTACCTCGCGTTGAATCTCCCGCCCGCGCTATTACTTCGTTTTGGCTTAGTGTTCTTTCTGACTTTTTTATTTTTGCTCGGCTCCTAAGAATTGTAGTGTGATGTTAAATAGCCTATGACTATCCTCGAGAATTGGGCTACTAAATGCAAAAAGAATTTTCAAATCCGACTTTTTGTTCATAATTTCATAGGTTTTAATTTTTTTGCGCGGAACCCTATTCTTCTAGAGTAAAAGTAGCTTAAGTTACCCGCCGTAACATCAGCTATCTGCCAGTAAAATCAGTCCAGCCGTTTCGGAGATTAGCCAGAACAAACAGACAGACAGACAAAAATGTTAAAAATTACTCTTTTATTATAAGTACTGTTTATACTTTCTTATGCATTTCGTAAAAAGTTGTTATTTTGTCATTACAAACAGACACTTCAATTTTATTTGCATAGATAAGTTTTAGGATATTAATGTGTTTTGCATATAAACCTTCCGGAATTAATTCTGTAAAGTCTAAAATGATGGTGAACACCGCATAAAAATATACCTACTGTGTAATTTAATGCGGTTAGACAGACAGACACGAAAAGTGACTTTAATTTTAAATAATAATGTATAGACTTTTCTTGACAAAAAATTGTGCAGTATAGTTCCCACAACATGACATTGTATTGCTGGAAATATGTTTCCAGCTATTTGCGGCTTGATGAAAATTATTCCTGGCTTGACGAGACTACTAGTAAAGTGAGGCTGTGGTGCTCCCAGGAAGCTTCTGTGCTTCTGGGCGTAGCTAGGCTGGCTGTCAGAACCCACCATGCACAACAGACTGAATGGGAGTCTAAGTGTAGAGAATGGAGTCTATTTTTGTGCCTCGGAAAGCACGTAAAGCCGTTGGTCCCGCCCGTCATTTGTAGATCCTTTAACAGTCGTTACGGGAAGTTAGAAGCCCGAAAGTCTGACAACCAGTCTTACCAAGGCGTATCGTGTTACCCAGTAACTGGGTTGTGGAGGTCAGATAGGCAGTCGCTCCATGTAAAATACTGGTATTCAGCTGCATCCGGTTGGACTGGAAGCCGATCTCCACATAGTTGAGGAAAAGGCACATACATATAACACAAATGCCAGGCAGGTGATGATTTAAAACGTGTTACGAAACCTTACATTACACGGTCCGTAACTCACTTGACCTGTTTATTAATTTCATAAAAGGAGCGGAGTGAAACAAGTGTACCTTTCGTGATTAATCTGACACTAGGTACCATCACATGACTCGGTGGAACGCAGAGCTAAGAGGCTCATTGGCGACGTAAGACTGGTGGATGCCAAGCTTCACAGCTTGGCTCATCGCCGCAAGGTTGCCTGCTTGACGGTCTTCTGCAGATTATACTTCGGGGAGTGTGCTCAAGAACTCCACGACCTCATTCCGCCGGCCCCCTTCTATCAGCGGACATCTAGACGCACTGCAGGTTACCATCCTTACCTAGTTGCTGTTCCACCAATTCGCACTAAGCGTTTCCAGGTGTCTTTTGTGATGCGCACAGCAAGGGAGTGGAACTCTCTGCCTGCGTCTGTGTTTCCGAACGCATACAGCCCCGATCTCTTCAAAGTGAGAGTGAACAGGCTTCTTCTGGGTAAGCTCGCTCCATCGTCGACTTTGTCTCTGTCATCTCTGACCTAGACTAGAGTCAAGAGCAAACCTATCTCAAATAAAAAAATAAATAAAAAAACATCTCTCTAAGTGTAAACATCGCTATGTAAAAGTGATGATAATAAAAATCGATAAACTGAAACTGGAAGATCTAAAGCTATGATTTTCTAAGACTGCGCTGGCCACCACATACTGTCCGCAATTTACCAGCGAATGACGTCACTAAAACGTAATTTATGATAGCAAGTTGGTGTGTTTCCCTAGAGAACGTTTTTTGACACCGTAAAGTCAAACCCCGCTGCCATCATTTTCATGACGGCCGTTATGTGGCGGTCACCGCTCTTCTAGGAGACCGTAGCTTAAAAGGCGAAAGCGCCAGGGTAGCCAGCGAAATTCAAATTTTCTTACGGTTTTTGCAATTTGCAGGTCAGTATTAGGTTGTGTTTTGATTAAAATATGATTCGCGACCGTAACAAATATGTATTTACATAATTATAATCCTTAAAGTCATCAATAAAACTCTAAAACCAAGTAATCCTATTGAATGATTTTCATGAAATCATGACTTGAGAATTGTATTACTGATTGTAATTCTATTAAAACATATTTGTTACGGTCGTGAATCATACTTTAATCAACATACACCTAGACACTGAGCTGCAAATTGCAAAAATCGTAAGAAAATTTGAATTTCGCAGGCTATCTTAGCGCTTCCCCCTTAAGGCCCATCATCCACGGCGCTACTCAAAAGTAACGTGTTACAGACTCGAATCACCAATGAGTAGCCAGCATGTCACAGCTCTAGTATTTCAGTGGCAGGTCGTTCCCGGCGCAACCAATTACAAATGAGTAAATAGCATGTTACTTCCTTTTCAGTAGCGTCGTAGACGATGGGGCCTTATGTGTACACGTCCATACTATCTTTAAACTACAATAAGTATTATAAATTAGATTTTTTTTTTAATTGTGATGGGTTTCTATATAAGACTAAACAATAATAAAACGTGTGCGGTAGGGGTAACCCCGTCAGGAAGGAAGTTCCTTCTCACGTATGATTAAAAAAAAACTAAATTTTCGCAGCCGCCATCTTTTTTTTTTTGTGACTGACTGAACTGACTTCTTCCGCTCTGGGCGGAGCGGGAGGGCATGCTAACATCTCTTTGAGGCGTGCGTGGAACACAACGCGCCGTCGACTCGGGTCTGGTTCTTACCGGACGGCGAGCTACCCATTGCTCGCCGTCCGCAAGCCCGCGCTTACGGTGGCCGGGAATCGGCTGCCAATTCCCGACGCCCAGGGCGTCTCCTGCGGCGACTAGGGGCGTGAAGGCGCAAAGCTTGCCTCTCCCTCACGCGTCCCGCCTCCTCCTTCGCGAGCATTACTGCTTCGCAGAAGGAGGTAATGGCTTCCCATGTACTCTCGCTCCGTACCATGGCCTGGACCAGGGCCGGACGCGAGAGCTCGCCACCGCCGATCGCTTCCGCGAGGACACGGCGGTGCTCTGCCCAAGCCGGGCAGACCTCCACCGTATGCTCCTCCGTGTCCTGCGGGCGATCCACACAGTGGTGACACCCGGGCGTTTCCTCCCGCCTTATCCGGAACAGGTACCTCCCGAAGCACCCGTGTCCGGTGAGGACCTGGGTCAGGCGGACGGTGAGGACGCCGTGGCGCCTCTCCAGCCACTCCTCAAAGAGGGGACTTATCGCCGCAATTGTAGCGTGCCCAGCAGCCGCCATCTTGGATTTACATTTTGACGTCACTGTCGACTTTATCACCCTCGAAAACAATAAAAACGACACCCATGATGGAAAATTAGAAAATTTTCGCAGCCGCTATTTTGGATTTACATTTTGACCTCACTATCGGCTTTAGCACCCTCGAAAACTATGAAAACGAGATCCATGAAGAAGAAAGTCGCATGGAGAGGACAAACAAATTTGAACGCTTTTTCGTTAATCACGATTTCTGCCAGTTACTCCTACCGCAAACCGCGTAAAAGAACTCAGATCCAAAAAAAAAAATTTTCTCAATTCGAGAAATTCTTACATTATGAGCGTCAAATTAATTTCTTTTTAGTTTTATCCCAGTCATATATCGATACCCATCACGTCTGCGGAGTTTCGCTAGCTAATTTAATTTGAACCTGTATACTACAATATTATAGATTTGAAAGTAACTCCCTGTCTATTACCTTTTCACGCCTTGCTCAGCCAGAGCGGATTCGTATGTTTGGTAGCACATGGCACACGGCTAGACCATGACCTGGATTAGGACATAGGATTCTTTTTTATCCCAGTGCGCGGTGGTGCGCTGCCGTCGTATGATTTCCGACCTCCTCGTGGGCGAAGCCGCGAGCATAATCTATTAAACATTTAAACACGCAGATCGCTACGGGCGGAATTAAATAAAATTGAAGTGTGTTTGTAATGTCAAAATAACAGCTTTTTACAAAATGTATAAGAAAGTTACTTACTTAGTTACGTTACTTGTAGCAAAAATGCAATTTTTTAAATTTTTATCTGTCCGTCTGTCTGTCTGTTTGTTCCGGCTAATCTCCGAAATGGCTATACCGATTTTCTCGGAACTTTTACTGACAAATAGCTGATGTTACGGGGAATAACTTTGGCTACTTTTATTTTAGAAAAATAATTAGGGTTCCGCGTAAAAAAATTAAAACCCATGAAATTGTGAACAAAAAGTCGGATTTGAAAAATTATTGTTGCATTTGGTCCAATTCTCTAGGATAGTGTTATAAGCTATTAAACATCACGCTACGACCCCTAGGAGCCGAGCAAAAAGAAAAATGTCGAAGGAACACTAAGCGAAAACGAAATAAAAGCGCGGGCGGGCGATTCAACACGACGGCTCGGGGGACGAGGGAGTTTAATTAAAATGTGGCTGTTATTTTAGTATATTGTGTAAGTATCGACGTCCACGATCTTACGACTTCCACGCGAACGAAGTCGCGGGGCACAGCTAGTTAGTTTATATAGATAGATTATGACGCGCGCCGGCAACGAGATCGAATGAAGAGAACAATTTTTTGGAACAAAGTTCTATAACGCGGCTAGCGTTAGGAATAAACTGGCAGAAATCGTGATTAACGAAAAAGCGTTCTTATACATACAAGGAAGAACGACCCCCCCCCCCCCCCTCCATGCGACTTTCTTCTTTCTAATTCACTCTTTCGCAAAATGAACATCCAAGATGGCGACTGCAAAAGTTTTCAAGTTTTTCGTCATGGGTATCGTTTTCATAGTTTTCGAGGGTGCTATAGCCGATAGTGATGTCAAAATGTAAATCCAAGATGGCGGCTGCGAGAATTTTCAAATTTTTCGTCATGGATGTCGTTTCCAAAGTTTTCAAGAGTGCTAAAGCCGATAGTGACGTCAAAATGTAAATCCTAGATGGCGGCTGCAAAAATTTTAAAATTTTTCGTCATGTATGTCGTTTTCATAGTTTTCGAGGGTACTAAAGCCGATAGTGAGATCAAAATGTAAATCCAAGATGGCGGCTGCGTAAATCTTCAAATTTTTTGTCATAGGTTTCGTTTTCATAGTTTTTGAGGGTGCTAAAGTCGATAGTGAGGTCAAAATGTTAATCCAAGATGGTGGTTGCGAAAATTTTTCAATTTTTCGTCATGGGTATCGTTATTATAGTTTTCCAGGGTACTAAACTCGATAGTGACGTCAAAATATTATCCAAGATGGCGGCTTCGAAAATTTTGTTTTTGTTTTAAATCATACGTGATAAGGAACGTCGTTCCTGACGGGGTTCCCCGGACCGCACACTTTTTTTTAAAATTCTTTTGCTACAAATCTTTAATCTTCATAATTTCCTAATAATCAGATACTACTACTAATCCAAATGAAATAATCTTTTGATAATATATTTAAATTTTCTACGGTCTATGCAAATAAAACTACATTCCGTTCTATTCTAAACAATTTTACTCTAAAATCTCTGAAACACCAAAGAAAATAAATTAACCAAATTGATTAATAGCTAAACAAAACAATGAACATGTTACGAACGGCCATTGAAAAGAGCTTTCGATCCGACCGCCATTAATCTCACTTGAAACGTTACCACGGAATTAATTATCCTCTGACCATACGATTTAATGGGCTTCCTGAGGGACCCTGAGGTTTCCGATTAAATCACTACATCTCATTGGCCGATTTATAGTGACCAGAGTGCCCGAGATTTAGTAGAAGCTGGATAAGGTCCATTTGAGAAGAGAAATATTGCTGTGGCTGAGTGTTGAAGAAACATAGTGTAACTATTCAGACTCGTCGAGTATGGCAATAATATTATTTATTTATTTAAGCTCTTTAGAAGACTTACAGCTAAACAAAACGGAATAAAAATAATAGTAGGTACTTATGTGTAACTGTCAACAAATTACACGTCTTCACTTACAATAAACCCCCCACTACCAGCCACCACCAGCCGGCCACCAGTCGGTATGCATTTAAGCGGAGATTGCGGAGTTATTTTCAAAATAAATAGCGTAGAGTCATCTCAAAACCTCTCTCTCTTGAGTTTGTATATAATGTATATATTATAGGTATATATTGTAGTAAATATGTATGTATGTGTATTATAAGTTTATAACTTATTTATGTACAAATTGTCCCATTCCTAACAGAGCACCTGCCATCTAATCTCTTCACCACCCTTGGTTGACTGGTTGAGAATGCCTAAGGCATTAAGTCCGCCTTTGTACTTTTTTAAGTGTGAAAAGATTAAATAAATAATAAAAATATGTAGTTTAAAAATAAACTGAAAAACACGTTTTTATCACGCACTAAAAATTATAAAATAATTAAATTGACTTGTATTAGTTAAGATATATGCAGCTTGTCACTTCTTTTATATCCAATGATTAATTGAAAAAGCGTGGAGCGCTTTTCAGTTGTGTGTAATTTAAATTAATTTAAACAAAGCGCTCCACGCTTTTTGAATTAATCATTGTATATAAAAAGTCTCGTCAGACCGAATCATATGAGCCCAAACTCCGGGGGTTTACTAGTAGCCACTGAAGAGTTCCACTATCCACCTCCTGGCTCCATCATCAAATCAGCTCCAAGGTACCAAATTATAGTATTGTCATCCGAACTACATATATGTACATACAAAGTTTCATGTCGATACGACAATTATAAGTAGGATATTTACTTCCAAGATTTTTTTACATTGTTAGTTATTTACAAGCGAAGCTAATAAAAGCGTGTTAAAAACAGGCCAGAACAGAATAATATTATTAATATTTCTACAGAACTACTTAGTTTCGCAAGTAATGGGAGGTTTCATTCGCAGATATAAATGAAAACAAAATGTAGTTTTTGGCATAATTGGTACGAATCTGTTAAAAAAAGAAAACAATCCCAAAATACAAAAAAAAAAAATACAGGAAGTGTCACTTCGCATAAATAGTACATTAGTTCAGCGGCCGACAACAAAGGTATTGATGAAACAATGCTTTTATATTACTTTTTTCAAATAATGCGCTGGAATTCAACAATCAATATGTAAACTGAAATTAATGAGAAACTGACTGACTGACATATCAACGCACAGCCGAAACTATTGAGATTAGGAACTTGAAGTTTTGCAAACGGCTTCCTTTTATAATGTATGGGAGCACTAAGAAGGGGTTTTTGGAAATTCGGCCTTTAAGGGGGTGAAAAGGGCTAGGAGCTCGTGGCTAAGTAATAACAGCCGCACGGGTCGAACCATCAGGTTAAGCTACGCTTGCCGGGGTTGTCCGTGGATGGGTGACCATCTTTACATACCGAGACTCCTCCGTGCCTCGGAAAGCACGTTAAGCCGTTGGTCCCGGCAGTCATTCGTAGATCTTTGACAGTCGTTACGGGTCGTCAGAAGACCGAAAGTCTGACAACCAGTCTTACCAAGGGGTATCGTATTATCCAGTTACTGGGTTGTGGAGGTCAGATAGGCAGTCGCTCCATGTAAAATACTGGTATTCAGCTGCATCCGGTTAGACTGGAAGCCGACCCCAACATAGTTGGGAAAAGGCTAGGCAGATGATGATGATGATGAAGGGGGTGAAAAGGGGGCGTTTCGTTTGTATGAAAATTTTTATCCCTTGAGTTAATAAACCTGAAACTTGGCACGAATACTTATCTAAGTAAACAATGAACTTTGTATTTTTTTATTTTTCTAAAATACCACCACGAGGGGGATTGGGGGGTGTCAAGGTGTGTATGGAATAATTTTAACGCGCAGTCCGATTAACACGAAACTCAGTATTTATACTCCAGACCAAAAATAAAGAATAATCTGTATCAGGGTTTTTCAAAAATCTACCCCTAACGTGGTGAAAAGGGGTAGTCAATTTTACTGGGGAGGATTTTACTGCGTGGCTTAAAAGATTTTTTTAAATTCCGCCCCTTTTTTTCTGGGTGGGAAATCATCAAATGATTCTTCTAAATTCCACCCCTGTGGGGGTGAAAAGAGGGGATACAGTTTATATGAAAAATCTTATTCATTTGGTTAATAAACTTGAAACTTGGCACGAATATTTTCCTAAATAAGCAATAACGTTTCTCACTATTAGTTTTTAAAAACTACCCCTCAAGGGTGTTAAAGTTTGTATGGAAGACAATCTCAGGCTTCAATTAATTCGAAAATGGGTATAAATAATGTTTAAGTCATACAATGGAAGGTACCAAACGCTTTTTTTAAAAAAAAAAAAAGCCCTAGGTGTCGTGATGAAAAAAGAGGACACAGTTTATTTGAAAAATCTTATTCTTTTGATTATACCTACACTTAAAAATTGGCTCGAATACGTATTTATCCAAATAAATTATTAAGATCGTAAACATTACTTCTAGAAAAAAGCCTTTCAAAAGGGGTCGAGGGGGCGATAAATTTTTTAGAGGAAAGTATGAAATCCACGCGGATGAAGTCGCGAGCAAGTGCTAGTTAGGTAATTATAAATTCTACAATCAATGACGAGCAACAATAATTTTTCACGCGCCAATATGTTCACTTCTAGTCCGAGATTTAAATAAAATCTTTGATAAAGTTACTTCCTTGGTTGCTATGCGTTGAAGTAAAAAGTTCGTTCCATTTTTAAATAACACGACAGACAGGAGTCTTCATAGTAATTTATTCGCCCGTTAAACACGACAGATATGGATTTTCATACTAACAAGAATGCTCGAATTTCCAAGCATGTTTGAGAAAATAATGTAGATACGTTAATGTCCCTACACACACATAGCTTAACTGCCATGGTCTTTCTAGCCGGATTTATTGTTTTGGATCCGGTCCTTTGGTCCGAGTAGCCCTTGCCCGGCCCGATTGTTAATCTGAACTTAGGTGTACTTTTCACCTTCGCCGTTTCGGGGCAAGACGGTCTTAAATCGCTGCGAATGTTAAGTTAAGGGGTGGTCTCTATATGGCTTTTAACGCGGAACTGGATTTTTGTTGGCGGTTATGAGAATTGTTTGCGGAAAAAGGAAAATTTTGGAATGTTGTTGAATGACATTAAATTGCCTTTTTCTGTATTATTGAGCAAAAGATGACGCTTAGTAATTGTTCTCCGACTTCTGTGACGCGTAAAACTTTGAAAACTATTATTCATATTATACATCTTTCAAGAGGTAGAGATATCTTAATTAGTTTCTCAAAAACGTGACTGAATGAAACCTTATAACCACGTGTTTCTTTAACCAGCTAATAGAAGCATCGGAAACATCACGCGGTGACCAAAACTGGGTCCAATTAATGTCCAGACAGTATACATCATATAACATTTTAATTAAAACCAACTTAAGTGACCCAGTTAGACCTTCGATTTAATCAGTTACTCAATAGGTAATTTCGGGGGCACTACACCTGGGCCGAACAATTAACTTGACCCGCCTTCCATACATAAATGTGTAAAGCAAATATTGTCACAATTACGCGATAGCATCAGCCTGTAACCACACGGACGAAGAGTGGTACCCTTCGGCGTATCTCGAGGCTCCGGAGGCCCGTGTAGCAATCGAGATACAGGCTCAAGTCTTGAGAATAAGCGAGGGAAATCTTAGGCTCTGAGACGAATTAAGAGGGACTATAATAATAAAAACATTTTTTCACAAAAAATAAAACCGACTTCCAAAAACAAAAACACTACAAAGTGTAAAATAACTATGATTTCGGAAGTCGGTGTCTTTGGTTTTGTATTGTCGTTTTTTGCCACCGACTTCCGAAATCATAGTTATTTTTCACTTTGTAGTGTTTTTGTTTTTGGAAGTCGGTTTTATTTTTTGTAAAAAAGTTTTTATTTTACACTTTTTAGTTGTGATATGTAAAAAAATATCAGATGTTCCTACATTTTGGCGAGTCATGCGAACATAAATGTAGGGAACAGCTGATTTTTTTCGCGATTTCAGATTTGGTCCCATAATAAAAGTTGTTCATAATGATGAGTACAATGAACCCTTAAGAGGTTGTGCGTTATTTATGTTACACCTTGTATATACGCGTCGACTTGAGAATCTGCTCCTTTTTTTTTCGTCGGTTAAAAAATCGAAGGCAATCTGCTACAATTTTAAAGCATTATGGCTCAGGCAGCTCATGATAATTATTCGTTTGCTTTCACAATAATTACACAAAAAAAAAAATTGGCATGCAAATTATAGATAAACGAATTATAAACGCAGCTATGAAAGTACACGTAGCACTAACATTCTTAAGATTAAATTAATAAGATCATGGGTATTTATATTATGTAGTAAGTACGAAGTTACTTTTTGTTGGGCGTAAACGGTACTTTTAATTCTAAATCATAATTTTGTTTTTATGTAGTTCTGAAGTACCTAGCTAATCTTTTTGTCTGTCTTTTTTAATCTGTTCAAATCCTCCAACAAATATTTTTTCTGCCTCCCATTGTTAGCCTGTTACTTGGAGTTTCTAGAGCTGCAGTGCTGATAAAATAGTGTCTTATCGATATAATTTTGAAGAGATTGCCTATAAACAACTTGATACTCTATGTATTTACAACGCCCTAAAGCTACTATCAAATTAATTAATGGTCACTGTACCCATACTTTTTCTAAAGTGTCGATGGCACCTCGTATCACATTTCTTCGGTCTAATCTTCATGGTATATGAAAAAGTTTATAGCGCTGAACGTCTACAACTTGCAGCTTACACTCTAAGATATTTTCCTCCGTACCTTAAGATCGTTTTATTACCAACCCGGATGGACTTCGGGGATGGATGGTGGGGAATGTAAATTTACTGTACGGAACCGGACGCGAGGAGGTGAGCATCGGATTGTTTTGTTTTTGGTCGGGCCGCATTAAGGATGGCCGCGTTTCACACCGATTTGCAACTTGGAAAAAAATTATCTGGCATAAAGAATATATTTTCATATCTGGATTTCCCACTACCCGGACTTCTTTTAGCGAAATTGTATTATTGGAGTCTATGAATATATCTATGATTTATATGACCTCTCACTTTCAGTACCTGCTTCAAATGATGTTTTCTGATGATCAGCGTAGAAGTAGTACAGTCTTCATTCTGTCTTATTTCTAATTAAATATATATAGTACATATTGTAAAACACTATCCTTATGAGTCCATATTTTTGCAGTAACAATTTCATTTGCCTTACAGTTCGGTATAACAACACCGTCCCGTAAGTTCTTAACACAGTTCCAACCGATTCTAAACTTAAAGACTCATCATCAAGGTTTAAATTCACACAAAGGATGAAGGTAAAGATTTGGGAGGTGAACTTAAGACAATCGCGTGTTCGGAAGCAGTTCGCCACGGCCTTTGTTTAGACGTGTTAGATCGATGTGCCTAATGTATGTGGATTGAACAGCGTGGGTTTAATTTGCCGCCTGTCCATTTGTTCCGATTGTGGCCTTATTTATTGTGTACCAAGGATTGGTTTGTAATTAATGGTTTGTGTTGATTTTTGCATCTGTTTGCGGTTAGGTATCGTAAGCTTATGTCGATTTTAGGCAAAGACTAAATCGTTTTCTTTTGTTTTGTAATATAACGATCTATTTAGTTTTAAGGAGACGAAAAATATTCGTATTAATTGCGTACACTCTTTTCTTTTAAAGATGATTCTGAATAAGAATTCGAACCTTAGCCGATTTATGACTAATCATGATATGTGCGTGATGTAAATCTCCAATTATACTTACACTTTCTCCCACACAGAATAAAGTTTTCAGTGTAGCGTTTAATTGAATCAACCAAACTTCTCCAAGCTAAACTAAAACCTTACTATCCTAAAACTAATCAAACTAAACCTCACAGAATCTATTAAACATAAAGTACCTATCGATAGTCCTGTACGGATTACCCTCAAGTTACCGGCCCAAGGCACATCGGTTCTTTGTCTAAACCGATTGCTACGGGGTACCCCAAGGAGGTATCATGGGACAGGTGTGTTCTTGCAAGGATTTTAATTAATAATGTCTCGATAGTGTGTGGCCTGTGTGGTGTTGGGTGGCTGATTTATAGAGGGTACAATAGAAGGGTAGAATGGTAAACTTTGTTTAGTGTCCTGTGATAATGGAAGATATTGGACTAAGAAAAATGGGGAAGTCGTAACGGAGTTTTCGTGAATCTGTTGTTTTTTGAGATATAATATTTGTAAAGTAACAGTCAGTCAGTCCCAAATCTTAGAACATCCCTTGCTATTTATAATTTTCACTAGGTGACGAATGATTTTCAAGAAAGTAGGTAGTTCTCTGGCAAATGGAAGGACCATTCAGGCATGTTTTAGCATTATAAAAACCATTGAAATATTTCATGTTATTTTAAAGGACCTAATCGACATTTGAACGAACAAACTGGCTAATCATACTAAAACTACGACGCGTTCAAAGAGCAAAAGCTGGACATACGTTGAAAATAAAATCGAAAGGGTAAGTTTTAATTACACAAATTTAATAAAATCGTATCCTTCCCTCTAGCTAGATAATCAACACCACATACATAAAAGTTATAACTAAATAATTTTCACTTAAACCATCAGAATATCGACACAATGCTCTTAACAACCCAGCAGAAGATAAACAAGTCCCATTGAGACGATATATCTTGAGGCCCTTTACTAACGAACATTCTGGAATTAACTGCACATTGCTGACGTCACAAGTTATTAGTTGTATCTCATGTGTATTGTCTGATGTGCCAATAGTTGGATTAATTTGTACAGCCAGCGATATTTAGGGGTTTCGGTTGGGGAAAGTTCGGTGATAAGCTGAGGTCAAAGCGGTAGCGAAGTCTTCGGGATGTAGGAGCATGATACAATTAGCTTTAGCAAGCCGAAACTATGCTTACATTTGTAGTTTATTTAGTTAAGCAGTTAGTGTTATGATTGGCTTTGTATACTTTTTAAAGGGCTTGGTTCATGTTAAAATATGGAAAAGCGTTTCATTGCTAACTTGGTTAGTCCGTAAGCCACATTGTTATCTCTTGGAAATGATCCTGTTAAAAACTAATTTGCATTTCCTGAACTTATAAAACAAAATAGTATGTATTTTAAACAAATATAGGTCTGTACTACTGGTACTAGACAAAACCTAAAAGATCAAACAGCCATGCAAACAATTTATTCTCCTTTCCTCACTAGATCTCTATCTCACATATTAATTACTAATAAAACTTTAAAACGTGCACACCCGTGTGAGTGTCTCAAGGCTCTCTAAGACGGCTCGCCCCCCACCTCCCCCCTACCCACTTACCACCCTTCTCTATGTCCGTACATGGTTAGTGTGAATATGTAAGCCCACGGGTGTTCATTAACTCAGCATGTTAAGCCGATGATCGTAGATAGTGTTTGTGGTCGCTACATCGAGCCCCATTGAGAAAAGACGCTAGGCGGATCAAAGGACCAGGATAAAAGAACAGCGAATGAAATACTATTTAGAGGCCTTAAAAGGCCATTTATTTTATTTAAATAATAATAAAGGAATTCGATCTGGAAATATTTTTCTATATTTTCTACCAGAATTCAGGAATTATTCAGAAATGAGAAATAGGCGACTGCGAAGGTTTTAGTCAAGTAGTTGGACCACACGTCATTCACTAAATTATTACAACAAACTCAAGTTAACATTGCGTTCAAAAGATGTACTAGAATCCCTGCATAACTCATAAAGGAAAAACTTTAAGAAATACTCCAACCAAGGACCATAACCCTTCCAAACAAATTGATCCCACCATTTATTTATAATTACGCCACACAAACTATAAATATTTATTTTAAATCCAGCACAGTTGAGCGTAGCAGCGCGTTCACCTTGCCACTCCACATTTACACGAACAAATCTAAAATGGCGTCATGTAAAACGTACATCGCGGTGAGCACTTGAAACTCGTTCTTTTCCCGCCTCGGAGTGTCGTTGCCGACATTAAATCTTAATAAATCCCTTCATGCATCACCATGGCAGGTCCTTTGATTTTTCACTCGGCAAACCACGTCTGCGTGCTATCAAAGAAAATCACAACTCTTTTCAATGCGCGTCGATATAATGTTCACAAAGACCACCTTAATTGATCCCCCCGCACCCCATTCCACTTTTGAAATATATAAAACCGGTCAGGTGTGAGTTGGACGAACTTTGATGGTTCCAGGGCTATTGAAAAGGAAAAAAGTCACTGGGGGTGGAATTTCTTTCTTTAATAACTGCATATTGTTGATTGCGTAACAGGAAGTCTCTGTGAGCCGCTAATTATTTGAGGAGAAGGGACTCGATATTGCAATTGGTCCTTATAGGCATACAGTGTATTCTGAGAATTGAAGTCAATTCTCAATTCAATACAAGTACATGGGGAGAATCTGGCAGATATACAGAAAGTTTAGCGGATAACACCCCAAACTAAAATTACTAGATAATTTAAAATAGAAAAAAATATTCCAACTATTCAAGGAACTCAAAAAGTAAAGCCAAAGGGAGACGAAGAATGCAACGACGGGGTTCTCAATAGAGTGGACAGTGTACCTTCAATTTACTAATACAAATAAGCGCGACTCGGTCCTTTAGGCCCCCGACAACCGCTATAGGCGACGCTTTTAAAAGGACCTTGCCTATTGTGTTCTACCCTCAATCCTGGTCTCGATTATCGGAAAGAAAACACTCATCTATATTTTAAATAATGATCAGGGTGCAAGAGACCCTTGGACGGGGGAAACAACGGTTGTGATGGATTGTGCGGGATACGGGCCAATAAAGGCTTTGTGTAGTTGTCGCCTTGCTCGTACAATATGGGTTTGATGTTTGTGAATTATTGGAGGGAATATTGTCACGACATGGACTGATTAATTGGCAGTGAGTACACTATTATCAAAATAAATTGAGGTATCTATACTATCTTACTTTAAACGTTATCGGTGGTCTTAATGTGTGCTTCCTTAGCTAAAATTATTATTCGATCCTTATTTCATAAGTATGTATCATCAGGAACCTCGTTAGGCACACAATTATCTACGAGAAAAGGAATATTATAATCACAACAAACAGCAACTGTAATCAGTAAGATAATCTTTCAAAAATTCTAAAAGCGTGCGAAACAAAACCGGCCGTGTAATGAACCCCCATACATCATTAACTGCTAGTGTAGGAGCACAAAATAGATAAGAACAGAAGTTCGACTGCACACAAAGTGCGAAAATCCACGTAGACATAGACGCGCATCTACATAATACAGCGATTGCAAGCGCACTCGCGCGGCTGGCTTTAGCTGAAGATTGCTGTACGTACGCGCCTATGTGTGCGTGCACTGGTGTTCGCTCGTTGTCTGGAGCCGGCCTTCTGTTACCATCTATTTTGTGGTAGGAGTGTCACACAAACAATCCCGCTCCAGTTTCGCGAGGGACTGGTTGATAGTACGCAGTAGTGGATTCGTTACAGCGAGAGTCTAGTGGAGACCATTGTGAGTCGAGGACGTCTGCGCCGTTGTGTCCGAGATGTTGGTAATTGCCCCCGCTGCCTACGGTTGGAGGGAAAATCTGGATGCGATTGAGAATTTTTACTACAGAAACTTTTTTTGCAATGATGTATTTCGTTGGAGATGCTTAAAGAGCGGCAGGTTTTCTTATAGTTTTAGGTGACTTAAAGAATTAACTGTATGTGATGAAAGTAATAGTTACTATAAATGTGAATAATTTTCTAGCACCTCTTGCACGACCAAAAGGCTAAGATCTGTGTAAAATATTATGTCTCACAAATCTGACCCATCCTTGTCATAAACCATCATTCTCATACATCTAAAATATCGCTTTTCAATTTAATGTCAGTCCAAGAGTTTAAAGTCGTTACCACTTTACGACATGCACTTCTACGCTTATACCACACTAGATTATTCTCCAAAGGCCTTGAAGGTCATCTAAGATGAGTACTTGAAGATATGGGAGGTCCCATTCATTAATTTTATGCCCTAACCCCTTCCAAAAACATAAGGTTCCTTTAATAAACCGCGACCGATGTCTCGCTCAGTTTATATGCATATAATAGCGTCCCAAATCTTCTTATTGTTCCCGAATATGGTTCATAGCATCTCATGAACAGGTAATGACATTATTTATTGGCACTAAAGGAGCATCGAGGTTAAAGACAAAGACAAAGAGTCCGAATAGTTCGCAGGATCTTGTTGTGATAGTTGGGAAACTATGTGAGTTATGGCCACCTTCATTGATTCGACCCTCGCTCATACAGAGGCTACATTCCAGGGATTATGCATGTCATCAAAAGAAACTTCAGTTTATAGACATTGTAGTAAGTTTTGGAATGTCTTTGTTGGTGTATGGGGTGACTTTGATTGTAACCTACTGCGTTGGCCAAGCATTCACAATGGCTTAAAGGCTGATCAGTTATTAATTAAATTAAATTAAAATTATGCTCATAGTTGCTTTGATAACTGTTAAAAGGTGTTATAAAGTTTTTCTGTGATTTTCTTATTTATTCTTACGTTGTTCATCTACTGGCTGCAAGTTCTCTCCAATCCACAAGTTCTTGTAAATTTTCAGCGCCCCATTCTTTCCCATTTAAAATGTTATTCCCGTCAATCGAATATCGAATGAACAATGAAATTATTATGAACCTAATAAAATCAAACTGGGAGGAGCGAAGTGGCGTCGCGTTTGACGAGAGCCCGACCATCTTGAAGTCAACAATGGTTTCCCGACTTGTTCTTTGCGTTGCACCGTTATTAAAATCTCGTGAAACAATCGACTTGAAAGCGCACTTCCGCGGGCTATGTACAGACTTGTTGACAGGATCGGCAGGATTTGTAGTAACGTAGGAATTATTTTAGACTGGCATCAACTTGCGGCTTTGCTTCCGTGATCTTTCCTATAGGAACCGTGCATTCTTCCGAAAAAAGGTAGCCTTTCACCCTCCAATCTATAAACTATCTAGATTTCTTGAAAATCACTTGGATACGTTGCTGTCTGATGAAAGGACAAAATAAACAAACACTCTTTCGCATTTATAATATTAGTAGGATTAGTAGCAACCATTTCTTTATGTTGTTTAGTTGGGTCCTCTGAGACGCGATTTCAAAAGTGTGTGTGTGTGTGTGTGTCAGCTCCGACGCACGACTGGAATTTACTCCATGAAAGGTGCACAAGGTACGTTGCGCTGAAAAATGTAACACTTTTGAGTAAACATTTGTATTAATTTCACTCCTCATAAAATTTCCATTAGGAAAAAAGGCTTGATATGAAAATCGATTCTTAAGAAGAAAACTCCAAAAATAGATAATGTAGCACGAAACAACGTTAATTGAAATTTAAAATTAATTAGCATTGATTCCAGCTTTACGAAATAAAGTCAAATGTATAATTTTATGATTCTCGTTTGAATGGTTCCCAAAGTTACTATATAGGAGCATATTTGTAGCCTCTTCCAAAGGATACTTGTCGCATGTCTTAGTTCTTTTCACGTTTTCTCAACATGATCACTACAAAATCTGTACCAGCACCAAATGCATGGAATATTAATACCGGGCCTCACCGATGGTGACTCCGAACGGATCATTAAAGGATAATTATCATGCCACTTCACAAGAAACTGAAGGGTTTCCACTCGGAAATCTGATTCTTTCTCTATTTCTCCCTGCGGGGCGACTCTTTTCTCGGATAATGATTTTGGCAGCCATGCTAATAGGTGCTAAGACATAATTTTGAATGAATAGGGACACTTTAAATCTGTCTTGAAAATTGGTTGGTTTTGTATCACGCTTTCGTGAATATTAACTGTATTTTGAATAAGTAGTAATTAAACTCACACGTCCATTATATCAGTTTGTATTTCCTTTATAGAATTCCGCAAATCGGGGTCGATAAATGGAATATTTCCATTGAGAAATCGTTAACACAGCACACGGGCAACCATCGGCCAATATTTCATGCTAGCTATTCAAAACCCGATAAATTTTAAATCGCTCTCAAACTTTAATGACGTAACACCACCTCTCACGCCCGATGCGTCGAAGGCGTCCACAAAAGGTCCTCCGAAGGTCCGAACCGAAGCGATGCATCATTAATGAACCACCGGGCACATCTATTGTGCACTATTTAACAACTACCCACCCCGACGGGGATTTCGTACCAAATTAAACTCGTCCAACAACGATTGTATAGAAAATAATACTGGGAAAACTCTTTGTCGGAGCACACGGGCGGACGGTGCAAATAAAACTATTGTTACAAGTGGTATTAATTAATGTGAATGGTAAATTAATCAGTAAGGTTTCGGCTTCAGGAGAAGTGGGTGGATGTTTGACTTGTCCGTATCGAAAGTGACCCGTGTGAGGATTTAAGGGTTTTTCACTGGCGTTAATAATTAGTTGGTTCCGTCTTTTAGTATTGAATGTGTTAAATTCTGCTTCTTATAGGTTATTATTGTCCTTTTTGACTTTGGAATCCTCATAGTCGCTCATCTGTATTATTCGTATAAATTATGATCATAGAACGGAATCTTGGGTACTATCAAAAGTATGGATATGACCAAAAAAAAATTTGCTAGAAATATTTATCTATTGTTAAAAGAAATATATTCTATCTAATTGAGCTATTCATGTTGGTAATGTTAATTATTTTCTGTTGCACTTTTAAAGATGACCCTTTCGTTCCATTGCTTGGTAAGTCTTTACTGTTTAAATGCTTGATACTATTGAATAAACGTATTTCCCTAACAAACGCGATTTCTACACATTTTAAATATTAATAAATATTTTTTCGAGCAATACCGGAATCCTGAGATTATCGTTATATCCATAATATCCAAGTTAGTGATATCGTCTCAAACAGCACCCAAGATCCGATCAATGATCATGATCAAGTTACCTAAAGATCTGCACCTTAATTGCGTAACACGCTATCAATCATAATTTGAATGATTTTGAAGCAAATTGCTAATCCATTGCTTCATATGTTCGAAAAATTTGTCTGCTCAACGACCAACAACGTAAATAACGCAATTAATGTTGTTGAACTATCAAAATAAAACCGATTCCTACTGTGAGTGTGTTACGCAATTGCCCCGCGCTGTTTGTAATACTGAATTCTCAGTCTTTAAGCATTGTTTATTTGCTTTCAATTTGAAAATATCTCAAACAAAAAAAGATTTAAAAAAACATATTCCATAACGATAAAAAACGAAATGCATGCAGCCAGTGTTTTCTTTGCTTACACCTCGACTTGTCCCGGGGATATGTACCTACCCACTCTCTGTGAATAAACGCAGCACCATGTTATCCTTGGATATTTCCCCATAATTAAAAAGTAGGGAATTGCTCGCGACGCTCGGAGTTGGAATCGGGAGATTTTAATTATGTTAGTGAACCGGCTCTTTGTCCTGGCTGTGCGATAACTTTTTTGCGATACCCCAGACTTTTTTCTGAGAAGTAAGCACTAACTAGAGACTTCACAAATAAAACATCAAGTAGTGACAATGTTGAATGTAACAAAGTTAACGATTCAGCTTTGTGATTTTTGCCGTGATTTGGAGATAGTTTTGACTGTTTTCATAGTCTGGTAGTCATGAAAACTGAATTTGGATATAACAAAGTCTGGAAATATTAAAACGAACTTAATGAGAGGTTAACCGTTGCTTAACATAAGAAAAATCAAAATAAAGATCGAGTAAAACGGAAATCTGTGAAACAACATTGAATCTATCCAAATCAAGACTATCCACAACAACATTTCTAAAACGTAGTTAGTTTCATTGTTCCACACGTTAACAAATAAACACCGCCTGATTTCAGTTTAGCAAAACCGTACAAAAGTTGTAACAAAATCTCATTTCGCACGAACAAACATTTGAATTTAACATGAGTAACGTGTATTTGATTGTGAGACTTGCTAGTTTTCATTAACAATCACATGTACCGTTTACAGCATCAAACAAACAACGGATTTTGATTCTCAAACATTTCGTTCTATAATGTACGTGAAAATTTTAGGCATGTCCCGGGGAGCATGTTTGCCATCGTCCGAAGCTCGGACCTCTCGCGCGTAAAATTACTATCACCTACACCTTAGGTAAATATGTTGGCAAGAAATTCGCTTTGAACCCTTTCAGCCCTTTGTTGTTCAACTAAAACTATTCTCAGTTAATCCCTGGATAAACAGTGCTTGTTAATAAATTAACGCGTTATTAATATATGTTACTGTGACCCTATGGTTGGCAGGTGTCCCTTCAGGGTATGTTCTCTATTCTGTTTCATTTTACAACAAAGGTTGTGAGTTAAGAAACAGTAATTTCGGGTCAACTGTAAATATTGTAGCCATTCCGTTTTTGTGTTGTTAATAAATTACGATATGGTTGGGTGACGTGTTTGTTTTGCTCTCATTATGTCGAGATATCTTTGTGGAGCATTTCACTCGGTCAAAGATAAATCTGTGGGGACTTTGAAAATATAGGCTTTCTTCGGACGGGATGTGCTAGTTCAAGAGTGAGTCGTAACTTACAGTACTGTTATTTCTAAAGATACGTTATTTGTTATCGTGTCCTGTATCTACTGCCGATAAAATTGCTACTCATCAAATTAGATTATGGATCAATTTATTAAAATAAAGTTTCCATTATTTGTTTTACGGGATTTTCTTCTCTATTCACACTTTAGTAAGGCTTCAAAAGCACTTTAAGCCAATAACTTCGACTGTTAAACTCCAAACACATCATCTTAAAACATCTCGGAAACGAAAAACTATTGACCAATAATAGCGCACCATAATTAACGACATCACAAACCCTCATATTGCATTGCCGAAAAATAATCCCGCCGAATCTCCTTTCATCCTCAAATGTATCCTAAGCTAATAAATAGAAGGAGAAAAACTCGGTCAGGGGGTGGAGGGAGATCTAAGTGAGTGCTTTACGTCATATCCGAAATCCCGGTAAAGTGAGTCCGGTAAAGCTTGGCAGTGTTCGATGGTCCGCTCTTCGCGATCTCTGTAATAGCAATAGCTTTGTGTTAAAGCTGCCCGGAGTGAAGTCTCATTGTTTGGTGCAAACATTGGCGAATATCTTTTTGGATTCGAAGACATGTTTGTTTGGAGATTTGGTGATTGTAAACCGTTATGTTGGGATTCAGAACAAGTTTCAAAGTCTACAAGGTTGTAAAGATTATAATTTTACTACGTTTAAATTATAATTTGAACAGCACAGTCCAACTTCTGACCCTTTAAATTACTTGTTACTCGGCTGTATTTCATGTAAAGGGAAATCTTAAGTAAAATCTTTATTTAAACTGTAATTCTGCGCTTACTTCGGCCAGAACTTGCCCCCAATGAAGTGTAAGTCTCCGCTTATCTCCTATATCTTACGTCTTGCCGTTATATCGGCGTGGCTTAGCGCTTTTTCATCAATCCTGCTTTATTACGGCGGATTCGCTTTTGTCTACGGCCGGATGTCGGTCATTTAGCCTGACCGTGCCAGTCTCTATTACACCCATCCGATTTCATTCGTATCTGTCGTCCGGAACCGCCCGGAATCTGTCTTCGGACGTCATCTACCGTTTACTTTCGGACGAATTCCTTTTTTTCGTACTTCTTTTTAAGGCACTTGATGTATAACCACCCGCCATTGTCAGTTTGTTTTCTGTTTGGCAATTTTTAACGGGATTACACTCGCCGACCCCTGGTCTGATCACGTCTTTGCAGCTGCCCGTCTATTTATGAGGTAATATTTTATGGAATATTGAGTAAAGTGGCCTTTAATCTACTAATATAATGGGGTTTAGCGGAAATATTACCACGCGTTCAATTGTGTTCGGTTTTCTATTGTTGTGTCCGAGTCTTGGTTTCGTGGTCGTCTTGAGATTATTGTCAACACATACTAGGGGACTGACCGGCTATTAATGCAGAAATATGAATTGTTTTTACTTTTTCTTCATTATTTTTACAATAAATAACTTTATTCTCACTTACGACGCTATAATTAGGCCATCAAAACCTTTCGCCAGTTACGCATGCCCGGTTTAAGGGCTCTAATATTTGAGGCTATTCAGCCCTTAATTCCAATTCCCCTCAAACCAATTTATCTCAAAAATATTTATTAACTTTCCTACACAAAAAAAAACACCTATTCAGTCTTTACTATCCTCACCCCGATAGCCATCCCTGGCAGAGTTCCCAATGAAATGGGATTAAATCATGCGACATTAGCGTTGCCTCGTCCACAGCACTAAATAATCTTCCTTTTATTAAACTCGAGATAAATGATTATACAGTCGACTGTCCCTTGTTTGTCCGTAAATAGGAAAGTGGAATTTTTCTCAGGAATTAGAGGGTGTATTTCGTGTCGATCTTGGAAGAAAAGAATGTCGTGAAGGGAAATGCTGGCATCTAAAGTAGTAAATTGGCCTTGTAATTGATAGCTTGGGATTGTTTATCCTATTTCCAATATTGAACATTCCTTATAGGTCAAGACTGTGTTTAGTTTGTTAGAAATATAAGATAGGTAACTGAGAAATTTTAATTATCTTGTCTATTTTTTCCTTTTTACTTCAACGTAATACAGTAATGTAAAATTATCATCTATTAACGACTAGCTACTGCCCGCAACTTTGTCTGCGTGGAAATAGTGTAGCTTTCTATCAGTGAAAGAATTTTTGAAATTGGATGAGTTGTTTCGGAGATGACCCCTTACAAACTTTTCCTCTTTATAATATTAGTATGCCTATAAGAATCGTAGCTCCAAAGCATCTATTTCATTTTCAGCATTGTTATTTTCATCAACAATTACATATACAGTACCACTTCTGTCATCTCAGGTTATTTCCTGCATCGCGTGTCCATTGTCCATTATATCGGTGACACGGCTTTAGTTTTGAGTAATTGTGTCCCCGACAGGCAGTAAGACGAAGATCACGTAATATATGGTCCCGGGTGATACTTTCCATTCATTGTTCTGTCATTTATCATGGGTTCAATATTACTTGCTGTTGTTTGGCTGTACTTGTTTGTTGTGTGTGCTTTTAGTCTAATTTGGGTTTTATTTAAATGATCTTAAAAAGATGTTTGATTCGAAGGACCATTCTTATTCTGTCATTCATCAGGTAACGTAGTATAATTGTTGTATTCTAACATATTTCTATCGCCGATATAATCTGTGATATGATAGGAAATGAGTAATATGAGAGGAAGTCTGAAAGTGGCACCGGTGACTGAAAAGTTGTGTGGAATTCGATTGTCATGGTATGGCCATGTAATGCGGAGGAGTGAATAAAATGTCCTGAGGAAAGTTATGAGTATGAATGTCGATGGCTTTAAGAGTAAGGGAAGACCAAAGAAACGATGGATGTGTGAAAGATCAAATAAATTGAGATAAGGGTTTAATTATGATATATTTCTATATATCATAATCAATTCTATATAACATATTTCTATAGCATACAAATATTTGCTTGTAATTTTGAAGAGTTAAGGGTGGGTATAATTTAGTAGTCAACGAAAAGAAGTTATCATGCATGATCCTTTCATCTAGCCGTTCATGTCATTAACTGAAACGCATAGTATCTAGTGCGATATTCTTTGCAACCATAACATTGTTATTTCCCGCCATAATACCTACGTAGTGTTACCAATAGTAATCGAATGTGTCGTCTGTACCACTAATGGTATTAGTCTTATTAATCATTTGCCATTCGCTCCTCGTACTGACGTCGGACAGTGGCACTCAATCTTTTGTATTTATGTCTTTTGTTTTTTTTTCTGTACACGAAAGGTACACTCTACCTACATAATACGCAGCTTGTCTGTATTCTGATACAACTTATGATATGTGTTTAGTTACTTTATGACGGTAAATATATGTTAATAGTACCTTTGCAGTCCATGTTATCAAGGATGATCCTTGACAGCATGCAACATGCATAGACTATTGATTTTTTTAACACATTCAGTGCCCAGCACCCGACTCCCGGGTCCAACAATAATTCGTTCGTGTGCCCACAACCCGGCTCCCGAGTCGTACATATAGATAGCTATTGTTGACATGTGACCATGCCCAGCACCCGCCTACCGGGTGCAAATCAAAACACGCCAATGAACAAACAACGAATTATTGTTGGACCCGGGAGTCGGGTGCTGGGCACTGAATGTGTTAACAATATTATTTTTGCGCCGTGTAAAATTTGCTAAGTTGTCGGATTTAAAAATAGCTTTCTCATATTTCTCAAACCTTTTGAGTATGTTCAATGTAAAAATAATGCATAGAACTTTGACAAGCAGCCCTCCGTGTCGCGTATTGTCACCTACTCGGGAGCAGGAAAAGATATTTGATTAGCCACCGCCGGCCACTAGGGGGCACCA
This sequence comes from Fissipunctia ypsillon, assembly GCA_947568875.1. Taxonomy (NCBI): domain Eukaryota; kingdom Metazoa; phylum Arthropoda; class Insecta; order Lepidoptera; family Noctuidae; genus Fissipunctia; species Fissipunctia ypsillon. Next base: position 2,776,594 of record OX387662.1, read on the forward strand.
CAGAGGGCGGCTGGACATACGTTATTTATCTAGATGTGACCTCCTCCGTAGCTTATGAGAAAATATCGTTTTCTTACACACAATTTATATCTATGACAATTCTAGGAAAGGAATTGCTGCGCCCTCGATGTTTCTGTTGTGATGATTTGGGTGAACATTACTGGTTAACTATTTAAACCGGATGATACATTGAAAGTAAAATAAACAGAAAGTTTTAAACCGATTGTATCTTAGCACTAGCTGTGCCCCGCGACTTCCTTCGCGTGGAAGTCGTAAGATACACAATATAGTAAAATAACAGCCACATTTTAATAAAACTCCCTCGTTATGATATAATTCAATCATGATTCGAAAGACACGTGGCGCCATCTTTTACCATAAGAACCTTATTGTTGTTTTCGTCGGGAACAGTACTATTTTTCGGGATGAAAGGTACCCTGTGTCCGTTTATGTACACCTAACAACGTATATGCAAAATTTCAAGATGATCGGTTCAGTGGTTTAGGCGCGAAAAGGTAACAAACTTACTTTCGCATTTATAATATTAGTTAGGATGGACGTACCGATAAAAGAGATGAAAAGTCATGGTTTAAGGTTTTCATATTTGTTAGGTATTGATGATTTAAAAAATTATTATTCAATTAATATTATAATTTATAATCGTCACAAATCAAATTTAAATCAACATACGATCTAAAACAGGGCCGGAGTTTGCAAAAAACGTATGAAAATTTGGATTTCGCTGGCTTCCGATAAGCATGCCATACGTGTCAGGCCTGTACTTATCCCTTATCTAGAGTATTTAATTCTGTCCACCCCTGTAAGTAATACTGCATAATAACATTGCATCCAGGGAAATATGTTTAAATAATTCGATACGCGTTCTGTTAGGGGAGTCTCTTGACGTTGTCATCGAGTATGATTGAACATATTGAATTATGAATGTCTCTATTTATTTATTTGAAACTAGCTGACCTAACAGAGCTCTGTCGAAATTTCAATAATTCATTCATACAGTTTTTCCCGAATTCGAACATTTTCTGGGAAGCTATTCCAATGTTTCTTTCTTTTTCTTTACCTTATATATATATTTTTTTTTAACAGTTTATGTACACACATATAAACAAACAAGAAGAAAGGAACAGAAAAATACGCACAACACAACGTACGTGACCGAACACTTCATGAAATGATCAATTCTAAGATATGGCCACGACATAGATACAAAATAAGCTTACAGTATGAACACCAAACGGTGAAGGAAAACATCGTGAGGAAACCGGCATGTCCTAGAACCAAAAATTCGAAGACATGTGTCTCCCGCACTGCGCCCACGTGGTGGATTACGGCCCACTCCATCTCACCAAGTGGAGGCCTTTTTGGATTGGAAATCATCAAATGACTTCTCCCGCTCTGGGCGGAGCGGGAGGGCGTGTCAGACTTTTACTGACTAAAACTCACCCGTGTTCCTTCAGTTGCCTGTGCCGGGGCCACGGTGACTCTTTCGAACATCCCGCAACCCTAACTGGCATCGGCCCTAGCGAACCCCGTCAATAGTGCTGACATCTATTTGAGGCGCGCGTGGAACACAACACGCCGTCGACTCAGGCTTGGTCCTTACCGGACGGCGAGCTACCCATTTCTCGCCGTCTGCAAGCCCGCGCCCACGGTGGCCGGGAATCGGCTACCAATTCCCGACGCCCAGGGCGTCTCCTGCGGCGACTAGGGGCGTGGAAGCGCAAAGTTTGCCTCTCCCTCACGCGTCGCACCGCCTCCTTCGCGAGCATTACTGCTCGCAGAAGGAGGTGATGGCTTCCCATGTACTCTCGCTCCGTACCATGGCCTGGACCAGGGCCGGACGCGAGAGATCGCCGCCGCCAATCGCTTCCGCGAGGACACGGCGGTGCTCCGCCCAAGCCGGGCAGACCTCCACCGTATGCTCCACCGTTTCCTCCGGGCGATCCACACAGTAGTGACACCCGGGTGTTTCCTCCTGCCTTATCCGGAACAGGTACTTCCCGAAGCACCCGTGTCTGGTGAGGACCTGCGTCAGGCGGAAGGTGAGGACGCCGTAGCACCTCTGTAGCCACTTCTCAAAGAGGGCACTTATCGCCATAATTATGGCCTGCCCAGCGCTAGGTTGCGACAATCGCACTCTCCATGCTGCCAGTAGATCCTGCCGGAGCTCTGTCCGCCGCGCCGTGATTTCTCGCGGCAGCGGAGTTACTCCCCGGCGTTTTGCCTCCTCGCGCCACTCCCACATGTACCAAGTGGAGGCCTGTGTCCCTGCAGTGTGAACATTGGGCTGATTATGCATGAACACCAAATCGCTTATATGCTAAATGAAATAGAAACATAAAGTTACAGTATAGGTATAGTTATCTGATATAATGAAGTAACGAAGTTGAAATTGTACATGAATATTTTTGAAAAAGTAATTGCTACGAGGTAAACAAGTTTGATGCCGAAAATATAGTTTTTAGAATGTTTATCCGTTAGTCTGGATGTATGTTCCGGAACCGCGCAAAAACCGCTTAACGGATTTGAATAAAATTCGGCACACAGATAGTTTATAATTTAGATGGGTCCTTTTAATCCCGGTAGTACGTTCCCGTGGGAAATTTTCGGATATCCACGCGGGCGAAACCGCGGGCAAAAGCTTGTATTAGACTAAGTTAAAAAAAATGTTTTTATCTTAAAGTCATAAAATTTACACTCGAAAACAACAAGATATTTGTTTCCTTATAGATTGATATTATCGTAAAATACCTACACATGTATGTCGGCCATCTGGATAGATCTCAAAAAAATTGACTAAAGGCACTAATTTGGCAGTTGGGCCCTAAATTATATTTAATGTGAAGAGGATATCGCGCGCGCAGTGGCGCCCTCATCGTTTGTTTGGTTATTTATTTTATTTTAGAATGAAAATGCAAAAAATAAGCAGGTTTTGTTATTACGTGTATTTACTTTCTACTGTTATATAATTTTAGTTAAAGCTGTTCGTCAGGAATAATTGTAAGAATGCAAAAGTCAATTAGGTATACAGGATAATTTTAAAAGGAGTGCGGATATTTCAGGACGTAATCAGGTGCATATAACTGGACAACTTTCCCCAAGGAACATAGGTCGAAATCTAAAAAATAAAATTCAACTTCTCATACAAAAGTAAGTCACGTGACCAGTCACTTTGTATGAAAAGTCGATTTTCAATTTTTAGATTTCGACCTATGTTCCTTGGGGAAAGTTGTCCAGTTTTATGCACCTGATTAACTCCTGAAATATCCGCACTCCTTTTAAAATTATCCTGTATATTATGCAAGAACGCAGGCGTTCATTAGTTCACTAAAAACTTCGTAAGCAATGGGAACTTGCTATTCTAGGCTGCGACCTCAGAACGAGCTGCTTCTCACACGGACAACTGTATAATAAGTCACCAGTCCTGGCTCTTTTTATAATTTTTAGTAATTACATTCTAGGTGCATCGTCTTCACATATAATTATACATATAATACAATAAATGTACTGATACAAAATATTGTTAAACATTTTAAAAGAGTAACGGTGGAGTTTCTTGCCCATTCTTCTCTATACCATGCCATCTACCTTTTGGAAGGGGCGACTAGAATCAATTTTGACGTTCAAAAGTGCCCTTTAGATACCTATTTGAAATAAATGATGTGGCTTTGACTTTATGTTTTGGCTGCTGAGACCAAAATTACAAACGTAATATACAGGGAAGTTTTATAAAAATGTGGCTGTTATTTTAGTATATCGTGCTATCTTACGATTTCCACGCGAACGAAGTCCCAGGCAGAAGCTAGTTAGGTACAAGTAAATAGAACATAAGTGTTTATACAAATGTGCACCTGAAAACGTTCACCACAGATACACAAAGAGCCGCATTTACACCCTATTAAAAAACAACCCTCAAAGTAAACTAAACAACCACTGATACCACCTACAACACTATTGAAACACTTACATTCTAATAACTAATAATCATAAAAGGTCGAATCCCCATGACAATTGACGATCGCATCGCTGTTGGCGACATTATTAATAGTTACTATTAGATAAACATAGGCTACACCCTAATCGATAGGGTGAAGGTAAATTATTGACGTCACGAAGGAATTGTCGTTAAGGTTTGCCTGGATGTTCGTTTTTTGAAAGTGATAGAAAGGTTTGATTTGATGATAATAATGATAGGTTAGGTTGTCACTTGTAGATCTATGACAGTCGTTACGTGTAGTCTGAGGCCAGAAAGTCTGACAACCAGTCTTGTAAGGAGTATCGTGTTACAGTAACTGGGTTGTGAAGGTCAGATAGGCAGTCGCTCCATGTAAAATACTGATATTCAGCTGCATCCGGTTAGACTGGAAGTTGGCCCCAACATAGCTGGGAAAAGGCGAGGCTGATTGATTGAATGGATGGTAGGTTAGGTGCGCCCGGTGTTCCCCCTGAAATGATTGTCATATAGTTTTGTCATATTTTTTTAATGTGAAAATAAATTATAACGAGACCAATATATGTAGTAAATATGATCATTCATAGGACAAAATGTCAGTAGCTAAGATTTTTTGTCTGTATCATCCTAAGTGCTTGCGATTCACGGCCAATGTGGTCCACTGGTCGTTTGTTTTCTCTAGCTCGCCCCGCCATGAGATGATTAAATAAAAAAAACAACGTAACTTGGGAGCAGTTAATAGACACTTACACAATTATGTCGTTAATGAGGTACCAGGGAAGCCACATGTGCAGAAGGAATTATTGCCAAACACCCTTGTCTTCAACGTAGTCTTTTAATTTTATAATATGCTTTTTTACTATGGTTGTGATTAATAGATACCATTCTATCTCTATTAAATAATGTCAGGGTGCACCCTAATCGATGCATGGTTGAATAACAGGCGGTGTCCATGAGTTATGACTGTCGTTAATTTTACTTTTAAATAAATTATTATTTACATATTATGTTATCATTATTTAGGCACTTGTAATTAATGTGCTAACGACTCTATAGCATTATGTTATTTTTATGTAAAAAGAGACGATGGAAAAGTTTCTTTTAATTCAAATAGTTTTTGGTCCTTAGGTCCGCGTGCTTGAAAATTAGTTTCTTGAAAACAGATAGGGAAATTACGAGTTGTAGGTCGTAGGTTCGAACCCAGCTAAGCACTTTGTGTAAATTATTTCATCACCACTGCTCTCAAAACGGTAAAAGAAAACGTCGTGAGGAAACCGCCATGTCCTAGAATTAAAAACTCAAAGACATGTGACGTTTACCAACTCGCACTAGGCCTGCGTGGTGGATTACGGCCCACTCCCTCTCACAGAGAGGAGGCCTGTGTCCCAGCAGTGGATACGTTAAGGCTTATTATGTTGAGGCAAAGAAATTCATGCGGCATTGATACGTCATGCTCTATAAACCGAACCACTTACTCATAAACTATGCTAGTTCAATACAAGCAATTTAATTAGAAAGCGTACCATCAATTACTATGACGCGTTTGACGCGAAGGCGCGGCCACACATCGGCGATAGCCAGTAATTAGTGATGGCTTCCACGGCTTGCCACTAATTGACGACGCTGTAACGATGTTTACTAAATTTTTGTCTGAAGATAGGAGCGGTTATTGAACGTCATTATGACAGTCATTTGACGCGCGACATCGCTAAGTAGAACGCTTAATCATTTTATCACTTTTTTTTGATATCGTCTGTGTCATCATCTCTTAGCTGCCAAGCCATATTTTAATTTAATTTTTAAATTGTTTTTTTTTAACCGACTTCGAAAAGGGAGAAGGTTCTAGGTTCGACTGCATGTATGTTTTTTTTTATATATGTCCACCGATTTCTCCGTAAATTGTGAACCGATCTCGGAAAGCACCATTTGGTGAAGTGGAACTGATGATGAAGACCACAGATGACCACTGAAACTACTCAATAATACTACTACTTTAATATGGTTGCTAAGCAATTTATGCTGGTCACAATGCATATGGTGAAGTTTAGTACCAGGAGAACTCAAACATTAACGTCCCTGCATCGGGAAAAGCAATATTTTATAAAAAAGTGATGAGCAATTGACGTTAAGCTATTGTAACTTAAATAAATTATAAACCGGACCACTAAAAAGTGAAAAATAAAAAACCTTTTTTCAATAAAAACAACCGACTTCCAAAAAAATACTACAAAGTGAAAAATAACTTTAATTTCGGAAGTCGGTGCCAAAAAACTAAAATAGTTCCAAAGACACCGACTTCCGAAATTAAAGTTATTTTTCACATTGTAGTGTTTTTTGGAAGTCGGTTGATTTTTTTTTTAAGTTTTTTGGTACGGACGATTTTAACGTTCTACATCTTTCTCATCTGTATAATTTCAGCATGAATGATGTAACCTAAGTTTTGTAACCATATTTTGATTTGTGTCCATGCGGTTTCTTGCCCGTTCTTCTCCATAGGTACCTACTACGCTTTGGAATGGGCAACTAGCTTCATTTTTCTGACTGACCCGACTCCTTGAAAATTCAAAAGTGCCTGTAATTGGATCATTTGAAATAAATGCTTTGAGTTTGACGTTGTATGTAAATAAAATGTGGCTTCGAAAAACATTGCCGTTCTTCTGGGGCAATACATACGAACTAGTTCATTAGTAAGTGTAGTTTGTTCGTTGATTAAACAATGCCCTTTTTTGGTCTTCTTGTCCGCAAAAGTGTCTACATACATATTAAAGTTACCAACTGCCTTTATTACCTATGATTCTGGCCTTAAGTTATAATTATCTAAGCCTACTCAAATTCAAATAGCCATAGATATTCACGTGTTTGCACCTTACATCCAGGTGGATGTAAGGTACTAAGGTCCTATCAACATCGGTAAAATGACGCTTATTGTTTCCTATGCATTCTTTCTTAAGGTGTGGATTTTTATGTGAGGTCTGATTAATCTAAAGACGATTTTAAAGCGTTGGAAGGCTCTCACAAGGTGGATTGATGACCTTGTGAAGACAGCAAGAATCCACTGGATGCGAGAAGCACAGAACCGGTCGACGTGGCGGTGTTTAGGGGAGGCCTACTTATGTCCAGCAGTGGACGTCTTTCGGCTGAAATGATGATGTTGATTTAAAACGACTATTTCGCCTACAATTTCGACACGACCCATCAGATCCTAATCGTGACTTAATAAAGGAATAACCATATTCATATAACAATTTCTTTACCAGCTAAAAGTAAGACATTACCGTTATAACTAATTATGGTTATTACACCAAAAAACTGCATGCTACATACAGACATCACACATGATTCTGTTGCATATTAGATTTAATGGCGCGCTCCGAATGTTTTAATCACAATTTAAGATGGGTTCCCGCTGCGGGAATGGCGGACGATGTTCGGGGTTGCGGCGAATGTTCGGCGGGTATTAGGTAGCAGTAGCGAAGCTACAACATCCATTAGAGGGAAGCCGAAGAAAAAATTGTTCGGTTCTCATAAACTCAATATAACAATTAATATTACCTCAAAAATGTAAGTCATTCCTGTACTTTTCTTAATTTACTATAGGTACACGTTTTTGTAATGGTTTTTTACCTTATGATATTGTATTAATTACCTGTATTTCGACTATGTATGTGCTATATAACTATATTACAGTAATAGTAAACTTAAGTATAGTCGTTGTTCCGAAGGGAAGCTGGTAGGAATGGGGTTGTATGAAGCCGTCGCCCCTGTTGGGTAGTGTTATTATTTTTTCCCCGATATTAGACCTTATTGGTGATGTTCTTCAGAAAGGTCAGGTGCGTAGTACTCGAAACCGGCGTGCGTGTATGACCAGATGTATGAACGTATACGAGGCAAAAGGAGTATGTAAGGATCGTAGCAGGCGGTGTTCTTTAGTTTCTGCCTGCACCCATGGGAAGAAGGCGTGAGTTTATGTATGTATGTGTGTAAATATTTTTATTATCGGTGCGTCTACTTACCTATAAAATACCAAAAATTGGTAGTCCAAACTTAACTCAAGTAATGTAATTTTAATGTATGATTTAAGTACCTACATACAATTTATTTATTCTAATTTTATTTTTAAATGTAATTAATTGTATTATGTTAATTAATGTGACTGTGTGTGTTCTATTATGAGTTTATGTTACTCGAACTAAATGATTTGATTTAATTTAAACTAGCTTTCTTCATAATAATTGTCATTTTCTTTAACTAAGTAGGTAGGCTGGATTATTTTAAGGTCCACTTGCACCCCAAATAACTTATAATAATTTACTTATTAGATATTTTAAAAAAACCATCGTTTTATTTTTGTCAATGATGATTTTTTATTTAATTTGTAGTATTTAAAAATATCCCCTTATGTTATGTTTATGTTATGTAAAAATATTTAAAAAAAACATTGATTATGTTGTCTCATAAAGGCCTCTCTTTCTCGTTCCTACTCCTCTCTATCTTGAGCTGGTGTGGACCAATCCTGTCTGCCATGATGTCGCCGGGCGTTTTCTCGGACCCACATTGTGATAGATTTAGCCCATGACTCTTTCACAAGGATGAATGATGTTTTAAATTCGTTTAGCGCTAAACGTAGCACTAAATAGTGATTTGTGATACAAGGGGACCTAAATGCGTAAATTCTGGTCCTAAACCAGATCAGTTATTATCGCCTTTAAAAAACATTTCATAATTATGAAAAAAATAGCTACATCGGGACCACACCTTAATCAGCGCTCTCACTGAGCAGGCGAGGCTCGCTCAAAGCGAATAAAGATATCTATATTCATTAAAATTTAAAACGCGAGCGGGTTATAAGATTCAAAAGGAGGGTGTAGAGGACGTGTGTACAGTGTGTACACCCTGTATATAGTTTAGATGGGACGCTAATTTATATATGAGAGCGGAAAAATTACAGTAGGTTTTTGTTCGAGAATGGATGGTGGTAAAGGAGTTTAAGTATTCAACCTTTTGGTAGTTCAAAGGTTATGTTCAAATGTCACATTTGTAATAATTAGTTATACAGCTGAGTATTATAATTGCTGTTTAAATTTTTTATTCATATTTCGTTTTAAATAATATATCTGATATAATATTATTAACAGTTGATAGCCACTCTATCGAATTAGGTCTGTAAAGATAGTTAGAGGAAAAATAAATAAATAAAAAAATCACGCTACTAAAGCGATTTCATGAATTTTAGTTTATGTCACTTTCTTGAACTTGAACAATAAGTTGTATAATGAGCTAGGTAGCAATTTACCTTAAATAAATTAAAGTATACTAAATTTCTCAAAACGGTGAAGGAAAACATCATGAAGAAACCGGCATGTCCTAGAACCAAAAATTCGAAGACATGTGACATCTACCAAGCCGCACTGGGCCCGCGTGGTGGGTTACAGCCCACTCCCTCTCACAGAGAGGAGGCCTGTGTCCCAGCAGTGGGAACATTATAGGCTGACTATGCTATGCTATACTCAATTTTTCACAAATGAATACACGCCCGTTCCCAAATTCCTCAGCCTTCAAAGAATACCAACTTTATCATCATTCTCCTGTCCTTATCCCGATTTATTTGTGGTCGGCGCAACATGTCGTTTCCTTCCATACCTCTCTCTTAGTCGTCATCTCGGTAGTCCCTTTCCAGCAAAGAATACCAGTATCGACTTCCAATATTCAAATAAGAACACTATCCAATTCGGCAGCTTGAATTCAAACAGCCGCTTCGCAAACCGTCGACTATAACAATTACGATTCGGAATCACGCACCCGTCATTACGAGAACATTTTATGTTAAGAAAACGCAGCGCCTCCCAAACCCTTTAACGTCTAATCGTGAATTATATACGGTAATAAAATTCTTTAATCAAAGAAAACAACCGAGCGCCCATTAAGGCGTGAACACGTCGCCACCTCGAGTCGTTACAGCGAATATTTACATACATGTGTCATTACCTTACACCACCCACCCCCCACCATAATTAAGAGTATAACGGAATCTTAGCGTCTTATTACGCGAACGTAACGATATCCTTTCAGAAAATTGTAACGGTGTCGTTATAACCCCCCACCTTTCCCCTTTTTAAATGATCGCCGCCGTTTGCCACTCAAAAGTTGGGAATATCCTCACAGGGAAGCTAACAGCACACACGAAACTTAAATGTGAAATATCCTCTAATGAATCAGACAATATTTTAAGGCGTGGGAGGCAATAAAAACACCCCGCCACCCGCTAATGTACACCAACACTTTGTCTCAGTTTAGAGATGGGGTGATTTGGGTAAATAAGTGTCGATGTGGACAGGAGATAGCGCTGGAGGACGCTTTGTATCGATATCTTGGATTAATTTCAACGATATAGGACAAATGAATGTTACTGTTTGTTGAATTATATTTCTTGATTAAAAATAATTTTAGATTTTTTAGTATGTCGCATGTTAATAAAACATTGATTAGTCGGTAAATCATAAATGCAGTAGTTTATTTTAGGCCTTTGCTTGATTTGTATTTATATGTTCAAGTGATATGACATAATGACTGCCTCATTGGTCTAGTGACTGCCTCTTTGTTTTAGTGGTCGCAAGTGCTACTGTTGAGCATGAGATCCTGGGTTCGATTCCCAGGTCGGGCAAAGTGTTATTGGGGTTTTCTATCTGGAATTTCTCAGTCACAGCCCGGAGTCTGGATTTGTGCCCGGTAGATGGCAATAGGTTCGCCCCCTATTATATGGGACTTAACCCTTCGGGGAAACAAGGCGTGATGTTATGTTAATATGACAGTAACTGAAGAGACTTAGTAAAATTAAGCAAAACATCTTTAAATAAAACCGGACTGTTAAGTCCGCTTCTCTCAAGAAGTTATAAAAAGCCGTACTTAATTTAAAAAAAAATTAATGGCCCATAAAATCTATCGATACGCCTACATCACTAATGTTTCGGTCATACTCGGTTTTTGCCACAACGGGGGTCGAAATTATGTCAAGGTGCCGATGGTGTAACGTCGTCGAACACAATACGTTTCCAACTAAGACACGGAGATTACTGTGTCGCTGTAACATTACCTCCGCTTCATCTTAGCTTTGTATTCAGATTTTGGGTAAATAAAACTTGTAAACACTTGCTACCTAATGTCAATATGACAGTAAGCTGCCACTTGCAGCCAGCACTCTTAATTGTTTATCACACTCGGAAATCGGAATAATAATAAAAATAAATATTTATTGAGGCACCAAGTCCTAATTATAATAATCTCAAATACATTGATAGTAGTAACTTATAATAATACAGGGTGTAAGGGACAGCCCTCCGCAGACTGATGGGGTGAATTCAGTATATTATACTAAGATGACCGGTATATGAAATTTTTTCAGGAACGTTATGGGAATCCAATAAACCAGATTTATTTTATTTCCTCACACGCAATGTATCGTTACTGTGGCAAAACGCGCGTAGTGAACGGCAGCGCAGTGAGCCTTCGGCCGCCGAGTATTTCAATATCCATTGCTGTTTTTTTGATTATAGCTGATTTATTTACATAAGTGGAGTGCTGCGTACAGAGAATTTAAATTTGCATTGGAATAAAGGAATAGTAACTGAAAATACGATTTAAAAAAAAGAAAATTTACCTGAGAATATTTTCAGTGGAATATGATTCAAAATAAGGAGCTGAATGCGCCCTGTTAGTTTGCGGAGGGCTGTCCCTTACACCCTGTATATGTAAATAAATACAATGAAATAAATGACAATCCTTTTCATTTTGACATTACAACAAAGACCGTTGCTTCATATGTCTGGAAAAATAGTCTCGTTTGAACCAAAAATAAATGGATATTGTTGAATTGTCAATATAAAATGGAATGGGATGATTCCTAGTGTGTTACGGAATTAAGGTGCAGATTGAAAGGAAGTACCAAAAACTGGCCAAGTACGTGTCGGACCACGCACAATGAAGGGTTCCGTAGTTGGGATGAATTTATCCTAAGAACAAACTTATCATTGTAGTTGATAAATATGTTCTCTCATACATTCCAACTGCAAATGTAAGTTGGTCGACTATTACTCGTAAACTTATAAAGCCTACTTAGCTGTGATAGTTTTCCTTTTAATTTCGATGTATCTACTACTACCGTGAATTTCACAAACGGATCCCTTAATCGAAAAATTGTTTTCACAAACCCGCAATATTTTTGAAACACCTATCCAACAACACCCCACATCATGGGGTAGACGAGAAAAAAAACATCCCCACTTTACGTGTACAGGAGGTACTCTAAATATATTTTTTTTCATAATTTTATTTTTATCACTTTATCGGCATGACGAATATGTATATCCATGCCAAATTGTAGCTTTCTAGTACTAAGAGTCTCTGAGCTAAGCTGCGGACGGACGCACAGACATGGCGAAACGTGATGGTAAGTCCACCATTGTCAACGGCCACGAAATATGCAAGGAAGACGCCACGTTTGAATGAGAATGGTCCGATTCTTAAATGGAGATAATACGGTCTACTGACAAGACTAGAGTAGGATAATAGAGACTAAACTTACATTAGTTATTTAATCATTAATCACTGTTACTCATCCACAATCAAACACAAGACAAGAGAGAGAAAAATCTCTAGAAAATGTCAACTTCGAACATCCAAACATTACAACTTGACGTGTAATAAAAACCATGGCACCATGAACGCACAGTGTACCATCGGGTACCATTGTGTACAACATACGAGCCACTCCCGGGAGGGCGTTTTGTGGTTACACTTGCGACTGACTTAGGCCTACAAGTGTTTGCAGGAAACTTTGTTTCATTAATACATGTACGTGATACTGGTTCTGAATTCGTCGAGCTTTTGCCAACAGTATGGCCATTTAAACTAAACAATCAATGTTGAGTCAAAGTCAAATCATTTAATTCAAATAGGCACATAAAAGGCACTTTTGAACGTAAAAATTTGATTCTAGTCACCTCTTCCAAAAGGTAGATTCGTATGGAGAAGAATGGGCAAGAAACTCCGCCGTTACTCTTTTAAAACGTATTTATTATATAATTATATGTGAAGACGATGCACCTAGAATGAAATTACTATATCACAATAGGTAAACAATTAAAAATGAAGCAATGACAGATAAATTAAATATGTGTTAGATACACGGTGCTCACATATTCACAAGCATTGTAAAAGTGTACGATTTTCCTAAAATTTTAACAAGTAATAAGTCAGTGTGTGAGCCAAAGTAATCACAGAATGTAAAATCAATGTCATAAAACTTAATAAAATATACAATTTAATTAGCAACCAGTTTAATTTTGTCTAGAATCTAGATTGTCCTATGGAGCAGAACCAGCATGTTTCCAAGCATTCTTATCTTAGATATAATCCTCTAATTTGTATATGCTTTTTTACAAAGTGTACTTTTAATAATTGCAATATATCACAAGGTATTTTGTTGTAACATTTAACACAGTACCCCATAAAAGATGTATGTACTTTAGATAATCTGAAAAATTGTTGAATCTAATTTACGGCATTAATTTTAGGGGGTGAAGTTTACCAATAACCAATCAATGGATTGAGTTTGTCATCTTTAATCTTTGCGACGGCGAATTGTAGAATAAATATTGAAAAATGGCAGTTTACGCGTGTCAAAATCCACCGCTCGTCAGCACAAAATACTGAAAACCTTCCTATCTTTAATAGCATCATGAAGTGCATTAAAATAGCCTTCAACGAACGGCGATGCTTAAATGAATGTCTGACGCACCCTGGACAGTCAGCTCACTACCACGTTGCTGACAAATTATGTGGTGTTGTCGATAAGGGGTAAGATTTTGTAAAGCTTTGATTTCCTAAAAGAACGGTGGCCGTCACATAGCGTCCGCAATTTGCCGGCGAATGACGTCACTGAAACGTTATTTATGAAAGTAAGTTGGTGTGTTTCCCTAGAGAGCGTTTTTTGACACCGTAAAGTCAAACCCCGCTGACATCATTTTTATAACGGCCGTCACTGCGGTCGTCATGTGGCGGCCACCGCTCTTCTAGAGAACTGTAGCTTGAAAGACCAAGTTCCTTAAAATAATCGTCCGTGTGTATCTGCCAACATTTTGAGACGAGATGATTTATTGATTCTAGCGACCACCCGGGATTGCTGAGTTCGCGATTAGATTCGCCCCATTTCATTATCATCTCACTAATTGGATCAGGGAATATACAATATGTCACGGAATTATCGCACAACCTCTTAAGGGTCATTGTACTCATCATTATGAATAACTTTTACTATGTGACTAAACTGAAATCGCGAAAAAAAATCTGCTGTTCACTACATCACTATATTTATGTTTGCATAACTCGTCAAAATGTAGGGAACAGCAGATCTTTTTTTTTGCGATTTCAGGTTTGGTCCCATAGTAAAAGTTGTTCATAATGATGAGTACAATAACCCCTTAAGAGGTTGTGCGTTAATTCCGGGACATGTTGTATGTGCGTAAACTTACAGTAGTAGGTACTCGGGCGTAAATATGACCTAACGAGCTTTAAGAGAAGAGACATGATGCTGTGAAAAGCCGAACTCTTCAAAATCCATGTATCAAAAATACCTAAGGTACCTTGAAGCAGGTATAAATCATGATGTATAGCATATTTAGGATCTTCGATGGACTTCCAAAAACACCAATCTAATGGCCTGTGCCGCCGCCTCCTGATGAACGATTAACTTATCTGGGAGATAATTTCTCACCAGTTCGGATCCATTTGTAATTAAGGTAGAGTTAGTGCCTATTCGAAAATTGTGAAACAGACCCTAAAAATACAAAATAAACCGTACGTAATGAATCAGATGAACTTAAAAACGCCACCGAACTCGACGTAATTGTCGTCAAAACTCGGTGTAAAGCGATCAAAGATACCAATTAGGCAGGCGAGAGCGATATGACGCGATCGCTGCCGCTTTTTAACGCGTACTTACCGCGGATCGTAAACTGCGTTAAGTGTTGTGTATGGCACCTAGGTTGGAGGGATATTAATCGTTTTTTTTTAGTTTGAATTCATTCATTCATCATTTTGAAAAGAGTAACCGTGGAGTTTCTTGCCGGTTCTTCTCCATAGGAAACGACAATTTTTTTTTTTTTTTTAATGAAACGTTGCCCCACACTAGGAATTTCTCCTGCAATCGGCAAGAAACATCAATCAAGAAAAATTATAGAAAAGAAAAGAAAGACGGAAAAATATTTAATTTGGGACACGCACAGCAAATAGGTACAAAAAATAAAAAGGAGCATTCAAAACTTACAAAATAATGAAAAAAAATAGAATTGTGACAAACCAAAAAAGCTCCTATCTCAGCATATTGCTGCTAAAACTATCAGTCCAGAAAATAGTATTTTCTTTTCATTTCATCGAATGCCGGAAGGAAATACGGAAAATGATATTTCTTATAACCCTGCTGGCAATTCCCTGAAGAGCTATAATTAATGTTACTCTGTTATCTAATCACGTCTCGGTGGATCAATAAGTTGATTAACGTAGATATAGCATGATTATTGTCTACCTGTAAATTCGTTCTTAGAAGAAGTTTCTTAAAGAAATGTGTGAACATTGTTATTTTGTATTCGTAACCTCAACCTCTAACCTCTGCTGTTAGCTGTTATGTTGTACGGAATTAGACCGTTGGTCCCCCGCCACGTCAACGGGACGTCAACAAGAACGAGCCGAAGTAGCGACACATTTGGGTCAGGTTCGCACGGGCGATTTTTTCCCGCAGCGATTTGGTTTCGCACACTGGATTTTCAACGCTCTGCTTAGCGCCGAGAGTTGAAAATCCAACAGTGTGACTTTTCGACGCGCTGGGATGCACTCTGTTGGATTCTCAACGCTCGGCTCAACACCGAGAGTTGAAAGTCCCGCCGCGATATTTTTACATCCGTGCGTACGTGGGCTTTCTATGGCCACGTATCCACCGCACATTCGGTTCGAATAATCTCGTTTCTCGTTGACGTCCCTTTGACGTTGTGCGGTGGACAAAATCTGTAATACCTTGATCTGCTCTTAATGTTACATGGCTAGTGAATCATCTTCAGTGTTGACTGTCATCTTTGCTGCCTATTGGCATATTTTTTCCCGTATCGGCACGCTCACGCTGTGGTAAAAATATTAAGCAAACAACAGGATGATAGCGGAGCTGACTGCTCAGTGTCCACCCATTTTAATGCACCCTTCACCTAAAGGTTTTTGTACCATTCGTGACATACTTCACTCTAACAATAAAAAAATCCACATTGTGTTCGTGTCTCCAGCTGATTTCATGGCCTTCTACCGCCCTTCGCACTTCAGGTGTCTCATTAAACTGAACAAAAGTATCAGATCAAAGCATAGTTTTGTATGTGCATGTTTGATTTCACACAGTTATTGCTAGGTGATTATAGTGATTGAATGGTGCAATGATTTTCACCCTGCTGTTAAGTGTGGATTTTTAAATGGTACTGAAGTGCTCCTCGCGTTTTGCTTCGTTTTGCTAGTCGTCGATTTGCAATGGTTCATTTACATTAATGTTGGAGGAATCTTTTCAATACAATTCTGGTTTTGATTCTCATTATTTTAGGGTTATCGTCAGTGTTTCGACCTAAGGGCTACTTGAATCTTCTTGTCATCGATTCCGCTTACCGTATAACTTACATAAATTGTATTTTGATTTTAATAAATATTCGGACCCAAACTAAATTGGATGCTTCAAAGCCGATTTTAATGAAGTTCTAAGAAAAGCTTTTGATATAACACAGAGTTAGTCTTTTATACATAGATGCCAATGAGCTAACTCTTAAAATATATTTTGTAACTACACTGACAGGACAATGTTCCCTCACCACACCTCGACACACATACAGAATCTAAAACCAAAAGCACTTACTGAGGGGGTTAGACATTATTAGCGGCACGGAATTTATCGAGCAATATCAGCTAAGTAACAGCGCACAAAATGCCCAATTAAAATATTAATTACACTGAGTTGTGACACTTTGGCGGTCTGCGCCCGTTCTTACGCTTAATAGCAGGGGTGTTCTCCAGGAGGTTTAAACTTTAAGCTTTTATGTACTTATCGCCAGCCGAATATTTTCGACGTAATTTTACTGCGAAATATGTTATAGGTGTTTTTTCTTGTTTTTGGAGCGATGTTGAGTATGTAGGCAATTAGTGCAAGGGGAAGTTTGGTAAGTGTTACAGCTAAACTTTTCTAAACAGGTCATGGAGACATTACATGTCGTGACTCGTGATGTTTATGTAATGCAAGTTACTGGTCACGAAGAATCGCAGAACTCGACGCCTAATATCAATAAGTATGTAAGTATGAAAATATTAAACCCTGGAACTGAATGAATGAATACAGCAGATGCAGCATAGATATATTAAAATAAAATAAGCGAAGCTTACAAGTCATACCTACAGGTTTAAACATTATGTTTATTTATAAACGTTGTATAAAGTTAAGTGACGTTTAATAATAATAATTTATCTTTATTTCAGACAACAGTATATAAAAAAACAACACAATGCTAAAATAGCTACGAAAGCGTTGGTAGGGTTGCTAGTAGTACACAGAAAAATAAAAACTTCTAAACGTCAATAATTTATGGTTAAACAGTTACTAATAATAATAGTTAAACAGTCTCTAGTCGGTACTTAACGTTAAGCAACATTTATAAATAAAAGGGGTTAATCTTGGCTTCGATTTGAGTTTTAAAACTACCAATTTGAATGACCATAACACAAGCATTCTGCTTTCACTAATCATACCATTCCCAACATACCACACATCCACAAAACAGTGGATAACAGTAACTAAACAGACTTTATCCCCCACCACTAAATATTAAGTGTTAATAATGCCGGTGACACCCCCCTAAGATCAAAAATTCACCGATTCGTTACGCGCAACTTGACACGAAGGGGCGCTCTCGATTTTCAAACCCGTTACTTCTACCGATCCGATATTGGGATGATATTAATCTTAGACGTTTGCCTTTTGTTCGGGAGTAACGGATTTAGGGATAAATTGAGCAAACTGATTTAAATGTTAACCCCAGTTTGCGATAGCTTTTAACGTGAAATTGATTTGTTCAGTCTCGGTTTTGTTCGGAGAGAAGTATTTGTTTTTGAAGCGGATTGATTCCGAGTGATGAGTAGTCTGCAATAAAAGTTACTTTCAATTTCATTTTTCAACTTTCAAGTTATTTTTTACTAAATCTTCTCTGTTTGTATTATCTTTTGATTCTAATCAATTTGTCTTTTTTCACAGGTATGTTTAACCATCATCTGCTCATAAATTACTGATGTGGAGATAAAGGTATGTTCTACAAATCTGGAAGATTAATCTTGAACTGGATATTATGACTGCCCATGTACGAATTGTAATCTGTTCGGTCTGGACGGTTCATCAAGGGGAATCCGAGGATTAACATATCAAGAATAAAGTAATGTATAGGGACAGTATGCACTACGCAGTCATGGATATGAAACATCAAGGGGTTTATTCACAAACGTTGCTTAAAGTTAAGAGACGTTTAAACGTCAAAAAATTCATAGTCTCTGCCCCTATGCGACAGTCTCTAACTACACCACAATGTGTCATATTAACGCCGGGAACTGTATACACGTATATTTAATTTACAGAAATGAGTCCCAACCAATACACACTTAATCACATACATTTATATTCACCCCCTTCTTCCTCTGGTAACGAACACAATCAATATATAATGCAATCAAAACACGTAATTAAAATTGCTCCCGAGACATTTGCATATGAAAACCTCTATAATTGATCATTCGTGGGCCCCACGGCTGAAGACAATGACGGGGGTAGGAGACTAAACAAATTAGGCCTCAGGAAAACAGATAGAAAGTAAAGCATCCCATGTTATTATTTGCTAGGCTCGTGTGGAAGGGGCGGTTGTATAAAAATATGTTTAATAATTGGATATTTGAGTTCTATCTAGAGAATCATCGATATACAATGTCCGTAAAAAATATTTTATAGTATAGTCGAAACTAGACGTTAAGTCATAAGTAAATATATTATAAGAACAGTGGTTATATTATTATTGAAAGTAACTAATTCACTGCGATGCAGCTACTTGACGCGATGATCGATTTCACAATGGATTCGTAAACAATGACGATTTGATGAAACGTCCGCAATAACGAACTACTACTTAACGCCACTACTTTGTGCTTTGGTCGGTATGAAAACCAATTTAATTTAATTGGGACTTGGGATCTAGACCTAAAGTATATCGAAAACACAAAAATGTTAACAGTTATATTGTGAATGGAAATTCACGGTGAATCCATATTTTGCTCGCATATTGTGCGTCCTCCGTAACAAGGCTAGAAGAGTAGCGATTATGACAAAAAAAAAAACGAGTATAGCACGCATAAAAACTGTAAATAAATTAAAAATCAATAAGAGAAAATGCTCTTCATAAAATCGTTTATGTAGAAAGTTACTTGATACAGATAAATATTATACTATTTAATTTCCATTTAGTGATTGTCTATGAACTTTAACAAAACAGGATTAAGTTTTTACATTTCTATCAAAGACTAGAATACGGTTTACACAGACATGACCAATTAGCTCCTAAAATTCTTATAATAAACAGCCTCCCATTTCGCTCCGTGTTCGCTTCGCTCTCGCTCCGTTGGTTCCGTAGCTCACCGACCAGACAGTCGCGTCTACAACACTCGCGACTGTCTGCGACGCCAGCGGCGACGTTTTCAAGAGCACCACTGCACACGTTGAAAAATTAATATACCGCACGCATCGTCACTGTGTTGTGTGGCTGTGTTTATTTGGTAGTTCTTGGTACCCATTTAGTGTAGTAGGCTTATGGTTGTTGAAAGTTATAGTAATGTGAATTATGTCCAATACTTCCCCGTAATGGTAAATATCGATCAGATTTCATTCTAATTCTTGATAATAATGTTTTACAAATCTGAGCTCTATTTATATCATAATCTCATCATCTGCCTAGCCTTTTTCCGACCATGTGGACGGCTTCCAGTCTAACCGGATGCAACTGAATATTATACATGAAGCTTATCTGAACAAAAAAATCATGGTGAAATCCAGCCTGTATACTGCCTGCTTTTAATAATATCAATCGAGAAAATCAAAGCTTTGGGCTCGAAATTGAGGGATAACTATTAACTCCCCATAAATAGCAGCGAGGGCCACCGATAACACCTTATCGAGTTGTTTAAGGGCGATATCGGGCCGATGATTGTACCCTGCGGGCCTCCGCTAGTTAATCAAACCTATTATAGTTCGCCTCTGATATTACCCTTAGAATTAAGTTATAATGACATCGTGATCTTCGCAAATGGGAATTATGATAGTCGATGCTTAACTATTGGGGCGATCAAGTGATACTCTGTCAGTTAATTCATATTTAATTCAGGTAGATTCAGAAATGAATTCAGTTATTTTATCGTCTTTAGTTTATGGTTATGGTTTCATAATTATTACTTCTTTACTAAATTGAATATTCGTTCGTTCATAATTTTGTAACGAAACATTATTCAAATGAGCCAAATTTAAATTAACATTATCTTAGCAAAACTTAAAACTATTACCAAACATAATATCGAGAAATTCGGACATACGAGCACCCAGAATTAATCTAAACAGGTACCAACAATTCGTACCAATATACGGGTGTTGTAACGTTCAACCCTTATCCAAACATCGCCGACGGTGACCAATAAACACGAAACAGAATTTAATATACACCACAACAAACGTACAACACACATACATATTTTCGTCGAAATAATACGACAGTAGTAATTGAATCGGCCTCAGGCATACTCGGGGTGCGTCGTTAACGTTCCTGGGGAGTATTCTGTACTGCTCTACCCTAGATATGCACTAGAATGCTACTACAAAACAAACGGCAGAACGAGACACCAAGATGAAAAGAAAGACTAGAGCGAGCAGGACGCAGATAGGGAAAGTGTTTATTATAAACAAAGGATAGAGTCTTATTGGTAGTAAGGTTTTAATAGACTATTGGACAAACGTGGGTGAAAATTTCACCTCGTACGAAGACACAAATTGTTAGAGGGTCCCTAATGCCGATGTTTAGACGATTTTGCTCTGAGCGTATTTAGATAACCTTTGATGTTTTGTGGCGTTTGGGTTTGACCGTTAATTAAATGTAGATTGTATCTGCCTGTCCGGTTCAATCGTGTTTTCGGTTGTAGTAATATTCTTTTTGATGTATTGTTATCGGTTGATAGTTAATCCTCTTTGAGGGATTTTAATGAAGTAGGACGTTGACTTCATTAGCATTGTTTAGATACCATTCCTCTGGTCGCGTGTTTCGCTTATCATAAGCTGCTCGAAGGCATGCATTGTCATAATTATTTATGTATTTCATTCTATAATGCAAACGAATTGGTGTCTATTAACAAATATTTTTTAAGACAACTTATTACGGAAAAACGTGATATTTCGATATACATCAATCTCCTTCCCATTATAACAATTCGAAGCTCCTACTGTGACACAGAAAATAATGGCCCCAATCGTTTCTTAGCACTCACTTCATGTCAAAGAGCGATTGTCGACGATTGAGCGATGGACCCGTCAAAAGACCATTCGGTCGGCATACCATCCATCATAATACCCATTTCGCACACTCTGCACCATTTTATCCAGACCTCCTCAAAGCCATCCAAATTCTGTACTGACCATGGGAATGGCTTAGTGGGATGGGGGTCTAAGTATATTGGATGGTTTCCGGATGAAATTATTTTCACTACTGGTCCAGTCTGACGTTTCGATCTGTTCCTAGATGGATTAATTTGATTATATCAGAACAGATGTTTCTTAAAGGTATTAAGCGCAATGGATTTCGGGGATTCTGTTATGGAATATTGGTTATTGAGATTATGAAATGTCTAAAGATACTATTGATTTATTGAATTGTTATTGTGATTTTGCTTTTTTTTTTGTGTAAACTGTTACTTTCCTTGTCATGCTGAGAATTTAATTGATAAATATATCGTTCTTTATAACGCAGAACAAAAGATCTGACAACAGTAAAATCTGATTCAACTGATATCACAGTTAGGGACTGTCGGGGAAAACTGTCGCCCGTAAGGCAAAACGGACAAATTTAATTATGCCATTCGGAAATGGACTAGAAAATTGAATGGAAGGTACATAAGTGCAGGTATTTGTGGCAGATGTTAAGGGTGTATCGGATCATCGTATACTTGGGAAATTTAATTAGTTGTAGTGTAGTATTTAGTACTTTTCGTGTGGTTTGTCATAAGTGGAGAGTTACTCTCAGACAGCATGGCTGTCCTGCAAGCGCTAAACAGCCACACAGTTGATTCTGGGCTAATATACGAGTGCCACCAGCGCCTTAACCAGGTGGGTAGCCATAATAACATAACCATTCAATGGATCAAGGGACACAGCGGCTCGTTAGGAAACGACGCAGCCGACGAACTTGCCAGGAGGGGGTCGAGCATGGCACCAGTGGGACCTGAACCCATCGTGCCACTCCCCTTCGGGTACATACGCACTCTGGTAAGGAAACGCACCAGCGAGCAACACCACAAGCAATGGTCAGAGCAGGGTGAGTGTAGGCAGGCCAAGGAAGCAGTCCCTGCAATTGATGGCCGCCTCACGAAGCGGCTTCTCCGGCTAAATAAACAGCAGCTGCGTATAATTACAGCAGCCATAACTGGCCACGGGTCATTTAATAAACACCTCTTTGTCATAGGAGTCACAGACAGTCCGCTGTGCAGGGCCTGCATGGAGGACGACGAGACAGCAGCTCATGTGCTACTAAACTGCCCAGTGCTCGCCACATACAGGGCAAAGTACTTCGGTGACCCAGGTACCCTACGTGAGATTGTCGGTGACACCAAGGCGTTGCTGGCCTTCCTTGAGGAGCTGGGGTGGATCGAATAATCGATTTTCCCACCCATCACGCAAAATACGCGCATTGACGTGGAGTTGCGGACACCAGCCCGTGTTACCTATTACCTATTACCTAAGTGGAGAGTTAGAAACGGTTGACTATGAAAATAATAAGTACATTCTGGTTAGAGGTTCGTTTCACATCTTGGTGAAAGATGACAATTAAATTGTATGCATATGCTGATTTAGTAAAACTAAGTACGTTGTAGCTAGGATACTATACAAACTAGCATTTTTTTGTTTTAAAGTAGGTGTTAAATGTTTTTAGGATTAGTTGATTGTGCGGATATTATAGGGCGACGTTATCGCTCAGCGATAAAGCCCTTAAAATAAAGAAAAAAAAAATAAAGTACGTTGTAAGTGTAAATTTATTAATGTACGTATAAATACGATGGTCAGTGCGAGTTAAAAATAGTCCTTTACCTAGTTTGCCTATTTCCTTGCTATTAAACATGCTAATTCTAGCTGCCTAGCTAATTCTCCGTCGCACAAATACCAAGCAAGGCAAACAGCCCGGCGATGCGTTTGATTACAACCGCTAGCTCGAGCACGAGATTGTAGCCAATTGAGGAATACCGGCCCGATGGCATCGTCTTGTCAATGAGATATGAAGCTATTTCGGTTACCTGTTGCGGTTTAGTACTTAGGGTGCAACCAGACTGCGGCAGATCGACGTCGTCTGTCCGCGTCAAAATATGTCACCTCATAATATCATAGGTACGACTGAAAATATATGACACGATGTCGTCAATTGAAGATAGCGTAACGAAGACCTAAGTGTAAGTAAGTGTCATAGTAGACAAAGAGTTACTATTGTTGATGTAAAATGAGGTGGCGATAGTAACATCAATATATCTTCATAGAAATCCACTTGCTCATATCCATTCTTACAATCCAGTTGTGGATTACTCATTTTCGCTTTCTTCAGACACACAAAAAGATAGAAGGTCTCCTTACTTGTATTCAAACTATTGCCAAAGCCACTTGTTCACCACAACATCTAACGATCTGTTTACTTAAGTGCCACACACTATCACTTGATCGCAGCTCGCAACAGATTAGGAACTACAGTTAGATCTTAGTAACAAACTCCCTAAGTTGATACTGATATAAATTGCGTACGCGAGAATTTGTTTCTAGCTTGGTTCGTTTTAGTAGCAACGAGGTTGCAAGTGGTAAATAATTTAAAGGCACTGATTCATTATTACTGGTGGATGCCAAGCTTCACAGCTTGGCTCATCGCCGCAAGGTTGCCTGCTTGACGGTCTTCTACAGATTATACTTCGGGGAGTGTGCTCAAGAACTCCACGACCTCATTCCGCCGGCCCCCTTCTATCAGCGGACATCTAGACGCACTGCAGGTTACCATCCTTACCTAGTTGATATCCCACCAATTCGCACTAAGCGTTTCCAAATGTCTTTTGTGATACAACCCCGATCTCTTCAAAGTGAGAGTGAACAGGCTTCTTCTGGGTAAGCTCGCTCCATCGTCGACTTTGTCTCTGTCATCTCTGACCTAGGCTAGAGTCAAGAGCAAACCTATCTCAAATAAAAAAAACATCATCAGCCTGTTGCAGTCCACTGCTGGACATAGGCCTCTCCTCGCCATTCATCAAGGTGTTGGCTGGTTCTTATTGCAGCTTCTTACAGCTACCATTTAAATTTACATTTTTATAAAGGAATGATTTCTGTTTAAGAAATACCTGTGCGCATCATACAATGAAATAATATTATAATATTGTATGAACACCATCTTCAGACTCCCCAAAACTTGGAACAGTGAAGACGCTGACATCTTAATCAAAACTCCAGCCCCCACCGAAAAATACAATAAATCAGAAACATGCAAATCCTGCTAATAACATGCACAAAACCGAAAACCATTTCACGGTGCCGAAGCGGGCTGAGCAGTAATCCAGGAATATTTTATGCCAGTACGCAATGTAGGGGAGACGGACTCACGGGTGCTATTTCCATGCTGATGTTTAATAATTGATAATACCCCGCGAAAAACGCACGGGTACCGCACCCCGCGTATGGATATAGAGTTGCTGTTACCGAGTTTTTATTTGGTTAAGGACGTGCTTGAGTGAAGTGAGAAAGAATATATTTATTTTATAAATTAGTGATAGTTTCATCATATATGTCTTTTTCTTTTTTTTTTGTATATTGGCACCTTGTAGGTATTTTCTTAGTATTCAAGTAATGTGTTATTATTTAATCGTGCTTCTGTATTTTGGATGTCTTTTGTGTGCACCAAATAAACGATTTATCTATCTATCACAGCTTCTGCGTTTTACGGATTGTTAAGTGTGTCTGGAGCAGTGTTGCAAAATTTTGTCTGACTAATGATTGATGAGTAATGACTGAATACATCAATCATGATTGATGACTAACGATTGATTAGTTTAATCAGTTGTTGGTGACTAGTGATTCATTAGTTTTAATCTTAATCAAGTAATCATGATTAATTATTTATGATTGGAATTTTCGACTACCCCCAAAATAAGACACTGACTTGGCATCTGACGTCTCGTATCGTATTCTGCTAAATTAATAATTTATTATTGTAAAATCTTCTAAAAGGTGTATTTTCTAGGATTTCGCCCTGTTACAAATAATGCTAACTAGAATCTTATACCACAAAATATTATGTTCTTTTCTGTGTTTTTACTGTGGTAGCATGTGCCAGATCTTCTTTCTACATGGTCGGCACGACTCACGCAAGAAGAAAAAACGTTAGATATTTACGAACAAATAAGAATTTCATACTTAGTACTAACCGACCTGGTGATAGTTACTTTACTGACCTGTTGTATTATTCTTCCCTTCAATAATTCGGTTTATATTGAAATCTAAAGTATCCATACCATCAAATGCTAACAAAGCTAATAGTCATATCAAAACCGTCAACACACATTCGCCCACTCTATACAAATCCTACGCTACCTGTTAGGTAGCTCCTGGTATCGTATTATCAGCCTCCTCAACTTGTGAACTGAGCAACTCAATCGATAATCATCTGTATACCAACAAAATTTGCAAGAAGAACGCGCCAACATTTATACATTATACAGTATGTATAATTTTGATTGAAACGTACGATACTCGTAAGGGTGATATGAGGATGGGGATGAATTTTGTATCTTTGTAAAAAATATTATGAATAGCATTGACTGAGGGATGCATTGTCACTGGAGAAATCATAATGGTTTTTTATTTCTTCCATTATGGAGGAGATGTTTTGAGGTCAATATTTAAAATTTATGGATTCAGGACTTACTTATAATACTTACTTAATTTGAATGCGTTAGTCTAATTACAAAAGGAGGAAGGAATTTACAAAATTACTGATGCCAGATAATGAAAATGCAAAGGCAAATCAACGGCCGAAACGTAACTTAGCCACCTCGTAAACATTGGAGGAAAATTCTCTTCTATTTCCCTGTCAAAGAAAAAACAAAATATATTCCCCAGCACACATAACAGTCTTCTAATTATATTCCAAAATTCCTCACGTAATTCTAGAGATATTTTGACCTCGGCCTCTCCGAAGGCTTATTATTTTTCCACAGGTAATAAAATAAATGATTTTCCCTTTTTCATCACTAGGCAGTAATCCTGTTGAAGAGACCCGACGCCGGTGTTCGCGTTTTATTTAACACCGTCGTCGGTAATAATTCCATCTGCATATATATCGGCCGTGGGAACGAGCCTTACATAGATTATTTGTTGAGGGATAAGAACGGCAGTACTTTGTCTTGAAGCCCGCTTTTTGGGCCTTTCTGTGTTAAATTCGGGGTGAAAGATACGTCTTTTGCTACTCAAGACCTGACAAAAATGTTTGCAAAATTATTTCAGCGGTATCTTTTTGAATAACTAAACGTTTTATAGGATTAAGGGACTATGTGAAAATTCTGTAAATAATTCATTAATGGTGATATAGAACTCCCTGCTCAGTCTTGGTGTTGAAGTATTGGCAGAGGAAGTAATCCAATCTCTGGAACATAAAACGTCACTACAGGTGAAAGCTATCTAACTAAAGATCATCAAAATCCTTACGTTCCTAAGGTCACCGTGGATATGCACATAAAATATTAGATATTTTATTATTGTCTTTCCTTCAAACTGAAAGTCCCTAAGGTTTTCCTCCAAAATTTTCTTCCGCATCTCCACAGACCCTCTGCGATCTTTGCAACTTGGATAAGCGTGTCTCACCGCAATTGAAATGTTTATAGATACAATAATGCTCCCGGATCAATCCCCTGCTTGCCAAGGTGGTTGTTTAATTTATTTTTCCTAGATACCCTCGTGTTTCTACCACCGGGCGACTTATTTACAAGACCTTATTTGTATATTTCGCTCCTTGTTTGAAATGCGGGTAGGAACAAATATGTTTTGATGGATCTTGGGTAAACTGGGAGGTGAATGAGGTGTGCATGATGTTCCAGTTTCGTTTTAGAGGGCCAGAGCAATGAGTCAGGTAAAGAGTATTTTTTCCGAACTTATTGTAACATTATTTTTACCTGTTGAATACATTGTAGATAAGCTTTATTGCTTTTGAGAAGTCTTAAACGTACAAGTTTTGAACTAGATAAACTCAGCAAAATTACGGACGATACAGATCAAAGTATCTAACGAAACATTCCCATGTACCCTGCTAACTTTAAAAAATTATATCGTATTCAATACCCTCGTACTAGCATGAAACGGGCTCGTTAAAAAAATATTGTATATATGTGCAAATTGGCAACGCGCGTTTTTGCTGAAGAGTTCTGATGAATAACTAATGAAGCGACCCTGCCTAATGACGATGCATTTATTCTAGCCGCGGTGAGAATGTTCGGCTCTGGAAGTCGGCTTTTTAAGTGGTAATTTTATTGGGAGCATGATTTACTTATGTAGACCACTCTTGTTTGAAGATGCACAGAGAACTGCTGAAAGTTCAGACTTGAATCTAAAAGTGGGATGAGTTCAAAGCAAATATATTCTGAAGGTATGGAAAACTTTCTGAAAACAGAACCTAGACCGGTACGATCATTGTAATCGATCTCGTTTAAGGAAAACATAACAAGAGGTACCGTATAGCAACAAAACAGATTGGTTTTATGGTCGGAGTAATTTATGTAGATAAATTACTCCGACCATATTTAGCAGAAAACAAATAAGGGACACTCAAGAACAACATGAATTTTCAAATAATCAACAGAATGTTGACAACGTTTATATAAAAACAACCACTAATCATGGAGTGGACTTGAAAGAGGA
The DNA here is from genome assembly GCA_947568875.1 of Fissipunctia ypsillon. Taxonomy (NCBI): domain Eukaryota; kingdom Metazoa; phylum Arthropoda; class Insecta; order Lepidoptera; family Noctuidae; genus Fissipunctia; species Fissipunctia ypsillon. Next base: position 2,804,853 of record OX387662.1, read on the forward strand.
ATAGGAAATCCACGCCAGCCTCCAAGTGTTAACGGCGTCTAAACACGAGAGTTCTCGTCACTTAGACGACACTTCACGAGCGAATCCTAGTACGAAATATTAAATAAACGGTTAATGCTGTAGTAGGAAATTAAATACAAATCCAAATATATGTAGAGATACTGACCGATATGCCACATATTAATGGGTACGACAAAGATGAAGATAAAGAAGCTAATAACGTGGTATCAATAGTAACCGTTTTTTTGGAATCTCTCATTTCGAGTTTTAGTTCGGTGGTATCTATGAATATAACAAACTAGCTTCCGCCTGCGACTTCGTCCGCGTGAAATTTCTTGTTCTCCCGACCCACCCCGTCGCATCGCATCGCCTGCCCGCGCTGTTATTTCGTTTTCGCTTAGCGCTCGTTCTTACTTTTTTTTCTTTTTGCTCGTCTTCTAACGGCCTTAGCGTAATGTTATTGTAACTAATAGACTAAGCGCATTTTTCTTACTTTAAGCATTTTTAGACCCGTTGTAATTTCTAAACGAAAGGTACGATTCGAATAATTTAAAAAGATATTAACATGTACTTAATAATCCTTGATTATGAAACTATTTATTTGCATATGGATTAATACTATGTTTATGAAAACATCTCCGTAAATAATGCATTATTTTATAACAAATTTGATTACCATTAAAAAAGTTCTAGTGAGCCAACCTTAAAAGAAATTTTATTATTTCAATTAAACCAATACATAATATTTACATAATATATAAGCTAACAGACTTAAAATAATAATTATAATATGTACAAATGTAAAAAAATATATATATTTATATAATTATAGGGCATCAAAAAATTCGTCCGCATCGCTGTCAACAGGAAAAGTGCCCAAAAGGCTGGCAGCATTGCCACGTTGTATGGCGATGCTGATTCTTTGGCCAAAGAATAGGCCAGCCCTTTGGTCACGTGAAGAGTCGACCAACCGCTTGGAGATGTCTCGGAAAACCAAGTGGGCACTCGGACCCCATGGCCCTAGTGTTTCAACCCCAAACGGCTCGAACATATAACTCCCAAAAAGATCGGAATATTTTCGCCGTTTGAGGTTTTCCGCACCTGCAGCAGCCGCCCCAGCACAGCCCGCCGTACTAGGAAGATGGGATGGCGCAAGGGTGTCGACACATGTTGCATCCCACACCAAAGGCCTGCCTAACTTCCAAGGCATTATGGTCATTCCGTCTGGTCTCTTGCCATCGTCGCGTGCCAAGCCGTTGGGTTCTAAAACAGCTGGCACCCCGGCGGTGACAAGAGCACGACGGATAATGTCATTAATGCTGGCGTGCCGTGCTATCCGGCCTGCGCTCTTACTACAAGACAGGCCATGATGTCCGAGGCAGTCAACGGCTTCACCGCACTGGCAGCGATGTGGAGCCCCGCAAGGAGCGCCCAGACGCAGACAGGTAGCGAGCCGGAAGGTGGAGTCACCCAGCAAAGTGCCTATGTTGGGTGACGGTAGTGCTTGAAGCCAGAGGCCCGACTCCCATTCACTCACAGCCAGCAGGCGGGCACGCTCAGCAGTATTGGTGGACGTATTGATAAGATTATTCCGTACCAACCTGCAGAGCGGCTCATCCCACTGTCTCTGGGAAGATGGGTTCACGGGCCGATCTGTATCCGGGCAAGTTGCTATCCAGGCGTTCACCGCATCACTCAAGCATGGCACTTCAGAGTCGACCAGGGAGGGAGCTAAAATTTTCCCCGTCAACTTTTCAGTGCTGTGGACAGAGGACAGGAACGCCGGTAAGCTAATACTGGTAATTTTGCGGACGCCGAGGCCGCCAAAACGGATGGGTAGTGTGGCTTGAAGCCACGCTCGGTCGTCCAAGGCCACATTTAAAATAGATGTTAGCGTGTTGCGAATAATTTGGTCAATTTTGTCCAACAGATGTGGCTGCTTCCATAAAGGGGAAGAACGTAGAAAATATATAAAATTTGGGCCAAAACAACAGTATCTTATCAAGGTGAATGCCGAATGTAAATTAATTTTGGAGAGTCTGTCCGAAATGTCGTTGAAGTTTTTGATTTTTTCGTCGATAAAAGGAGAAAAGCTGTCTTCTAAAATTGGGGAACCTAGGAGGTGCAGTGAACTTTTTTCTAAAATTTTTATTTGTGGGGCTATTGCATTAAATTTATCTAGGGTCAATTGTCTGTCAGTAATGTCAGGAAGATAGATTTCACATTTTGAGGGGTTAAGGTCCAAGCCAATAGATTTAAATTCCTGTTTGAGAAGTTGTAGGTCTTTCAAAACGGTGTCTGCATCACCTCCTAGAGTTCCATCGTCTAAATACCACACGTTAAATTTTGAATTTAGTTTCTGGATAATTGGATGAATAGCCAAGCTGAAAATGACTGGCCCGAGAGGGTCACCTTGTTGGCATCCTACTGCAGATTCCAAAACATTGTCCTTGTATAATAATTTGGAAGGGTACCTGTAACATTGCCACATAAAACCATAAATTTCGGGTAAATTAAAAGATACCTTAAAAGATAGACATATGCTATCGCGGACTTTTTTTAGAACTTTTTAAGAGGAACAATTCCGTCATACATGATTTTTGCGTAACTTTAACCGTTTACGCAGCGCACGCAATGGAAGCTCTCAAAAGGAATAAATTTTCCCCGTTTTTACAACATTTTTCATTGATGCTCCGCTCCTATTGGTCGTAGCGTGATGTTATACAAGGTGTTATTTTAATCAGTGTTAATCTCTTAAGGGGTGATTGTATTCATCATTATGAACAACTTTTACTATGGGACCAAACTTGAAATCGCGGAAAAAAATCGGCTTTTCCCTAAATTTACGTTCGCTTATCTCGTCAAAATGTAAGAACACCTGATTTTTTTTCGCTATTTCGGGTTTGGTCCCATAGTAAAAGTTGTTCATAATGATGAGTACAATAGCCCCTTAAGAGGTTAACACTGATTAAAATTACACCTTGTATAGCGTATAACCTTCCTCAATAAATGGGCTATCCAATACTAAAAGAATTTTTCAATTCCAGCCAGGAGTTCCAAAGATTAGCACGTTCAACCAAACAAACAAACTCTTCAGCTTTATAATACACTCGTTTGCAAAAAAACGGGCGGGTTTGATTTTTCTACATTATTGCTAATATGTAATTTAGTTCTAAAGAGGTTTTAATAGCCAAACTATGTTACTGGCACTTAATAAAGAGTCTAGGTATAAAAAAAGTTAATTCCAAATTCGAAACTTTAGTTTTAAAAAATAATAATCCCTGTTTCAATTTCTGACTTTTTACTTACTGTTCGTGGGTTTGCTGTTAAAGTTATCATGCAACTAAAACTAACTTCTCGTTATTTTTAGTAGAATAATTTATGTTTGTCGCATAATACTGCCTTATTGTGACTTAAAACAGATATCTTTGTGTCTATTGTAATGGCAGAAAAAGCAATAAGAGCTAGTAAAATTATAGCGCTGCTGGAAGAGGGGTGTAGCCAATGTTACATCTCACAGCGGTTATACGTGAGTCATTCGACCGTCTAAAGAATCTGGACTCGATACCAAGAGACAGGTTCCGTTCAGAGAAGGCAAGGTTCTGGGAGAAAACGTTGCACACCACCACGAGACGACCGCTTTTTAGTGACTCAGGCGCTGAAGAACCAAATGCAATTACATAGACCTCAAAAGAAACCTTGGAAGAGGTACGAGAAGCACAAGTTAGCCTATGGACTGAGAGGAGGAGGCTTTTAGCGGCTGATATACGCAATCGACGACCAGCGCGGGCCCCCAAGTTACTCCGTGAGCACCGGCTTGCTCGATTGAGGTTCGCTAGAAATTGCCTATCTTGGACACTAGGTAACTGGAGTAGCGTACTCTTCTCCGATGAGGCTCGAATTTATCTGCATGGTGAGGACTGACGTCGGCGAGTGTTATGAAAACCAGGGGAACGCTATGCCGCACTGTGGGCTGAAATCAGCGTTTCATAGACATTCAAATCATTTTTTTTTAAGTCTTTTTTTTCACATGGAATGCTAGAGGAGACTACTTATATGCCTAAAAATATATTTTTTATGAAATGGTTTACGTTGACTAAAACACCGATTCCAGGGTTTATGTGTTTTAAAAACTATATTTTCATTGATAATAAGAAATTTCTAGTCACCTAAGTTAATGATATAATAGGTAGGAGAAAAAGTTTCTTCGCGTTTTTTAAGAAAATTCAAAACATTTTTTAATATAGTTTATTGACATTTAACTAAAGTATGTAGGTACCATTTTGTTCGATAACTTTTTGCCATCTTGTAGGTAGGGACATGATGCTATAGAAATTTTGGGACTTCTGATCAAAATACCGCGACAAGTGGTGTTGGCAGTCCTCTCGTGATGTTAACCTGACACTGCCTAAAGAATTCTGAAGAGACCGAAACAGGTGAAAATCTGAAGGTGCAAGGTCAGGACTATACGGCGGATGCATTAACACCTCCCAGCCAAACTCTCTTAATTTTTGCTGAGTGGCTATAGATGTGTGAGGTCTAGCGTTATCATGATGAAAAACCACACCCCTTCTGTTGATTAATTCCGGCCGCTTTCTCTCAACTTCTTGCTTTAATCGCATCAGTTGTTCGCAGTAGAGTTCAGAATCGATGGTTCTGCGTGGTGGTAACAGCTCATAATGAATAATGCCCTTCCAATCCCACCACACACACAGCATCACCTTGTTGCGAGTTAACCCGGGTTTCGCCACAGTCTGTGAAGCCTGGCCGGTCTTTGACCACGACCTTTTTCGCACGTTCTTGTCGTACGTGATCCACTTTTCATCACCAGTTATCAGCTTCTTTAAAAATGGTTCGGTTTCATTACGTCGTAATAAAGAATCACAAATGAATACACGGTTCATTAGGTTTCTTTCAGTGAGCTCGTGAGGTACCCAAATATCGAGCTTTTTTGTGTACCTAGTTTTTTTCAAATGCGCCAAAACTGTTTTGTGGTCAATTCCCAGTTCTTCAGCTACGTCGTAACTACTGATATGCTCCACTTTTTCAAAAATGGCATCCATTTTATCCGTAATAGGGCGACCAGAGCGACGTGCATCTTTGACATCAAAATTTCCGGATTGAAAACGCTTAAACCAAATTCGTGCTACTCTCACAGACACTGCACCAGGTCCATAAACATCGCAAATTTTTTTCGCGGCTCGCGTTACATTTTTACCTTTTTTGTAGTAAAATTTTAAAATGTATCGAATTTCTTCATTAGATTCACTCATCTTGACAGTAAGAAAAACAAATGAAAATCACACATATTCCTAATTTGAATTTGGAATTATGTTCTTTAAAACTTTCAATGATACCAAAACCAGCCAGATACAAATAGTATAGCCAAAGAGATTTTATTACAAGTTCATACATACTATAATGCGAAAAGACTTTTTCCCCAACCTAATACTAAAAATATTAATATTATCCATAGAAAAGCAAATGACTGTAAGGTGCCCGTTTTTTTTTTTTTTTTGCAAAGCAGTGTATTAGTATTATAATATTAAGTTTAGATTAATGGGCTATGTGATATGTTAAATAACTATGTATGTGCTAAAACAATATAAAGTGATAAAACTACAGTTTTCTTCGAACTAAAAATGTTTACCCATTTTGTGATTATCCCACAGAAACACAACTTCATATTTTTGCGACCCCTTTCATTTACAACCACTATCACTAACAAATCCTTTGAGTACTCAATCGTTAATACTACTAATTCAAATCCTCTTACATTGTACCATAGGCAGTGATGCAGACGGGATCCCGGTCAATTATAAGCTTTGATCATAGTTGCGGATGCCATGACATGGGTTCAAGCTGACGGCTGCATGTGAGATTACTAAGTCAGAATATTCTTTGAGATTAACACAAGAATGGATTGGCTTGTTATAATTTAGGATGAATTCGAAGTAGAGGGGAATTTTCAGTGTTATGAAACTTATCAATGAATTTGGTCTATATAAGTTTAGTTCTTGGACATGAGTTTCTCTGTTACAGTATATGGTATAATTTATAATAGAGAAATGTGTTGCTGGGAACTGCGTTGAACCAACTAAAACACTAGGACTACACACTAGGCGTATTGGGGGTTGCTTATGTAACTTTTAACATTCAAAAGTGCTGATTCTCAGAATTATGTAAGTAAGACGTACTGTAGGTATATTTTCTTGCAATAAAACAAGATGCCATTCGTCATTACTCTGTTCAAATTCCCTTCCACGATGCCGTGATAACACAACAATTGCAAATTCTAGAAAACTCCCACCTTTCCTGAGAGATAGCGGCCAAACCCATCCGACCCGAGTCAGGCAAACCTACCAATACATCATTCAACTTGGCCGGGACTTTTTATACCGGCGACATTATCAAAATTGTGGAGGTTGCCTCCTCCCGTGTTTCACCTTAATGAGGTTCCCCCACTGTCTCCCGATTTTACAACTGCCGATAACACGGTTACATTGAATAATTGTCGTAATTTAGTCTGCTTGTTACGCAAAAACATGATACTTGGGGTTTTATTACGTATCATTTTGGTGATAACGTGTATCGGGTATAGGGATAATTACCAGTGTTTTGGCTGCGGTTTGATTACATGAAGCAAGGAGAAATTACTCTTTTGATGAGACACAGGAGTTCTTATTGGTGTTAATCAAACTGAATTACTTGCGGTTAGTACTGTACTGATATATACTTACAAAACTGGCCTACATACTAAGAAATAGTATTTCACCTATAGTATAATTTTAAATTTCCTTTAAACATGCACGATGTTTAAGTTTCCAAATTAAAATCTTCAACAGCCGCCAAAACATTTTCCGCCATTGAGTAACTTTCAGATGGCGTCCCAAAAAATGGCAATAACATTTAAAAACTCAACTTACGTAATACGAACAATGTCTTTCTGCACGTCAATCGAGACGAACCTTGTAGCGCACTAATGGGCGCGACCCGCGAACCTACCTTTATTATTTACTTACCCGACAATTTTTCGCATTGGCCTACCCTCATTTGAAACATGTTCGTCACTAATAGGCCACTTGTATGTTTTAATAACGCGAATGTTTCTCTGTATCATTATAATATCGGAACGCGAATTTTTCAATGCTTTTTGTTGAGTTTTTTTTCGATAAAAGTGGATCGCTGTTTTTGCTCTGAGTAATGAGTTACTTACTTCTGGAGGTAACATTGATGATACTCATTTTAGTGGCTGTATTTTCAAAATGCACTTTAATTTAAGAGTTCCACCAAATGCCACATCAAGTTTTAGAGAGGCTTCGTTGCGTTTATGGAAAGTTATTAATTGTGTCTATATACAGGGTTATTTTAAATTGGCTAGCTAAACTCCGCAGATGCGATGGGTACCTATATATCTAAACACGATAAAAAAAACAACCGACTTCAAAAAAAAATACAAAGTTAAAAATAACTTTAATTTCTGTAGTCGGTGTCTTTGGATCTGTATTTTAGTTTTTGCCATCAACTTCCGAAATTAAAGTTATTTTTCACTTTGTAGTTTTTTTTTTTTGGAAGTCAGTTGTTTTTTTTGTGAAAAAAGTGTTTTATTTTTCACTTTTTAGTGGGTCAGTTTATAATTTATCTAAGTTACAATAGCCTTATGTCAACTGCTCATCACATTTACAAAATATTGCTTTTCCCGATACAAGGACGTTAATTGTTGAGGAGTTCTTCTGGTACTTCACTATCAGCTCCACTTCGCCATATGCATTGTGATGAGCATAAATTGCTTAGCGCCCATATTAAAGTAATCGAATCCCAAATCTCAACCCGTGAAATACTTATTATTGAGTAGTTTCGGTGACCATCCGTGGTCTTTATCATCAGTTCCATTTCACCAAATGGTGCTTTCCGAGAGCAAATGCACGAATTACTATAAAAACACCCAAATCGCTATAGGTGTGTCTAGTGTTGCCCAAATTCAGTCTTGGTCTTGCAGTCTTGGTCTTGTTCTTGCGTTTTTGCAAGACCAAGACCAAGAACAAGACCGCGTATTTTTAGCAAGACCAAGACCAAGACTGACCGTGCAAGACTTGAGCAAGAACAAGACATAGCCTGCAAGACTCTTGCGTCTTGCAGCTAGGACTTAGCGCTATTTCACTGAGTAGTTAGGTGTAACAGTTCGGTGTATAGGTAGGTACGCTTAGGAATTCTATGAGACGCAAAAAACTGTATCAAAGAATATGAAAAACTGGACCTATGCGCATTACGACTAATACCATAAACATAGCGAATAAAAAAATATCTATTAAAATCAAACTGAGTGCATGCATAGTTATGTTTTAACCATCGGCACTTTGATAATGCGGCATCAAAGGTTTTGTACTTACTTCTCAAAGAAATTTGCCGCTTTTCGGAAGTACATGGTTATGATACACGCGCCGGCGGCTTCTTTTGAAATCTAAAACAATCGTTGCCGCCACGCCGAAATCATAACATTTGTGACACTATTTGATTGCCGCCATAGGGCGTAGGTATACTCATGCAAAATAATTTCGAATTTTTTTAAGAGTACCTACAGGTGTTCCAAAGAATAAATAAGTTTCAGAGTGCTTAGAATGAAAATGAATACATTATACTGATCACGCAAGTAGTATTATGATTAGGATAAAATGGTAAGGATAGGTAGTAGATGTCATATTAATTCATTCTAGTAAGTATATATTATAATATTGATTACTTATATGGTTTTAAACTAATTACTTAGGTACTATTATTGTACATTTAGTCATTATATTTCTTAAGTTTTTACAAGAAAAAATAGCAAAAAAGTGTTCAAATATCACCCGTTTAATAAATATTGTAGCCACTTTTAAATATACTTGAAACGTGTAAAAAAATTCTACAAAACTAATAAAATAATATAAAAAGCGTAGGTACTTACCTACTAATAAAATAAAAAGCCTGCGATAAGAGTTTTGTATTATTTACCAGCCCGAATATCTCTGAGATAGAGACAGATAAGTATTGTTCTTTAAAATACAGTCAAGTTATTGTAATTAATTTGTTTTTTTACATGTTTTAGCAAATGTAAGCTTATAAATCATAAATGTTTATTAAGAAACAGTTACTTCCATGGAAAACGACATATAGGTCAGTTGATTTTTCGAATTTCTTATCAAATCTTCAGTTATTTATTAATCTGCTTGATCTTTACTATGGCTATGTTAATTCAAGCTCACAATGTTCCAATTCTAATACGTTTTTCTAAGATTTAAAGTAAACTTTAATAAATAGTAATAGACTAATAGGTAATTGCAAGACTTGCAAGACTCTTGCTGCAAGACCAAGACCAAGACCAAGACTGGGAGCGCAAGACCAAGACCAAGACCAAGACCAGGTGTATTGGCGCAAGACCAAGACCAAGACTGGCTAAGTCTCGTCTTGTTCTTGCATTTGGGCAACACTAGGTGTGTCAATAAAATTTGAGGGTTTTCCTCGATTTTCATGGGATCCTGTAGTCAGATTCTGACTTGGTGACATTGGGACCACCTCGAAAGTATACCCTTTGAAACAAAAAGAATTTTCAAAATCGGTTCACAATTGACGGATAAATTATTGGACATAGGTACATAAAAAAAAAACATACGTACAGTCAAACATAGAATCTCCTCCTTTTTCGAAGTCGGTTAAAAATTTAAAATGATTTGATGTTTTTTTTGGGAGGTCAACGACTGCTGTTACTTGAAGAATGAGTTGAGAAAAACTGTTTTCTTATGTTTTATCGTGTTTAGATATCGATACCCACCACGTGTGTGAAGTTAACATTAAAGAAAAAACGATGTTTTAAACTGATATTTCAAGTGACTACAATAACTGCGGTCGATGACCCCACAAAAGAAAATCATCAAACTCATTTTTTTTTTTGTTTTATTTCGTTTAGATATCAATATAAATCGTGTCTGCGGAGTTTAGCTAGCCAATTTAAAATAACCCTGAATATATAGAAACATGACCAATCAGTCTTATCATATTCCTAATAATTTGTTATTCTCAAAAAATACTAGTGTCGAAAACCCTTTTACCACTTTTACGACCGTACCAATGAAACAAATCTTAACAACAGATCACCGCTCAACCCAATTTAGCTACCAATATAACTTCAATAACTTAATATCGTTAAATACTATAATTTTTTCATCCCCACCTGTCCCCCGCGGGCTTAATAAGGCGTTGGTCGTTTGACGCGAATTTTTACGCTACGGTCCTTCGAGCCGCGGAACCCCACTTTTATGGTTTTCATTAATGAAGATGGCTTCAGGGCTGATCGTTCGAGTCCCTGTAAACCTTGATCATGGGGTGATGTTTAATGCCTATTATTTTTTAAGATTGCAACTTGCTTGTGCTGTAGGTATTTCGATTGCACTCCTCATTTGAATGCTCCCGGGGGTATGGAAATCAATTGTTTTGGAAGCGTAGTGTTTTGATAAGCATTATTTTGTCGAGTTTTGAAAATTCGAGTGTTTCGTATCGTTAATTAATACGAACATAGTCTAGTTTCTGATTATTCAATAAGCAAGCAGCATAAAATACGATATACCAATGACTTTATAGGCAGGGTAAACACTTCAAAGAAAAGCTGTACTTTTAATTATATCATTTGACGAAACAGTGCTGATCAAGGCAAATAACCGCTGTTCAAAACACAGCTTACAAAATTAAATGAAACATATTTTTTGATCCTTACCTCCTATGTTTACTCAAATAGGCAGTTGAAAATATCTCCAGTCCTCTAATTCAAGCCGCATAACAAATTGACCGTAAAAAAAACAAATTCAATATAAAGAAACGGCCTTTCAATTATTCACGAATTCGGAACGAGTCCCTGTCCACGGCAGATCTTTATTCAAATCTGATATAGGCCGCCATCTTAGCAGGTTTGCATCGCAGATCGGTACGCAGTTCTTTTTTTGAATTCGTACACTTCACCCCAAAATTGCCAGTTTGATTGCTATTTTAATGCCTTCCCATCTTTTCCTTTGGAAAATTATCTTTCAAATTTTCGGATAATAAGCGATAGACGGTGTATTTTTTTGTGATAATCGGAGGCAGCTGACGCATCTTTTTTGTTCGGCTTGTTAATGTTCATAAAGAAGAATATTTTTAAGACAACGTGAATGTCAAACGGTTCCCTTTAAATATGTTTTTCTGATTTAGAATAATAATTGATTTACAAAGAGTATGCTTATTATTTTGGGGTTAAGCTGCCAATCAACTAAGCAGATCTCTACCAGTTATACTAGCCAAATACGTAACGATTTACTTGCGCAAATTTAGGCTTACGCAAGTAACTTTACGTGTTTGGGATTAATTAGCACAAGTATCTGAACCAGTTGGTGTCACGCAGACATGCGCTAGGTAAAATTGGCGCAAGTACCTAAATCGTAACGTGTATGGCTTGAATTACGGTCTTGACTTTCTCACTTCCTCTTGCCACGTCAACCAAGAAAGCATTCAAAGTAGTTAGTGCATTGTGTATACTTGTGTATGGTCTGAAATAAAGAATACAATGATTATTATAAAATACGAGCATAGCTTATAATATGTCGTTTAGTGTGTGGCGCAAAATCGATTTAATTTATATTTTCCTACTTTACATAATCTATTTTTTTCTTCCATAAAACATTAGACGTCTGTCAGAATGATGAATGTGCAAGCGATTGTTATTTCCGTTTGATCTTGATTAATTAGTGATTGCAAACAGAATGTGATAGTACGACGCTGATGGGGTGCGATTACTCGTCAAATTGCTTGTTCAGGTTAATCTAAACATCGATACATTGGTATTGAATAATGTGTAAACAATTACAAAGATTGAATCTCCTGTGATTAAGGGGACTAGCAGGAGCTAAACGCAAGTTTTATATTGCCTAAAAGTATATGATCAGTTGCAGTAAACAAAATCAGAAAATTATATGATCTTCTTCAGGATATATGCTAGTTAGATAGTGTGTTGAAAACATAATACAACTAATTTGATACGATAGAAAAAAATCACATAGGTACCTCTAAAAATTTCTTTTAACGATTAAAAGCCATACTAGTAATATGCAATCATTCTGATTTTTCGTCAGGTTATTCTACTAGCAACATATTAATGTATTATGTATTTTAATTTTTTAGTCCAATCAATCGATCATTAGAGGGAAGCCGAAGAAAAAAATTGTTCAGTTTTCATATACTCAGACAAAAGACTGTAGGTTTTTAATCTTATGATGTATTAAACTGGTATTAAATATAATTATGTAATGTGATGTGATACATACACAGGTGTACAATATTATTTGGCAATAGTAGGTACACATCAAGAAAAGTGGTTGTTCCGAAGGAAAGCCGATAGGAATCGGGTTGCATGAACGATTCGCCCTGGTATATAGATATTTGCTATAAATTACCAGCGTTGTGTCATCGCGCTTCTCTTTTTCTTCTATGCAGTCCGACAGTGTCCGCGCTTTAGCTGTTGTCAGCCTTTTATGAGCGTTTACGACGTAAGGCATTTCAAACTTTCAAGTCCTTGTTTTTCAAAATGAATGAACCGATTTTAATGAAACTTTATACGCATAATAAGGATACATAGGTCTAAAAAGTTAGTTAAGAACATTTTCGAAAAATAGTACACAAACTCACGCCTTCTTCCCATGGGGGTAGGCAGAAACTACAGAACGCCACCTGCTACGATCCTTACATACTCCGAAAAAAACACACACACACAAAACACATACTCGAAATATAGTGTTACAGCTAAATTCGACTGATTTTTTTGATTCAATTTTCCATAGAAACAGATTTCCAATTATCTCAAATTATTATCTATTATTATTAAATAAGACATTTCGAAAATGTTCTTAACTACCTTTATCGACCTATGTATCCTGCTTATGCGCATGAAGCTTCATTAAAATCGGTTCATTCATTTCGAAAAACAAGGACTTGAAAGTTTATATAATCTGCCGTACGTCGTAAACGCTCTTAAACTCAATGAAGGCGTCTTGAGTAAGATATAAAGTAGCTCATCTGCCTAGCCTTTTTCCAACTATATTCGGGTCAGTTTCCAGTCTAACCGAAAGGAAGATATAAATATACGAGAAATACATTATCCGTTAAAGGTTCTAGACTAATAATTTAGGAAACTGATTGCTTGCATCAGCATTATTTATACAAGGTGTAACATAATTAACGCACAACCTCTTGAGGGGTCATTGTACTCATCACTATGAACAACTTTTACTATGGGACCAAAAGTGAAATCATGAAAAAAATATCAGGTTCCCTACATTTTGGCGAGTCATGTGAATATAAATGTAGGGAACAGCTGATTTTTTTCGCGATTTTAGATTTGGTCCCATAATAAAAGTTGTTCATAATGATGAGTAGGTACAATGACCCCTTAAGAGGTGGTGTGTTATTTATGTGACATCTTGTATATTTTCTGCAATTTGTACGCAAGGCACTGCGAGTCTGTTGAATAAAAGATTATGAGACCTCAAAGTTATTGTTGACCATCACCGAACCTTTTACCAAATGCCGATAACGCACTTGGAATTAATAACATATCTTCACGACCGTATTCCCCGAAGGGTTAGGCAGAGATGCACCTATAGTACATCCACATTTCGTCAGTTATGTTGAAGTCCAATGTAACAGGGGGCGAGTCTATTGCCATCTACCAGGCACAAACCCAGGCTCCGGGCTGCTACTGAGAAATTCCAAATACTAATAAGAAGTATCAATAACAACTGACTAACACAGTCGTCTCAAAGCTCCCACGGACATAATCGCCCGCCGGTCTTTAAGACAGTCTCCTCGAAAGGGGAGGGGGTGATGATGGCATTTTTTTTTTCAAGTCGTCAGATAGATTGGATGACACTCGATCTCCCCAAGAGGGCGAAATTAAAACAGCGGCGATGAGCCAAGCACGAAACGGCCGGGGAATTATTTTCCGTTGAGTGATTCTCGGCCATAAAATTTCTGATTGATCAATTCATCCGGTGTTTCCATTCCGCCGTAATGAAGAGCACGTTGCTGGTCGCCGTTTTTTTTTTCTCTATTCGTCCCCCGCCTCTATTTTTCCGCCTGTTTTCGCTTTAGTGGGTGTTTTATTAATTTCCTCTGCGTGTTTTTTTCGGTCGTTGTCCCTTGAATTTGCATTCGGTTTTTTTCGATAGTCGAAAACAGATTTGGGGTATTTGTTCCGAAGTTTTTGTTTGCATTGGAATTGTATTAACAACGTTCCCCTTTCCTCTTATTTTCTTATAGATACGGCAAACTCTGTTTAATTACCCGCCCATACTTAGTCATACACTTACAAAAACTCATACGAAACCATTCCTTGGTAAGGCAATTACTACCAAACCATGTCCAATATTTTGGAGTGGGTCATATACCTGAAAAACTTCACTGATGCAGCGATTGGCGTGGCCGTGCCGGGCCCAGCCTCATTTAACATAATATATTTATTTACCAACGACTCGAAAAGAGGAAGAAAAAGGGCAATTAGTTTGTCCACCTACACAATTACTTGTAGCACCACACCCTTATCCCAAAAACAGGGCAGTCCAAATAGGACGATCACATATAACGCATTACAAACTTTATCTCCGACTCTAAAGTTGTCACACGATCAGTTTCACGCAACCTCGTCCGAATAGCGAAGCAAATTTTATTGCGGGTCCTTCACGATATTAAGAGGGAAAAGGGGGATAATGGACACCGATCCGACGGACAAAGCTTCGGCGGCCATCATTTCGGTCACATTTCATTAAAAACAACAATAAGCACGATAACGACTGTTCGGGTGGTCTGCGGACGATTTTGATCACATTTTCATGCTTTTGTATTTATATGTGTGTTGAAGATTTGTGTTTGGTGTGCTGAGTGGTAGATATTAAGACAAATGTTTGTTTGTTAATCAATCAATCAATCTGCCTAGCTTTTTCACAGCTATAGATGCATGAGGAACAGGGTGTAAAGTTCACTCATCCTCCATAGAAAAGGGAGGATCCTCCGACCAGACGGGTGTTGTGTCTGGTGGGCTACTGCCCGACGGTTGATGTCGGGATGTTGTATATATGCTAGTCGCGCGGTAAACTCTGATTGCGCGATGCAGGATTTTGCGTGACGTCAGTGTGATGCGTTCCATTGTGGCGATGTAGATCCACACAACTATTTTGGAGTCGGCTTCTAAATGGATGCAGCAAGCATTTGTTAATCATATTTGCAGTAGTTAGTTATAGCTTTATTATTATTTATTACTCTAAAATCTAGAATGTCTTACCATTCTAATTACTCGCATAAGATCTTAGCCACTGATTAGTCAGTCGCGATAGTCCTTAGCAATACTTACACTACTAATTATTTATCCTGTGCAAATGTTTGAATAACTTCTCACAATCTCCTCGTCACATTTTTCTAACGCAATGGAGCCATACCTTTCTCAGACATTTCCGACTTCTTTCAAGTCTGTTAAAAAGCTCCAAAAATATACCTGATCCGAACACCAATTCCCCCTCATTACGGGAGCCCATTCAATTTTAACGAGATCGTATACGCCGTAAAATGCCTTTGATGTTAATCTATAACGTGGCTCCTCGATCTACCGATAAATAACGAATAAACAAACAAAAGAAGGAAAAAGCGAAAGATGGGCCGTCTCGCCCCACCCTCCCCTCCCGGCATAATTTCATTATTTGCTACGAGCACATCACTTTAAAATATTCTCAATCTATACGAGTACGAGCAGCCGAGGCCGTTATTACCCACTAGTGTTTTTTTTCACGGTTTCGCTCCTTTTGTTTTGACGATTATTTTTTTCATTTATTTAATTTTATGTGTGACGCTTTGTCTTTTGATTTTTTATGGTTTTGGTCGTTTAGCCTTTTGTGGTAAGTATTTTAAGTGTCACTGGGCCTTATGAATACAATTATTATGCCGTGTCCAGCTATGGACGTGAGCCAAAAAGGCAACCACCAAACATCGCAATGTTAGTACAACCTAATTACTATATTAATTATCTGTATCCTGTCCGGAACATCTCTAGTAGTTTCGGTTGACTGACAACGGGTCATCTCTATTCCTTCAATATGGCTCGCTCTCAATTAAACATAGCCCGTCTGGTTCATGTTATACTTTAATAAATATAAAACAGTCACAAGTCCAAATGTCTATCATTTACATAAGTAACATCATAACACGCAGCAGCATCTGTCATTACTACCAAAATAATAATTGTGGTTAGAAGAAAGAAGGATTTTTGTAAGATTAACTCTTATCTAGATAAACATAGAGAAAGTTATCCAAAATTAGGTTAACAGAATACATCTTAACACATTACTAACAATTCTAAATACTCTTCAATACAAACAAAAACAAATCGATATTTTTTTATACACATTTCACCTGTAGGTGTCGCCTCCCTCGAGGGAAGGCTCGCTAAGAAAAAATGTGTTCTTGTCGTGTTTTTATTAGTGAAAAACAATGATGAATTAGTGGGGACGCATTTATTAGTCGCAAGCGATTTCGAGGGATCTGTTGGAAATTAGAAACCAATTATACAGAGTGTTAGATTTTAATTTTATGTTAATTGATTTTTTGTAGTGCTATATTTTTAGCGGAAATGATTTTTCGGGGAAGTCTATTGTTTGCCGATTGACAAGTCACGTAAAATGAAACGAATGACAGTCATTAATCGAATAGGTACATCTACATGTACGGTCAATTTAAATCGATTAGATAGTTAATTAGCTACAGAATATAAGTTATGGTGGTCACTTCTTTCTATTTCGATTCATATTGTTAAACGTTTTTCAAGAAATTGAGCCACTTTTGCAAGTAGCGCTCTTGACAAATCTTGAACATTTGGATTGTAATTGTAGGTACTTAAATATTTCACTGTAACTCTGCTTCGCTCTTCGATCAACGTTTTTAATACCACTGATTACATCAGCTCTGTCTCAATCTGCCTAGTCTTTTCCCAACTATGTTGGGGTCGGCTTCCAGTCTAACTAAATGCAGCTGAATACCAGTATTTTACATGGAACAACTGCCTATCTGACCTCCATAACCCAGTTACTGGATAACACGATACCTTTGGAAAGTTTTTGGGCTTCTGACTACCCGTAACGATTGTCAAAGATCTACAAATGGCAGCCGGGACCAACAGCTTAACGTATTTTTCGAGACACGGAGGGGTCTCGATATGTAGTGGAAATGGTCACAAATCCACTTGCTTGCCGCGGTTACCAACCGCGGCAAGCATAGCTTAACCTTCGATCGACCCGAGCGGCTGTTATTATATAGACACGAGCCCCTCATAAAAAATTTTGCCTGCCAATACAAAAAAATACATGCAGAACCAAAACACAGCACAGGCGAATTTAATTTATATTTTTTACAGTTTCCACGTTATATCAGACTATGGCCCGTGCAAAATTTATATTAACAAGGCGTGCAATATTAGAGTACATCATCGGGAGAGTTCGGGCGTTTCCGGCGTTCTTGTTTTAAATTAAATTGTTCGCCAGATCTTTGGACTTAGGACATTCGGATTCATTGGCCGTAGTCTTGGAAAGGTAGTGTATTTGAAGTATGTATAGAAAGGTGAAGTAATAGAGGGTATAGATCTATGGATCTAAAAACTGTTATCACCATCATCATCATTGGCAGCCTTGTATTAGACTGTACAGGGTATAGGCCTTTTGTGCCATGCTTCCCTGGTCTGGGCGAGTCTTAACCAGGTCTTCTCCGCGATCTTCTGTAGCTCGTCCACCCACCTGGCTATTGATCAGCCAACGCTCCTACCGTTTCTCGGCAGCCATTCCGTCAGGGTTCTGCTCCACCTGCCATCACCACGTCTTGCCAAGTGCCCTCCCACCTCCATTTGAGAGCCGCTACCCGCTAAAAACTGTTATACCAAAAAGTTACTAGTACATAATAATTCTCATGAACGATTCATGAGCTTGATTCCAGTCGAGGAAAGGCATTGTGAGAAAAAATGTACATTGTTTGAATCAGAGCCTTTGCCATGTTGTAAGATAATTACAGGTAGATTTTTAGCTGTCGAACAGCTTCTAATAAGGGAAGTAGTGTGACTAGATACTACTAAATGATCATTCTCCTGGCCTTGTTCATTCATCGTTTCTTTGGTCTAAAGAAAGTAAATAAGTGTTGGGTTGTTACATAATTTTTTCCCCACTTTAAAATGTTTTATTTTTTTTTATACTTATTTATTTAAACAATTAATCACCGATATTTTTTTTTACGAAGATGCTGTTTTAAAGCCCGGAAAAGATGATAGTCGGAAGGTGCCAGACCAGGGCTATAAGGTGGGTGAGGTATCGTTGTCCAACCGAGCTTTTCTAGAAATTTACGGGTCATTTTAGCTATAATATGTGGTCTTGCATTATCATGAAGTAATGATACTTCAAGACGTTTTGGCCGTTTTTCTCTAACAGTGTTCGGCAGTTTCTGTAGTTGATTCACGTAGACTTCGGCATTGATAGTCTGATTGCTGCCCAGTAACTCCCAAAACAACATTCCTCGCGAATCCCAGAAGACTGACAGAAGAAATTTGTGATCATGCAAACTGCTTTTTGGCAGTGTTAGTGGCTGTTTATCAGCAGGCATCCAAAAGGCCTTTCGTGTGACGTTCTCATATAAGACCCAAGACTCGTCACTGGTGATAATCGACTCGAGAAAGCTCTTTATTTGCGAGTACAACAGCAGACCTTCACAAATGTTGACACGTATTGCACATTGAGCATCGGTCAAAGCATGGGGCGTCCATCTTGACAAAACTTTACGGTAGCCCATTGCTTGCAGATGGCAATCTATAGTACTGTAGTGATATTTTAGAGTTTTCTCTAAATCCCTGGTGCTGGAACCCGAGTGCAACTCAAAAGTGACTGGTCGACCAGTATGAGGAACATCTTTTAGACTTGTGTCTCCTTCATTAATGCGTTGAAACCAATTTCGTACTGTGCGATCAGTAGTAGTGTTTGAGCCAAAAACGGTATTGATCTTATTTGCCGTTTCCCTCGAACTAGTTCCCAATTTGTGTGTAAATCGCTCGAAGATGTTGTTGATCCATTTTGTCAATTTTAACTAAATTCCAGTAACGAGCTCGCGCTTATATACCATATGTGAAAGATACGAGAACATTCTACTATGTACTAGATTTATTCTAGAAAATTTCCGAGACAACTGGAAATATTAAGGAAATTTAGAAGCTGGAGAAAAATTATGCTACAATCCAATACTAGTCCGCGCGCAAATGCTAGTCACCGCCTGAGGTAAGTGAGCGGTGAGACGGGGGAGGTGGACAACGGCCAAGCTAACTCAGCTGCCAATCTTGTCAATCGCGCCCTCCCCCGTCTCACCGCTCACATACCTCAGGCGGTGACTAGCACTTGCGCGCGGATTATACTAAATATTTATCGTGAAGAAAACCCAAAAGATACATTTATATGTTATCGCTTAAACCACATAGATAGTAGTTTCCCAAAGCAGTTTCCTAACGGAAAGGTCTTTTCCGAGTACTTCATTTCAGGAAACTGATGGGTAATAAATGTATTCTGAAATAAACCGTAGCTGTGTTATAGGAAACTAGATACATATCGAAATAAACTTGAACAAATAAATCGCGTAGATAGGCCCAGAAATCTCAGAGAAATTGATTTAAAGTCAGGGAAATTAATTGTGAAGCAAATCGAAAATCGACCATAAATTAAAATCCCAACTGTCATTCTTTGACATTCGTATGAAATGGCTGTTACAAGGCAATTGACGTAGTGTGTCAATCTGCTATACAATTAATTTCCCTGACTGTAAACTCATCAAAAACCTAAAGTTAAAGTATGAATAGCAGTTTTCAAGAACCCACTATTTTATTTCTCCTCAATCATTTTATAACACCATATAATAATAGGTCTTTACCTATGTAATTGGAGATTCTATAACCAGCATTTTCAGATTTAATTGTCTGTGGATTGGCGCGCAATTCAAAATTCAAATAATTTTTATTCGAAAGCCGTGTTAATTTAATTTCAAATTCAGTCATTTGTTTTTAGATAGTTTTTTGTTTTTGTGAAATTGTGGTAGTTTTTGGCGCCATGGATAAACTGAAAATTCGTACAGTTTTTGAATATGAGTTCCTACGTGGAAATACCGCTGCGCAAACAACACGAAACATTAACGACGTGTACGGGCCCAACACTGCTCGCATAAACACGGCCCGTTATTGGTTCAATCGTTTTAAATCTGGAAATGTTGAGTTGTAGAACGAGCCTCGCAGTCGGCCGGTGACTATTGTTGACAACGACGTATTGAAGGCGATAGTGGAAGCGGATCCAACTCAGTCTACGGCTGAGCTTGCTGCGAGTCTTGTAGTTAGTGTCAAAACAAAATTGAAGCATTTGCGTCAAATCGGAAAGATTAAAAAGCTAGATAAGTGGGTGCCATAAGAACTAAGCGACCGACAGCGAGACTTATGTACGCATCGAAGCATGCATAGCACTACTGAATCGGCATAGAAACGAGGAAATTCTAAATCGAATTTTTACCTGCGATGAAAAGTGGATCCTGTACGACAACCGGAAGCGTTTGTCTCAGTGGGTGGACCCGGGTACAGCACCTAATCAGTGCCCTACAAATAATATTACTCATAGGAAGATTATGGTGACTGTCTGATGGACCAGTGCCGGACTTGTACATCACAGCTTTTTACCGAATGGCACAACAGTGACGGCAGATGTCTATTGCCAAGAATTTCAAACAATGATGGAGAAGCTCGCAATTCAACAACCAATACTGGTCAAACGGTCTTCCCCGTCGCTTCTCCACGACAACGCGCGAGCTCACACTTCACGATAGACCATAGCAAAGCTACAAAAATTACAGCCGGAAGCTCTCCGTCATCCACCGTACTCACCGGACCTTGCCCCAACAGATTTCTTCAAAATTTAGACGATTTTTTAAGTGCGAAAAAATTCAACACCCGAGATCGCCGGGAGTCCGGCAGACTTCTACAGTAAAGGGATAAACAAACTGCCATAAAAATGGCAAAATTGTATAGATAATTTGGGCCAGTACTTTGATTAGCTGAAATAAAAAAAATACCAAAATTTTTATATTTGAAAATTTTCAAACAAATCTCCAATTTCATAGGTAAAGACCTAATATTACCCACTTATTGACCTTTCAACTACCCTTATAAGAACATCCTTCCCTAACATAATGTTTCCTTCTATTCTCCATCAAGAAAACTTACGAGTTAATACACAATAGCTTATTACACGAATATCGTTCGGGACAAGCCAGACATGTTCGTTAATATGAAAATTAGCTGGAATGAGACGCTCCAGGAAATTGGCTGCACCTCCATGCTAAAGCAACGTAGTTATGCATCGATGGTGCAGGATTT
The DNA here is from genome assembly GCA_947568875.1 of Fissipunctia ypsillon. NCBI lineage: Eukaryota > Metazoa > Arthropoda > Insecta > Lepidoptera > Noctuidae > Fissipunctia > Fissipunctia ypsillon. The sequence goes on from OX387662.1 coordinate 2,826,328, forward strand.
TGTACCAGAATTCTGGCTTATTATACGTTGAGTCTTCTGGGATGGTATTACGAGCCTGTGCTAGTGGAACGAAATAATTAATGTTTTGACACTAATTGTAATAATTGCCCAAAGATCGATCTTTCTATTATCAAACGATTACTTTAAAAAAAAAAAAAATCTTATTTTGCTTTTTCTTTTTTTTTTCTTTTTTTTTATAGCTTTCTCTTTGGCAAGTGGTTGCAAATGCTTCTGCTGAGCTTGAGGTCATTGGGTTCAATTCCTAGGTCGGAAAAACGGTTATCGGGATTTTCAATCAGGAATTTCTCAGTAGCAGCCCGGAGTCGGGATTTTAATATAACTGGCGATATGTGGATGTAGTATAGCTACACCTCTGCCTAACCCTTTGGGAATTACAGGCGTTGTGTTATGTAATTTTTGCTGGTTTTTTATAACAACTATGTTAAACAGTAATCTACGCGTCGAATCAACATTATCAAAATAATATTTGGTTGCCCGTTCTTAGAATTTATTTCATCCTAGTAGAGACAGAAAAAGATAAAGACAGAAAAAGATTGCCTTTATTAGAAACTTGACAAAACTTGCAATTCACAGAAAACTAACGCATAAAAAGTTCTAATTTCGTCAAAACCTTGTAATTACAAGAACTAATAACACCCACTTATACCGGAAAAAAACAACAACAAGCAATTTAAAATTCGTTCGAAACATTCATTAAAACCTTAAACAAAAAACTGTAGACCGGCAACCTAAATATATCAAAGTATCTCGCCTCTTCCGAGAGAAAAACGGTTTCCCATAACGTTTACCAAGAAAAATTACATATACGGAACTAGAACGTCACAAAGTGCACGAAGAACAATGTAGTTACGACGTTTTTCTTTTGAACGCGGCACAGAGCGGCCATAATGGCTCGCTTTGACTTACTAGATGGAATTTTTAATGCAATAATTTCGATAATTTATCGCTAGATAGCGTTCCTTTGTGGCAGGGGCGGTCGGGGGTGGGAACACAAATTGGTTTTCTTTTTATCAGTAAACATTAGAGTGGCCGACTCGATTGACCTCCGGCTGTTGTGAAACACGGATGAAGAAGATGTTTAACTTGTTTGTTTTATGTTGATGACATACTTGTATCACCATGTCGATGAACACAGATGATCTATGATGATTTTTGATGATGAATAGGCTATCTATTAGGTACATACAATTACACGAAACCCGAAGTCTTCTACTTGAAATCTTTGGATTATTGTCGGTCCTTTTGTCCGTGCCTAGTGTCCTATATTATCAGTACATCTGTTGTCACACATTTCTTCCAACAAATTTACGAGTTCCATAATATTTTTAATATACGAGAATGCCGAATATTTGTGCAGTCTACGTATTGAGAATCGAAAGTACCAACTTCCAATCCCGATCCCAGGTCCCCTAGCCAATGTGTCCCGAAACTCTAGCTTTCAATTCAAAAGCGTCACTTTTGAGGCTCCGCAGAGCTCGTAATTAAATACGTGACGTTATTTAGCCCTGGCCTCTCCCGGTAATTTGCGGTAATGGAAAGATGGTCGCAACGATTTCGCGAACGGTTCAACGTTTATTTTTTTCATATTAAAAATAATATCCCATGTTCAACTTGGCGGAAAATTTTGTTTGTGCTGTATTGTTTAGGAGTAATGGCGTTTTGTTTGGGATGTCTTTGGCTCTAAATTGGCTTCGAAAGCCTTGTTATTAATTCACAAAATAAAATCTCTTCAATTATTCATCCCCACGAGTCCAATTTTTTTAAGTGACAACAATATGAGGTTCACCAGTGCTTCTCAAAAGCTTCATATTTAATAGCAAACCAATTCAAGACATGCCTCTCTTTAATTGGATCACATCACATTATTGGATGGCGATAAGAAAACAGAAATACAAAAAAATATCGCTGGTAACAATGATTTGACCAGGAAAGAAAGAACACTGAGATAGAAGTTGATAGAGATGTATGGAAGAAAAAGACGTAAGTATTGGTCATATTAATATAAAAAAATAAAACTACAAGTTTAAGTTACGATACAAAATGTTTAAACCGGTACGTCAGCTTTATGTTGCGTTTTACCCAAACCTAACATAACGCTGACAAAATGGCTCCGTGCCAGGATATCGGCTCGGCCGTGTGCGCTGCTTAGATACCGTCGTATTAACTATATGATGAGATAATTTCATACCCAATCTTGCAGTGGTTGATAAAATTTTGGGAATGCTAGTTTTTGGCTAGGGATTGACCAAGAGTTTTTTCTATCACAAATGGTGGGTACGTTCGAGGAAAGTATCAAATTGTAAGTGCATAAACATATGATTTCACTTAACATTTAGATATGTTATATTCCTGTGAAAAATGTTAACCTTGAAATAAGATCTTTCTCTTTTATTCTTACATGAAAGCTCGACCTTCCCGTATAAAGGTACATACCCGATTGGACCATTTTGTATAAGAACGTCGAATTTTTTTTTGCGAATTCTAAGTTGGTCCATAGTTGTTCATATTGATGGGTAGAACACCCCCTTAAATTTTTTCGCATGTTATCAAAGTCAGCCTGTATATCCTATTGCTACCTTTCTACTTCGTTATCATAATGTAGGTACATATTTTAAAAGACCAGAAAGCAAACTGATTATAAAACACAGCAGCCTGTATGCTTTTCCATTTAAAAATATTACGTTTAAGTTAATTTTTATCATTAGATATATGTGTAGGTATATTGAATACTAGCACTTCCCCCGCGACTTCGTCCGCGTGGATTTCGTACTTTCCCATAAACATTAAAATTGACTACCCCTTTTAACCCCGTTAGGGGTAGAATTTCGAAAAACCCTGATTCTTTATTTTCGGTTCTAAAGTATAACTACTGAGTTTCTAGTTAATCGGACCGCGCGTTAAAATGCTTCCATACAAACTTTGACACCCCCTAATCCCCCTTTAGGGGGTAGTTTAGAAAAAAAAATTACAAACTTTATAATTTACTAAGATAAGTATTTGTGGCAAGTTTCAAGTTTATTAACTAAAAAGATTTTTCATACAAACAAAATCCTCCCTCTTTTCACCCCTTTAAGTTCGAATTTCCAAAAACCCCGTCTTAGTGCTCCCCTACATTATAAAAGGAAGCCGTGTGCAAAATTTCAAGTTTGTCACTTAACGATATTTTTCTCTTCTTTTTTTCATACACTACGTCTTTCTCACTTCTCTATTCGCAGGTCTGCTGGATGAATTTTCTTTAGAAATAAGCAGGAGCTTTGTACTTAAATGTTATATCTCGTATCTTTATCTATTTTACTGTAAATAAATTATATATAATAAATAAATAAATAATAAAAATAGATCATTTAACACACAACAACTATAGTTATAACCTAAAACCACCCACCATTTCTTTCCCCAAAAGTCCCAGAGTGCCAAAATAACCAAGTGTTCGCCATTAGAATAACTAAATAAGTTTTTAATCCGAGCTAAAGTATTGGTCATAATATTCAGAGGACGCTCCCGATAACGTTGCTTGGCAAACCGCCAGAGGGAAACGTGCTGTATCGTGTATTAACATAATATCGCTCGTATTTTTGCTTTAGAGGCAAATGGATGATCTGGTGTAAGTTATAGATAGAGGATGATGTAGGAAAGATGTCGAGGATGGTGAGAGTTTGACAAAGACTAAGATTAAAAGAATGTTCTTGGAGTTTCTTGCCCGTGCTTCTCCATAGGAACCTACTACGCTTTGGAATGGGCAACTAGAATAGAATAGAATACTCTTTATATTAGCTCTTTATTTTTTTTGGCTCTTTTTTTTAGTAGCTTCATCTTTCTGACTGACTGACCCTGTAATTGGTTTATTTGAAATATTTGCTTTAAGTTTGATTAGCAAAATTTTTGCTCTAACTCCAGAAGTAATAATCAATTGGTGGTCATTTCTTAAACATCTAACAACGTGGGAAAGCATCAAACGAGATTTTGATCTTGATCTATGGATCAGAAATTAGTGAAAAAACATTGTGTGAACCTAATAGTACTAACAAAACAGTATATAAGGCTTTACCAACATTGGCGATTAATCGCATTAAGTATAGAGTTTCGATACAGATATCATTAGCGTAATCTGTTTTCCAATTGACGGATTTAACTGACGAGTAATTTATCTTTAAATACTGTATTTTCAGTTTGTTGGCTGTATTTTTGAATTTGTGGCAGTAATTTACTGTTTTGATTAATGTATCAACCAATCATAATAATGCAACCCAGGATTTTTATTTTTGTTTTAGTAATATTTATACTATTTTTTTTATGTATCAAAGCATGACCGAAATGAGTGAAAATTATGAATTTTATGAACTACTTTCATCGCATAAATCATGAGCATTTGCCGTCTATTATCATTGTTAAAGCAATCAAATGCCAAATTCAAATCGTCCAACTCTCCCTAAAATCTTTCAACGAAGAAAAAAAAAACACATTTCCTCTCCTGAAACTTTTTAAAAACGCCCGATGCTCCGATACGTTAAAAATAGCGAAGTAGCACCGAACGTTTCATTTTCCAAACTTTTAATCTCAAAGTGGCCGTGAAAGAAAAATGGCGGCGTTAAGGAAATCGCCAGATCCACCTATTATCAACTCCGATTCGGATAAAGGCGTGTTCCTAAGGCCAAAAATACAATTTTTTTTATATGTCATTAAGGAAACACTTAGATTCTTCTTTGACGTATTATCTGCTGCTGTTAATTCCGCTCATTATAATGGCTCCAGTTGCTTTATCCTCGATTTGATGATACTCCCGAAGACCAGATCGGAGAAAGGAGGTTAGATAATGTTAGTTTTTATATCAGTTGAATGGACATAAGGCGGTGGTTTTGATGGCTGGCCATTTTTCATTAAAGTATATTGTACAGGACAAAGCATCTCACAAAATACCGTCAGAACTAAAAATCAACACCACATACACACACCTTAATCCAATCTTAGCCAAAATATTTGTACACTTCACAATTACAGCGTAACTTTTGAGCTAAACTGTAAACGCGACTTAATCCGCGAGCAAATCCACATCCTACCACCTCATTGCCTACGAAATTCACACCTTAAGGTATAAAATATAAAGTCGAAGCTCGGCTGTGGAAGAAAAGGTGGTTATACGCAGCGATACGAGACGAATTGTTGCAGAAGAGTCATAAAAACTAAGATATTAATGTATCGTGGGAGGCATTAGCCGGTCGCTGGATCGATTCCTATGCATAAAAAATGCTAATGGTTCTGAAGAGAGTACGTAACGCTGGAGTTGGCTGATTTATGTCGGGAGTTTTGTAACTATTCGCGGTTCGATGTCGCACCCTGGTGTTTTTAGGACAGGTGGACCGTAGAAGTTGGGAAGAAGGAGCTAATGGTGGCTGCGAAATTTTCCTTTGTTATTTTTTTGTAAGTGCTTATTATGAGTTGGTCAGGGCTTTTATATGGGAAGGAGTACCTATTCAAAATAAAACGGCTGTCAAATCTGCAGTCTATACTTGCGTAAGACATTTCTAATGACAATCGCTTTGATTTTGACATTTCAATTTAAGCGTTGCGTTGAACAACGTGAACACCTTTTATACTATTTCGCACGTGTTCTCTTTACACATCTGACATTGGCAGAATTATAGACGTCGGCCATAGATAAAAATAGAATAGAATAGAACGTGAACACCGGTTTTAAAGCATAACGCGAAATGGATATTGTTCAGCTGTCAAAATGAAACCCATTGTCTAGGCAAAGCGATCAGATGAATTGATCGTTGGGTAATCTAAAGACAAGCTGTCACTTTTATAATATGATATGACAGAAGTTCCTTGAAGGACAGGCATCAGGGGCGTAGCGTTCACACAACCCGATTCCTATCGGCTTCTCTTCGGAACAACCACTCTTCTTAGTGTCTACTATTGCCAAATAATACGGAATACCTGTGTGTGTAACTGTGTATCACATCACATTGCGTAATTATATTTAATACCAGTTTAATACATCATAAGATTAAAAACCTACAGTTTTTTGTTTGAGCTTATGAGAACTGAACAATTTTTCTTCGGCTTCCCTCTAATGATAATTGTAGCTGCGCCACTGACAGGCATATAATAAATATAATATAACTTTTTATATTTTTAAATGAATTTATATGTATACATACTAAACTCACGCATTCTTCCCATGAGGGTAGGCACAAACTACAGAACGCCATCTGCTACGATCCTTACATACCTTTTTTTTTTTTTGTGGATGGGAAATCATCAAATGGCTTCTCCCGCTCTGGGCGGAGCGGGAGGGCGTGTCAGACTTTTGCTGACTAAAACCCACCCGTGTTCCTTCAGTTGCCTGTGCCGGGGCCACGGTAACTCTTTCGAACATCCCGCAAACGATCCTTACATACCTGCGTTATAAATATTTATAATTAGTGAATAAAGGAAAATAATAATTCATTTATTTCAAGTCAACTTAGGTATCCATAGAGTTACAAACATTAACAGAATTAAGGCTCCTGCAAACAGGCGCGACACGCGACACGCGGTGCTTTTGTGTCGCGCATGTTTGTAGGAGCCTTTATAATAATCTAGACTAAACTAAATGTACTGACGTACCTCATAATCAAGCATTGACAGCTTAGATCCTATGCTGCATAGCACTGCCCTAATTAAATCTGTCTTGACACCTTTTCCTTCCAGTACTTTCAGTACTCTAATGAGGATTGAAAAACTTACGACACAAAGTTACTCTTAAGCAAAAACCGGTTTGTCTAATGTCAAAGTTCATTTTGTAGTTCCTAGAAACTGTTCACAAAGGTGGACGAGGTTCTTCATTACTGTTTTTTTTGGATTCCGTACCCAAACGGAACCCTGTTACTAAGCCTCCGTTGTCCGTCCGTCCGTCCGACTGTCTGTCTGTCAGCGGGCTGTATCTCATGAACAGTAATAGGTAGACAATTGAAACTTTCACAGATTGTGTATTTATAGTCCCGCTATAACAACAATAATAAAAATTAAATTAAAGAACACACACAAGAAACGTGTTTTTATTTTTACTAAAATAAAAAACGTAGTGTTAAATATTGTACCTACGGTGGCACCCTTCTTGTGCGAGTCCAACTCGCACTTCGCCATTTTTTTTTTTTAGTTTCCATGCAGTAGTAAATTGAAGAGTAAAACTTAATGAATGGGGTTTCTTTTTATAGATTTCTGGTGAAAACACTTTAAAATATGATAAGATAATCATTTATTCGCTCAAACATGACATCACTTGGCTCTCTATAATTTAACTTGTTTTCAATTAAATTCTTAACTGCATATCACATGCTTTTTACAATATCTTAATAATAGTTACAAGTTCGCATGGACCCTGTCGGGCACAACAATTTAATAATACAGGCTGACTTTGAAAACATGCGACAAAATTTAAGAGGTTGTTCTACCTATCAATATGAACAACTTTTACTAAGGGACCAACTTTGAATTCGCAAAAAAAAAATTCGACCTTCCCGTATAAAAGTAGATGCATTGGACCATTTGGTATAAGAAGGTCGATTTTTTTTTTTGAGAATTCTAAGTTGGTCCCATATTAAAAGTTCTTCATATTGATGGGTAGAACTCCCCCTTAAATTTTGTCGCATGTTTTCAAAGTCACCCTGTATATGTATAGTAGCATGTTTTAAAATCAAAGAAGAAAATAGTAATTAATTGTACATCATAATTTAAAAAGAGGATGTATTTAGTTATCATGATAGATCCAATCAATGTAAAATAAATAATATCATATTTTAATATGTGATATTTAACGTGCATGTGTGTGTGTGTGTCTTGGAACGCTTACTAAAATCTTCTATCTACCTATATTATAAATTAAAGTCGTTATTCGTGCCTGTCTGCGTGACCGCGTTGTTCTCCTAAACTACGCAATGGATTTTGATGTGGTTTTTACTATCGCGATCGCTTAGAGAATTTATTCCGGGAGGTTTATGTGTATAAGTACATTAATATTAAACTTAAAGAAATTTTCGGTTTGTCAAGTCGTAAAAAAGAAATAAATAAACAAAAGTTTGTATCAACGCAAATGGTATGATCCACAAAGTACCTCCTAGCTTCAATATCGTAGCATTCGTTGTCTTGCTACGGCGTAGAGGTCTACGCCGTAGCGGTCGTAGACGCGGTCTACGACTTTTTCGAAGTTGATTTGTATGACTACCGTAAAGCTTACTTTCCTTTCCTTTGACAACTAATAAACGTTTAATGCAGGAACATGTTATTTATTGCACTATAATCATTATGTAAAAACTTTTAAAAAATCGTGTTTTTTTTTCTGAATACTTCGTAGTGATTTTCGAAGCGATATTCACACTTCGCGGATCACTTATACCTTATAGTAACGTTATTTATCACTAGAACAAAATATCTACCTAAATAAAACTCATATTATCAGTAGGTACAGCAACCAAACAAATCAGCCTATAATAAAATAACTCCCGAACAAATCCCTTTAAACACGACTTACGACCTCTAGCGCCATCTAGCGTCGGGTAGCGGTACTAACTTTAATAGCGTGTCGACTTATGGGGTTTAATTCATAATAACTAGCGGTGCACTATATGATCGGCTTATGTGCGAAGTTTAGGTGCATTCTATTATATTATACGGCCGTAATTTGCTGTTTTTGTTTGGAAAGTTTGGCGTAAGAAATATATGAATACACAAAAACACATTTTTATAGAAGAACTTCTCAAAAACAGATCATAAGACATTAGGTACTTATTGAGCTGAGTTTATTAGATAACACAATAGAAATATGTAATAATTACGTATTAAATTAATATTATTTATAAGTTCGTCAATTGATTACATTTTTCAAAAAATCATCTTTTCATTTAACATTCTTAAAAATTTGGTCCCGTGTGAGCGAGAGAGGTGACAAAACGCGACAGCCCTTTTAAACTGCAAATAAATTTTTAATTTTTGACAGTTTTTCCGTACATAAACTGTCAAGTCAGTTTTATTCCTCTGATAAAAGATATCTGCGTTTGGCAATAATCAGCCCCTAGGTGAACGATTAGAAAAAAACACTTTAATTGTTCACATCACTTATGTTTAAGGCCCGGCTTACACCACAAATCAGTAATAGTGTTTAGCGCTAAACATTTTTAGGGTTCCGTACGTCCGACTGAAAAACCAAACCCTTATAGGATCACTCCTGTCTGTCTGTCCGTCTGTCACAATCAATTTGCTCCGAATCTACTAGACCGATCAAGTTGCAATTTGGTGATCGTCGCATTTGGTATGAATATCGGTGACCCAAACACGAACGTGTAACGTAAATAAATGAACTCTATGGGGGTCACTTTTGGGGTTAATTCATCCCAACTACGGAACCCTTAATTGTCCGTGGTCGCACTTGGCCGGTTTGTTTGAAACGTCATTCTGTGACTGTCAACTTCAAACGGTTGACAGAAACAGAACAATGTGTTTAGATCGTTTAGCGCTGAACGTATTTAGTGATTTGAGGTGCAAGCGGATCTAAGGATTGTACGACCTACATTTATTTATCTGTCAATCATCAACTCAGCCTATCGCAGTCCACTGCTGGACATAGGCCTCTCCCAGGCTGCGCCACAACACCCGGCCCTCCGCCTTCCGCATCCAGTCTGTCCCAGCCACCTTCTTAAGGTCGTCGGTATCTGTCATTGCTTCATTTTTATTTTTTGTACAGTCACGAGCACTAATATGTATACACTGAGTAACTTTTAAAAGTCATTTTCTCCTGCTGTATTGATTGTAATTTTATGTTGTTACGAACATAGTATTTTGAAACCCATACTATTATGAAAGAGGTCTTATCTCAAAGTTGCAATCGTGATTCCACGAGAAAATCGCTTTTGAATTGTGCTAAGTGTATACATATTAGTGCTTGTGACTGTACCTATTATAGTATAGTCATTTTATTCTAGGTACATCGTCTTCGCAAATAGTTATATAATTACCTCCTTACTAATAAACGCATTATATCAGGTGAATAGTTACACACCGATTTCTCTCTTTCAGTTGTCAGTAATTTGACTTTCGAAAGAAGAAGACAAAGCGTTGTGTACTAATACAGACGCTATACAACGTTTATTAGTCAGGAGGTAAGTATGAAAGTTTGATAAAATCCACCCTTATTGCGATAACTCCTATATAAATTTTGCTATTCTTTATTTATAGATCACCATTCTAAAATAGATATTTTTGTTATAATCTGAACAGTCTGTACATAAATCATTCCAACAAAATTCCAAAAAGATAAAACTAAAACACGAAGCTCGTACCTACATATAAAAACTGACCGCCCGCTCTTAATCCAAAGGCGATTTTCCTTTTTAATCCTGCTGCGAAAATTTTATATAAACGCTTAGCATCCTCCGATCTTTTATACGAACGCATCATTAAAATTCCACCCGTGGAAGAATTAAAATGAAAAAACACAAACAATTATTTGAATACATGCACCGCACTGGCAATCTTTGCGAGCCTCCTCGGTCACGTAAACCAGAATGGCGAAAAAAAAAAATTTATACATATCTGGCTGGGACACCGATCGCGATACACGGACGTACGCGGGTTGAATAATTTAATGTTTTTTTTTTTTTCATAATATTATTATTTTATTTAATATGGCGAATAACCCTGGCCGGTCCCCGCGCGGATGTCCCCTTAGACACCCACCTTCGCTTAATTGTTCGAGGTTCAGCTATGTGTGTACCTATCAGGAATTTTAATACGTAACCACAATAATCCCTGGCTCTTATTTTTATTGTAGGTTTTGTTTGTGAATTTGCATATATAATTTATTTTTCGGTATCAAGTTTTTTGTGTTTGGATGTAATTATTTAGATATTAAGCGTTTCGGTATGTGAGGATTCTTTTAATATACGATAATGTTATGTATGGCTACAGTATATTCCTTTTAGAGATCACTAACATATACAAAAATACATCTTTCGTCAATATTTGATACTAATAATGGTCATAAAAATCATACCATCCACCATAACCCATTTTTCATCAACCTTCAAAAATCCTTCTTTTTTTTTTCGAAAAAGTGTTAGGCCATATTTTAGGCGTGAAATTCGAAGCCATTATCGCGCCGCGTAGGCTACGCTTCGGAACTGTCGGAGGTTTTCGTCGTCTGAATTTATGCCCGCCCCGCTGTGACCACAGCGTGCGAGTTGGTCACACTGTGGGGTGCCAGTGACGCGGACATGCTTGCAAATAAGCAATAACATTTTTAAATAAATAATTTTAATTTCAACCTTTTATTGTTTTATATTTTTGGAATCGTCTCTTCTAGCCTTTTATTTTGTTATCCCACATGCTAACGGTATAATAGATAGATAGATAGAATACTCTTTATTATGTACACCATAAAAATCACAGATTATACAAGGTGGAACAGGAGGATTGACATTCCTTTAAACCACGTAAAGAGAATCATGTTCTTTACCCGTATACAAAAAATCAATCAAATCCAATGAATACTTTAGCCACAGGAAATTATTTTTCATTTTCTTATTTTTCAACATGATGTAGATCTGAGTCCGCAATAACAGGTAAATATTGCCGCCGCCGCGCCCCTCACCCCGCACCGCACCGTTGGTCAGTAACTTTTCGTAGATAAAGCGTGTTTACTTTTTATGCAGTTGATTCTGCTATTTATTTTGTTTGAAAACTGCAATTTTTAAATTTTCCATTAACTACTTATCTTCGTGTTTTAAAATGTTTCGATGGCTTAGTACTGTGCTCGTTTTCATTTAATGTCGTACGTCCAGATCCACGTTGTATAGGTATTTTTGACATATTGAGACTGAGATTAGAGGGGCAATTCCCGTAATAATAAGAACGTTCACAGTCTGATCTCAGTCTAAATATGTCAAAAGTACCTTTATTACAATAAACACTTAAAAGTATCGAGGGTGTTAACAAGTGCTTAAGTGGGTACTTTTTTTCGATAAACTAATGTATCCATGTTTTATGCAGTTTGTGTAGACGTTTAGTTAGAATTCGAACTACGACAAACGTCCATTTTTGGCATTATTCTTGTTATGATCAATAGATTTGTTATTTTAGTGACCATTTCCATAAAATTTAACGCATAAACATGGACTCGACTGAAGCAGAAGTTGCGCAAGTTGTAGCCTTAATACGCGAAGGCCTAAGTCCGAGAAACGTAACAAGAAGATTAAACCTGAGTCGAGCTGTACAAAGTGTTTATCAACGTTATCTAGAGACAGGTCGAGGGCGTGTAACAAATTGACTAGATGACCGTTTCATTGTCTGGACGTCTTTGCAGAAGCGGCATCTTTCTATTATTGACCTACAGCGTCGTCTCCGAGATAGTCGTGGACTGTCTATTAGTGGCAGTACGGTAAGAAAAAGGCTTGGAGATAAAAACTTGAAGCCACATAAGCCGGCCACAGGCCCCAAACTCACCGGACCTCATAGGCAAGCCAAGCTGCAATTCGCTAGACAGTATCTGAATTGCATGCGATGCTTCTGGTATTGCAGTTGTCCATAGACAGCGGTGACCACCATCCATCAGGTGGATCTGCTGGTTTGCCACCCAAGAACACATTAGTGTGTAACAAATACTTATTCGCTTCTAAGCGAAACTCTTGCTTCGATATTCTATGAAAATTTTAAAATTCTGATCATATTCGGCCCAGATTCTACGTGATGAAAAACATAAAATATTGTTAAATATTAGAACACATGCACCTTTGTCATCTTCTATCTTTATGTATTCTTCTTTTTAAGTGACTTCTGTACATAAAGTTCTCCCAAATAATATATCTAAGAAAAAGGTTTCCCGCTGATACTTTGACCCCAACTGAATGTTACCGCGTGGGTCAAAACGTTCCGGGTCCCATTCGGTAGGGTTAACCCACTTTGATTCTTTTCGATAATCACCCGCTAATGCACTGTGGCCGTTTTGGGTTTTTCAATGTTTTAAATAATGGCCGAAGAGGGTGAACTTCTATTGTTTTTCGTGTAGATATATTTCTGTGGGTGGCTCTGTCTTTGAATGTACTCGTTTAATGTTTTCGCCTACACTTTGACTTCTTTATGGTAGATCATGTTGGTTCTTCAAATGATTATCGCTTTCATGTATCTTGATGATATTTTTATTTCAAATTAATTTCATGGGCATTACAGCATGTTCAGTATGGGACTACTTCACTAGAGTGAAATTTTGCAAAAGAATTTTCAAACAATTATTTGGATAAGCCGATAGCTTTAAAACATAAATGTAATCATTTAATAAACCATAAAGAGCCTTCAACGGTTAACAGAAACCACGCTCCATTTTCTAACAACAAAGATCCAAATCCAACGCCAATGACAAACCTTTGACCACCCAAATATTAATAGACCATTAAAGTACATTGAACAGTTTGTAACAGGCGCTGTGCTTGGCAAGTTTGCGCGGCGGTTAATGTACTGGAAACTGCAATAGTTAGTATCGCGATTAGACTATTAATATCTGGTTTGGATGGCACTTCGTTGTGCATTGATTCAGGTCTGTTTTGCTTAGATAGATAGTTTAGAGATTTTCTATAATATTTATTAGAGCAAGAGATGGTAGATAAAGGTAATTTAGTTTGTGTGGATGAGATAGCTGTCAATCTACTGTCATTAGATTTTATTTTACCTTCACAAATGCCACCATACCGATGGGCTTAGAGCGATGTCGAAATCTTTTCACCACAGAAAAATGATGTACTTTAAATAAATTTAATCTCGCTTGATTAAAAAAACACCACCATCCATCAAAATTGAAATCCCAAAAAAATATATCAAAAACAAAAACAATCAACATGAGAATCCACAGCGGCGCCGATAACCTAACTATCTCCCGAGACGAAGGAAAAATATGATTAGGAAAGTTTTTTAATCAATAAAAGGAACAAAAAATAAAGTAGGAAGTCTTCTCGGCTTCCTGGCTTCGTCGGATTTTTTCGTCTTATTTCTCATTACACCGGCGCCTTGCCTCGTTTCCCCTGACGTCATAGTTATAATCATTTATCGTTTGACGCCGCCCGCGGTCCGCACAGCGCTTATTTCTAAAGGAAATTGAAAAAGTTGCCTTGATCGCGGAGTGTGAAATAGAATCGGGATCGAGTCTCAGAGCTGCTTGTTGGGCTTGATGGCTTGTTTTAAGACTGAAATGTACATAATCTAGTAACGCTTGTATACCAGAGATGGACTTAACATGGATTCAGAAGCATATTTGCCGTTTGGTGATAGGTTGAGCATTGACCTTTTCTTTGGTCAACTAGAACTATCCATTTTGACGAAATTCTCAATATAAGAAGCGGCTTCCGAGTATTTGCAACGGATCTTAAAGCTCTTCGATCTTAAAGTAAGATCGAACAGACACAGTGTTCTTAACAAGACCTTATCATTCAAGTCTATTAAAGTTTTTTAGCAACGATCTATATTCTTATTCTTTAATGTACACATGCCTATAGTAAATAGACATTCTTCTTCTTTCTTTCCAGAAACTCCTCTTCCTCATCCCGCCATCATTCCATGTGGAGAGGATCATGACCAGCGGCTGCGGCAGCCGGATCTGCGTGTGGGGGTCTCGAGGAGTCACCATCGCCGAACTGCCTGCTAGATGGGGAAGAGCAGGCCTGTTTGATTCTGGCAAGGAGACTGTGTTGTGCAAGTAAGATCCTTCTTCATGGCGTTTCTTATTAATATAATCATTATGTCATCAAGATATATCGATGGATATGTGATGAAATGTGATGGCTCTGGATAGCTGATGAAATGTAGTGCAGTCTAAAGAAAATACCTAATATAAATAAGAATTTTCATCTTAGAGTGGTTATTGGATAGACCTAAATAGTAAACTGCTTCTACCTCTAAAGAACTACATGTCAAATATTCATCTATTATGACATCAACGCTTCAAGGTGCCTTACTTGCTGTTGGGGTACGGAGCAAGGTGTCGGTGTTTTTAAGGAGAAACAAATGTTTATGTTGAACACTATTTATTTACTCAGTCTCAAACGGTTCTTAGTGTTAAAATGTTAATGAAATGTTTGAATACACCCGGCTAACGCGGTAGACAAAAGTGCACTGAATCTAACATACAAGAATAAGTAATAAAATTAGGTCAACGCGTCACGCTGATATTGCTGACTAAGGTGTTCGGTGAAAACACCGAACACTTGCTTACATTGACTATCAAAATGGTATTCAGCAGCCTTTACCCACAAAACAAAACAAATCAACGCAGTAAAATCTTCTTGAAACCCCATAACCCTAAAATTACTAATAAATTCGCCCCAACAAAGTTTTAAACAAAGGCCAATATAGTGCAACAAATTTCAACTATAAAATGAAGGCTTAACCACGTCTAGTGAAGAAACTAAACACCTGAAATCTAATAAAGCCTGATAAGTTCCCGAGAAAGCTGGCACGTAAGCATCGTGTATTTTCTACTATCACGGTAAATTTTGTAACCTATTAAGCTCCTCGAAGCGGCTATAATGTTAGCCTGAGGTAACGATTAAGGCATAGACTATTGTTTAGATGACAACTTGTAGACGAGACTGATCTTTGAAGAAAGACGGTGGTCAAGATTTTGGAAAATCCTTGTAAGTTAGGATTTAAAGTTGACTGAATGTGGGATCTTGATCTGTTTTAAGACTATCTTATAGAGATATGACGTGCACAATCGAATAGATCACAATTCAATTATAACCTAATATACACTCTACGTACAATCTATGTTCTATCGATGCAGTTTATCTCCTTCTCATTATTAAAGCTGACGTTCGCACGGACGTAAAAATATCGCGGTGGGATTTTATGATGCACTGGATTTTCAGCTCTCGGTGTTGAGCCAAGCATTGAGAATCCAACAGAGTGCATTCCAACGCGTCGTAAAAACATACTGTTGGATTTGCAATTCTCGGCGCTAAGCAGAGCGTTGAAAATCTAGTGCGCGAAAAAAAATCGCCGCGATATTTTCACGTCCATGCGAACGTCGGCCAAAGATCATAAGATCTTGTACCACATCAAAGCCAGCCATTATTGCAAATGATGACCTCTCAGAGGCGAACTCCAATTAGGCACTAAGCTGCCCCAATATCACCACAATGTAGTCTAAGTGTTTCGCGCTCGGAGTCACCACTCTTTTGTACATGTTATTAGGCGGCTATATCTCCAAATTTGCATATTTCGGCAGTAAAATTAATTCGAAGATTTGCCCGCATCCACCATCCAGACGGGTGCTCAAGGGGGTGGCTTTTGTAATGTTTTTGGATTTCTGCATTAGAATTTGTACGTACCGATACGTATTGTGGCTTCGTCCCTAAGACGAGTATTATACGAGTCGATGACTTTCAATTAAGTGTTTCGATTGAACGCCGACCAAGTATCAAAATTGTTTCCAAGTTTATGATAAGTAGGTTAGAGGATTGATTTAATTTTTATTCTGTTAGGGGAAACAAGCCGTTTATATTGAAGGCAAAGATTGCGACTGATCTAAAATGTTGCTCTGAAACATTAGTGGTCTTGTGAACACACACTTTGTATGCAATCATTCTTCAATTTTTGTGTTCAATTAGGCTATTACTTAAAGCAGAGTAAGCAATCTGAAGTGGCAGTGGGCTGGCCATGTTTGTCGAAGGACTGATGGCCGCTGGAGCAGACAAGTCTTGGAGCGGAGACAACGTATCGGCAAGCGTAGTGTGGGACGCCCCTCAACTAGATGGACCGACGACCTTAAGAAGGTGGCTGGGACAGACTGGATGCGAGAGGTGGAGGACAGGGTGTTGTGTCGCAGCCTGGGAGAGGCCTATGCCCAGCAGTGGACTGCAATAGGCAGAGATGAGAGTAATACTTACACAAGTAATGTGTGAAGAACAAGTCTTACATTGTTGGAGTACGTATTGCCATGCTTTAAACAGAACTCTTTTCAAGAATGATATTTTTCAGTCTTACTTGAATTTTTAACAGTACCTAAATATGTTACCAGTATTTAAATTGCCTTTTAAAATATTTAGCTAAAAAACTAAACATTATTTTTATTTTCTTCACTGTCATGGCGTGTCTTATCGTTGGCAACCGTCTTACTTGTCATATCCCTATTTATCTTACAGTTATCAGAGTTGTTGTACTAGGTATAGGTACACCTCTGCCTAACCCTTCGGGGAATACAGGCGTGATATTATGTTGTTGTTATCAGAGTTTCTTATCAGAGTTTCTGCAACTTTATAAAATTTAAATCCTGTAGTAGACTCTTCAGTTTCTTAATCACATAAAACTAATCCCACACCACTAAATCCTACAAAAAAGTTTCAACAGCACCAAGTTCACCAAATACATCTTATATCTCGCCTGACTTATGGTAATAGCAGTTAGCAGTCCCAGCACAGCGCAGAACCCGTTGGTATTAATCCTTACTACTAATATTAGCAATAAACGGCCCCTTTCGGCTAATTATGCTAAGATGTTCAGTCTTGCCGTCTGCAACGAGGATTTTAGTTTTACACTTTGTTTATACTCCAGTGTACATGGATGATAGCATGATTTTTGGCACGGGGCGTTGAAGTTGGGTGGAGTTGAGGATAAAATCTTGAGAATGCAAGTTCAAATATTGAACACAGATATGTTACAACATCGTAAATGTTTTCGACACTTTAACCGGTAGTTGTGGTGATATCATCTGAACGCTGATGTTAAAAAAAAAAACAAATATTTGACAATAAAAAATATTTCAAGTATTTTCTGAAATGTAATACCTTAAACCTATAAAGCAGAAAGAAGTAGCTCACCAAGATAAGACGATACAAAGTAATCTATAACCCCCAAACCTTATTAAACATGAGCAATCACAAATTGCCTTCACCTTTGTAATAATCTTTAAACACAATTTTCCCAACTAATTTACTCTGTGTCGCAGCATCTTCAGCTCGAGTGGGCTCGTATATTCTTTGATAACCCCTTATCGCCGCCGTTCGGTGCATTTCCAAGCTTCCGAAGCGAATCTCCCGCTAAATATTATGTTGGAATATTTACTGTGTTTGCTTCTGTTTTGGTTATGTAAGTTCAGGTATATTTTGGGGGCTCTGTCTTGGTTTGGTAGAGAAGAGCATGTTTTGTGTTTAGTTCTTTGAAAACTGACTTGTTTCCTGCATTGAGTACAGGTATGTTCATTAGTGACATTAGATTTGACAATAGATTCCGTATTGAAAAATGTTCAAATCAGTAATTCCTCGAAATTAAACGAATCACATTGAGAAATACTAATACTGTTTGACGTATTAAATGGAGTATTAAATGATCTTTGACCAGTATGATATATTTTCGAAACTAAATCTCTAGTAGCCAAAGCACTTAATGGTATCCTAATTCCTAGGTAATATTCTAACCTAAAAACAGTTTAAAACCTAACAAATAATTAAACATCCATTATTGGCACAGACAGATGTCAAACAGCAGTCGATCCTCTTTAAACACAAACGAAACAAGTAAATTCGCACGGGAATAGAACCTACGTCCAAGGAAGTTTGTTTGATGTTAGTTTGAAAGTAAGGGATTGATTCTGTTTGGGCTTAAAAGGCCTTTGTGTCTGTCCACTAGAGTCTAGAACACGCAATAAACTGATTAGTTTTTTTTTATTTATACTTGCTGAGTAATTTTTCCTTACCTATTGTAAAACTCATTGTTCAGAAAAGAAATCAGGTATCCATCTGCAGTGGTTTATTGCATCATATTACGAACCCATAAATAGACAACAAGTAACAACAAAACTAAAGTCGCAACAACAAAACACTATAATCTACTACCATAACCATCAAAGACAAATCCCATACATTAACCCAAGATCGATAGATAGCGATACATCGCAACCTAATACTTCAACCGCGTCGACCTACCAGCAAACCGAACGATCCTGTAAGTCTCAATTACTGGGTAACCCTGATTTACCCGACGACCGATCCAATTTGTAAACGGGACTCGATCGGAGAAAACTATTCACGACATTCACAGTCAAAAGCCAACCTAAACTCAACTCTAGAAAGTCGAATTTTGGTATCTAGGGTTGAGAGATCACCTTCCAAGTCGATATTGTCTAGTCATGCGAGTGATGACCATGGAAAATGTTTTTGCACCAAATTACGCTTTGATTAGAGGGGTTAGGGTGTGTTTTGGAATGGCCATGTCTGACATCGGTCGGCCCGACCTGAACCCCAATTATAGGCCACAAACTATTTTATCTAACACCCGTGTGACAACACTAATCTTATTAGAATCTATTGGAATCGAAATCATGCCAAGAAAGTAAGGAGTAGATGTTGTATTGTCGAATAAAGTTCCATTTGTACAATATTCTTGTTTTAGAACATTATTTGGAATGTTGTACATTTTAAAAATAACTGGTCCATTTATTTAGATCTACAAACATGAAGTTGATTGGATAGTCTTCCATGAACTGATTTCTTGCCCGTTCTTCGGCATAGGAACCTACTACGCTTTGGAATGGGCAACTAGCTTCATCTTTCTGACTGACCGACTTCTTAATAATTCAGAAGTACCTGTAATTGGTTTAATTTAAGGCGAAAGCGCCAGGGTAGCCCGCGAAATTAAAATTTTCTTACGTTATGTGCAATTTGTAGGTCAGTATTGGATTGTATGTTGCTTAAAATTTGATTCGCGACCGTAACAAATATCTATTTACAGAATTATAATCATTAAAGTCATCGATACAATTCTCTAAGACCAAGTAATGCTAAGAATGATTATTTCATGAAATCATGACATTTTAGGATTGTACTAACTTAAGGAACTAAAATGCTTTGAGTTTGATCACAATTGCCTGTAGTACCTACTTCTCATGATTCATAATCATCATTTCAGCCCGGAATCACCCACTGCAGGGTTTAGTCCTCCTTTCATTCCTGACATATTTCGCAGTTTCATCACAGGTAAAAATTATGCATCTAACATTTTTCCTTTTTATACTGCAATTTTACCTCTCCTACCTCTAACCGCTTCCATCCTTGCCCTCACGTCTCCAGCGATCGGGATTGATTCTCTTGCGGCGTGATCCGGGCTTTTGGCTTAAACCAATTTGCCGGTTAATCCGAGGTACACGTACGGACGCTTCAGGACCCTGCTGCAATACACCCAGTTAATACCTCCTTTTTCTTTGTCTTTACAGGAGATTTTATTCTTATCGCTGATTTTCGGTGGCTTAATTTTTGAGGTCGGTTGTGATAAGTTTTTAGTACGTTGTAGTATGTCAAGATACTCATCTAACGTTGTTCACCTCTCCATTTTAGGTTAGATGTCGAACTGACTAAACGATGTTGTAGACTACCGATCAATAATGTAGATCACAAAGACAAATAGTGTGGTTCATGTGACCGAAAAACTGTCTGAATCACAAACAGTCATTAAATATGAAGTTTAGTCACTCAGTAAAGATAGAAGGATGACAAATCAGCTCCCCAAAATTATCCTTGCACAAAAACAAACTTACCATAAACCAAACTATCACACAAAATGACCATCACATCTTAGCCAAACTTTATTAACAACATAATCTCACGGACGCCTCAATAAACATGTAAGAGACCAATATGCAAATATCTAGCCCCCGTCCAGTTTGTACGAGGCTGTTTGAACATGACTGGACATGGATCGCCAGTGTAAACATGTTTGAGGGATGTTAGGGTAGTTATTGAATGTACCACTAAATATCTTTGTATGGTGTTGGTAGTCTTTGCTTAGGGGCTTAGGGGTGGATTAAGCGACGAATTTATATTGTAGGATCATTATTATGATTAGCAGTAGCACTGTAATGAGCTGGACTGGGTTCAATGATTACAAGATAACCTGAATTGTGTTTGGTGTCTTTTCAAAAACCATTAGCTAACGTCCCAAAATAGTCTACCAAATATCACAAGATTTTCTCAAATCCTTAAAAATGTCCAAACCACAAAATACAAGATAAAATCACGGCACTTCCTCCCCAAAACCGATCAAACGCCATAAAAAAGTGAAGAAAAAGAAAATCCCTTTCTCACGTCGAACCTAAGTACCTTAATCGCCCCCTATTGTGTGTACACCGATTTGCGGGTAGATCACAGAAAGAATCCCTTTTTTTTATCCCTTCGGGGAGTCTCTCTGAGCCACTGGACCGTGTTACCGGTATCGATAACAAATTGGGGATGCAATTCTTAAAGGGTTGAAAGGATTTGGGAGTTCCTTACAAGATGGGGTTATTGAATCTTTTGTCAGGTCCCTGCGGATTCGGGTCACGAAAATGATGTGAGTATAGGGACTTGTTGCTCTTCAAGTTCTTCGTTCCGATTTATCCGATTTCATCTATGTTGTACAACTTATTTTTATAGATATTTTTGATAAACCACACTAATTTGTTTATCACTTTTTTTTTTTTTTGTGGATGGGAAATCATCAAATGACTTCTCCCGCTCTGGGCGGAGCGGGAGGGCGTGTCAGACTTTTACTGACTAAAACCCACCCGTGTTCCTTCTGTTGCCTGTGCCGGGGCCACGGTAACTCTTTCGAACATCCCGCAATCCTAGCTGGCATCGGCCCTAGCGGACCCCGTCAATAGTGCTGACATCTCTTTGAGGCGCGCGTGGAACACGTGGGATTGAATAGTTAGATTGCGTTCAAGGTTATTTACAGATGACCTTTGCATCAGCTTAATTGCATGGATGATGTTTTGTTACTAACCACTACTTATTCAAATTGTAATAAATGTTAGTATATGCTGGACTGTTTTCGTCTGTGTATTTCTAGTATAACAGACACAAAGTTAATTTCCAATTTAATTTCTAACAAAGCAAATCGTGCAATATTACAAATGAGAGTATCAAAACACCAGTGGGAACTTGATTAACCAGCAAAATCATGCAAATAGCTTTAAAAAGTAGCCAATAAACCACCTGGCCGTAGTTGTGTATAGTAATTAACGGCGGTTGCAATCCGACTGTTTAATTCCGAACAACGCCGCAATAAACGTAACGGTACCGGACCGGTGCCGTGCCCACCCACCGAAACGGAATGCGATGAAAAAGGCACGATGTCCACACACACTTGAGGAGGGAAATTACAAACGGCGGTGGCGTCCGCCGACCGTAATATCATTCCGCACGAGTCTTGAAAACGAAATTAAATTTTGCATGAAATGGTACAATATACAAAGAAAGTGGCCGGACAAAGGCAGAGTGGCGCCCAACGTGGGGCCACGGTTGGTTAGCCCCCGCGAGCCGGACTTATCGTGGCCGCGTGTGTAATTTGTTTCTAATCATATTACATTTTTGTTTCGTCTGTTTCTTTGTGATGCGGCTTCACTAGGTAAGATTTAATTTTAATTAACATTTTTTTCGCCTGTGTTTATATTGTGAATTCTGCTACGCTATTTAGAGCAGATACGATTTACAAAGAAACTTGCTTTCGCTAAACTCAATAAATTTACTTTAAAACGACCCTTCAAAAGATCTGAATAATCGCCAGAAAGAAAAAATATCGACACATATTGGACAGCGATTGTCAATAATGTATACCTTATCAAAATTGTACAGACCCTAGATTTTTACCCACACCCATCTAACATTAGAACTACGCAGTATCTCCTCCATTATTAACAGGGCCCGAACTCGGCCGGTTAATTAGCCCCCTTCATAATGTACAAACGGTTACAGAATACCTCTAGAAAATTTACGCACTCATAAATACACACCGTCTGGCACCCGGTGATCTCAGCAATTTTCAGTTTTCGGCAAGCACCTTAATAATTCAGAACGTAGGCGCGGCCGTAGCAAAAATGAATTCTCTAATGTGAATGGAACTTAGACTGGCGCCCAACCGGGCCAACGGCAAAATAATTAAAGCATAGCATTAAAAATTCTTCCAGAGAGCTCCACTGCCCGGATATGTGATAATATTAATACGGCCGGCTCCGGCTTTTTGGTTCGGACGGTCTTAGGTCTGACTCCTGATTATTACAATTATAATTGTGAATAATTTAACGCTCAGACATGTGTGAATTAATTTTAATTAACACATGTTTGCTGATGAGTACGGCCTTTGGACAGTGTTTGAAATGTGTTGAGGGATTGACAAACACTTCTGCTGCAAGGTGATGGATCATCAAAGCGTACTATTACAAAAGTGCAATAAGAGATTATTTTCATATTAAGCTATTTTAATAGATTCATTATTGGCTGGATGTCACAATACCCCATTTATAAACCTTCTGTCCAGAAAGGTATGTTATGGCTCTGTTTTTCTATTTGGTGCTAGTTTGAAGTACACAACGCTACTCCATACCACCAGCTACAATTATTTTCGAATTGGGTTACCCAAAAGAATTATTACGTTGTTCCCGTCACCTACCGCGGGCTGATACAATTCTTCAGTCCAAATCCTCTCTTACTAGCATCTAATGCTAGAACCATTTCTACACAAAGAAAGTTCTAAAATATACAGCCAACACGCGCGAAGTTGGACTAGATTTAGTGTTATTTCGCTACGTACTAGCTTCTAACTTACATTCGGAATATATCGGTAAGGAACTCTTAGTTGAACTGTTAGCACAATGGATGGAGTTTGCTCTGATGATGTTCTAAGTTTGAAGTTGGTAAAGCAAAGTTGGGATAAAGTTTTATTATCACTAGGTGAGGGTATCCCAATCAGACTATATCAGTTAACTATTGCACACATTTTTTACTTGTACAAAGTCATGTATTGCTAACAACTTCTTTAGCTTAACAAATAACGCTCAAAGCGGTACAATCCTAACTCTCAGCTTAAAACCCGTCTTGGTCTGAAAGTCCGCACAAAATACGAACTACCCGAAAATTGACCACTCCAATATTTCTCCCTCACCTACGCATTGTCACGGCCCAAGTCGTAAAGCCCGTAAGAAGCACGTAACAAGCCACAACGTCAGTCCGTACGTCAGGCCAGGCGTGGCCACAAACCCGCAGCGCCTTGCAGAAATAACCTTTTGCGACAATCGTATGCATGCGTGTCTCGCCTTGCCAGTGTAAGCTTCGAGATCTGTGGCCGTCCTTAGCTTAGCCAGTGATGAATTAAAAAGAGGTTTTGTTTGTAGAGAATGGATATATGTTGTATCTGCTGTGGAATGGATGGAAGTAGTAAATGCTTCAATTTGTTCTGATGTGTGTAGAGTTTGTTGTCCGATTTTCTATTTCTTGGTGGAGAAAGGTCCACTTATTTTGTGTGGCTTAAAATTTTCCAGCGAGTACTTATATTTGATTATGGATTAAATATAGGCGCCATGATCACCAAAAATCAAAAACATTTTTTGGCGAAATTAAAAATATAACGGTTTCATCCACATATTCAAAAGTATGAAATTCATAACACCTAAAATATTGAAATGACTATACGGGGTCATAGTAAAACAAAACAAAATATAAATAATAGTAATCATTAAAGATCTAGATGCTAGAACGAGATATCATCGCTAACAAGGTAAAATTAAATAAAACAAAGAATTTCCGTTCATCAGTCATTAATCATTCTCACAAAAGCATCAAAAGTCCCGCCAAAACTTCGCATAAAACATTCTACTTACACGAACACTAATCAAACTCACTATTGTACCAAGCTTGGCGTAAGCCCTGTACCTGCCATTTAGCTACCGGATTACCGACCAATTAACGGAATTGGGTGAGAACTCGTTAAATAATCCAGTTAGCCGATCGGCGGCGGCGAGATCAAAGCGGGGGCAATGGGGTGCATCGATAGCTCGATCTTGCACCCTCTGGCTTGGAGAGTGTTCGTTTTTGTATTAGATGATGTGTGGATTTGCAGGTGAAGCTTTATTATCCTCTTTTTCACGGATGCAGTCAGTAGTATCAGTGTTCACTTTTATAATTTCTAACGTAAGGATATTTTCGTGTTCGTACACGTCTACGCTCATATAATGTATGGAAATACGTGCATTATAACGTTATCGTGGATGGAAATTTAAAAGTGTCTTCATATGTTTCCATACATTTTACTTCCCTGTGTTATCGTGATGCCGTCGACATCCACGATAATATCGTCATGTTAGAAATCATAAAATAGCACAATAGCTACCAAAAATACTAGATCTCGATAGATCTCAGAAGGGCGCAAGAAACTTCTGACATATCAAAAACATTTTATCCTAAATAGTACAGACTTCTGATTTCTTTAACTTCCTACTTTTGACGTAGTGCCTGGTTTTTCTTGCAATATGATTATGAGTCCATCAAGCACTTAATACGTATTAAACCTTCTTCAAATTACGTTATAAGATTCCATAGCTTTTTAAGCTTAATAGGCTGGCAACAGCTAAAGCGCGGTCACTGTCAGGCTGCATAGAAAAGAAAGAGAAGCGCGATGACACAACGCTGGTAATTTATTGCAAACTATGTAGTAATTATCTACATATTTACAAAAATCTATTGATTGGACTAAAAAATTAAAACACTATATTACGTTAATATGTTGCTTGTAGAATAATCTGACAAAAAATCAGAATGATTGCATGTTTATTAGTATGGTTTTTAATCGTTAAAAGATATTTTTAGATAGTTAAAAGATATTATCATATACTAGAAGCGCCCCGCGGTTACACCCGCATAAGTCTCGATCCCGTAGGGATATCGGGATAAAAAGAATCCTATATGATAATCCAGGTTATAAACTATATGGGTGCCAAATTTCATCCAAATCCGTTCAATAGTTTTTGCATGAAAGAGTAACGAACATCCACCCATCCTCACAAACTTTCGCGTTTATAAAATTAGTAGGATTTTTCTGATTTTGTTTACTGCAGTGGCTCATAATAATACTAATAGGCATTATAAAACTTGCGTTTAGCTCCTGTGGTCCCCTTAATCCACACTTTTTCCTGCAACTGTTACAATATTTAGAGACCCGAAAGTAATCGTAATCCACACTTAACATCAAAAATACATTACTTAGCAAGAGACTTAATCAATTTTGCTCGCATAGCCGCTTCACAGGTGACATTAACATATTTTTGCGATGGCCATGTTGTTTCAAAGGGTCTGAATTTCAAAAATACGACTCCAACACATACTCTCATTAAGTTTGGAACACGTAAGGAGAGAGAATGAATACTAATTGAGAGCTAAGAGTGATGCGAGTAGAACCGACAGACGGATAATTGGCAAATAACTTACAGACGTGGTGTTGTTTGTGCCTACAGAGTTCAGGTGGAAGTTCATAGGCTAGGCAAAGATTTCTAAAGATTTCATAGACAAAACATAAGTTTCCATTTTTGTGACGTTGACTCTGGAGGAAATAATCAGTGTTCTCGGCTATCCTTAATGCAATAATATTTTCCATGAATTACCCCATCATCTGAGTTTACATTGATGAAATCTTAGTTATGTACAATGTTCTTTAAAATCCAGGTTTTAAACGATTTGAGGAACTCGTACATTATTATTGTGTAAAACGAAACGTCAATTGTAGTCGTCTTTTGGTAAGCGATAGAAGTAACCTATTCAGTCGAGAAGTGAAGACTCCCAGATTATAGCTATCGGAAAACACAGACGCCAGCCAGGACTTAAACAGACTTGATTTAACATATCAGTAAAACCTTTGCTATTAATATATTCATTTCATATAATCATGTCGCATCTATGTTATCAACTCTATCGCTCACCGTCGAAGGTTCTCGCGTGGGGTGTTAGCTCCAGGGGCGAAGCTATGGTGTTAATTATACGATTTTCTTTGAAATAAGTTAATAAATATTGGATAAGGCCCACCCTCGCTGCCCTTTTAATGAACCCGCTCGATACCTGGCAATGTTTTGCTGCACCGATCATGGAAGATGAGTTTTCTTAGTTATTATTTTGAACTCTGTTTTGCTTTAACGATTCGTAAACATTTCAGGGCTGCAGAAAATTTTACGCTGCGGATACATTGGCCGTTTATTTTACGATCAAGAATAGAGTACTTTGTGTGGTGAGACGATATTAGAGATGATCTTAAGATGAAAGATGACTCATCATGACGTAAAAGGTGTCATAATGATCCATCTATGCGCGGCAGAGAGCATACTACAATCACGAATCGTTTGTTAAAACAATATAACCTCATAATATCTGCTCATGTAACGATTCTGGAGGCTCATAAATTAATATCCACTACAGCAGTAAAGTACAAGAGAACATACATCATACATCCATAATACTAGATAAGATATCCGAAGAAATCAAAACACCCAATTAAAATACATCAGACAGAAACCTCATAAAAACCCATATTCATAACTCCATTGAGGTGTGTAATAAATTCGGAGAGAGCTATCATAAAAGGGCTCATACAGTACACATCTACATTACAAATCGGCCTCATCTCGCACAATGATCGACACTGACGCGGTATTAGAACGCCTTATCTCACCGCATCTTGTCATTCAGTTTTTACGATTCATATTCATTGTTTTTGAGAGTGCTTGCTGGGTTAATGTAAAGGGGGATGCTGTAGTTGTAACAGAAGTACCAGGGTTCCATGTTGGTTAAGAGAGTTATGTGTCTCTTGGGGTATTATCATTATCATTTCGAGGGCAAGTCAAGGTGACAGTCTGAGCCGCACCGCACATGATTCAAAATCGCTTGACACTTCTGTTTTTGTTATATATTGACCAAAAGAGTGTATGGTGAACCCCCTGATGAAGGTGTTTTAAAAATCAACAAGTTTCGCTGTAGTCACAACAATATGCGCCATCCATCACCAACAGGAGCCAAAATGTAACCAAAGCTCAACAATGTGTATTAGGACCAAAAATTAACTCTGTTACATGTCTTCGTACAAAAGGCATATATGGGTATGAAATAGATAATTCCGAATTTGATAAAGCATTTCGCTTCATACACTTTCGCAACAACACTGCAAACTAATTAAACATCCAATCTTCTGAACCTCTCCTGCATACACGAATTTAAATTTCTGTCCCATACATTTTGCTTATGAGAACACCGATTCGGTTCGACATTTTCGTATAAGAGCCTGTAAAAACTCCATACGTTTGCACCGTATTTTCACCAACATTTCCAAACTGTGACACATTTGAAAGTAACCCTTATGCTGATGAGTATAAGGGTTAGGTGCGCTTTGAAAAATGGAGTGTAGAATTTTGCAAAGTGCTACAGAGACTGAATACACGCTTGAATTATTTAGATAGCAATCGTGGGTCCGTATTCTGATCGTTTTTCTCATCGGTATCGGATAGGAGCACTATGACTGTCCTTGTCTCCGGTTTAGTGATAGAGAAGGATGGCTGTATTCATAGGTGGGGCTGCTTTTGTTTCGTTTATTCATAGCATGTGTCATGAAAGTGATGTCTAATACGTTTGGGGTTGAGCGTAGCGTTTGAATGTTGGCTTGAATAATGTACCTGAGGACGTCGGAGGATGCCACGCGAAATATTTTTGGTAATGATCGGGGTGTGTAGGTTGTTTTGGTACCACTGAATTATAGTAGTTCTGCAATTCTGGATACTGGAAACAAAATTTACTAGTCTTCTGATAAAATTGTCTTCACTTTGTACTTTTGAAACTAAAGATGCTGCTTGATTGTTGTTTCTTATTGTAACTTTTCTATAAGGAAAATACAACACTATCATTATCTAAAAACTTACATTGATTAAATCTATAGTCTTTACAAGTTGTTCGGCTACTTAATTACAATTAAAGCTCGACTGTCGACTGTCTTTACTCCCATTCTAATTTCATCATCTTCTAAATGACTTTACACCTTTGTTTAACACTTGCTTCTGCCAGCGGCTTCGTCCGCGTGACTGTCGGAAATTAACCCACGGGAACGTACTACCGATATAAAAAGTATCTATGTGATACAGCCGTTTTTGCGTGATTGAGTAACAAACATCCAATCATAAAATATACATGATTTATATATAGGTAGATATTATACTAGTAGGATAACAGATAACATCTGATTTATACTCTAAACTACTACAATCTCCATCAGCATTTTATTTTATTTTATTAGGTTTACCAACAATCGTTTACACAATTTCATTATAAAACACATGCTTAACAATAAAATTACAGTGTAACAATCACTTATAGGTACCACAGGCACAAATTAATATCAGATCAGAAGTGAAGCTAACTTACTCAGTAATACGCGCATACTTTGATAATCATAATACAAATAATGAAATTTGACATTGATAATTAAAATTGGCAAAAAATAATATAATCGATTGATATT
Organism: Fissipunctia ypsillon; assembly: GCA_947568875.1. Classification (NCBI taxonomy): domain Eukaryota; kingdom Metazoa; phylum Arthropoda; class Insecta; order Lepidoptera; family Noctuidae; genus Fissipunctia; species Fissipunctia ypsillon. The sequence goes on from OX387662.1 coordinate 2,855,662, forward strand.
TACCATACAAAAATCCTTTAAACCATTACACATACTCCATACAACTGTCGAATGATCGCAAGACATTTTTCCCCGTTGCGACTGGCCAGTACCGGGCTTCGTAAATTAAAATGTGAATAATTAACACCGACCTCCCCCCCCCCCCTCCACATGCCACCCTCAGACACCTCCCCCCCCCACTCCAGTCACACGCCACCCAGATGTATTAGTTTTAAGCTCTCAGTTCGTATGAACGCGATTTAGGGTGAATTCAAAAGGCAGATAGTTGACCCCCTCTAGTATTATAATCGTGTGGACGTTTTTCGCGTTTTTAGTTAATACGGTCTTGGGTGGGCGGGACGGTGTAAGTGATTTTGATCTTTAGAGTATTGTTTAATAGACGATAGACGGGCTGTTAAGAAATAAGTATCTCCTGTCTAGTTGTTCATAAGAGTATTTTTAAATGGAAAAAATATGTAACTCGTTAATCCTTTTTTTTATTTCACTGAGGGTAGTTTACGACGAGATCCTAATTTTGAAATAACAGCTTTTGCGCATATGAGAAAGAATACACTAAGTACAATATTTGTACTAAGGACGTAGTTTCTTTATTAGGAAATAAATAGCGCGCTTAACAACACTTCAAAGATTAGATCCTTGGAGGTTCTAATTTATTTATTTTTTAAAGTCATAAAACCATGAGTCTGTTGTTCTTCGGTGTTCACGACCTAGATTGTTTAATGCGTCAACATTTTTATTCAAATTGTTTGTATTCCCCATTCATCATTTGATTGTTACGAGTATACAACGTACTGATTTCCTCACGAATACACAACCGATCTTTACCAATCAACACCCAATTTCAAACAACGAACGAACTTATTACATCATCAACGTACACGCAATCAGTGGCGAATAAAACACGGGGCCAATCAGAGGGCATAACTAATTCAATTTGCGAACACGGCCGAACCGCGGCGGAAACGCACGAAGTGTTCGACGATCGTTAATATTGATCAGTATTAACCCGGATCGACGATTTACGTGAAACACCGGACTCCCACATCGCTATACATTTAATTATTAAAAGGTTTACACGGATATAGGTAACTAAACAAGCCAAACAAAAGGTCTATTATTTATTTTCAGAAATCACATTGATCAGTATCTATCTATACATAGAACATTATTTTCATGCCGCTTTGTACCTAGGGAACTGCTCTTAGAATATACACCATTTACCATAAAATTTTAACATGCAACAATCGCTTCGAATGCGTTCATGATCCCACATTTAGCCACATCTCAAGGGCATAAGAAACGCCCATTTTGGGACTAGATTTCGGGGCTTTATTAATTATCTTTGCTTAAGTTTATAATGATAAACATCTGTATCAGACCGACTACCTACTTTCACCAATTAAAAACCGGCCAAGTGCGTGGCGGGCCACGCACAATGAAGGGTTCCGTAGTTGGGATGAATTCATCCCAAAAATAAACTTAACATTGTAGTTGAAAAACATGTTCTCCCATACATCGAATACGTCACGGTCAATTCTCCAACTGCAAATTTTTTGTAATCGCAAAAAAAAATGTTTTTTGTAATGTGATAAAACTACAAATGATTGATTTTTAGACTTTTTCCTTTACTTGTGGTATGAGATCTTGCTTCTTACCAAATTTCATGATTCTAGGTCAACGGGAAGTACCCTATAGATTTGATTTATTTGCGAGTATCTAAATATGCCGCATAAATGGCCTTATTTTTTATTGCGTTGACTTAGAAGCTTGCTAGCTTTTTTTTAGAGCTCCAAGGAACCGTAGACGTACATATTTGATATTAATTTCAACTTGATACCTCTACCCGTTCTTGAGAAAAAAGGTCTTGACAGACTAACAGACAGACAGACAACGAAGTGTTCCTATAAGGGTTCCGTCTTTCCTTTTGAGGAACGGCACCCTAAAAACACGCACAAATAGAAATAATTATTTTCTTCCATTCGGTCCGTTTGGCAACTTTTAAAAGGAATCAACCAGCAGTCCCTCAAACGCAATCGCTTCCATATTTCCAACATCCATGGCGTTCCTCGCGAAAAATGTTTGTTGTTTCCGGCATAAGGTGAAAAGTCGGAGCTCGGATGGTGAAAGCCATTTCCACCCCAAATATTTTATTGTGATCATTTCGTTCGGTGCGTTGATTACCGGTGGATGGACGATACTGTTTACCTGTTCGTGTATTGATGATTCTTTGTGTAAAGGAAGGAAAGATGTACCTAGATAAGAATATAAGGATATAAAAGGAAATAAGTAAAAAAATGTTGGCTTCTTCCCATGGGGGTAGGCAGAAACTACAGAACGCCACCTGCTACGATCCTTACATACTCCTTTTGCCTCGTTTACATTCATACATCTGGTCATACACGCACGCCGGTTGCGAGTACTACGCACCTGACCTTTCTGAAGAACATCACTAATAAGATCACTATATGTCTTCCTAGGGCGTCCCCAATGTTGGCTACGTTTGCCCAATATCTCGTCCTAATTGACCCGTGCCTGTACGACTCTCAAGCAGCTTTGGAACTGCAGCGTTTACGACCTAATTTTTCGACACTAAACTTGACGTTCATAAACCCCTACCTTCACTACGTCACCCGCGCTTAATTGCGTAACATACTTTAATTCACAATCCAAGGGTTTTAAAGGGAATTCCTAATCCATTACTTCGTAGGTTTGTCTCTCCTTAATACAGATTAGGTACCTACTCAGTGATCTAGCTAGGAGAGCAGCGATTCACCCAACAATTATTTGTACCTTCACCAAGTAATTGATAATGCATACTTTGTAAGTCCCTCATGTACTACAAAACTTTCATGTAAATACCTAAATATTTTTTTTTATAGGTTTGAAAAATTCTGTTCAGCAACTAATTAACGCAATGAACGTGGTTGAACTGTCAAAGTGAAAGGCATTGGGATCGATTACCATTTTATGCATATGTATTTAAGGTGCAATTTAAATAACGCACAACCTTTTAAGAGGTCATTGTACTCTTCATTATGAACAACTTTTACTATGGGACCAACTAATTTAGTTGTTCCCTACATTTATGTTCGCATAACTCGTCAAAATGTAGGGCACAGCAGTTTTTTTTTTTCACGAATTCAGGTTTGGTCCCATAGTAAAAGTTGTTCATAATGATAAGCACAACACTCGTGGCAGCTACATAGCCAATAAAAAAGCAGCGTATATCCTAAGTACATAATAATTACCTATTATTAATTATAAAAATTAAATGCCGTACGTTAGTCTCGTAAAAACTCGAAAATGGCTCGACCCATTGTAATGTAACTTCAAGTAAGTTGTTATGTGCGCGTCGGCGAAGTTTCCTAACAACAAAAAAAATTAAAAGGCTGCAACGCATTACGCAGTAGAAGATAATTACGAATTACTTTCACACAATTTGCTAACAGTCTTAAAAAACGAAACACTACCATCCATGCGTCTCTTTCAAAACACACACATCTTTTAACACCTCTCTTTGTGTTGTTCCTTCGCCAATCCTTTAGAAAGGCTTCTCATGCGTCAGGGTGGCGTTTGCTTGTCAACCTGACTTCAACAGTGACGCCTGTTCTCGGGTCACCTGACAGCAACCCAAGCCTGTCCTAGGTGGAATATTTTACAATGTGCATTGTCTAATCTGCTGTGAAAGTGAAAAGCTTTGGGAAGAAATGAAACTGTTGGTGCCGACTGCGAAGTAGGCAGGTACTCTATTTACTTTGTGGTGCCGACTTGAGCTGCAAAACATGGTATTTTGACTTGTAACATCGGAGATAAGAACAGTTCTTTGGCTCAGTTGGTCAAACATATTCCCCAGATAAAATTTATGTGACGATTGAAAAATCGGACCCTACTTAATTTATTTTAACTTATGAAATTGGAACTTAATTATTAAATTGAATGTTTTTTAGTAGAAAAAATTAAATACCATTTTGTACTTCTGTAGTCTCTTGTTTTTTTGTGTTGTCTGACTTATTATATTATCATACTAGCTGTGCCCCGTGACTTTGTTCGCGTGGATGTCGTAAGATACACAATATACTAAAATAACAGCCACATCCCTCGTCCCCCGACCCGTCGCCAACCGTCGCGTTGAATCGCCCGCCCGCGCTATTACTTCGTTTTCGCTTAGTGTTCTGTCTGACTTTTTCATTTTGCTCGACTCCTGAGGGACGTAGCGTGATGTTAAATAGCTTATAACTATCCTCGAGAATTGGGCTACCAAATGCATAAAGAATTTTTCAAATCCGACATTTTCTTTACAATTTCATGGGATTTCATTTTTTTTCCGCGGATCTCTAATTATTTTTTTAAATAAAAGTAGCCTCAGTTACTCGTTATAACATCAGCTTTCTGGCATTGAAAGTCCCCGTCAAAATCGATCCAGCCGTTTCAGAGATTAGCCGGAACAAACAGACAGACCTACAGACAGATAAAAATATTAAAAATTGTTTTTTTTTTTGTTATTAGTACCATACCTATATACGTACTTTCATATGTATTTTGTAAAAAGCTGTTATAAATGTTGACATTACAAACAGACACTTCAATTTTATTTATTTTTATAGATTTATTTATTTAAAAGAAAGTGTGGTACACTCTATTACGAGTACAATAAATACAATTTTGCAATATTCAGGTATAAATCGTAACAATTAACAGAATCTGGCGTCCTAGCTAGGTTACATGGTAACCTTTATTAAGGTTCGCCTGCCCAAGTTCCTACAGAAGGAGGACAACGTACATAATGTATATAGTACAGACTGCTTAGGACTTAGGTGCAAACGTATGATATTGTTAACTTAAACTAAGTGTGTGAAAATTGTAGGCAGAAACTACAGAACTTCTCGTGCTAAGATTAAAGTTCTGCTTTGACTTCTACTTTGATTGCAAAGGTGACAGGTGTGCCGATTGCGGAACTAATCACCTCATCTTTTTTTTTTAAAGATGTTATCATTATTGCTTGTTGTAAAAAATAAGTCCTTAGAAGCCCTTTGATCAATGCAACTTATGAAGATCTAATGTCACTCCTAATATCTATACTAATATTATAAAGCTGAAGAGTTTGTTTGTTTGGTTGAACGCGCTAATCTCAGGAACTACTGGTTCGAATTGAAAAATTCTTTTAATTATACTGGTTCGAATTGAAAAGTTCTTTTAATGTCGGATAGCTCATTTATCGAGGAAGGCTACAAGCTATATACCATCACGCTACGACCAATAGGAGCGGAGCATCAATGAAAAATTTTGCAAAAACGGGGAAAATTTATCTCTTTCGCGAATTTCCGTTGCGTGCTCTGCATAAAAGGTTAAAGTTACGCAAAAATCATGTATGATGGGATTGTTCTTCTTAAAAAGTCCTAAAAAAAAGTCCGCGATAGCATATGTCTATCTTTTAAGGTTGGCTCACTATGACTTTTTTAATGGTAATCACAAATAATAATAATGGTGGTGGTATGGTGGTAATGGTGGTCATCTCTGACCTAGACTAGAGTCAAGAGCAAACCTATCTTAAATTTAAAAAAAAAATAAAAAAATCAAATTTGTAATAAAATAATGAATTACTTGCGAAGGTGTTTTCATAAACATGGTAGTAATCCTTGTCCAAATAAATAGTTTCATAATCAAGGTTGATTAAGTACATGTAAATTTCTTTTTTAATTATTCAATTCTGACCTTTAGTTTAGAAATTGCGACGGGTATAAAATGCTTAAGAGCGTTGTCACATTTTGCACCTCTCTCGCTCACACAAAACCAAATTTTTAAGAATGTTAAATGAAAAAATGCTTTTTTGAAAAATATAATCAATGGGCGGTCTACAAAATAATATTAATTTAATAGGTAGTTATCAAAAACACATTTCTATTGTGTTATCTAATAAACTTATGTAATTAAGTGTTATGATCTGTTTTTGAGATGATGTAAATAAATGCCACAATAAAAATGTGTTTTTAATAATTACCTATTAAATTAATATTATTTTGTAGACCATTGATTACATTTTTCAAAAATGCATCTTTTCATTTAACATTATTAAAAATTTGGTCCCGTGTGAGCGAGAGAGGTGCAAAATGTGACAACCCTCTTAAAGTAAAAAAAAATGCGCTTTTTATTGACTGTTTGAACGCGCTAAACTCTGACACAACCACTCGGATTTGAAAAATTCTATTTGCATTATATTGCTACAATATCGCATTGGGTCTAGCCTGTAAAGATATTTGTAAGTATGGATAAATAAATAAATAAAGTCCAATTCTTGAGGAAGGCTATAGGGTATTACGCTAGGACCCTTAGAAACCAAACAAAAACAAAAAAAAAGGAAGAACGAGCGATAAGCGAAAACGAAGTAAAAGTGCGGGCAGGCGATGCGATGCGACGGGGTGGGTCGGGGAACAAGAAATTTTACGCGGACGAAGTCGCGGGCGGAAGCTAGTCGTAGTATATTCTGATAGCGGTCAAAAATATTACAAAAATCGATCGAAACGTTCAGATAAACATGCCACATCACATTTAAATGGTCCAGTCCTCATGCATAATTAATAAAAATATCTCACACACGATGATCCCTAGCATTAAATACGTTATAAATAATAGAAAGCATGTTCCAAGCCCCAGAGACTTGTCCCGAACAGCGCATGCATATTAACCATCACGCACAAAAATAGAATAAATTAATAATTCTATTTTTCTATTCAAACTCCCCTATTCATTAGTTGGTGTTACTTCGCAAACTCGATGGAGGATTGCGCGAAAAATACGTGAATGAAAACCTTAAATTATTGGTATATATTTTTAATTTCTAACTAACTTTATAGGTAGCTTAAGATGTCTTGATACTTAATAACTTCAAGGTAAAATCTTATTCATATTTGATTTTTTTTTATTAGTTAATAATTACCGGCAAAAAGTCTCAATATTTGTTATTTGATGGTTAACTCTTCACTTTTTAATCAAAATGTGTGAAAATCAAAAATTCTCCACTCCTACCGTCAATTTCCAGTACAAAAAGCCAGCCGTGTCAAAATTTATTATAAACCATAAATATCCCGTAGGTACTCCCGTCACATATAAATTTGAACAATAATAAATTAATATGTGCCGACAAATGGTATGTGTTCACAACTCATCTATAAAGTGTCGTTAGGACGGCCGCACACGTATAAAATTGCCACCGTATATTATATTCGGTTTGTTTAATTAAAACGAGCACGGGAATTGAACCGACGACCCCGTGTAGAACACGATTTTTTATCACATATGTAAATATATCGTAAATTTTACGTACGAATTATATTGACCTCTTCAGTATTGGGTTAAATAATTTATTTTTATTAATGTAATTAAGATGTTAAGGTTGTCAAGTGTACATAATAAATTATTCCTATTATAGAATGGCTTATAGAAAACTACAGAACCCCTGAGCTGCTTACAACTGTGTAAGTTTTCAATGTGATTCAAGGAATAAGTTCCTTTAACTACTGGTGGCGATCATGGGCTGCTAACTAAACGTTACTGCATCATATTTTTAAGCTTACCTTACGAATTAGCATAGCTTGTCTTACGAAGTGTAAGATTTATAAAAAGAGAGCATGTCTTATTTTAAAACTCTCTCAAGTGCAAAATGGGATTTTTTATTATTTGTACATACATGAAAACCTGATTGACAAAATGTGACATTAATAAATAATATATGGTTCGAGTTAAACTCTTGTTTTGGAATGATGATCTATTTTTCAGTCCATAACATAAAACAAAGGCTTCAAAATATATACAATTAATATTTATTGTATTTGGCTTTCAATATTATTCATCGAGCTTCATTACCATAACACACAAACCTTTTGTTCATTCCTCGATATATCGTCCACGTATTATCGGCGTTAGAAACAGCCAATCGCACAGACTACCGGCCGTTCAAATAATCGTAAATTCACCAACGGACAAAATATAATAAATTGCCGATGAGATCTGTGCGTACACTTCAACAAAAAAATCTGCGTATCAAAAAATCTAACGTGCGTCTTAAGTCAAGGGAATAAAGGTGAAAATAGAGTGTTATAAGGGTTCAAGGATAGAAGAGTGGTTACCGATGAGTCTATATTTGCACTCTGAACCCTTTGTTGTCGCCTTTTTTCGGTTGTTTCCGAATAAAGGCTGATAGAACACGTTTTTCAAATCATTAAACAGTTTCGACCGCGGACGCGGTTACGGGCAAAAAGGAGGTTTGTGGCCAAAAAAAGGAGCTGGAATAAAAATTACGAAGCGTTAGCCTGGGACGAAGTGATCGTTGTTTCGCCACGATAATAATGTAGTGCGACTCGGCGTTGTTGATGCTGTCTCTTAGCCCGATTCTTTTTAAGCAAGAAAAACATAACCTTTATTTACAAATGGGTACAAGGGTACATAAAACTGTCCTTATACTGTTGTAACTTCGTTTTCTAACTATCTATGTACAATAAAGAATAAATGATGCTACAGCTGATGTTACAGCGGGTAACTTAGGCTACTTTCCTTTTAGAAAAATAATTAGGGTTCCGCGCAAAAAAAATTAAAACCCTTGAAATTATGAAGAAAAAGTCGGTTTTGAAAAATTCTTTTTGCATTTGGTAGCCCAATTCTCGAAGATAGTTATAGGCTATTTAACATCACGCTACGACCTTTAGGAGCCGAGCAGAAAGAAAGAAGTCAGAAATAACACTAAGCGAAAATGAAGTAATATTAGCGCGGGCGGGCGGTCCAACGCGGCGGTTGGCGAACGGGTCGAGGGACGAGGGCGTTTTATTAAAATGTGGCTGTATTTTAGTATATTATGTATCTTACGACATCCACGCGAACGAAGTCGCGGGGCACAGCTAGTTAGATATAAAGACATAGGCAAGTAATTTAGAATATAAAAACTCATAAGTTGCGATTTTTTTAATATGTAACTACTTTAGGAAATTTTATACCATTAATCAGAAGTTACGACGGATTTCACAAGCCTAATAAAAAAGATAAATCTGTATTTTTAGTTGACCAAGTCCTAGAAAAACACAAGTGGAACAAAATAGACAGAAAACCGTACAAGAAAAAAATAGACATCAAATATTAAATTGTCAAGTATCAACGCCGTGAACCCCGACATTTTCGCAGCCAATACTTTACGTCACACGTCGGATCGACACTTGACGCGGCGTTTTCCTGCTAAACGCGCGTAAACGACACACTCCCCGATTCGCTTTTGCAAACGTTTGGGAAACGTACACTGTGTTCAAAATCAACTGTTGGTTTAACAGATAAACAGAGTTTATCTAGAGATTGGAGCACGGTTGACTTGCGATTTTTACTGTCCATTAACATTTGTGTTGGCTAACAGTTTTAATGCAAGTGACGATTGCATGGCAACGTCATTCATATTACTAGCCGATCTTTTTTGTACCTATAATACAGGGTGTAAGGGACAGCCCTCCGCATACTGGTGCATTCAGTTCCTTATTTTGAATCATAGTCCATCGAAAATTTGTCAGGAAAATTTTGTTTTTTTTTCAGTTACTATACCTTTATTGTAAAATTACATTCTCTGTACACAGCACTCCATTGATGTAAATAAAACAGCTAAAATAAAAAAAATCAGCAATGAATGTTGAAAACTAACAGGGTGCATTCAGCTCCTTATTTTGAATCATATTCCACCGTTAAATTTCTCAGGAAAATTTTCATTTTTTTAATCGTTCTTTCAGTTACAATTCCTTTATTTCAATGTAAAATTACAGTCTCTGTATGCAGCACTCCATTTATGTAAATAAAATAGATAAAATAAAAAAATCAGCAATGGATGTTGAAATACGCGGCGGTCGAAGGCTCGCTGCGCTGCCGTTCGCTACGCGCGTTTTGCCACGGTAACGATACATTGCGTGTGAGGTAATAAAACAAATCAGGTTTATTGGATCTCCATAACGATACTGAAATAATTTCATGTACCGGTCATCTTAGTATGATATACTGAGTTCACCCCATCAGTCTGCGGAGGGCTGTCCCTTACACCCTGGTATGGGAGTTCGGTCAGATGCAAGAAGCTCATAGACGAAACCTTTTCGGCCTTATAAAATGTCTTACAAGAGTAAAGCAATTCTGTATACAGCCTTTGATTAGTATATAGCAGAACATACATAGATCAAGTATCCAAGTTGCACCATATAAACATATACAGAATGTCCCAGAAAAAAATTCTCAAAGAAACACCACTCAGAAAAAGTTAGAACAAAAACCGCCGAGAAAATAAAACAAAAAAAAATAATTTCTCGAAAACTACCCAATATCGCGGAAAATACATTGGGTTCAATCGATGGGTATTAGTGTCCCCTACCCACATACCTTCGCTGGTACTGGTTTCCTGGGACAGCCTGTATAATTACTTGTCCTGACTGACTGATCCATCAACGCAAAGCCCTAATTCGCTGGGGCTACAAACTAAATTTTGGCAGTTGATGCCTTTTTAACCGACTTCAATAAAGGAGGAGGTTCTCAGTTCGTCGGAATATTTTTTTTATATGTGTTGTTATAATTATGTGAAAATTATTTTTTTGTTTGAAAAGGTATACTTCCCAGGTAGTCACATTGTCATCAGGTCAGGATCTGATGATGGGATCTTGGAGAAATCGAGGGAACTCGTCAAATATTATAGGCACACCTATAGCGATTTGGGTATCTATATAGTAACTTGTGCATTTGCTCTCTGAAAGCACCATTTGGTGAAGTGGAACTGATGATGAAGACCACAGATGGCCACCGGAACAACTCAATAACAAGTATTTACGGGTTGTGATTCGATTACTTTAAAATTATTGCTAAGCAATATAACCTCATCACAATGCATATGGTGAAGTGGAGCTGACGGTGAAGTACCAGGAGAACTCGTCAACAATTAACGTCCTTGCATCGGGAAAAGCAATATTTTGTAAAAGGTGATGAGCAGTTGTCATTAGGCTATTGGAACTTAAATAAATTACAAACCGACCCACAAAATGTGAAAAATAAAAAACTTTTTTGCAAAAAAAAACAACCGACTTCCAAAAAAAAAACACTACTAAGTGAAAAATAACTTATTTTTCACTTAGTAGTGTTTAGTAGCAGGGAAGGAAGGATATTTGGAAATTTGACCTCTATGGGGGTGAAAAGAGGGGGATTTTGTTTGTATGAAAATCTTATTTCTCGAGTTAATAAACTATAGACTTGGCACGAATACTTATCTAAGTAAATTATGAAGTTTGTCATTTTTTGTTTTTTTCTAAACTACCACCCCCTTTTTTTTTTTTTTTTTTTTGTGGATGGGAAATCATCAAATGACTTCTCCCGCTCTGGGCGGAGCGGGAGGGCGTGTCAGACTTTTACTGACTAAAACCCACCCGTGTTCCTTCTGTTGCCTGTGCCGGGGCCACGGTAACTCTTTCGAACATCCCGCAACCCTAGCTGGCATCGGCCCTAGCGGACCCCGTCAATAGTGCTGACATCTCTTTGAGGCGCGCGTGGAACACGACGCGCCGTCGACTCGGGCCTGGTCCTTACCGGACGGCGAGCTACCCATTGCTCGCCGTCCGCAAGCCCGCGCCTACGGTGGCCGGGAATCGGCTGCCAATTCCCGACGCCCAGGGCGTCTCCTGCGGCGACTAGGGGCGTGAGGGTGCAAAGCTTGCCTCTCCCTCACGCGTCCCGCCTCCTCCTTCACGAGCATTACTGCTTCGCAGAAGGAGGTAATGGCTTCCCATGCACTCTCGCTCCGTACCATGGCCTGGACCAGGGCCGGACGCGAGAGATCGCCGCCGCCGATCGCTTCCGCGAGGACACGGCGGTGCTCCGCCCAAGCCGGACAGACCTCCACCTACTACCACCCCCTAAAGGGGAATTGGCGGGTGTCAAAGTTTGTATGAAAGAATTTTAATGCGCGGTCCGATTAACTCGAAATTCAGTATTTATACTTTATACTCGACCGAAAATAAAGAATAACGTGTATCAGGGTTTTTTTAAAATCTACCCATAACGGGGTACTAAAGTACGAAATCAAAGTGCTAGTAATTTCATAAGAATAACCAGCAGTACCAAAAAACAAAAACATGTTCGTCTACTTAGACTGCCTAATGTGTTAAAACAAGAAAATACATTTATTTAGCACAGATTAAAAGGCACACAGCATAATTATGCTGCAAAACAAAAATGAAATAAAAATGTATTCTGTTGTAAGAAATTAGCAGGAATGTATGGCCTCGCGGCTGCGCCAATTAATTAAAGAGGTCAATTTGATGCATATTCCCAAAGTCATCATCATCTGCCTAGCCTTTTCCCAAAGATGTTGGGGTCGACTCCCAGTCTAACCAGATGCAGCTGAATAGCAGTATTTTACATGGAGCGACTGCCTATCTGACCTCCACAACACAGTTACTGGGTAATACGATACCTCTTGGTAAGACTGGTGTCAGACTTTCGGCCTTCTGACGACCTGTACCGACTGTCAAAGAACTATGAATGACAGCCGGAACCTGCTCAGCGTGCTTTCCGTGGCACGGAGAGGTCTTGATATGTAATGGATGGTCACCCATCCACGGACCGACCTCAGCATGCGCAGCTTAACCTTCGATCGACCCGTGCGGCTGTTATCGTTTAGCCACGAGCCCCTCTAATATTCCTAAAGTATTTTTACCAATAAAGCAGAACCAGCATGAAACTCCACAATCAGTTTTGATAATGAACGCGATTTGCGTCAATTATTTCAGGCACCCGGCCGTCATCATTAACATAGACTATATTATTCAGCGAAGAGCTTACCATTACCTCATTTGCACCTTGTTATAAGCAGCAAATTAGGTTTATAGAAGTAATTGTTTATTAGTACTAACCGTTAGTTAGATCAAAAACTGGATTTGCTGGACTGAAGACCGAGTGTTGTGGTGCAAGTTGGGGAGGTCTTTTCCTGGATATAAACCTCCTGGAGTTGCCCGTAGTCTACGACAGACTGGTGAGCTCCAAAGCGATTCCGCATTCTTATATCAACCAATATAGGTAGACCAGACAGTTACACACCATTGAATTATTGTGGATCGGGAATTCGACAAATAAACCTGATGTCGTTATATAACGATGACCAGGGTGTCTACTCCCTAAGTCCGTCAACGAAGATACGGGCCCATCCGATAGTTGTTAATCAGTCAAAACAAATGTAAAATTAAAATTTTCCGACGGGCAAAAACACATCAGGCATAGGGACAACTCTAAAGTCGTGTTGTCATTCATTCTTAGTTCGGAAACCGAACTAATATTATGTCCGTAAGTGATACGGAGTAGGAACCTTCGGCTGAAACTACGGACTTCGTGCTTAGGGAGTAGACCCCCCTGAATCGAGCTCCAAATATTCAAAATACCACTTTGAGCAAAACCACTCGGATTACTTTCCTATAACTTGCAACATAACTCAAAAAACAATACATTACACAAACCCACCCCATTTTAAAAAGCCCAAACAAGAAGAACAATATCTTCCGTGACATAAAATTCGAAAAAAAAGTTTAATGGGACCAAAATCCTGGCTCCAATAAAACATAAAAATACCCCAATATATTAGACGAAATTGATATTGTATAGATGATCCCTATTACAACGGTAGTATGAGCACATTACCCTGTTTTGCATATAGAAAAGCAATTCTTTTTTTTTTTTTTTTGCTGGAAGTTTTTGAGGAACGGTGGAAAAAGTGCAGTGGACTGCGCGCAAGAATTAATGGTGTGAAACTTCGGACCGGGCCGTCGTGGGAGCCGGTTATACGGCACGGTCTAAATTTATGTATGTTCACGATTCCGTAGCTGGCTGGTTTTTGGGCGAATTTTTGCTGATCGTTTGTTAGCGTTTGACCATTGATTAAAAGGAGTATGTTGCATTATGTGGTGACTATAGATCGGGTACTATTCCTTGTACTTAATTATAAAGCTGTTACTATATCTTTAGACCATAGGAAGAACTGTTCGAAAGTTTTTAAGACGTCAGAATCTTAAATTTTCCATCAAATGATCGATACACAGCCTATGCCAAAAGTCATAAAATATTGGACTCCCTAACTTAAACTGACACAGTTTGTCTTTTTTCTATAGAGGCTCCACAAAAATTGTAACCTAATTGTAGCCACAAAGGCAGACCATCGATCACGGACGAAGCCGTCATCGCATTCAATAAGAATCTGCATCAAACGATTGCCACAATCAATCCTCATTTGCCGAGACGCCGAAAAAATCAGCCGACGAGAAGCCACAGATGGCGGAGCATTTTTAATAGTCGCCAAGAACTCGCCAGTCACCAACAGACAAATCTACTGTAATTAATGACTATGAGGGTATTTTTTTTTCACTCCGATACCAATAAAGGAGACATTACTGAAGGGACAAAACAAAACATTGCGGCCGGTGTCGAACGAAAGGAGAATTTATCATCTAGACGGCACCGGCAGTCGGCGCACCCGCCAATGTCCATTTGGATAATGCCCAACGCGATTAAAAATATAAAAATACCCCCACCCGACCCCTGTGGGGAGAGGGGGGATTTGACGGAGGACATCGCGCTGAGGACACAAAAGGATTATAAATGAGAAGGAATTTTAGATAATATTTGTACGTTGGATGTGGATTGTAATGTCGGGAGAGATCGGCCGGGGGGCCGCAAGCGTGGGCCGGGGGCCGCCTTCCGCGATCCGCACCTAATGAGTGTTTGTATCAATTTGTTAGTATTGTATTTGAATATTTTTATACGTTCGTTACGATTTTAATCCCTTGTGGTTGTGGCAGACTGGATCGATGTTTCTTTTTTTAATTCTCGGCCGTTTGATCGCCGGGTGCGTTTGTGTTGATTAAAGGCGTTGTTCGAGGTTTTGGGGACCCATGTCTCGACCGCACTCTCTTTTTATACTTTTTACTTGTGTCCGACAATTTAGATGGGTGTAGAATATTAAAAGTGTGATTATGTTGTGACTGCCTGTCCCACTCCCATTAAGAGCGATGAGGCCGTTATGGAAGTAGTTCATTGTTCACATAACGAGCCCTAACTTTAACTAGGCACTGAAAATACCGAAATTTCCTAATTCCACCGCTTGTTATAAAAAATTAATTAATTCTAATTACTCTGTAGGCCTTAAAAAATACAATTCGCTCGTGTAGGACCCCACGATAGTATAAAGGGTCAGATAAACATGGAAAAAATATAATTCGTATTCATAATTAATACATTTAAAAAATATTATATTTTCCAGGGCATTTTTAGACTACGAAGGATGAATCCGAATGAGCGAGAAAAGAATAACACAGCTCTGAGCGAGCGACACTCGGTGTTTTCAATTCATTATCTCGAAAACAAAAATTTCATTAGCCCCGAGATTTCCTTTTTAAATTTAATTATTCATATTTAAATTAAACAAAATATAATAGAGGTCCGCCAGAGAAAAAAGCGGCTTTATCGTATCATATTTTATTAACCGAATTTATAATTCTACGCCGATTCGAGTAAATCCCCTACAGTGGGTAGACGGAGGGGGTTGCGGGCCTCTCCCTGGGAAATATTTATGAATGCCAAGCAGAAAAATCCACAATAATATTTCAGGGTGGACGTCGGCCGCGGTCTTTACTTGCCAGCCCCTGATCTATTTAAAAAAAGGCCTCCCGGAAGGACAAAAGGGCTGCGGGGTGCTCGTAAAAAAACTGGACACGTATAGAGGTTACCGGCCGTCCGGCCGCTTTGTCTGATTCTTATTTTTTACCGGATCGGATCCTTTTCGCCGTTTTTTATCGGTTTTTGTTCCGGAGACACTACGGACCGCCGGACCGGGTCGGATACCTCGTTTGTTCTAATGTCATCCCATTTGTAATTTTTACGTTTCACTGTATGTGTATTTTTTTTAGTTGACCGCCTTAATGGTTACCCTTTTCTTTGGTATGTAAAAATTGTTTGATTTATATTTTGGTTGCTGACCAGCGACAGTTTTCTTTACGTTATATTTTAATTGTATTCATTCTACATTCATGTGTATCAAGCAGAATCGTTTTATTCAGGTCACATTTACTTTTATGTACTTATGCAACAGGTTCAGTGGAAAACACACTAAATCCAAAATTTCAAAATGTTGACGCTGCCTTTTCCAAATTGAGCATTTTGATGGAAAGGAACCAAATACAGTCTGTATTTGGTTCCTTTCCTTTTTTGTACGTTTTATTTGCGGAAGGTGGAAGACGGCACTGCAACATAAGCGATTATCCCAAAACCACTGCGGGAGGTTCGAACTCATGATTAGAGTATGCAGTACCGCAATGTATTATCAGAACTTGTAATACCGCGAAAATTGCAAAATTGCGAAATTTACAAGTTACGTTGACTACAAGTCTTATTTATAGAAGAAATCGTTAATGGCAGTTAAAATAAAACAACATGAGTTACTATTACAATAAAATTATAAACCTTTATTTTTTTATTGAAAATATTTAAGTACGTAAAAAGCATAAGATATCAATGTACAGACGCCAGCACATCAAGCTACCCGAAACTGTCAAATTTTCCCAATCAACCTTGAACCTAATGGTTTAGCGATAAAGTTGAAAATCTATTAAAGAAATTTGACAGACTGTAGTAACTTGATGTGATGGCGTCTGTACCTGCGGCTGAAAATGCCCTTTCAGCTTCTACGCTCGTTGGTGGAATGCTCCGCAGATAGTTACAAAGGGTGTCCAGATATTTACCCCTTGATTTCTCCTATTTCAAATAAAGCCATTACTTTTTTGAGTATAATATCGAACTTAGACTTTGAATTGTAGGTGATGTTTTTTAGAGCAGTCGCAAATTCTAATCTGAGTTTCTTATCATGAGTGAGTTGCCCATGGTAAATATGTCCCGAGTATATGTCCCGTGCGACGTGTCTTGTCGGGGATTTCCAATCGCGGCGGCTCGTTTTTAATACCGTGAAATTTGCATCTATAAACTCGCTTTTGCGGTAATGAAAAATGGCGCGAATTTTGCGAAACTTGCGGTAACGATATTGCGGTATTGCATGCTCTACTCATGATAGCGTAGCTAAGTACCTACTCCTACTACCAACATCGAAAATACTGTTAAAACAGAAGCAACCAATGAATGCAAAGTCGTGCACAATGAACGGGCTGCTGTAACCGAATCCCGAACGCGGCCGGCAATGGGATTAGCATTAAATTGGACGTGTAGCATGCACTGTGCCCCAGTGGCGGGACCTATTGATAGACATTGTAATTGTGAAGTAAACGCTTTTTGAAATACTGGGCTTTTTGGGAAGGTTTGGATACACTCTAGTTTAATCTGTAGGTGAACTTTAGGATAACAGGCCGGTAATCATCTTGTCATGTCAGTCAACTTTAGGATTCAAAAGAGCAATGAGCAAGTTAGCAAAAAACACTACATCAAATATTTGGGTCTCGATCGAGAAAATGAGTTTCTGCTTTAAACATGATGTTCTCAATTCAACTTTAGAAAAACTACATCTTCTGCTCGAAATTTTATTATTTCGAGCCCTGTTATTTAACCGTTCCTATGTCCGTTTCCCAACATTTCGCCTATGTTGATAGCCGCTGCGCATTATAATTTCAATCCAATTTTTAATATAGTCCAAATAACAACCGCAAAAATATACTACATAAGTCTACCCACAAAATGTGGCTCATTTTGCCTTACATTTCGCCTTACCTTCAGTTCGGAATCACAGACCCCATTTTAATATTAAACAAGTAAATCCGACAAGAAGGCGAGTTCTAAACGCACGATTAATCCAGACCGCGTTCCCGCCAAAAAAGTGGAGAAAAACAAAATGGCCGGCGAATAATCAAATTATTAGAAGGCTCACGTGAGGGTACCGCAGTCTTACCGCTTATTTATCATAGATGTAATGGATGTTACCGGTTTCTTTTTTCGAACGATGTTATATCGGCTTCTTTTTGCAGTGTAGATGACTCGGTTGCCGCATTTCTTTATTGCAATTAATATTACCTACTTTGTCTTGTGATTATTTCGCAAGTTTAGTGGCTTACGCTCTCACGATATAAGAGTTTCTGATTGATTTAGATTGGTATTACTTTCTTCAAAACACACTGATTTATAAATTAAAGACATATAATTCTTAACTCGATACTCGTTAACTGAAACACATCGACATAATGTAGTATATCGCCTTTTGTTGCCAACTTACAAAATCTTTATATCGAAATCTGACCCTCTGTTAAAATGAACTTCACTGATTTACAACCAGTTGCTACAATTTGAAATTGTTCTCTTCACAGGAGTTACTCGCTGGACGAAAGGTTCCTGTACTGCCAGGGTGAAGTGCGTCGGGTACACTGGCATCCAGGGTCACTGTCACATGTATTCGTGCTGGGATCTGATAACACTATCAGGTAAGATCACTCTAATATATTACAGTAACTAGGTACTTATAGTTAAGTGACTATTAAGTATCTTAATTCTGAATCTGAAACACTCGGGAGATTAATTTGGTACAATATATTTTTACAGGTGATGACCAGTCTATAGTGATCTCATTGCTTTGTACAAGAGCTAAGCAAGATCTACTTGAAAGATCGATTTTGACGAATGCGGATTTCTTGTATGGAGTAAAATTCTCGTGTCTAATCGGAACAGTAATGAATTGAGAAATAACTCTCCTGCACCGTAATAGGGTAGAGCTCGTCTGCTCGTCTAAGCTGAAATGACGTGCCCCACTACTTAAATTAGTATACGCACAATACGGTAAATGCGGTAGTGGGGCGCGTCATTTCAGCTTATGACCGATTCCTATAATTTACGGACCGTTATTGGTTAAAATTAAGACTCTTGTATCTTTACCAATAATGAAGCAAACACCTCATAGCTTTGCATAGTACACCCTCCCATATGGAAGTAGCTATCACAGCTGTAAAATTTGCTTAGGAATCTATTTGTATGTCCAGTTTGGCAATAAAAAATGCTACCATTAATAAGTAATCTTGTCTTTGTTTATAAGAATCGAGCATTGGACGAGCACAATATTTTGAATCAGAATTATCTTGAATGAAATTCCTAATCCAAATTTTATTTTCTTTCTTCATTGCTTCATATCTTTGAAAAAATTGTCTGCTCAACAACGTGAATAACGCAATGAATATTGTTGAACTGTCAAAACGCCAATCCTTATTGACTTTTCATCGACTTCGGATCAAGTTAATCGTATCACAATTTCCTATAGAAGACTCAGTAATAATTCGCTAAATTCAACCAAATCTCGCCCATTGCAGGCTCTACAACATAGCCTTGAAAAAAGGCCCCAAGCTGGTGCAGATCCTGACCATCGGCATCAAGCCATCAGGGCAACTTGCCGGCAGGGACCTGTTGGACAGTCTTGGCGATACGGCGGTAGACTTCACGCCTATACCTGAGTCCGAGACTCTGCTGATCTTGAGGGGCAACGGAGACGTTTATATGATGGAGTGTGAGCTGGATCGTAAGAGGTAAGAAAGAGAACGCTCTGTAGAGCGTTCCCGAGTATTGTAAATGATACTTTGTAAAGTATCAGTTACAATACTAGGGTGTTAATGGCTTGACGGGGTCCGCTAGGGCCGATGCCAGCTAGGGTTGCGGGATGTTCGAAAGAGTTACCGTGGCCCCGGCACAGGCAACAGAAGGAACACGGGTGGGTTTTAGTCAGTAAAAGTCTGACACGCCCTCCCGCTCCGCCCAGAGCGGGAGAAGTCATTTGATGATTTCCCATCCACAAAAAAAAAAGGGTGTTAAAGGCCTATACTACCTCAGATTGCTTAGCATGATCCTCCGTTATAGCGAAAATACTGCAGCATTAATTTTGAAATAAATATATGGTAACTACTATGTTTGACGAAAACACGATTCCATAAAATTTTCCCGATAGAAAAAAAAATACAAAGTTACCTTCAAAACGAACAAAAAACCTCTAGTATTCAAAAAAATACTTCAAATTAGATCATGAAACTTTGTAAATAACTTTATAATAACTGAACTAAATATAAAGCAGATACTAGTTTTTTTTTTTCAACTACCATCAGTTTCACCGTAAATAGAAATTACTTAAACAATCAGCGCTCCCTACCGCCCAACACCTCAGTCTCGCTCTCACTTAGTCCGCGAGTAGTAGTGTGCGAGCGAGATAAAAAATGAATTTGAGCTATTATCCGCGTATTATTATTCTTTTGAAGTAGTATTGAATAGGTCACCCCTAAATAGAATACAAAACATACATTAAAAAATACAAAACTATTTATTTGATCTGAAACATTGTGATCATACATTGAACGTAAGTTGTGTCAGAAAGCCTTATAAACCGTTAAAGATTATATTGAGGACAAAAAGGCGTGGGATTGAGCTGCTCCAATTTTTTACATAAGTACCTAATGATTTTTTGCTAACTTTTTTCATATACACATCGACATTGATGAATTTTATATACATATACAAATAACATGAATATAAAAAAAAATAATTTAATACTTTAGTATTAAATTATTTTAATTATTGTGAATGTGAAGACTATGTGGGTTCTTGTTTTTTTTTTCTCTCGGTTAGCTTTAATCATGGTCTGGTGGTTTGAGTAATTTTTCGGCCTACCCAAATGTCCTTTCTTTGGTATTGTTCGTCGAATTGGTTCTGAGTTGAGCTGCACGATTACTGATAAATGCTTGCATTGACTAGAAAGGTCCACTCAATCTGTGTGGTTCTTTCCTGAAAAGACCATATAGAGGCATGAGGAACAGGGTGTAAAGTTCACTCATCCTCCATAGAAAAGGGAGGATCCTCCGACCAGACGGGTGTTGTGTCTGGTGGGCTACTGCCCGACGGTTGATGTCGGGATGTTGTATATATGCTAGTCGCGCGGTAAACTCTGATTACGCGATGCAGGATTTTGCGTGACGTCAGTGTGACGCGTTCCATTGTGGCGATGTAGATATGCCGCCACATCACTCCCTTCCGGAGACCGGAGGTCGATAGTGGGCAGAGTCGTGTATCTTGCGATGCTTGCCAGGGCCAGTTGAGGTTCCAGTGAGTCGGAACCGGGTGCCGCATAGTTCACGGTGAGTCGGAACTGTCTGCGGAGATGCCCCCATTGAGTCGGGGTGGCGCTGCGTTATACTCCAGTGCGTCGGATGTGGTACAGCGCCGGGTTGAGGCTGACTGCTGGCGTCGACCAGGAGAGGTTTGAAGGGCTCTGCTTGTTTGACCGGCCGAGAGTGCAGTGTGCTGTGCCAAGGTTACTGATGAGGCTGAGGGTGATGACCAGGTATGCGCGGTCGCTGCATGCTGGTGGTTAGGATACCCGTTGAAGCCGTGGGTGCTGGCTGGCTGTGTGACTCGCCGCTCGAGAGCTCGAGGAAGAGATGCTGATGACGTCACGCTGTAGTAGTTGCACGAAGGCTGCGCTGACGTTCATGTTCGGGGTCACCAGTATAGAGGCATGAGGAACAGGGTGTAAAGTTCACTCATCCTCCATAGAAAAGGGAGGATCCTCCGACCAGACGGGTGTTGTCTCTGGTGGGCTACTGCCCGACGGTTGATGTCGGGATGTTGTATATATGATAGTCGCGCGGTAAACTCTGATTACGCGATGCAGGATTTTGCGTGACGTCAGTGTGACGCGTTCCATTGTGGCGATGTAGATATGCCGCCACAACCATTTCAGACACCAATCTACATGGTCTTCACATGATCTGACCAAGATTGTGACCTCTGAGTTTGTTTCGGCTTTTCTTCTCAGAGTATTCAGATAGAAAACGCCGACCTCATTTAGTTTCTAAAAATATGATTGACGTGTAAAAGTGTTTGTACAAACCTACTTACAGAAATAAAATCATTTATCATTTACATAATTTGAGGCATTCCCAATAAGTTTGAATATTATTGGAATTCATAAATAATTTGTGGTAGCGCCTGGCCCCAGTAAGTTACAATAATATCTATTTGTGTTGGAATCTTATGGAAATAAAATTATATGGTCACTAATGAGTGATTGCGGTATTATGGAGAAATTCGTTAGTTTAGGTTCTACTATAGAATTTTATTGTTCTGCGGTATGGGCAATAATCAGAGGGGCTCGTGGCTAAGTGATAACAGCGGCACGGCTCGATCGATCAGGTTAAGCTACGCTTGCGGCGGTCGGTCCGTGGATGGGTGACCATCTTTACATACCGAGCTTCTCCGTGCCTCGGAAAGCACGTTAAGCCGTTGGTCCCGGCTGTCCTTCTTGGATCTTTGACAGTCGTTATGGGTCGTCGGGAGTCCGAAAGTCTGACAACCAGTCATTACAAGGGGTATCGTATTGCCCAGTAACTGGGTTGTGGAGGTCAGATAGTCAGACGCTCCATGTGAAATACTGGTATACAGCTGCATCCGGTTAAACTGGAAGCTGACCCCAACATAGCTACGAAAAACATCTAATTTACCCTAAGTAGGGCGTATTCCACCAATGAAACTGAACGCGATCAGCACATCTTAACTGCACAAGAGCTGTCAGTGTCAATACCACAACGATAATGATACTCTTGAACGCGGTTAGATGTGCTGATCGCGTTCAGTTTCATTAGTGAAACCCCTTAGTTTCTCTAGCATAATCTTTCATTCCCTTTCTTCATTTCAGTCCCCTACAACCGAAACTATCAGGTCCACTCGCAATGTACCCCCCTGCTGACGACAACTACGGCTCGGAGTCGTGTTCCATCACCGCACTGGGCGGGGGTGACACCCCTCCACTGGTCGTGGTCGCGACCTGCTCAGCAGCACTATACCATTGCCTCTTGCTACCTAATGTAAGTAAGAACTTGCCACATTCTGAAGCTATCATCATTGAACAGTTGAGCAGACAATGAATGCGGATGTCGCTACGCCCCCGGTGACAGGGCATAGCCTCCCGCCCGCAGAGGGTAGCGTAGGTCTAGCGGTGACTCTAGTTCTGCCATAAATGTTTATGGATAATCTTGTCTCGTTCTGGCACAAGATCATTGGAGGACATTGTTTTTACCTGGTTTTTGCCTGTCTTCAGTCCCAATTATCATCACTTGTACCTATGTATGTATAAAGTGATGTTGCAAATGACACTGCTTACCCGGTTTTGTGTCCTTGAAGCGGACACAGTAGTTAAATAATCAAAACAGTCTACATGTGATTCTGGGACAGTGAACGGGTTACAGCGACATAAATTGAGTTCTTTACGGCTGAATCCTGCTAGAAGTCCTATTACTGACAGTATTTTTTTCTGGTTGCAGCCGTCGGAGAAGGAAGACGGCGAAAGTCACGCCCTCTACGTGGTTGAAGCTGTTGAACTGAACATGGTTCTGAACCCAGACGATGATCTGCACTATTCTTATCCAGTACACCTTTATCCGGTAAGTTGTAATACTTTATTATTGTATGGTTTCTGAATAGTAACTTTAATGCTTACAAATAAGGTTTGGTTTCCGCTGAAACTGTAATATTTTATGACCTTTTCATCAGTATTTATCTTTCTTGTAGTAAAGTTACGGGAAGTTAAGGGATTACAGGCGTAATGTTATATTATGTTAAAGTTGCTATTTATTGAACAGGTAAGTTGTAATACTGTGTCATTTCTGAAAAATAACTTTAATGTCTATACAAATCGTTTAATTTCTGATGAAAGTTCAACATTTTTGTATGACCTTTCAACACTTACTAATTATTCTGAAATCGACTTAATTTGCATAGTAGTAAAGTAGATGTTTGCTTAACTTTATCGTTTCCAGTGCACAAACAACACGTACGCATGCGTGCACGCGGGTGGAGTACATGCGATCACTCTGCCTATGCTTGGACATTTAGTGGACTATGCACTGGCTGATGAAAGTAAGTCCTTTTAATTGTACTCTTTATTCTAATAAAATAAGGCTTCTTTTGTACACGAAGTTACGTTAGAACACTGACTCCTAGGTCACAGGGTTCCCCTAGTTTAGGTGGCAGGGTTTTCCACTATTCGTGCAGCCTTTTCACAAAAATCCAATGTCCTATTTGAAACGTATTGGTATTGTATACAAAGGTGTATTGTGTCAATAAACTTATTTTTATTTTATTTTTATTATTTATTATTAATATGTCAGAGTGCGGGGGCGTAGCCTTCATACAACCCGATTCCAATCGGCTTCCCTTTGAAACAACCACTCTTCTTAATGTCTACTATTGCCATATAATATGGTACACCTGTGTGTGTAACTGTGTATCACATCACATTACATAACTATATTTAATACCAGTTTAATAGTCATCATAAGATTAAAAATTTGCAGTTTTTTGTCTGAGTTTATGAGAACTGAAACATTTTTTCTTCGGCTTCCCTCTAATGATAATTATAGTTGCGGCACTGTCAGAGTGTATAGAAATTAACTAACTTAGAACTGGTAAATATTAAACAAAAGTTACTCAAAATAGTATCATGCGTTTCTTTAGTGCATGTGGCAACCAAATGTTAACCGCCGCCTTGCCCTGTCCTGCAAATAATGATGGTTCGTTGTATCTTCAGCGGAGATGGAAACCGTTCTATCAGCGATGTGTTCCCGCGCCAGCGTGGCGCGGCACTTGCTGTGCACGGGCACGGCGCGCGCGGTGTCGCCGCCCGTGGGCCTGGCACTGACGTCACCGCCGCTGCCCAAGCTGTTGGTGCTGTGTACTGAGTGCAACCTGCTGGCTAGGTAAGTCACTCTCTGACTCATAAACTATTATCATCTACCTGTCTTTTCCCAAATATGTTGCGGTCGGCTTTCAGTCAAACCGGATGAAGCTGAATACTAGTATTTGACTCATAAACTATCTATATTTATGCGAAAAATTGCTACCTAGACCATACCTACAAACACACTAGCATCGGTATTATGTAGGAAGGTAAGAATGTACTCATTGGTACTGTGTGCTGAGTGCAATCTGCTGGCTAGGTAGGTACATGTAATAGGGTAGTTGATTACTAAAAACATGGCGTTTTTTTTAAATTAGTTGGCAAAACTTCACAGAGGCGGTGATTATCACATCTCATCATCTGCCTAGCCTTTTCCCAACTATATTGGGGTCGGCTTCCAGTCTAACCGGATGCAGCTGAATACCAGTATTTTACATGGAGCGACTGCCTATCTGACCTCCACAACCCAGTTACTGGGTAATACGATACCCCTTGGTAAGACTGGTTGTCAGACTTTCGGGCTTCTGACGACCCGTAACGACTGTCAAAGATCTACGAATGACAGCCGGGACCAAAGGCTTAACGTGCTTTCCGAGGCACGGAGGAGTCTCGGTATGTAAAGATGGTCACCCATCCACGGACCAACTCCAGCAAACTTAATATATACATAGTAGAACATAATTTTACATAACTATAACGTACGTTATGACGGTAACCCCGTGATCACCTGGTTACATCAAATAATGATTTTAAGCAGGTAGCTTTTATTTGTTTTATTGCTGTCAAATAACTTAAAAGTTAAAATAGCCTGTCACGGTGGATTTAAATAGTTTCTATAACCAGTTTTATGCTTAACGTGTACCTAATTGAAACAGTTAATATAATATGTTACTAAACAATAATAATTTCCTTCCCCCACAGAACATTGGAGCCATTCGACTTAGAAGAACAGTTATACAAAGAGCTGCAACTAAAGAACCCCGCGCTAGAACAAGACGATATCAACAATATACTGAAAGAGGTATGTTACTTATTTATCACAGAAAATGTAAAGGGAAAGAAGTTGAAGAGAGAAATTATCTTCTTAATAGCGATCTTAAATTCATTCATTCAATGAGAGACAATGCACAGCCTAATCCGCTTGGTCTAGAAGCACGAAATAGTGTGCAAGAGTTCCTTATAAAACGAAGGTGAGCACTAAGGGCTGATTTTTTTAAATTCACCCCCATACATAAATCAGCCTATAACGTTTCCACTGCTGGGACGCAGGCCTCCTCTCTGTGAGAGGGCGTGGGCAGTAAATCCACCACGCGAGCCCAGTGCGGGTTGGTAGATGTCACATGTCTTCGAATTTTTGGTTCTAGGACATGCCGGTTTCCTCACAATGTTTTCCTCCACCGTTTTCAGAGCAGTGGTGATGAAATAAATAACACAAAGTAATGTGCCTGGTTGGGTTCGAACCCATGACCTACGACTCGTAAGTCGGAGCCCTTACCACTGGGCCACCACTGCTCAAAAATTCACCCCATGAAGTCGTTATATAGGGGATGAAAACTCGTATGGAAGGTCGTCAAATCCCATCGGAGGCGCACTAGGCTTACCATGGAATAAATTGCATAAAAAAATGCCAAAAAGAATGATTTTGTGGTTGCCGGAGTCAGGATTTGTACCCAAGTACTATCAATAGACTCGCCTCTTAGTACATGGCTCATAAACATAACTGGCGACATGTGTGTGTACTGTAAACTCGCACGGACGTCACGGTGCCGGGCGGGTTGTTATGTGTTGACATGATACACTTCAGCCGATCTATTCTGTAAACATCACACCGTGAACACTTAGGTGAAGTGAGTTTAAAGTGAGCTGTCAATCTCTAGTATAGTAAGGTGGGATGACAGTTCACATCACGCTCACTTCACCTGAATTTTCACGGTGGGATCTTTACAGAATAGCACCACACGACCCTTTAACTGTTGTCTATTCATAAAAGAATCTATTACATATTATTATATCGACACCAGTCAGGACCGGGTGGCGGACTGTCAAAACTTCAATTGTTTTTCCTATTCTATTTATAATCAAAGCCTGTCTTCATAAACTGATAATTATTTAAACCCGCGAAGGTTGCATGCTTATGGCACGCTCAGTTAAAACCTGAACAGTACTTTACACCTCTGCTCAGACCTTCGGGGTATACATATATGTGTGTATGATGTATTTAAATATATTTTTATTTATAATCCCAGAGACAGAAACTGACGTTCACATCGATAGTACAAGAGATACTCACAAGGGATGTATCTCAGCCGATCCTGCACATCAGCAAGAAAGCAGATCCTAGTCCTAAGGAGTGCTTAGAGGTAACATGAGCAATACTTTATCATAAACTGCCAAAGACCAGCATTTCTTGGTAATGAAACTATAAACTCCCATTCAAACATGAACTTTGTTTTTTAGGGTTCCTTATCAACAGGACCCAGGTCTATTTGTCTTTCACATGGCTATATCTTTTTAAGGGTTACTATAATCGTTTGGTGGTACCTAACTCTAAAGCGAATTTTACCAATGAAACTAAACGCGATCAGCTGATCAATAAAAAAAAACAATCAAATCAACTAATAGGAATAATATCAATTGCTAACTGCAGTAGCTATACAGTATTACCAACATTAAGGATATTTCTCGTCCGAATAAAGATGATTTGACGTCTGAAGCCCAATTCCCGTAACTTAAAACGTTCAAAATCTAGTCGCAATCTCATCTCAGCGACAATCAAATGTCAAAAATGTAGGGAAATTATAGGTATTTTTGACATATTGAGACTGAGATCAGACTGTGAACGTTCTTAAAATTACGGGAATTACCCCTCTGCGGGGCAATTGCGTAACACATTATCAATCGGAATCGGTTTCATTTTGACAGTTCAACAACATTCATTGCGTTATTTACGTGTTGAGCAGACAAATTTTTCGAACATATGAAGCAATGGATTAGCAATTTGCTTCAAAATGATTCAGATTCCGATTGATAGTGTGTTATGCAATTAGAGTGCCGGTCCACGTTCAGGAGCTATCAGAGCCAATATTCCACAACAATGATAACACCGAGAGTTGTTGAACGTAATATAGATGTGCTGATCGCGTTCAGTTTCATTAGTTTTAAGAGTAACAGGATATTTTCCTGTATGTAGAGTATTGGGCTCTAACAAAATAATCTAAATCTTCCAGTTCCTAACGCAAGCAACTTTAAAACTCCGCGGCGAGTACATCTCCCGCCAACAACGTGCTAGCGACGCCATCGCTCGCAAGCTCCACTCGCTCCGCTCGCTCAGCAGCCAGCACCAGGAGTGGCTGCAGGACTTACAGGTTAGCATAATCAACACACATCTGATCACTCTGGCAGGATAAGAAAACTCATAAATGATACTTAAATGATTTTATTTCTGTAAGTAGGTTTATACAAACACTTTTACACGTCAAACATTTTTTTTTTTTAAACTAGATGAGGCCGGCGTTTCCTATCTGACTACTTTTAGAAGAAAGGCCGAAACAAACTCAGAGGTCACAGTCTCTTTTAAAGTCCAGACATAATCTTGGACAGATCATGTGAAGACCATGTAGGTTGGTGTCTGAAATGGTCTTTTGAGGAAAGAACCACACAGATTGAGTGGACCTATCCAGTCAGTGCAAGCATCTGTCAGTAATCGTACAGCTCAACATAAAAGTTAAGGAGCTCAACGATTCGACGAACAATACCAAAGAAAGGACATTTGGGTAGGCCGCATAATTTACTCAAACTGGCAGACTATGATTAAAGCTGAGAGAAAAAAAAACAATAACACACAAGACAATTTACCATCAGACACTACAAGACGTCTATCTAATACTCTGCCAGTGTTGGTCAGTTTGAGGCTCACTGGCAATATTAATTGTGTAAAATAGTTGTAGGCAAACTTTCAAGTCCTTGTTTATCGAAATTAATGAACCGATTTTAATGAAACTTTATACGCATAATAAGGATACATAGGTCTAAAAAGTTAGTTAAGAACATTTTCGAAATGTCTTATTTAAAAAAGATAATTGGAAATCTCTTGTTTCTATGGTAAATTTAAAATCGGTGTAATTTAGCTGTAACACTATTTTTCGAAAATGTTTTCCATTAACTTTTTAGACCTATATTATCCTGCTTATGAGTATGAAGTTTCATTAAAATCGGTTCTTGCAATTTCGAAAAACAAGGTCTTGAAAGTTTGTATGAAATGTTGTTCGTCGTAAACGTTCTTAACTATTAATAATATTGTTCATCTATGTACATCATCTGCCTAGCCCTTTTCCAACTATGTTGGGGTCGGCTTCCAGTCTTAACTGGGTGCAGCTGAATACTAGTATTGTACATGTGGCGACTGCCTATCTGACCTCTACAACCCAGTTACTGGGTAACACGGTTCCCCTTGGTGAGACTGGTTGTCAGAGCTGACGTTTTTGTTTACCCTAAACAGCTTTTACGATGCGAAAAATCAGTAGCTCCACACATTTGTGTTCACTTACATTGACAAAATGTATGGAGTAGCTGATTTTCCAGGTTTAGAGGAAGCAAAAACGAAGGTTGTATAAATTAATAACTAGAAACAAAATATTATTAACTGTATTTTACTGTTGTTTATTTCAGAAAGAGATAGACGATGTCCAACTTGATTCTACGGTTCTCAAGGAGAAGTGTATGTTAGCTGAGAAACATCAAGATGATCTCAAATACAGGTGAATATTATTATTTTAATAATAATCAGTGAAAAAGCTATTTAAAACCTGACTAGTTTTATTGATACTTTTCTTGTAGTGACTTGATACGGTCCTCCATGAAATAAAAAGTGACTATATCGAAAAAAAAGGATTCGATACCAAAAATAATCGATCCCTATCTGTAGTTCAATGGAGATTTCTCATTGTCGATCGATTTCAGACCATTTCTCTTCTAATCTAAACATCTGTACAAGTAATGCATAATACAAATAAATAAAATTGAACTGTCTGTTTGTAATGTCAAAATAACAGCTTTTTACTAAATGCATATGAAAGTATTTACGGTACTTATGACAAAAAAGCAATTTTTAACATTTTTGTGTTTGTCTGTCTATTTGTTTGTTCCGGCTAATCTCCGAAACGGCTGGACCGATTTTGACGGGACTGTCACTGACAGATAGCTGATGTTATAAGGAGTGACTTAGGCTACTTTTATTTTAGAAAAAAGAATAAGGGTTCCGCGCACAAACATTAAAAGCCATGAAATTATGAACAAAATCTGATTTAAATAGGGAAGCTAGTTCTCAATAAAAACCTGCACATCACATTGGTTTCTTTTGAATACCAAGGAGTACACTTAGTTTTTCCTCACCCATATATCGCAATGTATGTACTACAAGGGCACGAAGTCTCGAATCCAGTGAATACATTTTTATTTACGTTTTACTTAACCTTACAGATGCTCAGCCGTAATCCGTAACATCCGCGCCTCTGCTTCTGCGACTCCGGCCGAACGAGAGTTACTAGCGGAACTCGAGCGATACAAGCGAAGCGGCGAGCAACTCGGCGACCAGATACTGATGCTGAAGCAACACGCGCAGCACAAGACTGTCGCGGTAAGCGATACGAGCGATATATTATGTATTGTGATAGGGATGACTAAAATTTTTTTTGTCCGTCAAGTAGATTATTATAAAATATTTGGACACATATTTCTTCTTTTTTTTATGTAGGTAATCAAAAGATTACGGCAATACGTTGACCTAAAATATGGCATGACGTCACGCCTTCCTAGATTTTATACTGAATTGAGCCGTAGCGAGCCCCCACTCCCCAACATTAATGCGTTTCATCTAAGTAATTTTTTTATTAATACGATAAAGCAAAAAATACATGTCTAATATTTTTTATTATCTGACTGACGGACTAATTAGATTTTTTTTTTACCCAGGCATCTTCTCTATTATATTTAGCTTTATTTTATTTCCAGCTGGAGAAATGGCACTCCGAATACAAGAAGAAGGACATTGCGCTCGGAAAGTCTCACAGTGATACGATCTCCTCTATTCTGCAACAGCAGTAAGTCATATTAATTATTATATTAGCCTTTGCCCGCGGCTTCGCTCCCGTGGTCCATCCAACAGGAAACGTGTTTTTTTCCGGGGTTATTTTCTTCTTATTAAAGAGCCTAGAGTGGTACAAGGATCTTGTGACGCTTGAACAATATTGTGGAAATGTAATGAAAAAAACAGTAAGGCAACTTCTTAAATTTAACAATATAGATAGTGCAATCCACGAAGACGCGCCCCACTATTCCTCCTAACCGTTTATAGTATATGTGTGCAAGCTTCCGTCAATGTTTGAGTGTTGTCGGTACACACTAATTACCTATGAGTGTACACGCACACTACAATGAATAGACTAATCAGGACAGAGCGTCATGGTCAAAGTGAAAGATGCTCTACTTCAATTTTATATTTTTTACCCGACCGCAAGGAAAGGGTTATGTTTATTTTATTTTTAGGTGTGGATATTTTATGTGTTTATTAGTTAATATCGATAATATTACTATTTTTATAATGGGAGGTAATTATAGATATTAATGAAATACGGAAATAGTTTTATTGAACTTTATTGAGAAATGAAAATCGTCAATCACTCGTTTCAGAAATATCTGATTCAGAGTCTGATGTATCACCGACATTTACAATAAAACTAAAATCAAGATCACAATGTCTCATGTATTCGTCTTCTATTTTTTCCACGTGCTGACAAGTATTGAACCAGACATCTTTATTTACTCGATCAAATGCTTCATTTAAAATGGGCATAATCGAAGTGTAATTTTGATTGATATTGCGACTAGCAACATCGTTTTTTACAATACCCCAAATGTTTTCGATTGGGTTTAAATCTGGATGATAAGGTGGCAGCCGAAGCACTGTGAATCCATGTTCTTTCAATAATTCGTCAACTTTGTACTTGCGGAAGTTTTCTTTGTTTTTTAATATAAGGTCGTAAAGTTCAGGTTTTTTGTAGCTTGGTTCAAAATAGATATTTTTTGCATTCAGCCAAGTCTGCATGTCTAATTTGTTGGAGTTGGATGTTGGTATTTTTTCCGAACTAGTATTGTGATAGGCTGCATTATCCAAGACTATCACGGCATCATTTGGGAGATTTGGTATAAGTTTCTCCTTTAGCCACTTTAAGTAATTTTCTGTGTTCATGTTATCGTGGTAGTCTCCGGATTTGATCTCTGCTCTGTATGTCAACAACGCATTTGGTACGAAACCCTCTGCACTTCCGCCATGTACTATAATTATGCGCACTCCTTTTGTTAAGTTTTGTTTTATTGCTGTTTTACAACTTTTTTCGGCCCAAGACTTTTTTTGCACGTGGTTGGTATGAATATATGATTCATCTGTGTAGACTATAGGTCTACCTGCATTGCGAAAAGACTTTACCTGTTTTAAATATTTCAATCTTAGCATTTGAATATCATGTTTTTCGGTTAGCACCTTCCTGTTATTCTCAGTTTTTCTCCATTTATAACCAAGTTTAAGTAACAATGTTCTTAGGGTTGTTATACATCCATCAAATTGTATACGGTCTTTCAAAACAATATTAAGTCGTGATAATGTTGGAAATTGACGATGTTCTATATGATAGTTTTGGATAGTTCTTCGGACTACACCAATATCAAATTCGTCTAAATTAATTTTTCGTGGTCTTACCCTTCTCTTCTTCATAGGTGATGTAAAAATAGAAGCACTTCTGTATACTAAATTCGAATGCGACGTACTCGCTTCATTTTCAGACTCAATATCCGCTTCCGTAGTCGGCTCTGTTGTACTCTCCGCACTTGGGGCTATAGGAACTATCGCATCCGTCTCCATAGTTATATTCGATTCCATAGCAGGTACTGTAGTTTGCTTCATTATATTAGTATATTCCTTTCTTTCGCGTAGAATTCTAGTCACTGTGCTTTCAGATACTCCAACAGCCTGTGCGGTTCTCCATCGCGCATCAGTGAGTTTTTCTGCATAATTTTTACTTGCTTCTTTTTTCATAAAATCGTAAACTTTAGAAATAATTTCTCTTGCCTAAAATTAAAAAAAAACATTACATAGTTTTACTTATTTGTAAAGAAGAAATGAAATCCACTATTACTAAAATTTGCTATTTATTAAAATTAAATTACTTTCGTTAGCTAATTTCATGTATTTTAGTAACTACAAACTTCTTTACATACCTGGCTTTTAAGAACAACACGCTGCGATTTTTTCGACATTTTAAAAATATATAAAGTAGAGCAACTTTCGTGACGAGTCTGGATTTTCGCAGCATATAGTGTAGTATTCGTGTGCATCGAACCGCTGACGGTTCGCGACTGCCGCTCGGAGCAAATTCCCCGCACCCCGCGATCCCCTCAACCAAAAATTGGTGGGGCGCGTCTTCGTGAATTGCACTATCTGTAAATATCTATTGCGTGCGACTGCTTGACATTGTTTATAGTTAAGTTTTATATCTTGTTTCCATCTTTTTCAAGTTCTCTTTTTACGCAGTCGAGATTTTTGATTTTTTAAATTTAATTTTTTATTTCACACTTTTTTTGTATTTGCAGATTACGCTATTTACGATTGCGGTATTTACAGGGTGTAAGGGACAGCCGTCCGCAAACTAACAGGGTGCATTCAGCTCCGTATTTTGAATAATACTCCACCGTTAAATTTCTCAGGAAAATTTTCATTTTTTTTTATCGTTCTTTCAGTTACTATTTCTTTATTTCAATGTAAAATTACAGTCTCTGTACGCAGCACTCTATTTATGTAAATAAAACAACCAAAATAAAAAAATCTGCCATGGATGTTGAAATACTCGGCGGCCGAAGGCACGCTGCGCTGCCGTTCGCTACGCGTGTTTTGCCACGGTAACGATACATTGCGTGTGAAGTAATATAACAAATCGGGTTTATTGGATACCCATAAAGTTCCTGAAATAATTTCATGTACGGCATCTTAGTATGATATACTGAGTTCACCCCATCAGTCTGCGAAGGGCTGTCCCTTACACCCTGTATAAATATTATATAGCCTATCTCACTTCCACAGTTAAGATGAATCTAACGAAACCTCATATGTCAAAATCTATCATGCCGTTTAGGCTATAGGGCGTGTCAAAGAAATAGACATAAATACATATACATACTCTCGAAAGACATTACCCTCCTTCTGGGGCAGTCGGATAAAAACATAATGGTGGCGTTAATTCCGATTTTTCTCACGCGCCAAAAGGTCATTGTTCAGTTGTCTGACAATTTTCTGCCTATAACTATCTTATAGACAAAAAAAAATCAGTACATTGCTCCGTTGGTGCGTGATAAAAGAAAAACCCCAAAAACTCGAAATCGTGTGTTGATAATTTGTTTATTTAAAGGAAAATGTTAAATTCTTTATACATTCATGAATCCAGCAGTTATTTAGCACAATTTGACTGTAAGACATGATAAATTATAAAAAGTAATTTAAAAAAAATTCAATCGACTTCAAACAGAAATTAACTCAGTTATTTCATAATTTTGTGTTAATTTCTGTTTGAAGTCTATTGATTTTTTTTAAATTACTTCTTTACTTCGTAATTTTTAGTTTTAAGTAAAAACAATAATAAATAACAGGAAAATATTTGTTTGTAATAAATAATTAATAGTTTTGTTGTTAATATTGCACTAGAATAACTAGCACTAGTTTTGTTTTAAATTTGACCAAGGTTTTGAGATGTTTTCCCTGTGACACCACACCCGTAGCTCGTATCAATAAGCCAGGCCGTCACACTTACACGTATTAGTCCATATCTTGAAAACTACTGAACCGATTTTTATGAAACTTAGACTGTTCTGGTGAACTGGTGAAGTAAATGTAAGTCAATAAAAACAGATTTTCTGAACATACTTCAAATAACCACCAGCGATCGTTAACCCAAAAAATAAACATCAAATCTTTTTTTTTTTGTCGTTTTTACATATGGATACCCATCACGTCTGCGGAGTTTCGCTAGCTAATGTAATTCGACCCTGTATTGGGGTCGGTTTCCAATCTAACCGAGTGCAACTTTACATAGAGCGACTGCCTATCTGACCTCTGCAACCCAATTACTGAGTAACACGATACCCTTTGGTAAGACTGGTTGTCAGGCTTTTGGGCTTCTGACGACCCGTAACGACTGCCAAAGGACTACGAATGATAGTCTGGACCAATGGCTTAACGTGCTTTCCGAGGCACGGGGTTGTCTCGATATGTAATCGATGGTCACCCATCCCCAAACCGACTGTGGCAAGCGTAGCTTAACCTTTGACCGACCCGTGTGGCTATGATTTAGCTACGAGCCCCTCTTCTTTTTCTTCAATTAAATATCTAAAATGTTGACTACTTGTTATTTCGTTTTCAGAACCGGACAGATATCAACGCTCATTGAAGAAACGAAGCTACTCAAAGACCAACTCAGCATTGTTTAGATTTATTTGAATTAGAATTAGTATTTGTTTTTCTCGTTTCTATTAAAAATAATTGTCATAATTAGAACAAAATTAAATGTCGTACTACCTCCGGCGCATGAAAACAACTGGGTATGTCGTTTTAGTAACAAGGTCCCTAATGGTTCTTTAAATTCTGTACTTATATTTTCTCAAGTGTCATTAGAGCCGATTTTCTGCCTTAAATAACAACAACTTATTGATAAGTCGGCATGACATTTGAGAGGTTTATATTAAATGGCTTTTTAAATACTGGAGACTAAGCTGCGGTTTCCTAAAAAAGCGGTGGCCGCAGTGACGGCCGTCATGGAAATGATGGCAGCGGGGTTTGACTTTACGGTGTCAAAAAACACTCTCTAGGAAAACAAACCGACTTACTTTCATAAATAACGTTTCAGTGACGTCATTCGACGGTAAATTGCGGACGCTATGTGACGGCCATCGCTCTTCCAGGAACCCGTAGCTTAATATTAACCGTTGTGTCGAAAATATTTGAAGCTATTATTTAACTAGCCATAGTTAACATTTCTTTTTGTGTAACTTTTATGTGATTGTTAGAACTGACTTTGATTTAATTTTGTATTGTTTCTCAATAAAGATATTACTATAAAACATATTTTTTGCACAAAAAAAAACAGTAAAACGCTTCTTTTATTTATATAAAATTCAATATCTACTAAATGAAAACGGGAATTATAGGTTGCAAACAAATAAAACAAAAAAAAATATTTTGTTATAATTGAGATTCTATTCAAAGGTTCAACAATAATATTTGTATACATTCAAGTAATGAATGTTAGTCCGTAATATAGGAATGACTTACATTATTTAGTGTCATAAGACCGTAGTAATAACTATTAACTACTATTAGGTAATAAGAGCAATTATAATAAAAACATATAATTATAAACAAAATCGAATCAGGCAGACTGCCTCGTTGGTCTAGTGGTCACAAGCGCTACTGCTGAGCATTCGGTACTGAGTTTGATTCCCAGGTTGAGCAGTGTTATTGGGGTTTTCTATCTGGAATTTCTCAGTATCAACCCGGAGTCAGGATTTGTGCCCGGTAGATGGCAATAGGCTCGCCCCCTATTACATGAGACTTGGAACATAACTGGCGAAATGTGGGTATACTATAGGTGCATCTCTGCCTAACCCTTCGGGGAAACAAGGCGTGATGTTATGTTTTTCGAATCAGGCTGTACAGGTACCAACTGCCTAAAATTAATAAAGCAGTCGACATACAGAGCTGAAAAACTAAAATACGTGGGAGAAACCCGAATTAGGGGACGTTTTGATCAATTAAAACAAGCAAGAGGCCATATTTAATTCCCATGTCGGTAAAAATTGTTATTGGGTTTTTTCATTAGGAATTTCTCAGTAGCAGCCCGGAGTCTGGATTTATGCCCGGTTGATGGCAATAGGCTCGCCCCCTATTACATGGGACTTAAACGTAACTGGCGAAATGTGGGTGTATTATAGGTACACCTGTGCTTAAACCTTCAGGGATTATAGGCGTGATGTTTGATCAATTAAAACTTTTTACTAAACGTTTTAGTATTTTTACAAGATATCACTCATGTTAACTTCGTTTTCAAATAGCCTGTTATTAAAAATCAAGATAAAGCTGTACAAGAATCTCTTGATGCGTGGTCAAAATCAGAACTATTTCTTACCAAATAACTTTGATATTGTCTATGTGTTCAGAAAGCGTGGTTTAGTAGAAATAAACTATATTATTCGGGATTCTCTCAATGTACTATCGGCAAAAATGAAGCATGCTCAGTTTAGAAAATATTTCTGCGGAAGCGCAGCTAGTGACAGGCCACACCCCTTCCTGGTTTCGCCCAATTAGAGACAATATGTATTAGTGTAATACAGGGCTTGTAACATAAAATAACAAACAACATTAGCAAAAATAAAATCAAAAACATATGTGTATCCTATTGGTCAATGCGCATGCATCGGGAGAACGAGTCGTGAGCCGTGCTATGCGATTATCGCCTTAAAGGTGAGCATGCGGAAGTTTGGCCGATAGTATGTACATAACATCAGAAACATTGACTATCTTGATCAGAAGCCGTGACGGTTTAGGGAATATTAAAGTCAAATAGGGATGACACTAATCATCCTGTATCGCAGCCATCTTATTTTTCTATCCAAGTTCCACAATTTCACAGAACAATGTTACAATTAATGTTTACCAAAAGCCTAACGATCCTTGTAGCGCTAGATACTGTTATAATAAATCTGTCTCGCACTGGTCAAAATGATTGCGAGAAAGAGATAGAGACATACATGTCCAATAACGCCACCCTTTTTTGGAACCAAGTTCCTTAACGCGGCTTGCGGTAGGAGTTAACTAGTCAAAACCGTCACGTAAGGGAAAAGCGTTATGCCCCCTCCATGCGACTTTCTCTGTCTCTTTCTATTGTATACGAGTGTGTGTGTGTGTGTACGAGTAATGCGTAAGGGATTTAGTTCCTGACGGTCCCCCGACCACACACGTTTTATTTTACTTGAACACTTCCATATACAGCCCCTATCCACATAATTATAATGTACCTAACTGTCTTAAAAAACACATACAAACCACAATATAAAAAAGAACTACACGCAATTACAAAAACTAAATTAAAACGGCAGTCGATAATGACTCTTAAGTCCTAAGCATAAAGTTAATTTTACAATGACTTAGTTAATCAGGGGTCCCCAGAACATTTTGGAGACCCTCTTCTCGTCTTCAGTGCAGAAGAATTCCTTTCCGAGCTTCACAAACTCTTTTTGTGACAGCTTTCCATCCTGTAATAGAAATTATGATTCTGTATTAGGTTGAAGATTTTATTTTGACTGTATGGTTGTTATTTGATTGGAAAGGAAAGAAAAGGAGTGAAAGATAGAATGATGGCTGACGGAGACAATGGAAGAAAAAAACGCGTTGTACCGACCCCAAGTAACATCAGACAAGGGCAAGAAGATAATTATGGTTGTTATTTGTTATATATGATACGAGCTGATAATCTACTTAAGTTGACTACAGGACCTAAAGCGCGGTCACTGTCGGATTGCATAGAAAAGAAAGAGAAGCGTGATAACACAACGCTGGTAATTTATTGCAAAATATGAAGCAATTATCTATTTACAAAAAATCTATTGATTGGAATAAAAAATCAAAAACCGTTACGTTATTAAGTTGCTTGTAGAATAATCTGATAAAAAATCAGAATGATTGCATGTATATTAGTATAGTTTTTAATCGTTAAAAAATATTTTTAAATGTATCTTCGAGATTTTTTTCTATGGTATCAAATTAGCTGTATTATGTTTTCAACACACTATCTCACTAGCATATATTCTGAAGAATATTTTATATTTTTCTGATTTGGTTTACTGCAGTGGATTACCTATATATTTTTAGGAATTATAAATTTTATGTTTAGGTCCTGTAGTCTCCTTAATAAAAATATTTCATTCATACACTGACAGACAACGCACAGCTTAAACCGCTGGGTCTAGAAGCATGAAATTTTACACAAGAGTTCCTTTTATAGCGAAAGTGAGAAGTAAGGAAGGATATTTGAAAATTCCTTCCCCAAAAGGGCTAAATAGGGGATGAAAACTTGTTTGGAAGTTTGTTATTTTTGCTGCTAGGAAATCCCATCGGTCACACGGCTTGTAACGAAGAACAGTGATGCTGTTACTAAGCTGAAAAAGACATGCTCACCCCATTAACATCTATGACAGCGAAGGCGACGGCCGCTTTCTCGTTGTCGAGTCCTAAGCATTGGAAGAATAGCTTGAATTCGTGCACCGATATGAAACCAGACTTATCCTTGTCCACTGCCTGAAAAAATCAGCAACAATATATCAATCTCCCCAGCCTTTTCCAACTATGTTGGGGCCGGCTTCCAGTCTAACCGGATGCAGCGGAATACCAGTATTTTACATGGAGCGACTGCCTATCTGACCTCCACAACCCAGTAACTGGGTAATACGATACCTCTTGGTAAAACTGGTTAACGACTGTCAAAGATCCACGAATGGCAGCCGGGACCCACGGCTTAACGTGCTTTCCGAGGCACGGAGGAGTCTCGGTATGTAAAGATGGTCACCCATCCACGGACCAACCCCGGCAAGTGTAGCTTAACCTGATGGATTGACCCGTGCGGCTGTTATTACTTAGCCACGAGCTCCTCAAATAAATATGCAACATTATAATAATAAGTTTAAAATGCCAAAAATGTATCATGTTGTGAATCGGTGTGTGGTCTTCACCCTTCACCGTACAGAAGAGAAAGTTGGAATTTTATTTCAATTTCCAAGTTATTATTTACCTACATAATATACAAGGTGTATTTTAAATAACGCACAACCTCTTTTAGGGGTCATTGTAGTCATCATTATGAACACCTTTTGCTATGGGACTAAAACAATACTTTTTTTTCACGATTTCTGTTTTGGGCCCATAGTAAAAGGTGTTCATAATGATGAGTACAATGACCGCTTAAGAGGTCGTGCGTTATTTAATACATCTTGTATAAGCTAACAGTCTTAAAATAATAATTATAACATAACATAACATCACGCCTTGTTTCCCCGAAGGGTTAGGCAGAGGTGAGATAATAATTATGTACAAGGATATAAAAAAGGAGGGCATCAAAAACACGTCCGCATCGCTGTCAACAGGAAAAGTGCCCAAAAGAATAGCAGTATCGCCAAGTTGTTTTAGTTGGGATTTAGTTTTTCATTGTCACTTAACATACTTCCTCATCCGTGGGCAAAGCTCTCTTGACCTGATTTGTTATGTTGACTCATAGCCTGAAGCTAAAAACTCATCCATAGCCCGTTGGCTTTGTCCAGGTCGTCTAGAAAATCGTATATTTTGAAAGGTTTTTGTATTGATACAATATTTTGTCACGAATCGTAACTGGTGTGTTCACTATACATTACACCTCTGCTTAACTCTTCGGGAAAAACAGACGTGTTGTTTGTATGTAGTTTTCTAATTTTACAGAATAGAACAATTAAAAACAGTACCTTGAACAAGTATGGCAGCCAGCGATACGCCTTCTTCTTGAGCGACTTGTCGTTCAGCACGTGGTACATGGCCTCGAGGTACTGCTCCACCGTCACGAAGTTGTACGGGTCGATAACGCCCCATTGCTCCTCCCAGGTCATCTGTTAGAAGACAATGCCTAATCATTAATTTAATCTTCTCTCGTATACCAAAAATAGCTGGTGCCGTGTTCTTATACAGCACGTATAATGTTGAAACGGGTGCATACGGCGGCGACTCCTGCATGACGTGGGCTGGTATCTCTTTAGACGGAAAAACCGAGCTCGTTTTTGTGCCCGGGGTGGCCGAGGAGGAGCGCTGACAGCTGATCGGTATATTACCAACATTCTCCCGGACCACGTTGTTCCCTACGCAGGATTTGTCGGCGAGAACTTCGTCTTAATGCAGAACAATACCCGGTGTCACACGTCGCATATCACTTGGCAGTTCCAGGACGAAGTGAATATACGGACAATGGACTGGCCTGCACTCAGTCCAGGTTATGAATCCCATCGAGCACTTATGGGACGAGGTCAAGAGAAGTTTCCGGGCCAGAAATCTAGTCCCTTCGACCATAGAATAATTGAAGGCGGCGTTATTAGAGGAGTGGGACGGAATTCCTCAAGACATCATCAAAAAATTGCTCAGTTCAATGAAGAATCGACTGCAAGCTGTGATTAGAACTAGGGGGGGCAATACCAAGTACTGACACAATAAATTATTTTATGTTTTTTAACAAATTTTGTTGTAGTGTCAAGCTTTTAAGCGGTTTATGATTTTTATAAATAACCGTTTGTGTTTTGAAGGGTTTCTTTTTAACAATTTCACTACATTTTGTTTGGGTTCCAAAATATAAGAAACGAATTTAAAATTCATCATCATTTTTGCCGAAACATGTCCACTGCTGGACATGGTTCCTCGCGACCGATACAGTGGTCTTGCTTCTAGCGGAGATCAATCAATCTGCGTAGCCTTTTCCCAGCGATGTTGGGGTCGGCTTCCAGTCTAACCGAATGCAGCTGAATACCAGTATTTTACATGAATCGACTGCCTATCTGACCTCTACAACCCTATAGTAAC
The DNA here is from genome assembly GCA_947568875.1 of Fissipunctia ypsillon. Classification (NCBI taxonomy): domain Eukaryota; kingdom Metazoa; phylum Arthropoda; class Insecta; order Lepidoptera; family Noctuidae; genus Fissipunctia; species Fissipunctia ypsillon. The sequence continues at coordinate 2,897,079 of OX387662.1, forward strand.
TGGGTAATACGATACCCCTCGGTAAGACTGGTTGTCAGACTTTCAGGCTTCTGACGACCCGTAACGACTGTCAAATGATCCACGAATGACAGCCGGGACAAACGGCTTAACGTGCTTTCCAATCTATTACTATACTCTGCTTTAATGTGCTTTCCGAGGCACAGAGGAGTCTCGGTAAGTATGTAGATAGATATATAGAATACTCTTTATTAAAACACAGCACACACTCACCCACTCATTATTAACTCTTTATGTAAAGATGGTAACCCATCCACGGACAAACCCCGGCAAGCGTAGCTTAACCTGGTGGATCCGGGGAGCAATAAAAGAGTGGACTGTATCTATAAATAGGTAGGCAATGATTTAATGCTGTCTGGCCTTGCAACAGATAAACTTTCCGAGGAGTATCGTCCATCGCGGTGGAGTCCGTTGAAGCGAGTGATCATCGGACCGAGCCGTGTCACCGCCGCACCGCGCCTCAGCTTGCCGATAACACGCTGATCACGCTGCCTGCGCGCGCAGACCACGTGCTGAGTGTTGTGTCGAGTTCAATTCCCAACAGCGAATTTAAAATAAAATTACCTTAATAATACTGGTAAACTCCTCAGCCTGCTGATCAGTCAAGTGTCCCAGAGACTTGAACCGCTCAGCTAACAGTAAGAAGTCGTTGAATGAGATCAGACCGTCCTTGTCGACGTCCAGGATGTTGTGGACTGTGCGCATCTTACGGCGCCAGAACTTAGACTGGAAAAGAATCGAATAATTATTATTAATTTATTATAAGGTTTCGTTCAAGGATGTAGAATAGAAATAGCCGTAGTTAGATACAACAACTTATAACATAACTTATGAGGCAACATTTAAAATGAGGCATACTAGGTACCTATAGGTACACCAAGCCGTTAAGGCTCCTGCAGACATGCGCGACAAGCGACGTGGCACAAAGGCACCGCTCGTCGGGCGACACGTGGTGCCTTTGTGTCGCACCTTTTTTCAGGAGCCTTTAATGTGGCACATTGAGTTTAAGCCCACGTTCCCACGGACGTAAAAAATTCGCGGCATTTTATCGCGCACTGGATTTTCAACTCTCGGTGTTGAGCCGAGCATTGAGAGAATCCAACAGAGTGCATGCCGTGCGCCGCGTCAAAAAAACACACTATTGGATTTTCAACTCTCGGTGCTAAGCATTGTGTTGAAAATCCAGTGCACGAAAAAAAATAGCCGCGGAAAAATCGCCCTTGCGAACCCTGGGCTAAGAAAGTACTCGGCTACATAGAGCGTCATCTCTATCACTCATACCTTCGTGGGACTTCGGGAATAGAGATGATGCCTGGGTAAAAGAAAAGAAATTCTATTTAGGGCCGATTTTTCAATCGTCAGATAAGTTTTATCTGAGGCATAAATATGGCGGTATAACATATTTTCTACTTATACAAAAGCTGTCAAAACGTCAAACTTATTCCCCAGATAAAAGTTATCTGACGATTGACAAAACGGCCCTTAGTCTGTCGGTCAGATAATAAACAAATATTATACACGTATTTTTTGCTTTATCATAAAATACTTAGATAAAACGCATTAAAGTTGGGTAGTGTGGGCTCGCTACGTCACAACTCAGTATAAAATTTAGCAAGGCGTCATGCCACATTTTAACTCAACGTATCGCCGTAATCATTTGATTACCTACGTAAAAAAAGAAAAAATACATGTCCACATAACATCACGCCTTGTTTCCCCGAAGGGTTAGGCACAGGTGTACCTATAGTACACCCACATTTCGCCAGTTATGTTTAAGTCCCGTGTAATAGGAGGCGAGCCTATTGCCATCTACCGGGCACAAATCCAGACTCTGGGCTGCTACTGAGAAATTCCAGATAGAAAAACCCAATAACACTGCCCGACCTGGGAATCGAACCCAGGACCTCATACTCAGCAGTAAATACATGTCCAATATTTTTTTTTAATCTACCTGACGGACAAAACAATGTTTAGTCATCATTCCTATTGTCCTAAAATTCAAAGAAATATCCATCATATTACCGACCGATTCCGTATGTGCCTTTGGAATAGTTTTCAGCGATGTCGAGATAGAGGCGCTCCCAGCAGCTTTTTAGGGAAGGCAGTTCTTTAGCTCTTGTATAGCGTGATGATAAGTTTAACTCCAATGTATTTAGCATTAGGGACTAAAGTGCTCCGAACATTAATCCTCCCCACATTGAAAGTATTTACTTTCCTGCAGCTAAAGAAAGTGAACTCACCCTATCATATCCTTTACACTCCGTATCGGAATCAGAATCGGACTCGCTGTCAGATTGTTTCCTCCGGTCTTCCTCCGGCCGGCCATATTGTTTGCTGTACCGTCGCTGAATGGAGCCTCGCTCTGATTGGAGCTCCCAGTCTCGGGGCAGATCGCCCAAGTAGCAGACACTGCCGTTGCAGGCTAGCTTCGTATGGATTAACTGGAAGGAAAATACAGGAGGGTAAGCCCCTTATTTGTGGGAAACAAGAAAGAAAATGCATTTCATTGCACTAAATATGACGCATAAATTATAAAAATACAAAACAAAAATCGACAACTATGTTACACGATAATAAATGAAATATGTTCAGACACCAATTTTAACCTATCTCTAAAATTTCTACCACAAAGCAAATATCATATTTTTTATATTTATGTTTACATTGAGTTGTCTATCAACTACTGATAGACAAAATTATCTACAACTTGCCCAGTAAAACTTGGACAGTTCGATTCGATAAACGAGAGCGATGACCGCATTATGCATAGCAGCCGTGTGCAAGCGCAGCTTATGTGCACAGTGTGACATTTGGCACCGATAGTGAAAATCAAAATTAAAATATTTTATTACACATGGGCACTTATGAAACGTCAGAAGCTAGGTGCAAGGTCTCAATTAGTCGTTTCCTATGGAGAGGACCGGCAAGAAACTCCACGGTTACGTACTCTTTTAAAAATAATTGGCTTTTACAATGTTTTCAAATTACAGTGTTAATAGATAGGGGAGGACAGTGTAGGCCTGTCAACAAATACCAGGTATTTAACAAAATAGAAAATGGTCTACATATCTACAGTCTGTTAAGCCTACAACGTTCTCACATTCACAAAATATAAAAGAATCTATAAAATAAAAGTACATGATTGCCAGTACACAACTGTAACAAATCTGAATTTATATCAAATTTATATCATGTTCACAAAAGCCACTAATGAGTCAATAGCAATACTTATGTTTTGGATACCTAAGTATGTGTTTTGTATATAGGTCTCTACATTGTCCAGTCTGCATTGCTTATGCACCTTACGAAGGCCGGCCAAATACCTAGTCGGAATTCTGATTCGGAATTCCGATTCGAAAGCAGCAAATCCATTAATAATCTAGTAAAGTGGTAAAGTCTAGTAGTAATTTAGTAGTAGTATAGTTGCCGGCACGAGTCGTGAGCACAAACTCTACTCTTAAACTTAATCTTGTTTCCTATTACGGCAGATTGCTCACCGGTGGGAGCAATGAAATCAATATATGATCAAGCGTATTTATACAAGGTGGAACAGGACGATTGACATTCTTTTAAACCACGTAAAGAGAATCATGTTCTTTGTCCGTATGCAAAAAATCAATCAAATCTAATGCATACTTTAGCCACAGGAAATTATTTTTCATTTTCTTATTTTGCAACATGATGTAGATCTGAGTCCGTAATAATAGGTAAACAATGCCGCCGCGCCGCCGCGCCCCGCACCCCACACCGCACCGTTGGTCAGTGATTTTTCGTATATAAAGCGTGTTTACTTTTTATGCAGTAGATTCTGCTATTTATTTTGTTTGAGAACTGCAATTTTTGAATTTTCCATTAACTACCAATCTTCGGATTTTAAAATGTTTCGATGGACTAGTACTGTGCTCGTTTTAATTTAATGTCGTAAGTTCAGATCCACATTGTATAATGATAGAAAACAGAATACAAGAGCACGCTGACGAGGGCAGTTAAAGTTAAGGTGGAATTTGTGCTCACGAATCGTGCCGGCTATTATAGTAGATTATGAATGGAATTGCTGCTTTCAAAACGGAATTCCGAATGTATGTAGCCGGCCTTAGTGATCGCTGTAGTGTCCTTGCGGGTACGATGGGTATGGGTACAGGCGCATGTCTATAGGAATATGCAGGAACTGTAATGGGAACGTGTTAGTGTATGAATAACTAATAGTTTTGCAGTAAACGTATTTTCAACACACTTGCTCGTAAAGCGGCTCTTATTGAACCGATATTAGGTTCATAATGCCGTGTATTAAACACGCGTGCTTTTTATGCGGTATTGTACGCCACAGATAACTATTTACTAGTCGGAGATGTGTGCTTTTTTAATATCATCAAAGAGACTTCATGCCTTTTTATGACAGTAGACGTATAAAAAGGCTTGAAGTCTCTTTGGTACAAAAATAAAATATGATAAACTAGCTTTTGCCCGCGGCTTCGCCCGCGTGGATGTCGGAAAATATCCCACGGGAACGTACTACCGAGATTAAAAGTACCCTATGTTCCGTAATACTCTATTGGTTTAGGCGGCGGAGGACAGATAGCCCCCAATCGTCATGAATTTTTCCGACATCTTCAACAATCATCATATTTCAGCCAATTTATACAAAACCTCAATGATTTATACACCTAAACCTTCCTTATGAATCACTCCGTTTATTGGTGAAAACGGGATGAAAATCCGTTCGGTAGTTTTTGAGTTTATCGCGTTCAGACAGACAGACGCGGCAGGAGGACTTTGTTTAGTAAAATTAGCCCTCTTGTACACACACGGTTTTTCGCCGTGAAAATCTACGGTTAATTCGCCGTGTGTAGGCACGGTCGTCAGTGTTGTATGGATCACTATGGAAGCTTGTAGACGTGCACGGCGCCACGGCACGGCGCCGCCGCCGTGTGCGCAACCTTTATTTGAAAGGACATAATTCCAGTATGGTCCCATTTTTATCAAAATCCAGTTCTAGTGATAGAATTCATGAGGAATTGAGGGAACTCCTCAAATATTATAGGCGTATACATAGCGATTTTGGTATTTTCATCATCAAGTCAAGCATTTGCGTTCAGAAAGTATCATTTAGTGAAGTGGAACTAATGAAGACGACCACAGAGGTCACAGGAACTCTTCAAGGATAAGTATTTCACGGGTGGCGATAAGATATCTCGATTAAGATAGCTAAGCGACACCGCAATGAAAGGAATCTGCGGGCCATATTTCTTTTTTTTTTTTACTTATGTACCTACTTAGTATGAAACTTTATTTATTTTTTGCCTCGCGAGTGGGTTGAAAAACATCGTATGTAACGCGTGTGCATGCATTAATCATTACAAACTCGGCTCCCTTATCGCACTCGCCTGCGGCTCGCGCGAAACATACCGCCTCGGGTGTAATGACCAACATAGCACACTTGTATCATAATTGTACTATTACAAAATGTGGTTTTCAAACTGTATCAGGGCTAGGTATCTATTATAAACATGAAAATTCTATATACCTATGTCGGTTATTATGTAAGTACTCGTATCTACCTACTTCAATGGCATTTTCCGTTCACAAGACGTTACCGCGAAATCTTAAGTAGAATTATTGAGGTTGAATAATATTTGTTTACAACTTTGGTGTTGTCACATTGTGAAGAAGAAACTGGAACAAAATCGTTTTCCTGTTGATCGATATTGTTTATATAGTATTTATAACTTTTGATAATAGTTAAGGAGTAGGTATGGTTTGTTGTTGACAAATTATTAGGTGTTATCAAACACGTAGGCCCTCGATAAAGCTCATTTTGTAATTTTATAAGCTAGTAGCTGTAAGTACTGCTTTCAAACTGATAATAATTTTGTATCAGTCAAATTAGTTAGCAGTCAATATAATTTGCAATTTTCCCCATTTTTATGATGATCAGAAACAATTTGTATTTTTTTTTAAATAATATATGTATCTTATAAGGGGAAGGTCGGGCAAAGCTAATTGTAGATGGCGTAATCATAGCTAGGTCCCTACGGCCTACAATAAATTGGACATTTCGTTCATTCATTCCATTTCTTGTTCATTCATGAGTTTGGTTTTATTTCACTATTTCTATAATTTCGGTGATTTCAATATTTTTATCAAGTATTTGACATAGAAAGTGTCAGAATTTAAAACCTTGAAATTTCCCTTCTAATCACTTTCTTCAAAATGTTTCTACCCTCTGTTTAATTTTTTCAAAATCTCTAATAATAGCTTCTAGCCACCATCTTCTAATTTTAGGGTCTCTCAGGAAATGGTGGACTCCACTTTCAGAGTATTTAGGAACACAACAACGTGTCATTTTCGCAAAAATAAAATAAAACCACTTCACGCCGTGTATTACTAGCTTGTGTTGGGAACTAGCTACGACAGCGCCATTTTGACAGTTGCCTTCCCCATTTTGTAGGTTCTGGCCTGCATATACCTACCTACTTACCTAGGTACTTAATTGCAATTTCATACTTTTATTACACCTAGCTGTGTGTCGCGACTTCGTTCGCGTGGAAGTCATAATATACACAATATACTAAAATAACAGCCACATTTTAATAAAACTCCCTCGTCCCTTCGACCCGCCGCATTGCATCGCTCGCTCGCGCTGTTACTTCGTTTTCGCTTAGCGTTCTTTCAGACTTTTTGTCCTTTTTGCTCGGCTCCTAAGTGTTTTAGCATGATGTTAAATAGGCTATAACCATTTTCGAGAATTGGGCTACCAAATGCTAAAAAAATTTTCAAATCCGACTGGTAGTTCCAGAGTAATTAATTTTGTTCCAAAATTTTTGTTGTTGTTTGTTTTTGCGCGGAACCCATATTATTATGCGGATAACGGTGCTGGTTGCGTTATTACTCAAATGTTCTAAAATCTATCTGTACTAGTATTTAGCATCATTACGCAATTGTTTGTTGTCCTGAAGAAATAAAAATAAAATAAAATTAATAAAACCCTAATTCTTTTTCTAAAATAAAAGTAACCTAAGTTACTCCGTATAACATCAGCTATGCCATGCTGCCAGTGAAAGTCCCGTCAAAATCGATCCACCCGTTTCGGAGATATTGTAAGACATCTTTCTCTATGTAAGATTGTGCATTTTATTAACCAGTGCCTATAGATTTATGATTAGGGAGGGCAGCTGCCCCCGCCTACCCCCACCTGGACCGCTAATCCTGCCTCTCATGCATTTAGCTGTTTTACGTAATTAAGAAATTCTTGATTCCCCAACAAGCGCAACACTTAAAACCCAGCCCACTGTATGTACCTAGAAGGCTATTCGTGATATCGCTTTTCGTGGTGTCAATAACAGCAAACTGTAATCACACTAATCACAAATCCGTCTGCCAGTTTAATGCAACGATAACATGAAACACCATAATTGAACACTTCGCGGGACGCAAACGAGACACAATAGAAGTTCTATTGTTATTGCTGCCAACTGCCATAGCTGGATAGTGGGGAACGGAGGGCTCTTTCGTGCGTGCGAATGTGATATCCCGCAGAATCCCGATAATCCCGTTTGCATGTTGTACTGCAGACGTACAGGTGACGCTCTTCAGAGCATTCTGTACCACTTTCTACACGTGCAGCTTGTGGGAGGGATATTCGCAGTCGTCGTATGGAATTTCGGGTGACGCTTTCAGAAAACTGATGGGGTTGCCATGGCGTTGCAGTGTGTCAGGGATGTTTGCGGCGGCGCGTGTAGATTGTTTTTACACAATAATGCGCAAGCGCCCAGCATCGACGGTAGCTCGAGTCGTGGCCAGCCCCAACAGGGTTCTGAAAATGATTGCTGACAGAGTGGACTGTCCGTATATAATTCACTGCTGTCAGTTACATGTGCCGTCGTATTCTGTTGTTTACTAACACTTAGGTACAGCCAGTTGTAGAAACGAACTTTAACTTTTAAAGTTGTCATTAAATACTAATCTTCCATTAACTTGTTGCAGAAAGCAACATTAGACTCTACAATGTCAGCCTCCCCGTGTACCCTGGTTTATAAATAACAATAAAGCAGGAAATTAGTGATTACAGCTCACAGACTCAGATCTGGACATACTCCATGTAACAAATTCGTTTTCTTGATGAAAAAAATACCTCTCCCAACTGTGAGGTGTGTGGAGTTGTAGAGGACATACACCACTTGTTGATGGAATGTGTTCGCTTTGGGGCTGATAGGAGTAAGTTGTTGAGGGCTTTGCAGTTGAACAAGAGCGATATAGGTACATTCCACCAAATACTATCTAAGCCGAGCTCTGAAGGTGCGAGAAAGTTGTTCGACTTTATGGCCCTGATATATTAATCTCATTAGTTTGATGTGTATCTTGTATTAGGTTACGATGGGACTGACATACGCTGTGCGTTATAAAAGTCCCTAAAATTTAAAGAATAAAAAAAACATTAGGCTCCATTTAATGGTTCTTTAATTTTAAACAATGGAAGTCTCAAACGAGGCAATCTGTCACATTTTTTGTTCCACATAGCGCCATTAACTTATGCTCAAGTTGTTTTGTTCCACATAATTAAATTAATGAAATCATTAGCGTTAAGTCCATTACGTATTGGGGCATTAATATTTGTCTTTGCGCAACTGGGTGTTAGGATGTTTTATTATCATGTCTCAATACATTAATATTTTACATAACAACTTATACCTAATTAATTAATAAAATAACAAAATTATATCCTAACTTAACTAAAACTATTCACAAACTAAAATATGGCGTCGAAAAATTCCTCCGCATCGCTGTCGACGGTAATGTACCCAAGAGACTGGCGGCATTGCCATGTTGTATGGCAATGCTTAGCCTCTGGCCAAGGTAAAAGCCGGCCCTTTGGGTCACGGGAAGTGTCAACTAGCCGTTTGGAAATTTCGTTAAACAAACCATGAGCGCTCGGACCCCACGGCCCGAGGGTTTCAACCCCAAACGGCTCGAAAATATAATTTAAGGTAAGGTTATTATATTTTCGCCGCTTGAGGTTTTCCGTAGCCGCAGCAGCAGCGCCACCACAGCAAGCCGAGCTGAGAAGATGGGATGGCGCAAGAGTGTCGACACAAGTTGCGTCCCACACTAAAGGCCTACCCACCTTCCATGGAAATAAACTGGGTGTTAGTTTTTAAGGACAATGTTATTAACTCTATATGAGCTTCGCTCGAAATAAAGATTTTTTAATTTTAATTTGAACAGTGTCCTTCAAAGTGTTAAATGTAACGGTCGTTGACCTAACAGTTCATTGAACGCACAAATCATCATCATACAATCACAACAACACGACGTCAACTATGTCAATGCGGGTGATGCTGCGACCTCGCCGCAACGATTTGCGAATTAGTTCACGGACAGAAATCATATCTGTTGACTGATGCTTTAAATAAATCGAGATGATTGAGCAGAGCGGTCTACGTGAGCTGTGACAGGTCTGTATTTGGGGTTAATTTATTTTACTTCAGATACAGTATTATATTATATTATATATGTATTATATTGTATTATATTATTATGATCCATATTTTTGTTAGTGTACTTACCTACGAAATTATGTTAGTAACCAAGACTCAAATACACACCACAATTATATTATCATAACTAAAATTAAATAATAACAATGCATTACTCATATACTTAAATAAAATTAAAATTACAATCATCTTTAAATTCATTAAAATTTTTCATTCGATTACATTTACTCGATTATAATGATAAAATAAAATAATAATCACTTAATAAATGGTGACGAACTGGCATGCATCTCTCCAACAGCGCCGAGTACCACCCCTCGGACAATACGCTCAGGATACTGTTACAGCCTGGCCACGGGACATTCGCTGCAGCGACTATTCGCGCGATTTCTATACATCTGTTTTAGTCGCCAGATGTTTTGCCGTTCGGTTCGCGCGAATAGTCGCTGCAGCGAATGTCCCGTGGCCAGGCTGTTAGTGCTGCATCGGAAGGGACTAAGTAACGAGGCACTCCGCTTCCTAATAATAGCATAAAAGTCATCGGTTTGCGCCTGCGCGAACATCGTAGAAGCGCTGCAAAACCGCGGCAGCCCCAGCAGCACCCTAAACGCATTATTGTTAAAGGGGTAAAATGGATGCATCTCACACGTCCATTTGACCCCTTACAATGGGGTGTAACGGGAAAAAGTCATTCAACTAGTCGTGTACAGATTGTCATGGTATCGTATGCTGCTGCTTGTAAGAAAGATGGGCAGTCGTTTAGTGGTTCATCATTTGTTTATAAAAATTGTTCAAATGAGGGTTTTCATTAAAATTCACGCCACCGGTTCGCAATTGTAGAGTTCCGTGAAAAAAGGCCCGTGTAGTTAAAATTGACAAATTACTCTAGTTGTTTTAAAATATATTGTGCAAATTGCATACTGTTAGAACGGGCATGAACCAAACATGTTTTCCTAGAATTAGAACTGCTCTATCACCCTTAGCTTTTTTTAAACGCAGTTCAAAGTCGGGCTTTCGGTATTTTTTTTTAATTTGTTTGTAGTTTAAGGGCCCGTATTTAATTTTTTGTCAAATACGAATTTTATAAGATCCTACAATAGGGAAGGCAACTGTCAAAATGGCGCTGTCGTAGCTAGTTCCCAACACAGGCTACGTGAGGTGGTTTTAATTTATTTTTGCGAAAATGGCGCGTTGTTCTGTTTCTAAATATCTACTCCGAAATTGGAGTCCACCATTTCCCGAGAGACCTTAAAATTAGAAGTTGGTGGCTTTAAGCTGTTAGTAGAGATTTTGAAAAAATTAAACAGAGTAAGTAACATTTTGAAGAAAGTGACTATGAGGAAATATTGAAGGTTTTGAATTCTGACACTTTCCATGACAAATACTTGTTATAAAATTGTTGAAATCCCCGAAAGTAACGAAATAGAGAAATAAAACCAAACTCATGAATGAACTCGAAATGGAATGAATGAACGAAATGTCCAATTTATTGTAGGCCGTAGGGACCTAGCGATGATCACGCCATCTACAATAATAGTTAGCTTTGCCCGACCTTCCCCATTGTTCTAGGTGAAAATAAAAAAAAATTGCCAGATTTATGTTTGAATGAAATTATTGACTTTTGAAGTTTGAGCAACGACAAATTTCGAATAAAATTGTCTTGTTATTGGGCTTAAACACGTAAACAAACGTTATCAAACATTTAATAAATAGTCTCGACCATTCCGACCACGCGACAGCTATGCTACAAATACCAACACTCAAATGATTGTAGGGATAGATATAAGTTTTTATACCGTATGTACAGACGCCAGCACATCAAGCTACCCGAAACTGTTAAATTTTCGCAATCAACCTTGGACCTAAGGCTTCAGCGATAAAGTTGAAAATCTATTAAAGAAATTTGACAGACTGTGTGTGTGTGTGTGTGTGTTTGGCTTGATGTGCTGGCATCTGTACTAGCGCCCCGCCCCTGCTCCGCACGGTTTTTACAACTTGACAAAACATCGAGATTTCATAAGTATACGTAAGTTTAATATTAATACATTATACACAAAAACCTTCCGGAATAAATTTTCTAGATGATGGTGAAAACCGGATCAAATTCCGTTGTGTAGTTTAGAAGAACAGCACGGTCACACACACAAAAAAGCGACTTTAATTTATAATAATTATGTAATAATGTAAAGATTCCGGTCTGACCAGTTCCATAGGAGTAGGCGCGAGTAACAGGTAGAGTGGCCCCTCATAGTTTGTTACAAAAAATAATAAAATGGATAGATTGTAGATGCCATGAATAAAATGAGAGATCAAGTTTAATTATTTATCTCTATACAAATAATTTAAATTGAAGTGTCTGTTTGTAATGTCAAAATAACAGCTTTTTACTAAATGCATAATTGACAGTTTAAACGATACTTATAACGAAAAAGCAATTTTTATAATTATTGTCTGACTGTCAGTTTGTTCCGGCTAATCTCCGAAACGGCTGCACCAATTTTGACGGGACTTTTACTGGCAGATAGCTGATGTTATAAGGAGTAACTTAGGGTTCTTTTATTTTAGAAAAAAAAATAGGGTTAGTGCGCAAAAAAATTAAAACCCATGAAATTGTGAACAAAATCCGATTCAAATAGGGAAGTATTGATATCCACGCGGCGGGCAATGGCTACTTATTTATAAGTTACCTATTAGTTACAGTCCGGCCGTCGAGAGTGTCACCTACGCAAAGGGCCTCAATGTAACACACAATAGCATTGAACAATTTTCTACGACACAAATGATGTGTGCCGGGGTCAATGACCCATTGCGGCGTACGCGTAGGCGTTAAGTAATACCACATTAATTTACCGACTTATGTAATAGAGGTTATGCTTGTGAGCCAAATAGAGATATTGAGGGCCTGTTTTAATCTCCATATAGGCACAGTCCATCAAAAAAAAAAAAACATTAGTACGTACTAAATACAAAGTTTAGGGAACATGCCAACTATATCAACTTATTTATGAAAGCTCTTTAGAAGAAGTACTGGCCACGAAAATTTGTAAATGTTTGTTGAACCCTGCATTAAATAATTGTTCGAAATTTAAATATTAAAACCTAAAAGCAAAAGCATTTTGAAATAAGAAGGGAACACTTGGTCGCAGCGTACGCCGTTTTGAAACGTACTAACTTCAGATATTACTGTCCATAATCGGTTTTATTTTCTTGTGTAAATAATTTTCGATGTTTTCTTGTAACTTTTGTGAGTCTGGAGCGTTATTTCACGTCGTCATTTAACGCGCGAAGAGATGCTTAGGGCTGAGGGTATGCTGGAAGCAGGGCGCGGTCAACGTGAAACTGCCGATGCTGTCAACACGCAGCCAAGCGTAATTTACCGATTGTGGGCGCGTTATAGGGCTGCAGGAGATGTTGCTGAACGGCACCAAGAAAGTTACAGGGTCACTACTCAGAGACAAGACCGCTTTCTGCAAAATGCTGCGAGAAGGCCTCAAATTACCGCTTGCCAGCTGGTAGGAAGACTCCAGCCTCAGCACCAAGTGGTCGTCCATAAGTGACCAAACCACCAAGAGAACATTGCATGAAGTTAATCTTCACGCTCACAGACCGCTTAGAGTCCTAGCTCTTCGACGCGAAAATCGAGGACGTCGATTATTGTGGGCTTGCACTGTTTTTACTGTTTTACTTGTACTGGACCGACACTCAGTGGGCTCGAGTTCTTTTTTCCAATGAGTCGCGCTTTGGATTTCATTCCGATTCAAGATGGGTACGTATTTGGTGAGTTCCTGGTTGCCAGAGTCGACTCCAGAATCCTCAGGAAGTTCATCTGTACTCTGATTATGGTGTGTGCTGGAATTCGCCTGAATGGAAGAACGGACTCGTTTTGATACGAGGCAATTTAATTGCGGAACAATACTGTGAGGTGATTGTACAACCTATGGTCATCTCTCACTGACAGCAGTATAGTCAAGATTTCATGTTATGCAAGATAATGCGCGTGCGCACACAGCCAGGCTGGTGATGAATGTGCTCTGCGAGAACAATACCACACTATTTTAGAGTGGCCTGATCAGTCCGATCTCAATCCCATAGAGCATGCGTGGGATTTGCTCGGGAGAAGAGCGTTCAGTGACCTTCCCCAATACTTGAACACGGAAGAAGAGCTTTTTGCACATCTTTCCAGAATATGGAGCGATATTCCATAGGTGACAATAGATAACCTAATTAATACTCAGCTTGCTACACCAATTTAGAGCCGTCGCTTCCCACTGCCTTGGGAGCATCTACAGTTTATTAAAAAGTTGCCGGGAATGTATTTTTATTTAATGTTATCTAGGCCTTGTTTTTATGTACAAAAAAGGTACATACCACTTCAGATTTTCATATGTTTTTATTTTTTCACTAACAACCCTTTTATTTAAATGTATAAAATATGTTACATAAAAAGTGTTACAATTAAAACAGTTAAGTACCATGAATAACCTTTTTCCCTAGACTGTTGAGTAGTGTATGTATGAAATTATCAACCTATCAGATTTTTTTTTGAATGGCGTCTACGTCAACGTAGGAGATTGTCGGCTGCTTAACCGGGCTATCCTGTGGATTCCTTATTAATAAGGCCTCCAGCCAGGGCATAAGACTTTGAACTAAGCGACTACACGCTAAAGGCACCCCTTGTGGGGTGGCCCGTAGGCTTAGGGCGTCGCTGGGGGAGGGCAGCAAGGAACAGGCTGGATAGGATCAGAGTAGTAGACTACCAGAACGTATAACTACTACCTGAGTATAGGCGGGTACCGGAGCTACAGCTTCAGTATAATTTTCTGTTAGACCGTGCATATTGTATCGACCATTTTGACGCCTTAAAATACTATATACTCACGTAAATAACTAGGCCACTACAATCTGATTACGGAAATTACTGATTACATAACAGCCATGTTTTTCACGTGTATGCAGTAGGTAGGTACATACAGGCTTTAATATATACAGTAGTTTACAAACATTCATTGTATTCAAACAGGTGTAGGTTTTTTTGGTATATAAATTGTTTGTAGTTGGATTACAGCACGTTTGGTTTTTGATTTGAGCGTTGCGACATAAAAGTGTTCCTTAGATGGGATTTTAGAGGTTTCGAAAAGACTCATAGGCTTTTGCTGGCGAAATGGGCTGAACATGATCATATTGTCAAAAAAAAAAATGGCAAATTTGGAAAATGGTGGGTTTTTCACGTGAAAGAAAAGAACCCTACAGTTATCCTAGAGCTCACAAATGGTAGCCCCCCAATATTTTCAACCATAAACATTAGAGGCTCATATAACTAATACATAATATCTATTATAGGTACCTACCTATATTCTGCTTTATATCCGTTCTCCTACATACCCATAGATATTTCTATGTACCTAATAGTTTGTGTTGTGTCCTTGTAAAAGGCCATATAATTGGTACTTACGATTATATTCACGAAAAACATATTATGTACAACCGATTGTGTATAAAAAACGACCTCGCACATGTACGCCACATAGCATAGCAGTACATACATAAACAAAGATACAATAACAACATCAAATTATTTCAAGGGTAGGTAAGTTCGATATTAGATAACTTAGTCAAAATATTCAAAACTTCTCTGTAGTCGCCCAAGGGAGCATTAGATTATTTCACTTGAGATAAATCTAAGTATAAGCAGCTTTATGTAATTTATTTCATCACCACAGCTCTCAGAACGGTGAAGGAAAACATCGTGAGGAAACCGGCATGTCCTAGAACCGAAAATTCGAGGACATGTCGCACACTTAGGAATATAAAGGCTTAAAACAAAAAAGTAGTTTTTTGGGAATACGTGTTTAAAGATTCTGAATTGTTACATTCCAGCTTATTTTTCTAATAAAATGCTTAGTATTTTAGTTATAAATTTGATTTTCTTCAGATTTATTCTTCGATTCCTACACTATAAGTAGCTATTCTAGACTATAAGTAGTTTTGTGACCTTAGCATTCAAAATCAAACTTTACAAAAATTTTTACTTGAGCCCTTATATTATTAAGGGTGCGATGTGACATCTACCAACCCGCACTGGTCCCGCGAGGGGATTACAGCCCACTCGCTCACAGAGAAGAGGCCTGTGTCCCAGCAGTGGAAACGTTATAGAGTATCATGCTAAAGTGTCTGACTGGGTTTGAAGTCAAACCTACGACTCGTAAAGCGCGACTCGTAATCTAAGATTAGTGTAACATTAAATAAAAGCTTAACTACTTCTGTTTACTTAAACTGCACATTTAAGGATGGGTGCAATTGCGTATCTTCGTAAAAGTGGGGTTCGATAAGGAATGAAAAGCTGACAAATGACCACACTGATCTATCAAGAGCAAACAAACCTCGTCCTTGTCACTTAAAGAATAAGGACCATAATTAACTAATTAATTAACAGTCACTAAGGGACATTGAGATAGGTTATCAGTAAACAAAGCACTCTGTTATTTCATTAATAATTATGTTTTACTTACGTAACTTTCGTTAATACAACAAAATGCTTATGTACTGGTTTAAACCAAGACTAAAAGGATGAGTTTTTATTTGTTAACACTACATATCATCTACTTTTTAGTACCCGGCTAATGGCAATAGACTCGCCACATTAAAGCCTCCTGCAGACCGGCGCGACGCGACAGCGCGCCGCGACTCTAGTAGAACAATTTCTATGAAAACTTCATGGACATTGTTTTACTAGAACCGCGTCGCATTGTCTAATCGCGCCTGTCTGCGGGAGCCTTAGCCCTGTTAGCTCTCGCCACGTTCGCACGGACGTAAAAATATCGCGGCGGGATTTTATCGCGCACTGAATTTTCAACTCTCAAACTCATGCTGAGCTGAGCATTAAGAATCCACAGAGTGCATTCCAGCGCGTCAAAAAAATCGCCAGTGCGAACCTGGGCTACAAGAACTGGAGAGGTTTACTATTTTCTAAAATATAATTTAAAAGAATGCCCGTGTGGAGTTCCTTGCCCGCTTTTCTCCATAGGAACCTACTAAGCTTTGGAATGGGCAACTAGCTTCATCTTTCTGACTGACCTTTGACAGTTCAAAAGTGCCTGTCAATGGTTTTGTTTGAATAAATGCTTTGAGTTTGAGTTTGAAATTACACCTTTGTCTACCCCTTCGGTGATTGTTACAGCCGTTACAGGCCTGTAAATCCGTTAAGATTTAACAGCAGACCTCTGCCTACCTATATTACACTAGGTAAGGTAGGTAGGTACACCTATAACCGCATTAAATTATCTGCCCAAATAAGCAATTACTGCTGCGCACGTGCACCGTAACGTTTAACATTTGTTTTGAAATGACCTTTTGTATATAATTAAAAAATACTTGCTTTGCTTGTTTGCTTTGCTGATTACGTAGCAAACCAAAGCAAGCTAAGTACCGTCCCTTAATATAATGGCCTTCTTACCATGGACTGTCGTGGGGGTTTAACCTTTGCACAAAATAGGTACAGTCCTAAGCACTAATAGTATACAATTAGCAACTTTTAAAAGTAATTTTCTCCTACTGTGTTGATTGTATTTTTATTTTGTTACGAACACAGTATTTGAGAACCCGTACTTTTATGAAATAGGTGTTATCTTGAAAGTTCTTATCGTTATTCAACGAGAAAATCGCTTTTAAATTTTGCTAAGTGTATACATATTAATGCTCGTGATTGTAGGTACCAACCATGATAGTATATTATGCGATAACACCCTAAATAATATCAACAATGTAAAATATTTGGTGACAACAACAGCAACTACTATTTTTAGGGTTCCGTACCTCAAAAGGAAAACGTAAATGAATGAATTAACACTTGCTCGTAAAGTGGCACTTATTGAACCGTGTTTAGGTTCATAATGCAGTGTATTAAACACACATGCTTTTTAGGGTTCCGTAGTCAACAAGGAACCCTTATAGTTTCGCCATGTCCGTCCGTCCGTCCGCAGCTTAGCTTGGAGACTTTTAATACTAGAAAGCTATAATTTGGCATGGATATACATATTAATCACGCCGATAAAGTGGTAAAATAAAATTATGAAAAAAAAAATTTTAGGGTACCTTCTGTACACGTAAAGAGGGGGATGTTTTTTTCTGTATATACAACGAAGTTAAAAGGAAAAACATAACAGCTAAGTAGGTTTTTGCAGTTGGAATGTATGAGAGAACATGTTTTTCAACTACAATGTTAAATTTGTTCTTGGGATAAATTCATCCCAACTACGGAGCCCTCATTGTGCGTGGTCGGTCCGACACGCACTTGGCCGGTTTTTTACTTTATATATTATTTTATTACCGTACTACTGCGATAATGTGCGCCACATATAACTATTTACTAGTCGGAGATGTGCGATTTGTTTAATCTCAACTTCGTGGCTTTTTTGCCTACTGTGTGCATAAATAAAATATGATAAATTAACATAATATTACATCAAATTATTTATTTTTGTCAAAAAAATAACATTCGTGTTCTACATCCAAATACTTAACATATAATACAAAATATTCAGTTTTTATACTTTTAATACATATTAGACTGTTCGATGGCTTCGTGCCTTTGCCTCTCCTTCAACCTGCGAAGACACCGCGATAAAAGGAATCCGCGGCCCATTGTGTTAAAAAACGTCAGCGTCGTTTGAAACGCGTGTGCACTGATCATTACACACTTGTATCATAATGTACTATTATAATAAGTTAGGATATAAATTTGTTATTTTAATTAATTAATTAGGTATAAGTTGTTATTTACGTAATATATTATATTAAAGTAAATAAAAACCGTTTCATAAGTAAGTATATTATCGACAGTAGACATTTATGAAATAACGTAAGGGACAAACCTCAGGTTTTCAGGAGAGCCGTAAATAACTTTATTTTATAAAACTGGTCGTAACTTTTTGTAGACTAAAGAAATCTGAGAAAAGTTTCTTAGATCTCTTTAGTCAGCAAATATTAAATTAAAAAATAATTAATAGTAACACTCATTCATTTTTGCTACAATTTATACAGTAGGTATCAACAGTCGCGCGGGCTTGTTACCTATTGGGGTAGGTAGCAGTGGTGCAGCTACAATTATCATTAGAGGGAAGCCGAAGAAAAAATTGTTTAATTTTCAAGCTCAGACAAATATTATAGACATGTTTTTAATCTTATGATGACTGTATTAAATTGGTATTAAATATAAATAATGTGATGTGATACACAGTTACACACAGGTGTACCATATTATTTGGCAATAAGTAGTAGACATTAAGAGGAGTGGTAGTTCCGAAGTGAAGCCGATAGGAATCGGGTTGTGTGAAGGATGCATCCCTGGTAGGTAGACTAACTGCCCAAAACTCGTCAGCATTAAATAGATCGATGTTGATTATTTTAAAAGGTTAATTGCGGTGCCTTATTAGTTATTCAAATTCATTGTGATTTAAAACACAGGTAGTGTTATCGGTGCTGGAAAATTAACGATGTAGGTAAGGGTCATTATTAATACTATGTAACGTATTGAAGTGTAAAAAGTACTCGATTGTCATTGATGTAAAGACAAATTACTGTGCGGAAAGAGACTTACATTGGTTTATAAACAAGGATCAATTTGAGATGTCATAATTACTTACAAGTTTTTAATGCCTATTGTATTGTTTATGCCTATGGAAAATATTGTGTATGTGATGTTTCTTGTCTTTTGAGACATCGAGATTTTAAATATCTCAATCGTGGTATTCAGCTGCATCCGGTTAGACTGGAAGCCGACCCCAACATAGTTGGGAAAAGGCTAGGCAGATTGAATCGATAGAGCAAGAAATTCTGAGTCGAGCGGTACTATAGAGGTATTTCATTTTCGACAAAATGTCCCTTACGTTATTTCATATTTCGAAGTCAGATAATTTATTATTTCAAATAGGCACTTAAGGCACTTTTGAACGTCAAAATTTACAGAAAAAAAAAGAATTAATTCTAGTCGATTTTTTCCACTACCTACATCGATCACTAATATTTATTAGTGATCGATGACTACCTATCGTTATGTTTAACATCAGAGAACATTACTTATGGGGAAGCGCTAAGGTAGCCGCGAAATTCAAATTTTCTTACGATTTTTGCGATTTGCAGCTCAGTGTTGGGTGTATGTTGATTAAAGTATGATACGCGACCGTAAAAAATATGTATTTACAGAATTATAAAATAAGAATCAGTAATACAATTCCTTGAGTTAGTATAATCCGGAAATGTTAAGATTTCATGAAATAGTCATTCAATAGATTTACTTGGTCTTAGAGAGTTGTATTGATGACTTTAAATGATTATAATTCTGTAAACTCATATTTGTTACGGTCGCGAATCATATTTCAATGAACATACATCATAATACTGATCTGCAAATTGCAAAAAACGTAAGAAAATTTGAATTTCGCGGGCTACCCTGGAGCTTTCACCTTATTCAACTTTTCCAGATTTTTTTTAGTTTTTGAATATGCCTAAAAGCCCATAGGAAAAGTTGCTCCTTTAAATTAATTTCTAAATACTGACCAGCAACATGTTTATTAATCCATAAATTTTCCAATGTCGTAGATTTTTCTCAGAGTTGTGTCAGTTTTTGTTCTAAACACCGCAACAGCGCAGCGCAAAGAACTATGCCGGCGCCGGAGCAAAGTTACGCTCCAAGCAACAAGAATGCAATGCCCGCAAGAAGTCAATGACACTTGACATAGGTATAATCAAATTATCAAACAACCTATTTAATAAAACCACTTATCAATTACTTACTTTAAATTGTTTCGGGACACTGGTCACTGACAAAATGGCTGCATTTCTCTCGAAATTAACAACAGATCTTAATCCCAACCGCACGATGGAAATCGCCATTTTGTCCACAGTTCTCAATTCAAATAGTTAAGATAAACAAACAGCTTTCCTTTTTCAAACAATTACTTCGACATCTCCGAACACATAACCCGCGCGATGCACTTCTCGATAGCTATTGGACTGAATTGAATTTAGAACGCGTGGTCGGTTTTACTCGTGGCCCTTCGGAGGAAAAAAAGGAGGGAGTGTTTATGCCGCCGGCTGGTTAGTAGATAGTTGGATACGTGTGTGCCAGTGTTTGGGGTCTATGACCATTTAGCAGCGCAGCAAATACAGCGCTTTATTGAGAAAGAAGGGCTTCAACGGTTAAAAGTGACATCTAGCTACAATTTCAATACTACTAATTTCCTCCTGCTTTTGAGAGGAATCAACTGATGAACGACCAACCTACCAAAGATTGACCACTCTCTTCAGTTGTTTTGTACATAAAATGAGGGCCTGGAGCTAGATCACCACCTCTTAAAGCAGTATTATTGTAATATTACTTCAGTGTGGGAAAGAGATGGAGCTAGACGTCCTGTATAGGTCCATCTCTTTCTCACACTGAAGTAACATTAAAATAATACTGCTTTAAGAGGTGGTGGTTGGCTCCCAGTTCCTTGATCGACCAAGAAACCTTATTAGAAATAAATAAAAAGAAACTTGATGGTATTTTTTAAATGTAGGTGTTGGTACTACATCTCTTACCTCTGCCTTACCCCTCGGGGAATACAGGTGTGATGGTATGTTGTTCCTATTGATGTGCCAAAGGGTAAAGGATAACCGATTCAAGCTCCAGGCAAACAGCTTGACAAGAAATAAGTATATTAAAAATAAGAAACGAAAGTGCTATCTAAATGCAGCAGCTTTAAGTGCTTGAACACAACAAAACGAGCAACAAAGAAAACATACGATTTTCAAATACAGTGTGAGTCTTCATAATGTGCACATACGAAATGAAGGAAACTATGCTTAATTTTATCGACGGAATTTAAAAAAAAAAAAATATATAACTTTTTTTTAAATTCTTGTTCGCTGCTGTGACTGTAACTTTTAAACTAAACGATCTATCACGTTAAAACAAACAGTAATGATTGGAGATAACAGGGCGGCCTCATAAAATAAACAGATAAGATTTTGTATTATACATATTATGCGTTCACCTAAGCATGGTCTGGAAAGATTTATGATACTGGGCCGCCGTCAATATTCCACATTTACGCGGCCAAAATTGAATTTTAAAAACTTACGGTAAACACATAAAATAGCACATGCAGAGCTAGAAGACAGTTCCAAGAATCCTAACTGAGCCCCACCACCTAACTGCGATACACCCCGACCGCTTTCAGGTAGTCGGCATAGACTAGTATAATTATCATATTGGAGATAGTATGGTAGTCGGTACTTGACCGTCAACTCGTGCGCTCGTTTTTGCTGCTTAAAGTTAACAAATACAACAAAAGTGACAACATAATTTTTTTTTCTGTGTCAGTTTTTGAAGTGAAAGTGATGGATTCCAATAACACAGGTATGGATCTTTATTTTGATTATTGCTTACTTACCCAAAATGCTCAATTCGAATAATTTGGGGGTTTCAAACACATGGCTTGTTTTAGACAAATTTTGAAGTAATTTTGAACTTTAAAGGACAATTTGTTGTATTTCTCGATGAGATACGATCATCATTCTTTTTTTATTTGAAAGTACAATCCTTTGACTAAAAGAAAATATAAAAACTAGCTGCGGAAGAGTGCTGATGACAAAACGGGGCACCTTTTTAACCATTAAGATTTTATATGAAAATATAACCATTTTTTTATTAGTTAAGTAATCTTAGCTTTTCGTTGTTTCAGATACTTCAAACACATCAGGTGTGAAAATTGTTACTCGGAAATACCTTTATCAGATTATGAAAGATGAAAATTTACCGAATTTCGATGCAAAAGTGAATTATTTAGAAAGTCATTTATTATTAAACTATGGCAATACAGATGAAGACTTAAAAGACATAAAACAAAGATTTTCTTTATTTAAATCAGTGTTAAAAGACAAATGGGCCAAATGCCACAGAAAGGAAGAGGTTTTCTTGAAAAACAATGAGTCTTGGTTAAATGGAACATTTCAACTACCCATAAAATCATTGAATCGGCCGGGACGGCCTTCGAAATCATTTGACGAATTAAGTGAACGAAGCAAGCGTCGAAAAACCGAAGAAATCCGAGCAACTGTGGGAGATGACGTCATTGTTCACGCTGCACAAACAACCTTAAGAGTACAAGGAAAAAGGGATGCGTCGAAAATCCTAAAAGAAATAACAAATTTCTCTAGTCGAGCGCATGAATACAGAAAAGCAGTCGACGAAAAAGGAAATAAAGATAGTGTTACTCCTTTGACACCACTACAAGCTTTAACTATGTTCATTGAGGCTGATCTAACAAGACGTCAGTACGAGATCATTCGAAACACGAACAAGGTATTTTATCCCCCATATTATCTATTGTTACAAGCAAAACAAGAATGTTATCCACCAAAGGAATGTTTACGGGTCACAGGTACCTGTGCGGAAAGCAGTTTACAAAGCCTTATTGACAATACCGTTACACGGTTTTCAATTTTCTTGGAAGAAGTGCTACTGACGCTTAACGAAGAACAAAGAAATTCACTGAATATAATTTGTAAATGGGGTTGCGATGGCTCCCAACAAGCTCAATACAAACAAAAATTTGATGGTGATGGTGAATCAGATGCAAATATATTTTTGAGCTCGTTTGTGCCCCTTAGAATAGTATGTGGAAAGGATAAAAAAAAAAGTTATCTGGCAGAACCCCACGCCATCATCCCCACGATTTTGCCGCCCAATAAGATTCCAGTTTGTAAAAGAGTCTACTGACGTGACAAAGGAAGAAATAAGATACGTCGAAAGTTCTGTGAAAGCACTGAAACCCACTGAAATAAATTTGAACCAAACAAAATTTTCTTTTGATCATTTTTTTGAAATGACTATGGTAGATGGAAAAGTATGCAATGCTGCAACCGGAACAAAGTCTACTAGTCGGTGCTATATTTGTGGTGCAACATCGAAAGACTTCAACAACATTGAAGATAAAAAGGAAACATCAAGTTTTACGGGTGTTAATTTTGGGCTTTCTGTATTACATGCCAGAATTAGATTATTTGAAAGTGTTTTACATTTGGCATATAAATTACCAGTAAAAAAATATAGGGAAAGGAGGTCTGAGGAAGAAAAACAACTAGAAGAAAAAACAAAGAAGCACATCCAAGAAAGATTCCGGATTGAAACTGGATTATTGGTAGACATGCCCAAATCAAATTTCGGAAATACCAATGATGGTAACACCAGTAGAAGGTTTTTTGAAAATCCCCATTTGGCAGCAGATATAACCGGGATAAACTATGAACTGATTTATAGATTAAAAGTTATATTGGAGACAATTTCAAGTGGACATAAGATAGATTCACAGAAATACGATTCTTATGCCAAAGACACTGCAAAATTATATGTAAGCCTTTATGGATGGCACCCTATGACTCCGACCATGCATAAAATATTGACACATGGTGCCACTATAATAGAAAATGCTTTGCTGCCAATAGGTCAGCTATCCGAAGAAGCAGCAGAGGCCCGGAATAAACACTTCCGTGTATATCGCGAAAACTTCGCCAGGAAATTTTCCAGGGAAAATTGTAATATTGATGTGTATCATAGATTACTACTGAGTTCGGATCCACTTATTAGCAGCCTTAGGCCCAAGAAGAGATCAATCCCCAGAACATTTTGCCCGGAAACAATAAACATGCTAATGCCAGAATATCCCGACGAACCAGACTCGGATAGCGAGCAGCTAGATGAATCCATTACGTTATAATATTTTTTCTTGTGCGTTCTTCTGTTGTATTAATTTGTTTGTAATATTGCACAAATTTTGTGTGTATTTCTTTGGATTGAATAAATAATTATGTGAAATAATATTTTTTTTACCTTAATTTACAAAGAAACTTAACTAAATAAAAAAAAATACTCTTAAGAGATATGTAATATCATGCAGACGTGATATAAGTAAACAAATAATTTTGGCCGCGTAAATGTAGAATATTGACGTATGTGGGCCGGGTGGAAGGAAAACGCGCTCAAGGCAGTGCACCGGCAAGATGGTCAGACGCGATCAAGAAGGCTGTTGGAGGCAGCATGTACCGAGCGGTCCACACTGCAGAAGACCGCATAACTAGGAGACGCGTCATATGTGGTCACGATCCCCAGCATTGAGGGAATGATGAAGAAGGAGAATAATAAGGTGTCTTATGACAGAGCCCAGAGAGGGTGAAGGGTCTAAGATGGGGCATACAAACGTAAAGAGATAGGCAGAGACATACGTTGGAACCTCCCAACAACAACATTTACGTTCTCTTCCCATCTAATAGGGGACGAGCCTGTTGTCATCAACTAGGCAAGTCCAGACTCTAGGCTAATAGTGCTGCTACAAAGAAATCGTTGATGGAAAAATCCAATGTGCCCAGGGATCGAACCTAATAGAATCTCACGCTCAGCAGTCGCGGGATTTAATATCTGTTGTAAGAAAAATCGCGATGCTTATGTCACCATCATTCTCCTGTCCTTGTCCCAATTTATTTGGGGTCGGCGCAACATGTCTTTCTTTTCCATACTTCTCTATCAGTCGTCATCTCGGTAGTCACCCCCCTTTCTAAACTTATCATACTAGCTGTGCCCCGCGACTTTGCGACTTCGTTCGCGTGGAAGTCATAAGATACACAATATACTAAAATAACAGCCACATTTTAATAAAACGATTTTTGGTTGCTTATTTTTACACTCATTACGAAACCAATAATTAATTCCCTAGGTACCTACTTAACAAGTAAAATTGTAAATAACTAGCTTTGGCTGCACACAGCGTTAGGGCTCGTTCGGGGAGACGTGGGGTGTCAGGCGCCGCGGTGCGGGGTGCGGGCTGCCGGGAACAAACATACGGCGATGTATACAGCGTTCAAGGAGAAGCGTTTTTGCACGCGTTTGTTTGAATTGTAGCGTCCACAGAAATATAAAAAACTAGCGTCGCATGTGGCGGGTGTAGCGACGGTCGAAGTGGGAGTTGATGCAGCAGCCATCTCCGCGTGCACGTAAATCTGTGTAGGAAGAACTCAAAAAAAAAAACTCAAAGCATTTATTTCAATTAAACCAATTACAGGCACTTTTGAATTGTTAAAGAGTCAGTCAGTTAGTCAGAAAATTGAATCGATAGAGCAGAAAATTCTGAATCCAATGATATATATAACTCATTTTCGCCAAAATGTCCCTTACGTTAATTGATACTTAGTTTCTGGTATCGATCTATCTATCGGTAATATTAAAAAAATTCTATCGTTTAAAAAAAATCCCTTACAGTAAAAATTTTTGGCCTGCGTAAAACAATTTATGACAGAAAAATTGATGTAACAGACATTTACGTTTTTTTTTCTGTGAAAAATAAAGTAAGTCATAGTGTTAAATAATTTAAATTGATAACTAAAAGGTGTGTAAGACTGTTAATTTGATTGAAGACTGTTACTTTTAGAATATTTAAACTTAACAAAAAGTGTTAAAGACTGATTACTGTGTTTTATAATAATTACGCAGACATGAAAGTCGAAAATAAAAAAAAAATATTAACAATAAATCGTTTTATTTTTGTATCCCTAAATTTCATTTAAATCTTAGCTAAGCTGAAACTAACATTAATTATGCAAAGAACCTATTTCCATGATGTTAAAATACCATCATTTTAGTAGATAATCTATAGTTACATCAAATTGCAATAATATAAAAGTCCTTTACAATAGAATTTCGTATAATTTTCTATTTCTTTTGCTGCTTACGCTATGCTTGACGGTTTACACATAAAATATTAGTAACGTAAGGGATAACTAAACATACTTGTTTAATGTAAGGGACATGCTATATTTTAAACCGCTGGGTATTCTTAAATCTTTCCTTTAGCATGAAAGAAGAGAAAATTCTAAGAAACTTTGCTCTAGACACAATTAAAATTGAAAGCAACAGTAAAAAATTATAGAGATATTTAAAAAAATAAAATAGTTTTTTGGCTCTCCTGAAAAACAGTGTTTTGTCCCTTACATTAATTGATACTTCTGGTATCGATATGTGTGTATTTGCGCGTGAAATGACGCGAGCCGCAGCATGCGCCCCATGTCTGTGAACTGAAAAAGCGTCCGACGCGCCTCGAGACGCCCCGCGTCTCCGTATACGAGGCCTTATCATACTGCCTGCCCTACGCACAGGGCATCACGTAGCCAAACAATAAAATTGCAATTTAGGTTAATTAAAGAATTTTTTAAATCCGACTTTTGTTCACAATTTCATGGGTTTTTTTTTGCGCGGAACCCTAATTATTTTTCTAAAATAAAAGTAGCCTAAGTTACTCCCTATAACAGCAGCTATCTGTCAGTGAAAGTCCCGTCAAAATCGGTCCAGCCGTTTCGGAGATTAGCCAGAACAAACAGATTATCATACTGCCTGCCCTACGCACTGGGCATCACGTAGGCCAAACAATAAAATTACAATTTAGGTTAATTACTACTACTTACTTAACTAATTATCGATACTTACTTGTTCTTAGTGATATAATAATAATATAATTCTTGCCTTTATTGGCTGGCTTGAGTAGAGATTCGCAAGAGCAAACGTGCTCCGAGGAAGGAAGTATTCCAGTAAGATGCTGGTAGGGATCTTGACCGTACTTCCGGGATTGTCCTGATAGCCGTGGAATACCTCTCCACTCCTCTTAAGCACCTCAAGACATGTTGCCCCCTTGTCGCTACGACACTATGTGCTAGCGACCGTTTCTGGGGGCCCATTGTTGAGTGTGCAAGTCACCCCCTGCCATTTTATCCGTGTATTGTATTTATCAAACATTGGTCAGGCAGGGGCCATAGTCCTTCCATAGTTTTAGATAACCAGTCCACTTTAGCCATCCAAACCCATAGCCCAATATTTTTTTGTCTCCATATCCTGCAATAGTCCTACACCAACCAGGGGTTGTCCTTGGGTGCACTTGCATAGTACGTACAAGGATAATCGTCGGTTGGTGCCTCCTTTCCATTGAAAGCGTCTAACGGGCCTCTGCGAGTTGGCTTCGGCCCCTCATATGCCTTCCAAAGGTCCGGGACCCTAGGGTCCCGACCCGAGAAATATCAAGTAACATAATAATTAGCCTGTATTGTCTACTGCAGGGCAAAGGCCTCACTTTATGATATTTTTCCACTCAACTCGATCCTGAGCCAATATTGACTACTCCCTCTCATAAGTTTCAAATTCGTCCCGCTATCTATGCCTGGGTCTTCCGCGATGCCATTGGACGTTTTCAGGAACCCATGCTGTGTTGGTCTTAGCTCACAATGCATCCGACATGCGGCAAACGTGTCCGCCCATCCCAGTCCCATTTGAACTTGTCTGCTTTTTGGGTGACGTCTGCGATTTGTGTCTTAGATCGCAGTATCGTGTCCGTCGCAAGTCGAAGTCTGAGGACACTGCGCTCCATCGCTCGCTGGCAAACCTCGAGCTTGGTCCTCTGCTTGTCAAAGACCAGCGGGGCACTTACAGTAGAAGTTGGTTTCATTTTGACAGTCCAACAATTTTCATTGTGTTATTTACGTTGTTGAGCAGACAAATTATTCGAACATACGAAGCAATGGATTACCAATTTGCTTCAAAATCATTCAGATTGTGATTGATACTGTGTTACGCAATTAGGGTGCTGGTTTGAGCGCCATATGTAAGGATAGGAAGAATGCACTTGTCCATTAATTTGCGTTTACGGCAACTCGGAAGATCACCTTTCGTGAGGGTTTCCATCGACCAATAGCTCTTCCAGGCGTTTTCAGTGCGGCGAGCAACTTCTTTTTGTTGTCTCGCCTGGAAGGAGACTATTTGGCCGAGGTAAATGTATTCTGGGATATATGATGCAATCTCCACACCCTCCACATACAGTTTTTGTTTGACGCTATTGGTCACGAGTTTGATCTTTGACGTGTTCATTCGAAAGCCAATTTCAAGGCTTACAATTCATTAAGCGTTCCGCCTAATTCAGCTGACATAGATGAAAACAGAACAATATCGTCCTACTAGGTACTCCTTTTTGCCCAAATGTCGGACAGGTTTTTAAAAACCTCTTCAAGGGTGGCAGATAATAGTCCTCTTTCGATAGGGAAGGATATTCCAGTGGTGGAGATTTTGTGAGCGGCTGGTACCTACTAATACTATTGTGGTAGAGATGTGCAGAATATTTATATAGGTGGTTTCTATGATATATTTTGGTTTTGGCCTGACTCATTATTCAAGGCACTTGATACCCGTCATCAACTACGCCAAAGCGTTTGACACTGTCTACCACCGTAGATCTGTCAAACGCTTTGGCGTAGTCAACGAATGCTAAATAAAGAGGAATTTTGAACTCTGTGCACTTCTCGGTTATTTAGTTACCTAAGGGATTGTAGGCAGTCAGTGGTGGAGAGGCCTCTTCGGAACCCTGCTTGTTCAGCTGGCTGATGGGAGTCAAGTTGGCTTGAAATGCGGTTCTCTATAACTTTTATAAACTCTTTGTATAAATGCGACACCAGACTGATGAGACAGTAGTTACTGATTTCAGATTTGTCACCTTCTTTTTGTATTTTGTTTACAAACAAAATGGTATTTCTTTTGAAGGGTTTTTCTTGACTGACTGGAGTGTCAAGGTTAGGAAATTAAAGTTATTTTTCACTTTGAATAGTGTTTTTTTTTTAAGTCGGTTGTTTTGTGTGTTACGCAACCACCCCACTAGTCAGTCCACCGATTTGGTGACAGAGTCCTTGGTATTGTCACCGATCTCTTTTCACTAATCAGGAACTAGACCACCACCTCTTAAAGCAGTATTATTGTAATCTTACTTGAGTGTGGGAAAGAGATGGAGCTAGACGTCATGTATAGCTTCATCTCTTTCTCACACTGAAGTAACATTAAAATAATACTGCTTTAAGAGATGGTGGTTGGCCCCCTGAACTCTCTCCAAACTGTTAGTATGATAATTCAGGGACAGATAATATCAAGGGTTAGTTAGGGGCTAGTACATCTATTTTTTTTTATTTGAGATAGGTTTGCTCTTGACTCTAGTCTAGGTTAGAGATGACAGAGACAAAGTCGACGATGGAGCGTGCTTACTCAGAAGTAGCCTGTTGACAGAATAGGCGCTTTAGCGGAGCATTGCCCTTCCTGAAGCCGATTATAGGGTCAAAGGTTCAATTTTATCAAGGTACCGAATTTGATTGTTTACACACTTTATAGGATTGGATTGTTTTGGAGCAAACCAAAGTTGAACATTATAAAATCAAAACTTAAAATCGTGAAGGTGCTCATATGCATGCATAGGTATAGCTGGAAAAGGAAAGAGAAAAGAAAAGGAAGGAGGGAGGCAGAGAGTGCCTATTCCCGCGTTTGTACCTTTGTAGTGTAGTGCACAGAGTTTAATAAAAAAAATATAGCGGTTTAAAAAAACTGTTTACTTTTTAAGGTAGCTTCATCTAACAGAGATCACGAGTTTGCTATCACGCTGGTGTAAAAGAAGGTCAAGCAGTAAAAGCCTAATTAAACAACATGAACAAAACAGCTTTATTTTCTCACATGAAAGTGTACGAAAGTGTACGTTTAGAGTTTTACCAAATACTGTAAACCTAGATTTATACACGCGCACAATTGTGCATTCAATTACATGTGTACCTATAACCAAAATTATGCCCGTCGGCATAGTAGAAACCGAGTTGTTTACCTAGCTAGGGTAGGTATGTCCGGACGTACGTACGTAGATAACTAGGTACATTAATATCACTAACGGCCGAGCCCAATAACCTATTTTCAGTAAAAGACAGATCGCTATTGATGGTAGACAGGTTAAAACCATAGATAGATAGATTTTTCTATCTCCAGTATGCCAAGACTGGTGGTAGATAGGTTATTGGGTTCGGCCGTACTCATCATCTGACTAGCCTTTACCCATCTATGTTGGGGTCGGCTTCCAGTCTAACCGGTTGTAGCTGAATACCAGTATTTTACATGGAGCGACTGCCTATCTGACTTCCACAACCCAGTTACTGGGTAACACTTAACTGGTTAACCCTTGGTAAGTTTTGGTACTCGTGGAGGCTATTTTATTCTAATCTGTGTCATAATAATAAAATAGTTAAGCAAGGCAAAATAAACATCATCCTTTGATAATAAATTGATGATAAGGTGACATCTTGCAATAATTTTGAATCTATCATAGCAACATTACACAACATAATGTCAACGAACTATAGGCCTTGTTCGAAGTACACCGCAATTAAGGTACTGTACAAGCGAAATTAAACTTAAGTGTTGAGTTTCAAAGGTGATTATTGGTTAAAAAGTTCCTGTAGAGACAAGTTTTTGTTTTTGTTGTGGAAGTGAATATTTTATTTTATTTTTTAACCGACGAAAAAAAATTAGGAGGCTCTCAAGTCGACGCGTAGGTATATATTTTTTTACGTATGACCACGCGTAACTTTTTATAAAGTAGCCCGATTTGAACGATTCTTGGAGGTTATACCTTGAAATGAAATCATGAAATGGTCCCATGTGAAATTAACTTTGCTTGGGAGTTGGGTGGTTTTTGAGTTAGCTTCAATAATACCTACGCGTCTTTCCACTTAGTTTATGTGGATGATGTTAATAACTTTCTGTCACTGTAATTTACATAGCAGGTAGTGGTACTTATTTGAATTTGTGTGGGGTAGGCACCACAGCTAAAAAATTAAAATTAAAAGCTTTTTTACAAAAAATAAAACCGACTTCGAAAAAAACACTACAAAGTGAAAAATAACTATGATTTCGGAAGTCGGTGGCAAAAACGAAAATACAAAACCAGACACCGACTTCCGAAATCATAGTTATTTTTCTCTTTGTAGTGTTTTTTGGCAGTCGGTTTTATTTTTGTAAAAAGTTTTTTAGACCACATAATTATGTAGTACGTAGGCACAACTGCACATCAGGGGAAATATTTAGCTCGCCGTCCGGTAAGGACCAGGCCCGAGTCGACGGCGCGTTGTGTTCCACGCGCGCCTCAAAGAGATGTCAGCAGCATTGAAGGGGTCCGCTAGAACCGATGCCAGCCGGGGTTGCGGGATGTTCGAAAGAGTTACCGTGGCCCCGGCACAGGGAACAGAAGGAACACGGGTGGGTTTTAGTCAGTAAAAGTCTGACACGCCCTCCCGAGAAGTCATCTGATGATTTCCCATCCACAAAAAAAAAAGGGGTAATATTTGATATTAATAGCGCCTGTATGTTGTCGTAGTATGGGCGATATTTATGATAGAGTTACCACAGATGTGCAGTTGACTGTATACATACCTACTTATCCCTAATCCTTCATTTTCTAATATTCGATTTTTGAACAGCACAGCTTTGATATTGGTGGATATTATTTTCCTAGTTTCCATACTTTCTCGCATAGCAAGCACTCGTGGACTTAAAGGTTACCAGCGGGTAATTGTAACACACATAATATGGCAATAAATCGCAAAGCCTTTCATCTTGACATCCATTGCTTCATAAGTTTGAAAAATTAGTCTGTTCTACTACCTACGTAAATAACGCAATGGACGTGGCTGAACAGTAAAAACGAAAGGCAATGCGATCGATTGTAATCCACCTCGCATTTCAAACTGTAACTCTAATACAGCTCAAAAACCCCACCCATCCCGGCTGAGAGACAATTGAAAAAAAAGAAGATTGAATCTTCATAAAAAAAAGAGTTTACATAGTTACAAATATTTATTAAATACCCTTTTTACAGAAGCCAAATATAATTAACACATTTGCATAATTTTCAAAACTTATCACAACATTTTGGATAGTCTGTGTCACATTTTCTCATCAAAAGTTCTCTTGAAAGCGGAAACGCTGCCTAAACTTGTTACTTAGTACTTATAGTAAGGCTTGCAGCAAGTGTTCTCATGTGCACCACGGGAACACTTGCTGCTAGTCGACTAGCAAGAAAATTGGGATAGTTTCTGACGCGACTGCGGATAGGCCAAGGGTGTTCCGTGATAGGATGACTTGATTCATTGATTGATACAATCTTAATTATGATTCAAATATACATTAAAATTCGTTTATATCAAATGTATAGTCAGGGAAATTGGTTGTTAAGCAAATTGACACCCTACGTCATTTTGCCGTGTTAGCCCTCGTACCCACGGGCGATTTTTATTGCGCACTGAATTTTCTACGCGTTGCTTAGGGCCGAGAGTTGAAAATCAAACAGTGTGATTTTTAACGCGCTGGGATGCACTCTGTTGAATTCTCAATTCTCGGCTCAACACCGAGAGTTGAAAATCCGCGTAAAAAAATCGCGCGTGTTAACCTGGGCTTATAGCGTAGACAGAGAATAGAGGTAGACATGCTCTTAAAATAATAATAATTGGGAAAGTGAGATGACATGTATGTCAAAATGTATATGTGTGAGCAGGATATAGCATAACTTTTCTATCTCTATTTGCGTATCGGTTTTTTGTTGTTTGCCATCATTAGTCATAGGTGGCAAACAAGTTGTGGTGTTAAAAGATTTTCGTTGATAAAAACTGTGAAACGCTAATTTTGTGTAATTTGTGACTTTATTGATATTCCAAAAGGTAATATTTGTTGTGTAGTGATGGTGAATTGCTACATATATGGCTGTAAAAGTCGTAGTGAACGAAATCAACCAAACATAACCTTTCACCGGTAAGTAGCATTTTGTATCTATTACTGCAAATAAATCAAAGAATTATTGTACTCAAGACTATTTTCTGTCAATAATAAGCAAAATTTATTGATAATTTCATCAAAACAGATGATACAATCCTAACTTGTTTTTTGTAATAACCGACTTATGTGTGAGGCATATTAAGCTAGGTTGTTATCTATGTTGCTGCGTGACATTTGTCAATAGTCGGATAATAACTTGACAGGGATACCAGCACTTGATTATTTTTACCACTAAACGTATTTAATTTTTACTTTTATTTTAGTTTTCCAATTGAACCATTTTTAAGAAATATGTGGACTGGTACGGGCCGAGTTTATCTAACTATACTATTTACATCTTGAGGTGAAAATAAATTTATATCTTAGTTTAAATTGTAATAAAATAATAATTACAATTCATTTGTTTTCGCGCTTCACCTTCACCCCGGAAGCATTTAGTTCACGCGCGTCCTGTTTTCATTTGCTACACTACTGTTATGTAAAGCACTCTTGATTATAAAGTTTTACTATGAGATTAACCCTGAAATATCAAAATAAATGTCTGCTGTTTCATGCAAAAAGGCATGAAATTGATGTTTTAGTTTGCTATTTCAAAAAAAGTGAAAAAAAGAGAAAAAGAAAAGTAAAGTTATAAATACGTCACCCCCTGAAAGGTGACAATGAATTGAATGAATAACTCTTTGTACTTAGACGTAGTACAATCAAAAGACTCAATTAGTACCAGATTACCCACACGATAGGGGTAAAGTTTAAGTATGGCAATATTAATAGCACGTATCTGTAGTAATGTACTTATGTCGAACTATCGCTATCTCATACCGCATACGCTGAAGACTTGTCTACCTCTATTCTCTGTCTACGGCTTATAGCCTTTCATAAAACTATCAAAGAATGACAGTTGTAATTTGAATAAACGGACCATTTATGTTGGTAGTTTGCTTAGTAATTAATTTCCCTGACTTTACATGAACCTACTATGTATAATATTAACTGATTTACTAACTAAATAAAATACAACAAAGTTAATTTTGTTGTTATCTTATATCAATTTTTCGACAAACGGCCATTCTCTTATGTATTAGACTAGCTTTTGCCCGCGGCTTCGCCCGCGTGTATGTTGGAATATATCAAATTAGTACCTACCCTACGTGTTAATCCAGGTTCTAAAACATCTGTATGCCAAATTTCCTCTAAATTCAGTCAACCGTTTTTTGCGCCAATCCGGAACATATGTACCTACATCCCGACAAACAACAAACGGACAAAAATTCTAAAAACTATAGTGTGCGCAAGAGACTCGTTCAATCACTTCTTTTTAAATATATGCAATGCACAGTTCTGACTTCGTTACTGTTTTTAACCGACTTCAAAAAAAGGAGGAGGTTATCAATTCGGTTGTATGTT
This sequence comes from Fissipunctia ypsillon, assembly GCA_947568875.1. Lineage (NCBI taxonomy): Eukaryota > Metazoa > Arthropoda > Insecta > Lepidoptera > Noctuidae > Fissipunctia > Fissipunctia ypsillon. The sequence goes on from OX387662.1 coordinate 2,931,693, forward strand.
TTTTTTAATGTTTGTTACCGTTACTCCGTCATTAATAAACCGATTTAAAAAAATATTTTTTATTTGAAAGGATTGGACTTCCAGATTGGTCCCATTTTTATCCAAATCCAGTTCTAATGATAGAATCCATGAGGAATTGAGGGAAATCCTCAAATATTATTGGCAAACACATAGTGATTTTGGTATTTTCGTCAACAAATCAAGCATTTACATTCAGAAAGTATGATTTGGTGAAGTGGAACTGACGAAGAAGACCACAGATGGCTACAGGAACTCGTCAATGATAAGTATTTCACGGGTGGTGATAAGATATCTCGATTAAGATAGTTAAACGACTATGACGAAGCAAATTTAAATAAATGCTTCTGATGAAAATGGTACCATTGAACTTAGGACAGTAATAAAACAATGTATCCTAGCCGTGTTGGGGCTTATTGGAAATGTCATCAGATGCACTCTGGCTATAAATTATTTTTAACCGACTTCAAAACAGGAGGAGGTTCTCAGTTTTTCAGAATCTTTTTTTTATGGTTCCCCGATTACTCGAAGACGGCTGGACCGATTTGGAAAATTCTTTTTTTGTTTGAAAGGGTATACTTTCCAGGTGGTCCCATTGTCATCAGGTCAGGATCTGATGATGGGATCCTAGAGAAATTGAGGGAACTCTTCAATATAGGCGCACCTATAGCGATTTTGGTATTTTTTTATAGTAACTTGTGCATTTTCTCTCGGAAAGCAACATTTGGTGAAGTGGAACTGATGGCGAAGACCACAAATGGTAAGATGGCCACTGGAACAACTCAATAATAAGTATTTCACGGGTTGCGATTCCATTACTTTAAAATATTGCTAAGCAATGAAAGCTCGTCACAATGCATATGGTGAAGTGGAGCTGTTGGTGAAGTACCAAGAGAACTCCTCAAAAATTAACGTCCCTGCTTCGGGAAAAGCAATGTTTTGGAAAAGGTGATGAGCAGTTGTCATCAGGCTATTGTAACTCAGATAAATTACAAACAGACCCACTAAAAAGTGAACAATAAAAACAACCGACTTCCAAAACAAACACTACAAAGTGAAAAATAGCTTTAATTTCAGAAGTCAGTGGCAAAAACCTAAAATATGGATCCAAAGACACTGACTTCCGAAAAAGTATTAGTACCGAGTTTCGAGTTAATATGACAGCGCGTTAAAAATTTTCCTTACTGTTCTTACGGTCCTAGTGTTCCTTACGTGTTTTAAAAAACTAAGAGTGACAATTTATATTATCTCCTGAGGCAAATATTGCCATGTTTCAAGTTTATTAACCAAATGAATAAGATTTTTCATCTAAACTATATCCCCGGTTTTCACCCCCACAGGGGTAGAATTTAAAAAAATCGTTTAGGATATTTCCAAACCTTGACTCAAAGATTATTCATACCAATTTTCGAGTTAATCAAGCTACGCAGTAAAATTCTCCCCTGTAATATTGACAGCCCCTTTTCACCCCGTCCGGGGTAGATTTTCGAAAAACTTTGATACAGGTTATTTTTTATTTTTGGACTTAAGTATAAATACTGAGTTTCGAGTTAATCGGGCTGCGCGTTAAAAATTTTCCTTACTGTTCCTTACTGTTCTTACAGTCCTAGTGTTCCTTACTTGTTTTAAAAACTTAGAGTGGCAATTTTTATTATTTCCCGAGGCAAATATTGCCATGTTTCAAGTATATTAACCAAAGAAATAAGATTTTTCATATCTGTATCCCCTTTTTTCACCCCCACAGGGGTGGAATTTCGAAAAATCGTTTCGGATTTTTCCATAACTGAAATAAAAGATTTCTTATACCATTTTTTGAGTTTATTAAGCCACACAGTAAAATCCTCCTCTTAAAAATCTAACTACCCCTTCTCACCCCGTCAGGGGTAGTTTTGAAAAACCAATAGTAAGAACCTTTATTTCTTATTTAAGCAAATATTCGTGCCAAGTTTCAAGTTTATTAACCAAATTAATAAGATTTTTCATCTAAACTATATCCCCGGTTTTCACCCCCACAGGGGTGGAATTTTAAAAAATCGTTTAGGATATTTCCAAACCTTGACTCAAAGATTATTCATACCAATTTTCGAGTTAATCAAGCAACGCAATAAAATTCTCCCCTTTTCACCCCGTCCGGGGTAGATTTTCGAAAAACCTTGATACAGGTTATTCTTTATTTTTGGACTTAAGTATAAATACTGAGTTTCGAGTTAATATGACAGCGCGTTAAAACTTTTCCTTACTGTTCTTACCGTCCTAGTGTTCCTTACTTGTTTTAAAAAACTAAGAGTGACAATTTTTCTTATTTCCTGAGGCAAATATTGCCATGTTTTAAGTGTATTAACCAAAGGAATAAGATTTTTCATATAATCTGTATCCCCTCTTTTCACCCCCACAGGGGTGGAATTTTAAAAAATCGTTTAGGATATTTCCAAACCTTGACTCAAAGATTATTCATACCAATTTTCGAGTTAATCAAGCTACGCAGTAAAATTCACCTCTGCAATATTGACAGCCCCTTTTCACCCCGTCCGGGGTATATTTTCGAAAAACCTTGATACAGGTTATTCTTTATTTTTGGACTTAAGTATAAATACTGAGTTTCGAGTTAATCGGACGGCGTGTTAAAATTCTTCCATACATTTTTTGACACCCCCCAATCCCCCTCGTGGAAAAGTTTAGAAAAACTAAAAATTACAAAGTTCATAATTTATTAAGATAAGTATTTGGGCCAAGTTTCAAGTTTATTAACTCAAGGAATAAGGTTTTTCATACAAACGAAATACCCCCTTTTTACCCCCTTAAAGGTCGAATTTCCAAAAACCCCTTCTTTGTGCTCCCCTACATTATAAAAGGAAGCCGTGTGCAAAATTTCACGTTCCTAGTCCCAGTAGTTTCGGCTGTGCGTTGATATGTCAGTCAGTCAGTCAGTTTCTTCTTTTATATACTTATATAGATTTATAACTAAAATACCTACATACTTACTAACTAACTTTAGATGAAATTTTACAATCATTAACTATATAGGTAAAATAAATTCAATTCAATTTATTTATTTGTGAACATAGGTTACAATAGGTGTTACAGTAAAACACTACAAATTGATTAAAAAAGTGAAGAAACAGGTCTACTTTTGGTAACAATCTGAAAATCATTACATATACCTAACAGTTTAGTTCTAAATACGCCGCGCTTTTACAGCCGGGTGCAGACTGGTGAAAAGTAAGATGAAAATATATAAAACAAATGACCGGCCAAATGCAACACGAAACAAAACAACCACTATGTGAATTTATTTCAACATGTGTTACATATCATCAATGTATACAGCAGTGGCGCAGCTACAATTATCATCAGAGGGAAGCCGAAGAAAAAATTGTTCACTTATAATAAACTCAAACAAAAAAAAAATTAGATTATTTTGTAATATTTTTAATATTATGACGACTGGTATTAAATATCTGTAATGTGACGTGATACACTGTTACACACTCAAGTGTACATTATTTGGCAATAGTAGACGTTAAGAAGGGTGATGGTGGTTCCGAAGAGAACCCGATAGGAATCGGGTTCTATGAAGGCTTCGCCACTGTGTACAGGTACAGACGTCAGGGAAAATACATTCATATTTATTATGCTTCTGAAATCAATGTACTCTTTATTACAAGATCTTTATTAACTTGCTTCGTTTGTATATTTTCCGGTTGCTCTGTTTGTCATCCATTTTTCATTTTTCAAGCACTTCCTGGCTCCCGATTGAGCTGAAACTTGGCATACCTATGTAACTTCGGTGACAACGCAATAATCTAGTATCATGGAGCTGGTCTGATGATGCGAGCCTGAAAATGGCCATAGAAACTCTTCAAACTAAATAAGATAGTCCCGTTGTGTCGTCGTTATTATGAAGTCTAAGCGAACATCGACTATGGCGACACGAGTACAACGACAATATGTAGATAGGTACTATTTTTATTAAAATTTGTGCTCGCTGTACCAATAAACTACGGTTTGGACTATAGTGCCCATAGTTGACAAGATTGCTAACCCTTCGTATATCTAAGAGAGACAGACAAGTAATAACAGCCGCTCGGATCGTTCGATCAGGTTAAACTACGCTTGGCAAGCTTTGCACCCTCACGCCCCTAGTCGCCGCAGGAGACGCCCTGGGCGTCGGGAATCGGCAGCCGATTCCCGGCCACCGTAGGCGCGGGCTTGCGGACGGTGAGCAATGGGTAGCTCGCCGTCCGGTAAGGACCAGGCCTGAGTCGACGGCGCGTCGTGTTCCACGCGCGCCTCAAAGAGATGTCAGCACTATTGACGGGGTCCGCTAGGGCCGATGCCAGCTAGGGTTGCGGGATGTTCGAAAGAGTTACCGTGGCCCCGGCACAGGCAACAGAAGGAACACGGGTGGGTTTTAGTCAGTAAAAGTCTGACACGCCCTCCCGCTCCGCCCAGAGCGGGAGAAGTCATTTGATGATTTCCCATCCACAAAAAAAAAAAAAAAAAGGTTAAACTACGCTTGCCGCGGTTGGTTTGTGTATCTTTGACAGTTGTTACGGGTCGTCAGAAGACCGAAAGTCTCACAACCAGTCTTACCAAGGGGTATCGTGTTACGCAGTAACTGTGTTGTGGAGGTCAGATAGGCAGTCGCTCTATGTAAAATACTGGTATTCAGCTGCATCTGGTTAGACTGGAAGCGACCTCAACATAGTTGGGAAAAGGCAGGCAGATGATGATCACTACGCGAGACACAATGGCTGTTTAATTTTTTCTGCGACTACGAAAATAACTACATGAAATGTATGCCATGATGTTAAGATTTCTCTCGTGACGTCATATTGATTGAATTTTACTGGACCAGGTAGGAAACTTAGATCTCAGATACTTACATACATAGCCTGTGAGATTTATAACCCTTTTTTTTTGGGTGGGAAATCATCAAATGACTTCTCCCGCTCTGGGCGGAGCGGGAGGGCGTGTCAGACTTTTACTGACTAAAACCACGGTTGCTCCGTGACTAAAACCCACCCATGTTCCTTCAGTTGCGAGTAACTCATTCGAACATCCCGCGAGAGATTCATAACCCTACCATTCAAGTTTACCGTAGTCGGGGGTGTTTTATTACACTACCTAATTCATCCACCTGTATTATTATATAACACGCTATACAGGGTATATCAGAAAGGTGTGGTCAAATTTAAGGTGGGGTGGGTGGGGTGACCATCAAACTGAACAACTTTCTCCATGGGACCAACATCGTAATCGAGAAAACATTATCAGCCGTCCCGTACAAAGCTTCAATAGGTATTGGTAGGTACCTACTCAACCCAAATGTATGTTGTTCAGTTTGATGGTCTGTACCACACTCTTAAACTTGAGACACCTTTCTGATACAGCCTGTATACAGGATTTTATGAAACGAGGTAATAATAACAAGTTGCCTTTAATAAAATATGAATCTATCAATCAACTCAGCCTATCACAAACCAAAATATTTCGTTAGGAACTATCACAAAATATAGTAGACATTACATGCGATTTCAAAAGGACCTCGTCCACGAGACTTATATAATGCGATACCTTAGAAAATAGACACGCCTCGCCGCTGCTAGAGGCGACACTGTATACACTTGCCATACAAACCCAGCGTGTCACAGTTTCCTTGCACTACAACATAAATAACGTATAGAAGCTGACGGCTGTGAATGGCGTCCGTGACAGCTGTTGTGCGCTCAACACGCTGTTCATCTCATTCATTCATTCTCATTCATTTTCATTTTGGTAGGGGAAAATCTTACGGGTTCGCGACATGCGACATGCTCACGTCACAACTCTAATGTGACGTGTTGCACCAGACTGGCGACGCGCAGCGGCCTGTGTACACGTTAATATTTTAAGTTTTCACTTTTGTAGGCACTCCCCATCATGACTGCCTTTTTTTTTGTACTGCCAGCTCTAGACACTGCCGTCGGCGAGGCGATTCCGTGCTCTGCGTGCAACACAGATCTACTGAACGTGATTAAATAGAGAATTAATAATAACATGATAATGCTCAACAGGTTTTTGACACTTCCTTTTCTAAGCATTGCCACCATTACATTCACTAATGTTTGTTGGTTTATAATAATTATGTATTTTGTATTGCCCGTTAACTTCATTCCTTCATTAACATGCAAATCAAAAATACACCTATTTTTTGTATAAAATAATTATTATTTAGAATATTTTGTAAACATTTTATCTATAATTATGTAATAATATATTAATTACAACTATTTTACAATATAATTAATAATTAAGCTTTCTTATACTCAATTCGTTCCACTTTAACTTCGTCTCCCAGCAGTTTGTAGACGTATGTCACCACAGTTGAGCTTTGGATGTCCATCAGCACGAATGATGGAGTGGCATTCCTGTAATAAAAAAAGTTGGAAAAATGAACATGGTAAACTAAAAGATGGCTGCAGAATAGGCTGTCTAGCATATCAGCTGGTTCCACCAACTGATCATTTTGTCTTTAGAAGAATCTTCTGATGGCATTTTTAAATGCATCTAAAAGAAGAGCAAGGATATTAATTCATAAAACCCTCTTCTTTTACTGAAAATTAAAAGATTGTGTATAAAATTTTAATATAACACTAGCTTCTGCCCGTAGCTTCGTTTGAGTGGAAACCATAAAATACACCTACAATACTAATACCTACCTACATACTACAAATATACCTACTATAACAACAGTCACATCTTTATAAAACTCCCTTGGCGCCATTACTTCGTTTTCGCTTAGAGTTCTTTCTGACTTTTTTTTCTTTCTGCTCGGATCCTAAGGGTCGCAGTGTGATGTTAAGTAGCCTATCCTCAAGAATTGGGCTATCAAATGCAAAAAGAATTTTTCAAATCCGACTGATTGTTTCAGAGATTAGCATGTTCAAACAAACACACAAACTCTTCACCTCTATTATACACTTCTGGACACATCTATTGGCCCACCTTAGAGTTTAGGTTTCGATGGCCCCTACCGAAATATGATTGCTAGATTGAACAAAAACTGTTGATGCAGTTTTAAACCTGATACATTTTACCATCTTTTTCGATCGTATTGTTTTAAATTTGAATTCAGAATACCATACGACATGGAGCTACGCCTAACAAGTCGGATATGCGCCTTGTTAAAGGCAATTGATTTTTGAATAAAAAACATGTTTTATCAAATAAAGGTTTAATTTAATAACGCGTGTTGCCTCCATGGGCATCTACCACAGCTCTCATACGATTAGGCATAGAGTTTATCAACCGCTCTATGAAATTTTGAGGGATCATCTCCCATTCCTCTTCTATGGCAGTTTTCAACTCCTGCATCGTCTGGGCAACTGGCTGACGAGCCCTAACACGTCTTTTTAGCTCGTCCCACATGTGCTCAATGGGGTTCATGTCTGGGCTTCTGGCTGGCCAGTCCATAACTGTGATGTTCACATCCCGAAGATATTCCCTGACGATGCCGGCCGCATGGGCTCTTGCATTATCATGCATAAAAAGGAAATTTGGGCCCACATAGTCCGCGTATGGTATCACGTGAGGTTCTAAGCACTCACGAATGTACCTTTCAGCATTTAATGTTGGCAGCCGTGGTCCTGTAACAACCTCAAGTTGAGTTTTGCCGCTCGCGGATATACCGCCCCAGACAGTCCATGAGCCACCGCCATAAGCAACCCTCTCTTCAAAGCAGCATTGTGCGAAACGCTCTCCCTTACGTCGGTAGACCTTCTTCCTTCCATCATTGCCATGTAACACAATTTTAGACTCATCAGAAAAGAGTACACGGCTCCAATCTTGCTGTGTCCAATTTAAATGACTGCGTGCGAAATGAAGGCGCGCTGTTCGGTGGGCTCGCGTTAGTTTGGGCCCATTAGCTGGCTTGTGTGGTACCATATCGCGTTCTTTTAACCTTCACCGAACAGTTCGAGCGCTCACAGATACTCCGTGGAAGTTGCAAAGTTGGTTTTGTATCTCAATGGAGGTAAGGTGACGATTTCTCAAGCTGGTCGTCACGATGAATCGATCCTGCCTTTCAGTTGTGACCCGAGATCGTGGCCTTCCTTGGCGACGAACAAAGCCGCCAGTCTCTAGGTACCTCCGATAAACATTTCGGACCGCAGATCGACTTAAATTAAGTTGAGCACTCACGTTTCTTTGGCTGTGTCCGGCCTGAATAAGTGCCACAGCTTGGGCGGCGACTTCAGGTGAAGTATCCATAGATTATTGATAGAACCTCACCTTAATGTTAAGAATAAGTAATGTTTGTTGCAAAACCAAAGATATCAATCACTTTTTCAAGAATCAAATCCAAGTAAACCAATAAAACCAAGTTTTCTTAGTATTCGATTGTTTGATATCAACAAACAGGCTCCAAATTGTCTTTTGTTTCTTTAAATTCTGTGTTCTAAATTCAAAAAAAGACTATTGAATGAAATTGTGAATGTGCCAGGTTCAAAACTGCATAAAAACTTTTTGTTCGACCTAATATAAAATTTTAGCTAGGACCAAACGAAACTGAAAATACAAGGTGGGCCAATAGATGTGTCCAGAAGTGTATTAGTATTAATGGAAACCAGTGCAGCATCAATCCAACCCCGAACCTTGAATTCAATAGTAAGCAGATCACAGACAAAATAATATATTTTTGACAAATTCAAAACCTAACAAAATATTACCTGAACAGTGGACTATAAGCTCCAGTAGCGGATCCTGGGTTGATATAAAACTTATTTTCGTGCTCATATGCCTCAAACCGGTGTGTGTGGCCTGATATCAGGATATCTACATCGAGCTGCCTCTGGACTAAAGCTAGGGACTCTTCATCACCCCAGGGTACAACTTGGTGGCCATGGATGAGACCAATGCGGAACTGGCCGACGGTGATCACTTTCTGTTCTGGGTAGGTTGAGTTCTGAAAAAGTTTATTATAAAATAATTAAGAGGAGGCAAATTATGGCAAGAAATTCAACTTTCACTGAAAAGTTAACAATAAATAAATTACGAAGTTAAAAAAATAAGTCAAATGAAAATATAAATACTGTCACTTTACAATTTCAAGTAATGATTTACCTATTAACCGCCCAACTACATATCTGTTGTCATGCCCCCAGCGCCCAGCACAGTGAATTATTTACTATGGTATTTGGTTGTAAATATACGACCCTGGCGAAATGCAAATGAACATGTTTGTTGGATTAATCCAACGTAGGCGGTTAAGGGGGTTAAGAAATTGATAACAGGATGACTATTGAATTAACAAGCAAATTCTCACCTTACCTTCAAATGCCAACAACATTTATTAGAAAACAGAGATTGTGATATTTTACATTTCAGTTGAGAAAACTTAGAAATGAAGTAATCCAATACAAACCTCATCAAAATCTCCTCTGACAACATGTACATCGCTTGCTAAAGTCTTCAGATAATCGTATGACTCCTTCGTGCAAAGATTGCCTGTACACAAGATGTGTTGAATCCTGCCTGGAAGTAGCAGCTTTTTGAACTTCGGTGGCAGGCTGCTGCAGCGGTGGGGGATGTGCAGGTCACCGAGTACTAGGACAAGCTGAGAAAATCATTGAAAAGATGTATTTGGTCATTCAGTATGCAATGGTAATTATTGGTATCCTGAATTTGAGGCTAAGTTTAAGTTTGTAGGATATGGGATTACTGTTTTTACAAAGAGGTCAGTGTCAACTCTAAAACTGGAATTTAGATCGTTTACATTTTGTCTCTTCACTTTTTCTCATAACTAGAACATTTTTGTTAGGACTTGAAATTATTCAATGTAATTCATCTTAAATTGATGATCTCTGTACTCTAAAGAAGCGATCATAAAGTATACTCTGAAGGAGCGAGCACAGTTGATGCATTCCGAGCGGCTTATTGTAAATCAATTGAAAAAAGTGGGTGTACATTTTGTAGAAGTTCCGCGTTAGTAATTAATGCATATACTACTTACCATGATGTTATTAGAGTAGGATATTGTTACAGAAAACCGTTAGTTACAGTGCTGAAATAATTACGATTCGTGGAGTATGATTGAGAAGAAATAAAAGCAATTAAAACTGATTACAGCAATCAGAAATCGCGAAACACACCAATACCAATACAATCGTTTGACAGTTTGACACACAGTGGTTGGTTTGACATTTGTTTGACACACAGGTTGACGTTGACCATACATTTGCGTTTAGTTTTAGTATTGGTGATTACGATGGGGCGATAGGGCTCAAGAAAAAAAATTGAAGGCCTGATGGTTTTTATTTAGAGATTCATATATTTTGTTAAAATTTCTATTATCTTTTATTTGTGTAATTTAGTAATTGTGTTGTACATTTACGAGTTCCTTAGCATGCATTTGCATTTATACCGTTATGTAAAAGAGCTTATAACTCTATGAAAAAGTGATGTAACGTTGGAAAATTACTAAAGTATTTAAAGTAACTAAAGTAACTACTAATAAAACATAATATGAACATCGCATCGTTAAATCTAGTAATTGAATCATGTAATTTTTATTTCACCAAACATTTTTACCGAATTTGTTTGTGTGTTGCATCATACTATAGTTTAGCGATTTACTTTGTGACAGCTCAAGTATTCAAGCAGATCAGCGGTTAATATTATTAATTGATTGATTATAATAACGTAACTCATACAATTTTATCAAGATTATATAGAATAGATAATGCTACAAAGTGGTTACATAACAATGTATTTTGATTTCTTTTCAACGTCATGGATTTTTAGTAGAATGTTTTGGTATTAGATATCGCTCAACACTTCACTTTCGTCTATGCTATAATCTATGGTTCAGGTGCGGATAGAAAAGAAAAATTTCATGGTGTTGTGGGTGACACATATACGTAGAAAAAATTTAGTTTAAGTTATACACATTGGCACCAACTGCAGGGAAATGGAATCAATGGAATATGAGCTCGCTAGGAACCTTACTCTGTTGTTCTTCGTGGAACGCCTGCTCGACAAAGGCGAGCCGCGCACGTTGCACGATCTTTCCTGCCAGTTTGGTGCCAAAGGATTCACCAAGGAGATGCGACAGATCGCTGGCGGGTCGCAGTCAGGCTTGAAGAAGTTCCTGGCTCAATACCCGGCGTTGTTCAGCATAGACGGGGACTATGTTGATATCAACACGTTCCAGAAGCATTCTTGCGGGGCTGGCGCCTCGTCCAACAACGACTACATCGAAGAAGCGAAGGAGTACTTCGCGGGCAAGATGGTCCAGTACGGCGAGGGCACCGAGGTGCCGATCAAGAGCCTCCTCGGCCACCGCAGCCAAGCCTCCCCGCAGGTGCGTCACATCTCCGGCCAGAGGATCAAGGAGTTCAAGGATTTCTTGCTGAAGCATCCTGACGCCTTCCAGATCATCGATGACAACGTCGTTCTAGTCAGTGAGAATCATAGGAGAGGTAACGCACACACAAATTCTGAACAATTCCATAATCTACCTGTAGCTAATATTAACACAGATACTGCCCAACAGTTGTTAGACTATGTTGCACAGTGCATAGAAGCTAAAGGCCCCGTGATGGTCGACCAGCTCTTCCACTTAATCGTGTCACGTTTCCCACAAGAGTATTGGTATCAAATGTTCAAGTCGCCTGCAGATTTGAGCGCATTCTTAAAAATATTTTCAGACTCATTTCATGTTCAATCAAACTTGGTCACACTTATTAGTAAACCAAAAATACCTGTTATGTATCTTAATGCAAAAGCTAAAGCAAAGACTGATGTACCAAAGCCTGTGGTTGAGGAGAAGCCTGTGTCCCCAATTCCCCCCACAGTTGAGAGTCCAACTCCGTCAGATGGCAAAAAGAGTCCGGCAAACAACAGAATACTCAGTCCTATTGAATCTCCCCGAGGACCTCAAGCTAACATTGCAAACCAGACTCTGAAGCAACGAATCAATTCTATTGTCATAAAGAATTTGGCAGAGAACATGGTCCGTGACAGGGTCAACAATCACTTGAATGCCCGAAGTGCTGAAGAAACTAATGGTACTCCAAGCTTAAGGAATAATGTGATGGGTGAAGCATGGCGCCAGAAGGTGCTCCAGTGCACAACTGTCATAGCTAATGTAAGGGAATGTGCCACACTAATCGAAAGCATTATGGTGCCTAAACGCAATGCAAAAAACATTGTTTCTTTTGACTGCGAAGGTATAAACCTTGGCCTCAAAGGAGTGTTGACATTGTGTCAAATAGCCACCATGAATGGTGAAGTGTACATACTAGATATAATGGCATGCCCGAGCATGGTTGTAGAGGGTAAAATTAAGGAATTACTAGAGAGTGAAAATGTTGTTAAAATTATACATGACTGTAGGAATGATTCAGTCAATTTACACAATCAATTTGAGATTGTTTTGAAAAATGTTTTTGACACACAAGCTGCTCACGCTGTATTACAGTTGCAACAACAAGGTGTGCCTGTATACAAAGTTAAGAATCTAAGTCTCAATGCCTTATGTGAATTGTATAATGCACCTATGAACCCCATGAAGGAACAATTGAAAAATGTGTATCGCAGGGACCAACGTTACTGGGCAAGGAGACCGTTGACAAAAGATATGATCATTTACTCTGCTTCAGATGTCCTGTCTTTGGTCAATCCAGCAATTTATGCTTTCATGTCAAGCAATATTAAGCCCGACAATCAGCAGCTATTTGAAGAACTGAGCAATGAGCAAGTATTTATGCATATTCAGCCAACGGAAGTTAAATTGCGCAAGAGGCAACGAAAAATTAACACAGAAGTTGGTGAGCTGAAGCAGAAACTGGCTGAAACAACTAAGAATATTGTCCTGAGCAACAGAGAAATTAGACTGCTCAGATACATTGAACTCACTGAAGAGGAAAAAGAGAAATTGAAGGGTTGTCACAAAATATCCAAGAAATTGGAAAAACTGGAAGCTATTGGACATGACAAGGATTCTGATTCAGATGATGATGAAAGGGAAAATGAAATGGCCAGCTTAGAGTCCAACCCTTCAGATCCAATATCATCCCCACACTCCACACAGCCCCCAAGTCTTACAGAATCCATGCAGATGATGGATGAAATCTTATCAGACACAAACATGGATAAAGTAGAGAAAATTAATCGCCTTGAGGCTATTCTGTCGGCTGTCGCCCCCCTCAGTGGAGAGTTAGAGGATAAATTCTCACAAACAATGGAACAAACACTGCCATTGCTCAAAAACAAGGATTGGTCCAATCTAAGCCAAATTTTGAACTTAGGAGAGCCAGATAGGAAAAGCTGTAGTTGCAGATGCCATAATTCCACTTATGATGAAATTAAGTGCAATGATCTCAATGAAACTAAGAAAACCGAGGTTGGCTCGCAAACTCTTAGCACAGGGGACATTGTGATCACGCGGATTCACTTCAGGGAGGAAGACAAAGCAAACGAAAGGATCCTTGATGCATCCCCTTTGAGCAAAAGGGTGGGCATCAACAACATGTCTTGATCGACACTCAGGCTATTATTGTACTTCCATTTTCTGAGTGCCACAATTTAGTTTCGGAACTGTGTATGTATGTGATCATTTTATATATTTTTTAAGTTTGATGGTATTTCGTCCGGCCCCCGCGTGTCTTAAATCGCTTATTACTTTGAACTAGTTTTGCGGGGGTATGATAGCGGTGCGATTGTACGAGATAGAATAAATTAAGCGTGTTGTGAGGTCGTGCATTGCCAAGTGTATAACGCCTACGCTATATGTTCATTTGAGCGGAGACGAACGCGTACACTCGAATAAATGCAACAGTAATTCGCATAATAGAACAGCTACTTAATTCCTTCATCTGGAAATGACAGTATTTGCTGTTTTTCAAGTTTTATAGTAATTTATTTTATGTTGGCTATTGCCTGTTAAGTATCCCAAACTTAAATGTGATAGATTTCAAGGCCTTTTTTCTCGATCTACTCTGAATTGTAAATAAGATAAATTTTGATAAGCATGCATAATCTTTTAAATCTTGCGAATCACGATATGATCGAGCGTCTTTCCGTTATCTTTAGTAAGTCAAGTGTATATACCTATTTATTTATTTATACACTATGTTTAGTAGCATCGACACTACTGAACCTATATCGAAGAGGGCAATAATAGGTGTATACAATAAAGTTTTTTTTTATTATTATTGTAAAATATTTATAAAACGTTAGATTTACAGTAGATTAATTATTAATCACGTTTAAAAAAATATTAAAAAGTGGTATAGGGTTAGTGTTATTGAAAGAGATGTTTTACCGTAGTATGAGGTGCTTGGAGAAATTGATTAAAAACTTTATTTCACGTAGAATGTTATAGAGACATACGGTAGACTCGTTTGTTGCGTAGACATGCAAATTAACGTTATAACGTACTTGTGATGGGTAACCGCGACGGTTATATCCTAACTTTTGTTTAAAAAATGTGCCTTCGAGTCATATCCGACGAATGCCTTTATATTCAATTATTAAATGAATTAGTAGGTTTTTATACATATTTAGTAGTAATTCTGTAACACGAAGTTTAGATGAGATTTGTTGTTTGTGAATAACACTTTGGTATACAAGATTTATATAATGAACTAAACTTACCACGAATCTAGCTAGATAGGTAGGTAGTTCTCAGAATCTATTCACGTTTTCGTCTTCATCCCATTTACGTGGTTTACGAAAAGCTTCGTAATAGACAAACGAAAATATTTCTAAACATGTTGAATCCATTCGAATAGTTTATTTTTGTGTTATGGTTAAGTAGAAATGTGTTAAAAATTAAGTGATATTTTTAAATGCTTTCTGCTTATAATTAAGTACAGCAAAACTGTTGCTTTGTATTGAATTTGTACCTTACTTTCTACACTGAACAAGTTACTGATACTGAAGGCATGCCGCAAACACGGTATTCCTGCACTAGTTTCAAAACAAGACTAAACGCAATATACATGTGTGATAAAATATATTTTGTAGGTAGGTATTATTAGTAAAAGCATAATTAATTACATATCTGCTTCGACAAAAGTCAATTGTTTTGTGCAATGAACCATGGCAACGAATTTTGCCAGATTTCGACACGATTCCTAAGGTGCGGCGATGTTCTTAACGCATCGGGTATTCCGTTTCATGAAACTGAGTTCGCGGCATGTTTACAGTTCAGCTTATTATCGTTGTTTACATGAGGCTTAACAAATAGGTCGCGATACCCGCTGGTATGCGATTACGTGTAAAATAAGTGCAATTTAATACGTGATAATGTTTTTTGTTGCTTCTTTTGTAACGTTTTTAGTAACTACATGATACAAATTGTTTAAACGACATGTTGCTCTCTCGGTGCGGTCTGACTACCCATCTTGTTAGGCCTCATTAAATATAGCATTATACAATGTACCGGTGTAGATACTCCGTCATGTATTAATCATCAGTATTGTATCCTTTATTTTGGAAACGCCCACTCACTAACATGTTCAAAACGTTAGTAAATGCAAAGAATGTCCACTGTTTGTATTTGCATTTTCCGTCACATTATACTCAAATTTACCTCCTTTTTTGTATCTATGAAATTATTAGGCACTTTTATAAGCATAATTAATTGTATTTTTAAAAGTTTTTCGGCCATATTTGTTGTTCGACGTTTAAATTATACATTTTGTGCCTTATACATTTGCACAATTTACTAAAATATTCTATGTTCTTCTACACGTTTTGTATGGTTTTGTAGAATGTTTATCAGTGCCACTAATAAGTTTTTTTACTAAGTATGTATTTGTAAGGAGCATTTTGTTAGTCAATATAAGCGTAAACACTTTCAGTTATTTTTTAACTTAAAAATCTTTAGAAACTTTTATTTTACCCTACTTACCAAGAGTATAATTGCTTACGACGTGAAAGTCTGTAATATTGTAATGTGGCAAATCGACGGTTAACTCATTTGCGCATTGTTTATGTTTATTATGAAATAAAAAGTTGTAAAATACCTATGTTCTATAATTTCCAAATAACCTTTTTTCTGCCCACCCGAAAAGAATTCATTTAATATAAAGTGCCACTTGGTTCAATTGTTAAAAGCGCGGCCAGCGAGCGTAAGATCCTCGATTCAAGTTAGTTGCTGTTCTGGGTTCAAAGTTGAATGTAACCATAAACAGAAAAAGCTGTAGAAAATATTACCATTTTTATTTTAAAAAATATCGGGTTTTTAGTCTACTAGGCACCTTACCTACCCACTATCAAACAAAAATCAAGCTGCCACAGGGATATACCAGTTCTGTAAATGTGATAATATGGGTTGTTTTTTTACTTAGTAGGTACATAATGGTTGTGAAAGTATAATTCGATTTGGCATCACAGAACGATGTGGGTACCTATTACATAAAACGATGTTTTTAATATTTATACAAGCTTTAACAGGTGTGTACTACACAGCAATGCAACTTGCGTAATACAGTATGGAATATCAATGGCGTTGTCTAATTAATATTCTTACGTCTTAGTAGCTAGTACGGCAAATAGAAAGTTCGACAGAAATACTTATGTGCAACAAGCTAATTGCAATGAATCTACACGCAATTTCTAGAATAAATTGTAACGTGTTTTTACTATCAAAAAAACTACAAGACTGCTTTGATTTCAGAAAAATTTGATAAGTTAATAAAATGTTTCGTGATCAAGATTAGTGCTAGATAAAATCACTGCGTTGGAGTTGCTAGAATTTATTGCTTCAAAGGCATCCGGACATGTACCGGCCTTTGTAAATCGGAACGCAATACCTAACGGATTTCGAAATGTCAAATGATAACCGCGTTCCAAAAACCCCAATATCAGCATCTTTAATAGGAGCTTGTCTTCTGTCTTTGTCACCTTTAAGCACATGGTACAAAAAGAAACTAGCGTGTGTTCAATAAATATGTTTGAAGTTTGGAACGCAAATCGTAATGTCAAATTTGAATTTTGAAAACATTGCACAAACACTTTAAAATTCAAATAAAAGTTGAAAAGTGCTTAGAACTATGGAAGATTTCGATATATTTACAAATGAGATTAACTTTACGAAGCCCTTGTTCAAAAACATATTGAATAAATATGTTCATGAAGTGCCACCGACTCCTAACGGGCCTAATTATCAAAGTAAGTTTTTGCCATCCCATTATGATAATAATCCTATCTAGGAATTAAACTATAATGTCTAGTGGTAAAGATAACTGTAGAAACTAATGAACTAATCAATCAAGTATTTCCAAGACAAAAGATCTTTGTTTTTTTTTCCTATGAAAGATGTTTTTAATTATTCTACCTTTCAAGGTGGTAGGAAACTTATGGCTGAAGAATGTCTAGCGGACAATGATGACGTGGGGTGTGCATTCCATTTAAGTGAGGCATCATCAGCTTCACTAAGAACTATGGCTGTTTATAGAGATGAACAGTTGAAGGCCGTTGGTATGTATGACAGTAAATAATGTAGACTACCAAAGTAGTTATAATTTCTACAAACAGCAACATCTTAACATCATGCCTACATTCCCCAATGGGGCCAGCATAGGTAGTATGGAATACCCACATTACACTGTTATGTTTACATCTTTTTCTTCATCTCATTCATCATCTGATTATCGTCTCATTTACATCTTGCGTGTGACTCTTTTGAGCGTAGAGGGTGAGCTAATTACCATTGACTGGTCACAAATACAGACTTCCGGCTGCTACTCATAAATTCCTGATGGACTAACTCATTAACACTGCTCAACCTGGGAATCAAACCCACATATTATTTTAACAGTGGCCTTTGCAACCTCCATCAGTTTATCTTCGAGCGGATGGGAGATGTGCAATCAAAATTAAAAATAAGATTGACCCTTTGATAATACTGTGAAATGTAGTATAAATGAGGTCTGCATTTGATGTGCTGAATCGTTCAAGTAAAGTTAGTAAAACTCCTGGCACTATTGTAATTTTAGTTTCCATGATCTGTAATCTTAGTTTTAATTAAATATTTCTTTTGTTTTTAGGAAACAAATTGTACAAAATCACAAGTTACATAAAACCTGTAAACGATTTAATAGATGCAAACCCTATGTAAGTATTTGTTTTGTCATTATACATGGTGTAAGGACCCCTCCGCAGACTGAAGGGGTGAATTCAGTATATCATATTAAGATGACCGGTACATGAAATTATTTCAGGTAAGTTATAGAAATCCATTAAACGTGATTTGTTTTTATTACCTCACACACAATGTATCGTTACCTTGGCAAAACGCGCGTAGCAAACGGCAGCGCAGCGAGCCTTCAGCCGCCCAGTATTTCAACGTCCATTGCTGATTTTTTTATTTTAGCTGTTTTATTTACATAAATGGAGTGCTGCATACAGAGAATGTAATTTTACATTGCAATAAAGGAATAGTAACTTATAAAAACGATTAAAAAAATGAAAATTTTCCTGAGAAATTTTCTGGTGGAGTATGATTCAAAATAAGGAGCTGAATGCACCCTGTGAGTTTGCGGAGGGCTGTCCCTTGCACCCTGTATACATTATAAAGACTAGTAAGGGCTTGTGGCTAAGTAATGACAGCCACGTGGATCAACCAGGCTATGCTTCCTCCGGTTGGTCCGTGGATGGGTGCCCATTTTTACTGTACATACAAGCCAAGACCCCTTCGTGTGTCAGAAAGCACGCTAAGCCGTTGGTCCCGGCTGTCATTCGTAGATCTTTGACAGTTGTTACGGGTCATTAGAAGCCCGAAAGTTTGACAACCAGTCTTACCAAGGGGTCTTGTATTACCCAGTAACCGTGTTGTGGAGGTCAGATAGACAGTCGCTTCGTGTAAAATACTAGTATTCAGCTGCAGTTGCTAGAAGCCGATCCCAACATATTTGGGAAAAGGCTAGGCAGACATTGAGATGATGATGTTTAGTATGTAATTATAAAACAATTATAATTGTATTTTTTTAGACCGAAGAAGGAAGCAAAGATTTTAGATTTGCTCTCAGATGATACAGACAACATAACAAATGTTTTGGAGTCATTTGCAATAGCAGAGGAGGTGCCGTTTCACAAGAAATATCTTCGCTTTTCCAAAGAGAATAATGTTGACAACTTTCAGAAGATTCTGAAAGAATTACCTAAAGGTACTGTGAACTTGTGGCAATGTGCGCTTATAATTTCTAACACGACAATATTATCGTGGACGCCCACGTCACGGCGTCACGATAACACAGGGAAGGGAAATGTATGGAAATATATGAAGATGCTTTTAAATTTCCGTCCACAATAATGTTATATCGTGCACATATTTTCTATACATTTTATGGACGTAGACGTCCATGATGGTGCTGTGACGTTAGAAATTATAAAAGATAACAATGGTTTACTTTATCATCATGTGTCTTAGTAAAATATATTTTTGATTCTTGCAACACTTGTTTGTGTGTGTAAAATAAAATATCAAAATGCTTGTTAAAAATTATTTGTTGGCTGTTCAAGGAATCGGGCTATAATTTACAAACTGGGAAGTCCCACATGGCCTTTCTGTCTGCATATTTTTTTTCCTACCATTTTTGCATAGTATAAAGAGAGGAAGTACGCTATCTTCATACAAACGCACCGCGCGCGGCTTGTATGTGTGCGCCAAAGTATCTATGCGTCGCCGCACGCACACTTAAACAAATCTCGGCCCGTTTCGCAGCGCGCCAGTCGGGGCTAATATCGCACGAGGTTCGCGCGTCACGGCTTTTCGGCACCGCTAAATGAATGAAAAATGTGTGATAATCGCAGGAGAACGTATTGGGTGTCTTAATAATTCATCGATTCCAGAATTGTCTCTGTTCAAATTACCTATTGAACAGGAAAGAAGTCACTTTTTCTAGCATATCATTTTTACTTGATGATGAGATACCTACTTACTTATTTTTTGTTGTAATAGTTTTCTATCGGACAGAGGAAGTAGGTAGGCCTACATTCCCACTAGAATGTACTAGGTACTTTTGATCTGTCAATTGATTTGCCGCTATTGCTTTGTTTATGTTTAGTCATGCTGATTTCTCAGTACCTATTGTAGGTATAGTAACTAAGTACCTACTTACAGTTATAAAATCGTACTTAAAAAATAAGTAATTGACTAATTGTGAATCAGATAAATAGAGCAAAGTTCGAATCACCTACCGTTTACTCGTGCTCATCACCGCCCCGCGCCGCCCGTCTGCTGGTCCGTCGCTCTTTCTTTCATCGTGAAAGGTTTCATCATCGTTTAGGTACCCAGACAATACAAGTAAAAAATACAACTTCCCGACCCTTGCCAATTTATTGGCACTGAATTAAAATTTAACTAAAAGTGACAACCCTGAGACAGTAGGCAATTATATCGCGGATTGTGCCGGAGATAGCCTACTTCCTCTCTTTATACATACTATGATTTTTGTGTAATGAAATGAAATTAAAATTTGCATAAATTGTAGTACATTACAGATGGTTGGGTTTCTCAACAGTTTCTAAAACAATTCACTAAAACTAGTATGCAAAATTATTGATTACATTGTAGTAGAGTGTACCTACTTGAAAAGATTTCTAATCACATTCTACCACAGACTATATATGCTAACAGAGTTAAAATAATAATAAGAATATGTACTTACGTGTAAAAGAAAGCAAAAGAGTCATAGGGCATCAAAAAATTCTTCCGCATCGCTGTTAACAAGAAAATTGCCCAATAGGCTGGCAGCATTGCCACGTTGTATGGCGATGCTGATTCTTTGGCCAAAAAATAGTTAGAGCAACCGCCTAGCGATGTCTCGAAAAACCAAGTGGGCACTCGGGACTCCATAGCCTTACAGTGTTTCAACCCCAAACGGCTCGAACATCCCAATAAGATTGAAATATTTTCGCCGGTTGAGGGTTTTCCGCATCTGCAGCAGCCACCCCAGCACAGTTCACCGTGCTAGGAAGATGGGATGGCGCAAGGGTGTAGACACATGTTGCATCCCACACCAAAAGCCTGCCTAATTTCCAAGGCATTATGGTCATTCCGTTTCGTATTCACTACTGACTATTTTTTTAGTCCCTAGCAGCACCTAGATTTTCAGGTCAAGTTTTAGCTATCCCGTTAAAGTTCACACGCTTCACCATTACCTAATAATTACCCGACTGCGCGGCACCAAAGACAGGGTTATGTTTTTCACGCGTTGAATTCTTTATACCCTCGAAGTATCCTAAGGATTTTAATACATATAGTTTCTATCTATCGACTCGTCTAGATCGCGATGACTAGGTTTTATATTCATAAATTCAAAATGGTGGATTTTAAGACCATATACAATGTGTCTGTACACGGTGTTGCGAAAATTAAGGGTGAGGTACAGACCATCAAACTGAATAACTTTCTCCCGGGGATCAACATCGTAATCGCAAAAAAATTATCAGTCGTCCCATACATTTGGTCGAGTAGGTATTGAAGTTCTGTATGGGACGACTGATATTTTTTCACCCCTCCCTTCCCTTTAAGTTTTGCTATTCCGAAACCGAACACCCTGTATATCAAAATAAAAGGCTTAAGGAGATTATTCCAAAAATATAACACACTAAAAGGTTTAAAATAATAATTAAAATAATCAAAATAGGTCTTAAGTATGTTTAATATCCATACATCTGTACAAATAAATAAAATCGCAGTGTCTGTTTGTAATGTCAAAATAATTACTTTTTACTCAATGCATAAGAAAGTATATACGGTACTTAAAAAAAAAAAACAATTTTTTAAATGTTTGTCTGGCTGTTGTCTGTTTGTTCCAGCTAATCTCTGAAACGACTTGACAGATTTTGACGGGACTTTCACTGGCAGATAGCTGATCTTACGGGGAGTAATTTAGGCTACTTTTCTTAGAAAAATAATTAGGGTTCCGCGCAAAAAAAAATTAAAACCCATGAAATTGTGAACTAAAAGTCGGATTTGAAAAATCATTTTTGCATTTGGTTGCCCATTTCTCGAGGATAGTTATAGTATATTTAACATCACGCTACGACCCTTAGGAGCTGAGAAAAAGAAAAAAGTCAGAAAGAACTAAGCGAAAACGAAGTAATAGCGCGGGCGGGCGATGCAATGCGACGCAACGGGTCGCTGGGCGAGGAAGTTTTATTAAAATGTGGCTGTTATTTTAGTATATTGTGTATCTTACGACTTCCACGCGAACGAAGTCGCTGGCACAGGTAGTGTATTTATATAATTCTTCTGTACGTCTGTATGTCACTGAACTCCTAAACGGCTGGACCGCATTTGATGAAATGTTTTGTGTGTTTGAGTGGGTCCCTGGATGGTTTAGATTCACAATTGGACCCAGTAGGTGGTGCTTTTCAGGCAGGACAACGTCTGTCAGGTCCGCTAATTATTTATATTTTCTAATCTTTTTATTCCAGAATGGACCGTGGTACAATTGACTGTACCATACAATCCTAACGAGAACTTAAAGTCGTTGATTGAGTATAGAACGGAGGTAGACTCGATATTCTTGAGCGTGTTCACCAATGATTACTTAGGGGATGCAGGGTCGGGCCCCATGACGGTGAATGTACCTGCTAATGTTACTAAAGGTAAGTACTAAGTTTTGTATGTCAGAATACACGGTTCTATCACAAAATAGGTAGGTACAGTAGGTTGGCTCCTTACAATGAGCGATAACAAGCGCATGCGTACGGCGATCTCAAACAAATGCCAGTCGCGAGTGCGCTTGCACTCACTGTACGTACGCGTCTAAGTGCCCTCGCGCACTTGGCGGCCAGGTCGCCGCGGCCAACTAATTCTTCCGTGTTATACACAAGTGCGCGCATTAGGCGACTAGCGGCCAGCGGACACGTCGCGACATGCACTCGGCCACTTGCCCGCCGGGGCCAACGATACAACTCGGTGTGCGCGCTCTTGTCGCGGCGGCATGTACTCTGTGGCGGCGGCCACACGTTTTTGTGTGTACAGGATAGAGTTTGATACGGGGCGTTTCATTTTAGGAATACAAAACAGAAAATCTTCATATTGCAGACCTGTAAAAGAAATCTTTTACAGGTCTCTCCCGAAGCAATGGATGAATCCAAAATTTATTCTTCGTCCTTTTTTTCTTTCGCTTTTGTAATAAAAGAATTAGCGCAACAATTATTTCTTCTTCGATGTTCATTTTTGAACACCATATGAGACCAATTCACGAATCAGGTCTCGCTGCCCGACGTGGCTGCAGCTCTGAACTGGTCGCTGCGACCATGGCCGCCTAAATGCGCGGGAGCCCTGTGTGCGTCCGTTTTCGCTACAAATAAATTTTGCAATTGAATGCACAAATTAATTTACAGGCTCAATAAAAGTCAGTGATCAACATTTATGCCCTGTTTTTGGCAATAATACAAGGAGCTTATTTTCAAACGTAGGTATAGGTAGGTAGATTTGCCTTTTTTTTGTTACAAGACATCCTAATAGGTATTCATTGCTGGTTTTATAATTTCAGAAGGCGAGAGGCCTCTATTCACCGAACTATACTCACTGTTAGATGAAAACTACAAAACTATTGATAATGCTCAGTTTCTGAACAACAAGCGTCTTGTACAGAACTATTGGAGTCGACGAGAAGACATTGATTTACGAATGAAGGTAATACGCGTTGAATGCAATCAATCTGTCTAGCCTTTTCCCAACTATGTTGGGGTCGGCTTCCAGTCTAACCGGATGCAGCTGAATACCAGTATTTTACATGGAGCGACTGCCTATCTGACCTCCACAACCCAGTAACTGGGTAATACGATACCCCTTGGTAAGACTGGTTGTCAGACTTTCGGGCTTCTGACGACCCGTAACGACTGTCAAAGATCTACGAATGACAGCCGGGACCAACGGCTTAACGTGCTTTCCGAGGCACGGAGGAGTCTCGGTATGTAAAGATGGTCACCCATCCACGGACAACCCCGGCAAGCGTAGCTTAACCTGATGGATCGACCCGTGCGGCTGTTATTACTTAGCCACGAGCTCGTCGCGTAGAATGCAATGATTGATACTAATATTATGAACAGTTAATGTAACTCTGTCTGTTACCTTTTCGAACGAATTTGATGTATACGTTTAGCACACGGATAAACTATGTCCTCAGTTAGGACATAGGATATCCCGGTAGTATGACCCTGTGGAATAATTTCTGACTTCCACAGGAGCGAAGCCGCGGGCAAAATTAATATTTTATTAAAGAAATATATAAAACTATTGTTTCTGTGACTGCTGCATTCTGCTTGCTTAAAGTGGATCTTGAGTTCGATTCTGAGGTCAGTAGAGTGTTATTGTGTTTTTTTTCTATTAGGAATTTCTCAGTAGCAGTCTGGAGTCAGAACCTTGTGTTAAGTCGATGGTAATAGATTCCCGGTTTCAAAGGGCCTAAATATAACAAATGCCCGGTTTCTGAGATCCTCAGATAAACTCTTATATACAGGTTGTAAGGGACAACTCTCCGCAGATTGATGGGGTGAATTCAGTACATCATACTAAGATGACCGGTACATGAAATTATTTCAGGAACGTTATGGGTATCCAATAAACCTGATTTGTTTTATTACCTCACACGCAATGTATTGTTACCGCGGCAAAACGCGCGTAGCGAACAGCAGCGCAGCGAGCCTTCGGCCGCCGAGTATTTCAACATTCATTGCTGGTTTTTTGATTTCGGTTGTTTTATTTATCTAAATGGAGTGCTGCGTACAGAGAATGTAATTTTACATTGCAATAAAGGAATAGTAACTGAAAAAACGATAAAAAAAAAATCCTGAGAATATTTCCGATGGAATACTCATCAAAATAAGGAGCTGAATGCACCCTGTTAGTTTGCGGAGGGCTGTCCCTTACAACCCTGTATATTGATTTGACAAAATTATCTAGCATAATCAGTCTATAATTTCCACTGCTGGGACACAAGCCTCCTATCTGTGAGAGGGACTCTAAGGGTCTGTGAGGGGGCCATCCACCACGCGGCCCAGTGCGGGTTGATAGATGTCACATTTCTTCGAATCTTTTGGTTCTAGGACATGCCAGTTTCTCACGCAACACCTCATAAAATTATATATTTAAGACAATTCCTTTCTTTGGTTTTTGAGGTCCTCAGATAAACCCTCGATAGTAATTCACTCGAATTTTAAGCTAAATTCTACCTTAACGAAGTGTGCAGAAACACAATATCGAACCGATAATCCCTACTCAATGGATAAAACCTCACAAACCGGGCATAAATGTGTGTGTACTACACACTTCTGCCTTCCTCTTCAGGACCGTAGGACCATTGACAGTCGTTTCAAAATCATTCGGAATCTCAAATTGTAATAGAAATATTGATAGCTGCGCGGAGCGGCTCATGGTTAAATGACATCATTTATACAATTGATTCGTCCTTCGTATAACTAAGTGAGTGCAGTGCACTGTAGGAAACGAATAGCTCATTAATATCATTATGATTACATACTTTGCAGTCTTTGTCTGTACCTAAATCTTTTTTTTTTTCAAACATTTTTGCTTCCCTGCTGGGCAAAAGTCTCGTTCTACAGAAGTAAAATAGAATTGAATGGAATACTCTTTATTATGTACTATTGAAGACAAAAGTGCATGGAGAGCCTAAGGTCGACTTTTGACTGAGGTTTTGCATTACGTTTCATGACTTTCATGAGACGACTAGATGGCGCTGTTCAAACATGAAAATAACACCGCAAAGCTTAAAAACCTTATTATGCAGAGGCACATAATAAGGTTTTTAATACCTAAAATAATTACTAAGAAATAATAATATATTTATATTCAAATAAACATAAATTATTTTATTTTCTTATTTCCGAGTACTTAATACAGCGCCATCTAAACCAAACCAAATAAACCAATTGGTATATTAGTTAATTCGACTACAGATGGCGTAGATCATAAATAATAAAAATCCCTACATTCACAAACTAGCTCTCATTTTCGCATTCTACAATAAGTAGATCGTAGCTCAGGTGGATAAGCATGACAGAATAACAAAGCTCGTTTCACAGGGCACTGGTTCGAAACCCAGTTCACAGTCGGTTTTTTTAAATTTTATTATTATATAATGTAATTTATATTCTATTTTTTATATTTTTAAACGTTTTTTATTTTATTTTTTGTTATAAATAATATAAGATGTATAAATGAATAAAGGCATAATATACAAGTATACATATACTACTCTACTATATATAACATTGTATAAATAAATATATATAAATTACTTTCGTAATTGGTGGTAAGTATTAGTAGTATTAGTAAGAAACATTTATGTAAGAAGATTTAGATATATTTTTCTTACAGATTAAGATTTACTAAGTTTAGTTCTCGTAAAGGATAAGAAATTAAACTATTTTAGTGATATTATACATTAAGACATTTCATTCTCAAAGAAGAATACAATTTATTTCTTTCTTTCTTATACAGTGTATAACCTAACCTAACAGTTTTACACCCAATTGACAATTATTTAATTCACTTGTTATGAGAAATACAAGTAAAATTTATAACTGAATAACTCTATTACAAAATGGAAGACATTAACAAAGTAAAACTGTATAATAGATGTTATAAGTATTCTAAATCAAAACTGTGTTGTGCTATTCTTATAGTATTTAGTTTTATTTACATAATGTTATAATACCTTACACTATATATGCAACCTTAGTTCTGTAAATATTTTACCTACTCACAAATTATAAAAAAATTACGTTTTGCATAATTATGGTTAGTGGTATTGACTATAATGATTGATTTGTGCATTATGTTATGACTAAGGTTCACAGCTTAAGTATTCGTTCCAGAACGAGGAAGAAATTGAAGCTAAACCTCAAATCAATAACAATTGTAAGACCGGGTTATAGCTGTCATTTTGGGACCAATTTGTTTATAATAATAAATAAATAATTAATTATATTAGAAAGGAATCTATATTTATATTGTTTTTATTTTAATTTCTTATATTATATAAGAAATCAAAATCATTAGTGTAAAAACATTTTGTTGTTATAAAGTAGTGAATAAATTTATCCCACTTACACTAAGTTTGATCACTGTAATTTATCAAATAAATTATAGAATAGAATAGAATAGAAATCATTTATTTGCCAAAAATGTAGGTATACAGATATGGTGGTTATTTTGATGAGGGTCCCGATACATTTTGCCTTACGGCATGCAAATTTATTTAATATTATATAATACATTTACTAGAACAAAAAAAAAAAAAACATAAACAAACATAAGAGGAAAAAAAAATACTAATAACTACAAATGTCAACAAATTAAGTTTAAAAAATGGAAGAAAATTATTAAATTAACGAATGTCAACAAATTAAACTATAAATGTAACAAATCAAATTAAAATTGTCAGAAAATTCTATTACAGATGTCAACAAATTAAATTAAAATGGCAATAAATTAAATTACAATTACTTATCAATAATTTAAATAAAAAAATAGCAAAAAATAAAAATTGAATTGCAATAAAACTGGAGATAGAAATGTCAGTAATTTAAATCACAAAAAGAAAAAAAAAAAAAAAAAAAAAAAAAAAAAAAAAAAAAAAAAAAAAAAAAAAAAAGCGGCATACACACCATTAACAGAAAGTTTTGTCATTAACAAAATCTTTAATTGCGTAGTAACACTTGTCCAGTAACAGTTTTGTTAAGTTTTTTTTAAAAATCTTGGTGGGTAATTCTTTTAAGTGTATCGGTAGTTTATTATATATAAGCGGACCCATGGTTAAAATATTTTTTTTAAGTAAAGACGTTTGGTAACCACCTGTGTAAAGTAGATTTTTATATTGTGACCTTATTGGTCCTAAGCGTTGTCTTTTATCCACTACTGACGTAAACAGATGCTTGTTCGTTCTAACGAATAGGGCAACTTCTAGTATATACAACGATGGCAATGTAAGTATCTTTAGAGATTTAAAAACCGGTTGACAGCTTTCTGTAGTCTTAAGACCTGTCATTGATCGAAGGCAACGTTTTTGGGCCCTAAATATTCTTTCTTTGTCACTGCAGTTTCCCCAAAATATGACACCAAATCTCAGCGAGGAAGCAACTAAACCATGATATGCTGCTACTAATGTATTTATGTTCACTTTTTTTGAAAGGCTATAGAGTACATATGCCGTTTTACTTAATTTAGTACACACAATTTCAGCATGATGTTTCCATGTCAGTTTATTGTCTATGTGTACTCCTAGGAATCTTGTTACTGTAGTTGTATCTACGTTTTGGTCATTATATTTAATTGTAATATTTTCTGGCTCTAGCCTCTGATAGAAATGCATGACTTGTGTTTTATTTAGATTTATCACTAGATTATTTTTATTAAGCCAATCTATTATAGTTTTAAGGGTGTTGTTTATATCTTTTTTGTATTCCGTTTTATCTATGCATTCAATTATCGCTGTGCTGTCATCCGCAAATAAAGTCATTGGATGATGAATTTGACGCGGTAGATCGTTAATGTAAAGCAGAAATAATAATGGCCCAAGTACACTACCTTGTGGAACCCCAAATTTAGGTATTCTACTAGAAGATACATATTTGAATTCACGCTTAGTTTTAGTACATACTCTCGATATTTCTGTATACTGTTGTCGATCAGTGAGGTAAGACTTTATTAGGTTTAGTACGTTGCCTCTTATACCATAGTCTTCAAGTTTATTTAACAGGGTGTCATGTTTTACATAGTCGAAGGCTTTTGTCATGTCTGTGAAAATTGCACATACAGGATTTTTCTTATCCACATTATTCATGATCACTTTTAAAAGATCAAATATTGCCATGTTAATATTTTTATTTTTTTGAAAGCCCTTTTGCTCTTCGCATAATATATTATTTTTAATTACAAATGTGTAAATAGATTCATATATAATCTTTTCAAATATCTTAGAAAATACTGAAATTAAAGCAACTGGTCTGTAGTTTGACATGTCCTCCTTATTGTTTTTTTTATGTAGTGGTTTTATGACAACCGTTTTCAATTGATCTGGAAATATACCTGAGCTTATGCATGCATTTATGATATGGCTCAACGGTTTGGCTATGATGTCCGAAACAAATTTTACTGCCGCGGTAGAAACTTCGTCGTATCCAAAGCTTTTTTTATTTTTTAAATGTTTTATTACACGTAGAATATCTTGCGGTATTACTGGGGGCATGAATAAAGAATTCCTGATATTAGTATTGCCACTTGTCTTGCCCAGATGTTTCCTAGTTACATTCTGTACCTGATCAACGAAGAAATCGTTAAATGACTCAGCAATTTGCTTAGGGTTTTTTACTAGTTTATTATCTTTATTTATTTGCAAAATAGGTTCTTTTACCCGATTGTTATCATTAATTATTTGCCATGAGACCTTTGATTTATTTTGAGAACAATTAATAAGGTAATTGTTCTGAGCTTTTTGAGTCAGATTTATTATTTTTTTTAGTCTTCGTGAATAATTTTTAAATGTATTTTTACTTTCGCTTGAAGGTGCTTTTCTATATTTCCAAAGTAGGTTTCTTTGTTTCCTGCTAGAAATCCTTATTCCACGCGAAATCCATTTTACCTTTTTATCTGGTCTTACATTAATTAATTGTTTTGGAAAACATAAATCATAAAATAAGCGAAATAAATCTATAAACTTATCGTATGCCTCATTTGGGTTGTCTGTTTCGAATACTTCTGAAAAAGACAGACATTGAAGGTGTTTTTTGAATAATGTTAAATTTTCTTTGGATAAGTTACGTTTGTGAATGTGCCAAGAATTTAGTATGCATGTTTTGTTCACCTGTATTTTTAAAATCTGAGCAGTGTGGTCTGATAATGCAAAATCGATTACTTCACTAACACATTTTTGTCTGGAATTATGAGCAAAGTTATCCAAACAAGTGCTGCTTTTTGGTCTAGTCGCTTGTTTGAATTCTAATTTAAGATTATAGGTAAGTAGTAAATTTTCAAAGTCTAATGTTAAGTTATTTCTTTTTAGTGTGTTAATGTTAAAGTCGCCGCACAAAACAATTTTCTTTTTATTAGACTTAGTACACAATTGCTTCAGTAAGATGTTTAAATTATCCATAAAAGAATCCATACATGACATATTCGGAGGTCTATAAATGCATACAACAATTAATCCCTGTTGAGATAATTCTATCGCACAATATTCAAATACACCTGTGATAGACGTGTTAGGAAGTTCCTTATACTCGTACCTATTTCTGATAAGGATACACGCTCCTCCACGCTTCTGATGGGTTCTTGAATAGCACGATGCAAGTTTGAAATTAGGTACTTTAATTAATGATTCTTGTCCTGAAGTTACGAAGTGTTCAGTTATGCATACCACATCGATATCAATGTTTTTTTCAGTGCGCAACTCTTGGATATGCAGTGTTAACATATCAGATTTATTCAGAAGTCCAGCGATGTTTTGGTGCAGAATAGTCATATGTTTATAATAGAAAAAACTGATCACTCGTTTTTTTAATATTTTCCTGCTCATTTGGAATCTTAGTAGTACTAGTTGAGGCAGAGTTGTCATGAGTCTCGATCTTTGTGATTGGCAAAATTTCTTGAGAACCGAATAATTTGTAGTCAAACCTTATCCTGGACATAATCTGGTCAAATATGTTTCTCCATCCGTATTTATTTATTTTCCCAGTATTGTAGGAAAACATTTCATGCGATAGGGTAGCATTGCTATCGAAAAAATATGCGTATTCGTTGTTTTTTATGTCTGACAAGAGGAGGTTATTGAAAAGCTCCACTTTATAATTATGTATTAATGCACCTTTTACGTAGATCGGGGTGCAGATAACAATATTGGTGTGGATTATATTTTTTAACGAGCAGTTTAGGTTGTGAAGTATATTTGCAAAGTCACCATTTTGCAGATCTTTTTCACCAATGAAGATCAGGCAGTAGTCATTCATTGAGAAGTCTTTTAATTTGTATTGAATGGTCCTTAAGAAATCTGTTGAGGTGACGTTGTGTACTAAATAATTACAATACTCAAACTGCTTAGAGAATACTTCTTCGATTAAGGGCAGAGTCCCCCTTGTGCAATTGCTGCTGATAACAGAAAGTCTATTTTTATGTCTCACGCCTGCAACATTTTTGCAAGCAAAATTACTCACTTGTGCCGCAGTTTCACAGTTTTGCGGTTTCACAGTTTCATACGAATTAATACGCTGTGTCAGTAATGCAACCTCCTGTTCTGCGATCTGTAATTTCTTTTGAATTCTTAATATTTCCTGTTCCAGGCGAAGTACGTAGTCACTAGTCTCAACTTTCAGTGAGCTTGACGATGGAGAGGGCGGGATAGAACTCAAGTTGTGTTGCTGTGACAGGGCTTGCTTCTTTTTCTTTGTAATTGGACCCGGATTTCGAACAATGGAAGAAGATTGGCACAGGGATTTTAAGGTGTTGATTTCTGTGGATAATTTGCTTATATGTTTATGTAGATCGGTGTTTTCTAACAATACATTTTCTAATTCATTTTCCGTACTTTCCAGTTTGAGTGTGAGTTGAGCGATTGTCTCTTTCATCTCTGAGGTAGTTATTAAGTCGTTTGCAGTTCTGTCAACACTCCTTGATAACCTATTGGGAGTTATATATGAGTCATCAGATGTTTCGCAGTCAGTAAGTATGTGGGAGTCAGATAACATTGTGTTATTATGCTGTATTTTTGATAATTGTTCCTTAGGTGATGAGGTCTTCAAAACAGTTTGCTTTTTCCGTAAGGTAATGCCGGATGAATAGTCGGTTTTAGCAAATTTTTTGTTTCTAATACACAACTTACATCTCCATTTTTGTTTTGCTTCTGTGTCCTTGAGTCGATATGTGTGTTCTGGGTATCCATCGCAGTTAAGCTCGTATCTGTTATCACAGGCTGAGCACAATGCTGTACTTTTAATGTCTACCTTCTTTTTACATTTATGACATATTACTAGCGGTGTTATTTTACGGCCGCTGCTGCCGTTGCTTGATGTACTGATTGGTGACATTGGGTAATGTTCCAGAGAAGTTTTTGTAAATTACAAATATGAATTTTTGATATTCCCTAAAAGTGTGAATTGTGTGACTGAGGTTTGAACTTGCGACCACTTGATCGACACAAGTTCTATAGGCAAAAGTAGAACGTCTCCACCACTAAGCCAACTGCGTAATTACTACTGATATCGAATTTTTGGACTAGTTGCGGCAGATTAAATTTCTTTGCCGAAGCACGGTTAAGGTTCAAAATCGCTTTTTTTTTTGTCAATATTACGACGGTTGAAGTTCAAATACGAATGAATCACTTTTCCACTTTGTCTTTGTTGTTACTGTTTGTATTGCACTTATTATAATAATCGGGGTCACATAATGTTTTATAGGTTGAGAATTCGTTGCTTATTCCTGGTTGTCACTTGTTATTGATTTTTGTTACTTATGATTGTTTTTGGGATGGATTATGATATTATATTGTTTTGGACCTAAACTTCACAGTTTGTGTATAAAACTCGTTGAAAACATTAACACTAAGTTATTGGTTCACGTTTTATCGGTACACTTCTTTTTATACACTTCTATTCACTAATTGTATTTTTACAACTTATTTTAAAACGGAGCATTTATTTGATAACTACCTATGCATGTAGAAAAGTTCAGTTCTAGTTATAGCTACCCCGGTCTTTGTTATTACTCAATCCAATAGTCAACACTTTATATTATTTTTTTAATATTTCGTGTGTCCGCCATTTTGATCGATTACAGCTTGCAACCGCGAACCCATGGAGTTTATTAATTTTTCACATAAATTTAGACCCCGTATAGAATCCCATACCTGCATGCAGTGAGTACTCAGTACTTCCTTAGTCCTTTCGTTCCTATTGTCCCACCTTTGAACCATAACGCCCCATAAATTTTCAATGGGGTTTAAATCTGGCGATCTCGCAGGCCAAGGAATAATCTGTATATCCGATTGCTGGCTAAACCACTCTTGCACAATTATGGAACGGTGTATAGGACAATTGTCCTGCACGAACGTTATCACTGGCATGTCTTCTACAGGAAAAACATTCCGTACGGTGGGCAACATGACGTCATTCAGCACATCTATGTAGTTTACACTGTTTGCACGACTGGGTATTACAGTAAGTTCTCCTGGTCCTGCAGCACTCATCCATCCCCAAATGTTCACTGTTATACGACCGGATTCAGAGTTAGGCACAACGTGATCACTATCATAACGCGTATTATTCCTACGCCACAACCTAACTCGCCCATGCTGGCTAGACTTGAAAGTCTTTTCATCACTGAAGATGACTCCGTTGCTCCAGTCGAAATTTCTGTATTTCAAAGCGAACTCCAATCGTGCTCTTTTATTAGCTTCGGTTAGCAATGGCTTAATAGCATATCGACGATAATGCAGACCTTCACTATGAAGAGCACGATACACCGTCCGCAAAGATGTATCAAACAACTCTGCGTAATATCTTGTTGGTGTAAAGCCATTTTCCTCATAACCTTGCACCATAAGTTGACGCTGGTCTGAGTCAATATGGCGTCTTCTGCCAGATCTACTACGGTGTTCCAACGAACCCTCTTCTTGAAACCGCTTTATCCATAAAGTGACAGTCTTTACCTATAAGGGAAATATATTATTTATTATTTTCGTGTATCGATAACCATGGATAATAAAATAAATAACGAACAGTGATTTTAAAACATTACTTACGTTTAAGCCAGTTTCTCTCGAAATTTCAGAATAATTTAAGCCTTGATTATGCAATGCTATTATTTGGGCCCTCGTAGCCATATCAATATTTGAACGCGAACTCATGATAAAAATAAATATTAAAAACTTGTAAACGCAATCGTAACTGAACTCACTCATAGATAGTAAAGAACATTATGATTGAACAAAAAGATTTAATTTTTACACAGTCAATATTAAACTACCCTCAATTCTTTTGAGATTTATGATACGGGTTAAAGTCACTTAACAACTTCAATATAATAAAGAGAAGGATAATTTCAACTCAATGCGTAATGACGCAATGGTCCAGTGGCTAATGGTATCGGTAAATTTTATGCCACCGAGTTCGAATCCTAGTTATTACGTGCTTTGCTTTATAAGGTTTGTAATGTCGTAGGAGAATTTGTGTTAAAATTGAGTAATATTGTAACTAGCAAAAAACAAGATAATGTTCTTGTATATTTTCCAATCCAACTACTATACTAGCGCCATCTATGTCATCCAAGACATATTATTAAGGCGATGAAACCCTGTACAAACGATTTTGGTTTGGAACTCTCCATGCACTTCTGTCTTCATGTGTACACCATAAAAATTACAGGTTATACTTAAACGTAGGAATTTTACATAGGGTGACACAATGGGCTGTCTTATCGCTAAAAGCAGAGACTGTGTTTTCCTAATGAAAAAACTCTAACATTTTTCCCAATTCAGGGTTCGAACACAGGACCCCAAGCTCAGCATTCGCACCTGTGACCACTAGACCAACGACGCAGTCTAATAATAAAAATCAGCGACGTGTTGCTGACCGTACTACTTGACTCAACTAATAAAATAATTATATTATTTGCAGAGTGTAATCAATGTGATGGACAAAGAATGGCTGGGAGGCTGGGGATGTTTGCTCACCGGCAAATTAGTGGACAAGACTTTGAAGGAAAAAGTTGTCAAATTAGTTGATACCACTATCTTGGATTGGGGGTATGTTTATTCGTTCGAATAAATTAATTATGAATAGAAATTATGGGTTAACTCTTTCAGCTAATTGGATTTTAACCCCTGGTTTCTGGAAGTGAAAGAAATATTGGTTTTTATTAACTTTCACCATTTCCTTTCCAGTTTGATCGGGATAACGCATAAACAAAAAATTCTCCTCTACAACCTAATAGAATGTTGCCCAGTGTTGCAATCACAACAAATAAAATCCTGCATCAGAAGAATATTGACCGAACATGGCAACATTGAGGACGCTCGACAAGTTTTGAATATAGAATGCGGCAGTTGCACCAAAGAGTTTAGATTTCTGAACGAACTTTGTTTAAAATGTTTGTCGAGTAGTTTTGAGAAGATCCATCATGTTAGTTTAGTGGATGGTATCAGGGCGTTTTCTCAAGCTGCGTCGCAGGTCAAAGATAATGATGAATTTTCGGGTCTGAAGAAGGCTAAGAGACATCCGGTCATACTTATTGTGGATGAGGTGAGTTTTCAGCCTTATGATTATACTTGTTTTAAGCATAAGTAGTGATAAGCTTAGTCAGATAATAAGGTTGGTATTACAATACTGGTTGGCTTTTCACGTATAATTCGTGCCCCTTCTTTCTTTTAATTTCGTGTGGTTAGTGACTAACCTGGTGTCAGAGTTTTTATGCTGCCCATGCATGGGCCTCTGACTTGGCTTCACACGCGGTCGAAAAATATCTCAGGCATGTCGGTTTCCTCACTATGTTTTCCTTCACCTTTTTTTAAGCAAGTGATAATCATACAATACGCAAACGAATTTGAAAAGTCAGAGGTGCGTGCCTTGGGTTCGAACTCGAGACCTATGGCTTGGCAATCCGATGGTCACACCACTAGGCTATCACTGCTGTTACACATACAATAAATTGTTAATAACCAAATGTTGTTGATGATAGAACTCTTACCTAGA
Organism: Fissipunctia ypsillon; assembly: GCA_947568875.1. Classification (NCBI taxonomy): domain Eukaryota; kingdom Metazoa; phylum Arthropoda; class Insecta; order Lepidoptera; family Noctuidae; genus Fissipunctia; species Fissipunctia ypsillon. The sequence goes on from OX387662.1 coordinate 2,967,423, forward strand.
TTTTTACCCCATTTTTTTTCAAACCCTGAATTATTTTTTTTAATCTATCGTCGGCTATGTTGTCGTGTGTATACTTACCAAATAAACTTAATGTGACAGATAGATAAACCATGTATTTAGTGCACACAAAATAAATAGTACAACGCACAAAAGAACGCTGAAACGAGTTCCTTTCGCTGTATATTACAGAGCCATCTAGTATAAGTTTTTAGCTTGTAAAAACTTATACTAGATGGCTCTGTATTAAAAAACAAAAACTTGAAACTTGAGACCTTGAAACCGACTTTCGGGCATAACGCTTTTTCATTACGTGACGATTTCTACCATTCAACTCCTACCGCAAGCCGCAACTTCGTTCAAAAAAAAAAATGAGGGAATGTTTGAAAAAATTTATATTTTGTTTTTATAATCTTCCCGTACATTGCAGATGCTAGATACATTTCCATGGGAGACTCTCCCCATACTGAACCAGCATCCCGTGTCCCGGATGGAGAACATTCACTTCCTATACTACCTGTACAAGATACACGAGAGTGACGTCATCGACGGGTACTTCGCAGCTAAGTGTGACGTCGGCAGATACGTCATCAATCCAGGTAAAGTCTCCAGTTAAACAAATATCAACTTTAAAGGCGTGTAAATTAAGTTGATTTCAGAGTGTTGTTTTCAGAGGGTCATAAAATAAAAAGTTTCAGCGAAATTAATAATTAAACTATAGGTTCTTGAAAGTTGTGAACGCAGTTTATGAGCGTTTACGACGTACGGCGTTTCATACATACTTTTGAATCCTTGTTTTTCGAAATGAATGAACCGATTTTAAATGAAACTTTATACGCATAAGCAAGATACATAGGTCTAAATAGATAGTTAAGAACATTTTCGAAAAACAGTGCTACAGCAAAATTTGACCGATTTTAAATGTTCCATAGAAACAGAGATTTCCAATTATCTTTTCATAAATAAGACATTTCGAAAAGGTTCTTAACCAACATTTTAGACAGAAACGAAAAAAAAAACAATAAAAAAAATTTTGCTTTATCTATGGTATTGCAATGCATCTGTGATGGCTCTGAGCTCTGGTATTACAAATGTTCATAGGCGACGGTGACCATTTCCCAGCAGTTACCTCGCTTCTCAATTTAACCGAAACTGGTTCAATTCTATAGCCAATAAACCAAACAGACATCTGCCTGTCTAATATCCACATTTATAATAACTAGCTTTTGCTCGCGGCTTCACTCCCATGCATGGGATCTTTTCGGTATTCAAAACCTATGTCACTCTCCGGCCCATAAACTACAAGGTGTAATTTAAATAACGCACAACCTCTTAAGGGATCATTTTACTCATCATTATGCACAACTTTTACTATGGGACCAAACCAGAAATGGCGAAATAAAATCTGCTGTTCCCTATATTTATGTTCGCATAGCTCGTCAAAATGTAGGGAACAGCTGATTTTTTTGACGCTTATGAGGTAGGTTGTGCGTTTTTTTTTTTAAATTACACATTGTTTATGCAAAATAAAACACGTCGATCCGTTGCTGCGTGAAAAAAGGGTAATCCAACAAATCAACAAACACACTTAGATTTTACAAAATTTCTACCAATATTTTCAAACCTCCTCCTTATATTAAACAACAACGTTCAGAGAAGAATCTGGACCGCATGGAGAACCGAATGACGTCATTCGTGGAGTACTGGTGTCCTGAATGGAAGGGGCACATCGGGGAGCCGCCTTCAGCGCAAGACTTCATCTCACACCTTACTGAAGCTGACGTGTTCTTGTAAGTATTATTCTCCTGACCTGAACTTATGCCTCACCTTTTCACCATCTCTGGACATGTTATCATTCCCTGTGATGCAGTAAAATAGCTTCCACTAGTGGCGATACTTAAATACCATTCTTGCAGTTGCCTTTTTAACCGACTGCGGCGAATCCAAAAAAGGAGGGTTAGGTGTTTGATCTGTATCTATGTATGTATGTATTTCCGTCCCTATGTTCCCTCGTCACTACTAAACGATTAAACCGATTTTGACAAATGGTATGTCGTTAGATTCGTTTTTATTGCGCGAGTGTCCCTGGGTATGTTAAAATGATAAAAAAAATCAAAATGGCGGATTTTTGGCGCCAAAATGCATGTTTAAAAAAAAATACTCCCAAACCCATCAAGTGGGGTATCAAAATAAAGGGTTTTAATTGGTCCTGGGTTCGATTCCCAGGTCGGGCAAAGTGTTATTGGGTTTTTCTATCTGGAATTTCTCAGTAGCAGCCCGGAGTCTGGATTTGTGCCCGGTAGATAGCAATAGGCTCGCCTATTACATGGGACTTAAACATAACTGGCGAAATGTGGGTGTACTATAGGTACACCTCTGCCTAACCCTTCGGGGAAACAAGGCGTGATGTTATGTTATGTGTGATGTTATGTTAATTGGAATGAGAAATGATGAAAAAAACAATCCTGAACTTTTGGAACTAAAAAGTGTAAAAAAAGTGAATTTAAAAAATCAAAAACCCGACAGCATAAAAAGTGAACTTTAAAAAGATGGAAACAAGATGACCTATTTTGTCTCCACACAATCTCATGCAGTCGGAGGCATCTTAAATTTAACAATAAATATCTATTTGTTCATATGTGTGTTGTTGTATCTTGTTTCCATCTTTTGAAGTTCACTTTTTACGCTGTCAGGTTTTTGATTGTTTTAATTTTAATATAAGCTACTGTCTTATAGCACGTATTGTCTTGAAATACAAAAAAAAAGCAGAGCTCAAATGTTGTGATTATTCTCGTTGGCTTCCAATTATATTATCACCACTGGAAGACACTGAGACAGTATGGGCTTTTCTTCTTGTGTTTCACTAAAATCTAGTCCCTGCTATAACAATGTATAATACTGTGTAGGTACTGCGGCCATGGAGACGGTTGCCAGCTCGCGGCGGGCGGCTGCGGCGGCGCCGGCGTGGAGGGAGCCAAGGGGGCTGCGGTGTGTGTGCTGTCGGGCTGCGGCTCTGTCAGGCTCACTACTTCAGCCCCCAGGGCTCCGCCCGCGGCTGCACATCATCATCTGCATATAGCTGGCTGGTGAGTGTCTGAAATTGTGTCTTTTAACATCAACAAATATAGCAGTGGTGGCCCAGTGACCTCGATTTATGAGTAGAGTTGTAGGTCGTAGGTTTGGACTCGGGCTCTTTGTGCAATTAATTTCATCACCACTTCTCTCAAAACTGTGATGGTAAACATCGTGAAGAAACTGACATGCGCAGCAATCATGATGGGTTACAGAAAACTCCCTCCTAAGCTACGGTTTCCTACAAGAGCGGTTCCGTCACATTATAACTGGCTGCCAAAGAAATCTGTCATTTTCACCAGTATTTAATACCTCTGCTCAAATTCACTCTTTATCTCGCTCGCACACTACTGCTCGCGAACTGACTGAGGGCGAGACGGAGTAGGGTGCTGGGCGGCAGGGAGCGCTGATAGTTTAGGTAATTTCTTTTTACGGTAAAAATAATATTTAGTTCAGTTATTATGCAAAGTTTCATGATCTAATTTGAAGTATTTATTGAATACGAGCGGGTTATTGTTCGGTTTGAAGGTAACTTTGTAATTTTTTTTTCATCGAGAATATTTTATGGAATCGTGTTTTTGTCAAATATACCTAGAACTTAACATTAATAATCCTCAACTTTACCATATATTTATTTCAAAATTAATGCTGCAGTATTTTCGATGTAACGGAGAATCACGGTAAGCAATTTGAGGTATTATAGACTCTTAAGGTGGCAAAAAACGCTCTGTTTTTGGGCAGCCGTTATTGTGTGACCTTTCACCTCTTTTTTAGAAAACCAAAGCAATTACTAACCGCCTCGTTAGCACCACAAAATAACGAGGCAATTTGTGAGAGAATAAGATAATTTTCTTTTCATACAAGGAAGTTTTTCTAGCTGACTGTACCATGTTCTAAAATCTGTGAATGCAGTTAGCAATTATTTAAAAAGTTGAGGACAGTCTCCAGTCTCATCAGAACGTTTTACTGTAACTACACTGGTTAAGATACCTGCCCTTACTGTCCCGTCTCAGAAATCCGCCCTGTATTACTGTCAATATTTATTTTGAATGTACTCCTTTACCCAACCCTTCGGGGAGTGAACCCCGTATGTTATATTAAACCAACTTCAAAACAGTACCATAAAATCTCGAATATAATTTATCTTAAACCCTAATCTTACTTTTAATCCTTCAATTGTCAAGTTATGATGAGACACAATTAAATATTGTTACCGGCCTCTAGGAGGCCGGCCGACAGCGGACAGGGGTGTACTATCGACAAAACGGACGCCTTGACACCTTGAAGTTGCTTTTTGTATATGTCATAGCCAGATCTTAGAATTGATAATTTCATGAAGTGTTCCACCATTTCATGAAATGGTTGTATTTCATGAAATAGAATATCGACCGCTGGTCATGATGTGGTCTGGCTAGATCATTGAATACTCGACGTTTGACGATATGAACAGTTAAACGCACGACTACTTCATGATGTGGCCAAACATTAGTGATCATATCGCAAAATAGTTAGATTATCCACCGGTAGAGGCGTCGATGTCGCTTTGTTTTTGTTGTGCATCGGTCGTAAAAATACTAAATAGCCAAATAACTGCGACCAACTGGGATGTAGCGTTCGGCAGTCGCTGCCGCGACACCACTCGCTTGGTTCGCTCGGCTCGCGCGCGGGTCACAGTTGTAATCTAACCTATTTGGTCGGGGTGCCACTAGCGTCGTGAAATACAACTACTTTGCGATATGCCCAGTTGTCAGCTGAGAATGTCGATAAATCGGTTTCTTTCGATACGATATGCGCATTTCTACGATCGAACCACGACAGATAGCCTGCATTAATGATATGGCCAAACGTCGACTGACATATCATTACACGTTGACGTTTAAACGATATGGTCAATTTTAGTTGGCCATTTCATGAAATGACCGAACACTTCATGAAATTATCAATTCTAAGGTCTGGCCACGACATATACACTGATTCATTGAAGACACCCTGCCCCTATGGTCCTTTGGTCTCCTCCAATATTAGAATGTCGAAACAGCACAAAACATTTGGAAGAAAAATTGTTTCAAAATTGGAAAGGCCTGGCTTTTGTCGATGGTACATAATAAAGAGTATTGTATTCTATTCTATCCTTACGTTTTGCAGTCCGATGGTAGTGGGCATGCTGTGGGAGGTGACAGACTTAGAAGTGGACAAAGTGGTGAGCACACTGGTCTCGCTGTACGTACCTTCTGCCGCAGCGGTACCCTGGCACAGTGTGGGCAAGGCTAAGTGGAGCAGTCGAGTGCTAGGTGAGAATTACCTAAAGATAATAAATAACTACAGGGTCAAATTAAATTAGCTAGCGAAACTCCGCAGATGTGATGGTTATCGATATATAAACACGACAAAATAATAAAGATTTGATGATTATTTTTTTTTGGTAAAAAAAAGAAAGAAAGAAAATACGTTTATTTGGTAGTTTTGTTACTTGAAGTATGAGTTGAGACCTCTGTTTTTTTTTGTTTTACCGTGTTTAGATATCCATACCCATCACGTCTGCGAAGTTTACACAAAAAAAACTGACTTTTTAAATAGATGCAGTGTGGTTGACCCCAAAAAAAAAATCATCAAATTAATTTATTTTTTGCTTTATCATATTTAGATATCGATACCCAACACGCCTGTGGAGTTTCGCTAGCTAATTTAATTTGACCCTGTATATTCGTACACGAAGTCAACCGGAACCGACTGAACCGAACCCATAACCGATAAAAGCGGTTTACTAATGTCCGTTGTCTGTTAACAAGTGATTCACAAGGTTGTTTTTGAATTATAGTACCTGTATTTGTGAATTATAGTACCTGTATTTGTGAATTATAGTACCTGTATTTGTGAATTATAGTACCTGTATTTGTGAGTTTAGCCTATATGTGTCACTTAAGGACAAAAGCTTTCCATCCAAACTTTCTACTCTCTATTTGTATTTGTTGCACTATCAACATTACAATAAATTTTTCGCATAAATATAAATAACCCAACTCCCCATTTTCCAATTTCCAGACACAACATCAGGCGAACAGAAAGGCCAGTTCACACCGGAGCGAGACTTACTGCGCGCCGTGTGTCGCGCGCGCTGTTCCACCAACTATGTGATGATAGCTAGCAGCGTGGTCGCACGCGGACTGCCTGTTAGGATACGGGACTGATACGAGGCTGAGAAGGTAAACCAAGGTTAAAATATACATATATCATTCAATCAGCTCAGCCTATCGCAGTCCACTGCTGGACATAGGCCTCTCCCAGGCTGCGCCACAACACCCTGTCCTCCACCTTCCGCATCCAGTCTGTCCCAGCCACCTTTTTAAAGTCGTCGACCTATCTAGCTAAAATATATATAATAAAAAAACAGGTTAAACCCATATTACATCAAATAAAATTTTACAATTAAGTATTTTAACAGAATAGATTAGAAGTAAATAAAATCATCATATCTGGCGAAATGTGGGTGTACTATAGGTACACCTCTGCCTAACCCTTCGGGGAAACAAAGCGTGATGTTCTGTTAAAATCATCATAATCATCTATCTACCTTGCCTTTTTGAGTTCGGCTTGGCTTCCAGTCTTACCCGATACAGCTGAAGACCAGTATTCAAATTTTTTTAAGAATAAAAGAAAATGTCAATGCAATAAAAATGAACTAAATAATAAGTACCAGTTTAATGCTAACATAACGAAGAGTTTTTATAAAATAGTTACAAATGTCAAAAAATGTGACACAGATCACTGAGCTCTATCAAAAGACAAAACTGCACCGCTACAAGCTTTGTAGAGCTCCATAAAGGCGCGTCTATTTTTATAGAAGTTTTAGTTGGCTCCAAGGCACATTTGGCCCGCGTGGTGGAGTCCCAGCAGTGGGAATGTAGTGAGCTGATTATGCTAGGTCGGCAGTTGTCACGTTTTTCTGTGACAAAATAAAACATTTTTGGAACGAAGTTTTTTTTTGTTCAAAAGAGTATTGTTCAGACTGTTATTAGGAAAAAATTATTACAGTGTTCAAGAATACTTAGAGGATAAGTCGTTAGTTATTACTAACGACTTATCCTCTAATAAAGTAAAAATAGCCTTTGATCCACCACATGCAAAAATTACATTTCATTACTAATCAATAATTACTATAATATAATCTCAATCTGTATTTTAATTAACTATTATAGATTCATATTTCATTCTCTAATTCATAATTATTAATAGGTTAGAAATTATAAGCTTTGTTTTTTGTGTATAAATATTTGCACGCCATACTATGGCAGGGTATGCTGGAACCAACATTGAAATATCTATTGTACCTTATCCTCACAAATAAACATTTTTGATTTGATTTGATTTAACGCGACTTGTGGTAAACTGGCAGAAAATGTGACGTAACGAAACAGCGATACGCCGTCAGTTCATTTTCAAGTGTCAAAAGCTTGTTTTTTTAATACAGAGCTATTTAGTAGTTTTTAGCTTGCTAAAAAGTTGTACTAGATGGCTCTGATATGACTGTGTGATAACTTTTGACAGTTGAAACTTGAGATCCATACTAGACGGCTCTATATTATTACATATTATACAGCGAAAGGCCTTCGGTTGGAAACCAGAGGGGGGCAATTCCCGTAATTTTAAGAACGTTCACAGTCTGATCTCAGTCTCTATGTGTCAAAAATACCTATCTATAATTTCCCTACATTTTTGACATTTGATTGTCGCTGAGATGAGATTGCGACTAGATTTTGAACGTTTTTAGTTACGGGAATTGGGCTTCAGGTGTCCCACGACACCTTCCGACTTTATTTTCTTTCCTTCCTTCAGCATACTGGGTTCGCGCCCATCCAAGTGCACATTGTACTTTGCGCGATATTGTGTGTACTGCTTTAAAAACGGTGAAGGAAAACATCGTGAGGTGTTCGAACTAAAATGTCGAAGGCTTTGGGCCCGTGTGTTTAATGACTGTCCATTTCCGCTTGCAGAGAAGAGACCTGAGATCTGTGTGTACATTAGTAGTCAATGGTTGGCCATGGTAATAATATTGTCACGTTAAAGATGTACCTATGTATAGCCTAAGCCGACAACAATTTTTGATTTTAATTTAAACGTTAAGTTAGTTCACAATGAATCATGATCAACAGCACTATGTAAATAATTAATTGTTAAGTTATTTATTGTTTCAGGTAGCGTCATGAAACTATTTTACATAAGAAATAACTGATGTTCACAAGAATAAATAAATATGTACATACTTTTAAGGGACCTAATTATTATTTTAAGTAATAATTAACATTAATTATATAGCGTATAGTGTAATTACGAACGAATCTTATTATAACTACGTTATGTATTCGAAAAACTATGCGCTATCAAGTGTATCCGTGTGTCAAATTTCATCCATAACTGTTCAGTCGTGAAGTTTGGTTAGTAAGTATCTTTTTCCTTTTCTTATATGTCATTCTAAGATTTAAAGTCTGTAAATATTTTAAACAAAATGATCTGTTATGGGTAGGTATATACACAAGATGTAACATAAATAACGCACAACCTCTTAGGGATCATTGTACTCATCATTATGAACAACTTTTACTATGGGACCAAACCTGAAATCGCGAAAAAAAATCAGCTGTTCCCTACATTTTAACGAGTTATGCGAACATAAATGTAGGGAGCAGTTGATTTTTTTTCGCGATTTCAGGTTTGGTCTCATAGAAAACGTTGTTCATAATGATGAGTACAATGACCCCTTAAGAGGTTGTGCGTTATTTATGTTACACCTTGTATAAAGTTAAATAAAACCATATTTGTTTTAATAAAGACTTTTATTGTTTCTTCTACCAGTGACCTGACTTATTTGTTTAAGATTACGACGTAGTTTGACGTCAATAATCATTGAGGTTCATCAATAATATAACTATTATGTTTCTGCGATTATTATGATGCTGGACAGCCTTGAAGAAAACTATCTTACTGCACGTGTATACCTAACTACCTTCTGCTCGGGCCTTCGTCCACGTAGAAGTCTAACTGTACCTACTATAAAACATACCCTGTGGCACTCTGCAATAGTGCAATTTAGTGTTTCTGTCAGGGAAATAATGGTCTAGAGATACCTTTTACATCCAAACTTTACCTCTTTATAATATTAGTGTAGATTTAACGGTTTGTGCAAGAAGTCATGAAGAAGGATCATCTAAAAATTAAATATTATTATACTTATCAAGCATTATAGGGAACCGTCTTATTTGACGGATACTGCACTACATCAGTGCACTTTTTCGTTTGACGTCTACAACGTACCGCTACGATGGCGACATTAATTTAACACACGGGTAGGGCTAGTGGCCAGTAATCATAAAAATTAGGTACAATAAGATAAAATAATTCGTAAATTGAAAAACTAAAATTTTCAAACAAACTAAATAATAAAGCTCTCTCTTTCCTTCAATTCGCCTACTCTTTGCATGTTATTCGTTTTAATTTCATTAATGCTATGTTATGATCCGTGACCCCGGCAAATGACCTCTGCGCTACAGTTCTTTAAGTACAGGTTGCTCCAAGATATTATTTTAGAAAATAAATAATAACGTTTAATGAGATTAACAACTTCCCTGTCCCCATACAACGCATTTTTCAGTTTTTTTCTTCAGATGAGTTATATATAACATTCTTATATACCATAAAATATAATTTTCATAAATTATTACATGCAGATTTATCCTATTTTGGTTATTTTATGAATCATATGTGACTCATGGACGTAGGGCGAAAACTTCTCTCGTGAGTTATATATGACTCATTGGACAGGGAAGTTGTTAAAATATCTTCATAAAACGAAAACCGTTTAGTGTGTTAAATTAATTTTCTGAAGTTGGCATACAGGCCTTCCTTATGTCACACATATGTTTACTGCGCGGGCACACTCTCCCGCGCTCGCTGAGCAGCCGCGGCGCGCGCGCGGCGGCGTCGGGTGGACGGAGGGGTGCGCTCCTTGCACTCCATCTGACGCTGGATCAACTGCGAACGATATAGTTCATTAAAACAAGCAATTATAAAAATACTACCTCGTCGGTATAGTGGGCGCAAGCGGGACTGCTCGTCTTGGGTATGACTGCCAGGTTGGGCAGAGTTAATAAAAATCAAAAATTTCACATGGGCATTTATGAAACGTCAGAAGCTAGGTGCTCGGTTCCAATTGGTCATTTCCTAAGTAGAAGAGCCGGCAAGAAAGAAACGGCTAGATTAGTACCTACTCTTTTGAAAATGTTTGGCTTTTATAATATTTTCTATTAATGGATTTTTTCTATTAAAAATTTCTCCGTAGCAGCCCGGAGTCTTGATTTGTCTCCGGTTACTGGCAGTAAAGCCTTTTACATAGGATTTAAACAAATACCTGGCGAAATGTGAGCATACCTTACGCCTCTGCATAACCCCTCAGGAATACAGGCGTGATTGTTAACTTCTCATTTGCTTACCTCATCAATTCTGATGATATCGATGATCTCAAGCACCTTCTTCTCCAAGCTCTTGATGTACAGCCGCGCGTTGGTCACGTTGATGTCAAACCGCCTGCCCAGCAGCTTCAGGAGAGGCAGCGAGTCGCACTCCGAAGATCTGAGAAGTTTTTATAAAGGAATGGAGTAGGTAAGTACTGTAAAGGTTGTCTGCAAAAGGGAACCTTTCATCATGCAGGCTGGCAGAAAAATTATTCTGGTTGCATTCGATCACTCGAGCGAATTCAGAATCAGTTTGAAAATTCTAAAAGAAGCGTTCGTTTTATTTTAAGACTAGCTGTGCCCCGCGACTTCGTTCGCGTGGAAGTCGCAAGATACACAAGATACTAAAATAACAGCTACATTTTAATAAAACTCCCTCGTCCCCCGACCCGTCGTGTTGCATCGCCCGCCCTTGCTGTTACTTCGTTTTCGCTTAGTGTTCTTTCTGACTTTTTTTTTTTGCTTGGCTCCTAAGGGTCGTAGCGTGATGTTAAATAGCCATAAATTGGGCTACCAAATGCAAAGCGAATTTTTCAAATCCGACTTTTTGTTCACAATTTTATGGGTTTTAATTTTTCTTAAATAAAATAGCCTAGGTTACTCCCCGTAACATCAGCGCTCCGCCACTGTAAGTCCCGTCAAAATCGGTCTAGCCGTTTCGGAGATTAGCCGAAACAAACAGACAGACAAAACATTTAAAAATTGCTCTTTTGTTATAAGTACCGTATATACTTTCTTATTTACTTAGTAGGTAAAAAGTTGTTATTTTGACATTACAAACAGACACTTCATTTTTATTTTTTTGTATAGATTTGTATAGACAATTGTTTTGGTCACCTAGAACTCCATTTACACAGTGCAAGTGCCTGTGGCATACCATAAAATTGAAGCAAAAATTAACTGGTACCGTCTAAACAACACGTATGGACGCCAGCACATCACGCTAATACAATCTGTCAAAGGAGAACGGGCGGAAGTGGTCCAAATGGCGTCGGCTGATGAAACCTAGTCCATATAATAGATCGTGAATGTAGGATATTTTTTTACTATGGACACCATGAAATCGGCCCACGGAGAAAAAAGTTATACAGTCCAGAAAACTGGTACCGATTATAGACGAACAATTGAAAAAGCTACCTTTTGCTCGGCTAAAACTTATTTGCCGAGTACTCGCACTTACCCCCCGCCGCCCGTATACGCCCGCTACCCCTCGGGGTGGCGGGGGGTGATGCTCCTGCGCCGCGCGTATTGTTCACTGATCAGTGAGTCATTCGCTATTATTCAGCAAGGACATCGTTTGGTTTCTTTATTTTATTCTTACCGGCTTTCTTTTTGGACATATTTTGTTTTACTTACTCGATTACTTTGGCACGTTGAAACGGACTTGTGATATTGCTTTTGGATTGGACTTTCAAGATGTTGCCTAGTGCTGGCATTGTGTGTTTAATGTGTAATCGTTCAGTGTTACGAAGAGAAAGGCAAAATGTTACCCGAAATCTGTTCGAGTCAAACCCAGCCATCTCAGCACATATACTCGCATCAATTGCACCGCGACAGGTATGTACCTTTTAAGCCATATTGCTGTTGATTGTTGGTGCAATAGATAATACCAAACTGGTTAGTATTTTCTATAGTTACCGTGAAAGAGTTATTTAAAGAGCTGGTTAGGAAGAGCTATTTATTAGGTATAAGTATAAGAAAGAGTATTACTACAGTGAAAGAGTTATTTCTCACATCCAAGTACTCATATTTATTATTGACAAAAAATGTTTGTCTTTAGCTTTACAAAGATCCGTGAGCATGTTATTTACAGCTTAACAATTGTTTTTTACAATGTTAACGGTTTAGTTTAGTAATAATGCCTACTTACTTGGTAGGTTGGGAGTTCACATGGTAACGGAAAAAATCTATAAAATGTACCTACTAGTAGGTATTGCTCGTGAAAAGTCATTACAACTTTTTTGTTTTTTTGTTGTAGGTTATATTCAACGGCAGAGAATACGTCTGTCGTCCATGCTGGTTAAGGAGTCAAAGGGCTCAGGGTCAGGGTGCTATGCAAGATCCTTTGCCAGAACCTTCAACACCACGGGAAGATGCAGTTGGAAATATAGATCAGGACGAAGTACAGCAACTACAGCAACCTGATTTACTTCAGTCATTAAATCTGTCGGAGTTATCTCGTGCTCCAAATACAGCAAATGCATGTATTTTTTATGGCTGCCGTATGATATCGCGACGCCGGATACCTGAGAGAGTAAAGGCCGATTTTTTGATTAACGCAAACTATTATGTGCCACCAAGTGCTAGAGTATGTGACGAACATATGCAATCAAATAATTGGGAGGAGTTATTTGAAGCCCCAAACATATCGCATGATTTTTCGAGTGCACATATAATGGACATCATATCCATTTAAAAAAATGTCATAACAAATACAACACACATGTATTTTGAACATGTTGAAAATATGTCAGCAGACGAATTGCATTACTGGACCGGGCGGACTCTCGAAGAATTCAACGTAATTCTAGCTGAAACACCATCTTTGAGTAGAAGGAGTACCCAGCCAAAGAAAATATTAGGAATGTACCTATCAAAACTCAGAAGTGGAGAATCGGACGACAGGCTAGCGACTCTGTATGGCATAAGCCGAAGACACTTTGAGAGGCTCGTACATTTGGCACAAGAGTGTCTATTAGAAGACTTTGTGCCTCAACATTTGGGTTTTGATCATTTAACCAGACAACAAGCAGTAAACAGGAATCTAGTAATACCTGCTGCATTGTTCGGCAACCCAAATGAACCCGAAAACGAAATGCCTGCTATCACCATTATTGATGGTACTTACCAAAATATCCAAAAAAGCGCGAATTTTTTATTTCAGAGGGATACATATAGCCCTCATAAGTACAGGAATTTAATAAAACCACTGGTACTGACATGTTCGGATGGATACATAATAGATATTTACGGACCATATAAAGCAACCAAATCAGATGCAAATATAATGCAAGATGTTATTCACGATGAACAAGACGTATTCCATTATTATTTTCGACCCGGTGACATTTTTATTTTGGATAAAGGATTTAGGGACGCCTTGCCAGATTTTAGAAGTTTCGGCTACATAACTCATACGCCTGAGTCTTTACATCCCGGAGAAACTCAACTAACCACCATGCAGGCTAATAAGTCCAGAAAAGTAACCATGGTCCGCTGGGTTGTGGAGATCGTTTTCGGACGCATCAAGCGTGACTTTAAACTACTAAGGCAAGAATATTTCAACGTTGCCCTGAAACACCTATTCCCGAATTTTAGAATAGCTGCTGCGTTGTTGAATGCTTTCCACATGCCAGTGCATGACAGCGTATATGCTGACCGGTTTATTGAAATCATTAACCAACGTATGAATATGCCTAATAATCTAGCAGAATATGTAACGGCCAGTAATATGAACCGACGGCGTGCAGCGTTCACAACGATTTCGGGGGATCTTCCAGAATTGAGAGGATTCCCACGGTTGTCAGAAGAAGATTTAATAATATTCGCCCTCGGAACTTATCAACTAAAGCTAGCGCGTAGCTACTATAGTGAGCACGTCCGTGGTGGTATATACAGTATAGATATTTATCGTGACGGTGCACCACCCGCAGGATTGGAGCGACATAATATTACGGAACCAAACTTAACACTGTTACGAGGGCGGATACAGTCACGCCACGTCAGGTCAAGAACCTATTACACATACATAATGTATGGAGAAGAAGCTGCAGGATTGGATTCCATACGGTATTATTATTGTAGCTGTATAACGGGGAAGAGGACTTTAGGGGTTTGTGCCCATATTATGACCATAGTATGGTATTTAGGGTGGGCTCGCTACCAAGATCAAATACGCCATCCTGCAGAATTTTTAAACCACATTTTAATATAATAAATGCATATTAATCGTTCACGTTTCTTTTATTTTAACCTTTATTATATATAAAACACATTTTAGCCGCAGTGGGGTTTAGGCAGTAGATTAATGAAACACCGGATGTAGATGTAATAATTATTGTATTTTAAGAAACACTAAGCCTACCTATGTACAAAATTAAATGGGTTGAAGTAGCGTGCAGGTTGCACCATCGTTGAATGGTAATCCACCAATAGCGACGAAGTACAAAATACTCATATGTTAAACGCACCGAGGCTATAAATATGAGTCACACACAGCTGAGCGCCAGACGGTGAGAGGCCCTTATGGCCCCACCAAAGCCCGGTTACGCAGTAAAGGCTCCCGGAGCCAACTAGCAAAAGGTCCGAACAAAAAAAAAAAAAAAAAAAAGCTGAGCGCCAGTGTGATGTCGTGCGGCGCGCGCGCAAGACGTGTGTGCTGCCACAACATAATACATAATTACTATAGTAGGTATACTTCTGCTTAAGCCTTCGGAGTTTACAGGCGTTATGTTATGTTGTTATGTGTGCTTTTAATGAATACCTGTAATATGTATCGTATTTTTCTAATAATCTGCATATAATAGTAAAAAAAAATATATTACAATAACTCCTTAAAATAATATGAGTGATATACCTATGTGTCAATTACTTTTTTCTCCATGTGTCGATTTATTTGCGGGTATAGTAAGTGTTATAATATTAAATTATCAATTATATAAAGCAGTTCTCATCATCCGACGCCACTTGGACCAAAGTCCATACTAAAATGTCCGATCTCCTTTCTTTAATAGATTTTCGACTTTATTGCTAAATCATTAGATTCAAGGTTGATTGGGAAAATTTGACAGTTTCGGGTAGCTTGATGTGCTGGCGTCTGTACAATTGTTGCACGATACAGTGGTGCTATTCTGTAAAGATCCCACCGTGAAAATTTAGGTGAAGTGAGCGTAATGTGAACTGTCATCCCACCTTACTCTACTAGGGATCGAGCTCACTTCAAACTCACTTCACCTAAGTGTTCACGGTGTGATGTTTACAGAATAGATCGGCTGGTAAGTTATGTAGTTGCTGTTCAAAACTTGTAAAGGTGTAAACAGCACGTACAATAAAATCGCACTTACAATAAAATTTCATTCAATTAAGCAACGAACGAAACAAGTAAAAAAATCTTCTGAAGACGTTCAATGTGAAATATTTGGCAGCGCAAATACGGGTAATACTTGAATCTAATATACAAACACGTGTAACACACTTTGCGTTTAGACGAGGCAAAACCTGCGTACAATAATTGCCTTGGTGTAAACAGAAGTTGCATGCAATTTATTGAATGGCAAAACTTGCATTCAATTATTGTATGCCATTTTATGGAAAGCGCACGCGTGTACCTAAACAGTTGCATGCAATAAGAATTGCAAATAATTGCTTTATGGCATGCGAGTAATGCTCTTGAACGTTCCAGAAACTTGCACCGTGTAAATGAGGCTTAAAGGTGAACACGTCTTATTGAAATAAAATTCAGCAAGGCCCAGGAGCTAGACCACCACCTCTTAAAGCAGTATTATTGTAATCTTACTTCAGTGTGGGATAGAGATGGAGTTAGACGTCCTGTATAGCTCCATCTCTTTCTCACACTGAAGTAACATTAACATAATACTGCTTTAAGAGGTGGTGGTTGGCCCCCTAGCTGGCCGGCAAGACTTCCTTCAATTATGTTTATTTAAGTGTTTATTTGAGAGATTTGATCCTTATGGTTGACTCTTTCGAATGGCATCATAAAAATTCAAGATGTTCTTTTTCGTATTTGAGTTGGAACTTAAAAAAAGATCCCGAACTTTAATTTTTTTTAAATCGATGTTTCCTTTGAATAAAAATGGGTCCCATCAATATTTAGGGTACTAGGGCCCGCTTCTACTTTCATCGCTGTACAAATTCCGAAAATAACGAATGACTACTAAACAAGACCAAACTTCTTTGCTCTGGCAAAATTTATCTAGAAATAAATAAGATGGCGTCGATAAATGTTGCCAGAGCAGAAACGTACTTATAGCGCCACAAGGTTCTTTTGGCGCGTGGCTAAACTCGGAACTAACGCCGCCATCTTATTTTTTCAATACATTTCACAAATAAACATTAACCAACAGCACCCTCCTGTTAACGTCATTCGAGCGCCAAAAGATACTTGTAGCAGTCTGTGTGACTAACAGAGCTAAAGCATGTATCTGCTGCAGCAGTGTGGCCAGCACTTGCGAGCTCCTGTCGCACGTGGCGCGCACGCTCGCTGTTGCCTTGCGCTTCTCGTCCAGTGTACTCCGCAAGGATTCGATGCTGTCCTGCTGCTGCAAGAGCTTAGCTTGATGTTTGGCGTTTTCTTCCTCTGTGGGGAAAGAAAAATGCTTTTATAATATATCTGCTCGGAATGTACCTCATCACTTTTTTTAAAAATGAGGCAGAAAAAGTTTTTAACACCAAGCGCAAAATTATACTGGCCACATACTTTTGCTGAACATTGATTTAAAAAAAATTAAATAAAAAAGAATGAATAAGTGAAAATCGCGGGTTAATTACATTGAGTTTTCTTATCTTTAATAATTTTAATATAAGCTTCACTTATAAAATTGTCTTTTATTTTCCGCGTAGGTATAAAGCACTATGTATCACTCGGAAGAAAGTGCGATTCCCAACTCGTGTGTGTAGACCCTCTGCTGATTCTCGGGCCTCAAACTACACCCTCGTTAGTAATCGGTCACTTTCTCCTCTCAGTGAACAAATTAGTGTGTGCCTTGCTATTTTAAACAACTCTGTACCTACTTCAGTACTCTGGACGAAATAAATGAAAACATTATATGGAACTTAAATTTTCGCAAGCTCTTATTCAGCGTGATGATTTAGAGCTTGTTTTTTTTTCAATGTGCGACAAAAGCTTCTATGAGTTGCGAAGATCTAGTATTAGCGAGGGCGGTGATCAATACTTGTTTTCCTTCTCTGAGAAGAAGTCTTTGTTCTGAAATGGGGTAGATAATCATCATTAAATCCCAATTTGATGAGTGAATCATAAAATTCTCTTTAACAAAGACAAAACTGACATATTCTTACCGATGCTAACACTCAGCATCTTGACGTTATCGCTGAGGTTCTTCAGCTCGGTGCACACCTCGTTGATGTAGTTGAATAGCGCGTAGTTCTCTTCCTCACGGCGTGTGAACTCCTGGATAAGTTTGTCCACGTCTTCTTCGCCGGCAAATTCCTGAAATGTAGGTACTGCCGTTAGAAATTATTTAAACAGAAATAATAACACTGGTTCTAGGGTCAAGTAGGCTTGTTACAAAAAAAAAGAGTGAAAACTGGTCAACTACCACCGTCTGTGGTTGTGTATGCCTAAAAGTAGCCCACGCTCGCACTGCTTAGCACCGAGAGTTGAAAATCCAACTGTTTTTTCGACGCACTGGGATGCGCCCTGTTGGATTCTTAATGCTCGGCTCAACATCGAGAGTTGAAAATCCAGTGCGCAATAAAATCCCGCCGCGATATTTTTACGTCCGTGCGAACGTCGGCGTAAGTCGTGAATAAGTAGGCCTTTCCATATAGGAAGGAGCTAACGTATGGACGCCAGCACATCAAGCTACTACAATCTGTCAAATTTCTTTAATAGATTTTCTACTTTATTGCTATAGCATTAGGTTCAAGGTTGATTAGGAAAATTTAACAGTTTCGGGTAACTTGATGTGCTGGCGTCTGTACCATCGAGGACATGTGCGGTGAACCACTTTTCCTTTGTAATAAGGTCGAAAAGTGGTTCACCGCAAATGTCCGCGGTTGTACTATACCTATGTATATCTTAAAAAAAAATATCAGACTAGCTGTCCCCCGCGACTTCGTTCGCGTGGATGTCGTAAGATACGCAATATACTAAAATAACAGCCACATTTAAATAAAACTCCCTCGTCCCCCGACCCGTCGCGTTGCATCGCCCGCCCGCGCTATTACTTCGTTTTCGCTTCTGACTTTTTTCTTTTTGCTCGGCTCCTAAGGGTCGTAGCGTAATGTTAAATAGCCTATAACTATTCTCGAGAATTGGGCTACCAAATGCAAAAAGAATTTTTGAAATCCGACTTTTTGTCCGTAATTTCATGGGTTTTAATTTTTTTGCGCGGAACTGTAACTATTTTTCTAAAATAAAAGTAGCCTAAGTTACCCGCCGTAACATCAGCTATCTGCCAGTGAAAGTTAAAATCGGTCCAGCCGTTTCGGAGATTAGCCGGAACAAGCAGACAGACAGACATACAAAGATTTTAAAAATTGCTTATTTGTTATAAGTACTGTAAAGTTATACTTTCTTAAGCATTTAGTAAAAAGTTGTTATTTTGACATTACAAACAGACACTTCAATTTTATTTATTTGTATAGATTTTTAGATATCTCTAGGCCATTCAATGGGTTTTTCCATTAGAACAATCTCAGTAATAGCCTGGAGTATGGATTTGTCTGAATGGCAATAGAATCGCCACCCAATTACAAAATAATGGGATTTTTAACATAATTGGCGAAAATGCATGTACTAATTATGCACTTTTACCGAAGAATACAGGTGTGTGGTCATGTAATGTTCCATGCTTACCCTGATAGCGTCCAGTATGTTGACGTAATTGTTATAGATCCTCATCTCTTCCTCCTGTTGTTCCAACTTCTTAGCCTCGGCCTTAGCGTCGGCCGCCGTCAATCTGACCGTGCCCTTAGTTCGGAGGAACTCTTCGAGCTTCAAACTGTGGTCTAGTTGACGCTGGAGTTCGCGGACTTCCTATGAAAAACAAGAAGAATGAAGGTGTTCTTGAGGGATGGTTATAATTTGTATTTGTAGGTATTGCCAAAGAAAGTTTTCGTGGCTTTAGAACAGGCGCTCAACCTCATGCAATACTATTTAAATATTACTTCAGTATGAGAAAGAGATGGAGGTATACGTCCTGCATAGCTCCATCTCTTTTTCATACTGAAGGAAGTAATAATACTGCTTAGGAGGGAGGGGGGGGGGGGGGGGGTTGACCCCCAGCTGATCTAGGTACGGCGAGATCAGCGTACGGGGCCCATATCTTGGCTGCATACCTACCTACGTAGGTACCTGAATTTGGTAACACTTATTAAGGGGAAGCGCTAAGGTAGCCCGCGAAATTCAAATTTTCTTACGATTTTTGCGATTTGCAGCTCAGTGTCTGGGTGTATGTTGATCAAATTATGATACGCGACCGTAACAAATATGTATTTATAGAATTATAATATTAGAATTAGTAATACAATTCCTTAAGTTAGTATAATCCTGAAATGTTAAGATTTCATAAAAAAAAGTCATTCAATAGACTTACTTGGCCTTAGAGAGTTGTATTGATGACTTTAATGATTATAATTCCGTAAACTCATATTTGTTACGGTCGCGAATCATATTTCAATCAACATACAACCTAATACCTACTGATCTGCAAATTGCAAAAAACGTAAGAAAATTTGAATTTCGCGGGCTACCCTGGCGCTTTCACCTTAATATTTTAATTTTGTTAGCTGAGTTGTTAACTTCACTATAAAGTTAACAAGCTGTGGTCTCCTTGTGAACTTGTAATTTATTTTTTTCATAAATCGAACCGCAGTGCTTTGTTGCTAAGAGATCGCTGTGGTCGCAACAGCTTAGGTAGCTCCAGGCACGTATCCAGACTTTTGGTTCGGGGGGGGACAAACATTGAAACAACCATGTGAACTGTGTGAAAATCGCTGTAATCACTGTACTATAATTTTCACTGTACTATACTATAATTATATAAGTATTTTTCTGTTTCTGCTGGCAGCCATTACGTCTAGTACCATATCAGGATCTGGCGCCAAAGCGGAATGAATAGACAATAATAATATTTTTATTTTACCTACTTATTGAAAAAACACGCAAGCGAATAAATAAACAGATGGCTTAAAACGTTTTTTTTTTCAGTCAGATTTCGGGGGGGGATAAATCCCAACTATCCCCCCCTCTGTATACGTGCCTGGGTAGCTCGTAGCTTAGTTGTAGGAGTTAGCAGACTGAGGGTGGCTTACACCAATGAAACTGAACGCGATCAGCTTATCTAAACTACGTCCAAGAGCTGTCAGTGTCATCATTGTTCTGGAATATTGACATTGACAGCTCTTTAACGCATCTTAAAATAAATGTGCTGACCGCGTACAGTTTCATTGGTGAAATTGGCACTAAGGACTGAGTGCTGCCCTGCTGCGGACTGATTGCTGATTGCAATAGATTGTGCTGATCACGAAATTCAATTTTGTTTTTGTTTTTTGCAATTTGCAGGTCAGTATTAGGTTGTATATTGATTAAAATATGAATCGCGACCGTAACAAATATGCATTTACAGAATTATAATCATTAAAGTCATCAATACAACTGTCTAAGACCAAGTAATTCTATTGAATGACTATTTCATAAAATCTTAACATTTCTGGATTATACTAACTTAATTCAAATTCAAATAATTTGGATGAATGGAAATGGAATGTGGATCATAGGTACATAAGATGTTGTGCTAAATACAGGTAAGTCTGCTAACTTAAGGAATTGTTTTACTGATTCTAATATTATAATTCTGTAAATACATATTTGTTACGGTCGCGTATCATACGTTAACATACACCCAGACACTGAGCTGCAAATTGCAAAAATCGTAAGAAAATTTGAATTTCGCAGGCTACCTTAGCGCTTCACTCTGAAACGGAAATTATCGATGCGTCAAAATTAAACGCAAGTCAAGTGATGCGGTTGGTTGTTGATAAATCTTTCAACCAATCGCAGCGGTTTACGCGCGCTTGACAATTTGTCACATTAATTTTCGTTCGAGAAACTGGCTCTTAGTGTAGTTACGTAAGTGTCACAAGCTTCTTACCTATAGAGGCATGAGGAACAGGGTGTAAAGTTCACTCATCCTCTATGAAAAGGGAGGATCCTCCGACCAGACGGGTGTTTTGTCTGGTGGGCTACTGCCCGACGGTTGATGTCGGGATGTTGTATATATGCTAGTCGCGCGGTAAACTCTGTTTGCGCGATGCAGGATTTTGCGTGACGTCAGTGTGACGCGTTCCATTGTAGCGATGCCGCCACATCACTCCCCTCCGGAGACCGGAGGTCGATAGTGGGCAGAGTCGTGTATCTTGCGATGCTTGCCAGGGCCAGTTGCGGTTCCAGGGAGTCGGAACCGGGTGCCGCATAGTTCACGGTGAGTCGGAACTGTCTGCGGAGATGCCCCCTAGTGAGTCGGGGTGGCGCTGCGTTATGCTCCAGTGCGTCGGATGTGGTACAGCGCCGGGTTGAGGCTGACTGCTGGCGTCGACCAGGAGAGGTTTGAAAGGCTCTGCTTGTTGACCGGCCGAGAGTGCAGTGTGCTGTGCCAAGGTTGCTGATGAGGCTGAGGGTGATGACCAGGTATGCGCGGTCGCTGCATGCTGGTGGTCAGGATACCCGTTGAAGCCGTGGGTGCTGGCTGGCTGTGTGACTCGCTGCTCGAAAGCTCGAGGAAGTGATGCTGATGACGTCACGCTGTAGTAGTTGCACGAAGGCTGCGCTGACGTTCATGTTCGGGGTCACCAGTATAGAGGCATGAGGAACAGGGTGTAAAGTTCACTCATCCTCTATGAAAAGGGAGGATCCTCCGACCAGACGGGTGTTTTGTCTGGTGGGCTACTGCCCGACGGTTGATGTCGGGATGTTGTATATATGCTAGTCGCGCGGTAAACTCTGTTTGCGCGATGCAGGATTTTGCGTGACGTCAGTGTGACGCGTTCCATTGTAGCGATGCCGCCACATTACCAAACAATGTTTCCTTTAGTCAAAGCCGCCTTCTCAAGCGCGTAGGTAAAGCTTGGAGCACCACTCCTCACGCGGACCGTACGTGGAGATGGCTGCTCCAGCAGCTCGATATCCTAATTCACGTGTTCGGCGCAACATGTCTGCTTTTTCCATACTTCGCTACTAGTCGTCATCTCAGTAGTCACCCCCTTTCTAGCCATATCATCTTTCACACAACTTGTCTATTCTCTGTTAGAGTGCTACAAGGATCTTCTGTGCGCCTAAATGACATTGTCAGAGGGCGATGTTGGTAAACATTTGTGTGCAATTGTCACAGAAATTGTATTGAGGAAACAAGATTAGTTAGTTCCGATTTTGCCCACGCGGCAAAAGATCCTCGTACCGGTCTACTTAGTTATTCACTGTTCAGTCTGCTTACCAAGCAATGTTTCCTATAATCAATAGCCGCCTTCTCCTTGAGCGCGTCGAGCTTGGAGCACCACTCCTCACGCTGGTCGTACGTGGAGATGGCTTGCTCCAGCAGCTCGATGATCATCGCCTTTCCGTCCATCAGCCGCTTCAGTTGATTCTTCCAGAGGGTGTTGAAGAATTGACTGGGGAGAAGAATATCATGTAGGTACCTACAGCTTTCCAAAGAGAAGTATGCGCTTCGAGAATCATCGTGCATCGTTTATATTCGGGAATACGAACGCGCGATTAACAAAGCAGTGCACACGGCTACATATCAAGCTATCCATTTCCAGTATAAGCTGACCTCTTATTGTACGGAAATCCTACATAATGCGAGATCAGCTTATACTGGAAAGGTATAGGTTGATATATAGCCATACAAAACTTAGAGCGTTTACACTCTGTGGCGCGACGTTCGTGCTAATTTGGAAACACGAAGATTACTGAAGTGCATAACTTTTCTGCTTTATCTGTATCGTAGACAGACATAGTTTTATAAACCGTAAACTCGGTAAAGATCGTCTAATTTAAAATTGCACGCTCCTCCACTGCTTGTGCATACAGATTTCAAATTAAATTTAAAAAAAAATTGTATTGACATTTTTGTGCAGGGGTGCTGTTTTAATTAAGTGGATCTCTACATGATTATGAGTAGGTATCTATTTTTGTTAGACTTCTCCTACTTAGGACTGATTTTACCAATGTCAGATAACTTTATCCAAGGAATAATTTTGAATTTTTGACAGTTAAACCACACGAAAATTGACAGTTTGATTCCAAGGATAAATTGTATCTGACGTTGCATAAAATTGCCCTTAGTGCCTTTTTAACCGACATCAAAAAAGGAGGAGGTTCTCAGTTCGTCGGAATCTTTTTAGAGATAAGTATTCCTTTACCACTTTAAAACTTATAAAACTCTGCCTGTGCTAGGAGTAGGTTTACGTCACGAGTGCAACGGGAAGGACTCAAACTATCAACCTCTGGCTGATCAGTCCGTGCCGTTGGGCTATTTATTTATTACCCGACTGCACGACACCAAAGACCGTTCGGCGTTCGTTATACCCTTGAAGCATCCTAACGAAATACTTGAGGTGTATAACGACTCATCTTTTTTTTTTTTTTTTTTTTTGGATGGGAAATCATCAAATGACTTCTCCCGCTCTGGGCGTAGCGGAAGGGCGTGTCAGACTTTTACGACTAAAACCCACCCGTGTTCCTTCATTTGCCTGTGCCGGGGCCACGGTAACTTTTTCGAACATCCCGCAACCCTAGCTGGCATCGGCCCTAGCGGACCCCGTCAATAGTGCTGACATCTCTTTGAGGCGCGCGTGGAACATAACGCGCCGTCGACTCAGGCCTGGTCCTTACCGGACGGCGAGCTACCCATTGCTCGCCGTCCGCAAGCCCGCGCCTACGGTGGCCGGGAATCGGCTGCCAATTCCCGACGCCCAGGGCGTCTCCTGCGGCGACTAGGGGCGTGAGGGCGCAAAGCTAGCCTCTCCCTCACGCGTTCCGCCTCCTCCTTCGCGAGCAATAACGACTCATCTGGGTTTTGTTTTTATAAAATCAAAATGGCGGATTTTAAACGTCACTATGTAATGTGTTCAACATTTTTTAGTACCGTGGCCAAGTGGGGTATAAAAATAAAGGGCTTGAGGCGACGATTCTAAAAATAAAAGGTTGAAAAAATATAACACAGTAAAAGGTAGAAAAAAAAAATCAATAAGTCCGACTGTAACTTTTCATGCAGGCTGCTGCCAACTGGTGGCAGTTATTTCAGTTCAATCTTAGATTTGATGCCACCCAGCTAGGGTCGCGGGATGTTCGAAAGAGTTACCGTGGCCCCGGCACAGGCAACTGAAGGAACACAGGTGGGTTTTAGTCAGTAAAAGTCTGACACGCCCACCCGTTCCGCCAAGAGCGGGAGAAGTCATTTGATGATTTCCCATCTAAAAAAAAAAAAAGATTCGATGCCACAATCTACATTAAAACACATCTTATTGTACAAATACCACATGAAACAAATAGGACAAACCTACTTAAAACTAGGGTACAATGGCTATTGTAATTACGCTTCTATTTATCGAGATTACCACCTACCCGACAAGTTATCACGGCATAACTATAAAGTTTTGTTTTGTTTAGTTCTGCAGGATTAATTGCGTAACAAACTTACAGTAGGAATCGGTTTCATTTTGATAGTTCACCGACATTCATTGCGTTATTTACGTTGTTGAGCAGACAAATTTTTCGAACATATGAAGCAATGGATTAGCAATATGCTTCAAAATCATTCAGATTGTGATTGATAGTTGTTACGCAATTAAGGTGCTGTTTGCCAATGATAGGCACAATCCACATAACATAACATTACGCCTGTTTTGCTCGAAGGGTTGGGCAGAGGTGTACCTTCCTATAGTATATCCACATTTTACCAGTTGTTTAAGTCCCATGCAATACCTACTAAGGGCGAGTCTATAGGCACAAACTACTAGATAAATAATAAGGTTAAATATGTTTTCTAGCAGATAAATTAACCTGAACTTCAACTGGGGGTACTGAATTGGTCGTAAAAGTGGAAGCCGCTATTAAGTTAATGTAACTCAAAGCGTGTATTCATATGTTTTATTTCGGAACATAATATTTACATAATATATAAGCTAATAGACTTAAAATAATAATTATAATATGTACAAATGTAAAAAAAATATATATAATCATAGGGCATCAAAAAATTCGTCCGCATCGCTGTCAACAGGAAAAGTGCCCAAAAGGCTGGCAGCATTGCCACGTTGTATGGCGTGGCAATGCTGCAACAAGCGTGTATTTGAATTAAACCAATTACAGGCAATTTTGAATTGTCAAGGAGGCGGTCAGTCAGAAAGATCAAGATAGTCGCCCATAGGTACCAAAGCGTAGTAGGTTCCTATGGAGAAGAACGGGCAAGACACTCCATGGACTTACGACGTTACCTACTTTTATTAACTGGGCATAATAGTCCACCAAATTATACATTACCTACGTTTCTTATCCTGACGATCTTATCGAACCATCGGGTTTAGAAACACAACAAGTGAATCCAATTTGTTATGAAACAGAGCGTGCAGTCTCGTTGGGCGAACATCAAGACGATCCTAGTCGAACTTAACAGAAACCTTAGCACAAACGTGCGACGAAAAGGTAACGATTCGAATGATTTTTTAATCGAAAATACAACCTAGGTATTTAGCATTATGGTTACATTTTTGCGACGAACACAATAATTATTATCACCTATATCTATGGGTGATAATAATTGAGCAGAAAACCTGCCGCAAGCTTATGGCACTATCCGTTAGAATTGCGAGCAAAATCTTAATAGTTCGTGCCCAGCCAGTTGTAACGTAGCAATGAACTGGAAATCCCTGTTCTTATCACTTAAAATTAATCATAAAATCCATATTGCCGGTATCCTTGACTTAATAATCTCTATACACATATGAACTTATTTAAGTTTGTCTCACACGGTTGTTGTTGTGCACTTAAACACAGTCCGGGCATAAGTTCTGTTACAAATGAGAATGCATTTTTTTTATGAAGTAATATAATCTTAAAGGGGAAGCTCCAGGTAGCCCGCGAAATTCAAACTTTCTTATGTTTTTTGCAATTTGCAAAGTCAGTATTAAGTTGTATGTTGATTAAAGTATCATTCGCGACCGTAACAAATATGAACTTACTGAACTATAATCATCAAAATCAGTAATACAACTCCATAAATTTGTATAATCCTAATTGTCAAGATTTCATGAAATAGTCATTCAATAGAATTACCTGGTCTTAAAGAGTTGTATTGATGACTTTATTATAATTCTGTGAATACATATTTTTTACGGTCGCGAATCATATTTTGATCAGCATATAACTTAATACTGACTTGCAAATTGCAAAAATCGTAAGAAAATTTGAATTTCCCGGGCTACCTGGAGCTTTTACCTTAATAAAACTTATACATATGTACATATTTTCTGGCCACGAATCTATGGATTTACACACTGTTTCTATGGGAAATTTACCGAGTGCTTACTCTAGAGATTTCTTAAGAGACACAATGTTGGCGTGGCGTTTAGAGCAGGCCATGTCCTCTAAAACTGGCCATTATTTTTAGCCTAAGGGGTTCAGACCTGGACTAGTTGAGGGCCAGTCTTCAGCTGTCATAAAGTCGTTCTTACAACGTCTCTTTCAACTTCACTTTAAAAAAAATAACAATATATATATTTTTTTAAATAGCAATTTATTTCTTGACTCTTAAACAATGTAGATATGTTTAAATCAGGGACTGACACCGGTATGATTAATACGGGTATTTTTTCGGTTACAACATTTTTATAATAGGTATTTGTAAAGGTTACCTTAATTCTTAAATTAAAACAACCAGTATTAATACCGGTAATTAAAATAAAAATTACCTCTATCTTACGCATCCCCGTCCGTCGTCGTCATTATTCAAAGGGCGCACATCGCTTTTTGTGTGTCAGAGTCGAGCCGACCCGCGCGCCGGCGTTAGCTGACTAATCACGGCCCTGACTGACTAGCGATATTCTGTTTCTTTCTCGTAATCAAGTAATTTTTGGGTAACCGGTAACCTAAATAGAGAGCATATTTTTTCTACTTGGTTACCCAGATCGTGGTAACCTTAGTCGTAAATGTGTTAAAGTTCTTTCTGACTTTTTTTCTTTTTGCTCGTCTCCTAAGGTCCTATCATTAGCCTATAGCAGAGGTTCCCAGACTCTTTTTCTCATAGACCACTTTCAAAATTTAGCTGGTTCCTGTGGACCCCCTGCAGCTATATTTCTACCATATTCCCGAAACTCGACAAAAAATGTGAAGATTAGATCTAACTATGGAAATTTGCGTTGCGGCTGAGTTCCAACCACGAATTAATGGTTATCGAAAAAAAGTGAGACTTGATTGGTTAATTAATTAATTGACTGTGCTGTGAGTGGATGTAAAAAAAGTAAAGTTGGCCAATCAAAAAAGTGATTCCATCCAACTTTACTTTTTTGACGTCTACTCACAGCGCAAGGAACCAATTTTCATGGACCCCCCCGCTTATGAATTGTAAACCCCCATTTTTTTGTCACGCCAATGTAGACCCCCGTCGAGTCTCCGTCCACTTTGGGAACTACTGGCCTATAGCCTTCCTCTAGAATTGGCCTATCAAATGCAAAAAGATTTTTCAAATCCGACTGGTGTTCCAGAGATAGCGCGTTCAAACAAAAAAATAAACTCTTCACCTTATTATTAGTAGTAATATGTAGATGATAAAAGACGTATGTGCTTGCTTACTGAATTTCTGTGATTTCTGGATAATTGTCTCTCTTAACAGCGAGTTTATAAGTAACTTTCCATAGTTACCGATCCCTGAGCAGCCGGTCGATCTCAAGCCTCATGGAGTAGTTTTCGCTGTTGACTGTGTTGAACTTTTTCATTGCTGTGTCCAGTCGGTTCTCTAGCTGACTGAGCATCGTCTGACCGGTCAGCACGTTAGCGTAAGCCTGGTGTCAAAGAAATAAATAGCTGTCATTAGAACCAGTAACAGGTCTATAATCATCCGGGAAATTAATACTGAGAGTGCTGCTGCGGCTGCCGTGGCGTTAATGGTAACGATAACATTAATGGGTTTGCCGCCATTATTAGAAAAAGATTGCCTCGTTAGTCGCAAGCGCTACTGCTGAGCATGAGGTCCTGGGTTCGATTGCCAGGTTGGGCTAATTAAGCGTGGAGCTGCATCCACCTCTACAACATCAGCGAATCCCACCGATCTGTGAACACACTGAGAATACTGTTGTTGCTACCGCGAACACGCGACATTAGGGATGCACATCACATCTTTTTCTAATAAACATCATAACATAACATCACGCCTGTAATCCTCGAAGGGTTAGGCAGAGTTGTACCTATAGTACACCCACATTTCGCCAGTTATGTTTAAGTCTCATGTAACAGGGGGCGAGTCTGTTGCCATCAACCAGGCAAAAATCCAGAATCCGGACTGCTACAGATAAATTCCAGATGGAAAAACCCAATAACACTTTGCCCGACTCAGGAATCGAACCCAGGCTCCTCATGCTCAGCAGTAGCTCTTGCGACCACTAGAGCAACGAGACAGCACTAAAACAACCTACTATATTGTATTACAACAAAAAATGATATCGGAGATGACGGTAATATTTAAATATTCTCACGTCTGTCTTGTCATCTTGTGTATCTTCTATAATAATAAACACATAATTACAATCTCAAACCCAGTGACTTTAGTTTTCAACGACTTGATCTCCTTCTGTACTTGTTTGAGCAAGAAGTCCAACTCCTTGATATTCTCTCTATGCTCCCGCACTTCTGTTGAGTACTTCTCGTGGTCTTTCAGAAGAGCTATCAGCTTCTCCCGACTTTTGGCGCCCTCCATGAGGTTGGAAGTGCTTCTGGTAAACTGGTGAGATAAGTTGATTAGAAAAGTCTGTGAGAACGGAAGAACTATCGATGGATATACAGAGGTAAATCCCGCGTTGGATGCGGGACGTGATTAAGCGCGTCGACTGTTTTAATGACAAAGAAGTCAGGTGACTATTTTCGCTAGTTTGAACACCTCCTTGCAAGTTAGTAGACACAATCGACGCGAGCGCATTACGTCCCACAACCCGCACGGGATTCGCCTCAGTTTGAACAGTCCTTTACTTTGAAGGCTGACAGACATCGATAGATCGATAGAGATCGTGAGCACAAATCCCACATGAACTGTCGTTGCCGTCGTCAGCGGTCTCTTGTATTCTGTTTTCTACCTGTACATAAATAAGCTTGATCTTATAATAACCTTATTGCCCCTGCCCGTGTACGAATTGCCGTAATGAAATAAGATTCGTAAGGTTTAAAAGTGGAGTTTATGCTCACGACTCGTGCCGGCAACTATACAGAATAGAATAGAATATTCTTTATTCTACACCATAAAAATTACAGATACCTATAAATGTAGAAATTTTACACATAGGGTGACACAATGGGCGGTCTTATCGCTAAAAGCGATCTTTTACAGACAACCTTTGGATGGATTAAAGGGAGAAGGAGAGACAATACTGTAGGTAGTCAGTGGTGCACCAGTTATATATACAATAAATACATACATACCATTCGTACACAAACACAACACAACACACACAAAACATAAACACACACACACACAGAACACAAAGCAACACATACCATACTTTTGCTGTGCGAATAATCAATGTGATAATGTGTAATCAATAATCACTGAGCGCGATTTGTCGGGACAAAACCAGTACCATCCGCACTTGGTCGAGAAATCAACCAAGTGCGGATGGTACTGGTTTTGCGATTTGGGCCTCTCTAAACGATTTATGATATGGAATACCGTGTCCGTATTACTCACCTTAAGCTCCATCATGATCTTCTCCAAGTCCTGGTTGAGGGTGTTGATGATGTTCTTCTGCATCCTGAGGGTCGGCTGCACGCTACTCAACACAGTCGCTCGGTCTATTTCCATCACCCTGAACTGTCAAAACACATAAAAACTCGACGCCGGGATTCTTCGAAGTGGTAGGGTGTGTAATGTGTATTTAGTATCTACATCCATATTTCACCAGTTACATAGCATAATCACCCTATATTCCCACTGCTGGGACACAGGCCTCCTCTCTTCGAGAGGGAGTGGGCTGTAACCCACCACGCGGGCCCAGTGCAGGTTGGTAGATGTCACATATCTTCGGTTTTTTGGTTCTAGGACATGACGGTTTCCTCAAGATGTTTTCCTCCCCCGTTTTGAGCGCAGTGGTGATGAAATTATTTACACAAAGTAAAGCGCCTACCTGACTTCGAACCCACGACCAACAACTCGTAAGTCGTGACCGTTACCGCTGAACCACCACGGCTCCAGTTACATTTACCTTACAATCACGTCCACAAGGTGGACCGATAACCTCCGGAGCAATTGCGTAACACACAGCAGGAATCGGTTTTGACAGTTCAACAACATTCATTGCGTTATTTACGTTGGTGAGCAGACAAATTTTTAGAACATATGAAGCAATGGATTAGCAATATGTTTCAAAATCATTCAGATTGTGATCGATAGTGTGTTACGCAATTAGAGTGCTGGTGAAGGCGTAGGAATCCGCTGGATGCGGGAAGCACAGAACCGGTCGACGTGGCGGTGTTTAGGGGAGGCCTATGTCCAGCAGTGGACGTCTTTCGACTGTTATGGTGATGATATTATTACGTTACAAGCCTCGTAGCGGGCATTGCCACTATTCTTATATGTTTCAAATTATAAGTAATTAATTTTCCAACGACAGCTGGGTTTTTCTTTTACTCTTGTGTGTTTGTGTGGACAGCGTCAAGCTGTACCTATTACGTGATTCATTATAATTCCCGATGTTCAGTTGTATTATAAAGGTGCCATTTTCAGCATAGTTAGCATTGCAAGTCACTGGTACTCAGTTATATCTGAGAAATACAATATAATATTCAGTGAAACGCGCCTCCGGTCCTGTCCCCAATATCCATCCATACCCTTCGGTATTATGGATGGGTGTTCGGGACAGGTTCAGCTTCTACAGTGCCTCTGCCATAGACGGCGGTTGGCATTTGCTACGAAGTAGGCCGCCTACGCTTGCTTGTAAGCCATCCTATAAAAAACAAAATTAAAGGTGGAAAAAATATTTATCCTACCTGTTTCTGCAACTTAGACAATTCATCCTCTGCTATCTTCTCCATCTCCATATCATCAGCAGGTGCTATCAAAGCGGCCATTTTTATTTAATTTCGTCTTTAAAACTGTTTGAATAGTTAATAATTTAATAACACAATGACGATTGTTAGTTCAGCTGAATTTCAGTGACGTTGGATCGATATTGTCGCTCGGTTACGGAGTGAAAAACTATGTTGATAATTTGTAGAACATATCCACACGACTGCTTATGGCGAAGGGAAGGCAGAGATGTATTTTTTATTGTAGGTAGTACCTATAGGCACATTTCGCTAGTTACATTTAAGTCCTGTGGGTCTACTCCGAAGCGTCAATACGAAGTATTGGCCGAATGTTCGACAGTTTTCTACTACACTTTTTTCCGTTTCGTTCGGTCGGTTCGGATCCGACCAAACGACAAAATGTAGTTAGTCGAACAAACGTAAAAATGAAGTTCAGTCGGATCCGAACCGATCGAATGAAATAGAATGAAGTGTAGTAGAAAACTTCCGAACATCTGGACCTGTAGCTCCGGGCTGCTGCTACTAAGAAATTCCTGATGTAAATACTCAAAAGCACTGCCTGACCTGGTGATTTTAGCCCCCAAGCTTAGCAGGCGCACTTGCGACAACTACACCAACGAAGCGGTTATAAAATTATTCACCCATTATTTGAAGTGTAGTTGTTAATGGCAGAAGGCATTTGAGGGTAGGTATCGTAAAAGGCAGTAAACAATAAAATAACACCCTCATTTTGGGTAAAAAATGAACATTTCGGAAGTGCATCGACAAGTTCAGCGAAAATAAAAAACCGATATAAAAATAAATATTTCATTTTGAACAAAATAATTACAACATTTTCATCTTCCTTAACTCCATAAAATAATGAAGGTGTAACGGAAATATATACTTTTTTACGACAGCATAAGAAACCCAATCTGCGGGCGTATTTTTCTCCGAGCTACTCAATTTAAACATAATTCAAGGTTTACTTTTTACAAAAAAAAAAAAAAAAAAACTGGTTTAATTTAGATGCGAATTTTATAGGATCACTATGAGATCATTTCCTGACGTTAACAATAAAAATAAATATTTCGACATTTTGTTTGACCACTCTCTTTGTATCACCTTGATGATGTATAGCTGTCCTTGTCTGGCGTGCTGGTTTGACGTTACCTTTCTGTTGCCGTTTCGCTCTGACGCACGTGTTGATTTACACCAAAGATTAGATTAGAGAGAGGTTGTTATGTGATGGTGTTGTGTCTATATGTATACGCGGACGATTTTTAACGTTGTTAGAAATCAGATATGGAACTGGGAAGAAATTAAGTGTGTTTTGATTATCTCAAACCTGTTGTTAGGAGTTAGAAGAAATCCAAAGATTTGACATTTTTACAAGACATGAGCTTTATGATCAGATTCAGGCTTATCATTTATGTACCTACCAAAAAAAAAATCAGTTGGCAATTCTTTTAATAGCTTTTATTTAGCTTAATTAAGCACTAATTAACACTCATTGAATTTGTATTGAATTGAATATGTAACAAATCATTTGATAATGTATCGAATTAATCCGGCTGGTTCGTGAGCTCAGTGGCACTATGGTCGGTTGTTCAATTGACGGAACACTTATAAATAACATAAGTTACGCCGACGACATGGTGCTGCTGGCCCCATCGATCAGTGCCCTCAGGACGCTGTTGTCCGTTTGTGTCAGATATAATGCAAGAAAGAGCGAGTGCTTGTTGTTCAAGGCAGGCACTAAGAGCTACGCTATTCCACCAATCAAACTCGTGGGGACCGCTCTAGAGTGGGTTACATCTTTTAAGTATCTGGGACACTGGGTCACTGATACGCAGACCGATAATAGTGACATGGAGAGGGAACGTAGGGCACTGTCAGTCAGGAGCAACATGTTGATCCGTAGGTTTGCAAAGTGTTCGACTGACGTAAAGGCTACTTTGTTTAGGGCATACTGTCAATCCTTTTATACTTGCAGCCTATGGGTCGACTACACGCAGGGGGCTTACAGTGCCTTACGAGTCCAATACAATAACGCATACAGGGCACTGTTGAGGCTGCCGCGACACTGCAGCGCTTCGGGGATGTTCGCTGAGGCACGTATAGATGACTTCTATGCTATCGTACGCAAGCGTGTCGCTTCCCTGATGTGGCAGGTGCGGGGCAGCGCCAACAGTCTCGTGATGACCGTGGCGAACAGGGCTGATGGTCTCTTGTGGAAACACTGGACGAGGACGCAAGTGTTGCCTGCAAACCGTGCCCAGAAGTAGTAGATTGTTATCGTCCTGAAATGATTTATAATGTATGTACTAACACTAGTTTGTAAGTTGTTTATTTATTTACTAACAAAAATGGATTGTATTTAACTGGAAAATAAATAATAATAATAATAATCACTTGTCTGACTAATACTGTTAATAGTTACTCAAAATAAAAAGCATATAATTATATTTTGTAACTGTCATGGTCACATACCACTTAGGTTTATTAATCGCAAATTAAACTGCATATAATGTTATCTAGCTACTTAGTTAATTTCAGTTTTCAACATCGGCAATTTTATTGTAAGTGTCGCCGTCATCATGCTCATAAAAAAAAACCGAAATATTGAAAGAAAAAAAAATAGTTTTATTTTATTTGTCACAGAAACACGTGCATAAAAAAAGATAAAAGTAATCAGAAAAATAAAACAAAATGGATCCACATTATGATTTCGAGCACAAAACAGAAATAGTCGGCAGCTGCACGTCATGACTGTGACAAGAAGGCTTCCACTCAGCATGATGCTGTGCTATGAGGGACCCACAGCACAGCGCTAATTTTCAGTGGTCACCCGTGTGTTATGGGTTGGGTGGGTGTTAAGAGCAGACAACAAGATCTGGATTATTTCTGGATTTATTTCTTACAACGCACGTTACACACTTTTTATTTGTTTTTATTTTTATTTGCAGTATCTACAAGGTGTAACATAATTAACGCACGACCTCTTAAGGGGTCATTGTACTCATCATTATGAACAACTTTAACCATGGGACCAAACATGAAATTACAAAAAAAAATATCAGCTGCTCCCTACGTTTATGTTCGCATAACTCGTCAAAATGTAGGGAACAGCAGATTTTTTTTTTCGCGAGTTCAGGTTTAGTCCCATATTAAAAGTTGTTCATAATGATGAGTACAATGATCCCTTAACGAGGTTGTGCGTTAATTATGTTACATTCTGTATATATGTATGTTGCGCCTTGCGCGCCTTTTAGTCTGTGCTAAATAAATATATTTTCTTTCTTTCTTTTCTTTTCCCCTCCGTAGGGTTCGTTTTGCAATTTCCTTTAATTTGATATCCCAGGCATTTTTTTTTTCATAATTGTAACTTCTTATAAAACTAAAATAGTATATAGAAAAGACACCCTCCTTTTCCACACTGTTTTGATTAGTCATAACATTTTGTATAAATACCCTAATCTAATACTATTATATTGACAGTCGAGAGAATGCGTTATTGACACCTGTCAGTTTCATATCAACGAACATGTGTTTAGCGAATTTGATCATTATTACAACTAGAAATTGTTCCACTGACAGGTGTCAGGAACGCATCCTCTCGTCGGCTAGTCGGTCAGACTATATACAGTGTGTAAGGGACAGCCCTCCGCAGACTGATGGCGTGAATTGATGACCGGTACATGAAATCATATCAGGAACGTTATGGGTATCCAATAAACCTGATTTGTTTTATTACCTCACACGCAATGTATCGTTACCGTGGCAAAACGCGCGTAGCGAACGGCAGCGCAGCGTGCCTTCGGCCGCCGAGTATTTCAACATCCATTGCTGATTTTTGGATTTTAGCTGTTTTATTTACATAAATGGAGTGCTTCGTACAGAGAATGTAATTTTACTTTGAAATAAAGGAATAGTAACTGAAAAAACGATAAAGAAAATGAAAATTTTCCTGAGAAGTTTTCCGGTGGAATATAATTCAAAATAAGGAACTGAATGCACCCTGTTAGTTTGCGGAGGGCTGTCCCTTACACTCTGTATAGCTAGGTACAATACAATAAATTGTGTTTAGCTTTCATTTCTACCTACTTCCACCTCTCAGCGCTCACATAATCTGTGGCCGTCGCGGGCTGGTCTACCTAGAAGGTTTCGCAGGCATTCTGTTGTGTCCGCTCCGTTGTCGAGGCAACATCTGCGCCGTGCCTTCCCGCGAGTGTATCGACATAACAGTGCAGTGTTGTGAGTGCCAGTGAGCCGGAAATGTTACTATTGTGATACACCAATTGTTATAATGGCATTAAAAAAGGATTTCGACATAAACAAGAGCATATTCAAAATAAAACTACCCAAAACTGTCAAGTTCCAACAGGCGATCGACAAAATATTTAAAAAGAACAACTACACCAAAATAGTGCAAAGTTAGTTCCACTAATTGTTTAATAGACTCGTCCGATTAAATGGCCGGTGAAGTTAGTACAAATATCTGTAGAAGTAGAAAACACAACACTGAACCAGAACCACCGGATCGCAACAAGTCACCCAACTTTATAACAGACGAAACTGAATTTGTTGGTAAAGGAGACATAAGAACGTCAACACCTATTAACAAGCACAGACGGAGTAGAAGTAAAAGTGGTACGAGGAAGACTCCTGCGCCACTGAGTTTTTCAGACGAACATTTTATTGAGGATTTAGAAGCGTATGTTAGAGAAATGTCAGCGATAAGGCAGACGACAGGAACGATGGACGCGGGTCAGGAGCAGGACCTGTGGTCCCAACTCCAGCAGAAGGAGTCGGATCTACTGCTGGCCGCAGAGTTAGGGAAGGCCCTTCTGGACAAGAACAAGGAGCTCGAGAAAGAACAGGAGCGCGTGACGGAAGAGTACTCCAAAAAAGTTGAGGTGAGTCAATCAATTTCACTGTTTGTTACTGATTCAGGCACGCGATGTGCACTGATATTTTTGCGGTCGTTCAACATTACCCACAATCGATTTTCAACTTTAATTCGATCTTGATAAGGTTTAATCATGTTTTTGTTGTGGTTGTTCTATTTTTTAGAAAGACTAGCTGATGTGCGGTTGTTGAAATTGTGCAATTTATACTCTTTGTTTTTGTCCTTTCATTTACTGACATTGTTAATGCATTCGTTAGATTGAAGTGAATATTTGGTGTTACTGGATCACTTTCATTTTTTGAATAAGTGTTTTATTATTCTCATCTTCATAATCCCGAACTTAAGATTTACGGGAACATGTGGGGGGGGTGGTTTGATGTTTGCATGAAAACATATTGAAAATGACAGTATTGGCTTTTTGTCTGAGTCAAGTTTTTGAATCATGACCACGACTGCAATATGTTTATAAGTAGGTACAAAAAATTATGCAAATTAAAGACTAATTATCATTTAGCAATTACCAAAGGTCGTTACGCCTTTTTGTTATAAACATTTAGCAATCACGACGTAAAAACTGTCAGCTAAATTCTTGTTGAATCGGCAAAACTCGAGCATTTTCGTAAGGACCTGCTACATGGTTTCGTTGGGTAAACGTTTTACATTCAATACCAAAAACGCATACATATAACTGTAATTAATAGGGCTTCCTAATGTACTTATTTTCGTAACAATATTATTTACTAAACTGCTACTTTAAATAATTTCAAACCTCTTTTTGTTGAAATTGTGTTTTTTGATTACGATTATAAATGTTATGATAAATATGACAATCAATAAATCTTAAACAATAGAAATATTAATGCTGTTGGACGACAAACTAGAATATTTTCCACGTGAACTACTTTTTTGTGGAAAGTAGGCAAACTTTGCGTTGCACTACCGTGCATCCAGGTAATGCATAAAGGGTTTCATGATGACGTTTGCTACACTGAAGTTTAATGATGTCTAGGTACTATGGTAACAAAATGAAATGGAAACATGTTTTTTTTTGAAGAGCTACATTCCTGAAATCTGAAATGAAAGGGTTTTAAAAATTTTTTACCCTTCCGACTATATTTTTATTTTATTATTGCTGTAATTATAATCAAGCTTCAAATTAATATTAAAAGAAAAGCTGAGAAAAGTCGAGAACTAGAGTTAGGGACTGCTTCGTTGGTCGGGCAAAGTGTTATTGGGTTTTCCATATAGAATTTCTCAGTAGCAGCCCGGAGTCCAGGTTTGTCGCTGGTTGATGGCAATAGGCTCGCCCCCTATTACATGGGACAAACATAACTGGCGAAATGTGGGTGTACTATATGTATAACTCTGCCTAACCCTACGAGGAATACGTGGGGGTGTTTGTTTAATAAGAAGTTGAAAAGTAGAACCAGGAAAATAAATAAATGCTAGCCAAATCATGCTTGACGCAAACCACGAGTTGAAGTAGATACGACTCAATTAGCGATACTTATTTATAAAAATAAGATAAAGAGTCTTATGAATCAGACAATAAACATTTTTTCCAAATGGCAGAACGGTCACGATTATTTATTTTTATGATTTGAGCACGTTTTACTTGATCGCGTTAATTTTCATCCATCGTTTATACATGATTGTTTGACGTGAAAAATGCGGATGAGGTAGGTAAGTACAGACAACGCGATTCTAACGTTATGGCAATGGCAGCTCTGAACATGAGGCGAGGCGCTGCGCAGTAACAAACTCACGTGTCAGCGGGGGTGAGGGGTGCGGTACTGCGCAGCGAGTAGCGCACTTCACAGCCGCCATAAAGCTTGACACGTACCACACACACTACACTCTAGGTCTTATTTTATGGATTAATTACATGAAAACATGTTTCTCTTTACACATTTTTTTATGAAAAAACATTTGAAGTTACCTATAGTATGTGTGATAGAAACATTATAATACTAGATACTACTCAAATTGGCTTTCGAAGTTACTTAATTATAAGGAGTCTTGGCGCCGCCGTTGTCTTCTCCGAACTTGGCTTGAGATACTGCCGTGTGTCTGGGCCCACCTTTGCGTAATGTTTCAAAGCATCATAAGGGATTAAAAGTGCGACATACTGAAAACCCGTCATTTCGGTAGACATCGCCGTTTATTAATAATTCGTTAAAAACATGCACACTTACAGTAGAAATCGGTTTCATTTTGACAGTTCAACAAAAAAAAAAAAATTTTTTCGAACATATGAAGCAATATGCTTCAAAATCCTTGAGATTGTAATTGATAATGTGTTACGCAATTAGGGCGCTCAAGCACTGGATATGATGAAAGTATTCCGAACGCGGCAATATCAGGGACAATAAATAATTATCTTCTCGTTAACCTCATAATAGCTATAGCGAGTGCGTCATTGAGCACCCATACCAACGCTGACCAGTGTAATATGTACCTAATGCACCTATGCACGGTTCCTCCATACAATGACATGGTCATCTTCAGATCGTTCTAGCATAGCATAGCATAATTGGCCTATAAAGTTCCCACTGCTAGGACGCAGACCTCCTCTGTGAGAGGAAGTAGACAGCAAACCCCACTCGGGCCAAGTGCGGGTTGGTAGATGTTACAAGTTACCGAATTTTTGGTTCGAGGACATTCCCTCACGATGTTTTGCTTCACCGTTTTGAGAGCAATGGTGATGGAATAAACTCCACAAAGCAAGATCAGTCTGATCTGACCAGAATCCGTACCAAGTCCGATCGCCTACGATGATTGCACAAAATCATTTTCTTCTCTAAAATAATAATATTTACTTTCGGAAATTCCGACGTCAGTCACGACTACCGTTATTCTGTTATCATTATGTGTTGTTATCTTATCTTAGAAATTGATAATCGGTATCACTCTGAGATGTACAGGTGAGTACCAAGGTGATATCCGTGCAAAATGTTGAGATGGCATCAGCAGATCGAAATGGAATTTACCATTTTTATACCTATCTGGAATATTCAGTAGTTAAGAACATAATTATTCTGTCATAGGTGCATTAGCATAATCAGCCTCTAATGTTCCCACTGCTGGGACACAGGCCTCCTCTCTGTGAGAGGGAGTGGGCCCTAATCCACCATGCGGGCCCAGTGCAAGTTGGTAGATGTCTCATGTCTTCGAATTTTTGGTTCTAGGTTTCCTCACGATGTTTTCCTTCACCGTTTTGAGAGCAGTGGTGATGAAATAAATTACATAAAGTAAAGCGCCTGCCCGAGTTCGAACCCACGACCTACAACTTGTAAGTCGGGGCCGTCACCACTGGGCCACCACTGCTCTCAGGTGTATTAAACAAGATAAATTAGTAAGAAAGAAGTACATATGTAGTTAATTTTAGGGCTGATTTTTATCTTTATTCCAGGAATATTTGATTGATATTTTGTAATATTTTCCATAAAAAAAAACTGTCATACTCCAATTTTATTCGAGGAATTCATCTAGAATTTCTTTCTCAGATCGTGCCCGGATGATGGCAATAGGCTTGTCCCCTATTACATGGGACTTGACCATAACTGGCGAAATCTGAGTGTACTATTAATAGGACACCACTGCCTAACCGATGCTAAAAGATAATTATGTAATGTTGCAAAAACCGACCCTTTTCAGCACCTTTGTAATTTACGGACTCATGAAATGTGTATGTAAATAGGTTAGCCTTTTCCTCTTTTCCTTTTTCTTTTTTGTTGGGGTCGGCTTCCAGTCTAACCGGATGCAGCTGAATACCAGTATTTTACATGGAGCGACTGTAGGTTGTGTCAGATGCGAAACGATAGAAACTGTTGCACAAAATGGAATGTTATCGAGAAAACTGCAATGCAGATAAGTTGACATTCCATAGCAATATACTAAAACAAAGTGGTTTAGAAATATGGACTTTATGCATTTTACGTAAGCCTACTTTTCGTTTCTAACTGCTATTCTTTGTATAAAAACACAATAGGTATTGCGTTCACTGCTGTCACACGACTGCTCCTTAGCCTCTACGGGCTAAAAAATGACAGCTGGCTTACTGCTCCCATGAATAGCACCACCGCTGCACTGGGAAAGTAGAAACTGGCAAGTCCTAGAACGAAACATTACCAAACCCTATCTGCCGGAGTCTGTTTCCCGGTAAAAATAAGCCCGCGTACCTGCGATTTTTTGAACGTGGCAATTTTTGATCACACACTGGAATTTCAACGTACAGCTTAGCGCTGAGAGTTGAAAATACAACAAAGTATTTTTTTTTGATGTGCTGGAATGCACTCTGCTGGATTCTCAATGCTCGGCTCAACACCGAGAGTTGAAAATCGCAGAGGGTTACTATATTTTAAACTTTATTCGACAGCTAGGACTCGGTAAAGTCAGTTTTTATGAACTTTACGTCCGTCAGAATAAATTTCAACTGGCTCGAAGGTTTGTGTTAGAATCGTTTTGTAATAAGACAGTTCAAGTCTGGAGTGAATAGGCAGCTTCTTGTCAAGCGTGTACCACCGTCTACCGCGTCATCGCTCAACATTACTTCTGGGCAAAGGCCTCCCCCAAAACCCTCCAGGAACTCTTTTCCCGCGTCACCTCTTACCAATCTAAACTTGTAATTAAGAACCCAAATTACCCTTAAAAGAAAGACGTTTACTCCGAAAGTAACCTAAATGACAGAAGATGAATCTTTTATAAAAACCCCTTCCTACAGCAGTGGCTACCTTCAGACAGATGAACATCGTTTTTGTGCTACCTGCTTAGCTGTAAAGTTGTTGTATATCATATCTATTGTTTGTTTTTGCTACCTTTCAGTCGATAAAGGTTGATGATTCAATTAGAAACTGTTTTCTCTTGTGTTTATGCGTTTTGTGGTATCCTACACGTACAGTTCCTTAAGTTTAATAAACGCAGCGTGTCTCTGTTTGTTGGTCGTTTGTGCGAGTCATAACTCGAAAACGACCCGATTTTTTAATTGGCCTGAGCTGTGCCTCTCTTGGCACAGGCCTTCCTCCATTCCTTTCACTTCTCTCGATCTGTCTGCCCATGAAAAGCGTCCCTCCATCTTCTTCTCAATCTACATTTCTGTCTATCTATCATTCTATCTTCTGCAGCGACCCCACCTACCTATGAACGATCCGATTAACGTGCTTTTTATTTAAGCGCCAGGGTAGCCCGCGAAATTCGAATTTACTTACGATTTTTGCAATTTGCAAGTCAGTATTAAGTTATATGCTGATCAAAATATGATTCGCGACCGTAAAAAATATGTATTCACAGAATTATAATAATTAAAGTCATCAATACAACTCTAGACCAAGTAATCCTATTGAATGAATGTTTCATGAAATCTTGACATTTGAGGATTGTACTAATTTAAGGAGTTGTATTAGTGATTCTAATGATTATAATTCTGTATTATACATATTTGTTACGGTCGTGAATCATACTTTAATTAACATACACCTAGACACTGTGCTGCAAATTGCAAAAATCGTAAGAAAATTTGAATTTTGCGGGCTACCTTAGCGCTTCCCCCAAAAGATTATTATATTATATTCTCTGGCTAGGCTTTACAATAGTTCCCGAGTTTTAGTACCTACAGGATTTATAG
Organism: Fissipunctia ypsillon; assembly: GCA_947568875.1. NCBI lineage: Eukaryota > Metazoa > Arthropoda > Insecta > Lepidoptera > Noctuidae > Fissipunctia > Fissipunctia ypsillon. The sequence continues at coordinate 3,009,497 of OX387662.1, forward strand.
TACCTTCCCAGAAATACCATGGCGGACCAAAATGGAATCAGGAGGCTTACTGGGCAAACATTTAGCTCCACGTTTTCGCTCCAAATGCCAAAACTAATCTATTATAATAACAATAACCCTATATGCGAAACTGACAACTAATGTCATTGTTCACATTATCCAGGTCAATAAGTTGGCCGAACCGGGCGCGTCTAGACAGCTATTGTATGGTTTAACCTGAATAGCTGATAATGATTTAACTGTGTTATCTTCGGAGATGCTAATCTTTTCGTAAGTGAATACGCTAACTCGTAACTAGTATCATGATAATTGTTATATGGACTAAAAGAACATTCTTAACTTATGTAGTTATGATAAGAGAATCATGATGTCAGTCCTGAAACATTACTTGCAATGAGGGTTGCCTATTGATAGTATTTCTGTTAACCCCTATAAATAAACTCATCCTCCTGCCTTTAACCAAATTAATTTGGGGTTAGCGTCGGCGCTTCATATATTCTACTTCCTTACATCTGTGTCACCTTTCACATCGGTGTTCACCCCCTTTCTAGCCATATCATCTTCCTTACAATCCATGATTCCATCTGTCACTCTTTCCGCATAACATCACTCCTGTTTTCCTCGAAGGGTTAGGCAGAGGTGCACCCACATTTCGCCAGTTATGTTTCAGTCTCATGTACATACCTAATAGGAGGCGAGCCTATTGCCATAAAAAAAATCTAAAAACAATAACACTGACCGACCTGGGAATCTAACCCAGGACCTTCAACAACAAGGCCTTCCTCCTCATTTTGTATATTATGCCCATCTTTTACTAATCGTACAAAGCACTTATGTATGATCTGATGGTGTTAAGATTAGGTTCACGTTAATTTGGCAAAGAGTGGGTATCAAACTCACAACATGATCACTAAGCGTATCCTTTACTACACAATCAACCGTGCTATAGATCACTATCGGCAAACAATCAATTAAAAATAATTAATGGTTTCTATGCAATAGCGAGGCAATAAACCTTTGCCGTGATAAGATCGATCGATTGTAGTTGAATGCATACAGAGATCGATCTTGAGATTCAGTCATGCTTGCTGGTACCAGACCTTGGATGAAATTATTAAAATATTCAGAATACTAAAATATTGAGAACCACATTAATCTTATGTTCTTATCAACAACCTTCGTTTTCTTTCTCCTGTGCGTTCTATTGTGTACTGTCCAGTCTGATTCAATGTCTTTTCTTTGTATTATCAACGTTTCATAGCCCACAATGACTGCTAAAGGTTGTTTTTCTTGACAGTTTCAGGTTGTTAAACTGGCATCATGCTGTAAATGTTAGCACAGTGCAAGCCAGTAGCAAATATCAACAGGACTTGATAATGGATATCGAGGATATTGTGTGTTCTCCAGTAATGGGGCTGCAAAGGTCAGATAGTAGCAGTCATCATCATCATCGGCAGCCTTGTTCCACTCACTGCTAAGTATAAGCCTCCCCCTTTTCTGCCATGCTTTCCTGGACTTTGCCAGTCCCCTCCTGGTCTTTCCCGCGGTCCTTTGTAGCCTTCGTAGGTTACCCTTACCGACCTACCATCTCTCAAAACCATTCTGGTAGATATTAGTTCTTCATGGAAAATACTGACATCAATACCAATCTAGTATTACTTGACTCCAACATAGGTGGATAATCGTTCCGATCAATAGATAACAGAACACTTATATACTATGTAAATGCACTTTAATAGTTATAGATAAGTATTTGTTACCAATATGTATTATGATTCATGGCGTAAAAATTAAGTCAATAACACAGTGTAATGTTGCTAAACATGAAAATACTTTCATCATACGATAATATTAATTAGTTAGTCACTGATTATAGCTATCCACTGCTGAAGATAGGCGATGCCTGTATCTATGCAAAGGATGTCTGTCCATATGCAAAGGATGTCTGTCCATATGCAAAGGATGTCAGTCTATATGCAAATGATGTCTGTCCATATGCAAAGGATGTCAGTCTATATGCAAATGATGTCTGTCCATATGCAAAGGATGTCAGTCTATATGCAAATGATGTCTGTCCATATGCAAAGGATGTCTGTATATATGCAAGTGATGTCTGTCTATATGTAAAGGATGTCTGTATATATGCAAAGTATGTCTGTATATATGCAAAGGATGTCAGTCTTTATGCAAGTGATGTCTGTCTATATGCAAAGGATGTCAGTCTATATGCAAGGGATGCATGTCTATATGTAAAGAATGCCTGTCTATACGCAAAGGAGCCTGTCTATATGCAAGGGATGCATGTCTATATGCAAGGGATGCATGTCTATATGCAAGAGATGCATGTCTATATGCAAAGGATGCCTGTCTACATGCAAGGGATGCCTGTCTATGTGTAAGGGATGCCTGTCTATATGCAAGGGATGCCTGCCTATATGCAAGGCCTAATAAAACAGGAACACTTACAGTAGGAATCGGTTTCATTTTGACAGTTCAACAACATTCATTGTGTTCTCAACATTACGCTGTTGAGTCGATAATGTGTTACGCAATTAGGGTGTTGGATGGTTACAGCCACAATTTGTGTAATGAGAACAAATTTAAAGCCCCATTAATAAAAATAAAAAAACTATTGTGCTTAACTGGGTTCTTATCGGTCTTGTGATAGACCCACATATTACATTTGTAGCCATTCAAATATTTGTTTCTCACTAGAAATTAACTCTTCTTGTAGTGCACAAGCAAATATTGCTCAGACATTGTGCAAATCGGGTACTAGACGTTTTGTTCATCAGTAAAGGAATGCTTCTTTTTCTTCTACTTTTCCATGTCAATGGCTACTTTGACCGACAAACACGTAGCGACCAAATCGGTTCTGTCGTTTGCCTCATTAATATCTTGAAAATGCTGTAAATGCATATGTAATGTATTTAGAAGTCAAGGTCTCTTTTAGAGTGAGACAAGAGAGCAAAAATTAAAAGTAAGCGAACAATATAGGGTCTGGGCTGGGCCTTTTTATAAGAAAGTGTCAGGGCATTGCCGTTAAATCATCACGTTTGGGGTTAAAAACACAAACATACTTACATTTTACATGTTACGTGCTTTTTTACTTCTTTGTGAGAGTCGACGGACGCTGTACCGTTATGTAGTGGTAGTGAATCATGCTCCGACAAATGCTAACTTGCTTTTATGTGAATTATAAAATTCTTTCGTCTGCGAAGGCCAAATGTTTATTCAGGCCAGAGTTTTATAAATATAAAATGCAAGTTTTTTTTTTAAGTTTTAAATATCTTTTACAAAAAATCAGCGGATAACAAAAACCTGTGATCCAACCGTATTAAATACTGTTTGTGAGATAAGAAATAATACAGGCTACATGGCTATAAAGGCTCCGTCAAAAAGGCGTGACACGCGACACGAACCGCGCCTGTTTGAAGGAGTCTTTATGTTGTTGATTTGTTAGTGTAAAAAGACAAAAGGAAAGAAAAAGGTAAAAGGTTTATAATTATAAAAAGAACGACAGTTTTTTAAGAATCTCTCATCAATTTACATCTCCGGAAACTGTATTCTTTCCAAAGAATGAATTGTTGATACAAATGAGTTTAATTTCACAACAATATGTAATAAACACTAGATTTTATGTGCAAAAACAAAAGGGTGTAATAATTCCAGCTTTTGATGAAGTCTTACTGTGGCCTTACTAGTCTTTTGAAGAAATAAAAAGTAAGAATTAAGAAACGATATCATACACAAGTCTCATATAATGTTAACTTCTATATTGGAGAGAATATGAGAGCGTTCGATCTGAATGATTATCAAGATTCAATTAATAAAATACAAAGGTTACTTGCACGGAAAGATAATATATTGACACAATCTGCAGTATCAGCTGACTCATTATAAAAGGTTCAACTGAAGATAAAGTAACATTTGAAGGCTAGCAGCCAGTCACTTTTTCACTCTGATCTTTAGGAAGCAAGCAGCTAAACGATTTCACGTTTTTCTTTTTTGAGTTAATGTTCAAACATTCACAGTAACAACCTTGCTGCCTAGCTAGTCAAACGCTGGGGAGTTTGTTGCGTCACTTCTTCTTCCCAACTAAAGCAATAGGAAGTGGTGGGGCGGGCGGTTTTGGGGACTGTCTTATGTAATTTTGACGTTAAAAAAGTGCCGGATCTCAGCCTTAGAATAAATAACAAGTGTCATTTATTCAAAGGCAGAGAATCAGCACTTTTTATATATATGTATATATTTTTAATCTTTTCAGTACGCCATGTGATGTCGCTATGATCTTTTTTCATAATAGCTGGTGCCGACACAGAAGCGATGCAATAAAATTAATTGAAGCGGCCTCTAAGTATTGTATTATTAACTACTTCTTGTATGCTGTTACTAAGAAGTACGAAAACTGCTCATCCACAAATCACTTCCTTCAATACCTTTTACCTCCTACAATATATTTCAAAATCAGAACATGATACCATACTGTCCATCGAATCGAAACATGTTAAACTTGCCACAGCTTGATCACTTGACCCGAAGACCGGTGCGACCGGTTCCACATTACCGCAGCCCTTGCCCGCACACAAGCACTTCCTGGAGATGTCTGCAGATTTATTAACTGGTTTTTACTTGCTATTTATTTATGCTGTGGTTGTCACGGGTGGAGTTTATAGGTTGTTTTACTGTTGTGGTTTTTAAATGTTTTGTGGAATATACAATTGTATGTCGTTGTTTGTTTTTCTTAATTTCATAGGATTCTCGCTAGACAAAATTGGTGTTGGATTTTGGGATTTGCTTTGGATGTAGGCTTGCTTGCGCCTCAAAACACTATTATGTCGAGCCTGCTATGGAAGAAGATCGTAAGTGAGAGCCATTTTATTTGTTATTTAAAGATCTCCGGCTTTTGTATACACTGCGAAACGCGTTGGGATTAAAAAAAAATGTGTTTATTATCATAAATCTTTACAATTAAGTTGCCGGGGCTTCCCAGAAAGTAATCCTAAGATACTTGTGATGGGATACTAAAGGATAGAGGGATATGGGATTTACGTATAATAAATTAAATTATTGCAGAAAGAGTTAAATAATGAGTAGTTTTGTCGCTTAAGATACGAATATAGGTCAAGGTTTCTTCTTCTTGTTTTTCTAAAATCGTCATTTACTCACTTACTGTTTTTTTATAATTAAGGCTATTATAACTATTTATTTCACTGTGTTTGTCTCCTAATATCAGGTATTCTAATATAAGGTTCGGACAATACATAAATCAAATTTCAGATACGAAAACACATACTACATAAATCTAATTTTTATTCTTACTAAACAGCTAAACGCAACACAGATTTTGAGTAAATCTTAACACTATGTTCTATCATCGTAAGTGACAAACTTTATTTACGATGATTGTTCTTTTCTATGAAACTTTTACTTTTGGCGTTTACGATACTATTTATTTCCAATTATAATTTTGAAGTTTATGCAAATGTGGTTTAATTAAGCGCCTTTGTATTAGGGTCTAAATTATTTTAGCTGTACGTTACAATAAAACAGTCAAATACCTAAATTCTGTCGCTGTTTTTCCGTAACAGGCTCGAGTGTCTCGAGAATTGAATTCATCTTTAAACGGTTGACAGAAACATGTGTTGATGATTTAAATGCATTTAGCGCTTTACGCTTCTAGTCGTCATTTGTGGTACAAGCCTAATAGTTGAAGAATAACTTAGCATTTACCCAGTTCGCTTACTCTATATTCCGGAAGCTTGACTCGAAACTCAATCCTACAGCTTCCTCCACCATTAATTTAATATGTAACACGTCATATAACTTCTAAAATACTTCAAGACAATTATAGCCACGCAGCCACGCACCATACAACGCAGATATTTGGCAATACAACCCAGCAATGATTACCACGGAAGCAAAACACGTAACCATCAGAATTCACCGTGTTTATAGTACAACTATAGTTATTAACTATGGGTTTTTGAGGTCATTCGGCCGTACGGGTAAAAATTATGGCGATTTTGACCTCTAGATTATACCCACGGCTATGTGAGATTGCTTTGCGTACGTAGTTAAATATAACATCAAATCTGATAAAGTTAGTTTTATTGTTGAACGGCCTTATGTGGATTACAAAAAGGTTTTAGTTCATTTTGGTGCTAGAGAACGCTGGAGAGTGGCATGTCGTGAGCGTGAATGAAGCTATAAGAGGTAAAATAAATAAAATAAGGGAAAAACAAATAAATAAGGGAAGCCCGAAGAAACGATGGAAGGATTGTGTGAATGATGACATGGATAGAAAGGAGGTGACAACTGGGATGAGGGCTAATAAAGATGTTCCTATGGAAGAAGACGTGCAGAGCCAAATCATATTGGGATACGGGCATGAGGATAATGATTGGGCGCAGAACTATAAGATTATAAGTTTGGTCCTCATATACCTTCTAAAACGAATAAAACCTTTTGTGTTAGTGTAGTGTAAAAGTGTAGAAATAATAGTGACAATGACACACATATAACACAAGAACAAAGTGTTTATATTATTTTATCAGACTCTAAGAAAGTGGAACGGACTTGTGTAAAGTACAAACGAAACTATTCTCAGTTTTAAAATAATTATCACGAAAATAATTAAGTTAGATTAAAATTGCTTATTAGTCTTATAGGCTAGATTGTAATTGATTATTAATAACCTGGTTCGTTTTAATAAAGGATAAAAAATTAGAATCTAAGCAATCAGCTTGTAAAGATCTAAAACTTAATTTTGCACACTTTGTCTTCAACAAATACACACAATGCACAATGACAACATTTCCTTAACCTATTATTTCGATATTCTCTCCGAAGCGCATATAATGGTACTAAATTGACTGGTTTCAAATACTTGGAACAGGCAGACAGACTAGTTGCGATATAATTTTGTATATATGTATGTACTTACATTATCTGTAATGGACCTCTATTGTTATAGTTCTCAATAGAAAATATGGAATGGATTGCATTGTCTTGCTTACAAAGATCTGAATATGATTGGTAAATATTTTGTAGCTTTGGAGGATAAAATTACCGGGTATCAAATATTTCACAAATTGTGGCTGAGAATGGATAAACGACTACCTTGTCTATTTTCCTTATCATCATAATAAGCCGAAACTTGTCCACTACTGGACCTAGGACTCCCCCAAATAGTGCCATCACAGCGATCCGTCCTGTGGTTCCCGCATTTGGACTCCCGCAAAATTCCTATTTTCCTGGATAAGTAGAAACAAACGACATTCTAACCGTGGCTATTGCCAAAAGGGAAGGAGACATAATCAAACGCGATCTGACGACTGATATCCACCCATAAGCCAAGCATGGTAATAGGTGTGGTAACAGTAACGGGACATATCATAATATTCCTAATGCATTTTGGGAATCCCAAGGCCAATTTGAGGAGGCGGCGAGAGGGGTGGACGACTTAGTTCCCATGGCGGACAAGACCAGGATGAGGCTTGTATAAAAGCGGGAGGATTGGTACAAGAAATGAGAGACCTATTCTCAGCAGTTGGTGAAGTCAGGCTGTGGATGATGATGATGATGAATTTAAGTATTGCTAAGATTTCTGCACTTGCGAATTCACTGCTCAGCATAATGGTAATAATGCAGAATAACTAGGTACTATTTCCTCACTTACACTAAGCTCACAGATGACTAACAAAATTAGCCAGACTATTGACCTAGATGCAAAGCTAAAGAGCCCATTATCCTCAAGCTACATGACCTAACATCCAATGTTGTCTCATCAACATGCTTGAGGGATCAATGTTGCGACAAGCACGTAAACCTGTGCTGACTCATAGAGGTAACGAAATATTTTGGTGCAGTATAAATAGTGATAGGTATCGATAGAATATGTATATTCATTCACGGTTTTGTAGTTGTAGAAGAATTTAGAACAATGAAAGGCCAAACAAACTCCAATCCAACTTAGAATATTTCTAATATACACATAGGTAAACTCACGCCTTCTTCGCATGGGAGTAGGCAGAAACCACAGAACGCCATCTGATACGATGCTTACATACTCATTTTGCTTCGTTTACGTTCATACATCTAGTCATACAAGAAAGCCGGTTGCTAGTACTACGCATCTGACCTTTCTGAAGAATATCACCAACAAGGTTACTAAAAGTCCTTATTATATTTCTAAATCAAGTAGTGAAAACAGATCGGATTATTACACTACATAACTGATTCGGACACGAGAATCTTAATGCATATTAGTGAGTTTTTTAGTGGAATTATTATAACATTCATTATAGTGTAATAGAGTGTAGCAAATGAAACTCCACGACAGACGATAATTTGTACGTTAGATGAAATCAGGTGCATCCTGGAATTCCTGGACCGTTAGCACAAACCAACTACTAGGTAATCTGCCTGACTGATTCATCGTTTCACTACTACATGAGATGTTTTAATTTTTGTTCCCTTATGAAACGTTCAATCTTCACTATAGTTCTACAGCACAACGTCGGTATTTAAAATCACGAAGCAATCCGTCAGTCTGTCTGTACAAAGTGAGAGTGGCGTTTTGAGGGCACGACCTTGTACATCTAGTTCAGCCGACGAATCCGATGCATTTGAGTTTAGAGAATTAGGTTTTTGTTTCTTTTGATCGGAAGTATTGTAGACGATTAACAAAGTTGAAGTTTATATTTTAAGAAAGTGAAACGGCATTGATGTCAATGAAGCGATCGTAAGAATGTTCAGTAGCTACCACGCTTGACTATGTCATTAGAAGGTACTGAACCTATAGTCTGTTCCAAAACTACATACCTGATGAAAGTGTAAGCAAATTGATCAAAAAACTGAGTGCTTTGATTTGATTTATTCGTAATTTTGAATACCCGAAATTCTAATTTTAAATCAGACGGAGATGTTTACATTTGACAATTGAGTTTAATTTAATAACCTCAATTTTCTTTGATGATTGTAACTGGGTATTACAATTGAATAATGTTATTCAAACAATAATTGTTGGAAAAAGTGGTGATGTAATACAGATGAATGAATTCCCTTTAGTCAATGATTGCGTAAGAATTTAACCTGAACAGGGTTTGTTTACACTTTCATCAAATACATTTCGAACAGACTATATTTACTCATATTCTGCTATACCCATCAAGCCAAAGAAATAAACTTTTCTGATTTAGTGTTTATTGACTAAACGGACGTTTTGTCGTAATAAGACCTTACGAATTCGACGAGTTTTTGCATCATCAAAGTCACGCTTTTGACAAGACTGCAGCGACACAAGGTCGACGGTCAAAATGCATGGCTAATGGCTAATGATGCTAATCTGCGACGGTCGTCAGTCGAGACACTGAGGTAAAGGCAGCGAGTGAGAAACGAAGGAAACGCGACCGAGTGCTAAGGGAAGTGGAGATGTGGGTAATCGCTTCTGCTTCCAGAAGTTTTTAGTTCTATGCTGTTATATTTGTATGAGATGAAATTTTGAAGAAATGATTTTGACATAATCCAAGTATGTAGGGACTATCGCTACTCAACTGTTTAAATGTTTAATTTTGAAAAATATTGCAGTGAATGTTGATAAGAGGAGCGAGACAGTGGCAACTGAGTGATTCAAGAGGAGACAAACTTAAGATGTTTTCTTAGGATTTAGAACAAGTACGCAATCAATAATTAAGCAAAAGTGTCTAAAATTAACAGGTCAATCAAAATTATCGAGATTATAGAGTCCATTTCGAAATCATATATCGCATCTTAATCATCAATTTGCTCATAGTCCTTAACTTACAGCTCAATTCACATACCGATGTTAAGAGCAGCAATTCAGCAAAACCGGTGATCACATTCGAATATCTTCATTTTAACGACTTTGAACCTGCGGCCTTTCGCGGTCACTTCTAACTTATAAATAAATGAACTGACGAAGTGCCTAGCATATCTTGGCCCGCGGCGATGTTGCCAAGTTCATTTAAAAATACTGGATTTGGCTTTTTTGACATTTGCATATATTATATATTAGTTAAAGTTCTTTGTGATGAAGCTCGTTCGTGGTCTACTTCCAGGCCTACTTCTGCCATCACACAGTGTTTCTGTGTTGCAGTGTGCATGTTATGGGTACTGGTGTAATTACAAGAACTTGAGACTTGTCTCTGAGATGGTAATATTTAGCCCTGTTTCTTATGAACGTCTTTGCGTTGTGGTATTTTCAGTAGTAGTTTACAGAATGTCTCTTAGTTCAGTGTGCCTCTTGGCAAAGGCCTCCTCTAACAACTTCCACCGAGTCCTGTCTCTCGCAACACTTCTCCAGTTCGGACCCGTTGTGAGCTTCACTTCGTCTTCGCATTTTTTATATTGTCTTCCCCTGTTTCTTTTGTCATGCTCTGAGGTACCATTCTGTCACAACTTTACTCCACTTATCTTAAATGCCTCTTAACATCAGGTGGGCCGTCTGTATGTTGATCATCAAATAATAATATTTATGTATTTTAGCCTGTGTTGTCTCACTGCAGAATAAAGTCTAAGCTCTCCGTCCACTTACCTGTTTCTAGATCTACTAAGGATCCAATAAAATAATATTTAAAAAAAATAAAAACCTTTTATTCCAAAGGTACTTAAAACTATATTAGTTAGTATTTTTTTTTAAAGAAAACTCTGCGATAAGCGTCTCCACAAATATCAACCTGTACTGGCCAAGTCTTCAGCTCGTCTAGACGTTAATTGAGGAGATTCCACACACGTGTGATGACAAGTCGTTAACAGATAACCATGACATAACTACAGTTTAGTTTAACGTCACTTCTAATGGGTTATTGTTTGGTCAACGATTAACTATGTACCTATGTGTAATTTTTAACAGTACTTGACTGGCTAGACAATGAATGACACAAATTCAAGCATTGTAATTGCTCTCGAACCATACCGAAATATCATTCTTTCATTTTGATTTGTTTTATTGTTTTTCTGTAGCAGTCATTTAGTACTAGCTAGGCTACTTCAAAATGGTTGAGCTGAATGGTGCTTATCCATGCATCATGTTCGTGAACGGGCTCCGTCAGTAGGGACTGGTCATCTCTTAGCTGCCGCGGCTTATATTTTAATGTTTTTATCGTTTTTGTTTTTTTTTATTACGGACGCTTTTAATATGCGCGTCTTTCTATATTGTTCTCACATATATGTACATATAATTTCAACATTAATGATGTAACCAATATTTTTATTTGGAATTCTTTAGAAAGAACGCTTTGGAATCGGCAACTAGCTTCATCTTTCTGACTGACCGACTCCTTGACAATTCAAAAGTGCCTGTAATTGGTTTATTTCAAATACATGCTTTGAGTTTGAGTTTACTTATCTGACAGTACGCGGTTACCGTCATTTACGTCCATAGGGCTGTAACATTCCAAAGGATATGTGTAGCCCTGAAGCACACAAAGTTCAAATGTCTCATGTAGGTACCTACTTGTAATTATATCGACCATATAGCTTTTTTATCCGGTGCTGTTTGGCGGTAAAATAGTAATAATGCTAGTAGTACTTTACTGAACAAACTCTTTGACAAAAATATTGATTAAAATAATAAACCAATTTGTGTACCAGCGACCTACTTTTCCATTTTCACCAAAGAACTGCTCTAGATAGACTACCCTTGGCGTGTCAAATCTATATAAAACGTAAAACCGTTTCACTAGCATAAACGTTGAGAGATCAAACCACGTTGTTATCCAATTAGTAACTGTAAAGTGTTAGGTAACCGACCTGTGTTTTTACACATGTTTAACGATTCTACACGATTGTCTTATACAATGTTCGGTTTGATTTTCTGTGCTAATCGGTTCCTATTTCAGAAAACGGAACGTTATGTTTTTGAATCGTTACTGTTTATCTTTATAATTCTTTAAATAAGCTTTGGTTTCTTATGAAAGCCGACGAGAGTCACACAATAACGGCGGCTGTCCAAATTACAGAGCGTTTTTTGACACTTTCACGTCAAATACTGGTGAAAATGACAGATTTTCATGACAGCCGATATAATATGACGGAACCGCTTCCCTAGGAAACCGTAGCTTTACGGGTATTTTGTAAACGGTCCGAAATATTTATTTGGAAATGTTTCTGAAAGATGAAGGTTTTCAAGGTAAACTATGAATGTTTTGATAATGGTACAGCCTAGAGAATTGATTTTAATGTATTTTAGTGCCAATTTCACCAATTAAATTGAACGCGATCAGCACATCTAAACTGCGTTCAAGAGCTGTCAGTGTCAATATTTCACAACAATGATGACACTGACAGCTCTTCTCTCTGAACGCGGTATAGATTGTGCTGATCGCGGTCAGTTTCGTTGGTGAAAACCGCCCTGAGTAAGCAAATCAAATTTAGTCGTAAAGTTGATGGCGAAAAACGATTTTTTTCAGCCTGTATATTTTTTCAGCATGTATTATTTATTTCAACTTTTAAAGGGTATAAGAACTTCTAAAAGAATGTGAGTTTTGCAATAATTACTAGTAAAAAAAAGTGAGCATACAGGCTGACTTTAAAAAAATCGACCTTATACAAAATGATCCAATCCGGGAAGTTCGATTTTTTTTGCGAATTCTAAGTTGGTCTCACAGTAAAAGTTGTCCATATTGATGGGTAGAACACCCCCTTAAAATTTGTCGCATGTTTTCAAAGTCATCCTGTATATGTATGAGTGCAAGAAGTAAGTCTTGAGTTGTAAGCTCTGTGTGGGTAGACCTTAAAACTTAACTACCTACATACATACAATCATAATAATTTTGATAAATTTGTCTCAAAAGCAAAAAAATTTAGATTATTTACCAGTTAATATGAAGTACAAAGTGAACAATTTCTTTTGTACAATAAATACAATTAAAGTGTGCAATCGTTGGATAACTACCGTAAAACGGGGTGACATTGATTAATTTTAAACTTCAAATAGACCCCACGCTTGAAATTTTAACGTTAAAAATGTAAAAAAATATATTGTAGTGAAGACTCATCACGTAAATTAATTATTACAACAAAAATACATAAATTTGTAAATACTTTTTTAGGAAAAAAAAAAATACCTGCTTATCAAAGTTTTATTGATAATGGGGCTTCTTTGATATGACACTTTTTTTTTATTTCATCGCAAAGTCAACCCGATACATGACAAAAATCAAAAAGAAAAAATAATTTAGAAACTATGGTTTAGATAATATTGTGTTTTGAGTATTTTTGGGGCTACTTTGAGTCAAGGGGTTAATTTGATAGTGGGCATTACAATGTAAACAACCGAGATAAGCCAAATATATTTTATTATTATTTAATAAAATTAAGTAACAGTAGCTTAACATTAATCAGTCTCAACATTTACTTTCGAGATTCATCATTTTTATAACTTAAAACTATTACAACAGTCTCATAATAAACCTGTTTTATAAAATAAAAACTCAAAATGTTAAATGTTATCAAAAAGTTAGGTAGCTATAGGTAATAAAATCTACAATTCTTTGATCATCACGTCATGGGGGAACGAGTAGCATTCATTGATATATTTCGGTTTAGGAAGGGAAGTAATAATGTCACTTGCTTCAATAATTGATACATCTTTAGGAACTTCCTTAAAAATAGTTTTGGTTTTTTTTTGGGACTTATAACCTTGAACAACAAGTTTAGTGTCAATGATATCTTCAATAGAACATACATAATGATATGTCTTTTTTCCCTTCTGTGATCCAAACTTCGCTAAAATAAACTGTCCTATTACGGGATTCTGTGCCATATCTTTTGAGGTATTCCTAGCATAATTCGGCGCTATATTTTCAGTATCAGACTCACAATCGGTAATATCATCATTGTTGTCCTCGTGACCCGTTTGATAGCTTGTGGATGGCTCGCTGATTACAGAAACAGGAATTTGCATCGATGCTGTTTCAGTTTGTACGGGATTATCATTTCGCTTCAAGGTGTGTTGGACCTCAACTACATCAACTTCTTGATTCGCGGGGCAAATTGTTTCATTAACTGTCGAGATACTTTTACCGGGTTCAATTTGTAGTCTTGTCCTCTTCCTTGGAGGCTGTGATTCATTCCCAAATCTTTGTTCTCTTAAAAACTCTGTTAAGGAATCTCGAACGCCAGTTTCGATTTCAGGAGAAGGCGACTCAGGTGGCAATTTGTTTAAAACCTTGTTCCTATCAAAAGGAGAGATACCAGTAGCCCTAAAACTGCTCACCAAATTTCTTTTCACAGATGACAACTGCGTACAAGCGTCTTTATCATTTTGTGGTGGCTTTTGGTCCATATTAATTATTGCCTTTTTTAACAGATGTGGGAAGGACTCTTTAGGTATAGATGTAGTTCGTAAATTGGCTTTTTTCCAGTCTTCAAGCGTTTGTCGCCATGCAATCTTTAACGGCCGGAAGAAGCCGACGTCTAGTGGCTGGGTTAGATGGGTTGAATTTGGCACCAAACAAATAAAACTGATGTTATTTGTTTCACATGCAGCTAGTACATCGTTGTCAATGTGAGACGATAGATTATCACCTATCAACACCTTTTTCCCTTCTAGTCTTTTGGCATGAGGCAAAAAACAGGTCATGAACCAATCCCTAAATGTTGGTGTGTCTATCCATCCACTAGTTGTTCTATTATACCGGCATCCCCGGCTGCAGCATCGCTCTTCACAGCATGGTTTACCCACAATACCTCTCTCCTTCCATGTATCGTACAGATGAGTACTTTTGTAAATTATATATGGCGGCAATAATGTGCCATCTGCAGAACCACAAATCATAACTGAAGTAGAACTCTTCGAAAAGTTCATTACTTTCTCAGGGTATTTTACTCCTCTTCTGTATACACATTTTTTTTTGCCGGGATCGTCGGCCATATTTGATTCGTCATAGTTGAATATATTGGACGGTGGTACATTTTCTATCTCAGACTGAAGGTTGTCGAAATATTTATTTAACGTCTCGCGGCCGACAGTCGCTCTGGACCTTTTGATATTAGTTGATAGTCTTTGACCATAGGAGTTCTTATGGCGCTTCAGAACGCTAATGGCCCATTCGACACCTGGCAGGTTATTTGAAAACCGTTCTATTATCTTGCCCTGTCGATCTAAATGAGCCTTAGCGAACATTCGAAGGTCAAGTAATGTAAGTGGAAACCCCCAATCACCACATGTAGCCGCAGCACGTAAAATTGCTAATTCCTCTTGATGGGTGAAAACAGGTTGGGCACCAGGCGTCTTTCCGTGTAAACCTTTATATTTATTATAAAGTGTCCCATACGGAATTTTATATTGAAGTGAAGCAGCGTTAATGGACAATTCGTCGTTGGTGATTTTCTCTATTGCCTCTTCCATTGTCTCCTCTGTGTAATTTTTGTAATTGCGGGTACCCGCTGTCTTTTTGTAGGTGCGAACCATGAGGCAGCTAAAACGAAACAAGAAATATGGGTTAAATTGATAACGTATACATTACTCCTATAAGATTGGGAATAACCACCATTGGGGTGAAATTGATAACTATCAAAGTCGCCTCGTATATCCTATCAATGTAGCCCCGGAAAACTAAAGTGTTCATGCAAAATAAAATGGCGGCCGTAAACAAAAAATGCAAACATGCTCTTAATCTTAAAGAAACGTACAATTAAAACAGCGAAACACTACAAACCAAACAATAATACTTACGGTTGTGCCACTGAAGTTATTCAAACAAATTTTTTTATGCTATTTAACACTAAAGTTTAACAATTATTTTTATTTAGTTCTGACAACAGCTACAAGTCGACGCTTCAGCAAAATATGGCCGAAATGTCAGTCTGGCCAACAGAACAAGCAAAATTTTAGTTGCGTTCAGTATCACGCATTAAATCCGAAAAAACTTACCACGTTTAGTTATCATCAAAGTTACCCCAGTTCGCAAAGTAACCCCATTTCACGGTACATAATATATGAAAGCAACTATAATACGCTTCCGATTTCTCTACGAACTACTTTGACATGCTCATATTAAATTTTTGTTTCGTGAAACATGTTCAAGATTTATTTCATGGAGTTTGACTCATTGAAAAATTATTAATAACATTAATTACAATGTAATAGGAACGCGCGACTCGGGATAAAATTTCGGGGATAAAATGTAGCTTAAGTCACTCTCCGACCCATAAACAATTTTTATGAAAAAAAAAAAACTTTTTAAGAACAAAAAAATAAAAACCCACTTCCAAAAAAAAAATACTACTAAGTAAAAAATAACTTTAATTTTGGAACTCGGTGTCTTAGGATCTATATTTTAGTTTTTTGCCACCGACTTTTAGTGTATTTTTGGAAGTCTGTAGTTTTTTTTTTTTTTTGTATAAAAGTTTTTTATTTTTCACTTTTTTGTGGGTCGGTTTGTGATTTATCTAAATTAAAATAGCCTAACAGTATAGAAGTGGTCTACGGTACTGAAGCCTTTTCGAAAACCGGTTTGTTCTGGTGGCTGGAACTCGTCAAGTCTCCTAGCGAGACGGTTCGTGATGACCCTCGAGAACAGCTTGTATACGTGGCTCAGAAGTGAGATGGGCTCATAGTTCTTCAGTAGGATTTTTTTCCCCTTTTTTGAAGAATAGAACCACCGCACCTCTGCTCCACGCCTCGGGCGTTATACCCTCGTGAATGACGGAGTTGAAGAGACTCGCAGGACTCGTCTGCTCCACCGAGCAGACGAGTCCTGGATTTGAGGTCATGTATCGGCAATTCGGCAAGCGTAGTGTGGGACGCCGCCCAGCTAGATGGACCGACGACCTTAAGAAGGTGGCTGGAACAGACTGGATGCGGAAGGTGGAGGACAGGGTGTTGTGGAGCAGCCTGGGAGAGGCCTATGTCCAGCAGTGGACTGCGATAGGCTGAGTTGACAATAGCCTAATTTCAACTGCTCATCACCTTTTACAAAATATTGCTTTTCCCAATGCAGGGACGTTAATTGTTGAGGAGTTTTCCTGGTACTTCACCATCAGCTCCACTTCACCATATGCATTGTGACGAGCATAAATTGCTTAGCAACCATATTAAAGTAATCGAATCGCAACCCGTGAAATACTTATTATCGAGTAGTTCCGGTGGCCATCTGTGGTCTTCATCATCAGTTCCACTTCATCAAATGGTGCATTCCGAGAGCAAATGCACGAGTTACTATAAAAAATACCCAAATCGCTATACGTGTGCCTATAATATTTGAAGAGTTCCCTCGATTTCTCCAGGATCCCATCATCAGATCTAGACCTGTTGACAATGGGACTACATAGAAAGTATACCCTTTCAAACAAAAAAAGAATTTTCCAAATCAGTTCAGCCATCTTTGAGTAATCGGGGAACACATTAAAAAAAAGCATTCCGACGAACCGAGAACTTTCTCCTTTTTTTGAAGTCGTTTAGAAACACCATACCAACATGTATCAAATTAGCCCGACGCGGCGACGTGCACCCTGAACTGTCCAGGAGTCCAGGTTACTTTCTGGATCAAGACAAATCTAGCGATAACCCATTTGTTAGCGGTGAAACTTTTATCCAGCCAGCACTATTTTAAGCTCACAGTTATAATAAGGATCGGCATGTAACAGCCTTCAAGTAAAATCAAGCTATAAATACTTAAACTTTCTCGTTCGTGTAATAACTTTCCATTACCTAAGGGTTACCAAGGTCGCCTCAAGGGTGACGATCTGACCCCACTCAAGGGAAGGCTGTGACATTTAAACAAACACGTATATTATACACGTTTACTGATTTTCACGCATATTTTTCACAGGTAAACTTTTTAGAAAATCGTGATACACCATTTGTGAATTAAACATTTTTAATTTAGCGTTGAATCTTCCTAATGGACTAGATTAGGTCTAGGCTATTGTCTGCAAATAATTATCATTATTTTTCAGTTGTCTAACCATATGGGCCAAAATACAAAACTGCGATGTGACGTCACATCGTAACAATCTGCGAGCTAGCGCTACGTTTGGCAGTTTTGCGTTTTGAAATGAAATTGTTTATTCTGTAAATAGGATATCGGAATCACTTTTACATGTCATATATTTTTTTTAAGCTAGATGGAGTCGACATTTCCTTGCTGACTACCCCTGAGAAGAAATGGCAAAACAAACTCAGGGGTCAAAATCTCTTTTAAAGTCCAGACATAATCTTGGTCAAATCATGTGAGGACTATGTAGATCCATGTCTGTCTTTTGAGGAAAGAACCACACAAATTTGAGTGAACCTGTTCAGTCAGTGCAAGCATTTGTCAGCAATCGTGTAGCTCAACTCAGGACTTAAGGAGCTCAACGACTCGATGAACAATACCAAAGAAAGGACATTTGGGTAGGCCGCATAAAGTACTCAAAATGCCAGACCATCATTAAAACTAAATGGGAAAGAAAAAAAAATAGATGACCCACATAGTGCTCACATTCACAATAATTAAAGTAATATAATACTACTGCGTTGTTGCGAGTCCGCATCGCGTCGCATCGTAGTTTTGTTTTTGAGTCCTAAAGACTGACGCAGATTTGGGCAGGCCGCACCACATTGCATCAAACCTCCGACATCACTTTCGTACGTTTTGTATCACCCATCGCACACAGCAGGCCGCACCGCGCTTTTAAGGGTTTTGTACCCGAAGGGTGCCAAACGGAACCCTATTAATAAGCCTCCGCTATCCATCCGTCTGTCTGTCAGCGGGCTGTATCTTATGAACAGTGATCGGAATAGGTAGTGCTAATTTGCCTAAACTTCGAGGAAGGAAGTAACATAGAGTGGATAATACCTCCTCTAAAATCCCGGAATAATTTTAATGACGTTTAAATCCCGGGATTTAAAAACCACGAATTATTTATTGGGTTTTATTTATAGATAGATAGAATACTCTTTACTATGTACACCATAAAAATTTACAGATATAAATGTGTGTGTGTGTGTAACCCTAAAAAAAGTTATGATTTTTCAAATCAATAATTTGTAACCACAAATAAAGTCCAATAAAATAATTCGTGGTTTTTAAATCCGGGATTTAAACGTCATTAAAATTATTCCGGGATTTTAGAGGAGGTATTATCCACTCTACTTCCTTCCTCGAAGTTTAAGAAAATTAGCGCTACCTATTCCGATCACTGCCATGAACCTTAACAACTAGACAGTTGAAATTTTCACAGATTGTGCATTTCTAATGCCGCTATAACAGCAAATATTAAGAATATAAGTTAAAAAAATTAAAGGGGACCCCCATACAAGAAACCTAAAACTTGGGAGGTAAAACCATCCGTAGGTATTTGGAATCGGTCGTATTTTGTATCTTATCAACATAGAAGTGTTTTCTGTAATGCCATCGCCATGATGTCACGAGATGACTTCCATCTTGGTAAAGATAATGTTTATAACGTTTATCAACGATCGCACGATACGCATAACTTCTTATTTTATCAGCATCACGCTTTCGCAATTCTCTTGCTGAATAGTTTAGGTATTTAATCACGATAATATTTTTAGCACACCTCTGTAGATTGTAAAAAAACTTTGAATGGATAACCACCCTTTTTTGAAGTTTGTTATAAATATTGTAGATTAATCCTTGCGACTGGTTTCAAATTGAGGTGAATTTGAAATTATACATTGCAGATCATTTATTTCAACTATCAAGGTACTTATTGGAATACAAACTTTCATATTTATATAAAATATCTAAATAATAATTATATGTTAAAAAAAACTTAAAATATCTTTTTCTACTAACTAACGAACTAACTAACTATACAAATAAATATACAAAACAAAAGGAAACTTAGGCGTCGAAGTACTCGTCCGCATCGCTGTCATCCGGAAACGTGCCCAGAAGACTGGCAGCATTGCCACGTTGAATGGCAATGCTAATTCTTTGGCCAAAGAACGAGCCAGCCCTCTGGTCACGTGAAGTGTCGACCAGTCGGCGAGAAATTTCCTTAAAAAGGAGACGCGCACTCGGGCCCCATGACCCGAGCGTTTCGACCCCAAACGGCTCAAAACTGTAGTTACCGATAAGGTTACAGTATTTGCGCCGCTTAAGGGTCTCAGCAGCCGCAGCAGCGGCGCCAGCACAGCTCGCCGTGCTTGGAACATGAGATGGCGCAAGGGTGTCGACACAGGTTGCGTCCCACACCAGAGGTCTACCCACCTTCCAAGGCAACAACGTCATGCCGTCTGGTCTCTTCCCATCGTCACGTACCAAGCCGCTTGGTTCTAATATCGCTGGTACGCCGGCGGTGACAAGAGCTCGACGAATAATATCGTTAATGCTGGCGTGTCGTGCTATGCGGCCTGCACTCCTGCAGCAGGACAGGCCATGGTGTCCGAGGTTGTCGACAGCTTCACCGCAGTGACACCGATGCGGAGCAACACAAGGTGCGCCTAAGCGGAGACACGTAGCAAGCCGAAACGAAGAGTCATCCATCATAGTGCCTATGGTGGATGACGGAAGCGCTTGAAGCCACAAGCCTGACTCCCATTCTCCCACAGCCAGCAGACGGGCACGCTCAGCAGTATTAAATGACGTATTTACTAGGGTATTCCGTATAATACTGCAGAGCGGCACGTCCCACCGTTTCTGGGAGGCTGGGTTGTCAGGTAAATCCGTATTGGGACAAGCCATCTTCCACGCGTTCAACGCATCGGTCAAACACGGTACCTCAAAATCGACCAGTGAGGAAGATAAAATTTTCCTGGTTAATTTGTCGGTACCGTGGACCGAAGAGAGGAAGGCCGGTAAACTTATACTTGAAATTTTGCGGACGCCGAGACCACCCAGGCGAATGGGAAGTGTAGCTTGCTGCCACGCTCGGTCGTCCAGGGCCACATTTAGAATAGAAGTTAGTGTGTTTCTAATAATTTGGTCTACTTTTTCTAAAAGTTGTGGATGCTTCCATAGATGGGAGGAGCGAAGGCTATACGTAAATTTTGGTCCAAAGCAGCAGTATCGAATTAGTGTGAAGGCCGAATGGATGTTAATTTTGAATAGTCTTTCCGAGACGTCATGAAAATTTTGAATTTTTTCCTCAACAAACGTTGGAAAGGATTCGTCAAAAATTGGGGACCCTAGGAGGTGAAGAGAGTTTCTTTCCGTAATTTTGATATTTGGTGCTATTGTATTAAATTTTGCTATGGTAGTCTGTCTGTCAGTGGTTTGGGGAAGATGAATTTCACATTTTGAAAGGTTAAGGTCTAGGCCGATGGAACTAAATTTTTCTTTTATAAAAGCTAAATCTTTTAAGACTGTGTCTACATTACCTCCTAGGGTTCCGTCATCCAAATACCATACGTTGAATTCAGAATTTAGTTGTCGAATAATTGGATTTATTGCCAAACTAAAAATGACAGGCCCAAGAGGGTCACCCTGTTGACATCCAACGGCTGATTTCAAAAGGTTGTCTTTATAAAGTAATTTAGAGGGGTGCCTGTAACATTGATATAGGAAACTGTAAATTTTGGGTATTTCTTTTTGGACTTCTGTCAACAAGGTGTCCCTGTTTACGGAATTGAAGGCATTTTTAATGTCAACCTTAAGGATGACCTCACCTTTACCGCTGTTGAGGTAAGTCGATAATGCATGTACCGCAGCCTCACAGCCCCCTTTCGACCCGAAGCCCAGCTGTAGGGGCTGGAATTTGCTGGCCAGTGTTTCGCTGTAGAAAGCACAGCAAATTTTGGCTGCGGTACGACGGTAAGTGGACCCTACGGCAATGGGACGAATGCCGCCATCCTTCTTGCGCAGGGCACACAGACTTGCCCCATACAAGATATCAATGACGGATTCGTTCACATTGCCGGAGAGCATGAGATTGATGAGGGCCGTCAGCTCCTTCAGAAGAGACTCACCAGCTTCCCCGGCGCCTGAACACATTAGGTCCTTCAAATGTTGAGGTGTCAGGCCGTCGAGACCGCCGGCGGAGCCACTTCGAAAGGAGCACACGGCCGCACACACTTGTTGAGCTGTAATTTCAAGTGTGTTGGATTCCGGATCGGGAGGGACAGGGAAGGAGAGGTCATCTGCCGGGGCGGGATGTTTGCTCTCCAGGGCTGTAAGTGTCTCTGGAGAGTACGGCGCAACCACATCGCTGCTAAAGATGATCCTAGCTGCACCACTGATATCACCTTCGCCTAGTTTAGATTCCACATGGTGCAATAGGCCTCTTTGGGGGAGGTGCGCTGTTAATTTAGAGTCGAAACTTTGGGCCGAAATGTTACAATTATCCTTGATTTGTGCTGTTAAAGATTTTTTATTTGCCAAATTTTTTTGCACATGTAGAATTCTAAACGGGAAGGTGAGTAGTTGCTCCCAAGCACTTTGAGAGTTCTCTCGGGCGGCGAGGCGAACACAACGCGCTAAACTTGAAGCCACGGATGGTCTCGCGCCACGAGGAACTCTCTTTAAAACTGGGGTTGAAGTTTTTAATTTTGCAAGTGTTTTCCAAAAGGGTTGAGCGGGTGAAATAGGTGTAAGGGAAGTGGGTATTGTCGGGCAGGATGAAGGCACATTGTGGAGCTTGTGTTTCTTACCCCAATGTACCTTCAAGCCACGTTCACCTTTAAAAAAGCGTGCTTGGGGGCAATGAGGGCATCTTACTAGGACATCCAACGATGTGGCAGGTTGACTGGCGCTTCGTACGGCGTTACTACTGTCGTCATTGTTCAGCATTAATAATAAAAAAGACTACTTACACGATTTTTAGCAAAACAACACAAAAATAACAAAAATGACGTAATAAAGAAATCTGTCAAAAGCCAACTGAAGCACGATGACAGCTGCGCAGTCGCGCTGGCGGCCTGGGGCGCCGCGCCGCCGTATGTCATTTTGGCGCAGCCCCGGCAACCGTTGCCGTGAGACAGCGTCGGCGTCGCGTCAAAAAGTCAGTTGGCGTTGCTTTAAATTATGTCTGGATCTCCAACTGAGCTTCGAGAATCGCAGTTTGCACTTAGTGCCACGGTATATGGTGTGGAACTGTAGGAATCGGCAGGAAATGCCGATACTGATCCGCTTCTGTATCGCACAGATTTTTTCAATGCGCTCTTATACTGGTAGCAGCGTGACGTGTTTAATTCTCCATATTTTGTTTTTGAGTTCAATTTAATAGTGGAATGGCTAATATTCACATGCTAATCAATTTTTATCAAATCTTGATAAAAAATTTATATTATAATTATTTATATTTTAATTTGGAAAAAATAATTATTTCATTGTCAAGTTGACAGCTTCAAAAATCCATTAAAATTTAAATACATCTAAATATATTTTATCATACTATGTTATGATTACAACATGTCCCGGAATTAACGCACAACCTCTTAAGGGGTCATTGTACTCGTCATTATGAACAACTTTTACTATGGCACCAAACCTGAAATCGCGGAAAAAAATATCTGCTGTGCATTTTTGTTCGCATAACTCGTCAAAATGTGGGAAACAGCTGATTTTTTTTCGCGATTTCAGGTTTGGTCCCGTAATGAAAGTTCTTCATAATGATGAGTTCAATGGTCCCTGCGTTAATTCCGGGACATGTTTTAATCATAACAGCACATCATAATAATATATAATATTACCTACTTTTTTGTTCACGGATACTATTGGAAATATTATCATACAAGTAATCCATCACTTCCAACATGACAGAAACGTATAGCTACCGTAATTTTATACATACTCATAGACATACATACCTAGTGCCGGTGTGAATATATATGTAAAATGATTGTCGCACATAAAGGAACAGCTGCACTTCTTGGCATAGTCCACAGCTTCCGGTTCAATGGGGTTAGGAAACCTCGGTAGGTTTAGACAAACTGCGTGCTAATCTTATGTAATAACGTGAAAGACGAAAATCGAAAAAAAAAAAATCGAAAAAAGAAAAAAAAGAAAAGAGAAAATCGTGAAGAAATCACGGAATATCCCTTTCTCAAAACGTGATGCAAGGTAGTCCAATAGATGATAACGGATTTAAAATTAATTACTAGACCCTGCTGTAGTCTTGTTTCTGCATTCAAGATATTATTTTTATAATACGAGTGTTATCTTCCTGTGCGAGACCCAATAAATCATTTTTTTTTTCCTTCTTTCTAATCTGGTTAAGTTCGTCTCATAGTGGTTAGTGATCATGAGCCTTCCAATGACCGCTTTAATCTCCAATATCATCATAATCATAATAATCATCATCCTAGTTTTTTCCCAACTATATAGTGTCGGGTCTGAAATCTTCAAAGTGAATATTGCATTCCCATACTTGGCAGGTGGATGGATAAAGTAGTAGAGGAAGACCAAAGAAAAGATGGATGGATTGTATGTTTGAGGGATATGAATATGATAATGAAGAGGGAAAGAATAATAACGTGACAGCTAACAGATGAGAATTGTAATCATTTTGCGCCGACACCAAATATAATAGGGTAAGGGCAGGAGACGATGCTTTTCAGGCACACAGGCTTCAGAGTGATTACCTATGTCAGAAGACCAAAATAATCGGCTATCTCTATCTCCTCATACACATTGTTTTTAAAATGGCTAGTCCTTTAAAAAAAGGAAGTCTAATGAAACTTCTCCCAATAAAACTGCCGTCCAAATGATGAATACTTGACAAATATGTATGTCATAAGGCCGATCGATTTGTTAGATATGGGGTGACTATAACTATGTGCCACTGCTGTCCTTTTATGGTGAAGTATGTGGGTTGTCAGTGTATGGCGTTATGGGCTAACCAGTTAATGAATTTAGTTTTTTTTTTTGTAAGCTTAGACCTGTTAATTTTTTAGCAATAAATAACTATGTAGTTTCTTTCTTACTATTCTTGGTCAGAACATGAGTAACGTATGAAACCTGTTAATTCGTATATATTTAATCGTAATGTCTCTTTCAGAGTTTAAAGATACATTTACACTTATCTACATTTTATGTCATAAATATAATATATTCATTTGCCGTGAAGTCTTTGAGGAAATTGTATCAAATGAATATGCAAAGAAATCTTTAGACCATCACAATGTTACGGGAAGAGTTAAACTGACCACTTACCGAGAGTTTACGCAAATTCTCTCAGAGATCGCGCGGGTGTTGATACGGAATAAGACATTCTTATGTAAATACAAACATCTCACACACGTAATTTGTAGTTGCATTCCTAAGACGTGGGGTATCGTGTTTATACGAAGAAAGATGAACATCTTTAGTTATTATACTTGAAGAATTGGCAGATGCATTTACCTGTGGGTGTTTCATAATGAAATGCTACAATAATTACTTGTGAAGATTGCAAAGATCTTGCGTCAATTGTTTCTTGACATTCTGCTTGCTCTCAAAGATATCGTGGATATATGTATATATTGTATTTATAAGGTAATTTTTGGGGCATTTAAAAGTAATCAGCCATATAGTGTTTCGAATTCGCTTGTGATGAAATGGAATATAGCTAGAATCCCTGGTTGAACAGTTATGAACTTTTCCTAAGTATGTAGGTTTTAACAAACCAATATTCTATAGTTCTCAGACATTGATTTTCTCCTGATAGCGGCATATAATTCCGGTAGGTTTAGGTTTCCACAGTCCACTGTCTGTATGGTTTTAAATCCTGTTTGTCAATTCTTGGTCAACATTTTTGTTTTGCGTACTTACAGATGATGTTATTTGAACTTGTCTCTTATAAACTCATAACCTACTCGATTATCCTTCCACACAAAAACACTCCTACTTCGCATTACATTGTGAAAAGGTATTGTAATTTGAGAAATTGAGGCATTTGCTCAATTCTGCCGAACAACTAAGGTTTTTTTACCAACCGATTTAGCATGTAGCCGCATATCTTCATGCTATGGATGTAATCACGGCAGTGGAAAATCGTTTGAATAAAATTTGAATGAACAATGGATTGCACGTCAGGTAGATAGGTACTTTATGTAAAACAAAGTTTAGTAGAAATAAAATTTATGAGCCGTCCAGCGAAAGTTAATTGAAATAGGGCCGATTTCGGGGTTTGAGTATGGTGCAATAGTAACTTAGCGCAATATTGCATAGATATTTAATGGGAGGAGGCATTTTAGAATTAAGTACCCTCATTCGTAATACGAAAGACGAAGGTCTTCAACCAGTTCGTCCTGCCTGTTATGACTTACGGAGCCGAAACGTGGACACTCACGGTACGGCTGGTCCATAAATTCAAGGTCGCTCAGCAAGCTATGGTACGGGCTATGCTTGGGATACTCCAGAGATATCTGAGGGATCGAATCCGGAACGAGGTGATCCGGCAGAGAACCAAAGTTGTCGACATAGCTCACAGAATAAGCAAGCTGAAGTGGCATTGGGCCGGCCATATTAGCCATAGAACGGATGACCTTTGGGGTAGACGTGTTCTTGAGTGGAGACCGCGAATCAGCAAACGTAAGGTAGGACGCCTTCAGGCTAGGTGTAGTTACGATCTTCGCAGGGTGGCTGGTAGCAGCTGGATGAGCGTTGCCGAGGATCGAGCTGAATGGCTTGCTATTGGAGAGGCCTATGTCCAGCAGTGGACTGCTGTAGGCTGATGATGATGATTCGTAATATCCTCATTTAAATTACCACACCAGCCGATCTGCCGAAAACTTACGTGAAGTGAGTTTGAAGTTAACTGTCAATAGTGTCAGTGTTATCAAGTGGAAAGACAGCTCACTTTTTACAGAATAGACCGGCTGGTTTAGAGAAGGCCTTCCAAATACGCTTACAGATTGTACAATCTATAGGCAACGCCCATATCTTGAAGAAATACGTTAGTACTCAAGATAAAACCTACTACAATATAGATTCCACCTTTGATAGCAATAAGAGTGAGATAAACTCACAATAATCTGTTTTATCTCGTTATGGGACTGTACAATGTACATGTAATGTCAATACAACATGCATTGCGTAAAACAAGATGTGACAGATGCGTGTTTGTTATGGATTGGAAGATGATGTGCGAATGATAAATAGAAAATATAAAATCGTAATGACAGTGTTGTGTTGTGGAGGTCAGATAGGCAGACATTCCTGGAGAATATTGGTATTCAGCAGTTACATGTTAGACTGTAAGCCGATCTTAACATAGTTGGGAAAAGGCAGGCAAATGAAGATGATGATGATATAAATAAAAATTGTCATTTATAGCTTTAAGTAAACCAAACTGTGTCTTTAGACGATGCATATTTACTACATATGTATTTATTAAAGTACTGATTGGCAGAGCGTTAGCATAGTGATTAATTTTATTGAAAGACCTTGACCAGTAATTGCACTTGTTTTACTAGGTAATGTTTATATTATTATTGTGACTAATGCGACTACAGCAGTGCTAATGCTCAGCAGTTTCAATTAAGAATAATGTAATGAAAAATCATACAGTTATGAGGAGTTCCAAATCCAATATTTCTCCCATAATTTTAAATACCATGATTCCGTCTGCCATAAGAAAAGTGTTTTCCAAAAGTCAGTAAAATAATGAAGACAATAATGAAAATTACGGACAAACGTAAACAAAAGAGAAAGTGATAAATGAATCTATGTACAGAATTAGTAGCATTCATCAGTTAGTACATTACATAACTATATAATAATAATAATAATAATAATATTCCACAACTTTCACACAACGCCATCTAGTCTCAAACTAAGCAGAGCTTGTGATATGAGTACTAGACAACTGATAAACATACTTATATATTTCTAAATACATACATATTATAGATAATAACACCCAGACACAGAAACAAATGATCGTGCTCATCACACAAACATTTGTCCTGGGTGGGAATCGAACCCACGACCTCCGGCCTAGTAGTCAGGGTCACTAACCACTAGACCAACAGGCCAGCCTAGATATAAATGCCAGTATAAAAGCCAGTATAAATGTTATTAATAGCGTGAGGTTAATAAGTATTGATAATCAGGAAAGGCAGTTGCGTGCTAATAGAGATGGGATTGCTTGAAAGACGATGCAAGAGTAAAGTTTGCAAGAATTCGCGTAATTTACTGAGTTATTTTGTAATCATGAAGATTGAGCGATCATTTTCACACAAAGAAGTTTGGATTAAAAATGTCTTCCTTAGGCAAACCTAATGACTTGGTAATAATATTGAGTATTTTTCTTCAATCTACGATTTTTCTCTTACTACTTGTTATCTTAATATTTTGCTTTGTTCTGTCTTTTGTTTCAACTATTGTTTTTTATTTCAGACCCGTCTTCTAAACACTCTGTTTAGGCGTCCCTCAAGGTTACATTGTAGGCCCCATTAGATATGTCTAGCGGCTAAGCTATCGTGTGAAATTTTTAAAAATCCTTCCTTAATGGATGGTTACAATATAAAAGGCATCAACTGCCAAAAAATGAAGTTTGTAGCCCCAGCGGTTTGGGCTCTGCGTTGATGAATCAGTCAGTCAGGACAATAATTATTATGATGAGTGTTACTACCATTATGAAATATTATTCTGAGTCTATCATGTCGTGATGATTAATACCTCGTTATATTGCAGCTTTATAATTACTTACTGAAGTTATTAAACCTGTAAAGGCTATAAATGATGACCAACACATAGCGTGGGTGCTTGAAATGTCACATTGACTACATAATAGCCTCACCTAGCTAGGAAAACAGCTTTTTGTTCAATATCGTCATAATATCGATATTATAGTGTATCCTATTATGGAAGACCATGACATTAAAATCGATGACTACTACACTACAACGATTGTTATAATAATTGATGATGTAAAAACTGATTTGATTAAAATGCTTCTATAAATAATGAATTGTTAGACCATATATGACTAACAACAGCTTACAAACCTTGAAGATTAACATTCAATTCCGTAAT
Organism: Fissipunctia ypsillon; assembly: GCA_947568875.1. Classification (NCBI taxonomy): domain Eukaryota; kingdom Metazoa; phylum Arthropoda; class Insecta; order Lepidoptera; family Noctuidae; genus Fissipunctia; species Fissipunctia ypsillon. The sequence goes on from OX387662.1 coordinate 3,038,374, forward strand.
CTGCAAAGATTTTAAATTGGTTTAGATTTGTAGGTTTTAGTTTCAGCTTATTTGAGTCATCTCAAATAATTAATCTATGCCTTTACCATTTCCTGTGTTTATTGAGATGTTCCACTGAATCTATTAACAAGTAAAATTACGAAATTTTAATATATATCCTCTATTTCTGCTGTCACTATTATTTCAGTGTATATTGATACACTTCGTAGTTAACTTGCACATTAATATTGCCAGTAAAATTTGCTTTTGCCATTTCAATGTTGCCTTCTTTATATGACTTTTAAAATCAGTTGCATGGAATTGTGTTTTTCCTTAGGCTTCTTTTCACTAGCATCCTGGTCTTCATTAATGGCCGGTTAATAGCAATAACCTCACCTCTTATAACATGAGAATTTATCATAACTGCCAAAACGGGGTGCCTTCCTGTTTTTGAAAAAATAGATGTGATATCTATGCACCTCTGCTTGCACCTACCCCTTAGAACATAGCCGTAATGTTAGGTTGTTATGTTAAAATCTATAGTGACTATGACTAATCCGTCTTGCTCATTAAAGTCTAGGCTTGCGCTTACGTCCATCACTATTCGGAACAGAGGCGCACGCGCTGGTTTCACCGCGTTCCCTACATGGTCGGGGCCGTGAAATCTATTGGTTTACATGTTGTCTTGCTTTTTAGTTAGTACGCTGTTTTTGTTATATAGATGCTTCTTTGCAAAATTATTAATTAGTTGGAGAAGTTTAGGGAGGGGAGACTTTTTCCCAGCTGTGGGACAATACAGGATGGATAGATGATAGATCATGGTAGAGGTCCTTTTGGGAAATGACATTACAAAAATCTGTGTTGTGCGTCTTTACAATGAATAAGTTTCGATTAAAATTACTTAGTGGATTGATTTATGGCATTTGTTAACTGAAAAATTAAAACAATAAAAGCAGCTATTGGTTTTGCAAGCAATAATAACCATATTTTCAGTTGTCCTAATCCAACAGGATCATTACAACGTACGAAGAACAGATACTATCAGACTAAGAAAATGACGTTTAAAACTCGCTTTCATTTTTTAATAAAACAATTTTTTATATTAAAAGTACGACGTAGTTTAACATTTAGCAGCTAAATAACCTTGATGAAAATATCAATAGATCGTTAGTAGAATGTGAGCTTTATGGTCGATAATTTCTCATTAATCATACATTTGCCCTTGAACTAGTCACGTTGACATATCGATATTCGATGGCTATGGAAAGCATGTAGAAGTTCTAATGGTTTTTTTGAAGGACGATCAATACTGTGGAGTGTTTGTATGGAAACGTTAATGTGGGCGTCATTTGTGGGTACCGAATTGATTCTTAATTTGATGTCAAATTATTGAAGAGTTTGCCTGAGTTCTTGATATTGTTTCAGTGCATATGCCACGTGTGTTGATCATAAATATGTCGTATTAATTTAAAGAGTAAAAATATTATCCACTGCAAATGATTCTTTAGCCACACAGCATGCTAGGGAATAGGTAATCTGTGCTTTCTCGACAACTATAGGGTTTGACGACATAGCCTGCAAACCCTACCGTCTTTTAAATTCTTCTAACACAGCTTCGAATAATAGTCAACGAAAATTTCGTAGATACAGGTTTATTCTTTAATGGAAAAATCGTGTTGACATTTAGTCACATAAAAAATGCCCGCAAGTCCTTACAGAAAAACATTGATGAGATCATTGTTTTACTTGGTAAATATCATAGAGAAAATAACTCGCTAATTTAGCGCTTACAAATGATGTTTTTTTTCACTAAACGGTGTTCAAAAACAAACCTCATAGAACGTTACGTATTTTTATTATTTAAATATTTAATCAAAATTCACTTTCGCAAGGACATACGGGTTACTCGCACACTGAATTGACACAGTCTAAAAAAATGCATTTTGCCAGTAGATAAATCTGGTACCTACATGTTTTAGTCTTCCGGGCTTGTCTCACATGGGTAAACCTGGTGTCAGGGACCCAGTGTTCATTGTACGAATGGTTGTTATGCACAGTTATAATCGTATCATTTGTGTGATTAACCTTCCTCGATTTTTGCTCTGATTTTTATTTTATGATCTGTTGCGTACCATGTTGCTGTCAGTGTTGCTATTATTTGTTGCTTTGAGTTTATGTAATGTAATGGTTTCTGTTGTACTGTGGCCTCGGGTTTACTGTGATGGGTGGTGGCTGTACAGTTTTTGAGCAAGTTTAAGGCTGTTATTAGGTATTCTTTTACAGAAATGAACATTAAAAAGACAGAAGTACCTACAGTCGTTGAGAACTTGAGAGGTTTCGCCGCAGTTTATTAAGATTTTATCCTCGAACAGTTCGTATAAAATGATGCCACTTTTATTTTTTGTGATGTTCCATTGTATGTGAGCTAGAATTTAAGCATGAGTTAATAAAGTTAAGCACACTGTCAATGACCATATTTTTTACATTTGCTAATTAGTAAGATCAACATAACATAATATGGATAATCAACGATGTGTTGCAATGACATTTTACTTCACAAACAAAAATAAAATTGTTATTTATATGACGAACTTTAAGGCAAGTCCACCTGTCATATTCTATTAGCAATTATTTGGCTAAAATATCTAAGTATAGTCATAAGCTGTCATCATCATTTATATAAGTAAATGTCATGTTATTATTTAACTCTGTGACCGGGTCATAATATTATGTCTTATAGTCCATTGTTCTGTTGAGACTCATTATTATTTCTGTTTTACAGGGAGAGAGGAATGACCATGAGCTTTATTTTGTTTAATTAGTCGCCTTTGTGAGTTAGTACGGATATCAGTCATTAAATTGGCAGTTTGTAAATGTTTTTATAGTTCAGTGAATATTTGGAGTACTTACCTAATTTTTTTTTCGAATTTCTTATAATTATTTATATTTTTGGTTGGTCAATCTGAGTGATCATAGAACTGCCGTTAATATGGTAATTTATTTAAATGCTTTCTGTAAAAAACTGTTTATTTTTAGTTGGTATGCACACTGCACAGTACAAAAATACTGTAGTATTATGTGTTACTCTGACCGATTGATAACTGTCTTATAGCCTTGTAGGTTCTTAGTGAGAATACTACTTAATTGTGCAGGTATTCAAGAACCTAATACGACATTAAATTAAAGTTATTGATGCAGAAAAAAAACAAAAAGTACTTTAAAAAGCGACTGGCAATGTGGCAAACTATCTAGAGAACGTTCCCACTGAAGACTTTTAAAACCTAGCGAAAGAAAAAGATTTGAAAGTCATTAAAAACCAAATTGCGAACCTTACATCTTTTTTTACAAGTATCTTAACGAAAAAATCGTCATTAAAAGCTCCGTAAGACATCCTACCAAGTGTTGCTTGCCAAAAGAGAATTTCAATTGCTTAGAAAAAAGCGCGTTAGTCGCATGTGTCGGAAACAGATGTTGTGGTGCAGTGTGCGCTCGCCCTTAACGGTAGGTAGGTGAGTACACCTGGCGAACAATATGGAAGGGGCTGTTCTACTTGCGTTATTTTTAAGGGAATAATTTAAATTGGGTGAGTGATGGATATAGCTGTTTATGGGTTGAATTTTGTTCTGGATTGTTTGTTTCCGTTAGGTTTAAATAAGTTGCATAAAGTATCAGCTGCTTCAAAGATTGAGAGGGGAAGAGAGATGTTAAAAAAATATGTTGGATTATAGGTTGAAGAAATGCTCGGCTCGAGGGGCTTGTGGCTAAATATTAACAGCCGGGGTCGATCGAACAGGTTAAGCTACGTTGCCGCTGTTGGTTCGTGGATGGGTGACCATCTTAACATGCCAAGACCCGTTCGTGCCTCGGAAAGCACGTCCCGGCTGTCATTCGTGGATCTTTGACTGTCGTGACGGGTCGTCAGAAACCCGCAAGTCTGACAACCAGTCTTACCAAGGGGTATCGTGTTATCCAGTTACTGGGTTGTGGAGGTCAGATAGACAGTCACTCTATGTAAAATACTGGTATTCAGCTACATCCGGTTAGATTGGAAGCCGACCTCAATATGACTGGGAAAAGGCAGGCATATCGATTGTTTGAAAATGCACATAAATAAATAATAGTAGGAGATAATTATACATACATACATACATACATACATAAACTCACGCCTTCTTCCCATGGGGGTAGGCAGAAACTACAGAACGCCACCTGCTACGATCCTACGGAGATAATTATACTAGATATCTAATTAGATAAATATTACATTTTAACCAAATTCCAGCAATGAACGCCTACTTCCGTCCGTTTGCGTCTGCGCCTAATCATTATGATAGTTATTTAATGTTTTATGTTCGAGTACGAAACTGTACAAAGGCCTATTACTACTTGCCTTAAGCATCTGATTTGATTTCAATTTAATTTTGTCCAGAAAATTGCCGCAACCGTTTATTGATTTTCGATACCTATTTGCCTAAACGTTACGGACTGAAACGGAACGAATTTTACGGGTTACTTCGCGGTTTGAAGAGTTTTGTTTCGCGACCGTGAAGGGTTTTGTCAAAAATAGTAAACAAGTTGGAAAATCGATCAATGCGTACAACTATTTCCGTCTTAGGAACTTACTTTTACGAAGAAGTATGTGGTTGTTAATGCAAGCAAGGTAACTAGCTGCACTCCGCGGTTTCACTCGCATAAGTCTCGATCCCATGGGAATACCGAAATAAAAAGTATCTTATGTCCTAACCCAGGTCATAGTCTACCCATGAGTCAAATTTCATCCAAATCCGGTCAGCCGTTCTAGTGTGAAAGCGTAACAAACAAACAAACTCACTTTCACGTTTATAATATTAGAATTATGTAAGGTTCGAGTGTGATTTTGCTATTGCAAATAATTTTTAAGAACAGTCACATCTAGTACTGCGGAATTAGAATTCAATTTTCAAGGAGTACTCATTCTCTAACAGTCTCAGCTGAAGCTTTTTAAATGTATTTCCCATGTCCATGTGGTAATTATCATCTTTCGGATGTATTACGTTTTTCCAGTTTTGGTACTTCAGACCTAGGCCTTCCAAATACCTAATATACAAGGTGTAAATTAAATAACGCACAACCTCTTAAGGGGGCATTGTACTCATCATTTTATTATCAACTTTTATTATCGGACTAAACCTGAAATCGCGAAAAAAAAGTCAGCTGTTCCCTACAACTTGACGACCTATGCGAACATAGGGAACAGCAGATTTTTTTTTCGTGACTTCAGATCACGTCTGTGTTACACAAAAAAACAGTTTTTTTTTAACTGTTATTTCAAGTGTATTAATTAAATGTGGTCGATGACTCCAAAAATAAAACTCATCAAATTAATTCCTTTTTTTATCGTCTTTAGATGTCGATACCCACCACGTCTGCGCAGTTTAGCTAGCTAATTAGAATTTGACCCTGTATTTCACGTTTTACCAAAACCAGATTTTATTTGAATACTCTTTCCATCATTAATGAATAGTATCCACAATCAAATACCAAACAAAAGGGTTTTCAAAATCGAAACCTCATTATTGTTACTTCATCACGATTCTCAGTGTTAAGACGTCAATCAGAAATGTTGCAATGTTCTCGCTTGATTTGCGATGGTGAAAAAATATCCTTGAAACTTTGCTAAGTAACCGAGACTAATCAGATTATCAGATTGGCAACATTTTGGCATCGTACACTTTGTGATTGCAGAGGTTACAAATCGTAGTAATGTTTGTGATTACACTTGGTTCATCGCCTATTGACATAACTTTAGAGAAATGTCAAAATTTATGACATTTATTTAAATCGCAAAAAATCTGCTGTTACCTACATTTATTCATGTTCGCAATAACTCGTCAAAATGTAGGGGACAGTTGATTTTTTTTCCCGATTTCAGGTTTGGTCCCATAGTAAAAGTTGTTCATAAAGATGAGTACAATGACCCGTTAAGAGGTTGTGCGTTAATTACGGGACAGGTTGTATATTTTCAGCAGTTACTTTCCTCGGAATATCTTTCCATTGTGGCGCTATTTCGAGACCTGATGGTTTTTTGCAAATCGCTCATCGAGTCGAGACAATTTTATCGAGGCTTACTTAGGGCATCAGTGATATTTGGGTCCACAATATTGATGTTCAGAATACTGATATTGATATTGACAAAGATATTTCCAGAAAATATTCACATCTAGGTACTAATAACAGTACTCGTTCTGTTATGCTACTAATTGACACGACAATCAACAGCACTTAAGAGGGCTGTTGCATTTTGTCACCTCTCTCGCTCACGCGGGACCAAATTTTTAAGAATGTTAAATGAAAAGATGCTTTTTTGAAAAATTTAATCAAATTGACGAACTAATAAATAATATTAATTTAAAAGGTAATTATTAAAAAACACATTGCTTTTGTGTTATTTAATAAACTCAGCTCAATAAGTATTATGATCAGTTTTTGAGATGAGTTAAATAAATGCCACAATAAAAATGTGTTTTTAATAATTAGGTAACTATAAAATTAATACTATATTATATTCTCTTTATTTCATTTTCTGTACATATTATTTAAATTTTAAATATTTTTATTAAAAAAAAAAAAAATAAAATATAAAAAAATTGTGGCCCATCGGCATCAGGAACAGGGTCCAAGGTGCCGGTGGTCAGGGCTCTAGAGAGAGGAACCTCCTCACTATGCGTGCCGTGTCCAGGAGTACTGCTTTCTGGATCAAGCCCTTGACCCAGCCGCGCAATGAGAGCCTCCTGGCCTCTTGGTCGTGGCTCTCCGCTATTAGGCCATTAACCGTAACGATTATCGGTACAATGATCCCACATAGTATATATATTAATTGTTAGTTCGCCAATTGATTACATTTTTCAAAGAAGCATATTTTCATTTAACGTTGGTCCCATGTGAGCGAGAGAGGTAACAAAATGGCACAGCCCTCTTAACTACGATCCCTATAGCAAAAACGCATTGTCCTACGCACTAATCAACATTCCTCCAAGACGTTCCCAGGCTATAGGACTATAGGTATCCTACCATTGTTCCCTACAAGATAGACCTGTTACGTGCTTACAGACATCAGTCAGGTTTTATCAACATGGCCTTTATTGGCCCATTGTAATGGCCGACATTGGTATTTGACGTAGAAATAAATGACCCTGTTAAGTCCAAGGACATCATTTTGGCTTATAGTTTCTGCAGCGTGTATCAGAAATATCATGGCCAATTAAAAATACTCCCCTTAGTTAACAAGCAAATTGCTTACGAAATATTGCGAAAAAATAATCAGTCCGTCCCATACATTTGGGTCGAATAGGTACTTATTGAAGTTTTGTATGGGACAGTTGATTATATTTTCGCGTTTACGATGTTGTTCCCATGGAGAAAGTAGTTCAGGAGCTATGTAGACCACCACCTCTTAAAGCAGTATTATTGTAATCTTACTTGAGTGTGGGAAAGAGATGGAACTGGACGTACTGTATAGCTCCATCTCTTTCTCACTTTGAAGTAACATTAAAATAATACTGCTTTAAGAGGTGGTGGTTGGCCCCCAGTTTGATGATCTGTAGGTACAACGTGTCACACCCCTATATTATATGAGTGGTAATACCTTACACCTTCCTGATACAATCATGATGACATGTAGAACTTGGAGGTTATGTTTTGTAAGCAATTTTCTTGTTAATTAAGGGTTGTATTTCAAATTAGTACTCGTTTATGGGATATGACCTTTCGATGTTAAGGTCGTTGATTGGCCTTGATATAGTTTTGGGGGTTTGTTTTTCACTTTTTTAAACTACTTATTCCCTACTCGTTTTGGCGTTGATTATGAAAGTTTATTTATTGTCTTAGAAAACATGTCGTTTCCGAATAGGTTTTTTCAATCAAACCAAATGCTTACGTGTCTTCCAGAATACCTACTTATAATGCAGTCGATGCAACAGTTAGTACCTATTTGATTTTAGAATAAGTAATATGACGTGCCGAATGTTAATCCAAATGAAAATAAGCAATATTTAGTCTATGCCCCAAGTGCTGTGCAAACACCGCTCTAGCCTATGCTGTTGCTGGCCCCAGGGAAATCATAAACATGAAATCTACCTAAATAACTTAGTATCTAATATTTTTAAGTTTACCAAGTCTACGTACAATAGATACCAAGTTACTGAAGCTACTCCAGTACAACGCAGAGCTATACCTAAGTTTCCTTCCGATTCGCTTGAATTATTGGAAAATCGTACAAGGCCCAATACACAATCACGCACAAATTAATTCTTATACAAATAGCCTATAAGTGTTATATCAACCTCAATTATTGTTAGGCAATTATCAATCGTAATATGTCCTGATTAGGTTTAAATTTACATGTATCAACATCGACACTCGCGATTATTTGCAGGCGATCGAGCCTAATTAGGGGTAAGTAGTAGTAGTAATTTAACTTGATATTTGGTATGTCTAATGTTACACCATTGTATTCTAACTAGCTTCGACCCCTGAGACACCGCGTCGCATCGCATCGTCTGCCCGTACTATATTACTTCGTTTTTGCATAGCATTTTTTCTCACTATATTTATTTCTGCTCATCTCCTAAGGGTCCTAGCGTGATGAAGATTTTAACAAATCCGACTGGTAGTTCCAGAGATTAGCGCGTTTAAAGAAACAAAAAAAAAAACGAATTCATCAGCTTTATTATTTAGATTACGTTTTTCTCTGATGATGTGAGGAAATATGAGGAAAATTCTTCATCATTATCATTATCGGGAGACTTGTTCCACCTACTTCTGAGTATAAGCCTCCTCCCTTTCATGCCATGCTTCCCTGGTCTGTGCAAGTCTCATACAGGGCTTCCCCACGATCGTCCCACCTGGCTATTGGTCTGCTAACCGCTCCTTCTACTAAGAAACTTCTAGAAAGTGCCTAAATGGGGACATGACAGCCCAACGTAGCCCAAAATTAATAGTAGGCAATGGCCTCGTACCATAAATTACAGGGCTATTCTTTCGTTGACCCCAAATTGTCGGCAGTTGATAGAATCCATTTTATTTAACCCTAAAATGTCCCACAACTTGCCAACCTATAACTACCTTAACCTACTTTTCTGTTGTTTTGTTACGTTAAGACAGCACGGAATTCATACATTTTGTGGAATGTAATAGTTTTTACCTTCTTAACTCCTACAGATCTATGTAGTGACAAGAATTGAAAAGAGTATGCTTAGATGGTTTGGTCATGTTGAGAGGATGAATGAAAGGCGTCTAACAAAAGGTAATTATTTACAAGACAGATGTGAGTGGAAACGCCGGGAGGGGACGCCTTAGGAAGACATAATAGTAATCTTATTGGTGATGTTCTTCAGAAAGGTCAGGTGCGTAGTACTCGCAACCGGCGTGCGTGTATGACCGGCACCCTAATTGCGAACACACTATCAATCGGAATCTGAATCATTTTGAAGCAAATTGTTAATCCATTGCTTCTTAAGTTCTAAAAATTTGTCTGCTCAACAACGTAAATAGCGCAATGAATGTTGTTGAACTGTCAAAATGAAACCGATTCCTACTGAAAGTATGTTACGCAATTGCCCCGCAGATGTATGAACATAAACGAGGCAAAAGGAGTATGTAAGGATCGTAGTAGGTGGTGTTTTGTAGTTTCTGCCTATCCCCATGGGAAGAAAGCATGAGTTTATAGAAGTCCACTATACAGGGTGTAAGGGACAGCCCTCCGCAAACGAACAGGGTGCATTCAGCTCCTTATTTTGAATCATATTCCACCGGAAAACTTCTTAGGAAAATTTTCATTTTCTGTATCGTTTTTTCAGTTATTATTCCTTTATTTCAATGTAAAATTACATTCTCTCTACGCAGCACTCCATTTATGTAAATAAAACAGCTAAAATCCAAAAATCAGCAATGGATGTTGAAATACTCGGCGGCCGAAGGCACACTGCGCTGCCGTTCACTACGCGCGTTTTGCCGCGGTAACGATACATTGCGTGTGGGGTAATAAAATAAATCAGGTTTATTGGATTCCCATAACGTTCCTGATATAATTTCATATACCGGTTATCTTAGTATGATATACTGAATTCAACCCATCAGTCTGCGGAGGGCTGTCCCTTACACCCTGCATAGCTCTATTGATTGGTCGCTATGGTGATCATCAGGGATAGAGGTAGGACAGCCCTAATGCTTGGCAAAATGGATTGGTGTTTTTATCACATATAGAGCATGCTGCTGTCAAAAAAAATGCCTTTATAGCCATGACGATATTCTTCATGTATCGATCAAAATGATTCAACTTCTTAGTAGTAGTCAACGATTTATGCTAAACGGTAAAGAACAGGCAGTTGGCCACACCTCTGACCTTCTACTTTCACTGTCATTACTATTGTTAGCCTGATCGATAAACATTACGAGTTCTTGTTAGTCCAGATTTTTAGAGGTTAGATTTTTTTTTGGTTTATTGTATTGATTTAAGCAGTTTCGGTTTTATTAAAGGATAACTTGTAGAAATAGATTCTTTTTATAAATTGCAGATAAATAAAACACCATTATGTAAACTTTCAGCTAATCGTCGAAAAAAAAGACAAAATGTTGCAACACCAAAAAAAAGTCTTCTCATTTTTTTGTGTTGCAAGTTAAATTAACTTTTTTTAAATAAAGTAATCTTAGTAAGACGTAGGCAATTTCCCATGATTACTTAGCGGTGTATGAAATAGCTTACATTACAAGATATTGCTCACACACTTTGTAATATACGTTTCTTGTTCCAAGAATTTAAATTAGATGTTAAATTGAATAGATTATGAGAGATTGATGTTTACACATTATAATCAATCATCAATCATTCGGAAAATAAGCTGATTTACTAAGATAGTCCACATGCCACAATGGAACTGGGGCAGTAAGTAATAGACTGTAATGTTACTTTCACTATTACATTTCGATATGAGAAATACCTCTGTATTCTTTCATAATGTATTTTTTATCTTTGCCTTGTGTCCTTACAAAATCATATTCAGCCTAAAGACGTCCACTGTTGGACCTAGGCCTCCCCTTAGCATCGCTGCGACCGGTCCTGTGCCCCCGCATCCAGCGAGAACTTGTGACTTTCACCAGATTGGCAGTGTACCTTGTGGGCTCTCTATTTTGATACAAGAGTATGATTTAGCTCATCATCATCATCTGCCTAGCCTCTGCTTTCAGTCTTACTGGACGTAGCTGAAGTATTTTATATGGAGCGACTGCTTTTCTGACTTCTCTAAGCCAGTAATGGCTCCTGCAAAGAGGCGCGACGCGACTCTAGTAGAACAGTTTCTATGACGCGAGTAGAACAGTTTCTATGAGAACTTCACGGAAATGGTTCTATTAGAGTCGCGTCGCGTTTTCGCGTAGCGCGTGTCTGCAGGAGCCTTAACTGGGTACTCATTTAGCAGATGCCATTCATCAAACATTTTGATATAGTTCCTGTCAACTAAAAACCACACAATTGCAAACACCACAAAAGAAACGAAAAGCGGAAACCTAAAACTCAACAATGCACATGATCCGTTACTAGGATACCATAGTCACACACACCTCATTCCCATAAGTTCACTGACACACACAGTCACACAATGAAAAATGAGAATAAAGTTGCTTATCGTGATTTAGCGTTTCCACGAGCAGTCCGATGACCTCCACAGAGGTTTTCAGACTAAGTTTCTCATGCACTATCGGGCAATCTGTAATGCTGGAATTGAAGGCTCGCTATTGTTCGGCATTTGACCTTTTTCATGAAATTGGCATTCGTTTGACGAGTTAGCGGGGTTATAGGTAGTGCTAAATGGGATGATGTTAGATGGAAATTATGCAAATAGGTATCGGTATGGAATGGAAGTAGAGATCTTTTAAATAGATCTTGTTTGAAATGAAGTATTTACTTACTTCCCATGCAGATTATCAACAAAATTAGGGGCAAAACGAGGGCCTGTGGCCAAGTAATAACAGCCGCACGGATCGATCGATCAGGTTAAGCTATGCTTGCCGCGGTTGGTCATTGGATGGAAGACCATCTTTACATATCAAGACCCCTCCGTGCCTCGCTCGTCCCGGCTGTTATTCGTGGATCTTTGACTGTCGTTACGGGTAGTCAGAAACCCGAAAGTCTGACAGACAGTCTTATCAAGGGGAATCGTGTTACCCAGTAACTGGGTTGTGGAGGTCAGATAGGCAGTCGCTTCATGTAAAATACTGGTATTTAGCTGCATCTGCATCATTGAAATAAATCCTTTGAGTTTGAGTGGAGATCATTGGGACAAGTCTGGGGAAGTTTATGCTATCTTAAAAGTATCATCTTGCTGATAAAATATGCAATAACAACACCATGTGGCTAAAAGTATAAGTTTGTTCTCATAACAATGAACCAAGTCAAACAAGCGCGATTAGCATCATGTGGGTACTGACGCCACAAAACGTGTTAAGTTTTTAACACATTATTACTAAGTTAGCTGTGCTAACTTTAAACCGTAACTTAGCTACTTAGTGCAGTTTCTTAGTAATTTGAATTAGAAAATCCCAACTGGACATTTTATAGTAGTTTTGAGAAAAGCTTTTTTGTTTTTGGATACTTACTTCCTTCTATTTTTAAATTGAGACATTGGAAACAATTTGAGATTTATTCCGCATTCGCCTCACAAAGTTCGCCTCACTTTTGATATTCCTGTTTCGCCTCACATTTTGTTCTTTATTCGCCTCATTATTTTTTTTGTATGGTAATTAATGCTTACAAAGAATCTATGTATGTAAAATATAGTTGCTTAAATATTTTTACCCCAATACAGACAAGAGTAATATAATTTTAATAAAGATTATTCAGAACACAGATCTAATCAACCCTTTAATTGCTGCTGACTTCCTAAATAAGGATTGCTTCTACACAATTCAAAATAATGTTCAATAAAAACACGGAATGTTTCGTGTGCAACTAATTTTCAGCTTCACATATCTACTCACATATTCGGTAGAGACCTAGATATTTACCGATAACCTTTGAGTTAATTTCCTTCGCATGTCCAGGTCATTGAGCTGACGGGACGGTTGCATGCTTCACGCTATATAGGTACGCATACATAGTAGGCAGGGCTACCAATGTTTCGAAAAATTGAAGATGAGAAGTACTGTTTTCCGGTACAAGTGTTTTATGTTGCTACCTTTCGGAGCTACCTTTTTGGATGTTCGTGGTTTGCCTACATACATAACATCACGCCTGTAATCCTCGAAGGGTTAGGCAGAGGTGTATCTATAGTACACCCACCTTTCGCCAGTTATGTTTAAGTCCCATGCAGTAGGGGACGAGCGTATTGCCATCAACCGGGCACAAATCCAGACTCCGGGCTGCTACTGAGACCTTTCTGATGGAAAACCCAATAACACTTTGCCCGATCTGGGAACCTAGGACCTTATTATCACTAGTAGCGCTTGCGACCACTAGATCAACGAGGCTTTTTTTTGCATTAATCTTTAATTCGTTTTGAACTTAAATGAAGCCGTTGCTTATATGTATTGTTTTGTAGGAGTTATTTACGAGGTAGGTAATCTAATTCCCGTTCTCACTAGCTCTAGGCGACAGATAAATAAATGACTGTCTAAAAGCGCGCTGTTTTATATTCAACTTTCGGCCCTGAGCCGAGTGACGAAAATTCAACTGCGCATTTTTATGTAGGCATTAATTTAGGTGCCGCCTAGTGTTAGTTGAAAACGGGCATAATAATTCGAGAGCTATTTTGATCATAAGAAAGAAAGAAGGATGAAAGAAATATTGATTAGCTATTCTTGCGCAAACAGCATTATTTGTCTTCTTTTGTATATGCAAGTCCGAAATACTTATTACTAACAAAGATTTAAATCGTTAGATTCGCCCTACCGTGTCAAAAGATAGTCGCGTTTCTGTTTCGTTTTGACACCTCTGACGCAGTGACTTGCTTGATTGCCATATAAACGCTATTTACTAATATGTGAGCTCATTCTTTTCTGTTTGGACACTTTGTCGCGTCACTAAGTACAATGAGGGCTAATCTAGCTCTATTCATTTAAATCTTTGATTACTAATTCTTTTCTTTATTTCTTTCTTCAAAAGGCTTGTTTTCTCTAAACATTCAGCATGTTTGCAAACTAAGCATTTTCACGCTATTGTCAGTGCCCCAGTTTCTGTGTTACGTGTGTTTAATTGTCTAGTTTTGCACCGGTGTAGGCAAAAACCTAGATTTCGGTAAAGTTTCGGAGTATTTGTCTGACTCAGTTAGCCGTAGGTACAACGGGTGCGTTCGTTTTGCCCCCAGTTTATATTGCCCCTGTTCGTTTTGCACCCGATTCGAATAAATTGTATACATCAATACTTTTTGTCAGATTTGAGTTTTTTTAGGCTTAGTACCTATTGTTGACAACAAAATTGTTTCTGAATTTAATCATTTATTTATACGTATATCTATTAACATACACGTATAAATAAAAAAATCATAACTGCATCATTAGATATAGTTATGATTTATTTATAGGTTGTTTTAATAGAAATGTATTTTTTAAATAATAAAAGACTACGTAAACTAAAATGCTAATTACCAAATTATATTTATAAGTTGCGGCGGGGGGCGGGACCAATTATTTCATATTATTTTCATAGCAGGCAATAAACATCCAATATTTTATTATTTTAGTTAAAGCACTTTTGTGTCTGCCAGTAGATACATTTATTTAAAAATAGCTTTGAATTAAATTTATCGTAGCTAAACAAAATCGGGTGCAATACGAACGGGGGCAATCGAAACCGGGGGCAAAACGAACGGACCTAGTACAACGGCGAGTTGATGACATAATTAGGCTTGTAGTTTGAATGGACTATTGTAAGTCGTACAAAATTTGTGATATATTGGACTATTATTATTTATTAGGCAAAGGTAAGTCGTTCCAACAATATTGTATCTTCAATTTCAATTGGAATCGATTGTTTTGTATCAATGGAAATATATATTAACAGTACCTATTGTGTGTTTGTTTAGATATGGTTTGTCTCACGTGCATGTATCTGTGCCTTTGTTTTACAACTTCTTTCAATGTTCAAGGCTCCATTTTTGGTCAAAACTATTTACACGAATTGAACAAATTAATGTTCGCCTTATTTTGGGACTGAATGAAGTGATATGAAAATACTGGTAGTCAGCAGCATACGGTTGGACTTGAAGCCGACTCCAACATGGTTGAGAAAAGGCAGGCAGATGATCATGAACGATACAGACGGTGCCATCCACGAAGACGCGCCCCACTCTTCCTAACCACGTACAAGTGTGTTACATTCCGCTAGTGTTTTAGTTTAGTCGATACACACTAATTACTTTTATAGGTAATTAGTGCGTACACTTGTACTGTAAGCGATTTTATTAAGAGTGGGGCGTGTCTTCGTAGATGTCATGAAATATACACCTACAGCTTCTATACAAAATCCTATAGCCGTCAATCCTCCTGAACAAATTATTGTTTAAATTGTAAAGTAAAATTAACCTCGCATAGCACGACAACTTTCTTCCCAGTCAGTGCTTGTCACAGGAAGTGGTCATCCTTTGAAAGCACACCTGTCTAGAATTCTAAAAGGTGCAACTGCATTGATATGTTTAAAAGGTAAAAACAATAGTACATAGGTACTTGTATCTACGGACTGTGCAGTACAAGCTTGCTGAAGTTAGGTCAATAACCTGACAATGGACAAGTTGCAAGTCACACCCACTGCAAACTCGTTAACTATGGTTATTATTAGGTACGTGGCTATCTGTGTTAACTTAAGTTATTTTATGCCTCGTTGATCTAGTGGTCGCAAGCGCTACTGCTGAGCTGCTGATGTCCTGGGTTCGATTCCCGGGTTGAGCAATGTTATCGAGTTTGTCCACCTGGAATTTCTCTGTAGCTACCTCTATTACATGGGACTTTAACATAACTGGCGAAATGTAGGTGTACTATACAGTGTGAGTCTTCATCATGACATATTGAAATGAGGGAAACTATATGCTTAATTTTATCGACAAAAACAATAGCATTTTTTAAAATTCTTGTTCGCTGCTTTGACCCCCGTGAACAAAAAGATAATAATAACTTTTAAACTAAACGATCTATCACGATGAAACAAACACAATAATAATTAGAAATAACAGGGCGTCTTCGTAAAAAAAAAAAATTAAAGAAAAAAACCATGAATTCAGCACATGATTCTAGACCTCTTCGTCAGTTATTTAAAAAAAAATAGGTGTTTCATACAAAAGTGCAATATCTACATGATGAAAATCCCCTCAACTGTGTAGGAGATACTCATGTCCTCGTGAAGAGGGGATAGCTGATACTTTTAACCGTAACACCGCAATGCAAGGGTACTTGGAACGTGTTATAATTACAATGAATGATGGTTATTTCATGAATACATTAGTGCTGGTTTACATTTGTAAGTATGTTTACGTAATTAGTGACTTATTGCAAATGATCTTGACATGAAGAGGGAGTGAAAATTGTAGAATTTTCCAATCTCCATAAAAAAAATTGCCAAAATAAAAGAAGAACGATTCAGTTGATTATTTTTATGATAATGATATTTTAAGAAGAGCAACTATCCAAAAAGTAGATTAAATAATGATACGAACTAAGAATGTTATAAAAAAAAAAACACTGGGAAAATGTCCAATGCAGTGACTGACGAACCTGATACCATTCTGTCGATAGAACTAAGTCATAATTTTCGTAAACCTAAACTATATAATAACAATTTCAACGCAATCAATATAGATATACATTACCTTAATATTGATCCAACAAAAACAAGATCCGGTGTTACACCTGAAATGAACAAATTATATCCTAATGACGGTAAGAACAATCATTTGGATCCAATCGATAGCCAAGGTCGAGTGAACGTTTCGATTCTAGTAATCGTTTATATTTTAGTTCAGTAGCCTTTAGTGGCAATGAAAGAAGCAAAAACTATAGTTTATATCCTTTAAGAGTTTGCTATATCTAATCTATAAATAATGATTGTGCGTGAATGGATAAAAGAGACAATTTTTTATACAATAGGAAACATAGAAATAGTAGTTTAAGTAAGTGGTATTCACATTAGACCGTGGTTTTCGTCCTTGTTCGTAGTGTTGAACTGTGGCTGCGGTTGATGATAGTGCTGAGTGAATTGTTCCATTTTGTGTCTTATTCCAAAGATAGTCGTACGTCGTTAACTTTGCTTTTCTTGTCTTTCTCTCGCTTCTAATTTATCTAAATTCTGGAATCTTTCTTTATTTTTAAGTAGCGTAACTACTCATCCTTCTAGTTTTTTCTTGACTTTCAAATGGGCTCCTTATTTTAATCTTCCACAGATTGTCTGTCGTTTATTTAGTACACTATCAAGTACCCTTTTCCATTTTGTTTGGCTCTATCTAGTCTAGTCAAATGCGATTTAATATCAATATTCCTTAGAGCATCTGTCTTGTGTTCAGGTAGTGTATTCCAGTTTTCCTCTACATTATCCTGCCTCCTGTTAATCCATAAATGGTCGCTGAGCCGTGGTCTTGGCTACCCTTTGTGTGCAAGTTATGACATTGTTCCAAGATGATCTATGAATGACAATGTGGAAAAACCCCCGTGCATTATCATTTATTACGAAATTGCGTTTACAAAAGTCCGAATGAAAAACTTTTTTTTTTTCTTAAATAGAGGTGAGTCAGCTATCGTTATTTGGGGCTTAAGTTGCTTTAGGTTTAATTTCTGTTACTTTTCTCAAGTCATGTCTATAATTATTTGGGTCATTAATCGGTCTAAATACGTATCTAATTTCTAATTGTATTTGTCAACTTCTATTGTTATGGTTATAGTCGCAGAGGCAGTGTGGGAAACTTGAATGGGCCCGTTATTTCTCGTCTATTTCCTCATGCGCTGCAATCGGAGTTATCTGTCGCAATCGTTATTGTGTGCCTGCGCTTATTTTGTTGTCGGTTTATTGATGTATAAATAAATGTTCTTTTTTATTTGCATCTGGTTTTTCTTTTGTGCCTGTTACGTTTTATAATAAGTGTATTAAGAATTTTAATTTATGTTACCTATTTCAATTAAGTGAACTGAACTGTTTTTAATTTATTTTATTGATAGTTAACAAATTATTGTTAACATAATAAAATAACATAATAATATTGTGGTTCACGAGTTTATTTTGGACAATTACTAATCTAATTCTGGATTTTGTTCTGTTTCTATAAAAATAAATTAGACTTTGGCAATTCGACCCAAAAGACTCAACATAGTCGCTGAATTTAAAGCCCATTGATAAGGACGTCTGTCGAGTCAGAGAGGACGAAGTCTCCAGTTTGATTTATAAGCCGAAAACATACATGTATCATATAGATGATACATGTATGTTTAATTAAAGCGACTTTAATTAATAATAAGTATAGACTTATTATTAATTAAAGTCGCTTTTCGTGTCTGCTGTGTGACCGCGTCGTTCTTCTAAACTACACAACGGATTTTGATGCCGTTCCCACCATCATTTAGACAATTTATTCCAGAAGTTTTATATAAATAACTCATTAATATTAAACTTACATATAATATGGAAAACTCGATGTTTTGTGAAGTCGCGAAAACCGTGCGAAGCAGGGGCGGGTCACTAGTTCTTATTGTAATAATAACCCAATATTCTTTAGCCTGTCAATAACACCTATATCTATAGAACATTTACTAACCTAGCTATTTTCGTTATCTAAGTATTTGACGGCAATAAATCAGCAAATATTTGCTCAAGTGAATTTATGCAGACGAGGCAAAGACGAATGATTTACGATGACAAGTTATGTAAACATCATAATTTGAGATTTGACTAATTGTAGATAGAAATTAAATAGGTTTTCATCTAGACTGAAATATTTTTCTTATGTTGTAAATATTAGTACTACCAAAAATATTTGTATAATAAAAAAATATAAAATAAATAAATAATATAATTATTGAATATTATTGTTGTTATTGTTTCTGTATCAACCCACTCACTGCTGGTCAAAGGCCTCTTACCATGAGTTCCAGTTCCGGTGATCCAGGGCTAACGTGGACCACTGGTCGTTTGTTTCGATCAGCTCGTCACACCAGTTTCTACAGGGTCTGCCGTGACGCCTTATGGCAAATACAGGGCTCCACATAGTGGCTATTTTGGCCCATAGCTCATTGGTTGGAAAAATAGATTTTCATAATTATTTTTTCCGACTGCGGCATACCCTAAAAGTAGGGTAATATTTTAAAAGACTAGTATGGTTTTGAAACCGATTTAAAAATCACTGAAATGCGTTTCAAGTTTCAACTTAGGTAAACATCTGGCGAAAAAACACAACAAAACAGAAATTACTTTTTTATTCCTTTTTAAAATTCATATTTCATATCAAATAACGCAATATTCACACGAGTGTTGAACAATCGTAAAACCAAACATGAATTAGCTACAAAGAAAAAACTGCTCTTTTGCATTAACAATAGAGTTGAAATTCGCTTTGACAGTCAGGATTTTTGCCACTGCATTGACACAGAGGAAAATGAAATCTTTTTCCTGAATATAAGGTTGATATTGTTTTGTCAAGTGAGAATCAGAAAAGTAAAATAATTCAACACCTCGATGTCACTGTCACTACTGGTAGAATTTTAAGCTGTTTATATTGGCATGCAATGTTGTTGGCCAATGATAATCAACAGATTTAGTCATTCACAAGCAAAACTGACGCGATCAGCACGTCTAAACCGCGTTCTAGCGCTGTCAGTGTCATCATTGTTGTGGAATATTGACTCTGTGACAGCTCTTGAACGCAGTTTAGATGTGTTAACCGCGTTCAGTTTCATTGGTGAAATTGGCACATAGTGAAAGAAAATGGAGAAGACCATGCTCCTTGTTTGTACAGCCAGGGAAATTAATTGTTTAACAAATTGACACACTACGAGTACTACGTCAATTTGCTGTTTTAAAGCCATTTCATATTATTGTCAAAGAATGACAGCAGCTGTTCTGATTTGAATATATGAACGATTTAAGTTGGTAGTCCATTTGCTTAACGATTAATTTCCCTGACTTTGCCCATAAGTGTCAGTTTCGTCACATATGTTTTGATGCTTTAGTTTACTAAGAAAGTGGACGACAGTCACACATTAACGGCGGCTGTCCAAATATAGACATTTTTTGACACCTTAATGTCAAATACTTACTGGTGAAAATGACAGATTTTCATGAAGGCCGATTTATGTATTATGACGGAACCGTGCTCAACGGCTTGATCCCTGTCACCCAAAGATAGAGCCAAAAAGCGAAAATCTCATGTATCTGATTGTAATTTTACCGGCATTGCGTCTATTGTCTAATACCTCCTTTAAATAATGTTGCCAGCACAAAAAGCGCACTTGATCTCATTTTTCCCTCGCCAAATTACTGCAGTTAAAAAAACCGCGAGGAATGTTTTAGTTATGTCAGGTTTAGTGGTTAACCGCAGTCATTACGTGTCAACCTGTCTAGATAACCACGTTATTGGATTAACGTAACGCTAACTGTGTCAGTTACGTTTCGTCTCTTATCTTGCATTTAAGAGATTTTATGTGACAATAGTGTGTGTGTGTGTAATAAGGGAGTTACTAGGCCTAGTTTTTCTTTTACTGAAAACTACATCAAATGGCTGCTTCGTTGGTCTAGTGGTCGCAAGCGCTACTGCTGAGCATGAGGTCCTGGGTTCAATTCCCAGGTCGGGCAAAGTGTAATTGGGTTTTTCTATCTAGAATTTCTCTTCGGTTGATGGCAGTAGGCTCGCCCCCTATTACATAGGGCTTAAACATAACTGGCGAAATGTGGCTGTACCTACTATAGGTACATCTCTGACCAACCCTTCGGGGAAACGAGGCGTCATATTATGTTAGGTACATGAAATGGCAATGAATTTTGTAGACCCTATGTTTTCAGCGGTCGTTCTTTAATACTATTCTAGAACAAAGCGAATGGCTTATTCTGGCATTATTATTGTTTCAAAATATGTATATACCCATAACAAATATTTTCTTGAATTTTCCTGGCAACATTTTAAGCATTTATTTATTCTTTTTACAGGTAAGGACAATGCTTCTATTCAGCCTCCTTCACTTAACTGCGTAAGTAATATTTTTAAAATAAGAACTTTGCGTAACTGTGTTCTTTCAAGGAGACATAAAAATATAAATAAATAGTTATTTATACGTGTGTAAGTGCCAAGTGTTGAAAGAAATAAAACCGTACATGTGATAAGTTTTCATCATAGAGTGTTCTTAGAAAACGTTTCTTACGACAAATTAACTATAGAGCGCTAGTGCAGTTAGATTATCTTCTTAACATCTTTATTATTAATTTACAGTTATTTATGTTTTATTGCCATATACAGTATTTGCACTAAATTCATTAAAAAATCCAAATAAATCGAAAGCATGCCATCATAATAAATTATACGTACTATGGTGTAGGTACATATAATTTTTTTCATTAGTTTGATCAATTATTTCCCGAGTCAAAACTTATCAAGGTGAAATCAGTATGGTCAAATGAAGATTTAATAAAATTGTACCAATATATTCAAATAATATTAACAGTGCATTTGAAACTACAGAGCTTCATTATGATGAGGTAACTAATTTAACGGCCTGCTCCTACCTACGAATATTATATTTTCATCGAAATAACTAGAGCGTTGCCACTGCAGTATAATAAATTTAACAAGAGCTACGTCACATGTCATGCATTTTGACGTTTCTCTATTGATATGAACCGCCATGTTATTTTATGCTTGTGTTCCATTTTCAAATGAAAAACCGCAAGGTTACAGGCCATCACTAAGCATATTAGATATTATTTAAAAAGTGAAGCCAAACTGACAGTTGATATTAATAATTGGCGGGAGTTTTGACGTTTGTATATTGAACTGATTGATTTACGGGGTTTTCAACATACAGGCACTAAAAACTGCAATGGAAACAAATGAATATTGAAACTTATTACACTAGAGTTGCGTAGAGTGTTCTTTACCTCTTATTTATCTGTGCTTTAAAAATAAAATAACCTAAAAATGTATAATGCGTCCATGTTGAAACTCGTGACAAGCATCAGGAAGAAGCGCATAGTTACGATGGTGACAGAACCCATTACTGTATAAGCAATGAGCATGTAAACTTTCACAATACAATTAAAGATACATTTTTGTTTTGGTTTCGTTACCATAGACGTAGGGGTCTACGCAAAAGACAAAATGTTTTATCAGATTATTCGAAGAGGTAAGCAGAGGAACTTCCAAATTTCGTAAGTTATGTTTATTTTTAAGTCTAAGGTCTCCGGATTCCAGGCCACTAATGAGAATTTCTTTAAAGATAAATCCAATAACTCTTAGCCCGACCTGGTGATCGAACCTAGGAGTCGCATTACACAAGCGAGCCCGTCATTTAGACGCTGATTTCCATCCTCCTGAATACTATAACATAAAAGAAAACATGTTTTGTTAACTTGTATGTAACACTTATGAAACAACCTTGATTTCTGCCGAGGTCCGGTTACACGTAGACGTAAATTAGATATAATTTGATCTATTTGATATTGAAATTCGATTATATTGTCAAGTCCGCGGTTAGTGGCCCGGCGACATCGACATAGTTATGATTCTACTTTAGTCGTGGTAGAGGTTTTGGTACAAAAATATTGAGTTATGTTTTTAAAAACTCAGTAAGTATCGGATGTTGGAGAAAAAACAGCCCGGCTGAAGTGGGAATGGGCTGGCCACGTCGCACGAATGCACCTGGAGAGATGGGCAAAGATCGTCACCCACTGGACGCCTGAGGGAGGACATCGCCGTCGAGGTAGCCCGCAGCGAAGTTGGTGTGAAAATCTGATCATGTTTGCAGGGCCATAATGGCTAGAGATCGCATAGGACCGAAACGTTTGGAAGGAGAAAGAGGAGGACTTTGCCCAGTAGTGGGACACAAATAGGCTAGAAAAAAAAAACACTAAACAATGCTAGTAAAGGTCTCTAAAGATACATATCAACTTTTCCGGCGAAGTACTCGTAGTAAGTGAAACTAAAAGTTTACAAAAAAACACAGAAACAAAAAAAAAACTTAAACTAAAAAACTAAAAACTTTTACTTTAACAACTAAAATTAAAAAAAAAACATATAAACTACAATTCGGTCGTCGAAAGATTGCGTTCTTGACACCTGTCAGTATGATACTAACGAATATGTGTTTTGCGAATTCGATCCTTATTACAACTAGAAATTATCCAACTGACAGGTATCAGGAACGCATTCTCTCGACGGTTGGACTGTAGCTTGTTAGCAAGATTATCGGGGCACAGTGCCCAGGGTCCACCGAATGTAGATAGGCACAAAAAGCCAAAATGTGTAGGTATTTTCGCTTGGCTATTGTCATTCTTACTGCCCTCTCCAGGAAAATTCAGAAATTCCCCAATTTCAACGGCTACAGCTACAATAGATTGATTTTTCAAATAAAACTCAAGG
This sequence comes from Fissipunctia ypsillon, assembly GCA_947568875.1. NCBI lineage: Eukaryota > Metazoa > Arthropoda > Insecta > Lepidoptera > Noctuidae > Fissipunctia > Fissipunctia ypsillon. The sequence goes on from OX387662.1 coordinate 3,061,923, forward strand.
AAAAACTGACACCCGATTTTCCCACCAACTGATTTCGAATAAATTATTCCAAGCCTATAAAAGTATTGAAATATTTTGATCGTAGGAATACCTAGCATTAGTATTCTTTGCGCTAATTATATTAGCATACAATTAGTTAGGTTGTCCTTGCTACTGGACATAAAGCTGTGTTTAATTATAGTGCAACAGGGCTGGCTTTAGAAGGAACGAATTCCAATCATATTTATAACGCAAAAGTACCTAACAGTTATCCCCCCCTGAACTATTTAGCTCGTTTTCAGTTTACCCAGGAATATCAGTTCTTCTCACAACAAAGAGTTGTATTGTGTGAAAGAATTCTGTTTATTTCATGTGTTGAATGTCAAACTATCAACATGATAATGTGAGTGTACACTTACAGTGTAATTTGGATGTGTCTAGGGGCACTCAACCCCGGCTAAAACCTTGCTAACTGTCTTATATTTTAACCTCAACACGGGCTATTAGAAAATAACAAAAAACGATGTCTAACCCTATGACTGATCCAAATGCGTCTCTGTTACCATATCTGATTGTTTCCATAGTGTTTGTAACGTTGGTATCTACATTATGTAAAGGTGTCTAGAACTCAACAATAAATTAATACAAATTTATGGCTAGTGTCACTGTGAAAGATGTATTCTGGCACATTCTATGTACTTATACGTATGTATTGTGAAGCACTACAGATTTTAATACCCTGTAAATGACTTTGAATTTGTTTTAGACGTTCGTGATTCAAATAGATAAAATATAATTAGGGCGTTCTTTGTTTTCTTGAGTTTTTGATTAGAACGATGATTATTTAAATAATTGCGTATGTATTTATGTCAAAATTCAAAATGGCCGCAATTTAAACTTAATGATGGTCAAGGTCCCGATTTGTCAATTAATGCATTGACATATCGGGACAATGAGCATCATTTAATCAATTTGTGCTTAAAATATGGTAAATTTTTTATGTCATTTAGCTACTAACAAGTGAAATGCTAAACCTTTAGGAATTTAGGGCAGCTGTGCACGAGATCAAGTTGGTCCTTTGTTGAAATGTCAGCAAACGCACCTTGTCGCGTGCGCAAGGCAGCTGTCAAGTTTTTGTCTAATAATGATATGAGTATGTTCCTATAATGGGATTAAGAGATACCGTTAGAAAGTAAGCAATTTTTTTTCAGCTGGCGGAATTAGGCTCAATGGTACAGCTGGCTTTTAATATGCTAAAGGAGTGGACGTGGTATTCAAGTGACATCTATCTAACTAAATAGAAATGAATTTTTGTATGTTTGTCCTCTATGCGTTCCTAAACCATGATATCAACCAACCAACCATGTTGATCAGGTTGTGTGATTCGTGTGAAACTTTGGTAGGTCTTCTGAGGACGCCCACGAAGGTTTCTGGTTCAAAGAATTACAACCAAACACTCTTTTACTTTTTGTGGCATTGCTAGTTTATAGCTAGTTTTTTTAAATAAAAATAAGTCGATTTTTTTCTGATGACGGATTGTTAAGGCTGTTGTCTTAGAATTAATTTTGTTGCCTTCTTAGTGCAAACATTTTAATTTCATTGTTTTTTCTGTATCTCTTTAGGAGTCCTTAAGTTTCAAGTGTGTAGGCTACTGCTAGTCAAGCGTACACCATTCTGTGTTGATTTTATCACGATTTTATCCTTGGCCATTTAAAAAATAACAGTACGAAGTAAAAATTAACACTATCCTATTTATTCTACTCCTTATCCCTACCTCGTTAAGGTCTATTTTTCTACCATTCTCCCGTAAGAACATCTGTTATTACCTGTCAATGTGTCGTTTTAATTATAACCTTATTTTAATGACTTCCATGTTGTCATTAATTGACAATATAATCAGACTGTATAAATTCCATTGTTCAACACAATAGGTAATTAATTTTCTTTGAAAGAAAATCTTTTAATGCATCATTGAGTTTCATATTATAGTCTTATGTATTAGGAAATTCAGTTTACATAATAGGAATTTGTATTTGCAGTTTTTCTTTGCGGGAAGTGTAACTTTATCAATTAATGGTTTGCACCTGTAAATTTTCTTAAGGCGCTTGATCAGTTAATTATAAAGTAACACTCGCCGTTGGTAAGGTTAACTTTTTGTTCACTGAACGGAATCGAACCCGCGACACATAGTGAAGAAGCTATTGTCGTCACAGCTGCGCTGTCTTCTCAAGTAATTAAATTAATTGGATTATAAGACGTCAATAATTTACCACGAACCGTACCTATCGATATAGATGTTTAATTTTCTTGAGTGCTTATAAAGTAGAGGTTAGCATTTTCATTTGATTACATCAACGAAATATATTTAATTAGAGCATATGTAAGCAAACCCCCCAATGAATACATCAACTTAACTAATATAGTTCTTGAGGATAACTGGCATCTGTTTATCCTCTTATCCACAATCTATATTATTTGGGCGTCAATTAAGATAAAAGCTCTCCTTGAGCTTCCTCTCAAACTTCCGGCCGACGCTTGAGCTTCAAGTTGCTTCCGGTTTCGAGCCGCTAAAATGGCGCTGTTAAAAGCTTGTTTACTTTCATTAATTTTGTAAGTACTTAAAGGCACAAATTATGTTGTGTAAATGTATGTGTTTTCATTATTTATTTAACTGTATGTTATGTTGTCTAAGATGACGTTGTTTCATTAAATTATATGTGAAAATTATGTGTGTTGATTTTGCTATAAAAAAATATTTTCAGAAGCAAAATGCATACTTAATTCAGCTTAATATAGATAGTTATAAAGGGGCTTGTGGCTAAGAAATAACAGCCGCACGGGTCGATCGGTCAGGTTAAGCTACGCTTGCCGCGGTTGGTCCGTGGATGGGTGACCATCTTTACATATCAAGACCCCTCCGTGCCTCGGAAAGCACGTTAAGCCGTTGGTCCCGGCTGTCATTCGTGTATCTTTGACAGTCGTTACGGGTCGTCAGAAGCCCGAAAGTCTGACAACCAGTCTTACCAAGGGGTATCGTATTACCCAGTAACTGGGTTGTGGAGGTCAGATAGGCAGTCGCTCCATGTAAAATACTGGTATTCAGCTGCATCCGGTTAGACTGGAAGCCGACCCCAACATAGTTGGGAAAAGGCTAGGCAGATGATGATGATAGATAGTTATAAAAGGGCAATCCTTTAATCACGTGAGGTTGTTTAGGCCACTTTTATAACCGGGTCCTCCTTGGCGGTTCGTCATCGTGAGGTTTAAGGCTACCTCTCCTCCCTAAATGGATTTTTTTCATTGCACATAAAAATATACGTGATTGTCACATTATCCCCCTCCCCCCACCATCGTGATTAATCGTGACTTCTCCCCTTTTCGAACCTCACGTGATTAAAAGGATCGAGGATTGAAAACTTAGAGCCAATGATTTCGAACGTAAAAAACTCTTACTCTATTAATAGAACATTAATTTGCAAAGAAATTAAAAACACATGCCATAACATATTACGCTCCAAACGCACAAGAACACACATCACTGTTCTTTATCTTCATTATAATATCAACAGCACGTGTTACCACAAGAGGGATCGGGGTTCAATTCCCCGGTGGTGCATTTTTTTTCAAAACATTGTGGGTAGGACAGCTGATAGAGCGGAAGGAAGTGGGTACTGTTTTGACAAATGGCGAACGTTTTGAAAAATGGTAAAAATAAGTTTGATGGGTGTGGGTTTCAGCATCTGTTTCCATAATAAGATTTTCAATTTTAAAGTGAGCGTGTTCTAATTAAGCGGGCTGTCGAATTTTGTCACCTCTCTCGCTCAAACAGGACCACGTTTTTAAGAATGTTAAAATTTGACAAATGTAATCAATTGGCGAACTAATAAATAATATTAATTTAATAGGTAATTATTAAAAACACATTTTTATTGTGGCATTTATTTAACTCATCTCACAAACATACCATAATAGTTATTGAGCTGAGTTTATTAGATAACGGGAAAAGTGTTATTAGGTTTTTCCATCAGAAATTTCTCAGTAGCAGTCTGGAGTTTGGAAACATGACATTATCTGCAAGACAAATTACCGGAACTTATCCGGAAGTGGCCGTGAAACTCCAACTTATCGAATAAAACACATCACAACAACGTAACACGGCACAATCTCGCCTCACTTTTCCTCGGTCCGAATACCTCATTCGGATTCAGGTCCGGTATGAGGGCAGCCTCCGACTGAGTCACACGATGACATCATCAGTTACTCATTGGTATACTGCAACTAAGTATACCGCTATAGAATATAGAATCTATGGTCGCAGCCTTGAGGAGTGGCCGAGAAAGTTCACGAGAATGGGACTTGTTGTCTTTGCTTATGATGACTGTTTTGAATAAAGGTTCACATTTAAGTTAATGTTTATCATTATTTCTAATTTTTCTGTGGACTTGCTGTCAGTGAAATGAATATTGATGTGTATGCCTAGATCATCTATTAGTTTTGATTGCACTTTTGTGCGTTTACGGTTTTCATTTTCCTTTCTTCTGTGTTGAAATGTTAGCTTGTATTGGATAATCTTATAACTACAGTCATACAGTGAACGAACACCACGCCGCATTTGTGTGTTTACTATCAAATCAGTTTCCACATTTTCAGGACACGATAAACCAAGTTCATACGGCGCTATACCTTTTAGGTTAACTTGCTTAACTGTAGAAAATTATCACAAAAACAGTATTTTTGTCCCTTAGAGAGCTATTTGTCCGTTATTATAATCTAACAATCTAAGAGTTCTTTGTGAACGAGATTGATTGAAAACCACGGAACTAATTGTAATCTATTGCCTATTCTATTTTGGGTTCAGACCGACCAATCTTTCCGGTTGTTTGTGGTACTGAACTAACAATAAGTAATGACTCGAAATCAATCTCATTATGACACACATTTTTGAACCGTTGCAGCATCCTATATTTCAACTAGACGTAGTAAGAAAAAATTACAAAAATGAAAACGTTGCTGACAACATCACGCCGTATTCCTCAAAGAGATAGGTAGGCAGGAGTAGGTATTTAAGGCAGGCGGGAAATAGTGGTCGCGAACGCTTAGGGTGAGGACTCTGTCTGCACACGAGTGACCTCAGGGAAGACGGTGGCACAATGGTCACATGCTGCTGTACTGCGAGGCTCGGGAAGACCCGTTTACAGTCTCCCAGGTATGTGCCTTACCAGACGTTGCACAGAGGGGCTTACGGGGTGGTATTTTTAGAGGACACTGTGTCCCCTTCCATGTGCCAATGGTGACCAACGGGGTGGGTTTAGTGAGGTAAGAATCCCACACTCCGCAATCTTTATTCTCAAAGTCCGGGCGACTTTTGAACAAAAAAAATTAGTTGTAAGGTGGCATGCTCATTGCTCAGCAGTCCCCACTATGACGCTGTCGATGCTGATGATGATCAATTATTATTATATGCCAATCTAGCTCCTGAGGTCCCTAAAATTAACTCTACATCTAACATAAGAAAGAACCCATGTCGATACAATAGAGCTATCACATTCACCATAATTTTGAATGCAATCTGCATCTGTAAGTGCTACTCGATGCATTTATTAATAAACTGTAAAGCTGTGCTTACACGGGCCACTTTTTCAGCAATTGTTGCCGGCCATAGCGCTTCCAGAGATAGTGGAGCAATCGGGTTTATTAAGTAGCTTCATATAGCTCAAACGGTGAAGGAAAACATCGTGAGGAAACCGGCATGTCCTAGAATCAACAATTTGAAGACATGTGACATCTACCAACCCGCACTGGGCCCGCGTGGTAGATTACAGCCCACTCCCTCTCATTGACAGGAGGCCTGTGTCCCAGCAGTGGGTACTGTAGCAATCTGCCGGGATAGTACGGGTTAGAGCAGATCACTACGTGCGTTCGTGTCTGTGGTGTAGTGTAAGCTATGTAAGTTACTGTGTAGGGGAGGATACCGACACTACAAACAGAGACACAAGGGAACACTCTAATTATTATTTTATTGCTTATGGCAAGCTCGTTACAATTTCAACGTAAAACTAGGAATACTTCAATATAAATCAATCTTACAATATGTCATATTTTAAACTATTCTATTTGCTACTTGGCGTTCGAATGTGTCCATAGACAAATACTTAGCGGCCTGTCCCACGAGAGGTTGCCACCGGCATTAAACCTCTACAGTACATTATATGCTTATGTAGCTCAATATGGTGTGGCTTATTATCTACATCGCAGTAAATCGCTTAATTTTGTTGTCTTTATTGAGTTGACCAATATTGTCCAGAATTTAGTAATTCAGTTAAGTACTATTAATTAAATTATGTTTCCGTAAGTGTTACTGGGTTTTTCATCAGGAATTTTTCAGTAGCAGCCTGAAATCTGTATTTTTACCCGGTTGATGGCAATGGCTTGCCTCCTACGACATGGGACTTAAACATAACTTAGGTACAACTTTGCCTAACCCTTCGGGGATTACAGGCATTGTGTTGTATGTTTCCCGTGTAAGTGCACCTTTAGTCTGTATTAGCATTCACACATGCCCAGTGTCGGTGTTTCTAAATATCATTACGTATGCTTTGAGTGTACATAAGTGCTCCTTTGAAGTCTGTTACTAATGTGCTCATGTTTGTCGATGTTCTGTCGGGAGTATCACTTTTGATTTCAGATTTAGCTTTCATTTTAATCGTATTGTGTGCCTGATTTGTGTAATGTATGTTTGGAGGCGTAACAGTAATCGATTTATGTTTGAATTAGTCTCGTGTGTTTCGAATTTAACTCCTTGGTTTTCTTAATTTGATTCAAGAAAGCGTGCTTTAAGATTTTGGTATGAAAAGAATATCTAGGTAGAATTCAAAAATAGTTGTATTCATTGTGATTCATCATCATCATCATCATTGGCAGCCTTGTTCTCTAGGCCTCCTCCCTTATGTGCCATGCTTCCCTGGTCTGTGCGAGTGTCATCCAGGTCTTCCCCACGATCTTCTGATTATTACAGTCAAATTATTAGTACATTAATTAACTTATCTAAATTTCGACCATTTCTTGCTACTTTTTCCAAATACAGAAACAAAACATTACATTAAAATTTTTCAGCAGTTGTTGCTATATGTCATCCATTACAAATCCCCATAACTACCGTACAAGTTAATCGTTTGACTAAATATCATAGACAGTTACCAAAACAGTAGTTCGGTAAGGCGTTGCGAATTAAAATTTTGCGTGGCCTTCTTTCGTGCCCGTATGTAGAACGAATAGCGCGGCGATCAGAATTCCGTTTGTTATAAAACCAGTTCTACGGTATATAATATCGAACTTACTAGATATAGCTAATGTTGGAAGTTATCCTAACTTAGATGCATAGTTATTATTACTATCAGCCTTTACAAAATCAAAATATTTCACATAACCTCACATAAATCATGGGCACTTATGAAACCTCAGAAGCTAGGTGCACGGTTTAAATTGGTCGTTTCCTATGGAGAAGTGTTTTCCTTTGGTGTCCACTATTGAGCAAAATCCTCTCTTCGCTCCTTCTACTTATCCCTATGTATAGCTTGTCCTGTGTTCGATCTTTGGTTTGGTTTGAAAGAATGTTCATAATGTTTGGTGTGTTTGTTGGAATTTTAACTTTGTTTAAATTTAGGAAGCGCTTCATTTCCCATAATAGAGGAATTGTAAGGGGATATAAACTTATTTACTCTCATGATGGTCAAGTCAGACTAACACAACCATAAGAATATATAGTTATTGCGATTGTATAACAAGAAAACATCCTTCATTATAATTATAGGTCGTGTCCATATCGGCATTATACATCAATTTATATTAAATCTACAGTTAGATTGGGAACACTTTATGGTATTGCGTAGAACAATAACTAGCTTAGTTTATTCTACTCAATAATGCAGAAGCAGGTTGCTTGTTCGTACATTGTTTCAGTCAATCGATAACTCTTGCTTTTTATGTTCAGTGGTTCTATAACTTGTACATAATTCTGCGGTTTGTCACAAAGTAAAAATAAAATACATGTTTTACCTTGTATTTCTATTTGTATTAACCATGTTTCATTTCATTTTCGTGTTTAAAGTTCCTATTGATTTGTTTTAACAGACGCTTTCAGAAATATTGTTATAACCCACATTGTGCTTACTAAGGTAAAATATTTATATTGAGATCCTGTCTGGCACGGCAAAGTAGTATGAGGGAGGATGCTTTTAATTACCTATATTCTGCAAACTTTTCTCGTTGGGTTTCTTGCAGCTTTGCAGCATTTGTCTAAGGAGGTTCTTTTAGTTTTCTCTTGGGTGTAAGTATTTGTCGATAGGGATATTTTAATGTATGGTCTGTATGTTAATATCTTGTTTTGATGAGTGTGATGTGATGGGTTCACAACCGCTCACATTCATTGGTATCTATATGCATATATGTAGTATCAATCTGCCCGCCTTTACCCAGCTATGTTGGGATCAGCTTCCAGTCTAACCGGATGCAGCTGAATACCAGTATTTTACATGGAGCGACTGCCTATCTGATCTCCACAACCCAGTAACTTGGTGATACGATGCCCCTTGGTAAGACTGGTTGTCAGACTTTCGGGCTTCTGACGACCCGTAACGACTGACAAAGGTTTACGAATGACAGCCGGGACCAACGGCTTAACGTGCTTTCCGAGGCACGGCGGAGTCTCGATATGTAAAGATGGTCACCCATCCACAGACAACCCCGGCAAGCGTAGCTTAACCTGATGGATCGACCCGTGCGGCTGTTATTACTTAGCCACGAGCTCCTGCATGCATGCATATGGTATGTAGGTATCTAAATCTAGCATCCTATGTCCTCAATGACATTAGATCGTGTTGAGAGCTAACTTTCTATTTGTTCGTGATAGGTTACTTCGGAATCATAACTGTTATTTATTTTACCATTTGTTTGAGACTAAATTCTGAGAGTAGCGCGTAAGTACATCTCTGATATCTAGGCAATATAATATCTGAGGAGATCGCCGCAAAAAAATATCATAGATTACAAAGATCAAAAAGTAGGTGTTCCTTTACAATAAAAAAGAAAAACCGCCATAACATAACATCACGCCTGTATTCCCCGAAAGGATAGGCAGAGGTGTACCTATAAGTACACCCACATTTTCGCACGTTATTTTTTAAGTCCCATGTAATTGGGGGCGAGCCTATTGTCATCAATCGGGCACAAATCCAGACTCCGGGCTGTTACTGAGAAATTTTAGATGGAAAAACCCAATAACACTTGACCCAACACGTGAATCGAACCCAGGACCTCATGCACAGCAGTAGCGCTTGTGACCACTAGACCAATAAGGGATCCTCAGTCCTGACCAGAGAAACCAACTGATCTAAAATGAAATAAACAACAATCGGTATAGTTACAGACTATAGAAGTTCTAAATGCTAATAGGCAGCAAGACAATCATCTAATCTAGGGGGTCTCCAAACTACGGTCTGCGGGCCAGGTCCGGCCTGCGAGCACCAACAATCCGGCCCGCGCCGTCGATATCTTACTCGCCGACTAGTCCCAAAACTTTAGTACAGGAGTTAGTCTGGCCCTTGGGCTAAAAAGTTTGGCGACCCAGTCCAACTGGCTAGTGATACCCATGACGAAGCAGCTCCGTCTTTAATGTTAGGCGAAGCTGTCATTGCGGCTGTGGTCATGTGGAATTTCATACAATGGTGACTGAACTTATAACCTTTTTGTATGAAACCTTGACCAGCTAATGTAAGCCGTATAAATAATTGATTGATTCTTATCTCTTGGCTTTTTCGACCAGTCGATACAGCATTAAGAAAGCATTTGGTGCCATAGAAAGACTGAAAAATGGTGTACACATTAACCACATTCAATTGAAAAGTTACATTATTAACCTTTTGTAATTTGTGTGTGAGGTAATCGGAAGAGGCAGGCGGTAAACACGTAAATAAGATTACAATATAACAAAATACGTGACATTCAATGTTCTAACTCTTAACAGTTCTGTTTTTATATTCTAAGTACCGACTATAAAATCTATAAATTGGTGCATGTTGCTTCAGTTCGATTTGATATGTCAGTATCGTTATTTTTTATTGTAATTTGATTCCTTTGATGACTTTGAAATTACTGGTGTGTTTTGTAACTAAATATCTACGTGTGTAATTTAATCGTGTATCTGTATAGTCTATAGATAGGTAACTTAATTATCATTTTTACTTTTATTTCCCGCCCAAGGGATTCTTGCCATTGTCCAGTCTGCCCGTACAAAATTTTCTCAGTGTTTGTTTCTTCATAACATGCACCAAATTGCTACATAAGTTTTGAGAAAAAATAAGTTATCCTGTAAATAATGATTTGATATTAACAAGGATAAAAAAAAATTGTGCGTCAGGTAGATTATTAAAAAAATATCGGACGCGTATTTTTACTTGTTTTACGTAATCAAAACATTACGGCGATATATTGAGTTAAAATGTGTCATGACGTCACGTCTTGCTAGATTTTATACTGAGTTGTGACGTGGCGCGCCCTCGCTCCCAACTTCAATGCGTTTTATCTAAGTAATTTTTTTTAAATATGATCCCTCCTTAAATCCCATCCTCATAAAACAAGCTACTATTCTTATTCCTTTTCTGTCCATGCTGTAAGATTGTGGAACTCACTTCCGCCTAGCATTCGAGATTTAAAATCTATTTCGCAATTCAAATATCGAGTAAAAGAGCATTACCTCTCCTCTCAACTGTGATAATTTATATATTATATAATTATATAGGTTTATAGCATATTTATTTATTTAAGTATTTGTTAATTTTTGCTTTATAGTAGATATATGTGTAGGTATATATATATATTTAGTTTAAGACGTCACTATTCATATTCTTCTCTTCTTTTTCTCACACACTATTGTCTACATTTCTTTTTAAATTTCTCCTTTCGCAGGTCTGCTGGAAGAAATTTCTTAAGAAATAAGCAGTACCTTTGTACTCAATGATCATAATGTCCTAACTATATAATGTTTCATTGTGTGTACATAAATAGTAAAATAAATAAATAAATAAAGCAAAAAATACGTGTCTAATATTTTTTTTATGATCAGACTGACGGACTAAACATAATTTCTTTGTTTTACCCAGGCATCATTCCATTTTCCCATAACGAACACATGCATTATCGCTCACACTTTGATTTCTCAAAACCCTATCACTATCAGAACAAAGTAGGTACTAATTACAGTTATTTGGTATGAAATGTTAGTTACGAATTTATAGTATTGCAAAATTGTTCAAGTAACCCGCTGATTGGCTGAGTGATATTATAATATCCTTAATGTAATGTATGTGCAAGGCTTTTTACTCAAGGTTTGCGAGTGACGTAAACACTTTTAAGTTCATTAATTTTAATAGATTGAGTGGAAACTCTAAAAATTGTTTGCTTTGCTGCGTAATTAATTTTTGTAATAGGTATTTGTTGGTGTCCTTAATGGTTGTATTCGTTATTGGTGTATAATAACATCTATCGTCTTGCTTCATCTTGTTTTATGTTCCTCATTGCTCTCGCTTTATGAATTCTCTTGCTGGTCTACTTTCTTGTCTTATTTTGCATTGTTTGTATTAAGAACAATTTTATTTATTTATTTATTTTATTTTATTACATTTTAGGAAAGCTTACAGACTAATGACATCATAATAACAAAATATAAACTTAAATTGCTTATAATAAGCCTCCACAGATAAATACAAAAATAAGTTATTAGTTCTTTATATTATAGAGGCATGAGGAACAGGGTGTAAAGTTCACTCATCCTCCATAGAAAAGGGAGGATCCTCCGACCAGACGGGTGTTGTGTCTGGTGGGCTACTGCCCGACGGTTGATGTCGGGATGTTGTATATATGCTAGTCGCGCGGTAAACTCTGTTTGCGCGATGCAGGATTTTGCGTGACGTCAGTGTGACGCGTTCCATTGTGGCGATGCCGCCACAATATCAAAGTTACTTCTTAAATTACGTAAATCACAAACTATACTAAACAAAAATCTAACAGTATAGTATTGTCGAATAATTGACTATTTAAAAAGAAAGAAAAAAAGTTGGTTTATTATATTAAACTTAATTTAAGAAGGTGCCTCCTGTACAAAAAATGGCTTCGCTAAGAGTCTCCTTACTGTGCTTGCACTGGTGTAAGCACAATATTTCAAGATCATCAAGTTCTGTGAGGTGATTTTATGTTCAGTCATTATCGGTTACAATATCATCCGACACTAACATTGTGGAGATCAGAAGCCTTGTTGTGCACTGTTCCCTGGCGAGAAAGAGATGGTGCCATTTGTCCTATATATGCATATCTCTTTAAGACATGTTGGAAAACCCCCAGGTGCCAGTGAACCCTTATATGAACTTAATGATGAATTGGCAAGCTACATGAGTTGAGATCACTATCATGTAGACTTGTGTTTTGCCGCTCAGACTCATCAGTGTGGTCACGATTGCGAGTGTATGAGGTCATCATACACATCCGTGTGGAACTGTAGCCACAAAGTCAAGAGTTACGAATGATTCAGACATTAAGGTACCTACTAGCTCGAGCAAAACCTTAGTGCGTTAATCAGAGGCTATATTAACTCATTAATAAGAGACGTAAACTACATCTAAAAGCACATTATTAATGTTCGGTATACTGTCAACTCATCACATTCCACTTTATTATTTATTTTTAAGTATTATAAATACATTTAAAATCTCCTTGTAAAAAAATTACTAAAATTATTATTGATTGCATGCATCTTTTACTAAAAGTGACCTTCTATTAATTTGAGCATTACACTAATGGATAGATAATTTAAAAATCTAAATAATTCACGTTTTATTTTATTTCAAAAGATACCTTTTCTTTTTTTTATTAAAATCGAGCAGGACAGAGCGGGTCAGAGCGGCGGGGCAAAGAAGGACCGAACGCTCGAGGTCGTTCGCTCGTGGAAGCGCCTTAAGTTAAAGTTAGCCTACGTTTACAAACCTAGGAAGGATACTTGAAGAACCACGGTTTATTGTAAGTAAGACGGAGGAGAGGTAGGTATATGATGAGTTTGAGCTGAATACTGAAAAACTGGGCTTGGGATTTATAATTAAATATTGGAAGAAGATGTTGCTCCAGCCCTTGTAGGGATAGTATTTCTTACTCACCAGCTTACCCAGCGGTAGTGTTTGCATGAGATTATCAGGGATTTACTCGCATGAGGTTTTTATTAAAGTCCTTCACTTCATAACAACAATATAAGTACAGCCAGTTACACCGCATAATCTTCACGATGATTATACAAATAGATGTACACAACTTACATTATGTGGGTTAAATTACCCTTCATAACCAACAATCCAGATATATGCTTTCATATCCAGTATCGTCAACCTGGGCGGTTAGATTTGGTAGTACTAATACCAAGTGGAAACCTGCATTCGGAATCTGATGCTTGAGTCTTGGTTCTGTTGAATAATTATGATGATGACTGGCATCTTTTAAATAGGGTTTATTATTTAATAAGTACCTAAATGAGGCAATGGTCCTTTTGTTTAAATGATGATTATTATTTTTAACTAAGGCTCATATTATGGACTAGCTGTGCCCCGTGACTTCGTTCGCGTGGAAGTCGTAAGATACACAATATACTAAAATAACAGCCACATTTTAACTAAACTCCCGCGTCCCCCGACCCGTCGCGTTGCATCGCTCGCCCGCGCTATTACTTCGTTTTTGCTTAGTGTTCTTTCCGGCTTTTTTATTTTTGCTCGGCTTCTAAGAGCAGTGGTCTCGAACCTACCGATTTTTCTCTCTCTCTCTCGGCTCTCGTTATAAATTAGTCTGTAAGTTTTTTTTTTCAATAAATAAACGAATTTGATTGAATATTGTATTTTTTTTTTGTCAAATACCGATTTTGGGTACAAATATACCGATTTTAGCTGGCATCTCTACCGATCTCGCTCTATGACGTTCGAGACCACTGCCTAAGAGTCGTTGCGTGATGTTAAATTGCCTACAACTATCCTCGAGAATTGGGCTACCAAATGCAAAAAAAAAATCTAATATGATTTTTGTCCATAATTTCATGGGTTTTAGTTTTTTGCGCGGGACCTTAATTATTTTTCTAAAATAAAACCTAAGTTACTCTCCGTAACATCAGCTATCTGCCAGTGAAAGTCCAGTCAAAATCGGTCCAGCCGTTTTAGCCAGATCAAACAGACAGACAAAAAATTTAAAAATAGCTTTTTTGTTTTAAGTACCGTATATACTTTCTTATGCATTGTTATTTTGATATTACATACAGACACTTCAATTTTATTTATTTACGGCTGAACCCAATAACCTATCCATCACCAGTTTTGGCATACTGGAGGTAGAAAAACCTATCTAACTATGGTTTTCACGTCCCAATAATCTATAAGAGATTATGGAATCTTACTGGCCTGACATAAGGACAGAGAGAATTATACTGTCTACCATCAATAGCGATCTGTCTTTTACTGAAAATAGGTTATTGGGTTCGGCCGTTAGAAGATAGACTGATGAGTAAAGTCAGTATCCATAGTTAGTCAGATACGACAATTTACCCGTTCAGTTTTATTTTCATCAGAATAGTTATTATTGCTAACCTCACACAGCACAGGGGCTAAGCAGTGAAGGTAAACGCGATCATGAACAGGTTTCGTAATTTTATGACTAATACAAGAGATCGTGTAAATAAATATGAATACAAAAAGGATCTCACACAAAATCACAACATACCTACTCGTATGTACATGATGTCATCATTGGAAAATACTTCTTTTGCAAAGAAAGATTCACTGTTATTCTTATATGGCAGTTTAGGTGCGGTCAAATTAATGAATAAGAAAATATTCTCGTATTTGACTTTGGTCAACTTTTGAAAATCTGTTTTAAGTAAGTATATAATTTCAACACAATAGATAGTTTGTCTTTGTTTTTAACTTTAATATAATGCTAGCAAATGTATCCATAGCTTGAGTTTGTTTTCAGGACAAAGTATAATACAGATGTAGCAAAATCATCACCAACGAATGAGGTAATATTTTCTTCAACTATGTCATTTATTCTATACCAAAGCACACTTCCTATTGCCGTCTTTGCACAGTCCTTCAAAAAAGAGTCCACGTCCAGTTCAAGCCAAATCTCTTATAAAACAAACCGGCTGATTCAGTTCGTGAATTCAAACACAAGTTAACAGTGTATTCCAAATTCTGCGTGCCAATCCGACTAACAGACAGAACAATACGGTTGGCTAAAATTGAAAGTTTAATCCTTACTTCTCACGCGATCTTGGACTGGTTACTTTGAACCATTCGCTAACAATTTAGATAGGAACAGAAGGTGATCTCCACACAATGAGCTAACGCACGCACACATAGAGACGCTTCACATACAGCGAGTACAGGTGTACTCGCGACTGGCATTTGTTTAAGAGCGCCGCGCGTATGTACGCGTCGATGTGTGCGTGCGCCTGTTTTCGCTCGTTGTACGGAGGCAGCCTTCTGTAACTATTCTGTGTATTCCCATATGTTCTAACTTACCGTTATTTTAGTAGGTAAGCAGTCATCATGGATGATCTATTTCTAGTACCGTTTGTATAAAACCTAGATTAATCGATTAAGGAATCTGTTGCGCATGGGTCGATTTTCGGTTCGATGGACGCGGTGTTCCGTTTTTGGTACATTTTGGCAGATTTTTTTGTGATTTTATGAATATCCTGATATAGCTGACTGATTCTTTTGTTGTCAATAGAGTTTGCCGTTTTTGTGTTGGAATTCAGTTCTGTGTAGATTGATGACGTGTTTAGGACTTTTCTTTGTATAATTAAATGTGTGTTTTTTGTAAGAAGTATTGTGATTGTCTTTGATCCTATGGGAGATATTATGAGAAAAGTATGGATGAATGATTTTTGCATTAGCAATTAATTTCACTGATGTTATATTTTTTGTTTTTGAATACATTCTAATCTTGTCGCTAGTTTCTAAAAGAGCACAACTTCTTTCGATAAATAAAAACTATAAGATTTTAATAGATACCAAATTAATGCTCTCGACCGTGCACAAATCACGTCCTTCTAATAATAGTGCGGAGAAAAATGTGATTTTAACTTTAATTTATCTCAACGTTACAAATCAATGCTCTGTGGACAATACAAAAAGATAAAGATAAAAAAATTGACTAGCATTTTTAAAGTAATTCAATAATAATAAAAAAGCTAGAGTGTTGATTGTTTTCTAAAACTTTCGTACTTAAGGGGGAAGCGCTAAGGTAGCCCGCGAAATTCAAATTTTCTTACGATTTTTGTAATTTGTAGCTCAGTGTCTGGGTGTATGTTGATAAAACTATGATTCGCGGCCGTAACAAATATGTATTTACAAAATTATAAAATTTATAATCATCAGAATCAGTAATACAATTCCTTAAGTTAGTATAATCCTGAAATGTCAAGATTTCATGAAATACTCATTCAATAGAATTGCTTGGTCTTAGAGAGTTGTATTGATGACTTTAATGATTATAATTCTGTAAATAAGTAAATCAGGATAAGTAGATCAATAACCGAAATACAAGGCAATAAGTACTGACAAGTTAAATGAACTACAAAATTCTAAAAGCCAGGTGTAAAATTGCCAATAAACTAACAGTTATGTATCGAATGATTGGTTTAACTGACCCGGTTCCCAAATTAATGAGTCTATGAAATAGCCTGTGAGTCACAGAATACTACAGAAGGTCGGATCTATTCAACGAGCGTAAACGCACGCACACATAGACACGCTTCACGTACAGTGAGTACAAGCGCACTCGCGACTGGGACAGACTGAGATCGCTGTTATTTTTTTGTTTTGAGGATCATCATCTCGCGGATTAACCAAGGCGGTTGTCTGCTGCTTAACCGGACTTTCCTGTGGGTGCCTCAATAAATTAAGGCCTCCAGTCAAGGCATAAGACTTATTACACACTAAGAGTCGCCTGTGGGGGCGTCGCTGGGGGAGGGCAGCTGCACCAAGGGACAGGCTGGATCTGATTTATGACTGAGATCGCTGTACGCACGCGTCAAAGAGCAAAAATGCACGCACACACAGACACATTTCAAGTACAGCGACTGCAAGCGCACTCGCGACTGGCAGTTGTTTGAAATCGCCAAACGTACGCGACTATGTGCCGTCCGTCTCTGTGTCTTTTGGCTGTGCCCTACAGGTTTCGTTAATTGTACCTTAGCTTTAAAGTCATTGTAAGATCTGTAAACATTATGAAATGTAATTAAATATATGAATATGTGTGCGTGCGTCGGTTTTCACTCGTTGTATGGAGCCGACTTTCTGTACTATATTATTCTGTGGTCTGTGAGTCATACAGGTTGTTTACCCGACTGTGCCGTATGAGGTGAAGTTATGTTTGGTAGTGGACTCGTAGGCTCAGTATTTGGTGCATGTGGGTTAGGATTATGGGTGGAGAGAAGTACCTATGTAATAATGGTTTCTAGTCCTTGTGAAAACAATGTTAATGGCGACCTCGTTTACTTAGGATTTTTATGGCAATACAGGCTCTGACGGAACCGCAAACATTTAAATGGAAGATGAACTAGGTAAAATGCAAAAAACTTTAGTATAGTAGGTATATCTTGGTGACGTGAGCGATATTAACTGTTTTTAATCATTACCCAATAATGTTGGATTGGGTTTTTGTGTAACTATAAATGTGGCTGGATATCATTTGTTTTAAAAGGAGCAACTAATAATTAATGTGGTTTGAGACTGTATCTGATTACCGTCTGCCATTAGGAAAATTCACAGAGTAGCAGCCTAATTGCGTAACACGCTATCAATCACAATCTAAATGATTTTGAAGCCAATTGCTAATCCATTGCTTCATAGGTTCGAAAAATTTGTCTGCTCAACAACGTAAATAACGCAATGAATGTTGTCGAACTGTCAAAATGAAACCGATTCCTACTGTAAGTGTGTTATGGAATTGCCCCGCAGTTACCTATTTTGTAGTATGCAAAATTATTGCCTAAATCTAGATGCATTTCACTTAAAACCATTATTAATAACATTACAAAATATGAGATTTCCTCAAGTTTTACTCATTGTTCACTTCCCACGATTTCTATAATATCTGCTCATCCTTCAGAAACATCATTTTGAAGTACAATGGCGTCTAACTAGCTATAATATCATCTATTATAGTTGACCTTGCATTCATGTCTCCAAAATATAATAAAATAAACTGATTTCGAAAATCCGTCACAATTTTCTTGTCATCGGATCACTTTCGCTTGTCCTAGTTACATTGTCTTGTCAGTTCTTTATTTCCGATCTTGCCATTAAAATATCATCCTTATTTTCAAGACAATAAAAGTTACGAATGAAGTCTCGGAAATTGTGATCTCGAAAAATTGCGACAATGTTCCGTCAATCAAATGAAAGGGAAGAGAAGATGTTCTGTCTCTTTCTGACTTGTATATAAACAAATAGCATTGTTGATGCTCTGATTATGTAATTAATGGGGGCAGAAAATGTTACACTGACAGTCTATGATAGGCCATTGTTTTTTACGAGATTGTCTTTTGTTTACCGTAAATGTCCATGTGGTCTTAATTTAGTTAAAAATATCCATACTAATATAATGTATGCAAAAGTAACTCTGTCGGTCTATCTGTCTGTTTGTCTGTTGCCTTTTCACTAGATTTTCAACTCTCGGTGTTGAACCGAACATTGGGAATCCAACAGAGTGCATTCCAACGCATCAAAAAATCACACTGTTGGATTTTCAACTCTCGGTGTTAAACAGAGCGTTGAAAATCCAGTGCGCGAAAAAAAATCGCCGCGATATTTTTACATCCATGCGAACGTCGGCTTAAGGTTGCGCTAGTCCACAGCCCAAACTCGTTGGTGGGCGTGGCTAATACGCATGTTATTTCACCTAACGTATGAGACAGGGTATGAGAAAGTGAAATAGACGATGATTTACAGCGAAAAGGAACGCGTAAAATTTCATGAACAGACCTTTGGGCGTTTAGATATTATGAAAAATCTAGTGGATGTATTTATTCAAAATAATATATAATGCGTATGTAAATTCTTGGAAACATTATCTATCCCTATACGGTAACAATGTTGCCATTTTCATACTTCGGGAGTTATTTATTAACGCCCAAAGGTGCGTTAAAAGTGTTTAAATATGAAATTTTCGACGCTCATATTTTAAATTCTGTTTCCGTACAGGGCTAGATAATAACGAGATAAGTAGATATGATTTTTAATTTTCAATGTACACTGTCAAACAGTGGAGTAAACTCCATACGACGTTAGTATAGAATGATGACTGACTAGCGTAACCTTAACTGCTGAGCGGATTTAGATACAATTTGACACACGGATAGACCATGACCTGGGTTAGGACATAGAATACTTTTAATCCAGGTAATTAATTTTCGACCTCAACGCGGGCGAAGCCGCGGTCAAAAGCTAGTGTTCTAACAATATTCGATTCTGGAGAAACAGATGTTGCATATAAAAATACTTTGATAGCCCATCAAACATTGGATAAAGCGGCCAACGACTGCGGCAAGTCGTTAAATAAAATGTCTCTCTTACTATATGAGATGAAAAACATTAGCAGCAATAAAAATATTTCATCCAGGTCACCGTATTTCTTGTAAGATTTCTCTAAGGACTACAGGTTTCAGATTAATCAGCTCTTAAACAGTGTACCACTGATTTCAGCGTTGTTTACGAAATCGGTAATGTCTCCCGTAAAGCAATGTTGAAACCTGCTGACACTTCTGTCTGCTTGTTGGTCTAGTGGTCGCAAGCGCTACTGCTGAGCATGAGATCCTGGGTTCGATTCCCAGATCGGACAAAGTGATATTGGGTTTTTCTGTCTGGAATTTCTCAGTAGCAGCCCCGATTCTGGATTTGTGCCCGATTGATGGCAATAGGCTCGCCCCCTATTACATGGGACTTAAATATAACTGGCGAAATGTGGGTGTACTAGATAAACCTATGCCCAACCCTTCGGGGTAACAAGGCATGATGTTATTTCTGTATGTAACTCACTTAAAACTCAGGTGAAGAGAGCTGTCATTTCACGTGATGCTTGTGATTGTAACACAGACAGCTCACTTCAAGCTCACGCCATCTAAGTTTTTACGGTGAGATATTCAATAGACCAGCTGTTTTGTTGGAGCTCGTGCTTTTTAGAAAGAAAACTAAAACCAGTATTTAAGTTTAGTTTCATTTTTTTCTTTCCAAAAAAAAAAAAAAAACAAACAAGAAATCGAACAAACTGTGTGCAATGATCATTTAGCAATAGCAATAAAATATATAAAAGTCACACAAAGACTTTCAAATTCCTTCTCCATTTATCATTAAGAGAACGTTCTTCGATCAACAATAGGTCATATTCACATAAACAGCTGACCACTCACTAAGGTAGCAGCTACAAATGTCAGCCCTTCACTTTATTCCCTACTACATTTTCAAGGAATGTACTACCAATTATATTTTACATATAATTGCTTTGGTATTTATCTTGTTTCTAGTTTGATGCGTGTAGCATAATTGGGGCGGCTGCCTTATTAATTATTCTTGATCTATTAGTAGGAATTATTATGTGGTAGTTGTTCGTAATAAACAGCACTAAAGTGAAACTTAAAAGGATTATAGCTGATTTTATATTGGAAGACAATCAAAGCAACTTTCAGTAAAAAAAACGTACAGACAATAATCTCTATGGAGAAAAAAAATATCTGCTGTTTACATTTTGATGAGTTATGCGAACATAAATGTAGGTAACAGCTGATTTTTTTTCACGATTTCAGGTTTGGTCCCGTAGTAAACGTTGTTCATAATGATGAGTACAATGACCCCTTAAGAGGTTGTGCGTTAATTCCGGGACATGTTGTGTTTTAATGTTAAAACAAGAAATTTCGCGGGCGAAATCGCGGGCAGACGCTAATGATTATTAATTCTCTTCATAATTAACTGCAAGGTTGTTTTATCGTCACTTGGAGATCTAAATCAGGGGTTCCCAAACTTATTTTGTCTACTGCCCACTTTGAGAATAAATTATTTTTTAGCGCCCCCATTTTTTCACCTACTTAAAAACCACTACCTAGATGAAATTACAAATCGCCCCCTAAGCCTCTACACAACGCCTCCATTTTTTTTCTGGGTCTCTTACTACCCCCCTTTAGGCCTGCAGCGCCCACAAGGGAGCGTTATCGCCCACTTTGGGAAAGGCTGATCTAAATAATACTAAACTGCTAAAGACTTTGTTTCTAATTTATTTAAGTACAATTAATTCATCATTGTATTTACCGGTGGTGGTGTTTCCTTTCTACTCTACACAAAAACCATGTAATGGATACAAATGGAGTCAAATTACAGTTAGTGTCAGCTAACGGACATGTCAGAGTAGTCATGTATCCTATACTTAGGTCATAAAAAACATGTTGGGAAGTGAATATCCTTTATATAGCGGCGGCGCGGTGATAAAAGTCGGTTTAGGGCTTGTATAAAATACTAGATGCTGTTTGTCAGTATATAGGTTAAAGATAGAAGGTTGAATGACTTTTCTGCAACATGTCCCGGAATTAACGCACAACCTCCCATCGTACTCATCATTATGAACAACTTTTACCTGAAATCGCAAAATAAAAATCAGCTGTTCCCTACATTTATGTTCGCATAACTCGTCAAATTGTACGGAATCGCAGCTTTTTTTTGCGATTTCAGGTTTGGTCCTATGGCAAAAGTTGTTCTTAATGATGAGTACAATGACCCCTTAAGAGGTTGTGCGTTAATTCCGGGACTTGTTGCATATAGGGTTATTTTAAATTGAGTAGCTAAACTCAACAGACACGATGGGTATCGATATCTAAACAGACAAAATAAAAAGATTTATGTTGTTTTGGGAGGTAAACGACCGCTGTTGTGTTGTTACTTGAATTATGAGTTGAGAAAAACTGTTTTCTTATATTTTGTCGTGTTCAAATATCGAAACCCATCACGTCTGTGAAGTTTACATAAAAAAAACTGATTTTTTAGCTGATATTTCAAGTGACTACAATAATTACGGTCGATGACCCCACAAGAAAAGCGTGTGTGTTAGCTCCGATGCACTGGGGTTTTCTTAGTGAAAGGTTCGCAAGGTAAGTTGCGCAGAAAAAATCATCAAATGCTCTTGACGGACCAAAGGACCAATGTTCTGAATGAACCTATTGCATCTTCCTGCACAGTAGCTCAGATAGTCGACGTCGAGTCGATCACTGAGTGACCTACATAGCAGTGAAGGCTGTTCTAAGAATTAGAGTGTGATGTTTCATTTTTTTTTTGTTTCATCCGAAGGGCAAAGGGTTTTGGCAATAAGTTGCTAAAAGAAAGATTAATTGCTAAGATTGTTGAATTGTTGCTCACCAATCCGTTGTCCAAGTTAAGTTAAGTATGATAACGTTCTGCAACGGGAGGCTGGTCCTTCGGAGTCACTTCTCACGCATTAATATAGGTACTAATAGGGAACGTCCACAGTTTGGTAAAGGCACTGGGACAGCGGAACAAGTGCTCGATATGCAAAGAGAATTAAACCACATAGTCATTGTCGATATGAAGTCAAAGCTTTCACCCTAATACGTCGTATGCGCAGTATACCGAGTTACATCGTGTAGGCATCGTAAACCGGGGATATAATACCATTGCCAATGTCGTACTCTTGAATGATGGTATTTTATTAATATTACCGCTTTGTAGGTGAAGGCGCGTTCAAGTTAGTTATTTACTTATGTGTAGTGGAGTGGGAAGAGTGGAGCTGATTAAGAAGTGACCAATAGGGGACTGCCTGATAGCTCTAGTGGTAACCAGGAGCTAGACCACCACCTCTTAAAGCAGTATTATTGTAATCTTACTTCAGTGTGGGAAGAGATGGAGCTAGACGTCCTGTATAGCTTCATCTCTTTCTCACACTGAAGTAACATTTTGAGAGTAAGCCAACCTTCGCACGGACGCGAAAATAACGCGGTGGGATTTTATTGTGCACTGGATTTTCAACTCTCGATGTTGAGCCGAGCATTGAGAATCCAACAGAGTGCATTCCAACGCGTGGAAAAAACTGTTGGATTTCCTACTCTCAGCGCTAAGCAGAGCGTTGAAAACCCAGTGTGTGATAAAATCCCGCTGCGTTATTTTCTCAAAACTTGACCACAGAAAGTAACAGTGAAATGAATCCCTCACTTTCCATTCCCTTGGCTTTTACCATGATTGAGATATCAGTTATCAGCTCAGTAGATACACAATCGGAATCGAATCAGATCGTATCGATCACTTACAATACATATCACCAAGATACAGGGGGTAGGGGGCCAAGGGGCCCTACACCCCCCAGCAGGAAACAATAGAAAATTATCATTACTAAACATGTAATTTTTTCATTAAACTTTTATTACAAGTATTTTTTATATGTCATTGATTGAGGGGCTTGTGGCTAAGTAATAATAGCCGCACGGGTCAATTGATCAGGTTGAGCAACGCATGCCGCGGTTGGTCCGTGGATGGGTGACCATCTTTACATACCAAGACCCCATGCCTCGGAACGTTGGCCTCGGCTGTCATTCGTGGATCTTTGACTGTCGTTACGAGTAGTCAGAAACCCTTAAGTCTGACAGCCAGTCTTATCAAGGGGAATCGTGTTACCCAGTAACTGTGTTGTGGAGGTCAGATAGGCAGTCGCTCCATGTAAAATACTGGTATTCAACTGCATCCGATTAGACTGGAAGCGGACCCCAACATAGTTGGGAAAAGGCTAGGCAGATATGGTCTTTTTTTAATTTGTTATTATTTGAGAAATTGATAG
Organism: Fissipunctia ypsillon; assembly: GCA_947568875.1. Taxonomy (NCBI): domain Eukaryota; kingdom Metazoa; phylum Arthropoda; class Insecta; order Lepidoptera; family Noctuidae; genus Fissipunctia; species Fissipunctia ypsillon. The sequence continues at coordinate 3,085,815 of OX387662.1, forward strand.
AATTGGCCCAAGGAAGGAATCATGGTTGGTAGCAGATTAGTGCTTCATACCGTCTGGCTGTCTGTCAGTATGTCTGTCACAGGCTTGTTTTATCGGGACCGTAATAGTTGGCCAGTTGACATTTTCATGGAAAACTAGGTATTAATGACGGCACGGAACTCTTAGTTTGAAAGTCTGACTTTTCGTAGTACATAAATGTACGTCCCTAAAAGAACTCTTTCATAATGAGTTCCAGTAGTTACTAGTTAGGCAGTGACCGAGTGGCGTCCAAGGACAGGAAGACGAAGCGTCGGCCGTCCGGCGGCGAGATGGGCAGACGACATTGTTACCATCGCGGGTAGAACCTGGATGAGGTTGTCACAGGAGCGTGGGGATTGGCACATGAAAAGAGAGGCCATGCTCAGCAGTGGGGGAAAACGGGCTGTGGATGATGACGATGGGTTTTACTCCAGTACTTACTCTGGAGTTCCCGAAGGGTTTGACAGAGCTGTTATACCAACCTATAGTACACCCACATTTCGCCAGTTATGTTTAATTCCCATGTAATACTGCCATCTAATCTCTTCACCACCCTTGGTTGACTGGTAGAGAATGCCTAAGGCATTAAGTCCGCCTTTGTACTTTTTTAAGTGTGAAAAGTTTAAATAAATAAATAAATAATAGGGGGCGAGCCTATTGCCATCAACCAGACACTAATTCCCGACTCCGGGCTGCTACTGAGAAATTAATGATGAAAAAAACCAATAACTCTTTGCCCGGCCTGGGAATCGAACCCAGGACCTCATGCTCAGCAGCAGCGCTTGCGACCAACGAGGCAGTCACGAGGCTGTATGAACAAAATTATATTAAAATAAACTTGGTATACATTGCAGTCACAATTTACATAAATCAAGTCTAGGAAATTAACAGCTGTATCGCAATCAGTATTGACAAGTAAATTACTTCGTAGTAGGTACTTCGATACCTAATTTCTAAATCGACTCAACACTTTTGCAACAATATTTGATATAACAGAGTTTTTATACACTTTGGTCTTTGTTTAGCATTTTGACGTCGTTAAAAGATGCCCATCCATAGATAACCCCCCCCCCCCCCCCCGATCTACTCTTTGATATGCAATGGCCTAATGTAGCCCCATGAAACATGAGGCTACAGGGGCTAGTGTGAATCTTTGGGTTCATTCGAGTAATCGAGTCTGGTTAAACCACGCTGGGGTCGGTGCATTTCATTCATTCATTCACTTTGGTCTTTGTTTAGCATTTTAGTTTCCTTTCTGAGTTTATTTTATTAATGGCTTTTAAACAAACAGGAGCGACTCGCGACGCGAATCGCGCGCGACACAAAGGCACGCTCGTCCCGCGACACGTGGTACTTTTGTATCGCGAGCGATTCGCGTCTCATGTCGCGCCTGTTTGTGGGAGCCTTTAAAGGGAACGCTTTTCTCTGTTTCTGAAAGATCAACAGGATTCGCTGACAGCTTATCAAAGTGATGTCGTTAAGCAAACCAATCACAGCTGTAAACAAGAGTTCAGAATTGTTTTATGAGCTTTCTTGCTAATCACGGCACCAGAGATAAAGGATGTGAGAAGAATATTGGATTCTGGATAAAACAAAAGTTAAAATGTTTACACGAATGCTTTAAATAATTGTTTGTACCTATCTAGTTGCTATTCTAAAATGATCCGGTGAACGATTGGAAAGTTCAAAGTATTCAAAACACGTGTTTCGGTAATGAAAACGAACTGTTAAAATAACACCGATTGTACGATCAAAAATCGTGAAACTCATTGCGTGTTAAAATAATTAATGAAGAAACAAGCAACCTGCTTCGGCTTTGCTCGGGTATTTTCGGAAAATACGATATGCTTGTATCACGTGTGCTCCGTGACTTGTATAGTGATAGACGTGTGCATATGTAAACGTTTCCGGTCGACCACTTCTCAACCTTATTTCTAAGGGAATAAGGGCGAAAAGAGGGCGCCTGGGAATGTTCGCGGGTGTACATAGATACATATATGTCCCAGTACCGGCCATTTACTTGGCACAACGAGTTTCAGAAGAAGTTCGGCTTTGTAGAGCTTTGTAATGTCATATTATAACATAACATCACACCTGTGTCCCCCGAAGGGTTAAGCAGAGGTGTACCTATAGTACACCTACACGTCATCACGTCTGAGGAGTTTTGCTAGCTAATTTAATTTGACCCTGTATATTGGGATAAGGGCAGGAGAATGATGATGATGATGATGACTTAAATCAATACCGTCTTGTAAGACCTTCAGCATAACGGAAGTTTTCGTTGACCCGTTGTTTCTTTACATAATATTCTAAGTTCACATTATACCACTCGCGATGAAATCAAAAACCCTAGACCCCCGCGTTATGCAGTCTGTGCAACACAATCCGCCAGTGACAGCCACGTCCGTAATGCGATAGCAATTGGCTGGAACTTGCGTAATTCTATGCAATATGTGTCTTAACGACTGTCTAGTGTCTATGCAATATAGTTCGATGCTTTAAGTAAGGGTATTATGGTGGTGTGGTATTTTCAAGAAGTATATTGTGAGAGAACGAAGGGATCGTTCACGAGTTTAAATCTAGAGAAGTTGTGACCTATACAGGACGAAATTAATGCTAGAAGTTCAGATTGACAGAGCAAGAAAGAAGGACGCAAAAGAAATAAAGATGAAAGTTGTTGTTGTCGTTGGTTGTCTGAAGATCGCTTTTAACGATAAGACCACCTATTGTATAAAACCCCCTACACTATGTGTAAAATTTCTACATTTATACCTGTAATTTTTATGGTGTACAACAAACATTCTATTCTATTTTTCTATCCTATTCTATCCTATTCCATTCTATCCTATTCTATGAAAGAGAGAGAGAGAGAGGAAATCCGGCTGAAAGCTCTTGTAAGTAGCTCTCCTAAGGAGTTCTTTCAAGGCTTCTTCTATACAAATTGGACTTAATTATAAATTCCATCAATAAAAGAATTACGGTACGGCTAGTCTATGCCATCAACAAGCTATGACTATCTAACAACCTTGAAGGAAACCACATCTTTAAAAATCTTATCTAATGCCAGTAAAATTTTCTGTGGTTGCTTACTCAAGACGTGTCATCTCATAAAGTAGTGTCTGAGCGACTGCGACTAACGGCTGTTCACACTTTGACCAATAACATAATATTTCAAGCTTAGCTCAGCTAGTTCATGCATCATTGTGTAACATCGTGTGTGGAGTTCTGCCATAACGGCAAATATGGCACTTACTGATTATGTTGCCCAACTTACCCAATATTCGTCTCCTCGCTATGTAATGTATGTAGATTAATGTCTCTATGTTTCATGCAGAATAGAAGAACCAAGAGATATCTAGGACTCGTTCAATACGTTTTAATTAACCTTAAGTTCTTACATATTTTTCGCTTATGATGTGTTATAATATCAGCTTTACTTTGCCAATTCTATGCCAAGACCTACGGGGTTTAGGGATTTTTTAGCCCAGTGTTTTTCAAACTGTGGGTCGCGACCCTTAGGGGGTTCCGAAGCTTTACTCGGGGGGTCGCGGGCAAAAGAAAAAAGGCAAGTGTTTTTAGGTCCTACACTACAATAAAAAAAAATACAATTTCAGTGAAAAGGATGGGGTTGTTTAAGTCATTTTCTAATTGAAGCCTATGTATCTTTTTAATTTTAATGTCCACCAAAGAGTACGTCAGTTCAGTAAAAAGTGGCGAATGGCACTAAAAACTTGAAAGCGATTTTTAATTTTAATCTACTACTATATACATAGGTCCCAAAAGAAAGAATATTATAAACGTAGTCTTCCAAATCACTAACATTTTGTTTCTTTATGGCCCTAGGGCCTAGGCTTGTAAAGGGGTCGCCCTTTACAAGTTAAACAATTCTAGCGACCCCGTATTAAAAAACAATGAAAAATATTAACGGCCGAACCCAGTAACATATTTTCAGTAAAAGACAGATCGCTATTGATGGTAAACAGTATAATTCTATCTGTCCTTATGTCAGGCCGGTGAGATTCCATAATCTATTAAAGATTATTGTGACGTTAATACCATAGGTAGATAGGTTTTTCTATCTCCAGTATGCCAAAACTGGTGATAGATAGGTGTTAACCAATCAATAAGAAGTTACTTTCTATATTAAGTTACGTTTCTTGCAAATTACCTTTATCATCATTAGCCTTCATCCCAATTTATTTGGGGTCAGCGCAGTACGTCTTTTTCTTCCCGTGGAGACATCAACCTCATCTCCCCCGTCCTCTCTGTGTTGACTTCCTTCTTAGCCATATCATTTTTCATATAATCATTCCACCTTTTCTCCTCTTTTCTTATAGCCATAGCTATTCATACTTAACACTTGTTAATTGAAAACTGACACCTCAGATACAGGACACGTCCTAGTTTGGGTGTCAGGAGTTTCACAAAATCGATCATGTACTTAGTCTAATTACTAGAAGGATCTAAGCTACTGAAGTAATGCACTGTTAACTCATTTTCTCTCCTTATGGCTAATGAAATAAATTAAAAAATTTAAAATAATTAAAATTTAATACGACGGAACGCCCCAGAGGGACACACTCGTATCCAGTCACCGTATTGGTGATGTTCTTCAGAAAGGTCAGGTGCGTAGCAGGTGGCGTTCTGTAGTTTCTGCCTACCCCCACGGGAAGAAGGCGTGAGTTTATGTATGTATGTAAGTATTTAGTTAACACGGTCCAACTGCTATTTTAGGCATGTGCAATTAATGACCAGATGTATGAACGTAAACGAAGCAAAAGGAGTATGTAAGGATTGTAGCTGTATTGGTGATGTTCTTCAGAAAGGTCTGGTGCGTGGCAGGTAGCGTTCTGTAGTTTCTGCCTACCCCCATGGCAATAAGGCATGGGTTTATGTGTATGTATGTATGTAATACGAAATAGGTGCCTCTAGCTAAACTGTGTGACGATCATCCGGCAAAATCTTAATTGTCAGTTGTCATAAATGAAAAGCAGTTTAAACAGTTACCACAAAACGTCTACAATTTCTCTTTTTTTTTTTAAATAACACCTTTATTTACTAGAATACAAAGAAACCGCCTTCACAAACCCGCTTTAAAAATGCAGTTAACGAACCGTTTATCTAGAAACGAACCATTAGCCAGTGATTACCGCCGGAGTCCATATATCAAAGGCTTTCTTATCCGGTGCTTACGGCATACAGCTTCCTTAAGAAATTCTGTGAAAAACTTACGGGTTTTAGTAATAAAAGCATCTGATGCCTACGAAAGTAATACAGAAAGAAGTTGCAATTATGGCATAGGACTGTGGATGGAATGATCCTCGAAGGGTTAGACAGAGGAGTCCTTATAGTACACCCACATTTCGCCAGTTATGTTTAAATCCGATGAAATAGGGGCGAGCCTATTGCCATTAACAACGCACAAATCCAGACTCCGGGCTGGTACTGAGAAATTCCAAATGGAAAACCCAATAACACTACCTGATCCGGGAATCGAACTCAGTACCTCATGCACAGAAGTAATGCTTGCGAGCAATTCAATTAAATTTACATAACACAACATCACGCCTTGTTTCCCCGACGGGTTAGGCAGAGGTGTATCTGTAGTACAGCCACATTTCGCCAGTCTCAGTTTTCGTCAATTTTTGTTCATCATTTTATCATTTGACAATCTATAGTATCTACCAACATTTAATTGTTAAGAAAATACCTACTGACATTTTTTATAACAATTAAATGTTGGGATGGGACTGTACAAAATACGACCTTTTCAGCCCCAGTACCACACAAACTGCTTCTCAGCTGTAAATATCGTAACAAAACACAAAAATCGAACAATGCCGTTTGTGCGTGATTGTGGCCGTATTGTTAGCCGATAAGCCTATCGATTGGAACTTCATGACGGAGATATACGAGTGTAACGTGTTACACGTGCGCTTGATTTGACGTGACGTAGTGCTGTGTACAACTGCCTTAAGTAACATACAGCCAGATTCATGGGAAAGATAGGAGTGGTGCAAGAAGTAGGATAGGAAAAAGGAAGGACGAGTGTTTTTACTTTATGTTTGTCATAGATTATTAAAATCAGCTAAAAGAAAGAGCCAGACTAATAAGGATGAAAAAAAGAAATGGGAAAAAAAGGAAAAAAAAGAAAGGGGGAAAAAAGGGAAAGAAAAAAAAGGGAAAAAGGGAAAGAAAAAAATAAAAGGGAAAAAAGGGAAAGAAAAAAAAAGAACTTCGGTGAGTGTGCTCAAGAACTCCACGACCTCATTCGGCCGGCCCCCTTCTACCATCGGACCTCTAGACGCACTGCAAGTTACCATCCCTACCTAGTTGCTATTCCATCAATTCGCACTAAGCGTTTCCAAATGTCTTTTGTGATGCGCACAGCAAAGGAGTGGAACTCTCTGCCTGCGACTGTGTTTCCGAACGCATAAAATCTCGATCTCTTCAAGTGAGAGTGATCAGGCTTCTTCTGGGTAAGCTCGCTCCATCGTCGACTTTGTATCTGTCATCTCTGATTATACTAGAGTCAAGAGCAAACCTATCTCAAATAAAAAAAAAGAAAAGGGAATTAAAGGGGAAATATGGAATACGAAATCGGGTAATAAAGTTGAACGAAAGAGTTTCGTGAGAGTAGAACACAGGAAGACTACCGCGTCATTATAAAAATCTGCCAGTTCTGAAAGACCGTTAAAATCTTGACTGCTCAGCGCTGTCTTATCTGATCACGTTGTTGGTTGACTTAAATAACAACAATCAAATTTTAGTCAACGCAACAAGACAACAGATAACATCAAGATAACTTTCAGAAAACGTGATTAAATTCAGACCAATTAAACCCGTCATGCCTCAAAATATACCATCAGAATAAGACCATCTTCATCTATGATATAACACATTACAAAAGCGTACTTTTTATCTCCAAAATGAAATAACAGTAAGCTGCTCGAGCAGTTAACGCAACAGTTTGAGATAAGCTCGTTCCCAGCACGACTCCAGATGAACTAACTGTTACTGCAGATCGTGACAATGTTAAAGATGCTGTGAATCTTATGGTACTCGTTTTTGTGTCATTTTAGATCATTGAAACTGAATCATAAAATTGAATCGTGTTTTTGGAAATACTTTGGTTGAGTTAGGCGATGATTGCATAAATGATTTCTGTCAAGTTTTTGGCATAGCTAAAAATCACATAACATCACGCCTTGTTTCCCCGAAGGACTAGGCAGATGTGTACCTATAGTACACCCACATTTCGCCAGTTATGTTTAAGACCCATGTAATAGGGGGCGAGCCTATTGCCACCTACCGGGCACAAATCCAGACTCCGGGCTGATACTGAGAAGTTCCAGATAGAAAAACCCAATAACACTTTGCCCGACCCGGGAATCGAAACCATGACCTCATGCTCGGCAGTAGCGCTTGCGACCACTAGACCAACGAGACAGCATAGCTAAAATCGTCTCTTAAACTGGATGGAGGCTATGTAGGTATAATAGTCTACTTCTCTTCAATATCATAAAGAAGCTGTTCATCAGAGTTACCCAAATCAGCATAATAGAACAGCAACAACAAAGATTATTAGCAGTAGAAGACCCTGGACAGTCAGCATCACAACCTTGCTTTAGTTGCAGTCCAAAACATAGTTCATATCGACTCGTGAAAAGTAAAAGAAACTGTCAAAATTAAACATTTTTATAGCTTCCTGATCATCAAGATCGAAACTGACAGTATCAAACCGTAACCAGTAATTTAAAAAATAATGAACATAACAAAAATATGAACAATATCTGTGTAATTTATAGAAACGATGTAATCGAAGCACTTCTTTGTTTCACAAGGACAACGCTTTGTTCTTGGTTTCTTTTGCTTCGAGTTTATAGTTCCGCTTAGAACAATATATTGTATGTACTGTAGTAGTGTAATTATAGTTTGAATCTTATAACTAAACCAGCACTTCCAGCGTGACTTCGTCCGCGTAGATTTCGTTAGGGGTAGATTTTCAAAAACCCTGATAAACGTTATTTTTTATTTTCGGTCTTATGTATAAATACTGAGCTTCGAGTTAAAAATAATATATGACAAGCTTTAAACAAGCCAAGCAAGCTTGTAAACATTCGTGCCAAGTTTCAAGTTTATTAACTCAAGAAATAAGATTTTTCATACAAACAAAATCTGCCCTTTTCACCCCCTTAAAGTTCGAATTTCCAAAAAACCCACAGGACCCCACAGGGGAGCACTATTCTTAGTGCTACATTATAAAAGGAAACCGTGTGCAAAATTTCAAGCTTGTAGCCCAGCGGTTTAGGATCTGCGTTGATGTATCAGTCAGGACAAGTAATTATATATGTATAGATTAAGTGGACCGACTCTAGTAACAGAGCCTTCTTCCCCGCACTGAATTAATAATTATGTAAAAGCAACATACAAAGAAAAAAAAAAAAGAAAAAATAAAAAAATTGAGAAAATTGATTGAGAAATAGTAGATATTTATTGTGACTCGCGCAGGAAGATCACAAACTAAACCAAACACAATGATAAAAATATAAAAAACAAAATTATGTAAAAACACCTACTCACCTACAGAGCGCAAACATGGTCTCTTACAAAGCGTCAAAAGTTGGAAGCGTCAAGACTTGGAGTCTGCCAACAGGCTATGGAACGAAGTGCTAAGCGCAAAAAGCGAAGCGAGCGAAGTGCGAAGGGCTAAGTATCAGACTCACAGACCGCATTAAGAACTCTATACTTCGTTACAAAACACAAATAGCGGACGCTGGCCGCCCAGCTGCTGGACTAAAGTGGAACCGGGCTGGCCACACTGTCGCATGTCAGAGCAGCAATACGCAAAAACCACCAGTCAGTGGATCCCAAATAGCAGGAAACGACTACGCGAACCAGAAAGAGATGGCGGGGTGAGCTGGACTCCTTCTTGAAGGATTGGCCCGCTATTGCAGTAGACCGGGAAAAGTAGAAAGAGGGAAGGAAGGCCTTTGTATTGCAGTGGGACAACACAGGCATATAATATAATATAATATAATATAATATAATATAATATAATATAATATAATATAATATAATATAATATAATATAATATAATATAATATAATATAATATAATATAATAATGTATTTATAAAAAGCTGGTATTCAGCTGCATCCGGTTAGACTGGAAGCCGACCCCAACATAATTGGGAAAAGGCTAGGCAGATGATGAATATATTTATAAAAAGAAAATAAAAAACATATCATACACAAATATGATATAAATATCTATACAATTATACATATAATAAAATCGTATTTTAGAATTTTTGGTCCGTTTGTCTGGATGTACTGTTCCGGGTTGACGCAAAAACGGCTAAACGGATTTGGATGAAATTTGGCACACGGATAATTTATAGGTGTGGATTAACACATGGGGTACTTTTAATCCCAGTAGTACGTTCCCGTGGGATATGTTCCGACATCAACGCGGGCGAAGCCGCGGGAAAAAGTTAGTAGCTCACATATGGTTAGCGACAGTATGTTTTTATCAGAAAACAATATGCTTAGAAGCATAGACATTAGGAGTAGGTCGTCTACGGTCTTAACTATGTTTGCTAAAAGGTAATAATCTATGTTTAGGTACAAGTTAGTTCTAATGGATAATGTTTTTTTTTTGTTATCACTAGACTCTATTACATTACTTGGTTCCTCAACTTTAAGGCCCCTTCAAACAGGTGCGACACGCGGTGCATTTGTGTCGCGTGCGATTCGCGTCGCGTATCGCGCTTGTTTGCAGGAGCCCTTAACGACGTATCTATTTACATTTGATTGATGTTACTTCCTAATTTATTAACAAGCTATTTATTTAATTACAGGTAATCCAGCACTTCATCTACAATTAAACTTGCGTAAGTCAGCCAAAAACTACTCATTTGAAAAACCCAATATTTGAACAATACAAGTTACTAAAAAATTCTCATAATTGAAATAGGTAAGTTTTTAAGTGGGCAAGTGAATTAAAAGGGTTTTTCCATAGATATATTATATTTCTATGGTTTTTTCTATGCTACAAAGTTCGTTGATCTAAACTGCGACTAACCACACACGACATCATCATCTGCCTGCCTTTTCCCAACTATATTGGGGTCGGCAAACCAGTCAAACCGAATGCAGCTGAATATCAGGATTTTACATGGAGCACTGCCTATCTGACCTCCACAACCACTACTGGGTAATAAGATACCCCTTGGTAAGACTGGTTGTCAGACTTTCGGGCTTCTGACGACCCGTAACGACTGTCAAAGATACAAGAATGACAGCCGGGACCAACGGCTTAACGTGCTTTCCGAGGCACGGAGGGGTCTTGATATGTTAAGATGGTCACTCATCTACGGACCAAGCGCGGCAAGCGTAGCTTAACCTGATCGATCGACCCGTGCGGCTGTTTCTTAGCCCCTCAAACACGACATACGTATCAAAAAACTTTAAGGGCTCATTTTACCAAATTCACATATCTTTTATCCGTGGAATAAAGTTGACATCTGACAGTTTTTGTATGGAGTAACTGTCAAAAATTCAAAATTTATGCGGAGGCGTTAGGAATAAAAGTTTGGTCGAATTCACCCTAAGTCGTTTCTCACTAGCACGTTATTATCTTAAGTAACATGCAATAACGCTTATGACATAGAAACGTGAAATATCTGCATCTGTTTATTTTGTGTCTAATGTAGTAGTAGGTAATGTTTTGAGCAAGTCAAACTCTGAAACCACATCTCACTTGAGTAACTTACATCCGGGTTCTGATAGGCAAAGATTAGCTATCAGAACTGTCAACACTCATGTCTACCGCTGTGATTGGCTGACTGAAAAAGAACAGCTAGCAATCACTAGACACGGCTTGGACAATCGCATTTCTTTTTGTTGATTGTCTTTTCGAAACCAGAAGGGCAATTCTCGTAATTTTAAGAACGTTCACGGTCTGATCTCAGTCTCAATGCGTCAATTTCCTCTAATTTCCCTACATTTTTTACAAGTTTTTGCCATTGATTGTCGCTAAGATAAGATTGCGACTAGATTTTGAACGTTTTTAATTACGGGTATTGGGTTTCAGGTGTAAGATGAGACTGAGCTACAGCATAGATATCTTCTAATGCCGCGGTCCCACGGCCCGTCGTGGCCTGTCGCGGCCCGTGCCGAGCATTCCCACGGATCATCCCATACATTCGATCGGACGGGCGACGACAGGCCACCGCAGGCCGATTGTTTCCTACGGCTTGTCGGCCTGGCCTGGCGTGCTCTGGCCTATGAGAAAGCGGGCCGTGGGACCGCAGCATTAGTGACGTAGGATTTTCATAGGCTGCGTCATAATAATTATTAACCCTAAACAAAGCAATATGCAATGCATTTCTTTTACTAAACGTATTTCGAAGTCACCTCAAGCAGCATCTAAGCATCCTTTTCTACATGTTTTGCCCAAAAACATCATTCATTTGTATTTTACGATACAACGTGAGAAACACTTGCATATAATAGAATTCCTTATTACGCTATAGCACGACAACTTCAATTAAGGCCGCGCGTGCCACGAGCTGCTGATTGCTTTGCGACATCGTATTGTTGAAGGGACGTTGAAACTTCACGACCATGTGTGTTTGTTGCTAAACGAGGAAGATTTTAAATTGTTGTTGAGAAACTAGGTTTTCGTATCTCCTTTTTTTAAGGCAGAGTAAGCTTTACGATGTTTTTTGATTCTTGAAGAAACTTTTGCTTTCTAAAGAGGACTATCAAGTACAAATATTAAAATCTCATGATTACCCGATGATCTTAAGAGGCTGACAACAGCTAAAGCGCGGTCACTGTCGGACTGCATAGAAAAGAAAGAGAAGCGCGATGACACAACGCTCGCGCTGGTAATTTATTGCAAAGTATGAGGCAATTATCTATTTACAAAAAAAAAAAATTGATTGGAATAAAAAATTAAACATTATTACGTTATTATGTTGCTTGTAGCTTGTAGAATAATCTGACAAAAAAACAGAATGATTGCATATTTATTAATATGGTTTTTAATCGTTAAAAGAATTTGTTAGAGGTGACTTCGTAATTTTTTTCTATCGTATCAAATTAGTTGCATTATGTTTTCAACACACTATCTAACTAGCATATACCCTGAAGAATATCATATATTATTCTAATTTTGTTTACTGCAGTGGATCATATACTTTTAGGTATAATAAAACTTGCGTTTAGCCCCTGTAGTCCCCTTAATTGAGAATGAGAGACTAAAGCACCTCATCACCACCATCATTGGCGGACTTGTTCCACTCACTGCTACCAACACCCTTGTGTGTCATGCTGTCCTGGTCTGTGCTAGTTTCAACCATCTGGCTGTCGCATAGCGCCTCTTCCACGAGTTTTCTAGAGCAATCTAGCTCGTTTACCAAGCAGACCACAATGGTGGTAGAAAGACTATGCTAGATTTATATCTGAGTTCTCTTGACTGAACCCACTAACCTATATTGAGTAAAGGATAAATCGTTATTGATGGTTGACAGTATAATTCTATCTGTTCTTATGTCTGGCCGGTAAGATTCCATAAGCTCTTATAGATTATTGTGACGATAAAACCATAGATAGATAGGTTTTTCTATCCCCAGTATGCCAAAAATGGGTTGATATACCTTATGCTATCGTTGACTAGTAATGTTTTCAGCCTGATTTGCAAGTATATTAAACACACACTTAAGTAATCAAAAGATAATTTAATAAATAATCTGAATGCAATTATGTCCCATAACTCCAAGTCTAAAGTATCCTGCAAACAGGCGCGACACGCGACGCGGCACAAAGGTACCGATCATCGCGCGACAGGCGGTGCCTTTGTGTCGCGTCGCGTGTCGTGCCTGTTTGCAGAAGCCTTAAAGCAGTAACTCAAGTCATGGCCATAACATTGAAAGATCTCGGAAAGTTCTCGTTTCTCTACTTTCCCTAAATAATTGCACTGCACTTGAATTGAACAGATTGTGCGTAAGAATTAGTAACGCTCTTACTGTCTGAGGCACATCATGAAGATGTGTGGCGTAAGTTATGTGGGCTGACGTCATTTGTTTAAGAATAGTTTTTTTTGTAATTTTGGCTTTCTTTAAAATTAAAATAGATAACACCTTATTCTTCTTAATAAAAGTCTTGAATTCATTCACTGACACAAAACGCGCAGCCTAAACCGTTGGGTCTAGAAGTATGAAATTTTGCGCAATAGTTCCTTATACAGGGTGGTCAAAATAGTGACGTCCAAAAGAAAAATCTGAATTCCTCATAGTCAGTGGTATTCGAAAATACCCCATGCATGTTCCGCGATTTTTTGTAGTTTTCAAGTTACTTAAACTTTGAGTCTATCCTACTAAAATCCTTGATATCTATACTTTTTGAGTAACTTGCAGGAATGTTAGGAAGTTTATTATTTCAAGTATGAATGTAAAATTCAATATAATTATGTCACAAAAAAAAATCTGAAAAATACCCACTGCAAAAAAAGATATGAATTTTCGAAGCTCCACCGGCTGAAAACTCTAAAAAATAATAACTACAAAAAATCGCAGAACATACACGGGGTATTTTCGAATACCCTTGGGCATGAGGAATTCAGATTTTCTCTCTCATATTTACACACACTATAAAACTAATTTACATCCGTAAGACATCCTCGTAACATAAGGTACAGTTGAAAACGAGCGCCAGGCACCAGTTGTCTGGCATTTATGCTGAACTGGGCCTATTTGGTGCAGCCGTGGGGCGCACAATTTATAATATTTTAAGTTCAATTTTAAATTTCTGTTTTTTGTTTTTGTATGAATATTGTGTGCCTTAACCTGGGTCTAATAACTTTATTTTCTTTCATTCTTTGACGTCACCATTTGGACCACCTTGTATAACGAAAATGAGCATTAAGGAAGGCTTTTTGAAAATTCACTCCCTGAATGGATTAAATAGGGCATGAAAGTTTGTATTGGAACTTCGACATTTTTGGCGATAGGAAATCCCATACGGCTTGTTATAAAATTAATAGCCACTACTCGAATTTACTCGATATGATTTGCAATTTAATTAATAAAACAATAAACGCATTATTATGAAATATAAAATATATTACGCTCTATTTACTAATTCAGGAACAGGATTCAACTGCTAGATTTTATCTTGATTGGTTGAGCAATACACAACAGAATTAAATACATCGTTTTTAATAAGTTTTCTTTACAAGTAATAACGTCCGTTTTTCAAGTATTATCTACTTTATGTCAATAAACAACTAATGAAATAATTAACTGCATTTATCTTGGGTTGAATAAACTTTAAATAAAATAAAAATAATAGCTTTAATCAAAAAACGACCTTACAAGCATTGGACCAATGGTCATAATTACGCCAAAAATACATTAAACGACTCAGAAACGTAATCTCTAATTGAATTTTAATTACACAGCACATAATGTAACAAATAATATAATTATACAACGCAACATGTGTGAATATCTCGGTATTGTACCGCGCACGCGCAACACAAAACTATTTCTATTGGGATCGAGAAAGCGGAAAACAGTCGGTTCTTCACTTTTACTTGTAAGTAACGAAGGTGGTGTTTACCGCTTCATTAAAACTGATAAATGACTATCATAATTAGTGCTGAGATACAAGGAAATTAATTATGGTAATTAGTTGTGATGGGTAATTGAAATTAGCGTTAGATTTATGGAGATGAAACTAGATATACTGAATATTATAGATATTTCTATCTAGCTGTGTTGGCAGGTCCAATTTTAAATAAAGGCTCCTTCAAACAGGTGCGACACGCGACGCGAATCGTGCGCGACTCAAACGCACCGCTCATTGCGCGACACGCGGTGCTTTTGTGTCGCGTGCGATTCGCGTCATTTGTCGCTCCTGTTTGCAGTTTTAATGTCCTTCATCAGCTACCAATTTACCCATAAGTACTTAAGTGAAATCCCGTTTCTATCGGTTTGGTTCATTATTTCGGAAAATATACATACATAGATGCTTTTCCCAAACATTTTTATTTACGAAAACCTTTTGTAGGCGAGTTGAAATCCATTTGCTACCCTTTGCTTCAAATCGACTTATTTGGAATTTTCTTAAAGCCAACATGGAGAACACACACACACACCAACATAACATAACACCACGCCTGTGATACCCGAAGGGTTAGGCAGAGGTGTACATATAGCACAACAACATTTTGCCAGCTGAGTTGCTATATTTCTTTTGTTTATTTGTTGTGTTTGGTTATGTGTGTTGTTCTGGATCAAGTACTCTTAATATAACTCTTAACAAAACTTATGACATCATTTTTTGCGTTTCAGTAGATTTCTCAAAAATAAAAAGCATGTAACAACACAACTGATGCACATTATCAAGCTCATCAAGCATAATGATTACTTCATCATCGTTTATTGACGATGGTTAGCAAAAACCTTGTCTTACGTATTAAAATGCCCTGCAGTATTTGGAAACCGCATTATCTAATACTGGCGTGGGATAATGTTGGACATATTGTTGGCTTTGAAGATCGTAGTGTTACCTACTGTAGAGTAGGCCAGAGATTGAGGTCATAATGATGAGCAGGAATGCAATGAATGAGGAAGAATGAGAGACAAATAATAAATTATATTGACATAATTATGAAAAGTTTTACACTTAATTATAATAATACATGATTACACTAAAATATGTATATTATGTACAAGTCATCATCTGCCTAGCCTTTTCTCAACTACATTGGGGTCAGCTTCCAGTCTAACCAGATGCAGCTGAATACCAGTATTTTACATGGAGCGACTGCCTAAGTATCTGAACTCCACAACCCAGTTACTGGGTAATACGATACCCCTTGGTATGACTGGTTGTCAGACTTTCGGGCTTCTGACGACCCGTAACGACTGTCAAAGATCCACGAATGACAGCCGGGACCAACGGCTTAACGTGCTTTCCGAGACACGGAAGGGTCTTGATAGTCACCCATCCACGGACCAACCGCGGCAAGCGTAGCTTAATCCGATTGATCGACCCGTGCGGCTGTTATTACTTAGCCACCAACCCCTCCATATTATGTACCAGTATACAATAAAAAATAATAAAAAGGGGGAAGAGCTCATTGGACATCAAAAAATTCGTCCGCACAATGGTAAGAGTGCCCAAAAGGCTGGCAGCATTGCCACGTTGGATGGCAAAAGAGATGATCAATCCATTTTACATTTGAGTGATCACTGCTGAACTAACATATAATGAAAATGTATCAACATAATGATTAGTGGCATTTTTTGCCATCGCGGTGACGGGAAGATGGTGAATGGTGCTGATAGTGTAAACGCATTCCTTTAGCTGCCTTTGAGGATCCACCGGGTGATGTAGTGGACCTTATTAATGAAGAAAATACGTATTTCACAACAGGCCAAAGATAGAAAAGACCTGCAGTGCTTTTGGTATTCCAGATGTCCATGGGCGATGGAAACACTTGGACACACTATTTGGTGGGCCACTCGCTTGTATGCCACTTTATGCCATTAAAGAATGTCTGATTAACTTTACATTATTATTTATACATACATACATACATACAAACATGCTTTACATTATTATTATTTCTTGTCTTTTAAATAGATTCTTTTATATTTTGTGAATGTGAGAACGTTGTAGGCTTTATACACTAGATTTGTAGACCATTTTCTATTTTGTTAAGTACCTGGTACTTGTTGACAGGCCTACACTGTCCTCCCTAGCTTAATAACAGTGTAATTTGAAAACATTGTAAAAGCCAATCATTTTTAAAAGAGTAACCGTGGAGTTTCTTGCCGGTTCCTCTCCATAGGAAACGACCAATTGGAACCGTGCACCTAGCTTCTGACGTTTCATAAGTGCCCATATAGGCTTATGTGAAATAAAATATTTTGAATTTAGATTTTTTTTTAATTATATAGAATAATGTTAAGTACTGATATTCAACGACAAATACTTACGATGAAAGCCTACCCCAACATAATTGCGAAGAGGTAAGGCAGAAGACTTGAAAAGGCATCCTAGAATGTGCCAATTATCCGGAACCCATAACTTTGCCCATGAATGTCCCATTATACTTTATACAGGGCATTTTTTTAATCACTATCCAAATTTTCGCAGGGTGTTCTACCCATGAATATGAACAACTTTTACTATGGGACCAACTCTGAAATCACGAAGAAAAAATCAGCTGATTCATACAAAAGTTCAATACCTACTCGACCAAAATGTATGAAACAGCAGTTTTTTTTTCGTGATTTCAGAGTTGGTAGAACACCCTGCGAAAATTTGGATAGTGATTTAAAAAATGCCCTGTATAAGACGTGAGAAGCTACGTAATCGGTGCGTACAGTCGTCCATTCAAGTCGCCTCGGATTTCACACCGAGATTATAGTGATAACGTTACTACTTGCGTTGATAGGTGTACGTGAGTTCGAGCTAAATGAGGCCTTGTATGAAATTAGCATGTTTCTGCATTATTTTAACTCTCTCCGTAAAGTGGCTGCTAATTAAGAGTAAAGTTGTTTCACGGTAAAACTGTTCCGCATTTATGGTTTCCTGGTAACTTATGTTCTGCTGCTGGTGTTCCTAATAGACTGGTAGAATGTTCGAATGGAATAATGCTATTATAACTACGCATAGCAACAAACAAGCTGATTATCGAACATTTTCTAGCACCTATACCTATATGAAGGAGATGTTGACTACATCATGCCCATAGGTGTTAGAAAATGGGAAAAATGCAGAAAAAATAATTAGCAGCAAGTTTAAGCAAAACCTATTTCGATAATCGCACTTCACTAATCCAATGTGTCATGTCCGTGAACGGGCGCCGTCAGTAGGGACTGGTCATCTCTTAGCTGCCACGGCTTATTTTAATTTTTGAATCGTTTTTGTTTCTTACCTTTTTGTTGCGGACGCTTTTAACGTGCACGTCTTTCTACATCGTTCTCACATACTTAATTTCAACATGAATGGTATAATCAATATTTTGTAACAATATTTTGATTTAAAAGAGTGTCCGTGGAGTTTCTTGCCCGTTCTTCTCCATAAAGACCTACGCTTTGGAATGGGCAACTAGCTTCAACTTTCTGACTAACTGACCGACTCTTTGACAATTCAAAAGTGCCTGTAATTGGTTTGTTTGAAATAAATGCTTTGAGTTTGAATTTGAATCAGCTGGAGACACCATGCACTATTTATTCGTGATGTTTTGATGGAAGCCACGAAAAGACATTTCATGATTTCCTTCTTAAGTACAATATTTTTGAAATCCTATCAATGGTTCAGACATTAAAGTTTATATTCATGGAACTACTTCGTCAGATAAAATTTCGTATAAAAGCAACATGTTACACAAGTTCACCGTAACGGCGTATTCACGACGCGGCAGCGACGACATGCCAGCGCTTATCGGCGCCGACAAGCGCTGGTTGTCAACGCTAGTCGGCGGAGACAGTTTTCATACTTTTTGCCAAATCAGCGCACATCGGCGCCGGGATGGTTCGCGCTGAAGTATGAAAACTGCCTGCGCCGATCACCCTTGACAACTAGCGCTCGTCAGCTCCGACATACGCTAGCATATTGGCGCCGGTTACCAGCATTCTATGTGAATACACCCTAACATTCTTAACGTTTGCGAAATAACATTAAAACGAGTACCTATATGAACAAGTATTATGAAAAACATTTGCACTGACAATAAACATTGCATAAAATTTTTAAGTATAATAATAACAGTAGACTCCGGCCACATTGGAGGTGAATATGCAAAAAGCCAGTCAACCTCCTTCATGCTGTTGTAGGAGTTTTGCCGCCTACATAAGCGTGTTCAGTAATTATTTTATAAACTTTTTTGAATAGGTAAAGGGTGGAAATGACATCGACGCAAAACTGTTACCATGAATTCAGTTGTGGCGGCATATCTACGTACATCGCCACATTGGCACGTATCACACTGACGTCACGCAAAATCCTGCTTCGCGCAATCAGAATTTACCGCGCGACTAGCATATACAAGGTGTAACATAATTAACGCACAACCTCTTAAGGGGTCAACTTTTGTTGGTCTCGTACAATTTGTTCATAATGTAACGGCTAGGGCTTCGCAGGTAGGCTGCGGAGGCCGTTAACAAATTATAAGTTTTAGAAATAAAATTAAACTAAGGAGGTAGGTTAATACATACAGGGTTACAGGGAAAGTCGTACTGAATATTAAAGGAGGTTATTATTCAGGTCATTTCCGATGAATTTCATTCTGAAATAAAATGTCCGAAACTTAACCGTTATGGAGATATTAAATTTTAAAGATTATTTTTAAAAATCCTTTATTTTTTGGCTTTGTCGTTTTCTTTGGGATTAGAGCTCCTAGAGTCGGTTTTTTTGATGTATCTAGTTAGAGGACATGTCCATTAATAAAAATGATCAACAGAAACTGAACCTACTACTAACAGCTTAAAAAACTGCTCGACAACGGTTAGCATTATGAATTTTCTAATAGAGTGTTCTTAACTTTAACAGGCTTTTAATAAAAAATATTGTAGGGAACTTATTCTGCAAATAATTTTATAAAGTTCTACGTCTCTTTAGCTATTCAAAAAGGTATAACACTTGCTATTAAATAGGCAACACATTGCCCAAATAACAGTTAAGTTAGGAGAGGGTACATTTTTAGTTTGAGGTAAAAGTAGCTAAAATCCGTAAAAAAAAGACAAAAATTTTAGCAATATTTTTATAATTCATGTACTACATGGCCGCCGCTATTTCTTACACAAAGTCTCATTCTTTTTCTTAAATTACTTTTCACGACAGAAGTTCGTAGGTTCCGCCTCATTTCCTCAGCCGCATCAATAATTTTTTGTCTTAGAATATCGACATTTGCGATCGGTGTCATTTGGTCGTATACTAGGCTTTCCATATGACCCCACACATAAAAATCCATCGGCGTTAAATCGGGGCTCCTCGCCGGCCATGCTATGGGTCCGCCTCTTCCAATCCATTGGTTTGGGTAATTCTCGTCCAACCATGCTCGAACACTTCTTCTGTAGTGCGCTGGGCAGCCATCATGTTGAAAGAACATGTCTCGTCTCAATGCAATAGGCAAGTCTTGCATTAAAGAGGGTAACTCCTCCCTCAAAAAGTTTTCATATGTCTCGCCATTCAAGTTATCGGGCAGGAAGTATGGCCCTATCAAGTTATTTGATATTATACCCATCCACACATTAAGACTGAATCTCCTTTGTGACCCTTTTGGTCTTTTTTTCTTGGGGTTACCTTGCGCTTTGGGAGCCCAATAATGGGTGTTATGATAGTTTGTGATGCCGTCTTTGTCAAATTTCGACTCATCTGTCCACATGATTTTCTTTAAAAAATCCGGATCTTCATTATCGGCATTGAGCATAAATCTGCAGAAGTCTAGTCGTCTCAATGGATCCCCTTCTTCAATTACTTGCACTGGCATGTAATGGTAAGGGTATTGCCCAGAACTGTGCATTACGAACCAGACTTACCACTGGGAAATACCAAGCCGTCGAGCGACAAGGTTTGTTGACGTGGTTGGGTCGGCTTCAAAGAGACGTCGTATTTCATTATCTTCGTCGTCGTCATCAAGAACACGAGGTCGTCCCATGTCAGTCCGACGTACTAGCACAGAACCAGTTTCTCGTAGTCTTCGATAAACTCTGTCAAATACGCCAATATCAGGTACTCGGCGAGTAGGATACCTTAGCATGTATTCATTGCGTGCACGCAACGACACTCCTTCGCAAAATCCATAACACATTAGGATGTCAGCATATTCCTCGTTGGTAAATGTTGCCATGTTCACAACACAAGTCAAAGTCCAGTTACAAGCCACGTCACACAGTTAGAAGATGAAACAGTCCAAAATAAATAAATAAATAAAAACTTTAATTCAGACTACAGTCCATAATAGTTTTGTTAGTATTTTGGTGTTAGTAACAATGTGCTTACGTAAGTAGGTTAGTATTGTTAGTTTATATAAATGAGTTATTTAATTATACCCATGACTGTCCCCACCCAGTGTCCCTGAAAGGGACAGTCCGGTCTGGCGGCTATCATTTTCAGGATGCTGCTGTCACTACCGTGCAAGCGCTGTAGTAAGGAGGCCGCTTTCTTTCGCATGATGGCATGGAAACCATCTGTGCGAGCCTCCGCGAACATTCCTGAAGCACTACAACGCCATGGCAGTCCCAACAGCATCCTAAAAGCATTATTGAATTGAACACGCAGGACGTTGTAGGCTCGGCGCGTGTATGATACCCACAGGCCACTCGTGTAAAAGGATTGACAGAATGCCTTAAAAAGGGTTACTTTAACGTCTGTAGTACAACGAGCAAACCTGCGGGCAAGCATATTGCTCCTCACCGACAATGCCCTGCGCTCCCTCTCTATATCTAAGTCGTCACTTAGGTCACTCGTCACAATATGGCCCAGGTACCTAAAACTACTCACAACTTTTAGTGCTACGCCGTTGAGACATACGGGAGGAACACTGCGCGGCTGCTGCTTATGTGCCTTAAATACCAAAATCTCACTCTTCTTTGAGTTGTATATTAAGCCATGCTCCTCCGCATAGGCCTCGCAGGTCGACAGCAACCTCCTCAACCCACTCATCGAGGGACTGGGAAGCACCATGTCATCTGCATAACTTATATTGTTGACACTCGTTCCGTCAATGTGGCATCCGACATGTGTACCGCTCAGTCGCTCGATGAGCCGGTTAATATAAAGGTTAAATAGCAGAGGTGAGCTTAACCCCCCTTGTCTGACTCCGCATTCCAGCCTGTACTCGTCCGACATAGTACCCACCCACCTCACCCGGTTCTTTTGGTTAGAGTACCAATATTTGAGAAGGGAGGTGTACTCCGCCGACACACCCGCGTCCCCCAACTTGTCCCACAGTACGTCATATGCGACCAGATCAAATGCTTTTGACAAGTCGAGGAAACACGCAAGTACCGGAGTCCTCCTCGCTGTGTAGTACATGACAGTTCGCTTCAGACTCAAAATAGCGCTCTCTGTTGAGACCCCTGCTCTGAACCCGAACTGGGCATCATGCAAGTCAACCTGTGCTGTGAGGCGACTATTCAGCAAACTGTCAAGTACCTTGGCTGCTGTGGTAGCGAGTGAGATGGGTCGGTAATTACCAATGTCAGACGTATCACCCGTCTTATTTTTAATTATAGGAACGACAATGGTCCGCATTAGCGGTTCCGGCAAATACGAGTGACCTATGCACAGACTGAACAACATTGACAATACTCGTGGCAAGTGAACTCCTGCAAATTTATAATGCTCGATACTGAGCCCATCGTGACCAGGCGATTTGCCACGCTGCATTTTTTTAATAACGTTCGCCACAGTCTTCGCAGGTATCTTTACATTCTGCCCCATCACGACAGGCTCAACATCGCTCAAAGCTAAGGACGAGGGACCTAAGGGCGACCACACAGTAAAATTATCTCTAAACGCCTCGGCAATGTCATAGTGGTCAGCCGAGCCATGAACAAAAAAATCCATGAACAAAAATCCAAGCCAAGTCGCGTTTTTACAAAAAAAAATCGGAGGGCACGGATAACACATCTACCATGGAAGAATCGCATGAGCAGACTAAACAAACACCACGATCCACGATTTGACAATTCAGACATTTAAAATGACATAAATACCTGTCACCGCACGTCTCCCGGGCACAAACAATGTCTACCCAAACCTTTTTTCATTGTTTAAAAGTGCCAGGTAGTAAGCCGGATTCTTTTGTATCGAAATTCTGTTATGTTGTACTACCAGATGGGCCTATTCTAATAACATTATTTTAAGATTTTATGAACAAACCTAGTAGATGATATACCTTTTTGAATAGCTAAAGAGACGTAAAACTTTGTAAAGTTATTCGCAGAATAAGTTCCATACATTTTTTTTTTAAAGCCCATCAAAGTTAAGAACACTCTATTAGAAAATTCATAATGCTAACCGTTGTCGAGTAGTTTTTTAAGCTGTTAGTAGTAGGTTCAGTTTCTATTGATCATTTTTATTAATGGACATGTCTTCTAACTAGATACATCAAAAAAACCGACTCTAGGAGCTCTAATCCCAAAGAAAACGACTAAAAGCCAAAAAATAAAGGATTTTTAAAAATAATCTTTAAAATTTAATATCTCCATAACGGTTAAGTTTCGGACATTTTATTTCAGAATCAAAATCATCAGAAATGACCTGAATAATAACCTCCTTTAATATTCAGTACGACTTTCCCTGTAACCCTGTATATTAAGTTATATAGGGTAACACGGCTAGGTCGTGGGTAGGTAGTCACTGAACTGTTTTGATAGAGCACTCGCACACTAGGTTAGGTTAGGTTAGGTGGCTGTAGCTCGTTGAAGAGTGCTTAAGTGCCCCCGTAGCCCCCGGTGCAAGTGTGCGAGGGAACACCGGGGTGGTTTTAGTCAGTAAGAGTCTGACAGACCCCTCTGTCCACCCCAGGGCAGAGGACATCCATGAGGATTTCCACCCCGTCACCAAAAAAAAAAAAAAAAAAAAAAAAAAAAAAAAAAAAAAAAAAAAAAAAAAAAAAAAAAAAAAAAAAAAAGGTGGCTGTAGCTGGCAGGTGTAGGGGCCTGTAGGACAGGCTCAGTGAGAGGCCCTCGTCAGATTGATAGCGGGCTGTAGGTCCCGCACGACGGCTTACAGCGTCAGCACGTGCAGCGCGCAGTCTCGTCTAGGGTAGCTTCTATCAATTGAAGACCGGCCCTCAGCCTGGACGTAGAACCCTGGAAAGCGCGTTAGGGTGCGTATGTTAGATGCGGTGCGTAAGCAGCTAGCCGCATGCGATGTGCTCAGCTCCATTCCCCCATTCAGCAACCAAGGAACGGTATGGGAAGCAGGGTAGGCAGGAAGTTTAACACATCGCAGCGGCTTACAGGCAGTCAGTTAGGCAGAAAGTTTGCTAAGATGGCGTGTCACAATGACAGATGCAATATAAGGTTAAGTATGTGACACGCGAGCATAACACAAGGTAAATCAACAGACATCTCAGCAGATGGCTTGCAATATCGCTTATAATACACAGTAAGGACTTGCACAGCCGGATGCAACAGCAATACACACATATTTCAGTCTCCTGCGCACTGGATAATCCACAACCGCATGGTCAGAGATGGACCATTGTAAAATCAGATGCCACATTGGAGATGATAATAACATAGATTATCCAGCGCATAGGGTCCATTACAAGTCCTAATTAATGAGGAACTCACCCTAGATTGGGGCACAAAGAATCTTAAGGTTCAGGAATTTACTCCTGTCAGCAAGGCGGTCAGCGATCGAAACAAAGAATATACTACTCTCTGACGAGAGGATCGAAATGAACGAGTCTTCCTTAGGACAGCTAGTGTTGTACCCCGCTTTTAGAGTTGTAGGTAACACTTTACGGTTAACTAGTGAAATAGTTAGCTCACTCCACTAATTTATATTGTAGAAGCAATACAACGCTACAATAATGATGACCACTTCTGAGCTTTTTAGTTATAATTACACATGTTTTTCTATTCAAAACGATAGTGCTTGCTGTTTCCACGATAGTTTGTTTACTGAAACCCCTCATCGAGTTTGGATGCACTGTACGGAATACACCTAATGAATAGCTACATTGAACGCTGTGTGGGTTCCATTATATGTTAAAACTTAAGACTTATAGTCGATTGTCTAAGACTTGTAGGCCTTTAGGAATGCATTCTGTTGTGATACCTGATCGAGTACAGGCCACCCTCAGTGTGTTGGTCACCTTGGGTCGCAAAAGGCTACTAGGGGTTGGTGACCAGGAGGGAAGGGGAGGTCGTATTGGGGCAAATGAACTGGCTCTTTGCGGTCAAGAACCTATTTGCTTTGCGTGATAACTGCGCTCGTATTGGAGACTGATAAGTAGTTACGGTCGTTTCGTTGATAAGCATAATTAATTAATATTAGGAACACTGAAGCAAATACCTACCTAATTTTGTCTTTCTTTCTGAGATTCTTTGATCTTAACCGTAGTAGTCACAAGCATTTCCGTTGAAAAATAACCCTCCGAGCGATTGAGTTCTTGAAAGAAGACAGCCTGACCCAGATCCTACTTCCTATCGTACCAATATTATATCATAAATGCGAAAGTTTGTAAGGATGGATGGATGGATGTTTGTTACTCTTCCACGCAAAAACTACTGAACGAATTGGGATGAAATTTGGCAGGCAGATAGTTTATAACCTGGATTAACATATAGGATACTTATTATCCCGATATCCCTACAGGATCGAGACTTATGCGGGTGAAACCACAGGGCGCTGCTAGTAGGCCAATAATTTGAAGGCGGCTGGTGTAAGATTGATGCGGAAGACTATATAACAAGCCGTCATATAACCTACTAAGAATCAAGAATTGATTTGTACATTTCCTCAAGAACTTAAGACCTTTTTGCAACACATTAAGTAACGTAATTCTCATGCATGTAAGCTAATTATAACAGTTTGTCAAAGTGTTTGTCATTCGCGGAAAATGGGGAAATCATGGGAAAATGCTCGTGTTACATTGTAATAGACAGATTATTGCACTCAATCCGTGTTCTTAACAGAGTTCGATGAAAAAGCTAATGGAAAATTTGCTTATCCTATCTCATGTACCGTGCGTCTATGTATTATGGAACTTTTTAGAATTGATTGTATGCGGGTCCTGTGCTCTTGGGCATTGATTTATCTAATAGCCTATGAATAAAATACACACTAAAAAGAGGCAAACTTTTAGGCAACATAAACATTAAATTATGTTCCAAAACCTACGCCTCTGAACAAATATCCAATTTGTCATTGGAGATGGGTATCAGGCACCTCAGGTTGGAATTCCTCTCTTGTGAGAGGGTTCTCACAAGAGAGGAATTCCAACCTGAGGTGCCTACGTTTCTAGCCTACCCATACCAAGTGAAGCTGTACATCAGAATTTAACTCGCAGTGATTATAATAATAATTTACAGAGATAATCGTCGGTTGGTGCTAAATTTAATTTGCATAAAGAGTCTAACGGGCTTCTGCGAGTTGGCTTCGGTCCCTCGTATGCCAACCAAAGGTCCCCGGGATGCGAATAGATTAAGCAAAGTTTACAACAGTGTCACTAAAATTAGACATGCATGAGCATAACATAGTAGTACATTGACGGAGACCTCCCCCGACTAGTTTCGCCACACCACACCAACCAACATCTCATTTAGTCACTTCGGTAGCATGACCACCATAAAAACGGGTTTTGTCGACGGAAGAATAGACAAAATGACACATCGCCATGCTTAGACGGTACAAATCTTTGTACAATCTGTCATTTTGTTTATTCCTCCGTCGACAAAACTCGTTTTTATAGTGGTCATGCTACGCGTGCTGTAGTCATCCTGTACACCTTCCATCTCGACATGTCTCTAAAGAGCAGTGTTTATCACACATATCTATTACGAACAGCTAGTAACACCGATCGTTAACTGATTGCCAGTAATTACAGACCCAGCTAATAGTCTGTGAGGTCATAATTACAGTTGCGGCGGCAGACTATTACGGAGATGAGATCTTGTTAGGTTTTGTACTATCTCTTGATGAGGTTGAGGTAATGAATGTAGAGGTCCGCGAAACGAATTGCGATTGACCAATTGCACTTGGTAGACGGTCAATTTGCACATCAACATGTATCAATCACATTAAAATTGACAACTGCAATTGCTCGTTACGGGGACCCTTTTTGGACAATCCGAGATAATACGGTGCGGTATACAGATTGAGGTGATCCGGGAAATATCTTACGTTGCTACTCCACCAACTCTATTGGCCTGGCTATTCAGCCATAGAACGTCGGACATACGGACCATTATCAATATATTTTCCTCTAATTGTTGGAGAAGTGCCTTCAGGTTGTCTGAGAATTCCACATTTTTATGTTTCTATGGAACTTAGGAGTCTTATGACTTTAATTGTAGGTAGCAAAGACTTTTTTAAACGACATTTTTACAATTTTTGGATGTACAGCAGCAATATTTTATGTTTGCCAAGCGTGGTGCCTAACCTACGAGTGTTTCATAAACCGTAAGACCGTGATCAGCAGCAGACGATCCAGATTGACATGTAATTCCTCACGCTTCCTTACTTTTACGATGATTAAATAAGCACTGGTAATTGAATAAACGGCTGAGTAATTAAAACTTGTAACGGGAGACAGTTACGAAGATTGGGATGGCTTTATCTTGTAATATCCGCTGAGAAGATTGTCGCATTCCTATGGAAGTGAGGATGGGAAGTTTTGAGATATGATCTACCCTCACAGTTAATATCGTTTGGTGGGGAAAAATATATGCTTAGGTTGTATGATCTTGACGCCATAGAAGATGAAATTAATTTTATCTGTATTCGTGTCCAACAAATGCGAAAGTGAGTTTGTTTGCTTTTTCGTTACGCTTTCACGCTAAAACGGTTAAACGGATTTGGATGAAATTTGGCACATGGGTAAACCATGACCTGGTTTAGGACATAGGATATTTTTTATCTCGATATTCTTACGGGATCGAGACTTATGCAGGTGAAACCGCGGGACGCAGCTTATACTTTTTACTCTCAAAGTAACATTATTTTGTTTGGAGACATAAGTTTACAAACTAAAAGCTGGTTATGCGTTCTGCATAAAGTAGTGTTGGTATGATAAGACAACCGTCCGACCGTTAATTTAGAACCCATGTTATGAACATTAAGATTAGTTAGTAATCAATAAAATCTTAGTGCACAGAACAAATCTGCTGTTTTATCTTCTTGGCACCTACTGATCTTCTGTTTTGATCTGTCTGTATCTTTACTACACATCTATGTTAATCAATTTACCCATTAATTACACATACAGCTTTGGCCAAAAGTATTGAGCACCTTACAAATTTCGCTCGTACACGGTAAGTATGGGAAGAAACCAAATCAATTGCTTATGGATTATTTAATCGGCATCTACAAAGGTTTAAAAATAATCAGTCACGCCGCAGCTAGCAATAAAACACCTGGATGTCACAAAATTTGTCTTTTTCAATTTTTGTATTTATTAATCAGTTCGCTACTATCGCTCGTTGTGAACACATCCAGTGATCTAGTGCGCCTTTTGTATTTTATTTCAGAAGTTTTAAGTGTTATCGTTGCAATATGCCAAAACAAAACGAACTTTCTTTAGAAAAACGTGTGCAGATACAGCTTCTGTATGAGCAAGGGAAATCACAAGTAGAGATTTCTAAAACTGTGAAATGTTCGCGCCGATCCGTGCAATATGCTATTCAGCGATTCTCTACTACCGGATCACATGAAAATAGACCGAGAACCGGGCGCAAACGCATCACCACAGACCGTCAAGATCGTCAGTTACTGAGAGAGTCGTTAAGAAATAGGAAAAAAACATCTTCAGAGCTCGCTGCTGAGTTGTCGGAACAAATTAAG
Source organism: Fissipunctia ypsillon (assembly GCA_947568875.1). Lineage (NCBI taxonomy): Eukaryota > Metazoa > Arthropoda > Insecta > Lepidoptera > Noctuidae > Fissipunctia > Fissipunctia ypsillon. The sequence continues at coordinate 3,114,384 of OX387662.1, forward strand.
AAGCCAATTTCTGCTCGAACTACTCGCAGAAGACTTCAAGAAGCTGGTCTGAAAGGCTGTAAAGCTAGGAAGAAGCCATGGCTCTCCGATAACAACAAAAAAGCTCGATTGAAATGGGCTTTAAAACACCGAACTTTCACCGCTGAAGATTGGTCAAATGTTGTTTGGTCAGACGAATCAAACTTTGAGGTGAGTAAGTCAATTTAATGCCCTGATACAATTTTATAAAATGTTTTAAAAACCAAACGCATAATTGAATTTATTTTAGTTTTACGGAACTCAATATTTTTCTCTTTATTGCAGATTTTTGGTACACCTGGTGTGACCTTTGTGCGTCGCCGTGTGGGCGAAGAATTTAAGCCAGAGTGTGTGATCCCAACCGTTAAATACGGTGGAGGCAGCATAATGGTCTGGGGTTGCATGACCGATTCTGGAGTTGGCGAATTGTTCGTGTGTGAGGGTCGCATGGACTCTACTAAGTACATAAATGTACTAGAAACTGCATTACTGCCTTCATTCACGAAACTTTTTGGCGACACGAATATGGATGGTGTCAAATTCCAGCAGGATAACGCGCCATGCCACAAATCTGCACGCACTATGAGATGGTTTCGGGAAAATAACACGGAACTGCTTGACTGGCCAGCTCTGTCTCCAGATCTGAACCCCATAGAACATTTATGGGGTTTATTAAAGCGCAGGGTTAGGCGCCACACAATTAACAACAAAGAAGATTTAAAACGCTGCCTGCGCCTAGAATGGAACTCGATTACTGTTGACGACTGTAAAAAACTTGTTAACTCTTTACCAAAAAGAATTTCTGCCGTAATTAAGGCAAAGGGTGGACCCACAAAATATTAATTTTCTATTAATAAATAGTAAAATAAACCCATATAAAACGTTTTGTTTTATTTCTATTTGATACTCCGCATAAAACTGAAAGATATCATGGGTGCTCAATACTTTTGGCCAAGGCTGTATAATAATGAATACTATCCTCCCGACCGATTTCGGTCAGGGTGGCCAATCTCAGCGCAGATTAGCCAGGTCCGCAGGAGATATTATAGTGCACAAATGTGTGCGCACACGCAGGTGCGCTCTCTGGTCCTTTATTCTCATAGTCTGATGGGGCGGCAATCCGACACGACCGGGGAATTGAAAAACCCAATAACACACTTATGATAAAGATAATTCACCCAAATGTAAGCTGGCTATGTGAACATAAAATTAAAAACAAACTTAAAACCGATACAACACAATGATCGGCCAGTCTGCTTCTCACACGAACAAAACAGTTGAAGGCTCACTCCGGCGCATGCGCATGTCGCAATGAAACAATGCTTCGTTTTTACGGAAGCCATTGCCCAAGCGTTTCGTGTGACCTTAGTACTGTGGTGTAAGGTATGGGAGATCTGATGCTGGAAGATGTGGAAACTCCATAGTTTAAGGAATTTTGATTGTGTTTTGAAAAGGAATGAGGTAGAGATGTTAATGGTAATGCGGAAGTTGTTGGGTTTTAGTGAAGAAGGGTTTAAATGAAATGAGGAAGTATGTATGTGAAAGTGCCTTGTAATTGATGAATTTAAGGCAGAGACTGATAAAGTAGGTGTCTAGTGTTATCCACACAGAAAAATTGGTTTTATGTAAACACGTCTTATTAGGTACCATTGCGGACATTTGCGGTAAATAACTTTCAACTTTATTACCTTAGTAATAAGGTCGAAAAGTAGTTACCGCAAATGTCCGCGATTCATGGTAGCTAAGTAATATCTAACAACAGCTAATGAGTCTTTATTTGCCTTTTAAACATGGTATAAAGTTGTTTCAGACGATTTTGATATAATGTCTACGTGTTTAGCTACACAGAATATTGTATCGATTGCATGCATAATAATGAATAAACGGAATGTCGCAGATTAATGGGGAAGGTCGGTCAAAGCTGATTGTAGATGGCGTGACCATAGCTCGGGCCCTCCGCCTACAATAAATTGGACATTTCGTTCATTCATTCCATTTCGTATTCCTTCATGAGTTTGATTTTATTTGAGTCAGTTATGTATTATATTTGATATGGAAAGTTTCAGAATTTAAAATCTCAAATAATGCTTATTTCCTTTCTACAAAATGCTTCTGAAGTTCTGACATAACCTCGAATTCTGTTTATTTAAAACAATAATGTGTACACATCAATCTTCAAAGTTTAAGAGTCTTTCGGAAAATCGTAGACTCCAATTTCGGAGTAGGTATTTAGGAACACGACAACGAGACGTTTTCGAAAAAATAAAATAAAACCAACTCACGCCTTATTTTATTATAATAGCTTGTTTTGGGAACTAGCTACGACAGCACCATTTTGACAGTTGCCTTCCCCTTTGGTAACACACTATAGAACTGGGCAATAATAAAGTAAAACTCCAGAGTTTCCCTATTTTTCATAGAAGCTACCTAACCAAAACAAATGACATGTATCACAGCATAACTAAAACCAGCATACCAACAAGTTAAAGTAAAAAAAGAACATTTCAAAATTGGAACCACTTTTCAAACTTGTACCGCCATCGCTATCACCCATAAACTTGCGCCATTTTAATTGTATTGACAGCACCGATTGTAATCAGTTGTGTCCCTAATTCATGCCAGGAATGTAGGCCGCCTAGTTCTAAAGATGAAAGTGCAGTTACTGTGTACGGTCAACAAAAAAGTTTGCTATACAAGAAATAAATCAAAATCTTTGCCTTATGCAAGCAATATTAATTGCGTGTTAAATATTTTATCGAAGAAGAAATTTGGACGATGCCAATGTGTTGAACTACTCAGCACTTGCACAACTTTAGTTAAAAGGTAGTCGTAGTAGATAATATTCAATGTGTAATTTAAATAACGCACAACCTCTTAAGGGATCATTGTACTCATCATAATGAACAACTTTTACTATGGGACCAAACCAGAAATCGCGAAAAAAAATCAGCTGTTCCCTACATATATGTTCGCATAACTCGTCAAAAGGTAGGGAACAGCAGATTTTTTTTGCGATTTCAGGTTTGGTCCCATAGTAAAAGTTGTTCATAATGATGAGTATAAGAGGTTGTGTGTTATTTAAATTACACCTTGTATATGTAGGTAGTAGTAGGTACAAATTTATGGTATTTATAACACAAGCAAAAATCTTTTTTATGATTTTTTACAAAGCGTTAAAATATATCGTTGTAATTAATTAACAAATGCATGTATTTTAATGAATTAATATCAGACTACCATTTATTTATTAATTAACACTGCTGAAAAATAACCGTTTAGCAATTGTGTCCAATCCATCACATAGCTGTCTTTTACGTATCTCTTTTGCTGACTGTACATAATTACGATTATTTACACTGAAATAAATACTCTGTGGTTACTGGGATGTAAAAAGATTAAGTGCGAATGTGTCTGTGAAAGAGTTTGTGAATGAAAGTGTTGGGCTGTTTGTATCGATAAATCTTTGTGAATTATTGATTAATTTGTGTACTGCTTTAGTATTTCTTGCTGGAAATTGATATAACGAAATGTTGTTTAAGTATAATATAACATGAGTTTGAAATCGCCAACCTGTCTTGAGTAAGCATAGTGTTGGTGATAAATGCTCGTGCCTTCTCTGTATGAGAAGAGGTCTTTGTCCTGCTGGAACTTGAATCTACTGGAGCAATTAAATATAACTTTGCTACACATATGAATTTCTGTGTCCCTAACACAAACGTGTAACGTAAATAAATGAATTTTGAATACGGGGCTCACTTTTGGAGGAAAAATTACAAACTTTAAAAAAAAGTTTTGCAAACTGTAGGTACCGTGTGACATATCAAATGAAATAGCTTGATGAAGATTTCAAATATACAAGATGTAACATAAATAACGCACAACCTCTTAAAGGATCATTGTACATAAGTACAATGATCCTGAAGTTTAATGATAACATTATGAACAACTTTTACTATGGGACCAAACCTGAAATCGCGAAAAAAAAAATCTGCTGTTCCCTACATTTTGATGAGTTATGCGAACATAAATGTAGGAAGTAGCTGATTTTTCTTCTCGATTACAGGTTTGGTCCCATAGTAAAAGTTGTTCATAATGATGAGTACAATGACCCCTTAAGAGGTTTTGCGTTACTTATGTTATACCTTGTATATATATTTTTTTAGTTATAAAAAAATACTTTTCAAGTTATTAAAGAAAATTGATGAAAATTGACCATTCGCCTTTTATCTCCGAAACTGCTAAGCCTAAAATTTTGAAAAAAAAAAAATACTGATGATAATTTTATACTTATAGATTACAGGAAAACCTATAAGAAATCTATGGTCATAAAATAACATGGTAAACCAGTCAGTATTGTGCGTACAAACTTACATTTGCGGTTGGAATGTATGAGGGAACATGTTTTTCAACTACAATGTTAAGTTTGTTCCCGAAATAAATACATCACAACTACGGATCCCTTCATAAAAGTAAACTTGAGTACTTGAAAAATAAATAGGTATTAACTTTATTATAAGCAGCATTGAATAATTGAGGAGCGTTTTCACAAAGCGCAATATTTTCTAAAAAAATTTTTTCCAGTACGCGGTTTTTATCATTTATTTCTTTTTCAGGTAGGACTTACATAAAATTAATTTACCAGGCACCTATACATAAAATAAAATACTTTATATCAGTGGGTCAAATTCGTCAAACTCACATCTTATATCATCACTTTCATTCACAGGAACTGAATTTACGGTAAGCATTTCGTCATAAAACTTCTGAGCCTTCCGTCCAGATCACAAAAAGCTAGCAGCTTTTTAACACCTTCTTTTTTCTTTGCAGACACCATATTCATTTTCAGTTTTTTTTTTTTTTTGTGATTTTTCGATCAAGTTGCCATTCTACAAAAACAAACAGCTAATTAACCGCGTAGATATTTCGCTTTGTGAAAACTATTTACTTGTAGATACTTGAGTTTGTAAATATTCCTCATATTCGAGTAAGAATACAAACAAAGCGTAAAAATCTGTTTTTGTGAACTAAATAGATCCCATATTAAAGAACACAAAACCGTCAAAAAAAGATTTATTAACTTTTGGTAGATATTTCGCCTGGTTATAACGCTTCTCAATTTGTGATGTTGTTAAAGGTATTACTTACAGGATAATATTTTTGTGTTAACCAAAAATACTGATCGTGCACCAAATATTCCTGAATGTTACACAAAATATTTAGTATGCATCCTAGTACCGTATACCCATTTACATATTTTAGGTTAGGTTAGGTTAGGTTATATTTAGTACGCATCCTAGTACCGTATACCCATTTACATATTTTAGGTTAGGTTAGGTTAGGTTTCATTTTTTATTAATAAAGCTACATTGGACATTAATTGGTGTTTGATTCAAATACATTTTGCAGTGCATTATCTGAAGTAAAACTAAAAAAATAAATGCTTGTTTTTAAAATTAGGTGTATTACTATTTTTACAAATTTGCAACAGTTGTTAAATAGATGCTCGTTATGACATATTTTAATGAACATATTTTGGTGCACATTCAGTATATTTGGTGGAACACAGGCAAAATTAGGTAAATGAAAATGAAAAAAAATGGGAATAAATTGAAGTACTTTTAAATACCATCCTTACTTACATACCTACCTACCTAGTATATTAAAGTTTATAAAAAACGGAAATTCTTGTTTAATAATAATATTAACATTTTCATAGAATTGAACAGCAGCATTAACATAGCAATTTGCATAAATTACAATTTAATATGTTATTAGAATATGCTTTTTTATAACTTCGTGACGTACAGATAAAAAAATAAAAGGATTAGCTCATCAACTCATCACGGAGAGGTAAAGATAGTCACATACATACAACACGTATACAACAGACAGAGATTTCAAAACTTTCGTCTGCTCTACGGGTTATTTCAAATTGTGAACACTTTAAGGCCCACTCTCCATAATTTAATTTATTTATGTATTTTGACTTGATAAAATTCACTGACGAACTTGGAGTCTTCTAAAGAAGGACAATGGGGAATATGCACGTAATTCAAAACTTATTCATTATTTAAATATACCTACTTTGTATAGGAGTCAAAAAACAAAATCCCATTTTTTTTACATGTTTTAATGCTTTACTTATTTTACAATTAATTATTTTATGTTCCGTTTTTTTTTTTATGGAACGGAACGCAAACTCAAAACGCGTCGCTTTCGACAATGCCGGAAGTAACGTAAAAAAATATGTGAATTAAAATCTATTATTTGCAGTGCTAGAAATCTCACTAAGTAAGGGCGATTTCTGCTTGAATAAAGCACTATAAATAATTTAATTTATTTGATTTGGGGCTAAAAACCTTAAAAACAGGTGTAAACAAAGCAGTGACGTGGCAAATGACGTCACATCATGACCGCGAGAGAAACGGACGTTTGGACTGTAGAAGAAAGTAGTTGGAGATTCATAATATTTTTGAGCAACAAACAGTAGTTGAATTTAACTTTTAATACCTTTATTGGGTTTATATTAATGTATTTTATTGATTTAGTGAAAAAAATTACATGCATAATTCCCTAATTGCTTTGAAGATTCGATTCAATATTAATTGTTCTCAAAATCAATCAAATTTGGCCGAAATCGGAATTAATTCCGCCATCTTGTGTTTTCAATACAATTTCACAAATGTTTACCAACAGCGCCCCCTATCAATATCATTCAAGCGCCAACAGATCCTTGTAGCACACTATGCTCGTAACATGGACTCAATTTTAAAAAGGAACTAAAAAAGTTTGACACACTGTGGTCCACAATGTTCGTTACACTTCCTGGCCATTTATTTAGTGTTTAGCCTTGACTTTAGTGCTAAAAGATGGCTTTGAGATATGACAGGCCAATGCCACAGGCTGAACATAATGTGCAATATTCTATGTACTCATGACAAATGGTTAATTTGAATAGGTTTTAACTATATATAAACTGTGTTCCGGGATTCAGACAGAATTTACAATGAGTGGCAATTAACTAGTGTTGTATTTAGTATATGTAAAACTGGTCTAGTTTGTTAATATTCATAGTGATTTACCTGAGTTTTGTAGATTCTAGTTAGATTAGATCGTAACACGTTTAGAACATAATAATATTCTTTATTTAGGTTCTGTTTCTGGAAAGTACGTAAAAGTGTACCGACGTGCTTACGGGAAGTTCATGCAGATTCCGATATTATTATCATGGTTAAAAATCTTAGGACTCCAGTCCAATGGGTAGCTCGCCGTCCGGTAAGGACCAGGCCCGAGTCGACGGCGCGTTGTGTTCCACGCGCGCCTCAAAGAGATGTCAGCAGCATTGAAGGGGTCCGCTAGGACCGATGCCAGCCGGGGTTGCGGGTTGTTCGAAAGAGTTACCGTGGCCCTGGCACAGGCAACAGAAGGAACACGGGTGGGTTTTAGTCAGCCCAGAGCGGGAGAAGTCATTTGATGATTTCCCATCCAAAAAAAAAAAAAAAAAAAAAGGACTCCAGTCGAACACAGAAAATTTAGAAATACAGCTACATTCAAATAGAAATGCAGCCTACAAAATTGGTCCTGTGCACTCCGTCACCAAAGACAAAACCTTGGTGACTTAAGACCTATTTTTGTATTACAAGACTTTGATTTTTTTAAAGATATATATACAACTAGCTGTGCTCCGCGACTTCGTTCGCGTGGATGTCCTAAGATACACAATATACTAAAATACCAGCCACATTTTAATAAAACTCTCTCGTCCCCCGACCCGCCGTGTTGAATCGCCCGCCCGCGCTATTACTTGTTTCCGCTTAGTGTTCTTTCTGCCTTTTTTCATTTTGCTCGGCTCCTAAGGGTCGTAGCGTGATGTTAAATAGCCTATAATTATGCTCGAGAATTGGGCGACCAAATGCAAAAAGAATTTTTCAAATCCGACTTTTCGTTCTTAATTTAATGGGTTTTTTTTGCCCGGAACCCTAATTATTTTTCTAAAATAAAAGTAGCCTAATTTACCCGCCGTAACAGCAGCTATCTGCCAGTGAAAGTCCCGTCAAAATCGGTCAAGCCGTTTCGGAGATTAGCCGGAACAAACAGACAGACAAACATTTTTAAATTTGCTTTTTTGTTATCTACTGGGTTGTTGCATAATTTTTTTCCCACTTTAAAATGAATATTTTTTTTTTAATTACGTGCGAAACAATTAATCGACAATATAATCACCATCATTATCGAGAACATGTAACCATCTGCTAGGCAAAGTTTCAATACCCTTAGGCCAGAAGGAAAGTGGCTGACAGGCAAAGAAATAGGCAAGTTCAATTTTTAGGTCACCGAAATTTTCAATTTTTTTTTACGGATATGCTGTTTTAAAACCCGGAAAAGATGATAGTCGGAAGGTTCCAGATCAGGGCTATAAGGTGGGTGAGGTATCGTTGTCCAACCGAGCTTTTCTAGAAATTTATGGGTCACTTTCGCTATAATATGTGGTCTTGCATTATCATGAAGTAATTATACTTCAAGACGTTTTGCCCGTTTTTCTCTAACAGTGTTCGCCACCTTCTGTAGTTAATTCACGTAGACTTCGGCATTGATAGTCTGATTGTTGTCCATTAACTCCCAAAACAACATTCCTCGCGAATCCCAGAAGACTGACAGAAGAAGTTTGTGATTATGCAAACTGCTTTTTGGCTGTGTTAGTGGCTGTTTATCAGCAGCCATCCAAAAGGCCTTTCGTGTGACGTTCTCATATAAGTCCCAAGACTCGTCACTGGTGATAATCGACTCGAAAAAGCTCTTTCTTTGCGGGTGCAACAGCAGACTTTCACAAATGTTGACATGTATTGCACGTTGAGCATCGGTCAAAGCATGGGGCGTCCATCTTGACAAAACTTTACGGTAGCCCATTGCTTGCAGATAGCGATCTATCGTACTGTAGTGATACTTTAGAGTTTTCTCTAAATCCCTGGTGCTGGAACCAAAGTGCAACTCAAGCTCGCGTCGCAACGCATCTTCGTCAAAAGTGACGGGTCGACCAGTATGAGGAACATCTTTTAGACTTGTGTCTCCTTCATTAAAGGGTGGAAACCAGTGTACCAGATTTATTCTAGAAAATTTCCGAGACAACTGGAAATATTAAGGAAATTTAGAAGTGGGAATAAAAATTACGCAACAACCCAATACTTTCTTACGCATTTAGTAAAAAGTTGTTATTTTGACATTACAAACAGACACTGCAATTTTATTTATTTGTATAGTTAAAGATTAAACTCATTGCCTTCCGCGCCTTCCGCGGGAAGGGCAACGAGTTTTACTGTGCTACTGCCGTAGTCGTGTCAAATGTAGGTACATACAGCCACATCCAAGCTATTTCAGTAAGTAATTGAATCTTATTCAACTCTACGAAAACAAAAACAGCTCGAACACATTCTCTATTATGATTGGAACTATTGGTGCATTATTAGTATCAGTGAAAGTGTATCAGGCAGGACAGACAGTTGCGTAGTAGGTATGTATGCCGTCTGCGCCCGAGTCGATGTATTGTATGCTACGTGCGCCCGAGACGGACAGAGGCGGATTAGAGTCGTGGATAAACGATAGATGGAAGTTGACCATAATATTGATTTGAATATTGTTTTCTATAAACCTAATAATTAGCCACGGTTTTAAGGAAACATAGAAACTTGAACTTAGTGTCTGAATGTACATATGTAACATTGAGATGGTAGATATTGAGATTACTTTGTTGGCAAATGAGCTGTTACGCAATTTTGGTGTACTAAAGGATATAAATAATAAATAAATAATAATAATAAATAAATAATAAATACATTTTTATTTAACTTCAATTGTACAAGAAACACTTATCTAAACACTATGCAGCGTTACAACTAGGGAAAAAGAGTGTTTACGATAAACTCTGGCACCCAAAGTAAGATTTAACTTGTGTTTAGGGAGCCAGCGTCCTCGCCTATAAGAGGTCGGGGAAAAAGTTTTTTCGTATTTTATATAAAAATTCAAGACATTTTTTAAATATTTATTCCGTTTATCTAAATTCCAAATTGCAAGTTACAGGATCCAAGGTGGTTTAACGGCCGAACCCAATAACCTATTTTCAGTAAAAGACAGATCGCTATTGATGGTAAACAGTATAATTTTATATGTCCTTATGTCAGGCCGGTAAGATTCCATAATCACTTATAGATAATTGGGACGATATCTCCAGTATGCTAAAACTGGTGATAGATAGGTTATTGGGTTTGGCCGTAAGTGTACAAGAATTACTTAGATCACCTTCTTAAAAAAAAATATACGAAAATATATCGGTTTAATCAAATTCGTACCTGCGACATGTTTTCACATTATGACAGCGTAGTTACTGACAGTCGACTCTAGCGCATGACGCGTCATGAGCGACGCGTGAGCATCCTAATTCCTAATCGATCGTCTAGAATTCGGTAGGGAATTTACGCGAAACAATTCTATGCACTGAATTACAGGATTTTCACTCCGAAACGTAATTCTGAATCCAATTTTTTAATTTTTTTATTTGAGATAGGTTTGCTCTTGACTCTAGTCTAGGTCAGAGATGACAGAGACAAAGTCGACGATGGAGCGAGCTTACCCAGAAGAAGCCTGTTAACTCTCACTTTGAAGAGATCGGGGATACAACAAGAATACTGAAGTTACTACGATTATTAAAATTTTACAAGAAAACCACAAACGTTTCTGTACTAATCTACTGTCTTCTATTATACTCACAAAACATAAAATTGATTGTTAGCAATATTATGAAACTTCGTGCCTTTTCAATACTCTGACTATAAAATAACCACAAAATTCTTAATCTGTCATAACCGACATCAGAAAAAGAAATAGATATCAATTTTGCCCTCACAATCGCGACTCGTCCTAGACTCGACAATACAAATTTCTCTGTCATTCATAAGAACAGACATCTAAAGGTAAGGTTGTATTGTTAAAGTAAAAGTTTAAAAAGAGATGAGAAAATGCCCCAGTTCATGTACCCACAGCATAGTCATCACTATCTGGTATGGTTCAGGGGTTCACATAAGTTGACAACTTGGTGCACAGAACTGGGTCACTGCGCTTCATAACAATGACTTTCGACAACCCTAGTTTCCATGCAGTTTCTAATGTCAAAATTGTTCTTTGCTCGGTAATTAATTATGTGTTGTGAAGATTTGTTTAAGAGCTATTCTTTTGATGAGTTGACGACTTGACTGTTTTCGGAGTGTAGATCTAAATAACTTTGAGGCAAACAGTAAAGCATCATGCTTTACCATTCGTTTCAAAGTTATTTTTCGTTTTCACCGTCATTATCATCTATTCTCCTGTCCTTTTCGTGTATTTTATTCCATACTTCTCTATTAGTCGTCATCTCGGTAACACCCCCTTTTAAGCCATTTCATTTTCACCGTATCTTACATATTCCGGATAACTTTTAAAATAGGTTTAGCTTCTTTCTTCCAAATATTGGAATTACTCTTGGTCTTCATTCCAAAGCTAATAAGAATCAACCTATCAATCCTACTTCATTGTTCGACGTAGACCAAGTCAGGCGACTTAATTTAGGCAACTTAGCAGAGCCACGTTAAATCATTTGCCTAACTCAGGTCCCAACTCAAAAAGATGAGGAATTAAGTAAGGAATTGAATTAGCTCTAGGGATCATAACTAGGTACCAGTTTAAAGGATTGATAAGCTTCTTCCTCGTGTCAAATTTTGTTGGTCAAAAACTTCGCGATTTCCACGGCGTTATCGGTGGCAGCGCAAAAGTCACTTTGGCTGTATGTTTTGGGGCACAGAAGGCAGGATAGGAGGTGAAGCATAGTTTGAGACAGCTCCACATCCAAAGCCTGCTGCCGTTCCGTCGAGGTTCTTTACGAGGTTCGACTTACACTTGAAGAATTGATGAAAACATACCAAGTGCAGTATCAATGTTATTACTAAACACAATATTGTAGTCTTTGTTTTGTGGATGGGAAATCATCAAATGACTTCTCCCGCTCTGGGCGTAGCGCGAGGGCGTGTCAGACTTTTACTGACTAAAACCCACCCGTGTTCCTTCAGTTGCCTGTGCCGGGGCCACGGTAACTGTTTCGAACATTCCGCAACCCTGGCTGGCATCGGCCCTAGCGGACCCCTTCAATGGTGCTGACATCTTTTTGACGCGCAATATTGTAGTCTAAAGATGATGTCATATTAATAGCGTCTAATCTTTTGTTTAACTTTAGACAAATGAGAACTATTAAGAGATTACTTTGATACAGTCGACCACTTTCTAAAGCTACCCATTGAAGCAAGCTTTTCGTATCAACGTTCGGATTAAATCTAAGACTTAAACTTGATCTTTATTATTATAGTAAATCCGGCCATTTAGCTAGACACACTGATCCGGTGTTAATAGAAGGAAATTGTAAATTATCATGTCTTGCAACTATCTAACTAGATATTATTGGATAAGTTGAACGCACAGGTTTACTATCCGTTTAATGGGTCCGTGTAATTCTTGCTTGATATCAATCAAGTTTGATTGATATCCAGCAAGAATATTAAGATCTCCGGATTCTTAGACTTTATGACAGCGACTACTATTTAAAATAAAACCGGCCAAGTGCGTGTCGGACCACGCACAATGAAGGGTTCCGTAGTTGGGATGAGTTTATCCCCAGAACAAACTTAACATTGTAGTTGGAAAACATGTTCTCTCATACATTCTAACTGCAAATGTAAGTTGGTCGACTATTACTCGTAAACTTGTAAAGCCTACATAGCTGTGATAGTTTTCCTTTTAATTTCCTTGTTCTACTACCGTTACTTTCTTCATATACTGATCCAAAACTAACCGTTTAGCCTGGCACTCTAAAAAAATTAGCAGTTTAAAGCTTAATGTTTCAGAAACAGATCCCTTAACCGAAAAATTGTTTTCACAAACCCATAATATTTTTGAAAGACCTTTCCAACAACACCCCACACCATGAACACAACCACCACAAAACTTCCCCACTATACGTGTACAGGAGGTACGCAAGAAATTTATTTTTTTCATGATTTTATTTTACCATTTGTCGGCATGATTAATATGTATATCCATGCCAAATTATAGCTTTTGAGTCTCTGAGCTAAGCTGCGGACGGACGGACGGACAGACGGACGGACGTGGCGAAACTACAAGGGTTCCTTGTTGACTACGGAACCCTAAAAAAGCTCTTTATTATTATTTAGTCTATTCCTTGTGGTTTTTCAGATACTAGATATAATTGAGTTATTTTTGTTACATAAAAAAACTACGTTGAAATGGCAGCTTCGACCTTTTTCTTTGATGATTTCATTCTTACACACATAATATAACATCACGCCTGTGTTCCCCGAAGGCCTAGGCAGAGGTGTAGGTAGCTACATTGTACACCCACATTTCGCCAGTTATGTTTAAGTCCCGTGTAATAATTTTTAATTATTTGGAATTTTGAAACCTTTTGTTTTGTGTATTTGTCCAAAACTTTTCAAGTATCATCGCGAACATTTGCGGTGAACCACATTTCAAAGTGGATCACCGCAAATGTCCGCGATGGTACCTATCTCTTGCATGAACAGCAGTGGCGCAGCTACAATTATCATTAGAAAAAAATGTTCAGTTCTCTTAAACTCAGACAAAAAACTGTAGGTTTTTAATCTTATAGTGTATTAAACTTGTATTAAATATACCTATGTAATGTAATATGTTTACACAGTCACACACACAGGTGTACCATATTATTTGGCAATAGTACATTAAGAAGAGGGGTTGTTCCGAAGGGAAGCCGATAGGAATCGGGTTGTATGAAGGCTACGCCCCTGATGAACAGTTCTATCACTAGCTCAAACATCTAACTTTTCAGCTTCAAAACGATGTGCACTCACTACTTCTATAGTTTTGATTTCATTCGCCCCAGTTTTCGATGGCGGCGTTTTTGCCAATCCCCCATTAAAGAGATAAAGCCCACATCGACTCACTTTCTGTATCGGTCGTCAACTCACTCTCACTTGCCAAATAATTAGGAAGACATGAATGATGAAAGTGAATTTTGAAATACTCCGATATTCAGCTGTCTTTTTTGAACTTGTAGGTATCAAAGCGAGAAATATCAGAAAGTAGCACTTCCCGCGCAACTTCGTCCGCGTAGATTTTTTCAAAAAAACCTTGATACACGTTATTCTTTATTTTCGGTCTTAAGTATTAAATACTGAGTTTTACCAGATAACTGTTTTTGCCTAGTTTCGTTTGGTCTTATTTTTCTACTCGCAACCGGCGTGCGTGTATTTCCAGATGTATAAACATAAACGAAGCAAAAGGTACCGTAGCAGGTGGCGGTCTGTTGTTTCTGCCTACCCCCATGGGAAGACGGCGTAAGTTTATGTTACCTGTATTTTTCTTTTAATATGCGATCCTGTTGTTGAGACGTTTTACTGGAAGCCCTAATAAACAGCTCTAGAAAAACACATATTTTCATTCTGTTTTAAACCTCTCTTCTCTCTGCGTAAGTAAATTTTTTGTTAAGAAATATTATTTACACAGATACAAACAAATAAATGCTGTGACGAAGTTTCATCTTTTGTTTTTCTTGTATTTGTTCAACATGGCGGACTGACGCGTTTCTAATTAATATCCTTTATTGTAATGCAATGGCATTGTTCTAATCAATAGATGTTGACTTTTTGGCAGCTACAAATATACACTGATTTTGCGGTAGATAATACTTAAAATCAGGAAAGTTACAAATATTTAAAAAGTTTAATTGTTTATATTAATATATTGGTAAATATATGTGTAAAACAATCGTTGGTGACTAGTCAACATACGGAAGAAAATGTCAAAAGATTCATTGAATTGATCAGTTTCGCTTTCACTTAACTCTTAAAACAAAAATTAAATAGGTACACGAATCTTCAAAAAACTGAAATATTTCCCATAGACAACAATAATTAAGTTTATTTGTGATAAGCGCGTAAACTATGCTTTCTAATAGCACATTTTACAGTCAGAGACAATGGATGGGAATGAAGATGGCGGCCGGAAATACTTCGTTCACATTGTTCTTCCGGCGCGGAAATGATAAAACCTTTTTTGTTTCAATTAAACCGTTCTGTGCTTTTTAACTAAATTGTTTACTTTATAAGTTTTAAGTAAATTATGAGAATGTGGATGTACTTAGGTACCTCCGTACTACAAGCGTTTATCAGAAGACATTGGTCCTTTGGTCCAAACCTTTTCATGGATGCATTTTCAGTTTAGCATCAGATTCAGCAACAGCATTTTGACTCCTGTGCCTTATTTTAAATGAAAAGGACGACTTTACTAGCATTTATTCTGAGTTTCAATGTTTTTCTTTGAAGTTGTTATCAAATAAAAATAAAACTTAATTGTTCAAGAGAGTATTATATATGGACGCTAGCACATCAAGCTACCCGAAACTGTCAAATTTTCCCAATCAACCTTGAACCTAAAGCTTTATAGCAATAAAGTCGAAAATCTATTAAAGAAATTTGACAGATTGTAGTAGCTTGATGTGCTAGCGTCTGTACATATTACCTGCAAATTCAACCACTAGCCTCCACACTTGGATTCCGTGTGTCGTGAAGACTTCATCTTACAAGATGACTCATTATACATATTACTGATTTGTAACAAAGGAACATTATAGTTATCAATTAAATCCAAAGAGGAAACACGCTAACGGGGTACAGTTTTCATCCCTATCATTTTCGGGGAGAATTTTGATGACACCTTCCGTTTCCCTAAAAGATCAATAAACTAACTGTCTTCTATATCTTCTTTTCAGGAACTAGAACAAGAAAAACACCTGCTGAGACGACGGTTGGACACAACACAAGGAGAATATGAGGCGCGGATGCTGGAGCTACAGAATGATATCAAAGAGCTCACGGCGAAGATCGACTCGAGAGATAATTCTGTTAAACAGGTTAGTTATAACACATATCTGTTTTAGGGAAAAACAAGGTGTTCAAGGACCAATAAGGTGGTACCAACATGGCCTTAATATCAGAGCTGGTCCTTTTTAGCGAATCTTCATGTAACTAACGATTTTGTGGAAAGAGGCCAATGTGTCGTAGCTTCCCGCGAAATTCAAATGTTCTTACGTTTTTGCAATTTGCAGGTCAGTATTAGGTTGTATGTTTATCAAAATATGATTCGCGACCATAACAGGTATGTATTTACAGTATTATAATCATTAAAATCATCAATATAACTCTCAACTTCAAATTATCCTATTGAATGACTATGTCATGACATTTGAAGTCAATTCTAACTTAGACGGTTGTATTGCTGACTATAATGCTTATAATTTTGTAAATACACAATACATGCGTGAGTTGCGGTCGCGCATCATACAACAACATGACATTAACCTACAATTTGCAAAAAACGTACATAAGTAAATAAATAAGAATTTCTCGGGCTACCTTGACGCATCCCCCTTAACATCAGCTTAACTTGGTCCATTTTGAATACATAAAATACGATTTTCTGTACCTGCATAATAATTTAAGCCTACTTGCCAAAAATCACTAAATGCTAGTATAGTGCTAAACATAATTATTTAAAAATAATTCTGTCTCTATTATCGTCATTGACAGAAACAGAACGATATTTTAAATTCGTATTTGGTGATTTATGGTGCAAGCAGGCCTTAGTATTTTCTTCATGACAACACCATGAATTATAATCAATTAATGCTATAGCTGATTCACCTTATACAACCTCTTACTCACTGCAATGAAATAGTTTACTTACAACATAACTCTTACTCAATAAGGACTGTTACCGATCTCCCATGAATACATGATCGAGTAAATAGAGCATCAATCTATTAGGTAAATACATATAAACTCAAATGATTAATACTAAAGATCGTTTAGGATGCAAAGGATGTTGTTCTATGTTGTAAGTGGACGAGTTTTGTTTAGAAATCATTTTAAGAATAGATTAAAAGGTTCACGTAAAACAATGTCTTTGTTTACATGTTGAATTATTGACGATGATGATGTGTGGAAAGTCTGATTTAAATTATAATTGGCGGTCAAAAGACAGAAATAATATTTACAACCTTGTTTTATAACAAATTCGTGACAAAATCAAATCGTGGCTCAAACGATATGTTTATAGTACGGCTGATTTATCTTAGCTAGTCGGAAATTCGCGCAGAAGGCTGCGCAGTAACATTTTTAGGACCTAAATGGTGACATGAGGCGCGTGCGAGTTCTATGCGCAGGCTCGCCAAGATAAATCGGCCATACTGTACCGTAAGTTGATGTACCTTTCAAAGTAATCGAAGCGTTATCACCTTTATTATCTAGTTCGAAAGAGTTACGACATGGTCGCGTTTTTGTACAATTTCATGGGCAATTTGCGTAGCGTTTTTTTTGGCAAAGTGCAAAACGAATGGTAAATGACCAATGGGGTTAACTAATGTCAGAAGTTTGAGCGTTTTGCGTGCATCGTATGTCAGACTAAGGCCAGCCACGTATAGTCGGAACTCCGTTTCGAAACATCGATTCCGAATTTCGAAGGCAGCAAATTAGAAGGCAGAAAATTTCGAACGGAAATACGTGTTTGCTGTCTTCGAAAATTCCGAATCGATATTTCGAAATTGAATTCCGATTGTATGTGGCCGGCCTAACTCCCGAATCGATGGTAGAAATAGCATTATGTATTAAAAATACACTTTCAGTCATCATTAGCCTCGCCTTCTCCTAACTATGCGACTACAAAGAGACTGATAGACTCCACAGTCAAATATTTAGAAGGGTAGACCAGCTGACAACCTGACTATATTACCACTACCTTTAGCTTACGACTCATTAACCAATCTATTTGCCATAATACCTAGGAATCAGCCACAAACATAGTCTGTTAAAATTATACCTTAATGTCTTTATTGCTGCCCAAAAGGGTACCTTCCATTCTACGGCCTTCAAATTGGTCCTGTTCTCAGAAAACCGCATCTAATACAACATTAACTATTACTTAGTACATTAGTACTTCTATTCAGATTAACATTCATTTAAGTAGATAATAAATAGTGTCATTTGTAGCGGTCAGTTCGAAAACCTGCCGTAATAGCTTGGACATTACCTACACATGGCTGTTTTGCAATATAGGTAATGTAATGTCATTTGATTGTCAGCCAGTCGTTACCGAGAATTATTATCATTTCTATTATGATTTTATGTTTTTATTTTACTTAATATAACGTTAGACCTTGAATAGTTATTAAATTAACGCATTAAGGAATGTTATTTATTAAATATTTCTAATATTACTATCTTATTGGCAACTAGCAATAACAGCCACATTTTAATAAAACTTCCTCGTCCCGTCCCCCGACCCGTCGCGTTGCTTCGCCCGCCCGCGCTATGACTTCGTTTTCGCTTAGTGTTCTTTCTGACTTTTTTATTTTTGCTCGGCTCCTAAGGGTCGTAGCATGATGTTAAAAAATTTTAAAATTGCTTTTTTGTTATTAGACCAGTATATACTTTCTTATGCATTTAGTAAAAAGTTGTTATTTTCACATTACAAACAAACACTTCAATTTTACTTATTTGTATAGATAGGCTCGCCCACTGCGAAAGAAGAATAGGTGCAGGGTAGGCGATTTTTTTTTTGGATGGGAATTCATTAAATGACTTCTCCCGCTCTGGGCGGAGCGGGAGGGCGTGTCAAACTTTTACTGACTAAAACCCACCCGTGTTCCTTCTGTTGCCTGTGCCGGGGCCACGGTAACTCTTTCGAACATCCCGCAACCCCGGCTAGCATCGGTCCTAGCGGACCCCTTCAATGCTGCTGACATTTCTTTGAGGCGCGCGTGGAACACAACGCGCCGCCGACTCGGGCTTGGTCCTTACCGGACGGCGAGCTACCCATTGCTCGCCGTCCGCAAGCCCGCGTCTACGGTGGCTGGGAATCGGCTGCCAATTCCCGACGCAAAGCTTGCCTCTCCCTCACGCGTCCCGCCTCCTCCTTCGCGAGCATTACTGCTTCGCAGAAGGAGGAGGGTAGGCGTGATGTTATATTACTGGTGTAAAAAAACAATTAACGAAGCCGAGAGTCACTTATAGATACCTACTCCCCGTTATTGTGATATTTTTTTTTGTACGGGGCCACACGGGTAATTTCGTAACTCACTAACAATTGCAATACATTTCATTTTGACAATTCGACTACATTCATTGCGTTATTTACGTTATCGAGCAAACGAATATTTCAAATATACATATGAGGCAATTGGATTAAAAATTTCTTACTCAATTTGGGGTGCTGGTAACCTGATTACGCAGATACTTCCAAATTTAAAAAAAAAACTCGAAAACAAGTTTTTAATGTTTTAACGTAACTTCCAAATCCTGTACCGCTGCATGCACCCATCAGCACAATTTTTGCACGCTGCAGTAAACAGCAATTCTTTACACCAAAAATAAAAGTCGTTTCCCAGCAATAATTTTTGCCCAATGATACTTAGTCTGATGTACAGAATGTGTAGATAAAGGCTACGTAATCGGTCTTTATACACCATGTATATGTACCACATAATTTCCATAGAACAAGAATGACCCGCTCTTTATTTACTTAAAGGAAATCCATTTTGTGCGGCGATTTCGGATGAAAAAAAAATCGGTGGTCAGGAATGAATTACCTTTTATTTGAATGGTGACAGTAGTAAAAACATTACTTTGTATGGCGACAACGCTGTAAAGAATTTCTAATTTCTCACCACAATACGTTTCCCGTCGCCGATGTTCTAATTCTTACCTGTTATACCTATATCGCCGAACCCAAATTGTTCTCGACTTTGACGCCTTAGTAAAAATAATGCGTTCTATGTGTACTGTAAAAATAATATGTAATGTTATTATTGATGGCCGCCAAAAAAAATAGTTATCCCAGAATGGGTGATCTCCTTTCTTTGTATAGGCTATAAAATCTTTCAACCATTCAATGCTAAGTATGCGAAGTTAAAAAAGATGGGCAGCACTATCATCTGACCTGCTTTTATACCCAAGATACAAGCTCGCCTGGTTTGGGGCCAATGTAAAACCCTTGCAATATTTTTGGCAATAAAGTTTCTTTTTGCTCGTAACAACATGCGGCGATCACCAATCTGTCTGCCAATCGTGTTAATTCTAGCAATATTTTATAGCTAATCATTAGGAAGCCCACACTCAACTGTTGACGTTTTCAGGCTAATACGATGATGACTACCCACATTATTATAATTAAGGCTACTGCTATTAGCTTAGATATTTCATGTAATAGTATACGCAAGAGTATTCTAAGTACAAATTTGTTAACGTCTTCATGGAGCTTAGGTAATCATTTTGAAAGATAAGAAACTAGCGACATTACCCTGGCGTGCTTTCGAGATTGTTCATTACATAGAAAGGCATAAGGTTGTGAAATTCTAAATACGGAAGGTAATGCCCACGCAAAGTTAGTGGATACGGCTTTGAATGAAACTTATCATCACTCTGGTTGCCAAAAACCGACCCCGGTACAAATGCTGTATCCACTAGCAGGAATAGCGTCACCAGAAGTCCGCAGAGCGGCGGCTAGCTCCAGCGAAAGAGCCAAAATGGTCTCCGACACACGACACCCTTTGCTCGACAATATCCTTGTGCTAAAAAGGCTGAAAAGCCGAAACAGTTTTTGACAAATGATAAAAAAAAAGACTGAAGCTGTGGCGGGACAGTGCTTCCTTACCCAAACCATTAGTTCCACCTGCTAAAGATCTCCCACCTGGACACAAGTTGGCTTGGCTAACCTGGAAGTCTAACAGATTCCTAGACCCAGGTGAAACCCTTTCAGGTGGAGATTCATAGACGATTCCGCTTTGAAGTGTAAATGTGGTGCTGTTTCACAAATGATGGGTATACTTAAAATCGTGTCCTGCGTGTCCTGTCAGCTGCACGTCACAGGAACTGATGGACGCGAGTAATGGCGCCAAACTCGTAGCTGAATTCTGTGTCGAGTCCATTTAGGTTCCCATCGACACGCTAAGAAGAAGATGATAAATAGTCTGGACAGCTCCAAGTGCCACAGACTAAAGAAAAGGACACGTCATAGCCGAAAGTGACTGATGTTTCTATGTCTACCATTAGCCAAACGTATTATAGTTTCCTATCAAAACCTCACCAACCTGTAATTTACTCACTGCTCAGATCTCCTTTCTGTGAGAGGGAGTGAGCTTAGTGCGGCTTGGTGGATGTTACGTGTCTTTAATTTTTGATTCTAGGACATGCAAGTTTCCTCACAATGTTTTCCTTCACCGTTATAAGAGATCCAGAACTTTATGTAAACAGATGAAAACATCATCTAATTTTTAAACTAAGCTAGAGTTAAGCGTGTCAGAATTTAGTTGTAATATCCTATCCTTTTCAGACTACAATAAAAGGACAGTTTAAATATTAGCTTTTTGACATTGTTTCACTGTTTATAATGCAAAATGGCTACAATTTAAAACAATAAGCCTGTCTCCTTGACCCTACAATTGGCACAAAAAGGCTGTGTGTCCAAACTTCGTAGTTTCAATGTAATTAACATTGAAAACGTACATTACCACTATTAGTGAACTGAGTCAAGGCTGAAGCGAGTTGCCTGTGTTAGCGAGTTGTCAACCAACATTTTTCAAAAAAAAAACTTGTAGGAGTTACTTTTTTAGGAAATAGAGGGATAGAAGACCAAATTGATGATTGTTGAATTGATTGATGGATTTTGTAATGTTAAAGATGAAAAGCGAGTAACTGAAAGCGCAACGACTGGCAGGGGAGAATGGAAGACGGAACCATTTCGCACTGATGCCAAATAATATGAGACAAGGGCGAGAAGAAGTGTATAGTTGAAGCTTTGACAATACTGTGTGTGCCAGCAAAGTGTTATGCACGAAAGAACACAAGGATATGCTAGTAGCCATGAATGAAGGCTTTGGCGAAATAAATGACGTGGTTGACTTTTTGTGCTGGTTTGACACAGGGTTATATTACCTTCGGGGTAAATAATACCTCTATGATTTTCACAATCTTTGATATAGGTATTATGAGTTCCGACACTATCACACCGTCATAACTTCGGACACACATTGCTTTGTGGGAAGATAATTTTTAGTCGTTGCTTACAAAAATACTGTAGGCCATGAGAGTTATAGTAATGCCAGCATCAAAATAAAAGAACGACAATTCCCTTCTTATTGTTATCGTGGAAAACGTCACAATAAAAAAGCCAAATCTTTCAAGCCGCTAACAACAGCACCGTACCACAACCGAAACCTTACTTTTGTTCAAAAACGTGCCGGAGCTTAATTTTGTCGATCATAATCCTATTACCGTGCGAAGGATTACCCTAATGTCCTTCAATAGGTTTCGTTTAACGTGTATATTATTAACTAACTTATGTTATTAACGGCTTGTAAATGGTTGAACGTTAAATAAATCCATTTATGCATGGTTGAGGGGGGCCATCAGGTTCAACCTTACCTTTAACATTGTGGTCTGCTAATAGAGCTCGACAGTTCTTATAGGTATTTTAGGACACGACTTTAAGATTATAAAAGAACGTTGGCCTTTAACATCACAGTTTGGTCATCAATTTAATTTCTCTGTAAAGGCTACTTGAAATTTGGACCTATCCGGATCGAAGGACCAATAATAAAGTAAAGTCATTCTTAATCCGATATATCAATGGACATGAAAATACAAACCAAACGCTCGCGCACTTTTTGCAAAACGTACTCAAATCTTGGCTCAAACGTACTGCTTTTACTTAAAAAACCAGGTCACGCTTACTTAGCAGCGCACGATTCGTGAAAGCCCGTCCATCACTAAAGGGCTGTTTTTTGCACCAATCAAATTTTCAATGGACGTAACTGACAAGAGTCACGAAACTCCGTTAGATTCCGATACTAACCAAAAAAACTCAATACTCGAAAAAATGCGAGTAGTTACGTGAGAGGTCGACTGTCAAATTCTTCGTACTTTCGTAATAATTCTGATGAGGATATGTGTACGTGTAATGTTGTTTAATTTTATTTATTTGGGACAACACATACTTATTACAGAAGAGTTCAAAGTTCTTGAAAATGTTACAGGTAATGTGTGTAAAATACCATGTTGCATCGATTGTTAGTGACGTGAAGAAAGTGTTTAGAAATCTCGAGATTAGTACTTTGCCATTATTGCTTGTTTCTAATAGTTATAGATAAATAAACGTTTCGCATTCTAGCACTTAAACTGGAATTTTTGTTGAGAATTAAAAGAAAAATATGTGTACGTTAAGATTCAAAGATATATGACAGCCACGCTGTTAGATTTCGGCTCGCTGCCTGAGAAGAGGCCTGAGCAATGGGTAACATTATGGACTGATTATATTATGAAATGTCACATTAAGATCTCAATTGTACACAAGCGTTTTTAATACACCTAGACCGGACCCAGACCTTGATTTGGTACAATACGGTGATACAATTTAATTTAGTCACATCGTCTTAATGTTTCGCGTTCGACAAAGTAATTGTTACACAATGACTGACTCACATATTATGCAGATGGGAAGTTGCTAACTTATCCAGGCAGCAATCAGCCTTGGTTCCAAACAATCTAATCTCGATAGCCTCGCTCTCTTGTCGATTTCGTCTATTTTATAATATTTAAGTGGTCAAACAACAAAAAAAAAAAAAACATTTTCGATTCATTAACATGTAAGCTGATATAACATAATTATGTAACGTTTCCTGGATATATGTAAGTATGTATCTATTTGTCAAGTAAACAAGGTGATAATTCCAATGACTACACAAATATTCCCACTGTACCCCCATAAAAATTCAAACACTATTATAAAAACAAAGTACCCTTTTCCAGGAAACGTCTAATATATCATTATATTAATCGTAGGGTACGTCAGGGTACGCTGGGCCAACGAAAATGGCGGGAAAAGTCAAGGTCTAAGTGACATTACACGTTAGAATTACGCAATTCTCGGGAAT
The DNA here is from genome assembly GCA_947568875.1 of Fissipunctia ypsillon. NCBI lineage: Eukaryota > Metazoa > Arthropoda > Insecta > Lepidoptera > Noctuidae > Fissipunctia > Fissipunctia ypsillon. The sequence goes on from OX387662.1 coordinate 3,138,457, forward strand.
TTATAGTCATCGAGCCGACCCCTGAAAGCTTTCAGGGCCAATTAGCCAATTAGCGCCACACCCTGTTGAAGCACTTTTCATTTGATTGTCTAGTAGCCGTTTGACATTATGACCTTTCGTTCTTATCTATTTGATTTGGTGATAAGTTTGGAGAAATGGATTTTGAATAGACACTTTATGACTTCGAATCATGGTTTTCTTTTCAAGTCCAGAATTTTTTCTTTATCTAAATCTAAGTCTTACTCTTTTGAATCTTTAGAGGAGAAAATAATCGTATTGCCAGATTTATCTCATGTAACACTAACTAGGCGTGAAATTCACTTTAAATTCGATGTCACACTAAACAATGACATTCGCAACCTTCAATATCTCTCACATCCTCACAAACTGACCATGAAAATAAATTGTGTCCTTTTCTCTTTAAACAAAAAACCATCAGATTCTTCTAGTTCAAGGCATTATATGGAGACCTTCGTGGTCTTCCTGCCAGGATGCCATAGCTTAGCTTCCGTCCCATCACATCCTCAGCAATTACCTGTGTTGGCAATTGAAATCCAGCCGACCAGTTGGGTAACGAGCATAGCGAAGATGTGTTTGTTAAGTAAAAATTGTTCTACGTAATAATTTTGATTAGCATCGTTTAGATTGGAAGATGCATTAAGCTTGTCTGATAATTGAAGATGGTGAATAACATCAACGTTACCAGTTAGACGAAAATTTTTAAAAAAGGTGCAAGCTTTACTCATGATTTTCACCTTGTGGTTTTCCAAACGAATGCAATTATAAACACGAGGCCATATTATATTTGGTTTTTCCCTAATTAGGTGTAGGTTACCATAAAAAACTAAAACATTATTGGATCATACCAAAGGTTATTGTCAAATCCCCCAATATCATAGTATTCTTTAATATTGACGGTACCATGACAATAATGCAGATTTAAAACATAAGCAAACATCTCGCCAAAAGACAATGTTGAAACGCGTCACGCCTCTTGATCTGACGTCCTTCCAAAACGACTCGGAAAAAACTCTTTCGCAAATTATGTAGATGATATAATGATCTCTAAAACTAGTGGATGAAAGTTGAGATTGCTGTGACTTTATACTGTTACACCTATTAAGACGATTAACCACGCTTGATGTTAGGAACAATGTAGTTTAGAAGAATGGTTAAATGTTTGATTGCGGTATCAGTAAAGTGTATTATTAGTCATTTGTTCCGCTCGTTGCTGTGTTTACTGGCGAATTTCGAGGGTCGGCTCTTATATTTTATCTGGATTTAGATTAGATAATGTTTGCGTTCTATATCTGGGTATAGTCAGTTGTGTTTCCAGATAGGTTTTACGCAGCTCATAAAAGGTGATAGGGATGTTTCACAGAAATGATATCGATCAGTATCAGTTCGATCAGTTGCTTAGATTAAAAGTTAACTTGTTATAAGTATGTTCCATAACTGACTATAAAATAATTAGGCATACTTAATGTATATATATTTTTTAAAAGAACAGTTATTTATTTATGTCATCTCTGTAACTACGTTCTTTTTATAAAACAATAATTAACTCACGCATTTTTCCCATGGAGGTAGGCAGAAACTACAAAATACACTATTCTTTTGTACTCCTTTTGCTTTTTCTACTAAAAACCACCAAGATACCATCGTTTATGATAGATATTTTAGAGACAAACATTCAAATACATCTATTAAATGATACGCATTATGAATGATACAGTGAGTCTTGAAAAAAGTTTAATTTTCCATGGATATAAATAAACTAACCAGAACTACTATTTTACGCTTTTTATGATTTCACGTATCACAACCATGAAAATGTTCTGGCCTTGGGCTTTATGTATAACAAAATACTTCCAAATATGACTCAGTCGCACAATGCTTGTATTTGAGGTATAAGGTTCTATTTTGAGCTTTTGTCGACTTTCCCAAGTCCCAAGATGAAGTCTGTTAAGATATATGAGATGAACAACGTTGTTTAATTCCATCGTTTAAGTAATTTCTACCTTTCTTAAATATGTAGATTTGATCAGTGACACTTTGTGATATAACTTAATATTGGTACAAACACTGCTGGAATTCTTCAGCTTAACCATAAAACAATCCATTTACTGAATCGCCATCAGCCAAAGGTCAATTATACCCCCGTCGTCATGGGTGACACTTATCATATGTTTCATCCATAATGCTTGCTTTCCTACCGAAATGAAATAAGTATATAATTAAATACACACATACTCAGTTGTTTATACTAACTAACGTATCTAATTGTTTAGTTATTTTAATCTATGAAATTGGTTTTTAGTGTGTGAATAATTCTTGACATACCTCGGGTAAAAAAATTTGATTGCGTGACCTAACGGCATCCATTGCACCACCTATCATTTTATAATTTAAGACGTAATAATTATTACGAAGGGACTTTAGTAATGAAGTGTTTATAACAATACTTATCTTTAAACTTTGTTCACAGCGCGATGAGGAAAAGCAGAGCCTAATAGCAGAGCTGACTGCACAGAACTCCAGACTGACAGTGCAGCTTAAAGAGTCATCAGCCACAGAAGCACTCCTATTGGCCCAACTTGAGGGGCTAAAGGACCAATGCTCTATGAGGAAAACCAGCTTACAGGTTTGCGTGAAATTACCTATTATAACACAACATCGTGTGATAACTAAAATACGAGGCAAATTGTGAGATAGGCAAAAATTCTACGGTCAACTGAAGAATCGAGTGTTGATGTTTGTTTCAGCAATAGCAAGAGTTACTTGATTTATCGAATTCGTTCCAACTAACTGGGACAAGAGTATCTTTGCCTGTCTAAAGTTAACAAATGCCATTGCAGTTTACTAATTAATAACCCTGAAGTCTGAACCTTAAAATCTGTTAATTGGTGAGTGGTGCATAGTATGTTGATTATGCAATCCTAAGATCTATCCATGGAGCAAGTGTAGTGAATCTTTCTTCATTTGATTGTAATATACGGGCTCGCGTTTGACCAATATCTCACCTGATGGTAAGCGAGGATATTGTGGTTGACAATGGTGCACGCCTGCCTAGACCTATTCACTCGAAACTTAAAGACTCTCAGGTTATAAATATCAACTCATTTTCCAACAGGACCATGTACAAAGTCTGGAATCCTTAAAAGCCGAGCTGGCGATGGTTACAGACAAGAGGTCAGACCTGGAGAGAAGGCTTACGGGATCGCTACACGATAAGGACAATCTGATGCAGCAGCTTGATGAGGCAAACGACAGGATCGTCGCGTTGGAGAGGCAGCTGAAAGAACAGGTACGGAGAGAGAGATTATTTTTAACTTGAAGTAATATTAAAATAGGGTGTTTCCTGGCCACTAAAATCTTATCATAATTTATTTGGGATCGGCGCAACATATCTTTTTCTTCCAATAGCTCCCTCCAATAACATGAAGCTATTGGTGGTTGGGAAAATCTCTGTTTTGCAATGAATACCTACAAACTTAACACTTTCAGGGACACTGAACGGCCATAGACGTTATAACAATAAAACTTATATTATGTCTCGTTCGGTGTACTTAAATGCGTTAATGAATGAATGAATGGGTGGAATGCGGCGTACATGTGGAAAATGAAATAATCAAAATTCCTAGATAAACTAATGTTTAAAACTTTCTGGCCTTAATGACGAAGACCTTCATGAACACTTAATGTAATTAAACCCTTGCCGTTAACGTTACGACAATAGGTAATTATGACTAATTTCATAATACGCTTTCCTTCGCTCTGTCAATTTAGAGGCACACAGGAAAGTTAGCTAAGATTTAATTACCAAAAATGAAGCTTTAGGAGTGAAGAAAGTATCTCTTTTTGGGGGCCACCTTGTAAAGTCAAGGAATATATTTCACCCTTTCCGGGAAATATGTATTAAGAATTTATACTACTAAATGTGCGACTGTAAGCACTCCGTATTTCCCATATTGGAATTATTAGGGTTCGATTGTATAAATGCATTTCCTTTAATAGTGGTGGTTCTTAATAAAGAACTTTAATGATAATAATGAATTGTGTCAATTTAATTTCTCAACGCTGGATTAATCTCAATATTACTCGTTGATGAATTGTCTACTACACATCTAATGGTTATGGATCTCTTGATCATACGATAATGTGTCGTCGCTGCAAGATCAATAGTTTATCATTAGGCACTTTTTTTTAAATAGCATTTCTGATCATTAACTACAAATCATCATTATTCTCCTGTCCTTATTCCAGTTTATTTGGTGTCGGCGCAATATGTCTTTTTCTTCCATACTTCTCTATTAGTCGTCATCTCGGTAGTCCCCTTTCTAGCCATATTTTCTTTCACACAGTTCATCCATCTTTTCTTTGGTCTATTAACTACAAATAATAATTATTAGGATTTAAATAATCTCCTTTACATTCCAAACTTGCAAAATAAACCTCTCATAGTCAGCTGATTCTATTGAATCATTGCTTTTTGCTTCGCTTTGATCAAAATCAGCGTATTCAGTGCGACCTCCAAAATAAGCAACAATACTTAATATTTTATTATTGAATTGACTTTCATAACTCTAATGATGTCGGTTACAAGATTGGAAGTAAATACCTAACTTCAGATCTTAATAGAATGATGGATGATAATGTAGTGTTGTGCGATGCACTTGATATCTCAACTTCTCAACTGTCTTGCTACAAGGACTTCCGATACTGAAATAAAAATATTGATGATGGTTGATTTGGAGCAATATTCAATTGAGCTTGTATTTCTAGATCAGATGTTACGTGTCTTACTTATAGATATGTGTTTTCTTTAGCATAGTCTTTTTGGAAAGTTTCTTCTTTTACAGTTTGTCATCTTTCCGGTTCTTTTCCTTCATTATTAAGAGACTTATTTTCTCCATTATTATTTTTTAATTATTAAAGACGTAGCAAAGAATTAATTAGTGTGTGTGCTATGACATTCTTCTTTCCATTGTCTTGTCTTCATCTTCATTTCGTTACCTCAGTCATGTGTATGCGTAATATGGTAGCATGATTTCCTGTGGAACTTGCGATATAATTCAATTGTGAGAAATATCATCAGTTTTGTATGGCTTCGTAAGTAGTTGTATGGGAAGTGCTCGACGTATCGCCTTATTGCGTACTAAGCCCTTACTTAGGGTTTGTAGTTGGCGACGATATGTATTGATATTACGAGAAAGTAGATGCGTAGTACATATTATATACAATGGGAAAAAAATACACGTTAGACTGCCAGTATGAAAAAAAAAACAATAAATCGACACAGTTTAAATTACTGGAAAAGACTGTCTACGGTGAGTTTTAATGTCCTCGTAATGAGCAGCTGAAAGATACAACTCAACACTGAAGCAAATCTAATATTTGTTTAAAAAATACAAAACGAATAATGCTCTTTCTCGAGGATGAACAAGTAGAAGTAGAAATAGGATTAGATATAAAGTAAGTTCTTCAAACCCAAAACCTATTGACTAAACAAATTAGGCACGTTACCTAATTAGACAATTCATTCAATTCCAACCCTAAATGAAATAATCCATTCACTTCACAATATCCGGTGGATTAGTCAAGAACAATGGACAGTAATTAAAAACTAATCTCGGCTCGAAGGTCTTCTGTTGGGCAATGCTTGGGGCTCTGATCTGTTCGTAATGCTCCTTCCATACGGAACCTTTGTTTAAGTAACGTGTGGTTTTATTTGTAGCAAGGTCTTAAATTGTGTTTCTTTTGTGTTGCTTGAGCTGTTGAAGCGACAAAGCCTTTAAGCTATAGTATGAAATTTTGGAAACTTTACAAGATTTTCTGAATTACTTAAGCTCATTCTTAGTTTTGTATTCTTTCTTGGGAAACCACCATGATTCCAATTTCTTTTTTACCGCTGAATGGGCTTCCTCTTGATCTCCATCACGCCTGATGGAAAGCGATGAACGAGGGCTACAATGGAATGAGCATGCCCAGAAAATGCCTGTACAATCTTGTTCTCAGGCAGACGGGTTATATGTGGAGGGAACATAGACGCTGGCAGAGAGTTCCACACTTTGTATGTGCGCATAATAATATATGTGGAGGAGAAGCGCTTAGTACGATAGTACCGGATGGTACCCTGCAGTAGTGTTAAGTTTGTTCTGTAGAAGTAGGTTAGGTGTTCATTTGTTTTTAATTACCATTGGTTGTTACAAAAGCCGTTGTTGTTGTCCGTTGGGCGTTGGGATAGGAGAATGATGATGGTCGTTTTTGATATCACTATTTAAGAGATATGCTTACGTAACAGCAGTATTATTTTAAAATGATATCTTAGTATCCTAACATTCCCTCTCACAGAGAGGAGGCCTGTGTCCTAGCAGTGGGAACGTTATATGCTGATTATGTATGTTGTAACCTAACATTGCCCATATGCTCCTTAAGTGTATCATTGTGCTTGCAACTTAGTTAAGTCTTTAATCGTATGAACGTGACTATTCAAAGAACAAGTATAAATTGCACAATGATTTGCTCAGGTGGTACGTTTTCCAAGGCTTTCTTGTTTGTTTTCAGAACACCTGTTTTTAGTACGTACTTGTTATTCTGTGCATTATGCCCCACAACCTTCACTAACGTCTGTTGAAGTTTTTTAAACAATATCCTTTTTTTATCGTGAGCTATTTTAATGTCAATAGCCAGTCTGAAATTTAAAATGATGATTATTTTGTTAAATTGGTGAAAAAGGATTTTTAATGCATCTTGAAACACTGTTTTGTTAGTTTTTAAAATAAGTTTATCTAGATTTATGTTATTGGTATACGAACGGAACTTTTAGGAACGAAAACCACTTAAGGTCATCGTTGATCAAGTCACGTGGGTGGCCAAAGGTTGTTTTTAAAAGATCGCTTTTATCGCCCACTGTGTCACCCTATATAAAATTTCTACATATACAAGGTGTAACATAATTAACGCACAACCTCTTAAGGGGTTATTGTTCTCATCATTATGAACAACTTTTACTATGGGACCAAACCTGAAATTACAAAAAAAAAATCTGCTGCTCCCTACATTTATGTTGTATTATGTGGAGTATTGCAGCCACCTTTGGGATGGCTCAGCTAAATACCAACTTGCCGCGCTTGACTCGGTGGAACGCAGAGCTAAGAGGCTCATTGGCGACGTAAGACTGGTGGATGCTAAGATTCACAGCTTGGCTCATCGCCGCAAGGTTGCCTGCTTGTCGGTCTTCTACAGATTATACTTCGGGGAGTGTGCTCAAGAACTCCACGACATTCACGCATCATTCCGCCGGCACCCTTCTATCAGCGGACATCTAGACGCACTGCAGGTTATCATCCTAGTTGCTATCCCACCAATTTGCACTAAGCGTTTCTAAATGTCTTTTGTGATGCGCACAGCAAAGGAGTGGAACTCTGCCTGCGTCTGTGTTTCCGAACGCATACAACCCCGATCTCTTCAAATTGAGAGTGAACAGGCTTCTTCTGGGTAAGCTCGCTCCAACGTCGACTTTGTCTCTGTCATCTCTGACCTAGACTTGAGCCAAGAGTAAACCTATCTCAAATTAAAAAAAATGTTCGCATAACTCGTCAAAATGTAGGGAACAGCTGATTTTATTTTCGCTATTTCAGGTTTGGTCCCATAGTAAAAGCTGTTCATACTGATGACTACAATTACCCCTTAAGAGGTTGTGCATTCATTATTTTACACCTTGTATATCTGTAATATGTATGGTTTACATAGTAAAGAGTATTATATCTAGCTATCTTTACCTAGCAATGGGACAATGCAGGCTGACAGTAGCCAATAGTTATTTGTATCCCTACTTACCCTCATTTTTCTTCTAGGAACATCTTTACCAGAACACCCTGAAAGAACTGGAGCGCCTGCAAAGGTCCCACGACACTCTAGCCGAGAGGATTGGAGCCCCAGACCCCATCGACACCACGGACACAGCCAGGTCTCTCCATGCGGAGATGGAATCCGAGCCGGAAGACCAGGACGACGGATGGCTGAGGAATGAGGCTGTTCAGGTCTATAAGCAGTTGAGAACACTGGCGTTGCAGCTTAATACTGGGCATGATGACGATTCAGGTACGTGGTGAGCATAATACATAGAGCAAGAGCATTCTTTTCTTGATATTCTTGGCCTTTTTTTAATGGATAGGCCAAAGAAAGAATGCTCTGTCCCAGTGTCCCCTGTTTACTGTTCTAAACCGACCTTAAGATTTGAATGCGACGATCACTTGCTGCCTAAATATTTTGAGACCTAGTGTCCGTCCAAAGGTTTGTGAGTCGGCAGGGCCGTACTCCACAACGTGGGCAAAACGAAGGTATTTTATAAGTTAGGATGAGGATGTCTTATGCCGCGGTCCCTCGGCCTGTTGAGGCCTGTTGCGGCTTGGCGCGCGGCAACGTCTGTCGTGGCCCGTGACGACCATTTTCACTCTGGCCTCATCGGATCGACGGTTCCCCCGGCCTATCCGCCTGGCCTGGCGCGATCTGGCTTGTGAGTAAGCGGGTCGTGGGACCGCGGCATTAGAATAAAAGCTCCCACAATTGCTGTGTAATGTCTATTATGATGGTTCAGGGTGTATAGTAATTTATATAACATTTATGATAGGATTTTTTAAATAATTATAAGGTTTGGAATGCGCCGGCGCGCATCGACGTGCAATTTGCAAGAAATTAAAGGAAAATGACATTTATGATTATAAAAACAATAGAGCAATAAAATGAAATAAGAGTAAAACAATAGGCGGTCTTATCGATAGCCAATCACCTGTCTACGAACGGTAGTAGATACACCTTCAACTGCCACTGAATTTACCTTTCCATTTACCCCAAAGAAGTTCAATGTATCCATACCAAAAAGTCGTGATCGACATCAAGTTTATGTCCACCATGCGTAAAAATCGAAGCTTTCAGACGTATAGTATACGTCAAACAAAATACCTAATAACCTCAATAAATAGTTTGGACATCACGCGACTACATCGATCGGCGCTGTTCAGTGTTCAGGTCATTTGAAATTTTGGATTAACTGCGTACAAATTTATTTATGGGTGTTACATGAATTTTTCGAAGTTTGCTTTCGAAAGAATGGTTTTTGCTTCAATTACTTCATCCGGTCCGCTGCATTTCAGTCCTGTCTGAAGGTGCAGTACCAGTCAAACGCACATAAAGATACCTCTGAAAAGGGCTTAATATAAATCACCTTTCCTGGGTCATAAGTCCTGAAATCATGAAATTTTTCGCGACATGTGATGTAATCCCAGGCAAAATAGTATGCCTGTTCAGGTACTTTGGAAAACTTCGTGTTGTAAATATTAGACCGTCTATGAGGTGGTAGCAGGCCAGCAGGCTGCCCCGACAAATATACATTATTAGGTTTTTCTTTTGGTCTGAATTCAGTGCATTACACATTGTCATAATATCATCCAACTCGTCACATGTTTTGTATTCAGAAGGTTTGGTTTTCAAGTTCCAGACCAATCATTAAGACCACCAGCGAAAATAATAAATTAAAGGTAGGCAAAGTGAACGTCAAATTTACTCCTACAGAAGTGCGTCATACTCTAGGTAGGCTATTAACATTTGCCACCCCTGTAGTTATTGCGTCATTTTTAACTAGAGTCATTTGTTAGACCACAATTTTAGAAAAGTCATGCTCTACAGTGGATATTAAGGAACCTACTTTATCAAGCCTTGATCCCATATCATTATTGGCAATTATATTTGTACTAGACTATCTAACGCTGACTTCTCATTACCTACATCCAAATAAGTGTAGAGGAAGAGCCAAGAAATTATACATGGACTGTGTGAAAGATGATATGGCTAGAAAGGGGGTGACTACCGAGATGAAGACTAATGGAGAAGTGTGGAAGAAAAGATATGTTGCACCGACCACAAATAAATTAGGATAGGAGCGAGAGAATGATGACAATCTTTACCTTCTGTAGTTTTTGTTGGACATAACCAGATCTCTATGATTTGCCAAATGAAAATCCAACTTCAGTATTTAAGTTTTTTTGTATAAAAAGTTGGTTAACTAAATAAATGGTCCACAAGCACACTTCCTGCACGGAACGGCATAAATATCCAGTTGAATGTAGCCTCAGTTCGCGTGACCGTTTTGTAGGGCAACGATGTGGAGACGAGTGGCAGAAGCTTCAGTTTGTAAAGTCTTCGAAAGATTCTCTCGAGCTCAACTGTTGAAACACCTTCTTCTTTAATTACCTAATTAACATTACGCCTGTAAGTCGAAGGGTCGGGCAGAGGTGTATAGTAAGATCAACCGGGCACAAAAGCTCCCAAATACTACGGGCTGCTTCTGAAAAAAATCCTAATTGAAAACCCAATAACACTTCGCCCGACCTAAGAATCGAATCCAGGACCTCACACTCAGCAGTCGCGCTTACGACCTCTGGAGTAACGAGGCAGGAGGCCTCTTCTTTTTTTCTTGTCAATTATTAATTTTGCTAGTGTATGCAATGGTATTCAAACAATCTAAATGGGATTTATTTATCTAAATGGGAGTCTCCAGCTCTTTCTCAAACGTAGTATTCTTCTCAGCCAGTGCTGAATTTTTATATTTGATATTTTTATCACGATTTAAGTTTTGTTCTTTTTTTTTTGAGTCTGTTTCCTAAAAGAAAACATAAGTTAAGTATTTGTTATTCCAAGCCGAGGTTCCTACGTTATAAGGGATGTTTTAGATAAAGATGACAACAAAGATAACAATTGTAATGTTACTGTAACATTAGATCACTTATGAACTCACCGTAGGTCCGTGTTACTGACTACACTCGACACGACATATTCCAAACCAGCACGTAACAGGGATGTTATAATAATGATGGCACAAAAGATAACAATCGTAATGTTATTGGTAGCGACTGTAACATTAGGTCACTTGATGAACTCACCGAGCTCACCTGTTACTCAATGACATGACATCACTGTTACCCTCGAGACGTTTTTGGTGAAATCATCGACAAGTCTCTGCTCTGCCTCCAGTGACGTGATTCGTTTCGGAAACTATGAAGGGATCTTTCTAACCTTGCTTTACATTTGCTAAAATCTATTGTTTGTAAGTTTTCTTTGTCATGTTCAGCTTAAACAGAACTTTTGACAAGTACTGGACTATGTTTTATTGGATTTAGGGCTCTACTGCTATCATACTAAAGCTGAAAGCTATCAAGCTTTACGCATAATATGAACAAGTTCGCAATTCAACGTTAGTTCATCATAAGTAACACACATTAATTATCTCCACGCACTGTGTGTTAACGATTACAAACCATTACTTCCATTTTTCCTTTGTTTTCTTGCACCGCAAATGTAGTGTTGGACTTTTGGCCGGTTATAGCAGCCGGTCCTGCGCCTGATCTCTACCCGGTCGAGTCGGATTGCCATCAGACTTTGAAAGTAAAGGAACAGAGACTGCACCTGTTCCTACACACAAGATGCACTACAATATTTCCTGGGTACTTGGCTAGTCTTTATAAGTTTGGCAGCCGTGACGCAAATTCGGTGGGGAGGATATTTTTGTTAACATCTTTACTGTAACTTATTTGTGCAGTGGCAACACATCGGCAGTATACGCAATTCTGCAGACAATTGTGTTCGACCTTCGTAATCGGTTCCTGGATCGTTGGCTTACGGAAACATTAGAGCATTAGACGATGTATGAAAAGCATTAAAATTCGATCCGAATCACGATCTTGAAGTTAGATTTCTTTGTGTAATTACGTTGTAAAATGTTAATGTTCAAAGGCCTATTTACGAAAAAATGAGCGCTCATGAGCAAGAATGCGCTGATGGTGGCGATAATCCCATATATTATATACCTATATAGATTGGCTCATGGTCCTTGTGACGGGAAAGAGTCAAATTCCAGAGGTCTCAATCAGAGCTACAATTTCCAATCCATCTTGAGAAATATTCTTCCTAAATTGGTATATTAAAATAAGTAGGAAGCTGATAAATTACTTAGGAGTACTCATTCAGAAGAGAACTCTATACTTATGGCTATTGGTATTAAAATATTAAGACGACAGCCTGTCGATGGAAGACAATTTAGGATGACGAGCCTGAGAACATTGATCACTTTCTCATTTCCTTGATTCCCTGTTAATCCTCTACATCCCTTTTCGACTGGAAGTCATTCATCTTTTCTTCCAATTCGTGAGTTAGCTTGTATTGTTTTGGCATTATTTACCAACATGCGGCGTTTGACTGCCGTCATGCCGTGGGTCGAGGTGTCACGGCGTGCCATGCTCCAACCTGACGTGACGGTATATGACATCATTTTGCAAAGCAACGCGTGGCTATAACTGTTTCAGAAGCTTTTTGCTTGACGTTTCTAGAACCGACAATAAGAAGGTCAATAAAATTGGTGCTACTTCAGGATTTCAGTAACGACTTACGAATAGGGCAATCGATTTTAATATGCCTACATCTAGATGTGTTGCAGATGGAAATAGTGATAGCACGCGCAGTCACATTGCAGGCTACGGTAATCAAAGTAAGGGTAAACCAATCTTTTTCTTGAGTCTCAAAATTACACAGCAAAATTGGGACTAAGCGCCAAGAGCTCCTGTCCAAATGAATACCATTTGTCATGAGACGATTTAGATGCATAGATATGCCAATATTATTCATTTGCTTCTTTTAGAGAAAGAATAAAGACTATGGTCTTCTTTTAGCACTATTTTTGTTACACCTCATTATTAATATATTCAAAATTGCATCTCTAACATGAAATTCTGTATCCCAGGTCAATAGCCTTTCGAGAAGTTTTTATTCGTCTCTCAATATCAGCCAAAATCAGGTGTGGCGCAAATAGCGGGTTCATGTCGTAACCATTATAGTTGGTTACTACATCGAATGCACTTTGCAAACAAGAGCAGTTGTTTCGTCGATGCTCATTCGGCGATTGGTCTTTAATGTTCCACATCGAAAGTTGACTTTTTTGTAATTCAAAATTGATAATGAGACGATTCGATATGTTTTTTAAAAAAAGACCAAAAAGGCCATTGATTGCGTGCCACTGATACTTAAAGATTTAAAAATTAAACGTCAAAGCCCACGTTCCAATGAACGTAAAAATATCGCGGCGCGATTTTATCGCGCACTGGATTTTCAACTCTCGGTGTTGAGCCAAGCATTGAGAATCCAACAGAGCGCATCCCAGTGCGACGAAAAAACACCGTTGGATTTTCAACATTCGGCGCTACGCAGAGCATTGAAAATCCAGTGCGCGATAAAATCCCGCCGCGATATTTTTATAATAGTCTGCAATACGCACACACAGGACACCTAAATTTTTCGTCTCTTCCTGATTTGTTGCAAGGATCAATTTTTTTTTTAATTCTTTTAAACTTCAACTTTAGCAATAAGAATTTCTTATACAAACCTTATATGCATTTGCATACTTCTATCCAAAAAAAAAACTATCCAAATTCTAAGTCTTGAACAGCACCGTTGCATTTGTTATTTCCTATAACACAATCGCAAGAACAAAGAATAAAAAACACAAACAGCATTTTCTACTTCCAAACCACAACATTATAAGCAAATTACTTCTCTAACTATTAAGAAGTCATCATCGATCAAGTCACTTAATCTGGTTGTAATATTTCCGCGATGTCTGATGCGGCGTGGACAAAACGCGAAACTATTCAACACTTTAGCTATGGGAAAGTGATAGATGGTGAAAGTGTTATTATTACAATGTGCAGTTATATATTCCAGTTTGCTAAGCGTTAACCACGACTACATACGTTGTGTGAAAGATGATATTTTATTTTATTTATTAGGTCTACCAACAATTGTTTACACTAATTTACAAACAAAAATAAAACTTGCGTTTAAACTCTACACAGTGCAACAATTACTTAAAGGTAAACACCACTTGGACGAAAAAGAAAACAATAATAAGTCATTTCGTAAGCGAAATATTGCACAAGTACACTCAGTAACTATGTATCAATAATATACATATATGCTAAATATTAAAAGCATCATTTCTTTAACGAGTTACGTAAACAGTCCAAAAACTTTTACAACAAATCTGATAAACAGCTCAGTAATGTAAATTTTTGCTTATTGAGAGAATCACAGTGAAAATCAACCATATCATTACAACTATTCAAAACCGTACAGAACCTAGCACATGGAGAGTTAGATCCCAACACCGTTCTTCTAATTGGAGGACAAAGTGGAGTAATTGGTTTGCGCGGAATCCTCGACGGAGCACGAAAGTTACCGAGTGCGAGCAGCGGCGGCGAGTCGATATTTCCCTTCAAGATTTTGCTAGCAAACATTGCGTCATTCAGACATCTTCGTTCTTCCAAGGTGTGCATGTTGAAGAATTCCAATCTATTTTTGTAAGAACGCACTTTTTTGATTATTTCCATAGAAAAGGCCAGATGCCAAACGAAGCGTTTTTGAACACGTTCTAGACGCAAACTATTTGTAGCGTAGTGCGATATAGCTAGAAAGGGGTAACAACTGACATACATGATCATAATCAGCCTATAAGGTTCCCATTGCTAGGATGCAGGCCTCCTCTCTTCGAGAGGGAGTGGGTTGTAATCTACCACGCGGGCCCAATTCGGGTTGGTAGACGTCACATGTCTTCGAATCTACGGTTCTAGGACATGCCGGTTTCCACACGATATTTTCTTTCACCCCGTTTTGAGAGCAGTGGTGATGAAATTATTTACACAAAGTAAAGCGCCTGCTTGGGTTCGAACCCACAACCTAAAACTCGGTAAGTCGGGGCCATTACCACTGGACCACCACTGCTCCACTACTGACTTGAGATGGCGGCTAATAGCGATGTGTGGAAGATGAAGAAAAAATGCCAAATAAATAGAGACAAGGGCAGAAGTATCATGACGATGTGAAGCACGAATGTTCACTAGGGCCAATGGAACTACGCGCGCCTCAGAGATGTCAGCACTATTGACGGGGTCCGCTAAGGCCGATGCCAGCTAGGGTTGCGGGATGTTCGAAAGTGTTACCGTAGCCCCGGCACAGGCAACTGAAGGAACACGGGTGGGTTTTAGTCAGTAAAAGTCTGACACGCCCTCCCGCTCCGCCCAGAGCGGGAGAAGTCATTTGATGATTACCCATCCAAAAAAAAAGGGCAATGGAACTAAAGTACCTAATCCATTATGCCATGGAAAATGTCGCTTCCAATAATATTTTTACTACGTTAAATATTCTATTGGTTCATCACTCGGTTATTATTGCAACAATATCCGTAGTTACTGTAGTTAGTAAAACATTCATTGTTAGTTTTCTTTGTTTAACTATTGTTCGAACTCGCCTGATAATTTTCCCATAATTGTACTGGGTTTTAATGAAAACGTATAACAGCTGGTCTTATGATCCGACTGAAAATATGTCAACCAAGGTTTAAAATTTAAATTTCAGTTGCTTTTTTCTACTGCACCGAATGAGCCAATATTTGCCGAAGAATTATGTGAATCTGGCTCAAACTGTCAGTTTTATACTTTAACATAACAGGCGTGAGCCTTTTTTCTCTGAAGCGTTGGGCAGAGGTGTACCCACTGTAGACCGTAACTATATCTCAATGGTAGACCCACATTTCTCCATTTATGCCTAAGTCCCATGCAATAGGGGGCGACTTCATACATTTCTAACTTCAAAATTCCTTCTTCCAGGACTCCACTCCGACTTATCCCTCACATCACTCGACGGCGAGGAAGGCGAGACGCTCCGACGCGGTGCGCTTGCTGCGGCATGCGCAGACGCAGTCGCGGCGTACGCCACGCTCGAAGGATCGCGCGTGCGAGACTCGATAGCGGCGCACGCGCGCAGGGCAATGGAGCGAGAGAGACAGATCGATGAGAAGAATGAGATTATTGCTGATTTGTCTTCTAAGGTGAGTCAATTTTATGGTTTTTCTTGTGCTCGCATAGCGGAGATGTATATTGCAAACTAAAGTTGGTCCAGTCGTAACTCAAGATAAATGCACACACAGCACACACATAAATATAGTCATAATATATAATAACATAATATAGTCACATAAAACATGTTAGAAGAACTAAAAAGATTGGTGATCAAAGAACGGGAGCTATTAATGAATGACGACTTTAGTGGTGTGGCCGAAAATAAATAGGTCCGGATTTGTCTAATAATTAGACTAGATGACTTTAAAGACGGCTTTTTCTCCAAAACTGATAAGTATTCCGAAGATTAAGAACCTATATAATTCTTATTTAACAGTACAGCAGGGTGGCGGGCTCATGCCGATGTATTACATGTTGCTATGGTAAATGATTACCTATAAAAATTCTATAAACGGTCAACCACGTGCTAAACTCAATCAACATACAATGACACAACTCTGAGTAACGGTAGGCCTAGGACTAGGACAACAAAAAA
The DNA here is from genome assembly GCA_947568875.1 of Fissipunctia ypsillon. Taxonomy (NCBI): domain Eukaryota; kingdom Metazoa; phylum Arthropoda; class Insecta; order Lepidoptera; family Noctuidae; genus Fissipunctia; species Fissipunctia ypsillon. The sequence continues at coordinate 3,154,897 of OX387662.1, forward strand.
CGACAACAAAGAGGGTTTCAATGAGGCATTGACAGATACGCATCGATATTTACCGTAAGGACATTACAAAGACCAGTGATAGAGCATTTTTGGCGGACATTGATTTTTAGTTTTGGAACTAACAGTAGCGCTGTGTGACTAGGTAGTGCAAATCAGATCACATTACCTAGGTCATGGAAGACAATATTCGTCTTACGCACGCGTAAAACACATTACCCTCCTTTTGGCTTTTCCGTAGTTATGTAAAGCCTAACTACCAGCATATAGCTCACTCTGCCATTCAGGGGCGTAGCCTTCATACAATCCGATTCCTATCGGCTTCCCTTCGGAACAACCACTCTTCTTAATGTCTACTATTGCCGAATAATATGGTACTCCTGTGTGTTTAACTGTGTATCACATTACATTACATAATTATATTTAATACCAGTTTAATACATCATAAGATTAAAAACCTACAGTTTTTTGTCTGAGTTGACACAGTAAATAAATATTTACTGTGGAGTTGATGAGAACTGAACAATTTTTTTCTTCGGCTTCCCTCTAATGATAATTGTAGCTGCGCCATTGCTGCCATTTCTGCCAGATTCTTTTGCACTACTTTGAAAGTTTTTGCACTAGGATAGCATAGACTCGCTCCCTATTACATGGGACTAAAACATAACTGGCGAAATGAGAGTGTACTATATGTACACCTCTGCCCAACCCTTCGGAGAAACAAGGCGTGATGTTATGTTATGTGTTATCTTAGACAACTGGCGACAGATAGCTTATTTGGTATATTTTCCACCAGTATTACGCTGGATTTTTACCAGGCAATGACGAGGAAGAGGAGCTCGTGGCTTAGTAATCACAGCCGCACGGGTCGATCCGTCAGGTTAAGCTACGCTTGCCGGGGTTGTCCGTGGATGGGTGACCATCTTTACATATCGAGACTCCTCCGTGTCTCGGAAAGCACGTTAAGCTGTTGGTCCCGGCTGTCATTCGTAGATCTTAGACAGTCGTTACGGGTCGTGAGAAGCCCGAAAGTCTGACAACCAGTCTTACCAAGGGGTATCGTATTACCCAGTTACTGGGTTGTGGAGGTCAGATAAGCAGTCGCTCCATGTAAAATACTGGTATTCAGCTGCATCCGATTAGACTGGAAGCCGACCTCAACATAGTTGGGAAAAGGCTAGGCAGATTGATTTAGCAGGCGATGACAATAGGTTCGCTCCCTATTAGGCCGGCCACATAAATACAGTCGGAATTCCGAAACGAAATTCCGTTTACATGGCCTTACATGGGACTTTAAAACAAAAGTGGTGAAACCTTTGGTGTACTTCTGCTATGGAGAGTAAATATAGTTTAAAGCGTTATCAAATCTATACCATTGTGGTCAAAGCTAGGCCAGTGTGTAAATCCCACTACCCATTCATCACCACGTAACCCCACGGACCAAGAGCTGTCGATTTCATCGATACAGTTAACTTTCGATCCCAATGCATCAGCTACACAGTTACGCACGTTAGGCCAATTGAAATACCGTTTGTGCTCTAAACCGATCTAAATCGATTTAATGCGAAATCGATTCGGTTAGATCGATGAACGGTTGGCGTTTAGTGTTGTAGTTGAACGATTTATTTTTTAGTTTGAGGTAAATAGAGCTTGGTGGTTGTAAGTGGGTAGTTGTGGATGTAGAACGAAAAGGCTGGAATGTTTTAATATGGTTATGTATAATTGGGCGCTGGCATATGTACTATCGAGGAGACTTTTGAAAACAAAATCCCGCGCATACGATGACCACATCTGTTAGCAAGCGTTACTGTAGCGGCCGAGCGCTGCAAGCAAGAACAGTCCTTACGGTGTATAGATGTTCCGTTTCTCCCATGGCACATAACTATCTTTGAAATTCAAGATTTTCTCATTTGATTCTTAGAAGTATATATAATAATCTTTTTTTGCATATATCGCACCTTCAGAACAGTAGTGACGTATCTCAAAAAATATTTTTTTTGGGAAAACGAAAACAAAGTTTTGAAACTGCAAACTGATGATGATTTAAACTTTGAACTGATTTAATTAATTAATTTTGTATGAAAACCTATCAATTATTTGATTTCTGTAGTGAGTTAAGTTTATCTTTTGTGAAATATGAGCAAAAAAAGATCGTAACTCGATTTCTTAGATTTTTGAGTTAAGTCACTACTATTCTGAAGGTGCGATATTGGGTCCTATAGATATGTCCAACTAAGGTCAGACCAGTTAGCACCTGGTTGTCCTTACCAATGAGTTTAAAACTGAAAGAAAAATTCAAAACAATTTCTAAATAAAACTAATTAAATAACCGATGCACAAGAAAATACCCAAGAATTACGCAAAACGTAGGTTCAATTGGCATTGACGAAAACTTAAGTAGACCTTGTCTACTAAGCAGAAAACTGCAGAACAATTAGTGCGTCAGAACCAAGAGTCAAGGGCACAGATTATTAGTAAGTAAAACGTGATCGTCTAACAGACTTATAAGGCTTATCTTGGAAGGAAAAAAAGTGGTTTCCTTAGTTAGTAGCCAGGCTGCCAGCCATGTGGGCGATAATAGGATGAAAACCTGCGAAACGTGACGCTTGATTGAACCACAAAAACAAAAGACAACTTCGTCATCTTTTTACCGAAAGTGATGGAATTAGCTCTCTACACTTCAGGCTAAATTAAAGAAAATTAGATTTTTTTATCTATACTAATATTATAAAAAGGTAAAAGTTTGTAAGTTTCTATGTGCGGGGTAACCTCTGAAACTACCAGTCGGATTTGAAAAATTCTTTTTACGCTATGACCCTTAGTAGCCGAGCAAAATAAAAAAAAACGTCAGAAATAACGCTAAATGAAATCGAAGTAATAGCGCGGGCGGGCTATGCGATGCGACGGGCTGGGTCGGGGGACAAGAAATTTCACGCGGACGAAGTCGCGGGCAGAAGCTAGTCTTCTATTTTTGAATCTGTATCTTTACCTATCCGGCCATGAAGGTTTAACTCCCAGAGCGACCAAATTGTTTTTGAATAGTTTTTTCATTGTCTTGGTCCTGGGATTCGAGCTTGTGGTCCAATTGTTTTTAAATAGTTTTGATTATTTATTGGTCCTTTTTTTCCATTCATAGCGTATTGCTTCAAACACCAGGGATGGGATTAGAACAGTCCTTGAATTCACATGTATGAAAATACCTCTAAGGTTAAGAAGTCCAATTTACTTAATAAGAAAGCACCAAATCTTTTGTAGGAACTTACTTTCTGAATCGCAGAACGCAGAACTGCCCCGTTCTGACTTCAACCGTTTATCTGGTAAGACCTTAATGAAGACTGCAATGCAATCCCAATTTCGTAACATGTTTTACCAATAAAGACTCTCTCAGCAACGCTTCAATTGAGAGCAATGATAATATCGGATAGTAGATAATTAAAGTAAGTGCCGTAGATTGAGGAATGTTTGAAGAAATCCAATGTATTGATCAGCCGCAGATTAACTATGATATGTATCTTAATCTTAGCGTCAGTACTCGTGAAGCAGAAACTCGTTCATTAATAACGATTAGGTATTTCGGATTGATGAGCTAAAATACCAAAATGATGGTAAACATTTTAACTAGCCTTTTACCCATATCGAAAGTCTAAAACTGTGAAAAGAGGTCTACAACCACTATTTAACATAAACAAACTAGCTGAAAAAACAAATTCCTTTAAAATCAACACCCAGAAAAACAGTCGCGGGTAGCGGATATAAACCCAATAATTACGACACATCGTTTTTTTTCCACTACACTGTATTTTCACAAAAATATTACACCTTCAATAAAGACCCGGAACGCAAAGGCTCGGCAGTGCACCGCAATGCATTTTGCGTCACCGTTACGAACATTAATTTGTTGCGTAAGACGTTTAACTTTTGCTGTTTAAATACTGTTATGTAAGAAATATTCTTCTGTTTAATACGCGACCATTTTTGGGGCTACGAGCTGCGTACCCATTGATATAAGATTAGTTCGACTGTACTAGTTAATTACGTGCTTACCGCAAACTACCACTTTATTACCATTTTATCATCATCTGCCGAGCCTTTTCCCAACTATGTTAGGGTCGACTTTCAGTCTAACCGGGTGCAGCTGAATACCAGTATTTTACATGGAGCGACTGCCTATCTGACCTCCACAACCCAGTTACTCAGTAATACGATACCCTTGGTAAGATTGGTTGTCAGATTTTTGTCACCATTTAAGTATACTTTGCATATTGAACTACCCATCTTTACATATCAAGACTCCTCCGTGCCTCGGAAAGCACGTTAAGCCGTTGGTCCCGGCTGTCATTCGTGGATCTTTGACAGTCGTTACGGGTCGTCAGAAGCCCGAAAGTCTGACAACCAGTCTTACCAAGGGGTATCATATTACCCAGTAACTGGGTTGTGGAGGTCAGATAGGCAGTCGCTCCATGTAAAATACTGGTATTCAGCTGCATCCGGTTAGACTGGAAGCCGACCCCAACATAGTTGGGAAAAGGCTAGGCAGATGATGATATTGAACTACGAAAATGGCTTAATAAAGATAGACCAGCATAGCTATTCACAACAACTCTGTGGCGGCATCGCCACAATGGAACGCGTCACACTGACGTCACGCAAAATCCTGCATCGCGCAAACAGAGTTTACCGCGCGACTAGCATATATACAACATCCCGACATCAACCGTTGGGCAGTAGGCCACCAGACACAACACCCGTCTGGTCGGAGGATCCTCCCTTTTCATAGAGGATGAGTGAACTTTACTCCCTGTTCCTCATGCCTCTATAACTCCATACGCTTCCGTGCTAAATATATCAATCAATGTTATCGAAGGAGTCCTCTAAACGCTGCTCCCAAATCCAAAACGCGAAAATTTTGACAGTTTAAACCAAACAGACGACCACTAGTCCTCGACAGCTGTTTCAGGTAAATCAGGTAACCGATAATGAATGTGTAATTTTCGACTCGGAAGCCTATCGAATGGTTGTGAATGATATGCAATAGTTTGTTAAACAAAAAAGCCGTACATTTACCACGCTAAATCTAGACTTCTTTCCAGCACAGCATGTCCTCATTGTTCCACTACATGACCTCACCGGTTTCCAAACCCTTCCATAAAACGAGAACCGGTTTTTATTATATTCCTCACAATATTATGTAGATTGCTCAAGGATGGCCGTAAGAGGTTATTTATTGTCCACGCGTGGGTGTGGGTAGCCGTGTTACTCATACGACATAGATCTAGACTTTTGAGACCAACCTTGGTTGAGACAAAATTGACTAAGAGGTTTTTAGAGCCATCCACAACGAATGATCTTTGGTTTGCAAAAATAATTAAAAAGTATACTCGTAGACAGGATGGTACCTAACGGCAAGAAGCGAAATTCGCGTAACAATTAAAGATTTGACGGTTAGTTGATCGTATAAGGCAAATTTTATAAATAATTTGCAATGATGTCTCTTGTTCATGTGCAATATACACTCATTTAGGGTTACCATTATGTGCAAGTTGCTTAATTTTTGTATTGTTCGTCACTGTCTCCAAGCTAAGCAAACAAACTGAGGACCACTCAAAATATTCATCTTCTTTAGTTTCCAACATTTTCGGTCACGTCCGGCGTACGGTGGACCTTTGTGTAATTTCCCTTCATTAAACTTTCATAGTTCAATTTGCACACATCAGCAATTTTCGGAGTCAAATTCTAATGTAAATAAAAGTGTGATAGACTTGTTATATAAGATATAATTTTAATTTAATGTAAAGAAAAACTTACACCTAATTAATTAATAAAATAACAAAATTATATCCTAAGTTATATAAGTAATTTAGAACCATAATGACCATAACTATGGTTGAAAAATGTACATAAAAATTATTTACTTTGATACTATAATTGCGTGAATATTTTAAACATTAAATAGGTAGTTACCATTCATCTGGTAGGTGCTCAAATGCTTCGGACAGTCCTCACGTCATTTTAACAAGTGCTGGCATCTACATCGCCACATGCGAACTACCCAGTGTGATACACACTGACGACACGTAAAATCCTGCATCGCGCAAGCGGAGTTATCCACACGATTAGCATACCTATATACAACATCCCGACATTATCGGGCAGTAGTCCACCAGACACACCACCCGTCTGGCCAGAAGATTCCCCTTTTCTATGCTAATCGGGCGGATAACTTTGCTTGAGCGATGCAGGATTTTGCGTGAATTCAGTGACATGCGTAGTTCGCATGTGGCGCTGTTGAGATGCTACCACAGACGCAACTGATTGCAGATTCCACCATTTACAATTAATTCTGAAAAAATGGGCTGAAGAAACATGGCATGGATAGACAAGACAATTAGTCACAGTATAATTACTGTTCAGAAAAAATATACAACCTTGTTTCCACAAACCAATTCGAATAAGCTAAAGGTTCTAAAAAATTGGACTTATCAGATCTTGAAGCGAAAATACTCAGTTCTTAATAAAGTATAACCTTAGGTCCTAATCAAAACTAGCGATCTAGAATTCTAGCTTAGTCACTAGACTGCAAGCTAACCGCATGGCGTGACCCTTGTGACGTAGACACACGTCACAAAGGTCAATCACCTAGGCTCGGACGTAGAGTAGGCATTTTGTAGCATTTCGCGCGTTTTTGTACCGACGGCGACGCCATTTTGATTCGGTATTTAAAATGATTGTTAATTTTGTTTTTTGGTATAGTTGCTTAGAAGTAGTTGGTATTAGTAAAAATAATGAATAAGGTTGATGAACTTCAATACTTACCGACGAGTTTGGAGCAGTGGTTGGACGATTGGGTTTTGCGCCACGGGTCGCAGTTTCATGTCCCATGCGAGACATTTCTTTTGTGTGGATAACTTATGGTCGACAGTTTCTGGTCGTAATGTTTATGGCGTGTGTGTATCAGTAATAGTATGTATCTTTGGTAGTTACCTATCCATCCCTACAGAAGAAGAAACCTTATAGATAGTGCTGCAGTTATTTTTACGAAAACCACGAATGAGCGACGATTACACGCTCTGGTCCTTCGAGCGTGACGTCTTGAGGCGGTTATCCCTGCCATCTAACTAAACATTCAAACTACAATTCGGATTAAACTTAGATACTACCTACTAGGCTTATACGTATTTTAAAATAATTTTCTTCCTTTTCCGTGTAGGTCTAGATACAATCACGACTCGCAGCTTGATAACACGTCGATTTTAACGTCATCATTAACTTTAAACATCGCATAATCAAGCCACTAACGTGTTCCAAGCCTTACAACAAAGAGAATTAGTTCTTTTTACACATACTTTTAATTATGTATTAAGGCTAGTTCTCACATTAGCTATGATCTACCATAAATGTGTGAGTAACATGCAATGGCCCACTTTCTTTTTTTTTTATTTGGTCATTTAATACGGCCGTGATCATTTTTTTTGTCATATTCTGTTATTGTTCTGTTCAAGGTTGAAAGTTTAGTTCAAGCATTTTGTGTGAAGTATTTTATGTGGTCTTCGTTTGGCAATAATCACCTAATCAGTAACCAGCCAATGAGTAAATCGGTGATATCTTTTACTGCGGACATAAGGACCTTAAATTTTATTTTACAGTTAGATGATGTCATTTTGTTTTCGTAATACCTAATAAGTACAAGCATAAATCAGAAGGATAGAACAACACTAGCGGCCGAACCCAATAACCTATTTTCAGTAAAAGACAGATCACTATAGATGGTAGACAGTATAATTCTATTTGTCCTTATGTCAGGCCTGTAAGATTCCATAGTCTCTTAAAGATTATTGAGACGTTAAAACCATAGATAGATAGGTTTTACTACCACCAGTATGCCAAAACTGGTGATAGATAGGTTATTGGGTTCAGCCGTAAATCTTTACTTATAGTTAAGTAGTCTACAAATCGCCTTTCTATAAAACCAACTACCAAGGATTTTATGTTATTATAATATTGCTGCTTTAATAAATTCTTGATAAGATAACACACGAAATCACAAATATACGATGCCTTACGATCCGCGAACGCAAACAATAGTGGCTGAATTGCGCCCAGGCATTCGCGGAACAATCGGTTCATGCGGAAATAACACCGTGGGAGATCCGGAGAAAACAATGTTTATGAGAGGAGTTTATGAAATATCATTGTTGTGAATGAAATGTCTGTAGATCTGTGATGTTGGTTAAAGTAGATACTACGTAATATGTAGGTACAAAAGAATGACTTTATGCCTGTCTATAATAAAACTAAATAGGTAAGTATCTATTTTCGTACGTAAAAATATCGCAGCGACATTTTTTCACGCACTGGATTTTCAACTCTCGGTGTTGAGCAGAGCGTTGAAACTCCAGTGCACGAAATAAAAACGCCGCGATATTTTTACGTCCGTGCAAACGTCGGGTTCACGTTCAGTCACAACCCTTTGCTAATGAGTCCGACATCACGAGACTTTTATTTGTCCGTGTCTTAGAACGTTTCTTATTTAAATAACAGGAACATATCTTTTAGGGAAATTAGTCTTCTCGCTGAAATAAAATACAACCGTGTGCAGCTAAGATGTTGTAAAACTTCAAGCTTCATTGAAGATAGGTTGATGAGTCAGGAAAAAAACTAATTCCTGTATAACTATCTCACTCAAGACTCAATCATTAAGTACTTTAAACTAGTTCCAAGCCATTTGATTAGTTGAAACTACGCTTGAGTCTTGAGTAAGGTTTTGTAATACGGCAGCAATAAGCGTACTGTATTCCTTTCAGCGTAGCAAAATGACTAACATTAAAATAATTCTCCTATTCTAGCTGTCGGTGGCTGAGGTGGAACTCCGCGCGGCTGCCGAGGAGCGTGACAATCTGATGAATGATGCCAACTACAGCAGTCTGCAGAACGACGAGGCCGTCACGAAAGCAAGACAGGAGAGAGATGAGGCTATGGAGAGGAAGAAGGCTGCTGAGGTAAGGACTTACACATTTTATCTCAACACAGACCTTGTAGTAAGCCATTTAGTAATTGCGGCCAAGCTTCTGTAGGGGTCCAACAAGACATCTGACCAATAAGACTAGCACCCTAATTGCGTAACACAATAACAATCATCATCATCTGCCTAGCCTTTTCCCAACTATGTTGGGGTCGGCTTCCAGTCTAACCGGATGCAGCTGAATATCAGTATTTTACATGGAGCGATTGCCTATCTGACCTCCACAACCCAGTAACTGGGTAATACGATACCCCTTGGTAAGACTGGTTGTCAGACTTTCGGTCTTCTGACGACCCGTAACGACTGTCAAAGATCTACGAATGACAGCCGGGACCAACGGCTTAACGTGCTTTCCGAGGCACGGAGGAGTCTCGGTATGTAAAGATGGTCACCCATCCACGGACAACCCCGGCAAGCGTAGCTTAACCTGATGGATCGACCCGTGCGGCTGTTATTACTTAGCCACGAGCTCCTCAACAATAACAATCACAATCGGAATGATTTTGAAGGAAATTGCTAATCCATTGCTTCATTTGTTCGAAAATTTTGTCTGCTCAAAAACGTAAATAACGCAATGAATGCTGTTGAACTGTCAAAACGAAACCGATTCTTACTATAAGTGTGATACGCAATTGCCTTGCTGATAGTGCAGTTTGCGATTAAAATCCGAGCAAGCCAGCAGGTACCAATGGAACAGCAGAAAAGCTACGAGAATATGTTAGTCAAATTATTACAATTTTACGTAAAAGTCCGTTGAGAATTATTCTTCTTTAATCGCTTCTTAGGACCAATGGTGCAAAGCTTCTATCTATAGTAAATCATAACCCAGAAGGTCACAATACGGCAATAACGTGCTCTATTTACTTTCCAGGTGGCCCTCGCCAAGACCAGGGTGGAGCTGATGCAAGCCAACAGCCAGCTGTACGAAGCTGTTCGCCAGAAGGTAGACCTTGGGCAGCAACTGGAACAGTGGCAGGTATGTAGCAAAGCTTGGACAGTTATACGTTATGCTTAAGTAAAAAGCCAAGAAATTGTGATTTTAAACGCACAATTTCTTGACGGTTGAAGAAGGATGGCGACGAAGAGTATCGCGATCGTTTCTTTTATTTTTCTTTGCGATAAAGGTAGGTTTGGTGCTCTATCAGCTGAGATCCACATTTCTCTTTTCGTGATAAAATCACTAAATAATTAAAAGGAACGTTTGCCACGTTAGGACTTTTTACCGAAATATCTCGTGAATCATACAGAGAATTTATGAAATGTGCTTTCCAAAATCATTCGCGGTCTACTAATTCCTAATCATAAGTACTGGATCTGACATTTTACTCAAAATTAAAGTGAAGTCTTTAAACCTTTTAGGAAGAAGCTTGACTAATTTTAGAATAATCGTTTAAAATACCAAACAAATAAATGTTCAGTTGTGGGACCAAATGAAACAGCGCCGTGCAGCTCTGCTGCTTTTTAAGTATAAGGTCATCGCACTCTCGTTATTTAGGAAATATTGAATTTACTCGAAAAGTTTTTTGATCGTTTGATACATAGGTACTCATGTGAATATATAGACACACAGGACCGATACACAGTACATGTACGGCCGAACCCAATAACCTATTTTCAGTAAAATACAGATCGCTATTGATGGTAGACAGTATAATTCTATCTGTCCTTATGTCAGGCCGGTAAGATTCCATAATCGCTTATAGATTATTAGGACGTTAAAACCGTAGCTAAATAGGTTTTCTATCTACAGTATGCCAAAACGTGTTACAGATGTGTTATTGCGTTCGGCCGTTAGTGTAAGACACTGACTGAAGAAGGTTAATATTTCCAAAATCTTACTTAAAATCACTTTTAAATTCCAGATGGACATGCAAGAACTCATCGACGAGCAGATGAAACATAAGCTGACCACGCAAGAGAAGCGAAGGAAGCTCCCAGAACAGCCTCCCCCCACCAGAACCTCTCGACTCCTCGGATTTTTTCACCGGTGATCTGTTGTACCCCACTCTTGGTTCGCCTCTATGAAGCCATAGACCACTCTACCATATCAACTCTCTACCTTATCATCATCAAATATTACCATCCATCAACATTACCAGCTGCCTACAGTTTATTTTTAATACTTTTGTACAAAAATCTATCAAAATTAATTGCAGCAACCGCCATTTTGGTTTACCGTATGGACGTGTCCGCGATCACCGAGTTTTTAGGTTATTTTCTAATTTTATTTTATAAACCGTGTGATGTTTTCACTATCGCAGTGATAGTTAGTGTCCTAGTTAGATTGTTTATAGTTAGTTTATGTTTAATTTTTGATGTTTTATTGTGTCTTTTTAGTTTTTTACTGTAAAATGGCTGGTGTAATGGCATTTGAGCATTCTTATTACCCGGTAGGGCGGATTTAGTACAACAGATAAGTTTATTTAGACGGGCAGACACCCAAGAGATTAAACATCTTCAGTCCGTGTCACGACTAGATAACGATAAAATTATTATAAATACGATTCGATGTGAAACGAAAATGAACTCTAACGTAAAATAAGTCATTATAATCCGCCATTTTAATACTTCAGCCATTTTAAAACTTACTACCCATTGCTTTATTTGTAAATAACGTTTTATTAAATTGAGATTACCTTAATGTGTGTATAGTTGGTACTTATACATAATTATACGTAAATCTTCACTTCAAGTGAGATGTTTGGTGCACCTAAAGTGTAAAATTAGTTTTACCGCCTGTTTTTACCACGAAAAATACGAATTAGGTAGTTTTGCGATAATTTAATACAAATGTCTTTTAAAAAGAGGCTGCGTAGTACCCAGCTACTTGTTTGTAAAGAATAAAATAAAAAGACACGGATTGGTTTTGCATGGTCTTGCAAGCCTGAAGGGTAATTAAAAGCCCGAATCAGGCGAAATTATAATTGGATTTTTCTATTAGAAAAAATCTTAGTTGATAGTAAGCAAGCTGGAATTTTTTTTTTTTTTACATAGGTGTCACTTACTTCTAAACTCGCCAAACTATTACGTTTGAGGGCGAGAATGATTGATATCCTTATAGTATGGGGGCAGGGCTATAGATAAATTTTCATTAAATAAGGATTAAAGAAAAAGAAAGGAAAATATGTTTATTTGTCACAAAAACACGTGCATACAAAGCAGATAACTTACCTCGAAAAAAAGAACAAAACAGGTCGAGCAGGAGTTTTGACGACCACAGGACCCTACCTGTACCATGAGTATGCAGTAACTGGAAATAATAAGTGCAAGCTGCTAAAATGTTACGGTTGCCTTAAAAAACAAGGTTTTAGAAATATTTTCTAATCTGGTATTACTCAGCCTCTTTAAATAAATAAGTTATTAAAACGTGGTAAAACAGGCCTTTAGACATAATAATAGAAATAGATTGCTAAATAATGAAGAACATTTTAATAGCCATATTATTTACATTACTAATGTTTTTACAGAATACTGGTATGCTCCACTTTGACGTCTAGTGTTCACATTGACCGACGAATACTGATATTGGTGCCGATTCTATTTTGCACAAGCTAAGCTTAATTTGGGCTATTCCCATCTTTTTCTCTCTAACAAGTCAAGAAAGAGACGAACATATATTAGAGAGCTGTCAATTTTAGTTAGCCGACAAATCAGAACGCATAGACTAAAAACACGGCGAAGTTCAAGTACACTAATTTGACATCTCTAACTTAGTCCTTCTGTTACCGGTCTTTTGCGGTCTAGAGCTGTCTGTCGGTAAGAGATATCTATTCTCCGCTCTGGATTCAATGTAGACATAAGACACTGTTTTATCCCCTTGGTGAACAAGGGAATCGGCGCCATTGTCTTGTCATTGATCTTTATTGATTACGTCATTGTAAACATGATATCTCCGAATAAACATTGTATAAAATAACCAGGACAATGGCACGCTTTCGCCAGCCAATGTCGACATTGACCAGTAGTATAAAACAGACGCGAATTTAACATGATCTGGTTAAATTTTTAGAATAATTTGTGTGTAGCATAATTCACGAATATTAGTAAAATATCACATATTTAAATAAAAATATACATCTTGGATTGTTTTGCAATAGTAATATAGTTGGTACTTAATTATTGTTCTGTGCCTTAAAAGTACCTGGCCTTGTAAAGTGCCTTTTCTATAGAAATGTCAATTGTATTTATATTATTAATATACCGATACAGCCTTAGAAAATATTCCGGTGGATTGTCACACTGACATCAAAGAAAACTGTAAGGATAAGACCATGTCGTTACATATTATTATGCAATCGACCCGTTCGCGTTCGTCAAACAAAATGAACGCGACGATCGCTGACACGGGGTATCACAATAAATTATTATTTGTTTGTCAAACAAGTATGGTTTATTCTATTAAATTAAATATATCTAGATTATAGGTAAACGATAAAGTCAAATTATTTCTCTCGAAAAAAAAGTTTGGTCATCATGACTTTCGTGCGTGGCTATAGTCCAGCCAAGTTCGACAACAGTTTTCTAAAGATTTACAAATAAATAAATGAGAGCACATTTACTTTCATAACAATAACAGCCGCGAGAATTAATAAAGCTCTCTTAATAGTGCATTTATGCATTTAAAATAATAAATATCTTTGTGTGTAATATCTTATCACACGATTGTCAGTAAGAATAGGTTCAGAAAAATAATTATTATACTGTTCTACAAATAAAAATATCTATATTATTATAAACATGCTCAAGTATATAAAATAATATATTGCTCACATATACATATATTGAATACTTTCTTGTTTTCAATATTAAAACATACCTAAAAATAAAGCACAGTAGAAAACATTTTTGTTTTTATTAAAAAATCAATCTCTTGTAGTTAAAAATAATTAGGTATGGACACCAAAATTCAAATATGATTTTACAAAAATATGTTTTGCTCTGTCTGTTCAGATCTAAAATTTAAATAAACCCCGTAATGATCGTATGCAAGGTAAAAAAAAAAACATCTATAGTAATTATATGTAGTAAAATCAAAGGAACTTCTACAACAATAAAATTAACATAACACCCCTTGTTTTCCAGAAGGGTTGGGCAGAGGTGTACCTATAGTACACCCACATTAAAATTATAAAAAAACAAACACAATAAAAACAATAAAATTAACTGACAATGAAATAATATTAATTAATTATTGAATTTATATTATTCTGTGTAATTTGTTTTATAGACTATAAAATAACGAGAAAAATAGGATACCTACCGAATTTCATCTTGCTTTGTTAAACAATTGACCGGTACGGGCGCTGGTGTCATTGTTATATTTTTTAAACCAGTACGTATAATTTTCCATTTTTCAATATTCTATTATATTAATATTTTACTTAACAATGCAATAGGATAATGCAAAAGCAATATAAATTATTGCAAAATGTATTTATGTGTATATAGTTGCACGATAACTTTATACTTTATGTCATTGTAATAAGATTTAAAATAAAATAATTTTCATCACTTATTCGGAAGAGATATTATTGTACTTAATTTATTTTTAAGACTGAACTAATAGTTATTGAATTAAAATATTGATTTTATAGTTGCTGTATAATCCGAAATTTTTTGCAAAACATTTATTTTTACAATAGTTTCCTGTATTTTTACTTTTTTTTTTCTATTTAGCACAAAACACTGTTATGGCGAGTGTACTTCTTAGTCATTCCATTTTTCTATAAATTCTTTGGACTTATTACATTAGCTACTACACAAACGACCAAAGTTCTTCACTGCGTTAAAAATACTTACAAGCGGTTTGAAATTCTGCTCCATTTGATTTTAATAAAATTAGCAAAATTTTATTCAACTCTTTAAGAAACATTTTCATTTTTAACATTTAAAAATGACTGATTGTTTTCCTGCAGAGAAACATTAAAAACAGTAATTATTTCATTACCTATCAGGTAACGTTTGGTTGCAAAAGAAAAAAAAAGTTTAAAAGTTTTTTTTTTTTGCAAAATATGTAATAAATCCATTTGAATTATATATACATATTTTACTACATGAACCAATCCATCGTTTTATTAGTGCAAGTGTACTTAATAAACACATTTTCATAAGTACTTAAATAATCGTAATTTATAAGATCTTAATAGTGACTAGAAATATCATTATAAATAATTAATTATGTATATGGAATTAATAAATAAAGAATGAGTTTAAACTGAAAATCATATTTTTATTACCTACCTATCCTAATTGATGAAGTATCGTCGCATGTAGTTAAAGAAAATGAAAAATCTAACAACCAATCTTACCAATGTGTATCGTATTACCCAGTACCTGAGTTGTGGAGGTCAGATAGGCAGTCGCTCCAAGTAAAATACTGGTATTCAGCTGCATCCGGTTAGACTGGAAGCCGATCCTAACATAGTTGGGAACTATATTACTATACTCTATGGTTGGGAATAAAGGCTGCGCTGGGCACATTAATTGGTAGGTAAAGAAAAAACATAGATTCGATTATCAGTCTATAATGTTGCCACTGCTTGGACACGGGCCTCCTCTTTTTACACTTTTTTGAATTCATAGAGTACAAAATTCAGCCAAGTGGAAGAGGTTCTCATGAAATTTTGCAAATTCAGTTCATGCAATACAAATCCTCCAATAATTAGGCAAAGGTCACAGTCAAGGTCAATTTAAGGTCATCTATCAATTAACAGGCAAACCGGGGGGTGCTTACAAGGGTGAGATGAAAATTTCATTATTTTTGACGGCTAGCTTTTGAGATACTTGCGAAAAACTCAAAAAGGAGATTCCAAGACATCCATTTTAGGACTGAATTCACAGATAACAAAATTCAGCCAAATGGAATAAAAGCTTTAGAAATTCTCGTGACATTTTGCCAAATTCTATTGCCGAATGAACAACATTGGGAATTTAATGTTAATGCTTCCACAGCTGCAAGCAATAGAAAGCCTACAACAATTACACTAAGGTCACGGTCAAGGTCAATTGAAGGTCTTCAATTACATAGCATAACATCACGCATGTAATCCCTGAAGGGTCAGGCAGAGGTACCTGCCTGTAGTAGGTACACCCACATTTCACCAGTTATGTTTCAAGTCCCATGTAATAAGGGTCGATTACTAAGCAGTGTTTAACTGACGCAAACTGAACACAGTTTTCGTGGGTACCGTGCTACAAAGGTGTGGTGATTTTACGCAAGCAGTATCTCGAATTAAAGACGGAAAGGGAATTACACGTCAAAGCATTCCAAAGTCCCAGGATAGAGCATCACCAAGTGAAACATTTGCAAGAAATCACACTCAATCATGACAAAGTATTGATTCAGAAAGCTAAGAAATATTTCTTCTTAAATGGCTTGGCAACCTCAACGAAGAACATCAAAAATAAAGAAGAAAGTATACATTTCAAAAACACCTAAGATGTCAACATGATGTCAACGTGAAAGTCTTACGAAAAACGTTTGTTTACTGGACATTATAATCTTATTTTCTTTTGTTGTATTCCCATGTTTTAGTAATTGTTTATCAAAATGCCGCCCCAAGTGGAACGGAAACCACAACAGGTGGAGCAGAAGGTTGCGGACCCTGAAGCAGAACTCAGCAATGCCGTGAGAACTGTAAGAAAGTTTCTTCTTCTTTCGCATTGTTCTTTCGTGTCCTGTAGAAGGTCGCTCAGCGAGCTATGTAACGGGCTATGCTTGGAGTCTCCCTGAGGGATCGAATCCGAAACGAGGTGATCCGGCAGAGAACAGAATAAGCAAGCTGAAGTGGCAATGGGCCGGCGATATTAGCAGTAGAACCAATGACCGTTGCGGTAGACGTGTTCTTGAGTGGAGACCGCGAATCGACAAACGTAAGGTAGGACACCCTCAGGCTAGGTGGAGTGACAATCTTCGCAGGGTGGCTGGGAGTAGCTCGATGAGAGTTGCCGAGAATCGACCTGAAGGGCGTGCAATTGGAGAGGTCTATGTCAGCTGTGGACTGCTGTAGGCTGATGATGATGTTCTGTGGAATACTACGGCTCATGTCGAAGCCAGTCATCAAGGTGGTAGCGAGGTTGACTGTCCTGATGTAGATTTAAGTACCTATCACCACGAATTCCGTTGATGCCATTTCCCACAGTGATCTAAATCGATGTTGGCGCATGAAGTTGATAAAAGCGACACCCAGCGACAATACTTGGCGACAGAGGTAAAATGATGGAGTAAGCTCCTAGGAATTAAGAGTGAATAAGCATTTTCTGAGTGCAGTAGTTCCTTCGTAGACCTTATCCATCGTTTTTCCATTAGGTGAAGTTGAGTAGGTACAAGAGCGAAAAAATCTATATAAATAAAAAAATGAAATGCTGTTCGTTGGTAAGCGCATGACTTGAGAACGGCTAGACCGAATTTGATATTTTTTGCTTTAATATGTTCGAAATAGTCCGACATAGGATTTTATGGAAGGAAAAATTGGAAAAAAATCCCGGAAAATTTTCATATTCGGGAAAACCTGTCCTTTTCTCTATGGGATTTTTGTAGGAATATTTTTTTGGAAAAAGGCAAAAGGAGTATGTAAGGATCTTAGCAGGTGGCGTTCTGTAGTTTCTGCCTACCTCCGTGGGAAGACAGCGTGAGTTTATGTATGTATGTGTATTTTTTGGATAGAACAACGTCTATCGGGTCAGTAAGTAAATTATTAAAATGTACTTACTACTGATAAGGTATTATATAAAGTATTTTAGAGTATTATACTGCCCCGGAGGAAAAACTGGACAAGTAGCTCTGCTATATGACATATTTTACTTCTTACAATATCACAAGCACTAACAGCATTAATTATAATCATTACCCTGACGCATTTTTGACGCTAAACATGACTGTGACATACATATAAGCGGACGAATGGAAGACGTTCTTGTATGTACATATGTATGGCGTTCTGTTAGATGAGTATATGATTTTTGTCTAATTTTCTTGAACTAAATTAATGTAATTGGAAGATAGCCGTTTTATGGTAAAGTATAAATAAATAATAACACTGTCTGTTGCTGCCCACAGTACCTGAAACTTGCGCCACAATGCAGCGTAGAGAAGCGAGCTGGTGGTATACCGCAGCTGGCGCCACAGGAGAAGCAGCTCAATATTCTGACGTATGAGCTCAAAGAAACCCTGCTTTGCATCAATGTTAGTTGTCCAAGTCTTTTTTATGTATTTATGCCGTAGAGCACAGAGCACGGAAGCGCCGCGCCAGTAGAGCCAGAGACGGCAGTACTAACAAAATTCGTGCTGCCCGCCGGAAGCGCGTTGAGTGCACAACATCTGTCACGGACCGCCGTCAAAGCCGTCAGTTCACCTACGTCATTTGTGTCGTAGCACGAGTGACTGCTGACACGCATGTTTTGTATCGAAAGTATTCACAATGGGGCCTCTAGCAGCGGCGAGGCGTCTCTGTGCTCTGTGTGACTCTGACAAACTAGTGGTCGTTCTACTTGATAGTAAGTGGTCACTGCCGGAGTGCCGGCTATGGACGATGCAATATCGGAGGCACGTCAGTTGCCTAGACTTCTTATGGAGGATTTTGTAGCTCCTATGGACCATGATCTCATTACGATCTCTAGCAGTAAACCTCCTTGCCTGATTGCCCAAAATCTGGATGCACAAGTATTCCTTTAGAATATAGATGAACCATTTTTATCTGATCACTGTCCCTAAGACCCGAATCTTGTGAAGGAATTCGTGATTCAATAATGAACTACTATTGATCAGGCAGAACACGATCCTTCTCTGTCAGAAACAAATGTGCGAAATCTACTTGGAAATCCTAAGTCACACATTGCCCATTTTCTATATTCTTTTTTTAAACTCGAGCCCGATTACACGATGCAAGTCTCTTGCCTGTGGCACACAATAAAATTGAAGTATCTAAATGGCGTGCAGCGTCTTAACACTGTTTAGAGTTTTGGACTATGCAACTTTTGTTGTTTCTCTAACTTATGGTTCATACAATTAAACCGCACCGTGTAAATCGGGCTTTAAGCCTAGCCTAGTCGAGTCTGGTGAAGCCTTTACATTATACACTAACTTCAGCTTGCCAGAAAAGGACAGCACGCAGTTCGCGACGCTTACGTGAAGTGTGGGACCCACAAGTCCATAGTGGAGTATGAGCAGCTGGAGAGTGAGCTGATAGACGAGAGGGCTCAGCAAGCGGAGCTGGACTGCCTCAACTACCTCGCGCAGAAGAATCTCATTGAACTCTCCAAGAAAGTGCCTACCGAGGCTGATGTGAGTACTCGAAAACGCCAATAAGACCTACGACTTCTTGATTCGGCCTCTATGGGGCCAAATTCATTTGGAAATATTTCACAGCTAAAAAAATCAAAATTTTTGGTGAATTCCGAGTTCAATAAAGTTTTGACTAATATTATTTGGTTTTCAATTTCCAATTTTCCATAGACCTCCTGCTAGAGAGCATGTGTGTGTGTAATTGATTAAGTGAATGTTAGGTATATAGGCACTAACTCTTCTAACTCAGGAATGGTATCTGCACAAGGCGAAAATAATTTCCTAATACAGGGTTATTTTAATAAATTGGCTAGCTAAACTCCGCAGACACGATGGGTAGCGATATCTAAACTTGATAAAACAAAAAATAAATTAATTTCGTGTTTTTTTTTTGTTGGGTCATCAACCGCGGCTATTGTAGTCACTTGAAATATCAGTTTAAAAAATGTGTTTTTTTTTGTGCAAACTTCACACACGTGATGGGTATCGATATCTAAACACGATAAAACATAAGAAAACAGTTTTTCTCAATTCATACTTAAGTAACAACACTAACAGCGTCCGTTAACCTCCCAAATAAAAAACTATCAAATCATTTTATTTCATCGCGTCTGCGGAGTTTAGCCAGCCAATTTAAAATAACATTCCTTTCATAATTGTTTTACCTCTGACAGCAACCCACCAGCAACCTTATGACAACAAGTATAAAGATCACTTTGATTTTGACAGTGACGCCAAATCAGAGGTAGAAAACCGTTGCTGTAGTCTTACAGTGTCATACGGATTTGCTCGGATTGGCGAGCTTTAGGAATAGTATAGTATATTATGTATAAAGTAGGTATGTGATTAGTCACAGTCACTGACAAAAAACGAGCTTTTTCTAAAACGCATACCTTTGGAAGTGTCTCGTAATTTCTAGGAGTTAATGTACAGGAACTAGCAATGATAGAGAACGCCAACAACCGTCTACGACGTATGGAGAACAGACTAGACCTGGCCACCAAGAGATTCTGTGTGGTCAATACGGATAACCGTCGAGTGAGAGAAGAGATACACAGACTGCTAGTTGAGAGGTTAGTACTGTTATTTATTAGTGACGAAACTATTGTTGGTAGATGTAGCTATGTCTGACGCCTGTGTACGCAAAGATTGAAATCGTAAGATTCGCCCGACCGCATCAAAAGATGGGTCACGTTTCTGTTTCGTCGACAATGCCATTTGAATGATTTTGGTGCCGATTCTCTTGTACACCGAACTGAATTAACTAAACTATCACTAAAATTACTTACTTTTGGCTATGAGAATCTTAAAGCTATTCTGTAAAAAATATCATTAAATTTAAAAATAATTTTGACACAACTAAATCGAATCTGACAATCGCGACTCCACATGGTAAATACTTGTTTGCCCTACCCCGTGATTTTTTATGAGCCGGAGGCGCGCAGGGGGGTAGCCTCGAAGTGTTTTGGAATTTTTCACTTTTTGTATGGAAAATATGAAAAATTATTACCTACATGTTGAGAGTTATAGCGGTTTATGTGTTTTACAGAGAGGGTCGAAATTTTCATTATTTTTGTGATATGACACACCGTTTTTTGAGATATAAGCAAAAGAAAAGAAAAAAAGATACAGTACTGTGTGAATTTTAGTTCATGCCAACTAATTTTATTCCACACCTTTTTAATCGCGATTAAAAATAGTCTGATTTCGTTAGAAAATTCTAAATTTTAGGTGGAAAACGTCAAATTCAGAATAGCAAAATTACCATTTTCACTAAACTAATAATAACTCAGTGCCATCTTAGTGCTGTCAAACTAAAATATAGTTCAGATATGTCACTTTAATCAATTTCAGAATGGGAAATCGTCACTTGACAGGAATAAACTAAATTTTGGTGATTTTTGGTCTAGTTTAGACGCATTTGTGACAAGAAAATCGGCATCATTGTCTCGCTCACTCTTTTTAATAATCGTATCAATCGTTCCAAGTCAGTATGGACACTTATTACGCGACCTAAGTAGGTGAGATTTAAATATTTGTTAGTAAGAACATGCTCCCCTTTCTAGCATGAATTAGTCCATACAAAACTGTAGGTACTGTAGAACTATTGTCTGCAGACCACGGTATGGTGTAGCGTGAAACCAGCTTTAAGGTGAAAGTGACAGGTAGCCCGGGAAATTCAAATTTTCTTAAGTTTTTTGCAATTTTCAAGTCAGTATTACGTTGTAAGTTGATCAAAATATGATTCGCGACCGTAAAAAGCATGTATTTACAGAATTATAATAATTAAAGTCATCAATACAACTCTTTTAAGACCAGGTAATTCTATTGAATGACTATTTCATGAAATCTTGACAATTAGGATTACCTATACAAACTTATGGAGTTGTATTACTGATTTTGATGATTATAATTCTGTAAATGCATATTTGTTACGGTCGCGAATGATACTTTAATCAATATACAACTTAATACTGACTTGCAAATTGCAATAAAGATAAGAAAGTTTGAATTTCGCGGGCTACCTGGCGCTTCCCCTTAATACATTGTTATGTTAAGGTGCAACTGATGGTCGATCAACGTTAGCCAGTCGCTAATGATCATCAAAACAATACCTATTCATAATCAATAGTCGATCACTGAACGTAGGTAATCCACCTGCCATGCAATGCGCCTCACTGGATAGATCAGCAAGATACATTTTGTGTTCAGACGTACCGCTTCGAACGAAAGATAATAATGCAAAATTACGGTTGACCCAGGAACGGCTTCAACATTCAATGGAATCGCACCATAGGCAAGCTGGTAAAAGGAAAGATGTACCTCATGGATATATTCGAGATAGCCACCACGGCCTTCGCAAACAGGGACGAGTGCTGTCGAAAACTGGAGGCTCTGAAGTGGAAAGGGCTATTCCAGCTGAATAGGGATATTGCTGTACGTATTTTGAGAGCTACAATATGGTTTTTGCATCATTTTACAGAGGATCAATCAACACAGCCTATCACAGTCGACTGCTGGACATAGGCCTCTCCCAAGCTGCGCCACAACACCCTGTGGCACTAATGTCTAAACGATAGAGATTGGCTAGCAAGTCGTGGCACAACAAAATGGCGGCAAATTTTAAAAATCTTGAGATGGCAACATCAAATATAGTCTAAAAAAACGATTTGATACTTTTGTATTTTTATGTTAATTAGCTTTTTGATACGAGTGGAAATGTAGGATTCAATCAGAGGCACAATCAATTTCTTTACACATTTTATTTCAATTTACCTATATTGTAAAATACCACCTGTCATAGTGAAAAGTTTCGCCAAATATTCTGATACCGAGTTGATGTTATTTCTTTCATTATTTTTGAGCATTTTATAACTAAGTTTTTAATTGTGTGGGCACCAGCACATCAAGCTACCCGAAACTGTCAAATTTTCCCAATCAACCTTGAACCTAATGCTTTAGCAATAAAGTCGAAAATCTATTAAAGAAATTTGACAGATTGCTCTATTAAATAAATTTGACAGATTGCAGCTTGATGTGCTGGCGTCTACGTCTCTGTACAGACGCCAGCAGGTCAAGCTACCCGAAACTGTCAAATTTTCCCAATCAACCTTGAACCTAATGCTATAGCGATAAAGTTGAAAATCTATTAAAGAAATTTGACAGATTGTAGTAGCTTGATGTGCTGCCGTCCATACATTTAATATTTTTGTCATCCAAGCCATCTAGAAATAAGTAACCGTAATGTAAGACAGAATAACAATAATTCAACTAAGTAGGTCGGTATGTAAGTATAGTGTTTTTGGGAGATATTATAAGTATTACGTTTTTAAAAATAAAATTTTGAGGTACGTATTTACGATGTCTAGACGATGAAACTATCGCCTATCATGTAAAGCGAAATAAAAGCATACTTTATGTAGGTACTTCAAATTCCCTCTAACTGACTAAGAAAAATTGATATGTAAGTATCAACATGTTTTGGTAAGACTTACCCGATGCGGAAACGTTCTTTTAACAGATAAAAGTGTTGTCATATGAAGAATTTGAATGAATAAACTTGTGACACGACTCGCTGGCTAAACTCCAAGAAACCATCAAGGAACTAAAAATTCAAACGCCGTCTGTGGGAATTATTATTAGTTCTACCCCAAAACCTATATATTAAATGATCTACTCTACTTTAACACAATTTTTGGCAATTGACGTCTTGACAATACTGAGCAGTTTATAGCCATTTCAAGATTTTATAGAAACTTTTTTTTTTTTTTTTTTCAAACTTTGAATTGCTCGATTTTAGTAGTTACAACTCGCCGGCAGCGTAAACGGGTGTTTACGGTTAATGCCCTATTTTTAAAGGGTTTTTGAGCAAGGTTTCTAAGGCGATATAGCGGTTTAAAAAAGTGGTACTGTTTTTATTAGTGTTCGCTTCGCTCAGAGAGTCGGTCGTTTTATTAAAAAACTGTAGGTATCAACATACTTAATTTAAATTATATAACTTTTACAAAGATTTCTTTCCGAAACATTTTTGCAGGAGATGCAATCTTTTGAAGGTGAACTGAATCATCTGGCGAAGCTAGAAGAGTTCCTGCGAGTAAAAGGTTCTAGGAGAATCTGTGAGGCAGATGAGATTGAGGAGATGAAGCGGCTTGAAGAGATGCAGGCTTGCGAACGAGACATCGCCAAACACGACGCTTTGCTTCTAGAAATATTTGTAAGTGAAGTACAAATATGAATGAAAACGAAAACAATGATTTAGCGATTTACATTGTATCGTCGTATTATTTATGTTATTTTATGTTTGGCAATGGGCGTAATTTACTTGAAATAATGTATTTATTACGGGTAATTTACGCCCTACATTACTTATGTACTGTTTGTCAAACCGGGCTTTTTTGTTTTATAAAGGGTAGGTATACACTGCTTTAAATTGCCTAGAAAGTAAGGTTCTCCTAAAGTTTACACTTAAATTCAGAATGCGCTTCTTCCGCTCTTTAAAGTGTTCAAATTAATCTGGTTTTCTAGGCTTACGCTGGTTCCGAGAGTGTGCCTACGATCATTAACCACTTTCAAATGAGTGAGATTGAGAACTTCTCCTGTTTCATCCTACTGTGCGAAGTTCTACAGGAGGCTATTCTCCTGAGGAGGGAAGTAGAAACGTTAAGGCAAAGGATTTGTGAGTTTTTTTGGATGAACCTTTTCTGTCACTTAATAATTTTATTATACACATTTAATAATTGCCTGTTTTCACTAGCACTAGACGACACCTAAATGAATGCCTAAATAAAAGCTCGCTGTTGAATTTACAACGCTTAACTCAGCACTGATAGTTGAAAATCCAATAACGCGCTTTAATTTTGTTCTTCTAACTAGTGTTAAACTTTAGTACAGACGCCAGCATTTCAAGCTAGGTACTACAATCTGTCAAATTTCTTTAATAGATTTTCGACTTTGTTGCTAAAGCATTAGGTTCAAGGTTGATTGGGAAAATTTGACAGTTTCGGGTAGCTTGATGTGCTGGCGTCCATACATAACATTACATCACGCCAGCCTTAGTAGCTGAACAGGTTTATGATGAAAGGCACCCAAGCAGACCATAACCTAGGTTAGGAGTAGTTAGGACATAGGATGCTTTGTATTCCGGTAGCCTACCTAGGTCCCCGTGGGAAAACTTCCGACCTTTACGCTGGCGAAGCTGCTGGTAAAAGCTAAAGTGTTACAAGAATCTTTTGGCGCTTGGATGACATTGACTGCTGGTAAATATTTGTCATAATGTTTTGTGAAATTGTATTGAAAAAAAGAAGATGGCAGCGGCGCGGCGTTAGTTTCAATTTTGGCCACGTGCCAAAAGATCCTTGTAAAGCTATAGTAACTACAGTCCGGCCGTCCAGAGATTGCGTTCTCGACACCTGTCAGTTGGACAATTTCTAGTACTAATAAGGATCAAATTCGATAGACACGTCATATTCGTTAACATGAAACTGACAGGTGTCAAAAACGCATTCTTTCGACGGCTGGACTTTATTGATAGCTCCGAATTCCAGTTGACCAACGCGATAAAAACGAGGCACGGGAAGAGAACCAAGACAAAATAATAGCGTCCATGACGCAGCAGATGGAAGATCTACGAGCGTCTACACAACGGAAGCTGGATGAAAACAATATGTCCGATGCTATCACGACAAAAGTACTGAGGGGCATTGACGAACTTGTAAGGTGAGCACCATTACGATATAATATTCTGCCAATGTCGAGAGGGGGAAGCGCTAAGGTAGCCCGCGAAATTCAAATTTTCTTACAATTTTTACAATTTGCAGCTCAGAATCTGGGTGTATGTTGATTAAATTATGATTCGCGACCGTAACAAAATTGAAGATGATCCCAGAAACCGTCCCATAAGGTTTTGGCGCGGTATGAAATTACTTTTTTTGGTTTCTTTACAACTTCGACATACTCTAACTTTGGACTTGAACCAATACTGGAGCAGCTAACTCTTAAATATACACATACATACATAAATTCACGCCTTCTTTCCATTGGGGTAGGCAGAAACTACAGAATGCCACCTGCTACGATCCTTACATACTCCTTTTGCCTCGTTTACGTTCATACATCTGGTCGTACACGCACGCCGGTTGCAAGTACTACTACGCACCTGACCTTTCTGAAGAACATCACCAATAAGGTATATATCTTCCTAGGGCGTTCCAACCATCCATCCCATACTCCCCCCACTCCCATAACCATCTCATACTCTTTTCTTTTTTGCTCTTTTTCGCTCAAATATCTTACTAAGGAAATGATTTTCAGCCGATATAAAATTACTTTTTGTGTCTTTGTGGAATACGCAACAAGAAGACTAGACGAAGCTTCCCTGCCTGACCCAGCTGAATTCTTCTGTTAGCCTCCCTCTCAGTGGTTCTTACCAAACCGCAGAGTTTTCCGGAGGTTAACGTATTCTCGAATAACCTCGAATGGCTGAAACTCGTCGAGTCTTCGCGCTAGACGATTCGTGACGACGACGCTGTGTTAAAAAACAACAAAAACCTTTCCCTTAATCTTTTTGTCTGAATCTTTGAATTCCTATTATATCTTAGCTTCGCAGTCAAAGTGACCTCTGTGCTGCCACCGACGATGGCGCCGTGGAAGTGGTGAAGTTTTAGGCCAATGAGATTTGAAATAATATCGTGCAAGCAACACGAAGAAGTAGAAGATATCATACTTTATTATACCTAACCATAGAAATATAATTATTATATCTATGTACAGACGCCTCTTAGTACTAGAAAGCTATAATTTGGCATGGATATACATATTAATCACGCCGATAAAGTGGTAAAATAAAATCATGAAAAAAAATAGGGTACTGACTGTACACGTAAATTGGGGATGGTTTTATTTTCTCTTTTTTTTTCATATCATATCAGATTCTCACCCCTACTAGCTCTTGTTATACTTAATACAAGAAGTATGGCTACACAGATGTCTGTGTCGTGAAGTGAAAACAAATAAATAATTATTTCTTTAGTACACTTTAAACATACAAATTAGATTTTTTAAATATTTTCATAAAAGACATAAGTATAGAGGTATGAGGAACGAGGTGTAAAGTTCACTCATCCTCCATAGAAAAGGGAGGATCCTCCGACCAGACGGGTGTTGTGTCTGGTGGGCTACTGCCCTGTTCCTCATGCCTCTATACTGGTGACCCCAACGTGATGTGTCACTATCGTAGTGATGTTACCCTGATCATTCAGGTGGATGATTTGTTAATCTCCACATAAGTACTATTTTAAAGCAAATTGATGATAATATGATATTTAAAATATTCTACGTTGTTACGCAATTTTTCGCAGATTAGCGAAATGCGACTGCACCTCGCTGATGTCTCTCCTCGGGAACCACAGGGAGGTGACCAAGTGGAACGTCTCCAAGTTCCTCAGGATCCTGGAGGCTGAGGTCAAGAGTCTCATTGAAGTTGTATACGGCGCTGTCAAGGTTTGTGACGACTTTCTTGACTTTTTAAATGTCTAACTCTAATAATACAACCTGCGTTCTTCTTTACTTTACTGTTAGGCAGGTATATTTTTGAAGTAAAAACTTCTTTAGGTGCGATAAGTGCTTTTTGGTAGGGGAAAATCTTACGAATTCGCGACATGCGCCATGCTCACGTCACAACTCGAATGTGACGTGTTGGGCTAGACTGGCGACGCGCGTCGGCCTGTGTACATGTTAATGTTTTAAGTTTTCACTTCTGTCGGTAGTCTCATGACATAGTGTGACGCGGATGATAATGAACGTAGCGAAATAGATAAATAACTTGAATGAAATGTATTTTGACAGGTTTTACAATCATTTCCTGCCTGTTTCTTTCATTGACTGCCTCGTTGGTCTAGTGGTTGCAAGCGCTACTGCTGAGCATGAAGTCCTGGGTTCGATTCGCAGGTCGGGCAAAGTGTTATTGGGTTTTTCTGTCTGGAATTTCTCAGTAACAGCCCGGAGTCTGGATTTGTGCCCGGTAGATGGCAATAGGCTCGCCCCCTATTACATGGGACTTAAAAACATAACTGGCGAAATGTGGGTGTACTATAATAGTTACACCTCTGCCTAACCCTTCGGGAAAACAAGACGTGATGTTATGTTACAATCATTTCTTTATAGCTGTAGGCTCCATCGCGGACATTTGCAGTATTTTTTTTGCGCAAATGTCAGCGTTGAGAACCTCCTGACATTTAATTATATTTATTCTTATTTGATTTTTATCATATATTATGTTTTTCTGACAGCCACCAGCGCCAACGCCTAAAGCCCGCAAAGGCTCGATTGGACCGACAAAACTTGTAGCAGATCCGTACGTAAAGATCTTAAGACCGAACAGAATTGAGAAGCTCGTGCCTTACCAGCCTTGTGCATAGTAAGTTTAACATTACAATTAATAGAAGAACTTTTGGAAACCAGTGGTGTAATACTAAGGTGCAAAGTGGTGCGGAGCACCAGAGCCCAGGGGCACAAAGCGTTGGTTGTGTCAGCGAACGACACAAAATGTTCATTCATGTCACCGGGTCCAGAGAGCCCGAGCCTAGAGCCCCAATCACCGAGAGGGGATTTATTATTGCAATTTATCATTTCAGATATGTAGCAATATTTTTGATATTATTACGAGGGTTTGTACCTACGGAAGCCGTCCAGTGACTGCTCCGTTTATTCTTATAGCCTCATAAATAAGGTCTTAAGGAATCTTTCTTTTTAGGCTTTGATGGCAGTGTACCGTAAACAAAACCCTGGACTGCTGAGAGTAGTTTTATTTTCACAACTGGCAACTGCTGTGACCGTGAACGGTCAAGAGGACCTCTTTTAGGCTCGGACTACACACTGCTCACACTACATCCGGATGCTTCTGGAATCTCCCCGGTCCAAGTAAAATCAGAATTCGGCATGCTATCGACTACACGCGGCCCATTTGAATTCAGAGAGAAAATTCAGTCGGCCGCTAGCACTTGCGCTGAATAGTCACTACTTAGTGTTTCAAATGGAAACTTTAGTTAAAGTTTTGTTTAGCCGTGGCCATTAATAAAAAAAAGGAACACCAAATCAAGGAAAGCCAAAAAATACTAGTTTCATCCTTTTCTCGTTTTTCGGCGTCGTGTGGTCAGCTCCATACAACTACATACTAGATTGAAAGGCCCCGCCCCTCGTGCCAAAAATAATGGACCGGGTGGCCGGAGAAAACCAGAGTATGATCCGGTTGTTTCCGGGTGAAATTCGGGATCGTATGGTCTCCTGATCTCATGTAGTCAATGCAGGAACAATTCAAATGATTGCTTGAGAGACTAATTAAATCCGGGCTTGTCCGGGGCTGTTTTTTTCGGCCCCGGGAGATTCCAGATGCTTATAGTCCGAGCGACTGGTGGCGTGCCTAATGTTACCTGTAACCTGTATCTTACATATTAGATGTTTATCAAGATTTCTAGCTCGTGTAAACATGGTCTTAGATACCTACACAGAAATAAATAAGACATAAATATTAAACCGTATTGACCTAATATAAACGACAAGACGGTATAGACAAATTAGTTCCGATTACAGCTGCGCGCAGATTTATTTTGTGCACACTGTAGAGTGTTACAAGGATCTTTTAGCATCTGAATGACATTGACAGAAGGGCGTTGTTGGTAAAACATTTGTGAAATGGGGAAGGCAACTGTCAAAATGGCGCTGTCGTAGCTAGTTCCCAACACAAGCCATAAATAATACAAGGTGTGAGGTGGTTTTATTTTATTTTTGCGAAAATGATGCGTTGTTGTGTTACTAAATACTCCGAAATTGGAGTCCACCATTTCCCGAGAGACCCTAAAATTAAAAGTTGGTGGCTTAAAGCTATTCGTAGAGATGTTTTATAAATTAAACAGAGTAGAAACATTTTGAAGAAAGTGACTTTGAGGATATATTTACGGCTTTAAATTCTGACACTTTCCATATCATTTACTTGATTTAAAATATTGAAATCACCGAAAATAACGAAATAGCGAAATAAAAGTAAACTCATGAATGAACGAAATGTCAAACTTATTGTAGGCCGCGGGGACCTAGCTATGATCACGCCATCTACAATTAGCTTTGCACATTGTCATAGAAATTGTATTGAAAAAACAGATTGGCGCCGTTGGTTCCAATTTTAACTGTTGTATTAATGTTTTCTTTTTTCGTTTTAGTTGCGTGGAGGACTACATAATGAACCTGGTGTTCGAGACGCCAGCGGTGCCAGCCGACAAGGAATACGTCGATTACATATTCCACCTCGAGGATATTAACACCAAATTCGAAATCTATACCCTCACCATTCCTGCGTAAGTAAACATAAACTACAGACTATCGGCATGACAGCCAATAAAACTATGCAATCGCGCATAATAATGAAAACTCTGTATTATGCCATTCATTAAAAAAATTGAGCTCAAGTACGATGTCATTGTCAATTTCATGTACGCTAAATAAACAAAATATGTACTCCTGGTATTTTCCGTTGAGTCACCTATCGCAAGGCTTCCCTTCCAGTAATACAAACAGTGATTACGGTCTTGAAAAATAATAAAATGGTGTCGGCAGTCGGCATTACATTCAGATGCTAGTGCGCCTAGTGTTGGGGTTGTAGGTACTTAAAATATTTTTGATTTTTTTGCTTTTCAGTAAACGCCACCCATTCCGAGGAAAGAAAGACTAATTATGAAGAAAGAGAAAGTAATACCTACCTATATTATATTTTTCTATTTATATATTATAATCAACGTTGAATAATTATCATAATATTACAGCTAAGCTGATTATTGTATTATACATTTTTGGCAAATTTAGTTCTGGTTTTTTGTGGACGTATGTATTGTAAAAAGTGTTAAATAAATAAGTATTTCCAGTGTTATTGTATTATTAACTCGCGTTTGCCCGTTACTTCGTTCGCGTGGAAGTCGTAATATACCAAATACTTATACTAAAATAACCGCCACATTTTTATAAAACTCCCTCGACCCCCGACCCCGACTTTCTTTCGCTTAGCGTTATTTCTGACTACTTTTTTGCTCGGCTCCTAAGGGCCTAAGGCTAAATTTCAAGAATCGGGCTATCAAATGCATAAAGATTTTTTCATCTGACTGGTATTTTCAGAGATTAGCGCGTTCAAATAATAAACAAAACTCTTCAGCATTATTAATATTATATTATAATAGAAGAGGTTCTTTTCAAAACTTGACTGTTCCACTTTTGGGTTTTTGCAAAAAAAAAACAAGTTAGCAATAATATATTTTGAATAAATCCAAAATTTAAAATGGAATAATTTCGTTTTGACGCGGCTGATTGGAATAATCAAGAGTCTGTGTAATCAAGTTTTGTCAAGCGCTCAGTTGACAATGACAGTCTAGACATGACTTTTGTGCCAAACAAACGCCACGAGTGTTGTGCTATCGATCAAAAACAAAAATTTCAGTTTTCCATATTAAAAAAGTAAAGAATATAAGTTCTGACTGAAAAATGTACGGATAAAACATGTTTTGTTGCAATGGGGAAGGTCGGGCAAAGCTAATTGTAAATGGCGTAATCATAGCTAGCTCCCTACGGCCTACAATAATTTGGACATTTCATTCATTCATTCCATTTCGTGTTCATTCATGAGTTTGGTTTTATTCCGTTATTTTCGGTGATTTCAATATTTTTATTCAAGTATTTGACATAGAAAGTGTCAGAATTTAAAACTTTAAATTTTCCTCATAGTCACTTTCTTCAAAATGTTTCTGACCCTCTGTTAAATTTTTTCAATATCTCTACGAATAGCTTTAAGCCACCATCTTCTAATTTTAGGGTCTCTCGGTACATGGTAGACTTAATTTCGGAGTATTAAAGAACACAACAACGCGTAATTTTCGCAAACATAAAATAAAACCACCTCGCGCCTTGTATTATTAACTTGTGTTGGGAACTAGCTACGATAGCGCCATTTTGACAGTTGCCTTCCCGATTTAGGCTAAAATATTTAATCAACTTTTGGATTAATAATATTCTGTTCCAAAAATGTATATTTGAAATAGCTAATGTCTGTATGTGTATGTGGAATAATCTACTTTTGACGAAATCATGCCTTTTATTCTTTTTTTTCGGTGTAATTATGGACTTTTGACTCAAATAATTTAAATGTTACCAAACAAAAATAAATAAAAAAATCAATTCTGTCGAAAGTGAAAAGAACCTCCTCAATATTAGTATTTTATTAAAGTTATGATACTGTCCGGCGACCTTGGTGGCGATGCGCTTGTCGCGCTCCTCGGCGATGGTGAGACGCACTCCTTTGCCGCGCGGGAGGTAGATGTACGCCTTCGTGCCCTTTCCGATGATGAACACGTTATTTTATCTAGTAGTGAAAGTGTGGCCCGTGGTGTCCTTGATATGCACAATGTCGAAGGAACCGGGATGTCTTTCACGGGACACCATGGTGCCCACTCTCCCCAAGTTCCTGCCTCCTGTGATCATGCATAGGTTACCTGACTCTGAAATCTATGATCTTGGAGGATGCAATGTCTACCTGTACCGAGTCATTGACCTTGATTAGTAGGTCAGGGTAGCGGATGGTGCGGCCATCGTGCGTCATCAGGAATGTAGTAGATATATAATCATAGCCACACTAGCTGCCAGGATAACCACCCTAAAAACAGTCCGAAACTACAAAAAATGGGCAGTGGGCATTGTGAGGCTTTGTTGCTACAACTTTATTAGAATAGAATAGAATAATATTCATTTGCTTGAAAACATGGTATAAGAAGATGGTAAAAATATATGTATAAAAAATAACAAGAGCATACATCGCCATCACCTCCATTCTGTGCAAGGTTATGGAAAGGGTACTGAACAGTAAGTTGCTGACCTACCTTGAAAACAATGATCTCCTCAGTGACCGTCAATATGGCTTTCGCCGGGGACGGTCAACTGGCGATCTTCTTGTGTATGTCACGCACTGCTGGGGCGAGGCCGTCAAGAAACACGGCGAAGCACTTGCTGTATCGCTTGATATCTCGAAGGCCTTTGACAGGGTCTGGCACGCTGGTCTACTCAGCAAGCTTCCTGCTTATGGCATCCCAGTTGATTTTTGTAGCTGGATATCAGACTTCCTTAGTGAACGGTCGATCAGAGTAGTCATTGACGGCTGCTCTTCCGACCTTATGGCTATTGATGCCGGAGTTCCTCAGGGGTCTGTTCTCTCTGCAACTCTTTTCCTGCTGCACATCAATGACCTACTTCAACCTGGTGTTGTTGGGTATGCAGATGACAGTACAGTTTCAGAGAGATACTTGTCCAGCGTAAAAACCAGTGCGGCCGAAGTTCGTTCCTTCGAGTACAAAGCCCAAACTGCGAGAAACAAGAAACTGAGCATCCTAAATAGGGTGAAGCGATACTATACGTCTGGACAGATTTTAACTCTCTACAAAGCGCAAGTCCGACCCTGCATGGAGTATTGCAGCCACCTTTGGGATGGCTCAGCTAAATACCAACTTGCCGCGCTTGACTCGGTGGAACGCAGAGCTAAGAGGCTCATTCGCCAATGAGCCTCTTAGATGAGCCAAGCTGTGAAGCTTGGCATCCACCAGTCTTACGTCGCCACGTAAGACTGGTGGATGCCAAGCTTCACAGCTTGGCTCATCGCCGCAAGGTTGCCTGCTTGTCGGTCTTCTACAGATTGTACTTCGGTGAGTGTGCTCGAGAACTCCACGATCTCATTCCGCCTGCCCCCTTCTACCATCGGACATATAGACGCACTGCAGGTTACCAGCCCTACCTAGTTGCTATTCCACCAATTCGCACTAAGCGTTTCCAAGTGTCTTTTGTGATGCGCACAGCAAAGGAGTGGAACTCTGCCTGCGTCTGTGTTTCCGAAGGCATAGAACCCCGATCTCCTCAAAGTGAGAGTTAACAGGCTTCTTCTGTGTAAGCTCGCTCCATCGTCGACTTTGTCTCTGTCATCTCTGACCTAGACTAGAGTCAAGAGAAAACCTATCTCAAATAAAAATAAAAAAACATGTTTTTGCTGCTAGTGCTAAGCGTACAAATTTTCGCAAGCTGTATAAATTTAACATTTGTTGTCAAATAAATTTTTGACACTATAAAAACTATGACTACACAACCATTCATGCAATTTATTTTTGAATAATCTTATATCTTGGTCTTGATATTACTTGGTATCTTATTATATATACGTACACACATAGATATACAACTTTTATTATATTTAGCTAGTCTCGGAAGAATGTCCAGTACGAGCCTGTGGGGGTTCGTCTGTTACGAGGATATAAATCATCTGCATTACTAAATAATTCCTTATGCTTCCTCACAAACATGCATGTTTCGTATATGTAAAGAGACGGTAGCGGCAACAAGTCAAGCTTTTTAAGGATTCGTCAGGTCGAAGCCCGTATATTGCTCTAATGCATTTTTTCTGTGCAATAAATGCTCTATTTTGATCTGTGCTATTATCCCACATTATCAAGCCATAGCGGAGCACCGATTCAACGTATGCGTGGTAGGAAGTTATGTTACAAATTGATAAACAAAAAGGATTATGACGTTCGTTAATTTAAAAAATAGTAGAGATTGTATTTATTCGATGGCAACATTTTTACCCTTTTGTGTAATTGCAACATTGCATTAATTGGCAACACTGAAATATCTCGGTGTTACCAGTAAGAACAAATGTCCCATAAATCTCGGAAATATGGTATGTATAATTACTATGATACAGAAACAATTTATAATGATAAGTTTTATTTCAGTTTATTACTTCTCTATAGTCAAATTCATTTCGTTGCATGTGTGCGTTGGATTTTGGTTTAATTATTTATTTATAACTGAAAACCATATTTTTACCAACAATGCTTACTACGATTCTTTTATTTCTTGTAGTTTAACTGATAGATACAAACCATGCCTACCTAAATAAAAATCGTGACTTTCTTTCTATTCCTTCATTTTATAACCACTGGAGCGGAGAAGACGTTGTGCCAATATATTTTTTACTCACTATTTATATTATTTTTTTTGTGGGGATACGTAAACCTCAAGCTGGGAACACCGATGATGTGTTTTCCTTGTTAGTGTGTGTGAGTGATGTCTCCGCCATTGAAATTCATTTTAGCCGAGAATTGAATTGGGTTGTACCTTTCAGTCTTTCACAAATCGGCAAATATCTTCATAATCTTTCTTCCTTTGCCTATTCTATTTAGCTATATTCCGTGCACCACAATTATATCAAATGGCAGACAGAGACACAGATGAGTTAAACATCGATAATGTAATAAAAAAATTGTTAAAAGGTAAATGTTGATACGGTTTGAAATAAACAAAGTTACCAGTGTTCCACCATAGAATCAGTGAAATATTTAGAATATTGGTGTAGAAAAGTGATAAAAGTGTGAATAAGTTGTGTTTTTTAGCGTGTCGGTGATATGTTTACGTTTGTTTTCAGTTCGGGGCGAAAAGCCTGGAATGAATGTACAGTTAACGGAAATAGAGATCAAAGGGCTATGCTTGAAATCGCGGGAAATATTCTTGTCACAACCGATATTACTTGAACTGGAAGCGCCGCTAAAAATTTGCGGTAAGTCGTATGTCCAAATTCTAACCAATACTGCTACTTTCCACTTTCGAAATGATGAAACTGCATTTTTAGCCGCTTAGGTCATTGTTGAACTTTACAAAAGATTATTGTCGTTGTAACACATTGTTATGTGTAAGGTATTTCGTCGAACACCTTGATAATTACCCTCATTTGACCATTTTGTTGAGGTTTAACTTTTGTACTACTACTTGAGTAGCCGTTTTTGTAGTAGTCTTTCTGATTTCTTTGAGCACTTGAGACAAATTTTGTAAGAAAGCATGTAAATAATACAAATCATTTTGATTTTATTGTAAGTAAACTATTTCTCTTTAGATCAACTGCCATAACCTTTGTAGGTGTCAAAAAACAGTTTGGACAATAGTCCATAATCCAAATTTAAGAATTTTATTGGCCTGAAGCCCTTGATGATAATTATGTAAAGGTCTTAATATTAATTTATTATGCGCTTGATAAGGCCAGGGTTATTTATTTACCCAAATATAAAGTTGTGTTTTGTATAATCTACCTATTATAATTAATATGATATTGTAAGGGGGAAGCGCTAAGGTAGCCCGTGAAATTCAAATTTTCTTACGATTTTTGTAATTTGCAAGCTCAGTGTCAGGGTGTATGTTGATTATTTGTGACCGTAACAAATATGTATCTAAGGAATTATAATCATTAGATCAATTTCCTGAAATAGTCATTCAATAGGGTAATAAAGAACTCAAAGATGTGTATTGATGATTACAATTCTATAAATACAGATTTGTTATGGTTGCGAACCATATTCAGATCAACATGCAACCTGATACTGACCTGCAAATTGCAAAAAACGTTTCATTCTTATTTTTGTTATAAAATATATATATTTTATTACCTGTATTGAACCACTGCTGGCCAAAGTACTCCCCCATAGCTTTCCATTGAATCCATTGGTTGCAAAATGAAATGGCTTTCCTAGCACTTCTACTACCTAAGTTCAACCTTTGATAACATGGAACATACCTTGATAAGCAAGCACATATTCCTAACATTTAAAACTAATATCATTGACATTGCAAATGCCTAAATATCAGATATCATCAGACAAATACCTCTTAAATTATAAAACAAAGGTGTTTAACATTACTGATAAGTGCACACAAGTGGAAGGTACTATTATCTTATCTAAAATGATTAATTGAATGAAATCAGTCATTTCCGTACATCCTACTCAAATTTGGCATGACAAAACTGATTTTTTTTTGCAAATAATGTTAGCTTTTCATCAGTTTAATGGTAGATTAATTAATACACAATTACTACTCGACAGATGTTGAATCATTGTTGTATAGTACTTACTGATAATGGATGAGCAAAAGCTGCCATTTGCAGATCATTGACAGTCATTACGGAGAAATGAGCCCGAAAGTCTGCTAACCAGTCTTGCCAAGGGGTATTGTGTCACTGGGTTGTGGAGGTCAGATAGGCAGTCGCTCCATGTAAAATACTGGTATTGAGCTGCATCCGGTTAGACTGGAAGCAGACCTAACATGTTGGGAAAAGGCTAGGCAAAAGTTTTAAATGATACAAGATATGCAATTCCCTTTGCAAGAACTAATGTGGCTTTTAACCTAGCCAGAGATCAGAAAACCTACTGCAAAACAAAATATGTAAAAAAGGTATTTTGTTAATGTTCACTAGTATTATTTAATAATAAAAGATTTTTGAAGTTCCCATAGAAAAGGGAATTGTTTATAAGTTTAACTCCCATACATTCATAATTGTATTCTACTTGGAAAGTAGTAGCTATCATAGATCTATAGAAAACTTTGTAAATGACAAAGAGTGAAAGTTCTGCGGTAGGAGTTGAACAAGTAATTAAAATTCTTTCAATTGCACATTCATCAGATATGATTGTTCTGATCTGTTTTATAGTGAGAGTTCTTCGTTCAATAGTAGGTAACCCAATGAAGCGTTATAATATGGAA
This sequence comes from Fissipunctia ypsillon, assembly GCA_947568875.1. NCBI lineage: Eukaryota > Metazoa > Arthropoda > Insecta > Lepidoptera > Noctuidae > Fissipunctia > Fissipunctia ypsillon. Next base: position 3,192,297 of record OX387662.1, read on the forward strand.
TGCATCTGTTTTTGATATCCAGAGTCAGAATAAAAATATTATTATGAGAAATAATTGGAAGTTAAACCATATGACTCATATTTCTATAACCATTTTATTGACAAATATTATTGTTATTGCGAGAGAGATGATTCTATTTGTTTTCATTATTTTAGTACCTAAGTAATTTGACAGTTATGAAACTTTCATTATTTTGTTTATTTGTTACAACTATTGCAATAATCTAATGCTGATGGCAGTAAATGTTTGATTGTTTCCTCAGAAAATAAATGTAGACCAATAATAAAGTAACACTTGTTATTGCAAGTTCATTTGATCAACGGCTGATGATGGCAATAACAACTGTTTTTCAACCTAGCAACATTTTAACCAATGCTTTGCATCCTCCAATTCTAACCCTCCTTTCTCCCACAGGTGACATTCACGGGCAATACTACGACCTCCTCAGATTGTTTGAATACGGAGGCTTCCCGCCTGAGTCGAACTATCTGTTCCTCGGAGATTATGTGGACCGTGGGAAGCAGTCGCTGGAGACCATATGTCTACTCCTTGCTTACAAGATCAAGTACCCTGAGAACTTCTTCCTTTTACGTGGCAACCATGAGTGCGCTAGCATTAATAGGATTTATGGGTGAGTGTCAGTTAATTACTTAGGTTATCTGTAGGTAAATAATTATTTATTTAGCACCAGGAATAACCATAAAAGCAAAATTAAGAAAATCTTACCACTGAGCCTTTTCATTGAACTGCAAATATTGTGACAATATTGTCTTCCATGGACTCAGCCTACTAATCCAATCCTGGTCTGAACATGATATTTGAACTGTCTGTAAAAGTTTCTACACATTTTCAGGCAAAGGTTAATTAAGCAAATTAATTGCTGCAAATCATACTGAAATAAAGTTGGTTTAACCATTGCCAGATGTTTATTTAGGCTTTAACCACAAGGTCCTACCCTAAATGTAATTTCTTCTATATCAATTAAAATTTTGGATAAGCTACTACTATTTGCCAAAAAAAGTTACATGGTTATATCAAAATCTATCTATTCAAAATACGCTGTGGCAAATACCTACAGCGTATTTTGAATACATGTGCTTTTCTCTCTTTTGATAAACATAAACATAACATCACGCCTTGTTTCCCCGAAGGGTTAGGCAGAGGTGTACCTATAGTACACCCACATTTCGCCAGTTATGTTTAAGTCCCATGTAATAGGGGGCGAGCCTATTGCCATCTACCGGGCACAAATCCAGACTCCTGGCTGCTACTGAGAAATTCCAGATAGAAAACCCAATAACACTTTGCCCGACCTGGGAATCGAACCCAGGACCTCATGCTCAGCAGTAGCGCTTGCAACCACTAGACCAACGAGGCAGTCTCTCTTTTGATGAATGAGTTATATGTACGCGTCAAACTTTATGGCGGCTCTGAAGTGCGCTACTCGCTGCGCAGTACAGCACCCCGCACCCCCGCTGACACGTGAATTCGTTACTGCGCAGCGACTCGCCTCTTGTTCCGAGACGCCATAAAGTTTGAATCGGGCTAAACCTACGCGTGTATCGCTGTTAATGAATACAAGAGATTCCCTTTGTTTCCAATTTCACATGGTTCCTGAAAAATTTCGGGGATCGCGACCATCGCCTAACCTTTTGGGAAAAATCCGAACCTTACTTATAAAGGCCCAAACTTTATCCAAAATGGACGATCATTATCCGTAACATACATTTTCAGACATAAAATGATGATAATAATAATCTGACACATAACACTAAAAACGTGTTGATTTATTTGCTAATCAGTTTAGCACTGCATCACTACTGATATTTTTTTATCGTTAAAAGACACGCTAAACAATTTAAAGTGTGCAAAATAACGTATTTTAGTTTATTGAACTTTTGCGTGATATATCATCATAGACAAAAGAAACCATTATTACATTTTTTCTAGCCAAAGATACAAGTTTGTATCGCATAACGTCTTCAATAGCCGTTTAGTTGTATAATAAATTCACGTTTTTATGTAAATTAAGGCTGAAAAGTTTGCATATTCAAATATGTGAATGTTATGCTGATATCGTGTCTCGTGGAACGCCCAATGTCATCCATACAAAGAAATAAAATTGAAGTGATATCAAAATGAGGAGTACTTGTGCCTAAGAAATAACAACCGCACGAGTCGATCGATTAGGTTAAGCTACGCTTGCAGCGGTTGGTCCGTCATGGCATGGTCATGGGCATCTTTACATATCAAGACCTCTCCGCGCCTCGGAAAGCACCTTAAGCCGTTGGTCCCGGCTGTCATTCATATATTTTTGACAGTAGTTACGGGTCGTCAGAAGCCCGAAAGTCTGACAACGAGTCTTACCAAGGGGTATCGTATTACCCAGTAACTGGGTTGTGGAGGTCAGATAGGCAGTCGCTCCAAGTAAATACTGGTATTCAGCTGCATCCGGCAGCTAGACAGATGATGATGAATCTCTGTTTTGTCAGCTCTGTAATGTTCGAGTCCTCCAACTAAAGGGTATTTTTTTTTAATTAGAGCCAAGAGAAACTTGTTAAAAGGGATTAGGATTAATTAGTAGTCTTAACTCTTAACCGTGTGTCGTAATAATTAACTTAATCGTTAAAGTTGAATCTACTTTAATAGTCTTTGTAATTAACTCGTAGACCTTGTTGTCCTTTTGGAACGAATACAAATGTCAAATTCGAAGGACGAAAGAATACTTATTGTAAACTTAGTATTTAATCCAATTACTTAACTAAATTTAATTTTGTTAAATGGATCTAGGTAGGTACTACTAAACCTGTGACTAAACGAACCACTTTTAATTTATTTGTGCCTTTAAAATATTCTACCTGTACCAAAAAAACACAATTGTCAAGTGTAAATGTGGTACTGTCCCACAAACAATGGGGCACTGTAGGAGGGCTGTCACATTTTGTCTCCTCTCTCGCTCACACGGGACCAAAATGTTAAGAGTGTTAAATGAAAAGATGCTTTTTGAAAAATGTAATCAATTGATTACATTTAATAGGTAATTAAAATAACACATTTTTATTGTGGAATTTATTTAACTCATCACAAAAACAAATCATACTACTTATTCAGCTGAGTTTATTAGATAACAGAATAGAAATGTGTTTTTAAATTATTAAATTAATATTATTGATTAGTTCGCCAATTGATTACAAATTTGGGTTCGTGTGAACGAGAGAGGTGACAAAATGCGACAGCTCTCTTAATAATATCGTGTCCAGCCAGCGTGTCCTGTTGCCTGCACGTTGCAGGACGCTACAGAAGATGCCAGACTCGTAGCCAAATTCTGGGCTGACTCTGAAATGAAATTGTTTACTCTATTTAGATTGCCATCGACACGCTAAAGAGAACATCAATTTTCTAAAAGTGGACAGGTACTTACGTTCACACATAATTACAGAGTACCTAAACAAAATGGACAAAAACAAAAGTTACGAAATAAGTAAAATTACTTACATGAAAGAGTTTGTGCATAACAAGATTAAGTTATCGAGAAGAGTAATGAAACGTTACGTTGTTGTGCAAATATTTTGGTAACTGACGTAATTGGTTAACTGGTTCGTGACAAAACGTGTTATTTCGGTAAACTGTAAGAGAAACAACGGTCCATCGGCATGTTTCTAAAGATTTTACTTGATGACTAGTTGAGATGAGTCTGAATATCAGGGATGCAGAAAGGTGAAGCTAGTTATCCATTCCAAAGCGTATTAGGTTCCAATGGAGAGGAACGGGCAAGGAACTCCATGGACACTCTTTTAATTTCCTTCGTCGGTATGCTCTCGTGGGGACCTCAAGGAGTTTTTCCTGCTTAACCGCACCAAATATGACGAGGCATTTAACCCCTTCATCAAAGGCAATATAAAAACAAACAAGCCAAGATCTTATTATTCGATCTTTATTATATTGTCTTATTTTCATGAGCCTCTTTCCATTTTTCCCTAGCTGACATTGGGAATTTTGCACCAACAGATCATAGGCGGATCTGTGCCTAGAGTTGTGTGAAAGCTTAACGAGGAGAAATGTCCTAATGCATTAGTCGATTGACGAGTCTTCATCATACATAGCTAAACTCTACTTTCATGTCTACTTCTTCATTGTAAACGAGTGGATGTAGATTTCTTTTGCTAAATTCGTCTAATAACTTAAATTCCACTTTTTTCTGTTAGGTTTCCGTTTCCCTAATCAGGTTTTTTCTCTCTCCCTCTTCGATAAATGTACCTACGTACAAACCAAAAGTAAACATTTATTTTGGTGTCGAAAGCGATTCTATTTTTATTTCGAAGGAAAAAGCAACGTCTGTCCCTCGTCTTTAATCGATACTCCCAAAACGAATTAGAAACGGTACCCTACCGTTCCGAGAATATCCTTGAAACTCCCCTACATACAGGGCAAAGAAATCGCTCGCATGTTTAGTACGAGTCATGGGAAGTAAGCACGCATCCGTCATGCACCGATGGTTGTCAAACAAAACCAGTAGACAGCCGTCTGTCTGCATAGTATGTACGTACTCTTACGTGCCTTTGAATACGTTTAAAGAGCTACTAGAAGTGAGTCTGCCACATCGATTAGTTTAGAATATACATAGGTTCTGTGTGTCCCAATTTTGGTCATATTTTTATTCATTTAAGTTATTATGATAGGGATTTTTGGAAGAATAAGACGTGCTGCGCCGACCGGTTCTGTGTGTCTAATTTTGAGCAAATTTATTCATTTAAGATATTTCGATAGGGATTTATGGATGAAAACAACGTGGTGCGGCCGGTCCCAAATAAATTGCCAAAGGACATGACAATGATGATTTCGAAGTAAGCTAAACACTACCCAGAAATGGTTCCACAAAAGCATTGTCTCGACTCTTTATTATAATACCAGCAGCGACCCGCGGTTTCATCCGCATAAGTCTAGACCCCGTGGGATTATAGGGATAAAAAGTATCCTATGTGTTAATCCAGGTTATAAACTATCTGTTTGCCAAATTTCATTCAAATCCTTTCGGTAGTTTTTGCGTGAAAGAGTTACAAACATCCATCCATCCTCACAAACTTTCGCGTTTATAATATTAGTAGGATAATCAGTTGTCAAAGTCCTTTTTACACATTGCAAAGGAAAAAGTGACGCACTTTTTTAAATCCTAATCCAAAATCCTTATAAGGCTGCTGTCAAAGGCTGATGCGCATTAGCAAGCCTGTGGGTTGACATCATCTTATAAAACTGGATGTACTCATACCTGTTTTGGTTCTGTGGCCAATATTGCGGCTTGGCACGCCCGACCGACGGGCAAGCAAGACATGGTTTAAACATTTGGTCGGATCACCGAATTGCTGATATTATGCTTATCTGTACTGCTGCACTGTATGCCTAATTGCCTTTCGAAGTATCAATAGTTTAATCCTAAAGTTCTTTACAAACTGTTGAAGTCAGATAGGAGATACATAGTAGGTAGGTGCTTCTAATTCAAAGTTTTTTCGAACAAAATACTTGTTGTTGTCGAACTTTTAACGCCTCGGGTCAAGCTTGAAGCTTTTTTGTTCAGTTCGTTGAACTTCCGTTTGCTTTTTGCAAATACTTTATGAAAATACGCGTATCTGTGTTAAGGCGAAAGCGCCAGGGTAGCCCGCGGAATTAAAATTTTCTTAGGTTTTTTGCAATTTGCAGGTCAGTAAGTATTAGGTTGTATGTTGATTAAAAAAATATTCGCGACCGTAACAAATATGTATTTACAGAATTACATATAATCATTAAAGTCTTCAATACAACTTTTCAAGTAATCCAATTAAATTACTATTTTATGAAATCTTGACATTTGAGGATTATACTAACTACTAAGGAGTTGTACTACTGATTCTAATGATTATAATTCTGTAAATACATACATACATGTATGTTACGATCGCGAATCATACTTTAATCAACATTCACCCAGACACTGATCTGCAAATTGCAAAAATCGGAACAAAATTTGAATTTCGCGGGCTACCTTAGCGCTTCCCCCTTAACGTACAGATGACGTAGTTTTTTTTATCATATTGAAAAACATGAATCATCAACTAAATACAGGAAGAGCTTATCTTATAGGTACGTTCATCCTTTGGTATTTTAAACTCGCTGCTATTTGGATGATAACTCCGCTAGTAAGTTGAAAAGATCTCGGTTTGACATAAGTGAGGAAATAACTATAACGTGACTAACTATAAAGGCACTGCTAATTTTACCTACCAATTTAAACAAAACACTTGAAATTAATGAATCAAACGTCAGGTTCCCCCAACCGATCGTAATCTGTCACCCTGCCACTCGTTACATGTACTTATGTATGCAGTAAACACCAATGAGTCAGAACTCTGAGTCATTCAGTGCGAGGTCGATAAGCAGTACCTAAACCGCCAAGATCGAGGCATTTGGCGACGGCGACGTTAAACGTCAGATCACTTAAAAGTTCGATATCTGACAACAAAACTTGAGTGACGAAAAATTCGTAGTCGTTGACCCATAAAAACATGAAGAGGTGTTATTTCGGTTTGTGTCCCAATACCGAGATAAGGCCTAAGAAAGGGGGATCCTTTCTACTTCCAATCTTTTCAATTTTGTGACCACGCGTGCCTTGAAAATATGTCCAGACGTCGTCTCGTCCCGCGTCCTTCAGGCAACCGTGGCAGCTCACGTGCATTTGAGCGATGTGGCCAGCTCATCCCACTTCAGTCTGCCTGTTTTATTTCAAACATCAACTACCTACTTGAGTTTCTGAGTGAAATGACCAAATTACTTCAAAAAGTTGTCTCAGTAAAGATTATTCTCAACTGAGAAAAATTTTTGAAGGCATCTTTTACTAAAGAAAATCTTGAATCGGACGTAAAATGCTCCTCTTGTCATAACATCATGCTATCTCCGGGAACAGATCAAATTGCGACAAATGTCATATCCTATGTGATAGAATACCAACGTCTGATGCATTTTGATTGTGAATGCAATTAACTGTCTGACAAATATGTATTAGTTGAACTTTCATATTGCATCGATGGAGCTGTTTTGTAGATTGTAGTCCAATGATATTGCACAACACAATATGAGTCCAATGAGATTGTAGTCCAAGTAAAAAGACATAGGTAAATTACCTACCCAACATTCGATCTTCAAAAACGAAACAATGTTATTGGATGACACGTGAAAATAGGACGGCATCGGGAGCGAAAACGAGACGAGACGAAGAAAACTTGGCTAATTAGCCACGTTGTGACGTGCCACTTGCGGAGCGTGTCTTACCTCTTTTTACTTATAATATCATTGTAGCAATCAGTCAAGTACCTCGTCTTGAGAATAACAAAAAAAAAACATTTTAAAAAAATCTTACAACCGAATTGATAACATCCTCCTTTTTTTGAAGTCTGTTAAAAATTAAATAAAAGGGCAAATAAAAATAATTCTCACAGTTGAAATTGTCGGATTTTAAGTTTCTGATTAGTAAAGCCCGTCTTTTTTTCGAGCTACAATAGGCATATCTTAATTACTTAACAAAATACTCATACATATCTTAATTACTCAACCCCACTCATAATCGTAATTGCTAGCATTTTGACATCTCAATGATATTACGTATATCTCGTATGTCATTACGTACACCGTAGTCCGTATGTTTCGAATTCCTCGCAGTGTGGGTGGTTCAATGGTTAGTGATCTATAAAGATTATCTAAGAACTCGTAAACACAGCTATTGATATTATTATGATTATACTCAAATAGGCGGAAGAATGGAGGTCCTCATATAATTCTATTCGGTCATCGTCCAACTTTCAGGCGTTGTATTATTTTTCTAATGACGCCATTCTCTTATCTGAAGCAATCCATCAGATAAGACTGGCTAAACATGATAATTCCATTGATTGATAGGGATAATCTTGACGGACTCAAACAACGGAGTGATGTCATAATTATTGTGTTGTGCAATTATTTTTAGAAGTGTTCAAATGTTGGAAATTTTGTATCTCCCAGGCCCCCCGACTCATGGCAGTAGAAGGAACAGTCGGGTTTTAGTCGGTAGGAGTCCAACAGAACTCGCCGTTCTCCCCAGATTGAGGGTATTCATGAGGATTTCTCAACGGAAGAGAAGGGAACGGGGTTTATGGAATTGCGATTTTTGTCTAGATATTCTGATTTCAGAATTCCCGGGTTCGTTAATAAGCGAAGCATTCGAAATTAGTGGTATGAAGCAGTAATACTTTAGAAAATTCATTTTAATTGGAGATACTAGAAAATATAACAACAACTTTCCAACGTTCCATGCAAGGAATGGAATTGTGGTAATGAAAAAATCCGGGGGAAATAAACGCTAAATAGAGAACGGCTATTCAGGTTTAAAAACAATAAGTGTTTTACCTTTTCGGTTTGGATGTACCATCGCGGACATTTACGGTAACCACTTTTCGACCTTATTACTAAGGGAATAAGGTTGAAAAGTGGTTCATCGCAAATGTCCGCGATGGTACAATTTAAAATGTCGATACCTATCCATTTCTGTCGCAGACTTCCGCACAAGGAAAACGTATGTGTAGGCTACTTACTCAATATTCTGATCATGTCTTATGCTATATTGAGGAAAAAAGTTGGTGATGGATGATGAGCTGGCGACCAGTCCTTGTCAATTTAAACGATTTTTCTACAAGAATTTCCTCTATAATCTTTATATTTTCATGAACGACTTAGGCATCATAAACGTATTATTATTATTGTATCCTGCTCATGGCTAAAGACCCCATTTATCACTAAGCACCATTCGGTTCTCGTCAGAAATAAATAGGTAGGTTAGTAATAAATCATACTTACGGACATTAATTTATTCTAACAATAGAAATACCCACAAAGTTCACTTACTACGAATGATCCAATTTCCGAGTAAAATGTCAGATGTGATTCGACAACATATCTGAATTTTATATTTTACTAGCTGTTGCCCGCGACTACTGCGATCCAGGATGAAAAGTGGCCTTCCTTCTCCAGGTCATGGTCTACCCATGTGCTAAATTCCATCCAAAGAACCGCCGTTCAGCCACCGTTCCGTTCAGCCGCTTTCGCGTGGAAGACGAACAAACTCACTTTCGCATTTATAATATTAGTTAGGATTTGCAATCAACGCATCTAAATGATATTACGCTCGAAAATGTCCCAGTAACTGGATATTGATAGATAAAAAACTTTTACAATTTTCAGCGAGCGCAACAATTTTATGTGCTTCAAATACCAGTCGATCTACCCAAATTCATTGAATCTCGCGGAGGACCGGATAAAAGAGATTGACTAATGGTATGTTTAATCTGACTACCAGAAAAATTGATCGAGCTTTTGTTAGACCGCGGAAATGTTCGATGGCGAAACAGCAATTTATTTTGAGTACTTCAGTAAATACGAAGTGAACTGAAACGTTAAATGATTTGCACTCAGATTCACTCCGCGACTGAAGTTGCCAATACAAATTCAGGTCATATGCACCGTCTAATTCAAAACAGAATAAAGTTTGGTTCAGGGGGCAACGTACGCTGTTGAATAGTCTTAATAATAATTTTTGATAGCCTCGGACTGCATGGTCAGTGAGGGACAAGGACAACACACTTCATTGGGCTGGCTACTGGACGTTCGTTAGTCGATTCCTGTGCCCTGCATAAAGCTGTAGGGATCATTTTGTTCGTTTGTAAAACAATCTGGTCGTGAACTGAGATTCACTATCTTGGTATTGTATCACTTAAGGCAATCCTGTGTTGCCGATGTCTGCTGAAAAGTAAATGAAAAAAAAATGGTACTCATTTCAACAGCTCTTTTTGAGATCTTGCTTTCAGAGGCAATGTTGAGATGGCTTGATTAATACCGGCCTCATTTCCGGGTCGTTAGCATAATGCTGCGCTTCATAATCCTAAATTATTGCCTAACACAAAACAATAGCGAAGACTAGTAAACACGGAAGAATTTCAACCGCGTTAACATTCAAAGGCAACTTCACCAATTTAATTACAATGAGCAATAACAAAATCGCTTACAACCGTTTTCCGTACGTTGGCACGTTAGTAACTGTGTCAATGACTCATAGTAGTCTGCAATCGTATGCTATTATAATAAAAACATGAATAACGAAAAAATACTGTGAGGTAAAGTTTTCAAAAAATTATCAGTCTCGACATTTAAGCAGAACTATATTATCTGCTAATTCCCATGATAAATGATTTTATTTCTGTAAGTAGGTTTATACAAACACTTTTACATGTCAAAAATATATTGGGGAACCTTCGATTGTTTCAAAAGCCTAGGCCAGTTTTTGATGAATCCCAGGGATCTTATCACACAAGTTAACCCCCGACAAATCAGTTATGGTTTGGAATGAAGTCCAATTGAGTCTTGTAAAGTGCTTCCCACATGTGTCACCCTACGTAGCTACCAGGGGCGTAGCCTTCATACAACCTGATTCCTATTGGCTTCCTTCGGAACAACCACCACTTTTCCTAATGTCTACTATTGCCATATAATATGGTACACCTGTGTGTGTAACTGTGTATCACATTACATTACTTAATTATATTTAATACCAGTTTAATTCATCATAAGATTAAAACCTACAGTTTTTTGTCTTGAGCTTATGAGAACTGAATAATTTTTTCTTCGGCTTCCCTCTGATGATAATTGTAGCTGTGCCACTGGTACCTATCTATTATTAACAGCACCTTTGCTTAACATGGTGCGCCCTGTACCTTAATAAGAAATTATAACCCTACTAGATTTAAGTCATGTTTAGTGGTAATTACTGTCATCAATACACAACAGTGGAAGAGTTGCTATATTTAACAAAAAATCGATTCAAACATCGATCACATTTCCCGTAATTAGCTTTTAGAACTAGCGTTGGCAAACTCAAACTTATTAGCATTTTGCATTTATTTCAATTAAACCACTTTTACAGGCACTTTTGAATTGTCAAAGTGTCGGTCAGTTAGTCAGAAAGTTGAACCTAGTTGCCCATTCCAAAGCGTAGGTCTTTATGGAGAAGAACGGGCAAGAAACTCCAAGGACACTCTTAGCTCTGGCATATCAGATAGCTGTCTTTAATTTCCTTGAACAGTTCCATTCTAGGAAATATAGTAGTTTGAATTAAGGCCTCAGTTTCCTATTTCCTAGCAATGAACTGCGTTGGAATCGTTTAACAATCTAATGGGACTGGTTCCTATCTGCACTTTAAACTTTACCGTTAGAAAAACCAGCACTGTAAACTCTGTTTTTCAGCCTTCCAGTGTTTGCTTGGCAAATAGGAGACTACCTCAAATGAATAAAATGAAATGATGGTGATTAGACATGATTTAAATGAGTTGAACCTCATAGATCAACATTTGTTGCCCGTGTGTTGTTGTTGCATCTTGTTACCCAGTAAATGGGTTGTGGAGGTCAGATAGGCTCCATAGTCGCTCCATATAAAATACTGATATCCAGCTGCATTGGGTTAGACTGGAAGTCGACCCCAACATAGTTGGGAAAAGGCTGGGCATTTTGATTTTGGATCAACATTATGAACATGTATTGATAAATAGTACCCTGTGAAGCGTTACTTATTTTGACTAAATACACAGATGTAGTGTAATAAAATATACCGAAAGGTTAATGGAGAAAAACATAACATCTACACAGACGAAATGAATGAATATGTACCTACCTAAATACGTGCAATATTCTAATAAATTCGCGGTAGACATTAATCTTCAAGCTCAACGACCTACATAGTTAAGGCGCTGTGATCCGACAGAGACCACGCTTACTTGTTTTTTTAATCCATAGGGAACATAAAAACCAGCTTTATAAAATTCTGAAACAAAGATATATCCTATTTAAGGATCTGGCGTGCATGCAATCGCTTTTAATAACGCGATTAGATTAAATTTGCTGCATTGAAAAAAATCCAAGCTACCTACCCCTTTTCGTAATGTTTAAAAATCTATCTCATAGCTACAAACAGACTTTTTTTTCTTATTTTAATGTAAATATAAATTTAAAAAAATGGTAGCAAGATTGTTTAGCACAATTCGCCGCGTTTGTCTTGATAAAATGATTAAAATAATTACATACTGTTTTTAAATACCTACCAAATGCGCGAAGCAAACACTTGCGAGCCTACTTCAGTTCAGTACGCGGATCGAGCGCCGCGGCGATCATAGCGCATTAATTTTGTCTGTGATATTTAATTTACGTAGAACGTGGAGTATATATGTAGAATAATAAAGTATGCTGTATACTCTCGTTTCTCTCTTTTGAAAAAATTGTGGACGTGGGCGTTTGATCACTGAGTGGAATGCCCTTAGCTGCTGTTCTCTTTCATATTTTTTTATCTTTAGATTAGGTTTATATTTTAACAGATGTTGAAGCTTTTTTTGTAAGCTTAACCTTTGTATTATATTTACTTTTGTATTCTTTAATCATAACTTAATGTCTGTGTGTAAATAAATTATTATTATTAAAAAAAGTAAATCTAACTGAGGCATATCTAGTCTTGTCCAATGAATTACTGGATACATTTAGTATCTTATATTTATATCGTGTTTTTCTGAAAAACAATTTTGATTCACCTTGTAGAATCTCAAAGACGGCCATTCGAATGCAAAATATGACCCATCATGATATATTCAGCTTATTTCGCTAGGGACCCCGATAATACAATAATAATAATCTTATATTCTCTCTACAGTCTATATGGAAAACGTAGATACGTGGCCTTGACAGCACGTTCCTCACAATTCACGTTTTCCTACAGTTTTAATGCTTAATCGTAAACGTTGCGTTTATCTAAACTAGCACAAATAAATTCTAGTTCAGACGATGGACAGTGGACTACATTTTTTGATTTCTTACGTCGACTTTATTGGTAAAATCAACATAATAGGGTACTTGACTACTATCAAAAATATAAAGTTACACGCTTTTAAAGTTATTCTTCTATCCTTGTAACGAAAAACGTTCATTGTTCTGAAAGGCGCGAAGTTACTATGGCGTTGCCTTTCTTGTGACATCAGATGCTATTAAGCGTTTTAAAGTCTATGCTAGACAGAGACAGCACGTCTCTGTAAGCATTTTAAACTGTATGCTAGACAGAGACAGTTCGTCTCTGTCTAGCATACACTTTAAAACGCTTTCAACTTCGCAATTTTTGACATTTTATACAATTTTTACTGTAGCTTACGTTTTCTTTAGTATTCGAGAAATAAAAATGAAAAACCAGTATAAAAACCTATTAGTCATAAGTGATCCTCATTATGATTAAGAACCATTTACAGAATGGGGAAGTGACTCCTAACTGTAGTAGGTAGGTAGGTACGATCACAATGGTCCTCTGGGGTATTGCCATAAATTCTTGTCTGACAGGCTAATTGTTGATGACTATACAGTCAAAAGCTGTTCTTATTTGCTGCCCTTTTAAAAAAATCTTGAGATACCTATGCGGAGGAGAGAAAAATGTCGTGAGGAAAATTTTGAGTATGAATGTGGACGGCTATAAGAGTAGAGGAAGACCAAAGAAACGATGGATAGACTGTGTGAAAGCTGATATGGCTAGAAAGGGGGTGACTACTGAGATGACGCCTAATGGAGAAGTATGGAAGAAGAAAATATGTTGCACCAACCACAAATAAATTGCGATAAGGACAGGAGAATGATGAATGTCCTTTTTTTTGGGTGGGAAATCATCAAATGACTTCTCCCGCTCTGGGCGGAGCGGGAGGGCGTGTCAGACTTCTACTGACTAAAACCCACCCGTATTCCTTCAGTTGCCTCTGCCCACGCCACAGTTCCTTCAGTTGCCACGTTTGTTGGGCCACGGTAACTCTTTCGAACATCCCGCAACCCTAGCTGATGATGAATGGCCTACTATGCACTACATAACATACGTCTTTGAACATTTTTCTCAGTATCCATCTAAGGAGATAGGTCACTTATTTCCTTAGATTCGCATCCAGACCAAGACCTATCAAACTATACAACTGCGATCCACAAATATTTTAAAACGATTCGCGACGGTTGGTAGACAAAAGTAGTTGATGTGTCCTTACAGTAAAATGTGATTAAGGTGGAAGCGCCAGGGTAGCCCGCGAAATTTAAATTTTCTTACGTTTTTCTAGTATTATGTTGTATGTTGATTAAAATATGATTCGCGACCGTAACAAATATGTATTTACAGAATTATAATTATTAAAGTCATCAATGCAACTCTCTGACCAAGTAATCCTATTGAATGACTATTTCATGAAATCCTGACATTTGAGGATTATACTAACTTATGGACTTACTAATTTAACTCCATAATTCTGTAAATACATATTTGTTACGCTCGCGAACCATACTTTAATCAACATACACCCAGACACTTGAGCTGCAAATTGCAAAAATCGTAAGAAAATTTGAATTTGGCGGGATGCTTTAGCGCTTGCTTCCCCCTTAAATTTTATCTCGTGGTATATATATGTGTCCAACATAAATAAATAACGAATGGATGATTCAGTGTTTGTGTATTTATGTAAGTATGCAGCTAGAGAGCTAATGAGGTTTATGGGCACAAATTATTTAATGATATGTTTATGAAACTCCAGTTTGATGGAAGTTTTAGTTGAATTTTGTGGTTGTTTAGAAAATATTTTGACTTCAGTCCACACCAAAGAATTTAAAAAAAAAAAGTTTAGACAGGGTTTTCTTTTTCGTTAATATGATTGATGACCCGGGCTACAATTAACAATCAAAGAAGGTTAGATTTTATCAGATTGAACGACACCAGGCTGACCTTTCACATTGATATCATCATAAAGAGAAAACCCAAGCAAAGAAAGCATTAGCAATAATGGACTTAATTCTCCATTTCCAGCATGCATTCATTACCGCGGCAATATTACGCCACAAAACGTCAAATGTGACGTGTACTATGACGTATATTTGAACTCTTGCCAACCTGTGAGCGAGGAATGATGACTGCTGTAGTATGTAGGTATTAACATAATCATTGTGCAAACTAGCTGATGGATTACGTGATTGGAGATAGAAAGTCAGTGTCATGGCGACTGAGGGTCTTGCGGGTGGATGCACTCGTAACTTATGTAATACTTACTAGCTTTTTCCCGCGGCCTCACCCGCGTGGAGGTCGGAAATTATTCCACGATAACGTATTACCGGGATAAAAATATACTATGTCCTAACCTCTAAAGGTCATGTGTGCCAAATTTCATCGAAATCTGTTCTGTATCTGTTGTGAAAAGGTGAAGAACAGACAGATAGGGTTACTTTTACATATACAAGATATAACATAAATAACGCACAACCTCTAAGGGATCATTGTAGTCATCATTATGAACAACTTTTGCTATGGGACCAAACCTGAAATCGCGAAAAAAATCAGCTGCTCCCTACATTTATGTTCGCATAACTCGTCAAAATGTAGGGAACAGCTGATTTTTTTCGCAATTTCAGGTTTGGTCCCATAGTAAAAGTTGTTCATAATGATGAGTATAATGATCCCTTAGAGGTTGTGCGTTATTTATGTTACATCTTGTATAATATTAAATATAACTCATTTACATACCACTGGTTCTATACGAGGATTTATAAGTACTTAGACTATATTTCCGTACCCGCCAAAGGAAATCCTAATCCATCTTTACGAACCAAAATTATTATAGTTTTATTTGCACACATAATTTCCCTGGCCATCTACCTTGTCGTAAATAGACCAACCTACCAGGAAAATGAACAAAAACTTTATAAATGCAATAATTGTTTGAACCATGTAGTATTTTTAAACATAAAAAATTCAATTTATTTATTTATTTACCGTGTTATAGTTGCCGGCACGAGTCGTGAGCACAAACTCCACTTTTAATGCTTACGAATCTTATTTCCTATTACGGCAATGAGGTTAATACAAGATCAAGCTTATTTATGTACAGGTAGAAAACAGAATACAAGAGACCGCTGACGACGGCAACAACAATTCATGTGGGATTTGTGCTCACGGTTCGTGCCGGCAACTATATCTCTAAGGCCCGCTTGCACCACAAATCACTTTTAAAACATCAACATCGTTCAATTCTGTCAATCTAGATGAAAGAGACAGAATTCTGATACACTTCGTTAAGGAAGAATTAGCTTAAAAGTCGAGTGAAATACTATCGAGGATATCAAAAACTGAGCATAAAGAAGGAGTTCGCTTAAATAGATAATATTTGTAACTGTGTTTTTTAACTGGCGAAATGTTGGTGTACTGTAGGTAAACCTCTGCCCAACCCTTCGGGGAAACAAGGCGTAATGTTATGTTCATTATGTAATTATTTGTAATTGTATGTTAACTATGTTAACGAAAGTTTTCTATTGTCCAACAGATTCTACGACGAATGCAAACGGAGGTATAACATCAAGTTATGGAAAACATTCACAGACTGCTTCAACTGCTTACCGGTTGCAGCGATAGGTGAGTCTAGAAAACTATTTTTATAAAAAAACATATCGCAAAATATTTCTTACAGGACATTTTTCAGCCCACGATTGTTATCAGGAAACTATAGAAAACAGAAAAACGTGTAAAGGAAATCGCTGCATTGATTGGTTTCGAACAAAAAGGTCGCGTGCGATTAATCGCTCAGTTCGCTTATTATCTAGACCCATTAGACTCCCATAGTTTCAAAGTACCTACCAATGTGCGGTTTCTGCCTATGGGATAGCTACCTAGACATAGAAATACCTAGTCCGACCGCCATGTTAGTTGCAGTAGGGCAACGATGGTGCAAGCTGTGTAAACGCTTCTTAGATTGGAATATTGTACTTGTCTTTATTACACTGTCACTGTCTGTCTTACTACTATGGGCCTAAGTTTTATTCGTCTGAAAACTCCATCCGAGAAGGAATGTTTGATTTTTTTTACAATTTTTCAATACTAAAACTGGCAAACGCCAATAATTTTAATCTCTGCATAAAAGATGATGGAAAAATCAGCCCTAAAAATAAAGTACTCTATTACCCGTTCTTTAAACAGTATTCTGCAAGTTCAGCATTGTTTTCATTGCTCTTTAAGTGCCAAAAAACAAGGCTTCCCAAAACCCAAAAGTGGCTGCTTCTACATTCTTTTCACATTACAACACAGCTTCTCAAAAATAATGCCAAAAAAACCTTGCAACCAGTCTTGTCCGCAGTTGCTGCGTCGAAAACCGGAATTTGACAACACGCCAACAAAAGTACAGGAAAAAGTAGGGAAAGTTTTGCGTCAGAACTTTGAGTCTGTTTTATGTAGACTCAAATATCGCTCTGAGATGTCTAGTTTTATTTTATGTGTCTGGAAAAAGCTCTAAATAGAATATTAAAATAACTTAATGTCCTTAGGGCTATAGAAATTGACAAAATTATTAGTATCTCATGAATTTTATGACATTATTTCATACATCTAACGACCGACCCTGTCTGACAATTTCGTACATTTACGTCACTTTTTCATTAAGCTCTAAGACTCATACCCGGATTATTTACGGTACTTACGGCTTTCAACACCGTTTTCAGTCTACCCTCTGCTAGATTAAAATATTGTTGAACTTGGATTTATTTTTAAAATCCTATTAAGCTTGATGGCAAACCTACGCGAGCTACGCCTCTAGATTTGTGACGTATCTCGCGGTCTGAACAAACGAAATGTGCTCATAAACAAAAGCAATATTTTCAACAATGACTGTTATTGGCTCTTTGATCCTATGACGACGTGTGGATTGTCTTAACAAACTTCTACCTTTCGAAAACTAAAACAAATTTTATTAGAATTAGATACCTAACGGGGACTTCGCTACATTTCGAGCTCTTTTTGAGACTCCTCTCAGGCACAAAACGGAGATAAATACGGGCCTTAATTCATCATTACGTCACAGACGCTTAAAAAAATCCACTCTGATGGCCCACCATCCCTGATAGAGTGGATTTTTTAAGCCTCTCCCGTATTTGCATGCCGGGTTCGGTTCGGTGATTAATCTAATTAGTCGCTCAGCCGACTGTGAACCCCCCGCTCAACAGATAGGCACTGAATCCAGCTTAAAATTGTTAGTTCGTCGACATGTTGTGTGTTAACATTTATTGTTCGGAAAAGTTGGAGCAACTTTTTTTGTAGGTTGGGCTTTGGGTTATGTGTATTTTTAACAAGCCTAATAATCTTACACAGACATAATTCTTTATAAAACCCTTTGTGTTGATCGTGACGGTAAAAACTACCAACCTCACTCACGACCTCAACCGTTTCTGCGGTGACCATTCGTGTGTAAGGGGCAAAATGAACCCAGTTTTGCTAGACGTCATTCGACTGCTGGCGGAAATTGTTTCGTACGATTATTTGGAGTATTGCATTTCGAGGCTATGCAAATTAATAAGATACGTTTTTTTGCACGTACTCGTAATTGCTAAGAAGGAACTGATTAATTGCTGCTCGAATTTAGAAGGACACGCAATCAAAATTAAGACAACAATAACACACCAAAAATGTACTTAAGGCACCTCCTACACACTTGTTCGGATCGGCATCATGCCGGGCCTGAAAGTGTGTAGCACTCCACAACACAGCATTCTAACCACACGGAACCAAACCGAAGATCGACTTCGAAATATCCGATATATTCACCTCCCTCCCATCTCTATACAATTTCGCCCCAACCACAACTCCTGAATTCCCTATACACATGCGTAGATCAGTGGACTCTCTCACCGCAACGCGAAGGTCGAATATACACCGGGGCTATATTTATCGTATCACGCTACACACTTTTGATGCTATAGTATTAATAGATAGATAGTAATCCATACGGACATTGTACATATAATGTTGTGTTTGAGACACCTGTCTCTTGAATGGTGTTTAGTATTTTTGACGAACTTGGTGCTTCATTGAGAAGCGTAGTGTTGACGTTTTGAAAAGTAAACTGAGTGAAATGGGTTGCCAAAATATAAAAGTTGTGATTTATTCAAACTAATGGATCGTTGGAATAGAAAAGATTTGGCTTATCATAACAAAGAGTTTATTTCACTGGTAATCTGATGTCACTGAACGCATGCTGGAATGTCATTATTACTTACCATCAATGAGGCCGCCAGATGTCTACTGCTGCATAGTCCAGGAATCACTCGTCTTTATAAACAGTAGTCTGCAATGTATACCAATGTCAACAATCGATTTCAAGTAACTACCCCCTGAATTCGTTTTTGATCAATTTCATGACCAAGTGTATATTATTTACATTCAAAATTATGTAAACTTCTTAACAATCACATGACAATTGAACAATAAAACTGTGAGAAACACGCAAACTACAACAGTAAACTGTAGTACTGCTACAATGCTTGCATTCAGAGCTGTTCAAGTCAATAAAGACTATCATGAGACGTGTCAAGTGTCTGTTACTTGAACAGATTCCGGTGCCGAGGGAACAATTGGCGCAGACATATTTGATCTTAGTCTGCCTAGAGAGACTACTCGCTTAGAACAGACTCGACCTATTTAAAAACAACTGATTGACTTGATAGTGAAAATATTACATATCATAGAAACTTAAGACGCTATCCCTACTAAACCGAAACTTCCGATTTTTGCATTCGGTATTTCGGACACGAAAATTCAATGTATGTGAGCGTCCAAGCAAAAAGGGTCCAGTTCTCGGCATTTAGTTTCCGAGTTATACGCAGTTTTGTAAAGTTGGATGAAAAAATTGCATTTCTCGATTTCAATTGATTATTAATTAACGCGCAATAATCTACAAGTTCATATAGTAAATTACTTTTTGTAAGATGATTTGTAAGATGATTTTTGTAAGATTTGCAAGATGTTGTGGCGGCATATCTACATCGCCACAATGGAACGCATCACACTGACGTCACGCAAAATCCTGTATCGCGCAAAACAGAGTTTACCGCGCGACTAGCATATATACAACATCCCGACATCAACCGTCGGGCAGTAGCCCACCAGACACAACACCCGTCTGTTCCGAGGATCCTCCCTTTTCTATGGAGGATGAGTGAACTTTACACCCTGTTCCTCATGCCTCTATACTGTTTCTAAGTACCAGAAAATGTAGTTAGAAACATGTACTAACTTTACCAAAAATCAAACTTTGAAAATGCTTTTTCTCAAATCAAGTTTTTTCAGTTTCAACTTCAAATGAAAAAAAAATGTGCCAGTTTTTGAATATTTTTTTAAATCCTTATTATCAATTGACTATTCTAGATACCGAATCTGGTCTTAACTCAATACCCCACTACTGGACCCTTTTTGCTTGGACCCCACATATTATGAATAAACAAAAACATGTCGGAAGTCACAATAAATAATTGCAAACCAGAACAATGGTATAAATCAAATCTGCTAAAAGATAATGTTTCCAAGATGCGTACGAACATGTCACGGCCACTGACAAGTAAAAGTGAATAAATTGGCGACCCCACGCCGGAACTAGCGATAAATACGGAAAGATCTATGTAACCAAGTGTACATTAACATAAGGTGCGCGAATGTTTGTTTATTAATCGACATGAGGCTTTTGAGGAATATTCATGACGGATTAGAAGGTTCTAGACGATTATACACTTGAATATTAGAAGTATATTGTACAATATTGAGAGGTCTGCTATCCGTGGTAACATAACATCACGCCTGTATTCCTCGAACGGCGGGTTAGGCAGAGGTGTACCTAAGTACACCGACATTTCGCCAGTTATGTTTGTCTCATGGCCTAAGGTGCGACAACCGTGATCCATTCTTGGTTTTGCAGAAAATATCAAAAAGGTTGAAACTAAAGAGCTGATATTTAAATAAAATAGAGCACATTCTACAGAAAGTTCTTTTATAGGAAATGCAAATAATATATTTTTATTCTGAAAACAAATGGCAGCCTCTTCTTCAACCCGAGTTTGAGTTATCATAACAACATTGGCCTTAATTTTACGTTCGCAATATTTAGCCCAGCTTGGCAATGAATGAAAACTTGAAGTTGTTGGTCTGGAAACTTAAAATAAATTGCGACTTTGAATGCGGTCCCAGACTTTTAAATTTGCGATGAATTTCATTACAAATTAATAAGATGTAGAAATTGTTTTCAATTTAACATTGTGGATTAAAGTTTTCTGTTATCAATTGCTGCCAGAGCGTTTTGGCTTGAAATTGTGACTTTCAGGATTTTGTCTCGATGATTCTAGACAGAAAATTTTGCGCTCTACGGCTAGCACATACAACAGAACAACGAAAGTGATTGAACCTAAATATGAAAAAGGCTTCCCCAAACATAGGATGGTACTCAAACTTAACCATTTCTATCTGTCAATCATCGCCAACTCACGTATTATTCCAACATATTCCTCGATATCCATATACAAAGAGAAAAAAAAAGTCTGGAAACGAGTTTGTTCAACTCATAGAAATCTAGATATTGATCGGAGCACATGTGATGCGAGACTGATAGAATGCATATTAAACAGTTTTCTATGCATTTATTTGCATTGCAATAAGGCAATGTGGTACTAGTAGTACACTAGGGAGCTGCATATACGAACCGTTAAATTCTTATGAATCATAACTAGCTGTGCCCCGCGACTTCGTTCGCGTGGAAGTCGTAAGATCCATAATATACTAAAATTTTAAAAACAGCCACATTTTAATATAACTCCCTCGTCCCCCGACCCGCCGCCGCGTTGCATCGCCCGCCTGCGCTATTACTTTGTTTTCGCTTAGCGTTCTTACTGACTTTTTTCTTTTTGCTCGGCTCCTATGGGTTGTAACGTGATGTTCTCGTGAATACTCGAGAATTAGGCTACCAAATGCAAAAACAATTTTTCAAATCCGACTTTATTCATAATTTCATGGGTTTTAATTATTTCGCGCGGAACCCTAATTATTTTCCTAAAATAAAAGTAGCCTAAGTTACTCCTTGAAATATCAGCTGTCTGCCTGTGAAAGTCCCGTCAAAATCGGTCCAGGCGTTTCGGAGATTAGCCGGAACAAACAAATAGACTGACAAAAAATTTAAAATTGATTTTTTTTTTTAAATACCGTTTATACTTTCATATGCATTTAGTAAAAAAAAAACTGTTATTTTGTCATTACAAACAGACACTTCAATTAACATAGATAAAAATATTTGCTCCTCAAATAATAACGGTATAACAACCTCATCTGTCAAACCAGTGCTCGGGATCAGTAAACTTGTCTCCAAATATTATTATTGGAACTTTTAATACTGGTATCGGTCAATCGTCTGCTGTAGACAGATGTTCTGATTTTATCATTAAGAAACAACAGATACGGCAAATAAAGGATTAAAAGATACAGTATTGCCACTGAAATATTAGCACTTGTAGCCACTACAACTACACCAGCCAATATTTAAATTGAATTGACTCAAATCTGCATTTTGTCACTTTGGTGCCAATTCTCTACAGTCCCTCTGTTTCATGCGTTCTATATTTCAAACAAAGGTAGTATTAACTGCCAATGCACAACGGCACAGTTGCCATGGCGACAGACGTATGCAAAACCTCTGCAGTGCAAATTATGAACCTTATTACTGCCGGTTGTTGATCCCAAGCCGAGTTGAAAACTGGGTGACGTTTTAAGCAAATAATGGTGACTTGGAAAATGAGCTTGGAAACTTTTATTTGGGTTAATTGGATGAGAAATATGAAATGCAAGAGGTTATTTTTAGGCGGACGAAAATTTAATTTCTTACGCAGAATTCTGGACGTTTTAGCTTTTAAGTGATAGCAAGGTTTCCATATGGATTACTAGCAGCGCCTCGCAATTTCATCCGCTCAAGTCTCGATCCGGTAGGGACATTGCGATAAAAAGTATCCTATATGTTAATCCAGCTTATAAACTATCTGAGTGCCAAATTTCATCCAAATCCGTTCAGTAGTTTTCGGGTGAAAGAGTAACAAACATCCATCCATCCATCCTCACACACAATCGTATTTATAATATTAGTAGGATTCTTGAATAAACTCCCTTGCTTGAAACTCTTGCAATCCTAAAAATTCTGGATTTGCCTCTCATCTCTCCAACTTTTTAATAAAAACTGTATAATTTTCGATCTGGATTACGATTCGGGGATACTTCAGACTTGTAATTTGATTGCAAAACTATTGTCGATCGGTTTGTGGTCGTTTCGTGTACATGTAGCGGGTTCTGATGGTATTACCCAAAGGTTTTATTTACTTCTCCATCACTTTTGTGTTTAGACAACTATTCAATCATGTTAAGCGAATATTTCGTCTACTATTGCAGAAAGCGGTCTGGTAATTTTTGGGATCAATATGTTATTAAGGACCCTCAAGGTAACCCTCGAAAATCGTTTGGCAAAGTTACCTGTTTACACCCTCCTTCAGAAGTTAAGATTTGGCTGGTAAACAACAAAACAATATTTCAGCTATATCCTTGAAACTTACTCGCTTTGTTTGTTACTTGTAAAACTTATCTCGAAACGCAGGAAGTGTGTTACATATTTTACAAAAAAAAAATGTTTTATATTTTTCATCCCAAAGAAAAGAGAGCTTCCACCATGTGCTGAATCTTCTCTTTTATTAAATTTTGCAACGACATGCTATTTAAAGCACTCAAAAGTCACTAAGCTTAGTTTCAAAATGTTCATTTTAGCAGCAGATGCTACTTTCTACTGCCATCCTAAAATTTTCAGCACACAGACACGTTTAATGTACATTTAAATAATTACTTTTTAATGTCTTTCCTAAAAACGTGTCACAGAGGTACCATTGTCATTTAAGACTCTGTCACGCTCCAATTTTTACGAAAGTTCGCCTCGTCCCAGCCAGGACCTAAGGATATGATTAATTTGTAGTCTTTCATGGCGAAAGTGTGTCAGGCTCTCTCTGGAACATTAATTCGGCGACGCAATTAAACGTAAGTTAGGCTTGTATAGACGGATTCTGGTAAAAGCCGGGCTTAATTTCGTTAAACACAAGTTGTTTTGCAAGCTAAGCTTGCTGCTGTCAATCGAGTTTGTCGAACCTACTGAACTGTGACGTTTCCCTATTGAATTTGCTCTTCCTGTGCCAACTTGACCTCTTTTCGAATGTGAATGAGAGATCAGTACGGCTTATGTCGAAATTAAATAAATGATTTTTAAAGTGAGAAGCAAAAGGCCTTCGCTATTGGGTTTCCTCCATAAAGTAGAGCACTGCACTTGGTATGTTGGTGTTCGGGTTTCGCCTCATACTCGCATCTAACTCAGGACTTATGTGTTACTGAATTGCTCAGATTTATAATAGAACTTTTGTGAACTTATATTTATTGCTTTATTTAAAGCACTGTTCTTTGGTAACTTAGCAGTTACGCAAGAAGTTTTCATAATTTTGCTTTTAAGCGAAGTTCTATTTCTGATCAAGTTTGACAGGTTTCTTTTATTTAAACTATTGAATAAATAATTCGTTTGAACCAAAACTCTACTTAACAACAATAAATGCGTATCGATTATTGTTATTTTCCATTATGTAGTGTTTTTGTTTCGAGTCGATCGACCGAGACGTCTTATAAAAACAGGATATTCGATTACGCAGAATCGATTGCTTACACATAAAGACAGTCATGTGACGACGATGCTTGCGGAAATAGTCGCGTTGAATGTATCGTAATTTGGTGTAATATCTTCATACTTTATTTGATCTCAAAACAATAATCATGCTTTGCAATA
This sequence comes from Fissipunctia ypsillon, assembly GCA_947568875.1. Taxonomy (NCBI): domain Eukaryota; kingdom Metazoa; phylum Arthropoda; class Insecta; order Lepidoptera; family Noctuidae; genus Fissipunctia; species Fissipunctia ypsillon. The sequence goes on from OX387662.1 coordinate 3,217,049, forward strand.
AAAACATGGTAGGTTAAGTACCTAATGGTATTTTAACTTGCGTATTACTTTTCTCTAGTTCAAAATGTTTCCTCCACTTTTGGTTTTAACTACGCTCGTTCAAGCTTCCTTTACCCCCCGCACACTCCACCGTATTCCTACAGTTCCGGAACCCTTATACCCCAAATATACCCAAAAAATAATACCGCATTTTCTCAGGGACTGGTCACGTTTCTCCCTTTCAATTTCCTCCCCGTGATGCGTATACGAAACGCTACCTAACGAACTACTATGTGCGATACAGTTAGCCCGGTTGGCACGGGCGATTTTTTGTCGCGCACTGTAATTGCAGCTCTCGGTGCTGAGCCGAGCAGTGAGAATCCAACAGAGCGCATCCCAGCGCGTCAAAAAAATACACTGTTGGATTTTCAACTCTCGGCGCTAAGAGCAGTGCGTTGAAAATCCAGTGCGCGATAAAAAATCGCCTGTGGGTGGGTATGAGGGTAAATAGCCCCGAATCGGACGTTTGGCAGCCCTGATTGGTGGAAATGGTCGTAAATGTAGGGTAGACGAACATTTTAGCTTAAGGTTTAGTTTCGAGTGGTGGGTTTATTTCTTCTCTGGATAAGACATAATGTTAAACGCTTTGTCATTTTTGCTCTCAACCGATAGATAAGTAGGGAATATCTCTTTAGTATTCTTTTTTTTTTGATATCATCATCATCTTCCTGCCCTTATCCCGTATACATATATTAATCAATTTAACTTCAAATTAATTTTTTGTAAAAAAAATCAATCGACGTAATAAACCATAACCTCCTAATTTTGACATAATACCAGCTAAAATCGTATTATAAACCAGTATAAAACATACCTACTGGTCATACTCGCAACCGGCGTGCATTATGACCAGACCAAATACCTAAACGAAACCAAAAGGAGTATGTAAGGATCGTAGCAGGTGGCGTTCTGTAGTTTCTGCCTACCCCCATGGGAAGAAGGCGTCAGTTTATGTATGTATGAACATACCTAAGATGATACCCTTTCAAATCACGAGGCACGACATGCCCCTGTCACCGTTTCGTACCTATACGTGTATAAGAAATGTGACTTAACTTACACACATCGATAAATCGTGACAGTTACACTAGCTTGACTGATAAGGAAGAACCTTCAGCCTTCAATAAAACACAAACGAACAGACACGCTAACTATCATAATTATACCTTAGAGCTGTTCAAAGCCGGATTAGCACAATAAAGGCTGAAAACAGACATGACACGCGACGCGATACAAAGGCACTGTGTGTCGCGCGACGAGCGGTGCCTTTGTATCGCGTCGCGTGTCATGCCTGTTTGCAGGAGCCTTTTAAGTTTAAAGGAATAAAAACTGACAATTCTAATTGCCAAGGAATTGTATGAATAAGAAAATTGAAATTAATGCTAGAGTAAGTTTTGTTAACGAAAGTTGAGTTGGTTTTGTATTAACTTTCCCTAAAATAAAGGGAATTTTACTTGATATTCATAAAATTAACATTTCGATACCAGAAGTATCAATTAACGTAAGGGACATTTTGGCGACAATGACTTATATGTAGGTATCATTGGATTCGGAATTTCCCGCTCTAACGATTGGTATTATCAAAATTTGTTTATCGTTAAAAAAAATTCCCTTACAGTAGTTACAAATTTTTGGACTACGTAAAACGATTTATGATTTTAAAAAAATGATTTAACAGACATTAACATGTTTTCTTTCTCAGCAAAATAAAGTAAGTCATCGTATTAACTCCCTACTAACATAGTTTTTAAGATAATTAATGTAAGACTAACAAATGATGGACAGTTTTTTGTCTGAATTAAATGAATTTTATTTTATTTTTATTTATTAAATAATTTACAGCCTTACCTTAAACCTCAAATAAATCAATTTAAAAATGAAACTAACGTATAGATTTGACAGACTTATTTCCATGGTGTTAAAATACCATCAATTTTAGTAGATAATCTATAGTTACATCAAATTGCAACACTGTAAAAGTCCTTTACAGTAGAATTACGATTAATTTTCTATTTCTCTTGCTGCTTACACTATGCTTGACGGTTTAGGCACAACTAAACATATTTTTTTAATGTAAGGGACATGCTATATTTTAAACCGCTGGGTATTCCTAAATCTTTCGTTTATAGCATGAAAGAAGAGGACATTCTAAGAAACTGCTCTAGAGACAATTAAAATTGGAGCAGACAGTAAAAACTTATAGACAGATTTAAAAAAATAAAATCGTTTATGGTTTGTCCCTGACATTAATTGATACTTCTGGTATCGTTTTAAGCTTGACATTTGTGACCTACTTTGTTAATTAAAATTATTATTAAGTGGGCACTCTTAAGAATCTCCGGAGTTAGCACTTACAAAGTTTTCTCAGTTCTTCTCTAATCTATGTAGTATGCAGTATGTAGGATACTGGCAGACATTAGAATGCCATAACATTAGTTTTAACACGCCATTATTGACTTTAAGGAAATAAAGTAAACTAGTACCTAAAATAAAGATCAAGAAACGTACTTGAAACGACTTGACCTCTAGAAGTCCTAGAATCGTACAACTGTCGCAAAATAATAACAGATCATGAAACACCTCGATTAGCCTATCGTGGTGTTTCATGAGGTTTAATCGTGTCACCACAGTGTAGGAATCTACTTCACAGTTTTTTTTATTTTTATATTAAGCCTATAATGTTCCCACTGCTCGGACACAGGCTTCCTCTCAACGAGAGGGAGTGGGCGGTACTCCACCACGTGGGCCCAATGCGGGTTGATAGATGTCACGTCTTTGAATTTTCGGTTCTAGGACATGTCGGTTTCCTCACGATGATTTCCTTCACATTTCGTTTTGAGAGCAGTGGTGATGAAATAATTTACACGAAGTAAAGTGCCTATTGAGTTCGAACCTACGACCTACATACAACTCGTAAATCGTGGCTGTTACCACTGGGCCACAAGTACTCCAATGCTTTTGACATTGACAGCTTTAAAGGGCATTGCATTTAAAGATAGATCGAAACATCGCTTCCTCCTAATCTACTGTATCCAGTTAGACTGTGGTATTACGTAACATTGTTGCTATTTTCTGTTACTTAACTAAACATGCTTCTACACGGACTGTCAATTTACAAGATTAGTTTTCTACGAACCTTTATGAAGCTAAAGTAAATTACTATATTCAGCGTAATAGCAATGTATAAAACCTAATATCCAGCGATTTCTGCCAGTAATATCCATTACAGAATACAGTCCTCCACGGACCGCCACATGAACGGTTTCGGGGGCTCCGTAATAGCTACATAACCTGAGTATGTCTAAAATAACCTCATAAACTTTTCGGATTGCTTCGGAATACAATATTTACCGTGTACCCACGAGACATATAGGTATAAATATCGTGTGAAAGTGAAAACGTAAAGTGTATTATTTTCACCAAAGTGACACGCCTTTCTACTCTGAACTTTTCGAGGGCAGCAATAGGTATCTATATTTGACATTCGAAGAAACTTCTCAAGATCAATAAGGGTGGTCAGGTAGCAACATTCTTGCTTCAGGAATTCTTGAACAGGAAAACGTTCTTCAGAGAACGACTGACATTAGTTACTACCAAAACCTTGTTCGTGTCCTTAACTTTTGGAGTAATTGTTCATTGCATTTACAGATTTTGAAGAAAAAAAAACTCATCTAGAAAAACGTCAGGTCTTACGTTTTATTCTTATAAGCAGTTTCGTATAAGGATTTAACTTCAAGGTCAACAGAGGAGTAGAAAAGCCACAAATCTCAAAAAAAAACACCCTGTAGTGTGGGTAGTTTTTATAAGCAGAGACTTGTTTTATTGTACATTGCTAGATCGACTTTTACGCATAAGCATAGTAATCTAGATAATGGCAAGCGAATCTATAATGCAGAATAGTAGGTTGTCTCGCCTGAAGGATTTACGAGCATAGTTCATGGCCTATAACGGCCTAGGTAACCTCTGATTTACGTCATACTATGTCATATTATGATAAACGAATATAAATAGCTTCGGGTTTTCCGACTAACATACGTACAGACGCAGCGTTGTCTTCCTACATAGGTATAGGTGACCCGTGAAACGAGGTCCAAAGAAAAATTTTAGAAGCCTCTCTTCAAGGGCTTCCCGAAACACCCCCATGTATGTCCAGAGATTACATAACATCACGTCTATAATCCCCGAAGGGTTAGGCAGAGGTGTACCTATAGTACACCCACATTTGGCCAGTTATGTTCAGCGATTATTTATAGGAAATTCTGACTTGACTCCAAACTTTTTTGTTCTAGTCCGGCTTTTACCGCGTAATCTAGGTAATGGGTAGCAGATATAAAATGTAAGTGTAGCTTGACAGCTTTGGCTTGTTTACGAGCGTAGTTCAAGGCCTCTTGTCACTACCTAGAGTAGGTAGTGTAGATAGCTATGTAAAATCGAACACGGCGACGCCTGTCTCTGTTGACGATCGACGCTTCATTGTAGAAGGAGGCTTTTAACTCTGGGTGTGAAGGGATATTAATGAAAGTGTTTGTTCATTCGCCTCTGACAGGGGTTTTTCGGGAAAGGTCTAAGGGATTATAATTTGTTTTAAACATTTGCCCTGATTTGACACTCGCAGCCTATTTTGCGTATCGAAGATTGCAGAGGGATTTTGATAAGTTAAGGGGACTATAGAAATTAAACGCAAGTTTTATAATGCCTAAAAGTAGGTATATGATCCACTGCAGTAAACCAAATCTGAAAAATTTCTTCATGATATAATTATGCTAGTGAGATAGTGTGTTGAAAACATAATACAACTAATTTGATACGATAGAAAAAATCACGACGGGTCTCTAGGAATTTATTTTAACAATTAAAACCATACTAATATTAATATACTTGCAATCATTCTGATTTTTTGTCAGATTATTCTACAAGCAACATATTAACGTAATATAGTGTTTTAATTTTTTAGTCCAATCAATAGATTTTTTGTAAATACATAATAATTGCTTCATATTTTGCAATAAATTACCAGCGTTCTGTCATCGCGCTTCTCTTTCTTTTCTATGCAGTCCGACAGTGACCGCGCTTTAGCTGTTGTCATGTATCCGATTCCTACATAATTGCATTGTTTATAATTATTATACTACAAAGTATCGATTCAAATTAACTGTTCATGGTAATTGATTGGTGTTATAAATAGAGATTCAATATTTTCCTTGAAAAGCCAATTATACAAAATGTTTATACATAAATTATTATACATACTTAAGTAATAGATATTATGCAACAAAACAAAATGTCAATTTGAAACACGTTCTGTCTGATTGAGGACAAATTTTTTCAACTTACGTAAAAATGTTTATATACTCAAGCAAATTAATTCAATTTGCTAGTTCCATTGATCTAAGTGTCATTGAATACTTTTCAAACTGGTTTAATTTGCGTGTCCAATAAATATTTGTTTAATCAAATACTTCTGTCAAAATTAGCAAATTGAGCCTCAATCGACTTTGATACCACCTCATACCGTAGCCTTCAATCACCCCTCGGAACATCGGATAATCTGACACAGTCCACCAGACGGTAACAGAATTGGTCAGATTGAAAAGTAATTGTTTCAGCGAATGGTTGTGTGACTAGTTTTAATTCGACTTATATTTTAGAAGTAGTCCCTACCTGTTCTGCCTAATGATGTGTGGCTCTATTTCAATTGAGAGAGATATTAGAAACACCAAAAAGGCTTTATTCCTTCATCTCTCGTATCAACTTCTGAATAGTCAAGATAATTGCTCAGTCTTCATGTACGAATTGCTCACCAAATTTTCTACCATGTGTAGACATTTGGCTCCTCGTTTTATTACCTGCCATCCATTTCAAGATACTGCTTAGAATTGCTGGCTTTATTCTCAGTAGAACAATGTTATTCGTCCTCCCACACGTTCATAATTGTACAAATATTAATTAATCATAAATGATGTTTCTCCAAAATGTATACCCATAACATTTATTTTGGGAATCTAACAATACCAGCGGAATGTTATTCGTAAGTTATAAGCAACGTAACAACATTGGAGTATCGTGTTGATTGCAATATAGCGTTACATTAGTCTGTATTAATTGAACGCATCTGTTCTTGGACAGGTTCAAGGCCTTTTAAGGTTAGTCTGGGCTATTTCGGTCTAGCGCGTGGCTGAGAGGCAGATGTGACGGCAGAGACACGTGACCAGCAAGGCTACAATCACTTGCAATGCGCTATTTTTATAGGAACAGTCTAATGAAAAGTGTTCCCATGTGGAAGATTGCCCCGTTGTTTTTTCGTGAAGGAATTGAGCTAGAAGTAATACAGCTTTGAAAGGGAGAGGTGCTTAGTCAAAGTAACAGTGCGTGTCGCATATGGGAGGATTTCAAATTAGTTTGTGTAGGAGAATATTAAGCTTGCTTTCCATACGAAATTCGGCGCAATTTATTATACCATTTTACGCATCGTTGGAGACTTTCCCTTAAGGCTTTCGTTGTAAAACCTTATTACAGAAAAAAAAAATACATTTTTAATTTCGCAAACCACCTTGTTTACGGTTCGTGTTGACAAAACAAAAGTTCGAACAGACAACTGTTCCCATAGCGCAAGTTTTGCCTGCTCAGTTGTTTGCCCAAAGTTGGTCATTTTGATAAAAAAAAACAACTTATATTTCAACGGATAGAACTTACCAGTGTTAGGGTCTCGTTGCCTCAGGGAAAATAAAGAATATATGGTTCTTGAGTAAGGTTTCTTTCTTTGAAGTTGTTTCTTGGCCATTTTAAATTGAGCTAAAACGGTCGGCTAAAAGGTCCTTTCAAATGTGTGTGATATTGCAAGGAAAAGCGTTTATTTTGATTCATACAACGCCTTACCTGGTGGGGATTGCTTTTCCAAGAACCACTGTTGAAATTTTTTGGTGCCATTGTAATATTTTCATTCATATCATTCCTACACAACTCCATAGAAACCGCTGTGGGCGAGAAAAATACTTTACGGATGTATTTAAACAAAATACAATATTTACGTTTTATATCATGTTATGAATACTTACACAATTTCCTTTTTCATGTTTTTAAATGTACGAGGAAGATCTTAGGACTAACACTTCCTCATCCACTTATCATTTTATGTAACATACAAGTACTTTGTCCTTGTTATATCCACAAAAAGTCTTATCACAGTCATCTAGATCAGAAGCACATTCCAAACATTTCATACGTCCGTACAATACAAGATAATTTACAGGGCCAAATTAAATTAGCTAGCGAAACTCCCAGGCGTGATGGGTATCGATATGTAAACACGACAAAATAAAAATGATTTCATGATTTTTCAGGGGTCAACGACCGCTGGTAGTGTTGTTACTTGGCGTATGAATTGAGGAAATCTGTTTTTTTATCGTGTTCTGAATTTCAGATATCGATAAGTATCTATTACGTCTGTGAAGTTTACCTAGAAAAAACAGACTTTTAAACTGATATTTCAAGTGACATTACCGGCGGTTGAAGACCCCAAAAAAACTTACTTTCTAATTTATTTTTGTTTTAACATGTTGAGATATCGATACCCATCACGTCTGGCAAGTTGCGCTAGCTAATTTAATTTGACCCTGTTTAAACAAAATGTCCCGGAATTAAGGCACAGCCTCTTAAAAAGTTATTCATTATGATGAGTACAATGACCCTTTAAGAGGTTGTGCGTTAATTCCGGGACATGTTATTTAGATATCTTATTATATTCAATATCGTGTCCATATCTCAGTCAGGCCTAAGTAATTATATGCCAGCCATTAGAAAGGTCTTCGCCAACGCTAAGCTAAGCGATATCAAGATGAATGGAATAGAAAGTGCCTTCTTGTCTGCACCAAGCTACGTATCTCCCTCCCCAGGATTTATTAGATTTTCTATTTAGAATAGGAATGTGAAAATTATACAAATTAGTGTGTCAGCTGCAGTGGCTAAGGGAGCCATGCCTTGACCCTTGGGTGGACCCGAAACTTTAGTCATTTGACATTCTGGGCCCTTTCATTTTAACTTTGTCATGTATGTTACTAAAATCATCTGCTTCGTGGGGACTTATTTATTACATGTATAATGCTGACTCCTCACAAATGAATACCTCTCTATGGTATTAGAACAATGCGGACCCGAGACGAAGGCATTCAAACTGATTAAAAGTCGTTATCTTTATTTAATTTTGAATGTCATTGTTCTAATCGAGAAAAGGGACGATTATTTCCTCTGAATTTGCCATTTGGCAGATTTCGTCAACTTTGTCTGATAGATAGACTAGATCTCTCACTGTTCTCCAGAAAATACGGCACAATATTAAATTCCTTTTTCCATCATCATGATGATGGGAAAAATGATCAATTTGAACTGACAGCTGTACTGCTGGGGAGTTTGCACTAGGAAGTGGTGAAAGGCGGGCGTTTTGGGGGACTACCTGATGTAATTTTGACGTTCGAAAAGTGCTGATGCTCAGCCTAGTTTGCATAAATGACTTTTGATTTTTTTTTTAACAAAATCGCTAATGAATTCAATGAATAATGTTCATACACTAACCGTGTCACTACGTTTGGCTATCATCCAGTACCTACTGTAAGCAAGTGGACCTACTCGTAGGTAGTTTTTTTTTCACGGCTCCCAGGTGTTTGTTACAGACTTAGCTTAAATAATTCAAGTTTTTTTCACATCTGGTAAAATTGTTATTAAAATTAAAATTGTCATCAATTTCTTGACAATATCATGGATGCCTGAAACTTGGGTACTTTCTGGCCATTGGACTAACTAAACTAATAAACTTATCCAAAAATTCTCTACACACTATATTGTGCCCATCGCGTGCCAAAAGAGTTTCGTATATCACTCGACTGACGTTTCAATTAAGCTAGGATCAGGAAGAACTTCTTTGGCCTCTTCCCAAAGTCTTCTACAACCTGACATTTATATCTAAAACTAATATGGCAACATTATTTAAAACTAAAGGACATTACGTAATTACACAACCAGCAGTCTACTTTATCCATGTCAATCGTTTACTACAAACGGTTCACAGTCGAGTGGACAACCACAAAGACTCCAACTGTTCAACACGACAATCTGATTATGACACTGGATAGAAATGGACACAGACTAGCCTCTTTCAAACCACACTTGAGCAAAAACTAGGTTAGACAGCTCGCCACGCTTGCAACAAAAACTGGGTTAACATAGGCTGTGACAAGCGAGGACTAGGGGAAAAACTGCTTGTGAACGGAACCTTGGCATAGAAAGATAGTGGCAAAAAGTAATTAAAACATTCCTTTTTATTGTTTCTAGTTTTTATCAACAGAAGAATGTTTATTTGAGCTAAATTGTTAAAAGGAATTGGGTGCCAAAATCTTAGTAGGAAGTCAGAATCTTTTATTTTTATCAAAGTAAATACAATATCTGCTATTTATATCCCTCTTCTAAACTAACTGGAATCCATTACACAACTGATGTGTTATTAAACTTAATATCAAACAGAATCGAGTACCTATGACCTTTCGATCAGATCGTATCTGCAATAGGAAATTAAATGTTAACATTTCTCTTCATCCCGATAACACGAAGATAAAAATAACCAGTGTTCAATAACATGTAAAGATCGCTTATTTATAAAGATCTTATTTCATTCCAACGACAGCCGAAACGAGTTTTTCTGTACTCAAATATCGATTACAATTTTATTCGTATTCGAAAGTCTAAACTTCAGCTCAACATGGTGTCTCGTAGTAGTGGTAGTCTCGTATCGATTCAAATTCGTCTGACTCGATACGATCGTAAAATCAAAACACTGCAGGTCTGCGGCTTAGCGGTATCAATGCGTAACTGCTCCGAAATGCTTCGATCAAGCCTGTAATCGAGCCGCGCTTCCATGGACTCACGTACGGACGTGCCATCGAACTATCAGCACTCGTGACGTAATCAACTTTTTGACATTAGAACAATGAACATCAACATTGTGGGATTCGGTATTGATATGACTTGAATTAGTTATGTTGACAGGCGTGTGGGTTTGGTAGAAGGTCGTGCAATAAAAACTAAGTTGTGTAGGTACAAGTTACAACTGAATGGCTTGATGTACTTCACGGTTGTACGTTTACAAACGAGTCACCCGAAGCTTTTCATTACTTCACTTGTTCCAGTGCGCCAACCACCAACGCGAATTAAAATTTGAATGGGTTGAAGTAAAATTGCAATCTGCTTTCATTTGCGAATCCAAACATAAAAATATGGCCGTCTCCGAAAAAGGTCACCTCATAAAAGGTCGCAAAGCTTGTTGAAAAATACATAATATCGCCGAGTCTATGTGCAAAACGGAGACCAATAAAAGTGGAACGGCCCTACTTCGGCGCGAGACTTGCGAACCTTCAAGGATTTAATGAAAAATATTATTATTATTATATCCATCACCTTCCAATTTCGGCGCCCCTTGTTAATCTCAAAGGCTATCTCGCTAGAGAAATATGTATTCAGGCTCTGATTGGTACTTCAAGATAACGAATCTTCAAATTAAACTTGGAACTCCAGGCACGAATTTAGATACAAACTGACCCAGTTATCAAAATAGCAATAGTATGATAGAAAAAGTTAGGTGCTGAAAATTCTAGGAAAATATACTTTTATAACATAACCTTGAAGTGAATCTAATATTGACTGTGCCTGACAACAGCCTCAGATTGAGATGAATGCCGAAAAACATCTGTCGTTTTTAAAGATGGTATTCTAAGAAAAGATTACCTTTAACATCCTTTACAAGGAAGAATGTATCTCATTGTAATCGCAAATTGAGTACTACAGACGGCCTAATTTGCAGGATCTAGCTAAAACTACCAGAATATAGCGTCCTGTAAAATAAATCTCGTTGGCTGTACAAAACATAATAGATATGGCTTTTTGTATAGGCATGTTAGATAAAAGCCCCATATTACGGTATCAACTGAGAAGGGCTCGTAAGTAATAACAGCCGCACGAGTCGATCGATCAGGTTAAGCTTACGCTTGCCGCGGTCGGTCCGTGGATGGGTGACCACCTTTACATACTGAGACCCCTTCCTGCCTCAGAAGGCACGATAAGCTGTTGGTCCCGGCTGTCATTCTTGGATTTTTGACAATCGTTACGGGTCGCCAGAAGCCTGAAAATCAGACAACCAGTCTTACCAAGAGGTATCGTGTTGCCCAGTAAGTGGATTGCGGAGGTCAAATATTCAGCTGCATGCTGTTAGACTGGAAGCCGATCAACATGGTTGCGAAAAGGCTAGGCAGTTTTGATTACGGTTTATCAACCGGAATTTCACGTCCGGAGCTGAATTGTATGTGACTATGGGACTCTCCAGTTGAAACTCGTCTCGATTACCTCAACCTTAATCTTCTGACAACATTCACATTTAATCATTGCGTATGTTTTCACTAAACGTTATCTTTTTCGTATGCCTAGTGAACTCAATTCCTCAGAATTGAGTTGACTTGGCTATAGTCTCCATATTCGCAAAGGTCTAAATGGAGTACATAATATTGTTGAGTGTAACATCGCGTAGACACTTGGGCCTCGAGAGCCCGCCATTGTTTAACGAGGTCGATATCGTTACCAGGAGAAATATTGACACAAACGCTTTAGATACTGCCACTGAGATATTCGAGTTCTCCCTCCTTTCTTGTGTGTGCACGGCCTTTGTTGTGATTTCTATACATACATGAGAATTTATGTCCATACGCCATTTCTGGATTTGTTTCTTTTTTTTTTTGTTATTTCGTACGCCTACAGCCAATTTATGAAGACATTGTTTTAAATTAAAACAACAGCCATGGTAAAAAAAAACCGGCCAAGTGCGTGTCAGACCACGCACAATGGTTCTGTAGTTGAGATGAATTTATTCCAAGAACAAACGTAACATTATAGTTGAAAAACATGTTCTCCCATACATGCCAACTGCAAATGTAAGTTAGTACGCACAATATTGAGGGATTTACCATATTATTTTAAGACCGAGTTCTTATAAATTTTCCTGTAGAAAGGTATAGAAAGAAAAAATAAAAACTTGTAGAACTGTTTTAATACTATACTGTTTCCTCACTTATGTCGAACCGAGATCTTTTCAACTTACTAGCGGAGTTACCATCCAAATATCAGCGAGTTAAAATACCAAAGGATGAACGTACCTATAAGATAAGCTCTTCCTGTATTTAGTTGCTGATTCATGTTTTTCAATATGATAAAAAAAAACTACGTCTGTACGTTAAGGGGGAAGCGCTAAGGTAGCCCGCGAAATTCAAATTTTCTTCCGATTTTTGCAATTTGCAGATCAGTGTCTGGGTGTATGTTGATTAAAGTATGATTCGCGATCGTAACATATATGTATTTACAGAATTATAATCATTGGAAACAGTAATACAACTACATAAGTTAGTATAATCCTCAAATGTCAAGATTTCATAAAATAGTAATTCATTAGGATTACTTGGAGAGTTGTATTGAAGAAAGAAGAAGAAAGTCACTGACCAACGGTGCGGCCGTTGGTCAGTGACTTTTCGTAGATAAAGCGTGTTTACTTTTTATACAGTTGATTCTGCTATTTATTTTGTTTGAAAACTGCAATTTTTTAATTTTCCATTAACTACCAATCTTCGTGTTTTAAAATGTTTCGATGGACTAGTACTGTGCTCGTTTTAATTTAATGGCGTACGTCCAGATCCACGTTGTATATATATATATTTTTTTATTTAGGCTCTGTCGTTTCGGAGATAAGGGGGGTTGGGAATGGTCAGTATTCATATTGTTTTTAAATAACTTTAAAAGTATATAAATTATAATATATATATGAGATCCTCACAGTACCTAAGCCCTTTCATTTAATGTGTCATACAGTTTTTTTAATTTTCTAATTTGTCCCTCAAAAGTGGCCCCCATATTCAAAGTTCATTTATTTACGTTACATGTCCGTGTTTGTGTCACAGAAATTCATGTGTACCAAATTTCAACTTAATCGGACCATTAGATTCGGAGCAAATTGGCTTTGACATACACACACACACACACGAGTGTTCCTTTATGGGTTCCGTTTTTTCATTTGGACGTACGGAACCCTAAAAATTAAAGAGATCAATTAATTGTGCGTTTACATTTTGAATTTATCTTTGCATAACACAGGTAGACTAGGCATATTTCGCATATTTTTCGTACTGATAAAGTAGATAAGCAACTAATTCGGCAGAATTCTTATCAATCAAGGTTAAAAACATAAACTCAAACTACCAAGGTTATAAAGAAGACCTTAGTAATATTTATGACTCGTCGTCATCGTTCAGAAATTTAAATAAAGGCTCCCGCAGACAGGCGCGACGCCACGGTGCGACGCGATTCTTGTAGAACAATTTCCATGAAGTTTTCATAGAAATTGTTCTACTACAGTCGCGTCGCGTCTGTATGCGGATAATAAATCAAATTTTTGTGACTTGGATAATTATACTTACTGAAGAAATTAAAATATCGATGAATAACAGAACTGAAAAACTTGAGATTATCGAGATGACAACTAATTTACACTGAAAATACGTGCATCTATCACATAAATAGGATACAAAATTAGGTGAAATCGGTTAAATATTAATAGAATTGGCATTTGTGGATGTACGCATACCTACGAATTTTCCCTTGAGCATTAAACAATGTTAACCTTCCACAAAACAAACAGCGACCGTACTGCATAAATAATGATGTTTTACAATAAACATTTCTAATTATATCCACCCCATAAAGAAGTATGAAATGAACTGCAAATGTTAAACAAGCGAATGGATGGAGCATACGGAAATATTTTCACACATTATGATGTTACGCGTCTTACATTCTTTAATAGGTTCCTTTCAAGACTGTCATTGAAAGAAATTGAGGACGACCTTTCACAAAGTGGTCTGGTCCTCCACTGAGAAGTTTCCTCCCTATTCCTTCCATTTAGTGTCGTAAAACCCGCACAGTAAACAGATATTACAAATAAGTACAACGTCTATGCCACTAGATTTTAGTATCGGTTGAGTAGATATGCCACTACGATCAAATCCATTGGGATTGTTCAGAAAGACGCTTTAATGAAGATAGTGGTAACCAAATAACCTAATGTATTTAATTTTGCTCTCATACTAAGTGTCAGTACATCCAGAAAATACATTTTGGTGAGATAAAACGAACGCTAAAATGTAGACATAACACACCTAAGTATTCAACACAATTCAAAGCCCAGTTCTAATTGGCAAAAAGAATCTGGACGCCAGAATGGAAGAACGTCTTCATACGGTGTTCAGTATCTGGGTCACGTGTCTTGAAAACGAGTCGGCTACTGCAACACATCGGAAGGAACGGGGTGGAGGCACCCACTCCTCACGAAAGGGTTCCATGGAATAGAAGACACAGAAGTTGCACTCCGTGAAATAGTAGCACCCTGACACAGTGTTATCAGTGAGCGAAATGATAAGTAGGGCGTTTTCTGCTGTCCTATTATACGGCGTAGTAGGTAAGTACACACGGCTATGTGCTGATACACGTCGCACACGTTCGCAAACACACTACCTCCCCGTTTGTTTACTGCACACAATGCGTTATAACAAGCCCACTCACAGGCATCAATCAAGTCTCAGAATCAGGCCTTCTGTTACTGTGTATTTTGTGGCACTACGTGGATACGAATTTACATATCGCTCATTTAATGCAACAATGACGTAATTACACATTTTGAAATATTACAGGAGATGCTATCAAAGTTTCCGATTAAAAGTATGGCATTTTGAAGAGTCTTATGACGACCGTTGTGGTTTTACAAGTAAGTTCAATATGTGTAGTTTCTATTATAGTCCCAATCTACTCGGTACTTTGTACAAAACCTAGATTGTAAACTTAAATAAAAGAAGATACCTGTAAATACGTCACTGTTGCTCCAGAATTCAATATAAAAAAATAACGCGTTCGCTAGAAAATTTTGCATTTGTGACAAAATAAAACTAATTTATTGAATATAATCAACATAAAGATTTATTTATGAATGTTTAACAAAATGTTTATAATGTTATTATCTGCACCATGCCAGATGTATAATAACCGCACCACGTTATTTTCGCGACGAAAAGTCTGACGTAGATAATGTTATGCTGGAATATAACAGTGACATCGGATAATTTTTGCTCCGATTCCATAATTGAGATCGAAGATAACATTTACTCTAGTTAATTGATGTTCACATGAATCTCAGCAATTAGTTGTATTTTGAATGTTCAAATCCGTGTGTCTATTCAAGAGCAACATATGGTATAGTACTGTGAATAAAATACGAGGAGCGTTGCAAAATGTGGAGAAGACAATAGAAAAACTTTTAAAACACCTGTAAGTAAAGCAAGTACTCGCGGGAATTTTAGAGATTCTGCTTAAAAACAAAATATTAAAAAAAAAACTCTTTCCAACACTCTGTCTGAGAAATTTTGCAGCTGCCTAGCTGCTGTATTAAATAGTAAGTACTAATAAAAAGATGCTTCTACTGAGAAAAAATGTGAAAACACAAACTACATCAAGTAAAACTTTGTATTAAAACAAAATGTAAGGACGTACTCTGAGCACGTGACCAAAAAAATAACAAATGAGTTACAGTACTGAAAACAGCGTCCTTTATTGTCTCGAAATCCTAAACAAAAACGAAATGCTAAAAGTAGGTGATCAACGATCAATTACGTGAAAGTGTTTTCTTTGCAAAGTTGACCCTGAAACGGTGACGTAAAAGGATGTTTGCTTTTAAGCAACCGAGCTATTTTTACTTGCCGGTACACTAATTGAGCCAAGTCTCTGCTTTAGATCATTAAATATGACAGCTAAGCGTGTCGTATTCATTTCGCAAATTAGTTTATGTGCGAGGTCTTGACATAATAATCTCTTGGGGTTCCTTTTGGGTAAAACTATCTATATTATAATAAAAATGAAACACTGTTCGTTGGTAAGCGCATCAGTTCAGGAACGGCTGGACGGATTTGGCAAATCTTTGTTTTAAAATGCTCGTAAGATTCCAAATCAGATTCTTACTGAAAGACAAATTTGAAAAATTTCCGGGAAAATTTAAAAAAAAATCGGGAAAACTGAAAGAGCATTTTCTATGGGAATTTTGTATGAATTATTATTTGGACAGGACAACATCTGACGGGGCAGCTAGTATGGAATAAATTCCAAGGCTAGTCAAAAGGGGGTGGTAATAAAATAACGGCAAAATCTTATGTTGTAATTGAATTCTCTCGCGGATATCGCTAGTGAGCGAAAACAAGTCTGTCTCGAATCATGAAGACATATATCCATAGGATAGAAGTATAGGACAAGTGAAGTTTGAGATCAAGGAGAATGTTAGCGTTACCTCTAGTATAAATGCCATTTGTAGCTGTCTGCTTTGCTATCTCCAAACCTACACACCATCAGCATGAGACGTATCATGCTTGCCGTGTTTACATTGCTTTGTTCTGTCTTTGAAGTCAAAGCAACTGAAGAAGCTACATTATCTTCTTGTTGACAGTAAATGTCTATACCATCGAAATTCAGCATAATCATTAACTTCCTCAGCAACATCAACTTTCACTAGCCAAGACTGATACTCAGTCAGAAAAGTTCTCACTGTATCTAATGTAGATAATTAATTACTAAGACAGCCTTCGATTAAGACATGGAACAACAAACGTTACTCATGTTTGTATATCAGTCAGTAAACATCCGAAGGAAATGGCTTTTCTCATCGTTCTAGAAATGCTATGTGATGAAATATAGCGATTGTTATTATACCAACAGCGGTTTCATATCCTTCTCTGTTTATATTATCTTGTATGAAACAATAGGTTGGTTCGCTTTCTGATGTTATGGTCTTTGATTTTCATATTCCGCTGTCTTTACCACATCAATGCACTCCCTCTTGGAAAAAAATCTTAACTTTGCGTTGAGTGAAATGTCGATAGCGTTTTGTTGAGTCTAGAGCCAGCAGAAAACAGATTCGGTTCTTGAATGGCAAGTCCACTAAACCTAATGTTGACTCGTCAAATCCATACATACATAGCCTAAATTCTAGATTTAAAATGAGTTGCAACCTAATTTCGTGGTTTTACTAAACATTAATATTTCTGCGAAGCGTGTTGAATCCACAGTTTTGATCTAACATCTCAATAAATCTAAACCAGTTTGCACAGCGTTTCAAACCAGAACGTGCGCGTGCGAACTTCTTTT
The DNA here is from genome assembly GCA_947568875.1 of Fissipunctia ypsillon. Classification (NCBI taxonomy): domain Eukaryota; kingdom Metazoa; phylum Arthropoda; class Insecta; order Lepidoptera; family Noctuidae; genus Fissipunctia; species Fissipunctia ypsillon. Next base: position 3,234,350 of record OX387662.1, read on the forward strand.
AAGCATATGATTCATCTCCCGCTGCCCATAAATCATACAACTTTAGGGTTGATTTTAAAATTTTCCTCTGAATAACAACCGAAGAAGAAATAGCTTACTTATTCGTTACAGAGTTTCGTCGATTTTATAGGATTTTGATCATCCATTTGTCACGTATCGATCAGCACATCTGCTTAAAATCCTAACGTTGATGCCGATTGAACCAATGGTGAGGTTGTTTATCGTGGATCTTTTCTCTGTAATGAGCTGTAAACAGACGAATTGAAATATGTTACAAGGTATCTTTTAAAAGTACTGTGATTGCACTAGGTGATTTCATCAAAGCTATGCCGGGTATTCCAGATGTGTGTAAGTTTAGTAGACTATTTAAGTAAATGTCTTAACTGCTCCCAAATTACTTTCATTTTTATTTTTTTACATACTTCCATGATATAATCTTTTCATTATTTTACATTGACTTTTAAACAGATTCTATTATGTTTTGTGAATGTGAGAACGTTGTAGGCTTAATAGAATGTAGATTTGTAGACCATTTTCATTTCTGTTAAGTAGGTACCTGGTACTTGTTGACAGGCTTACACTGTCCTCCCATACTTAATAACAGTGTAATTTGAAAATATTGTAAAAGCCAATCATTTTTAAAAGAGTAACCGTGGAGTTTCTTGCCGGTTCCTCTCCATAGGAAACGACCAATTGGAACCGTGCACCTAGCTTCTGACGTTTCATAAGTGCCCATGTAGGCTTATGTGAAATAAAATATTTTGAATTCGAGTCAGAACTAATTTAGGATTCTCTGTGCCTACCACGGTTTTTTTCAACAGCTTCAAACACAAATTTAAAATTCTCTTTGAACCTAAAACAATATAAAATAATATCTGAACTCGGAAGGCTATTTACTTAATCATTAAATATTATTACTTCATCATTTTTCCTTTAAACGATTCACTTATATTTTTCTTTGGTAAAGAATTCTTCAGTTCGCTAAACCTTTAAATTAGTGTTTTGGCATGCTCTACTTAATTTGTATTGTTAGCGCCGCGTGAGCCTTGTTCTTTACTAAACAAATGTGTGCTTTGTAGAAAGGTCGTCTTCATTAGTTTGGTAGCTGTACCGGCTGATTGACTATGACTACTGTTCCAATCGGAATTGATCTTACATTGTCAAGTTATGACCTTTTCAGTACTTAGTACGTAAACCAATTTTAGTGCTCTTAAAAACTTGGCACTGACTCTTATTTCCTTTTGATAGTGCTCCGTTGGGTGCCGTAAACTATGTTTCTCTTCTTTTCTAGTTAGTTATTAAATTATTAACACGTGTTCAGGTCTTTTTTCGCTGTCTGTCCCAATAGATTTTATTTTAACCTTACCTAAAGTGGGGTCACTTACAGCATCCGATATCGGATTTAAAGCAAATATTACAGTTCATAGAACATTTCTAATAACAACTGATCAAACCGACTCCGTAATTTCATGATCTCAGCAATTTACTACGTAATCTCAAACCTTACATGTCCGTTTTCGTCTCATCTATTCCAGTTATCCTTTAACTTTGATATTGTTGTACAAATTAATTTAGCCTTGTTTACTCAATTCACCCATAATATTGTGTTTGTTATAAACTGGAAAGCCTATTAAACGTTCACAATAGCTGTGTTGACATCCCACGCTATATTGATAATTTCCTCACCCTTTCCTGGCGGGGTTGGTGGTAAACATCAATTTCCTGGAGTTCTCTATGAATGTCAAGGTCACTAGGCATACCGGTGGCCTTGGTCCACATTTGAACATTGGATATTTGTGGTTTTATTAATCGTATCCCGAAAAAATTCGTACAGTTTTGTCAGTTGGTACGAATACGGCGCAATGCGGTGTGACTTATGTATGCTCCACCTTGACTTTTTGTTTTTCTATCGAAACTTGTATGTTTTGTTGCTTGTATTCTACAGTTCAAACTGGAAATTTATTTCGAATCGTCTTCTGGGTGGAGTCGATGGCTGCAGTTATTTGTAACGAAACTTAAAATTTTGTTTTAATGGATTGATGTTTCTAAACGTTATTATCTGATTTATTTCTTCAATTATTATTAATATTGCTGTTGATGCCTTCATTGGGTTAAGTTGCTACTTAAACATCAAATCGTTGAGATTAAACCATCAAGACTCATGACCGCTTTAGTATTTCCGCCGTATTTGAGTGCACACAGTGTGTTCATAGTAAAAGAATAACAAAAATATTTAGAGCTCTTATCAAACTAAACATAGATACTCGTAACACAACAACATTCGCTTGTACTCCCTGCTATCTCTCGAGTGTCATTGTCCAAAGTAAACGGGATGGGGAGGGAGTACCTACCTACCTCGCACCATGTGGCATGGAGTCCCACTTCCTACCTACATGTGGTTACTGAGCCAGAAAGAAACAAATGACGGTGTCTTACAAGTCAAGTACTACATTTGGATGATACAGTCAACCGCACGTCCATGGTACAATTTGACATTGAAAGCTCCCTTTATTTGGAGCAAGAGCAGCTGTTTTCGTAATTCAGTGTTACGGCTGACTGAGCAAGTACTTACGGTTGACCGTACATTGTATGTGATTACGTCATCGGTTGTGTGGAGTGTCAATTGATTGATTGCTAATGATCTTTATGATCTTCGGCTTCTTGATTGGCTGTAGACAATCTCTGTACCTATTATGTTTTATTGTTGTATGGCTGCTCTGCTCTAGGCCACTCATGCATAAAAAGAAAAATGATGCTTGTACCTGATACATTCTAAATCATCGATAATTTACTGACGAGTTTCATATCTTTTTCGTAATTCGTCTGGAGTTTTGGAAACCGTTCCAAGTTCCAACTGACAAAATCAACGCTGTTTCAGTCATCAGTCCTAAAGCGAGACAGTGAAGTATGTGTGGATGGTATATCTTGAAGCTCTGACGTCATGCGGTTGCGAAGTTCTGTTCGTAGTAATTGATTGACAGCCAATGATCTAAATTATGTTCTCCAGAATATCGACTCGACGTTTGCAGGAATAGAAGATTGCGGATCCAAATAGTTCATTCCATTACTATTCTTTACTATAATAATATTTTATTCCATGCTGTTTAAAGTCGCAAGTGCATCGTCTGCGAAATAATAGAGGATTATTAGAAGTTCATCTCAATATCTTTCCAATATTGTTGTTAAAGCTGTCCCGATACACGATACCCTATCTCCAGTGGCGTGCACAGAGATTTCAGACAGGGTATGCACAAGAAAAAAAAAACTTACCACTTTCAGCTTGTTGTACCTACCTTAAGTGGGTTCCCAAATTCCTATCATATTTATTTAGCCAACAAATCTACAAGTTCCAGAAAATTGCGTTTATTAAACGACAAGCTGTATTCGTCATGAACACTGAATGCTAATTCTTGTTTACCTACCTAGAAAACAAACTACATCAATCAACCGTTTGAAAATGTTTCTATTTCTTTCAACTTTCGCGTTGTGCCTTTCAATATCTAACTTTAACTGGCTATTCAAACTAGTCTCTATTCTTCCTTTACTAAAAGTTTGGAACTTTAAGCAAGATTCTAGATGTTTTTCAGAAGAATCATGCTTAGCAGCCGCTTTGTGAAAATTATTTAAATCTGAGTACCCGCTATAGGTCCAAACATTCTTTTTATCTTGATTAGTAAACAAAATGCAAGGGAAAGAATACAATGTGTTTGTGTGTACACAACCAGTTAGCCAGTAATAGTTATCATAAAGTTCTTTGAGTTAAATCCAACCCGGGTGCACACTTTCCCTTTGCAATCAATCTAACTTTTTCCTCAAAAGATAACGACGAAAACGCGGCGGATTTTAATTTATATAAACACACTTCGCCAGCACTGGTCTCACATGTATAATTTTCCATATTTTACAATAAACTTGCTAAATAATTACTCGACAGTTGCGCCAAGAAAAACAATATGGCGAAAAAACTTTGCAATTTATTACATTACGAACTAATACGAAAGAATGAATTAGTTGGTAGTCGGTCATTTGGTCAATCCGACTAAAAAAAGTCGACCCTCTGCAATGAACAATTAAGCGGTGCTTTTACGGCTTCTCAATTTAGACGGGTTGCAATGTAAGCTATGCTTCTAAAACTCCAACACGCGCACACATTTTCACGCACACAGTCACACTTTTGCTGTGTACTACACGAGATGCGTTGTATGAAGAATAAGCAAGACGTAGTAATGCTTTTGCCCACGGGAGCGCTGACTGCGCGGTGCGCGCGGCGGTGGATGTTCGCCGCTCCAACGAGTTAGTTCCAAAAAAAGTAATAGATGGCGCGTAAGCTAAATTACCGTGATTTTTTTGAATTATAGTTATTTATCATTTAGAGGGGCATGTATGTGTAGGACTACAGGGTATGCAGAGCTTATTTGCATGTATGGAGTGCACGCCACTGCCTATCTCCTTTCTTCCGCCCTGGTGGAAATATTCGGGTACAATCAATATTTATACATAAACACCCGTCATAAACATAGGAAAATTGTAACCAAAACAAAAACACTGGCCCGTTGAATAAATAAAACTCTTCCCAGAATGACGTATGACTCCCGTTTGAAGCACTGGACCCGTCCCGCCGCGCCACTTTCTTTTACAGCCGTTGACATCACCCACGGCGCCCTCTAGGCTTACTAGCTGAAAATGTCAAATTTGAAGCGATGAATGATGCATGGACCTGTCCTGTGGCTTGCTTGCTTGTTTCGCAATTAGTGCTCGTGGCAACATTTGCGTGGGCTATTTGCATCTTTATTTAGGCTATAAAGCACCATAAATAAATATTATTAAAACAATACAGAAGACTAAATCCCATAATTAAAAACGTTCAAAATCTAATCACAATCTTATCTCAGCGATAATCAATGCCAAAAACTTGACAAAAATGTAGGTAAATTAGAGGTATTTTTGATAATACGACCGATAACTTGTATGTGTGGTGCAAACTGTAAATATAAGTTGGTTATTAATAAATAAGATCGATCGAGACTGAGTTTCGAATGCAAACGTTCCTAGAAAAACGATAATTGCCCCACTGGAATCAAACAAAAAACTGACTATAAATAAAATACAGGATCAGAATGTACCAGCAAATGACGTTACTTGAATATAAAGCACGAATCGTCACCATTCTTTATTTAAGCTCAAAGGACCAAATTCGGCTTAACATTGAAAGTTCGCTAATTAGGTCGTGAACCCTAGCAAACATTCCCGCTTCCCGGAATACAGAAATAGTTACTGATAACCTTTACTATGCCAGTGTTGCTTGTTTTCACGTAATAAGGTTATGAATATGAAAGTGGAGGTTTCAAACATGGGGCCTGTGGCTTTGGGCGTTTTGTTCTGTGCGTCTAGCTGTGCCTGTTCGTCAAGGTAAGGTAGCTTGTTCGGTTCGGATGATGCTATAATTAGCTTACATTGTATATTCTGCACAAGTCATGGGCAGGTTGAAACAGGTGAAAATTAATTTTAAATGTGTGTAAGTAACGTGTTGTTTCAACCATCGATTACCCACTCATACAGCATAGAGGTCGTTTATTAATATGTCTGATGTTAAGGCGGAAAACTGCCATTTTCAATTGCAATAGGTGTCGTAAATAAAAGTTAGAAAGCTTTATATACATATATTTCTGCTTTAAAATCATTGGTTTCCTCAAATACCCATCAAATAGACAACACGGTCAAATTTTACATGTGGTAGACAAATTACGGACGAAATATTAAACTAGACGCTCCATTAAATATAAAAAAGGCGAATCAATGACACATTCTACATATCGTAAAACTACGCTAGAAGCGCGCACGTAGATCGATCGTACTCGCGTGCGCATACACGTGGTCGATCAGTAACTCTACCATGAGTTTACACAGCCAAAACGCGCCAGCGTCTCCGTAAATGATATACAGTGTGAGTCTTTATAATGTGCACATATCGAAATGAGGGAATCTATGCTTAATTTTATCGACGGAAAAAATGTTAAAAAAAATCTAAATATTTATTTATATTTTTTATGGATTTTTAAAAAAAATTGTTTGCTTTTGTGACCCCAGTGTATACAAAACTGTGTAACTTTTAAACTAAACGATTTATCACGATGAAACAAACTCTATAATGTTTGGAAGTAATTAGGTGTCGTCATAAAATAAAAATTATGGAAAAAAAATAGCCACATTTAAAAATAAACATTTTTGTTTGGCAAAAATCTGATTTTTTTTCATTAATTTTTACAAAAATTGTAAAATTTCTCAATAACATGCCCCCATCACCTTATTTTTTTATAACTTTAAGTTATTCTTCATTGTATTAGGAACCTAACGGTAAAAATTGCATGTTTTTAACTCAACCCCAACATTTTTTATCAACTGTCAAAGAAAGGCCCAACGCATAGCTATTGTTTAGCAGGTAGATAAACTTTCTTTTGAATGTGCGCAGGTCGGGGAGGTAGGGCCAGCCAAAGGAACTTGAATTATGACAGATGTCAGACTGGCAGTCGCTCCGAATTATTCGCCGCTGCTACATGTGTTTCGGTACTTTCGTTCGCTGGACTTTCATAACTTTCGTTCGCTGCTACATGATGCCGCGTTTAAGTGAATTTTCCCCGGCACACATCGCCGACATACATTTTTATTATGGAGTGGGACAAGGAAGTTCCAGAGCTGCGCGCGCGGCTTACATAGCTGCGTATCCTAACAGGCAACCAGTGCCATCTGCCTGAAACTTCCAGGAAGTTCACAGAAGGTTGTCGATCACTGGACTTGGATCAAGTAGAGATCGTCGCGAGCCACCTCAAGTAATTATTGATGCGGCTACTGAACAAGCAGTATTAAGTGATTTGTTTGCTGATCCATCCATAAGTACTAGACGACTGGCTCTTCGTCACGGAATATCCCAAAAATCAGTGTGGCGTATTTTAAAGAAAGAAGGATTGCATCCTTATCACTATCAAAGGGTGCAACATCTACATGAAGACGTAGACTGGCGTCCAAGGTGTGTGATGTCCACATGGATTCAAAGAAAAACCAGAGCAAACCCAAACTTTCCAAGAAAAATACTATGGATGGACGAAGCGACATTCACTAGAGACGGTATTACTAACTGTCGAAATTTACACAGATGGTGCCGCGCAGGTGAAAACCCGAAACTGAAACGGTCATCTACTTTCCAAGTAAGATTTTCGATAAATGTTTGGGCTGGTCTTATCGATAACATGTTGATTGGACCAGTCATATTGCCGAGAACGTTGACTGGTGAAAGATTTTTAAGTCTATTGAGAGATGATATGCCTCAGTTATTGGAAGATGTCCCACTGGCTGTGCGTCAAAGGATGTTTCTTCAGATGGACGGATGTCCTGCCCATTACGCTACAAATGTAGGAAGATTTTTAAACGAAAATTATCATGACAAATGGATCGGCCGGCAAGGACCTGTAGGGTGGCCTGCGCGTTCACCCGATTTGACGCCCCTTGATTATTTCCTATGGGGGACCATGAAGCAACGCGTCTACAGTACCCCCATCAACAGTGAGGCCGATTTGCGTGACCGCATAATAAACTGTGCGAATGATATTCGCAATGATCCCGAAATGATAAGGAGAGCGACACACCAAATTCTAATTCGCGCGGCTTTGTGTTTACAACAACGAGGTGGACATTTTGAGAACCTGATGCATTAAATTTTGTATTTAATAATAAATGGGTTTCAATTGAACTCTTTTGCATTAATTATCATCCCAAACAAACCATCCTTATGAGAAAAATCCGATTCCGCGTTCGGAGTGCCATCTTTGAAACGACCCGCGCGCATTCACAACAAAGTTAACAAAAAAAAGTTTATCTACCTGCTAAACAATGTGCGTAGCTATGCGTTGGGCCTTTCTTTGACATTTGATAAAAAATGTTGGGGTGGAGTTAAAAACATGCAATTTTTACCGTTAGGTTCCTAATACAATGAAGAATAACTTAAAGTTATAAAAAAAGAAGGTGATGGGGGCATGTTATTGAGAAATTTTACAATTTTTGTAAAAATTAATGAAAAAAAATCAGATTTTTGCCAAACAAAAATGTTTATTTTTAAATATGGCTATTTTTTTTCCATAATTTTTATTTTATGACGACACCTAATTACTTCCAAACAATATAGAGTTTGTTTCATCGTGATAAATCGTTTAGTTTAAAAGTTACACAGTTTTGTATACACTGGGGTCACAAAAGCAAACAATTTTTTTTAAAAATCCATAAAAAATATAAATAAATATTTAGATTTTTTTTAACATTTTTTCCGTCGATAAAATTAAGCATAGATTCCCTCATTTCGATATGTGCACATTATAAAGACTCACACTGTATTATATGAAATATTGTACAGCGCCCCTAACGATCACAGAAAGAATAAATATTCGAACCGGCACGGCACCTGCGCATTAGCATCACTCCCTTCTCAATAGAGACGCATCAACTGACGCTCAATTTACAGCAAGATGAAAGCATTATTTGGGTAGCCCAACTTCAAGTAGTCAACCCAAGAAAGAACGCAAAATTAATTCAAGAAGATAGAACTACTAGGTACTGTTAATTTCATGAGTAGAGAAAGCACTGGTTAAAAATCGAATGTTTATATTAACCTTACTGAAGATAAATTCCGAGACCAACCTTGTCGTTGCTAATTGTTTCTAAAAAGTTATTAATAGGTAGCTGGGTTTAAAAATGATCCCGTTTAGTTGTACGACGTCATATAGCAATTAGTTACTGCTGCTGATCTATGAAGAATCTTCACGTGTTTCGCTCGCACGTGATATGCAAAACAGCTGATTCATCTTCATAACCATAATAACAGTTTAGAGGTCAGACTGTCTTGTCTTTAATCTCCTTTGAGTTTTCAAACGGTCACTCCACACGAACTTAAGACACCTGTTAATGTTCTTCAGGGCCCTTAAGCATGCGCAAGTTGAGTGGATTCCACTTAAATGTACAAAATGGCTGACAGAACATTTAGTTTAAAAGCATAGTGAAAGGTTTTAGTCCTACAGATTAATACCACTCATAAAAATAAATGTATACTGCGATAAATGTTCTGATTAGGCACAGCAATTCAAATACATTCACAATCCAAAATGAAAATCGTTCTAAGAATAGTCAGTACTTTTTGCAGTAGGTACCTATTCAGCATAAAGCATATAATCAGCCCAAATATAATGTTGCCACTGCTAGGACACAGACCTCTCAGTGAGAGTGGGCCGTAACCACCACGCGGGTACAGTGCGGGTAGGGCATCTATTTATTTCATGACCCATCAAGTTTAGATAGATAATCCACAACTCATTATTCTAAAACTTTACAGAACTATCCTAACTATAATTTGCAGCGAGTTTTCGACAGCAACAAGGACATTTACATGGCTTGACTTCGAGAACCATTAATTAACAACCTAGGCAGACCATCTTAACCTTAAATTAACCCGTTATTTATAATTTATTTATATGAATATATAAAATAACTTTTGACACACGTAAACACATTATTTCGCGTGGGGTGCGATGGAAGAGATTTGGCACGTATCCAGATAAATGCGATAGCGTTATCGTATTTGAAGCTTACACGTACAGGCAGTTTTTTTGCGTTACGCAGTTTTACGCCAATTCCTTTTTAAAGACTTGACAACACGCGTGCTTTTTCGATGAATTTCAAAGGCCTAGGATTCACCAGCTGTTTCTGCTAAAATTGTTTTTCAAAAAGTATCATAGTAATTATAAACCCGCCCAAGTTTCGCGCAGTACTCATAAGTACGTCAATGTCACGCAATTTTAGGAGACACTATTGATCTTTTGCGTAGGTATAACGTGTGTACGTCGCGCGTACGAGTATCCGTGTGCTAATTTAAGTTTTTAACATGATTTCATTCTTTAACACTGTCGTTTACGGTAAAATACAAGTTAATAATCCGAAAATTGTCTTCTCGCCTCCGACCTTGCGTAACTTTGTTAACTCTCTTGATCGCTTCGATAACGTCTTGAAAAATTCTTCAATCTCCTTTTCACTTATAACATCTTTCTTATCTCGTTAAGCACCTCCCGAAAATCTTGTACGACTAAACGCGCATTTTTCAGTAGGACCTATCTTCAAGTCGATTTTCAAGGCTTGCCCATCAATTTTCCGAGATTAATAATTGCGACCGTATTTTTACACACGAAAACGCCACATTTTAGATGTCTGATCTTTGCTGTCACGGATAAAACCTATAAGCCTCGAGGGCTAAAGGATTATGTACCCAAACTATAGTTTAGGGTTCCTAAAGTGGTATTGTCTTTATACGAAACATTTATATTTCAGGCAGTAGAACGTAGGCGTATCTTCACAGTGCAATATCGTCAGTAATTTATTTAAACTACAACCTCACTTGCAAAATGGTATCTATATTCAGAGCAAAGCTTCTTGTTACGGCTCCCAGGTCTCAACTTAATGAATTTAGCACTTCTGGAGGAATATACCTTAGTAAGTTTCATGAGCATCTTTAATGTTTATGATTATGTAGGTATGCTTTTACTCAGCATGTTTCTTGATTACCTGACCACCTTGTTTTAAACCCCTTTGCGCCTTGTTGCGCCCTTCATTGTGAGTAGTTCCTAGAAATCTTGAAACTTAACATAACATCACGCCTGTAAACCCCGACTGGTTAGGCAGAGGTGTATCTATAGTGCACCGACATTTAGCCAGGTATGAAGTCCCATGTAATAGGGGTGAGCCTAATGCCATTAACCGGGCACAAATCGAGACTCCTGGCTGTTACTAAGAAATTTAACCGACGGAAAAACCCAATAATACTTATCGACCTGTAAATTGAACCAAGGACCTCATACTCAGCAGTAGCGCTTGTGCGACCCTAGTGGTCGCACAAGCGCTACCAATTCTTGAAACTAGTTCGACAGTTAAACCGTATATCATTAACACATGATCATAAATCTGTCCTCAGTCTTCTGTTTCCGAAACGTACGCTATTTTTGATGCCAAAATATCGAAGTTAGCAAGTATTCCTCCAGTGCAGTGGTTCTTAACCGGTGGTCCGCGGACCACTGGTGGACCATTTTGTCAAATGGTCCCATAACACTAAAAGGTTAAGAACCACTGCTCCAGTGATTCATGTGTGTATTATGCTTTAAAGGCCGTGGCATTGAAAGCTGGGGAGGTTATAAATGGCTTACCGTCTCATGTAGTCTTTCCTCTACGGCATTAAAGTAGCCGGTTGTACATTACACGCTAACAGCTAGATATTTCTTTTAGTTGTACCAAAATGCTTCAACATTTTTGCTCCTGTACTTGTGTTGCTTTAATAAACTAGAATTACCTTTGAAGTTTGTCGTTTTCTGTTTTCTTGTTCAGTCGAGAGTTCTAGGAATGTTTATTTAGCAAAGTGAAGTACCTAATCAAGAATCATCCGCTCTAATTTCCCGGAAAGAGCCTCTCAAAGCTACTAAGAGCACGCGAACACATTGTTTATCGACTTTCAATGTTGGCCCCAAATTGGAGATTTGTTTTCATTTATTATCGTACCCTGCAATGTCATGTCTGAGGATGAAGCAATTTTTCCATTCATTTAGGACGCATATATACGGTACGGCTCTAATAATCCTTCTATATCCTAAGGGCACGTCTTCCCTACCATTATCGCGCCCCTGTTCTACTCGTTGATATGCAATGGCATCTGTAGCCCCATAGAAGTGGCGAGTGTGAATCTTTGAGTTCATTCGAGTAATCGAGTCTGATAAAACCACGCTGGGGTCGGTGCATTTCATTCATTCAATTGAATTCAATTTTTTCTCTTGTCCCTACTTATTGTATTGTAAAATTCGACGATCGAAAAGTGTCTTAACTATTGTCATAATAACTTAGAAAGGTCTTAAAAGAGGTGGGCCAGATGATTACTCAAGCGAAAACCATCCTTTGTAAATCTAAAAGGGACATAATAATAGTGGTCTATTCTAAAACTAATTAGGTATCTCTAAAATCTTGTATGTTTAAACTAAAGCAAGGTGACCTGAGACTGACTGTATCGAATTTTCAACGTCCTCAGATCGTCTCGACTTTAAATTTAGCAGATACAGTCTCGATCTCATAAAAGACTAGCAAAAAAGAAAAAACAAATACTCTTTCATCTGATCAGAAAGTCTGAGAAAAGGTTTCATTATAAGCATGATATGTATATGAAGACAGTGGGCGACCAATTTATCGGCTTCTAGGGATCGTGCTAGATTATAAGACCTTTCCAGAAGCTCAGTTGCATAATGAAATTGATTAAACATCGTTGCATGATCATTTTGATGTTTGGCGCCGGACGGTCGACGCAGATAACCCTTTATGTAATGTTTACGCATCGTCACTTCGTCAGATAACGGCGGTACTATAAAAATTTCGTCTCAGCATGCGTAGCATGACCACCATAGAAACGGGTTTTGTCGACAGAAGAATAGACAAAATGACAGATTGCAGAAAGATTTGTACCGTCTAAGCAATGGCGATTTGTCATTTGGTCTATTCGTCCGTCGACAAAACCCGTTTCTATGGTGGTCATTTTACGCGTGCGGTCCATATAAAAGAATTAGCAGACAGAATGAAAAATCTATTGTTATCTGTTCACATGGTTCAATCGACGTTTGAAGAGTTAGGAGATCACCCTTAGCTCAAAACTTTAAAGTAAATAATTTAGTGAATAATAATTTAGTATCCTTTGGGGTATAAGTTTAAGATCAAACACTCTATCGAGTTGTACGTCAGTACCTCCAAGTACGGTTACTGTATCCCTCGAAATATTATTTATTTACAAAGGTACCTTCGTAGACGGTGTCGACGCCCTGTTCGTATCTCATGAATCATAATATTCACATAATCGATCCTTACATGCGACGCGACTAAAGCTGTTCAAAAATATTATGTTGTTTTTTTAAAAACTAGTTTATTTTTTACTGGCTGACGAGAATTTAAAGGTTAATTATCAACATGGGACCACGTTTGTGTGTGTAGCAGTGGCGCAGCTACAATATTATCATTAGAGGGAAGCCGAAGAAAAAATGATTCAGTTCTCTTACGAGAACTACAGTTTTTTGAGAAACCTACCTTTTTAATCTTATGATGACTATTAAACTCGTATTAAATGTAATCATCTAATGGGATGTAATGCACAGTTACACACACAGGTGTACCATATTATTTGGCAATAGTAGACACTAAGAAGAGTGGTTGTCTCGAAGGGAAGCCGATTGGAATCGGGTTGTATTAAGGCTACGCCTCTGGTATGTAGGTTTACCTTTTTCTGAAGCGGTTGAGACTGCGGGACTTAGTCGTGTTCTTTCTGGCGCAATATCGACTTCATCACCGAATTTCAATCAAGGGTCCTTACTTACTCTTTAGTGCAAAAGATGTTGCAATTTCTCAGTAGTAGCCCGGAGTTTTGGATTTGTGCCCGGTTGATCACAATAGGCTCGCCCCCTATTACATGGGACTTGAAACATTTCTAGTGAAATGTATACAGACCTGTGCCTAACCCGTCATGGAAAAAAGACGTGATTCTATGTTATGTTAACCAAATACTAAACCTTCTTCTCTCTTGTTCCAGTTGACGAGAAGATATTCTGCTGCCACGGCGGCTTATCGCCAGACCTGCAGGCGATGGAACAGATCCGGCGGATCATGCGGCCGACTGACGTGCCCGACCAGGGCTTGCTCTGCGACCTGCTGTGGTCCGACCCAGACAAGGACACCGCCGGATGGGGCGAGAACGATCGCGGTGTCAGCTTTACATTCGGAACTGAGGTGCGAGAACATTCTAGAATTTATTTTGCAACTGTAGCAAAGGTGATACCAGCACTACCGGTTTGGGTCGTGTTATGAAGAGGAAGTTAAGGATGGTGCTTTTTATTATATTAGCTCCACATCTCAGTGCTGGAGAGCACTGTGACAATGATGGCTGTATCATGTCTTAACACGGCCCTTAAGTGAAAAAAGCACAGAGATTGACCTTCATATACTCATATCTATGTGTGATGGATCTAGAGATCTCGTAGCTTTGTACACGAGATTGACCATGCTGTGAGAGCAGCTCTAGATAAACATAATCACGAGGGCTATACGCATAATATTAGGTACGTCCCTCTTCTTTGACTTGGCCAAAGATTCACCACAAAATTGCTGCGGTAGGTAGGTTTTAAGTTAGGCAATAAAACACTCTCCAAAATGTTCTAAACCTGAGTGAACTCGAGCACGACAGACGAATATTTCAGCGCTGAAGCTCTGTGCCTCACAGTCTCCCACGTGCCAAATGAAAGCTTGCTTTATATTGCTGCGGTACGAGATGCTGCAGTACCTAAACTGTTTGCCAAATTAAGCCTAGTTTGAACTAACACACTGTTCTAAGTCTGTGGGCACGAAACCAACGGCGGTCGAGCGATGGCAACTGTGGAGCGGCGCGGGGCTGGGGCGATCTGGCAGCGGACTTGGGGTGGGCACGAAACTGGCGGTCGGTCAAGTAGGAAGTAGCGGCCGTCATGCGGCGAAATCAAACAAGTTTGTTCCCGTCGCCACCGCCCGTGCATCGCTCGATCGCCCCGCTTCGCTCTCATCCGTTTCGTGCGCGTCTCTTCAGAATGCTATACTTTTGGTTACGCCGCCGAGCCGCCCCGCAATCGTCATCGCTCGGCCGCCGCTAATTTCGTGCCCGCAGACTTAATGTTGCATGTTTGGCAAGGAAATAAGTTGTAGAAAGTGGCATTTAAGTTGTAAAAGGTGTAATAAGGTCAACAACCTTATAAGCCCTTGCTTTAGTAATGTAATAAACAGTGATTTTTAAAATTATATTCCCTGCCTTGCTGCCATTAAAATGGTCCTGTACTTAGATTATTTTGAGCGCTGACTGTATAGTCTGGAATGTTGAAATGATGGTATTTCATTAGCGCGAACCACAAGAATACTGAGAAAGAAATTAGGAGCTGTCAAAGTAATTTACATGTTCAACTTAGCCATAATTTATGCGGCATTTTTAAGTGCCGAAATCAGTTTTGAGTTTTAGGTCTTAATTTTACAGCTGTTTTCCGTGTTTTGTCTGTTTTATGTGCAAGTTAAAGATATGAATTAATAAATCCAATGCCGGTCGATGTGGCGACGCTTGGGGGAAGGCATATGATAGGACATTCACTATCGAAATAAAAGCAGTAGTACCTAAGTCATTACAATGTATTCTTATCTCGGTAAGATAAGGTATAAATTAGAATTACTACCGAGAGTTTATCAAACTCACAGCTATCATTCTAATTTATACTTGCAATGACTTATTTATACCTCATTTATATTTGATCGTGAATGCGCTTGTTAGTCCACCAGTGGACGCCTTTCGGCTGAAATGATTATGATGAATGCATCTCTACCGCCCTTGTCAATAGTCAAAATAATTTTTACTCTCATACATATTAAAAAGTAAAGAAATCTCTATGTTTCAATTATCATCCAGGATTCAAAGAACAATAAATAAATAAACCCTATCTTAGACAAACAAGCTCAAAAGGTGATCTCCTGGTACATTGTTATCAGCGCGTCCGCATGGCTGACCTCTACGCACTATCGCAGTCTGTCACTGATTACTCCGTTTATGTTAGATTGTGTAGCACTAGTCCTCATTGTACCATGTGCTTGATACCTGGGGGTAGGCAGATAGGTACTTAGGATGCTAAGGACAATAAAAAAATATGTCTATTGTTAAATGTCGTGGTGACGCGCACGTAGATTAAGAGATTCTATACTGCTATTTCGTAAATAGCGCTTAGTGGTGGGAATTTTGACCGCGGTGTTATTAACTCAATGATTATGTTCATATAGACAGAGTCCGAAGTTTTGAACACCAACATAGCTGTATCTCACAATAGCTGTATAATCCAAAGGATTTAGGAAAGGAAAACTGTTTGTACCAAGCAAAAGTAGTATACAGGCTGTCCTGTAATGAATGGATAACCTTGAAATAGCATATAATAGACACCACGGCCGTTCTAAAAAAATATATATCAGGCAGAAAATAGTGTGACTAGGAATTGCACAGTATTTTTTTATAAAAAATGTTATCTTCGGTACTTCTACCCCGTGGGAAAAAGGCGTAAGTTTACGTATGTTTGCTATGATCCCAGTCCCACTTTATTCAACGTGGAAGTTCAGTCTTTCCTGGAGTTAAAGCACCCAATGTTTCATGTATATTGGTATCTATTTGCAGGTGGTAGGCAAGTTCCTGTCGAAGCACGAGTTCGACCTGATCTGCCGCGCGCACCAGGTCGTGGAAGACGGCTATGAGTTCTTCGCCAAGCGGCAGCTCGTCACGCTCTTCTCCGCGCCCAACTACTGCGGCGAGTTTGATAACGCAGGTCAGTACATTTTTGCAGACTTTTATACCTAAAAGTACATATATATAACTATACTTCTTACTTTCCTGTAAAATTGACGCACGGATTTAATATTAAACTATTATTTCGCGAACATTGGTGTGGGTTACCTAGTTTTAAGTCCGGAATACTGCTCATTGCCCCAGCCAAGCCTGAACTGGCTTTTCCACTCGGAAAAAATAAGGCTTCGGCACTGCGGTTTCCCCAGACAAGGGATTCGGATAGACAGTTTTAACAGCTTCGTCACCATTTTTTGGTAGTCTTAGCATTTTGGTTTAGCCCACCGAGGAGTGGTTTTAATTTGGGATAACGGCAAGACGACAATGCTGATACATAAATTCAAGTTTTTAATACCATTTTTTCCAATTCCAGGAGCCCTCATGTCAGTGGACGAGACACTAATGTGCTCGTTCCAGATCCTAAAGCCGGCCGACAAGCGCAAGCTCTATTCCGGCCTCAACATGGGCCGACCCAACACGCCGCCGCGCGCGCAGCCCAAGAACAAAAAGAAGTGAGTCCACACATACATACACAACTGTTGCACTAACATTGTACACGTGCACCGAGTAGTAAGAATGATGTGCTCATGGACCAATCATAAGTTAGCGTTATGACGTGACACCTGTGCTCGTTCCAATGAGCGTAGATAGAGTATTGTATATCTCGTGAGATAGCAAGTCTTTGACAGATAATTGTAAACTGGTACTGTCTAATGTATTCGGGTAATACTTTACAAAGAAATCGTACCGTGACACTCGTCTTGGTGGGCCCCAGTTGTTGGGGCCAGACAAAAAGTTTCTATAGGAGAATGAGAAAATAAATTTGTCTCGTTTACTCCTAATAAGTTAAGTGGTCTAGTCTCATTATTATTGGTTTGTGACTTGTCAATTGCTATACTCTGTCAACGCCAATGATTGTTTCTCGAATGAACACGCCATATTTACTACTCTGTGTAGACATAATACGATGGAAATTATAGGGAAAAGATGGGTGTGAGTTTGGTAATAGGGCATGATAATGGATATGTAATATCGCGAGGGGTCGTAACTCGCGAACGACCTTGAGAGTGGGCAGTAATGGTACTAATCTCCGTAATTGAATTTCGTCGAGCGGCTTTTTACGTCGAATCAATATTATTTTGTCGTGTGATGCAATTCATCGTTATATTCGATTGCACGAATAGTTCGTACGATTGTTTGCCAACTAGGACGACCCCTTTTTATCTAGAGGTGATGAGTCAAATAAGAATAGTGATGAGCACCGCGTAATTTTAAATAACGTGCTTCATTTCTGTTATCAATTTTTTTATGCACCACGCTACTCTTGTATTGCCAAATTGACTGGTTTACCGCTCAGTGTTGCCAGATTAATAAATAAAATTAATTGCCAAAATCAGAAGGATAAAATATAAGTACTTATCAATGCTATATTGCCAGACTATGCCAAATTTACATAGTTATATTGAGTATGAATTGAATTGGTTATAATAATGTGAAATTGTATGCGAATAATAGTTATTTAAGTTATGTAATGCTAACAGCTGGGGCTTTAAAAATGTAAGTGTACTATTTAAGTGACATGTAAAAAATAAAGCATTCCCCATTTAATTCGGTAGTTTGAATTTCGTAAATAATACCTTAGGAGTTGAAACACCCTAAACACAGTCGTTTTAAATTCATGGGTAATAAAGAGCGGATTTTGTCATATGGCAATACAGTCTCAGACACGCACACATACTCAAATCCACATACATAAACATACATTACGCACACATCTGTAACAGGAAAAGGGATTAAAGCCGACAGTGGCGAAAAGATGTTTCTCAGTGAACTAGAATCTTTAAACTGTCTGAAGAGATATAATATTCTTTAGTTGAGGTTTTTTTCTTAAGATCATGGTGAATTGAAAGTGCAAAGTATTTTTACTTACAAAATAGATTTTTGTTCAGTGAACCTTAGATAGTTACGTACTTGTCAGTCGGCAGACACGTTTTCTCGTGCCCATGTCACAAACTGATACATTAACCCATAATAAAATCATAAACGATTACTCTTTTATATTCCACTAGCTTTAGAGTCAAAACACATGCACACGATAAGACGTCACAGCGTGGCACGTTGCGACCGACGTTGTTACAGACATGATAACTATCTACTATTTTCGTTTACCGTTTACATCTAAAACAAGTTGTAAAGACTAGTTATCTAAACATGTCTGTAACAACTTAGGTCGCAACGTGCCACGATGCGACGTCGTATCGTGTGTGCATGTGTTTTGGCCCTAAGTCCGCGACATCGTCCGAGTGAAATTTCTTGTTTTTTTTTTTTTACATAAAAAGTATCTTATGACACTCGGCAATAGTGTAGCTTTCTATCAGTCCTTACAAGGAAACAAACAAACAATCAATTTAACTTCTTTATAATATTAGTATATTATTATTGCGCCATTTGTGAACCCACCCATTAAATGTATATTGTGTTACTCAAAAATTAAAATAATTATATTTTATAATCACAGAGATATTATATGAAGCCGCTACACAAAAGGTACCAAACGCTGTGTGACGTTTGAAATGCATCTTGCCATAAATGAACAAACATTTTTTTTTTTTGCACTAGTAACAAAACTCGCACAAAACTAATAAACTACAAAAACGCCTAACGATTGAAAGTATAATTTTGTGATTCATCAAAAATGTTTTGAAATACCTACATGAAAATCGATCTGCCATTAGAGTGTTAAAAGTATTGAAATTTGTCCATAAAAATAAATGTGTTTTGGTGTAAAGATTTCAATCGTTAGATTATCCCGAAAGCGTCAAAAGATGTTCACTTTTCTCTTTCGTTGACGACAATGACATTTGAATAGCGCGACCTAAGGTCAAACGATTAAAATCTTTGGTTTTGTTGAGAATTGTGTGCAATGAGTTAAAAAAATAAGTCTGTTTTTTATAATAAAACCAGCATAATATGTAGTATGACGACGTATTATATGTCATATCAAGTGCATGAGTTGTTATGGCGGCGCGAGGCGTAGGTGTTGTGCGGTAATAGGAACTTAAACACGAAAGACCCGATTCACCATCCCTGGATTAGATACGGTGAACTTGTTTGACAGATACAAATTCTGATCGATTTGTTTTAAAGGTAGTGCCTATCTGGAGGCACTTGCAGGTCTGACCCCGCCTTTACATTCATATACAAGTCACGATACTTGTTTTGGTGCAAAAACATGTTGTGTATGTGCGGCACATGTATTGACGTTGTTTCAGATATTCATTATTAACTATTTTGTTCACCTTTTTGATATTTTTTAACAAGTTTTCTACAATTTGTTACCACTTGTACTTTGGTTCTCTAACTAGGACTTACAACTTGTTTAAGAGTAAACTATTAATGAAAACAATTGACACATCAAGTTGAGTACATGTTTTATACCTTGGTGTAAACGCTGGGTTAGAAGGGAGTGTGATCTCTGGTCACGTCCAAATTTTACAAGTACTCGCGCCGCCAATCCAGTGTTTGTCTGTCCCGTTTTGTATCATTATCATTGTTTTTATTATGTTTTATTTCATTACTAGTCAATAGCAATAGTATCTTTTTTCAATGTAAAAAGTATTAAAATATTTTAAGAGCTGTTCTTAATATCTAAACGAATTTGTATCATTAAAAGTTGGAATAGAAGATTCATGTATCAAATTGCAATGTACATCATCTCACGTATTATTTTGTGTTTGTTCCCGATCGCCAGTTAATCGCCCCACCCTGCGCCTGCGTCGCCCCGTCGCCGACTCGCATGGACTCCCACGTACCTACTTATTACCTACCTTACACATATTAGTAACTTAGACAGCGATAAGGGACTTTATAATACGACAGTTTGCTAATCTTACCTTCCATTGCGCGTTTTGACCTTGTTTGTGTACCTACAATTGAAAATCGCGCAATGGATGATAAATAAGTTTTTGTATCATATTTATAAGGTGTAGTTTTGTAGTGAGATCTTGTTTTACTCACTAAGATGTAATAAAATTATTATTTTAAATAATGACAGTGGCTCAGTGGCTTTGCTTGTCCAGTCCTTTTTGAGTAAAATGGTCGGTCCCTTAAGTCTTTACGTTAGGTAAAGAGTCAAACAATTTAGCTTTCAGATATTACTCTGTCTACTGAATGGCTGTTAAGAAAAACAGATGTGTCGTTTTGTTCTTTACCGCTCTTCTACTTTATACAATAGAATACATTTATACATTTTGTACATTTTTTTATTGTCTGTGAAGTCTAGTGACTGTCAAGTATTACTTTTAAAGCTCTCAAGTTAAATGGTTCGCAGATTATGTAAAAGCGTTTTAAAGAGAGCGAAGTGAGATAAAATTGACAATTTATTTTGTTAAAAAGTAACTTAGTAACAACTAGATTTTAAATATAAAATGACTGTAAGGAAGTCAAGTCTTCCTGTTGTTCCTTTCTTCGAGAATGTCGCTTCGCTCTCTTTAGCACATATTATATTATCTCGATATAAGTCGGTAACGCACGTTTACTATATTGATTAGTAGCTGGATAATTGTCCTCGGACGAGTGCGGTAGGTAAGACTAACACTGTTAACACTTTCAATGCCAACCAAAATGCGTGCCCAAAAATAGCAACGTTTCATCTATAAGACTCAGGAGGCGAGATCTTAGCGTGTGGATAACTTTGTAGAGAACTCGGAAGCCGGGTATTTGGCGTTGAAAGTGTTAAAACTTTGCTATAAGTTGAAAAAGTGGCCAAGTAAGTGCCAATTTCACCAATGAAAGTGAACGCGATGAGCAAATCTAAACTTATGAGCTGTCAGTGTCAATATTTCACCACAAATGATGACACTGACAGCTCTGGTCTCAGTTTCATTGGTGAAATCCGCTCTAAATATCATCTATAGGTTATTTTTGTGACAGACTGATGCAAGTAGTAAGATTTGCTCTCAAAAAAGTTTGCAGTCGAATTTAATGGTCATATTTTGATTTACGGCAATACCAGCCAGTCACATTTCGATCAACAGTAGCAACTTGCCGCGGTTGGTCCGTGGTTGGGTGACCATCTTTACATACCGCGACTCCTCCGTGTCTCGTAAAGCACGTTAAGCCGTTGGTCCCGGCTGTCATTCGAGAATCTTCGACAGTCGATACGGGTCGTCAGAAGCTCGAAATTCCTGCAACCGGCTAGACTGGGAGCCGACCCCAACATAGTTGGGAAAAGGCTAGACAGATGATAAGTAGCAAATAAGTCCCCTGTTAGTTCTTTAATCATTAAACGAGTTTTCAGGATATTGTAGCAAACAGCTAATGTTAAATATTTTTTTATTCATAAACAAAATGGCGGTGTAGGTCGGCTCTGGGGCTCTCCGTGGGCGGTTCACACGTGGACGGATGCACTCGTATGCGATGATAATGTCTGTGCAAATGCGTGTATGTATGTATGTATGACTGCTACCAGAATGCTTGTGTCGTATTCAATATTCAACAATTAATGTAAGGTTACGCCCGCGGCTGCAACTTCGACTTCTCTCCCCTCCCTCGACAGTTTTGTCGTACCCACCCTCCTTTTTACCCGAGTGCGCGACAGCAAAGATAGGGTTATGTTTTTATTGAGATTATTTCATCATTGATCGCAAGGTGACGCGATATGATTCATGTCGAAGTTGTGTCGCTGTTAAATGTAATGACAGAATTTAACGATGGAAATATTGGAAGTATGATTATGTAGTAAGCATAAATATCGTAACGAAGCCGTAGTTTGTTGATAATATAATGAACAAAACGCCCACAGTGTTGGACCCATTTGGTTGAAATTAGCCAAGTACGATGCTAGAACTCTATGTACTTACATGTCCCCAATGGATGGAAAACACGAATTGTACATTACCTCACAAGAAATACACGACATCTAGGTATAAGAAATGATCTAGATAGAGTACAGTTAAGTAATAAATTCATTTTCAAGTCGCAAGTGTTTTTGTGTGGCAAGTTATATTACTACTAACATTATATGGATTTTTATCTGAAATAATATATAATAATTGAACTTATTTCTGTAACTAGTACGTGAAAGAACTTCCTTATCGTGCATTTATAGTAACTACAAAGCTAACGTAACGAAGAATTACTAATACCCAATTACTAGATAGTTCATGGGACTCTTGCCTACAGAATGTATTCAGAGGACCAGTTAGATTCAAAATGTATTGGTAAGTAAAAAGAACCCTTTTATAATTAGGAACTGGAGGATAAGCATTTAAATAGGAGCCAAATGGTCAATATGTGGGCGTATTTAGATGTAAACGTTACACCGTCCCCTCAGGTCGGTCAATAGGACTATGTGTAGAATTGCTTTGTCGCCCTACTCCTTATGCGATCCTAGTTCGCACTTTGCTTCGCGCGAATGACGTGGTCGCTTACATAAATATTTAGAATACCAACCGATGACTTCAACCGTTGATGGGGCTGTCATTTTGTCTCAAGACAACGCTGAGAATGAAATTGAATTTCTCATGAATTGTTGATACAAACTTGATATTCCAATCGTTAAAATCAACGGTTAATTTCGTCAGTGTTGCCAGACTCCACCGATAGTTACCATATGGAAAAATAAAAAGGTCGCATAAGAGTAAAGGGTAGAAATAACTGAAGATTTTCTTTATTTAATTGCTATTGAATGTGTTCGACTGATATCCGCGGCTGACTGCCGATCAAATTGAATCATTGATCTATGTATGTATGAAAAGAATTGTATATTAATTTCTTAAATAAAATACTTCCGAAAATGTTAATGTTTTATTTAAGCTGACCTACGTTCTACACAATCGACATTTATCAGAATAGCATAACATTACGGCCTGTATTCTCCGAAGGGTGAGGCAAAGGTGTACCACACATATTTTTATCAGAATAATACTAAAAAAAATACTATTTTTCAACTGAAGTGCATTCAGGTGATCCTTGAAATATTTTTCTACTTTTCATTGACATTGACTAGCAGCGTATAATAAGAGAACGAAGTCTTTATAATCTGAAAAATAAACTTCATTTTAGCCAATTACATGCACTAACTCATAACCTTAACAACTTCCCTGTCCAATGAGTCATATATGACTCACGAGAGAAGTTTTCGCCCTACGTCCATGAGTCACAATGAGTCATAAAATAACCAAAATAGGATAAATCTACATGTAATTATGAAAATTATATTTTATGGTATATAAGAATGTTATATATAACTCATCAGAAGAAAAAACTGTGAAAAATGCGTTGTATGGGACAGGGAAGTTGTTAAAAACGTAGATCTGACAACTTTTGGTAGAATAAAAGTTGCAAGAAATGGCAATCCTAACCAATGTTGCCACAAAAAACACATACAACAACAAAAGTATGCAGGTCCATGGGTAGAAAGCGGCCAGCCCTCACGACTACTGGTCGTCTGTTAGCCAGCAGTATGTTCAGCAGAACTCGTCGTGGACGGACACCCATCGATTGCCACATGCTTTGGTAAGCTGCCGTCGAGACGCGGTCAGCCTGACATAGTGAAGGAAAAAATACAAAATAAAAAGGTAGGTAGGCATAAAGTTCATTAGGTACAGCAGACCAAAAGTCAGTGGTAACATAACCGTAAATGCTGACCTCTTCTATTGAAACTCCGTACGACGCTAGGCCGGCTCAAGGTCAAAATATTACCAACAACGTGCAGTTACGTGCACCTTAGCCAGGGCCGGATTAGCCACGTAGCAGGTGTAGCAAATGCTACAGGCCCCGCGCTTGGACATTTTTTTTTTGAGATGGGTTTGATCATGACTCTAGTCTAGGTCAGAGGTGACAAAGTCGACGATGGAGCGAGCTTACCCAGAAGAAGTCTGTTCACTCTCACTCTGAAGAGATCAGGGTTGTATGCGTTCGGAAACATAGACGCAGGTAGGACATACAAAAAAGCAAGTCTAATAAGGTCTTGTTGCCGCCGGTAGGTCCAATGGAATATTAATTATGTATGAACGGTCAAAACAAATCTACCTTCTCCGAAGCGGGAAGCTATAAAGTTTCGAGCTCGCTTTTGCATTTTCGTTTCCCTTTGTTCTTTATCTTTTCTGCGTAAATCAACAAAGTTCCTCCTAATTCAGCATGAATGGTCAAAAGAAAACCAAACCAATCCAGGTGCTAAAATGTTCAAGACAATTCCCAATTTCTACCTTACCCTATTAGGATTTGCTACGTGGGGTCTACGCTGGCTTAGTCCGGCACTGCATTAGCCACTATGCATAAAAAAGCTGGATGCATAAACCACTCGACCCTACCTAGTGGCTCTAGGTTCACACACTAGGCTCAAATCGTTTAAATACCTGCGGTGGCGCAGGATGTCGTGCTCAAGCTTGACTAGAAAGTCCGTACCTAGTATTCTTACCTGCAAAATGATTTGGTTTCCATAATAGCAGTACACGAAAATGTCCAAGGCCACTGCTGCCAAATACTCCACTGTCATCATGTCGAATTTCTGCGGAACAAGAAATACAAGTGGGCCGATGATAGAGCCTTGAAGAAACCCCAGGTGGATTAATTTGCATAAAGCAGATTCAATCAGAGTGGAGTGGGTAATTTACTAATTTTTAGGGTTCCGTACCTCAGAAGGGAAAACGGAACCGTTATAGGATCACTCGTGTGTCTGTCTGTCACAGCCAGTTTGCTGCGAACCTAATGGACCGATTAAGTTGAAACGAGTTTCTGTGACCCAAACACGGACGTGTAACGTAAATAAATATATTTTGAACATGAGCAAATAAGAAAATTAAAAAAAAAATATTGCAAACTACACCGTGTGACAAAAGGCTTCCTGTGGGGGTCTCGAATATATATATTTTTTTTATAATTTTAAAATAAACAATTTTTATTTAAGAAATTGACCATACTTATCTAACTACTGAGCCTAAAATTTTGAAAAAAAAAAATACAGAAAATAGTTCTATACTTATAGATTACAGGAAAACCTATAAGAAATCTATAGTCTTAAAATAGCATGGGAAATCTCTGAATATCTCAGTTGGAATGTATGGGGGAACATGTT
This sequence comes from Fissipunctia ypsillon, assembly GCA_947568875.1. Classification (NCBI taxonomy): domain Eukaryota; kingdom Metazoa; phylum Arthropoda; class Insecta; order Lepidoptera; family Noctuidae; genus Fissipunctia; species Fissipunctia ypsillon. The sequence continues at coordinate 3,259,870 of OX387662.1, forward strand.
TTTCAACTACAATGTTAAATTTGTTCTTGGGATAATTCTGTTCCTTCTTTCTTCATCCCAACTACGGAGCCCTTTCATTGTGCGTGGTCCGACAATCACTTGGCCAGTTTTTTTTAAAATAAATCTTCTCAAGTGAGATCACGGAAAATTCACTGTATTGTAAGCTCTTTGGACAGTTGGAAAATCACATTGAGGCTGCCCAGTAGATCACGGTAATATATAGATAATATTACCGTGAGTAGATGGTTATTCTTCAAACTATCAACAAATGCACAGCTCAGCAGGTTACAGAATATGGTAATTGGTAAGCCCTCAGTTATTATTACGAGTATTAAGGAGAATGCGCCAAAGTATCCTACGAAATTCAAATTTTCTTACGTTTTTAGGGTTCCGTAGTCAACAAGGAACCCTTATAGTTACGCCATGTCCGTCCGTCCGTCCGTCAGCCCGCAGCTTAGCTCAGAGACTCTTAGTACTAGAAAGCTACAATTTGGCATGGATATACATTCATTCATATATTCATATTCATACTTATACATATACATTCACATACTTCATAATCACGCCGACAAAGTGGTAAAATAAAAATCATCATGAAAATTTTTTTTTTTTTTAGGGTACCTACCTCTATACACGTAAAGTGCGGATGTTTTTATTTTCTCGTCTACCCCATGGTGTGGGCTGTTGTTGGATAGGCGTTTCAAAAATATTACGGGTTTGTGAAAACCATTTTTCAATTAAGGAATCCGTTTCTGAATAATTAAGCTTTAAAGTGCTAATTTTTGTTAGAGGTTAGAGTCAAGTGTCCCCCCCCCCCCCCTGCCAGCTAAACGGTTAGCTTTGGATATGTGAAAAAATTCACGGTTGTAGTATAGACAACGAAGTTAAAAGGAAAGCTATCACAGATAAGTAGACTTTACAAGTTTACGAGTATTAGTCGACCAACTTAAATTTGCAGTTGAAATGTATGAGAGAACATATTTTTCAACTACAATGTTAAGTTTCTTCTTTGGGATAAATTCATCCCAACTACGGAACTCTGCTTATGCGTGGTCCGACACGCACTTGGCCGGTTTTTTTTTTTGTAAATTGCACCTCAGTATCAGGTTCTATGGTAATAAAATTAAACGCACCGTAAAAAAAATATATATTTACAGAATTATAATCATTAGAGAGTCGTATTATTGATGAATCTTGATTATAATTCGGTACTTAAATACATAATTAGTTATGAGCGCATATATTTTTATTACCATACAACCTAATAGATAATTACCATAGAAATATACAGGATGAAATTGAATTCATGGGCATCCTCTTAACGGGTCGTTCTACTCGTCATTATGAACAACTTTTACTATGGGACCAAACCTGAAATCGAGAAAAAGAAATCACCTGTTCGCTACATTTTGACGAGTTATGCGAACATAAATGTAGGGAACAGCTGATTTTTTTTTCGCGATTTCAGGTTTGGTCCCATAGTAAAAGTTGTTCACAATGATGAGTACAATGAACCCTTAAGAGGATGCCCATGAATTCAATTTCATCCTGTATAAGGTTTATTCCCGGTCGTCCCCAGTGGGCACGAGTGGAAAAAAAAGTTCCAATCGTCACCACTGGGGAGGAATGAAACTTTTTTTTTCCACTCGTGCCCAGTGGGAGGACGACCGGGCATTAACCTACTCGTGCTCAGTGGGGACGACCGGGAATAAACCATATATAATATAAGTATGGTAAGTATGGTGGTGGTGGTAGGGTAAGTAATTACTGAGCTGCAAATTGCAAAAAAAAACGTTAGAAAGTTTGCATTTCGGGGGCTACCCTGGCGCTTTCGAGTTAACCCCTTACCAGTGTAGCGGCATACAGGAGCGTGCACAGGTACAGAGTTACTTGCACCACTCTGACCACCAGGAGAGGTGACACGAACTTCTCAAAAGTATCCTTGTACTGGTACACCACTTGGCAGAGAGAGGCGCAATCGTGAAGAGCGGCTACTGTTGCATCGTCGTATTCAGAGCTGTATATGTCTGTTGGATATAGCGAGATGGGTAAAGCAACGACCAATTAGAACCGTGCACCTAGCTTCTCACGTTCCATATGAGCACATGTAGGTTTATCACTATCACTACTTATTATAAAACAAAGTCCCCCCGCCCCGCGCCACGTCTGTCTTTCTGAACGCGATAAACTCAAAAACTACCGAACGGATTTTCATACGGTATAATTCATTAAGGCCTCGTTTACAGAGACGCGGGGTGTCACGCGTCGCGTTGGGCGGCGCAGTCCGCACTAAATTCAAACATATGGCGAACGAAGTCGCGGGCAGAGGCTAGTCCTCAATAAGTAGGTAGGTACGTACCGAACTGAGTCTTCACACCCACGAAATCGTTGTTCTAAAACAGACAAAGCGCGATATGTAGGTAGGTACTTATGCATTTTTAATCTCATGAGGTCCTCCGACGTAATAAAACCCAAGCTTCCATACCACTTTCTGGTCATAATGATACTCCGACTCCTTCATTTCAGAAACACTGTAGATATAGTTATGTTCCTCATCATTCTGTATGCTCGCGAACGTTGCGACCAACGCTGCGTGTTTCACGCCGTGTTGCAGCAACGCGGTGTAACGCACGTTGCGAAGGCTGCAACATAACAGGTCCAGTTGTCCGCAGATCAGGATCGAGTTTGAGGCGAAAAATACTCCTGTTGAAACCAAGTTATTTAGGGCTGATTTCACCAATGAAACTGAACGCGATGATCAGCACATCGAAACCGCGTCATTGTCAACATTGTTGGTGAATATTGACACTGACAGCTCTTGAACGCAGTTTAGATGTGCTGATCGCGTTCAGTTTCATTAGTGGAATTGAGTCGCTTTTCTACTAATTCAATATTAACTGACCAAATAGTTGCCTACTATTTAGGTATACCTACTAACCTAACGAGATGACGACTAATAGAGAAGTATGGAAGAACAAGACATGTTGCGCCGACCACAAATAAATTGGGATAAGGACAGGAGAATGACGAGGTAGGTACAGATGCCAGCACATCAAGCTACTACAATCTGTAGTTTCTTTAATAGATTTAGGTAATACGGGCTGGTGTCCGCAACTCCACGTCAATGCGCGTATTTTGCGTGATGCTTTAATAGATTTTCAACATTATCGCTAAAGCATTAGGTTCAAGGTTGATTGGTAAAAGACAGTTTCGGGTAGAAAGAAAGAAAATACGTTTATTTGCGGTAAACATGACGCAAAAAAAAAGAACACAATCACAAAAAGAAACAAGTTGGGAGAAAATATGCGTCACATCCACGCAAAACGGCCATCGCTCAGCATAATGCTGCAACGCTATGCGAGACAGAGCCCCAGCGCTGGTTTTCAGCGACAGCCGGCGTTGACATGATGACATTAGCCGGTGCAGCATGCAATGTAATTTAAAAAAGAAAAGAAATAAACAAAATACCTAAATCTAAAATGTTTATATAAGTACAATAGGTAGGTAGCTTGTTGTGCTGGCGTCTGTCAAGTACTTCCTTACCAAACTGTCCAATATTACAATGTAGGTAGGTCGCTAGTGTAGCTACTTACCAAACTGCCCCAAAGCAAGTCCAACGTACAGTTGCGCTACACAATTGAGCAAGAACAAAAACTCGTAGAAAGGAGATCGAGACACGTCCATGAAGATCCAACCCTTGATAGGCTCTTTTGTCCACACTGTGAAAAAATCTCAATTATCATGTATCCATTCATTCCGCACTCATTTATAGCAATAAGTATGATACTTTCGTCATTTCAATCAACTCAGCCTATAGCAGTGTACTGCTGGTCATAGGCCTCTCTCAAATTGCGCCATAATACCCGGTTCTCTGCCTTGGGCGTCCCATGCTACGCTTGCCACGTCGCGGTCTCCAGTCGAGGGCTCGTCTGCCTCAACGACCATTCAGTTCTACGACAGAGGCCGCCCAACTACCACAGTTCGACGAAAATATCCGCAACCATTCAAGACATAACCCAAGAATCAACTTACAGTGAATAATAGCAGGCATCATAGCATACATAGTGACACTAAATATAGTGCAAGCCGTATAGATCCTTGCGAAACTTCGGGCCTTCATGTAACTCTGATCCATCGTCATATTCGTCAACCCCCGTGCTGAGTGATGCATGAAGTTCTTATCCATATACTCCGACAACGTGTACAAATCTTTGCGGTAAATGGCATAGTACGTCACAATTATTAGGGAAACTATGAAGGGGAGAGAATCGGCAATCGTTCCTAAACTTGACATGATGTCCTGCCATTCTGTGTACAAATGTACCGTCAAAACCATCAGTAAATGTGTAAGGATAAACAGCACTATCGCTAAATACATATCGTTGACGATTATTCTCCGTTTGTTGGCAGAATTGGGGAACAGATCCCAGCAGGCACAGATCTTCAATGGTCTTTCGATGTAATGAATATAACGCTCAGATTTTTCAGAATTTAAAGTGGTATTGGGTTCTGCAGGCGACATTGTAGATGTTAGATACCCTTCTCAGGTTCAATAGGAACTGAATGTTCTAGCTTGTTGAGTAGGAGCTTATATGCGTTTGTAGGATTTAAAGAGTCTGATACATAAGGCTGTTGGAAAATATAAAGTGGGACAATGTATAAACACGTTGAGTTCGGCAACTCATTGAGTCTGTAATGAGTGACTTTGTCGTAGTCTACTTTCGATGCCTACCTAAGTACCTACTTACGCGTTTAAATCATTAAAATCTGAACTCAGCGACAAATAACGAAGCAGACGGGAATCAAACCCACGAGCAGCCATTTGTTTGGTATATGCATGAATTACTTCGACACATACATACATAGGTACATAAACTCACGCCTTCTTCCCATGGATGCAGAACGACACTTGCTGCGATCCTTGCATACGTACTTCGAAACTTCCGTCTTAATAAATTAGTAGATAAGTACAGTAGCGCAGCTACAATTATCATTAAAGGGAGCCGAAGAAAAAATTGTTCAGTCAGTTCTCATAAACTCAGACAAAAACTGTAGTTTTTTTAATCTTATGATGTATTAAACTGGTATTAAACATAATTATTATGTAATGTGACGTGATACACAGGTGTACTATATTATTTGGCAATAGTAGACATTAAGAAGAGTGATTGTTCCGAAGAGTAGCCAATAGAAATCGGGTTGTATGAAGACTACGCCCTGCATAACTTCTGGGTCCTTTGCCTGTGTGTTTTCATAAAACCTATAATTGTGTATATTAGATCATTTGTCCACAACAACAGATAACAACTGAACAACCGACTTCGAAAAAAACACTACAAAGTGCAAAATAACTTTAATTTCGGAAGTCGGTGTCTTTGGATCTGTATTTAGTTTTTTTTTTTTGCCCTAGGTCAGTTTCTGCGACTAATTCGGCTCGCGCGTCGTTGGCCACGCTTCCAACCTAACCTAACCCGTTTGGTCAGGGTACCCTAGCTTAGTTACTGCGCCCAACTGTGAGAAAAGGCCAGAGGGGCAACCACCACCTCTTAAAGCAGTATTATTTTAATGTTTCTTCAGTGTGAGAAAGAGATGAAGCTATACGGGACATCTAGCTCCAACTCTTTCCCACACTCAAGTAAGAGTAAAATAATACTGCTTTAAGGCGTGGTGGTCTAGCTCCAGAAAGTTAAAAAGAGGCTCGATTATTATAAAAAGTGTCCATCATTAGAAGATCAAAAAAATTTTAGAAGTTCAGTTATTAGTTTTAAACCCTTTCATCACATATGAAAGGGTCACAAGAACAGTTCATAAAGATTAACAAGCACTTTCAAACTTTGGTAATTTAAATTCTGTAAAGTACTTAATTATCTACCTTCGGAAAGAGGTCCAATTACTTAGAACAGCTAATTGCCCTTAAGTTTAACCAAGTTTGCAAGTTCAAAGTTTGTAATTGTACTTATAATAATAGGTAGGTGTGCACCTATATAGCCATGTCCTTCTGAATGGACAAAGAGTATACCTACAATTGGTTTTTGCGCCAAAATATAAGAAGTGTTAGGTAGGTAACTATCTAATTGATTGGTTATTTGGTTCGTCTGGTTGAATAGAGCTATTGTAAAGTGGTTTAGCAATACATACCTACTTACTTACTTATTAAGAGAGCTTATCGGCTTATGGGCAATAACTCATAAGGCTTATGGAAAGGCAGGAAGGCAAATCGTCACCCTCCGCCTGGGGCGATCGAGTAAAAAGGAAGCGGAATCCTTTAAAACATTTATTATATCAACAAATTAGAATGAATAAATATGCACAGTTGTTTAACAATAAATGAATAAAATTTTGATAATAAATGACATAACATTGGCATCTCAGAGACTAGGTGATAACGATAAGTAAAGATACCTAAGTATTTAGTCAACCTTCGTCAAATCTCAAATTTCCTTCGATTGTTTCGATTCTGCATCTCCTCTGAAAATTAAAAGATAAATTCAGTCAGGTCTGTAAATTATTGCTTACCGAAACTTGAAGCCTAATCTATGGTCAACTGGAGAGGTACTTACAGCATACCTCTATGATATGATAATTTAAGATTTAAGGCGAAAGCGCCAGGGTAGCCCGCGAAATTCAAATTTTCTTACGTTCTTTGCTATTTGCAGGTCTTTAGAAGGTTGTATGTTGATCAAAACATGATTCGCGACCGAAACAAATTGTATTACTGATTCTAATGATTATAATTCTGTAAATACATATTTGTTACGGTCGCGAATCATATTTTAATCAACATACAACCTAATACTGACCTGCAAATTGCAAAATAGGTACATCATTCAAAACCAAAAATGGACCGATTTAAGCAAAAATGATTCAACCCACCATTGTCGGAGTTGTGGGTTGAATCATTTTTGCTTAAATCGGTCTATTTTTGGTTTTGAATGATGTACCATTTGACGCGTCGGACCACTGAAACTGCCCACACACACGATATTTGCCCTTATTGTACAGCTTTCATATTTCTCGGGACCATAGGGTCCCGGACCTTTAGAAGGCATATGAGGGACCGAAGCCAACTCGCAGAGGCCCGTTAGACGCTTTCAATAGAAATGAGGCACCAACCGACGATTATCCCTGTACGGACTATGCAAGTGCACCCAAGGAGTGGACAACCCCCGGTTGCTGTAGGACTATTACAGGATATGGAAACAAAAAAAAATATTGGGCTATGGGTTTGGATGGCTAAAGTGCCAAGTGATAGTGGTAAGTGATGGTTATCTATTAGTTATGGAAGGACTATGGGCCCCTGCCTGACCAATGTTTGATAAATACAATACACGGATAAAATGGCACGGGGCGACTTGCACACTCAATAATGGGCCCCCGGAAACGGTTTATAGTACATAGTGTCGTAGCGACAAGGGGACAACATGTCCTGAGGTGATTCAGAGGACTATCAGGATCCACGGCTATCAGGACAATCCCGGAAGTACGGTCAAGATCCCTACCAGCATCTTACTGGAATACTTCCTTCCTCCGAGCACGTTTGCTCTTGCGAATCTCTAAAGCCAGCCAATAAAAGCAAGAGTGAGGTGTGAGGTCAGTTCTCGTCAGTGTTCACTCCAGCCGGCCAATAAAGGCAAGCCAGAGATGAGGAACATGACTTCTTCCGGGAGATAGGGTGCGTGGGGTCGCTACTGCCCAGCAGCTTGCCACATTCTGCCCTACATTATTGTACAGTATTATTAGAGATGTAAGCCGCGTAAATCCGTCGTACCACGTTTGGTACGGGACTTGAAGGTATGCGCGGTCGAGCGTACCACCGAAACGAGCGCTGGGCTTATAGCGGACGTGACATTTCACAAGACAATTTCACAAATGTATACCAATTCGCTGTTAACGTCATTCAAGCATGCCTCGTCTCCGACAGCAAATAGCTGTCTGAACAAAATTGAAAAAAAAAATTCTAGTTTTAGACTTTTGAGCCGCGTTTAGATAACTCTTTCGTTATCATTGATTGCTGATGTTCGATTCGGCACGGAAGCGTATCGAATGTTTATGCTATGCTGGAATAGAGCTGTGCAGTTCTAGGAACATACGACATGTGGTCGACCTGCGCAGGCGCACCTGCACAGGTAGACCGTACGGTGTATGGCGTACATAAGTAGGGACCTCATTGTTTCACCCACAGCAATACAGCTGGGAGCGAGAAATACTTGGTTATATTGGCAGTATAGTTCCCGAACGAAAACTTTCCATAGTACAAATAAAAGCTAGAATGGTAAGAAATATCCGTCGTGCCTTACTTCTCCTTGGACCTCTTCTGAGCGAGCCTGTAAATCCTGCGCAGTTCGAGCAGCGCTCTCATGATGACCACGAGTTGCTGTTCGAAGTCGCCAACCTCCACGTCGATAACGAGACCTTTGACAAAGAACAAGTTTTATCATGGGTAGGTAAGTTACACTGGATAGTTATTGCAAGATAAAAATCATCATAGCAGCATGTAGGTACCTCTACATGGAATGGGATGGTTGTGTTGTGAAGGAATACCACGAATAATATTGGCGCATGGCAAGAATCGGAACTATCGCAGCCATCTTGTTTTTTCAATACAATTTCACAAATGTTTACCAACAACGACGACGTGTCGATGTCATTCAACCGTCAAAAGATCCTTGTACGAGTATGTTAAGTATATAGCGCTCTAATAATTATTTACTAGCACCTTAAGGCGGATGTCCACGTGACCACTAGATGATGCACTCTACTTTAGTGATACATCGCACGAGCCGCAACCAATGACTGACAAAGATACAGGGACGTACCGATGAGGGGCGAAGGGGGGAGGCGCCCCTTCCCTGGACCTAGACTGCCTGACTGAAGTGTAAGAATTTCCTGTAAATTCTTGATTTGCCCCTCTGCACCCTTGGGTTAATTGGCCATTGTCATGATGGGTCATTATCTTCCTAACATTTTCCCAACTTCGTTGGGGTCAGCTTCCAGTCTAAGCGGATGCAGCTGAATACTAGTATTTTACATTGTGCGACTACCTATCTGACCTCTACAACCCAGTTACTAGGTAACACGATATCCCTAGATAAGACTGGCCAAAAGCTGGGTACGCCCATACACATATAACAAATGAATCAATTTTCGATAGTTTTATTTTACCTTTTTGCTTGCAGATCTTAGCGTACAGGCTCCATATGGCAGAGCGGACATGACAGAGCTCGACGTGGCGCTGCGCTGCTGTCTCCTTCAGTCGGTTTAGAGCTAGCTCCCATTTAATTACTCTATTCCGGATTTTGTCATAGCGCCACTGAGGAGTTAATTATTAAATTAGAAGTTTTTTTTAATGAAAATTTAAGTACGACGTTTCTACACCTTATATGACCCTTCTAGAAGGGTCATATTTTGTCAGAAATCTGTATAGCTCTTTTATCACGGACAACCGGCAACTCGGCTAAAGCACTAGGAAGTGGTGAAGGAAGCGTTTTGGGGGAATGTCTTAAGTACTTTTCAAAAAGTGCCGATTCTCAGCCTAATTTTAATAATTGACTTTTGATTGATTAATAAAGCCGACGATGTTTATGATTAAAATAAAAATTATTCTAACGTTGGAATGGAGTGATCGGGGTCGAGTTGTCACGGGATCGAGTTGTCGAGGTCGAATTGTCCGGTGGAAAAAAAAAACAAAAAAAAAATTAACAATCTGTTTTGTGTAGGTAAGTTCCTTGCTAAAGCGTAGGCTGCTTACAATCGCATGCATCACCAGCAATCATATTTAAAATTCCTAAGTAGGTACAGTCAACCACACAACAGTGGTAACAATTTGACATTGATAGCAGGGTCGTAGCTATTGGGCACGCCACAATCGCGGCGGATAAGTTCCCTCTTTGTAGAGTGGCTGGAGAGGCGCCACGGCGTCTTCACTTTCCGCCTGACGCAGGTCCTCACCGGACACGGGTGCTTCGGGAGGTACCTGTTCCGGATTAGGCGTGAGGAAACGCCCGGGTGTCACCATTGTGTTGATCGCCCAGAGGACACAGTGGAGTATACGGTGGAGGTCTGCCCGGCTTGGGCGAAGCACCGTCGTGTCCTCGCGGAAGCGATCGGCGGCGGCGATCTCTCGCGTCCGGCCCTGGTCCAGGCCATGGTTCGGAGCGAGAGTACATGGGAAGCTATCACCTCCTTCTGCGAAGCAGTAATGCTCGCGAAGGAGGAGGCGGAACGCGTGAGGTAGAGGCAATCTTTGCGCCCTCACGCCCCTAGTCGTCGCAGGAGGCCCTGGGCGTCGGGAATTGACAGCTGATTCCCGGCCACCGTTGGCGCGGGCTTGCAGACGGCGAGTAATGGGTAGCTCGCCGTCCGGTAAGGATCAAGCCCGGGTCGACGGCGCGTTGTGTTCCACGCGCGGCTCAAAGAGATGTCAGCACCAATTAACGGGGTCCGCTAGGGCCGATGCAAGCTAGGGTCGCGGGATGTTCGAAAGAGTTACCGTGGCCCCGGCACAAGCAACTGAAGGAACACGGGTGGGTTTTAGTTAGTAAAAGTCTGACACGCGCTTCCGCTCCGCCCAGGGCGGGAGAAGTCATTGATGATTGCCCATCCAAAAAAAAAAACGAGTCGTAGCTATGAGCGCCTCTGGCAAGATTTGAATTTTGCGCCCCCAATACTTATTTTCTAGGAAGAGTAACGACACAATAACTTCGAAAGTGTAATTTAAGTTATCTATTCATTTAAGCATTAAAATAGTTCTTTCTTACTAATATGCAGGAAGGGAAACCATACAACACGAGTTCTTTTATGCATTATAAAATCTCTTAAAAGTTTTCTCTTCTGGCTTTTTCTGGGGCTAATTGTCAATAATATGGTCTACAATGTAGACTGTACATCAATACTTTTGCAATGTCATACTCAAACGATAGTATAGCGAGATTACTCAAACGTTCTTGACCAATCTGCGATCGTAAATATTTTTTTATTAATTTTAATTTGTTGTAAGATCTTTTATAGCTTGCAGATAGACGCGGTCACAGTCTCAGATTTCGGGGTGGTCACCATGGGTGTAAGGTTACGCCCGCGGCTGCAACTTCGACTTCTCTCCCCTCCCTCGACAGTTTTGTCGTACCCACCCTCCTTTTTACCCGAGTGCGCGACAGCAAAGATAGGGTTATGTTTTTATTGAGATTATTTCATCATTGATCGCAAGGTGACGCGATATGATTCATGTCGAAGTTGTGTCGCTGTTAAATGTAATGACAGAATTTAACGATGGAAATATTGGAAGTATGATTATGTAGTAAGCATAAATATCGTAACGAAGCCGTAGTTTGTTGATAATATAATGAACAAAACGCCCACAGTGTTGGACCCATTTGGTTGAAATTAGCCAAGTACGATGCTAGAACTCTATGTACTTACATGTCCCCAATGGATGGAAAACACGAATTGTACATTACCTCACAAGAAATACACGACATCTAGGTATAAGAAATGATCTAGATAGAGTACAGTTAAGTAATAAATTCATTTTCAAGTCGCAAGTGTTTTTGTGTGGCAAGTTATATTACTACTAACATTATATGGATTTTTATCTGAAATAATATATAATAATTGAACTTATTTCTGTAACTAGTACGTGAAAGAACTTCCTTATCGTGCATTTATAGTAACTACAAAGCTAACGTAACGAAGAATTACTAATACCCAATTACTAGATAGTTCATGGGACTCTTGCCTACAGAATGTATTCAGAGGACCAGTTAGATTCAAAATGTATTGGTAAGTAAAAAGAACCCTTTTATAATTAGGAACTGGAGGATAAGCATTTAAATAGGAGCCAAATGGTCAATATGTGGGCGTATTTAGATGTAAACGTTACACCGTCCCCTCAGGTCGGTCAATAGGACTATGTGTAGAATTGCTTTGTCGCCCTACTCCTTATGCGATCCTAGTTCGCACTTTGCTTCGCGCGAATGACGTGGTCGCTTACATAAATATTTAGAATACCAACCGATGACTTCAACCGTTGATGGGGCTGTCATTTTGTCTCAAGACAACGCTGAGAATGAAATTGAATTTCTCATGAATTGTTGATACAAACTTGATATTCCAATCGTTAAAATCAACGGTTAATTTCGTCAGTGTTGCCAGACTCCACCGATAGTTACCATATGGAAAAATAAAAAGGTCGCATAAGAGTAAAGGGTAGAAATAACTGAAGATTTTCTTTATTTAATTGCTATTGAATGTGTTCGACTGATATCCGCGGCTGACTGCCGATCAAATTGAATCATTGATCTATGTATGTATGAAAAGAATTGTATATTAATTTCTTAAATAAAATACTTCCGAAAATGTTAATGTTTTATTTAAGCTGACCTACGTTCTACACAATCGACATTTATCAGAATAGCATAACATTACGGCCTGTATTCTCCGAAGGGTGAGGCAAAGGTGTACCACACATATTTTTATCAGAATAATACTAAAAAAAATACTATTTTTCAACTGAAGTGCATTCAGGTGATCCTTGAAATATTTTTCTACTTTTCATTGACATTGACTAGCAGCGTATAATAAGAGAACGAAGTCTTTATAATCTGAAAAATAAACTTCATTTTAGCCAATTACATGCACTAACTCATAACCTTAACAACTTCCCTGTCCAATGAGTCATATATGACTCACGAGAGAAGTTTTCGCCCTACGTCCATGAGTCACAATGAGTCATAAAATAACCAAAATAGGATAAATCTACATGTAATTATGAAAATTATATTTTATGGTATATAAGAATGTTATATATAACTCATCAGAAGAAAAAACTGTGAAAAATGCGTTGTATGGGACAGGGAAGTTGTTAAAAACGTAGATCTGACAACTTTTGGTAGAATAAAAGTTGCAAGAAATGGCAATCCTAACCAATGTTGCCACAAAAAACACATACAACAACAAAAGTATGCAGGTCCATGGGTAGAAAGCGGCCAGCCCTCACGACTACTGGTCGTCTGTTAGCCAGCAGTATGTTCAGCAGAACTCGTCGTGGACGGACACCCATCGATTGCCACATGCTTTGGTAAGCTGCCGTCGAGACGCGGTCAGCCTGACATAGTGAAGGAAAAAATACAAAATAAAAAGGTAGGTAGGCATAAAGTTCATTAGGTACAGCAGACCAAAAGTCAGTGGTAACATAACCGTAAATGCTGACCTCTTCTATTGAAACTCCGTACGACGCTAGGCCGGCTCAAGGTCAAAATATTACCAACAACGTGCAGTTACGTGCACCTTAGCCAGGGCCGGATTAGCCACGTAGCAGGTGTAGCAAATGCTACAGGCCCCGCGCTTGGACATTTTTTTTTTGAGATGGGTTTGATCATGACTCTAGTCTAGGTCAGAGGTGACAAAGTCGACGATGGAGCGAGCTTACCCAGAAGAAGTCTGTTCACTCTCACTCTGAAGAGATCAGGGTTGTATGCGTTCGGAAACATAGACGCAGGTAGGACATACAAAAAAGCAAGTCTAATAAGGTCTTGTTGCCGCCGGTAGGTCCAATGGAATATTAATTATGTATGAACGGTCAAAACAAATCTACCTTCTCCGAAGCGGGAAGCTATAAAGTTTCGAGCTCGCTTTTGCATTTTCGTTTCCCTTTGTTCTTTATCTTTTCTGCGTAAATCAACAAAGTTCCTCCTAATTCAGCATGAATGGTCAAAAGAAAACCAAACCAATCCAGGTGCTAAAATGTTCAAGACAATTCCCAATTTCTACCTTACCCTATTAGGATTTGCTACGTGGGGTCTACGCTGGCTTAGTCCGGCACTGCATTAGCCACTATGCATAAAAAAGCTGGATGCATAAACCACTCGACCCTACCTAGTGGCTCTAGGTTCACACACTAGGCTCAAATCGTTTAAATACCTGCGGTGGCGCAGGATGTCGTGCTCAAGCTTGACTAGAAAGTCCGTACCTAGTATTCTTACCTGCAAAATGATTTGGTTTCCATAATAGCAGTACACGAAAATGTCCAAGGCCACTGCTGCCAAATACTCCACTGTCATCATGTCGAATTTCTGCGGAACAAGAAATACAAGTGGGCCGATGATAGAGCCTTGAAGAAACCCCAGGTGGATTAATTTGCATAAAGCAGATTCAATCAGAGTGGAGTGGGTAATTTACTAATTTTTAGGGTTCCGTACCTCAGAAGGGAAAACGGAACCGTTATAGGATCACTCGTGTGTCTGTCTGTCACAGCCAGTTTGCTGCGAACCTAATGGACCGATTAAGTTGAAACGAGTTTCTGTGACCCAAACACGGACGTGTAACGTAAATAAATATATTTTGAACATGAGCAAATAAGAAAATTAAAAAAAAAATATTGCAAACTACACCGTGTGACAAAAGGCTTCCTGTGGGGGTCTCGAATATATATATTTTTTTTATAATTTTAAAATAAACAATTTTTATTTAAGAAATTGACCATACTTATCTAACTACTGAGCCTAAAATTTTGAAAAAAAAAAATACAGAAAATAGTTCTATACTTATAGATTACAGGAAAACCTATAAGAAATCTATAGTCTTAAAATAGCATGGGAAATCTCTGAATATCTCAGTTGGAATGTATGGGGGAACATGTTTTTCAACTACAATGTTAAATTTGTTCTTGGGATAATTCTGTTCCTTCTTTCTTCATCCCAACTACGGAGCCCTTTCATTGTGCGTGGTCCGACAATCACTTGGCCAGTTTTTTTTAAAATAAATCTTCTCAAGTGAGATCACGGAAAATTCACTGTATTGTAAGCTCTTTGGACAGTTGGAAAATCACATTGAGGCTGCCCAGTAGATCACGGTAATATATAGATAATATTACCGTGAGTAGATGGTTATTCTTCAAACTATCAACAAATGCACAGCTCAGCAGGTTACAGAATATGGTAATTGGTAAGCCCTCAGTTATTATTACGAGTATTAAGGAGAATGCGCCAAAGTATCCTACGAAATTCAAATTTTCTTACGTTTTTAGGGTTCCGTAGTCAACAAGGAACCCTTATAGTTACGCCATGTCCGTCCGTCCGTCCGTCAGCCCGCAGCTTAGCTCAGAGACTCTTAGTACTAGAAAGCTACAATTTGGCATGGATATACATTCATTCATATATTCATATTCATACTTATACATATACATTCACATACTTCATAATCACGCCGACAAAGTGGTAAAATAAAAATCATCATGAAAATTTTTTTTTTTTTTAGGGTACCTACCTCTATACACGTAAAGTGCGGATGTTTTTATTTTCTCGTCTACCCCATGGTGTGGGCTGTTGTTGGATAGGCGTTTCAAAAATATTACGGGTTTGTGAAAACCATTTTTCAATTAAGGAATCCGTTTCTGAATAATTAAGCTTTAAAGTGCTAATTTTTGTTAGAGGTTAGAGTCAAGTGTCCCCCCCCCCCCCTGCCAGCTAAACGGTTAGCTTTGGATATGTGAAAAAATTCACGGTTGTAGTATAGACAACGAAGTTAAAAGGAAAGCTATCACAGATAAGTAGACTTTACAAGTTTACGAGTATTAGTCGACCAACTTAAATTTGCAGTTGAAATGTATGAGAGAACATATTTTTCAACTACAATGTTAAGTTTCTTCTTTGGGATAAATTCATCCCAACTACGGAACTCTGCTTATGCGTGGTCCGACACGCACTTGGCCGGTTTTTTTTTTTGTAAATTGCACCTCAGTATCAGGTTCTATGGTAATAAAATTAAACGCACCGTAAAAAAAATATATATTTACAGAATTATAATCATTAGAGAGTCGTATTATTGATGAATCTTGATTATAATTCGGTACTTAAATACATAATTAGTTATGAGCGCATATATTTTTATTACCATACAACCTAATAGATAATTACCATAGAAATATACAGGATGAAATTGAATTCATGGGCATCCTCTTAACGGGTCGTTCTACTCGTCATTATGAACAACTTTTACTATGGGACCAAACCTGAAATCGAGAAAAAGAAATCACCTGTTCGCTACATTTTGACGAGTTATGCGAACATAAATGTAGGGAACAGCTGATTTTTTTTTCGCGATTTCAGGTTTGGTCCCATAGTAAAAGTTGTTCACAATGATGAGTACAATGAACCCTTAAGAGGATGCCCATGAATTCAATTTCATCCTGTATAAGGTTTATTCCCGGTCGTCCCCAGTGGGCACGAGTGGAAAAAAAAGTTCCAATCGTCACCACTGGGGAGGAATGAAACTTTTTTTTCCACTCGTGCCCAGTGGGAGGACGACCGGGCATTAACCTACTCGTGCTCAGTGGGGACGACCGGGAATAAACCATATATAATATAAGTATGGTAAGTATGGTGGTGGTGGTAGGGTAAGTAATTACTGAGCTGCAAATTGCAAAAAAAAACGTTAGAAAGTTTGCATTTCGGGGGCTACCCTGGCGCTTTCGAGTTAACCCCTTACCAGTGTAGCGGCATACAGGAGCGTGCACAGGTACAGAGTTACTTGCACCACTCTGACCACCAGGAGAGGTGACACGAACTTCTCAAAAGTATCCTTGTACTGGTACACCACTTGGCAGAGAGAGGCGCAATCGTGAAGAGCGGCTACTGTTGCATCGTCGTATTCAGAGCTGTATATGTCTGTTGGATATAGCGAGATGGGTAAAGCAACGACCAATTAGAACCGTGCACCTAGCTTCTCACGTTCCATATGAGCACATGTAGGTTTATCACTATCACTACTTATTATAAAACAAAGTCCCCCCGCCCCGCGCCACGTCTGTCTTTCTGAACGCGATAAACTCAAAAACTACCGAACGGATTTTCATACGGTATAATTCATTAAGGCCTCGTTTACAGAGACGCGGGGTGTCACGCGTCGCGTTGGGCGGCGCAGTCCGCACTAAATTCAAACATATGGCGAACGAAGTCGCGGGCAGAGGCTAGTCCTCAATAAGTAGGTAGGTACGTACCGAACTGAGTCTTCACACCCACGAAATCGTTGTTCTAAAACAGACAAAGCGCGATATGTAGGTAGGTACTTATGCATTTTTAATCTCATGAGGTCCTCCGACGTAATAAAACCCAAGCTTCCATACCACTTTCTGGTCATAATGATACTCCGACTCCTTCATTTCAGAAACACTGTAGATATAGTTATGTTCCTCATCATTCTGTATGCTCGCGAACGTTGCGACCAACGCTGCGTGTTTCACGCCGTGTTGCAGCAACGCGGTGTAACGCACGTTGCGAAGGCTGCAACATAACAGGTCCAGTTGTCCGCAGATCAGGATCGAGTTTGAGGCGAAAAATACTCCTGTTGAAACCAAGTTATTTAGGGCTGATTTCACCAATGAAACTGAACGCGATGATCAGCACATCGAAACCGCGTCATTGTCAACATTGTTGGTGAATATTGACACTGACAGCTCTTGAACGCAGTTTAGATGTGCTGATCGCGTTCAGTTTCATTAGTGGAATTGAGTCGCTTTTCTACTAATTCAATATTAACTGACCAAATAGTTGCCTACTATTTAGGTATACCTACTAACCTAACGAGATGACGACTAATAGAGAAGTATGGAAGAACAAGACATGTTGCGCCGACCACAAATAAATTGGGATAAGGACAGGAGAATGACGAGGTAGGTACAGATGCCAGCACATCAAGCTACTACAATCTGTAGTTTCTTTAATAGATTTAGGTAATACGGGCTGGTGTCCGCAACTCCACGTCAATGCGCGTATTTTGCGTGATGCTTTAATAGATTTTCAACATTATCGCTAAAGCATTAGGTTCAAGGTTGATTGGTAAAAGACAGTTTCGGGTAGAAAGAAAGAAAATACGTTTATTTGCGGTAAACATGACGCAAAAAAAAAGAACACAATCACAAAAAGAAACAAGTTGGGAGAAAATATGCGTCACATCCACGCAAAACGGCCATCGCTCAGCATAATGCTGCAACGCTATGCGAGACAGAGCCCCAGCGCTGGTTTTCAGCGACAGCCGGCGTTGACATGATGACATTAGCCGGTGCAGCATGCAATGTAATTTAAAAAAGAAAAGAAATAAACAAAATACCTAAATCTAAAATGTTTATATAAGTACAATAGGTAGGTAGCTTGTTGTGCTGGCGTCTGTCAAGTACTTCCTTACCAAACTGTCCAATATTACAATGTAGGTAGGTCGCTAGTGTAGCTACTTACCAAACTGCCCCAAAGCAAGTCCAACGTACAGTTGCGCTACACAATTGAGCAAGAACAAAAACTCGTAGAAAGGAGATCGAGACACGTCCATGAAGATCCAACCCTTGATAGGCTCTTTTGTCCACACTGTGAAAAAATCTCAATTATCATGTATCCATTCATTCCGCACTCATTTATAGCAATAAGTATGATACTTTCGTCATTTCAATCAACTCAGCCTATAGCAGTGTACTGCTGGTCATAGGCCTCTCTCAAATTGCGCCATAATACCCGGTTCTCTGCCTTGGGCGTCCCATGCTACGCTTGCCACGTCGCGGTCTCCAGTCGAGGGCTCGTCTGCCTCAACGACCATTCAGTTCTACGACAGAGGCCGCCCAACTACCACAGTTCGACGAAAATATCCGCAACCATTCAAGACATAACCCAAGAATCAACTTACAGTGAATAATAGCAGGCATCATAGCATACATAGTGACACTAAATATAGTGCAAGCCGTATAGATCCTTGCGAAACTTCGGGCCTTCATGTAACTCTGATCCATCGTCATATTCGTCAACCCCCGTGCTGAGTGATGCATGAAGTTCTTATCCATATACTCCGACAACGTGTACAAATCTTTGCGGTAAATGGCATAGTACGTCACAATTATTAGGGAAACTATGAAGGGGAGAGAATCGGCAATCGTTCCTAAACTTGACATGATGTCCTGCCATTCTGTGTACAAATGTACCGTCAAAACCATCAGTAAATGTGTAAGGATAAACAGCACTATCGCTAAATACATATCGTTGACGATTATTCTCCGTTTGTTGGCAGAATTGGGGAACAGATCCCAGCAGGCACAGATCTTCAATGGTCTTTCGATGTAATGAATATAACGCTCAGATTTTTCAGAATTTAAAGTGGTATTGGGTTCTGCAGGCGACATTGTAGATGTTAGATACCCTTCTCAGGTTCAATAGGAACTGAATGTTCTAGCTTGTTGAGTAGGAGCTTATATGCGTTTGTAGGATTTAAAGAGTCTGATACATAAGGCTGTTGGAAAATATAAAGTGGGACAATGTATAAACACGTTGAGTTCGGCAACTCATTGAGTCTGTAATGAGTGACTTTGTCGTAGTCTACTTTCGATGCCTACCTAAGTACCTACTTACGCTTTTAAATCATTAAAATCTGAACTCAGCGACAAATAACGAAGCAGACGGGAATCAAACCCACGAGCAGCCATTTGTTTGGTATATGCATGAATTACTTCGACACATACATACATAGGTACATAAACTCACGCCTTCTTCCCATGGATGCAGAACGACACTTGCTGCGATCCTTGCATACGTACTTCGAAACTTCCGTCTTAATAAATTAGTAGATAAGTACAGTAGCGCAGCTACAATTATCATTAAAGGGAGCCGAAGAAAAAATTGTTCAGTCAGTTCTCATAAACTCAGACAAAAACTGTAGTTTTTTTAATCTTATGATGTATTAAACTGGTATTAAACATAATTATTATGTAATGTGACGTGATACACAGGTGTACTATATTATTTGGCAATAGTAGACATTAAGAAGAGTGATTGTTCCGAAGAGTAGCCAATAGAAATCGGGTTGTATGAAGACTACGCCCTGCATAACTTCTGGGTCCTTTGCCTGTGTGTTTTCATAAAACCTATAATTGTGTATATTAGATCATTTGTCCACAACAACAGATAACAACTGAACAACCGACTTCGAAAAAAACACTACAAAGTGCAAAATAACTTTAATTTCGGAAGTCGGTGTCTTTGGATCTGTATTTAGTTTTTTTTTTTTGCCCTAGGTCAGTTTCTGCGACTAATTCGGCTCGCGCGTCGTTGGCCACGCTTCCAACCTAACCTAACCCGTTTGGTCAGGGTACCCTAGCTTAGTTACTGCGCCCAACTGTGAGAAAAGGCCAGAGGGGCAACCACCACCTCTTAAAGCAGTATTATTTTAATGTTTCTTCAGTGTGAGAAAGAGATGAAGCTATACGGGACATCTAGCTCCAACTCTTTCCCACACTCAAGTAAGAGTAAAATAATACTGCTTTAAGGCGTGGTGGTCTAGCTCCAGAAAGTTAAAAAGAGGCTCGATTATTATAAAAAGTGTCCATCATTAGAAGATCAAAAAAATTTTAGAAGTTCAGTTATTAGTTTTAAACCCTTTCATCACATATGAAAGGGTCACAAGAACAGTTCATAAAGATTAACAAGCACTTTCAAACTTTGGTAATTTAAATTCTGTAAAGTACTTAATTATCTACCTTCGGAAAGAGGTCCAATTACTTAGAACAGCTAATTGCCCTTAAGTTTAACCAAGTTTGCAAGTTCAAAGTTTGTAATTGTACTTATAATAATAGGTAGGTGTGCACCTATATAGCCATGTCCTTCTGAATGGACAAAGAGTATACCTACAATTGGTTTTTGCGCCAAAATATAAGAAGTGTTAGGTAGGTAACTATCTAATTGATTGGTTATTTGGTTCGTCTGGTTGAATAGAGCTATTGTAAAGTGGTTTAGCAATACATACCTACTTACTTACTTATTAAGAGAGCTTATCGGCTTATGGGCAATAACTCATAAGGCTTATGGAAAGGCAGGAAGGCAAATCGTCACCCTCCGCCTGGGGCGATCGAGTAAAAAGGAAGCGGAATCCTTTAAAACATTTATTATATCAACAAATTAGAATGAATAAATATGCACAGTTGTTTAACAATAAATGAATAAAATTTTGATAATAAATGACATAACATTGGCATCTCAGAGACTAGGTGATAACGATAAGTAAAGATACCTAAGTATTTAGTCAACCTTCGTCAAATCTCAAATTTCCTTCGATTGTTTCGATTCTGCATCTCCTCTGAAAATTAAAAGATAAATTCAGTCAGGTCTGTAAATTATTGCTTACCGAAACTTGAAGCCTAATCTATGGTCAACTGGAGAGGTACTTACAGCATACCTCTATGATATGATAATTTAAGATTTAAGGCGAAAGCGCCAGGGTAGCCCGCGAAATTCAAATTTTCTTACGTTCTTTGCTATTTGCAGGTCTTTAGAAGGTTGTATGTTGATCAAAACATGATTCGCGACCGAAACAAATTGTATTACTGATTCTAATGATTATAATTCTGTAAATACATATTTGTTACGGTCGCGAATCATATTTTAATCAACATACAACCTAATACTGACCTGCAAATTGCAAAATAGGTACATCATTCAAAACCAAAAATGGACCGATTTAAGCAAAAATGATTCAACCCACCATTGTCGGAGTTGTGGGTTGAATCATTTTTGCTTAAATCGGTCTATTTTTGGTTTTGAATGATGTACCATTTGACGCGTCGGACCACTGAAACTGCCCACACACACGATATTTGCCCTTATTGTACAGCTTTCATATTTCTCGGGACCATAGGGTCCCGGACCTTTAGAAGGCATATGAGGGACCGAAGCCAACTCGCAGAGGCCCGTTAGACGCTTTCAATAGAAATGAGGCACCAACCGACGATTATCCCTGTACGGACTATGCAAGTGCACCCAAGGAGTGGACAACCCCCGGTTGCTGTAGGACTATTACAGGATATGGAAACAAAAAAAAATATTGGGCTATGGGTTTGGATGGCTAAAGTGCCAAGTGATAGTGGTAAGTGATGGTTATCTATTAGTTATGGAAGGACTATGGGCCCCTGCCTGACCAATGTTTGATAAATACAATACACGGATAAAATGGCACGGGGCGACTTGCACACTCAATAATGGGCCCCCGGAAACGGTTTATAGTACATAGTGTCGTAGCGACAAGGGGACAACATGTCCTGAGGTGATTCAGAGGACTATCAGGATCCACGGCTATCAGGACAATCCCGGAAGTACGGTCAAGATCCCTACCAGCATCTTACTGGAATACTTCCTTCCTCCGAGCACGTTTGCTCTTGCGAATCTCTAAAGCCAGCCAATAAAAGCAAGAGTGAGGTGTGAGGTCAGTTCTCGTCAGTGTTCACTCCAGCCGGCCAATAAAGGCAAGCCAGAGATGAGGAACATGACTTCTTCCGGGAGATAGGGTGCGTGGGGTCGCTACTGCCCAGCAGCTTGCCACATTCTGCCCTACATTATTGTACAGTATTATTAGAGATGTAAGCCGCGTAAATCCGTCGTACCACGTTTGGTACGGGACTTGAAGGTATGCGCGGTCGAGCGTACCACCGAAACGAGCGCTGGGCTTATAGCGGACGTGACATTTCACAAGACAATTTCACAAATGTATACCAATTCGCTGTTAACGTCATTCAAGCATGCCTCGTCTCCGACAGCAAATAGCTGTCTGAACAAAATTGAAAAAAAAAATTCTAGTTTTAGACTTTTGAGCCGCGTTTAGATAACTCTTTCGTTATCATTGATTGCTGATGTTCGATTCGGCACGGAAGCGTATCGAATGTTTATGCTATGCTGGAATAGAGCTGTGCAGTTCTAGGAACATACGACATGTGGTCGACCTGCGCAGGCGCACCTGCACAGGTAGACCGTACGGTGTATGGCGTACATAAGTAGGGACCTCATTGTTTCACCCACAGCAATACAGCTGGGAGCGAGAAATACTTGGTTATATTGGCAGTATAGTTCCCGAACGAAAACTTTCCATAGTACAAATAAAAGCTAGAATGGTAAGAAATATCCGTCGTGCCTTACTTCTCCTTGGACCTCTTCTGAGCGAGCCTGTAAATCCTGCGCAGTTCGAGCAGCGCTCTCATGATGACCACGAGTTGCTGTTCGAAGTCGCCAACCTCCACGTCGATAACGAGACCTTTGACAAAGAACAAGTTTTATCATGGGTAGGTAAGTTACACTGGATAGTTATTGCAAGATAAAAATCATCATAGCAGCATGTAGGTACCTCTACATGGAATGGGATGGTTGTGTTGTGAAGGAATACCACGAATAATATTGGCGCATGGCAAGAATCGGAACTATCGCAGCCATCTTGTTTTTTCAATACAATTTCACAAATGTTTACCAACAACGACGACGTGTCGATGTCATTCAACCGTCAAAAGATCCTTGTACGAGTATGTTAAGTATATAGCGCTCTAATAATTATTTACTAGCACCTTAAGGCGGATGTCCACGTGACCACTAGATGATGCACTCTACTTTAGTGATACATCGCACGAGCCGCAACCAATGACTGACAAAGATACAGGGACGTACCGATGAGGGGCGAAGGGGGGAGGCGCCCCTTCCCTGGACCTAGACTGCCTGACTGAAGTGTAAGAATTTCCTGTAAATTCTTGATTTGCCCCTCTGCACCCTTGGGTTAATTGGCCATTGTCATGATGGGTCATTATCTTCCTAACATTTTCCCAACTTCGTTGGGGTCAGCTTCCAGTCTAAGCGGATGCAGCTGAATACTAGTATTTTACATTGTGCGACTACCTATCTGACCTCTACAACCCAGTTACTAGGTAACACGATATCCCTAGATAAGACTGGCCAAAAGCTGGGTACGCCCATACACATATAACAAATGAATCAATTTTCGATAGTTTTATTTTACCTTTTTGCTTGCAGATCTTAGCGTACAGGCTCCATATGGCAGAGCGGACATGACAGAGCTCGACGTGGCGCTGCGCTGCTGTCTCCTTCAGTCGGTTTAGAGCTAGCTCCCATTTAATTACTCTATTCCGGATTTTGTCATAGCGCCACTGAGGAGTTAATTATTAAATTAGAAGTTTTTTTTAATGAAAATTTAAGTACGACGTTTCTACACCTTATATGACCCTTCTAGAAGGGTCATATTTTGTCAGAAATCTGTATAGCTCTTTTATCACGGACAACCGGCAACTCGGCTAAAGCACTAGGAAGTGGTGAAGGAAGCGTTTTGGGGGAATGTCTTAAGTACTTTTCAAAAAGTGCCGATTCTCAGCCTAATTTTAATAATTGACTTTTGATTGATTAATAAAGCCGACGATGTTTATGATTAAAATAAAAATTATTCTAACGTTGGAATGGAGTGATCGGGGTCGAGTTGTCACGGGATCGAGTTGTCGAGGTCGAATTGTCCGGTGGAAAAAAAAAACAAAAAAAAAATTAACAATCTGTTTTGTGTAGGTAAGTTCCTTGCTAAAGCGTAGGCTGCTTACAATCGCATGCATCACCAGCAATCATATTTAAAATTCCTAAGTAGGTACAGTCAACCACACAACAGTGGTAACAATTTGACATTGATAGCAGGGTCGTAGCTATTGGGCACGCCACAATCGCGGCGGATAAGTTCCCTCTTTGTAGAGTGGCTGGAGAGGCGCCACGGCGTCTTCACTTTCCGCCTGACGCAGGTCCTCACCGGACACGGGTGCTTCGGGAGGTACCTGTTCCGGATTAGGCGTGAGGAAACGCCCGGGTGTCACCATTGTGTTGATCGCCCAGAGGACACAGTGGAGTATACGGTGGAGGTCTGCCCGGCTTGGGCGAAGCACCGTCGTGTCCTCGCGGAAGCGATCGGCGGCGGCGATCTCTCGCGTCCGGCCCTGGTCCAGGCCATGGTTCGGAGCGAGAGTACATGGGAAGCTATCACCTCCTTCTGCGAAGCAGTAATGCTCGCGAAGGAGGAGGCGGAACGCGTGAGGTAGAGGCAATCTTTGCGCCCTCACGCCCCTAGTCGTCGCAGGAGGCCCTGGGCGTCGGGAATTGACAGCTGATTCCCGGCCACCGTTGGCGCGGGCTTGCAGACGGCGAGTAATGGGTAGCTCGCCGTCCGGTAAGGATCAAGCCCGGGTCGACGGCGCGTTGTGTTCCACGCGCGGCTCAAAGAGATGTCAGCACCAATTAACGGGGTCCGCTAGGGCCGATGCAAGCTAGGGTCGCGGGATGTTCGAAAGAGTTACCGTGGCCCCGGCACAAGCAACTGAAGGAACACGGGTGGGTTTTAGTTAGTAAAAGTCTGACACGCGCTTCCGCTCCGCCCAGGGCGGGAGAAGTCATTGATGATTGCCCATCCAAAAAAAAAAACGAGTCGTAGCTATGAGCGCCTCTGGCAAGATTTGAATTTTGCGCCCCCAATACTTATTTTCTAGGAAGAGTAACGACACAATAACTTCGAAAGTGTAATTTAAGTTATCTATTCATTTAAGCATTAAAATAGTTCTTTCTTACTAATATGCAGGAAGGGAAACCATACAACACGAGTTCTTTTATGCATTATAAAATCTCTTAAAAGTTTTCTCTTCTGGCTTTTTCTGGGGCTAATTGTCAATAATATGGTCTACAATGTAGACTGTACATCAATACTTTTGCAATGTCATACTCAAACGATAGTATAGCGAGATTACTCAAACGTTCTTGACCAATCTGCGATCGTAAATATTTTTTTATTAATTTTAATTTGTTGTAAGATCTTTTATAGCTTGCAGATAGACGCGGTCACAGTCTCAGATTTCGGGGTGGTCACCATGGGTAATGGCTGGATTACGACAATTGTGTGATAAGAGAGAGCAAAGCGAGCTCGAAATTTTAGATTTTCAGATAGGTTCAGTCAGAAATAGGAGTCATTTTGTCGAGTTATGCAAAAAACTGAAGAATTATGAGAACGCATAATGCAAGACCGAGCGTAGCGAATGTGAAAATGTTTGGATTGTGTGAGGAATGATTTCAAAGAGAAGGGAATGAATGATAGCCTGACGTTTCATATCGGAGAATGGAAAGAGAAAACGTGTAGCGCCGACCCCAAGTAACATGAGACAAGGGCAGGCAGATGATGATGATGACAGAAATAGGACTTATTTGTCGAGTTATGCAATATGATAAATAATAATATATCTAATTGGTGGTGGATCGACGTAACGTAAATAATAGTGGTGGTAGATCGAATAGAGCGGCGCGCAAAGATTATTGATATAACGCTCCCGCATGACGGGAACCTCGTGAAAGCCGAAAAGATAAACAAATCAAGTATCTTGACTTGGCTCGCGAGGTTGTCGACATGTGGGATGTGGACTCAGCGATCATTGTGCCAATAGTCGTATCAGCCAATGGCTTAATTGCCAGAGCCTCGACCAACACCTAAGGAGGCTCTCGTTGGGCAGCTGGATTAAGGGCTTGATTCAGAAAGTGGTACTTCTGGACATGGCTCGCATTGTTAGGAGGTTCCTCTCTCTGGAGCCCTGACCGCCGGTAGCTTAGACCCTGTTCCCGATACCGGTGGGCTACTATTTTTTATATTTTTAAATGTTTTTATAATTTTATATTCAAATGTTTAAAAATATAATTTAATGTATTTAATTTAATAAAGCTAGGAAATAATATATCTAATAAAACAGAGAGCGAAGAGAGCTCGAAAATTTTAGCACCGTCTCGAAAGGCTTAGGACTTTCTTTTGATCATTCAAACAGCAATAGTAATTATTTTGTTGTTTTACGCAAAAAAAAACTTGGTTCGTGGAATGCCTACAAGTTTATTGCATAATGATTGTATTTTGATAACAGATGTAGACAACGTTTTGTCCTAAGTACATAGGTACTGTTAAGCCGAAAAGTGCCTGAAGAATTGTGATAACGAATATTGCACCATCTCAAGGATAGGTTTGGTTTTCTTTTGGTCAATAGAAATGGAGGCAGGCTGTAGGTCTGTAAAGTGCGCCCCCCTAAAGGTTGCGCCCCTGACAGTCACCAGGTGACTGCCAGGGACGCATTCGTCCTGCCTGGTCAGCCCCTACCTACGGCCATGATTGACAGCGTCTTTGTGTCGTAACAGTAGGGGTGATTTTAGTAGTGCAAGTGTAACCACTGATGTGCGGTTGACTGTACAGTGTACAAGTTTTTTTTTTTATAACATACCCTTAGATTAGCGAGCGTGTTGTTGAGCCCCATGATGAAGAGTTTCTTCTCTTCTGTCAGCGATGCGATCTCCTGGCGAGCATTCTCCAACATTTCTAGATCATGCTCTTGACGATCCGCCAGCGTTGATTTGGCCGCCGCTAGGAACATGGTATCTCATCATCATCATTTTCATCGACTTTCCAAACAGATACTTACTTAGATATTTGTTTTGTTCCAAGTCAGTGAGGTAATGAACTATTGGTAAGAAGTTGAAAATAAAATTTAAAAAAAAAAAACGAAAAACCCGACTAAAAGCAACTAAAAAGTTCAAAACAAGCTCACATTTAAAGCAGTCTGATGCAGATGGTGGCAGAGTTAATGCAGTTTATTTTCAAATATATTTTTTATCTACCTTTTAGCGATATTTTTAAAATCGTCTTATCAAGCCCTTTATTTTGATACCCCACATGGTACTAAAATATATATATTTTAAGACATTACTTATTGACGTTTAGAGTTAGGTATAGATATGCGTGAAACCCATAACCTTGTCTTTGCTGTCGCGCAGTCGGATATAAAGTGACGTTTTAAATACGAAAGGTTAAAATTGAAGATACAGAAGAAGGTACGTTAGTAAGGAATTATTCCTTACCTAAAGCTTCGTAACGGTTGAGTACGTCCAGAGGTTGTTTGAACTCAGGATAATTTTGCACCACCGACATGAGGTAGTCCTAAATAAAGAATATTTTATTACAAAAAGTTCCAGTTCAAGAGATAGAAAACTTCTCAAAGCAAGTCAGACCCTCGTATAGAGAAAGAAAAGAAGAAGAAAAGAAAGAAAATACGTTTATTGCGGTAAACATCACGCAAAAAAAGAACACAAACGCAAAAAAGAAACAAGTTGGGGGAAATTATGCGTCACACGGAAGGAGAAGGAACGAGCATCGCCTGCCCCCGTGTACCTACTTCCGATTTCATATACTTGACTAATTGGTAGTTCCCAGGACCCAGGCACTTAGGTTTTGACCCCGCAATCCCTTGCAGCAAAGCAGGTTCTCAAATCTTTGGGCCACCTGGATTACAGCAAGGGTTGACTCGTATTTCTTACGCAAGCATTGGTCCATTGCAAAAAAGAGATGGTGGATCTTTGTGGCGGCATCTATATCGCCACATGTCAACTACGTACACACTGACGTCACGCAAAATCCTGCATCGCGCAATGAGAATTTATCGCGCGACTAGTAAACAATATGTAACATAAATAACGCACAACCTCTTAAGGGATCATTGTACTCATCATTATGAACAATTTTTACTATGGGACCAAACCTGAAAACGCAAAAAAAAAAATCTGCTGTTCCCTACATTTTGACGAGTTATGCGAGCATAAATGTAGGAAGAAGCAGATTTTTTTTTTCGCGGCAGCATCGTAGTATTTCCGGACGTCGTATTAAACTTACCTCATAAATGGTGTAGTCCTTGACCTGCTTCTCCATCAACTTCTTTACTTCTTCCATCTCGATGACTCTCTGCCTCATAGCTTCGGTCTCTTTGGTCTTTCGCTCTAAGACCTCGTTGTCAGCTTGCATCTTACGTTCAGCTCGGTCTCGCTTCTCTTGGTTCTCTCTTATGAACTAAGTGGAAAGAATAACTTTGGGTAGCTTTTTCGTATTAGTAAAGCGTTGATTTTATGGTCAAAAAGTTATAGCTAGGTAGGTACCTACTTTGCACAATGGGGTGTCATTTTGAACGGTTTTGGCATAAACAGGTGTCCGAGACCGAGTGGACGAACCAAAGGTTAATGGGGTAAAGCGGAGAGGTAACCTAACGTAACCTATCATTTAAAAAAAAGTTGAGATATTCTAATTTTTTTTTTAATCTGGGCTGGAAAGTTTCGCTTAAGTTTAACAAAAAGTTAGAAATAAAATTTGAAGCGTTGCAGAGCCGCACTGAACGTAAATATGAACATAATCTTGTACCTACACTATCAAGGCATCAGCCATCCAGATTTGAACTCACTACGTCGATTTCTTGAAAAGATTAAATTAACGAAATTTTCTGAGCTGTTGAGAATATCCCAACGTTAAAATTTTTAAACTGTAGGTGGTCACCTCCACTTTATCCCATTTACCACTCGACCACTCAGTCTGGGACATCCTATATGTATACCTAAGTTCAGAAGTGTTCTGACCCAAAGTAACTTCTTAGCATCATGTAGGTTCACCGAAGCTAATGGAAAAGATGAATCTACCTGTACATACCTACCTATTCATTCATTACCTTATTAAAGCTGATAAAAGACTCTTTAAGCAGGTTCTCTTTCTTCCTCAAGTCCTCCCACTTGGCGTCCATAGCGATTCTGTTTTGTTGCGCTTCCTCTCTCTTGATCGCCAGCTTCGTATCTGCTTCCATTAGGTCGCGGCGAGCTTGCTCCATCAAAACCTGAGGGGTGGGCCGTGCGATATCCCATACTGGGTATTTTCTAGAAGCATATTAACCGTATGTAAAGTACCAGGCGGAGGGTTGATTATTGAACGCCGCTGTGAACTAGCTTCAAGCGGACGTTGTACAACCGTTGTGTCATTGCCCTTATGTGCATTTGTGCATGAATATGCCTGTTTTGATCATATGAATCATCACGACCCATACTGGGATAGCGGTACAACTGCGACGAGATATGAGTCGAGTCCTGTCTAACACGAGAGAGGAGGGGAACCTCGACGGTCTTTGATGGAAAGGATTTAGACAGTCCAGGGAAACTGAGAAATTATAAGACCACTCACTTGACCATTGTTTCGCTTTCCATCAAGGATTTGAAATACTCCGCAGTGCACTCCACAGGAGGGCCATGTGGGATGGCAATGGGTGCCAAATCCTTGGTTTTATTAGGCATGATTATAGGAGATTATTTAATATTTCAATTAGACAAATTAGAAAAGTTTTGGTTGTTGTTATTGTGGAGATCACGCGTAAATCACGTCAATATTGTTCGTTGCCTAGCAATGTGTCGAAATTCAGATTTTACCTAAATCCTACCAAATTTTTTTTTTTTCTATATGGCGATTACAACAGTAGGATTCAAGTTTCCTTGGGTTTCGGTTGCAAATATTTTGTTCAACGGCATTAAGTAGAGAAAGTCTCTTTCTAGCTAGATTTGAGACATGTGGTGACGTCCCTTTCTCACAATGCTACTGCACCCTGCACGTGTGTACTGGAACTGCAATCTGCAATTTTATTATGGTACCAACTGACTGTCACTGTCACTAGACTACCAGTGACAGTTTCATTCATTCATTACACTGTCCATTACACCACGATTCTTTTTTTCAGGTTGTGTTGTACCTACTTTAAAACGAAGATTAATAAAAATTTGAATTTAAAAACACAATCATTTCACCTCAACGGAAAATGGAGCTGAATATTTCATTCATAACCGGCGTAGGCTGTGGGCTTTGTATCGGCCTATCGTTACTCGCATTAAAGAAATATTTTACAGCCTGTCCTAAAGCTGCGAAAGCTATAAAGCATTCAAGCAAGGTGAGCATAACCTACTCTTATTTCACATCATTATTTGACTCCTTTGTTTAAATCTTTCATTTAATAATACTTAACATTAGTCTTTCTTTGCTGGGCATAAACACAAACTTTGAACGCTCCACACTTGTTATTCCTTATTTTATATAATTAAATAATAAAAATACCAACAGCATACACATTCAACATTGACCTACAATAGTAATTAGGAAAGTTATTAAATATTAACTCGCATCCTAGCTAGCCACCATAATGTATGAAGTAAAGATTTATAAATCTGCCTGATATGCAATTATTGCATCAGCAATTAATGCAAGTGGCAACATATAGAGGTTCATTTATATTCTCAAAACTTTTGATCCTGAAAATAAACCTCATAGATATCTTGAAATCTGTACACAAATCTTGTTGTCAATAGTAATATTAATTATTCACAATTTCTTCCAGTATAACTCAAGTGAAGAATTCAAACTAGTACTGGTAGTACGAACTGACCTCAACATGAGCAAGGGAAAGATTGCAGCCCAATGTAGTCACGCGGCCGTCGGAGCCTTCGAGAAAGCTCAGCACAAAGACCCTGAAGCACTCAAACTATGGCAATACACTGGTCAAGCCAAAGTAGCCCTTAAAACAGACTCCTTAGATGAAGTTAAACAAATCTGTGATAATGCAAAGAAGATGGGGCTGATTACATCATTAATTCGGGATGCTGGCAGGACACAGATTGCTCCTAATTCCATCACAGTACTGGGTGTTGGTCCTGCACCTAAAAACATTATTGATAAAGTCACTGGACATTTGAAACTGTTGTAAATACTTATCTTAAGGATACTTCCATTTTTTAATATAAGTTATTAAATACATTTCAATGTCATATGTAGTCCAATACTTTTACTGACAACATCAATATAACGTACCATGCGAGAAACGCACATCTATACACCGTAAGGACTATTCTTGCCTACAGCACTCTGCCGCGTTAATGATTGCTAACAGATGTGGTCATTGTGTGCATGGGTTTATTTTTTTTTAATTGGTCAGATGTAAGTTACCTCAGTAGTACCTATGTTGTTGGCATACCTATTTTAAATAAATTTATATATATATATATTTTATCTTTTCAATGTATGCAACAAAATTGCATTCTTTTTATTTCAATTAGGAAACTCTAATTCCAAAAATACCCATCAGTTTTGCTCTCAATTAAAACTTTTCCAATTCCTGGAAAAACCAATTTCCAGATAATGAAAAGGGAAGTTTTTCCCAAAAATTCATTAAAAAACCATGACCAGTCCCCATAACATTTTGGGCTGAAAGGTCATATTCCCAGTTTTGCTGGTCATCGTTATTATCATCCACAGCCCGTTTTCACCCACTGCTGAGCATCTGCCTTTCTTTTCATGTGCCAACCTCATCCAGGTTCTACCCGCGATGGTTACAATGTCGTCTGCCCATCTAGCCACCAGACGACCGACGCCAGTCCTTGGACGCCACTCAGTCACTGCCTTACTCTACCTGTCATCACTGCGCCTTGCCAGATGTCCTGCCCAACTCCATTTGAGTTCCATAACTCGTTTTCCGATATCGATAACTTTCGTTCGTCTTCGGATCTCGACGTTTGGGACTCAGTCTATCAATCTTATGCCGAGCATGGAACACTCCATGGCTCTCTGTGCAACTCTCACCCTGTACACAGCCTCTTGCGTGAGCGTCCACGTCTCAGCACCGTACGTCATGGTGGGCAGAACACACTGGTTATAGAGACGGGACTGTGGAATTTTGGCGGGACTGTGTGGCATTGTGGAATTTTGGCTGATTTCAGTATGTCATCCAATTTGCTAAATGTAATGTTTTGCTGGTAGTACAATCAAATTATGAAGGTGAGGATGCCAAAAGGAAAACACAATCCTTGTTTTACGTATTTACTTATTTATCTTTGTTTTTCAATTAATGAAAAAAGGCGGCGAATTTGAAACATATTAGGTACAATGTCCATAATATATTTTAAATTACATAATTAAAAAAGAAAATTTTAAAAAATACTTATAAACAATCAAATCTTAAAATAATTTCTTACATAACTAAACATATTCTCTCAATACAATTTGTATTGTACTATGTATTTCAATTTCCAAGATATAACCTCGCGGTTTATAAATTAAATAAGTTTTTAATCACTTTAAAAAATAATGTAACCACAGTGAATCTTACAGATGGTAGGCAAGACCCGTCCAACGTCCTATGGCCCAACATTGGGAAATAATATTTTGCATAGAATCTATAATAATTATTATAACAGTGATAGGATAGCACCGACAGGGTGTAAGGGACAGCCCTCCGCAGACTGATGGGGTGAATTCGGTATATAATAGTAAGACGACTGGTTCATGAAAATATTTCAGGAATGTTATGGGAATCAAATAAATCTAATTTGTTTTATTACCTCACACGCATTGTATCGTTACCGTGGCAAAACGCGCGTAGTGAACGGCACCGCAGCGATCCTTCCGCCGCCGAGTATTTCAAAACTCATTGCTGATTCTTTTATTTACATAAATGGAGTGCTGCGTAGAGATAATGTAATTTTACATTGAAATAAAGGAATAGTAACTGAAAATACGATAAAAAAGATGGAAAATTTTCCTGAGAATTTTTTCGGTGGAATATGATTCAAAGTAAGGAGCTGAATGCACTCTGTTCGTTTGCGGAGGGCTGTCCCTTACACCCTGTATACATAAATTGCACAGAATCACTTTCATCATTCTGTTCTATAGATAATACATATAATTCAGTAAGAGATTAGTGTATGAAAATATACATAATTATAAATTTTAAAACTATAAATTCAACTTTGATAGATATCAATAATTCTTATGAGATACAAATTGTTGCAAACAGCATGGTTACTTATTTTCTAGCTTCGACTAACGTGATATTCTAAAAACAAATTCTAACTCCAAAATTAAGTATAAAGTTAACAATATGCCTAAGGTATTTTTTTTTTTATTATTTTGAACAGTTTTTTATTCAATTTATCTTACCATAATTATTTTATAATGTACAGTCTGCAACATTTTATAAGTATACACTTAGCGAAACTCGGAAGTTGAAATCTTATTGGCATTTTTCGAGTTCTATTTATGAGCCTGTTATTTCGCAAAGTGTAAACCAACATCATTATTTATTTTACAGACAAAAACAAAGATATAAAAATGTGTAAAATTTGCTGCAATTTTTTTGTTACTGTCCACCACCATTTGAATTAAAATATTATATCAGTCTTTTTTAAAGCCAATGACGGTGCTATTTGATTGATAAAGTTATGCATTTTCTGGACTATCATACCAGCATAATTTTCTCATTGTAATTTCAGTATCATTTAGAAAATGATATTAATCAAAGTATGAAATCAATAAAATTAATAAAACAATACAAAAATGCCATCATTATCAACACCACATGATAAGTTTCAAAATTATTTGTGCCGCATTTTCGGTGGGCAGCTAAATGGTATACCTGTTTAAGCACAAGGTTTGCATGGTAGGGGAACGCATCTACATAAAACAATGGAAAATTTAGCCCTAGGCCGGGAACCAAGATATGATTCATTAACTGCTCATCAATAGACATTGCAATAAGCGATTCTTACTGTCTTAACACTTATGAATACGTCTTAAGTTAGGGTGGGACCGGACTGTTAAAACATTTTTGAGGTAACTAAAAGTGCAGTGCCTTTAATTTGGTTCACATAAAAGAGATGAGATCATAACTCTTATGTCACCTGATATGATTAACTGTGCTGTTCATTTCATTTATCATAGCAGCTAACATGAGAATAATGACGCATCGGAGACCCTTGGCTTTCAATTGCCATAGAATATACATTATCTGCTGTAACCAAGGCACTGCTTGTACTTGTTAAGTTAAAAAGTCATGATTATATCAAAATACGAAGTGTCAACTTAAAACTGAGCATATCAAAAATCAAAACATTATAAAAATAGAAATCACACTTACATGCAGTAAATGTGAAACAATAACAACTATATTAAAAGAACATCTTACTGGCTAGAAGGTACAATTACTACTGTGACTGTGTTTTGTCTTTCTCCAACTTTTTGATGGTTTCTTTGAGGTCTGCGATGGGCTTTTTGTAAAGGCTTACGGCTTCTGGGTCGTTCTTCCGGCATTCCATAGCCAGCTCCATCATCTCTTGCATCATCTTGAGGCCGCAGAGCATTACTCTTGAACCGACGATTTGTAACTGTGAGGAAGGAATGGGTTTTAAATCCTAACTGGGAAAAAATGTCCTAAATGAATTCTGTTTTCAAAAATAATCAACAGGCACTTCTTTCTATAAAAGTCTATGTTTACTTTGTTTAGCTATTTATAAAAAGTGGCAATTAAGCCCATAATTATATGCATAATCAGCCTACAATGTTCCTACTGCATGCAACAAATTAAGAATGATACTCCACCACACCACACAGGCCCAATAGCTGGTTGGTGGATGTCACATGTATTCGAATTTTTGGGTCTAAGACATGCTGGTTTCCTTATGGACAAAAAAAAATTTAACTCAAGAGACAAACCCAAAATTGAAGTATGAAAGTCTATCATACCGTTGGTACGGGCTGTCATTTGTAGATCTTTTTACAGTCATTATGGGTAGTCAGCAGACCGAAAGTCTTACAACCAGTCTTACCAAGGGATATCGAAATTCCCAGTAACTGGGTTGTGGACGTCAGATAGGCAGTCACTCCATGTAAAATACTGGTATTTACTGCATCCACTTAGATTAGAAGCCGACTCTAACATAGCTGGGAAAAGGCTAGGCAGATGATGACTGACGGACTTACCGGAGGCAGCTTATGTACTGTGTCATCGAAATCCATGAGATTCTCCACCTTAATCTTCTTGGTCTTGGGCTGTTCGATCTGGTTTGAGGCGATCCTCTTCTTGCCGGTCTTATAGACGCCCTCAGCCGTCTCATCCTTCACCATGTCGCGTCGCGGACACGCACACACCCTGGCGCCTACCTTCTGACGCCCGTAGATACGGCCACTAGTGGGAAATGCAAAGGAAGATGATGAAATAGGTACTTTTAAGGCAAATCTGGAAGCTGATATCATGATGAGGATGGAAGGTTGATAAAAAGCAACAATATTGTGAGGACTACCAAAGAAAACTGTTTTTTAAATATTTTTATACATTATGTTAAATTTAAAAAAATGCGCGTGCAGCACTGTACACATGATAGAAGTGAACTTCTTAAAAAATAAACAATAAGAGAGATTTAGTGTGAGAGTCAGATAGTTATATCTTTCTTCTCTCATGTAACGAAAATGTGCCTAAACGTGACTAGTCCTTGAAATTTCACTCAATTCTCGTCCAATTATCAAATCGCCGCCTAAGAAGACTCACTTAAAAAAAATTGCCTTAAGAAAAGCATAGCAATACTCACACATCATCCTCCAGCGTGAAAATAATAGCAATAGCTCGTCTGTTAATGCCGGTGGCGCATGAGTTCTTGCAAGAGAACTGGTATGCATGCGAGCATGGTTCCGGGCTGGTCCTCTGGAATTCCACCAAGACTGAGTACCAGGAGTCGGCCATGTCTACATTACCACAGTAATATACACCGTGGGTGCCAATCTCTCGGGAGGAATGGAGGACATTTTTCGCGATTTGTCTTTGGATGCC
The DNA here is from genome assembly GCA_947568875.1 of Fissipunctia ypsillon. Lineage (NCBI taxonomy): Eukaryota > Metazoa > Arthropoda > Insecta > Lepidoptera > Noctuidae > Fissipunctia > Fissipunctia ypsillon. Next base: position 3,296,156 of record OX387662.1, read on the forward strand.
TGAAATAAGGGTATACAGTGTCAAATTAAATTGGCTAGCAAAACTCCGCAGATGTGACGGGTATCGATATCTAATGATAAAACAAAAAAAAAAAACAAACATAATTTCAAGTAAGTATACTGCAAGCGGCCGTTGACCCCATAGTCAGCTGTATACTCCATTGGTTTAGGACTTAGGTAATAAAATAAAGGTAAACAAAAAAACCACGTGACATGGTTTTTTGTTTACCTTTATTTAATTACCTAAACCAAGGGAGTATAATTACTAGATTTTTTTTTTGTCATAATTAGATATTGATATGTATATTATACGGAGTTTCGATAGCCAATTTAATTTACCCTGTATTGAATGTGTCTTGTGAACTCTGGTGGTATAAAAGTTGCCTGCTATCTTCTGTTTTGCACTGTGTACATTTGTTTATTATTGAAAGTTTTAAGTATGAATGCTGTGTGCTTAGTGCGAGTTTTTTTAACTTCACCATCGCGTTAGAGTATACTCAGATTTGTATGGCGCTGAGTTAGCGCCATCTAGTGCCATACGCAAGAAGTCAAAATTGTGAGTGTCAGTTGTTTATTTTACTTTGTAGATGGTGACGATCGACTCCCACTCGAAAGTGAGCTCGTAAATTAGCGTGAACCTGTGATATCGCGAGTGTGAGTTACAATTTTGACAGTTTTGACAGCTCGTATAGGAAACGTGTTCACTTTCGAATAAGTAAAGTGTTCACTAAAGGATTTGTAGTGAGAGCCTTGTAAGTGGGTCATTTTCACAAAAAGTGTACACTGTTTTAAATATGTCGAAATTTATTTTTTTGTTAAGTTCGCTTTTTTTTCATTACATTCACAAGTGGTATTCTTTGCAATATATGAAAATAATAATAGAACACCTTATTCTGTAGTATTTAATTAAATATAGGTAATTTAATGCCTTTGGGAAACAAAAATTCTTCCATTCCGCAACTATAAGCTATCGATTATAGAAATAAAATAAAACACGCTTTGATTTATGTACCGACGGTTATATTAGTATTTAGTGTGATGTTTGTACGGTGGCGGGTAGATTCTAAGATTCGTGTAATAAACCAGTGTGTCGCTAACTCCCGCCTTTTATTGACGCTGCATTGGCGACGAGTACGGGATTAATAATATTTTTTTTGTTTAAAACACGCGTGCATTTTTAAATATACCGTGGTAAAAATGCCGATCGGCAAGTTAGAACCGTTCAACATCAGTTCAAAACAATGGCCTGCATATATACGCCGAGTAAAAACCAATACATTCTGCTGAACGACGTTAAAGATAACCTAAAAGTGCCGATGTTAATAACGATCGTAGGCGAAGCTACATATTCGTTAATGTGTGATCTGTGTTCGCCTGATTTTCCCGAGAACAAATCCTACGAGGCATTAGTTAAATTAGTTGCCGATCATTTGGAACCACAACGATCGGAGATCGCCGAGCGCCATGTGTTCCGATTGCGGCGACAGCGTGCTGGCGAATCTTTAATGGAATATCTACAGGCTCTCAAACATCTGGCAACTACGTGCAATTTCGGGAAATGCAAACAGTGTTCTACTCTCGAGGAAAACTTAAGAGATCAGTTTGTATCGGGATTGACAAACGACGCAATGCGTTCGAGAATATTCGCCGAAAGAAAAATAGAATACAAAGAGGCAGTGGAGTTAGCACTGGCTCTGGAGGCCGCAGAGAAGCACGCGGAGGTGAGCGGCAGCACGGTGCCGACTACGACCTCAAGTACCGGCGGCGAGGCAGGTGAAGACCTGCACTACACACGCGGAGGACGAGGGCGCACGCGTGGCCCGCGCACCCAGGACGGCGCAGGCGCACGCGGCCCGGCCGGCCAGGCGGGCCCGGCGGGCGCGGCTGGCGCAGCGGGCGCGGAGCGTGCGGAGCGCGCGGCGGGCGCACCGGCCGGCGCGACCGCGCTAGCATGCTGGCGCTGCGGTAAGGCGCACCGCGCGGCCAGGTGCCGTTATGTGAATTATCATTGTGATGAGTGTAAACAAAAAGGGCATTTAAGAGTGATGTGCAAATTAGTGAATCGGGCGGACAATCGTTATAATTATATCAGTGATGAGGACGATTCGGATGTTATGTTTAAGTTTGTTGTGGGAGGTAAGGAGAATAAACCGTATTTTATTAACATTGTAATTGATAACTTGGAGATCAAGTGTGAAATCGACACCGGTAGTCGTATCTCTGCTATTAACGAAGACATGTATAATCGCAAATTTTCTCATAAACTCATTAAAAAAGATAATTTGTTGTTACGTAGTTATGCCGGTTCACGCATCGAGTCGCTAGGTTATATAGAAGTCCAAGTTAGATTACGAAATGTAGAAATAAAATCCTTACCACTTTACATAATTAAAAACGGAGCGTGTCCCTTACTAGGAAGAGACTGGTTACGCGCCCTTAAAGTAAATCAAATAAATTTGTACAAGATAACCGACGATGGATTCGTGAACCGTTTATGTGCCGAGTTTCCAGAGGTGTTTACGGATAAGTTGGGGAGTTGTAAGCGAGCTATTCGACTACAGTTAACTAATGATGAACCGGTGTACGTGCGCGCGCGGCCCGTGCCACTGGCCTTGCGCGCACGCGTGGAGCGCGAGCTGGCACGACTCGAGGCGGATGGCTCGATATACCGTGTTGACTATTCCAACTACGGAACCCCGATTGTGCCAGTTGTAAAAAAAAAACGGAGAGATACGCATATGTGGGGACTATAAAATTACTATTAACCCAAAACTGAAGCGTGATTATTATCCCTTACCCCGTATCGATGAGCTGTTTGCGAACTTAAGCGGAGGAGATAAGTATACGAAAATTGATCTCACTCATGCATACGAACAGTGTTTTTTAACGAAAGAATCGCAACCATGCACAGCGATAACAACTCACCTCGGAACATATGCCTACCGTCGTACGCCGTACGGTTTAGCGTGCGTACCTGAAAAATTTCAAAAAATAATGGAAGAAACCCTACGGGGCATACCGAGTTGTGTTGTTTTCCTGGACGATATTTGTGTAACGGGCGCTAATGATAAAGAACACATTACTAATTTACGAGCTGTACTCGAAAAGTTGCGCGAAACCGGTCTAACAGTTAAATTAAGCAAGTGTAGTTTTCTACAAACCAGTGTTAACTACTTAGGTTATGTAATCGATAAAAAAGGTTTGCGACCAGATAGTGCTAAATTGGATGCCATTTCCAACGCGCCTAGACCAGGGAATATAACCCAATTAAAAAGTTTTTTAGGAATGCTAAATTATTATGGTAAATTTATTAGTAATTTGAGTACATTATTGTATCCTTTACACAGTTTACTAAAAAAGGATGCTCGATGGAAATGGGATGCCAACTGCGAACATTCTTTTAAAGAAGCTAAGCGAGTTCTCTTGGGCGAGCGAGTGTTAGCTCACTACGAGGAAGGTCTGCCGCTCGTACTCGCGGTGGATAGTAGCGCGTATGGGCTAGGCGCAGTGCTGGCGCACCGCTATTCCGATGGCAGCGAGCGCCCAGTCAGCTGTGTGTCTCGCACACTTAACGCGGCCGAACGTAACTACAGTCAACTTGATAAGGAGGCACTCGCTATATTATTTGGTATTACGAAGCACCATCAGTACTTGTTTGGTAGAAGTTTTATATTACGCACAGACCATCAGCCATTGGCGCACATATTTGGTGCTAAGGGTGGCATCCCACAGACCGCAGCTAGCCGGCTACAGCGGTGGGCGGCGCGCTTGGCCGCATACGATTTCACTGTAGAATTCGTTCGATCCGCTGACAATGGGCCAGCAGACGCTTTATCGAGACTGCCGCTACCCCAAGAGGGTCGCTTAGTGGACGCAGTTACCTACATTCATTTAATAGAGGAAACTTTTCCTGTTAGCTTTAAGGACATTGCTAGGGAAACTGAAAAAGACAAATTATTATGTAAGGTGAAAGGTTATGTCACTTTTGGTTGGCCGTTGACAGTAGGCGATTCGGAGAAATCGTATTTCGCTAGGAAACAGGATTTAGCTGTAGAATTAGGTTGCCTGATTTATAAATATAGGGTCGTAATACCGAATGTATTGCAAAATCAAATTTTAGATGAAATACATGAAGGACATTTAGGAATCAATAAAATGAAGAATTTGTCTAGAAATTATGTGTACTGGCCCAGTCTTGATAAAGATATAGAGGAAGTATGCCGCGCGTGCACGGCGTGTCGCGCAGTGCGGGACGCGCCGGCGCACGCGCCGTTGCATCCTTGGGAGTTTCCACTGCATCCGTGGCAGCGAGTACATGCCGATTTCGCGGATTGTGGGGGGAAACGATACTTAATCATGGTAGACGCAAACTCGAAATGGATAGAAGCGATTAGTATGAGTAAAACGGACGCGCATGCGACTATCACAGTTATGCGAACAATTTTCGCTCGGTTTGGTTTACCGTCATTACTCGTCACTGACAACGGCCCTCCATTTTTCTCGCAGGAGTTTAAGACATTTTGTAAAAAAAAATTGTATTAAACACGTGACCACAGCGCCATACAGACCGCAAGGAAACGGGGCTGCAGAAAATGCCGTAAAGACCGTTAAGAAAGCGATCAAACGTGCTTTATACGAGGGTGAAGACGTCGCCACGGCATTGAGTAAGTTTTTATTTAAATATCGCAACTGCCAACATGCAACTACGGGTGTGTCCCCTGCGGTGGCGCTACAAGGACGCAGGCTGCGCGGGCGCCTGGACGCGCTGCGGCCTGACGTGTCGGCGGTGGTGCGCGCCGCACAGGAGCGGCAGGTGGCCGCTGCGGGCGGCACGACGCGTGCGCTCTTGCCGGGCGACTCTGTGCTCGCCCGCGACTACCGCGCGGGGGGGGGACAAGTGGTTGGCAGGTACAGTAGTCGATCAGACAGGACCCGTCTCATACAAAGTAGACGTTGGGCGTGGAGTCAGTTGGCGCAGACACGTCGATCAGATCATGCCTGTACAGGACACGAGTCGCCACTCGTTGTCCCGTACTAACATAGTTTCCGGGAATAAAGATGTATCTCCAGAGCGGCAGGTTCCTTCGGTCTGTGAGGAAGCTGAGGATACGTTTGAGGACGCGTCTGACGGTATTGGTGAGAAGTTACGGATAACGGCACCTGAAGTGGCATCAGAGTCAGAGACACCACCACCACCGCCAGGTGCGTCGGCTCGTGCGTTGCGAGCTTATAATCGAGCTCGAACTGGAGCTACGATATAAATACATTGTTTATATTTATTATTTAGATTAGTCATAGCTTAAGGGGGAGAAATGTACCGACGGTTATATTAGTATTTAGTGTGATGTTTGTACGGTGGCGGGTAGATTCTAAGATTCGTGTAATAAACCAGTGTGTCGCTAACTCCCGCCTTTTATTGACGCTGCAATTTAATCAACTGGTATTATTTATTAGTAATGGTTTGTACTTCAATATACAATAAAGAAAAATAAAATCACTAATAAAAAACATACATTTTTATCAATTTATTTTCCATTACGTTACTTTTTGGACGAAATTAGTTAAATTCTATTTGGTAATTTACTCAATTAGGAAACAATATAGGAACTCTTTTTTAATTTATATTCATCAAATTATTACCCTCTAAATTACAAAATTTGATGACAATTAGATGGGATTTCGCTCTAAAAATTATATTTAAATCTAAATATAAAATAGGACAGTCACGGAATTGACTGTTCCAGTAACGGATTAGAATTATTAAGATTATTGTACATTAACAAGAAGACTTGAAAATATTGCATATACAAAATATTGCAAATTGTATACAATATGAACAGTTTTTGCTACTGAAACCTATGTAATTAAACATTATCATGAAAAATATATATATATGAAAACATTATCATGTTTACTCCAAAGCTATAATTGCACATTGTCAAGAAAATGTAATCAAATAATTAAAATAATTATAAAAACATTTTCGACATAAAAAAAAAAACAATATTACTAAAGTAATAAATAATAATAAATAAATAATAATAATAATAAATAATAATAATAGTAGTAATATTACTGAAGTGCAGCCACCTTATACAAAACATTGGCTTAAGAGCGTTTACGCCTTGCGGCATTTTATACAAACTTTCAAGTTCTTTTTTTTTCGAAATGACGTAACCGATTTTAATGAAACTTGGTACGCATAAATGGGCTACATAGGTCTAAAAATTTATCAGAGAAAATTTAGGAAATCTCTTAAAAAAATATATTTGAAAATTTCTGCTTGTATGGAAAATTTAAAATCGGTCTAATTTAGCTGTAACACACTATTTTTGGAAAATATTCTCTGATAAGTTTTTAGACCTATGTATCCCGTTTATTATGCGTACGAAATTTCCTTAAAATCGGTTCATTCAATCCGAAAAAAAGGACTTTATATTTTGTATGAAATGCCGTAAGTCGTTATTATTATTACACCTATATTTAAATCAACATATATGAATGAAAACAACATTATAATATTACCTATTCTAAAACTATAATTGCACATTGTCAAGAAAATGAGATCAAATTATTACCAATTCATTATGTTCTTCACCAAAAGATCAAATGATATGGTTTGAAATGGGGTGACGACCAAGGTGACAACTACAAAAGAAGTATGGAAGTAGGAGACATGTTGCGCAGGACCCCAAATAAATTGGGATAAGGGCAAGAGAATGATGATGATGTTTTAAAACTAAATGAGGTTGGTATAAAAGTTGAGTCACTCACCAGCATTAGAACTTTCATGGAAGTGCTGCACACACCGCTCCACACGTTTCTCAGCCTGTGTCTCGTCGGAGAAGACCACAGTAGCCCTCACAAACATATGAGGCGCCTTCATGTACGCCCAGTTGAACTGTATGCTGAAGTTGCACTTCATGTCCACGTAGATGCGAGACAGCTGGTGTGAGTACTGGTGACAAAGTCAGAACGTTAAAATCGGATGAAAATAGAATGGTCTTTTCTGACTATAGGTGTTGTGAAAGGATTATGAAACTATTCAGCAGCCACCACAATCATGCTATGAACATTAAAAACTTTTTGTTTTTTTCTGAACTTGATAAAATGTAACAGATTCTCATATCTTTGAAAGAAAACTATGTTTGAAAGAAATACCTAAGAAACTTCGTTTGATAAGGGTTTTCTTTAATCTTGAATACCTAAATGGCTTAATGAGTCTTTGAATGGGTTGCACAACTCCTTACTAAAGTAAAAGCTGTGGTGCAGACTCAAATGAAGCCTACAACTTGGGTGTAGGCTAATATTCAAACAATTAAAATACACACCTTAACTCTTTTTGCTTGTATAAAACCGCCATCATTGCAAGAGAGCACTTACCAAAAATGTTTTCTTGTGCACATCGTTGCTGTTAACTTCCACACAGAAGTTGAACTCCCCAGGAAAGTTGCTCCTTTCTGGAGGGCCCCGGGGAGAGAGCTGAACAAAAATAAATATACAAAAAATTATGCCAATTTTGCCCGAAGGTGTACCTAAAGGACACCCACATTTCGCTATGTTAAGTCCCAAGTAACAGGAGGCGAGCCTATTGCCATCAACCGGGCACAAATTAAGTCTGAATGGAGACGTAAAAATCCAATAAAACTAAGTCTAAAGTAACAAAATAATGAAAAAAAATAAATTGTACTTTTTTATGAGGGTCAATCAATACACTGAAACCGTAGGTAAAATAAGAATGCAGACATTTACAGTTCTCAAGTATTTCTCATTCAATGAATATTGGAAACTGTTGTTAAGAGATATTTTAAATTGATTGATGATTAAAAAAACCTTATTACAAAAAACAAAACATTCAACTTCCAAAAAAAAACACTACAAAGTGAAAAATAACTTCAATTTCGGAAGTCTGTGTTTTTGGATCTGTATTTTAGTTTATTTACCACCAACTTCCGAAATTAAAGTTATTTATTTTTTACTTTTTAGTGGGTCAGTTTGTAATCTTTTGTATCTGTTACAATAGTCTACTGTCAACTGCTCATCACCTATTCCAAAATATTGCTTGACCCGATGCAGGGACGTTGATTGTTGAGGAGTTCTTCTGGTACTTCACCATCAGCTCCACTTCACCATATGCATTGTGATGAGAATAAATTGCTTAGCAACCACATTAAAGTAATTGAATTCCAACCCGTGAAATACTTATTATTGAGTAGTTCCCGTGGCCATCTGTGGTCTTCATCTTCAGTTCCACTTCACCAAATGGTGCTTTCCGAGAGCAAATGCTCGAGTTACTATAAAAAATACCCAAATCGCTATAGCTGTGCCTATAATATTTGAAGAGTTCCTTCGGTTTCTCCAGGATCCCATCATCAGATCCTGATTTGATGACAATGGGACCACCTGGGAAGTATACCCTTTCAAAAAAGAAATGAATTTTACAAATCGGTCCTGCCGTCTTCGAGTAATCTGGGGAAGATTCCGATGAACTGAGAACCTCCTCCTTTTTTGAAGTTGGTTAAAAAGGGTAACTATGGAGTTTCTTGCTTGCACATCTTTATAGGTTTACATTGGAACAAGCAACTAGCTTCCACTTTTTAACTGTAAATGGTTTTTGACTTTATTTTTTTTTTCCGTTAAATAAACCCACTCATAAAACTTAGTTACCAAGAAAAGCTCATTATTCAAAATGACCTTTATGGAAAACAGCAGATTTACTGTGAGAAGAGGCTTTGGTATAACTGAACAAGAATATGATTACAAATACTTCCGAGTATAATTCTCAAATGACTTACTTCAATTTGTGGACTTGGTTTGCAGGCAATGTCCATAGTCTCTGAAGCTGGTGATGGGATAAATGATGGTGGAATATCTTCCAGGTGAAGATTATATGTATCAATATCCCTGGAAATTAAACGAATATTTAGATCTTCCATCTTATGCATAAATGTTAGTCAGGTTTAAATTGGAACATGGCTTCAAGTTTTCATTTATTTCATTCATTTATAACTGTTATGTCCTTTATAAAATAATAAGTGCATGTGTTATGTGTGTTTGGGTGTACTATAGGTACACCTCTGCCTAACCCTTCGGGGAATACAGGCGTGATGTTATGTTATGTTAAGTGCATGTGTTAGCGTGTGTGTGTGTATTCGTCAAATACAACAGCAATGTTTTAATACATTCAACTTGGGCAGGGATTTACAGAGGAAAGAATATTTTGATAAATTGTGTGTTGAGTAGAAATAAAGAAGTTAGTTAAGGCGAAAGCTCCAGGTAGCCCGGCAAACTCAAATTTTCTTGCGTTTTTTGCTATTTGCAAGGCAGTATTAGGTTGTATGTTGATCAAAATACGATTCGCGACCGTAAAAAGTATGTATTTACAGAATTATAGTACTTAAAGTCATTAATACAACTCTTTAAGACCTGGTAATTCTATTGAATGACTATTTAATGAAATCTTGAGAATTAGGATTATACAAACTTATGGAGTGATATTACTGATTTTGATGATTATAATTCTGTAAATGCATATTTGTTATGGTCGCAAATGATTACTTTAATCAAAATACAACTTAATACTGACTTGCAAATAGCAAAAAACGCAAGAAAATTTGAGTTTGCCGGGCTACCTGGAGCTTTCCCCTTAATAAATGAGCTTTTGCCAGTTCTGAAGCTTTGGTAAGGAACATAGATGAAACCTTTAAGTTCAGTAATACTATGACAGGAATAAAAAATTATACTTACAACATCAATTCCTGATCATTGATACTCTGATACTCCAGGTCGTAAAACTTGGGAGAATCATTCATGATTATTTCTAAAACAATTAGAGAAAGTTTTAGGGAATACACAATCAATGATGATGTTTAATTTTATTATCTGTTGAGGAAAAAATGCATGTTGACAATGGTGCATGTCCCGCTGCCCTTATTCACATTTATTAAAATGTTTTATGAAATGGGAGGAAGCTGATGTAAAAATTAGTTTTCAATTGAAATCCGAAAAATATGTGTGTTGTAATTTTATCACATTTCTCATGAAACTAAATTCATGATTTCTATTGTCACTCTACTCTGAATTTTTGAAGAGCAAGGAACCATTCTGACTGGCTAATTAGGGATCCGCACCATCCTAGCTTTTATCACATTCATGTTATGTTGTTTATGTATAAAAAGTTTACAGCAGCCTAATTTCTTTCCATAAATCAAGATTCCATTTTTTTCATTATTCATTTTGTAATACATTTGCATTACATTTACGATTCATATGTTTGACATAGCTAGAAAAATGTGTAATATTTTTTTAAGTTTGAATAAAAGTATGATGTAATATCTAATACTCTTAACACTGTTCAAGTCAAGATGGAGACCAGACCTGGAGAAGCCTAATTTCTGAAAAGCTTATCAGGTATAATCAGAAGCCCAATTCCCATAATAAAAAATGTTCAAAATCTAGTTGTAGTCTCATCTCAGTGACAATTGACACTTAGAGAGTACTATATTCTTTGGCGTCAATCAAATGTCTAAAACTGCTCAAAAATGTAGGGAAATTTAAGGTATTTTTGACATATTGAGACAGATCAGACTGTAAATGTTCTTATTATTACGGGAATTACCCCTCTGATCACCGTAAAATCCATTGTGATTGGCTAACCAAAATCAACAACTAATCATATTTTATTGATGGATGAGCATTGTTAACAGATAAAATTGAACATACTTTCAGAATCAGGAGTAGAGGGATACTTATAGAAATAGGTAAATGATAAAAAATATGGAGATAACATAGTTAATAATACTTATCACCTACTAACCTATACTAGTGCATAAAAATTCAGAAAAAAGAATCTGTTTCAAGGCAGCTTATAGAGAAATATCCATTTAAAAAATGCTGTTTTTGGAAAAGCTAGTCAGTGGGTCGTCTTAGGGGCGGATTTGTAGGAGTTCGAGTATACGCTATGAGAAGCAAAGAAATGTAAAAAAAATTGGTTAAAAAAAAATTTCCTGATTTTTTTTTTCGGAATTCTACCAATTTTATTGCACCGGTACACAGACGGGTATTAGACCCTAAAACGTGGCCAAAACTATTAAACAATATTTTTTGAATATTTCGGTGCTTATATTGCCTAATTTATTGATAAATCATTATTCAAAGCCTAGTTGATGGTAAAATATCAATTGGAAAGGAATCTAGGCATTTGGAAAAAGGTAAAAAAAAAATATGTCAAATTCTTACATTTTTATTTTATTAAACATTAAAAACAACTATAAAACGGTATGTTAAGTACTCTTAATCTTCTTTATTTTCCTTGTCCGAGTCACAACTGTCATGAAATGGCAGTAACATTTCTTTTGCCGAAGAGGAAAAAGGCTTAGAACTTTTCTTAGGTCTAGGCCTAATTGAACTAAGATACGGGTCTGATGTGAGCAGTAGCCTATACAGAATATCCCTATTACAATCTTCACGGGAAAACTTTCGCGAATAATTTTCCCTATAATCTCGAAAATGCTTGTTCCTAACTTCAGCTGCTTCTTCTGACAAAGTTCCGATTGGGATCAGAGCGTTTTTCACAATGAGTGGCCCGTGCATCAGCACTTTGTGTACAGTGGGTGTCATCGGATGCCAGCTGTATAAGCTAACATAAAGTTCTGCTGTATTGTCACAATATGAAGAAAACTTTTCAAAATTTATATCATATCCACTTGAAATAACTTCTAAAATTGTTGCGAACCTTTTTATCAATTCTTCATTGATGCCAGTTATAGCGGAAGCTTCCGCAGAACATTCAAAAAATCTCCTACTCGTATTTCCATTATTGGTATTTCCAAAACCAGCTTTTGGAATATCAACCAAAAGACCAAGTTCTTTTCGAAACCTTTCTTGGATTTCTTGCTTTTTAGTTTTTACGATATCTTTTTCCATTTGCGACCTAATTTGCCATTTTCCTACAGGAATCTTATATGCGACATGAAGAAGGCTTTCGAAGAATCTGATTCTTGCATGAAGAATTGAAAGTCCAAATTTAAAATTTTCCTTGGCTACCTCTGAGCTCCTCACTTTATCGAGATTGTTAAAATCTGTTGAAGTTAATTTGCAGATATAACACCTCATTGTAGATTTAGTATTTGTGGCAGCATTACACACCTTACCATCAATCATTGTGAATAATAAGGTGTGTTTGACAGAAACTTCGAGTCCAGCACTTGTTAATTTGGTAATATCCAAATCTTCAATTTGATCTTCAAAATGCTTAATTTCTTCTTTCGTTATTTCGGGAGTTTCTTTGATAAATCTTATCCTCATGGGCCTGCAAAATCTGTGTGAAGATGGAGAGTTGTTGTGCCAAATGACATTTGCATTTGTCTTGTCAGAACTAAGGTCATTGTTGCGTTTGCAAACCAATTGAACAGGGACCAAACTTGACTGGAATATATTAGCATCTGTACTGCTTGAGTTTTCAAACTTTTGATTATATTCAGCTTGTTGTGATCCATCACATCCCCACTTATATATAAGTTCAAGTGTTGACAACTCCTCTACTGATAAAGTAGAAATAACTTCCTCTAAATACAGTAACAATCGCTTAGCTGTGTGGTCCAGTAATGCTTGCAGTTTTATTTCAGCACAGGTCTCAGATATAGTAATGCTTTCAGGATCTGGATAGCATTGCTTTTTTTCTTTTTGGAGGATGGTATAGCAAGGATAGAACTTTTTATTTGTCTCACGCACTATATCGTACTGTCTCCTTGTTAAATTAGCTTCGACGAACATGGATAACGCTGCAGTTGGTGTTATTTGTGTTGCTGGTAATGATGACGTGTCACTTTTGTGCAAGGCGATGCGGTTCTCATGTCCACGGCCACGTGTCGATGATTCTGTAATTTCCTTCACAACATTTGCTCCATCAGTATCTCCACGCTCTCGAAGTGCCATTTGACCTGCATATAATAGCTCTCGAGCTTCGTGGCTTTCACGAAGATTTTCAGTTTTTCTGCGTTTGCTTCGTTCAGACAAATCGTTGAATATTTTTTCTGGGCGCCCTGTATTACCGCTAGAGAGTCTTTTACGAGGTATTTCAAGAGTGCCTTGAAGCCATTGTTCGTTGTTTTTTAAAAAATTCTGTTTAGTCCTGTTTGCTACTTGCCATCTTGACTTAAAATCATGCTTGAATGTCGCAAATCTACGACGAAAAGTTTCTTTTTTTTCGCCAATAAAAGAAGAGTCATTTATTAACTCTTCTTCAACTTCATCAAGTTTTTTCGTTGTAAATCCATCAGACGAACTATGGATCATGTTGAAAATATCCATTCGCGTCAAAACTCGAGCCCCTGACGTCCCTAGAACAATTAAAACCCAAACATATAATCACAGCCGCAAAACAAAGTTTGTTTTATGGAGATCTTAAAACATAAAAATAAGAGAAATCCATATAAGGGGCAAAAAGTGGCAATTTTTCTTTCTATATAATATATCACAAATATCTGTCCTACCAAACAATAAACTAGACATTATCCGATAACGCCCGATTATCTTACTTTTACTCTTTTCTAAATTTGATTGAGAAAATGATTAATGAAAAATAATGCAGTTTTAGAAAAACACCACAACTCTAGATAAAAACAAATTATTCTAGAAATAACAATTTATTTGAACAATACATACCTGGTTCTGCAATATCCATGTTGAAAATCATCGGTGGAAACTGTATTCATCAATTTTATCAATTAATGAAAACTAGAAACTTTGCAAACACTCACTACAAAAATAAACGTGCAACCAACAGCGCAGTCGGAACACGTCTGACTAAGTGTGTTCTGACAAAAATCAGGTAAAAAATATGGCTGCCTATTGTTCCTTAATCCCTTGAGTATTGGCAGTTAAGGGTAATTTCTAGGAAGAGGGACCTTTTTAAAACTGACTTTTGGCCACGTTTTAGGGTCTAATACCCGTCTGTGCGGTATCAGGTTAACCTTGACCATAGAAACCATTTAGGTTCTGAGAGGTATGGCCCTCCGACGCGCCGTTTCCGAGTTAGGCGCTTTCGATTCTTTATTTTTTTTTTATAAAACGCTCAAAAATTATAACTCGGATGCAAAACTTTTCGAGAAAGAAATTGTTGCTCTAGTCGTAAACCATGAGATGATGAGAAAAAATTTTTCAACATTCGAATTTTTTTAAGAGTCGATCTATCTTCAGCCAGCTCACCTGCGTCCAACGCAGGACTTAGAAAATTTTCGTAAAACTATCAAAATACCTATCTTGAAACAAGACTAGCATAGTTTCAAAATGAAATCAACAGAATGTTTTTGATGAAAACTTTTTACTTTTTACTGCGATAATGTAGTAAAACGCTGCTGTACTTAAGTTTTTTTTTCAGTTGAAAAGTAGTATAGATAACTAACCTCTATTTTAGGAATTTCCCACTTTCCAACTAAAACTATTGAGCGTTTATTTCATTACTTACACACAAAATTCGCTCAATAACCACAATCAGCGAGTGTGATCCATGTTCTTTAAATTTTTGACATAATATGTAACTTCTAGGAGATAACTTTTTTACCAACCGAAAACTCAGTCGTAAACAATGTCGTAATACACGAAGAAAAGTTATGAATATTGGTAACAAAACTGAATTAACTATTATGTTACAATTTCTGAGAACGCCCTTACGGTTTCTTCTTTTGGTTTTCAATAATTTACGTGCAAATTTAACAATGTGATATTAAAACTTTAGCAGGCTAGAATTATAGTGAAATAATGTGAAGTGCTCTAAACTTACCTCAATATTAAAAACAACTCAAATAAAAATACAAGTCCTCAAAATGTTTTTGTTCGATCACAGTACAAAACGCTGCTACCACATTGAAAAAAAACTTTTAAAACCACAAAATCGGCGAGTACACTCCATTCGACGCTGTTCGACGCTACCACAGATTAGGTAGTACTGACGCTACGCTGACGGAAAATCGCAAATAGTATAGCCACAGAATATAAATACTCAGTTAGTCAGTTACCACAGGTCCATAGGTATAGTTGGGCGGACTTGTGCGCGGTAATATAAGTATTATAATTTAGGTACTAATAACAAAAATATTATAATTTAGTAGGTATAGGACAACAGTTCACAAACAAACAACATTACTGTTAGAGTTAGAGGAACGCACTTAGTATTGATTCTAATGAAGACTAAGGGTCTCCCTTGTTTCATCGAAAAGAAATTGCCAAATTATCACTTCCCAAACTATTTTCCGCATAATTTCATTTGCCAAATTATTACTTAGCAAAAAATTTCTTCACAAATAATTGTAACGCAAAATTTGGCAAGTGAACGTTTTAAACAATAACTTGTTTACCAACTAACTAGTACTTTTACCAATTTTTATGTTGTCTAATATTTCAGTTGGAATAACACATTTTACGCAAAATAAATTAAGCCAAATATTTAGTATCGTCGTTATTTATATCGCTTTTTTTCTATATAGTCGTTTCTGGCACTCGCCGGCCGCTGCCGCGGCTCTGCTCGCTTCGCTCGTGCGTATGAGGTCACAGTTTTAACCTAACCTAACCTATTTTTTTTAATAATTAACCTTGTCTAACTATTATAGTTCGGTTCTAAATAGCCTGTTAAATATAATTTATTTTTTTCCATATTTTTTTTTCTATAATTGTAGGGTTGCTGTTGGTGAAATTAAAGCCATTGACTTGGTGATATTTTTATTGGCAACTTACTTACATAAACAAGTATGTTACAATAAGTTATATCAGGTTGCAACCCTAAGTGAGGAGTGAAAGGGATTGCGTGGCTATCGCCCTTCAAACCTCCGTAGCTGGCTAATTCCTGAAGACTGCTAGGCTATCGAAGCAGGAACTAGTCGTACTAAAGATCAGAGCTGGCTGCATGCCTACCGAGCTCAGAACCTCTAGCTAGTGAATGACCATTTGTTCATTTTGTTTTTGGGGAATGGCATCTGGCAGTTCAACCTATAGGAGGTTGTCGACTGCTCAACCGGCCTTTCCTGTGGATGCCTCAATAAATTAAGGCCTCCAGCCAGGCATAAAACTAAAACTAAGCGACTACTCGCTAAGGGCACCCCCTGTGGGGTACGGACCTCCTTAGGGCGTCGCTGGGAGAGGATAGCAAAGGGACATGCTGGATCGGATTAAGACCATTTGCTCTTGTTTTTTTGTTTTTAGGGAATGGCATCTCGCAGTTCAACCTATAGGAGGTTGTCGACTGCTTAACCGGGCTTTCCTGTAGATGACTCAATAAATTAAGGCCTCCAGCCAGGCATAAAACTAAAACTAAGCGACTACTCAATAAGGGCACCCCCTGTGGGGTACGGACCTCGGCTTAGGGCGTCGCTGGGAGAGGATCGTAAAGGGACATGCTGGATCGGATTAAGACCATTTGCTCTTGTTTTTTTGTTTTTAGGGAATGGCATCTCGCAGTTCAACCTATAGGAGGTTGTCGACTGCTTAACCGGCTTTCCTGTAGATGCCTCAATAAATTAAGGCCTCCAGCCAGGCATAAAACTAAAACTAAGCGACTACTCGCTAAGGGCACCCCCTGTGGGGTACGGACCTCCTTAGGGCGTCGCTGGGAGAGGATAGCAAAGGGACATGCTGGATCGGATTAAGACCATTTGCTCTTGTTTTTTTGTTTTTAGGGAATGGCATCTCGCAGTTCAACCTATAGGAGGTTGTCGACTGCTTAACCGGGCTTTCCTGTGGATGCCTCAATAAATTAAGGCCTCCAGCCAGGCTTAAAACTAGGACTAAAAACTAAGCGACTACACGCTAAGGGCACCCCCTGTGGGGTACGGACCTTGGCTTAGGGCGTCGCTGGGAGAGGACAGCAATGGGACATGCTGGATCGGATTATTACCATTTGTTCGACGATAGCTCTGCTTACAAAGGCGGATGGTTACATGTGTTCACAATATCTACACGTTGTCTCTGTAGTTGTGATGCAGGTAACACGCAGGTCGGCGCTGTAACACGCAGATGGCGTTACTTATCTGTAGAATTCGTTGGAGGACAGCCACTAGCTGTCCTTTAGTTTATGAAGCCGTTCATCTTAGTGTTTTGGTTAAATTACACTAGATGGCGCTGTGTTTGTTACATAATTATAATCTAGTTGTTTCTGGCACTCGCTGGCCGCTACCGCGGCACCGCTCGCTTCGCTCGCTCGGCTCGTGTAGGAGGTCACAGTTTTAACCTAACCTAACCATTTTTTTTAATAATTTACCTCGTCTAACTAGTTCGGTTCTTGATAGCCTGCTAAAAATAATATCTTTTTCCATATTTTTTTTCTATATAATATAGTCGTTTCTGGCACTCGCGGGCCGCTACCGTGGCACCGCTCGCTTCGCTCGCTCGGCTCGTGCGTAGGAGGTCACAGTTTTAATCTAACCTAACCATTTTTTTTAATAATTTACCTCGTCTAACTAATTCGGTTCTTGATAGCCTGCTAAAAATAATCTCTTTTTTCCATATTTTTTTTTTCTATATAATCTAGTCGTTACTGGCATTCGCCGGCCGCTGCCGCGGCACCGCTCACTTCGCTCGCTCGGCTCGTGCGTAGGAGGTCACAGTTTTAACCTAACCTAACTGTAACGGACGCCGAGCATTAGCCATACGTAGATATAAGTTAAGACCCATTTGTATTAGGATAGACATAAAAGAGGCATAGTTTTAACTTATTTATATTAGGTAGGCACATATTTTAATTATATAGCGGTAGTACATAAGTTTAGGATAAGAAATTGTTAAGATAAAAGTAGAAATAATTCATTTTTGCGAAAAGGTCCCCGTTACGGTAAAGTTTCGTCATAGTTAAGGTTCAGGACGCCTTTTCGTGCTGCGCTCTGATTGGTCGAAACTTTTGAGCTATTTCTGAGAATTTGTCCGAGGCATTGTTCAACTTCTCAGAATATTGAATAATTATTTCCGAGAATCAAATAATGTAGGAGATTTTAAAGTATAAAAGTAGGAACATTTGGCTGGTAGGACACAATAATCCGATCCAGCATGTCCCATTGCTGTCCTCTCCCAGCGACGCCCTAAGCTGAGGTCCGTACCCCACAGGGGGTGCCCTTAGCGTGTAGTCGCTTAGTTTTTAGTCTTAGTTTTAAGCCTGGCTGGAGGCCTTAATTTATTGAGGCATCCACAGGAAAGCCCGGTTAAGCAGTCGACAACCTCCTATAGGTTGAACTGCGAGATGCCATTCCCCAAAAACAAAAACTGGTAGGACACAGTCGGCCTCCAGCTCTACTAGAAGAACCACAAGGAAGAATAAAGGGAAGAAAATCAAGAAGTCTTTCATTCCTCCACCCCTCAAGCCAAGAAGAAAACCAAATACAGTCCACAATAGTCTGGTCCATCGAGCTGCGGATATCAGAAGAAAGAAGAATCTGCAGCAAGAGCGAAGAAAAGAAGCCGACTGCACCGACCAACCGACCGGTTTTAGACCCGACCGGTTGTCTCTAGCATTCCGACGAGGTTTGAACCCGACCCAGGTTTAAAACCCGACTGGCTTGCGCCGAGCGACCCGACAGGTTTGAGTCCGATCGGTTGGAACCCGACCGGTTCACCGAACGGAACCGACTGGTCCATTGACCCGGACCGACCGGTTTCTTCGACCATACCGACCGGTTCCTAGGCCGACGCCGACCAGAACCGAACCAGTGCCGGCGAAGGAGAACAAGAGGAACCGAAGAGCAACCGAACCGAAGAGCAACCGAACCGAAGAGTTGCCGAACCGAACCGAAGAGTTGCCGAACCGAAGAGCCGCGTTATTGCCGATATACGGCCACAAATGTTGGAAAAAGTCATCGAAAATTGGTGCTCCAGATTAGACTACGTGCGAGCCAGCCGTGGCAGTCATATGTCAGAAGTCATATTTAAATTATAATGCCAGAACATTATCTTTCGAATAAAGTAAATTTCATATCAATTTAAAAAAATCATCTTTGCTTTATTCCATTTCAAAGTTCTATACCTCTAAAAAAAACACCCGTTAGAAGCAACAAGAACAATGTACCCAGGATTTTGTAATAATTTTGATTTAAAAGAGTGTCCATGGAGTTTCTTGCCCATTCTTCTCCATAGAGATCTACGTTTTGGAATGGGCGACTAGCTTAAATTTTCTGACTAACTGACTGACTCTTTAACAATTCAAAAGTGCCTGCAATTGATTTAATTGAAATAAATGCTTTGAGTTTGAGTTTGTGCTAAGAAAAGTCAAAAATGTTACATCAAGAGATACCTCCATAATGGTATATCATGCCTATGTCTGTTCGGTTATTCGCTACGGCTTAGTTAAGTGGGGAAACTCCTCAGAAACAGATCGAATTTTCATTGCTCAAAAAAAGTGTATCCGCGCAATTTTTAATATGGAGTGGTCGGATTCGTGTAGGCCTATATTTAAGTCACATAACCTTTTGACTGTACCCTGCATATATATCTTTGAAATTGCCAAGTTCCTAAGATCCAATTATTTGAACGAAGGGATAACACAAATAAGAGGAAAGCTCCCCATTTAGATTTCGAGATACCTGTTCCTAAGTTGCAACAAAAGAATATACTACTCTCTGACGAGAGGTTGCAACCATTCTGAAAGAGCTGTATCTACATGGCTCCCCTAATTTATAATGCTTAGCCGAAGTCAATTACCCAACTACCCTTCAAAAAATTTTGTTCGGCACTACGGAATTGGTTGTTGCATTGCAGGAATGTTTTTTTTTTCAATTCACGAGTTTTTTTGTGAAATGTCCCTGTAAATTCTTTTCTCTTGAACTGGCATCCAAATACAGGCATAATCAATTATTTAAGTTGAAGGTTATTATATTACTTATGTTAAATTTATTAATTTTTATATTATGGTAAAAATAAAAGTGTGTCATGTGTAATACAATAATTGAAATATATATGTATATAATTTTAAAATTAATGTAATGTAATTAAAGGGTAGCTCCAGGTAGCCCTCGAAATTCAAACTTTCTTATGTTTTTTGCAATTTGCAGGTTAGTATTAAGTTGTATGTTCATTAAAGTATCATTCGCGACCGTAACAAATATGCATTTACTGAATTATGATCATCAAAATTAGTAATACAACTCCATAAGTTTGTAAATATAATCCTAATTCTCAAGATTTCATGAAATAGTCATTCAATAGAATTACCTGGTTTTGTAGTGATGACTTTAATTATTATAATTCTGTCAATATATACTTTTTACGGTCGTCAATCGCATTTTGATCAACATACAACCTAATAGTAACTTCTTGCAAATTGCAAAAACTTAAGAAAATTTGAATTTCCCGGGCTACCTGGCGCTTTCGCCAATTGTTGTTAATTGTAAATTGATTTTGCATACCGTTAAAACGGTAAAACATGTAGCACTATGCAATATTGAACACCTGTGTAAACATACTATGTTTCTGGCTAATAAATATAAATAAAATAAATAAATATATTTTTTCAATTATACCCTAGTGTTACGGTTACAAAAAAATCCTTGTCAGTTTCGTGCGCAATATTTCTTTTCTTTTCTCATTCCCATCTTATTGTAGCACGTTCCATAGAATATCATTGATATTATAAGCTTGACACTCACGGGTTTTTTTTTATTAATATTGATACAAAATGTTAATAAACAGCATAATTTATTAATTTAATGTAGTAGAAGTAATTTATGAATCATCAATATTTTGAAGTAGAAAACAGAAATGGAACCAAAATTCATTAAATCCTCTCGTACAACAAGAAAAAAAGTAAAAAATAATAAGTTGCCACAATCAAAAATCACAAAAGAATGAGAAAAAAAATACTCGAACTCCGCTTCACTTGTGTTTTTTTTCTAATTTTACTGTCATTAGGCCGATAATTTGATGCATATTTTGTATGCAACAGTTATTTTGACTTGTTAAAGTGCTCTATTATGTACCAAATCATCGAAGGGAATGCTCTAAGTGCGTCTATAAACTAAAATCAATAACAATCATTGACCAACAAAGGTACGCTTGTGTTTGCTTTTGCTGAGCATATAACCTGTGTTTTGTGCTGGCGTCCGGTTGGCGTCCGTCACAATTAACGCGAGAATGTTTAATATGCGTTGTATGGTTGCGATATCGATGTAGAAATGAGTTTTATTGCGAACGCGTACTGTGCTATTGTAAGTGGTTGTTGTTTTTAGTTACCAAGATGAATTATGAAGCCGAAAGAGCCATGAATCAGAAGCGATTGCGAATGGAGGGCGAACCGGGCCACGGTGTTGTCCAGGGGAACGGTTTGCCGCTAAATTACATAGGTAAGTGAACTTTGAGCGCGAAATGCGGAGGAAATTGGTTATATTTCGGAAGTTTTAACGTTGTTTTCATTGTTGTAGATAATGGTCATCAAATACCTTATCAGCCGTATGCTAGTGCGTATAACACTCATTATCCGCCTCCGGAAGCGTTTTCGCCGTATGGGCCTCCGCCCCCAGGGGGCTATGCCCCTCAGAACCTGTCTTACGCGCCGCCTGCGCACCAGAACTACCCGCATCACCAGAGTTTCCCGCCACAACAGCCACCACAGGCACAGTTACACATGCCACAGTCCCATATGGGTAAGTTTACATGTCAAAATTTTTGCAATAATTTTGTTCTAAAATATATAACAAAACATTGTCAGCTTGTAGTCTATAATAGATTTTGTGCAATAGAAAATAGAGGTCATATCTGTATGTTCATTTTTGACAGATTTTAGAGATTATTGACAGATAAAATGTTATCTATGGAAGTTGTATTGTTCTGACTTTACCTACAAAAAAGTATGTAATATTCATTCAAGTAAACATATTCTAGCACAGTATGTTGTTGCATAATATGTAGTTTTGATCTAATAGGCAACATAAAAACTACAAATATAATAACAACCAATATTCATAAACCTGTTTTCTCTCTGTTAATGTCTTTCATCTTGAAGCTATACTAAGTACAAAACTTTTATAATTACAATTCAATTTATTTTTAAATCTTTGTGTATTGTGACTTGACTGCACTCCGTCAGTTCAAGGTTATGGAGACGTGGGGGTGCACAAGCCGGCCTGGCCTCCGCAACCACACCTGCTGCCGCCGCTTGATACCCAGAAGCCACTTGACGTGAAGCAGCTGAAGTCTGAGATCAAACTTGAGCCGACGGAGGCTCAGAAACGACCGCATCCTGAGAATGAGATGATGGTAAGTATATTATATTATCTGACTTATTTCTTTGTCAAATATTGATTTGTTGCTTCAATCTGGTCTGGGTGGCATAGCATGCTTTAGTGAAATACTTGAGGAATCTAAGGCTCATATTACAAAACCTTATTCAAGACTCGAACAAAACATTTCTTAAATCTAGTTAGAATCATTCAAATGGCTTTAAACTGGTTTTATGTTGTCTTGAGTGAGCTTCTGTAAAACGGGCCTAAGTGTTTGGCAATAAAAATTTTAAATAAATCATGATCTAATTTACATTTCTTACAGTTTTTTTCTATTTACTAAGTTTATTCAAGTTATTCCTTGTTGCATGTTTTTACTGTTCATAATGTTTTGATTAATTATTATGGCAATACTTCAATATTTGTTTCTGGCAACTAATCATTTAACTTTATGTATTGTTTTGTGTATGATTGTGTTTTGTGATGATTGTTTGTGGTTTCAATAGCAAATTAGTCCTCATACCCATGAATGATTTTTTATCAAGCACAGGATTTTCTAATGCACTGCTTAGCGCCAAGAGTCGAACAACAGTGTTATTTAATGACGCGCTGGGAAGCACTCTGTTGAATTCCCAATGCTCGGCTTAACACCGAAAGTTCAAAATCTAGTGTGGATTGCACTGGATTTCGACTTACAGGTTACCAGAAAAGGTATGCGCTTCGGTAATCTTCGTGTTTCCTAATTAGCACGAACGTCGCGCCACACAGAGGCGTTGCTTCTCAGTTTTTGTACTGCCATGCTTTGTACTACAAAGTGCGGTAGTACAAAACTGACTCTCTGTCGGGACTCTGGTATCAGAATGTCATTTGTCTCACAAAAGTTTTGAAAAGTATATTAGAATTACATAGAGTTGTTAATCTATAATTTTGCAAAAATGGTAATACAAAATAGGAAAGAAAGTACTTCGATGGTTATAACAGCTCTGTGTTAGATCTCATCATCGTGAATTCTTATTTCCAATCAATGATTCCCAAAGCGCAAACTTTTCTTTGGAAAGCTCACATTCATTCATTTGCACATTGTGGCTAAGATTAGGCCATTGAAACCAGGGCTGTCCAAAAGCTTGTTTGTTAGGTTGATGGAACCGGGAAGTATGGCAGATGAAAGGGGAGGCCTATACCCAGCAGTGGGTGAGTCCGGCCTGAAATGATGATGATGCACATGATACCATAAACAATCACGAATTTACTAAGTTTGGTGATGTTGTATTATTGTTTCTTTCTTTATGTGTGTTATAATAATGTGTGTATATGTTCAATCAGGCTCTACAGGCACGGCAGAGAGAGTTCAATGTCCACATTCCCAGTACTTTGGTTAATATTTAAACATCATATTTTAAAACTACAATGGAACCTTTCTTATGTAAAACATCTATTAACTAGCACATATGTAGTGAAAAGTTTTCTTATTATTATTATAGGTCTATAATTTATAATATTTTTAATGGTGTAAATTCGTTCCTACAACAACCAACAGTTATGATAGCTGGGAAAAGTTAAAACTAAATTGTTGTTGAGCAGGTATGACTTAATTAAATTAACCCTTACTTATTAAATTATTCATAAACTGGTTGATCTTCAAGTAAGTTCTACTAGGAGAGCTTCTGTGAAACAGTTCTACCAGATAAATATCATACCTGTTTCTGCTACTAAGAACCGCTGTACATGACGCTTCTCGCCTTTGTCCTTAGGAAAATAAACCTCTTGGTATTGCAGGTGTATTCTTATTAGGCTCAGCCCAAACCAAAATGAGTACAGACCTGAGATATAACTGACGACATTGAAAAATAAACTTTACAGTCAGTATTATAAAGTGCAAAGTTGTATGAACATCGACGCAGACATCAATCAGCTCCTTGGGCTGCGTCAACAGCGCTATCTCGTGATTTTGCACTTCATGACACTTAGGCGAAAGCGCCAGGGTAGCCCGAGAAATTCAAATTTTCTTACGTTTTTTTGCAATTTGCAGGTCAGTATTGATAGATAGATAGATAATATTTTTCTAATTATAATTCTGTAAATAGATATTTGTTACGGTCGCGAATCATACTTTAATCAACATACAGCCAGACACTGAGCTACAAATTGCATAAATCGTAAGAAAATTTGTATTTCGCGGGCTACCTTTGCACTTCCCCCCTAAAGTAAAGTTGATTCTTTAATGCCGTCAAGAAATCTTCTGCTCCACATTCCTTTCGGCCATAGGCTGTCCACAAACTCTTTCATTGCAGAGGGTCTTTGACCTGTAACATAAAAAAGGTTCCACTGTATTGAATAGTAAACACTCATTCATTTGAATGAATGATTGAATGTAATGACTTGTTGTTGCAGGGTGGGGATCTAGATCAACCCAAAATAAAGATAAAGACAGATATATTCAAGCCTGATGACTTAGCACACAGACAGGATAAGCCAATTGGTAAGTATTTTTATGGTATAATTAGGGCTTATTTTTCAATAGCTAAAATATATATGTTGTGGTCAGATCCTGGAATTGATCATTTCATGAAGTGTTCGACCATTTCATGAAATGGCTGCATTTCATGAAATAGAACATCGATGATCGAGATCATTGAATACTCAACGTTTGACGATATGAACAGTTAAACGCACGATTACTTCATGATGTGGCCAAACATTAGTGATCAGATCGTAAAATAGATTATCCACCGGTAGAGGCGTTGACGACGCTTTGTTTTTGTTGTGCATCTATTCCTACTCGAATAATTCCTAAGTAACTGTGACCAACTTGGATGTGGCGCAGGCCGGCCGCTGTCGCGGCACCGCTCGCTTCGCTCGCTCGGCTCGCGCGCGGTTGGTCACAGTTCTAACCTAACCTAACCCATTTGGGCGGGGTGTCACTAGCGGTGTGAAATGCAACTACTTTGCGATATGCCCAGTGGTCAGCTGGGAATATCGATAACTAGGTTGCTTTCGTCACGATATAGCCATTTCCACGATCGGAGCACGACAGATACCCTACATTAAAGATATGGCCAAACGTCGACTGACATAATTAAACGTCGACGTTTAAATGATATGGTCAATTTTAGCTGGCCATTTCATCAAATGACCAGACACTTCATGAAAAATTATCAATTTTAAGATCTGGCCACGACATACAAAAGCTGTCAAATGGACATTTTTATTCTTCAGGTAAAAGTCATTTGACGATTGAAAATCGGCCCTTACTAATTATTATGTATTTGTTTCTCGCTCACTCATTTTGTCTACATGAGCGAGACAACTAGGTAGTTGAAGTGTCACTTCAATTCACCCTTGATATATTTTCTAACAGTCATAATTGTTGATAACTTTAGTTGATTTGATTTTTATTTATTTCATTTTAGATGTCGGTCAAAAACCTTTATTACTGGATGTGGCACAGAAGCCTGCTGATCTGCAAAATAAAGGTACTTTATGTAATTTAATTAATTACTCTCATAAAATGTTAATCACCTCTATTTAAGGGTAGGCCTGGCCTGGCTTCATAAACCAGGAACCATAAAAATGATAATGTTTTCGTAAATCTATTCATTTCAGGCTCATAATCTAAACACACAACACTGGTCATTTAATAGATAAATTAAACTTTTTAGCTTACATATCTCTGGTCGCTTTTCTTTCTGTATGCTACCTACACAATTGTCTTCTAACAAATTACGCCGCGAAAAACCCGGCTTTTCCCTGAAATTCCCGCAGTGAGGAGGCAATGTAAAGGCGAGCGCATATTACAGCCGCAACGCAAAAAAAAACCCGATGCGGCCCGCCGGTATTGTGCGATGATGGTTCATACAAAATGTACGAAAGTGATGTTGTTAGGACGATATTTCTAATGCGGCGCGCCCCACTCTAATGTCTGTCAGGCTTAATACTAAAGAAGAATTAGTTGATTCGTTATTTAGAGAAAAATCATTTTCCGTGTTACGTTTTTCAGATGGCGGTCACGCAATTATCGGAGTTGAAAACAAGTTGATCGATAAACCAACCGGTAAGTGAATATTTATCTCTTGACATTTGACATCTATTGTCCAAATACGGGTTTTGGCTTACATTAATCGCTTCAATTGTACTAATACTTTATTAGGTTGAACATTGGGTATTGTGTATGATAGCACTAACATTTGTTTAGGGCGCGTTTTCATTGTGGCGATGGCGGAGAGGCGTGCAGGAATCGACCAATCACATTGGCTGAAATCCGTCTGTGATTTGTCGATTCCTGCACGTCTCCCCAACCCCATCGCCCTGATCGTCTCCGCCTCAGTAGAAGCGTTTGGCCCACAATAAAGCGAGAGCAGCGATGGCCCAGTGGGTTCGAACCCAGGCAGGGGCTTTACTTTGTGTAAATAATTTCATCACCACTGCTCTCAAAACGGTAAAGGGCAAACACCGTGAGGAAAGGGTTGGGACCTTGTCAAAGTAAATCGAAAATGACAGTTCTCGAGCGAAGTAGCGTTAGCAAAGAAGTTCTGGCAAAGCTAAAAGGGGGTTATGATTTCAGCAGATTATATCTATGTAGGCATGGCATGTTTTTAACACGCTTTTATTATTTACACTTGTAACTAACTAAGAAACAATGTAAAACAATCTTGGAAGTAAATTATCTACTTATAATTGTCGTATCGACATGAAACTGTATGTATATGTAGTTCGGATGACAACACTATAATTTTGTATCTTGGAGCTGCTCTGATGATGGAGCCAGGAGGTGGATACTCCTGGCTCCACACCGAGAATTCCACTATCCACTGGATAGTGAAACTCTTCAGTGGCTACTAGTAAACCCCTCGAGTTTGGGCTCATATGATTCGGTGTAACGAGACCAATAGATTTGGCTTGGTAATGAAGGATGATGAGCGTAATAAAAGCGTGTTTTTTTTAGTTTTTTTAAACTACATATTTATTTTACTTCTTTGCTAACGCTACTTCGCTGGAGAGAACTGTCATTTTAGATTTACTTTGACAAGGTTCCATCCCATTATGATTGCGCGCGGATTATAACAATGTTATCACTTTTTTTTAAATCATAATCATAACATCGCGCCTTGTTTCCCCAAAGGGTTAGGTAGAGTTATAGTACACCCACATTTCGCCAGTTATGTTTTAAGTCCTATGTAATAGGGGGCGAGCCTATTGCCACCAACCGGACACAAATCCAGACTCCGGGCTGCTACTGAGAAATTTCAGATAGAAAAACCCAATAACTTTTTTTGAATATAGAAAAATATTGATTTATTCTGCAAAGGTCTGTGTCCCGTTGGGTACTTTTCATTGCTGAGAGGCCTCTTGATAAAATGTAATATTTATAATCGACCTCGTAATTCCTTTACCACTCTGAATGTCACTTGCACGTTATAAAACGACAAGGTCTATTTGTCTATAGATAGATAGTTAGAATACTCTTTATTATGTACTCCATAAAAATTACAGATATAAATGTAGAAATTTTCGGTCTTATCGCTAAAAGCGATCTTTTACAGACAACCTTTGGATGGATTAAAGGAAGGAGAGACAATACTGTACTGTAATGTCTTTGTGACAGTTAACGGCGCAACGAGCTTCTTATACACACAAACACGTTTTTATAACCCTTGTTGGAAGTGATCAATTAATTAAAAATCTAGGAAAATGTATTGGTATTATTAGGCAGTATACACGATGTAAACATGATTTGATGAATGTTGATTCGATAGAATACATTCGCAAGTTACCTCTTTTCGAGTAATTGTTTCCTGTATTTCCCTACTTTTGTATGTAAATAAGTAATTTGATATTATGATTCATTTACTAAAATAAATTTCATAAATGACGAGCGTTTATACACGATAGTTTTTTTTATTTAATTAAGAGTAATATGATGAAAATAACAACGAAAAACATTAAAAATATGTAAAAATGTGGTTATTTTCTTTACTATTTACGCGTAAAGAAAAAAAACAGAGACAAAGGAAAACGCTCGGTGCGCCCTTAACCTTAGTGAAGTTTAACGGAGAATAGCGAGGTTGGACCCACATAATTTGAAAATATGGAAACGCCGTTCACGTGCAAGTTTATATTGATTATAATAACAAGTATATAAGAGTTTTATAAAAAAAATATTGAGTCACTAGGGGTAGGGAATTAAAAGTTGTAAAAGATTTTCATTTATTAAAAAATAACTTATCGTGCAGTTACGAAACGCAAGATGTTTCAGATTACATTTTAATCTACAGTAGTGATTACAACAGATTCACCTTTTTACACTTATGTACGTTTTTACTTGAGGGTTATCGTTTTTAACACCCTTTTCATACTTAAATCTTGTTAAATATAACACAGAAACATATAAAACAAACATTCAAATAAAATGTAAACAGCTCGTAAAAAAATATTATTACGATTATTTTGTGATAACTCAAAACGGAACGTTTTGTTGTTAATATAGGCTGGCTGTCAGTGTCAATTCTTATTCCATTGTCTGTATTTATCGGTGTGACTTGGGGTGCGTGTTTTTCGCCGCAACAAAAAGTGTATGTAAAAGCCTACTTGAAAAAAAAAAAAAAAAACTGACCTTGCAGAATCCTGTTTACAGAAAATACCACAGCAATTCAGCTCTTTTACTACACTGTGCATCATCATATACACCTAGGTGTCTCTGGGTAGAAACATGTTCAGATGTACTATACTATTTAACACCCTCAACGCCAGTGTATCATTTTTGCACATGCTTGTTAAAACATAGTGTATCAAAAATGATACGACACGACCTATTGCGTTCAAAGCGTTGTGTACCAATAATGCACACGCTTTTCATTGGTTTTGTATTAGAAATAACAGTAAAAAATATAAAAAAATGCATATTTAAGCAAAAAAATACATTATTAAAAAATTATATTTTAAGAGATTGGGCTTGGCGGTGAAGGTGTTAAATATACTATTTATAGAGATTTGTATTCTAATTCCACACATGTTTGATACATCATAAATAAAAAAAAACATTTTACTATCAAATAATGTCCTTTATGTACTTTTGGATTAATTTTAGGTTATATAATCTTCTACCTTGCATTTATTTTTTCTCCCAATTTCTATAACTTTCTTTCCATTTGATTTTTTGTTAGTTTTATATCGTTTTTAAACTTTTTATAAGTTTCCATTATGTACGCTACCCCTATCAATGGGTCCCAAATTACATGCAATCTCGCCATTCTCCATTACTGGGATTTGTTGTCAAAATGGTAAATCATATTACGAGGTCGACTATAAATAATAATAAATAAATAATAATAATAATAAATATCTTGGGACAACTCACACACGGCCATCTGATCCCAAGCTAAGCAGAGCTTGTGTTATGGTAACCAGACAACTGATATACATACTTATATAATTTATAAGTACATACATATTATAGATAAATTACACCCAGACACAGAACAAACAATATGCTCATCACACAAAGTTTGTCCTGGGTGGGAATCGAACCCACGACCTCCGGCTTTGCAGTCAGGGTCACTAACCACTAGACCAACAGGTCTGTGACTATACTTTGCAAAATATTCAATCAAGATTGTTTTGTTTATTGCGCAGACGCGTGCAAGGCTGAAGGTGCGGCGGAAGGCGGCGCGGGCGACTTGCAACGCGCGGCTGAACCAACTACGCTCAGTGACAAGAGGTAAATACGAATTGAAAGGCAACGGGTCTTTCAATTTTTAAGCGACGAACAAAAAGGAGGAGGCTCTAAGTCGACGTGTATATATTTTTTTATTTCTTCTTCTCAACAGTAAACCTTATGCAGGTGAAATACATAGTATACAAAGTCGCTTTTCATCATCATTTAGAAAATTTATTCCGGAAAGGTGGTACATTAATATTTCACATGTTTTGAACTTTTGACATGTCGTCATTGCACCTATGCGATACAGCGGCGGGTAGCACGGAATAAAAGCTACAAAATGCTAAGAGTTCATTCGGCCCAACAGCATCTAAGAGGGTACCTCTGCCGCGAAACCGCAGTCGTTTCGCCATGACTTGTCAGTTATACGACAAGCGGAACAGAAGCGAAACTGCCTGTTCTGACGCACAGATTTGACTATGATTCTATCTCTTTCCCGCGTGATTTCGCCGTTCTGCTCGGAAGCCGGTAACACCTCTGCGGTTAGCCTGCTATTTTGTTGCGGTGCTGCGTTTGTTTCACACGTATCTGTGGCAGTCGACAAGTTTATAAAGCGAAACTTATTTTTTTTTTTTTGTAAAATTGATGTTTATTTTACGGAAAAACTAATCGAAGAGGGCCGAAGTAGACTTACACTGTATTTACTAAGTCGAAAGCGACGACATTTTGCTCCGATTGCTACAATCCTACTGACTCGCATGATGTTCCGCTATTGAAATCGCGACATAATGTAGTAATGTTTCTTAGCGGAATTCGTTGAGCGGTTTCCCAAAATTATTTTCGCGTTGGAGGTGTGCTAAGGCCCTGAGAAGCAGTCGTTCATTTGTTAATTATGTTTTGCTCAACCTGAGATTAGACAGACTTCTGGGTTGTATTTGGCCATGGAGAACTACTACTGAACGGCTACTCAATTAGTCCTGGTGCTGAAGTGATGAAGTATTAATGCCATCATAATTCCGTTGCGATAAAGGGATGGTGCTACAGGTCAAGTATAGCTCCATCTCTCTCTGACACTGGAAAAATAATAGCATTAATTCTTCATAATACCGCCCTGTATTCAAATCTAGTCTCAACTCATGATTTATTGTTAATTTGGCCATCCAATCACTAGGTTTGACAGCTTGTTGAATCTTTCATGGACCTTTTCTCCAATGCAACCCTAATTGTATATACTTTACAACTTTACTTTCAATAAAAAACAAGGAAACTAATTAAAATTCTAAATGGTGTGCGCACTGCGGCTATCGTTCCATTTCTAGCTGACAGTTGCGTCTTGACAGCAGTCTTTGAAGCGGCGCGGCGTACGAAAAAGCGTCCGTACACCGCAACTTTGCTGCAGCGGCAACACGTTTAAGCGCCTGCTACACGGTCGCCAACCGCGTCCCCGACAGAGGTGACCTAGGTTGGCGACCGGCAGAGCTGTTTTATTGTTTGGTCGTAAACCACCATGTACACTGTTGTAAACCACCAAGGTCACCTCTCGGGACGCGGTTGGCAACCGTGTAGCAGTCGCTTTAGTTTAATCGGCTTACAGTGTATAAGGCAAATTCCTATACACCGACATATTATTAGTTGTGTCAACCTTAACATTTTATTGGTTGTTTCAGTGAAGAGGACAGGAAACCGTTCAGCAGTCCGGAGCTGCCTAAATCAGGTTCTATACCTGGGAAAGTGCCGACTCCAGGCAGTGAGGTAAACTAGTTTTATACTAATTTTTTAATTAAACCTATTTTTCATCATCACGATCAGCTTCATCATAATGTCATCTACTGTGAGTCTTTTGATATTATTTTTCATAGTGTAAATTGGTTACGAAATTAAACTTTTGTTTATCAAACTTGCCTGAAGATTTCGCGCTTTATAGATTAGCGTTTATTTATAAACGTTGCTCAAATGTAAGAGACATTTAATCATTTCAAAAAATTGTATGGCTGAGCAGACATTAACCATTACTTAATGCAACGTTTATGAATACCCGCAATGTGGCTTTAATTGCAATATAATTAACTTGTTTTATATAACTTACAATAGCAATTAGCTAGCAAGTTTCTAATCAGAAATCCTGTTTTTGCACGAAAAGTTCGCTTATCATATTCTTTAAGACTTGTTCAGCAAGTTATTCATACACTTAGCACATGGTCACTGCACCCGTTAAATCTTGAGAATAAAATCCTCACTATCGACAGCCCAAAAAGAGGGGGCGACCGAAGGGCTCTACCAACAAGCCCAAGGCGGCCGGGGCCCCGCGTGCGCCGAGCGCCGCCGCGCCGGGCCCCCGGGCCCCGCCGCCCCGTGCGCTGCCGCCGCCGCCGCGCCCGCGGGCCACGGGCTACCAGTATGCTATCAGACCATTTAGAAAGGATTTCTCTGGGATACAGTTTAGAAGGTTAGTAGTAAGTTAGTCCTTATGTCCATATGTTGGATCCTCTAGAATATTAGCGTATTACATTATAAATAGATGAATCTTTGAACCACCCATATAATTATTGTCAAATATTGATACAGTTTTTTTTTTCTTATAATTTCAAGACTAAGTTTTTTTTTGCTCAATGTAGGTTGGTTTCCTATACAAAATATGCGATCTCAAAATTAGCAGAGTTACTCCATTAAGCTCCGTACTCAATACGGTATTAACTTGATCGAGCATACAGAACCTTCGTACTCACAAACGGTTTTACTAGACGTGTTTGCTCGATGGAGACAGTGGCTGCATTTAGCAAGTCTCGCAATTCTCTATTATAAAAGAATTAAAGAAAATGAAAAGAACAAACATAAAGGTACTGAGTAAAAGTTTGGTAAGATTGCCGCACTGATTCGATACATTTTTGAATATTTACTTCAAAACACGTGTTTTCTCGTGACAATACCGGAATCTCAGAGTAAATTGAATGGCGGACTGACGCTCGACTCGAAGGACGGGCACATTACGCTTGAGCCAAGCTCGACGGCTCGCATCGAGCAGATGCGAAGGAAATTGCATTTATTTAACTCCATCGAGCCGGTTCGATACGAGCATTCGAGCTGTGAATGTTGATTTTTATTCGCTTTTGAGTAAAACTATCGAGTAATACCGTATGTGAGTATGGAGCTAATAAAGATGTGCAAACGTATTAGTAGTTCAAAAATATTTCTTACCCGGTTTAAATTCTAAGTTTTCTGCAGTATCTCCATTAATTAATCTTAAAACTTCATCAATTCCATTTTCAAAGGCGATGGAGCGACGACTGCCTGGATTCTTCCCACATTCCCAACGAGGTATACTTCGGCGATGTCCCGGTCTCCATGGAGGTTCTGTTCAACTATTACGATGCGAATGCCGAGAGAGAGAAGCTGGCAACACAGGCGGCGCAGATCGCTGCGCAGAAAGCCGCCGCGGCTAAATTAGCGGCGGCCAAATTGCAAGCCAGGGGACTCATGCCGGCTACGAGTGAGGTTAGTTTAGTGATTATTGTCTGTTCCAAAAGTATATAATGAAAGTGTAAACAAACCCTGTTTAGGTAAAATTTTTACGCAATCTTATCAATCAATCGTTTACTACAGTTTTCAGCCACTGCAATGACACTAATTATTATTTTACTTCTACAGAAAAGAGGAACGTGTATGTTTTTGCTAAAAATGTTGGCCTTTTCACAGTACTACTTCTACCGAGTTTTACTATTGCACAAGCATACGTTAAAAATAGCATGTATTTAATCGAACCTCGAATAATTCCCATTTTGCTTTCTTAAAAACATTATTGAATACTAAAATGCGTCTCTATTTGAAAACTTCTAATATTTCTTATTTTGAGGTCCTATAAATACTAAATAGCCATAATAGTACCTGCAACCAACTTGTACGGCTCGCCGGCTGTTGCCGTGGAACTGCTCGCTTCGCTTGCTCAGCTCGCGCACAATTGGTCACAGTTCTAATCTAACCCGTTTGGTCGGGGTATTCTAGGTTAGTTACTGCGACCAACTGTGAGAAAAGACTAAAAACTCAAAAAGTGGCTCATTTATTTAAAAAAAGTCCATCATTAGAGGCCCAAAGAGTTTTTAAGGGTAGATTAACTTAAAAAAAGCGTACATCATTAGAAGGTCAATAAGTTTTTAGAGGATCAGTTAAAATATTCCTTTAAAATAAATAAAAATACTGACAGAAACTTAGACCTTTGAGCGGTCTAAGGTCAGAAATCGCCATGATTTGCCACCTTTGACTTACCTCCAGCGCCACGTCACTTTAGGTATAAATTGGAACAGTGTTGGGAATAGGTACCTAATATCGATGCATAAATTATTTGTTTATTAACAAATATGAAAGTCGAAAATGTAATCAATGTTTTATTATTATTAATCTTACAATATTTAATCATCTCTATTAATCTCTTTACAATGTATATAAATTGGAATAAAAACAAACTTGGAAATTCTAAAAATGATGACGACTTTTTGATTACGAAGGCAGCCTGACCATTCGGTTTGGCACATCTTCTTCACTTACTGCCAATAATATTTACATGTTTAAAGTATGTGTAAAATTTATATTTAAAATATTGCCCCAGGTAACGACGGTAGACTCGTCATCATCAGACGATTCCTCAGGATCTTCCGGCAGCGATTCTGAAGAAAGTGACGAGGTACGGACACACTACAATAATATTTGCCATTTATCACCAAATATATTTTTTTATGTTGTTGTTTGAGAAAATAAAAACTACAATGCAGCGTTTGCTTTCTCCAAAGTCGACCACTTGACGCCTTGGACACATCTCTCGTATAATCAATCGGTTTAAAAGTCCTATCCAAGAAACTCATCATACTGCTAATATGAATGCGCGATTGTTGGTTTGGTCGACTACCAAATTATATCAAACTAGCTGTGCCTCGCGACTTCGTTCGCGTGGAAGTAGTAACAGTCACTTTTTGATAAAACTTCCTCGTCCCCCGACCCGCCGCGTTGCATTGCCCGCCCGCGCTATTACTTCGTTTTCGCTTAGTGACTTTTTCTTTTTGCTCGGCTCCTAAGGGTCGTAGCGCGATGTTACATAGCCTATAACTATCCTCGAGAATTGGACTACCAAATGCAAAAAGAATTTTTCAAACCCGACTTTTTGTTCACAATTTCATGGGTTTTAATTTTGTTTGCACGGAACCCTAATTATTTTTCTAAAATAAGAGTAGCCTAAGTTACTCCCTGTAACATCATCTATCTGCCAGTGAAAGTCCCGTCAAAATCGGTCCAGCCGTTTCGGAGATTTGCCGGAACAAACAGACAGACTGACAAAAATGTTAAAAATTGCTTTTTTGTTATAAGTACCGTATATACTTTCATATGCATTTAGTAAAAAATTGTTATTTTGACATTACAAACAGACACTTCAATATTTGTTTATTTTTATAGATAAAAACAACAATATTTTTCATCACATTTATCATTTCATTGTCATATTCATTGTATCTGCAGCGTTTGGACGAAACATTAATAGCAAATGTTTTTCACTGCGAACTACCTACATCATCATTGCAATTTTGAAGCCCTAAGAGCATTCGCTACTACATTTTGCCTCCCTTTCGATCAATAATACTCTAGATGGGCATCCATTAGCGCCTTAGAAATGGCCGGAAAAAATAGGGCTCCAACAATTTTATTATGTGGCCATTGATATTTTTAGTACTTATATTTTGTAAATCTAGCATTGAGGTTTATTGTAAGCTGAAATGGTTGATATTTAAAAACCTTTTTCTATATAGGTACTTGAATTATTAAGAATTTAAATGTACAAGTATTGTTGATCGAAGTATCGCCCGCAAGCGCACGCACCTTCCATAACTCATAATCAGTCATACCGAGTGAGATAAGCGCCTATCACAAACAGGATACGCCACTGAAGCGCGGCCCAGGCAGGCCGAAGGGCACCAAGAACAGTCCGCGGGCTCCTGGGACCCCAGGGGCCGGTGGAGCCAAAGGGGGCGCGGGGGGCACGCCCGGGACTCCGGGCGGCAAGCGTGGGCGCCCGCCCGTGCCGCCCGAGCTGCGCCAGCCCGGTATCACGGATATGAAGAAGTTCTGCAAGGCAGCTGGGATACGGTTCGATTACAAGAAGCTTGTTGAAGGTATGTCAACAGTTTATAATTTACATTTCTATTTATGACTAACATTATTTCATGGTGGCTCTCCCACCAATTTAAAAGTCCTCTGAGGATTTGCGTCAGCCAATTGACTGGTCACGAGACTGGTGTCCGTTTTTCTAAACATACAAATATTTTTTCCAAAGGATATGTGTGCCCCATAGACAACTTTATAAACATTCTGAAAAATCATGTAAGCCTGTCTTATGACTTCACAAGTAAAATCAAATAGTTTCTTTATAATATGCGAAAATAACACACAGTCGGTTTCACACAGTTAAATAATCATCATAATATAATTACAGGTTGCACAAAAAACAAGGAACGCGTTCAGAAGATGTTAGACCTCCTAGCGACGGCCGGGCTCGACGGCAAGCCCACGCTAGAGAAGTGCCAGGCGCTGAAGAAAGCCAAGATCGAGAAGAAAGAACAGGAGAAACAGGCCAAGAAAGAGGCCAAGGTCAAGCACAAAGAAGTCGTTGGTGAGTACTGATGGAGTTGCTTATACTGTTTCTACTAAGAGGTAAAGTCAAAAACTGATGATGAATTGGTTTCTTAAAAGCATTACATGTTTGGTAGGTTTGGTAGATAATAGGTAATGTTTCGTGTTGTTTGTGCAGCGGTATTTCCACGTAGGAACTCATATTCGAAAATTGTACGGATTTTCAGTTTATCTATGGCGCCAAAAACTACCACAATTTCACAAAAACAAATAACTATCTTAAAACAAATGACTGAATTTGAAATTAAATTAACACGGCTTTCGAATAAAATTTATTTGAATTTCGAATTGCGCGCCAATCCACAGATAATTAGATCTGAAAATGCTGGTTATAGAATCTCCAATTACATAGGTAAAGACCTAATACCATTTGTTGCCGTTGAATTTAAATGTATTTATTCTTATGACATAAATGATCGACTTCATTGCTGGATATCCGCTCCGCGGTGGATGTTATGTTCATACTAGGGTAAGCCGGCCTTTGGGTTTTTATAGATCCGGAATGTGGCGAATTTATTGCGACACACCGCACCTTATCGTGAGGCCTGGTTATAAGAGCGGTAGAATTTGATGTTCCAAATGATTGATGTATTTATTGTTCTCGTTACAGCAGACAAGGACGGCGTGGTGTCGCGCCGCATGACGCGCGGCGCGACGGGCGTGAAGCCGCGCCAGCGCATCGTCATCTCGTCCGACGAGGAGGACGACACGCCCGCCGCGCGCCGCACGCTGTCCAAGCTCAGGTCGTCGGTCAACGACGACACGGACTCTGACTAGGTAGCTATACCACACATCGTCATCTCGTCCGACGAGGAGGACGACACACCCGCCGCGCGCCGCACGCTGTCCAAGCTCAGCGGACTCTGACTGGGTAGCTATGTCCCACATCATCGGTATCGTCGTTATTAGCCATGACAGTTCACTGCTGGATATATCTCCGTTTGCACCTCAATGTCACAAAATGTACAGGTACAGGAAGGAGGTCGGCTCCATACAACTAACGAACACCGACAAACGAATACCATTCGCGAGTGGACTCGCACTCGCTGTACGTGAAGCATATCTATGTTTGTTCTTTGTTTGTTTTCTTTTTAATGTTTACAGCAGTCTTATACTTTCAATCTATACCTCACAAAACCGTTTTCACGGTTTGTCTATAGAAACAGATCATACAGAATAATGTGTGCGTGCGTTATCGTTATCTATTTTGTGATAAATAATAGTTCACTGCTGGACACAGGCCTCTCGAACTGTACCCGATACGCCCGATCGGGGGGTCATCATATCATCCACCAACCAACCTGCACTGGGCCCTCTTGGTGGATTGCAGTCCACTTTCCCCTTCGCAGAAAGAAGGCCTGTGTCCCAGCAGTGGAAACACCATTTGCTGATTACGCTTATGCATCCATAGAGTTTATTTTTAACACACTCCTTCCTAACCTTATTATTATTTGTTCCAGGTAAACATTTCCCTGCCGGGTAAGACACAGTACAATATACTCGTAGCGGGCAGCGAAACAAGTGACCTCTAGAAAGTGCTTCGACGGAGGTCGGGACTATCGATAGCGTAGTGTATGCGTGATTACTTCCTACTAATGTTAGTGTTTGCGTCGAAATTAGCGGTATGTGGTGCGTAGAGGTGAAATAAAAATGGCGACGCGATGATATCGGGTGACAATCGTAAAAATCGAAAATCAAAGGAACTACAGTTCGTTTTTTAATCCTAGATAGTAATTTGACGTTTCAAATGTTTCATGTATCATCTTTTTCGTTTCATAGTTTGACATTTGCACCTGTCAAATTAAGATCTGCGATTATAAAATTAATAGACTTTATGTAGGTACCGTCGGCGAAAAAGTTAGGTATGCAGGTACAGTTTGACAACGCTCAAAGGTTCCATCGTTTATTTTCGGAAAAACCGAACTGCCTGATTACATGTGACTGGTCCAACAAGGGAGTGACGGAATTAGTGCGTCAATCAATAGTAATTTACGTGGGAATATGAATCATTTTCTATTTATCGGAAGTTACATTAGTTAGTTAGTTATATTTCGGTTTTTCCGAATATAAACGTAGGAATCTTTAAACGTGGTCATACTGTGTGAGCATTTCAAAAGGAAATTGTTATTGTGTCATGAGCATCTGCCCAGCTTTTCTCGGATGCAGCTATATAATACTATACCTTACGCCAGATAAGGGTGGAATAAAAGTCATTAAATCCACTTGTACTAAAAAGTCTCGAAACTTAAATGCAAACAAAAAAAAACATGCACGTGCATGCGTCAAAGACGCCTCGTACCGCGATACGTTTGTTTTGATCGTGTTAGCAACACTGCCTTAACATTTTTTCGTATCGTTTTGAAATATTCGAATACATTGGTAGAAGGCGTCAACGACTTTTATCCCACGGTTATCTGGCGGAAGGTTTAGTATTTTATATGAAGCAACTATTTATCTGATCTGTTGTGTGTTTGACATCTAGACTAACGTGAACAAAGATTTACGCCCGCTCGACGAAAGCCTGCGGGTTAATTGCATAACACACTTCCAATGGCAATGCCTTTCATTTTGGCAGTTCAAAAAGATTCATTGTGTTATTTACGTTGTTGAGTAGACGAATTTTTCAAATATATGAAGCAATGGATTAGCAATTTCCTTCGAATTCTTTCGGATTGCAATTAAGTTGCGGCTTAAACCGCTGGATAGCAGACTAAGACGACACCGCGCGAGCAGTGGCGCCCTCATCGTTTGTTTGGTTATTTATTTTATTACAAGACTGCCCCAAAAAACGAGTGTAATGCTTACAGGGTTCATGTATGTATGTATGAATGTGAGTTTCTTTATTCCACCATAACTTTTAAATGCCTCAACACATTTGGATGTGTGGGGTATCGTTAGAATCCTTACACCCTCCAGAGTGACACTGGATATATATATATATATATATATTTAATTCAGTAGGGCGGGCTGTATGGCCCCATTTTCAAATGCGAAAAAATATTTTCCTTCAATTATTACAAACCTATCTCAAATAAAAAAAAATTGTCATTGCAGTTGGGGGACCTCTTAGATTAACCCCCCCCCCCCCCCCCAAACAAGCTTTCCAAACCCACCCTGATGTTAGAAAATAGTTCCAATTTTGTTTTATGAAGTCCCATATAGTGCTATTTTTCAATGGTGGTAGGTGAAGTTACTCTTTCGATCCTCCAAAGGGAAGCCGGTAGGAATGGAGTTGTTAGCGCACTTCGCCTCTGTTATGTTATCCTTGAAGTATCTTCACTTACTTGTGATATTTCTTCTACAGTTTCATTGCTGTGAACTTCTATTGCAATGTTTTAACCGTTATTTTTGCTTGATGATAGTGTTTTCCAGAAGACCTATGTGTTGTTTTTCCAATTTTACGAATAAATGTTTGCGGAGCACTTTGACAGTAGTATGATAACTTAAGAGTGGCCACTATTTTCCGTTTTGAGGATTATAATAAAACTTAACAATATAAAACTACGGTTTTTAATAATAATAACGTATAGTCTTGTGGATGTGCTCCACGTAACATGCTTATTTTCTGGATTTTAATTCTAAAATAAAAGAAATAACCAAACAAAACGATGAGGGCACCACTGCGCGCGCGGTGTCGACTGAAGACAATTTATATGTTGTGATTGGTTGACAAAACAAATCGTGACATAGAATGGACAGCAAATTTAAAGTTTTATAGAAGCGGTTACGCAAAAAAATTTAAATGCAAATAGTTGTCTGCGTACTTATCTATTTTGCTTACCGTACTCTGCGTACTAGTCTGTAGGATCCATGAAATAATTAGTTCCTCGTTTCATCGCGTCGTCATCACATGCTGATTATTGGACTTAGCAGTCAGCATAGTTAGTGCAATGAACGAAGCGTAGCCAACAATAAATTACGGTCAATGACAATAGAGTATACAGTTGCATAATTTATGATCAGTCTTTATTAGGCGTAGAGTAGGGATAGGTGGTTCAGTGTTAAGCGATAAACGCCCTTATTGTAAGACGATTCTTCGAACTGGACTCCAATAACGAATAATAATTCCTAGTTGATTATGGAAAATGTAATCGACTTGGCGCATGTTCACTTTAAAACAAATCGTTCTAATATGTTTAAATGAGGAATGCTCCAGTCAAGGACATTTTCAAGAAACAACTAAGAATATTAGACCTTATGTCTATGATGTAAGGTATATTTAAGAATGTCCTTGAGTGATGTTGGGTTCAGGAATTTCCAAGAAAATGTCTTAGAATACGGATGTTAGTGAAGAACAAAGCTGAATAATGGTTTCAAGAGGAAGTCTAGGTAAAGAAAAGATGATTTATAAATCGACCTCTATTTGAGACAAACTTAGGTGCAGTTTCTGATGAAATTAAAGGAGTTTTAACACTTTGCGGGACACTAAACGCCCGCAGACGTAATACAAATAAAACTTCGATTGTGTCTCGTCCAGTGCTTTTCAACCGATTAATACTAATATTGTAGAATGTGTATTTTATTTCGCCATTCTGTGTTCTAAGTTTCCTCAACTAGGAGTGGAGTTATAACAGTTTGTATTGATTGCTTTTATGTTTAGAGTCGCTAAGACGGTCCACTGTTATCGTCATTCCATATACTGGCGCGCCAAACACAGCTTATACTAACCCTTTTATAATTGTCTTTTAAGACGTCTACGATTCAGTGGACACTTGCCTTGTACAGAGGTTTCCTATTTCTTTTAAAAGACTAATAATAATTTGAAATTGTAGCACGTTGACTTGAATCGCGATAATCACAACAGATTCGATCTCTCATAATGTTTATTATAAAAAATCTGCGATTGGAAAACACTAGTCATAAAACATTGTCGAAATTATTGAAAAAGACAAATTGGCATAATTCTATTTTTTTTAATCTGGCAGCTTTATTTATTTTTTAAAACATTAAAGTCAAATTAGAAAGGATTCGTTTTTAGAGAATTGTGTGTAATATGAAAGGGAAGGTGGTACCTTAGTGAAATACGGATATATTTGTAGGACTAAAACCCCTCGCCTACTTTAAGTAGTGGTAGTGAAGCTTAAGGCACTCAATATTGTTCATTTGTGCCTATAATACTATTAAAAAAACTATATATAATTCTATTTGTGTGGGTCTTACATTAGAAAGTAATAATTTTCATTTAATAGCAGAATGTGTTGTATTTTGATTGGAGTCAAATTTTATACTCTAGTTTATATAACAAATAATATTAATTATTATTAATATCAATAAATTGGTAACACCAAGACGTTTATTAAATTTAGATGTTGTATATATTAAAGAAAAAATACATAATATTGTGTGTCCTGCGTTATTTTTGTACAGGTTTGAGATTTGGACAAGATTTGTATGACGTACGCTTTGTAAATATGCGAGCGAGTGAATGAGGGAAAGAGAGGTGCGATGTAAATGAGCAGAGGAAAGTTGTCATTGTGTTATTCTTACGTGCGCGATGTTCTTCATTGTTTTGTAAACAGTGGTGCGAGAAGACCAATTTTTAAGTACAGAATCATTTGCAAAGACTCTAAAAAGTTAATATAAGAAAAGAGTGTTTGCTTATAAAGGCAATTGTTTTTTTTTAATGTGATTATTTTATGATTACTCCTTTATTGATAGCTAGGACGTATACTTAGCCGAAGAACGAATTTATATTTTTTATTTATTACATTATTGGATTTAAGAATCTCAATAAACGCAATGTTGGACATACGAAGACATCTGTGTTCAATCGAGTAGTAGGCGCAAAATGAAAAGATTTTCATAATACCATGTATAGTGTATCGGTGTCCTTATAAAGTATAATAGTTGTATAATTTAGCGGATGTTAGTATTGGTTATATTAAATCGCCTTAATCAGACACCAATAATGCAATACTTTTTTATAATTAAAATATTAAGTACTTTTGAGAGAACATTTTATGGTGTGACAGTGTTTCCGAAATCATTTATTTCACATTATTTTATAAGCGTGGAAATTATTTGTCTTATATAAACGACGCTGGCGTTCAAAAAGGTTAAATAGTATTTTTAAAACAATAAACAATGCTTATAAAATACGGAAAGTGATTTGTAATGAATGATAAAGTGCGGAAATTATCACAATATCATTAAAAATATATTATACGAGTTGTACATATTAGACGTAGAATAGATGTAAGTTTTATTATTACTTTTAAGATGTAATAGATATTTGTATTTGTAAGATATATTTAGATGTGTTTCTTTTACCATATAACTTATAATTAGTGGCCACGTTAATTAGGCTTTGTTATAATGAAAGAAAACGTTGACTTCCGCCTTTACAATTTAAAAGGTTTTTGAGAGACTGTCTAAATAATATTGCGCTGTAAGTCAGTACTTTTAACTTTCTTATTTTTGGTTAATGGAAAATAAATCGCATTTAAAAGGTATATTTCAAACTATGATTTAAAATTTTAGAAACTAGTGGGGCGTCCCCGTTTTTTTTATTAAGATTTATTTGTCCATACTGACGACGTGGAAACGGTTTGAGTAAGCTTTAACATAAAGCCTTATTAAAGGAGATATGAGCCAACTAAGACCGAAAGCAGCTAATGTCCGCTTTCACAATTTCTAACGTGACTATATTATCGTGGACGTCCAGGCTAATAAAAATGTATGGAAATACGTGCACATTATAACGTTATCGTGGACGGAAATTTAAAAGCGCCTTCATATATTTCCACACATTTTACTTCCTTGTGTTATCGTTATGCCGTTGACGTCCTAATATCGTCGTAGAAATTATGAAAGCGCACTTTACACTGTAGCTATAATACAGCCAGCAGATTTCACGATTAGTTTGTTGACACCCTTCACAGAATCATATAAAATGAGTTGGAGAAACTTCTTAGACATGACGGGTATTGATATCAAGTGATGATAAAATAACAAAAAAGGTGTGATTTTTTAGTCATCATTTCAAGAAAATACAACTGTACTGTACAGTGTGACGCATGAATTATTTATACATGCATCTAAAAATGAAATGCTGATCGTTAGTAAGTGCAGCACTTGAGAACGGCTGGACCGATTAGGCTATTTTTGTTTTAA
Source organism: Fissipunctia ypsillon (assembly GCA_947568875.1). NCBI lineage: Eukaryota > Metazoa > Arthropoda > Insecta > Lepidoptera > Noctuidae > Fissipunctia > Fissipunctia ypsillon. The sequence continues at coordinate 3,339,781 of OX387662.1, forward strand.
AATGTTCGTAATAATCCGAATTAGGTTTTTACGGAAAGAGAATTTGGAAAAGTTTCCAGGAAAATGTTCAAATTCGGGAAAAACGGATCGTCCTTTTTTCTATGGGATTTTTTGTATGAATTATTGAAAATTGGACAAGACCTCTGTCGGGACAGCTAGTGGGGAATAAAAAATAACGTAGTTATGAATTCAAAATGACACTTTTTTGCTTTATCCTGTTTAGATAATTATCGATACTCGTCAGTTCTGTGAGGTTTCGCCAACTAATCGAATTTGACCCTGTAGTGTGCGGCCTACTTAGCGCGGCCGAATTATATTAGTCACCTATATATTAAAGTATATTATATTTAGTATAAGAGGTCATGCTTTTCGCCGGCACACAATGTTTTTTTTATTTATAATTAATACTTTCCTTGCCAATACATGAGGCATATAGATTTTTCTTATTTACTCATTTTATAGGCGTATACCGAATATGTGATGGGAAGAATATAATTCATTTTTTTCACAATTGGCGTCTTTTAGCTGGCAAAAGAGAATTGACACCGTTGCAAGTTTAAAAATAAGTCATCACAAAATTAATCGGTTAGTTTATTTTTAAAGATCAAAGTATACGTTTTAAGTTACTCAAATTCCAAAATCGAAATTGCATTTAAACATTTAATATTTTTAAGGAAATCAAGTAAGTCCTGCACAAACACAGTGCTAAAATCTTCGCCAGTTGCGGACAAAATGTTTTACATGGCAATTTATATTATTTAAACGAGTAAAATGTGAATCAAAAACATGACACCTTTAAATTATTTTGTGATTCATTCGGATCACCCGCAGTCCTGAACCAAATGTATGCAGAATTGTTTGATTTGAAAAGACGTACTAGATGTGTGGAAAAACGAATAAAATGAATGGCAATAACCTTGATTGTAAAGTTCCTAGAGATTGAATCGTAACTGTTCTGCTTATATTTGAAAGTTTAACTCCCTTTTAACTTAAAATAAAAAGAAAATCCAATGAGTTAAGGAACGTTTTAGTTCATGACTCTTATGGGAAGTTTTGGTATGAAGGGATGCAGCTGTAGTTTGAAGAAGGGTATGGAACTTAAAATACTACGGTATCTGATTTTGATTTTCTTAGCAAAAATGTTTGGAAAAACAAATTGACCGAAAAGTCGAGCATAAGATGTGATTGGCGCGATTTTTTAAGCTTTCTAATCGTCAGACTTGTCAGGGTTTCTGGACATTATCATAATTTGCGTATTTAATTCCTTTCTCTTAGCCTTTTGGTCCTGTAGCACAAAAGGACCAGTCAACTTTCTTTTTGACAAGTTTATTTAATCAAACAACAATCGTCAAGGTGGGTTCTCTATAATTTTCCTAGTTGATATTTCGCACGGCAGAATACAGACTCGTGCCCGTCATGGTGCATTCCTGCGGAACACGTGTGCGAAACGATTTTACAACCGGTTTATAACTCCCGAAGTCCCGAATGAATTATTCCGGTTTCAGACAACCGACATGAAACGAGTTCTTCATACACTGTACTTTTACCGGTTTTAATAAAGAAAGTACTCTATAATGATATCGTTATTTTGAGTGGCCGTACCCTTCTCTAAGCGGTGAAAATGTAAATAAAATTGATTGGATTGTGATCGAGAAATAATGTATCAAATTCTAAATTATCGATGCATGTAGGCGAACGACCATTTGTCAACCTTATTACTAAGGGCATAAGGGTGAAAAGTGGTCGACTGCCAACGTTCGCGGTTGTACATATTCGCGTATCTTGCAGTTGTTAGAATGTGTGCAAATATGTGCGGGCATGTACGGCTCTGGCCGATGTATATTATTTGCAGTAAGAGCGTTTTGTATAAATACATTAATTCGGATGTAGAATGCCATATTGTGATTAGTTTGTTAGCTACACGAAATATTTTTCAAATAAAAATATCTATGTATACATTATTTTATTGTTTTATTTAGAAGATGGGGATTGTTTATATGTGTATATCCTTATTCTATTTCTTGCTTAACTAACTTGGAGCTCTGTCACGATACTTATCTGTGTCTTATCTCATGATTCAGCTTGATCATTTTATTTCAGCCTATAAAGTACCCCCAGTGTTGGCCCCCAGGACCAAAGATCAGCTCAACCGGTAAACGTTGCGTGTGACCGTATACCAGTCAAAATAATCGTTTTGCCCGCGTCCAGGGGGTTTCCTGCCTAAGCACGAAGTCCGTAGTTTAGACCGAAGTGACTGGCGTTTCCAACCCCGTATCATTTACGGACATTAGTTTGATTTCCCGAGTAAGATGAATGATATCACGATTTTACAGTTGTCCCTACGCCCGATGTGTTTTTGTCCGTCCTAAAATTTCAATTTTACACTTGTTTTGACGGATTAACTACTTTCGGACGAACCCGTATCTTCGTTGACGGACTTGAGGAGTAGACCCTCAGTTTACGGCCTTGCTTGCTTGATGCAGTTGATACATAGTCTGTTTAGGTGTGCCTAGAACTTAAACATGTCCAAACACCTCTGTCCCAAAGTATTACATCATACAAAATATGAACTATTTAACTTCTACACTAAAAGCACTGAAAAATACAGAAGAATATTTATCCTTACGCATGTTTCAGTAGGTAATTATTGACCTGATTTCTGATACAGACTTAAGGAAATCAGAACAATTATTTTGGTTCGGATTTTCCATTTTAACTGACATGTTAACGAAAACATTACTTTTCATTGTTCATTTGCCTGTGATGATATTATTATTTTCAGTGGGTTATTTGTATGAGTGTTTGGTGTTACGCGCGACTGTGGTTAGATCACGAAGTTTTAACGTGAACAGTTAATTTCTATATTAGGCTATTATGTTATTTGTAGGTAACAGTGGCGCAGCTACAATTATTATTAGAGGGAAGCCGAAGAAAAAATTGTTCAGTTTTCATAAACCCAGACAAAAATTTCTAGGTTTTTAATCTTATGTTGTATTAAACTCGTATTAAATATAATTATGTAATGTGATGCGATACTCAGTTACACAGACAGGTGTACCATATAATTTGGCAATATTATACATTAAAAGAAGAGTGGTTGTTCCGTAGGGAAGCCGATAGTAATCGGGTTGTATGAAGGCTGCGCCCCTGGTAGGTAAGTATAAGGTGCTACGTCATTAAATATTTTGTAGGTAGGTATACCGTAAGTTTTAGGCGTTTTCAGTATTCTTGAAAAATCTAATAATTATTCACAAGTAGGTAATATGAAATTTACAATTGGATGAAAGCTAAAATTATGAAAACCCTGTAAAAAGTTTTATAGAACAATCGTTTTTGACCAACAGGTTACTTATGATCTACAGGGTGTATAAAAACGTGTGTTCGAAATAACTGAAAACCTCGGGATCAGCACGAAATGGCGAAAAAAATTATGCTCAATAACAATATGATTGCTTAAATGTAAACGTCCACTGGTCCGCACTGGCCGCAACGCACGCAACGGGTTTTGGTTTGTTTGTATGAAGAAATGAATTGAGCGCTCGGTGCGGCCGGTACCGATGGTGGACGCAGTGCTATATGAATTCATAGAAAGGAAACCAAAATCTGTTGCGTGCCGTGCGTGCGTTGCGGCCGGTGCGGACCAGTGAACGTTCACCTTTCCTGGACAAAATATAGGGAGTACCAAATTTTATTTTTTGGTGATTTCAGTATTACTCCCGTAGTAAGTAAAACTTGATCGTAATGAAGAGTAAAATTACCCCTAGATGCTTTCCGTTATTTCAATTAGGTACACCTTGTACATTCTAAGGCATCCATATTATTAATTTCAAAAACTGTTTCAGAATCACTTCGACTAGGTATGGATATTTGATTAGGGGTGATTGAACTTTCAAAAAGTGCAGTCTACTTGGGCTATTGGTTTTATTATGTAGGTACATGTCTGCAACAGCATTACATAGGTTCCCTTGGCAACGGATGGGCATTTGAACCCGCGACCTATCGATCGACAGCCAGACGGCGTTGCCTTTGGTCTAAAGTTACTGCATTTGGCTGTTAGTCTACAGTCTTTCACGGTAAATAATCTCATTATAACTATACAAGGTGTAATTTTTATCACCGTTAACCTCTTAAGGGGTCATTGTACTCATCATTATGAACAACTCTTACTATGGGACCAAACCAGAAATCGCGAAAAAAAATCAGCTGCTCCCTACATTTATGTTCGCATAACTTGTCAAAATGTAGGGAACAGCAGATTTTTATTTCGCGATTTCAGGTTTGGTGCCATACTAAAAGTTGTTCATAATGATGCGTCCAATGACCACTTAAGAGGTTAACGGTGATTAAAATTACACCTTGTATGTGAAAGTTATTTATTACTTATTAGACATTTGGGGACGGGTATGTTGAGGATGAGGAAGTACCCACCCATGTTCTTTTTATGTTCCGTTAATTAGCGCCTCGTGTTCGTAGCGTCGCGGTACTGTAATGCTAGTCACACACGTAACGATTTACTTGCGCAAGTAAATCGTTACGTGTGGGATGAATTAGCATAAGAATCTGAACCCTTTGGTGTCACGCAGACTTGTGCAAGCCTAAATTTGCGCAAGTAAATCGTAACGTGTGTGGCTAGCGTATATGTGAAAATATACATGCCTGTAGCTGGCACAAAACTATGTAAGTAGCTTGCATGCCATTGTGACATTGACCAATCAGAAGTTGATAATGGCACACGGCATGCCAGCTACTTGCATAGTTTTGTACTAGCTAAGGGCATGTGTATTTTCGCCCTTAGTATGGTAAGGATTGTAACTTGTAAGGTAGCAAGAAATGAACAATGTGGGCGGCCATGCAAAAAGGGTTTCAGTTCTCGACATTTAGTTTCCGAGATATACGCAGTTTTGTAAAGTTGGGTGAAAAAATTGCATTTCTCGGTTTTAATTGATTATTAATTAATGCTCAATTATCTACAAGTTCATATAGTAAATGACTATATGATGTTTCTAAGTACCAGAAAATGTACTTAGAAACATCAGAATGTACTATATCAATCTGCCTAGCCTTTTCCCAACTATGTTGGGGTCGGCTTCCAGTCTAACCGGATGCAGCTGAATACCAATATTTTACATGGAGCGACTGCCTATCTGACCTCCACAACCCAGTAACTGGGTAATACGATACCACTTGGTAAGACTGGTTGTCAGACTTTCGGGCTTCTGACGACCCCTAACGACTGTCAAAGATCTACGAATGACAGAAGGGACCAACGGCTTAACGTGCTTTCCGAGGCACGGAGGAGTCTCGGTATGTAAAGATGGTCACCCATCCACGGACAACCCCGGCAAGCGTAGCTTAACCTGATGGATTAACCCGTGCGGCTGTTATTACTTAGCCACGAGCTCTTTAATTCAGAAAAAACATCAGAATGTATTAAGTACCAAAAAAAAAACTTTGAAAATGCTTTTTCTCAAATCAAGTTTTTTTAGAGTTTGAACTTCAAAAAGTCTGATTAAAAAAATATGTGCCGGTTGTTGAATATTTTTTTAATCCTTATTATCGATTGACTATTCCTATATTATCGATTGATTAACCATATCGAATCTGGTCTTAATACCCCACTACTGGACCCTTTTTGCTTGGACGCCCACATATTTCCATTATACAGTAATTCATTGTGATCGTATTTTATTTTAACGCACACCTTGATGATCTTTGTCAAAGATTTGATCATTTAGCTCAAGATGGATTAACACAGAACAGAACAGAAAAAAACAGTAGAAATCCATTAGAAATCGCATACCGCTTCATTAGTATCGGAACCAGCGTACCCAAACTCACATACAGGTTAATTGTATTTCGTAACATTAAGAAATCCTTGGTGTGATTGGTAATTTAATATTGAATGAAAGTAGGAAATATGTCAGTCGTCGCTTTGAAAATAAACCATAGTTATATGACAATAGAGTTGTTTATTATCTACTCTTTTTAAGTCTGTTACTTTTTCCGGGACTCCGCAAAACTCGGGGTACGCGTGTCCCGCATATTTGCGACTTCTACTGTTTTTTTCTGTTCTGTGAGCCATAAGGCCCGGACTCCACCAAAGTGGAGATGAGACGAGAGGAGAGGAGATGTGTTTTAAACAACCAATAGAATTTCGTTATTCACACATCTCGTCTCCACCCAGCTGCAGTGGATATCACTGATCGGAGATGAATCATATATGTATTGCGCCATCGAAGCGGAGATGTGAGGTGGTGCCTCGCCGAGTTTGAGCTGGGCAGCGGTACAAAGCGGAGATGTGAGCTGTGCCTTGCATGCTGTCGACGGCGCGTAGCGGAGACGAGAAGAGATGTGAGCGGCGCCGCTAATTCCCCCCGCATCGCACAAACCGCCAGCACATATCTCCGCTTCAGTCTAGCCAGTACGCATCTCCACACAGCTTCGGTGGATACACCCTAGCTGAAAAACACTTCTTCTCGTCTCTGCTTCGGACATCTCCGCTTTGGTGGAGTCCGGGCCTAAGGGTGCGTTTCCACCAAAGATGTGCGATGATGCGTAGCGGCGAATGTGCGTAAAACTAACCAAAAACAACACTAGCTTAACTCAAGCTATGAAAATGAAGCGATGTTATTCGGTAGTTTCACACACATCCCTCGCCACGCATCCTCGTTCATTTCCGGTGGAAACGCAGCCTAAGGTGGTGCTTACCTATCTTTCTTTGCTGACCGTATACCTAGACAGGCAATAGGCATTTCTTCTTTCCTCATCGAGGAAACAGTCATGTTTTTTCAACAATATTGGAGTGCGTAATTCGTATCTGCGTCATTGTTTTTATCTAATGTCAGTACCTTCATGAGTTATTGAAGGAAAATTACGAATTTATAGGCTAAAATGATTGATGTCAAGAGTTAGATAGGTAGGGTGAGATCATTCGATCGCGTGTTATTTTTTCTTTTCGATTACACATAATTCTAACTGTCGACAGCTTTTTCAAGTGAAAACATTGTTTCGCGTTCTTTCTTAAGGATAAGTCATCATTACTTATCCTTAAGAAAAGTAAAAAACGGTACGGTATAATCCTTACCTACAACTATGAAACTAGGTAAACTGTATTCAATTTACCTAGTTTCATAGTTATAGGTATTATTAATTCCAGTAGGATATAGTTGAACCAATTTCATTCTGTCGTTGGCAGTCCCTGATCTAAACCTATAGCTGGGTAGTCCAGAGCCTAGACCACCACCTCTTCAAGCAGTATTATTTTGATCGTACTTGAGTGTGGGAAAGAGATGGAGCTAGACGTCCTGTATAGCTCCATCTCTTTCTCACACTGAAGTAACACTAAAATAATACTGCTTTAAGAGGTGGTGGTTAGCCCCCAGGTCATGTTCATTGTTTCCAGCCCAACCCAGACAATAATAACACTTATTACATGGGTGCAACTTCCAAGTGTTCTTTTACCGTGATAACAAGAACAATAATGTTCTTAATTAGGTACATCGATTCCAGAAATTGCAGTGATAAATAACAAATACGTGTAATTAGTACGTTTTTGATCTTACGTGGCGTGAATTATTGTTCTACAGCGAATCAAAAGGCCTAGACAAATGGCATTCGCTTCGGAGCGATTGTATTTCTACAATCGCTCAAAAGTCAAAAATGTATGGGGTAGAAATAAGCTATCGAAATGTCACGTGATCATATGTCAGCGAATAGGTTATCGTTAAAGCGATAGCGATTGTAGAAGTCTGCACAAGACCTATGGCGTGATGTTATGTATTTATGTTGCAATATCTAACTTAAAAAAAATACTGAATGGGTCTGCTCTTGACCTTGATCACGCCTGATGGAAAGCGATGGATGAGGTCTATGATCAAGTGCCCAGGGCCCCGCGATGCATGGGGCCCCCTAGTTCCTGCCAGAGCGTCGTAGCTAGAGGCTGTCAAAAGAAAAGTTAAGTAAATCTCAGACGGGGTGCTAAAATTTTCAAGAGGTATATACATCCTACGTTTTCTTAGTTCCCCTTTTCTGTATAAGCCGACAGTAACTATATATTTCTGTATGAACGAAAAAGAAGAAATCTTAACCTATCAGAGGCGGGGTGCTATTTTCAAGCTCGCTCTTGCATCCTGTATTCTGCATTCTCCATATCCTAAAGTGCCCAGGGCCTCCAATAGATTAAAGACGGCCCTGGATGGAACGAACCAGAAAGATGCCTGTTCAGTCTCAGGCTATCTTAACTGAAGACTATATCTAGGGTATAACAATACTTCGATCCATTCCTAATTTAGCTAGAGTCCTTCTTAGGTAGATAGATAAATATTTTTTATAAAATTTTATCCTCAATGGTAGGAAGTTAAGACTAACTTCTAACTAGCTGACGCAGAGCTATTGTTTCCGTTGATTTTTTTTTGTCACATTCCCTCGCATCACCATCTGTCATGTTTGAGTCATCGATGCGATGTGAATGCTATAATATTATCATAATCATACAATCATTCCTAGGTACATAATACACTTCTGGACACATCTATTGGCCCACCTTAGAGTTTAGGTTTCGATGGCCCCTACCGAAATATGATTGCTAGATTGAACAAAAACTGTTGATGCAGTTTTAAACCTGATACATTTTACCATCATTTTCGATCGTATTGTTTTAAATTTAATTCAGAATACCATACGACATGGAGCTACGCCTAACAAGTCGGATATGCGCCTTGTTAAAGGCAATTGATTTTTGAATAAAAAACATGTTTTATCAAATAAAGGTTTAATTTAATAACGCGTGTTGCCTCCATGGGCATCTACCACAGCTCTCATACGATTAGGCATAGAGTTTATCAACCGCTCTATGAAATTTTGAGGGATCATCTCCCATTCCTCTTCTATGGCAGTTTTCAACTCCTGCATCGTCTGGGCAACTGGCTGACGAGCCCTAACACGTCTTTTTAGCTCGTCCCACATGTGCTCAATGGGGTTCATGTCTGGGCTTCTGGCTGGCCAGTCCATAACTGTGATGTTCACATCCCGAAGATATTCCCTGACGATGCCGGCCGCATGGGCTCTTGCATTATCATGCATAAAAAGGAAATTTGGGCCCACATAGTCCGCGTATGGTATCACGTGAGGTTCTAAGCACTCACGAATGTACCTTTCAGCATTTAATGTTGGCAGCCGTGGTCCTGTAACAACCTCAAGTTGAGTTTTGCCGCTCGCGGATATACCGCCCCAGACAGTCCATGAGCCACCGCCATAAGCAACCCTCTCTTCAAAGCAGCATTGTGCGAAACGCTCTCCCTTACGTCGGTAGACCTTCTTCCTTCCATCATTGCCATGTAACACAATTTTAGACTCATCAGAAAAGAGTACACGGCTCCAATCTTGCTGTGTCCAATTTAAATGACTGCGTGCGAAATGAAGGCGCGCTGTTCGGTGGGCTCGCGTTAGTTTGGGCCCATTAGCTGGCTTGTGTGGTACCATATCGCGTTCTTTTAACCTTCTCCAAACAGTTCGAGCGCTCACAGATACTCCGTGGAAGTCGCGAAGTTGGTTTTGTATCTCAATGGAGGTAAGGTGACGATTTCTCAAGCTGGTCGTCACGATGAATCGATCCTGCCTTTCAGTTGTGACCCGAGATCGTGGCCTTCCTTGGCGACAAACAAAGCCGCCAGTCTCTAGGTACCTCCGATAAACATTTCGGACCGCAGATCGACTTAAATTAAGTTGAGCACTCACGTTTCTTTGGCTGTGTCCGGCCTGAATAAGTGCCACAGCTTGGGCGGCGACTTCAGGTGAAGTATCCATAGATTATTGATAGCACCTCACCTTAATGTTAAGAATAAGTAATGTTTGTTTCAAAACCAAAGATATCAATCACTTTTTCAAGAATTAAATCCAAGTAAACCAATAAAACCAAGTTTTCTTAGTATTCGATTGTTTGATATCAACAAACAGGCTCCAAATTGTCTTTTGTTTCTTTAAATTCTGTGTTCGAAATTCAAAAAAAGACTATTGAATGAAATTGTGAATGTGCCAGGTTCAAAACTGCATAAAAACTTTTTGCTCGACCTAATATAAAATTTTAGCTAGGACCAAACGAAACTGAAAATACAAGGTGGGCCAATATATGTGTCCAGAAGTGTATTATTCTGTATGATATTTATGTCAGATTAACACCTTTTTTTACAGAAAAAAAAACTGTTAGGGTAGACCTACATTTTATAATACCTATCCATGCAAATGAAAAACAAATGCAATGTTTTAAAATATTATAATAGGAACTTACCTATTTAAATCTACTTATGTTTTAAAGGGTAAAATGTTGCAAAATGTCCTGAAGCCCAATTCCCGTAACTAAAAACGTTCAAAATCTAGTCGCAATCTCATCTCAGCGACAATCAAATGTCAAAAATGTAGGGAAATTATAGATATTTTTGACATATTGAGACAGATCAGAGCGGCAATTCCGGTAATTTTAAGTATGTTCGCATTCTAATCTCAGTTAAAATCTGTTAAAAATTGTTTTGACATTTGATTGTCGCTGAGATGTGATTGCGACCAGATTTTGAACGTTTTTACAAACATATATAAACTCACGCCTTCTTTCCATGGGGGTAGGCAGAAACTACAGAACGCCACCTGCTACGATCCTTACATACTCCTTTGGCCTCGTTTACGTTCATACTTACATCCGGTCATACACGCACGCCGGTTGCGAGTACTACGCACCTGACTTTTCTGAAGAACATCACCAATAAGATCACTATATGTCTTCCTAGGGCGTCACATCTGCCGTATAAATACCTTTTGTTAGTCGACTTTCATTCATCCTCTCAACATGACGAAACCATCTAAGCATACTCTTTTCAACGTTTTTAATTACGGGAATTGGCCTTCAAACTGTGAATGTTCTTAAAATTACGAGAATTGCCCCTCTGGACGGTGACTAATATCAGTGCTTGCCTGTGATCGTGACTGCCCCATCGATCTATAGACAACATTTACCTAATCCTTCTTGAAGAGGCCTAAAGCCAGGATTCTATAATGTATCTTAATCCCAAACTTGATCCGCAGTCTTTGACGGCTGCTTGTGATTCGCCCTCAAAGACTCAGATTGACAAACTCGGCTGTTGATTGGTTACAGACAAGGATCGGGATCAAGATTGGGATTTAGAAAGCGGCCGGCGGCCGTAAATTGAGTAAGTCAGCGTTTGTTAGAGGTTTGAAGACCAAGATTGACGCTGACGTGATTCCAGGATTATTCATTTAACGCTTTAGGCTCTAGCCATTTTCAATAACTTAAAAACTCTTTGAACATTTTACAGATGATCTTCGAAAAGATTATAAAGGGATGGGAAGTATGATGAATCAAAAATGCAAAAATATTCAAACATCAAAGACGTTCAAATGACTATCGAAGACGGCCTTGTGAAGGCTACTTCAACAAATAACCCCTGAAAGAGGCCCTTATTATAATTTATTGCAATATTTATTCATTTATACAGTAGACTTGTACTTAAAACTATCAATCTGCCTAGCCTTTTCCCAACTATGTTGGGGTCGGCTTCCAGTTTAACCGGATGCAGCTGAAACACAGTATTTTACATGGAGTAACTGCCTATCTTTGTAAGACTGTCTGTGTTTGTCTTTCTGCCTTTATTTGTAAGACTGTTTGCAAGTTGTAGTTAAAACCATGCTCCGCAAAACCGTTTAATTAATCCGTTCGTTCAATTATTGGATATTTGGAATTAGGTGTCTCACGTATTTTTTTTTTCTGTTTTTGTTTAGGAGTGAGCTACTTATGAAGAGCTGATGCCAATAGCGAGGATTGCTGCCCAGTGTCCAGCGTGGCCTCATACCTTGGGCCACAGCACGAGTGACTGAACTCTAGGACTCCACAATGGGACAGTCTTAGATCCACCAAGCATAAGCATTTGCAGTAGAGGTGATGTGCAGGGCAAGGCAAGGTGACCGCTTTTAAAGTGCGGTACTAAATCGAATGACACTATACTTTTCAATCGACTTCAAAAACAGGAGGTTTCGATTTATCGGATTTTTTTTTTTTTTGTTTACCTAATGTTGATCTATGAAAGTGGTATGATGGGTTTACCCACTAGGTCGCTACAAATCGGTAGGAAAATAAATAGCTGTCTATTGATACAAAAAGAAGAAGTCTCTTTCGTGCAGGCTATTTTACTGCAGTTGTCTTAACTCAGTAACTACCGTCTATAACGATTGAAGTTTTTTATCTGTTTAGCTGTACAAAAAGCGGCCTTCCGAAGGTTAGCCACTTTCTGGACAACGACATTGACGGTTTTTTATGGTTCTATAAAGTGATACCTTTGTAGAGGTTACGCCAGATCCAGCTGCCGCAGCTCCGGTTCTCGTTATCCAGATGACAGTAGAGACTACAGTAAGGAACCTGAAAATTCTGACAAATGCTCCAATGGCTGTTACCGATGGCCGTCATCATCATATTTCAACGAAAGACGTCCACTCCTGGGTATAGTATTGCTACACCGATGAGAGACGTACTGTGAGAATATTTTAAGCTCAGCTGAATCATCTACAGTCCGGCCGTCGAGAGTATGCGTTGACACCTGCCAGTTTCATACTAACAACTATTTGTTTTTCGAATTTGATCCTTATTACAACTAGAAATCGTCCGACGGACAGGTGTCAGGAACGCATTCTTTCGACGGCCAGACTAAGACTTGATGAGGACCCCATTCACTGCTTTGGATAAAGATAGATGTAGCTTATCCCATATTTCTTTTTACATATTATCTTCAATCAAGTAGACCTAATGGTTAGTTGTCACCACCGTCTGTAGAGGGATCGCAGATGCGTTGCTATCCCAGAGACAAAACTGAAATGATTCTTGTGCATGTGCTTGTTGCTATTACTTCCCAGATGTAGACGATATTGAGGGACCCTTCAAAACATGATTTATTCAATAAAATGATTTCATGAACTCATTATGGTTCTTAATCATAACGAATTTAAATGACCTCTCCTTTCTTGTTGCAGATCGTAGGTATCAAACGTCTATAGAGGTATGAGTGATCTGGCGGCATATCTACAACGCCACACGTCATTCAATATCTACAACTTTCTATTGATAGTTTTATTAGGTAGCTTTTTTATGAATGAAGTGTCTCGGTTGTTAAATGAAGTACTTAATAAAGTTTTGAAGTGAACATTTTGCCTTACTGTTATTACTGAATAGTGAATAGCTACTAGCTATACAGTGTGTAAGGGACAGCCCTCCGCACACTAACAGGGTGCATTCAGCTCCTTATTTTGAATCATATTCCACCGGAAATATTCTCAGGAAAAATTTCATTTTTTGTATCGTATTTTCAGTTACCTTTATTTCAATGTAAATTTAAATTCTCTGTACGCAGTACTCCATTTATGTTAATAAAACAGCTCAAAACAAAAAATCAGCAATGGATGTTGAAATACTCGGCGGCCGAAGGCTCGCTGCGCTGCCGTTCGCTACGCGCGTTTTGCGACGGTAGCGATACATTGCGTGTGAGGAAATAAAACAAATCTGGTTTATTGGATTCTTATAACGCTCCTGAAAAAAATTCATGTACCGGTCATCTTAGTATAATATACTAAATTCACCCCATCAGTCTGCGGAGGGCTGTCCCTTACACCCTGTATAGTTAGTTTGAACAGGCGTTGCACAGTCGGCTAGTTAAAAGAGCCATGACTAATAACTTAAGTACGACTGTTGCGAGCCGCCGGCAGGTCGCCCCAGGTTCTTGAACTCTGGCTGGCGCTTTACGTAACCTTCCTCGCCCCGGCTGGTTACATAAACCCCTCATTTTCATTTTTATAGGTTTCATGATAATTTTGCACGCGATGGAATATGTTCAGGAAAATTGTGAAGTGAGCATTGTATAGATAGATTGTTCTATGGCTACAACAGCAGTTTGCAAAGATTGTTAGTGAGTTGGCGTTGGTTGCATCAAAGTATTCGGCTAGCTGTTCGTTGCACTGCCGGCTGCATTGCCCTTGAGTTCCGGTCCTTGAGGTTACCGCACAATGCTGTTTATAATGTGGCGCGTCACGGCAGGTTCGCGTGCTGTCGCCCGAGCGACCAATCGCGGTACACGACCAAGACACACCTCCGCGACGGCGACGCTCCGACCGACGGATTTAAAATTGGATCGGCTGCGCGCGCCGGCGACTCGGTATCGAGCGGACGTCAGTGTCAGTTGTCAGTCGCGGACGACGGGCGCGTGTTGTGTACGTGTTGTATTTCGCGGAGCTCCGAACATGGCTCTGCTCAGACGGCTTTCGGTGAACGCGCCCCGGAATGTACGCGCGCTGTCCTCCTCGCCTCCGTCGCGGGACGACCTCGACCTCAACTTCAACAGCCCCAAAGATGCGTTCAAAAGTAAGAAGACGAGCGAACTTGTGCGGGCGTATTTCGTGTACCAAATATGCTCGGTGAACTGGCTGGTCGAGAACAATGACATGGTGAGTAGATCGCTACACCTCAGCTGTTAGCTTACGTAAGATCTGCATAGCAATGTTTACTCGCCGGCAACCGTTCAGCTCTAAATTAACTTCGGTTGGCGTCCTTGCGTCTGTGTTACATGCTAGTGATTGATGAGTGTGTATTTAGATTTAGGCGGCGTGGTTTTCTCAGTTATTTTTCTAACTAATGTAAATTTGGGAGTGTGGGGAATAGAGAAGCCATAAGTGAGTAACCAGGATAGCATGTGGGTTGGGGAGGACGAAAGGAAGCGTGTTACCTAACAGTGAGAGGAATGAATGGGTGGAAGGAATGGATTTTAGATAGCGCGCATGCGTGCCGGCGGGCCAGCCCCAGCGGCCGGTGCGGACTGACGAGACGGCACTGACGGCAGTCAGACGTCTGCGTCGCGTGGCTCGCGACGCAGACGTGTGGTTACACCAAGCACTTGACACGGTATCATCGATACCAACCTACCTATGAGGGCTAAGCGGTAGAATGACGGCCCCACTGCAGTTGGAGACCCGCGCGTGCGAAGCTTCACAATTTTATAGCGTATACGAATATATACGTAATGAAGATATCTTCATGTATACACTCGCAAAATTTCACACTGCACAAACGCCTAGTTTTTGAGTAAAACATCCTAAAGTTTAATAAAATTAACGTATTTACATTATAAAATTGACTTTTTACCACAGATAATGTACGAATACGAATTTCACTCCTAGGTTGTTCCGTTTTACGTTCAGACAAACGGACAGTGGATTATAATCGTTTTTATTGTAAATTTTTACTTACCTGTTTTACAATTTTAATTAGCTGCTACCACAATGAACTCAATTAAGAAGCAAATAATATAATTAATGAAATTAAAAAGAATAAAGTTTTATTTGTAGGTACTCTTAAAAGATCATGGTTAACGAAACGTAATCGAATGCAAGTAACCGTGACGCTAACGTTAGACGTTCTCACTCATCGTATTTACAAAATATGGCAATGTTACTATTGGTACTCAGCGTTACTACTACTGTTACTAGGAGAACTTAGGATCCAATAGCTAGCGAAGCGAGCTCGGGACTTGAGGCACCCTGACTCGGACAGGTTAGATTCGAAGGGGGTGGCGCCATGACCCCGCCTTCGAGGAGATTTTTTTTAAACCATTGAGTCTCGCGAAGTAGGGCTCCGTCAACTACGCCTTATTATTATTGCTTGGAAACGAATTTAGACCCGCCACGTGATCTTCCATACTCCGGCTATCCCACAAATTTCGAAAGAAACTCTGCGCACTTTGGGGTTTTCAAATATACACTAAAAATTTGTTAAAATGGTCTATTCTACCATTCTACCCAAAAAATTGCTATTTTAAAAAATGCGACGGGTCACCAACTGCAGTGGTTCCCACGTGGAGGTATCAAGTTGAAATTAATATCAAATACCTACGTAGGTCTACGGTTCCTTGGAACTCTAAAAAAGCGTGCAAAAAAAATTAAGCTTCTAAGTCAACGCAATAATAACGTAGGGCCATTCATGCGACATATTTTGGCACTTCCTGTAGACCTAGAATAATGAAATTTGATAAGAAGCAAGATCTCACAATACTTAGGTACAAGTAAAGAAAAAAGTCCGAAAATAGTTAATTTGTAGCTTTATCACATAAAAAAAAATTAGGAGAAATTCATCCCAAACGGAACCATTCATTGTGTGTGGTCCGACACGCATTTGGCCGCTTGTTTGTTGATGTAGAACCAGCTAGGTATTTAATAGCCCAATTTTCTAGATACACAAAACTCAGAATTTGTAAATTAAGTACTTACCAACTTGCAGTGTTGGGCAAAATTTAGTCTGACTAATGATTGAATGTATTAATCATGATTGATGACTAACGATTGATTAGTTTAATCAGTTGTTGGTGACTAATGATTGATTAGTTTTAATCTTAGTCAAGTAATCTTGATTAATTATATTTATTAATGGAATTTTCGACTACCCTCAAAATAAGACACTGACTTGGCATCTGTCGTCTCGTATCGTATTCTGCTAAATTAATAATTTCTTATTGTGAAATCTTCTAAAGGGTGGATTTTCTAGGAGCGGCAAAATAAAATTACAGGTATATAAATATGTTAAAATCAGTTTTTATTTGAATAGTGACCAACACGAATTAAAAATAAAAGTTGTCTATACAAATAAATACAATTGAATTATCTGTTTGTAATGTCAAAATAACAACTTTTTAATAAATGCATATGAAAGTATATACGGTACTTATAACAAAAAAGCAATTTTTAAAATTTTTGTCTGACTGTCTGTCTGTCTGTTTGTTCCGGCTAATCTCCGAAACGGCTGGGCCGATTATGACGGGACTTTCACTGGCAGATAGCTGATGTAACTGCGGTTAACATAGGCTAATTTTATTTTAGAAAAATAATTAGGGTTCCGCGTAAAAAAAACTAAAACCCATGAAATTATGAACAAAAAGTCGGATTTGAAATTTTTTTTTTGCATTTGGTAGCCCAATTCTCGAAGACAGTTATAGACTATTTAACATCACGCTACGACCCTTAGGAGCCGACCAGAAAGAAAAAAGTCAAAAAGAACACTAAGCGAAAACGAAGTAATAGCGTGGGCGGGTGATTCAACGCGACGGTTGGCGACGGGTCGGGGGACGAGGGAGTTTTATTAAAATGTGGCTGTTATTTTGGATATTGTGTATCTTACGACATCCACGCGAATGAAATCGCGGGGCACAGCTAGTTGATAATAAAAGAAAGTTGAAATATACTCTAATCATTTTTAAAATAATTTAAATTGTTCTTCATAACAACTCGGTACTAAAACATGTCATGTGAATAAAATCTTCAATCATGATTAAATTAGCCATACCTAAATTAGTCATGATTGAATTAGCCCTGATTGACTAATTGATGGAAAAAATTAGTTGGTTTGCCCAACACTGCTAACTTGACAAAATTTTTCAACTACAATGTTAACTTTGTTTTTGGGAGAAATTTATTCCAACTACGGAACCCTTCATTGTGCTTGGTCCGATACGCACTTGGCCGGTTTTTTGTTGATGTAGGGCCAGCTATTTAATAGCCCAATTTTCTAGGTACACAAAACTCAGAATTTGTGAATTAAGTATTATTTGACAAGATTTAATTAAACGCTGAAATTATGTGTAGGTACTACATTTTTTCTACACTAAAATTAATGTCAAGATAAATAAATGACCGGACTGCACCAGCAGGTTTCCTTACAAAGTGTAACATGGTAAAACCTGCATACACAGGCCATAATGAAGGTAGTTGTAACTAGTTTACCTTTAATTGGAATTTCTCTTATTTTAAATATTGGAAATATGTATGAGGCATGTGATCATATTTTAATTTGGCTGAGAATATTATAGTAGGTTTTGTACTAACTCCCTTATTCATAAAAGTTGCTTAAAGTTGAGTAATGATTAACTTCTGGTTAGCTGTACATTTTTTGATGTTTTAACTTCACTTAACTTTAAGCAAAGTTTATGAATATGGGGGTTAGGTATCAGAATTTACATAAATAACACAAAAATATTATTAATTAAACATGTTAATTTGATAAGTTTACATGGTTCCAGTTTTTAATGTTTAATGTTTTTAATGAAAATGTATATTTATATGAAATAAGGAAATATGTAAAATTAATATGATTTAAATTTTTTCTTGTTTGCTAACCAAAAACTGTCCGCTGCTGCTTTTATCCCAATGTTGGCCTTCGCTTGTCACTCGTCTCGCTGAACATGGGCCTCCTGATGAACCAACAATCAAAAAGAAAATACTATAGATAATTATCACACTTAGCAGACTGATTGGTGACCGAATAATTGCAAATTATATCAGACACGAGTGTACTTACGTCACTTCTGAATTCCCGATATAATAAGGCCGGCCACACACAGTCGGAATTCCGAAACCAAAGCAGCAAATCCATTCATAATGTAATAATACTCCTAAATGA
Source organism: Fissipunctia ypsillon (assembly GCA_947568875.1). Taxonomy (NCBI): domain Eukaryota; kingdom Metazoa; phylum Arthropoda; class Insecta; order Lepidoptera; family Noctuidae; genus Fissipunctia; species Fissipunctia ypsillon. Next base: position 3,358,271 of record OX387662.1, read on the forward strand.
CTACTTTTCTAGATTATGAATGGATTTGCTGCTTTCGAAACGGAATTCCGACTGGTTGTGGCCGGCCTAAATATACAACTCTTCCTTTGGCAAGACACATGTCGCGTATTCGTACTAGTTCTGTGACAAAATTGGACAATAGTCGTAACTCACAAAATAATGACGTCATTCCAGATACTTTGTATCACTTCCTGTTACAAGACACCTCGTGGATTTAGAGTACCTAGTCTGTGACTATCTTGTCACAGACTAAACCCCAGATATTAAAAAAATAATAGTGACTCTTTCACAAAACCCACTAATCAAGAATATTGAAGTTGAACATTGAACAAGTTTCTGACTCTTAGTGCGTGCAGTTATCGACTATGTCACGGACTATCGGGGGTGGAGCTAATCCGATTTATTACCGTTTCGCATCAACGGATTATCTGGATACACATCGTTAATTAAATCCATTGTTAGTTGACGCTTATGTGATTTTAGATTCACAAACAAACGAACTGAACAGCGGGGCAATTGCGTAACACACTTATGTACAGTAGGAATCGGTTTCATTTTGACAGTTCAACAACATTCATTGCGTTATTTACGTGTTGAGCAAACAAATTCGAACATAAAGTGAAGCAATGGATTAGCAATATGCTTCAAACTCATTCAGATTGTGATTGATATTGTGTTACGCAATTAGGGTGCTGATTTTGCGACATTCTTAAATATGAACATAATATTATGTTTGATCTGGATATTTAGTTTGCCGAATTTCGTTCAGGTAGGTACCTACCGCGTTTAGTGATCTCAAATACCTATCATGTATAGTTGAATATAGTCAGTGGCGTGCCTAAGGGTGAAAATTAGGGCAAGCCGAAGATTAAAAAAAAACGATTTTCTTACGTTGTTCATACTAAAACCATTATTAAAATGTTGGTTAGATAACCTATAAAATACGAAGAGTACTACGTATATTTCAACCATCAGTAGGTACATAATTAACATAAGCGCCATCTATATTATTGGATACGCATAACTACACTGCTTAGCCTTATTAATTAATTATGACTTTAAATTAATTAATTATGATTTTATTAGAGCAAGCCCGGCTTTTTGGCTTCTATAGGTACCGCCGCTGAATATAGTAGAGCAAGTGATTGTCTACTCGCGGTTTTGTGAGGCGTCTCAAAAATTGGCAGCTTCAACATCAACGACCTATGCTCTGTTTCTGCTATCACTATCACCAATCCATTCTCCAGCCCTGGTGATTATCGTTTATCCTTTTATAGTGAAGCTAGTGATGATCTATCTCTATTTTTTGTTATAGGATATAAAACACAGCCTATTAAAAAAGTCTCTCTGCTCAAAAGGTAAAGTCTTGACAATATTTACCTTCTCAGACATGACTTTTTCATCTAGCATTTTAATTGCTTACGGGTATTAGTTAAGTACTCACGATTTTAACTGCCTGTAAAGAAATAGCGTTGTGTGAAAAACTATAAAAAATTACATCAAATTAAATTCGTTTTAATAGAATGATAAAGCAATTATGTCTTTGAGTGGAACTTGACTTAGGGGTCCCCGAAACGATCAATTGCAATTAATCAATTGTCATCAATTTCTATTGTTGTAATATTGTCTATCGGTTGCGGTTCAATTGAATTTGGAAGACGATCAAGTTGCGTATCATCAGCACATCGTAGTGTGATTAAAGTAGATACGTTGAAAAGCCTTCCGTAATCGGTCATGGCCGTCTTCACATAATCTCATGTCATAAAGCAGTTCAGTCTTGCGACAGACTTCACTAAGCATTTTACAGCTTGCATGATGTTTTATTGTGCTATTTATTTCTTGGATAGGACAAGTTAGGATGTTGGTCTTTACTCGTTTAGGTATGTTTAATTTTGGTTACCTCGTGTTTTCCATCCCTTTCTTTCAGTCTTTCGGCCCTAGGACTGCTCTTTCTGTAGCTATCTAGTACCAAGATGGCGGGAATAATTCGCCATTTTCTCGGAACTAGGAGAAATTGGCGGGACATGTCCGCCATTTTCCAGACTGTCGCAATTGTGTGTTTACCGTGCCACTTCAGAATGGCTGGAGCGATTTGGCAAATTTTTGTTTTAAAATGTTCGTAATAGTCCGAATGGATTTTATGGAAAGAAAAATTGGAAGTTTCCGGAAAATCTTCAGATTTGGGAAAACCTTAAGGTCCTTTTTCTATGGGATTTTTGAATGAACTTTTGGACAAGACAATGTCAGTAGGGTCAGCTCATTAAGTTAAGAGTATAAGAAATGAATAATACCTGACCACCTGGCCTAACACTACTTCGGCAGCATGTCCTTTTCATCTTTAGGTATTTAATTTGCATTAATTGTTTAGTCGAGTTCTAAGATTCAGGGGAAGATAAATTCCAAACACACATAACACATAACATCGCGCCAAAAAAAAAAAAATATATAAATTCCAAATAAAGAAAAAAAAACACTGAAAACTCAGTGAAGTGTCCTAAAATATTTGATTAATACTAAAAACTGCACAGATTAAGCAATAAAATCCGGCATTATCATAAACTTTTCTCATAAAGATTACATTTAGAGATAGGCACGTTTCAGTGTGGACTGTTTAAATATTTAAACATAAACAATTAGCCAGGGAAGCCGGTTAGATCTGAAACGCAGACGTACGACAGACATGGAGACGTATTGTTATCTTTTTATTACTCATATCTTTCGCTATTGTGGATTTACCTACGTTATCATTTTTCAGTGATATGTGTATTTGCTGAAATCAGAGTTTTGGGAAAAGAAATGCATATAATCTGGCTGGCTCATAAATGCTTAGCAATGCTGTTTGCCGTTAGATAGACTTTCAAATAGTAATTTATTTGTAAAAAACCTATAAATGAACACGATTTACGGTCAATGACAATCAATTCCTGAACAAAATAAATAACAGAATAATGAATTTATTTAAATTCCAATCAAAATGTATCCTATTACCTAAGTATTGTTTTGTCTATAGTTAAAATATGCATTCAATAGGCTATTGAATTTATGTACTAGGTATGACATAATAGTTATAAAACTAAGATAAAATAATAAAATTCGTGGAATATTTCCTTAAAAGCATTCCTAAAAGTAAGTAGGTACCTAGTATTTAATAGGGTAGGTAGGTACCTAGTATTTAATAGGGTAGGTAGGTACCTACAGGTTGCTGGCTCTTTTAAAAATGGCTCGCGCTCAGAATCTGTTCGGAACTTCGGAAAGAGAGCCGTCGTGAGATTTAAGGGCGCAGCTGAGCTTAATTACCTTTTTACAAGCTTTTATTTAACTTTCCTTGTTAGCTAGTACGTATTTGTCAAATCTTGAAAGCTGAATTAACACCTCTTCCTCTTATGACTTGATATTTAACATGTTTGTTTAGCGAGCAACACAACGTAACGTTAGTTCACATTCTGGCCACGACGACGCGGCGGCGGCTCTCTTTCCGAACAGACTATAGTCCCCGCCAGATAAGAAAAAAATATAAGTCGTTGACGCCTTCTACCAATGTATTCCAATATTTCAGAACGATACGAAAAAATGTTAAGGCAGTGTCGCTAACACGATCAAAACAAACGTATCGCGGTACGAGGCGTCCTTGACGCATGCACGTGGCATGTTTTTTTTGTTTGCATTTAAGTTTCGAGACTTTTTAGTACAAGTGGGGTTAATGACTTTATTCCACGCTTATCTGGCGTAAGGTATATACATTGACAAATTGGTCAGTAATTTGATTAATGTCGGTTAGTAGACAGATGGAGAGCAATAGACAACGAAGTGAGATGGTACCATCGTGGACATTTGCGGTGAACCATTTTTTTTTTTGAGTGGCTCACCGCAAATGCCCGCGAAGGTTTACAAGGCGATAGCGCAAAAATTATAGTATTTTCTTTAGTTTTTCTAGAAATTGATAACGTGCTTTATTTTTTGTCTACCTTGTAATTTGTTAACATGATCTTATTACCATTATACCTAACACTGTATGGAAATAGAAGGAAATAGAAATAACAACGAATGGTACAAGCACATGAGTAATTTACTCATGTGGTACAAGGCTTGATGGAGTTATAATTACTAAATGGTGATGATGTATACCTACCACCACGCATTTTGCACGTGAAATAATACGTGAAACAATTTGCTTAAAGGTGTATTGAACTCAGAAAATCAGGAAAATATAAGATATACGTAATGTGGTTAAACAGAGGACAGACGTATACAGAAATACCAGTTTACAAGGATAATAAACAATTATTGGGTATTTTTTGAAATTAAATAAATCATATGTAGGTACCTACTGGATGTTGGTACTGTCTTATCTACCTAAACTAAAGGCCTCATTGTTCAATTTACCTTTTTAAACATTTTTTCCTATTGATGCAAACATCAGGAGAACAGAGAAAAATTGGCTGACATATTTTGTGATTTGCGTGGAACCATGGGTCATCTTTTTGTTATACATAGGTAGTACATTCAGATATATATTTTTAAACATAGCTTAATAACCTCCTCCTTCTTTAAGACGGTTAATTAAAAGGTAAATAATTAGTAATATACATATTAATGTTTCTACCGTTTTCCGTCACTAATCATGCCTCGATTCAGCCAAGGCCTTTCACCAGATGGCCATAATCCTACCCTTTGTAGGTACACCTTGATGAAAAGTCTGTCTTTTGATTCTCTCGAATACAAAATATAAGGTAACTAGAATCCAATACCCATGAAATGGCATTACACCGCGACCTCGCTTGCGTCAAACATGTTTACAGTTCAGTCGGTCAGTTATTGGTACAATAAAAGCACCGTTAAAATACGTCCATTGCGTCTCCAGCGCTGGCGAACGGTTGCAAACTTCAAAAGCTTGTGATTTAGGACGTACATGCTTATATGTAGATCATGAGCTAAAGAAATTCGCGAATCATTTGACCACATGACACTGGGACGTGACGATGACGCTCAAGGTGAGATATCTGGCGTGACACCAGAGACCCACGAGACAGAGCTGTTCTCTTTAGGAAACAATGTATCAAAATGAAGAACCATGGTATGCAAAAGAATGCACACATGCATGTAGAATTCATTCCAACTTCAAGATTCAAAGAATTTTGACAAAACAAGTCCTAAATTAACGAGACTCAAAAGTTGTTATGATTCTAAATATTTTATATTTTTATCTACATTAATTGTACGTTTGTAACGACAAGGACCATTGTAGGTTATTATAAGTACGAATAAGATTGTAGCAAGTTATGATGACTTTACTTGACCGTCCACAAGCACTCAAAGGTGTATATTAAAAAAACCATGACCGATCAGAATCATGTGAGCGCAGTACCTACGATACGATAATTGCGCGAATTGGACGCACCCATGCTTGCTGTGAATTGGCTTTCATGCCATCAACTGAGGCTGTTAAATCTGTATGAATTGACTGGTGGACAATGAATGAAGATTAAATCTTTCTACTTAGCTCTTTCTACAATTTAATACAACACCATTTCATTACATTGTTTGCTTTACTATTGAAATAAAATTGTTTATTATGTAAATAGGATATCGGAATCAGTTTTACATGGCATATAAAAAATTAAGCTAGATGGAGTTAATATTTCCTATCTGATTGATTACCTCTGAGAAGAAATGGTGAAAATTGTTTCATCAACATCATCAGCCACTTATAGTAGTTCATTGCTTTACATAGTCCTTTCCAATATTACACTGCACAGCGGTTGGTCCTTAGGTTATTGTTTTGTTACTTTTTTAATGCGAGTCAGTAGGTAAGTTTACCAAGCCAAGTATCATTGCCACGTCATGCATCTCCGATAACGTGCAGACCAATATTGTTCTCAGGTTACGTCTTTTTTATCCAATGTCTTGTGTTTAGTCCCCGTAAGGAATGAATGGAGGAGTGTATTCATTCTAAAGTAAAACAATAGTTTCTGTGATTCAGCATATTTTTATGTTGTTTCATTATGTCGTAATTCATGGCTGTATCATTATCATGATTATGTGTAATTACAGTGTCATGTTCACTGGTTTGCGCTAATTAGCTTAAAATTGCTTGGGCTTTTATATTCTGCTGACAGTTGAAATCCTCATTGTGTATAAAAAAAAATTAGAATCGCATAGGTACGTATTTTTTTAGTTCATTGTAGTATTTTGTATTGTACTATTGATCCATTTATTTAGTTACCATCCGGTTTCACGTTAGTAAAAAATCTGTAATTTAAGCTACAAGCTTGAACAAATGTAATCTACTACTATAAAATATATGGATGACAAGCAATACTATCATTTTGCAAATCCCACAAAATAAAACATGTCTTTCGAACTCAAACCAGATAAATCCAATTCTTACTAGTTCTACAATATATTGACCATGCGCACACAGAAAAAACGAGATGTGCTGTTCAGATTCGTGACTATAATTATATTAACACTTGGTAGGTATACTTTTTTAAGTTATAACTACTGTGGACTGCTGCGACTTGATTTTTTCTATAGCGCATGTTTGCCAGCTGATTAGCTAGTTGCCATGTCCGGACAAAACGGGCGAACAGCGAAACAAACACATTTCCCTGCCGTGTGAAATTGAGTACTGAAAATAAGTTCCATAGAATAGATATAAAACGTCGGAGTGCGTCTGGCGTAATCTTAGTAGGAACAGGAACCCAGATACAAACCGTTCTTGCTGACTTTGTCTAACTAATCATTTCAATTACGTATGAGCTGTTTTCGGTAAGTATTAGTAAAAGTTAGAGCCTGCTTTAGTTAGTGACACCATAGTCGTTTTTTAAACATAGGAGAATTAAATCAAAAACTTTGACCAGTGTTATGTCACCGGCCAGGAATCATCATCATCATTTCAGCCGGATGACGTCCACTGCAGAGACTAGAGAAAAAATACTTTATGCAATAATTTTGCCATAAAAAAAAAATGTATTCCAAATGAGCGCGACTACAATCTACAACAATTTTTTGATTTTGACGCTGGCAAAATATTACCAGCATCAAAATCATATTTTAAGTATGTATTATCATTGATCAATCGATTTGTATCGATTTATAAAAAAATATAGTAACCCAACGGCATACCCGCGGGACTTTACTGGTATTGTAATTAAAAACCAACTAAAAGAAAACGTAAGAAATAAAAACTAATGTGTACTCGTACAAAAAATAATAAGAAAAATAAATTAATTATCGAATATTTAAAAAAGTAATCGATATATCGATTTAATTTTATTATTTTTTCGTGATAGTGACAACACTGAATTGAATCTGACACTTCGCTTGTTGCTTACGCTCATTGTGGATGTGTTTTGATTTTTCTTCGATTGCTTTTACTGCGACATGACTTTGTTGACTTGATTCGGATTTTTACCATCGAAATTGGCTTTGTTTTATAGATGTTGTTCTCACCTTCAACGACAACTGGCTCTGGGATCAAGGATCATGGCTGCATTCGATTTTGGATATTTAAAATATCAAATGTGTTTTTTTATACCCTATTTACTACAACTGGATAAAAATATATTAAGAACACCCCTCCTATCATAATCAATAATCAAGCATTGAAAAAAGAAAAGTTCTTGAATTATCTCACAGTCCGACACTTTTTCATATAGATAATTAACCCCAAAACGTTTTTTTTAAATATTTATATAATAGTGGCGTCAATTTGAATATATTTTTTAGACATCCAATACTATTAAGATTTTAAAACACTCCATTTTTATATTAATATTTGATGTCCATCTTGGGCCTAGGATACTATGGAGACTAGGCATTCCCCTTTGAGTGGAGCTGTCCATTCAGTACAAGCATTTGTCAGTAATCGTATAGCTCAACTCAGGACTTAAGGAGCTCAACGACTCGACGAACAATACCACAGGAAGGACATTTGGGTAGGCCGCATAAAGTACTCAAAATGCCAGACCATCATTAAATCTAAATGAGAGAGAATAAAAATAGATGACCCACATAGTGCTCACATTCACAATAATTAAAGTAATATAATACTTTTCAAAGTAAATATGTATGTCATTTTGTATATAATATTCAACAATGTCAATATGTATATAAAGTGGTATTATTTGTGTAAAATGATGATTTTGCATAATAATTAAAATGTCAAGTTTTACGGTTTTATCACAAGGTTTAGCAGAGCGAGCAGCTCAAACCCAAGCTTTTTTGTCTTCTAAATAATCAGAAATTTTTTAGTACCCTTTTTTACAAAGTTTGGATACAGCTTTTAAATAGTTTAATGGATACGTTTCGAATGTCAATGGGAAGTTTGTTGTAAAAGCGTATACAATTGACCCATGAACGAGTGGCCTACTCTGTGGAGGCGAGTGCAATGTACAGCAAAATTGTGTTTATTCCTGGTATTTAAACTATAGGCCTCCACCAAACGTCGCCACATCGACCGCACCTGGCTTCTCACAACCTGTGGACTTTCGCAACTTGTCCCATAATTTAAAATGTCACAAACCGTGCCATAACTACCGCACTCTCCTCGTGTCCCATTCGGCTCTAATCAAACGTTATCAGTTCTTTATACATTGCATCCTAATTGAATGGCTATTAGCACTTTAGCGGTTATGACCGCCCGACCGGCTGGCACATCAGCTGGCATAGTATAATGAAGTCGTGACCACATGGCGCTAGCAGCATGGAATATTTCGCGAGTCAATGAAACAGTTCGGTGTCCTTTCGACCTGTGTGACTTTTTATTGTTAGGAGAACCACGCATCTTGTCCTCAATATAAATTAAAGCAGTGACGACTCTAAGCACATAGGATCATGAGTAATATTTACTTTTAACCCATAATGTCTGGCTTCGAATCTAAATATTGTCATATTTTCTAATGTAGACTAAACATTATTGTATTTAGTAGTGTAGGTACTTTAAGATGCAATCATTTCTAGAACGCATAGAAATAAGTTCTTCCAGAACAATCATGAGAAATAGGTATGAGACCTAAGGTTTAAGAATTGTATTGTTTTAATAACATAAGTTGTTAATAAAATCTTTAAAAATAAACTCTCTGTAATCACAATTATTCACATTCACAATGTTGTTTGAATACTCGAAGAGTATTAAAGGTAAGTAAGTATTGCCATATTGAAAAAAAACTAAAGAAGTTTGAAAGTCCTACAATACGGATGCAGAAAAAGACTAAACAGGAATAAATAATGGTTTGAATGAATAAATAAAGCTGCTTTGGTGTAAACTGAAAGCGCAGCAAGCAATTGTCATACATATAAATAAAGAAAAGGGAACTCAAACTACAGACATCTTACATAACAGGGACGACCCTGTCAATGAACTTCGCATTAACGATAAAAACCCAGAAACTGGTTTGCAAACGGATGAAGAATGTTAATCGTCTTGAAACATCACAGCCAACCGATTTAAGATCTTATAATCTTACCCATAAATGATAAAGTAGAAAATGAACTGTAATGCAATTTTGAAAAACAAGGGGATAGGCATTTATGAGCTAAAAAAATAGCAGTGTCAAGGTGAATTGAGTCTTATCTTTAAACAACACAGTTCTATTTTGGATGTATTTATTGGTCACAGTGCTGTCACTAGGCGAAGAAAGTTGCGCTGTATTGTAATTTGTTTGATCCAAGTTTATCGAGTGTTGGCAGTGTAATCCTCGTGACCCAGTTAGAAGTAGCGGTCAGCGACCTCAATAGTATTGTTCTTAACATTATCGCAGTTTTTATTCATGTTTTTGGGGTACATGATAGAGTGTAAATCTAACGGTAGAATCAGCTGTCGTACTTAGTTTTGTATTGACGTACCATCGTGGATATTTGCAGTGGACTTTCCAACCTTACGACCCTTCGGAGCCGAGCAAAAAGAAAAAAGTCAGAAAACACACACACTAAGCGAAAACAAAGTAATAGCGCGGGCGGGCGATTGAACGCGACGGTTGGCGACGGGTTGCGGGACGAGGGAGTTTTATTAAAAGGTTGTTATTTTTGTATATTGTGTATCTTAAGACATCCACGCGAACGAAGTCGCGGGGCACAGCTAGTAGCCTATAACTATCCTCGAGAATTCGGCTACCAAGAAGAATTTTTTCAAATCCGACTCTTTGTTAATAATTTCATGAGTTTGAATTTTTTTACGCGGAACCCTAATTATTTTTCTAAAATAGAAGTAGCATAAGTTACCCGCCGTAACATCAACTATCTGCCAGTGAATGTCCCGTCAAAATCGGTCCAGCCGTTTCAGAGATTAGTCGGAACAAACAGACAGACAGACAAAAATTTTAAACATTGTTTTTTTTTTGTTTTAAGTAGGTACTGTTTATACTTTCTTATGCATTTAGTAAAAAGTTGTTATTTTGACATTACAAACAGACACTTCAATTTTATTTATTTGTATAGCAGATGTATAGACTAGCTTTTGCGCGCGGCTTCACCCGCGTGGAGGTCGGAAATTATCCCACGGGAACGTACTATCGGGATAAAAACTGGTCATGTTCTACCTGTGTGCCAAACTTCTTTCAAATCCATGCCGCCGTTTTAGCGTGAATGCGTAAAAAACAAACTCACTTTCGCATTTACAATAATAGTTAGGATTATTAGTATTATTAGTATAGAGGTTTTCAATTTTTTTACAACTGTTTAGGCAGCGCAGCGCACGCAAATAATTCTGTTTTATGAGGTATTTCTTTCCGACTTGCTAGACAAAAACTGTGATAGCTCGGCTAATATGCATGATATAAATATAACTTATAGCACTCGGGAATAATGTAGCTTTCCACCACTGAATTTTTTTTTTAGAATTGGATTATTAGTTTCGGAGTTACCCCTACATACAAACTTACAAACAAAGGACAAAGTTCACGTATATATGGAATTCCGTCTTAAGTTGTTCCACAATAAATCTTTATTTATTATAAACCACGTTTTATATATGATTTAATAAAAATGTTCATTTTCCCACAAATGTCCGGGTTTTTATGTAATTAGACTCAAACGGAGATAACCTACAAATTATGTTTAACCTACTCCCAACTTACAAAATAACCACAGATCACTTACGTACAAAAATTAAAAACAATGTTGGTTAAAAACAAAACCAGTCACCAGCTTCTATCATATTTGAAAAACAAAACCTAATAATATTCATACCTATTACCTTTTCATGACGTTTTGGTGTGACGACATCGAAATAAAACAACTTCAATATATTAACTAAACGTGACATTGGCTAAATGCACAAACCGTGTGTCTAAAGGCTCATACTTACGTAACTCATACGTAAAATGAAGAAAAAGAAACGTCAATACCATGACTTTAAACGGAAATAATACGTAGCAATTGTTAATTTACTATTTTTCTAAGTCATAACTCCGGATACGAAAATAAAATTTCTAAAGTGAAAAGGTTGTAAAAAATAAGAAAATAATTTCTATATCATTTTGATTTTAAAACATTGCCTCTTTATAATATTATATTTAGTATACATGTTGAACTCACAGTAAGCTGCATACACTCACATTATTGAATAATCCTAAAATAAAATTACCTCTTTTTCGTATCAGCGCTTCTTGCAAGCAACGAAAGAGAATGGATTCACACTCGGTGTACTTCAAGGTACTGTATTGAGACCCGATACAAAATGAATACAAAATAAAAAAAAAGAATCTAGTCCTTGAGCGAAAAATTTTGTCAAAGAGAATAGAGAATTTGGGATTTTATAGAGACCAATATTCAGCCGTAGATCAGGGGCGAAGCCTTCATACAACCCGATTCCTTTCGACTTCCCTTCGGAACAACTTAATGATCGGAAATCCTTCTTAATGTCTACGATTGCCAAATAATATGGTACACCTGTGTGTGTAACTGTGCATCATATCACATTACACAATTATATTTAATACATCATAAGATTAAAAACATACAGTTTTTTTTTCTGACTATGAGAACTGAACAATTTTTTCTTCGGCTTCCCTCTAATGATGATGGTAGCTACGCCACTGCCGTCGATGATCTGTGGTCTCTTTAAACAAAGTCTCTATTCTCTTTGACAAAATTTGAGAAATATTTAGCCATAGATGATCTGACTTGGTGATAATGATATCATTATAATGAATAATAATTTGCTAGTAGCGAAATTCAAACTTCTCACTGCCTGGCACGATCACAATCACAATAGACTCCAAGGAAGCCAAACACTCTCACTAAAGGAAGTTGTCAAACAAACAATCAAGATAACATAACATTGAGAGCACCTGCCCGCTTTCCCATACTGATAGATTTGTTATTTGCGCATGCGTTAATTAAGGCATCTCTTCTTAAAATATGTAGATAGTTGCGTATCCTATAAGAATTTGAGAAGACCAAAGGAGTCTTCCGAAGCCCGGAGGCCGAAAGTCTAAGAAAAAGTTGGAAAAATAGTTAAATAATAATAGTATGGTAATAGTCTGCTGTCCTATTGAAATGAAAGTGCGAAACCCATATTACTCATGCTTCGTAAGACCGAACTATTGAAGATATAACTTACCAAAATTCAGATTAGAAGCTGAGGAAAGTAAAAACACATCCACCATACAGCAAGCACGCTTTGTCAAAGAACAAGAAGAACATGTAAATATTGAAGACGTTGTGTCATCAAAACCGGTCCGTTTATTTGTATAGGTACCCATCCTATATGTCTATAAATACTGAAACTTAGTATATGACAGTCTATAATCATTATGTATGTATATAGTGTAGTTTACATGGGCAAAAACATGTGCGTCTGAATCGTCAGCTGTCAGAACAATCTAGTTTCGACTGTAGGTATTTTATCTAACCAAAAGTTAGGAAAACCGTCAAATTATGCATAAAACGGGTTCCTTTTGAATATACAGCTTAAATGCTATGGAATTGTTGTAGTTGCTAAGGAGTTTAGGTAGTGATGCATTTTTTTTAATTTTTTTTTATTTGAGATAGGTTTACTCTTGACTCGTCTAGGTCAGAGATGACAGAGACAAAGTCGACGATGGAGCGAGCTTACCCAGATACTCCATGCAGGATCGGACTTGCGCTTTGTAGAGAATTAAAAGCTGTCCAGGCGTGTATCGCTTCACCCTATTTAGGATACCCAGTTTTTTAGCCGCAGTTTGGGCTTTGTACTCGATGGTGGCACCGAAGTCGAGACGTGATGACGTCAACTCCATGCCTAGAAGCTCGAGCCGATCAGTTACAGGAACAGATGTACCCCGAAAAGTAGGAGTCTGATCGAAACGATGCATGATGTTGTATTGATTGAAAATGGAGGACTCAATAAAAGTAAAAGGCAAGACCGATGGCATCTCTTGGTCTTCGTACAACAATTCTACTTAGTTCTGAGATCTATTTCTTCTCAATTTGTTACTGTGTAATTGAAGGCTAAACGAAGTTCGGTCGGTCTTTTATTTAGGTACCTACTGTTTCCTTTTTTTTTGAATGCAAATTACAAAACATTTAAATTATTTTTGAGTAGGTAATTATTATTAATATTGTTAATAAATTACTTAAAATTGGTCTTTTAACCATTCGTCTATCACGTCACATTCTGTTCTAATTGCTAAAGCAATTGCTAAAGCAATTAGAACAGAATGAGACGTATGACGTACCAGAAACCTGTTTGAATCCGATGTCGAAAACAAAACCTATTATGTACTTTAAGTTTAATCCTCTTTACTATCTCCACTAATGAGTCCAATGAGTCACTATCGCCAGTCGACTTTCTGTCTGCCAGAATCAGTTGAATAATCTGTTTATAAATAGTGCAAGATCATAATGCTACGTTATTCATTTCTCCATGACTATTTTTACCCGTACCTAGATATTAGAAAAACGCTCTTTGAATAAAACTGAACATGTTTGCATAGATCTATTCACCTAAATCACGGTGGAGTATTGAGCGTCAAAAGTTGGAGATATAGCAATAGACTAGTCTCTTACATCTTATCATCACCATTTAGTCGAAAGATGTCCATTGCTGGACATAGGCGTCTCTCAAGCATCGCCACAACGATTGGTTTTGTGCTTCCTGCATCCTGCGGATTCCTGCGACCTCTTGTAGCATGGGTCGTTAAAACATAACTAGGTATAGGTACTATAGATATATACCTCTAGCTGCTTACTCTTTCGGGGAAAACAGGCTCCATGTTGTGTATATGTGAGTTGATCATGTCAATGGGTGACCATAGCTACCAACAAGGCTAGAGAAAATGCGTCTCTCTAGCCTCTACAAAGACGTTTATATCCCGCATCGCAACAAAGTACTCGTACCTACCTACGTCTTGTCCATCCACATTGCCAAAATCTTCAGCTTCTAAATGCCAATCAAGTTTCCTAATTACCGGTCCGTTTTTAAGATTTTTTTCTCCGTTTTCCTGGTTTTGCTCAACTGCATTTCTTGGCATGCGTCTTGTCTTACTGTTCTCGATACTTCGAAACTTTGGTTACAAAACGTTTAGGTATTTGTTTTCCAATGCAATCGATTTTAGGTGTAGGTAAGTTGGTTGTTATTCTTGGATTCCTTTCAAGGACTTTTTCGAATGACATAATGGTGTACCTAGTTATAGCTACAATTTCGATAAGATTCTGTTAACTCAAAGCTTACGCCTCATTACCCTCACCCTCGCCTCATACAGGCGCATGAGGCGCCTTTGCTTCATAAACTAAACCTTCTTCTAAGTCTTGAAATAAAACTGAAAGCGAAAGACTTCCATAGAGCTCCTATTAGCTTTAAAATACATCATACAGTTGTATGAGATTTTCTGCTTTTCTAAAGAAACATGAAACGTTTTCACGTGGGCTCTAGGCATTTTCTCACGGAATTAGAACAGCGTTGAGTTGAGCGGTTTCAACGAAATGAGGTCTATCGTTATAAATCTCTATTCTCTGGGGCTATTGAAGATTTATGGAGTACTCACGGTTTAGTGGTATTAACTCATTAGTCAATACTTTTATGTATATTTTTGGTTTGATTGGGTCTTTTGCCTTTATATTAATCTGAGAATTCATTGCTAAATACCAATTGATTATAAGTTACCTTCAAACGTCTAACAAACGTCTGTTGTTGTTTCCGTCTGCCCATCACAGCAGTAACGCGAGATTTGGCAGATTGTTAGTTAATTTTTATGTTGTTAAGCCTTTTAGAAACTAGATGTTTATCTCGGAGACTTTAAAATATACTTTCGTCTTTGGGATAAATACAGTCTCGCTTTCTTGAGCCTTCTTCCCATGGCGTAGGCAGAAACTACAGAACGCCATCCATCCATCCAAAACCACCACCACCATCTTTACATACTCCTTTTGCTTTTTTATTAGTTTCAGGATCAACGATAGGTTAAACACTTGTCTGTCGTACCCACGTAAACGTTTATCGTAATATTCATTCATATCTCTCACTGTGACGTCGACATATAAATAAACATAATGAATTCATAACATTATCGATGTGACGTCATATTATTACGTCTGATTAGTATCGGAGCGGTAGCGATACCGAGAGTACTATTGCATCTTATCTTTTTTGTAGGTATTTATAGGGGATAGCACGTATCGATAGGGAAGCGATAATAATTGCAATTTTGAACTTTAATCTTAATATCTTTAGTCTGTCTGGAGGACTGACAAGATTTTTGTGGGAAAGTCTGTCTAAACTACCGATTCCAATCGGCTTCCCTTCGAAGCAACCACTCTATTTAGTGTCTACTATTGTCAAATAATATGGTACACTTGTGTTTGTAACTGTGCATTACATCACATTACATGATTATATTTAATACCAGTTTAATAGTCATCATAAGATAAAAACCTACAGTTTTTTGTCTGAGTTTATGAGAACTGAATCATTTTTTTTCGGCTTCCCTCTGATGATAATTGTAGCTGCGCGCCACTTGTAGCTTAGGATACTCCGTAACTTTCACGTGGCATTGTCCAAAAGTACCTATACAAAGCTGTGTAGACAGTAAGTATCCTTGTTGTGCTTTTAAGGAAGGCCACGGAAAAAGAGAGTAATTAATGAAGCAGTCTTTAGACCGTATGAGCTGTCGTCATGCGCCCTCCTGGGAGGCACCAACCAGCACCCTAATTGCGTAACACACTATCAAGCGGAATCTGAATAATTTTGAAGCAAATTGCTAATCCATTGCTTCATAAGTTCGAAAAATTTGTCGGCTCACCACGTAAATAACGCAATGAATGTTGTTGAACTGCCAAAATGAAACTGATTCCGATTGATAATGTGTTACGCAATTACCCCGCAGCTCGGTAGCTATGTAGTTAGTTTCAGGTGGAGCGATTTCTATTTGACATTAAAAGTGGACTGCTGCCATCCCACCAAAAGTATGACGTCACCTTCGCCTCACACGACAATTGCGGAAACAAAAGCGTATTTTTAGCTGGTGCTCCTAGCAACACGATATTTACCATAATAAATCTTGGCAGAGCATGCAAAATTTTTCAACAAAAAACTTGTCAAAACTCGTGTGTCCGTGTGGCATCTTCCGTATTTCGTGCCAATTCGTGCCAAAAGAAAAAACATGCACATATAGTCGTGTTTGTATAATAAGCAAGTTTTAAGGCCCATCTCACAACACATACTAAATGATAAAGGATGATGCTAGTAAATGTATGGACTCTGGTACCCGTTCCAATAGGAATTAATTATACAGGGCCATTTTTTTATCACTACCCAAATTTTCACAGCGTGTTCTCACCATGAATATGAACTCTGAAATCACAAAAAAAAATCTGCTGTTTCATACAAAAGTTCAATCAAACTCGACGAAAATGTATTGAACAGCTGATATTTTTTTTCGTGAATTCAGTTCTGTTGGTCCCATAGTGAAAGTTGTTCATAGTTTGGGTAGTGATAAAAAAATTGCTCATTATAGAGAGGTATTATAACAAGTTTTGACGGCCAAAAGTAACAAAAGACGGTCTCAAATGCTCTTCACTGCTTCCTAGTGCTTGAGGCCTTGAGCTAGGAAGAAGTGGGGCAACAAACTCCCCTGCAGAAAAATAATATTGGTACGGTCAGCAACAGAAGTAGATTAACACTGTTACTTTTACATGTGAAATCAATAGACTCTAAATTATTAGTACACTACTTTTCAATATTTCATGTAATAGCTAAGGGTTTTTATGATCGGAATTTAACAACTGGCCACCATTTTTTTATTCTTTTGAACATAAATTGTGTTAAAAAAAAACTGAAGTGTTAATTGATTTTTGCTGCTGACCGTACGTTTTCGCTCTAAAATAGATAGGTAGTGGGTACCTATGTATATGTATACATTTACCTCCTTACTAATAAACGTTGTATAGCGTCTTCTGTAAGTTACGCAACGCTTTGTCTTCTTCTTTCGGAAGACAAATTACTGACGACTGAAAGAGAGAAATCGGTGTGTAACTATTCACCTGATATAATACGTTTATTAGTAAGGAGGATAATATATGTATATGTACCTGTACCTTGTAATAAGATGCATCTATCTGAAAATTTAAATTCCACAGAGAATAACTAAAATTAACTGGAAGAAGTTAATGTGAGGAATTTCGTTGATGTTACATTGGCAATGTATACAGGGTATAAGGGACAGCCCTCCACAAACTAACAGCGTGTATTCAGTTCCTTATTCTGAATCTTATTTAACCGAAAATATTCTCAGGAAAATTTTCATTTTTTGAATCGTATTTTCAGTTACTATTCCTTTATTTGAATGTAAAATTACATTCTCTGTACGCAGCACTCCATTTATGTAAATAAAACAGCTGAAATCCAAAAATCAGCAATACATGTTGAAATACTCGGCGGCGAAGGCTCGCTGCGCTGCCGTTCGCTACGCGCGTTTTGCCACCGTAACGATACATTGTGTGTGAGGTAATAAAACAGAACAGGTTTATTGGATTCCCATAACGTTCCTGAAATAATTTCATGTACCGGTCACCTTAGTATGATGTACTGAGTTCACCCCATCAGTCTGCGGAGGGCTGTCCCGTACACCCTGTATGAATTGATTAGGACCTATAATGTAAATGAAAACACTAAATCTTAATAGATGTGAACATAAACTTTCAATCTAGCTAATTTATTGACTAAGGCAGCTATTCTTACGAAATTTAATGTAGGTTAGGTACGGCCGTTCCTCTCCATAGGAAACGACAAATTGGAACCGTGCTCCTAGCTTCTGACGTTTCATAAGTGCCCATGTAGGTTTATGAGAAATAAAATATTTTGAACTTGGCCGAATGCACGGCCATGCGGTCATCCTGATTATTCGGCTAAAGAGCCTTTTACAAACCGCTGTCCAAAATGGGAACAATGGAACCACACACCTGTTTTTTTAAGAATTCATATGTCTAGAAGAACTTCTGTAGGCTGTTGAATAATTCCTTGAGATTAACTTACGGTCCGAAAAGCTTTGTAAGGTCAACTCTTCTTTATACTCAGTCCATTAGTGCTGTGGTTTTAGATGACTAGATCCTCAGCACTAAGTGACTTGTAGTTATCTATCTTAAGCCGGCTTGGATCCAAATACCTCGTTTCTGGGCCGTTCTTGAGGCTTCTTGAAAAGAAAGTCCCGAAGATCGAGTCTGTCCACCTTTCGGTCGCCAACCCCTTTGACTGTTCTCTGGTCTCTTTCCACTGACCAGGACTCTCTCCAAAACGGAGTACCCATGTAGTCTATAGTTTTCTATAAAATGGCGCCTTTAGATATACTTAGCCTCCACGAGTAGCGATACTTAAATTAAATCTACGTCCTGCCCACCTTTTTTTCGAGTGGGAAATCATCAAATGACTTCTCCCGCTCTAAGCGGAGCGGGAGGGCGTGTCAGACTTTTACTGACTAAAACCCACCCGTGTTCGTTCAGTTGCCTGTGCCGGGGCCACGGTAACTCTTTCGAACATCCCGCGACCCTAGCTGGCATCGGCCCTAGCGGACCCCGTCAATTGTCCTGCCCACCCTGAGCAGTGATTCCCGCTCCCACGTTGTTGCTAGTCTATATTTTTAACACGGTATGAGCATCGTGCTGATACGAGATAAGAAAATATAATGTTTGTTATTATTAGCCGGGGAGTGACGAGCAGTAAAATATGTATAAACTTTCCTCTTTCTAATATTAGTAAAACAAACTATACAAGTTCCGAGTGTTGGTGTATCGCAAGCCTACCTATCAATCTTGCAGCTTGGAATTTTGTTTACTACTTCGTAATCCAAGCCACGGTATACAAACAGCGCTGGATTCAGTAAACTTGGCTCTTTTAGCAATTTTTCACGCAATATTAGTTATGTAAGGAAAACGTGTTGTAGAAATTATTGCCAAGGTAAATGTAATTTTGGCAAAAACGAACAAACTTATAATTTTTGTATTCAGACTTTACTAGCCACAGAACAAAGCAAGCCTATATTAGTTACATACTTCATCTAACAATCGCCTGATGAAGATTCCTTTTCAAACCTTGCGTTTTCCGTCGTTTATCTCTTTTCTGGATTCATCTCGCCACCACACCTATTCTCTTCTCATTCCACCCATATTCGAGAGGTTTTTACGAACCTATTATGTAAACATCATCATCATCCACAGCCTGACTTTACGTGGGTGAAGTCAGGCTGTGGTGTCGGCCTAAGCAGTGGTGCTTAGGCATCTCTTTGCTTGTGGCAATCTCCATGCTCATTTGCCAGCCTCGACCGTTACAGTACAAAAAGTACCTACAAAACAGTACATAAAAAGTTTCTTAGTTCTAAACATAATGTTTGGGTATCCGCATATCGTTTTTGCAATGTGACTTTGGAGAAGGTCGTATGAAGGACGGCTTAGATGTTGGAACTAAGCAGATACAAAATAAATATGTAGATATACATACACCTACTCTTTTTTGCTTAGGTCTTTGGTTGGTTTGGAATAATTGTGTTCAATACTTCACACATACCGATACAGTTTATGTCGCCAAACCCATGTTTCCAACTAGCATTTCAAATAAGATTTGGTGTTATTTCAGTAGTTATTGGCCTGAACTACTTACTCAAATAACAATAAATCGTATGCGAAATGCTCATAAAATATGAGTCATTGTTCCATAGAGCGACTGAGTGACGCGCTAACTCGATTAAGTATGTGTTCATTGCCAAGGCTACTCTGTTGAGACAACCGGCCCCCGCCATCTTCACACCGGTTTCATTTTGTTCAGTCGAGAGACGTCCACGGCTGGTCATCGGCCTCCCCCAAGCAGCGCCACATTGTCCGGTTTTGTACTTCTCCCATCCAGCGGAAACCCTCAACCTTCACAAAGTCCGTCTTTTGGGGGCCGGGGACTTACCCATGCTGCACATTCCGTTACGTGGTCGCCATTGTAGAATCTTTCGACTCCATCGGCCATTAGTTCTGCGAGGAATACGTAGGTATACATGGCATAGCATTATCAGCCTATAAATGTTCCCACAGCTGGGACTCCTCAGGCCTCCGCTCTGTGAGAGGGAGTGGCCATAACCCGCCAAGAGGGCTCAGTGCGGGTTGATCGGTGTAACTGTAGGCGCAATAGCTGTCTGTATTTGAAAAGTGAAGGTGTATGTTCTCAAATTACCGTTTGGCATCGACTTCAAATATCTGTCTTTATTTATTTACACTTTCAATGTACTACTCGCTTTTACATAATATACTCGTATGAAAGGAAAGTTTAGACATCTGCTCGTCAGAGTTCATATAAAAATAGCTTATCATGATTAACGAGGAATCTTTGCTATTGGATTTCACGTCATTATGGTGTTATCAAGATTTAATTATAACCGGGCCGTTTTAGACTCCAATGTTTTTAACACCTACCAACAATCCAAAAATCTGATTGATTTGTAATAACTGGAGCTGAATATTCTCAGATCTCAGATTTTCCTACCGTGTTAAAAAGTTCCTCGTTGACTGCCTCGTTGGTCTAGTGGTCGCAAGCGCTACTGCTGAGCATGAGGTCCTGGGTTCGATTCCCAGGTCGGGCAAAGTGTTATTGGGTTTTTACATCTGGAATTTCTCAGTAGCAGCCCGGAGTCTGGATTTGTGCCCGGTAGATGGCAATGGGCTCGCCCCCTATTACATGGGACTTAAACATAACTGGCGAAATGTGGGTGTACTATAATTGGTATACCTCTGCCTAACCCTTCGGGGAAAAGTCGTGATGTTATGTTATGTTATGTTATGTTATGTTATGTTATGTTATGTTATGTTATGTTATGTTATGTTATGTTATGTTATGTTATGTTATGTGTTAAAAAGTTGAGTTAATATGCTTGCCATATGAACACGCCATGCAATATTTCAGAATCAAATAAAATTCGTCGGTATAGAAATTGCGAGGGGCTTGTGGCTAAGAAATAACAGCCGCACGGGTCGATCGATCAGGTTAAGCTACGCTTGCCGCGGTTGGCCCGTGGATGGGTGACCATCTTTACGTATCAAGACCCCTCCGTGCCTCGGAAAGCACGTTAAGCCGTTGGTCCCGGCTGTTATTCGTGTATCTTTGACAGTCGTTACGGGTCGTCAGAAGCCCGAGTCTGACAACCAGTCTTACCAAGGGGTATCGTATTACCCATTAACTGGGTTGTGGAGGTCAGATAGGCAGTCGCTCCATGTAAAATACTGGTATTCAGCTGCATCCGGTTTGACTGGAAGCCGACGCCAATATAGTTGGGAAAAGGCTAGGCAGATGATGATGGTATAGAAATTGCGTATTGCAGAATTTTTAACACCCTGTAGTACTGTACCTACATATCTACGCGAAGTCTACGTAGTTTACTGCTAGTTACTAGACAGACCTATGTAATGTAGCAGTGAACCGATATACTTTATTTCAAAGGTCATGCTCTGACTAAACCTCTATTGAAGCGAATTGAAATTCATGTTTGTTTAAAACACGCTTATAAAGCACGAACTAAAATTTTCGCGAAAACGGTTAAACTACTCTTTAAGCAGAATTTGCAAAAATGCAAATTAGCAACGCGAATATAGAAGTGCCAACGATGAAGTGATAAAATCTTATGCGGCAGTTCTAATAATTCGAACGGGTTCAATGAATTTTAGATTTTAGAGCTATATAAATAGAATTGTTAGGCATCTGTCCCATCGGCGACGAGGAAGTGTCGCTCTCAACGATTTTCTCGCTCAAGAAAAGTATGTAAGTACCAAAGATAAGTCCCGTGTAAATAAAATAAACAGGTACACAATATATTATGTCCGGTGTGGTCCGGTTTCGGACTGTACTTACAAACTTAAAGGAGTGGTAGTTTTCTCTACTTATTGATAACATTTTCTACATGTGGGGTTGGAAACCCAACCCCCCCTGAACGGCAGTAATTTTTGGGTTTGTATCGACTTTTATGAAGCGTGTATACTAAAAGTATTTTAACTTTGGAATTTAGAAAAGCCCAATTATCGCAAACAACTTTTAGCAACTGAATCTTATTTAACTAAATGCTAAAAGATCAAACGTCGGTTTAGTTGTCAAGGTTATTATAAAACTCACCCCAGGGAACTACCTTTTTTTATCTACTCGTCTAACAGATGTTAAGTTTACATAAATAATGATACAAAAAACTCGATTCTATGATAATAGGTTTAAGAGCTATTGTTGCTTGAACGCAGCCCTTCCGTACGTGACATGAATGAGCACCACATTCCATGGGGGTGCAGGTACAAAAATGGTTTACTGCGTATTAATTATTGAAGTGAGAACGGGACAAAATACACATTTCGGGGGACGACGAAACGACAACAAAGGAAGTATTCATCATTTTATCAGTCCGTTTCTTCTAGTTATTGAGACTACGTCTAACTTGCTGCTGTGCGAATTTTTGTTCGACGTGCGTGATCTAATGATTCGTTATGGTTATGGGACTCGTGCTCGTGAACACTAGTGGACACATTGCTGATATGGTTTTTGCGTACGGATTTTTGCAATGGAAATGCAAGAGCTGCTGTGCTGGTATCAAAGGCGATATCCGAATCGAGCAATACCGGATCACCAGACATTCAGACATATTTTACTATAATTGGACTTTAAATTACAGTACCTACCTACTTTTAGTATGCGTGCTTCATAAAAGGCGATCAAAACACAGAAGTGGCTGCCATTCGGGGGGGTTGGGTTCCGAACTCACACGTGGAATAATTTTATTGATAAAATAGAGCAAACGACCACCCCTTTAAGACGCAGATATGCGCTAGTAGGAGAGTAATGGGGGGGTCTGGATCCATACCCCCAATTACTCTCTATTCAAAAATCTCTATTCAAAACGTTCAAAATATTGCAATGCTTATGTACTTACATAATTATGTTTCAAATCAATTTTTATAGATATCATCATTTAGGACAGTTATTTATCATTTATATAATTCATTAAAGAAGGAATTTCATCTTCAGGCAGCATCTGGTACACATAGAATGTCTTCTGAATCAGGAAACACTATATCGCGCACTAGACTTCTTGTTACCAATTTAAGGCAGGCGGAGTATTTGATGACCTTACAGCCGATTTTCCAGGACCAGAATGTACTGTGGCCAACTCGAACACATGTAAGGAGCTCATTGTGATCACTCTTGAGTGTGAGTTTGAAAGCCCTCTAAACTCCAACCCCATAGGGCGGCAACTTAATTTGAATTTATTTCTCGGATTTCATTTCAAATTCAGTCACTTTGTTTTTAGATAGATTTTTTTTAATGTGAAATTGTGGTAGTTTTTGGCGCCATGGATAAACTGAAAATTCGTAGAATTTTCGAATATCAGTTCCTACATGGAAAAACCGCTGCGCAAACAACACGAAACATTAACGACGCGTACGGACCTAACATTGCTTGCATAAATAAACACGGGCCATTATTGGTTCCATTATTGGTTCAATCGTTTTAAATCTGGAAATTTTGAGTTGAAGAACGAGCCTCGCGGTCGGCCGGTAACTATTGTCGACAACGACGAATTGAAGGCGATAGTGGAAGCACATCCAACTCAATCTACGGCTGAGCTTGCTGCGGGCCTTGGAGTTAGTGTCAAAACAACATTGAAGAACTTGCGTCAAATCGGAAAGATTAAAAAGCTAGATAAGTGGGTGCCACACGAACTAAGCGACAAACAGCGAGACTTACGCGTCGAAGCATGCATGGCACTACTGAATCGGCATAGAAACGAGGGAATTATAAATCGAATTGTTACCTGTGATAAAAAGTGGATCCTGTACGACAACCGTAAGCGTTCGTCTCAGTGGGTGTATCCAGGTACCTTATCAGTGCGCTAAAAAACGATTACCTACTCATAGTAAGATGATGGTGATACTCTGGTGGACCAGTGCCGGACTTGAACATCACCGCTTCTTACCGAATGGCATAACAGTGACGGCAGATGATTTATTTTTCATACTGTAATGATATTGATAAATATGTGACAGCATATTCTGAAACAGTGAAACCTATGTAGATCGGTTTGTTTAAAACGATTATTTCCGGTTTCAGTTGAATAGTTACGAAATTAGCTGAAAATACGGTAACGCATTTCTTTGGTTTGCAAATTAGTTTCTCAGCACTGTTGTTTGTTTGTAATATTGTTGGTATCAGCCCATTTAGTGACTAATTTAATATCTACTTGTTTCGCTTATTTTCTACAGTTTTACCAAAAATTGAGTTATTCAAAAGCTTGAAAAGGTCTTTTTCAAATGCTGTTGTGGATGATTGTCAGAGGCTAGTGTTTAAACTATATATTTTTTAAGTATTATTCTTGCCTAAATGTGAGAATGCGATGTATTTTTCTGAGAACAAGTCCATACTTCAAACATTGTTTTAAATTAGTGTAATGAATTATATCATGTAGTTAAATTTATCGTACAAATTAGCTATGAGTTTTGCTGTTTTTCCTCCTGGTGGTATAAATTTTTTTGGGGCGAAAGGTAAATCACTATGAACATCATGTAGGTAGTCTGCATATTCAAGGTCCACCTCTAATATAAAGCCATAGTTGCTTTCATATGAAATACTCACAACGTCGAAAGAATCAATTTCCTCTCGATTTCAAAATCTAAACTCTGAAATAGGAAAATTTTGAAATAGGAAACATTGAGTAACCGTACAGATGATTACAATCGAGATACAATCAATGGGTAGAAGGCAATCGATCATCGTATTGAGATAAATACCTACTTTTGCATGACGTAAAGAACACTGTGATAAACTACCTGGTATTCCCTTTTCTAGCATTAGATATTTTTCTAGGTTGTTAGTTAAATCTAATTCAACACCTGTATAAAGAAGAATAGCGGTCCAGCTCAAACTAGGTGCCGTTACATATTATGCAGGGTCTAATTTATAATATTTCAGTCATATACCTATCACAAAAATTTTCAAATATATCACACAACAGCAAAACATCACATTTTGAATATAAATCAGTATAGTCGCCCATAGTATGGATGTTAAATGTATTCCATAAAGTTTTCGCGTGTTCATATTCAACATCAGTAATATGTTCCAGTTTCAAAGTATTATAGAAATATTTTTTATTCGGAAGTTTTGTTTCTTCATACTTTTCCCAAGCGTTCATGTAATCATATGGATGATTGTGATAATGAGTGGTATGGATTTCTGAATAGAGAGTAATTAAGAGTGAATAGAAGAACCATTCAGAATAGAGATTCTTGAATAGATGTAACGTTTTGAATAGAGATTTTTGAATAGAAATATTATTTTGAATAGAGAGTAATGTGGGAGAGTAATGGGGTATGGATCTAGTATGATCCAGACCCCCCTTGTCTCCTACTTGCGCCAGCGATATGTCATTAAGAAAAAACAGATCTGGTACAAGACAGTTGGCAGCAGTACTCGGCACAATAAACATTCAAGTCTTATCATTTGTGTGCGTTAGTGTACTATTTCTTAACTTTATTGCATTTAAATTCAAAACGTGTCAATTGCCTAATACGTATTTCTGGAATTGTTGATTCGCCCACAAATAAATTAACTTTGTGCGAATCGCCACCGAAAAAATAATATTATTTAGAAATGATGATTCACCCGATTCGGGCGAGTAAATTCGCGCGAGCCGAGCAATAACCCGCCGCTGCTCGTCAACTCGTTTTTAGCTGAACGAGAAGCGAGAAGACTCGCTTGTCGTTAATCGCCGGCAGTGGGACAGGTGCCTTAGTCAAATGACTAGTAAATGTAGCGTGGGATGATGAATATATATGTTTTTATGCTCATCAGCAACAACTTGTATGGAACCAGTATTTAAACAGCTGACATAAGTAAAACAGTTCTAAATATGCGAACGTATGCATTATGTTAATCGCGTAAGGATTATATTTGCATCCACGTGTGGTTTGGCTGGAAATAGAGTTCTTCTTATAACCTTGACAATAGGTTTGCAGTATCAATATTGCGCGTTTATACTCAAAATTGTAGTTTTGTCGGTAGTTTGAAATAGCCGAACGAACATGTCATGCGTGTCAAATGCCTTTGTGAAATCTATATACAAAAATCCATAGGTTAGTCCTACACTGTAATAAGGTAGGTATTTGTTTACTTGCTTGTTTTTTCTGCCATTCTGGTTAGAAAACCTTTAAAATACGAAGAGTAAGTATTATGTATATTTCAAGCATCAGTAGGTACATAATTAACATAAGCGCCATCTATATTATTGGATACGCACAACTACACTGCTTAGCCGCACCTTTTCACCTTAATTCACAATTCGCTTGTCACATGCAAAATTTCTCAGTCAAAAGCCACTAGATAGCCTCCAAATTATCGATTTGTTTGTTCTATTGCCGTAAACATTATTTTATGAATTTAATTTTATGTCGATTGAAAATGTTACCTTATAACATTTATAATACTTAATCATAATGATCATACCAACTCTAATCTTCATTTCAAAACATCTATGAAGAACCTCATCAATATGAACATATTGTGTTTTGTTATCTCGATGAAATATACCTAATAAGACGGTTAGTTTTCAGTAGTTTACCAAAACTACAAATGCCATACAACCAACACTATTCAAGTGCTTAAACAAATTTTGTCTTTCATGGCACCAGCTATACTTTAGTTCAGAGGTACCCAAGTTTGTCATACTCATGCTTACCTATACAATCGAATGAGGTTCATGCTTAAATTTGTTCTTCGACTGGCAAAAATACTTGTTTTTATTTCGGACAAATACCTAAGTACAGTAATTTCAAGTTGGTTATGATGAAGTAGAGATCCGAAAACTTAATGTAGGTACCTATTTACATACCTTTTTGACGACAGTTTCCGAATTCACATTTTGATAAAAATAAGACTATATTATGTAATCACAAAATCACATCACCGCAATAACTATCACATACTAACATAACATCACGCCTTGTTTCCCCGAAGGGTTAGGCCGAGGTGTACCTATAGTATACATCCACATTTCGCATTTTAACTATCACATCATTTTAAATAATAAAACAAATACATAACCTCAGCACCTGGAAAATACTGTTCTCAAAATATTCAAAACTAGCTTCCACCCGCGATTTCGTCCGCGTGAAATTTCTGGTTCCCCGGACCCACCCCGTCGCATCGCATCGCCTGCTCGCACTGTTACTTCGTTTTCACTTAGCGCTCGTGGATTAACACATAGGGTACTTTTAATCCCGGTAGTGTGTTTCCATTGGATATTTTCCGACATCCACGCGAGCGAAGCCGCGGGCAAAAGCTAGTACCCTGTAGCCTTCCTCAAGAATCGCGCTATAAAATGCAAAATAATTTTTTCTAATCCGACTGGTAGTGACAGAGATTAGCGCGTTCAAACAGTCAATAAAAAATAAAATGTGTCGGTAACTCATAGACTAAGCGCATTTTTCTTACTTTAACCCATGGACACCTTTTGGCTTCAGCGAATTCAGCATTATGAAACTATTTATTTGTTATGAAAACACATTCGCAGATAATGCATTAATTTGTAACAAATTTGATTACCATTAGAAAAGTTATAGTGAGTCAACCTTAAAAGATAGATGCTATCGCGGACTTTTTTTTTAACTTTTTAAGAGGAACAATTTCGTCATACGTGAATTTTGGGTATCTTTAACCGTTTACGCAGCGTACGCAACGGAAGCTCTCAAAAGGAATACATTTTCCCCGTTTTTGCAACATTTTTCATTGATGCTCCGCTCCTATTGTTCGTAATGTTATATAGCCCATAGCCTTCCTCGATATTATGAGCTTTCCAACACTAAAATAATTTTTCAATTCGAACCAGCAATTCCTGAGATTAGCGCGTTCAACCAAACAAACAAACTCTTCAGTTTTATATATGTGCGGACTTGTAATTAGCTAAATAGTTAACTAAATTGTAATTATTTTATTATTTGTCTGTAAGTCCTCTTAAAAATAAATAAATTAATTAATTAATTAATTAAATAACATTAGTACCTATACATTTCAAAACAATAACAAACAGAGTTTCGCCGCGTCCTTCGCGTCGCTTTAATAAAGATATAGGTATTCTAATACATATGTTTGGAGAGTGTGAAAGATGATGTGTAGGTATGACTGAGAAAGAAGAGAACACTGAGATGACGGGTGATAGACACGTATGGAAGAAAAAGATTTAAGTTAGTACTGCGCTAATCCCAAATAAATAAATGGCGAATATAGATATATAGCTGGGAGAGGTCCATGATGATGGTGAAGATGATTTTTGGACTACTAAGATTAATAATTTTAAGGAAGATGATGCAACAATGATTGGTAATCCCTTTTGCAGGAATCTCTGAGGATTCTGATTGTTGCTTGTATCCCTCGTGCAGTGCATAAGTTTTAACAAAGTTCTAATTTCCATGTCCCCAGTTGATGAAGCGGATGCGTCAGGTGGTGGGTCAGCGATTGTTCGAGATATTTATGAAGGCCACCTTCTATGGCCAGTTCGTCGCGGGTGAGGATCAGAACACCATCAAACCAACCATCGAGAGGTAAATATACTTTAGTTAATGGATTGAGAATAATAATATTATCATATCATCATCTGCCTCACCTTTTCCCAACTATCTTGGGGTCGGCTTCCAGTCTAACTGGATGCAGCTGAGTACCAGTATTTTACATGGAGTGTCTGCCTATCTGACTTCCACAACACAATTACTAGGTAACACGATACTCCTTGGTAAGATTGGCTGTTGAATCGGTATATAATAATATCTTTATTGTAAAAGTTTAAAAGTTACATTTTCTAAAATGAAAATCGGCGACGAAGATGATCCCAGTAGCTTCATCTAGGTTTAGATCGAGATTTAAAAAGTTAAATTGTATTAAAGTATACTTTTTTCAAGGGATTTGGGAAAGGTAGAATAGCTAGGAAAGGAATGTTCACTGAAATGAGAGGAGATGGAAATTTAGAAGAAAAAGACATTCGAGACCCTGAAATGAGATGGGGGCAAGAGGTAGAGGACGATGATGATACTAAACATGTTCGAGACAAGTCAAAACTTAGCAGACAAATAATAACAAGGGCATCCCCTAAGTAATCAGCAACAATTTTGTGGTTTCGGGGGCTATCCCATTGAAGGAAGATCCTACATGATTTGGAGCAATCTCTTTGCAAAATAATTCAGCTCTATGATCGTAACATTTATACTAACGTGTAATTATGACGTGTAATTATGAGTTTACGAGGTGCAATTAGCAATAACGCATGAGTAATGCAGGAATTTAATTGTTATTTCATTGCCTGGTAACATCAAATGAGCTGTAAGATTTAATTGAATATTAGATGACTTACGATTTTTTCTCTCGTTTTCTTCCTAGCGGTTTTTTAGGATTTTACTATCTGCAAAATGTTCATCTGGTACATTGTGACTGCAATTTTCATTTGTAGCTCCCATTCTTATTCTTTTCGTGTCGATGCGATGCTACCCTACGACTATCTTATATTGCTTGGGATTGGTGGCCACTTTAATGACTCCACGTCAAAGTCGTTTAAGTCTTCACTAAAACGGCTATAATTTTTTTCGGAGGTAGGTATCTGCATTTGTTTCCTGTCCCTCGTCAATAATCGACTGTGTCTGTGAGTAACCATCTCTATAACCCTTTTTAAACTGTCATTGAGATGCATATACCCTTGTCGGAACTCGGAACTATATCACATTACAATAATTCCATATCTCCCTTCAAATTGGTAGGTCTCCAAAATCTCGTGAAGGAGAGAGATGTACTTTGTAAACTTATATTTATTTTTGTAACATTTCAGATTGCGCTCGTTCGGAGTGAAGTCAATCCTCGATTACTCCGTAGAGGAGGATCTGTCACAAGAAGAGGCTGAGAAGCGAGAAGTGAGGTAAATATAATTACACATATTAAGTAGTACTACTTCCACCCATCAAAGATTTTTAAGAGTTTTGGCACTTGACAGCTCTGCTTTCTGAAAGCCTGAACTAAGTAATCAGTAAATCTGCTGGCAAATCCCATGTTAAAGATGAAATGATATTAATTTTTTGTAGATCTTTTCTCCTGAGAGGTCTAAGACCCTTTTACACGTTAATGTCTTGGTCAGTATTTTAAAGCTAGATGGCGCCGGCATTTCCTAGCTGCCTAATCTCTGAAATGAAAAATCGAAGGAAACTCAAACTCAGTCTCTTTTAACGCCCAGACATTATTTAGAATAGAGTCTAAAAATGGAGGGTAGTGTTGGACTTACATAACATCCTGCGATAGTTGTCGTGATTTGTCGATCAGGACATCGACCAATCCAGTTGACAACTGATCCTTTACGATGGGCTTTAAGAATCCGGGGGTTTGTATAACGGTGTGTATAGTTACCGCATAAAGTATACATACGAAAAATAGTTAAATCAATATCAAGAATGTTGCGATGATTTTCGTGTGCATGGAAATGTTTCATGTTATTGGGGTCCTAAAGTATTCGTGATTGCGTGACGTTAACTTTTAATATTTTGATTTCATTTTCTTTTTGAAAAAATATTTTCAGCAGTTCGAACGTAGGTACCGAATTCTTTATGCAAGTTAGTATATTATCAATACATGTCGTAAGTGTAGATAACAGTAACTACATCAATATCTGCCAAGCCTTTTCCCAACTACTCGTATATTGGGGTCGGCTTCCAGTCTAACCGGATGCAGCTGAATACCAGTTTTTACATGGGGCGATTGCCTATCTGACCTCCTCAACCCAGTTACTGGGTAATATGATACGCCTTGGCTTACCAAGGGTTACAGATTGTCAGACTTTTGGGCTTCTGACGACCCGTAACGACTGTCAAAGATCCAAGAATGACAGTATCTCGGTATGTAAAGATGGCCACCCGACCACGGACCAACCGCAGCAAGCGTACCTTAACCTGATCGATTCACCCGTGCGGCTGTTATTACTTAGCCACAAGCCCCTCCTCCTCATGATATTGTGAAAACAAAAAAACATAAAAACCTTTGTATGACCACACGTTCTAACATAAACTCCTTACTTCTATGACTAATTGACTATTAACTTCAGAGACGAGTCAATTAACTTAGTTTCTATTCTCTTTGTAAGTTGGTACCTACCTACAAGACAGTAATAAAACTGACTGAAAAATAATAGATTACAATATTCTATCTGTGTTAGACTGTAGTTACAATCTTACACCCGTTGTCTGAAACGCCGAGCTCTGGGGGCCTACACCCTAAGCACGTCCGTAGTTTCGGCCGAAGTTACGAGTGTTTCCTACTCCGTGTCACTTACGGACATAAGATTAGTTCGGCTTTCGAACTAAAAATGAATGACAACACGATTTTACAGTTGTCCCTACGCCCGATGTGTTTTTGCCCGTCCGAAAATTTTCATTTTACATTTGTTTTGACGGATTAACTACTTTCTGACGGGCCCGTATCTTCGTTGACGGACTTAGGGAGTAGACCCCCAGAGCCGTCAGTCTATTCTAAAACATGTCCCGGAGTTAACGCACAACCTGTTAAGGGGTCATTGTACTCATCATTATGAACAACTTTTACTACGGGACCAAACCTGAAATCGCGAAAAAAAAATCAGCTTTAAGTATAAAATTCGACGCAAATATTACGCTTGATAAACGCTTGATGTTTGCGTCGAATTTTATACAAGTCAATATTAATACAGTTACTTATTCAGTGAAATTTAAAAAGTGCTCGAGCATTCGCGAGGATTTTTCCGTTTGGTTGAGACTGGCCCTTACTTGAAAAAAGATTAAATTGAACAGGCTTTAGGCCCGTGATACACGTGCCTGTAGCTTGTATAAAACTATGCAAGTATCTTAGCCATTGTGACATTCACCAATCAGAAGCTAAAGCTATTATGGTACCTACATTGGCAAGCAAACTACTTGCATAGTTTTGTACAAGCTACAGGCATGTGTATTACGGGTCTTAAGAAACCAGGGGTAATAAAGTCAAAATACTTATTTCTAATTTGATGAAAAAAAAATATGGCGTAAGATACCTACTAAAAATAATAATCCAAATACCTATAATAATGTTGTAATATTAAGGTATGTTATTTCCTTTATTTCATTTATATACTTAGCACTTTTATTTTTAAATATTTTCATAAAAACATTTAAAAATAAGTATATAAAAGATATAAGTACTTATGTTATTATTATTAGAATTTATACCTACTGTAGCGAAAATAAAAAAATAAAAAACTTTTCACCACTTTAAAATATACGTATAATAAAATTTTGGTTTAAAAAAATAAGAAATACACTCGAGACTACCTCGTTGGTCTAGTGGTCGCAAGCGCTACTGCTGAGCATGAGGTCCTGGGTTCGATTCCCAGGTCGGGAAAAGTGTTATTGGGTTTTTCTATCTGGAATTTCTTAGTAGCAGCCCGGAGTCTGGATTTCTGTCCGGTAGATGGCAATAGGCTCGCCCCCCTATTACATGAGACTTAAACATAACTGGCGAAATGTGGGTGTACTTACTATAGGTACACCTCTGCCTAACCCTTCGGGGAAACAAGGCGTGATGTTATGTTATGTTTATGAAATACACTTAATATAAAAAGTAAAAAATAATAATTTGATAAAAAATAAATAAAAAGTTCTAGTTGGTTTTGTAATAATATGATCACGAGAAAACTTAGATGTTTCCGGGTAAAAAACACTAATTTCGTTAACGACCTATCTAATCGATTGCAATCGCTTATTTAGGGTTCGCTTACGTGGTTTAGGGCTTAGGAAATAGAAATTAGCTAAGCTAACTCGTATTTGAGACGGTCGTAAATTAAGAGAAAATTGTCTTCGAATAATAAGTTCGCAATGAAGGTATTTCTAACTACATCACTTAGCTAGAGTATAGAAAAAGGTATCCTTGAAGTCTGCCGTTGAAATTACGTCCACAAGGGTGACGCTGTAGTGGCCTTCGCAGTAGGTTGACCCAAATAGTTCCGAGTCCACAGCCTCAAGAGGAGTTATCAGGATCCAAACTTGGAGACCGAAAGACGACCTGTTCTACCTGATTTATCCAGGTTAATAAAAATAAAATTTGGTTTATTCTCGTCCTATAACAATTTTGCAATGAATGATTCAACCTTGCAATAGTCCTTCCAGAAGTAGAGGAAACGTGAGGCGGGAAGCAACTTTGCTTGTAACTTTAATGAAATGTAAATATAACTGGCGAAATGTGGGTGTAGTGTAGGGACACCTCTATCCAACCCTTCGGGGAAACAAGGCGTGACAATGCGTGTATGTGTTATGTAATTAATGACATTTTCCAACAACAATGATAAGTTTTTCAGAATTCCATGGCTGCTGTAAAATATGTCAGACGAAAATTTATTACTTTATTCGATCGAACTCAATTCATTGTCTCTTTGCAACTGACGCTAGCACTAAAAAAATTGAAGAATTAATATGTCAGAAAAAGCAATTCAAATTTATTTGAAAAATTACTAAATAAAAATTTAAAAAAAAATCGACCTGAACTAATATGAAGAGAAAATGGTTGTCATAAGAAAACCAAAAAGTTCTATCCAATCTAAAACTTATTTTTGTAATATTATTTTTACGACTGTCAACCAATACAGTAAAACATTGAAAATTCTTTTACTAAAACCCATAAATTAAACGTGCTTGTAATTAGCGTACATTGTGATAATACAGCAATTTCATCGTATGTCGGTTACGGCGATAGACGTCATGTGTTCATGACGTGTGCCTCGCATGGCAACGATTTCAAGGCGAAGATCAAGCGTGGCTGAGCGATGATGGCCGAGGCCAGCGGGGAGAAACAAGGGTAAAGAGTAACGCAAAAATGGGACTATTTGTGTACTGCGAGGCTAATTAGTAACAGAAATGTAAAATACATGACATACTTAATACAAGGAATTAAAAAATTGGAACCATTTTTAAACGCTAACTGATTTGATTGAAATATTTTCACTGTAACTTATCTGAGTTGATAATGGAGTTATAAGTGTTAAATTAAATAATTCATTCCTACTGCCATTAATATTAATATTTTATCGATGAGTCATGTACAGAGTCAGCACATCAAGCTACCCGTAACAGTCCCAATTTTCCCAATCAAACTTGAACCTAACGCTTTGGCGATAAAGTTGAAAATCTATTAAAGAAATTTGGCAGACTGTAGTAGCTTGATGTGCTGGTGTCTGTACCTAATGTTTCTTTATAAGACTTAAAACAAAGGAGGACGTTCTCAATTCGTCGTGTATATATACGTATATATTTTATATTGATTATAAATATCGAGCCTTATCAGGAAAAACACCGTAAGCGCCAAAAATCACAAAACTATTTTTTCTTCGTAACGTCTTATATTCTTAAATATTTTTTTTTATTCGAGATAGGTTTGCTCTTGACTCTAGTTTAAGTCAGAGATGACAGAGACAAAGTCGACGATGGAGCGAGCTTACCCAGAAGAAGCATGTTACTGTGTTATTTAGACAGTTTAACATCTTGTCGCGATTACTCTTTTTATTTTAAATTTACACGACTTGATAATTGTAAAAAAATATCATCGTAAATGACAACATCGTCGTTATTTAGGAAAGAGAAACCCTTTTCTGTGAAAAGTGCAAATTGTCGCTTACGATGTTCTTCCTGAAAAGGCTCGATATAAATAAGTAGCGTAGAGTCATCTCAAAACCTCTCTCTCTTGAATTTGTATATAATGTATATCTATATATAATATAGGTATCATCATCATCTGCCTGCCCTTGTCCCATGTTACTTGGGGTCAGCGCAACACGTTTTCTCTTTCCATTTTCTTTCATATCATTCCTCACACAACCTATCCATCTTTTCTTTGGCCTTCCTCTCCCTCTCCACCCATCAACATTTATATTCATCACTCTTTTAGTCACATGCGAGGTAAATATATAATATAGGTATATATTATAGTAAATATGTATGTATGTGTATCATAAGTATATAACCTATTTATGTACTTGTGTACCTATTCTATTTGTACCTAATTCATTATTATATATTTTTAATAGTTTTTTTTAGAATTGTTCCTCTCAAACAGAGCACCAGCCATCTAATCTCTTCACCACCCTTGGTTGACTGGTAGAGAATGCCTAAGGCATTAAGTCCGTCTTTGTACTTTTTTGAGTGTGAAAAGTTTAAATAAATAATAAATAAATATTTATGTTTTTAGAAATAGCAATTAGCCCGCAGTATTCACTTAGGGCTATACCATAACTAAATTAAAACTCATGACAGAACTCCTCCCTCCTCATTCCTCCTTCCTCATTCCCATAGGTTTAGTGGAAAACGCCTTCGTCTTGACAATTATGCAAGGCAAGCGAATCCAAGGCGTTTTACCTCTCATACGGTCTTTGTTGTGATAATGTCCAACCTTCTGCCTTTTTGTTTCGAACTACAGACATCACGGTTTTCTAATTAGTAGGTACATGTAGTTTAGTAAACAAAGTGTTTTGGTCTTGGAAACAAGTTTGTTCTCATTACGTGTGATTTTGTTTAATTATCAAGTAATAATATAGCGTCCATTTTATAATTATTTACTCCGTTAAAGCTGTCTACTAACTTCATTTTTAATTAGTTTAATTCAAATCCCAGGGGGCCAACCACCACCTCAAGCAGTATTTATTTTAATCTTACTTCAGTGTGAGAAAGAGATGGAGGTATACGTCCTGCATAGCTCCATAAGTAGAAGTAAAATAATAAAGTCCCCAGTACGCATTATCTGTTGCAGTGGTCAAATTACAAAACATTGAAGTTTCAGGGGATTAGGAGTAGATCGTTTTTTTATATCCTTTGTATATTTTTACTTTTACTATTTTTTACTAAAGCGTTCCCCCCTAATTTCAGAGGCAGTTTAACCAGTGAAAGATTGACGGAATTACTAAAACAATCAAGCAATTTTCAAGACCTGATCGTTGCCGGGTTTACTTTTTTTTCTTCTTTTATCATTTCACTAGTTTTGTGATAGTGAATATAGATCGAAATGTACGAGAGAGACAAAGCGAATGTGCGGCCAGTAATTGTCTCTTTCTAGTATTTTGATCGGTCTAATGACGTTTTGACTTTAATGTACCTATAAACTTTCATGCTTGTAAAATATCAGTTTAATCTTTGAAATTTAAACGATACGAACGAATTTCAATAATCAATCAAATAAAGCTATCAAGACTTAGTTCGCCATAAAAGAGAAAAAATAAATTTTCTAATATTATTTAAGTATAAAAAAAATAGTTTTCATTGTTCTTAATTTAAATTGTCTCACTTTCTTCTTGTGAACGAGAAAAAAAAACCGACCAAGTGCGTGTCGGACCACGCAAAATGAAGGGTTCCGTAGTTGGGATGAATGTATCCCAAAAACAAACTTAACATTGTAGTTGAAAAACATGTATCCCATACATCGATATACGTCGCGGTCAATTCTGCAACTGCAATGTACTCGTAAGTTTGTAAACATAACATAACATCACGCCTTGTTTCTCCGAAGGGTTAGGCAGAGGTGTATCTATAGTACACCCACAAGTACCTAAGTAAAAAGTAAGCAAGTAGTAATAGTAAGCAGTAAGTTTGTAATCGCAAATAAATATTTGTTTATGTGATAAAACTACAATGTTAAGTTTGTTTTTCGGAAAAATTCATTCCAACTACGGAACATTGTGCGTGGTCCGACACGCACTTGGCCGGTTTTATTTAGAGCTCCAAGGGACCGTAGACCTACGTATTTGATATTAATTTCAACTTGATACCTCCACGAGTTCCTGAGAAAAAGGGTCTTGACAGAGTGACAGGCGGACAACGAAGTGGTCCCTTAAGGATTCCGTTTTTTAGGGTTCTGTAATCAACAAGGAACCCTTATCGTTTCGCCATGTTCGTATGTTCCCTCTGTCTGTCTGTCCGCGGCTTAGCTCAGAGACTCTTAGTATTGGAAAGCTGTAATTTGACATGGATATGGATCTTAATGGATGTATGGGTATTAATCACGCCGACAAAGTGGTAAAATAAAATCTTTAAAAAAAATTTGTAGGAGTACCTTCTTTGCACGTAAAGCGGGGATAATATTTTTTATCTCGTCTCATAGTGTGGGGTATCGTTGGATAGGCCGTTCAAAAATATTGCGGGTCTGTGAAAACCATTTTTAGATTCAGGGATGCTTTTGCGTAATATTAAGCTTTTAATTGCTAAGTAGGCTTTATAAGTTAACGAGTAATAGTTGACTAACTTACGTTTGCAGTTGGAATGTATGAGAGAACATGTTTTTCAACAACAATTTTAAGTCTGTTTTTGGGATAAATTCATCCCAACTACGGAAACCTTCATTGTGCGTGGTCTGACACGCACTTGGCTGGTTTTCCTTTTGAGGTACGCAACCCTAATGTTTGAGAAAAAATTATTGATAAATATATTTTTTTCAGTTTCGAACCTAAGCCAGTAAAGTCTAGAAATAATAATTAGTAACATTTCGAAATAACTACTTTTGCTAGTATCAATGTAATTTTCAATATTTTTCCTATTAATTAAAATTGGAACACTGCGCCTTTGTTACAGGTTTGCAGAAAAGAGACAGGTACTGGCTGCACATTCGCTTTCGTCTCTTTCTAGAGAGTGGTCACTTTTGTGAGGCTAACGCTCAGTCCATTCTCTATGTCTGTGGTTTTGTGTAGCGTGACGAAAATATCTGTGGACCAAGGTCCTGTTTCATTGAGCCTTGTCACTCGTTGATGGCCGACGGGACAAGGTATTTTTGACATGTTATAGCTGTCATTATGTAACTGTCATTATAACGTCGTATGACGTAAACGTCTCATCATGGTTGACCTTCGCGTTTTGTTTTCACGATTGTTTCGTTATTTTCTTATTGCCATTTTAGTTCGGTCATTGTTCTTGTAAATGGTTTCTTTACGTGAGACATTGCTAGGTAGATTTTAATTTTTACGTCGTATGTAAAATAGTGTAGTTACGTTTATTTTGAGTTAGATAGTTTTTACTTTTTTATTTTTTTATTCTATCTAAGAGAGGCTAAAATCCTGTAAGGTCTAAAAAATATCGATCGATCGGAATTACGATTTCTACCAGTGAACTCCTACCGCAAGCCGCGTTACAGAACTTCGTTCCTATTAAATAAAGTTACTAATTAAAGAGAGTCCAGAAACGTGTTTTTTTGGCGTTTGATGGTCGATAATTATGTAGTGATAAATATTGTACGGTGTCAAAGTCAAATCATTAATTTCAAATAGGCACATAAAAGGCACTTTGAACGTCAGAATTTACAAAAAAAAAAAAATTTTTGAGAAGAATGGGCAAGAAACTCCACCGTTACTCTTTTAAAATATTTCACATTTTATTATATAATTATATGTGAAGACGATGCACATATAATAAAATTACTGTACTACAATAGGTTAAAAGAATTAAAAATAAAGCAATGACCGATAATTATGTGATAGATACATGGTGCTCACATATTTACAAACCGTTAGTGTGCGAGGCCGACTCGCACTTGGCCACTTTTTTATAGATAGGCTGTCACACTTTTTGCGATATACATGCCAGTAGGCACCATGTCCCTCATGTAATTACAACTAACAGTTACTGGATAGGGCTTCATTCGATTCGAGTCGACAAATGAGAACACTCGTATCTGACGTCACTATCTAATTTGTGAACATATTTAAACTTATAAGTTGATTTTCTGACGTATTTTATGTCCTCATAAAGAATTGCCTTTTATTCGTTGCTTGTTGGCATCGGCAAGGATGATTAAGTCAAGGGGATGATTAGTAGCATCAGAAACGATTAATATAGATATATTTTTTACTATCACTACTAGCTAAGTACTAGAACTGTGTAAAGAATGGGTCCAATTTGAATATTAGCTGACGCCGTGTCAATAAACAATCACTATAATAATAATAATAACATTCACAAACGCGTTAAAAAATCGCGGGATCATGACTTAGCACGGAACAGATCACAAAATTAATGAAGGTACACTATTGCTCACGTGGATCGTTTCTCTGCAAATTCGATGTAGGTAGTTTTGTGCTGGTTTGATGATTTAAAAGATGGGATGAAAAATTTTTGAGGTTGGATGACCTAAATGACTCCGCCATTCTTATAAGCAGGTCAAAGGCAGGTCTTGGTTATTTTAATATAAATGTGAATAAGACGAAGGTGTTTGAAAGAGAAGAGGACGCATCGATGTGTGATGTGAAAACAAATGATAAAAGTGTGGAGCAAGTAAGTGAGTTTGTATATTTGGGGAGTCTATTTACAAGGGATGGAAAGATTGATGAAGATGTGGAAAGGAGAGTAAATGCGGGAAATAAAGTGAATGGTGCTATACATGCGGTTGTGACAAACCAGTTATTGTCCAAAAAGGCCCGACTGGCTGTTCACAATGGTGTGCTGGTGCCTACGCTTATGATGGAAGTGAATGTTGGGTGTGGCAAAAGAAGTATGAAAGTAGAATAAATGCTGTGGAAATGCGTTCCTTGCGAAGCATGCGTGGTGTGACTATGAATGATAGACTGAGGAATGATGTGATAAGGCAACGGTGCGGTTTAAAAAAAAGATGTATTGACAAAAATTGAAAAGAGTATGCTTAGATGGTTTGGTCATGTTGAGAGGATGAATGAAAGTCGACTAACAAAAGGTATTTACACGGCAGATGTGAGTGTATATGCCGGGAGGGGACGCCCTAGGAAGACATATAGTGATCTTATTGGTAATGTTCTTCAGAAAGGTCAGGTGCGTAGTACTCGCAACCGGCGTGCGTGTATGACCAGATGTATGAACGTAAACGAGGCAAAAGGAGTACGTTAGGATCGTAGCAGGTGGCGTTCTGTAGTTTCTGCCTACCCCATGGGAAGAAGGCGTGCGTGAGTTTATGTGTGTATGTATGTTGACTTCAGAAACATGAAATACTAGAGCGGCAATTCCGGTAATTTTAAGAACTTTCGCATTCGAATC
Source organism: Fissipunctia ypsillon (assembly GCA_947568875.1). Taxonomy (NCBI): domain Eukaryota; kingdom Metazoa; phylum Arthropoda; class Insecta; order Lepidoptera; family Noctuidae; genus Fissipunctia; species Fissipunctia ypsillon. The sequence continues at coordinate 3,398,753 of OX387662.1, forward strand.
TCAGTCACAATCTGTCAAAAATTGTATAGCGTGTACCTACATTTTTGACATTTGATTGTCGCTGAGTTGAGATTGCGACTAAGTTTTGAACGCTTTTAATTACGGGAATTGGCCTTCATAAGCGTGCCCCGGACCAACCTTCATGGAATAGACTACACACCATGATAGTACAGTTTGACAACCTTCAAAGGTCCTATCGTTTATCTTCGGAAAAACCGAAATATATATAACGAATAAAATGTGACTATCGATCAATAGAAATTGATTTATATTCCCACCTTAGACTGACGCACTAATTCCGTCCCTCCCTTATTGGACTAGTCACATTTAATTTGGCAACGTTCGGTTTTTCCAAAAATAAACGATGGAACCTTTGAACGTTGTCAAACTGTACTATCATGGTGTGTACTTGTGTAGTCTATTCCATGAAGGTTGGTTTTGTGAAATGTATGAAAATTAAAAAAAAAAAAAAATGGCGTCGCTAGTTCCGATTTTGTCCAGGCGCCAAAAGGACCTTTTAGCGTTTTAACAGTGTTGTAAAGCCAGGGAGTAGCAGCCCAGTGCCGAGCATGTAACTCCGTCAAAAGTTAGTACGAACAACCAGACAGTAGATCGCCTTCCGTTTAGATATCTTGGTAGCTACATCTTCCATCTGGCTGAAAGACCTGGATTTTGGTTTTTAGACGAAAACGAGGCCAAAGAAATTGTGATGCTAGTAATCAGTTGTGATTATAAATAATGTAGTTAAAGTCTGGATTATAAAGTCGTATCCGCTACAGTCCGGTCGTCGAGAGAATGCGTCCCTGACACCTATCAGTCAGAGAATTTCTACTAGTAATAAGGATCAAATTCGCAAAACACATATTCGTTAGTATGAAACTGACAGGTGTCCAGAACGCATTCTCTCGCGGGCCTGTAACCTACTAATTAGTTCTGCCAAATACTTTGTTACAATGTAGAAAAAACTACGGAGAAAGCAGAACCGAAAATAACTTTCAATGAACTATTAAGATGACCTAGATACGTCAAGACTGAGTCGAGCATGCAAATATGATACAATTTTTAACTACTTAATTTGCACCGTAGCGTCGAAGAAATTAGGTCGATATTGAGTCGGATGGGTCTGAATGAAGCGTGCCAATAATTTGATAGTGAAAGTGAATTCTTAGAAGTTTATTTTTAAATTGATGATGTTAGTCATTTGTTCAGAATATGGGTTAGTAGATTTAACTAATGATTGTTGATTGACATAAGACTGTTCGCTTAACGAAAAGTAGTATCGTGTCATGGCCAGTGATGCTTAGGATTCAACCATGTGTTACCGATAAGGATCTAATCCCGGTCATACGTAAAGCTATGCTGACACTGGCAGATACTACCCAAAGAAGTTGCTAAAAAACCTGCCTGAAATGAAGTAAAAAAGTTGGAGAGACCTACCTATATTTAGATGACTTTGGAGTTTCGGGATCTTTCATGAGATGTGTTGGTGTGTCGAAGTCGGCGTGAACAAAAAGACAAAAATTAGAAATTGCTATGCTATGTCCAAGTAAAGTCTAACGCCCGGTTTCTCGATGGCTATTCAAATCTAAAATTAACTAATCACGTGTTAAATCTCTTGTTAAGTCTACTTAATTCATTTCAAGTCATTATAATTGACAAATGAAGAGACTTATACTAGAATACCCATTCTTAGATCATTTACATGCGTCACGACTTATTTTAATCTATAGACCATTGTAAATGAAAGATGTGCTAAATAAATTTCAGTTTCAATGGATATTTTTAACTTTGTCATGTATGACAAGTTTGTTTTCCATATCTTTATAAAATTATCTATCGAGAAGATTCAGAAATACATATTAATATTTGTACTTTTGATTGATCTCATAACTTCCAAGTTTATATTATAAACTCCTAACTTGTATTAATTAGTTGTAATAAGCATGTTTGGTGTGACTATGAATGATAGACTGAGGAATGATGTGATAAGGCAACGGTGCGGTTTAAAAGAAGATGTAGTGACAAACATCGAAAAGAGTATGCTTAGATGGTTTGCTCATGTTGAGGGGATGAATGAAAGTCGACTAACAAAAGGTATTTACACGGCAGATGTGAGTGGAACCGCCGGGAGTGGACGCCCTAGGAAGACATATAGTGATCTTATTGGTGATGTTCTTCAGAAAGGTCAGGTGCGTAGTACTCGCAACCGGCGTGCGTGTATGACTAGATGTATGAACGTAAACGAGGCAAAAGGAGTATGTAAGGATCGTAGCAGGTGGCGTTCTGTAGTTTCTGCCTACCCCATGGGAAGAAGGCGTGAGTTTATGTTTTTTATTAATTAAGGACATGAGTGATCCAATCCAATTGTCACTCTCTGCCATTCTTAATTTTCTGTGTACGTCGTTATTGGTGTAATCTTATGAATAATAATAATGTTATACTAACTGTCAGCTCGGAAGTTACCTTAAATAAAATAAATAATATTTTAACTGAGGACCCTTCCTTTTACATTCGCATCTAATCAGTATGTCCTCTGTACCTATTTAGGTAGGCCGGCTTCTCAGAATACCTATCAGCAAATGACCCCCGAATTATCTAATGACACTTAGAGCTTAACTTTAAGACGCAGATATATAACAACGGCCTTGAGTACATAGCTTGCGTGTTCTGTGCTGAGCTCAAGCAACGCGTCGTACGTCCACCCAGTAATAGGACTCATCCATCAAGGAGCGCTGTCTCAAATTAAATGTATTATTAATTTATTATGTAACATAAAACAAAAGATATTATTTTATATTAAAACACGTATACTAAAAGATAATTAATTAAATTATGTTTAAAGTGGTGAAGGTTTAGGTTATACGCTTGTTAGTTTTTGCGTGATTTTCAGTTTTTTATACGCGTTAGACATAACTTTACAAATTAATTACACTATGTAATATAAAAATAATCTAAAACATTCAAATATTAAGTTATTAAGAAAATGCTCTAATTTATCATATATTTTTTCCAAGTCATTAACACTACGCGTTTAGACGTGATCTTCAGTTTAAAATAATTAAAAGTCGGTTATCGTCGGTTAACTTCTTATGTCTTTCTGGCGCTAAAACACCTTTAAGTGACAGAGATAGCATGACCCTAAATTACTGCAGCGACTAGATACGTACCTATATAGATAAATAGATAGAATACTCTTTATTATGTACACCTATATTACAGACTAGCCTGCAACTTCGCCCGCGTGGATGTCAATACTTTCCTATTTGAATCGGATTTTGTTCACATTTTTTTTTGCACGGAACCCTAATTCTTTTTCTAAAACAAAAGTACCCTTAGTTACTCCTTATAACATCAGCTATTTAACAGTGAAAATCCCGTTAAAATCGGTTAAGCCGTTTCGGAGATTCGCCGAAACAAACAAACAGACAGACAGACGGACAAAAATTTTAAAAATTGCTTTTTGTTTTAAGTGTCGTATATGCTGTCATATGCATTTAGTAAAAAGCTGTTATTTTGACATTATATAAAAGTACAAATCTTACAAGGGGCGACACAATGGGCGGTCTTATCGCTAAAACGATCTTATAAAGACAACGTGCCTATTGCGTTACATTTGAGAATTCGGCGATGAGTGCCACAGCTCTTAGCACAGATTAACAATGTAATTAGTCTGAATCACTGCACGACAGTGAAGCGTAGTGTTTTATAATAGCAATGAACGTCACTCAATTGATGAATGACTACTACAGTTGGCACTTTAGTCATTCTTAAACTGATATAAGAATAAATATTTATATGAGAATTACTATGATTTAGCAAAGTGATTTGCAGGGCCAATATCTTTTCGGAACGTAGCTCTCAAATATGTCATGCATGGGTATATATTTCTGTATAGGTAGGGTACTGATGGAGTAAAGACCATGTAACTGTCTCTGAAACATCGGTTCAGAGCATAGCAGAATACTATGGGAGAAACGAACATCTATACACCGTAAGGTATAGTAACGCTTGCTAACGGATGTGGTCATCGTGTGCACGGGATTTTGTTTTCAAATTGGTCAGATATAAGTTTCCTCGATAGTACATAATAATTACGATGCATAGTGATTCAAGAAGGTGGCTAAAGTTGGAGATACAAATACAGGACAAAACTGAAACTGAAAAAAAAATATGGCCATTAGAAGAGATCAAATAATAGAATACAGTTTTGTCAAGAACTAGCGCTTCCCGCGCGACTTCGTCCGCGTGGATTTCATACTTTAGTACCCCGTTAGGAGTAGATTTACAAAAAACCCTGATACACGTTATTCTTTATTTTCGGTCATAAATATAAATACTGAGTTTTGAGTTAATCGGACCGGGCGTTAAATTCTTTAACACAAACTTTGACACTGCCCAATCCCCCTTTAGGGGGTAGTTTAGTAAAACAAAAATGACAAACTTCATAATTTACTTAGATAAGTATTCGTGCCAAGTTTCAAGTTTATGAACTCAAGAAATAAGATTTTTCATACAAACAAAATCCCCCCTTTTAACCCCCTTAAAGATAGAATTTCCGAAAACCCCTTCTTAGTGCTCTCCTAAATTGTAAAAGGAAGCCGTGTGCAAATTTTCAAGTTTTTCTAACCATGTCTGGTAGTAGAAAATTGTTTACGTTTCCTTTACAACCTGTACACAATATTAACGACCCCGAAGCGTGTGGAATGCATTCCTAAGCATGACATGTGTATTTTTAGACAGCAAACGATGTGTAGTACTCAGGGTTTTGTGTGTTTCCGTTATGGCAATACTTTAAAAGATCATGATCGTTGAAATATTATCTAGTGGATAGATAGATAGATAGAATAATACTCTTTAATATGTACACCATAAATATTACACATAACTATAAAAGTATAAATCTTATAAGGCGTGACACAATGGGTGGTATTATCGCTAAGAGCGATATTTTAAAGACAAACTTTGGATGGTAAAAAAAAAATTAAATAAAAATGGTTTATTGGTAAAACAAGTATAGGTATAAACCAAATAGTTGATAGGATCCACCTTTTAGGCAGATTGTGCCCGTATTAGGAGAGTCCGCTCTTCCACACCAAGACGTGTTATACTAAAAGCAAAACGTCCTACAACACACACATGGTACATGGTGGATTTGATTTTGATGTGGTTTATTTAGATTAGGTTAATAGGGCTTATTTTATAGGTCAAACATGGAATTTGGCCCGAAAGACTGAATGAAGTAGGCATTACCAATATAAATAAAATTATAGAATCAATTAGAAAAGCATTCTTCTGAGGTCCTCTCTCCGACTAGACCGATTTTTCTTACCTATAGAAGTTACCGACTCAAACCAAAGCTTGCTTTAAAATTCAAAACCAAAAATGGCCTAAACCTAAACAACTCCGTAGTTAGCCAATTTTAAACCTTATTTCTCGGTCTTCTCTAACCACCCGCAATCAATTTCCAGTGCTTCAATATCAGCATGCGGCGACAAGGCAGAAGAGGGTCAGCTGAAGCAGTACCATGTAGAACAGAGGTTCGCAGACCGACGTTACAAGGTCACGAGCGCCAGGACATACTTCTACCTCAACGAGGCTTCTTGCGAGAAGAACATGGAGGCCTTTCTGAAGAGTATTGACGCTGTTGCTGGTGAGGACTTGTTTATTTTAGATCTTAAGCTAAATGAGGAAGGTTGTTTTTTTGTTATTTTTATTAACAATTTATGTACACACATATATAAGTGAGAGCGAACAGGCTTCTTCTGGGTAAGCTCGCTCCATCGTCGACTTTGTTTCTGTCATCTCTGACCTAGACTAGAGGCAAGAGCAAACTTACCTCAAAGAAAAAAAAAATAAACGGACAAGAAGTAAGGAACAGAAAAATATGTACAAAGGAGATGCTTATTTCTAAAGAAATCTCTTCCAGCATACCTGCGATAGGAAAATAGTTAGAGAGATGCTTCCTTCCTTCTCCTTGCCAGCTTCTGACGTTTCATAAGTGCCCTTGTAGGCTTATGTGAAATAAAATATTTTGAATTTGAATTTGATGTTGCTTTTTCCTGTGATCGATTTCTGTCTGATAACGGCTTACTTTACAAATGATAAATTATTTGAATGATAAATGATTTTATTTATATAAATATGTTTGTACAAACACTTTTACACGTCAATCATATTTTTAAAAACTAAATGAGGTCGGCGTTTCCTATCTGACTATTCCGAGATGAAATGCCGAAACAAACTCAGAGGTCACAGTCTCTTTTAAAGTCCAGACATAATCTTTGTAAGATCATGTGAAGACCATGCAGGTTGGTGTCTGAAATGGTCTTTTGAGGAAAGGATCACACAGATTGAGTGCACCTGTGCAGTCAGTGCACGCATTTGTCAGTAATCGTGCAGCTCAACTCGGAACTGAAGTACGTTAGTTGCTGAATATTGGTCACTAATGACCATCCATCAATCAATAGCCTTTCTTCATTTTTATCTTGGCTTCCCTTATTTTTCTATCTTTGTCTTGTACTTTTCGTACTTTAAATGAAATCTAGTCATATTTCTTGCGACCTATAAAACACGCTTGCGCCATTCGTCACTTTTCACAGCAAATTCTCGCATTACCTAAGTGTTTTTAATTTTAACATGGCCATTTTGTTCTCAGTGCATTCCTCAAATCGGAATAGACGTTCCTCAAAAGCCCCAATTCTACCTATACTAATTTATTTCGTCTCGGCGCGACAAGTCTATTTCTTCCATACATCCTGTTAACAGTCATCTCAATGTTTACCCCTTTCTAGTCGTATCATCTCTCACACAATCCATTTATCATTTTCTTTGATCTTGCTCTCGTAAGGACTAGGACAACACACATATTGTTATTACGTAATGCCGCGAAGTTTTTCTGCGCCACAATAGTTAAATTGATATATCCGCACTGAGTTTGGATCTTGATTGACCGCCAACTAGGGATTCATGGCCTAGATGAGAGTTCATTGTGGCTAAAAGAACAACCTCTCCCTAGCAGGGGCGCAGCCTTCATACAACCCGATACCTATCAGCTTCCCTTCGGAACCACCACTCTTCTAAATGCCAAATAATATGGTACACCTGTATGTGTAACTGTGTACATCACATTACATATATTTAATACCAGTTTAATAAGGTCATCAGATTAAAAACATTACAAAAATGCCTGAAATTTTTTGTCTGAGTTTAAGAGAACTGAACAATTTCTTCATCGGCTTCCCTCTAAAGATAATTGTAGCTGCGCCACTGGTCCCTAGTCCTAATTCTGATGTCATCAGTTCGATTGAAATACACTCTTATTTTCACGCTATTGTCATCTCAACTAGCACTGTTTTCAGTGCCAAGTTGTTAACTATTTCATTCACTCATTCATGATATGTCTTCGCTTTTCTTTTTCAGGCATCACCAAAAGTACAGGTTTGATGGCAATCAAACTTACCGCCCTCGGCCGGCCGCAGTTACTTGTAAGTTTATTATTATTATTGCTGACAAGCTGTGCCCCGCGACTTCGTTCGCTTGGAAGTCGTTAGATACACAATATACAAAAATAACAGCCATATTTTAATAAAATTTCTCGTCCCCCGACCCGTCGCGTTGAATCGCCCGGCCGCGCTATTACTTCGTTTTCGCTTAGTTTTATTTGTGCCTTTATTCTTTTTACTCGGCTCCTAAGGGCGTGATAACTATCCTCGAGAATTGAGCAAAAGAATTTTTCAAATCCGACTTATTGTTCACAATTTCATGGGTTTTAATTTTTTTTTGCGCAGAACCCTGATTATTTTTCTAAAATAAACGTAGCCTCAGTTACGCCCCGTAACAACAGCTATCTGACAGTGAAAGTACCGCCAAAATCAGTCCAGCCGTTTCGGAGATTAGCCGGAACAAACAGACAGATAGACAGACAAGAAATTTAAAAATTGCTTTTTTGTTATAAGTACCGTATCGTCGTTTCTTATGCATTTAGTAAAAAATTGTTATTTTGACGTTACAAACAGAGTAGACACTTAAATTTTATTTATTTGTATAGATTTGCACTTTTACGGCCATGATCTCTGTCAGTAAAGTCGGTGGTCGTGAAGGGCTATATCTCATAAGGGACTTGATGAGCCCTTTGGCAACCATGAGACACTGTGAATGAATGAATTTCGCGAAGACGTATTACACATTAGATTATACTTCCATCTGTATACTTCTGGTTACCCACCTGGTGGCAAAATGAGCTATATCTTAACAAAACTTATTGGTCTCAATACTCTCAATTGCCTGGCGAAATTAATTAACTAGAACCAAACTGGCGGGTTTTCCCAGCACATAGAAGTGGCACAACATACCTAGCTGGCAGGGGCGAAGCCTTCATACAACCCGATTCCTATCGGCTTCCCTTCGGAACAACCACTCTTCTTAATGTCTACTATTGCCAAATAATATGGTACACCTGTGTGTGTAACTGTGCATCACATCACATTACACAATTATATTTAATACCAGTTTAATAGGTCATAAGATTAAAAACCTACAGTTTTTGGTCTGAGCTTATGAGAACTGAACAATTTTTTCTTCGGCTTCCCTCTAATGATGATTGTATCGGCGCCACTGCTAGCTGGCATAACACACGAGCAAACTATGCAGAAACAAACGTTATCATCCTTTTAACCCTAACCCTTACCTTCCAGCTGCAACTGTCAGAAGTGATCATGCGCGCCCGCAACTATATGCAGCAGATAGGGGGCGGCACCGGCAACGTGCTGACACATCACAAAACTATCGAGGACTTCCAGCGGTACTTCGGAGACCACAGCTCCAAGCCGCAGGTCCAGGAGTTCATGAAGAAGATCACCTCGGATAAGGAGGGGTGAGTCAAACTGATTTATAAATCGCAATACTATGGATATTAGTATATTAGAATGCCATGAAAATTGGAGGAGTTTCCTGGGGTTTCTTAGTGCCCTCTTTGATTTTCGATCCTTTATTTTCTCTGGAGTAAGTGGAAATTTTCATTTGCTTTAGCACTGCGATTCTTGAGCTACCAGGTATGAGACCCGATCTCCTGGGTTGTCTCCGCCTAAAATTTTAAACAACCGCCAAGTCTATCATTTCTGGACATTCAGAAGAAACGAAAATACCATAAATGAGGTGTCCTAGGACCGTTAAATATTAGTTCGTCTGTAAAAATATGCTTTATGTCGCTATGTTATTTTCCAAGATTATAAGTACCTATTTATGTTTGAATCTTATTTTAACTTATAACAAGAAAAATGGTAGTACGATTTTAATATTTTACTGTGCAAAGTTTTTATTTTTATATTTTCTTTGGGTTGCTCAGTAGACACAGTGGTACTGTGCGTATTCAGAGCTACGTTTGGTAATTTCAGTGTGGTCCACATATTCCCGTGGGACCGGTCAGTGGCGACACCTTTTAACATTTGTAAGCGCTGTCTCGTAAATGTTGCTAAACTCTAATTATTAATTTGCTAGACCAAAATGACAGCTGCGATCGATCTTTTTTGTCATTTTGACATTTTAGAGATGTTATGTCATTTTAGTCTAGCTAATTAAAAATGAAAAATCACAGTGAAGTGTGTTTACTACAATTCTTCCTCAAGAGTGGTATTAGAAGTGGCTGCTCAGCTATTCACTTTTCACTCACACAGTGTGGGAAAGAGCGGGACGCAACTAATATTAGAGACTTGCTATTTTGTGCGTCAACTATTCACCTTTCGCTCGTAGCTCATGTGTGTGAGCGAGAAGTAAATAGCAAATATGCGTGGCTATTTTGAATCCTTTATAGTACCTACTTAGTACTTTTCGAGTGATGTGCCGTTCCTTGATAGCTAATGTTAAATATAATGAATATTGGGTTTTTGTAGGCTAAATATTAACGAACCCCATCCTATATTTAAATAATTCCTATATCTTTAAAACGTGTAAAATTTATGCTAGGTACAGCTTGACGTAATTTTCTTACTGATAATATTATTTTATTTATTAACATTAACCACCAGTTTACGAAATCTCATGCCAAAACTCATGTTTTTATTTTTATATATTAAGGGGAAAGCGCTAAGGTAGCCGCGAAATTCAATTTTTTTTACGATTTTTGCAATTTACAGCTCAGTGTCTGGGTGTATGTTGATTAAAGTATGATACGCGACCGTAACAAATATATAGGTACTTAAAGAATTATAATATTAGAATCAGTAATACAATTCCTTAAGTTAGTATAATCCTGAAATGTTAAGATTTCATGAAATAGTCATTCAATAGAATTACTTGGTCTTAAAGAGTTGTATTGATGACTTTTATGATTATAATTCTGTAAATACATTTTTGTTACAGTCGCGAATCATATTTTAATCAATAGGTATACAACCTAATACTGACCTGCAAATTGCAAAAAACATAAGAAATTTTGAATTTCGCGGGCTACCCTGGCGCTTTCGCCTCTATGGATGACTTATAGCTAAAACAAACAATAAAAAATAGTATGTGAGACTGACAGCCCATTAAAAGCCGTCACGTCTAAAAACAGATTGGAAAGAAAGAGTGTGAACAACACAAGACAGCTACCAAAAAAAGAGAAAAAAAAAACAAAATTCACATTTTATATTCCATTCAAGAATTGTTAGTTGTTATGTTTAAACAAAAACATCGAGACAGATAATCTTTATCACAAACACCTTACAAAAAAACTGTTTCATTCCAGAATCGTTCACTTGTTCCCCTGGTCGAACATTCTGGACGAAGACATGAACCTTTCCGACTCGTTCCGAGTTCCGGATCCGAAGAGCGGTCAGATGCGTCGCCTGATCTCCCAGATCTCGCCCAAAGAGGAGGAGATGTTCCGCAACATGCTGCGGCGACTGAACCACATCATCAAGATCGCTAATGACGCTGATGTCAGAATCATGATTGATGCGGAGCAGACGTACTTCCAGCCTGCCATCTCCAGGATCTGCTTGGAGATGATGAGGAGATATAATAAAGTAAGTTTAGAACAATCTTTCCAATTTCTTTCTTTTATGATTGCATTAAAAATTAAGTAATCTGTTTGGTCTGGCAAATTTTTTCTTCAAAATTACACTGTCAATGTCAGTTCGGAGATTTTTAAGAAAGAATTAATATCAGTAGGCCTTATGCAGATAGTAAAAATCGTATCTGCTAGCTATCCAACGCTGTGCTGACAGCTGATATTAGCTTGAGGAATCTATCTTAGAAGGGCCATTTACTAAGGCCCGTATTCTAGAAAAACACTAAAGCATATTGCTGGTGAAATTTTAATCACCGTTAACCACTTAAGGGGTCATTGTACTCATCATTATGAACATTTTTTACTATGGGACCAAACCCGAAATCGCGAATTGACGAGTTATGCGAACATAAATGTAGGGAAAAGCAGATTTTTTTTCGCGATTTCTGATTGAACAGTGTAACAATTGTATATAGGCCAATAAATAAATAAACAGTGATTAAACTTACGCCTTGTATATTTGAGTCGAGAACTGGAGATTCGTACTAAGTATTATATTACGGTATTCCAGAACGATTTTAAATCGTTTTGGACACCTTACTCTCTTACTGTCATTACTCATTATAATATATGTTCTTAATTAACTCTGTTCTCCGCAGGATAAGTTCCTAGTGTTCAATACGTACCAGACGTACCTGAAGAACACGTACCAGGAGATCCTCACGGACTTGGAGCAGGCAGAGCGACAGAACTTCTACTGGGGAGCCAAGCTCGTGCGCGGCGCGTACATTGAGCAGGTGAGATTGTCAGACTTGCCTTTACTGGATACACGGAAGACAATATCCAAGAAAAGTGTACCTATAGTACACCCACATTTCGCCAGTGATGTTTAAGTTCCATGTAATAGGGATAGGCGGCCTATTGACATCAACCGGGTACAAATCCTTACATGATGTTGTTTATCTTAATATTGGAGAGATCCATTGACAGTGCAGAGAAAACTGTTTATTAGAAAAGTACAAAAGGCTGATTTTTTACCAACGTCAGATATCTTTTAACCGCGGAAAAACTGTCCAAAGTTAACAATTATTCCTGGGATAAAGATGTTTGGCGTTGATAAAATCAGCCCTAACTATGCGTAATTTCATTTTATATTTATATTCCTAACTGGAAAAAATGTAGGTATTCGATAGATCATATGCGTTATGTTCACCACGAGTTATTTATTTATTTTCCAACTTACATCTATCATTACAGGGTAATCTCTTGCGATAATGTACTTATCTAAACTCTTTTTTAAAATTTTTATTTAGTGATAATAAAATACAGAGGTGTTACTTAATTCTAAACTCGCTAAACTTTTACGTTTGATGGCGAGAGATCTTATCCCAAGTTATTATAAACTTTTTATTATAATTAAATTTTGTAACTTATCATCACAAACAATGCATTATAATATTATGTTTGTTCTCAACCGTTATGAAGCTATTGTATTGCAAAAAATCGTAATTAATGTCCTAACGTATTATTCGTTGGATGTCAGTGCTTCGCAGAAAGTGCACCCGTTTTAAATGCACTGTGGTCAAAATTATTGAATTATTTACTTAACTACTTATCATACATTTACCATTACAGGTAGTTATAACATAGGTACGCTTATAAAAATCTAATAATTAATGTAATAATATTTCTGTTTGCAAAAGATAATATTGTAATACTTTTTAATTTCTCTTTTTGTTTTTGTATTTGTCAAACACGAGGTTTTTGGCTTCTTTGTGTGTATATTTTACAATGTGAGTCTTATTTGTGCATAATAAACAATGTTTGTTTGTCCCCTCCCACAGGAACGCGCCCGCGCCGCGGCGATGGGCTACGACGACCCCACCTGCGAAAACGTGGACGCCACCACTGTGTCCTTCCACAAGTGTCTCAAGGAGATCCTCAGCAGGGTCAAGGTGAGCTTCTTCATTATAATCATCATCATTGACTTCCAGTTGAAAGACGTCCACTGTTACACACAGACACACAGCCCCCTCCCCCCCAAACTTCTCCACTATGATCAAAACAGAAAAGATAGGCGATAAGGCCGAAAGGTTCTGAAGTCTATGCACCGGAAGCGCATCTGGATTCGAGAAGCCCTAGATCATTATGATGAAAGAGTCATTATTTTAGAGCAAAAATGCGAGTTTTGAACATTTAGGAATCTCTTAAGGGGTCATTGTACTCAACATTATTAACATGGGATCAAACCGCCGCAAAAGAATCAGCTGTTCCCTACTTTTATGATCGCATAACTCGTCAAACTCCCTCGCCTCGACTGCCTCGTTGGTCTAGTGGTCGCAAGCGCTACTGCTGAGCATTAGGTCCTGGGTTCGATTCCCGGGTTGGGCAAAGTGTTATTGGGTTTTTCCATCTGGAATTTCTCAGTAGCAGCCCGGAGTCTGGATTTGTGCCCGGCAGATGGCAATAGGGTCGCCCCGCGGCACGCAGCGGGTTTTAGTTTGTTTGTGTGAAGAAATGAACCGAGCGCTCGGTGCGGGCGGCACCGATAGCGGACGCAGTGCTATATGAATTCATACAAAGCATTGCGTATCGTGCGTGCGTTGCGGCCGTTGCGGACCAGTAGACGTTCGCCTTTTAGAGATTTCGTGTATACATAGAACTTATATAGAGTGAATTGATTCCGCGATAATTCGATGTTGTGCACGTCGGTTGCATCCGAGTTAAACAATCGACCTTTCTTTGTGTGAAAGGTGTTAAACAGCTCTTTATGTTTGTAATATTCTCCAGGGCCCCAACAAGGAGCGCCTGGGCATCATGGTGGCGTCGCACAACGAGGACACGGTGCGCTACGCCATCCAGCTCATGAAGGAGCTCGACATCAAGCCGGAGGACAAGGTCGTGTGCTTCGGCCAGCTGCTCGGCATGTGCGACCACATCACCTTCCCGCTAGGTAACGTACACAAGCTATATATTATTATATTATATATAATTATATTCTTCTTCTTTCGTATTGGTACGAACAATTTAAAAAGAAGTGTCACTTATCGACACACATAGCGACGCGAAATCGGCTTGAGCAGCTCAAGCTGATTTACAAGTATGGAAAGAATGCATTTAGTCCATTTATGGATAAAATTGAACAGACGAATCGGATACGATCAGCCTGGGCGTATGCGTACACTCACACGAACTGACCGGACTGTTCAGTTTCAACGATTTGCTTCTGTAAAAGTTATAGTTTTGGTGATGGTTGATGGAGGCGCACCAATTTCTACAATAATTTTGAAACATGTAGTCCAGGATACATTTCTGTCGATACCTCTCTACCTGCGTCTTTATTTCCGAACGCATACTACCCCAATGACTTCTCCCGCTCTGGGCGGAGCGGAAGGGCGTGTCAGAATTTTACTGACTAAAACCCACCCGTGTTCCTTCTGTTGCCTGTGCCGGGGCCACGGTAACTCTTTCGAACATCCCGCAACCCTAGAACGCATACAACCCCGATCTCTTCAAAGTGAGAGTGAACAGGCTTCTTTTGAGTAAGCTCGCTCCATCGTCGACTTTGTCTCTGTCACGTCTGACCTAGACTAGGGTCAAGAGCAAACCCATCTCAAATAAAAAAAATAAAAAAAACCAATCCCGTCTAATTATTTAATCATTAAGTATTAATTTATTCGGGTTCGGTGTCAGTGAATGATGATACTTGTAAATGTATCTGACTAGAAACCTGATGCTTTGTTACTAAAGGAGGATTTAATGAACCCAGGAAAAATACCCTGTCAACTTGTTTATTTCCTTCTAAAGTTATCATAATTCCTTATCATCTTTCCAGGCCAAGCCGGCTACTCCGCCTACAAATACGTCCCATACGGCCCCGTGCTAGAAGTTCTGCCATACCTGTCCCGACGAGCCAACGAGAACCGAGGCTTCCTCAAGAAGATCAAGAAGGAGAAGAAGTTAATCCTCAAAGAAGTCATCCGCCGGGTCGTCACCGGCCAAATGTTCTACAAACCGGTTGGGCACTACACCCCCGTGTAAATATACACCTTAAGTCCACGTGTTATTGTCTAATTTACTTTGCGGGATGTAAGGAGAGGTTGCCATGTGACGCGGCGTTGTGTGAGTAGACTTCTAGTCGCTGTTGATGCGTTAGTGTGGGATGTTTGCATGGAGGGAGTCGACGCGATCAATCGATACAAGGATTCGAATCACCACGGAACTCGATTGAAATTCTATCGATATAATCGCGTCGAGTCCTATCTTTGATATACCCAAGTCGCTTTAGCATGGCAATAGCGGTCATTGCTCTTTCCTTAGTATCTCTTCGTAGGAACCCAAACAATAAACTATGTATGGTTTTTCGTTATTGCAACATGTTGAAGATTAGAGGACGTTAACGGACGTTTGAAATAAAGAATGCTAGAAAATGTAGGTGGGTCAATGACCCTTATTGCCACGTTAAAGCGACTCGGGTATAGTAGTTTTTCTGTGATTGATTGTTGGTAAATCGGTTGTCTAGGTCCTTAAAACCTATTTCGAACAGATATTTCTAATAAGAACCCAATGTTTGTCTAGGTAAATATTAAAACTATTGTAGGTAATTTAATCGAGTTTGATAAATATAACTCAGGTATCATAATCTTGTCATTAAAGTTAAAGAGGACGTAATTATTATCAATTAATTAGGTTTATTTATCAGGCTCTTTGAATACCAAATTGTTAAGGTTAGAAATGATCATTTGAAAGAGGTTTTATGAACCGTTTGGACGAAGGAGGTGGCCAGACTGCGGCGGAAACGAGTAAATACAAAAAAAAAATTGTATAAAAAATAAAAAAATCAAAATTATACAAGATTATGAACTACGTAACATGTACATAAATCAGTATGTAGCATCTGGTATGCTACATCTATGATAAAGGATGTGAATTCGTGTTTAAACGCCAAAGTTAAACTGGAATAGGTACATTCCTATACTTATTTCAAGATGCAAAATGTGGGCGAATCCATTAATATGTATCAATAACCACAAAATGTACTTACTATATCTTGTATTTATTCATAATATTGAACAGAACGGAGTTGTAAATATTTGTATAATTTTCATAAAATATGCTAACTGTCAGCGTTGTTAATACCTACCTGATATTGTACAGAGAGCCAATCCAATGAAAAGTTATGAACAGAAATAAACGGTTACCCAATGGCCCTCTTACAAACAAGCTGGTCTGGGTTGAAGAGGGCCAAGTGATCTTCTGTCTCTTTCTATTGACCACACTCTTCTTCATTTGGCGCTAGCTCTTATGTATCATACGGAATAATACGTCTTTACTCGTCGATATGTTACTCAGAAAATTTGCTGATAATTAACTTGTCTATGGTTTTGACGTAACTAATGGCAACACTGACAACAATTTTCATAAACCGAATGAAAAGTAAAATGGCGAACAGTATTGATTGTTTATGCTTTTTGTAGTATTTTTATTTGCTAACGTATGTATATTATTTATCGACGCTTATATCTATAGTGTTAAAAATCGAACTTAGATCGCTGTTTATAAAATGTAGGATGTTAAAATATTTAAAAATAACGATAAATAAATCGAATGTGTTGCGGTCGTTCAGTAAAATTAGGAATGCAATGAAATAACTTTGTTCATAGGACAGAGTTCTACATTACAAAACATTTAACTAATAATCTGATTAGTATTAGTTTATTAAGTAACTGAAAAAAAAAATACTATAAACATAAAAACTGCATCATCAAGGGAAGGGTCTTCAAGATTCTTTTCGGATATACAAGTCGAAATAAGGGCTCTTTTTCTGTAAATTGTATCACGCGTGTTATGGGTATATGAAACAGAAGCGAGCCATGCTGTAATATTCACCCGTTTGGCTTGCATTTACACAATATTTATGACAGCCAAAAAATGGGGAAGATATTCCGAAAACACTTAGAAAACTAGTCATTTCAACTAGTTTACTATGAAAAGCTGACGCTTGAATATACTAAGGCGATGAAATAATGCATTTTCATAGTTCCACGTGTACTTTTCTTAAGTTATAATCGTGTTTTATGTTATTTATTGTGTAATATAGGTAGCCCTGTTTTGTCCGACACTCCGGGTTATTGCAGATGTCCTACAATCATCTATGACGTGTGTAAACATGTACTTTTAGTAAGACTTACCTGTTAATAACTCGGATAACTTTGTATTTTAGCTGCGGTACCGATTTTAAACTTATTTAAATGCCAAAACAATTGAGAAAATTATAAGTTTTTATATTTAAATATGGAACAAGAAATGATGGATCTATTTAATTTGTCCATTATTTTGAACAGATCCTTCGATTTTACGCGATAGAATTTTTGTATATATTCGTTTTGAGTTATACGTAGCTACGCTCAGTTCCTACAACTTAGATAGATAATTATAATCAAGTCCTATGTTTGTAACACATGCCGACGTCTTTTTCCGAAAGTTAGTTGCGCAGTGTCATTGAACGTTATACGGTGTCAAAATCCTGACATTTTACAACTAAAACAAATATTTTGTTGAAATAGTGTTAGTGTAATCAGCATGCATTCATTTTAAAAATGGAATGCGTGTAGATTTTAGTTCTGAAATTATGTTTTGTTTTTGTAAGCGTTTATTTCGTCCACGATTTTATTTATTCATTTGTAAACTTTATATTTGAAATCCTTGCGCTAATGAATTATTATTGTGATGCTATTTTTTAGATTATTTTACAGATAGACTTTTAATAAAGACAAAACTTGTTTTGATACGTTTCTTTTATTTTTATTTTTCCTATTTTTAACCTTCTATTCCGTTACTTTATTTTGTGGCGGGAAATGACTGACGTGTCACATGAGTGATTGAAACGATATTATAAATAATATAGTTTCAAATTTATGATAAGCAGTACACAGTTGAATGTAAAAAAAGCTACTGACATAGCACGCAATGTAGCTAAAATGTCCACGAATAACGACCTAATAGGTGCATATTTAAAGCTTCAGCATTACTTGTTTAAATGTCAATTATATATTTAAAAAGTAATAAAGTGAATGTTTTTAGATGTACCGTTTTTAAAAAGAAATAAAAAAAACACACGAGTGCTTGCAATGTCATTTAAACTGATATTAGACTGAAGTCAATCTTTTGTTGATGTTTAAATTACCTACTTATACAATATGAAACTTGATGAACGACGAAGTGTCCAATTTCAAAAAGAATATAGCAGTAACCTGGAGAAAAATTGCTGTATCGAACAATTTTTTTGTACGTTTTGGTCAGCTAGAAATAAAAATCGATTATTGCAGACAATAATAGTATGATATAATGTGTTTTTAGTATTTATATCCTTAACTTATCATTAAAGAAGGGCAAAGATGATTTCTGCAATCAATTGTTATTAGTGGTATCATTTACCGTTAATTATTAACATTTGGTGTTTTCCATCTTACATATTAAAAGCTTAGGAAGAATGACCGTTTGGCGATACCTACATAGGACATACGGCTTTAAGACTACGACTAAAATAAATATTAATAGGTAATGCAAACTCAGTAACTGTAGCAAATTCACACATATATCTACGACTAGATAGTGTTGTAGTATCAAAATAAATATTAGGTATATAAAAGCAATTTTAAATAATTGGAAAATGCCATTTCCCATACTTGATTGTAGAAATGATACTTGCCGCTAGTGCTATGTACCTACTATCATATTGTAACGATGTAATGTACCCTGTTTCGTGGTCGTCAAATATAGAGCAAGGCATTTAGAAGTTCTTCCCAAGTTACTTTACTGACTTAAAGTAGAATTGACATTGTAATGTCGAATTCGACAACATTTAATTTAACCGAGTAGTGGTGTCGAATCCTACAGTTTCTATTTTGCCATAAAATAAACTACAGTAATTTATAGTATTTTTTTTGTGGCCATTATTATATGCGTGTGACCATTATTTTATAGATTTGTACACCAACATAAACTTTAGGAGTTGTGAAATGACGACGATGCGACGGGGTTGCTAGTCTTAGACAACATTGAAAAAATAAAAATAATGTGTTAATGTTGATGATGTGTGTTTAATTTACAATCTAAAAATAAACAAACGACTATAAAAGGTATGTTATGGTTATTTTTGAGATGGCCCTCAATCCTAGAAAATGTATGAAAATCAACCAAAATATCGTACTTATGGATGTAACATACACATTAACTCACGCCTTCTTCCCATGGGGGTAGGCAGAAACTATAGAACGACACCCGATACGATCATTTTCATTACTTGGATGTAATTTCGTTTAATGAAGTATCTTAGAAGAAACAAGTGTGCAATAGGATTCAAGTAAATGGATAAAATTAATAATCAATTAAATTCAGTCAACAATTATTTATTTTCATATTTTCGTCGTAAACACAGCTTTATCCTAACACTCACATCCAACATCGTTATTTTACTTATCGCACATTCAAATAATATTGTCTGATCATTTTATAACCAAAATAACAAGTTTACATTGACGTAATTCGACTAATTGACGTCGACGTCAATTAGTTTACTAAGTAATAACATTAATGCCGATTCTCTTGTCACAAATGCGTCTAAACTAGACTAAAAATCACCAAAATTTAGTTTATTCCTGTCAAACGACGATTTCCCATTCTGAAATTGACTAAAGTGACACAACTTAACTATTTTAGTTTGACAGCGTTAAGATAGCATTGAGTTTAAAGTTTAGTGAAAATGGTAATTTTGCTATTCTGAATTTGACGTTTTTCACCTAAAATTAAAAAAAAGTGTGGAATAAAATTAGTTGTCATGAACTAAAATTTCACACCAACATCTCGACTTCAGGCGCAAAAACAGTACCTACTTTTTTCTTTTCTTTTGCTTACTTATATCTCGAAAACGGTGCGTCCTATTGCAAAAATAATGAAAATTTAAATTAAAATTCAACATGTAGGTAATAATTTTTCATATTTTCCATACAAAAAGTGAAAAATTCCATATAAAACACGTCGAGGCTTCCTCCCATGCGCGCCTCCGGCTCAATAAAATCACGGGGTATGGCAAACAAGTACTTACCACGTGGAGTCGCGATTGTCAAATTTAATTTAGTCGTGTCAAAATTATTTTTAAATTTAGTGATATTTTTTTGCAGAATAGCTTTAAAATTCTCATAGCCAAAAGTAAGGAATTTTAGTGATAGTTTAGATAGTTTAGTTCGATGTATGTAGATGAGAATCGGCACCATTGTAGTTCATTGGTTATATACATTTTGTAAATAACTTGAAATTGTTCAAATTGGTTATTTCATGTAATTTAATTACTTAATAATTTGCCTCCTGTCTTACGAAGGTGACTATATGATAAACTTATTGCCTTAGACAAGCTAGTTAGAGAAATATTACGGGTTTGCCTTCAAAGTGACTAAGTAATTAAATGATTTTTCAGGTAAAGTGATTGTTTGTCTTACAAAAAAACATTAGTTTGATCATTATAATTACCAGTGTTTAAAAAAATATCGTTATAAAACGTTCAGTTTTCTTTTTTTTAACTTTGTTTATGTGACAGTGAAGTTTTGATTATGTTTGATGATAGTATACACAAGAATCAATATATGTTACGTTCATGTTAACTGATGACGTTTAAAATCTGGTCGTGGTCATAACCCGTGACTCCACAGCGTTTAGCTCGACGCCCTTCTTGATGCGCAGACTAAAGACAAAACGTTCCGCGGGGTAATCATTAGGACGTTTTAGAGTCCTCACGACGCGCGCTCTAGAAACATATTTGCCTCTTTTTTATACAGACTGACTTTGAAAACATGCGACAAAATTTAAGGTGGTGTTCTACTCATCAATATGAACAACTTTTACTATGGGACCAACTTTGAATTTGCAAAAAGAAATTCGATCTCCCGTACATACCCGATTGGACCATTTCGTATAAGAAGGTCGAATTTTTTTTTGCGAAATCTAAGTTGATTACCAGTGATCAGAATAGGTATTGCTAAGTTGCCTAAACTTCGAGGACGGAAGTAAAATAGAGTGGATAATACCTCCACTAAAATCCCGGAATAATTTTAATGACGTTTAAATCCCGGGATTTAAAAACCACGAATTATTTATTGGACTTTATTTATAGATAGATAGAATACACTTTACTATGTACTCCATAAAAATTACAGATACAAATATGTGTGTGCCTAACCCTAAAAAAATGTTATGATTTTTCAAATCAATAATTTGTAACTACAAATAAAGTCCTTTTTCGAAAAGGCAAATTAGCACTACCTGTTCCGATCACTGATGATCACATAGTAAAAGTTGTTCATATTGATGGGTAGAACTCCCCCTTAAATTTTGTCGCATGTTTTCTAAGTCAACCTGTATAGTTATCATTGGTCTTTACTTAGAATATTGCGTCAAAATCTTCTGTCTGTTGATTATTTTGACAGATAGTAAAATATAGCAATAGGTCTAGAGTCGTTTAGCCGATTCTTAATAGTATCATCGTCATTATGGGAACGAAAACAATCTTATACAGTGCTGAACCGTATGCACAGAGAAACATGAAGTCACATAAACGCAGCCATCCTAAGTTCAACGTTCAAACCCGATCAGTCTAATAACATTTCAACGACTTTATCCTAAACATTTATAAAACATTGACTTTTGTGAACAGTCAGTCAAGGATTTAATAGGTAGGTATTAAAATAAAATATATTTTTTATAAAACAGAATAGATTAGGGTTAGGTCCTTATTTCATAGTTTAATACTGTGGTTGGTACGGTCGTGGCTTAGAAAACCTAGGCAGAGATCGCAATCAGGTTGTAAGAACTACCTGAGACATAACCTGTTGAATTTGTCAGAGCTGGCCAAACGGCCAGCACCTAACTAGTAACTTGTACATTGGTCATGTCCATTATCCGACCTCCTGCCAACAGTAATTGTACTAATTGTCACGACCAGCTTATGGCGTAAGATAATAGAAATTCATGATTTACCAAATATGAAAGCAGAGAGAATATACTACGTACTTACAAACTTTTTCTAGATATTCGTCTTGATAAATACATGGAAAATTCAAAAACAAACTAAAAATATTCTCAGCATATAAAACTCATTAAAAAACGAACCTATCTTACGCCAGAAGTACATTCACAAAATAGTTATCAAGAAGTAGAAAGGTAAATAGATCTCACTCGTTTGTAGAACAGTTAGTAGAGGTTCGTACGGACGTAAAACTATCGCGGCGATTTTTTTTCACGCACTGGATTTTCAACGCTCTGCTAATCGCCGAGAGTTAGAAATCCAATAGTGTGTTTTTTCGACGCACTGGAACGCACTCTGTTCGATTCTCAATGCTCGGCTCAACACCGAGAGTTGAAAATCCAGTGCGGGATAAAATCCCGCCGATATATTTTTATGTGCGAACGTCGGTTTAGGCTCACTTGCACGTTCATGGGTCTAAATGACTCGGCTAGCTCGGGGTTAACAGCTAATTCAGGGTTAATCAAATAATTAATCTTGCGCCACCAAGAGTTTAAAGTAAAGCTGAAGTTAAATTTAAATATTTAACCCTTCGAAGTGGGAGGGTTAAGTCGCTAAACTCGGTGTTAGTGTTAGTAATGTCAAAATAAATTGACGTTATGAGGTACTGCTGATAACATAATTTGGATTTTATATTATTCAACGTTAAAGTAAGTGAAAATGCGATACTTTAACAGCTGGCAGTATAATATCCATGAACTCATATAAAAATAAATAGATACAAATTGTAAAAACTTAAAACATATTTTTCCATAACTAATATTTTCGTCAATCAATAAACTATATCTCCATGGAAACCACATACAATACGATTAAAATGAAATTTCATTCAAAGAAAAAAAAAGTATTAGGTACGTATCGTAATGTAGTGTAAAAGAGATAGGTAGACAATTTCCGTTCATTGTTCGTAAATTCATATTTGATTAGATTACTTAACAGGGCACAGAATTGCAGTTCTATTTTTGTTTCGTCAATTGAACTGCAATGTTCCCAACTCAAAAAACACCAATGTTATGTTAACTAACCCGGAGTTACTTTTTAGTGGCGCAACGCGTAATAACAGTTAAAATGTTAATTACTTAACTCCGAGTTATTCATTTAACCCGACTAGAAGTGCAAGTAAGCCTTAGTGATTTGGAAAAGTAGACAAATAGTCTGATAACAGTATAATGTCGTAATGTCAGTAAACTGCATTGTCTAGTGTCACAACACGTTGTTATTATTTGATGCATCCAGCAACGTATATTGTAAACGTCGGTCACATGTCGCGATATTATCCGAAAACGTCGCTCACACGTCGTGACGTTTTCTAAAAAGGTCGTACACTCCCCAGCGACGTTAACTGATTACGTGGCAGGCGACGTCGTGGACGTCAGGCTCGCCGACGTCGTCTGACGTCGTCGGTGCCAGCGCCGCCAGTTGCGTCGCTGTTGGTCTTCGCTAGGATCTTGGGCGGTTCGCGTCCCCTGTAAAACAAAAAAAATATAAATGAATTGTCAACAAACGAGTCTCTAAATAATTATTTCTTTTACACTAGGATTATCAATATTTAGAATTATATTTCGTTCAGCTGTAACAGCATAACAGCCGCATGGGTCGATCCATCAGGTTAAGCTACGCTTGCCGGGGTTGGTCCGTGGATGGGTGACCATCTTTACATACCGAGACTCCGCCGTGCCTCGGAAAGCACGTTAAGCCGTTGGTCCCGGCTGTCATTCGTGGATCTTTGACAGTCGTTACGGGTCGTCAGAAGCCCGAAAGTCTGACAACCAGTCTTACCAAGGGGTATCGTATTACCCAGTAACTGGGTTGTGGAGGTCAGATAGGCAGTCGCTCCATGTAAAATACTGGTATTCAGCTGCATCCGGTTAGACTGGAAGCCGACCCCAATATAGTTGGGAAAAGGCTAGGCAGATGACGATTTCGTTCAGCTGTAGATTAATAAAAGATCACTGAAGTAAGTACAGTCAACGGCGCCTCAGTGCTAACACTTGCACTACGAAAATCGTCCTTACAGCTACGAAATAAAGGCGCTGTCAATGTCAAATTGATAACCACTGATGTGCAACTGAATGCACCGTCCACACATTCTGTAGGTACAATAAAATTTATTATATTTTGCTACGACTCGAAGGCTACGACATAAGCGAGTCTACACGCCTCATAAATAGACTGCCCTTATATCTTAACACAATTAATCAGAATAAAAAAACCAAACCATGTTACTCGACTTACCTCTGCGCAACCTGAGCTCCAGCATGGTGTGAGTCACCAGTGCTGCGAGTAGGGCTGCCGCCAAGCCTGCCAGTTGTGTGCGCACACACAGTAGCTGTCGCGCGATGCATGCGAGTGCCAGCCCTGAGTGTCGCGCCGCTAGGATCATTGACCACGCGCCCCGCCACCCTGGGCCTCCTATGCAGATGCCAGACTGGGGAAGAAAAGCTGTCTTTAGCATAAAAAACAGTTTGGTGTTATGATATGGAAATGTTGAATTTCGGTCGGATAGATAAACAGCCAAACAGGCGGCGTTGTGCCATATTCATTGTTTAATATTCCATCAACCCGCACGGTAAATCTATAACACTTTTCTTATGCGTACTGCTAAGGAGTGGAACTCCTTGATCAAGTCTGTATTTCCTAATAGCTATTATAACTTCGCACAGGTTTAAGCTATCAGAAAATGTAGACTCGCGTCTTTAAGTCTCACGTCGACAACATCATTGTTTAGTTTAGTTTATCAATCGCGAGTCCTGTCCTGACACCTGTCAGTTGGGCAATTTCTAGTTGTAATAAGGATCAAATTTGCAAAACACATATTTGACGGAGAAGGTACGTCTCTCTAGTTATCGTCAGCCATATTTTACTTACTGTGGGCGTGCTGTGGGTAGTGTTGGTTATTACGCAATAGAAAAACCGTTTGCAGTTCAAATCAAATTACAATTTACATTCAAATTAATCATACAAGCAATTCACACACTGTAGGTACACGATATAACTATATAATACGGAACGCGCGACAGTTTCTTAACGTATTCACTGCTCGACAGCCATCGACGAACTCTGCTTAACTCCGGTCGACGAGAGTTATATGTTGTAGACTCTGTGGAGCGCCACTTGGTGGCGCTGGCGTCCCGATTAGTCAAACGACGACTAACATATTTCCGACATATTCGTTAGTATGAAACTGACAGGTGTTAAGAACGCATTCTTTCGACACGACCGGATTGTAACTCTTATTAAAATGCATCAAACTAGTAAGCGGATTTGATCGAAGAACTGCTGCGGAGTTTGTTGCGCCACTTCTTCTTTCCAGCTGGAGCAATAGGAAGTGATGAAAGATGGGCGTTTTGAGGTACTGCCTTGTGGCGGCACATCTACATCGCCACATTGGAACGCATCACACTGACGTCACACAAAATCCTGCATCGCGCAATCAGAGTTTACCGCGCGACTAGCATATATACAACATCCCGACATCAACCGTCGGGCAGTAGCCCACCAGACACAACACCCGTCTGGTCGGAGGATCCTCCCTTTTCTATGGAGGATGAGTGAACTTCACACCCTGTTCCTCATACCTCTATAGCCTTATGTAGTTTTGTTTTTCAAAAAGTGCTGATTCTCCGCCCAATTTGAATAAATGAATTTTGATTTTGAACCTCCAAAAGTCTATACCTGCAGTACATCCCAGAGTGCAGCACAAGCGCCCCAAGCAGCTGCTGCAAGCGCTGGCAGCGCTAGATCCGTCTTAGCGGCTCTCCAGCGCAGTAGAGCGAGCACAAGCGACGCGTGCGCTGCGCCACCTCCTGCAGCGAGGGCGCCGCGCCTGCCGCGTGCTGCAGCCATAGAGAGGGTGCCTGCAGCTAGTGCCTGCAGGACTCCTGTCCCGCAGAGAGATCTCCAGGCACACCACCATCCGTCCACGCATACTCCGTACCACTGAAATTAATTGTTTGTCTTTGTATCATTTCGTTACTTACCTAATTGAGATCGATCTTTCAATCTTTTTGGGTATTTCTATAATTCTACTTCAATACCTGAAATGCTACTATTTTCGTACCTAAAGATAGCACATGGTAGGCATATGTAAAGCAAAAAGTTGATTTCTCGTTGGTAAATTACTTGCTCAGCGGCAAATTGATTTTTTTCTCCCTTACCTAACTTTTCATTACTGTCCTCTGTCCCACACCTGAGGAAAGGCCTCCCTCCATCATCTCGACTTGATTTATGGTCAAAAGCTTTTAGGTCTATACTACTTCCATTTCTAATATTTGTACTGTATGTTATTCACAGTTTATGTAAATACCTTAATATACGACGTATAAATAAATCCCTGTTGGAGTCCTATGAACAGGCCCATGGGCATTCCGAGCACGGCCCGAGGATCCCCGAAGACGGAGCGCGCATCAGGCGGCGGCGCGGGCGCAGTCGGCGCGCCATACACGCCTATCCCCACTGACAGTAGAGCTAGGAAGGCCCACATGGCCACCAATAGCATCCTGCCGTCAGCGTCCAGCACTGTGCCTGATAGGGTTTGCATGTCTGGACAGCCGGCGGCACCGCAGGTGCGCTCCTGAAAAAGGTAGATAAAGATAAAGGTGAGTGTTATGTGATTTCACTATAAAACAAATATGACGTGAACAAAAATGATGATTACGGCAGCAAGCAGGCTAGAATGTGCGTTTATGAACCACTGCAAGGTTTGGGCTGGGCCAGGGGGCCAGCCACCACCTCTTAGAGCAGTATTATTATAATGTTACTTCAGTGTGAGAAAGATATGAAGCTATACAGGACGTCTAGCTCCATCTCTTTCCCACACTCAAATAAGATTACAATAATACTGCTTTAAGAGATGGTGGTCTAGCTCCTGTAACCTCGCGAGAGTGATGTTACGAACTCAGCTTGTATTTTACTAACATAGTATCAAAGACAGGAAAACTGTTATTAACTTTGTGAGTATATGTTATTTGACAATACATGATTTAATATTATATACTAATTCAAAAGTAGAACTTACTTCATAATCATCTTCTAAGAAGTACTCTTCAGGCGGTGGCCATCTTGGCACAGATACATTCGTCGGCACCGGAATGACAGGTTTGGAGACCTCCTCAGACCATATCAGTAAGGCAAAACCCAATAGCAGGGACCCGCACACCAGTCCTAGGTCCTGGGCAGCTCTTAAAGCTCTCACTGCTCTTCTGAGAGCAACCTTTCTTCTAGCCTCATCGCCCGCCGCTTGCGCTAAGGATGTCGCTGACGCAGATAAGGCCAGAGACATCGGCGACAGCGTCACGCCGCAGATTCCGTACAATGCTAGAAGAACAGGAAGTGGAGTCTCCACGGTGTGAGCAGTTAACAGCACACAGACAAGCGTGTGTGCGATCGCTATCACAAGTCTCGTTCCAGTCTTTTGCAGTATGAGGGGAGAGAATGGCGCAACTACAGCTGCTGCCGTGTGCATGATTGACAGCGGCATGGCTCCAGCTTCTGCGCCAGCGAACGCTGTGAAGGGCAGTAAGGCAGTCGCACATAGTCCGCTGGAGATGCATAGTAAAGTAAACCGGTTGACGAGTGGTTTGGGCAGCTTCGGTGGCTGTCTTGCTAACAGGCGCCGAACTGAAGCTGCTCCGACTGATGACGTTGCTGAGTCCCGGCGGCGAGGTCCGATGCAAGACCCCGGTACTCGGATCGGAGTTTTCTGCTTCTTCCAAGGCCATTCTTTCTTGTATATTGTGCTCACTGGGATCTGTGTACAAACATTTAGGTCATATGAAGAATCCTTGGAAGTTAAACACGGTTATATTCTAGTTATCTTTTAACGTACCGGTGTAAGGATGGTCCGATGCCGGTGCGGGTCGGATACGGTCCGCACGGCGGCGCGTACGGGCGCCGGACGCGACCGCTCCGTCAGGTCCGGTAGGCTGCCCATGCGCAGGCACCGGCTACACACCGGTGAGCATACTATCCGGTTTCATATCCTAGGCAGAAAAATACATTAACCGCATGAAGTCAGAAAACGCACAAAATTCACGTAAAAGCCTCCTCAGGTGTTGATCGAGACTCTTGCCATTAGCCGTCACGACTATCGGCACAATGACTGCTGCATCCACATCCCACATGTCGACAACCTCGCGAGCCAGGTCAAGATACTTACTCTGCTTATCTTTTTCAGCTTTCACGAGGTTCTCGTCATGCGGAGCCGCTATATCAATAATCATTGTGCTACGCTCTATTCGATCACCACTATGTCTGGCTTATTGGCAACTCATTGTTTATTTTAAACCGCTGTACTATTTAATGTGATAACCTCATCGCAACTCTGTAAGTATAATTCTCAATAATGGGAGCATTTTAATAGACATGTATAATATTGTATAAGTTCCACATAGGTGCAGAATATATTCACTACAAAACGATCGAAATCATTGAAAGTTTCGGTTAGTGAATTGCTTTCAAAATCTTATAATAAATAGTGCTCAAATCGTTACCCATTTCTACAATTGCTAAGCAAAAAGATCCGTTGTCAGTGATCGGATAAAAGTGAACAAAATAACAGACAAGTAAGTAGGTACGTGACCTTAAACCATAAACAGCTGATTTACATATCCCGAGGGATTGAGGCAATTCCACTATATCGTGAAATCGTTTATCGTTTGACATTTAACCAAACATCTCAAGTGACTTACAAGATCAAGTAAAGCCAGCGACACAAAATATATAGATACAGAAGGTCAACTCCATACAACGAGCGAAAACAGGTGCACGCACACATAGACGCGTACGTACGGCGCTCTCATATTCATGACAGTCGCAAGTGCGCTTGCACTCGTAGTTCAGTACAGCCGATTAATCGTGGCCGATCTGAACATACGCACTATGAAATTTCGCGCATGTTCATCCACTCACACTCGCCTCATGTCATCATTTGATTCCTAAAAAATGTTATTGCGCAGACCTCTGCGCAGTTTGGATCGGCCAATATTCCGCGGCCATACTTTACATAGACGCTTGTCTGTGTGCGTGCGTTTCCGCACGTTGTATGGAGTTGAGCTTCTGTACCTACTTTTTATTTTCTGGCCAGCGAACAATGTCGAAATATCGGGACTGCGGGAGGCGTGAACGCTGCCAATTGAATTATAGACAGTTGAGCTAGTGTGGATCTGAGTTTATCGGTACCAATAAATCAGTACGAGTTTAGATATAGGACACACATTTTTATGTAGTTGTAGTCAGGTATTAGGAAAGTGACTGTGAGGCGAATTTAAGAATGTGAAATGAAGCTGTTGCACGCGACTTCTCATCGTCTGCATGTGTTTTGTATTTCATTTTTTATGCAACTTTCTAGGAAGAAAAGTAGCTTATCTCTTTCTCCAGCATCCTAATTGGGTAACACACTATCAATCACAATCTGAATGATTTTGAAGCAAATTGGTAATCCATTGCTTCATATCTTCATGTTTGCTGAACAACGTAGAACGCTGTTGAACTGTCAAAATGAAACCGATTTCTTCTGTAAGAGTGTTACGCAATTACCCCGCATGTCCCAGGCTACCTATAGTAGGTATATATATCTGTCAAAGCAGATCACCCAATTTGATCGGCGATTTGGGATTTAAAAAAAAGTCGACGACCGGGAATGAATTACATTTTATTTGAATGGTGGCAGTAGTAGACATTTCTTTGTATGGCGCCAACGCTGTAATGAATATACAAGTTCATAATGAAGAAATAATCCGATCTAATTCCTATCAGATAACATAGAACGGAATCTTGGGTGCTATTACTATCAAAAGTATGGATATGACCAAAAAAAATTTTGCTAGAAATATTTATCTATTATTAAAAGAAAGATATTCTATTTATTTGAGCTATTTTTGTTCCGATAATAAAATCGGTTTCATGTTGGTAATGTTAATTATTTTCTGTTGCACTTTTAAAGATGACCCTTTCTTTCCATTGGTAAGTCTTTACTGTTTAAATGCTTAGTACTATTGAATAAACATATTTCCCTAACAAATGCGATTTCTACACCTTTTAAATATTAATAAATATTTTTTCGAGCAATACCGGAATCCTGAGATTATCGTCATATCCATAATATCCATATTAGTGATATCGTGTCAAACAGCACGCAAGTTCCGATCAATGCTGATATAGACTTTACTATGGGGCCAAATCTGAAATCGTGAAAAAAAATCAGCTGTTCCCTACATATATGTTCGTATAACTCGTAAAAATTTAGGGAACAGCAGAATTTTTTTCGTGATTTCAGGTTTGGCCCCATAGTACAAGTTGTTCATAATAACGAGACAATGGTGCCGATTTTCTCGTCAGAAATACGTATAAACTGGACTAAAAATCACCAAAATTTAGTTTATTCCTGTCAAACGACGATTTCCCATTCTGAAATTGACTTAAGTGACACAACGCAACTATATTTTAGTTTGACAGCACTAAGATGACACTGAGTTATTAGTTTAGTGAAAATGGTAATATTGCTATTCTGAATTTGACGTTTTTCACCTAAAATTTAGATTTTCTAACTAAATCTGACTATTTTTAATCGCGATTAAAAAGGTGTAGAATAAAATTAGTTAGCATGATCTAAAATTCACACCAACCCCTCGACTTCAGGTGCAAAAACAGTACTGTAGCTTTTTTTCTTTTCTTTTGCTGATATCTCGAAAACGATGTGTCCTATCGCAAAAATAATGAAAATTTCGACCCCCTTTATAAGACCCATAAACCCCTAAAATTCAACATGTAGGTAATAATTTTTCATATTTTCCATACAAAAAGTGAAAAATTTAAAAACACGCCGAGGCCCCCCTGCGCGCCTCCGGCTCAATAAAATCACAAGGTAGGGTAAACAAGTGGGCACGTTCTCCTTTCCTCACCTTCCACCTGACGCAGGTCCTCACCGGACACGGGTGCTTCAGGAGGTACCTGTTCCGGATAGGGCGGGAGGAAACGCTCGGTTGTCACCACTGTGTGGATCGCCCGGAGGACACGGTGGAGCATACGGTGGAGGTCTGCCCGGCTTGGACGGAGCACCGCCGTGTCCTCGCGGAAGCGATCGGCGGCGGCGGTCTCTCGCGTCCGGCCCTGGTCCAGGCCATGGTACGGAGCGAGAGTACATGGGAAGCCATTACCTCCTTCTGCGAAGCAGTAATGTTCGCGAAGGAGGAGGCGGGACGCGTGAGGGCGCAAAGCTACTAATAATAAGACTTGGATTAAATTTGCCACACAGATTGTTTTAAATAACCTATATTTAACACATAGGATACTTTTTGTCCCGGGAGTACATTGCATGCATACAAGACGGTATTCTGTTCACGACACGTTGTGCACAATTTATACAAAAAGTACTAGGCTTGCATAAATTCACGATAGTATTTCCAGCATTAGTATTATGCTTCTAATAAATAGGATTTGGATGAAATTTAGCACACAGATAGTTTATAACCTGGATTAATACGTAGGATACTTTTTATCATGGTAGTACGTTTCCGTGGGTTAATTTCCGATCTTCCCCTGGGAGAAGCCGCGGGAAAAGCTAGTTAAATGCGACAGTGAGTTTGTTTGTTTATCTATTACGCTAAAACGGCTGAACAGATTTAGATAAAATTTGGTACATGGGTAGACCATGAATTGTGTTAGGAGATAGGATACTTTTAATCCCGGTAGTACGACAAAAAACATGTATTAGGTTCAAACTAGAAACCACTCATCATTAGTATCAATTACGCTTCTTATAAATAGAATTTGGATGAAATTTGTCACACATAGTTTATAACCTGTATTCAATAGTACGTTTCCGTTAATTTCCTATCTCCACGTGGGCGAAACCGCTAAAGCTGAAAAAGCTAGCTTAATGCGAAAATGTTCGTAATAGTCCGATTCAGGAAAGAAATATTTGAAAAGTTACCGGGAAAATTGGGAAATTCGGAAAAACCGAAAGTGCTTGTTCTATGGGAATTTTGTAAGAATTATTAAAATTTGGACAGGACAACGCCTGTCGAGTCAGCTGGTACACAGTGTATATCAAATTGTGTCTGAATTTATTATACCGCAGCAATCAAGTGATTTTCAACCGATAGTTCAGCACCCTAATTGCGTAACACAGTATCAATCGCAGTCTGAATGATTTTGAAGCAAATTGGTAATCCATTGCTTCATGTTCGAAAAATTTGTCTGCTCAACAACATAAATAATGCAATGAATGTTGTTGAACTGTCAAAATGAAACCGATTCCTACTGTAAGTGTGTTACGCAATTGCCCCACTGGTGTATTTTCTACACGCGTGTCTGGGCGTGTAAACTGCAGGCGGGTAAAACCCTAATGCTATTTTAATACTATACAAATCTATGATTCTTGTCGTCGACAACAATGACCTAATTAAGACCTAAATCTTAATTAAATAAGACGTCAATATCTTTAACCACACTACCCAAGCAAAGTAATCCGTTGCCGGTATAAACAGTTTAGCGGCTCAAGGGCTAAGCGATCGGCTCGACCCCTGATCAGTCTGCATGAGTGCGCGGCAGTACCGCCAACCATGGATCAAACGTTTGCGAGTTGGTGTTGGTGATATAATTTCAGTAAAACGGTGTTCGAGAGATCTTTTGCTCTTTTGCGAGGGATGATTTGTGGAGAGTGTGAAGCTGATTGTATATGTGAAATGATGGGGCATTGAGAACGATATGAATTGGAGTGACTTGTTAAAAAGCAGCGCACTTGTGGGAACAATTTCTCATTGATTATTTTGGGGATGGAGGTGCATAGCCTGGCGTACGTTTCACAAAACCTATTGAATTGATGTTCGTGTGCCAGGAAGATCGTACATAACTTACTTACGTCGTTTACAGTGTCTCATTAGACAAAGTTTCATAGGTTTACAGCTTAGAGCTTGCCCCAAAGTAAGTATTGTTGGTAATATTCCCTACTCGCATGCGGCTTACCAGAACAGTGGTGGATCAGTGGTAGTAGCCACGATTGAGTTGAAACCCAGCCAACTTTGTGTAATTTATTTCATCACCACTGCTCTCAAAACGGTGACGGAAAAACATTGTCAGAGCCGGCATGACCTAGAACTAAAAATCGAAGACACGTGACATCTACCAACCCGCACTGGGCCCGCGTGGGGGATTACGGCCCACTCCCTCTCGAAGGAGGGCTGTGTCCCAAGCAGTGGAAACATTATAGGCTGATTAAGCTATGCTGCCTAGTCTGTACTAATTTTATACCTAAAGAGGTAAAATTTTTGAGTTTTTAAGGTGATTTTTTTATTTCATTTTTTTTTCTTTCTTTCTAGTAGGTCTTGGATCTTCGGAGTTACTGATCCGATTCCGAAAATTCTTTTACGAATGTGAAGTCAAAGTCAAAGTCAAAGTTTTTATTTGTAAAACATAGGTGGGTGTAAAAACAGATGTTGTAAATATGTTTAGGTGTGTTTTAAAATCAATTAAATCGCGTTTGTCTCTAATAGACTTCGGTATTTTGTTATACATTCTGGGTGCCATGCCTAGAAAACTTTTAGTGTAGAATGCTGTGTTGTGTGTATTAGCACAAAGTTGCGACGTTTCGATTTCAGTGTTTCAAATAGATGTAAGTTTGATTTCACGAATACTGCTGTCTCATAAATATATAAACATGGTAAGGTTAGCAACTTATACTTTTTAAAAAATGGCAAACAACTGTCAGTTGATTTTAGCTTGAAGACAGATCGTAAACATTTCTTCTGTGCCTTGAATGCCATGAGTTTATCTGTAGAATTTCCCCAGAATATTGTTCCATAGCGTAGAGTAGATGTTACGTAGGCATTGTACGCTACTAGGACGACGGACTCATTTACAATTTTTCAGTTGTAAACTGCATAAGAGTATTGATTTAACTTTCTGCATATAATTTCGATGTGTGATTTCCAAGATAGATGACTATCTAAATGCAGTCCCAAGAACCTGGCATTACTGGTGTCAGCTATTTTTGTATTTTTATGAATGATATTTAATGGTGATCGATTTGTCCGTTGATAAAATTACATTATTTTTGTTTTATCCACGTTTATTTTTAATTTATTTATTTCTAACCAATTAATTATGCATTGTAGGGAACTATTTATATTATTTTCATATGTTTTTATATCTGTACATGGAACGATTACTGTGCTGTCATCGGCATATAAAATAGTTTGATGTTCAGTGCATTTTGGTAAATTATTTATGTAGATAATGAATAGCAGGGGCCCAAGGACACTTCCTTGAGGAACCCCGCATATTGTAAATCTAGTTGAAGACATGTACCCAATTTCTATTTTTGTTTTTGAACATAGTCTATTTATGACAGTCACTTGTTGTCGGCCTGTTAAGTATGCTTCAATAAGTTTTAGCATGTTGCCTCTAATGCCATAGCGTTCTAACTTGCTTAGTAATACACTTCTGGACACATCTATTGGCCCACCTTGTATTTTCAGTTTCGTTTGGTCCTAGCTAAAATTTTATATTAGGTCGAGCAAAAAGTTTTTATGCAGTTTTGAACCTGGTACATTCACAATTTCATTCAATAGTCTTTTTTTGAATTTCGAACACAGAATTTAAAGAAACAAAAGACAATTTGGAGCCTGTTTGTTGATATCAAACAATCGAATACTAAGAAAACTTGGTTTTATTGGTTTACTTGGATTTAATTCTTGAAAAAGTGATTGATATCTTTGGTTTTGCAACAAACATTACTTATTCTTAACATTAAGGTGAGGTTCTATCAATAATCTATGGATACTTCACCTGAAGTCGCCGCCCAAGCTGTGGCACTTATTCAGGCCGGACACAGCCAAAGAAACGTGAGTGCTCAACTTAATTTAAGTCGATCTGCGGTCCGAAATGTTTATCGGAGGTACCTAGAGACTGGCGGCTTTGTTCGTCGCCAAGGAAGGCCACGATCTCGGGTCACAACTGAAAAGCAGGATCGATTCATCGTGACGACCAGCTTGAGAAATCGTCACCTTACCTCCATTGAGATACAAAACCAACTTCGCGACTTCCACGGAGTATCTGTGAGCGCTCGAACTGTTCGGAGAAGGTTAAAAGAACGCGATATGGTACCACACAAGCCAGCTAATGGGCCCAAACTAACGCGAGCCCACCGAACAGCGCGCCTTCATTTCGCACGCAGTCATTTAAATTGGACACAGCAAGATTGGAGCCGTGTACTCTTTTCTGATGAGTCTAAAATTGTGTTACATGGCAATGATGGAAGGAAGAAGGTCTACCGACGTAAGGGAGAGCGTTTCGCACAATGCTGCTTTGAAGAGAGGGTTGCTTATGGCGGTGGCTCATGGACTGTCTGGGGCGGTATATCCGCGAGCGGCAAAACTCAACTTGAGGTTGTTACAGGACCACGGCTGCCAACATTAAATGCTGAAAGGTACATTCGTGAGTGCTTAGAACCTCACGTGATACCATACGCGGACTATGTGGGCCCAAATTTCCTTTTTATGCATGATAATGCAAGAGCCCATGCGGCCGGCATCGTCAGGGAATATCTTCGGGATGTGAACATCACAGTTATGGACTGGCCAGCCAGAAGCCCAGACATGAACCCCATTGAGCACATGTGGGACGAGCTAAAAAGACGTGTTAGGGCTCGTCAGCCAGTTGCCCAGACGATGCAGGAGTTGAAAACTGCCATAGAAGAGGAATGGGAGATGATCCCTCAAAATTTCATAGAGCGGTTGATAAACTCTATGCCTAATCGTATGAGAGCTGTGGTAGATGCCCATGGAGGCAACACGCGTTATTAAATTAAACCTTTATTTGATAAAACATGTTTTTTATTCAAAAATCAATTGCCTTTAACAAGGCGCATATCCGACTTGTTAGGCTTAGCTCCATGTCGTATGGTATTCTGAATTCAAATTTAAAACAATACGATCGAAAAAGATGGTAAAATGTATCAGGTTTAAAACTGCATCAACAGTTTTTGTTCAATCTAGCAATCATATTTCGGTAGGGGCCATCGAAACCTAAACTCTAAGGTGGGCCAATAGATGTGTCCAGAAGTGTATATGGTGGTCTACATGATCAAATGCTTTTGACATATCCATTAGTAGTGCTGCAATTGGTATTTTTTTGTCAACATTCAGAACAATTTTAGAGAATAACTCATAGACTGCTTTGTTTATAGTTCTATTTTTTCGAAATCCATATTGTTCCGATGCAAGTATATTATTTGATTCCAGAAAAGAATATAGGGAATTATGGATTACCTTTTCAAACACTTTAGATAGTACTGGAATTAAGGCTATTGGGCGGTAATTTGACATGGTTGTTTTTTCACCTTTCTTGTGTAATGGTTTAATTAATGACATTTTTAGCTTACTTGGGAAGTGTCCATTTTCTATACACAAATTGATTATAAAGCTTAGCACTGGAGCAATATTGTTTGCTACAAGTTTTAGGATTTTAGTAGTAATGCCGTCGTAACCGGCGCTATTTGTGTTTTTTTGTGAATTAATAACTTTGAATATTTCGAACTGATCAGTAGGTGCCATAAACATGGATTTCGGATAATGGTTGATATTTGAAAAACCATTACTATTGTTATTTATTTTGCTACTCGTTGGTTCAACTACATCCACATAATAATCATTAAATGCTGTAGCAATTCCTATAGGTTCATCTATTACTTTATCATTGGTATGTATTTTGTGCACGGATTCAGAAGGAAAGTTTGTTTTGCATTTTTTTATAACTTTCCACGTAGCTTTAGTTTTGTTTTCAGCATTATTTATAAGATAATTATTTTGTGCTCTTTGGGTCAAGTAAATAACTTTTTTGAGCCGTTTCGAGTATTGTTTTAGTAATTGGTTGTTCTCATTAGAAGGCGATTTTCTATATTGCCAAAGTATATCTCTTTTCCGTTTGCTGCACGTTCTAATACCTTTTGAAATCCATTTGGAAGATTGCCGAGTAAAGATTTTTTTCTTTACAGTAGGGAAACACAGGTCATAGAAAAGTTTAAATAAATCATGAAATGAATTGAAAGCCATTTCGGGATCAGCACTATTAAATACCTCATCAAAGCTAAGTTTTCGCATGCAATCTACAAATTTATCTTTGTTTTCTGAGCTGTAGTCTTGACTAATTATATACCAGTGATCGATCTTACAAGTTTTTTTGACTGGACATTTAAAGAGTTGGGCTGTGTGATCAGATAAAGCTAAATCTAAAATTTCTCCTCGACCACCTTTGACATTATGCATGATATTGTCAATGCATTTACCGCTGGATATACGTGTAGGTTTATTTATACTTGGTCTTATATTGTAGTTTAAAAGTAGATGCTGGAATTCTATAGACAATCTTGAATTTTGAAGTATATCAATGTTGAAGTCACCGCATAATAAAACTTTTTTTCAATGTTTCGGCTACATAAGTAAAGTATACGATCTAGTTTTTCGAGGAACACGGCTGTAGTATTTTTACTGTATTTTGGAGGTCTATAAATACAAATAAGTATGAAATAATGAGTGAAGCTACAGTATTCCCGCGTGTCATAGAATATATCGAAAAACAAGAAAGAATGGATCGCTTTTATCGATAAGACCGCCCATTGTGTTACCCTATGTGTAAAATTTGTACATTTATATCTGTAATTTTTATAGTGTACATAATAAAGACTATCTTGGTATCTATCTATCCATATTTTATGTTAAAAGAAAAAAAAAAAACGTTCGGACGATGTCGCGGGCAAAAACTAGTACCTAAGTACCTACATACAAACAGCCAATTTCAGTATGTTAACACACTAAAGCCCGCCGGTTGTCTATTCGTGACAAACTGGTCGATAACCACAGACAGCCTCACACAGAGCTAATATTATAATGAATTTTCAGCGGCATATCATATTATGAAACGTGATACATTAGCATTGAGTATGAATGCAGGGTCTTCAAGTCCACTCTCACCCTGTTGAGATGTATTATGAGAAGTTATCTGAGAACCACACTGTGATTGTCACCTTAAGAGCGTTTACGACATGCGGCATTTCATACAAACCACTGTAGACTGAGAACGTACGAAGTTCAACAACGAACAAAAATTCAATTAAATACATACCTAATACCCAAATCTATATATCTATACATAC
Source organism: Fissipunctia ypsillon (assembly GCA_947568875.1). Lineage (NCBI taxonomy): Eukaryota > Metazoa > Arthropoda > Insecta > Lepidoptera > Noctuidae > Fissipunctia > Fissipunctia ypsillon. The sequence goes on from OX387662.1 coordinate 3,436,967, forward strand.
AAATAAATCAAATTCAAGTGTCTGTTTGTAATGTCAAAATAACAGCTTTTTAATAAATACATTTGAAAGTATAAACACGTCTGTCTGTCTGTTTGTTCCGGCTAATCTCCGAAACAGCTGGACCGATTTTGACGGAACTTTCATTGACAGATAGCTGATGTTACGGGGAGTAACTTAGGCTACTTTTATTTTAGAAAAACAATTAGGGTTCCGCGCAAAATTAAAACCCATGAAATTGTGAACAAAAAGTCGGATTTGATAAATTCTTTTTGCATTCGGTAGCCCGATTCTCGAGGATAGTTATAGGCTATTTAACATCAAGCTAAAACCCTTACGAACCAAGCAAAAAGTAAAAAGTCAGAATGAACGCTAAGCGAAAACGAAGTAACAGCACGGGCGGGCGATGCAACACGACGGGTCGGGGGACAATGGAGTAATATTAAAATGTGGCTGTAATTTTAGTATATTGTGTATCTTACGACTTCTACGCGAACGTAGTCGCAGGGCACAGCTAGTATTCACTATACGTAGTCTGATCATTGGCAAAACCCTTAGGCCCACTTGCGTGAAAAATTTAAATCAGAGTTAGTTGCTAACATGAGGTTAAATTGGCAGTTTGTCATACAATATTGTCAATTTAATCTCATATTAGCAACCCATCACTTCCATTTATATTGTTTTAAAAACTCTGACATGGCTGGAGGAATGTGGGTGTACAATAAGTATATCTCTGCCTAACCCTTCGGGGATGATGGTACGTTTGAAACAATCTTTTTTTTTTAATTTCGATTCTTTTTTGGTTTAGATAATGTATTTGATGGTTTCAAAATATATATATATGCTAATAATATATATGCTAACTGGCATATTTTGCATACGAGTATTTTGAACACACTATTATTGCCAGTGTTTTCATTTAATAGTATCGTTTGGTCATCCCCACATGGTTATAGGTAGTAACTGGCTTTTTGAAAGATGGATATTGGTGAATTCCTTTGTTAAAAATTGATGCAAATGATCAAGAACCAACCAGCATGGATTTTATTCGCAGACATTTATAAGTTTGTAGATTAGATATTCACTTTCAACCACTCTTATAGAAATACATACTTGCCATAATACAGGGTGTAAAGGACAGCCCCCCGCAAACTAACAGGGTGCATACAGCTCCTTATTTTCAATCATATTCCACCGGTATTTTTTTTTCAGTTACTATTCCTTTATTTCAATGTAAAATTACATTCTCTTTGTACTCAATACTCTATTTATGTAAATAAAACAGCTAAAATAAAAAAAAATCAGCAATGGATGTTGAAATACTCGGCGGCCGAAGGCTCGCTGCGCTGCCGTTCGCTACGCGCGTTTTGCCACGGTAACTATACATTGCGTGTGAGGTAATAAAACAAATCAGGTTTATTGGATTCGCATAACGTTCCTGAAATAATTTCATGTACCGGTCATCTTAGTATGATATACTGAATTCACCCCATCAGTCTGCGGAGGACTGTCCCTTACACCCTGTATAGGTACCTAATATGACAAGTCCTTTCTTAGTAAGTGTCTGTAAGGAAACACTGCCCATCCATGATTCCATTTACTTTTCAACTGCCCATTATCTCCCCAATAACTAAACACAAGCACAACTGCGTAAGTATCCCATTCCCTTCCAAATTCGTTAATCTCACTGACCTCTTTGACAGAGACAATAACTAGACAACACAATTACATACGTTGCTACCCGGGTTGACTCATCAAATGTAAGTGCCATTAGTGTTCACAAACCACGTTTAATACCCGTCCACCAATGAGGATACAGACATAAGGACGTGAATGTACATGGACCAATGAGAAATGAGGTTGAAAAAGAGTTGTCTGACCAAGATTATGTCTGGGTTTTAAAAGACACTGTGACCAGTCTGTTTCGGTCTTTCTTCTCAGAGTAGTCAGAAGTTAATCTCCAAACTCACCTAGTTTTAGAACATATGACGTGTAAAAGTGTTTTTTTTACCAACCTACAGAATCAAAAAGAGCGTTTACGACGTACGTCATTTCATAAAAACTTTCAAGTCCTTTTTTTTAAATCAATAAAAGCTTGAGTATTTATTATTTGTACAGGCACTAACTTAATCAACTATTAAAAAAAAATATAATAACCTAACCTAACTAAAACTATTAACAAACTAAACATATGAAGTTTCATTAAAATCGGTTCATTCATTTCGAAAAACAAGGACTTGAAAATTTGTATGAAATACCGTACGTCGTAAACGCTCTATCATCATTTATCAAAACACATGACAACGGTTGAACAGCTTTCCACGCGGATAAAGAAAAACAGAAGGACTGTAAACTTTTCGTGAACAAACTCACGAACGATGGGTAATGTGTAGGTAGGTACGTAACAGACAGGTCGTTAGGTGCTTTTCCATAAACGTTAGTAAAAATCGATACTATACACCAAGAAACATACAGGATGGATTTTTAAGACGGAGCAGTAAGGGTACCTAGATTTGAGTAATTTCTAACTGTTTTTGAACGAAATAAGAAGGAGGAGGCTCTCAAGTCGACACGTATATTCTTTTTATGGTTCCGTACTTCAAAAGGAAAAACGGAACCCTTATAGGACCACTTCGTTGTCCGTTTGTCTGTCAACCTGATAAGACCCTTTTTCTCAGGAACGCGTGGAGGTATCAAGTTGAAATCAAAATTCAAAAAATTGAAAAAGTTGAAATTTAATCAAAATCAAATTGGTATCAAATACGTAGGTCTATGGTCCCTTGGAGCTCAAAAAAATCAAGCTTCTGAGTCAAAGCAATAAAACAATACAGCCATTTATGCGACATATTTTGGTACTCGCAAATAAATAAAACCGAACCATTTGGTTCGGTTATCCTATTTAGGATACTTCCCATTGACCTAGAATCATGAAATTTGGCGAGAAGCTAGGTCTCACAGCAAAAGTAAAGGAAAATTCCGAAAAAGTTAATTTGTAGGTTTATCACATACATTTTTTTTTGCGATTACAAACTTAAAGCAGTTGGAGAACTGACCGTGACGTATATCAATGGAGAACATTTTTATCAAATACAACGATAAGTTTGTTTTTGAGATACATTTTTTTTTCAACTACGGAACCCTTCAATCTACCTAGGTTGAAGGGTTGCACTTGACTGGTTTTTTTTAATGTATGACCACGCATAACTTTTTACCGAATACTCCGATTTGAACGATTCTTATTTTATTCGGGAGGGTATACCGCAATGTGTTCCCATCTAAAATTGAAAATTAAAATCCACGCCTAAGGGTAGAAAAAATGGGGTTGATTGACTTTCCACCTAGTGAATTTTCTTTTTTTTATGTTTGTTCCCAGATTCAAACACGGCTGAACCGATTTGAAAAAATATGTTTTTGTTTGAAAGGATGTACTTTTTAGGTGGTCCCATATACATATTATTAACATTGCTTGGGTAGTTTTTGAGTTAGCTTCAATAATACTTATTTTTCCAACTTAGTTAACATATATTGGGTGATGTTATAATATCTTCCAGTCACTTTAATTTACATAGCAGGTAGTGGTTTTCGAATTTGTGTGGGGTATATAGGTACCACAATTTAAAAGCGAAAAATAAAAATATTTTCACAAAAAAGAAAACAACCGCCTTCCAAAAATAAAACACTACAAAGTGAAAAATAACTTTAATTTCGGAAGTCGGTGTCAAAAAACGAAAATACAAAATCAAAGACACCGACTTCCGAAATTAAAATTATGATTCACAGGTTCTGGAGAAATGGAACAGTTAGCTGACTGCTTCGTTGGTCTAGTGGTCACCAGCGCTACTGCTGAGCATGAGGTCTTGGGTTTCAATTCTCAGGTCGGGCAGTGTTATTGGGTTTTTCTCTCTGTAATTTCTCTGTAGCAGCTGACTGCAGCCCGGTAGATGGCAATAGGCTCGCCCCCTATTACATGGGACTTAAACATAACAGGCGAATGTGGATGTACACCTAGGTACACCTGTACCCAATCCTTCGGGGAAACAAAAACAATTCAAATATTTTTATTTGTAAAACATAGGTAAACAAACAAGTACAGGGGGCCAACCACCACCTCTTAAAGCAGTATTATTTTAATGTTACTTTAGTGTGAGAAAGAGATGGAGCTATACAGGACGTCTAGCTCCATCTCTTTCCGACACTCAAGTAAGATTAAAATAATACTGCTTTAAGAGGTGGTGGTTTATATAGACAAGACACGTCATATTAAAAGACGAGATGATGTTATGACGTGCTGATAGTTTTTGATAATAATACGGAACAGCTCTTACTGCCTTGTCTCAAGAATCCACCCTGTACGTGATGTTATGTTTATGATATGGAACATTTAGCTAGACCTTAGCGCCTCGTCTCAAGAATCCACCCTGTACGTGACGTTATGTTTATGATATGCAACATTTAGGTAGCCCTTACTGCCTCGCCTCAAGAACCACCCTGTACGTGATGTTATGTTTATGATATGGAACTTTTAGCTAGACCTTAGTGCCTCGTCTCAAGAACCACCCTGTACGTGATGTTATGTTTATGATATGCAACATTTAGCTAGCCCTTACTGCCTCGTCTCAAGAATCCACCCTGTACGTGATGTTATTTTAATTTTTTTTTATTTCTGTAAGTAGGTTTATACAAACATTTTTGTTTTAACTAGATGAGGCCGGCGTTTCCTATCTGACTACTCTGAGAAGAAAGGCCGAAACAAACTCAGAGGTCACAGTCTCTTTTAAAGTCCAGACATAATCTTGGTCAAATCATGTGAAGACCATGTAGGTTGGTGTCTGAAATGGTCTTTTGAGGACAGAACCACACAGATTGAGTGGACCTGTCCAGTCAGTGCAAGCATCTGTCAGTAATCGTACAGCTCAACATAAAAGTTAAGGAGCTCAACGATTCGACGAACAATACCAAAGAAAGGACATTTGGGTAGGCCGCATAATTTACTCAAACTGGCAAACTATGATTAAAGCTGAGAGAAAAGAAAAAGAAAAAAAACAAGGACCCACATTAGTCTTCACATTCACAGTAATTAAAATAATATTACATTTTACAAAGTAAATATTCATGTCATTGTATATATAAAATTCACCAATGACAATGTGTATATAAGAAAAAAAAATAGCAAAAAGAAAAGAACAAAAAAATAAATCAGTATGTATATAGGGTGACTGGTAACTAGCGACCGATACCCAAACACATGATTTTACACATGATAACAAGCAACTTCCACCATGGCACCAATCCTGAAATCGCGAAAAAAAAAACCAGCTCCTCCCTACCCTATGATATGGAACAGTTAGCTAGCCCTTTAAATTCAAATTCAAAATATTTTATTTCTCATAACCCTACATGGACACTTATGAAACGTCAGAAGCTAGGTGCACGGTACCAATTACTCGTTTCGTATGGAGAAGAACCGGCAAGAAACTCCACGTTTACTCTTTTAAAAATAATTGGCTTTTACAATGCTTTCAAATTACTGCCTCATCTCAAGAATCCACCCTGCACCTATACCTAATTACTACGTGTCATGATTTGTATCGATATGTTTTGTTTGATGTCTTGGACAAAAAATACATCCCATCACTAAATAAATATTTTACGTAGATGCCGTTCGGGGACTGAAAATAATATACTATTCCACCGAACCGCACTTTACTAAATTTTGTTTCAGGGCTGTTGAAATAAGTACTCTGAGTAGAATACCTCGATATTATTACGACTGTCGATATTTGTTGAGTTTAAAATGTGCATTTTGATTACAAAATCTGTCGATGGTTACACGATAACCACGTTACACGTAGTATAATATTTTGCTGAACCGTTGTGCTGGTAGTAGTTATAATACAGTGCCTTGTACGTTTATATAAACATTATTATCAAAAGAGAGATAAATTCTTGAAAAGGTTATGTTATTTTCAGCTTATGATGTTATTATTAAGGTTCCCGGAATAAATTGCAGACAGCGATAAGCGCGCCCATGTTGTGATCCATATGAACATTCTATCGCATTGTAATAATTTTTATCTCTGTTCGGGATTATTAAGATTCTATTAAGATAATATAATTCAGCGTATTTACGTTTAGATATTTCTCATAGAATAAAAACAAAATATAACGGATCAGACACTCACTGTTACCTGAATCGTCAATATATCATTTAGAGTAGGAACCTACTCTCTTGAACATAAATATGAAAACACGTACAGCAAAACATCTTGAAAATCCCATAACGAATGAAAAGAGTTGATGAAGCAAAAGAGGAAAAAACATCCAATAATCGTCGCGTAGCAACTTCGTAGTAATCTCGTAGCAATTTCGTAGTAATCTCGTAGCAATTCCGTAGGAGTCTCGTAGCAATTCCGTAGGAGTCTCGTCAACTCGTGAAATCGGGTGTGTTTCGAAATACAAGCCGCAATAACTTGCAAATTGGACCTCCGCAAGTCATACGATTATTAGCAAATAATTAATTTTGCTTCTGCATCAATACCTATTCTTTAGAAGGAAATTTCCGTGACGACGAAAAACAAGAGCAATTAAATGAAAATGGAAAGGTCATATGATGAGAGTAAAGATGGCAAAATGGACCAAAAAGTTACAGTCTGGTACCCGAGGAATGGAAAAAGACGTAGAAGAAGACAGGTGTGAAAAGGTGTGAGGATGATTTGATGTCAAAAGGTTGGCGAAAAAAGAAGAAAAAAGGTCGCTAGATGTCTTGCGCGTCCAATACAATAATATTTTTAGAATGCTCTTGCGACTGCCCCGTTTCTGTAGTGCGTCGGAAATGTTTACACTTAATCGAACCGACGGCTTTCATGCGGCCTTTGGAAAAAAAAACACATCATTAGTACCCAGAACACGGGCCAGTAGCAACAGCATTCTGAAAACAGTGTCAAAGAGTTTCTATTCTCCCATTTTGAGGCATTTTGTGGAGAGGATGGCTAAGTGAGAAACTTGTACCTTACTTGGTCATCTTCTGTGCAAAGTGCTTCAAACTCAAATAAAAAATAATTCTAATAAATCACTTACTAACACTGGCTATAAGGTATTACTAACATTATGAATCTCTGTTGTCCTAATAAAGAAGTTTTGATTGATTGATTGAAAAACAGCTTTGGACAGCAATAAGTGGAGGGTAATTGAGGAGGCCTATGTCGCAAGACAGCCTGATCAGGGGGCCAACCACCACCTCATAAAGCAGTATTATTTTAATGTTACTTCAGTGTGAGAAAGAGATGGAGCTATACAGGACGTCTAGCTCCATCTCTTTCCCACCCTGAAGTAAGATTACAATAATACTGCTTTAAGGGGTGGTGGTCTAGCTTCTGGTAGCTAATTATTGATATTTAGGGTTAACAACCAGAAGACAAAATTTTATTAGTTTTAAGAACTTGTTTATGTATGAAGAAGGGTCAGCCGAAATAAAGGCTATTTTAATTCAATTCAATTTTTTATTTTGCTTCTGCATCAATCCCTATTCATTCATTAGAAGGAAATTCCCGCGACGCGTCGCCCGTGGGATGTTCGCAAATTATAATAGATTGCACACCATTGATCGTGATTAGTCGTCCGTTTTTCATTATCTTTGATCTAATTGATAGTTAATATATAATACTAGCTTCTGCCCGCGGCTTAGCCCGCGTGGAGGTCGGAAATTATCCCACGGGAACGCGCTACCGGGATAAAAAGTATCCTATGTAGGCACCCGGGTCATAGCCTGTCCATATACCTATCATCCAAATCCATTCAGCCGTTAAAGCGTGAAAGGGTTACAGACAGACAGATAATAAATGCAAATAATGTTCATTTTTTTTATTAAATCGGCTTTTATGTTTCTAAGGCCTACTTGCACGTATAGTCGAGTTAAATAAATAAATAATTATAGAGTTTGTAAACTCGGAGTTAAGTAATTAACGTTTTAACTCTTATTACGCGTTGCGCCACTAAAAAGTAACACCGGGTTAGATAACCTGATATTAGTATTTTTTTGAGTTGGGAACATTACAGTTCAATCGACGAAACATAAAACAATGTCTGTGCCCTGATATGTAATCCGACCAAAAATGAATGAACGGAAATTATATACCCATCTCCTTTACATTACATTACGATACCTACGTAATACTTTCTTGTCTTTGAATTTTATAACATGACATTTCATTTTAGTCGTTTTGTATGTGGTTTCCACGGAGATTTAGTTAAATCAATCAACTAAATCTCTCTCTCTCTTTAAATCTTATCTGACGTTTTCGTCAGATAAGGAAAATATGTTTTAAGTTTTTTATAATTTGTATTTATATTTAAATGAGTTCATAGCTTATGCCCGCGGCTTCGCCCGCGTGGTTGTCGGAAAATATTCCACGGGAACGTCCTACCGGGATTAAAAGGAAGCGAAGCGATGATCGCATACCTAATAACCGAGGAAAAGTTCATTGACTCCTATCTTAGCGCTGCGCCGCCGTCAACCATAATTATTTTGTTACGCGTAATTTTAAATCTGTGATATATTTTAAAATATTCATTTAAATGATATGATGTCAACTAAATTGAATGCCCAATTTAAATAACATATTTTATTTGATAAGAATTAAAATAATACCGGTCAAAATAGCTTCGGATATACCTAACTATTTTATCTAATTCTGAAAGATAAAAATTGTTACTGTGTGTCCTTAGAAGATTGACATATATGCTATTACGGATTTTTTGGTTGACCTTTTTAGATGTACAATCCTCTATAACATTAATTGAATGTTTCTCTTACGGTTTACGCGACGCACGCCAGTACCTAAAGCTCCCAATCGGCATGAGTTTTTCCGACATCTTGTACAATAATTGTCATATTTCAGCCAATGTATATAAAACTTTAGAGCTCGACTACATTATAAAAGGAACCCTTGTGCAAAATTTCTGATATGATGTCACTCAATCAGCACTTCGCCCGCGATTTCATACAACAGCTCCCTCCACCCCCTTTAAATGTTGGTATTATAGATTAAAATCTTTATTATTTATTTATACATATGTAAGTATAATTAGACATATTGCGCCGACCCCAAGTAAATTGGTATTAGGGCAGGAAAATGATGATGAAGTTTTCGGGCCAAGTTTCAAGTTTACAGGTCAACGAAATAATATTTTTTTTCATAACAACTGTATCCCTCCTTTTCACCCCCAATTTCCGTTCTTTGACTTATAGGTTATGTATACCAAATTCGAGTTAATCAAGCCAAGCAGTAAAATCCTCCCATGTAAAATTGACTACCCCTTTTCACCCCGTCAGACTAGACTTTAGACCCGGTAGACTTTCGAAAAACCCTGATACACATTATTTTTGGTTCTAAGTATAAATACTAAGTTTTGAGTTAATCTTACCGCGCGTAAAAATTCTTCCATGTAAACTTTAATACCCGTTAACTCTCCTTTGAGAGGTAGTTTTGAAAAACTAATAGTCAAAAACTTTATTGCTTACTTAGGCAAATATTCGTGCCAAGTTTATTAACCAAATTAATAATATTATTTTCATATAAACTTTATCGCCCCTTTCCACCCCCCAAAGGAGTTAATGATTGAAACATCGCTGGTGTCGTTTCCATTATGTGACTTATAGGTATTTATACCAATTTTCGAGTTAATCAAACTACACAATAAAACCATCCCCTCTAAAATTGATTACCCATTTCCACCCCGTAGGGGTAGATTTTTTTGAAAACCTATAAGTATATATACGTTTTACTTTGTTTCCAAACATAAGTATAAGTACCGAGTTTCAAGTTTATCAAACCGCATGTTCAAATTTTTCAATAAAAACTTTGATACCCCCCCAATCCCCCTTTAGAGGGTAGTTTAAAAAATTGAAAATGACAAACTTTATTCATTACTTAGATAAGCATTCGTGCCAAGTTTCAAGTTTATTAACTCAAGAAATAAGATTTTGCTAACAAAGAAATCCCCCTTTTTCACCCCGTTAGGGGTAAATTTTTTTGGAAAACCCTGATATACTTTATACTTTATTTCAGATCTCAAGTGAAAATACCGAGTTTCAAGTTAATCGTACCGCGCGTTAAAATTTTGCCATACAAACTTTGATACCCCCTTTAGGGGGTAGTTGACAAAAACTGAAAATGACAAAGTTTATTCTTTACTTAGATAGCATTCGTGCTAAGTTTCAAGTTTATTACCTGAACAAATAAGTTTTTTCTAACAAACGAAATCCCCACTTTTTACCCCCTAAGGGGTGGAATTTCCAAAAATCCCTCCTTAGTGGTTGCCTACACTGTATCAGGTATCTATGTGCAAAATTTCAAGTCTCTAGGTCCAGCGGTTTGGGCTGTGTGTTGATTTCAGGTTTGGTCCGATAGTAAAAATTGTTCATAATAATGAGTACAATGACCCCTTAAGGGGTTGTGCGTTATTTATGTTACATATCCACTAAGAAAGGGTTTTTTGAAATTCCACCAGGTTGCAGGTTCCAGGTTGTTCGTTAATTCCGGGACATATTGTATATTCAAATTGGTTGGTACATTTGCAAGCTGATACCTGGCGAAATCAAATACGTTCAGTTTTTAATAGCACTTTATATAAAGCCTAATTTATTTGATTTAGTTAGGTTGACTGTTAGATTAACAAGTCAATCTATCTTGCCTGACTTTGTGCTTGTCTATCTATAGGTATTTTTCTCTTGTAAGTGTTAAAGGGTTAGGCAGAGGTGTAGGTACCTATAGTACACCCACATTTCACCAGTTATGTTAAAGTCCCATGTAATAGGGGGCGAGCTTATGGCTATCAACCGGGCACAAATCCAGACTCCGGACTGCTACTGAGAAGTCCCAGGTAGAACCCAATATCACTTTGCCCGACCTGGAAATCGAACCCAGCACCTCATGCTCAGCAGTAGCACCAAGGAGGCAGTCAGTGTGCGCAAATATAATATAAATAAATTACAGGCAAGAATATAATAAATAGATTTGCCAACTGCTGGGCAAAGACAAAATTAATTAATTTGATTGATTAATAACGACGTAGAAATCTGTTTAGATGATTACATTCTAACAAATAATAATAAATTGTACTTCATCGATCGTAATTACGAATTCGATCGGTGTTTGTTTTATTAATTAAAATGACTTTGTTACTGGGTTGTGTTCACAATTGTCAATTTGTTAATTTATGTTAACAATAGTTAATGACTACGTAAAGTTACTTATGTAGTCACCGTATTAATGATTCTAATGTCATTAAATCAATCTGATAAATAATTAACATTCTGGATTTCTGCCTTTCTGAGTGAGTACGTAAGTAGAATAATCCTAAATGGAAAGAAGATAAGTTTACTTAATGTTATAGGTTTGCTAGTATATGTACAAGTTGCTGATGTCTTTTTTATTACATTTTAATGAGCTAATCAGCGTCTGAATCAAAAGAAGTGTGGGTTTTTGTTGGCGTCAGCATCACGTTACAGATAGTGCAATTCACGAAGACGCGCCCCACCAATTTTTGGTGCGGGGAATTTGCTCCGAGCGGCAGTCGCGAACCGTCAGCGGTTCGATGCACACGAATACTACACTCTATGCTGCGAAAATCCAGACTCGTCACGAAAGTTGCTCTACTTTATATATTTTTAAAATGTCGAAAAAATCTCAGCGTGTTGTTCTTAAAAGCCAGGTATGTAAAGAAGTTTGTAGTTACTAAAATACATGAAATTAGCTAACGAAAGTAATTTAATTTTAATAAATAGCAAATTTTAGTAATAGTGGATTTCATTTCATCTTTACAAATAAGTAAAACTATGTAATGTTTTTTTTTAATTTTAGGCAAGAGAAATTATTTCTAAAGTTTACGATTTTATGAAAAAAGAAGCAAGTAAAAATTATGCAGAAAAACTCACTGATGCGCGATGGAGAACCGCACAGGCTGTTGGAGTATCTGAAAGCACAGTGACTAGAATTCTACGCGAAAGAAAGGAATATACTAATATAATGAAGCAAACTACAGTACCTGCTATGGAATCGAATATAACTATGGAGACGGATGCGATAGTTCCTATAGCCCCAAGTGCGGAGAGTACAACAGAGCCGACTACGGAAGCGGATATTGAGTCTGAAAATGAAGCGAGTACGTCGCATTCGAATTTAGTATACAGAAGTGCTTCTATTTTTACATCACCTATGAAGAAGAGAAGGGTAAGACCACGAAAAATTAATTTAGACGAATTTGATATTGGTGTAGTCCGAAGAACTATCCAAAACTATCATATAGAACATCGTCAATTTCCAACATTATAACGACTTAATATTGTTTTGAAAGACCGTATACAATTTGATGGATGTATAACAACCCTAAGAACATTGTTACTTAAACTTGGTTATAAATGGAGAAAAACTGAGAATAACAGGAAGGTGCTAACCGAAAAACATGATATTAAAATGCTAAGATTGAAATATTTAAAACAGGTAAAGTCTTTTCGCAATGCAGGTAGACCTATAGTCTACACAGATGAATCATATATTCATACCAACCACGTGCAAAAAAAGTCTTGGGCCGAAAAAAGTTGTAAAACAGCAATAAAACAAAACTTAACAAAAGGAGTGCGCATAATTATAGTACATGGCGGAAGTGCAGAGGGTTTCGTACCAAATGCGTTGTTGACATACAGAGCAGAGATCAAATCCGGAGACTACCACGATAACATGAACACAGAAAATTACTTAAAGTGGCTAAAGGAGAAACTTATACCAAATCTCCCAAATGATGCCGTGATAGTCTTGGATAATGCAGCCTATCACAATACTAGTTCGGAAAAAATACCAACATCCAACTCCAACAAATTAGACATGCAGACTTGGCTGAATGCAAAAAATATCTATTTTGAACCAAGCTACAAAAAACCTGAACTTTATGACCTTATATTAAAAAACAAAGAAAACTTGCGCAAGTACAAAGTTGACGAATTATTGAAAGAACATGGATTCACAGTGCTTCGGCTGCCACCTTATCATCCAGATTTAAACCCAATCGAAAACATTTGGGGTATTGTAAAAAACGATGTTGCTAGTCGCAATATCAATCAAAATTACACTTCGATTATGCCCATTTTAAATGAAGCATTTGATCGAGTAAATAAAGATGTCTGGTTCAATACTTGTCAGCACGTGGAAAAAATAGAAGACGAATACATGAGACATTGTGATCTTGATTTTAGTTTTATTGTAAATGTCGGTGATACATCAGACTCTGAATCAGATATTTCTGAAACGAGTGATTGACGATTTTCATTTCTCAATAAAGTTCAATAAAACTATTTCCGTATTTCATTAATATCTATAATTACCTCCCATTATAAAAATAGTAATATTATCGATATTAACTAATAAACACATAAAATATCCACACCTAAAAATAAAATAAACATAACCCTTTCCTTGCGGTCGGGTAAAAAATATAAAATTGAAGTAGAGCATCTTTCACTTTGACCATGACGCTCTGTCCTGATTAGTCTATTCATTGTAGTGTGCGTGTACACTCATAGGTAATTAGTGTGTACCGACAACACTCAAACATTGACGGAAGCTTGCACACATATACTATAAACGGTTAGGAGGAATAGTGGGGCGCGTCTTCGTGGATTGCACTATCTATACCTTTTCTCTGAATACATCGAAGGCTGCACCCAAGGTAACACGAATAAATATGTAAATATGGATGAATATCAGAAGTTCCCTCTATTAGGCTGTGTTGGTGTGGTACTTGCTTAATTAAGGAGTTAATCTGCTTTTATAGAAATATCTCCGTGGGATGCTGACTGTTGCATTCACAAACGGAGTTCACAAATTATAATAAATTGCACTTCATTGGTTCACATTACCGAGACTTCACAGACGAGTGGTGGTCGATATTTTCTGCTTCTTCATTACGATTTGTTTGTGGTACCTTTGTATCACATTTTGTTCCTAATAATAGCTATATGGTAATAGATTATGATTCGCCCATCTTTATTGACTTTCTGCATGTTTTTAATGATAAATGTTAAATGATTTTATTTCTGTCAGTAGGTTTATAAAAACACTTTTCAACGTCAAACATTTTTTTTTTAACTGACTACTCTGCGAAGAAAGACCGAAACAAACTCAGAGGTCACAGTCTCTTTTAAAGTCCAGACATAATCTTGGTCAGATCATGTGAAGACCATGTAGATTGGTGTCTGGTCTTTTGAGGAAAGAACCACATGGATTGAATGGACCTGTCCAGTCAATGCACGCATCTGTCAGTAATCGTACAGCTCAACTCAAAACTTTTTATTGGAAAATAGTCGATTTATACAGTTTTTCTTATAACAGACAAATATTTCTCTTTTTTTTTTGTTTATAGGCATGATTTAATATAGAAAAATGTTTCTTTTGAAACGGACTTTTTATTTAGAAAGCTAATTACTATCCATATTAATTTTATTTCAAAAACGTATGACCTATTTTAAATTTAATGTCCATAAAATAGTTCTTAAAATTATGACTTCAAAGTCCTCACTCATGACATAAAGTATTGTTACAAGAATTAAGAAAGAATCCATACGAAGATTCTCCTTTCATTTGTGGTTAACATCAATCAAAATAAAGTGCCTATAAGATTATTCATTCACAAGCCCTCACACTGCGTATTGTAGGCGCTCCACATGAAGCCTCAACTTTGCCAGAAATGCGGCCATCGACGTCTATTGAATCAACTCACACGTGTAAACGCCCACCCGAAATGACTACAACTGTTGATATGTTGTCACGACTTAGATAATAAAGGGTTAATTAAAGCTTCTTCATTAATATTGGCTAAGCTTTTTTGTAAGTTGCTATCAAATAATTTCCACATTTATTATGGAAAGGTGTAAAACATTCGAAAAATTGGAAAAATAATTCTGCATCCTCCCTGAAAATTCACGAAATAATTTTCTTGATGTGCGAACTTTCACGGAAATTCGTACGTAATCCGTACGTAGTCCACAGACGAAACACTGCAAATACTAATAAGAAAAGACCACAAAACTACTCACTTTGAAAACACATATGCTTTCAAAAAGCAATTTCAAATTCACAACACGATTTCCTCTCACTACGCTTTCATATTAATACTTTATATCACAATCACTATTAACAACGGGAAAAATTGTTACAAATCGTTACAAAATAGAGTATTTTCTTCTTATTTTGTTACTGATATGATTTAGTTGTTAGATATGTTATTGTCTGAAAACTAGCTAATGTTTTGCTCCGTCTCTGTTTGCGGGCGACGCTTGAAACGCGTCAGAACACTGAGCTTGCGGCGTGGAGTGGGACACTTAGGGTGACCATGTAGTCGGAGGCTGGGAGGTATGTTTGGGAAATTTTATTTTGTTTTAGTTTGAGAATTAGAGTGAAATTGGATTAGAAATCGAAATTAATTTGTTGTGTTGCTTCGCCTGATAGTTAAATTCATCAGTTTCTATCAGTCAGACCATCTAAGTATCATATTTAAACTAGGCGTAAGTAACTTCAGAATTTTTTTTCTTTGCTTGATAAGAAATCATAGCATATCATCGCACCATGTTTCCCCGAAGGGTTAGACAGAGGTGGCACATCTCCTTCTCTATAGCACTCCCACGACTCGCCAGTTATATTTAACAAGTCTTAACTAATTCATTAAATAAGAGTTCAATGAACTCATTTTTTCTGCGTTTTCAGTCACTCTACCCGCTTTTGCAGGAGGAGTAGCTAAAACTAGATAGCGTGTCACTATATGTTGAGGAAATTACTCAGCTCGAGTCCATCACCTCAGCTATTTTAATTTCCATGACGCGAATAGCTAAACTAAAAGTAACCGCCACACAATTTTGAAACGAAAAAGAAAAGAAAAATATTTTATTTGGGACACGCACAGGAAAGACAACAATAAAAAGAACATTAAAACTAACAATATTTTAAACAAATAAAACAAAAGGAAAGAAAAAAAAACAAAGATGACCTGTGCGAGGCCAAAAAGTTCTCTATCTCAGCATGAGATAGATATGATGAGATTTTGCTTCATTACCTGCCAACGTCTTCGATTCTATGTTTTATTAGCTGTGCCCCGCAACTTCGCTCGCGTAGAAGTCGTAAGATACACAATATAACAGCCTTTTAATAAAACTCCCTCGACCCCTGAACCGTCGCGTTGCATCGCCCGCCCGCGCTATTACTTCGTTTGCGCTTAGCGTTCTTTCTGACTTTTTTCTTTTTGCTCGGCTCCTAAGGGTTATAGCGTGATATTAAATTGCCTATAACTATCCTCAAGAATTGGGCAACCAAATGCAAAAATAATTTTTCAAATCCGACTTTTTGACCACAATTTCATGGGTTGTAATTATTTTTCTAAAATAAAAGTAGCCTTAGTTACTCCTCGTAATATCAGCTATCTGCCAGTGAAAGTCACGTCAAAATCGGTCGAGCCGGTTCAGAGATTAGTCAGAACAAACAGACAGTCAGACAGACAGACAAACATTTTAAGAACTGCTATTTTGTTTTATGTACTGTTTATACTTTCTTATGCATTTAGTAAAAAGTTGTTATTTGGACATTACAAACAGACACTTCAATTTTATTTATTTGTATAGATGATTTATTTGTATTTATGCTACAAAAACTATCGATTCCATGTTAATGATTTACGAGTTAAAGCTTATTGAAATTATTTGTATACCGCATCTTGTTATTTAAAACCCAGAATCAGCATTAAACTATCTAGAAAACCTTCCATAACAAATAAAATCATTTATTTGCTTGATTACGGGTACATGAGGTGATACGTATAACAAAAGTTCTTTAAGCCATATCCTACCAAGCACAAGCAAATCCACAAGTGTTCTATAATATCCGACACTTATTAATCACATCCACTAAACAAATGAGCATCAATCTCATGACCGCAATTAATATCTTCTCAACCTGTTGATACGGGCATTATCCTGTAATTCTTGCCATCATGGCCGCCCTACCGTGTCAGGGTGAGTCCAGCAGAAGGGAGCTGGTACGCATGCGCGCAGCCCCGGACCGTCTGTCTGAAGCCTGAGAGCACATATTAGCTTATATACATAGGTATCTATGTTTATCTGTGATGCTAGCAGTTTTGTGCAGAAGAACCATGGCCATGGTACTTCTACTGAGCGAATAAGATCAAGATCACATGTGTGTGGTATATGGAGTGTTAAGTCCTGTGACTGAATGTAGGAATTGCATACTAGCTCCACAATGCCAAGGTCATTGAACCAATATGATGTACTTCAATACTTTAACGGCTTTGTAATAAAAGGGATACATTCTAAACTCGTGAGAAGATAAATACTTTTATCTATGAGAAGACGGACTCTTGCCGATTAAACTCACAACGCTCTCTCCCACTTATACAACCCTGGTATCGCTTGCTCGATCATCCTTGACCCTTACGGGATTGTCCATCTATTAACGTAATCCTGATTTACACCGTGCGATTAAATTGCCATAACTAGGAGCCACTGTAAAAGTTTACCGTCTAACATCTATACAACATGTAAAAAAAACCCTGTCCGCTCCGTGATGGTGTTAAGTATCGTACTGAGAGTCTATTTATGTAGTAATTTTCAGGAAAAAACTAAAAATAGCCCCGGATTTTTTTTCAATGGGGAATTTTACCGGGTTATTTATATGGGGCGCGGCGGCCGTCCCTTGGCTGTTGTCTACAAGTCATAACTAAAACCCTGTTGAAAATTTGTTAATTTGTAATGAAATCGGGATAATTTTGGTGCTAAAAACGTGAAATTTTAAATAGTAATAACTTTTTTATTTTCAATAATAATAAGATTTTTTATTACTTTTTGGTAATTTTATTGCAGTACCTATGTGCGCTTTTCGAATCGGACAGGGTTTTTGTTACAAATTGTTTAGTGTTTCAACGATGCATGCCATTTATTGCTTCAATTTTATTGAAGGCTACAGACGAGAGATTCGCATCGTGTAAATCGGCCTTTTAAGAACAGCCACGGGAACTAGCGGCGTATTCTTCTTCTTTACTATTATAATAAGATTCTGGGTTGTGTCTAGAATAAGCCTTCTGTGCTATCTTTAGTGCTAATACCGCTCGCGCACATCAATTAGGTTTAAAGAAACATTGAATGTTACACCAAAGTCACGCAACATCGCCCGAACTAAGTTTATTTTTAAAAGTGATTGATTTTTTAACACCTTTCAGTTTGTTTCCGAATTTATTCTGAGAGTAATCGGTTAGGAAACAGCAAACTCATGTAGTTTTAAAACATAATTTAATTTTGATGCGTAAAAGTGTTTTTTTTTTTTTACCAATTTACAGAAATAAATATAATTTATCATCATCATCATTTACCATTTTAGTTGAGAGTACAATATTTACACCTTTATTTTGCACGGCTCTTTTTAAAACATTATTTTTGTCCCAATACTGGGCAAGTGGGCAAGTTCTTAGGCCGTATTCTCGGCGGCAGCGGGCGGCGGGGCGACGGCGATTGCGGCGCGGCACGAGGAGCGGAGCGGCGACGCTGACTCGTTCTCGATGACAGCGGGCAGGTCGCGTGACGTCGCACAGGCGTAGTGTTGTTTAGCCAGTGTTAGACTATTCCATAGTGGTGATCTATCGAAAATTGCTGAAATAAATTCCTCCACGTTAATTTTGTCACTTTTTCGATAAAAATGAAACGTTGTATAACGACACTATGTAATCCCAGCGCACTGACACCGCTCGTACCTCGCTCCCCGCGCCGCTGCCATCGAGAACAGTTCCATGTAAAACTATGCATTTGAACGCGCCGCTCCCAGCGCCGCTGCCGCCGCCGCTCCGCCGCCCCCTGCCGCCGAGAATACGGCCTTACTAATGTCATGATAGAAGTAGTATTATTTTGTTGGCACCCGTTTCGGTGTCCGGGCTACGGGTTGAAGTAAAATACTAAAAGACTCGCACACGAGGGTTCCGTACCACCTTACAATATTTAACACTACATATTAAATAGAAATACCAAATGAAGAATATTTTTCATCTTAAATTTAAACAATCGTTTGTATTTCATAATGATACTGGGAAATACAAAGTTATGTTTTGCAGTTGCAGAATATCACCCATATTTAAACAAAATAACTTAACAATCGGCGTTTTTAGTATTTGTTGATTAAATACAATATATGGTACATGATATAGGGGAGGGTGGGGGAATTGCGGACGCTGAAAGAAAATAATGAACAACTTCTTTATTATTAATTTATTTTATTATATTTTTATTTTATTATATATATATATTTTTTTTTAAATTTATTTCTTTATTAATTCTTTATTATTGCAATAATCAGTCTGACTTTATTCATTATTAAACTCCGGTTATACACCTACAAAATCAACATTAATTATTATACGAGATCAATCAACAAATATAAGTTTTAAATCAAAAACAAAATCTCGCCTGTCCGTAATTACCCGTAGCTCTTGGGGTAAACACGGACAGAATCTGGGTTAATTACGGACAGCATGGGGTATTTACGGACTAGGTCCCATATCTTAGACAAAAGTCAGAAGTAAAGCCTTGGGAAGAAGTTCCAGCAGTGTAGTTCTCATGAGCCCACTTCTTACACTTTGAACACATAATCCAGTCTTCGCTTGGTGGGTCTCTGTACTTTTCCTGACAATATATGCAAAAATATTCGTCATTTTCTTGTTTAGTTTCAAAATTATTTAGATTTCTTACTCCTTTTGGGCGTTTTTCTGTAGTCTTTTTTGGTTTCTTTTGCTCCTTTATTTCATTAAATACATATAAATTATATTTTTAAATATTAGAATATAAAAAGTATAAAAACATATAAAAATATAAAAAAATAGTAGCCCACCGGTATCGGGAACAGGGTCCAAGCTACCGGCGGTCAGGGCTCCAGAGAGAGGGACCTCCTAACAATGCGAGCCGTGTCCAGAAGTACCGCTTTCTGAATCAAGCCCTTAATCCAGCTGCCCAACGAGAGCCTCTTTAGGTGTTGGTCGAGGCTCTTGGCAATTAAGCCATTGGCTGATACGACTATCGGCACAATGATCACTGAGTCCACATCCCACATGTCGACAACCTCGCGGGCCAAGTCAAGATACTTGATTTGTTTATCTTTCTCGGCTTTCACGAGGTTCCCGTCATGCGGGACCGTTATGTCAACAATCATTGCGCGCCGCTCTATTCGATCCACCACCACTATATCAGGCTTATTGGCAACAATAGTCCTGTCAGTGATGATGGATCGATCCCAGTACAATGTGATATGTCCATTTTCGAGAACTGGGTCGGGCACCTGTAGTACGCCACTTCCGATTCCACAAGACTGTATTTCAGAGCAAGTTGCTGATGGATAATCCTGGCTACAAGGTTGTGTCTATGCAGGTACTCTTCGTTAGCTAGACAAGAACACCCGGAGTTTCGTTTGGTATTTTGCTTATTATTAACAGTTTTTTTCCTCTTCTTTATTGTGTCTTTCTTTTCCTATCTATTTTCTTTATTCCTTTTCTTCTAGATTAGCTTTTTCCTCCGTGCTGGTGATAATGACAGAATGTTTTTTCTTTACTGACCGTTTGCTGTGATGGGGTTGCAGAGTTGGTACCTTTACTATGTCTGTACTGACGAAGATGGACTAGTTTGACTTGTCCTACCAGCATCGTTTATAGCTTTATCCTCGCCTACTAATTCCTTACCAGGTAGATTTGGATCATCCAAAATAGCAATGTTGCTAGAAGGTTGAGAATGTTGAGATGCTTCTTGAGATCCTGTTTCACTAGGAATACTATCATTAGTTGCATCACCGATGAGTTGAGATTCATTAAGGGACTCTTTTTGGCTCAAATTATCAAAATTCGCGTTGCTGGTATCAGGTGGAATTTCTGGTGTAATAATGTCACCAAAACTTTCGAACGTGCCATTGAATTTATCCTGATCTACTGGAAAAATTCCAGCACTCTTGAAGCCATTTATAGCTTTATCGATGGACGTTATTCGGTTAAAAGCTTTTGTGTAAAGACCTACAACACCATATCCTGTAATTTTGGCTCCCGGATTGTTGACCATAAAGGCTTCACATTCTCTGTTCTATGCTCTTTTTAGTGGTCCATGGAAGGTTAAGTCCAAGGGTTGCATTCTATGCGATGTATGTGGAGGCAATGTCAAAACATGGACAAAATTCTTACGACAAAACTCATAAGCTATCAGACTAACGTGGCTTTCATGATTGTCCAACAGACTTTAATATGAATTCAACTAGTTCGTTTCGCTGAATTTAATTAAAAACAGACTTTTTACTTCTCTTTGGTATAGTAGAAACACCGCCCCTTTTCACTTGGTCAAAAAGTGTAGCTCTGGGAATACCATACTTTTCTTCCGCCTGACGAAAAGTTGCCTTCTGATTCCTTATTTCTTGCACGGCTTTTTGTAAGGTTTCTATGGTGTACGCTTGTTCTTTTTTTCTTATATAATTTCGAGTCATCTGAAAATGTGCAGTAATTGGTTAATTTTGACAGTTAATCGAGCCAGAACAGGTAATTGCGGACGTCTGTATTTACCCCGGAGGGCTTGTCTGCAATTACCCCAACTAGTTTTAAAAGAATCAACAAAATTTTTTTTTAGGTTATCAAAACATGTCATTGAAACAAACATTTGCAATTCATACTCCATTAGCGAGGAAATCCAGAAGAAACATCACTATTTACCATCACTTACTATATAGACCTGTCACTCAAATTAGTAAACACCCAAAATTAGTTGAAAATTCACGAAATAATTTGCTTTTACTTACCTTAAAAACCGTGCGCAGCCATCCGTCGTGAATGTTTGTGCGGTACTAAAGATGGCAGAATGTAACACGTGATAGCATCGCGCGGGCGCGGGGGGAAGGGATTGAGTAGATATTGGTTTGTCTGTATTTACCCCACGTCCGCAATTCCCCCATCGTCCCCTACAGAAGTTTCAAATTCCTAACTTATTTAGTTGTTGAGATAGAGCTTTTACAAAATGGTCTAAAACTGACAACTTTTGCGGCCCCCTATTTCTTAATTTTAAAAATAAATTAATAAATAATATAAATTATATTTGTACCTACTCCACTCGATGATTTCTAGACAATGACACCCCACATGCCAGGCTGAGAAAAAAAATTAAAAATTAAAAGTTTATTTTATGGGGGTATATTTAATTTTTAACTATATTTTATTTTTATTATTACCTGTTATAACGGCAGGCAATAAAATACACAATATATGAAAATTTCAACATGCATGGTTCATGATATAAAGCCCGCTGACAGACAGACGGACGGACAGCAGAGGCTTAGTAATAGGGTTCCGATTGGTACCTTTCGGGTACGGAATCCTAAAGGCTATCAACTTTAGTCTGTGCTTGACGAACTATAGTTCTAATATGTTTTTATCGCGTAGTTTAATTAAATTGTCTGAGGAGGAAGCGCTAAGGTAGCCCGCGAATATCAATTTTTCTTACGATTTTTGCAATTTGCAGCTCAGTGTTCAGACACTGCTGATTAAAGTGTGAGCTGTGCTAATTACAAATATGTATTTACAGAATTATAATCATTAGAATCAGTAATAGCATGTCAGTGTACGTTGAGGAAATTGCTCAACAAGTATATATATTATGTGAGGTCGAGTCTATCATCTCAGCTATTTTAATTTCCATGACGCGAATAGCTAAACTAAAAGTAATCGCCACACAATTTTGCTTCATTACCTGCCAACGTCTTTGATTCTATTTTTTATTAGCTGTGCCCCGTGACTTGGTTCGCGTGGAAGTCGTAAGATACACAATATAACAGCCCAATTTTAATAAAACTCCCTCGTCCCCCGACCCGCCGCGTGGCATCGCCCGCCCGCGCTTTTAATACTTCGTTTTCGCTTAGCGTTCTTTCTGCCTTTTTCTTTTTGCTCGGCTCCTAAGGGTCGTGGCGTGATGTTAAATATCCTAGAATCATCCTCGAGAATTGGGCTATCAAATGCAAAAAGAATTTTTCAAGTCCGATTTTTTGTTCACCATTTCATGGGTTTTTTTTGCGCGCGACCCTAATAAATTTTCTAAAATAAAATTAGCCTAAGTTACTCCCCGTAACATCAGCTATCTGCCAGTCAAAATCGGTCCAGCCGTTTCGGAGATTAGCCGGAACAAACAGACAGACAGACAAAAATTTTTAAAATTGCTTTTTTGTTATAAGTACCATTTATACGTTCATTATGCATTTAGTAAAACGTTGTTATTTTGATATTACAAACGGACACTTCAATTTTATTTATTTGTGTAGAACTATATTACCCATTTATAACCTACCTACATATATGATGATGGTGATGGAAGAAAGCTTTTGGCCGCAGGATGTGGTATTCCGCCGCTTTCGCGGACTAGTGCCACCAGAACGCACAAAGACTTAGTGCAACTAAGTGATACTAACATAGTTATTAAGTTTTATTTCTTAACAAAATTGTTACTATACTTATTATGTATACTTAGGTTAAGGTATGTATCTATGGGTCTTTGTTACCTGATAATAAATGGTTATAATAATTTCGGCAATTCAAGCCGACACTCAAATAATTAACTTGGTAGTAAAAACTAATATAATGGAAGAACCATTACATCCTTATAAGAACGAACAAATTATCGTTAATTGGCCTAAAGAAGAAGAATCGTAAAAACGTTATAAAATTTGTTAGGATCGTAGCAGGTGGCGTTCTGTAGTTTCTGCCTACCCCATGGGAAAAAGGCGTGAGTTTATGTGTAATAAAACATTTGGATGTACATTGGTATCTATCAACGGCTTCTAATTCCGTGCCAGTAAAAAAACTTGGTCTACTTTTATGTACTTTAATCTAATTTTATGATTGTATGTGTAATTACTAGTACGAACCGAAAACTTGTATGTGACGCAAACTGTAAATATAGGTTGGTTATTAATCTATACATCTATAAGGTGTGTGGGTGGTGAACACACACCTTATCTTAAAAATTAAGCTAGTCTTTTTGAGGTAAATAACTTATTTTATTCTGGACCACAACTCATTGAAAGATGGACATTCATTGTTACCCTCTCCATCATCAGGTGATTGGTGAAAGTTTTTATCGTCTGCGTCTGAATTCCAAAACATCCAGTCTTCTTTAGGTGGCTTATTTTTATGTTTCTGAGACTGTACTTTGGGTTTTGGAGGGTCATCACTAACCGAAGTAGGAGTCTGCACATTGTGTACAGTGGCCTTAGTCTGGATAATTTCGGCAAAAGTGTGATGAAAAGAGGCTCCTAAATTTACTTTTCTGACTTGTGAAGGCTCGCCTGCTCGAGGTGTAGAAGAGACACGATTTTATGGGACTACCGGAGATTGGGAGAGAACGACAATTTCGGGGGGACCAGAATTTTCGGGAGGAACATAACATTCTAGAGCTTTCCTGTATGTGCAACCAAACTCAGCTATAATAGAAAGAAAGAAAGAAAAATATTTTATTTGGGACACGCACAGGAAATACAACAATAAAAAGAACATTAAAACTAACAATATCATAAACACAAATAAAATAAAAGGAAAAAAAAAAAAAAACAAAACAAAGAAGACCTGTGCGAGGCCAAAAAGGCTCCTATCTCAGCATGATGCTGCGATATTTGAAAATACAAAATCAAATACCGCAGCGCTGATATTCTGACAGGGCCCACTGTGATGCCACGGACACACCTACGGACATAAAATAAATAAATAAAATAAGCAATAAAATATATTCTAAAAAACAAAATTCTGTGCAAAACCGTAATTGATGACGAACTAAATAAAAAATAAATAAAACTATTACATTACGATCGACCCACACCCGACGCTTCAACGTCGCTTGTCCATGTTACAGACTATTATCTGTGGTCAGTGACAAATGAAGGGTCGCGAGCGCAGGCGATGCACTTGTATTGTACAATTAGCGGAGCCTCATAATGTCAAGAAGAAAGAGAAATAATGATAAAAAAAGAACAAAGGATGTACACTGCAATAAACATCATCAGAATAATTAAGTGATACTTCAGATTCAAGTGAATAAGAAGACAAGGTGGCTCAAATATATAAATAAAATGTATTGATAGTGTGTATGATTGAATGTGTTGTGATGCGGGTGGAGGCAAAATGAAGTAATCACCGGGCTAAACAATAATCTCCCTTAACCTTCTCTCCTTCTTATAAACTGGACAAGTCTTACTTAGAGATATGTGATTACCGTTGCAGTTGACACAGGTAAACAATAAAGTGTCGCAATGTTCGTGATGCCCACCACACTTCGGGCAAACCACGTTTTTCGAGGGGCATATTTTCCGCGTATGGTCTAACCTCCAACATTGGGAACATTGGGATACCTGGTGTATGTAAGGCAATACATTTATGTTTATATCATATACACGAACTGAGGCTGGTAGATGATCACCATCAAAACAAAGTCGAAGGGTTTCACTGGGGCACCAACCACCTTCAACCCTATTGCGACGGTCTAGCCTCTTGAATGATAAAAGCTTACGGGGGCCGGACATGAAATATTTTCGAGAACCTCCTCATCAGTAAAATCCAAATCTACATCCTTGATTAAGCCATAGCAAACCGACAACTGCATAGCCTTCTGGAACCTCCATCCTTTCTCTAGAAGTTTCTCGCTCCTTATAAGTTTTTGCGCAGCCGATTCACATTGAAATTGAAAGCGTATTTTAAAAGGACTTAAATATTTAATCTGGCTAATTTTCGAAATGTCATTTTATTTTAAAATACGTGTAATTGCAAACTGTTTCGGAAGACGTTCCTTGTAAGAAACATAGACCTCATATTTTTCTTCTTTAACAGTTTTTGCTACCGACACATATCTTTTTTTTAATCCCCTTAACTTCCGTCCAACCGTTTTCGTCTTCAGTACTGTCCTCTCTTTCTCGCTTTTCCGCTCTTAACTGCTCCTCTTTATTGTTACCGTCATAATCTATATCGTCCATATCCAACGAATGATTCAACAAACTCTGTACATCATTCTTGAATACGGGCGTATCACAGCGCGGTGAAGCGCTTACGTTATCAGTCATGGCGCGATCACGTTAGGCCACGGTAGGGCCGTGCAGCCGGGAGGTCTGGCGCACACCTATAGCGCGTGAAAGTGCGTAAACAACAATTCGCGCAGTGAGGATAGCGATTCAATCTGCGGCGAAAAACACAACCAGACCGCACGAGTGCCGTACGGTTGTTATAATGTTACATGTTGAGTTATGGGCTTTAGTTACACATAATTCTTTCATCTTTTTACAAAACTTATAACTAGATAACAATATAAGTAATGTGAGTTGATAATGTCAGCAAACTCTTTAATTATTTCTTTGCAGTCCTTTCTTGCAACTGTCGATAATTTAGGAAATATATCCTCACGGTGGATCCGCAGTTGTAGCCCGCAAAATTCAAATTCTCTTGCATTTTTTATAATTTGAATTTTGAATTTCGCGGGCTATCCTGGCGTTTTCACCTTAAGTTCTTTCATTTAACTAGTCTGCTTAGAATCGGAGACATAGCTGATGAATTACGATGACAATCTTAAACTAAAATGTTAAAAAAAAATTAAGGTGTCTTCAACAGCCTTTGCTCCCAACCCTCTCTTTCAATAAGCTTCAGTCTGATTCCCCCAATTGGCTGTGTCACTACGGCTTTGGGCTCGAATGTCAGTTGTTTCTTCATGCCTGGAGCCAGCTCCACGCGGTACTTCTTCAGTAATGTTATCAGGCCGGCCGCCATTTGCATTCTTGCGAATCGCATACCTGAAAAAGACAATGATTGTAAATTATTTGAATCAATAGGTATGATATCATGGTTAACTTTGGACGTACGATGTTAAACAGTGGAGTAATCACCTCACAACGTTTGTATGGAAAACATTTCGATTAGCGCAGCCTTAAGCATTGGGTTGCGAATTCAAAAACCTGGCAAGAAAAGTGACTTCTTTTGTTTCCTATTTGCAAACACTATTAGCAGCTAAAAAGATAATTAGAGTTAATCTCTGGCCTCACTGAATCACAGGATTTCGTGAGGAACCCTAAACTAGCGCATTGATAATAAATTGTTAATAATTCTACATAGAGTTGGGCAGGGCATCTGGCAAGACGCAGTGATGACAGGTGGAGTAAGGCAGTGACTGAGTGGCGTCCAAGGACTGGAAGACGAAGCGTCGGTCGTCCGGCGGCGAGATGGGCAGACGACATTGTTACCATCGCGGGTAGAACCTGGATGAGGTTGTCACAGGAGCGTGGGGATTGGCACATGAAGAGAGAGGCCTATGTTCAGCAGTGGGGGAAAACGGGCTGTGGATGATGATGATGATGAATTCTACATAATTTACAGAATACTATTTATTTGTTTTTAGTTACAACAATCTGGCAACAATCAGATCCATGACGCTATGATTGTTGTAACTGTCAGTGTCTCGTAGGAGTTCATTATGTGCTTATCAAAGGTTTTCATCCAAGATTTTCCCGGTCTGAAAATCATAGAGGTAGCCTCCTTCATAATGATGACGTGCGTCATTATTATCAAAATGTAAATATTTATACAACTGCCTAAAATAAAAATTATATTTTTAATACTAGCAGGACCAATGTCAGACAACCAATACTGTTTGTCTTATCTTGTAACTTTTATATACTTAAGCGAGTTTCGATATACTCAATCATGTTGGTACCAACTGATTGAGTTTGGATGAGTAATACCTAAGCATCTCATGCTTAGCTAAGTGCTCTTTAACCTTTTAACCGCCCGACTTCATATCAGTTGTCGTGCCCCCTGCGCCGGGCAACTTGAATAATTACGATATTTGGTCGTAAATATACGACCCTGGCGAAATGGACACGAAAATATTTGTCGGATTAATCCGTCGTAGGCGGTTAAAGGGTTAATTGTTTTACGTCATAAATGGCAAAACACATTAAACATAACTTTACATAAAGTAAGTAATAAATACATTATTGCAGAATCCCGTCTCTTTTAGACCACGTACCCACGGGGGTAAAAAAAAATCGCGGCGGAATAAATCACCTGGCGCGATTTTTTCTCGTCTTCAACAGAGTGTTCGAACGAGCGTTAAAAAATCAGTTCGAACTGATTCTGCGTGCAGTGCGGACGTTCGACGGGTTCCGCAAAATTATTAGCGGTAGCTATGGCGGTGGTACGACGAAATACACAAAATCTCTGGGGTAAGAGAGACACCACACACAGCGTTGCTTGAGGGACTCAGCAAGGAATTACATTATATACAGAACTTCGAATGTCGCATTCATTCAACGCTCAACGCCGAGCATTGAAAATCGAACACTGCGCGATAAAAAATCGCGGCGGTAAAAATCGCGGCCGTGCGAACAGATGTACCGCTTTCTGTTTGTTCCATTCTGCAGCATGCGATTTTATTCCGCCGCGATTTTTTACGTCCATACGAACGTGGGCTTACAAACTGAATACAACTATTTCCCAAAGGTGACCAATACAAAGAGATTCACCGTAATATTTAAATGCTTTTCCGAAAAAAAAAATTGACACTTACCGATACAGATTCTGGGACCATCACCAAATGGCATGTATGTGTACGGTCTGATGCTCTGCTTCTCCTCCGCCAGGAACCGTTCCGGACGGTACTGCTCTGGCTCCGGAAAGAACTCCGGGTTATGCTGCAAGTGGTACACAGGCAGGTGCACACGGATACCCTTCTCTAGCTTCAGTCCTGATGGGAACGTGTAGTCTTCTATCACCTCGCGAGTTAGCACTCCTAGTACTGGGTACAGACGAAGAGCTTCATCAATACACGCTTCCATGTAAGGTGTCTCTGCAAAGCATTCATACTTCAGCTCGTTGTTATGACGACGCAGGTAATTGTCCACCTCTTCTAGCAGTCGTTCTTGAGCTGCTGGATGTTTCGCCAACTCAAACAAAGTGTAACTCAAAGTGGTTGCCGAAGTCTCGTATCCGGCTGCGAAAAACACAAAGCACTGTGCCACTAATAGATCGTCGTCCACATCTAAATAAACTTTATTTCTTGAATCAGCTTTCATATTCTTCAAACTGTCGCCTGTCATTGAATGGTTGGTTTTCAATTTCAGCACGAGATCAACAAAGTCGTTTCTCGACGTCGGCGTATAATTGCGGCCCTTGAAAATACTTGTCAACAAATCATTGAAGAAATGTTCAACTTCTGTCGGCATAGATCTGAACCCTAGTGCGTAGAAGATGGCCGGCCAGATAGCACGTACAACATTATTGAATGCTCTAAACCTATGAGTATCAAAGATAACATCACCAATATGTGTGAATGGGTTATTTTCTTTCTTTTCCATCGTGTTTGTGTCCACGCCAAACGCGCAGGATCCAACGCAGTCCATGGTGAACCTCGCCACGAGCATCCTCGCTTCGATCTCGTTGCATTTCTGCACTTCTTCATCGAGTATCTTCTCAAACACGTGAGAACACTTCTCGATCAAATGAAACATGTTCTTCATCTTGGCGGAGGAGAACAATGGTGTTAGGTTCTGACGTAGCACCTTCCACGTGTCGCCATAAGTAGAGAACAGGTTTTGTGTGAACAGCTCCCTGTGTGAGTAGTTGGAGACTTCACGGCCGCTGAAGAAATAGAAATCTTTTGTCATTACGAGCTTGATGAGTTCCGGATCTTGTACGATGAGGGTGGGTTCCGTGCCGTAGTAGGCGCCAATGTACGGCACGTTCGGGAATTTTCGGCATATTTTCTGTGTGAGTTGTCCTATGTACGTCTTCTGTAAAATATATTCTGAGAAATTTCCGAAAAACGCGACCGGTGGTGAATGTGGCACTTTCTTATCCTCCCAATATTGGAACTTTCGCTTAGAGGTGAGGTATACCACGTAGAAGATCAGAGGTAGCGCGGCGAACAATAGGAACGCGATCATGTTGAAGTTTCGAAGAATCTGACCATGTTAGAGGTGTGTCTAGGTATATATATAGTTTTATAGATAACGAGTTCGGCGTACTTGAGGTTGACAATGTATTCAGACGTTTTAAGGAATTTCCACTTATTGATTGTTATACAAATATTGATAGGTGTCGATTGCACTAGATATTAATTAATTGATTCTTCAACCCCAAAGTGGAATAAAATACAAGTTTTTTTTCCTGAAAAGCATTTATTTTATTTATTTATTTACTAGTACTTCGTCCGCGTGGACTTCATACTTTCGTCTAAAAAATTTAATGCCCCCTCCACTCCCTTTGAAAGGTTTTTTTGAAAAGTAATGTAAACGATCTTTATAATTTAAGATCGCTAACATTACTTTTTTTTTAAATAAGTATTCAGGCCAATTTTAAGTTTATAGATCAATGGAATAAGATTTTTCAAATAAACTGTATCCTCTTTCATCACGAAAACAAAAACACAAGCCCTAAGTGGGCTTGTGTTTTAAAAAAATGTTTCCATTGTATGACTTAAACATCACTTAAACCCATTTTCGAGTTAATTGAAGCAAGCAGTAAAATCCATGCCATACACTTTATTACCCTTCTATGTTCTATGTTACGGGACTTGGTTTCCGCACTTAGTCCTACATGTGGACCATTGTGCGTGGGCCATGGCGGCCGTCGGCGGTTATTCCAACCAGCCCACCTCCCTCCAGAACTTGATTATGTTTTCTGGTCTGTCTAGGATGTCTTTGAAAGATCTGGGTGACCCGAGGGTTTCTGTTCTGATCTGGGCGACGCCTGTGCATTCAAAGATCACATGCGCAACGGTTTCCTCAGCATGAATTTTCGGGGCTTTGTCGCAGGGTGATGCCATCATTTCTTCTTTATTACCCTTTTCCACTCCGTTAAGAATTAATTTTTGAAGAACCCTGAAACATGTACTTTTCTGTTTTTTGTTTTAAGTATTAGTACCGAGTTTCGAGTGAATCTGACAGCACGTTAAAATTTTTCCTTATTAACTTTGACACCCCCTAAATTCTCTGCGATTCTGGTTTTAAAAACTAAAAGTGACAATCTTCATTATTTACTGAGGCAAATATTACCAAGTTTCAAGTGTATTAACCAAAGGAATAAGATTTTTCATAGTAACTGTATCCGCTCTTTTGACAACCGCAGGAGTGGAATTTTGAAAAATCGTTTCGGATTTTCCCATAACTTCAGTCAAAGATTGTTAATACCAATTTCTGAGTAAATCAAGCTCCGCAGTAAAATTCTCTCCTTAAAATCTAATAGGGGTCGATAAAAAAAAAGAAAACAAAAACTTATTATTAAAGTACTGATACTGAGTTTCGAGTTAATTGGACCGCGCGTTAAAATTCTTCCATACAAAATTTAACAACACCCCTAAACTTCCCTTTGAGAGGTAGTTTTGAGCAACTAATAGCGAGAAACTTTATTGCTTACTCAGGCAAATAATCGTGCTAAGTTTCAAGTTTATTAACCAAATGAATAAGATTTTTCATATAAACTGTATCCCTGCTTTTCATCCACACAGGGGTGAAATTAAAAAAAAATCATTGAGGATATTTAACTTGGCTCAAAGATTATTTATACCAATTTTTGAGATAATCAAATCACGCAGTAAAATCCTTCCCTGTAAAATTGACTACCCACCCATTCAGGGGTTGATTTTCGAAAAACCCCGATACAGGTTATTCTTTATTTTTGCTCATAAGTATAAATACTGAGTTTCTAGTTAATCGGACAGCGCGTTAAAATTCTTCCATACAAACTTTTACACCCCCAATCATATATCATATGTCTATATTATTGAGGGTAGTTTAGAAAAACAAAAAATTACAAAGTTCATAATTTACTTAGATAAGTATTCGTGCCAAGTTTCAAGTTTATTAACTCAAGGAATAAGATTTATCACACAAACGAAATCCCCCTTTTCACCCCTTTAAATGTCGAATTTCCAATAACCCCTTCTTAATGCTCACTTAAATTATAGAAGGAAGCCGTGTGCTGATATGTCAGTCAGTCAGTCAGTCAGTTTCTCCTTTTATATATATAGATTAATAACCAACTTATATTTACAGTTTGCACCACACACACACACAAGTTATTGGTCCACACTAGTACACATACAATCACAAAATTAGGTTAAATTATATAAAACTAGACAAAAGATGAAATTAAATGAAAATGAATGAAATTAAACAAAATAAGAAAAAATTAGATAAGATTAGATAAAGTAAGTAAAAATTTGATATTATTAAAAATTAGACAACATTAGATAAAATTAGACAAAATTAGATTAAATTTGGAATAAAAACAAAATACAATTTAGTTTATTTACTCCAAGGAGATTGTACTGGGAGTGGCAATGGAGTCCAGGTATCGAGTAGCAGTGTTCAAGAAACTCAGTTCAGTACTCACGAAGACATCTGAGGATTCGTCATATAGCAAAATGTTGTTAATATGGGCGAGAGCTAGGTCTGGACTGGTCTTAAGGGTTATGGTACTGGTTTGATGTACTGAGAATAGAGGACGTTGGTGAGGGCGAAGTGTGTGTCGAACGGGTAGTGGGATGTTAAAGGAGATGTGTTGTAGTAAGGAGGAATTGAAGTGGGTGCCACGAATTAGGCGGATGAAATATTTTACCAGACTAAGATTTCTCCTTACTTCTAATCTTTGGTGTCCCACCATACCTAGCACAAATAGTGTTGAGTTCATGTCAGGGGCGCAGCCTTCATACAACCCGATTCCTATCGGCTTCCCTTCGGAACAACCACTCTTCTTATTGTCTACTATTGCCAAATAATATGGCACAACTGTGTGTGACTGTGTGTGTGACATCACATTATATAAATATATTTAATACCAGTTTAATACATCATAAGATTAAAAACCTACAGTTTTTTGTCTGAGTTTATGAGAACTAAACAATTTTTTCTTCGGCTTCCCTCTACTGAAAATTGTAGCTGCGCCACTGGCACATGTAGGGGTAATATCCATAAAGTTTTAAGTAGAGGTAACGGACAAAAGACTTCTGAACGTATTCGATGACCAGTGTATACACTTTTTCATGGGGGTTCCAGATTGCACTGTTAGTCTCCAGCAAACTTCGGATGAAGGAGTTGTACAATATGGTTATGGCTTGCAGACGTCAATACCTGGTGGTGCCCATGTACCATCAGCTGATCCGTCGTTATTTCCATCCAATAACACAAATAAAAAGTTCTTCGGTATTGTAAAGGCTACTTTCGTCGTGTGCGGTTGGCTTACACATTAAAATAATAAAATAAATTAATATTAAGTTACCTGCATTATTTTTTTTAACATAAACCAATTAGGTACCAATTTATCAAGTTCAATATACGCAGTCTAATTTTATTCTAAAATATTTAAATGGGCGTTTTCTTATTTTCGGGTGTGTCTCCAAAAGTGCAGTAAGTGTGGTGACAGAGTTCGTGCTTCTCCTATGACGTTGCACTTTTCGTCACTCATATGTGTGATTATTAACAATTAGCTTATCGACGCTTAAACTTAGCAACAAAACATTCTATACAGAGAGACTAGGAGTGAAAAGGACATATTGAAGGATATACAGGGTTATTGGCTAGCTAAACTCCGCAGACGCGATGGATATCGATACCTAAACATGATACAACAGGGATAGGTACAGAATTCCATTCTCGTTCCAAATAATCATGTGAAAAAAGGACAATAATATTTGAAAAATAATTCTTTAAAGTACATCAGTTATGGTTCCTCCAGCTTATAGTGTTGCTTGTTTTAGTACA
Source organism: Fissipunctia ypsillon (assembly GCA_947568875.1). Classification (NCBI taxonomy): domain Eukaryota; kingdom Metazoa; phylum Arthropoda; class Insecta; order Lepidoptera; family Noctuidae; genus Fissipunctia; species Fissipunctia ypsillon. Next base: position 3,470,803 of record OX387662.1, read on the forward strand.
AGTCGATGCGTGTGCGCAGTTTTATTTGCGATTTGTAAACATTTCTCTCCTCAAAGCATTTCTTTTTATATCGGAGTTAAACCACTTTGGACTTCTGTGTGTTTTGAAGGAATTTTTAGGCAAAACTGCAAAAAGTAGTTTGTATGATTGAAACAGAATACTGCATTTAGTATTAAAATCTCTGCAGACGAAAAAGTCTTGTAAATTACACATACTTACATAAACTCACGCCTTCTTCCCATGGGGTTAGGAAGAAACTACAGAACGCCATCTGCTACAACCCTCACATAGTCCTTTTTCTTCGAATATGTTCATACATTAGTGCGCGCTGGTTACAAGTACTACACACCTGTCCTTTCTGAAATATAATAATTACACATTAATTTATTTCATCACCACTGCTCTCAAAACGGCGAAGAAAAACATCGTGAAGAAACCGGCATGTCCTAGAACCAAAAATTCAAAGACATGTGACATCTACCAACCCGCACTGGGCCCGCGTGGTGGATTACGGCGCACTCCCTCTCACCGAGAGGAGGCCTGTGTCCCAGCAGTGGGAACATTATAGGCTGATTATAAGTAATTATTTTACACACCCTTTAACTTAATTAAGAAAATAAATACAGTATCTATGCCAGATTTCTCCACGATCTAAAAAGTTTTGACTGCTCATATTTCTAGCAATTAATGTCAACAAACTATATTTTTCAAACAAAATTAATAGTCATAGTGACTGTTAATTATTCTTTGTTATCTTTGTTTTGTTAATAGGTATTATTTGATGTAAACATTTTTCTAGTTTCTAAGGTCAATGAGATATGTAATAAAATGATGGGCTTAACCGATTCGTTGCGATGTCTAATTTCGCTAACTTCTAACTGTGGCGTCGAACAAAAATAACGTGACACTGTTCAGTGCCCAACGCCATACGATTAGATGACACGCATCTGTGCCTTCAGCCAACTTAATTGAAGGAGTTACCATCGATTTTAAAATGACACACATCCGTGCCTAACGCCTCACGCAAAAAAAAGTGATGGCACTGAAACGTGCCATCCGCAACGAATCGGTTAATTTTAGACTACTTTTCTATAGATGGTAATTTTCACACTTTCTCGTATGCGTAGATGGCGGGACGAGCATGGCCCCAATAGGCGGGATTGGTCCATGTTGGCGCAGGATCGTGTGGAGAGGAAAAGAAAAGGAAGGGGGCCTCCCTTTCCTAGGAAAAGGCTTTGGGAGGCCTTTGCCCTGCAATAGGAAAACACAGGCTGATTTATTTATTGTTTATTATTACTAGCTGTGCCCGCGACTTCGGTCGCGTGGATATCGGAATACAACTTCCCTTATGAATTGGATTTTGTTCACAATTTCATGGGTTTTTAATTTTTTTTTGCGCGGAACCCTAATTTATTTTCTAAAAAAAAATCCGGCCAAGTGCGTGTCGGACCATGCATAATGAAAGATTCCGTAGTTGGGATGAAGAAATTAGAGACAGAATTATCCCATGAACAAACATAACATTGTAGTTGAAAATCATTCTGCAAGCAATGTCTGCGGCTTTGCTCAAGGTAAAGGCTTTTTACGGCATAATACTACTCTACACTTTCTATAACTTATAAGCTATATTTCTAGAAAGGCTTATCAATATTTGTTCAGTAGGTTAGCCACAAAAATCAACTAACAGTCATACACTTGCATATTAAATATTAAATATTCAAAAAGCAGGTACTTAGGTACTTAACGCTTTCAAGGACACTAAACGAGACACACAGAATAGAAGGTTTATTAAATTGTTATGACGTCTATAGTCGTTTAGTGTCCTTGAAAGCGTTAAGAGGGTTGTCACATTTTGCACCGCTCTCGCTCACACGGGACCAATTTTTTAATAATGTTAAATGAAAAGATGCATTTTTGAAAAATGTATTCAATGGGCGGTCTACAAAATAATATTAATTTAATAGGTAATTATTAAAAACACATTTTTATTGCGGCATTTATTTACATCATCTCAAAAACAGATCATAATACTTGATTACATATGTTTATTAGATAACACAATAGAAATGTGTTTTTGATAACTACCTATTAAATTAATATTATTTTGTAGACCGCCCATTGATTACATTTTTCATAAAAGCATTTTTTCATTTAACATTCTTAAAAATTTGGTTTTGTGTGAGCGAGAGAGGTGCAAAATGTGACAACGCTCTAGTAGTAATTAATATTTATCAATTAAATACCTACTTGGGCGTGATAACATAATGAATAACAGTTGAACAATAACATTTATTACTGTGCTTGTTCCAAAGGTCTATTATCTGATGCAAGTATAAACAATCAGGGTTAATTCTAATCATTCACTAAAGGATATTAGTAAGTAGTATTCATCTGTAGGTATGTAGAAGATTTCAAGGCTCTACTATACTATATAACCCGCGTCTATACGTAGAACACTTTTGCAAAATGACAAATCCTAAAGTTTCAAAAAAATTTTTTTTTGGGCTTCGCACGGTTGGCGCATTTAGTCAATGTCATGTTTAATTGAAGAAACAAAGGTGGGGGAACGAAAATATTAAAAAGATTAATTAAAACGGGATTTAGACGGAAATAGGGCCATATCATCATCTGCCTCATCTGCCTAGCCTTTTCCCAACTATGTTGGGGTCGGCTTCCAGTCTAACCGGATGCAGCTGAATACCAGTATTTTACATGGAGCGACTGCCTATCTGACCTCCACAACCCAGTTACTGGGTAATACGATACCCCTTGGTGAGACTGGTTGTCAGACTTTTGGGCTTCTGACGACCCGTAACGACTGTCAAAGATACACGAATGGCAGCCGGGACCAACGGCTTAACGTGCTTTCCGAGGCACGGAGGGGTCTTGATATGTAAAGATGGTCACCCATCCACGGACCAACCGCGGCAAGCGTAGCTTAACCTGACCGATCGACCCGTGCGGCTGTTATTTCTTAGCCACAAGCCATATAATAGGTAATAATAAACGTTTATTTCAGAATATCACTTCCATATTTGTTATTAACAATTTAGACTTATAAACTAGTGTTAGTACCATTTAACCTAAGCGGCGTGAGGCACGCAGTCGCATCCACCGCCTCAAGATCGGAGAGTCCCACCTATCAGCCAACGATCATATGCATGGTGCATGGTGCAAGCATGGTGTTATAGGATCAGTATATTCATATATGTTTATTCAGAATGAAAACGGAATGTACATAAATAACAACTTATACCTAATTAATTAGTAAAATAACAAAATTATATCCTAACTTAACTAAAACTATTCACAAACTAAAATATGGCGTCGAAAAATTCCTCCGCATCGCTGTCGACTGGTAATGTACCCAAGAGACTGGCGGCATTGCCACGTTGTATGGCAATGCTTAGCTCTTGCTTATGCTCTTTGGGTCACGGGAAGTGTCAACTAGCCGTTTGGGGATTTCGTTAAACAAACCATGAGCACTCGGACCCCACGGCCCGAGGGTTTCAACCCCAAACGGCTCGAAAATATAATTACCGATACTTTCGCCGCTTGAGGTTTTCCGCAGCCGCAGCAGCAGCGCCAGCACAGCACGCCGAGCCGGGAAGATGGGATGGCGCAAGAGTGTCGACACAAGTTGCGTCCCACACTAAAGGCCTACCCACCTTCCATGGAAATAAAGACATGCCGTCCGGTCTCTTGCCATCGTCGCGTGCCAAGCCATTGGGTTCTAATACAGCTGGGACGCCGACGGTGACAAGGGCTCGTCGGATGATGTCACTAATGCTCGCGTGCCGCGCTATGCGACCCGCACTTCGGCTGCAAGACAGGCCGTGGTGTCCGAGGCTGTTGACAACTTCGCCACAGTGACAGCGATGAGGAGAACAACAAGGGGCTCCTAGTCGCAGGGAAGCAGCGAGGCGGAAAGTAGTGTCGTCAAACAAAGTGCCTATGTTCGACGACAGTAGTGCATGAAGCCACAGACCCGACTCCCACTTACCCACAGCCAGCAGGCGCGCACGCTCCGCAGTAGTAGTAGACGTGCTTAGTAAATTATTCTGTACTACTCTACAAAGCGGCTGATCCCACCGTCTCTGGGAAGATGGATTGTCGGGTGAATCTGAATTCGGGTAAGCGAGTCTGCATCCATAGCCTCGGTGAAGCACGGCACATCAAAATTAATCAGTGTGGAGGCTAGGATTTTCCTGATTAAATTCTCAGTGCCGTGGATCGAGGATATGAAAGCCGGTTTATTTATGTACTTACTTGCGTATCACTTGTGCGCAAGATATATTGCTATTATTGTTTTGCTATCATACTAAGTAGATATATACGTATCATAAGCCCGATCAGTCACTTCAGAGGATTTGGAAAATTATTATCTTATCTATCTGCAAATAAATATCAAAGATAATAATTTCATAATTTTAGAACACACGCCAGTTTTTATCAACTGGGTACAAATCCACTTGGCTACTTCTAAATAATTCCTAATGGAAAATCTACCAGCACCGTTCGACCTCGGGATTGAACCCAAGAGCTTCGTGCCTGGCCGAGGCACGAGAGGAATCCGGGGGGATGCGGGACAAAATGCGCTCGCGCCGAATGTGTCAACTAAGTCGTAAGGAAGTGTTCAAACTGGCGCGAATAGTCGCGTCACTACCTAATCATTAACCCTCTTACTAATAAACGTTGTATAGTTACACAATGCTTTGTAATCTTCTTTCGAAAGTCAACTTACTGACGACTGAAAGAGAGAAATCGGTGTGTAACTATTCACCTGATATAATACGTTTATTAGTAAGGAGGTTTTTAAAACAATAGACGCGCGCAGTCGCGTCCTGCATGTTACGCGGGTATGCCTCAGCGTTTGTATAGTACCTATATTTCACCAGTTATGCTTTATTCCCATGTTATTGGGGGGCGAGCCAGACACCGGGCTGCTACTAGGAAATTTCTAATGGAACACCCCAATAACACTGCCCGACGTGGAAATCGAACCCGGGACCTCACAGTTAGCAGTCGCACTTGGGAAACAAAAGTGACAATATGTATACCTGATGTGCAACTATGGCATGTGTAAACATATTATAATGTGTTGTAAACGGTGCACGTTGGTATATAATTTTACTAGTACCTTATAATACCAATAAAATAATTATTACCTAAGTACACAGATTACATTTAGTTACCTACCTTTACTACAATGTAAAGTAAAGCCACACGACATAGGAAGATACCTTAGAGAGGTAATACTGCGTGATTAGTAAATTCCGTTCATTTTTCCACTAGGTAGTCATGAAATGTTGCTCGTTCAACCCTAAAGGCACCGCTCCACAGCGGCCACGTATGTGCCACCAATGTAGGCGGGATCGTACGCTGCGACCCATGGCCACGCTGCGCACGAAACAAATGATGGCGAACTCGAAACAATATTTACATAATTTAAAAGCTAACAGTCTTAAAATAATAATATTATAATAATATGTAGAAGTATTTAAAAAAGGAGGGAAATAATCAGAGGACATCAAGAAATTCGTCCGCATCGCTGTCAACAGGAAAAGTGCCCAAAAGGCTGGCAGAATTGCCACGTTGTATGGCGATGCTGATTCTTTGGCCAAAAAATAGGCGTCAACCAACCGCTGTGCAATGGCTCGACTAAGTGGGCACTCGGACCCCCTGGCCCTAGTCTTTCAACACCCAAACAGCTCAAACATAATATGTAGAAGTCCCAATAAGATTGGAGTATTTGCGCCGTTTGAGGTTTTCCGCATCTGCAGCAGCCACCCCAGCATACTCCGCCGTGCTAGGAAGATGGGTTGGCGCATATCGGAACTGTACTTTACCTTACATCTATGGCCACAATAAAAAGATTTGATTTGAAAAAATAAAAATATACTCAAAATTAAATCTAATGGAACCAAAGAGTTTAAACGAAGTATTTGCAAAATAATAACTACCACTTATAAAAATAAACGAGCAGTTTTATCATTAGGTGTAATGTGTAGTGTTTTGTTTTTTCTGTATATAAAACGTTTACGTGTTACATTGCAGAAACTATTTTATTAATAGGTGGTACATAAGTGGACGTTTCCTTGGGATTTAGCATAGTCATTGTTTGCATTCAAGGTTCCCATGTCACATACTGAGGCACCACCTACATAGGAGATATCGCCAAGGACCGACAAAAGTCGGCGAGAATAGAACGTATGACATTACACTACCCGGACTTAAACATTGACCTGTAGTTAAACCATGTATCGACAAGGGACAAATGCCGACCGGCTGCACACATATGCCTGGCGATATCAATGTTGTCTGGTGACATCAACTTTTGAAGAAACTAATGTCGTTTACTTCCCTCAAAAGACCAATCCGGACGCTGTACTGCATTTTGTTACACGATATTTTTAATATTTAATTAATGTTTTCATAGTTTTCAAGGGTGCTCAAGCCGATAGTGACGTTAAAATGTACATCCAAGATGTCGGGGCTCGGAATAGTCTGTAGACGACTTCCGTTCCTGGCGGGGTGTTGTGCTCGGTAGAGCAGCGTCGTGCTGCGATCTGTTGAAACTCAGCCCTACGCCAGGTGATTCGTCCGAGGACGATGAGACGACGATCAATTATTACTTTCATCCACACACTGCTGTGCTGTGTGAGAGAGACACTACTATATAACAAACAACACACGATAATATATAATATTATTACAACGTACGATTTGTGCACTAGTCGTACGTTGCAATAATACAAAAATAATAATAAAATGATGTTGTGTTGCTATATAGTAAGAAGTGGGTGGATGGGGCGCATCCCGGATGTTTTGAATCATGTGAGAAGCAACTTCGCTCACAGCACACGTTTTTTTTCTCCTCAGGTAGTCTGATAGGAAATGTCGACTCAATCTAGTTTTTTTTTTTTTTAAACACGCTTTTATTAGTTTTACTTGTAACTAACTAACCAACAATGTAAAAAAATCTTGTAAGTAAATAACCTACTTATAATTGTCGTATCGGCATGAAACTTTGTATGTACATGTAGTTCGGATGACAATACTATAATTTGGTATCTTGGTGCTGATCTGGTGATGAAGCCAGGAGGTGGATAGTGGAACTCTTCAGTGGCTACTAGTAAACCAGTTTGGGCTCATATGATTAGGTTTGACGAGACAACCAGATTGGGCTTGCTAACGAGGGTCTGATGATGGAGCCAGGAGGTGTATAGTGGAACTCTTCAGTGGCTACTAGTAAATCAGTTTGGGCTCATATGATTAGGTTTGACGAGACAACCAGATTGGGCTTGCTAACGAGGGTCTGATGATGGAGCCAGGAGGTGTATAGTGGAACTCTTCAGTGGCTACTAGTAAATCAGTTTGGGCTCATATGATTAGGTTTGACGAGACAACCAGATTGGGCTTGCTAACGAGGGTCTGATGATGGAGCCAGGAGGTGGATAGTGGAACTCTTCAGTGGCTACTAGTAAACCAGTTTGGGCTCATATGATTAGGTTTGACGAGACTAATAGATTGGGCTTGGTAAGGAGGGTCTGATGATGGAGCCAGGAGGTGGATAGTGGAACTCTTCAGTGGCTACTAGTAAACCAGTTTGGGCTCATATGATAAGCTTTGACGAGACAACCAGATTGGGCTTGCTAACGAGGGTCTGATGATGGAGCCAGGAGGTGGATAGTGGAACTCTTCAGTGGCTACTAGTAAACCAGTTTGGGCTCATATGATAAGCTTTGACGAGACAACCAGATTGGGCTTGCTAACGAGGGTCTGATGATGGAGCCAGGAGGTGGATAGTGGAACTCTTCAGTGGCTACTAGTAAACCAGTTTGGGCTCATATCATTAGGTTTGACGAGACAACCAGATTGGGCTTGGTAACGAGGGTCTGATGATGGAGCCAGGAGGTGGATAGTGGAACTCTTCAGTGGCTACTAGTAAACCAGTTTGGGCACATATGATAAGCTTTGACGAGACAACCAGATTGGGCTTGCTAACGAGGGTCTGATGATGGAGCCAGGAGGTGGATAGTGGAACTCTTCAGTGGCTACTAGTAAACCAGTTTGGGCTCATATGATAAGCTTTGACGAGACAACTAGATTGGGCTTGGTAACGAGGGTCTGATGATGGAGCACAAACTTTATACAAAATTAATCAATTTATCAAATGCTCAAAATGAGTCCCTTCCTGTTGAATACAAAGTCGCACTCTTTTGATTATTTCGCTCCCTGTCGATTTTTTGATCTTATTGTGGTGGATATTTAGAATAATACGTCTAAGTTCTGCTTGTAGCTCGTGGACACTTTCATACTGGTTCTTGTAAACTAAATTTTTTACAAAACCCCATAAAAAAAATCTAACGGGGTTAGCACATTTTTCTGAACAAAATTTCACATCAAATGGTCTTCCTTTTATTTGTGATACTATGTTATTTAGCAAAAACTAATCCTTATGATGAAGCCTTTCGATCGGTATGATAAAACTACAGGGTGATTATTTTTCTCATGTAACTGGTTCGATTCCCGGTTCAACCATGTAATTATTTAAATATCTATGAATGCAGTTGAAATTGTTTTTTGAATTCAAATAATGTCTTCTTTCAGTAAAATGTTCCATCTACAATATTCAAAGTACTTTCCCTCCATGTGGCATATCCGTGGGATGCTCTGTATAACTTGTGAATAGAAAACTTTGGAAACAATTTGGAAACCAAGCGGTAAGAAATGTTCCTGGGCGCCGCGCGGTTCACTAATACAAGTCAATTTAATTATTTTATAATTTTTAGTGCGTGATAAAAGCGTGTTTTTTAGTTTTATTTAAACTACATATATTTTTTTAAAACACAGCGTTAAAAGTGATTTCTATATCTATCCTATTGACAGAACAAATGATTTCATTTCATTTTATTACTCTTCGCGCGATGTCATTTGTTCAAATTGATTACATGCCTTTAGAGAGAGATTGTGGCATTGCGCACCACCTTGTTTGAGTGAAAGAGAGGGCGCTCTTAATGCTGATCGTTCTAAAGAAGGGATATATGTATTTACGGCCGGCTACCTACTGATAGCTACTGGTACCTGCTGGTACCTACTGGTAGCTCCTGGTACCTACTGGTAGCTGCTGGTACCTACTGGTAGCTGCTGGTACCTACTGGTAGCTGCTGGTACCTACTGGTAGCTGCTGGTACCTACTGGTAGCTGCTGGTACCTACTGGTAGCTGCTGGTACCTACTGGTAGCTGCTGGTACCTACGGGTAGCTGCTGGTACCTACGGGTAGCTGCTGGTACCTACGGGTAGCTACTGGTACAGTCTGTTGTCAACATTATCTGACCCACCCTAAAAACAAACAAATTTGGACCCTCTTACAGTAACATTAAGGTTTATTCAATTTATATGAGCTTATCAGACAAGTACTCGTGGACTTGATGAACAAATACAATAATAATACAGACACGCAAATTTGATCTTTAAAACGTTAGCATTAGGTTATATTATGTTATAACTACTTGTTATAATATAATTAGTGTAATAGCTTATTTTAATATTTGTGTTTAAGTAATTCTGGTCTCGTGGTCTGTGTATAAGACTGAGAAAAACAAGTTGCGAGATCAAATCCTGCGACGAAGATATTGTTTTGCTTTTCCAATTTACAATTTATTCCAAAACTATTTCTTGTATTATTGTAAAGAACTATAGACGGATTACCTTCAAATATAAACTTTCTAAAATGGCAATATTTTCGCATAACTTGTAATAAGTGGTTAGTTGAAAAATAAATATTCGTATTCATTATAAAACTGGTATTCAAATGCTACTAAGAGTATGCAGTAACTACGCGCAAACATAATTTACTTTACCTTACTAAATTGCAAAAACAATGTCTCTTTACAATTTTTTATTTTCTATTTTATAGGTAGTTTTTTTATTATCATTTCCCAATGGAGTGATTATTTAAAATACAAAATAATCTATTTGCACGAGGAGAAGGTTGGTTGCTTGTGCTGTGCAAGAATAAACTTTATGAAAGTATACTACATATATGGTTCACATTCTTTAGAATTTTGCGTCTAGCATTACAACTAAGATCAAATTTCAATGCGGCTTAAAAGAGTTGAGTTGGTCTTGTGGTCACTGAGGTAGTGCGATGTTCATTGTTATCTACGTTCGAACCAAGTTTAACCTAAATATAACTTTTTGCTAAGCTGTTTTTTTTTTATTATTTTATTACACTTTTTTTACATTTCTTTAATGGACGACGTAGGGTCTTGTCTTTTTAAACGGGTAGTTTGTATAGAAATAAAACTAAACAATTGCAAGTTTAAAATGTTTATTATTTCATTAAAACACTTAGGTAAGATAAAGTAAGTAATTGCTCATATATTTCCAAATTAATATACATTTTATATTAGCGCCATAATCAAATCTAACCATTTATAAACATTAAAAAAGGCATGCTTATGCTTAAAAGTTTGTTATCGAGAAAATGAATTCATCTGTGAAATGCTTTACAGATTTATAGCTGCCTTTATGTAGTGAATAAACATGTTATTTAAATAGAAAAAATCTATTTATAACAATAACATCACCACATAATCTGCAACATTTTAATGGTTTAACAATCAATCCATTGAGCATTTACTTACCTGGTATGTTTAAAAATACCTACTAGATTGATTAGTAGCGGATTGGCGCACCGTCCCCTGCTATAACTTGCTGTAAGCGGCTACGCATACCGCGCACCATATTCCAACACAAATCTTTGCCTCTCATGTGCTCCCAAGTCGATGTCACGATCTCAGCCAAGTTGTGTTTGTTTCGCACTTCCGCTGTGTCCCAATTTAAAACCATTTGACCCCATAGATTTTCTATAGGGTTCAAATCAGGACTTTTAGATGGCCAATTAATAACTGTCACACCTTCTTGAGAAGCTAACCAATCCTGCACAATGCCGGCACGGTGGATGGAGCAGTTATCGTGCATGAAATAAATATGTGATGTTGGATAGGCAATTCGCACAGTCGGGAGCATGACGTCACGCAGAATCTCCAAATACAAACTACTATTAAACCTACCACCAACTTCCACCAATTCACCAGGTCCCATAGACGACATCCAGCCCCAGTAGCCCAGGGTTATTCTACCGCTGGTTCTACAAGGTAGCAAGCATTTCTCATTGTAGCGTTCTCCTTTCCTTCGCCATAAGATTTTACGTCCATCTTTGTCCGATTTAAATGATTTTTCATCAGTGAAGATCACAACATTTTCTTCCCAATTAAAATTTAAATATTCCTGGGCAAAACGGACCCTTTCTTCGCGATGAGCAGGTGTCAATGCAATTTTCTGTGCTGGTTTATAATTCCCTATCCCAGCAACGTGTAAATGTCTTCTCACGGTTTCCACTGAAATATTGTGGTTTATTGCGGTTACATGAATGGACAAAAATGGATTTTCATCATGGCTTGAAACAATGGCCCGGTGGCGTTCGAATTCGGGACTATACTTGATGGCTTTTGCTCCTGGACGAATCCGCTGAATATTTCCATTGTCTCCATAACGTCTTAGCCATAGCCTGACCGTATTTCTCTAAAACAAAAAACATTTTTGGAACCGTGTATGTAACTTGTAAGGAGTGAATGTAATGGTAAAACAGCCAACTACGCGTTCATTAATCACAATCAATAAAATAAAATAGGTATAAAAAAACACTTACTGCTATATTAAGTCGACGACCAATCTCTCTAATTCCAACTTTCTGCTCATGTAAAAATATGATTTTATGTTTGGTATAGTCATCAAGTTGCGACATGATGCTTTTTTACACCAAATTGCTTAAAAATGTGGAACGATTTACAAATGTGTGTGCGCAGTCACTGCTATTAGGCGTAGTGTAACTTTTGTCACTTAGATGAATTTATTATCTACCTCACGAAACAAATGTATGTTTTACTTCGTGTCCAACCATTCTTGGTAAATATAAATTATGTGAACTTAAAGTTTTTTTAATTTACCCATCTGTTTACAAGATAAGTTATTAGGCGTAAATCATATTGGTCGTTCTTTAATAATGCAAGCAATATTGTAGAAATGACAACAAATTAAAAAAGGAACTGATAATAATAATAGGTGGACTATGTTTTCGAACCCACATGTTGTTCGTCGCCAATCCAGCATCAAACCGCTAAGACACAAGAATTTGTTGGCAATACGCGAAATTAAAGATTGGGTTGTAATTATGTAGTGTGACTTAAAAGCTTTTCAACTTTAATGTCAACGAGATAATGATTAAAATAGCTTAACAAAATTATATATAATGCCGGTGGCTCCGACAATATTGGGTGGGTTTACGTTAACGTTTCGTGTTAAAGATCAAAGGAGATTGACCAAAAGCAGTCTTGAAAAGTTGCACGTATGAAAACCAAATTAATATACAAATTATTTTCTTATTTTTTACAAGCTGTTCACTTCAGGAATTTTGTTTTCGTATCCGGGATTATGATTTTAAGATAAACAGTAAATTAACGATTGCTAGGTACTACATTTCCGTATAGTCATGATGGATGTTTCGTTCTCTTCATTTGTACGAGTTACGTAAGTATGAGCCTTTACATAAAAACATCACAAAAATGATATTAAACTCATAAATAGCTAAATAATTAGTAATATCATAATCATAACGTAGGTACTGTATATGTATTTCATAGTTCCGTTGTGAAAATATTTATTTTTGTGTTTCGTCTCACGCAGATGCAACTGTCAAGGCAGATGACAGACGTACCGGTAGGGATGACGATTATTCCTAAACAAGATCGATTTTTAAATCTATCCGAATCGCAGGAAAGAATCGATTCAGCAATAAATTGAGTTCTGATAGATCTGTTCCCGCCATTATTCTACATCGACAGCTTTACTATAGATAATCACTTATTCGTTTTGGTGTTGCCAGCATAATTAGTCAAATGTAATGAATAATCGATATCAAAACTTAAAAGTTGCAATCCGCAGGAAAAACATCGGAACTCGTTTTCAAGTTTCTAAAATCGATTAAAAAATCTATAATTCATTGTTTATGATCGATAAAAAAAACCAATTTGCTTGACCTATAAAATCGATTATAGATCGCCATCCCTAAGCCGGCGCCTGCGGAAGCCGCCATTACTGTTTATGTGTCGAATGAGAATACTCACCGCGATTAATCTCTCCACTTAAATACTAATACTTACGGAAATTCGTTGGTGTGTTTGTTTTAAACAATTTAGCGTGTTTCATGTAACTAACGACAGGACGTTTTCATATTTAATTGTGTTTTATTACGCCAGGACGTTTTTGTGTTGTGTTTAAGAACTCTTGAGATTCTAATCATGTCGATGCTTGATTCTGATCAACCGATGCCGGTGGTAATGAGAAGGCGATGTGTCAATTGTTCACTTTTGATACCCAGAAATCAGAATGTTGTTTTGTACCTACATGATTGATCTGTGGTCATTTTATAAGTTGCGAGAAGTTTAGACATAATTTTTAGGTTATCTCCGAATTTGTTTAATTACTTTAAAACTCGGATACTTGTGTGAAAATGAATACTTTTATTTAATAGTATATAAAGCGTAGTCTATGATAAATAAAGATTTATTGTGTTTCAACTTAAGACGGATTTTCATACATCGTTGGTCATGATCCTTTGCGTGTCTGAGTGCTGCGTGAGCACTTGTCTGATAAGCTCATATAAATTGAATAAACCTTAATGTTACAAGCAGAGGGTCCAAATTTGTTTGTTTTTAGGGTGGGTCAGATAATGTTGACAACAGACTGTACCTACTGGTAGCTACTGGTACCTACTGGTACCTACTGGTACCTACTGGTACCTGCTGGTACCTACTGGTACCTGCTGGTAGTTAATGGTACAGACCTACTGGTAGCTACTTCCGTGCGGACATCCATCAAAGCAGTTATGCCCAACTTCGCTGATCCTATCAGAGGGCGAATCCCGTATTATTAAGAACGTTCGCGTTCTCATCCTGGTCTCAATCCATCCTACCTACATTTTTGACAAGAAAACACTTTATAAAAAAATAGGTATATCGGTATGTATAAACAATTTATATCGGCGGTATGTCAGGGACAAGGATCGCATAAGTGACACCACAGTCATAAGACTAGGTACCGCTTTTTGTCTTTGTCCGATATAAATCGGTTACCGACAAAAAGCGATCATCTATATTCGTCCTTCTTTATATGCTGAAGCCTCAATAGAAAGGGTACACTCTACGCATACATTTATATAGACAGAAACACTTATCTGTATTTTACAATCCATTTAATTTAGTTTTCTGGAACTTAAGACATAGATTGTACTGGATCTTACAGAATGTTGCCACCTTTTCTTACGCGGCCGCCATGAAACACAGAAAAGTGTAGTTTATCTAAAAAAGTCTTTTGGTTTAATGCGCACTCGAAATTGGAACCTTTTTATTCCAAATTGCTTTATCTGTTAGTTATTCCTGTTTGTGATATTGTGTGTCCAGCTCGAATGTTTTGTAACCAAATTCGCATCAATATATTGATTTAGAACACAATAATGTTACGGAATCAAACTACCTAAGAAACAACCTCTTTACACAAAAATAAAACCAGAAAAAGCATTACCTGCTTAAAATCTTATTAAGTAAAAACTATTGATTCTTAGTAAGTCTCGAGGTTAAAATTAATTCAATTCCTTGTTAGTTTTTGTTCCAACTTTTTATTTATTTATTCTATGCTCAAGTTTAATATTTAAAAACGACCTCTCACATTTTTACTGGTAAACTAGAGTCCCTGGGGTGTAGTTGAGAATGTTTTATTGACCTATAAAATATAGAATTGTTACCGTAAAACTGCGACATTTAATTTTTGTTGCTATTGTAACATCTAATAGCTTAATAATAAAGTCCTTTTTGTTGCAGGATATGGCAAATATTCTGCGACCAATCCGTTTACTGAGAACTGTTATAGGTCCGATAATCGGTTATACAAACGGTCTATCTGTAAATCTGTAATCATATTTAATTATTAAACTAACTTTCCTGTACGCAAAGTTCTACCTTATTTTTATACGAAGCGCCTCGTCGAAAGAGATTAGTAATATAACAGATGGAATAACATATAGCTAGCTTCACTTATGCACTAAGTTGAGAGGAAAAATTCTTTAATTTTTCTTTTGGATCTGTTATCGTTGTCCAAATGAAATCATTACCAGTTTAGACTCAAGGGCCTACGCGCCCTGCTACGCTTGCTACGAGAAATCGTAGCTCGTAGCTCTTGGGTATGTGTAGCATTAGTGCTACACGAATCCTGAAGCTCCTAATTACTATTAGATACTACTACTATAATGTGATTTTGCTGAGACTAAATAGGTTTTAATGTCAAAATAACAACTATGCGTAAGAAAGTATATATTATACGGTACTTATAACAAAAAAGCAATTTTTAAAATTTTTGTCCGTCCCTTTATTCCGGTTAATCTCCGAAACGGCTAGACCGATTTTGACGGGACGTTCACTGGCTGATAGCTGAAATTACGGGGAGTATGCTACTTTTATTTTAGAAAAATAATTAGAGTTCCGCGCAAAAAAATTAAAACCTATGAAATTGTGAACAAAAAGTCGGATTTGAAAAATTCTTTTAGCATTTGGTAGCCCAATTCTCGAGGATAGTTATAGGCTATTTAACATCACGCTAGTACTCTTAGGAGCCGAGCAAAGGGAAACATTCAGTTGTCGGGGGACGAGGGAGTTTTATTAAAATGTGACTGTTATTTTAGTATATTGTGTATCTTACGACTTCCACGTGAACGAAGTCG
Source organism: Fissipunctia ypsillon (assembly GCA_947568875.1). Taxonomy (NCBI): domain Eukaryota; kingdom Metazoa; phylum Arthropoda; class Insecta; order Lepidoptera; family Noctuidae; genus Fissipunctia; species Fissipunctia ypsillon. The sequence goes on from OX387662.1 coordinate 3,486,645, forward strand.
CGAGACACGGCTAGTTATTTATAAGAAGTTTTTTGTGTTACAAAATTCTTATCATTTCTATATCAAAACTAATTCTTCAATTTATTTGTTTGCTGTCAGTATTCTTAATTCTTATTTCTCAATATATCTTCTACATTTATATTTATACATATCATAAATTAAAGTCGCTATTCATATCTGTCTGTGTGACCGCGTTTTTCTTCTAAACTACGCAACGGATATTGATGCGGTTTTCACCATCATTTAGAGAATTTCTTCCGGATTGTTAATGTGTATAATACCATAATATTAAACTAAGGGCTGATTTTTCAATCGTCAGATAACTTTTACCTGAGGAATAAATATGGCGGTACATTTTCTATACAAAAGCTGTTAAAACGTCAAACATATTCCCCAGATAAAAGCTATCTGATGATTGAAAAATCAGCCCTAATATGACTAACATCAATCAATCTGCGTAGCTTTTTCCCAACTATGTTGTGGTTGGCTTCCAGTCTAACTAAATGCAGCTGAATACCAGTATTTTAGATAGAGCGACTGTCTATCTGACCTCTACAACTCGGTTACTGGGTAACACGATCGCCCTTATTATTAAGGCGAAAGCGCCAGGTAACCCGGGAAATTCAAAATTTCTTACGTTTTTTGCAATTTGCAAGACAGTATTAGGTTGTATGTTGATCAAAATATGATTCGCGACCGTAACAAATATATATTTACAGAATTATAATAATTAAAGTCATCAATACAATTATTTAAAACCAGGTATTTCTATTGAATGAGTATTGCATGAAACTTGACAATTAGGATTATATAAACTAATGGAGTTGTATTACTGATTTTTGATGATTATAATTCTGTAAATGCATATTTGTTACGGTCGCGAATGACACTTTAATCAACATACAACTTAATACTGATTTGCAAATTGCAACAAACATAAGAAAGTTTGAATTTCGCGGGCTACCTGGCGCTTCCCCCTTAAACTAAAATACCTATATTAAAGAAATCTCGATGTTTTGACAAGTCTTAAAACCTGTGCGCGGTAAGGGCGGGTCGCTAGTAATCCGAGTACGTTCAATTTAGTTCCAGTTTAGTGCGGAACTAAAAATTAAAATGTATTCTGGATTATGGATTTGAAGTATTTTCTTGCAGGCGTAATAAGCTAATTTAATTCTACAAAGATATTCATAGCTATGCTAAAATTATTGCGCAGAACTGATTTATTAGAACAGAACAGCCATATTTGTCTATGTCAAAATGGCTAAAACCAGTTTATATTAAAGGTTATCTACATTTATTTTTTTGATTTACGATATAAATATTAACTGCACGCCTCTTCAAGGCTTGAAATTGTCTAAAAAAATACGACTCCTTTTTAAAATGGTCGGTCACTGATTATTTCAAACAGTTTTTTGCCTGATATCGGTCACTTGCAGCGTAAAGCGGTATTGGCGCTGAGATGTACAGTCACGAACACTAATATGTATGCACTTAGAGAAATTCAAAAGCGATTTTCTCGAGGAATAACGATAGCAACTTAGAGACGCCTACCTATTTCATAATTCTATGTGTCCCAAAACACTATGCTCGTAAGAACATAAAATTACAATCAATACAGTAGAAGAAAATCAGTTTTAAAAGTAGCTAAGTATATACAAATTAGTGCTCGTGACTGTACTCACTTAACACCTACCTCCTTACTAATAAATATCAGGTGAATACACACTGATGTCTCTCCTTCGGTCGTCAGTAATTTGACTTTTGAAAGAAGAAGACAAAGCGTTGTGTAACTATACAGACGCTATACAATGTGTATTAGTTAGGAGGCTAGACTGCATAAAATATCTCATGCTTTGGTAAAAGTTTTATCCAGCAGTGGCGCAGCTACAATAATCGTTAGAGGGAAGCCGAAGAAAAATGGTTCAGTTCTCATAAACTCTAGACGACCTCAAAAATTAAAGCTCTGATAACTCGCTGTAGTTCGGCTTCCTTAGTTACCTACGAAGCGATGCTGTGGACTGCTGCGAGGGCCGGCTTATTTTGACACTGATGTTATATCGGAATTCTTTGTTTAGACAAAAATTTTTGGGGTGATTGGGATCTACCTCCTAGTGGTCCACCCCGGGCAACGGCACCACGGGCTTGTCCGTGGTACGGCTGAACGATCCCACTTAGCGGTGGTAGGCTCCGCAAGGGGCCGCCTGGCTCGCGACCACCATCCCACCGGAGTCTGGCGCCAAGCAGCTTGCTGTGTTCCGTCGGTGTGTAGGAGTGCCAGTGCCTTTGGGGGAGAAGAAGATTGTCAGTTGCGCTGTTCAGAACCGGTCTTGGTCTCTGGGCATGACTAGCCGGGTAACTCATTTTGGAGGGTAGCGGGATCCGAAGCACGGTGCCAGCCGTTGGCCGACCGCAGTCAGTAGGGGGCCCAAGTAGCACGCCAGCCACGTGCCAAAGGCTGCCCCGCCAACTCGCGAAAAATCCCGGTATGCTCCACCGTGCCAGCCGGCGACTGGATGGGAGGACCCGGTGGCCATATCCGGGGGGGTTCGGGCGTCCCCGCAGTCTCCAAATGAGTTCCCCACAGGTTTGGTTAGCTCTAGTGTTCCACTTGGATTACTGAGCAGCGCCTCGACAATTCGACTTTTTTCCCCAACTCTTCACAAATATGGCCAAAGTAAAAAAAAAAACAAGTTTAGACAACGGCTGCACTTCCTCCCTCTAAAAGTGCACCTCACTAACATCAGGGGGTTGCACTCCAATCTCGATCCGGTCCATCACCACCTTGAGACTGAGAAGCCGCACCTGTTTTTCCTAACGGAGACGAAGATAACGACCCCGTCGGATGTGGCGTATCTCAACTACCCGGGTTACTCTCTTGAACACAAGTTTAAGAAGCAAGCTGGGGTCTGTGTGTACGTCCGCGATGATATTTGTTGTCGTCGTCTCCGTTGCTTTGAGAAATTGAGTTTTTCTGCCATATGGCTACTTGTGGACACTGGCGTGGAGAAATCTCTCTACATCGGCGTCTACCGATCGCACAGCGGTGACCAGGAGACAACAGCGCTCTTTAATTTCCTCGTGGAGTCGACTGACGTAGCCCAGCAGCGGTAACCAACAGCGAAGCTCATCTTTCTGGGGGACTTCAACGCCCGTCATAAAGAGTGGTTGTTCTCGTACCAGAAAACTGACCATGCCGGGTTAGAGGCGCGCAAGTTTGCTTTAACGCTAGATCTGACCCAGATGGTGAATGCGGGCACCGGATGTTGACGGCCATACACCCAATTGCTTGGACCTTTTGTTGGCATCTGATCCGGACAGTCACTCTGTATCGGTTTCAGCCCCGCTAGGAACGTCTGACCACTGTCTGGTGAAATCCATATCGACCTGCTCTCCTCCACCCAGCCTAGAGACACGAGAGAGAGTCCTAGAGGCACGAGGCGAGTATGGCGATACAAGTGAGCAGACTGGGATGAGATGCGGCACTTTTTTGCGTCTTATCCTTGGCGGCAAGTGTGCTTCTCTTCGCGTGACCCCTCGTGCTGTGCTGACGTGGCTGCGGACGTGATTCGGCAGGGGATGGAGTATTTTATTCCATTCTCCGACATCCCGCTCGGTCATAAATCTCGGCCTTGGTATAATGCAAAATGCACCCACGCTGAGGCCCGAAAAGAGTCTACTTACCAAGCCTGGGTCAAGGCCCGCGACCGCAAAGTTAGAGCGCGTAGGGTTCGCGCGAGGAAGAGAGCTTTTAATTCTGCCGCCAAGTTCTGCAAGCGGGTTTTACGTGGGGCACGTTTTGACCATGTCGGACGTATTGGGGCCAAACTGGCTTCGCACCCTCCGGGTAGTAAACAATTCTGGTCCCTGTCTAAAGCGGCTGAAGCGAATTTCTGTCGACCCACTTTACCTCCAATGATGAAACCTGATGGGTCGCTGGCTCACTCTGCAGGTAAGAAAGCAAATCTATTTGCATCTCTCTTTGCAAGCAATTCACGTCTGGACGCTGGCTCTAAGCAACCACCTACTGCACCTCGTTGCGACTCCTCGATGCCGGAGATCGCAGTTCACATTAAAGAGGTCCGAAGAGTATTGTGCAGTCTAGACGTGAACAAGGCCAGCGGGCCTGACGGCATTCCAGCGAGAGTGTTGAGGCAGTGTGCGCCTGAACTGTCTCCTGTGTTGACACGTTTGTTCCGCCTCTCTCTTAAAAAAGGACGGTACCAAGATCCTGGAAGCTTGCAAATGTGCAACTAGTGCCCAAAAAGGGCGACCGTGCAAACCCTGCCCATTACCGTCCGATCGCCATTACCTCCATTCTGTGCAAAGTTATGGAAAGGGTACTGAACAGTAAGTTGCTGACCTACCTTGAAAACAGTGATCTCCTCAGTGACCGTCAATATGGCTTATGGTATATTAAACTGTTACACACAGGTGTACCATATTATTTGGCAATAGTTGACATTAAGAAGAGTGGTTGTTCCAAGTGAAGCCGATAGGAATCGGGTTGTACGAAGGCTGCGCCCCTGTTATCCAGTCAACATATTAGTAGCGATGCCGACCACTCAAGATGCGTCGGACGTACATTTAACTTTTCGTATACCGTTGTCTCGCGTAGATCCACGTTTCCGGCAGTCGAGCGGTAAAGTATCGCCACTAGTGGAGCCTATTATAATAAACCTATGTACGCCGAACGGATGATTCAACCAGTCTTACCAAGTAATATCGTATTACCCAGTAACTGGGTTGTGGAGGTCAGATAGGCAGTCGCTCCATGTAAAATACTGGTATTCAGCTGCATCCGGTTAGACTGGCAGCCGACCCCAACATAGTTGGGAAAAGGCTAGGCAGATGATGATGACGTCGAAGGAATGATTCGGAGAAAAAATTTACCTCTAACGTTGATTTAAATGTCAAAAGTTTGCTGTTGTCCCTTCCTGGAGGGATTTGCCATAAGACACTGTAAATGCCTAAGTCATTGATCTTCATTTCTACCTATAATTGTAAGCGATAGGGTTCACCCCCCCCCCCACCCCAGGTTACTTAAACTTATGTTTGTGGGTTGACCTCACTCGTCGCGGGTTGAGGGATGACCGAGTGTCTTACATTATAAACATGCCTGTATTCCCTTTAGCTTACCCACATTTTGCCAGTTAAGTTTAAGTCCCATGTAATAGGGGGCGAGCCATTAACCGGGCACAAATCCAGACTCCGGGCTGCTACTGAGAAATTCCTGTTGGAAAAGCCCAATAACAATTTATCCGACCCGGGAATCGAACACAGGCCCTCATGCTCAGCAGCAGCGCTTGCGACCAGTAGACCAATGAGCCAGTAAAACATGTTTATATGTATAGGGTAATACTGATTTGAGTAATTTACATGCATTGTATATACTCTAGAAGATTCGAACAATCTGCCTAACCTTTTCCCAATTATGTTGGGGTCGTCTTCCAATCTAACCGGATGCAGCTGAATACAAGTATTTTACATGGAGCAACTGCCTTTCTGACCTCCACAACCCTCCTTCTCAACCCGGCTTCTGACTACCCGTAACGACTGGCAGCCCGCTGGATCTACGAATGACAACCGAGACCATCGGCTTTACGTGCTTTCCGAGGCACGGAGGGGTCTCGAAATGTAATGGATGGTCACTAATCCACGAACTGACCTCAGCAAGCGTAGCTTAACCTTCGATCGACCCATGCGACTGTTATTATTTAGCCACGATCCCCATCTAGATGATTCCAACAATAGCCTAACCTTTCGGGTAAACAAGGCCTGATGATATGTATGTATAACATGTATGTTAGGTATTTGACCTTGAAAGACGCTATAGTCTATGTACTAAATAATTCCTGTCAGCGTGGCTTAGCAATGGAATTAAATGTAATAAATATCTAGTTTGCTTAGAATTCAATTCACGTTTCCGGATGAGAGCGATGCGCACGAGTACTTGGACGTCTTCACTGTACTTTTGTTTTTGTATTTATTTATATAGTTATTTAATTTAGTACTTATTATTAATAGTTAGTTGTGTTAAATATTGAAATAAATCTAAGACAAAAAGTTCCTATAATCAAATCCTAAATCTAAAAAAAAGAATCTAATCTCTCTAATGTAATAAAGCTGAAGAGTTTGTTTTTTTGTTTGTATGTTTGAACGCGCTAATCTCTGGAACTAGGTACCAGTCTGATTTAAAAAAAAATATGTTTGCATTTAATAGCCCAATTCTTGAGGAAGGCTATAGGCTGTTTAACATCACGCTAGGGACCCTTAAGCGTCGAGCAAAAAGAAAGAACGCTAAGCGAAAATGAAGTAAGTAATAGAGCGGGCGGGTGATGCGATGCTATAAAGAAATTTCACGCGGACGAAGTCGCAGGCAGAAGCTAGTGATTGTCGCAACCCAGCGCTGGGCACGCCACAATTGCGGTGATAAGTCCCCTCTTTGAGGAGTGGCTGGAGAGGCGCCACGGCGTCCTCACCTTCCGCCTGACGCAGGTCCTCACCGGACACGGGTGCTTCAGGAGGTACCTGTTCCGGATAGGGCGGGAGGAAACGCTCGGTTGTCACCACTGTGTGGATCGCCCGGAGGACACGGTGGAGCATATGGTGGAGGTCTGCCCGGCTTGGGCGGAGCTCCGCCGTGTCCTCGCGGAAGCGATCGGCAGCGGCGATCTCTCGCGTCCGGCCCTGGTTCAGGCCATGGTACGGGGCGAGAGTACATGGGAAGCCAGTACCTCCTTCTGCGAAGCAGTAATGTTCGCGAAGGAGGAGGCGGGACGCGTGAGGGAGAGGCAAGCTTTGCGCCCTCACACCCCTAGTCGCCGCAGGAGACGCCCTGGGCGTCGGGAATTGGCAGCCGATTCCCGGCCACCGTAGGCGCGGGCTTGCGGACGGTGAGCAATGGTTAGCTCGCCGTCCGGTAAGGACCAGGCCCGAGTCGATGGCGCGTTGTGTTCCACGCGCGCCTCAAAGAGATGTCAGCAGCATTGAAGGGGTCCGCTAGGACCGATGCCAGCCGGGGTTGCGGGATGTTCGAAAGAGTTACCGTGGCCCCGGCACAGGCAACAGAAGGAACACGGGTGGGTTTTAGTCAGTAAAAGTCTGACACGCCCTCCCGCTCCGTCCAGAGCGGGAGAAGTCATTTGATGATTTCCCATCCAAAAAAAAAAAAATGGCAGAAGCTGGTATTATTATAATTAGGATTCCATCAGTTAATTGGTGATTCCAACCGTTTTCTGCTTGTTTTGAAGATACCCATCTTGATCATCTCATATGAAGAGTTATACTTACCTACTTATAATCAGAAGCTTGACGATTTCAAAATGACAAACGGGCCGTTTTTTTAAGGCTCCTTGCACGAAACAAAATGCTATTTTGCCAATTTCTTAATTTTTTATCTAATTATGAAAAAGCTTGAAATAATTGAAAAATAAGGCCAACATTATTTTTGTGTTATATTTTGTATTGAGGTTGAAAAATGTGGTCCAGCCTCGTACACGTAGATCATAATGATATTGATGATAGTTTTTCATGTTCAAAATCACAAGTAGGTTCTTGTATAACTTGGGAATATTATAGTGATTTTCCTTTAATACTTAAATGATTTGAAACTTTTCTCTGAGAAATAAATGAATTAAAAATGGCTCTTAGTCGTTTTACAATCATCAAGCTAAAAATCACACCTAGAGGGAACGTGCTATTAGAAATTAGAAAAGCTATTATAAAGCTGTTAGAAAGTCATGGTGATGCGCACTGATTCGTCAAGCCTTGACCGTCTCGGAACCTCTTTACAAAACCTACGGAAAAATCGCACATAAGTGTTTGGATATCGGTTCACTTTTTTTTCGAACACCAATGGTATTTACGAGTACTTAAATTACGTCACACACTTGTCAAATAAGCCGTCTTATGTAGGAGCGTAGCGCCTTTCCAATTTATACAAGGCCAAAACGCAGCCATTGGAAACTGCTCGCGTATGTCATCGTAGTGCTATTTATAAATTTGCTTACAATGTATACCCAAATTTTGCGTACTGCTCGTGTATAGTTTGTAACGTGGACGCGCGCGTTCTGGTTACAAACTATACTACATTACTTACGCCTGACAAGAGTTTTAAAGATATATATAGTTTAATAAAAAAGTCAGTACTAAACTTGGAAGTAGCGCTCGCCGGCCGCTGCCGCGGCACCGCTCGCTTCGCTCGCTCGTCTCGCGCGTTGGTCACAGCTCAGCTAAACTAACCTAAACCAATTGGTCAGAGTGCCCCACCTCCAGCTGAACGTCCATCAGCCGTAATAGAAAAAAGCACCTTTATGTTCTTTGGCTAGATGTTATGTATTATGCCGTATTATACAATTCGGCTGCGATATAAACACGACTAACCCGTATGCGCACTGGCACTGTATTTTATGGAATAAGGTAGTTAATTAGGTCACTACGAAGTACACACGAGTATTTGCGTACTACTCTTTTATATGTATATTGGAAGACCTTAGAAAAAAGTGGTTTCACACCCTTGCGTTCTGGCCTTGTACAGAATGGAAAGACGCAGAAGCGTATTTAAATATTGTGAACATAATTATTTGTTTTTTTTTTTGGAACGGAGTTCTTTTACGCGGCTTGCGGTAGGAGTAAACTGGCAGAAATCGTAACGCGAAAAAGTGTTCATACTTGTAAGTGGCTTTCAAGCCAAGCGACTTTCTTCTTTCGAATTCACACTTTCTCTCTCTCTCTCTCTCAATAGAATGTTTGTTGTCACTGTCCGACTAGTAGACAGTAACAATAAACATTTACTAACGTGTTATAATAATAATTTTTAGCTATAACAAATATTATCGTCCCTGAAGGTCACGGGCCAGACAGGAAATCTGCGGCGCATTTTAGTGTCCATCAAAATACGACACACAAGTTATAAAGAAGTAACTTGACCGACTGCCTCGTTGGTCTAGTGGTTGCAAGCATTATAGGTACTCCTGAGCATGAGGTCTTGGTTTCGATTCCCAGGTCGGGCAGTCTTGTTGGGTTTTTAATCAGGAATTTCTCAGTAACAGCACGGAGTCTGGATTGCTGCCCGTATAGTGGCAATAAGCTCTGCCCCTATTACATAGGTCTTAAACAAAACTGGCGAAATGTGGGTGTACTATACACTTCTGTCTAACTTTTCGGGGTTTACAGGCGTGATATTATGTGTAACATGCATGACCGATGATTTTCCATTTTTATAATTTAAAGCCTCTCGTTTGTCCCAATAACCTATCTATCACCAGTTTTGGCATACTGGAGATAGAAAAACATATCTATCTATGGTTTTAACGTCCCAATAATCTTTTTAAAGAGATTATGGAATCCTACCGGCCTGACAGATAGAATTATACTGTCTACCATCAATAGCCGTTACCGTTAGATATATAATTCCCGGCACGAGTCGTGAGCACAAATTACATCTTAACTTTAACTGTCCTCGTCAGCATGCTCTTGTATTCTGTTTCCTATCTGTATATAAATATGTTTGGTCATATATTGATTTCATTGCTCCCACCCGTGTGCAACCTGCCGTGATAGGAAATAAGATTCGTTAGGTTTAAGAGTAGAGTTTGTGCTCACGACTCGTGCTAGCAACTATATGTAGTTAGATGTAGTCCCTCTAGACTTGGAGAATCTTTTTTTTGCCAGGGTGGAAAATCCTCATGGATGTCCTCCGCCCTGGGGCGGGCGGAGGGGTCGGTTAGACTCTTACTGACTAAAAACCACCCCGGTGTTCCATCTCACACCTACGCCGGGGGTCGCGGGAACGTACGATCCTTCCGCAACCCCCGGCTAGTGCCGGCCCGCCACGGCGGTCTTTCCTCGTGTCGAGGGGGGGAGTGAGGTGTTTGACTCCTCCCGCGACGTCTAAGAGGGCCGCGCGTGGAACACTACGCGCCACCACCTCGGATCCGATGATGTATGGGACCCATTTAGGGGGGCTGGAAGACTTGGAAAGTCCTAGGGTAACCTGGCTCTGGCGTACAAGACTCGCAAAAAGTCTATCGTAACGCAATGACTGCCTTTTTGTGCGACTGAGTCCGCGGCACATATAAGGCAGTAAGTTGCGTTAACCTTTTTCCTGTTCCAGTACATCGTTACCAATATACACGTCGTGGAGGGAAAGATTTTTGAGTATTGATGCTCAAAGTAAAAAAAAAAACATTTTAAGGAGTTACACCATGTATTGAAAAAAAAAGTTACACCAGCTGTTTTTAAAGTTTTAATCATTTTTAAAGGCATCACTTTATTTCCAGTAACCGTCATTTATTTCCACCCTGAGTAATGTGGTGAATATACTAATACTTTGCAAACAACTAACAAAATAAAATATTACTTTGCCTAATATATTCATTTTTTAATTTTTTTTTAATTTGAGATAGGTTTGCTCTTGACTGTAGTCTAGGTCAGAGATGACAGAGACAAAGTCGACGATGGAGCGCGCTTACCCAGAAGAAGCCTGTTCACTCTCACTTTGAGGAGATCGGGTTTGTATGCATTCGGAAACACAGTCGCAGGCAGAGGCCTTTGCTGTGCGCATCACAAAAGACATTTGGAAATGCTTAGTGCGAATTGGTGGAATAGCAACTAGGTAGGGATGGTAACCTGCAGTGCGTCTAGATGTCAGCTGATAGAAGGGGGCCGGCGGAATGAGGTCGTGGAGTTCTTGAGCACACTCCCCGAAGTACAATCTGTAGAAGACTGACAAGCAGGCAACCTTGCGGCGATGAGCCAAGCTGTGAAGCTTGGCATCCACCAGTCTTACGTCGCCAATGAGCCTCTTAGCTAGTTACTTAAACACACACTACACCTCAAGCGGCGAAAGTATAATAACTTTACCGGTAATTATATTTTCGAGCCGTTGAAACCCTCGAGCCGTGGGGTCCGAGTGCTCATGATCTCTTTAAGGAAATCTCGAAACGGCTGATTGACACTTCCCGTGACCCAAGGGCCGGCTTTTACTTTGGCCAGAGGCTAAGCATTGCCATACAACGTGGCAATGCCGCCAGTCTCTTGGGTACATTACCAGTCGACAGCGATGCGGAGGAATTTTTCGACGCCATATTTTAGTTTGTGAATAGTTTTAGTTAAGTTAGGATATTATATATTTTTTAAATAGTTGGTTAGTTAATTTAGTGCCTGTATAAATCATGATTAAATTGTAACTTAAATACATAAAAAAACAACAAACAAAATAAAATATTACTTTGCATAATATATTCAATTAGTAACTTAAATACATGTATGACACGTGACTAAAGTATTCAAATACAAATGACAGCAAATGATATGCTGGCACGTTGTAATGCGTTAAAATTAATTCACAAATACTTTATAAATAGCTTCTTCTCGTCTTATTAGGTATGCTGAGAATGTCGAGACGTTCTGTCGTTTTGGCTATTAGCATGTATTATATCATCATTTCGCTTGTTATAACCAAAGAGGAGAGTAGAGGAAAAAGGTACAATGACCAATTAAACCTGTACTATTTTCGACGACATATTGGGAAAGTCTTTTTTACCATGTATACATAATTTAAGCAACTTAAAAAAAATAAAAACACAAGCTGCTAAAACTAAAATCTTACGGTCAGAAGAACCCATTTTTCTCGTTGTTTTTTTTTTTTTTTTTTTGTAAAAAGATACTCCTACTTCAAGACAGTGCATGACAATGATGATTCGTGATGATGATGCAGTGCATGATTATTCATGCTTTTATGAAAACAAAACTTAGATTTTACGACAGGTTTATTCTATGTTTCTTGTTGATAAACAACATGCTTTTATTTATTATATATCGTTAGCTAATTTAAATCAAATTCAAAATATTTTATTTCACATAAGCTTACATGGGCACTTATGAAACGTCAGGAGCTAGGTGTACTAATACTGATAGGTGCACTGTAATTTTACTAAAACAATTACATCCGTATTTAAGTCACGGCCATGTACCGCATATTAACACATATAATGCCTCGTCAGCCACATATGGCTGACATTTTCCAAACCAATTGAGCCGTGTCAGCCATTTGTGGCTGACGGAATATGCTTGTTTTGAAAGCGAACTATTATATTATGTCAAATGTAACGAAAATAGTGAATTAAGACATTCCTCACATTCCATGGACGTATTTTACAAAAAAAAAAAAAAAAAATACAGTTAGTTCATTTGTTAGTACGGCATTATATGTGTTAACAAATATTTTTACTCTAATCCAGTAAAGTTAGGAGTAAACAAAATAAAATAATCAGCGTAATCAGAGTGTGTGTTAAAAAAATAAGTGCATAACTCTACCCTTAAACAACTGAAAGAAAAGGTTTGCAAATTGTATGCGACCGAGATCTTATAAGGTCCATACTTTGTAGGGAGTCACATGTTAAGCCCTGGGTCCTAACTATCATGACGTGTAGAGCCATCGTTGTTCCAGTGCGAGAAAGAGATGAAACTATACGGGATGAATAGCACCATCTCTTTATCGCGACAATAATGACCATAACACTTCATAATAACAGGGCGTTTTGCTTTCTACTACAAAGCTTCACATTATCCCTTGTTTTCCGTTCGAACAAAATTCCTCCCTACCCAGCCATCGCGTTTGATCATCTTCAACATTATACCCTGGTCCTTGGGTTGCGTAAGAAAGGTTCTTGCATCTAAGGTCAGAGTCTCTGGCATGCCATCAGCCAGTTCCACTCTGTACTTCTTCAGGATCGTGATGAGACCAGACATTACTTGCATCTTCGCGAAACGCATTCCTGATAAATTAAAATAATTTTGTTAGATTTGTATGACATAACCATTATAGATAGCATTGATGGACTAAGTTGTATTATTCACATGAAAGAAAGAATAACGTTTAATTGGACACAGTTCATGAAACACAAAACACAAATAACAAAATAAAAAAGTGAAAATAATGTTTTATCAACAATAGTGTGCCTTACGGCTGCGCCAAAAAGGTTCATTTCAGCATTAACGCCAGACAGATGCTGTCTGACGCTGGTTTTCTAATGAAACTTTAGGAACTAGTGACGGGAAGTACAAACAGCTTCAACATACCTAATACATAATTTTATACTTATAAATAAATAAATAAATAAACAAGTAATCAAGTAGAATTACAAAAACAACAAGAACTGTCTAGACGAAATCAAACTGGTTGCTAATTAAATTGTATAAATTATTATTTTTAATGACACTGATTTTACATTCTGTGATTATTTTAGCTCTTAAATTGTAAAACATTTTAAAAGAGTAACGGTGGAGTTTTTTGCCCATTCTTCTCCATATGAATCTACCTTTTGTAAGGGGCGACTAGTATCAATTTTGACGTTCAAAAGTGCCTTCTAAGTGCCTATTGGAAATTAGTGATTTGACTTTGGCTTTGTCTCAGCAAAAAAAATGGCATAGATCTGCTTTTACGTGCAAAAATAAAATGGTAAAATTTGGCCTAAAGGGTCCTTAAAAAAATATCAGCAAAATCAGTTCAGTAGCTTTGGAAAAAGCAACGAACAAAAAAAAAACCGTTTAAACAGATCACACTATTTTACCCAGAACCTGTTTTACGTGTCCGAATAGTCACTACCCACCCAATAAATTAAAAATGGAACAGAATTTGTATGAAATGATATGCCAAGTAAATGAACGGGAATTTAATCGTATGTGGTGAAACAGACCCTTAATCTTTTCTGACGCTTGTAATGGTCCCTACGAAGACGTCCCGCGCCCTTGCGTAGTTATCTGATATCTTTGTATATATGCTAATTTAGAAAAAAAGCGAAATTGTTTTAAGAACCAAATAAAGATAATTTTAATATTACTTTTAATTACCAATATTGATAAAAAAAATTAAGAAATTATAATTACCTATACACAACCTGGGACCCGATCCAAATGGGAAGAATGTGTAGGGCTTAATATCATCTTTATTCTCAGGCAAGAACCGTTCAGGCTTGAACTTCTCTGGTTCCGGAAAATATTCAGGATTGTGGTGCATGTGGTAGACTGGCACATGTACTTTGACACCTACATCTAGTTTCAGACCCGTAGGGAGGACGTAGTCGTCCATGACCTCGCGAGTGAGGTTGCCCAGTACGGGATACTTGCGGAGTGTCTCGTACATACAGGCCTCCAAGTAGGGTAGCTCATGCACACACTCGTAGTCCAGTTTGTTCCCGTGACGTCGCAGGAACTCGTCTACCTCATCGGCCGCTCGTTGCTGCATCTCCTGGTGCTTCGCGTACTCATACAGAATGAAGCTCATGGTGGTCGCAGATGTCTCAAAACCCGCCGCGAAAAACACGATGCACTGCGCCACCAACAACTCATCGTCCACCTTCAATTGTACCTTCTTGTCAGCGCCAGTCTTTGCGTTACTTATACTGTCCCCAGTTATGTAATCCTCTTTCTTTAAAGTCAGGACCTGGTCCACGAAGTCGTTCTTCGGCGATGGCTTGTAGTCTCGGCTCTCGAACACTCCTTTCAACAATTTTGAGAAGAATTGGTCTATCGTTGAAGGGAAAATTTTAAATCCCATTCGGTAGAAAATGGCAGGCCATATGGCCCTGAAAATGATTTTGAAACCACGATAAGTTGAAGCAAGGAATATTTCGTTTGCCATGAATTTGAAGGGGTTGTTATCTTCTTTGGCCATTGTGTTGGAGTCCACTCCAAAAGCGGCGGTGCATATGCAGTCCATGGTGTACCTCGCAGTAGTCTGTCTCATTTCGATGACGTCAGATATTCCAATTTCATATTCGAGCATATCTTCGAAGACGATGGTACACTTTTCAATCAAATAGTACATGTTCTTCATTTTTGCGGAAGAAAAGAGAGGAGTAAGGTTTTGTCGGACTATCTTCCATCTGTCACCGGAATTGAAGAACAGGTTCTGCGTAACAACTTCACTTGCAGAGTAATTGGATGATTCCCTGCCGTTGACGTAGTAGAAATCTTTAGTCAACACATGTTTGATGATCTCGGGGCTGTGCACCACCAGGACAGGTTCCGTGCCGTAGAAAGCTCCGAAGTAAGGTTGATCGATGAACTTTTGGCAAAGTTTCTGTATCATGTGACCAGGATACTCTTGTTGCAAAATGTATCTTCCATAGTTGCCCAGAAGGGGCACTGGTTCAACGTAAGGCACATTCTTTTTTTTCCAATAACCGAACTTCCTTTTAGATACTAAATATAACAAATAAAAGATAACAGATAATAAGGTCGCGAGAACGAGAAGAGCGTTCATTTCGGTAGCCGCGTTGTCGACAACTGCGGCTCGGCGG
This sequence comes from Fissipunctia ypsillon, assembly GCA_947568875.1. Classification (NCBI taxonomy): domain Eukaryota; kingdom Metazoa; phylum Arthropoda; class Insecta; order Lepidoptera; family Noctuidae; genus Fissipunctia; species Fissipunctia ypsillon. The sequence goes on from OX387662.1 coordinate 3,501,950, forward strand.
TACGTTTCGTACCGACGCATGCAGACTTCAGCCACTCCACTTATCTCCAATAATCAGCCTTGCAACCGAACTGACGAGATTACCAGTTATGCATGAAACACGAATGGCGTTCTATATTTAGATTATGAAAACACCGAATATTTAAACTGCTTTTTTTTGTCCGAAACAAGAAGCATGACTGGTTTATAGTAATTTTTAATGCTTATATCAATTACTTCGGTCGTAAATCGGATCGTATTATGCGCACGCAGGTATCTTTTAACTGATTTTTGCGTGACGTTAAGTAGAATAAAGATGCCTACTTAGTATAATTAAAATTACGCCTGATAAGTAACAAAAAACCGGCCAAGTGCGTGTCGGACCACGCACAATAAAAGGTTCCGTAGTTGGGATGAAAAAAGAAGAGACAGAATTATCCCAAGAACAAACTTAACATTGTAGTTGAAAAACATGTTGACCCATACATTCCAACTGCAAACATAAGTTTGTATGCCAATATTGAGAGAATTACCGTGTTATTTTAATACCGTAGACTCCATATAGGTTTTCTTGTAATCTATAAGAAAACAGTTCTACATGTTTTCCGTATTTTTTTTATTTTTTTGGCTCGGTAGTTTCGGAGTTATGGGGGGTATGGTAAATTTTCGTCTATTTTCTTAAAAAGTTTAAAACCATTTAATTTAAAATTATTAAAAAAGTCTATTCGAGAACTCCCACAGTAAGCCCTTTTATTTGATATGTCACACGTTATAGTTTGCAATTATTTTTTTAAATTTTCTTATTTGCCCCCTAAACGAATGTTTATTAAACAGAATTTAGAATGTTTATTGTTGTTTAATTTGTTTATGTTTGTTTTGTATAAAGAATTTTTGTTTATGTTTATGTGTGTGTTTATTTACGTAACTCGTCCGTGTTTGGGTCACAGAAATTGATATGTGTACCAACTTAATCGGTTCATTCGATTCGGAGTAAATTGGCTGTGACAGAGAGACAGGCAGACAGAGGCACAAGTGATCCTGTAATCAGAGGTTCTATTTTTTTCCTTTTGAGATACGGAACCCTAAAAACTTATGTTAACGTAGAGTAGGAATTCGTCCGTACCAATACACAAAAATGGTACTACATATGTACCTTCGTAATATGACTCGCTATTCAACTAAGTACTTACACTGCAAAAGAACGTCGTCCAAATCTCGAATGCCTATTGCAGCCTCATCTATAAGATGTAAGTAACATAAATAACGCACAACCTCTTAAAGGATATTCGTACTCATCATTATGAACAACTTTCACTATGGGACCAAACCTGAAATCGCGAAAAAAAATCAGCTGTTCCCTACATTTTGACGAGTTATGCGAACATAAATGTAGGGAGCAGCTGGTTTTTTTTCGCGATTTCAGGTTTGGTCCCATAATAAAAGTTGTTCATAATGATGAGTACAATGACCCCTTAAGAGGTTGTCTGTTAATTATGTTATACCTTATATAAGTACTGTCTTATCTATAATTCTATACTTAATATTATAAAGAGATACAATTTGTTTGTTTGTATGTCTGATGCGATTCCGAAAATTCATTCACTAATAGGAAGCTACAGTATTGCCGAGTGTCATAGGATATAATTTCACGCGGACGAAGTCGCGGGGAGAAACTAGTAATATTATAAAGAAGTAAATTTCGTGAGTTTGTATGTACCTAATCTTGTTAGGTAATCTTCGGAACTACACGGATCCGATTCCGAAAATTCTTTCGCTAATGTGAAGCTACAGTGTCCCAGTTGCCCATTTTATGTTGGTCACGCGGTTGAAGTAACGGGCAGAAAGTAGTACTATTATATAGATACTTCTCTGTGACTTACTTAGGACAATAATAATAATAACCAAAACATAACCAAGTGGCCAGGATTATTCACCAGCAACTTGCCTTGAAATACAAACTTGTAGACTCTGAGTTACCGTATTACAAGTATGTGCCCGACCCAGTTCTTGAAAATGACCATGTCACGTTGTACTGGGATCGGTCTATCATTACTGACAGGACTATTATCGCCAATAAGCCTGATATAGTGGTGATAGATCGATTAGCGCGCCGCGCAATGATAATCGATGTTACCATTCCACATGACGAGAACCTCGTGAAAGCGCACGAGGTTGTTGACATGTGGAATGTGAGCTCGGCTGTCATTGTGTCGACTGTCGTAACGGCCAATGGCCTGATGGCTGACAGCCTCGACCAACATCTCTTGAGGCTCTCGTTAGGCGGTTGGATCAAGGGCCTGATTCAGAAGGCAGTTCCTCTTGATACGGCTCGTATTGTGAGGAGGTTCCTGTCTCTGCAGCCCTAACCACCGGTAGCTTGGACCCTGCTCCCGACACCGGTGGAACTCAATTTTTTTATATTTTTTATTTTAAGAAATATTTAAGAATGTAATTACATAAGAAACAAAAATTAATAAACGAAATAATAAGATCCCGTTGATAGACGGTGTCATTCTAAAAGTTATCAGCACTTTCCCCACGACTACGTCCGCGTGGATTTCCTACTTTAGTACCCCGTTAGGGATAGATTTTCAAAAAACCCTGATTACACGTTATTCTTTATTTTCGGTCTTAATTATAAATACTGAGTTTCGAGTTAATCGGACCGCGCGTTAAAATTCTTCTATACAAACTTTGACACCCCCAATCCTCTTTTAGGGGGTAGTTTACAAAAAATGACAAACTCCATAATTTAGATAAGTATTCGTGCCAAGTTTCAAATTTATTAACACAAGAAATATGATTTTTCATACAAACAAAATACCCCTTTTCACTCCCTTAAAGGTCGAATTTCCAAAAATCCTTCCTTAGTGGATGCTTACAACATAAAAGGCATCAACTGCCAACATTTCAAGTTGGTGGCCGCAGCGGTGCAGGGTCCGTGTCGATGAATCAGTCAGGACAAGTATATATACATAATTATGTATAGATACCGTATTATTGTTGATCGAAGGTTATACCTATCACTTTTCTTCCACATCTAATATGTAATTATTAACATTACGTAGAAAAACAAATAACTACATAATAAGCCTTGTTTCCCCGAAGGGTTGGGCAGAGATGTACCTATAGTACACACACATTTCGCCAGTGATATTTAAGTCCCATGTAATAAGGGGCGAGCCTATTGCCATCAACCAGAAATTCCAGATGGAAAAACCCAATAATACTTTACCCGACCTGGGAATCGAACCCAGGACTTCATGCTCAGCAGTAGCGCTTGCGACCACTAGGCCAACGAGGCAGACAATTTTATAAAGTTAATTACATAATAACTCATTAAGAGGGCTATCACAAAATTGCGTTCTGACAAATTAGGTATATTGAAGCACGGCGACACGCATCGCATTATCTAGCAATTTGGCAGTTGTAATTACGTTTAATTTGAGTCTTACAATTATTTTTTTTTTATTTCTTATGAACTAACGTTTATTCTGGTATAAATTTTACGTAATAATATTAATGTAGTAAGTAGAAAACAGTTAATTCTGAGCGTTTTTAGTAGTTTTATGGTTTTGAATGGGAGTTTTTTTTTATAGATATTCCATACACATTTAAAAATTCTGAGGTCGCTATGAACTAAACCACAACTTAGGAGATAATATATTTTTCATTTCATTTGCTTATACTCGTAAGTAGTTCAATCCACGAGCTCGAAAAATTCCGTGGCGCATTTTATGAAAAAATTGCTTCGGAATTTTGGCTTTATATAAACAGATAAGAAAAATTTGTGAAAAGCGAGGCCTCCATAAACTAGACTAATAACTATTCTCCATCACTCAATAAGTCAAAGTTGTCGAAGTCTTTTAATTTCTCAGAATAAGAACGCCAAAGTTGACCATTTAACGCAAAAATCAAGGTCGAAATGTAATAGGCCTCTTAAAAACCTATTAACAAACATTTAGCGAATCATCAGACTGACCTTGATCTCCGGTTCATGGCCAGTTTTTTATCATTTGGTTTTTATTACAATTTATTAAATTATAGATATAGATGGAGTTATAAATCATTTGAACGATAAAAAAAATATGAGTTATGTTTTATTATTTTTAGTGTTCCGTACTACGAAATAATATTACGAATTATGTTTTATTATTCTAATATTTAAAAATTCTCAGCCGCGGCCCGGAGTCTGGATTTGTGCCCGGTTGATGGCAATAGGTTCGCACCCTATTACCTGGGACTTAAACATAACTGGCGAAATGTGGGTGTACTAGGTGCACCCCTTTTTTTTTGGATGGGAAATCATCAAATGACTTCTCCCGCTCTGGGCGGAGCGAGAGGGCGTGTCAGACTTTTACTGACTAAAACCCACCCGTCTTCCTCCAGTTGCCTGTGCCGCGGCCACAGTAACTCTTGCGAACATCCCGCAACCCTAGCTGGCATCGGCCCTAGCGGACCCCGTCAATAGTGCTGACCTCTCGTTGAGGCGCGCGTAGAACACAACGCGCCGTCGACTCGGGCCGGGTCCTTAGCGGACGGCGAGCTACCCATTGTTCGCCGTCCGCAAGCCCGCGCCTACGGTGGCCGGGAATCGGCTGCCAATCCCCGACGCCCTGGGCGTCGGGAATTGGCAGCCGATTCCCGGCCACCGTAGGCGCGGGCTTGCGGATGGCGAGCAATGGGTAGCTCGCCGTCCGGTAAGGACCAAGCCCGAGTCGACGGCGCGTCGTGTTCCACGCGCGCCTCAAAGAGATGTCAGCACTATTGACGGGGTCCGCTAAGGCCGATGCCAGCTAGGGTTGCGGGATGTTCGAAAGAGTCACCGTGGCCCCGGCACAGGCAACAGAAGGAACACGGGTGGGTTTTGTCAGTAAAAGTCTGACACGCCCTCCCGCTCCGCCCAGAGCGGGAGAAGTCAGTTGATGATTTCCCATCCACAAAAAAAAAAAAAAAAGCCACGTTCAAGATCTGAGCCTTAATAAATTCAAATCATTTAATAATCATTTAAATCACGTAACTTGAGCCAGAAAGCCTTTTATACCGTTAAAGATTACATTGGAGACATAAAGGCTTGGGATTGAGCTGCTCCAATTATTTTTTTTAGTTTTTTTTAATGTACTCGTACATACTCATTTTTTTTTTGTTCTTTTCGTTTTGCTAACTTTTTTTTTCTTCTTATATACACATTGACATTTATGAATTATATATATACAATGAAATGAATATTTACTTTGTAAAATGTAATATTATTTTAATTACTGTGAATGTGAAGACTATGTGGGTCCTTGCTTTTTTTTTTCTCTCAGCTTTAATCATAGTTTGCCAGTTTGAGTAAATTATGCGGCCTACCCAAATGTCCTTTCTTTGGTATTGTTCGTCGAAACATTGACTTGAGAAATTCTTTTAGTGTTGGATAGTCCATTTATCGAGGAAGGCTATAGGATACATAACATCACGCTACGACCAATAGGAGCGGAGCATCAATGAAAAATGTTGCAAAAACGGTCAAAATTTATTCCTTTTGAGAGCTTCCGTTGCGTGCGCTGCGTAAACGGTTAAAGTTACGCAAAAATAATGTATGACGTAATTGTTCCTCTTAAAAAGTTCTAAAAAAAAGTTGCCCATAGCATATGTCTATCTTTTAAGGTTGGCTCACTATAACTTTTTTAATGGTAATCAAATTTGTTATAAAATAATGCATTATTTGCGAAGGTGTTTTCATAAATATGGTACTAATCCTAAACCAAATAGATAGTTTCACAGTCAAGGTTGATTAAGTACATGTAAATTCCTTTCCAAATTATTCGAATCCGACCTTTCTTTTAGAAATTACGACGGGTATAAAAATGATTAAAGTATGAAAAATGTGCTTAGTCTATTAGTTACCACATTTTTTTTTTATTGACTGTTTGAACGCGACAATCTCTGTCACTGCCAGTCGGATTTAAAAAAATCTTTTTGCATTTTATAGCCCAATTCTTGAGGAAGGCTATAGGGTATCAAACATTATGCTGGGACGCTGAGAGCCCGAGCAAAAAGAAAAAAAGTAAGAACGAGCGCTACCCGAAAATGAAGTAACAGCGCGGGCAGGCGATGCGATGCGACGGGGTGGGCCAGGGGAACAAGAAATTTCACGCGGACGAAGTCGCGGGTGGAGGCTAGTTAATAATAAAGCTGAAGAGTTTGTTTGTTTTTGAGTTTGAACGTGTTAATATCTGGAACTACCAGACGAATTTGAAAAATTCTTATTGCATTTATTAGCCCAATTTTTGAGCAAGGATACAGGCTATTTAACATCAAGCTACGACCCTTAGGAGCTAAGCAAAAAGAAAAATGTCAAAAAGTACGCTAAGCGAAAACGAAGTAAGAGCGCAGGCGGGCGTGATTTTCGAAATATATAATTAAGATTATGATCATAAATTTTAAATTTATAGGGGTGGAAGGGATGTTGGAATTTGTTGGAGAAAATACGAAATTCACGCGATTCAATATGCCCCTAATAAATTAGGTTAAGGGCAGAAGAATGCGGACGCGAATGAGGTCGCGGGAGAAGTGCTAGTAAAAAAATAAAAACAAAAATTCTGGAATTCGTGTCAAAAGCCTCCATCCTTGGTGACTAAAAGGATCTTCTAATGAAAAATAGAAAAAATCATGATCCGAAAATCTACTACGATTTTTTTTAAATACAATAGGTACATGTATTATCCTTTAAAATAAAAGTTCGCGAGCACATTCGTAAGAAGCTGGCAGTATCATCACAACGTTAACGTTTTCCCATTGTTTGTCTTATTTGTTTTAGTATATTCGTGTATTTATGTATATATTTATTTGCGCTTATTTATATATAATTAGGTATATATTATTATATTTATAGTTTGTTAATAGGTATATGTATATCTTTATATTTAAATAAATATGTATTCCACAATTTCTCATAATTGCACCTACCACTGTTTGTCTCTGCATCACCCAAAGGTTGACTGGTAGAAAATGCCTATGGCATTAAGTCCACCTCTGTACTTTTCTGTGCATGAAGTATTAAATAAATAAATAAAAATAAATACATGTACGACAGTACGATCGCACTTCACTTGGCCATTTTCTTTTCTCCTTGCTTAGGACCTTGGCATTGAGATATAAGAAAGCTTGAATTTTAATAATTTTTAAAAAAAGTATCTAACTTCGGCAAAAACTTCGGCTTTCTTAAATAACTAAATAGAGGACGAACGTTCCTAAAAAAAATCAAAATGATAAAGGGACAAAAATAACCAGTAGGCACCTTTGTATGTTAATGTTATAATATGTCGTATCTCCAATGACGTATTATAAATCATACGCTAACATTAGTGCACTCAAAATCAGCGCAAGACATGAATGTAACTAGATACGAGAATGTACAATCAACCGTTATCGGTATGGGTCTTTCCTGTTCTTCATGTTACCTTAAAGTATCCACATCTCTATGTATTTTTCTGTGTGTACATAAATAATATAATCAAACATGTCTCCATAGTGTCATGATTTCCAAGTATTAATAAGATTTATAGTGATTTTAGATACTAAAGATAAAATTGAAAGTATGTGTATTAGCTCGCATTGCTCGAACCTACAACGCTTATTTCTCTCAGGTTGACTTATTTAATTGTACAAAACCTAGTTTTAAAGCTCAGGTTAAAAATATCATTCTGAAAAACGAATAGCAAGTAACGCGAACTGCAACTACGCTCTGTTCATCATCATCAACAAGCATTCATCACGATCAATTCATTAATTAGCACATTTTTACATGTATATTTAATCTAACTTACAATCTATAAATTTAAATTTATTATATACACACTGTCTGAAGTCCGTTCGCATGGTTTACACACATTATGTTAATCAGGGAAACCTATTATTGACTATTATTACAAAACTGACTTATATTTTCTGTAATATTTCATAAGTATCGCTGTTGGTTTTCTGAATAAAGTAAAATAAAAATAAAATATAATGTGATTTGCCTCAAATGATTTTTATATCAGTGTAGTCATGAAGTTTAAAAGTATCTCATTTGACAAAACAGTACTGGTTTTTTAACGAAAGGGGAATGGAAACATGATGTTTGGAGTGTGGCGCCTGTTTTGCCAAGTTAGTTCTCTTCGAGCCTCGGAACCAAAAGGTTATCTTTAAGAAGTATTTATATACTGTTAAATTGAGTAATAAGACTTACCAAGTTTGTATGTGTGTAAGAATATAAATACAGCAATATTAGTACTGAAAAGGTGTATCATTTCAATAGCTTGACTACCTACTGTACCTCATTGTGACTCCTCGATGCCGGAGATCGCAGTTCACATTAAAGAGGTCCGAAGAGTATTGTGCAGTCTAGACGTGAACAAGGCCAGCGGGCCTGACGGCATTCCAGCGAGAGTGTTGAGGCAGTGTGCGCCTGAACTGTCTCCTGTGTTGACACGTTTGTTCTGCCTCTCTCTTAATAAAAGGACGGTACCAAAATCCTGGAACCTTGCAAATGTGCAACCAGTGCCCAAAAAGGGTGACCGTGCAGACCTTGCCCATTACCGTCCAATCGCCATTACCTCCATTCTGTGCAAGGTTATGGAAAGGGTACTGAACAGTAAGTTGCTGACCTACCTTGAAAACAATGATCTCCTCAGTGATATGGCTTTCGCCGGGGACGGTCAACTGGCGATCTTCTTGTGTATGTCACGCACTGCTGGGGCGAGGCCATCGAGAAACACGCCAAAGCACTTGCTGTATCGCTTGATATCTCGAAGGAGGCCTTTGACAGGGTCAAGCTTCCTGCTTATGGCATCCCAGATGATTTTTGTAGCTGGATATCAGACTTCCTTAGTGAACGGTCGATCAGAGTAGTCGTTGACGGCTGCTCTTCCGACCTTATGGCTATTGATGCCGGAGTTCCTCAGGGGTCTGTTCTCCCTGCAACTCTTTTCCTGCTGCACATCAATGACCTACTTCAAGCTGGTATTTTTGGGTACGCAGATGACAGTACTGTTTCAGAGAGATACTTGTCCAGCGCTAAAACCAGTGGGGCCGAAGTTCGTTCCTTGAGAGAGGCCATGGTAGAGCAGACAGATTTGACCTTAAGCCTCGTCTCCCAGTGGGGTGATGATAATCTGGTCTCTTTTAATGCCACCAAAACACAGGCGTGTCTTTTTACCGCTAAAAGGAGTCGTTTCGATCAAACTCTTACTTTCCGGGGTACATCTGTTCCTGTAACTAATCGGCTCGAGCAGGAGCTCCCTAGCAAGGCATGGAGTTGACATCATATCTCAACTTAGGAGCCACCATCGAGTACAAAGCCCAAACTGCGGCCATGAAACTGGGCATCCTAAATAGAGTGAAGCGATACTTTACGCCTGGACAGCTTTTAACTCTCTACAAAGCGCAAGTCCGATCCTGCATGGAGTACTGCAGCCGCCTTTGGGATGGCTCAGCTAAATACCAACTTGCCGCGCTTGACTCGGTGGAACGCAGAGCTAAGAGGCTCATTGGCGACGTAAGACTGGTGGATGCCAAGCTTCATAGCTTGGCTCATCGCCCCAAGGTTGCCTGCTTGTCGGTCTTCTACAGATTGTACTTCGGTGAGTGTGCTCGCGAACTCCATCACCTCATTCCACCTGCCCCATTCTACCACCGGACATCTGATCTGTCTTTTGTGATGCGCACAGCAAAGGAATGGAACTCTCTGCCTGCGCCTGTGTTTCCGAACGCATACAACCCCGATCTCTTCAAAGTGAGAGTTAACAGGCTTCTTCTGGATAAGCTCGCTCCATCTTCGACTTTGTCTCTGTCATCTCTGACCTAGACTAGAGTCAAGAGCAAACCTATCTCAAATAAAAAAAAAGCTTTTGTCTTTTAGTTAGTAGGTAGTGTATAACCCAGTACTTACTCGATGTGTTCTTTACTCTTCTGTCTATTTCCAACTATGCCGTGTCTAACACACGCCTGCCAAATATGGCCTCTAACAAGAAAATCTCTACAAAAATTAAAAGTTTGCCAGAGAGCAATAGACAGAAGCTATATGAGCCATAAACTAAGAGATAGAGTCCAAGACAAGAAACCAAGGCTAAAGACGTAATTAAACTAACACTAAAATGGAAATGGGCTGGACAATTACAAAAAGTTAGTGAAGATAGATGGACGCAAACCATAACCAACTGGTATCCTATTAACAAAAAGCGAAGACGTGGGAGACCCAACAAGAGATGGAGTGACGTCATATCAGTCTAATAGGAAAAACATGGAGCAGACTAGCTAGAGATAGAACAAGATGGAGAAAGGTGGAGCAGGCTTTTATCGCACTATATAGGCGGTCCTTATAATGGAATAACAAATTAATTAATACTTCTAACTTACCATTATGAATTTATGTACTCACAATATTAATTGCTAATAATTACAATCAATAATTTATTCGATTTTACAATTATTTATTTCTGATATTTTTCTTTACACTAAACACACAAACGGATTCAAAATTTTGATTGGAATGACGTTTGAAATTAATTAATATTTATTTACTCTATTAACTGAGGTGTGATATTAGTATTAAATAAATATTCATTTATGATTTTATTATAATGAAATAGAAATGTACTTCTAATAATGTACCTATGTATAGTAATTGTAAGGAATCAATAAAAGCTTTTTATTATTTATTATTATATACATAAACAAGATAAATAAATAATAAAAACCGGCCAAGTGCGTGTCGGACCACGCACAATGAAGGGTTCCGTAGTTGGGATGAGTTTATCCCAAGAATAAACTTAACATTGTAGTTGAAAAACATGTTCTCTCATACATTCCAACTGCAAATGTAAGTTGTTCGACTATTACTCGTTAACTTGTAAAGCCTACAGAGTTGTGATAGTTTTCTACCGTATATGAGTATATTACTACCGTGAATTTATTCACATATTCAAAACTAATCGTTTAGCTGGCACGGATCGGACACTTGGCTCTAACAAGAATTAGCAACTTAAAGTTTAATATTACAGAAACGGATCCCTTAATCGAAAATTTGTTGTCACAAACCCGCAAAATTTTTGAAAGACCTTTTCAACAACACCCCACACCATGAGCTAGACGAGAAAAAAACACATTCCCACTTTACGTGTAGGTGCAGGAGGTACCCTAAAAAAATTTGTTTCATGATTTTATTTTACCACGTTGTCGGCGTGATTAATATATATATCAGGGGCGTAGCCTTCATACAGCCCAATTCCTATCGGCTTCCCTTCGGAACAACCGCTCTTCTTAATGCCAAATTCTTCTATTGCCAAATAATACGGAACACGTGTGTGTAACTGTGTATCACATCACATTACACAATTATATTTAATACAAGTTTAATACGTCATAAGATTAAAAACCTACAGTTTTTTGTCTGAGTTTATGAGAATTGAACATTTTTTTCTTCGGCTAATGATAACTGTAGCTGCGCTACTGATGTATATCCATGCCAAATTATAGCTTTCTCGTACTAAGAGTCTCTGAGCTAAGCTGCGGACGGACGGACAGACGGACGGACACGGCGAATCTATAAGGGTTCCTTGTTGACTACGGAATCCTAAAAATTAAGAGAAAAAGAAAGTTAAATCGAAATGAAATGAATTGCTCTCAAATAAATCAGGTAAAATATTAATGAGTACTGTTGTAAAAAAAAAAAAGGAAAGAATAAAAGCAATGCCATCCAACGTGATCATGTTGTCACTGTGTTGAGCCACTACCAAATAAAAAATTTAAGGTAATTGGAAGTTGTAGTCGGTGAGTTACAAAACGTTAGATAACTCAAGTGTTAATCTAGCAGATTTTCGAATACCGTCTTAAAGCAACCTCCGTTTTATCTTCAGATAAAACTTATCTCGCGATTGAGTAACCAGCTCTAAACGTGTTTCTATAGCATCTAATTTATGTTGTTACACAATTTAATGTTATCAGTTTTTAGCGCGTTCTGGAGCAGCGTCACAGTCACAGCATAAATAAAAGAAGCAGTAGTATGTCTCAACAGTGACCTTGAAATAATTACCTACGGCCGCTCGGTAGATAAACACACACTAGGGTTGCATACTGTGAGCGCTCTGTTCCCTTCGCGAGGGGAACATACTCCCCCGCCCATGGCTCCGCCTCCTGCGGTGTCGGATGCGGACCACGCAGCCGACGATGACGACGATGCTCCGGAGGTGACCGAGGTAGAGCTGAGAGTGGCGGTGCGCAGGCTGAATGCCAAGAATACCGCCCCAGGACCCGACGGCTTACCTGGAAAAGCCTGGGTCCTGGCCTTGGAGGCTCTCGGGCCTCGACTAAGGGGGCTCCTAAGCGCATGCTTGGAGAGGGGCCAGTTCCCGCTTCAATGGAGGACAGGGAAACTGGTCCTCATTAAGAAACCGGGGCGCCCTGCGGACTCGCCGTCCGCTTACCGGCCCATCGTGCTGCTCGACGAGGTGGGCAAGCTCTTTGAAAGAGTCATTGCAGACCGCCTTGTCGGGCGGCTGGTGAGGGTGGGGCCGGATTTGGCGGAGAGCCAGTTTGGTTTCCGCAAGGGGCGCTCTACGGTGGACGCCATCATGCGCGTACGAGCCCTCACGACGGGGGATGCTGTGGCCCGGGGTGGGGTCGTCTTGGCGGTGTCTCTAGACATCGCCAATGCCTTCAACACCCTGCCCTGGAGTTGCATCAGGGAGGCACTCCGGTATCACCGAGTCAAACTCAAACTCAAACTCAAAGCATTTATTTCAATTAAACCAATTACAGGCACTTTTGAATTGTCAAAGAGTCGGTCAGTTAGTCAGAAAATTGAAGCTAGTCGCCCATTCCAAAACGTAGATCTCTATGGAGAAGAATGGGCAAGAAACTCCATGGACACTCTTTTAAATCAAAATTGTTACAAAATCCTGGGTAGGTACATTGTTATTGTTCTTGTTGCTTCTATATGTGAGAACAATGTAAAAAATAGATAACTAAAACAATTTAAAATATAAGATTAAAAATAAGCCCTGGCAGCTAAGAGATGACCAGTCTCCACTGACGGCGCCCGTTCACGAACATGACGCGTGGATCAGCACCATCCAGCTCAACCATTTTGTAGGGAACCGAATGATCCAACACACGCGCCACCATCAGCGAGACATTTGAGTGAGCATGACATACTCTCAACTGCCATACTTTTTCAAGTCAACATACCTACATCATAACATAAAACCGCTCCATGGTACTCACATTTACAAAATTGAAAAGATGCTTCTAATTTATACAAAACTATAGTTTGCAATGACTGTAATTAAAAGATTAGTAAACACTAAATCTATAGTCTATATATAGTCAATAAGTCTATAGTAATAACATAATGTCAGAAAAAAAGGGGACGCATTTCTTCCAAACAAAAAAAAAAAAAAATTAACAAAGCCCAAGTGGCTGTGGAGCAGGACCAGCATTTAGCCAAGCATTTTTGTCTACGATATAATCATTCAACCTATAATATGCTTGTCTACATAGTGTGCGTTTAATGCATGTTTTAAATTGCTTCTCATTTAGTTGAAGAATATCGAGAGGCAATTTATTATAACATTTTACACAGTGCCGACCTACCTCTGTCGCGTGGTCGAGGCCTATCTGACGGACAGGGCCGTCATCTACCCCGGTCACCGGGGAGAGTGGAACCGGCGAGAGATGTCGTGCGGTGTCCCGCAGGGATCGGTTCTGGGACCGCATCTGTGGGACATCGGGTACGACTGGGTGCTGCGCGCCGACCTCCCTGGTGGCGTCAGCGTAGTTTGCTACGCTGACGACACGCTGGTCCTGGCGCAGGGGAGGTCGCACCAGGCGGCGGCCGAATTAGCGGCACGCGGGGTTGCGACAATCGTTGAGAGGATCCGGCAATTGGGACTCGAGGTGGCCTTGCACAAGTCCGAGGCCATGTGTTTTCATGGTCCTCGGAACGCGCCACCATCGGGTTCCCAAATAACGGTAGGAGGGGTTCTCATCGGTGTCGAGTCGACGATGAAGTACCTGGGACTCGTCCTCGACAGCCGGTGGAATTTCGTGGAGCATTTCCGACGTTTGGCTCCCAGACTGGAGCGGGCCGGGGCTGCCTTGGGGCGGCTCCTGCCCAATCTGGGGGGTCCAAACGCCTCCTGCCGGAGGCTCTACGCGGGGGTCGTGCGGTCCATGGCCCTTTACGGAGCTCCGGTGTGGGCGCGTTCCGTGAGGCGGCGACCGGTCCGTCGGTTGAACGCGTCCCAGAGGGTCATGGCCATCCGGTTAGCCCGGGGATACCGCACGGTCTCCGGGGAGGCGGCGAACCTCCTTGCCGGATTACCGCCATGGGATCCGGAGGCAAAAGTCCTCGCGCACATCTGGGAGTGGCGCGAAGAGGCAGGACGCCGGGGCGTAACTCCGTTGCCGCGAGAAATCGCGGCACGGCGGACAGAGCTCCGGCAGGATCTCATGGCGGCATGGAGAGTGCGATTATCGCAACCCAGCGCTGGGCACGCCACAATTGCGGCGATAAGTCCCCTCTTTGAGGAGTGGCTGGAGAGGCGCCACGGCGTCCTCACCTTCCGCCTGACGCAGGTCGTCACCGGACATGGGTGCTTCGGGAGGTACCTGTTCCGGATAAGGCGGGAGGAATCGCCCGGGTGTCACCACTGTGTGGATCGCCCGGAGGACACGGTAGAGCATACGGTGGAGGTCTGCCCGACTTGGGCGGAGCACCGCCGTGTCCTCGCGGAAGCGATCGGCGGCGGCGATCTCTCGCGTCCGGCCCTGGTCCAGGCCATGGACGACATGGTACGGAGCGAGAGTGCATGGGAAGCCATTACCTCCTTCTGCGAAGCAGTAATGCTCGTGAAGGAGGAGGCGGGACGCGTGAGGGAGAGGCAAGCTTTGCACCCTCACGCCCCTAGTCGCCGCAGGAGACGCCATGGGCGTCGGGAACTGGCAGCTGATTCCCCGCCACCGTAGGCGCGGGCTTGCGGACGGCGAGCAATGGGTAGCTCGCCGTCCGGTAAGGACCAAGCCCGAGTCGACGGCGCGTCGTGTTCCACGCGCGCCTCAAAGAGATGTCAGCACTATTGACGGGGTCCGCTAGGGCCGATGCCAGCTAGGGTTGCGGGATGTTTGAAAGAGTTACCGTGGCCCCGGCACAGGCAACAGAAGGAACACGGGTGGGTTTTAGTCAGTAAAAGTCTGACACGCCCTCCCGCTCCGCCCAGAGCGGGAGAAGTCATTTGATGATTTCCCATCCACAAAAAAAAAAAAAAAAAAAAAAGGGTTGCATACTGACTCTTGGGTGACGTAGTTTAATAATGCTATATTAAATTATCATATAATATTATCTTTTAATTAGTACCTATTTCTTTTTTTTCCTGAATTTTTTCTTTCCTTTCTTTTTGTTTTGTTAAAATGTATTACTGCAAATCTTGTAAGTTTAAATTTTTACCGTCTCTGGTAAAAATTAATATAATAAGGGTATGATTTTGACAGGCTGTGTGTGTATCTACGTTCACCTATTCCTTCATAACTCCTAAACTACTCATTGTGTTTTGATAAACGAGATATCGTTGGAAGTGCCATGTTGTTCCGCAGGTTATATGACGGCTATATGACGTCTCAAAAATCCAACATGGCGGCATATACTGGATGCAAAGTGTCACCGAAAATGGATATTATTCATTTAATCGGGTTAAAAAATAACATATTTTCTATAGAGGCACCGAGTTGCCGTGTCTGGCCATATCGCTGTTAAACCCGCGATGGTTTGTGCGGTATGTTTAAAGGTTCAACAAATGTTTATAAACTGTTTTATTGATTAATAAAAAGAAAAAAAATAGAAAAGTTCAATAAAAAGGCTTCGAAAAAGTCTGCGATAACATACATCATATACCTATCGAAATGTTTAGGGTAATTCACAAATCCAGAAAATATGACTCAGTTGTTTGAAAAAAATATGTTAATTTGTCTAGGATAATTTAAGTAGGTAATAATAATCCTTATCGAAATAGTAGTGAGTTTAGTTGCTTATCATCAGGGAAAATGTAGACAAAAATTGCATGTTACACGAAATTATTTAGATGAATATAGGTTGAATAATATAGATTTCACAGACGTGTTTTTGATCGCGGGACGAACGATAAAGACTTTCTGTGACAGACCGAAATATACGCGGGCAAAACAGCGAGCAGAAGCTAGTAAGGTATATTTTGTTCGATCGCATGGAAAAAGAACGTTATGCTCGCTACGCTTCAATAAATATGCTACCTACATAACACAAAAATAAATAAAAACTAAAATTATTGTTATTCTCACTTACCGTGCCGACTGAGTCGGTAATTTAAAATATGTTATTTCTGGTTTCAATATTGATGAAATCAAACTTTCATACACTGAAAAATACAGTCGATAACTTCGTGCCATATTTCACGTAAATAAATGTCGCACCTTCCGCGTCCGTGCATAACTGGCCGCGCACTCGAGACTGTTGTGTACTGTGCACACTGAGATTTCGAAGCGCGTCATTTCGGCCGTTTTCTATGAAGATAAATTACTGTAACTTTTATACTGTGTCACAGTGATCCGACAGATCTCGGGGTCTGTCTAATAACGTTGACAAAAATATATTTAAAAACGAGTATCTATCTCTCGGGCCACAGTTGTCAGCACCCGGTTATCAAAATGATCGCCCAGCTAGTTGTCGCGTCATTATTAATAATCATAATTTATTTATTATATTATATATCGACAAAGAAGTTCGGTTACTGGGAAAAGAAGAATGTGCCTTACGTTAAGCCATTGCCCCTTTTTGGTAATTATGGAAGACTTATCTTGCTGCAAGAGTATTCTGGTCAGTTGATACAAAAACTATGTCAAAAGTTCATCGATCAACCGTACTTCGGAGCTTTCTTCGGCACGGAGCCTGTTCTCGTGGTGCACAGCCCCGAGATCATCAAACAAGTGATGACTAAAGATTTCTACTACTTCAATGGCAGGGAAATAACCGACTATACTGAAAATGAAGTTGTTACACAAAACCTGTTCTTCAGTGGCGGCGATAAATGGAAAACAGTCCGACAAAATCTAACTCCACTCTTTTCTTCCGCAAAGATGAAGAACATGTACTATATGATTGAAAAGTGTGGTATCGTCTTCGAAGATATGCTAGACTATGAAATTGGCATGTCTGACGTCATCGAAGTGAGGCAAATTAGTGCGAGGTACACCATGGACTGCATATGCTCCGCTGCTTTCGGTGTGGAGTCCAACACCATGGGACCAGAGGATAATAACCTTTTTAAGGTAATGGCAAATGAAATATTCGAAGCTACAAGCTTTCGTGGTTTCAAACTCATATTCAGGTCGATATGGCCTGCCATTTTCTACCGTTTGGGGCTCAAAGTTTTCCCTACAACAATAGATCAATTCTTCTCAAAATTGCTGAAAGAAGTGTTCAAAAGCCGAGACTACAAGCCATCACCGAGAAACGATTTCGTGGACCTGGTCCTGACTTTAAAGAAAGAGGATTACATAACTGGGGACAGTATAAGTAACGCAAAGACTGGCGCTGACAAGAAGATACATTTGAAGGTGGATGATGACTTGTTGGTGTCGCAGTGCGTCGTGTTCTTTGCGGCGGGTTTCGATACGTCAGCTACCACTATAAGCTTAACATTGTTTGAGATGGCGAAGCACCAGGATGTGCAGCAACGAGCGGCTGAGGAGGTAGATCAGTTCCTACGACGTCACGGGAACAAACTGAACTATGAGTGCATGAATGAGCTGCCTTACTTGGAAGCTTGTATGTATGAGACACTTCGAAAATACCCGGTTCTAGGGAATCTTACCCGTGAAGTCATGGACGACTACGTCCTCCCTTCGGGCCTGAAACTAGACGTAGGTGTCCGAGTCCATATTCCAGTCTACTATATGCACCACAATCCTGAATACTTCCCGGAGCCGCAGAAATACCAGCCAGAACGATTCCTGCCTGAAAATAAAGACGAAATTATACCTTACACGTTTTTACCGTTTGGATCTGGACCCAGGCTATGTATAGGTAAATATAATTTTAATACTACATTAATATTGGTCATCTGTATAGCCTTGTCACGTTTGGGCTCAGGGGGCTATGGAGTTATATATATATATATATATACTATATACAAGTCGACTGTACCTATACATACTGTCTATTTACAAGTTTGTTGTACCTTTTTATTTTCTGTCGGCTATTTGACCTCTACCACTTCCCAGTGTTTTGGAAGCTGCTCTTTTATGATATTGACCTTAATAAAACCCTATTAAATTATTTTTTATCATCATCATAACATCGCGCCCTATTTTTTATTAATTTTGTTTATACTACAGGAATGCGTTTCGCGAAGATGCAAACGCTGTCTGGGCTCATCACGTTCTTGAAGAAGTACAGAGTGGAACTGGCTGATGGTATGCCGGAGACTCTGACCTTGGATTCTAGGACCATAACGATACAGCCTAAGGATCAGGGTATCATGCTGAAAGTGACTGAACGCGAAGGCTGGGAGGGGAGAAGATTAGTTCGAGGAGGAAACATCAAGAAATAAACTTTATTTATGAAAGTAGGTGCAAACTGCGGTTCATCACCCATTCATCTGAGATGACATGAGAAAAATTGACGTCATATTGTAAAACTTAATCATTTGCGTAGGGCTGTCTCTCATGAGTTTTATATTAGTTTGCTTGACTGTTCGAAATTGATTAAAAATTGTTTTCTTTTCGGTAACATATTGAAAAGTAATAATTACTCGTATTACTCGTAACCATCACTAAAGACGTAATCGAACGTCGTACGTCGGACGTAAGATGAATCTTTTACTGATTAGGCTATGCGCCTTTGAAATTCTCCTTTGTTAGAGGTTTTCAAGAAAAGAATTAAATGACATTTCCAGTCAACATGACCTGTATGTATGTAGGATTTTATATTTTATATATTGTGTGCTATACACATATGTTGGTAAATGTATTGTGGTTTATAATTTGAATGTGCACTTATTTACTGCCCTCATTTACAAATCTCTCTATGGCACTTTTTTTTTTTTATAAGAGAACCCAATTCTGAGTAAAGCTCGCCTTTGTACGTAAGCTGTCTTAATAATAAATGTCTGTGACATTGTTTTTGTAATAAAATTATGGGTACAATAAAGAATAAGAATAGTAAAAATATTATGAACTGCTTGCATTTTGATTATGACCTCATTTTCATCATCAGCACTATGACAACCATAACGAAATATTGGCTTTTTAGCCGCCATATCTGTTTGATTATTAAGTTTTCTGTAAAAGTGTACAATACTTGTCTTCTTAAGTACATAATGTTCTGATGTTTACTAATGTAAATATACTAAATTGTGATTGTGATTGTGATTGTCATTTCTAACAATAATAAATAGAAATGACAATAGAGGTACCTACAGTTTATTTCATAAATTGTTTTGTTTTATTGAAACCTTAGAGCCCGATCACACGTACCATAACCACACCACACTGTGGTGTGGGGTGAGCCCCAACGACAATACGTGTTAAGTACGGATTCCAAATGGATATCGCCGACCTTCCAATTCCTTCAGTTTACACTGAGCGCATAGAAACTGCAATGTTGACATCGAAATTGGACATTATCTATTAGTTATTTTTACATATATATTTAGCATTCCATATTCTAGCATCGAATAGGTTTCACCAATTGTAATAATTTCCTTTAAAATAAAATAGTTTTAAAATAATTTTGGTTTTTTCGATCCACCATCTGCAGATTACGTAATTCACGTGAACAGGTGCTAATTTGTATGAAAATAAATAGTTTATTCACACGCACCATATTTGACTGTTAAATCTAACGTGTGGACGATACCTATCACATCAATGCCAAGTCGCAGTCGCAACTGTAAACGAGTACCAAATAGATACTCGACGGTTATGACGTAGTAGTTGCTTAATTATTCTTAAATTACTTTCAAATATTCTCATTAATATTTAAATAATATTCTCCCATAATAAGTCATTTATTTGATGTTTATAACAATAATTTAGTACATACATACATAAACTCACGCCTTCTTCCCATGGGCGTAGCCAGAAACTACAGAACGCCACCTGATAGATCCTTACAAACTCCTTTGGCCTCGTTTACGTTCATACTTACATCCGGTCATACACGCACGCCGGTTGCGAGTACTATGCACCTGACCTTTCTGAAGAACATCACCCATCAAAAATCATCAAATGATAAATTATATACAATGATGTATGATATGTTCATTAAATGATAAAAGTGTGGAGCAAGTAAGTGAGTATATTTGGGGAGTTTGTTTACAAGAAATGGAAAGATTGATGAAGATGTGTAAAGAAGAGTAAATGCGGGAAATAAAGTGAATGGTGCTATACGTGCGGTTGTGACCAACCATTTAATGACCAAAAAGGCTCGACTGGCTGTTCACAATGGTGTGCTGGTGCCTACGCTTATGAAAGAATGTTGGGTGTGGCAAAAGAAGCATGAAAGTAGAATAAATGCTGTGAAGATGCGTTCCTTGTGAAGCATGTCTGGTGTGACTATGAATGATAGGCTGAGGAATGATGTGATAAGGCAATGGTGCAGTTTAAAAGAAGATGTAGTGACAAAAATTTAAAATAGTATGCTTAGATGGCTTGGTCATGTTGAGAGGATGAATGAAAGTCGACTAACAAAAGGTATTTACACGGCAGATGTGAGTGGAAACGCCGGGAGGGGACGCCCTTTTTTTTTTTTTTTTTTTGTGGATGGGAAATCATCAAATGACTTCTCCCGCTCCGCCCAGAGCGGGAGAAGTCATTTGATGATTTCCAATCCAAAAAAAAAAAAAAAAGGGATGACAAACCGCTCTCCAGGAACAGTTTTCCTATCTTTTATTATATAATTTGCAGATAAATTTGAATCGGAGTTATCACGAAGTCTAGAAATAATGTTATTTATTTGGGAAAATAAACAGTTACACATTATAGTTTTACACAAAACTTAAGTTAAAGAGTGAGACATTTTCCACATATTATAAAAACAAATTATAAAATTAATGCGATGTGCGCTTACAATTTGATAAGTGTAATAAAATTGCATGTGTTAATGATAAAATTAAAAAGGCATGCAATAAAAATAATAAATAAAAACAAGAAATTATAAAAATACAGTCTAAGAGTTAAATATTATGGAGTAATATCCAAAACAGTTTGCCAAACAAGGTCCCTAAATTTACCGGTTGGGAAAGCGAAGATGTCAATATTATTATATTGACCAGTAAGGCGACGTAGGGGTGCTCGTAAGCCTGCGTTCGTACGACTAGAAGAAACGGCAAATAGAGGTCGTGCGCGCACCATACGACTTATGTTTGTTCTAGGTTCTACGTGGCTAATCCTATTCGTAATATCCATACAATCACATGCGTTATTACATAAATCGAACAAAAACATTGTCTCTAAAATAATAGACAAAAAAAAACTAAAGACAGAAAAAACTAGAATCAATATAGCTACTAAAAAAGAAGAGATATACGTTTCAGATGAACGTCAAGTTACCATTGGTGTTCCACAAGGTAGTGTATTGGGACCTCCTCTCTTTACTTTATACATCAATGACTTGCCAAAATCAACTTCACATCCCATGACTTTATTTGCATATGATAGTACAGTGACAATTGCTAATAATAATAATGGCATGACCCAATATAAACTTGACATTCCCAACTCTTTGACATCTATAATACAATGGTTAAACTATAATAATTTAAAGATCAATTTAAACAAAACTAAGATTATGCATTTTAGCCAGCGTTTGACTAGAAATAATTTGGAAATAAATATTGATAATAAAACCATTGAAAGTGTTAATACAACTAAATTCCTCGGACTAATCATTGACAAAAGACTGGACTGGAAATCACATATAGAGAATCTCTGTAAAAAAATCAGTAATTCTGCTTTTACCTTACATTCGGCTGCTGTCGTGAATACCTTAATGAATACCTTATTTGCGGCCTATCACGGCTTAGCTGCGTCTCACTTAAGATACGGCATCATCTTTTGGGGAAATTCTACCGATTTCAATATTGCATTCAGGGCCCAAAAGAGATGCATTAGGTCAATGTTTAAGCTACAGACTGTTGATACTTGTAAACCGTATTTTATAAGATACAAAATATTAACTTTACCTTGTCTGTATATCCTTGAAACTGTAATGTTTGTTATGGCGAATCCCAAATTATTTCCA
The DNA here is from genome assembly GCA_947568875.1 of Fissipunctia ypsillon. NCBI lineage: Eukaryota > Metazoa > Arthropoda > Insecta > Lepidoptera > Noctuidae > Fissipunctia > Fissipunctia ypsillon. The sequence goes on from OX387662.1 coordinate 3,524,225, forward strand.
CGCCTACAGGACGCTGTCCCACGTATTAGACGGGATATAAGCAGAATTCGCGTATATCCTGCTAAAACTGCACTCATGCGCAAAAGTATCATCTGCATGGCTCCAACTCTGTTTAACGAGCTACCTAAACATTGGACGGAGCTAACTATCAATGCGCTCAAACGTCAGTTGAAAGAGTTTTTATCGCAAAAAGCATATTATAGTGTGTCTGAATTTTTAGCCGAAAAACTTGTCCGACATTGATTTTATTATAAAAGTTGTAAATTTGACATAGCAGTTTGGTTAATTTCTTTTTAATGTATGTGACTAAAATATTTGTAGGCCAATATATTATAAGGCTAAAAATGATTGGACTATAGTGCAATTTATTATTTATTTATTTATAATAAGCACACCAACAGCACAGTCACAGTTCAAATTATACAACATCTAAAATTGGCATTTCAGTAACATACAAATAACAGGCATGCATGACAATGAAATAATACTTATAATATTAGAGACAAAGGAGAACAATAAAAAGTGTGTCTTGTAAACTTTTATCTAGAACACCACAAAACAAACCAATTTGAGCTACATAGACGTGCACTCTTCGCACTGTTTAAATAGAGAATGTCTGTATGAAGCGAAACTCATGGCGAAAATATCAATAGGGTAATCCGTCAAGTTGGACCTTTCATTATATTGCCTTACCATACGTGTTAGTGGGCTAACATGTATGGCATGTATGTTATCATCTTGCATGCTCTTGAATGTATATAAGTACCATGTTTATACAAATAAATAAATCTTATCTTATCTTATTCACGTGAAAGTGACGCACATACATAAAATTGTTGTTTATCATAGCCTAATAGAAAAAAAACAAGTGGGTATACATTCTAGAAATAATAAATTAAACCTAGACGGAAATATGCGCCACTACCGCGCGAAACGGCCAACGCTCTGCATAATTGAATGAAAAGTCGCTTGATCGTGGTAAATAAAATACTATACTTAAATTATGAATATCAACTTATGGTTTTATTCCAAAAACGAGTAAAAGCAGAGCCGCCATGACACACAGAAAAAAAGGATCGACAGAGACACCACATCGAATTCCAAAGAACTAATCAGGTTGCGTTCCAAAATAATACCAACAACCTCCCCTGGAGCGCAACCCCATACTAGTTACACAATATAAATGCTTCTCAGCAGTGCTACCCTTAGTTAGATTATCATCAATCATTTCTTCACCTTTAATATAACAAAACTTTATCATTAACTTATTTATGTACATGGTCCTTTAGGAATTGATAGCGAATGTCTATATGTTTGGACCTAGGTTGATAACCATTATTAATGGATAGTTTTATTGCACTCTGGTTATCACTGAAGATGATGAATGGGTGCTCTGCTGTTGACCGAGCTCGCCATGCAGCTGTTGCAGCCACAACGCCTCTTGCACCGCTGAAGACCCAGGACGTGTATTCCGCCTCAGATGTTGATAGTGCGACAGTCTGTAGTTTGTGCGACCGCCAGGAAATGGATGGCCCTGCAACATAAAAGTATAACCAGTTGTGTTATTCTGTAAAGATCTCGGTGAAGTGAGCGTGATGTGAACTGTCATCCCACCTTACTCTACTAGGGATTGACAGCTCACTTCAAACTCACTTCACCTAAATGTTCACGGCGTGATGTTTAGGTACAGAATAGATCGGCTATGCACGACTTAAGATCACGCACGTCGCTTGCCCAGTCTGCGTCACAGTATCCTGTGATCTTCTCATTACCGTCTTTGGTCTAGACTAACTTCAAATGCTTTGTACCCTGTAGATATCTAAATTTTCTCTTCACTGCAGTCCAGTGTATAGTACTAGGGATTTTGTTATATCTGCTCAACGTGTTTACTGCAAAGGAAATATCAGCTCGGGTACCTTGAGCCACATAAGGCAAAGAGCCAATAGGTTGCTGATAAGGACAGTCAGTCAGTTTTTCTTATTCCTCTTCCTTATTAAATTTCATACCCACTTCAAATGGAGTTTTTACAGGCTTACAGTCTGACATTCTGAATCTTGCTAATATTTCCTTTATATATTTTTCTTGGTCTATCATTACTTTGTCTCCATCTCTAGTAATGTGAAGACCTACACACTGGCTTGCCGAGCCAATGTCCTTCATCTCAAAATGTTGCTTTAATTGTTCCTCTAATAAATTTTTGATAGACTCTTGAGCCATAAGTAAAATTACCGCGGTAAAACGCGCTTAGCGAACGACAGCGAAGCGAGCCTTCGGCTGCCGAGTATTTCAACATCCATTGCTGATTTTTTTTATTTTAGCTGTTTTATTTACATAAATTTAGTGCTGCGTACAGAATGTAATTTTACATCCAAATAAAGGAATAGTAACTGTAAATACGATTAAAAAAATGAAAATTTTCGTGAGAATATTTTCGGTGAAATATGATTCAGAATAAGGAGCTGAATGCACCCTGTTAGTTTGCCGAGGGCTGTCTATTACACCCTGTATATAGCAGTTGCCAAAACCTCAGCCCAGAAACTCTTCTCCAAATCTGCATAGAATAGCATGCTTCTTGCTCGTTCCACTAGAGTTCGGTTCATCCTCTCAGCCAGCTCGTTGTGCACCGGAGTGTATAGAGTAGATGTCTGGTGTACTTCTAAGCAATGAGTGCAAGTGTTGACATTACTTTTATCCTGAGTCAGAGTGACATCCTCAGCACACTCCGGTAGCTTCTTGATATTTGTGTCCATGATATACAGGTTCTTATTCCTTGTTGCAGTGCATATTACCTCTCCTTTGATGTTTTGTACATCACATCCCTTATTGTTAAATATGAGTTTTATATCCAATTTTCATAATTGTGCTCACTGAAAGGAGATTTGCAGCTAACCCAGGAACAAACAAAACATTTTTAATTTGTATTTTATTCTTCTGACTTATATGAATGTCAACAAATCCGACTCCTTTTACAGCTAATGGTTCGCTATTGGCTACAGTGATATTCTTTACTGGTGTTTCGGTGACATTATAGGTACATTCAATCATCTCTGCCCGTCATATGCCTAGATACACCAGAGTTTATAAACCAGTCCTCACTCATATTTCCTCCAACAGTAGCTGAAAAAGCAGCTATAAAACTGGAGCTTTCTCCTTTACTCTCTATTTCTTTGGTTGTTTACAACTCTTTGCGAAATTCCCACTTTTATTGCAATTGTAACACCTCGGCCCCTTTGGTTTCACTGGCTGGTTACTATTATTTGTCTTTTTCTTCGAGTTTGTATAAAAGGAAGTTGAATTTGACGTATTCACCTCTTGTATAAGTTTAGATTTAACCGAGTCAGCATTGATTTTAATACCAGAACTCTCTAGCCCCAATACCATTCATCAGGTAAACCAGCCAACATTAAAGTACCAAGCCACTCATCATTGACTTCGAATCCAATGTTTCGCAGTTTATGGGCAGTGTTCATGATTTCACTAACATAGTCCTCGATACTGTTGCTTGATTCTAATGAAGTGTTTATTAGATCTTTGAGTAGGCCCACTCTTTTCGTAAGCCCGTTATCATCAAAAGCTTTCTGTAAACACTCGCATATCTGTTAAGAGGTCGCACATTTTGTGATCTAGGAGCGAAATCAGCTTGACCCTAGTTTTAATGTCCTTGCTGGCAACAACAGGCATGTTTATTTTTTATTTTTATTTTTATTTATTTATTTAAACCACAATTATAACACCTTCACAGATGTTGTCACGAGGTTCCACACAGCACCATAAATCTTCATGTTCCAAATTTCCAGGTAGCAAAGTTTTCTCTTTCTACCAGTTTTTCTATATTGAAGACATTTGAAGAGCTCATTCGTCGTGATATCGACAGATTATAGATATTTTTGTAATGCAATTGTCTCGAGGAGCATGCGGAACTGCGGCGCGTAATGACCACGTTTTAGTCGCAAGAAGATCACTATAATTGTATTTCTACTACTTAGTATTTTCAACGGTACCAGCGAACCGCGCTCTGCTACCATAAAGGAAAAGTTGCGTGATCGTGGTAAATAAATACACATAAATTATGAATATCAACTTGTAGTTTTATTCCAAAAAACGAGTAAAAGCAGAGCGGCCATGAAACACAGAAAAAAGGATCGACAGAGACACCAACAGAACACTAATACTCCTGGCGGAAGAGACACCATACGGAATTCCAAAGAACTAATCAGGCTGCGTTCCAAAATAATACCAACAATAATGCCGTGGCCCGTGCACGAAGGCTCGGAATCCACGGCGCTGGTTTTCAGCGCAAGCCGGTGTATCACTGTCTCAGAACAAGAAATAAAACATCAGTCATCACTCATTGTTCCGAGGCACAGAACAATCATACTGATGTCGCTGTAGACACAAAAAGACTCTGTTACGGCACGGCGCGCACAAAGAATATTACAATTAATAAAATAAATAGAAATAAAAAGGAGCATATTTTGTAAGCAAGTAACATTTAAAACCTAATTTAAAAATATCATGTGTTTACTTAGAGATAACGATATCCACGATCAACTAAATAAAAATATTATAGAGGCATGAGGAACAAACAGGGAGTAAAGTTCACTCATCCTCCATAGAAAAGGGAGGATCCTCCGACCAGACGGGTGTTGTGTCTGGTGAGCTACTGCCCGACTTTTTTTTTTTTTTTTTCTAACTATGGCATCTCGTAGTTGGCCAAGAGTGGCCGTGACTACTTAACCGGTCAATCCTGTGGCTGCCTTAAGCTAACTCAAAGCCTCCAGCCAGGGGCGTGTTACTTACAATACTAAGTGACTGCGCGCTAAGGGCACCCCCTGTGGGGTACGAACCTCGGCTTAGGGCGTCAACTGCCCGACAGTTGATGTCGGGATGTTGTATATATGCTAGTCGTGCGGTAAACTCTGATTGCGCGATGCAGGATTTTGCATGACGTCAGTGTGATGCGTTCCAATGTGGCGATGTAGATATGCCGCCACATCACTCCCCTCCGGAGACCGGAGGTCGATAGTGGGCTGAGTCGTGTATCTTGCGATGCTTGTCAGGGCCAGTTGAGGTTCCAGTGAGTCGGAACCGGGTGCCGCATAGTTCACGGTGAGTCGGAACTGTCTGCGGAGATGCCCCCAGTGAGTCGGGGTGGCGCTGCGTTATGCTCCAGTGAGTCGGATGTGGTACAGCGCCGGGTTGAGGCTGGCTACTGGTGTCGACCAGGAGAGGTTTGAAGGGCTCTGCTTGTTTGACCAGCCGAGAGGGCAGTGTGCTGTGCCAAGGTTGCTGATTAGGCTGAGGGTGATGACCAGATATGCGCGGTCGCTGTATGCTGGTGGTCAGGATACCCGTTGAAGCCATGGGTGCTGGCTGGCTGTGTGATTCGCTGCTCGAAAGCTCGAGGAAATGATGCTGATGACGTCACGCTGTAGTAGTTGCACAAAGGCTGCGCTCACGTTCATGTTCGGGGTCACCAGTATAGAGGCATGAGGAACAGGGTGTAAAGTTCACTCATCCTCCATAGAATAGGGAGGATCCTCCGACCAGACGGGTGTTGTGTCTGGTGGGCTACTGCCCGACGGTTGATGCCGGGATGTTGTATATATGCTTGTCGCGCGGTAAACTCTGATTGCGCGATGTAGGATTTTGCGTGACGTCAGTGTGATGCGTTCCAATGTGGCGATGTAGATGTGCCGCCACAATATACAAACATAATAATTAATTATGTAGCAACATTTCGACAAAAAAAGAAAATAACAGCCATATTTTAATAAAACTCCCTCGTCCCCCGACCCGTCACGGTTCATCGCACGCCCGCGCTATTACTTTGTTTTCGCTTAGTGTTCTTTCTGACTTTTTTCTTTTTGCTCGGCTCCTAAGGGACGTAGCGTGATGTTAAATAGCCTATAACTATCCTCGAGAATTGGGCTACCACACCAAATACAATTTTTTTTAATCCGACTTTTTGTTCATAATTTCATGGGTTTAATATATTTTTTTGCGAGAAACTCTAATTATTTTTCTGAAATAAAAGTAGCGTAAGTTACTCGCCGTTACATCAACTATCTGCCAGTGAAAGTCCCGTCAAAATCAGTTCAGCCGTTTCGGAGATTAGCCGGAACAAACAGACAGACAGACAGACAAACAGACCGACAATTTTTTTTTTAATTTCTTTTTTTGTTATAAGTACCGTATATACTTTCTTATGAATTTAGTAAAGAGTTGTTATTTTGATATTACAAACAGACAGTTCAATTTTATTTATTTGTATATATTTATTTAAACTTTTCACACTCAAAAAAGTACAAAGGCGGACTTAATGCCTTAGGCATTCTCTACCAGTCAACCAAGGGTGGTGAGGAGATTAGATGGCAGGTGCTCTGTTTGAGAGGAACAATGCTAAAAAAAAGTATTAAAAATAATGAATTAGGTACAAATAGAAAAGGTACACAAGTACATAAATAGGTGATAAACTTATAATACACATACATACATATTACCTTCATTTATGTTTCGCGACTCGTGGATGCTATTTTGATGCACTGTTGAAAGTTTGTACTTCCATTTAGAAATTATTACAGTTTCGACATGCTTTTATTGTAAGCGAGACATCTATCAAACAGTTATCGTATTTAGAAATGGCGAAAAGCGTTCCATTTGATACTTCCAAAATATAAAAAATTATAGATAAAATTCAACAATTTACCATAATTATCTAATCGTATCTAATCTTTGAAATCTGTACTTTAGTCGGTTACTTGTTAAGGTTTGCTTTTTATTATATTTTTATAAACGTGATAGGAAAGAACCCATCCGCCCGCAGTTGACGGCAACACGGGTATTGAAATGAACGCCCTTCTCGTTCTCGCGTCCTTATTATCTGTTATTTTTTATTTATTATATTTAATAACTACCAGAAAGTTCGGTTACTGGAGAAAAAAAAATGTGCCCCACGTTAAACCAGTGCCACTATTGGGCAACTACGGAAGCTATATTTTGCAACGAGAGTATCCTGGTCAAGGGATACAAAAACTTTGTCAAAAGTTCATCGATCAACCTTACTTTGGAGCTTTCTACGGCACGGAACCTGTCCTAGTGGTGCACAGTCCCGAGATCATCAAACATGTGTTAACTAAAGATTTCTACTACGTCAACGGCAGGGAATCAACTAACTACTCTGCAAGTGAAGCCGCCACCCAGAATCTATTTTTCAGTGGCGGTGAGAGATGGAAAATAGTTCGACAAAATGTAACTCCACTTTTTTCTTCCGCAAAGATGAAGAGCATGTACCATTTGATCGAAAAGTGTGGTTTCAGCTTAATAGAAATGCTCGACTATGAAATTGGCATATCTGACGTCATCGATGTGAGACGGACTTGTGAGAGATACACAATGGACTGCATATGCTCATGCGTTTTCGGAGTGGAGTCCAACACCATGACACCAGAAGAGAACAACCCCTTCAGATTTATAGCTAGCGAAATATTCGAGGCTTCAAACTATCGAGGTTTTAAAATCATTTTTAGAGCCCTATGGCCTGCCATTTTCTACCGCGTGGGACTCCAACTTTTCCCTCCAACGATAGACCAATTCTTTTCAAAATTATTAAAAGGTGTGTTCGAAAGCCGAGACTACAAACCATCACCGAGGAATGACTTCGTGGATCTGGTCCTCAATTTAAATAAAGAGGATTACATATCTGGGGACAGTATAAGCAACTCAAAGACTGGTGGTGATAAGAAGATACAGTTGAAGGTGGATGATGAATTGTTAGTGGGGCTGTGTGTCGAGTTCTTTGCGGCGGGTTTCGAAACGTCAGCGACCACCATGAGCTTCACATTGTACGAGCTTGCAAAGCACCAGGAGGTGCAGCAACGAGCGGCCGAGGAGGTGGACGAGTTCTTGCGACGTCACGGGAACAAACTGAACTACGATTGTGTGCATGAGCTGCCTTACTTGGAGGCCTGTATGTACGAGACACTCCGCAAGTACCCTGTTCTGGGGAACCTTACCCGCGAGGTCATGGACGACTACGTACTCCCTACGGGCCTGAAACTAGACGTAGGTGTCCGAGTTCATGTCCCGGTCTACCACATGCACCACAATCCTGAATACTTCCCGGAGCCGCAGAGGTACAAGCCAGAACGATTCCTGTCTGAAAATAAAGACGATGTTAAACCTTACACGTACCTAGCGTTTGGAGCGGGTCCTAGGTTATGCATAGGTAATTAAATATCACATAATAAGTTTCATCCGTGCTTTTATCAAGCCTGTCTTACTAACATTTCGTTTTTCAGGAATGCGTTTTGCAAAGATGCAAATAATGTCTGGCCTCATCGCCTTCCTCAAGAAGTATAGAGTGGAACTGGCTGATGACATGCCGGAGACCATCACGTTCGACGCAAGAACTATATTGATACAGCCTAAGGACCAGGGTATCATGCTTAAAATGATTGAACGCGAAGGCTGGGAACAGAGATCATTCGTTCGAACAGAAAACTAGTGACGCAATACTTGTAAAAGAGTCATTATAACCATCATTTTAAACAACTTTTATTTTGAGCTCACCCATGATATCACAAAATAAAATCAGCTGTTCCAATACTTAATTAATCAATACCTAATTTAGTGTTCACATAAATCGAAAAGAATTATAAGCTAACTGTTTCTTTTTAATCTTAATTGGTCGCAAATTAACAATCTTGATTCAAAATATCTAGATAATTATTTTCAATATAGATCACGATTACTGATTTTGATCATAAGTAGATAGTGATCGAGATTGACTGTGCCCGAGTTGTCTGTGAATTTATAACAGTGTAGGTATATTACCCCCCTGATTTAAAGACTGTAATAGATGGTTGGTAGCTTGCAGGTTAGTAACGATCAGTTCACCAGATATTTGGATGTCAAGGATTTTTTTTAAATTATGTAAAGATGTACGATAAGGCTGCTAGGGCGGTAATTTACTGGGTCAATAATCATAAGAATGCAATCCTCAAGCACAAGAGAGATACAAATTCCTGTGGAGATGGATAACATTCGAATGGCCACCCTTGGTTGACTGGTAGAGAATGCCTATGAATGAATGAATGAATGGAATGCGCCGACCCCAGCGTGGTTTGACCAGACTCGATTACTCGAATGAACCCAAAGATTCACACTAGGCCCTGTAGCCTCATGTTTCATCGGGCTATATAGGCCATTGCATATCAAGGCGTAGACCGGGGGGCGCGGTAATGGTAGGGAAGACGTGGCCTTAGGATATGGAAGGATTATTAGAGCCTACCGAATATGCGCCCTAGAGTAAGCCTTGGAATATTGGAGAGACGGGTAATATTTATCCATGGATGGGCATCTTTTAACGATGTCGCCGCCAGGTGGTTTCAAGTCCAGCTTCACCGATGAATCTTATGCTATGCTGTATTACGTGTTGCTGTTTCCAAAGTCTTCGTCTGAGGTCTCGCTGCTATCCGTTTCAGGTTACTTGTAAATCTCGCTAGCAGATTTCTTAATCTTATCTCGTTCATCAGCCGTGTCCATCCAAAAATTGAAGTAATTATCGAAGTAGGTCATGTTCGTTTTAGGTTGTCATTCCATGTGTAAATAGGTCGGCCGACTTTTTTGGATTTGGCCTTGTACTGCAATGCTGCATGTAACAGGTGCGGTTCGCAGCGCCAGTGAACTTATGCGATGGTTGACTGGTAGAGAATGCCTATAATAAGGCATTAAGTCCGCCTTTGCACTTTTTTTGAGTGTGAAAAGTTTAAATAAATAAATAATAAATGGCAAAAAAGATTTGGAAAAGCTCAAACCTGTTTTAATAATTGTGTTGAATAAATTCCATGCAGCAACAAGACGGCACGAAGTGATTTGGTGGTTGCTACATTCAATTTATGCAACACAATTATAAACTTATAATTATAAATTTATAACAGACTACCAAGTTGTATAAAAAGCCAATGCTTTTCAATAAAAAAAAGTTTTTCAATAAAAACTGATTATTTTTAAAGCAAAACTCAAAGAATTCTTAATAAGTAAAGCATACTACTCGATCAATGACTTTCTAAATTATAAAAATGTTAACATAATTACAATGACATAAAGTATGTGGGAATATTAAATAAAAATTTGACTTTTGTGTATTTTTGACATATTAATTAATGATAATATATATCTGCATGAGTGATAATATTAATGAAACTAGATATTGTACGCCCTCTGGGTATGTCACAGCGATCGAATATTTTTATGGTAAGAACTGCTTTTCAACCTGTAGCACACAATAAATGAATTTGAATTTGAACAAGACGGCACGAAATGATTTGGTTGTTATATCATCTTCATCGGGACTTTTCTTGTTTGTACTCCATGCTTTTGAGCGCCAGGTGAAATTTTAAGCCAGTAATGATTAGGACCACATCAAGACATGAGTCATCTTAACCGTGATTTGTGGAGTAATCGTAATATAGAGATTTTAGGTCTATCTCCTTGCCCGCGCTATTGCTACTTTTTATATGAATTACTGACAAGACCTGTCTACATCTATTCCACGCATGGCTGTTAAAGCAGATGCTGCAATATTACTTTAAAGTTAATTATTAAAGAAGTGGTATAAGCGAAGTGGGCTGACTAGAGAGACATAAATATTTAGCGTAACTCGTGGTCACAAACCTGTGAACAAGGGGCTACTTAATAATTGAATAGTTTGTGGATCTTTTTGCTGGATAATGGTTATAATACACATGTAACTAAGTCTATTTTTGTCTATTTATTGTAAACACGTTTCAGTGTAGCCAAGTCATTTATTTTATTTGTACTTACGTCACTATAATTATAACAAAATTATTCATTTATACATTATGCTCCATACTAATAAACGTTGTATTAGCGTCTGTATAGTTTTACAACGCTTTGTCTTCTTCTTTCGGAAGTCAAATTACTGAAGACTGAAAGAGAGAAATCGGTGTGTAACTATTCACATGGAGCTAGATCACCACTTCTTAAAGCAGTATTATTGTAAACTTACTTCAGTGTGAGAAAGAGATGGAGCTAGATGTCCTGTATAGCTCCATTTCTTTCTTACACTGAAGTAACATTAAAATAATACTGCTTTAAGAGGTGGTGGTTGGCCACCTGACGTTTATTAGGAAGGAGGTATACATATAACTGTATAAATAATCAAGTATTAATAGAAACGTAATCAACACATCAACGGACAAGAACATTTCCCAATGCAAAACTTTACGGTAAAATACAATAATTTAAGTTGCTGGTATACTTACATAATTTCACTCCGCGCCTATCACATTGTTACAACACCGATTGTATTTATCACGTCTCCTCGACGTCCATGTGTCACTGCAGGGATTCAGCAGAATATCAGCGTCAGGTATGCGTCTGACACATGCTGAGCTTGACTCCCATTTGGTGCAACCTTGAAACGCACACCGCACCTTGTTTCGTTACTTGATTTGAAGTTTGTCATCGTGTCACTCTATTTCTTTCAATACTTGTCGGAAATACGTTAGTCGTCGTTTGACTAATCGGGACGCCAACGCCACCAAGTGGCACTCGACAGAGTCTACATCTCGAAGATGGCTGAACTGATTTGGAAAATTCTTTTTTGTTTGAAAGGTTATACTTTACAAGTGGTCTCATTGTCATTAGGTCAGGATCTAATCATGGGATCCTGGAGAAATCGAGGGAACTCTTCAAATATTATAGGTCCACTTATAGCGATTGGGGTATTTTTTATAGTAACTTGTGCATTTGCTCTTGGGAAGCACCATTTGGTGAAGTGGAGCTGATGGTGAAGTACCAAGAGAATTCCTCAAAAATAAAATAAACGTCTTTGCATCGTGAAAAGCAATATTTGGTAAAAGGTGATGAGCAGTTATCATTAGGATATTGTAACATAGATAAATTATAAACCAACCTACTAAAAAGTAAAAATAAAAAACTTTTTTCCAAAAAAAAAAACAACCAACTTCCAAAAAAAAACCCAAAGTGAAAAATAACTTTAATTTCGAAAGTCGGTGGCAAAAACCTAAAATACAGATCCAAAGACACCGACTTCCGAAATTAGAAAGAAAGAAAGAAAAATTGTTTATTCTGCACAAATAAAACGGACATTACCAAAAAAAATAATGATATAATGTACACCCATACAAAGTATCCAAAAGCCTCATAATCAATCCGCATACAGTTTACAATTTTTTTGTCCATTGCTTGCTTAGAGCATTTAACCTATTGCTTGATGTCCGAGCCAGAGACCAAAGACAATTTACGTTACCTCTGTGTGCATATTGCGCTCTGATATGAGTAAAGTCTGTGAGTATAATGTTCTGTGGTATTGCGACACTGGCAAATGACATCAAACAAAACAATCAAAACAAAAACAAAAACCGAATTGCGGACATACATACATAAACTCACGCATTCTTCCCATGGGGGTAGGCAGAAACTACAGAACGCCATCTGCTACGATCCTTACATACTCCTTTTGCCTCGTTTACATTCATACATCTGGTCATACACGCACGCCGGTTGCGAGTACTACGCACCTGACCTTTCTGAAGAACATCACCAATAAGATCACTATATGTCTTCCAAGGGCGTCCCCTCCCAGCGTTTCCACTCACATCTGCCGTGTTAGTTTACCTTAGTAGTACCTTTTGTTAGTCGACTTTCATTCATCCTCTCAACATGACCAAACCATCTAAGCAATTCATTTTTGTCACTACGTCTTCTTTTAAACCGCACCGTTGCCTTATCACATCATACCTCAGTCTATCATTTGTAGTCACACCACACATGCTTCGCAAGGAACGCATTTCCACAGCATTTATTCTACTTTCATGCTTCTTTTGGCACATCCAACATTCACTTCCATACATAAGCGTAGGCACCAGCACACCATTATGAACAGCCAGTCGGGACTTTTTGGACATTAACTGGTTGGTCACAACCGCATGTATAGCACCATTCACTTTATTTCCCACATTTATTCTCCTTTCCACATCTTCATCTATCTTTCCATCCCTTGTAAACAGACTCCCCAAATATACAAACTCACATGCTCCACACTTTTATCATTTATTTTCACATCACACATCGATACATCCTCTTCTCTTTCTAACACCATGACCTTCGTCTTATTCACATTTATGGAAAAATAACTACTTTTGTAACAAACACACAACACTAACAAGAACAATAAGCCGTGCGCCACATCTGTGCAAGAATATGTTGTTGCTCAGCAAAATGCTGTGACTTCGGACGAACTTATCATCAACAGCGCTGATTTTCAACAATCAGAACCAAATCAAATTAAAGTTATTTTTCACTTTGTAGTGTTTTTTTTTTGCAAAAAAGTTTTTGTATATTGGTACTTTGTTTTTATATGTTGTTTATTCATGTAATTTGTTATCATTATTTAACTGTGCTTTTGTGTGTTGTGCTGTCTTTTCTGAGCACTGAATAAATGTTTTATCTATCTATCTATAGAGGTACTACTGTATAGAGTTAGTACTGTAGAGGCGAGGGAGGGTGGGAGGGGGAGGTTTTAACCGGGCGTGCCATTAGCATGCAACCTTCGCAAGTTTAAACATTGATTAATTTAAGAAGACAAACATTGGTTTGAGAAAGTTCCACGAGAAAAAAAAAACAAGATAGGTTGACAGTCGGCCTCCCGGCCCTGACTGATGTAGATATAATATAGAAAATAGGGGTCTTGAATAAATGTGCCTTTAACGAGTTAAAATAATACAATAATATACTGCTTTGTTGAGTTTAATCTCCAGTAGTCTTGATATCCCGTGCACATATTACAATAGAGAGGATTCTCTTCTCTTCTCTTCTCTTCTCTTCTCTTCTCTTCTCTTCTCTTCTCTTCTCTTCTCTTCTCTTCTCTTCTCTTCTCTTCTCTTCTCTTCTCTTCTCTTCTCTTCTCTTCTCTTCTCTTCTCTTCTCTTCTCTTCTCTTCTCTTCTCTTCTCTTCTCTTCTCTTCTCTTCTCTTCTCTTCTCTTCTCTTCTCTTCTCTTCTCTTCTCTTCTCTTCTCTTCTCTTCTCTTCTCTTCTCTTCTCTTCTCTTCTCTTCTCTTCTCTTCTCTTCTCTTCTCTTCTCTTCTCTTCTCTTCTCTTCTCTTCTCTTCTCTTCTCTTCTCTTCTCTTCTCTTCTCTTCTCTTCTCTCCTCTTCTCTCCTCTTCTCTCCTCTTCTCTCCTCTTCTCTCCTCTTCTCTCCTCTTCTCTCCTCTTCTCTCCTCTTCTCTTCTCTTCTCTTCTCTTCTCTTCTCTTCTCTTCTCTTCTCTTCTCTCCTCTTCTCTCCTCTTCTCTCCTCTTCTCTCCTCTTCTCTCCTCTTCTCTCCTCTTCTCTCCTCTTCTCTTCTCTTCTCTTCTCTTCTCTTCTCTTCTCTTCTCTTCTCTTCTCTTCTATTCTATTCTATTCTATTCTATTCTATTCTATTCTATTCTATTCTATTCTATTCTATTCTATTCTATTCTATTCTATTCTATTCTATTCTATTCTATTCTATTCTATTCTATTCTATTCTATTCTATTCTATTCTATTCTATTCTATTCTATTCTATTCTATTCTATTCTATTCTATTCTATTCTATTCTATTCTATTCTATTCTATTCTATTCTATTCTATTCTATTCTATTCTATTCTATTCTATTCTATTCTATTCTATTCTATTCTATTCTATTCTATTCTATTCTATTCTATTCTATTCTATTCTATTCTATTCTATTCTATTCTATTCTATTCTATTCTATTCTATTCTATTCTATTCTATTCTATTCTATTCTATTCTATTCTATTCTATTCTATTCTATTCTATTCTATTCTATTCTATTCTATTCTATTCTATTCTATTCTATTCTATTCTATTCTATTCTATTCTATTCTATTCTATTCTATTCTATTCTATTCTATTCTATTCTATTCTATTCTATTCTATTCTATTCTATTCTATTCTATTCTATTCTATTCTACAATCAACACAATATAAAACACGCAATACTCTGCTCGGCTCCCATAAGGTCCTTGTAGATTATTACAGTACTGTACATAAGTAGTAAGTACAGGGCGATATTGAAATGTAATGCGTAAATAACAGGTTGCGCGTCGATGTAACTGCCACCCTGCCACTTCGGGTCGCAGCGCGTACTAAGCGAAACGAGAAATGAAGTATGAAAGGACGCAGAGGGAAGCGAAACGAACTTAGCTTCGTTTCGCTTCGATCCCGGCGTGGCCTGCGCTTTAGTTGTAGAAGCAAACAGGTTGTTTTTATTTTCGATGTCTAGAAGCGGGTGTGCATAACTATATCCATACATATTATAGAACCAGCTGTGCCCCACGTCTTTGTTCGCGTGGAAGTCGTAAGATACACATCTATACAAATAAATAAAATTGAAGTGTCTGTTAGTAATGTCAAAATAACAACTTTTTACTAAACGCATCATCATCTGCCTAGCCTTTTCCCAACTATATTGGGGTCGGCTTCCAGTCTAACCGGATGCAGCTGAATACCAGTATTTTACATGGAGCGACTGCCTATCTGACCTCCACAACCCAGTTACTGGGTAATACGATACCCCTTGGTAAGACTGGTTGTCAGACTTTCGGGCTTCTGACGACCCGTAACGACTGTCAAAGATCCACGAATGACAGCCGGGACCAACGGCTTAACGTGCTTTCCGAGGCACGGAGGAGTCTCGGTATGTAAAGATGGTCACCCATCCACGGACCTACCCCGGCAAGCGTAGCTTAACCTGATGGATCGACCCATGCGGCTGTTATTACTTAGCCACGAGCTCCTCCTTTTTACTAAACGCATAAGAAAGTATATACGGTACTTATAACAAAAAAACATTTTTTTAAATTTTTGTCTGTCTGTCTGTCTGTTTATTCCGGCAAATCTCCGAAACGGCTGGACCGATATTGACGGGACTTTCACTGGCAGGTAGCTGTTGTTACGGAGTGTAACTTAGGCTACTTTTAGTTTAGAAAAATAATTAGAGTCCCGCGCAAAAAAATTAAAACCCATGAAGTTGTGAACAAAAAGTCGGATTTGAAAAATTATGTTTGCCTTTCGTAGCCCAATTCTTTAAAAAATTTCGTTTAAAACTAATCATAGCAATCCTTTAGTGCAAAATAAAATCCCGTATTTAAACTTTTATCTCTGTAGTTATGAAGCGGTCAACGCTGAACTTGCGAAAATAACTTGGTCTGATGAATGGAATTCTATAACTAATATTAACGAAATGTTGCAAAAATTCTATGATATTCTCATGCCAATTATTAAACTGCATACTCCGATAACAAAACCACGAGATGAATGCTATCCTGTCTGGTATAGTCGAGCTTTACTAAAAGTTATTAAGGAAAAAGCAAAATATCACAATCTATATAAAAAATATGGGAATCCTAGAGATAAGATTACGTTTGAATGCCTGAGAATGCGGTGCAGTGAGTTAGTAAAATACTGCTATGCTAATTTTAAAAAGAATATAGCTGAACATTTACGTACCAATCCTAAGTATGTATGGAGGTACTTAAAAAATAAACGGATAGGTAAGAATTATATTCCCAACAAAATGACATTGAACAACACTAGATTTGCCAGAGGCGGTCAGGAAATTTGTGACTTGTTTTCCGATAATTTTAAGTCTATATACAGAGTAAATAGTAACATACACTCTTCAACGCCAGTTGAAACCACCCCCTCTAACAATAACACTTTCAGCCAGTGCAAACTTGAAGTAAGAGAAGTATTTGATTACTTGTCTGCCCTAGATTGTGATAAGGGACCCGGGCCGGATTCAATTCCTCCTCTCTTTCTTAGAAAATGTGCAGCGAGCCTGGCTGATCCTCTGACTGCAATTTTCAACTATTCTTTGGCACAGGGCTTATTCCCTGACCAGTGGAAAATAGCGCACATCACACCAATCTTTAAATGTGGTAGTGTTGATGATGTTGCAAATTACAGACCAGTGTCCATTATATCCGCTTGTGCTAAAATTATTGAATCGCTTGTTCAAAAAAAATGTTTACTCACTTTAAAAATGTGCCGGATGATAACCTGCACGGTTTTCGCCCAAAAAAATCAACACAGTCTAATCTAGTCGAGTATGTTTCATTTATATCATCTGCATTAGATGACGGTCGAAAAAGTTCATGCAATATACATCGACTTTAAAAAGGCCTTCGACTTGGTAGATCACCACTTACTGATTGCTAAATTAGAAGGTATGGGCGTTCATGGGTCGCTGCTGCGTTGGTGTGAATCGTACTTAAGAAATCGCTCACAATTGATGTATCACAAATGATGGGTTTTAAATCCAAACAATGTTATATACCATCAGGAGTGCCTCAGGGGTCACACTTGGGACCTCTACTTTTCTTAATTTTTATAAATGACTTGGGCTGTAAGATTGATTCGGAATATAAATTTTTTGCTGATGATTTAAAAATATATCGAACTATATATAACGAATCCGATATTGTTCAGCTTCAGCTGGATTTAAATAACGTACATAATTGGTGCATACAAAATAAAATGTCATTAAATCAAAACAAATGTTACTTCATTAAATTTAGCAGAAAAAGAAAAATATCTCAAAATTGTTACTCGATTAATAACAGCCCGCTCCGAGAAATTGATACTATTAGGGACCTTGGTGTTTTAGTGGATAGTGGTTTAAGTTTTAGGAGTCATTACGACCAAATGATTGGTCGGGCATCTAAATTGTCAGGTTTCATCGTCAGGGAAATGAAAATTTTTAGAGAGCCAATTCTGACTATTTCCATTTATAACAGCGTTATTCGGAGTATTCTGGAGTACTGTAGTACGGTATGGAACCCGTTTTATCAGGTGCACTCTGATCGAATAGAGCAGGTTCAAAAAAGGTTTCTATATTACTTAAGTTATTCAGATAACAGATGTCGTAGTCTGAACTCTTATAACTCTAGACTGAGTCATTATAAAATGAAATCTTTAAGCGCACGTAGGAAATCTTTGGATTTCATGTTCTTATATAAATTAATAAATGGTTTAATAGATTCTCCCGAGCTTTTAGAGAAAGTAAAATTTTGTGTTCCACGTAGTAGTAGCCGCTTAATTAACCGAAGGACTTTCATCTTGCCTCATAGTCGAACTAATATAGGTAATTTTTCACCCATTTGCCGCATGCTTTCTCTTGAGAACTCCATTCGTGGTGAAATAGATATCTTTGCTAGTTCTGTAGCCTCAGTTAGGACTAAACTTAGAGTCGTAATTGTGTAATTATTTTTGTAGTCAATTGTTCTTTCCCAAAACTTTTTCATTAGGTTTATATGGAAAAGTTCACAATTTGTAAGTTTTGCTTAATTTTATCTTTTTCTTTCTTACTAGTAAGTGTTTAACATAAAATATGCATGTTAGATTCACATCTAGTAGATGTCAATCAGACCTATCGTGTTGTAACTATTTTATTGCATTTGTGATTGTACATCAGTTTTGTGAATTATAATTTAAAAAAAAAAAAAAAAAAATCTCGAGGATAGTTATAGGCTATTTAACATCACGGTACAACCCTTAGGAGCCGTGCAAAAAGAAAAAAGTCAGAAAGAACACTAAGCGAAAACGAAGTAATAGCGCGGGCGGGCGATGCAACGCGGCGGGTCGGGGGACAAGGGAGTATTATTAAAATGTGGCAATTATTTTAATATATTGTGTATCTTACGACTTCCACGCGGACGAAGTCACGGGGCACAGCTAGTTGAAAATAAAAACAAGGAAAATAAACAAAAGCACGTGATAATTTCAGTGACGTGCGCTCATCTATATTATTTATAAGTTATCTATGTACTAATACTAATGAGTATTATGGTTGGTTCGGGTGCTAATAACATTACTGTGTGTGTGTTGTGTTCATTGAAGTAGTCTATATGTATGAGTTTATCTTTATTAATATCAACGTGTAACATGCTAGCTCCGTGTAGTTGTCAGCAACGTGGTTGCCAACATGAACTCTCTCCTCATTCTCGCGACCTTATTAACTTTAATCTTTTATTTGTTATATTTAGTATCTAAAAGGAAGTTCGGTTATTGGAAAAAAAAGAATGTGCCTTACGTTGAACCAGTGCCCCTTCTGGGCAACTATGGAAAATACATTTTGCAACAAGAGTATCCTGGTCACGTGATACAGAAACTTTGCCAAAAGTTCATTGATCAACCTTACTTCGGAGCTTTCTTCGGCACGGAGCCTGTTCTCGTGGCGCACAGCCCCGAAATCATCAAACATGTAATGACTAAAGATTTCTACTACGTCAACGGCAGGGAATCATCCGCCTACTCATTAAGTGAACTTGTCACCCAAACTTTATTCTTTAGTGCCGGTGACAGATGGAAAATAGTTCGACAAAATCTAACTCCACTCTTTTCTTCCGCAAAGATGAAGAATATGTACCACTTGATAGAAAAGTGTAACATCGTCTTCGAAGATATGCTCGACTATGAAATCGGCATGTCTGATGTCATTGAAATGAGACATATCAGCGCAAGGTACACCATGGACTGCATATGCTCTGCAGCTTTTGGAGTGGAGTCCAACAGCATGGGAAAAGAAGGGAACAACCCCTTCAATTTCATGGCAAATGAAATATTCGAAGCTTCAACCTATCGTGGCTTCAAACTCATTTGCAGGGCCATATGGCCTGCAATTTTTTACCGAGTGGGACTTCGAGTTTTTCCTCCAACAATAGACCAATTCTTCTTAAAATTGTTAAAAGGAGTGTTCGAGAGCCGAGACTACAAGCCATCACCGAGGAACGACTTCGTGGACCTGGTCTTGACTTTAAAGAATGAGGATTACATAACTGGAGACAGTATAAGTAACGCAAAGACTAGCGCTGAAAAGAAGGTACATTTGAAAGTGGATGATGAGTTGTTGGTGGCGCAGTGCGTCCAGTTTTTCGCGGCGGGTTTTGAGACATCGGCGTCTACCATGGGCTTCACTCTGTTTGAGCTCGCAAAGCACCAGGAGGTGCAGCAACGAGCGGCCGAGGAGGTAGACGAGTTCCTGCGACGTCACGAGAACAAAGTGAACTACGATTGTGTGCATGAGCTGCCCTACTTGGAGGCCTGTATGTATGAGACTCTCCGTAAGTATCCCGTACTGGGCAACCTCGCTCGCGAGGTCATGGACGACTACGTCCTCCCTACAGGCCTGAAACTAGATGTAGGTGTCAAAGTCCATATTCCAGTCTACTACATGCACCACAATCCTGAGTACTTCCCGGAGCCGCAGAAGTACAACCCGGAACGATTCCTGCCGGATAACAAAGAGGATGTTAAACCTTACACATTCTTCCCCTTCGGATCGGGCCCCAGGCTATGTATAGGTAAGTAAATATAATTTCTAACATACTCTTAAGGGACCTCGCGCACAACAAATCAAATCAAATCATTTATTTGCTTAAATTGAGTACATGAGGTGGTAAATACAACAAAAGTTCTTGAAACCATGTCCTACCTTAATAGGTGTGCAAATATCTATTTTATAATAAAAATATATCCTACATTAATCATACATTTATCTATAAAAAATATTAATATAGTAGTAGTTAGTATTTATTGACATTTATTAATTATATAATTTTATATCATTACTTATCTTAAAGATTTAATCACATTTATCATTTTTCAATCATCATTAACTTTATAACAGGCTTTTTTGACTAAATAAATCTTTTAACTCGGCCAGGCCCACGACAGCCATGGCCTGGCCGCGTTGGTCCTAACTAGTCGGACGCTTACCATATAGTTTAACCTAGTTTGTGCGGCCACTGACAGAGGTCGTGGACAGAGGACGTGGACAGAGGACGTGGACAGAGGACGTGGACAGAGGACGTGGACAGAGGACGTGGACAGAGGACGTGGACAGAGGACGTGGACAGAGGACGTGGACAGAGGACGTGGCTGAGCAGTGCGCGAGATTCCTAAAGTATATCTACGACGACCAACGTGTGGGTTATGTCGGTTGGAGGCATGACCCTCCATCATATTGCGTGTACCTAATGATAAGAGCGTACGTAGACCATAAATAATCGGTAGCCGATTTTTGTAGGAGCATAATGAAACAGTAGAGATCAAATGTATTAACGCACACGTCCTACAAGTCGTAGGTCTAAATAATGCAGGACTTTTTTCTTTTTATTTCTTTTCGGGGGGAACCTTCAAAAGGCGCCCGGGCTTTGAGGATAAGACCGGGGAGTGTCGGCTACTATGCAAACTACTGCTACTAAACTACTTTCATACTTACAAAATTTATTGTTTTTTCCAGGAATGCGTTTCGCAAAGATGCAAGTAATGTCTGGTCTCATCAGTATCCTGAAGAAATACAGAGTGGAACTGGCTGATGGCATGCCGGAGACTTTAACCTTAGACTCTAGAACCTTACTGACGCAACCTAAGGACCAGGGTATCATGTTGAAGATGATTGAACGAGAGGGTTGGGAAGGGAGGAGATTCGTTCGAGCGGAAAAGAAGACATACGCCTAATAATAGAAAGTAAGAGCCATGAAGACGTATTTTAAAGTATTAATTAAAGTCTTCATACGTTATCTGTAGCTCCATCTCTCTCTTGAACGCGAACAGTGACATAAGCCCCCTGAAAACTATGAAAATGATCTTCTTCTTCGTCGTTCTCTCAATGCTGAGGATCGCGGCCACAGACGCGTCTCCTAGTTATGCGGTCTTCTGCAGCGTGGACCGCTCGGTACATGCTGCCTCCAACCGCCTTCTTGATCGCGTCTGACCATCTTGCCGGTGCTCTGCATTGAGCGCGTTTTCCTTCCACCCGACCCAGTATCATACGCCTTTCCAGACCAAAAAATAACTAACAAAAAACTAATAAATATTTTGTATGTAATAGAAAGATTATTTTTGATTTCATAAGTAGATATCCTTAGTAGGACAAGATTAGATAACACCATCTTAAGTTGCTTCTTAGCGGGCTGTGCTTTCACGAAAATAATATGTGGCTACAATACTGTGGCTGGCAACATTTCCAGCAATATCAGTCATACTATTCAAAACAGGACAATGTTTTATGTGGCCTGGTCATTAGCTACATATTTTTTGTATATTCAAAGCATTTTCATGTGTAGATCGCTTCACATTCGAAAATACTGAAATATTCGGGTTATATTGTGGTTTCGTTTTCCGATATCAGTGCATCCCTTTCTGATGCAACGTGAAGTTCGCTATTTGACATTGCAATTAGTTGCTATGTTCTGTGCTTTTTGTTCTGTTCTTTGTTGTTTGTTTTCTCAATAATATCTAATATTGTGCTCCTTCTTCTTATTGTCCTTTTGTGCTTTCTTTCTTTTGTTGTGCTTGTTATTCTTCTTCTTTTGTGTTGTGTGGGTGTACTATAGGTATACTTCTAACTAACCCTTCGGGGAAACAAGGCGTGATGTTATGTTATGTTATTGTGCTTCTCAATAATAATTATATCGGGGTGCCCGAGGTTTTACGCTTATTCTATAACACGTCGTAGACGAATTAATGCGTACGAAACTTACAAGAAATCTTTAAAGAAACACAAAACCCTGATTAGTTTTGGTCGACAGCCATTTTATCCTTCGAATCCTTAACCTTACTAATATTTTAAATGAGAAAGTGAGTTTGTTTGTTTGTAAGGCTTCACGTTAAAACCGCTGAACGTATTTGAATGAAATTTGGCACATGGGTAGACCATGACCTAGGTTAGGACATAGAATACTTTTATCCCAGTAGTCCCTACTACATTATTCCACGGGCAGGTTCCCGTGGGATAATTTCCGACCTCTACGCGGGTGAAACCGCGGGCAAAAACTAGTGTCCTATTATAAATGTGAAAGTTTTGATGTTTGTTACTCAATCATGCAAAAACGGATTGACACATATAAATTTTTATCCCGATATTCCCCATGCAAAGTAAAAATAAATAATTTACATAACAGAAACATAATGACGATGACGTTTATCTACAGAAGTAGATAAACACGTACACGTTTCACGTAAGTGGACGAGTCCACTTTATATTTTCTAATATAAAGTGGACTCGTCCACTTACGTGTCATTTACTTACGAGATGTTTATTACAGTAACAACGTACTCACCCACTTCAGTGTAATTTACTTCGTGACTGTCATTTGTAACTATAAGGGAGCCCATACAAAACTGCGCTGCGACGTCGCGTCGCAGGAATCTGTGAGCTGCGCATTTAATTGTAGTTACAATTCAATGCGCAGCTCGCAGATTTTTGCAGCTTTGTGTGGGGGCCCTTAACAATAAATGTGTACCTATCGTTTATTGAATGGTAGTAATTTATACATACAAATAAATAAAATTTAAGTGTCTGTTTGTAATGTCAAAATAACAACTTTTTAAAAATGCATAAGAAAGTATATACGGTACTTATAACAAAAATTGACCGATTTTGACGGGACTTTCACTGGCAGATAGCTGATATTACGGCTGGTACTCGTAACTAAGGCCACTTTTATTTCACAAAAATAATTAGGTTTTCGCGCAAAAAAATGAAAGCCCATGAAATTATGAACAAAAAGTCGGATTTGAAAAATTCTTTTTGCATTTGGTAGCCCAATTTTCGAGGATAATTGTAGGCTATTTAACATCACGCTACGACCCTTAGCAGCCGAGCAAAAAGAAAAATGTCAAGCGGAAACGCGAAAACGAAGTAATAGCGCGAGCGGGCGATGTAACGCGACGGTATGGGGGACGAGGGAGTTTTATTAAAATGTGGCTGTTATTTTTACCCGACTTCAAAAAGAGGAGGAGGTTATCAATTCAGTTGTATTTTTTTCAATGTTTGTTACCTCAGTAACCTACTCCGTCATTTATAAACCGATTTGGAAAATTCTTTTTTTATTTAAAAGGACATACTCCCAGATTGGTCCCATTTTTATCAAAATCCAGTTCTGATCTAAGGAATTGAGGGAACTCCTCAAATATTTAATTATAGGCATACACATAGCGATTTTGGTATTTTCATCAACAAGTCAAGCATTTGCATTCAGAAAGTATCATTTGGTGAAGTGGAACTGACGAAGAAGACCATAAGTGGCCACGAGATCTCCGCAATGATAAGTATTTCATGGGTAGCGATAAGATATCTCGATTAAGATAGTTAAGCGACTATGACGAAGCAAATTTAAATAAATGGTTCGGATGAAAATGGTACTATCGAACTGATCTGATGATGAAGCCAGAAGGTAGGCACCGGAACTCCGTATTATAACAATGTATCCTTGCCGTGTTTGGGCTTATTGGAATTTTGTCATATGATGCACTCTGACTATTTTTTTTTTTTACTTGAGATAGGTTTGCTCTTGACTCTAGTCTAGGTCAGAGATGACAGAGAAAAAGTCGACGATGGAGCGAGCTTACTCAGAAGAAGCCTGTTCACTCTCACTTTGAAGAGATCGGGGTTGTATGCGTTCGGAAACACAGACGCAGGCAGAGAGTTCCACTCCTTTGCTGTGCGCATCACAAAAGACATTTGGAAACGCTTAGTGCGAATTGGTGGAATAGCAACTAGGTAAGGATGGTAACCTGCAGTGTGTCTAGATGTCCGCTGATAGAAGGGGGCCGGCGGAATGAGGTCGGTTCTTGAGCACACTCCCCGAAGTATAATCTGTAGAAGACCGTCGAGCAGGCAACCTTGCGGCGATGAGCCAACCTGTGAAGCTTGGCATCCACCAGTCTTACGTCGCCAATGAGCCTCTTAGCTCTGCGTTCCACCGAGCCAAGCGCGGCAAGTTGGTATAAATATGGTATGGTATGGTTGGTATGGTTGGTAGTTGGTTGGTGGACTATAAATGATTTTAATGGTAACATGCTTTAAATTGCGCTTATATGTGGCCTTGATTCTCAGAAGACAGATTTCGTCAATGATCTGTCGTCGTGTGGTTGATTTACTAATTTGTTGGCGACGGCGTCCAAACTAGATAAAACTACACATTCCAAACTTCTGACACGACTTAGCGTGACATATATTTGCCTTTTTGCAAAGTTTTTATTTGAAAGGGTATACTTCTGTGGTCGCATTGATCAAATTCTGATGAGTGGTGTTTGAGTTAGCTTAATACTTATTTTTTCCATTTAGTGTATGTTGATGATGTTATAATAACTTCCTGTCACTATTATTTACTTAGCAAGTAGTGGTAGATATACGAATTTGGGTGGGAGAGGTACCACAACTAATAAGTGGAAAATAAAAACTTATAAAAAAAAACAACTGACTTTAATTTCGGAAGTCGGTGGCAAAAAACGAAAATACTAAACCAAAGACACCGACTTCCGAAATTAAAGTTATTTTTCACTCAACGAACTCAAAACTGTACATTAATTATTTAAAAAAAAGTAGTTTTGCTAATTTTAGTCCGTTTGTCTGTTTGTCGGCGTTTGTCTGATTGGCGCAAAAACGGCTGAACGGATTTGGGTAAAATTTGGCACATAGATAGTTTTTAACCTGGAATAACACATAGAGTACTTACACTTTTAATCCCGGTTGTACGTACCCGTGGGGTATTTTCCGACATCCACGCGAGCGAAGCCGCGGGCAAAAACTAATGAACAATCCAAACAATCCAAGGCACATAATTTTTTATTTATACAAGGTGGAGATGACAATACAACAATAAATGAAACTTCGTATATCTAATGACGTTCACAGTCTGCATACAAAAATTTAACCAAATATATCCAATAGTTTAGAAGCTGGACAAAGATTGGCAAAACCCATAGTCGGTCCATCACTATTAAGTTAGTTTGTTTATAAAAATCACTTTTTTAATTTGGATGTTAGGATATAATTATTTGTTAGCTCCAAAATACTCCTATTGCCAAGATTTTAATGTATTGTCGTATTTTCATCTCCACATTGTATACCTAATTAATCTATACAAACTATTGAAAAATATTTTAAAGGAGTAACTATGGACTTGCTTGCACATTCTTCTCTCTACGAAACTATCTTTTGCAAAGGGCAACTAGAATCAATTCTATTTCTTTGTAAATTTTGCACTAGCCTAATAATTGAAAAATAAAGGATTTAACTTTGATTTAAACTATACATAATCATTGTTAGTTAAGTGGCGATTAGTTTGTGTTTGTGATTGTCATTGTGTATTTCTATTAGCAATCAGTTGTATTGTTTGTTCTACAGATGTGTTTTTATTATATAAACCTCCGTGATGTACTTATTGCGGAAACTTTGTATAATCGCCCTTGTAATTACTTCCCCACCATAGTGGTTAATGATAAATGATAAATGATTTTAGTTCTGTAAGTAGGTTTATACAAACATTTTTACGCGTCAAACATTTTTTTTTTTAAACTAAATGAGGCCGGCGTTTCCTATCTGATTACTCTGAGAAGAAAGGCCGAAACAAACTTAGAGGTCTCTTTTAAAGTCCAGACATCTTCACCATGGTGAAGACCATGTCGTTTGGTGTCTGAAATGGTATTTTGAGGAAAGAACCACACAGATTGATTGCCACTTGCTCGTCATGAAATAACAAGGTCTATTTTAGAGAATTAAAAATCTATGCTCCAAAACTCTGAAATGGAAAACTAAAGGTATAAAACAATGTTACAAGCGTAAGCCTAAGCGTGAAATGCTATGGGGCTAAAGATGCCAACCAAATAAACCTAATAAATAAAAATTTAACACGATACGACCTAGTTTCACCATACCATGTTATTTAGTTTAATTTAATTGCTGCCCTAGAGGTATGTTAACTTACTAACCGACATTTAGTCAGTTGTCAAAATTATCGAAATGAAAAACGCGAGTCTATACTGAACATGCTTGATTTGACGACGATGGCAAGAGACCAGACGGCATGTCTTTATTTCCATGGAAGGTGGGTAGGCCTTTAGTGTGGGACGCAACTTGTGTTGTGACTCTTGCGCCATCCCATCTTCCCGGCTCGGCGTGCTGTGCTGGCGCTGCTGCTGCGGCTGCGGAAAACCTCAAGCAGCGAAAGTATAATAACCTTATCGGTAATTATATTTTCGAGCAGTTGGGGCCGTGGGGTCCGAGTGCACCAAGGTTTGTTCAACGAAATCTCCAAACGGCTAGTTGACACTTCCCGTGAAACAAGGGCTGGCTTTTACCTTGGCCAGAGGCTAAGCATTGCCATACAACGTGGCAATGCCGCCAGTCTCTTGGGTACATTACCAGTCGACAGCGATGCAGAGGAATTTTTCGACGCCATATTTTAGTTTTTGTTAAATTATTAATAGTTATCCATCTATTTTGCGTATCTCGTATGTAGTATTAAAGCCTATTAAAATTGATGTTTAACCATATTGTTAAAAGTTATTATTAGTAAATTGATACATAGGAGCAACTTGTTTATCGAAAAGTGACTTCGGTACCAGTCGTTCCTGATTATATGTCCACAACTATACCGCTCCAACTAATAACGGCTCACTAACGGGTAACTATACGGCTCCTTCTTGTGGGTGTAGGCAGAAACTACAGAACGCCATTTTTTACGATCCTTACATACTCCTTTTGCCTCGTTTACGTTCATACATCTGATCATATTGTATATAGGCTGTTGTATAAATGTATAGATAAAAGAAAAGACTGATTGTAATGTCCATTGCGGGAAACAATATATCTTTGCTAAATGTAGATTTGACTGTGTCGTACCCGTAACTACGATGCACGAGGTAACCGAAGGCATATGACAGCCAGTTTATCATTTGTACATATTTGAAAGTCGTTACGGGTAGGTAGTCCGATACCCGAAAGTCTGACAACCAATCTTATCCAGGGGTATCCTTTTACCCAATAACTGGGTTATGGAGGTCAGATAGGCCAGATAGGCATGGCAGTCGCTCCATGTAAAATACTGGTATTGAGCTGCATCCGGTTAGAATGGAAGCCGACTGGACCCCAGCATACACTCTCTACGACAAGAGCGTGTTCGACAAAATTGATTGAAAAAATTGACATTGAAATTGATAATAACAGTGGTTCAGCATTACATACCTACTTCAATACATTATTATCAATACGGTATCCGGACCGGTGTCATTGCCTGTAATCAAATAATAAGAACTGATAATAATGATGTGTTTCCATATCCTGCAATAGTTCTACACCAACCATGGGTTGTCCTTGGGTGCACTTGCATAGCGCGTACAGGGATAATCGGTTGGTGCCTCATTTTCATTGAAAGCGTCTAACGGGCCTCTGCGAGTTGGCTTCGGCCCCTTGTAGGCCTTCCAAAGGTCCGGGACCTCAAGGTCTCGAGAAATGTTAATGTATTTCAAGATAAAATGTAATGAATTGATTATTAGTCATCATCATCATCATTTCAGCTCAAAGACGTCCACTGCTGGATACAGGCCTCCCCAAGCGTCGTCACTTCGACCGGTTCTGTGCTTCTCGCATCCAGCGGATTCCTGCGGCCTTCACCAGGTCATCGGTCCACCTTGTGGGAGGACTTGTGATCGCGTACCGGAAGACGTACCGTTGGTCTTCCAACGGTACGTCTTCCGGTACGCGATCACCACTCCAGAACCTTTCAGCCCCATCGGCCATCTGTTCTGCGATCAATGTGCAATAATTAATGTTTTATTTTATTTTATTTATTTGGGAAAATAAACAGTTACACATTATTGTTATACACAAAAATTGAGTTAAAGAGTGAGGAAATGTATAACCCACGACATTTTCCACATATTATAAAAACAAATTATAAAATTAATGCGATGTGCGCTTACAATTTGATAAATGTAATAAAAGTACATGTGTTAATGATAAAATTAAAAAAGGCATGCAATAAAAATAATAAATTAAAACAAGGAATTATACAAATACAGTCTAAGAGTTAAATATTATGGAGTAATATCCAAAATAGTTTGCCAAACAAGGTCCCTAAATTTACTGGTTGGAAAAGCGAAGATGTCAATATTATTAAAGATGTTATTATATTGACCAGTAAGGCGACGTAAGGGTGCTCGTAAGCCTGCGTTCGTACGACTAGAAGAGATGATTAGTATAAATAATGTAATGTAAAAATTAAATATAAAAATTCTTCTTTGGAATGCGCTACCTCTTGACATCAGGATGGCCACCAGTCGGTATGCATTTAAGCGGAGATTGCGGAGTTATTTTCAAAATAAATAACGTAGTCATCTCAAAACCTCTCTCTCTTGAATTTGTATATATATATATATATATATATATATATATATATATATATATAATATAGGTATATATTATAGTAAATATGTAAGTATGTGTATTATAAGTTTATGACTTATTTATGTACAAATTGTTCCATTTCTAACAGAGCACCTGCCATCTAATCTCTTCACCACCCTTGGTTGACTGGTAGAGAATGCCTAAGGCATTAAGTCCGCCTTTGTACTTTTTAAGTGCGAAAAGTTTAAATAAATAAATAAATAATGAATTGTAATGATTAGAATCAATTTTATATTATGTAATTGAATCATTTGACTTAGAAAATTTGTAGTGCCCATACAGGGTGCATGTTTTAATACATGCCTACTAACCAGTGTTTTGTACATTTGAGCAAATAAATAATTAAGTTCGGCACAAATATGTATTTTTTACACACATTCATTAATAGTTTATTTAACCATTTATGTACACATATGTAAACAGACAAGAAGAACGGAACAGAAAAATACGTACAAAGGTGATGCTTATTTCTAAAGAAATCTCTTCCAGCATATCTGCGATAGGCGAGTAGATAAAAAAATGTAAGGAGAAAGTAAAATACATAAAATCTAAAACAATTCACTTAATAAAATAAAACAAATAGTATGAGAATATACTTACAAACAAACATAATTAATATCACAAAAATATTATTGATTATAATGTAATTTAAAATAATTATGTGTTATATTAATAACACATTTATTCAGAGTGGCAATTGCGTAATATACAGTAGGAATCCGTTTCATTTTGACAGTTCAACAACATTCATTGCGTTATTTACGTTGTTGAGCATACAAATTCGAACATTATGAACCAATGGATTAGCAACATGCTTCAAAATCATTCAGTAGGGTGCTGGGACTGCTGCTGTTCCTGTACCTATTATTATCATTATATAGCATCATTAGAGTATTTAGTAGTAGCAAGCTTGACTGTCAAGCTAGGGACTCACACACTCCTGCGACAGCGCAGGTTTCTTTCTTTTTAGCCATCATAGAAGTGTTTATTTTCTTCTTTTTTTCTTCTTAGCAAATAATTGTTCACACAATCCATCTATCTTCTTCGGTCTGCCTCTTTTCATCACATCCACATTCATACCTACTAAATTTTCTTGTCACTTTCCATTCTTTTGCATATCAAGTTTATTTATACGTTCTCAAAGCACAGGTCAAAGGGGCTTCATTAAAAAATCGGCTTGATAACACATCTTGTTATCGTAACAAGATTCATTCAACAAATGTATTACGCAAAGTGTTACTGGGATTCATCATCATTATTATCACTGACAGCCTTGTTCTACCCACTGCTGAGTATATAATAACTAGCTTTTGCCCGCGGCTTCGTCCGCGTGTATGTCGGAATATATCAAATTAGTAGGTACCTACCCTATGTGTTAATCCAGGTTCTAAAACGTCTGTATGCCAAATTTCCTCTAAATTCAATCAACCGTTTTTGCGCCAATCCGGAACATACATCCCGACAAACAACAAACGGACAAAAATTCTAAAAACTATAGTGTGCGCAACAGACTCGTTCAATCACTTCTTTTCAAATATATGCAATGCACAGTTCTGAGTTCGTTACTATTTTTAACCGACTTCAAAAAAAGGAGGAGGTTATCAATTCGGTTGTATGTTTATTTTTAATGTTTTTTACCGTTACTCTGTCATTTATAAACCGATTTGAAAAATTATTTTTTTGTTTGAAAGGATTGGACTTCCAGATTGGTCCCATTTTTATCCAAATCCAGTTCTGATGATAGGATCCATGAGAAATTGAGGGAACTCCTCAAATATTATTGGCAAACACATAGTGATTTTGATATTTTCGTCAACAAATCAAGCATTTGCATTCAGAAAGTATGATTTGGTGAAGTGGAACTGAAGAAGAAGACCATAGATGGCCACAGGAACTCATCAATGATAAATATTTTACGGGTGGCGATAAGATATCTCGATTATAGGTAAACGACTATGACGAAGCAAATTTAAATACATGCTTCTAATGAAAATGGCACCATTGAACTCAGATCAGTAATAAAACAATGTATCCTAGCCGTGTTGGGGCTTATTGGAAATGTCATGAGATGCACTCTGGCTATAAATTATTTTTAACCGACTTCAAAAAAGGAGGAGGTTCTCAGTTCTTCGGAATCTTTTTTTTTATGGTTCCCCGATTACTCGAAGACGGCTAGACCGATTTGGAAAATTCTTTTTTTTTTGTTTGAAAGAGTATACTTTCCAGGTGGTCCCATTGTCATCAGGTCAGGATCTGATGATGGGGTCCTGGAGAAATCGAGGAAACTCTTCAATATAGGCACACCTATAGCGATTTTGGTATTTTTTTATATTAACTTGTGCATTTGTGCTCGAAAAACAACATTTGGTGAAGTGGAACTGATGACGAAGACCACAGATGGTAAGATGGCCACTGGAACAACTCAATAATAAGTATTTCACGGGTTGCGATTCCATTATTTTAAAATTATTGCTAAGCAATAGAAGCTCGTCACAATGCATATGGTGAAGTGGAGCTGATGGTGAAGTACCAAGAGAACTCCTCAACAATTAACGTCCCTGCATCGGGAAAAGCAATGTTTTGTAAAGGTGATGAGCAGTTATCATTAAGCTATTGTAACTCAGATAAATTACAAACGGACCCAGTAAAAAGAGAAAAATAAAAACAACCGACTTCCAAAACAAACACTATAAAGCGAAAAATTTCTTCAATTTCGGAAGTCAGTGGCAAAAACCTAAAATACAG
The DNA here is from genome assembly GCA_947568875.1 of Fissipunctia ypsillon. Classification (NCBI taxonomy): domain Eukaryota; kingdom Metazoa; phylum Arthropoda; class Insecta; order Lepidoptera; family Noctuidae; genus Fissipunctia; species Fissipunctia ypsillon. The sequence goes on from OX387662.1 coordinate 3,556,263, forward strand.
ATCCAAAGACACCGACTTCCGAAAAAGTATTAGTACCGAGTTTCGAGTTAATATGACAGCGCGTTAAAATTTTTCCTTACTGTTCCTTACTGTTCTTACGGTCCTAGTGTTCCTTACTTGTTTTAAAAAACTAAGAGTAACAATTTTTATTATATCCTGAGGCAAATATTGCCAAGTTTCAAGTGTATTAACCTAAGGAATAAAATTTTTCGTATAATCTGTATCCCCTCTTTTCACCCCCACAGGGGTGGAATTTCGAAAAATCGTTTCGGATTTTTCCATAACTGAAATCAAAGATTTCTTATACCAATTTTTGAGTTAATCAAGCCACACAGTAAACTCCTCCTCTTAAAAATCTAGTTACCCCTTCTCACCCCGTCAGGGGTAGTTTTGAAAAACTAATAGTAAGAAACTTTATCGCTTATTTAGGCAAATATTCGTGCCAAGTTTCAATTGTATTAACCAAATGATTAAGATTTTTCGTCTAAACTATATCCCCGCTTTTCACCCCCACAGGGGTGGAATTTTAAAAAATCGTTTAACGTATTTCCATAGCTTGAATCAAAGATTTCTTATACCAATTTTTGAGTTAATCAAGTCAAACAGTGAAATCATCCTCTTAAAAATCTAATTACCCCTTTTCATCCCGTCAGGGGTAGTTTTGAAAAACCAATAGTAAGAAACTTTATTGCTTATTTAGGCAAATATTTGTGCCAAGTTTCAAGTTTATTAACCAAAAAATGAAGAAGATTTTTCATCTAAACTGTATCCCCGGTTTTCACCCCCTCAGGGGTGGAATTTTAAAAAATCGTTTAGCTTATTTCCAAAATTTGACTCAAAGATTATTGATACCAATTTTCGAGTTAATCAAGCTACGCAGAAAAATTCTCCCCTGTAAAATTGAAAACCCCTTTTCACCCCGTCCCGGGTAGATTTTCGAAAAACCTTGATACAGAATATTCTTTATTTTTGGATTTTAGTATAAATACTGGGTTTCGAGTTAATCGGACTGCGTGTTAAAATTCTTCCATACAAATTTTGACACCCCCCAATCCCCCTCGTGGGGGTAGTTAAGAAAAACCAAAAATGACAAAGTTCATAATTTACTTAGATAAGTATTTGGGCCAAGTTTCAAGTTTATTAACTCAAGGAATAAGATTTTTCATACAAACGAAATCCCCCCTTTTCACCCCCTTAAAGGTCGAATTTCCAAAAACCCTTTCTTAGTGCTCCCCTACGTTATAAAAGGAAGCCGTGTGCAAAGTTTCACGTTCCTAGTCCCAGTAGTTTCGGCTGTGCGTTGATATGTCAGTCAGTCAGTCAGTCAGTCAGTCAGTCAGTCAGTCAGTTTCTCCTTTTATATATATAGATAGATAATGTATCTCTCCGTTGACGTCGTGGTATGGCTTGCGTGCTCCTGAACTCTAGGTATGTGCCGGTAGAGTTTACTTTGCCGAAACGGGTCTAGGGTGAGGAGCCAGACCAAGAGAGATATGTGAAAGCGCAGGCAGCATGTGGCGAGCTGTTGGGCAGGAGCGATCCCACGGGCCCTATTCCCCGGGAGAAGTCTTGTTCCTCATCTCTGGCTTGCCTTTATTGAACGTCCAGAGTGAACACTGACGAGGAACAGAGCTCCCACCTCATTCTTGCCTTTATTGGCCGGTTTGAGTGGAGATTCGCAAAGCAAACGTGCTCAGAGGAAGGAAGTATTCCAATATGATGCTAGTACTTCCGAGATTGTCCTGATAGCCGTGGAATACCTCTCCACTCCTCATAAGCACGCCTGGTCGCTACGACACTAAGTATGTGCTAGCGATCGTTTCCGGGGGTCCATTAGTGAGTGTGCAAGTCACCCCTTTTTTTTTTTTTTTTTTTGTGGATGGCAAATCATCAAATGACTTCTCCCACTCTGGGCGGAGCGGGAGGGCGTGTCAGAGTTTTACTGACTAAAACCCACCCGTGTTCCTTCTGTTGCCTGTGCCGGGGCCACGGTAACTCTTTCGAACATCCCGCAACCCTAGCTGGCATCGGCCCTAGCGGACCCCGTCAATAGTGCTGACATCTCTTTGAGGCGCGCGTGGAACACGACGCGCCGTCGACTCGGGCTTGGTCCTTACCGGACGGCGAGCTACCCATTGCTCGCCGTCCGCAAGCCCGCGCCTACGGTGGCCGGGAATCGGCTGCCAATTCCCGACGCCCAGGGCGTCTCCTGCGGCGACTAGGGGCGTGAGGGTGCAAAGCTTGCCTCTCCCTCACGCGTCCCGCCTCCTCCTTCAAGAGCATTACTGCTTCGCAGAAGGAGGTAATGGCTTCCCATGCACTCTCGCTCCGTACCATGGCCTGGACCAGGGCCGGATGCGAGAGATCGCCGCCGCCGATCGCTTCCGCGAGGACACGGCGGTGCTCCGCCCAAGCCGGGCAGACCTCCACCTTATGCTCCACCGTGTCCTCCGGGCGATCCACACAGTGGTGACACCCGGGCGTTTCCTCCCGCCTTATCCGGAACAGGTACCTCCCGAAGCACCCGTGTCCGGTGAGGACCTGCGTCAGGCGGAAGGTGAGGACGCCGTGGCGCCTCTCCAGCCACTCCTCAAAGAGGGGACTTATCGCCGCAATTGTGGCGTGCCCAGCGCTGGGTTGCGACAATCGCACTCTCCATGCCGCCATGAGATCCTGCCGGAGCTCTGTCCGCCGTGCCACGATTTCTCGCGGCAACAGAGTTACGCCCCGGCGTCCTGCCTCCTCGCGCCACTCCCACATGTGCGCGAGGACTTTTGCCTCCAGATCCCATGGCGGTAATCCGGCAAGGAGGTTCGCCGCCTCCCCGGAGACCGTGCGGTATCCCCGGGCTAACCGGATAGCCATGACCCTCTGGGACGCGTTCAATCGACGTACCGGTCGTCGCCTCACGGAACGCGCCCACACCGGAGCTCCGTAAAGGGCCATGGACCGCACGACCCCCGCGTAGAGCCTCCGGCAGGAGGCGTTTGGACCCCCCAGATTGGGCAGGAGCCGCCCCAAGGCAGCCCCGGCCCGCTCCAGTCTGGGAGCCAAACGTCGGAAATGCTCCACGAAATTCCACCGGCTGTCGAGGACGAGTCCCAGGTACTTCATCGTCGACTCGACACCGATGAGAACCCCTCCTACCGTTATTTGGGAACCCGATGGTGGCGCGTTCCGAGGACCATGAAAACACATGGCCTCGGACTTGTGCAAGGCCACCTCGAGTCCCAATTGCCGGATCCTCTCTACGATTGTCGCAACCCCGCGTGCCGCTAATTCGGCCGCCGCCTGGTGCGACCTCCCCTGCGCCAGGACCAGCGTGTCGTCAGCGTAGCAAACTACGCTGACGCCACCAGGGAGGTCGGCGCGCAGCACCCAGTCGTACCCGATGTCCCACAGATGCGGTCCCAGAACCGATCCCTGCGGGACACCGCACGACATATCTCGCCGGTTCCACTCTCCCCGGTGACCGGGGTAGATGACGGCCCTGTCCGTCAGATAGGCGTGCAAGTCACCCCTGCCATTTTATCCGTGTATATATAAAATATTGATCAGGCAGGACCCATAGTCCTTCCATAGTTCTAGGCAACCAGTCCACTTTAACCACTCAAACCCTTAGTCCAATATCTTTGTTTCCATATCCTGCAATAGTCCTGCACCAACCGGGGGTTGTCCTTGGGTGCACCTGCATAGTGCATACAGGGATAATCGTCGGTTGGTACCCCATATCATTAAAAACTGCGAGTTGACTTCGGCCCCACATACGCCTTCCTAAGTTCCGGGATATGTAAAACAAAAAATAATAATAATCAGCCAATGGCTTAATTGCCAAGAGCCTCGACCAACATCTAAGGAGGCTCTCGTCGGGCAGCTGGATTAAGGGCTTGATTCAGAAAGCGGTACTTCTGGACACGGCTCGCAGTGTTAGGAGATTCCTCTCTCTGGAGCCCTGACCGCCGGTAGCTTGGACCCTGGTCCCGATACCGGTGGGTTACCATTTTTTATATTTTTAAATGTTTTTATACTTTTTATATTCTAATATTTAAAAATATAATTTACTAGCTTATGCCCACGGCTCCGCCCGCGTGGATATCGGAACATATCTCACGGGAACGTACCGGGATTAAAAGTACCCTATTTTCCGTTATACTCTATTGGTTTCACGGCGGATGCCAGAAAGCTCCCAATCGGCATGATTTTTTTGGACATCTTCAACAATCATCATATTTCAGCCAATTTACATAAACCTTAATTACCAGTAGTGGGCCTATATATGAGGATATGATTTTAAGTCGTAAGGTGTTTAAATCAACATTGAAATGGGTAATTAAGAATCAAGAAAAAATAGAAATGGATATATTGGCCTCGCTCCATACAAAGAAATGTTTTTCTTCTTTCTTGAAAGGCACTAAAAAGCTTAATATCTCTCCAAGCTTACCAGTTAGCGTAGAGGGTGAGAGTGACAACACTGAAATAGCGAATATATTTAAGGAACAGTTCATAGTAAGCTCACCTCTGGAGTCTGTGGGGAAGGTGAACGATGCTGAGACCTATTGATCAGGGATACCCCTGCGGTTTACGTGTTCAGAAATAAAAGCCGTGATTAAAGGTATGAAGCGGGGAAAATCTCCTGGTCATGATGGGCTCAGTATTGAGCACCTTCAAAATGCTGGTCTGTACTTGCCAAGAGTTTTTAAATTTATGTGTGGGGCATTCTTACCTACCACAGGAGATGCTAGATACATTAGATAAAGAATCGGACAGGAGACATAGCAGACAAAGGGAATTATAGGCCAATCTCACTGGCAACTGTGATAGCCAAAGTGTTTGATAGTGTGCTTGACACGCACCTCAGTAGATATACAACACTACATGACACACGGTTTGGTTCTCGTGCTGGGCTGTCTACTGAGAGTGCAATACTTGCGTTGAAGCACACTGTCAAATATTATACGGACAGGAAAACACCAGTGTATGCTTGTTTCCTGGACCTTTCCAAAGCTTTCGACTGTGTTTCGAATTGGATACTGTGTTTTTTTTTTGTGTGCTACTACTAACATAGTTTGTAAGTTTTTTTTTGGTAATAATAACATGATATGGGCCGTCGATGCCTGAAAATAAACGACAGACGCGGCGGGAGGACTTTGCAAAAGAATTTGCAAAACTATTATGCCGCTCAATAACAAATATGAAATAACTTTTGACCGAGTGAACCGATTTTAACAAAAACTTGTTTATAAAAAAATTAAAAAAACAACCGACTTCCAAAAAAAAAACACTACAAAGCGAAAAATAACTTTAGTTTTGGAAGTCGGTGGTTTTTTTTTATAAATAAGTTTTTATTTTCCACTTTTTAGTTGTGGAACCTACCCCACCCAAATTCATATACCACTACTTTCTAAGTAAATAACAATGACAGGAAGTTATTATCACATCATCAACATACACTAAATGGAAAATACGAAAAACACACGAAACGAACATGAAAAAACGTATTATTGAAGCTAACTCAAAAACCACTCAACAGAATTTGACCAAATTTATATGCAACCACCTCAGGACTATACACTTTCAAATAAAAACTTTGCAAAAAGGCAAATATATGTCGCGCTAAGTCGTGTCAGAAGTTTGGAAGGCGTAGTTTCATCAGGTTTGGACGCCGTCACCAACAAATTATTAAAATTATTAAGCCAACCACACGACGACAGATCGTTGACCAAATCTGTCTTCTGACAATCAAGGCCACACATAACATACGACTCAAGTAGCGCAATTTGAAGCATTAAAATAATTTATAGCCAGAGAACAACTCATGAAAATTCCAATAAGCCCAAACACGGCTAGGATACATTATTTTATTACGGAGTTCCGGTGCCTACGTTCCGGCTTCATCATCAGATCAGTTCAATGCTACCATTTTCATCAGAACCATTTATTTAAATATACTTCGTCTTAGTCGCTTAACTATCTTAATCGAGATATCGCCACCCATGAAATAACTATCATTGAGGAGTTCCTGTGGACATATGTGGTCTTCTGCATCAGTTCCGCTTCACCAAATGATATTTTTGAATGCAAATGCTTGACTTGTTGATGAAAATACGTAATTAATATTATTTAAATGCCTATAATATTTGCAGAGCTCCCTCAGTTCCTCGTGGATTCTATCATCAGAACTGGATTTTGATAAAAATGGGACAAATCTGGAAGTATGTCCTTTCAACATAAAAAAAGAATTTTCCAAATCGGTAAAAAAAATACATACAATCGAATTGAGCACCTCCTCCTTTTTTTAAAGTCGGTTAAAAATAAAGACTAAAATGTTACTCGTACCTCAAGAAGTCAAGATACGAACTATAACCACATTTTCAATCCCTTAAATCTCTTAAAAAGAGGTACACAAAATTTTTAATATTATTTGTGATTTTTAAAATCAACCCCTATTTTACCCCCTAAGGGGATGCTTTTTCAAAAACGCTGAACCACATATTTCTTTATTTCCTACCAAAAGTATAAATTAGAATTTTCATATCTCTGACTTAAAAAATGCAGGGTTTCCCATACAAACTTTCATCCCCTATATCACCCCCTGTAGGGTTATTTTTGAGACAAAAAGTAGCCTATGTCCTTCCCCAGGATGCCATCTATCTACTTGCCAAATTTCATCGAAATCCGTTCAGTAGTTTAGGCGTGAAAAGGTAACATACAGACAGACAGAGTTACTTTCGAATTTATAATATTAGTATGGATATGTATATAATGAAATAAAGGAAGTAATAATAATTTTATCCGTTTGGATTGGGTTTACCATTAAGTAATTCTCAGCAAAAAATAAAGTGTTTATTCACAGACATAAATTGTTTTACAAGACATTGCCACTATAGCCGGGGTTGCGGATGTTCGAAAGAGTTACCGTGGCCCCGGCACAGGCAACAGAAGGAACAGGGGTGGGTTTTAGTCAGTAAAAGTCTGACACGCCCTCCCGCTCCGCCCAGAGCGGGAGAAGTCATTTAATGATTACCCATCCAAAAAAAAAAAGACATTACCACTGCCAAACTGCGAAGCAGTTATTTGGCAGACGTAGCAACTTTTTTAAGTTCATCGATAACACTTTTTCCGCGGAGTCTGGGTTTGTGCCTGTTTAATGGCATCCCTAAGCTGAAAAACCAGCGAAGTGCGTGTTGGACAATGAAGGGTTCCGTAGTTGGGTTGAATTTATTCCAAGATCAAACATAACATTGTACTTAGTTGAAAAACATGTCCTCCCATACATTCTAACTAAAAATATAATTTTGTACGCACAATATTGAGAGATTTACCATGTTATTTTAAGACATTAGACTTCTTATAGGTTTTGCTGTACTCTATTTAGTATAGAACAGTTTTTTTTTCAAATTTTTTAATGTGATTTCAGATATCATAACTAATTAATTCAAATAGGGATATTTGAATTGGATTTTGTTCACAATTTCAAAATCTCCCGAGCCTTTTCCCAACTCTGTTGGGGTCGGCTTCCGCTCTTACCGGATGCATTTGAATACCAGTATTTTACATGGAGCGACTGCCTATCTGACCTCCAGAACCCAGCACTGCGTAATACGACACCCTTTGGTAAGACTGTTTGTCAGACTTTCGGGCTTCATTTGGTTCACAATTTCATGGGTTTTAATTTTTCGCGCGGAACCCTAATTCTTTTTCTAAAATAAAAAGTAAACCAAGTTACTCCTTATAACATCAGCTATCTGCCAGTGAAGGTCTTGTCTCGTTTTGGAGATTATCCGGAACAAACAGACAGGCAGACAGACAAAATTTAAAAAAATTGCTTTTTCGTTCTAAGTATCGTATATATTGTCATATGCATTTAGTAAAAAGCTATTATTTTGACATTACAAACAGACATTTCAATTTTATTTATTTGTATAGTTATAGACTAGCGATCCTTCTCTGCTTCGCACTTTTTATGACTTGACAAAATATCGAGATTTATTTATTATATCTAAGTTAAATATTAATCTATGATACACATAAACCTTTCGGAATAAATTCTCTAAATGACGGTGAAACCCGCATCAAAAAGTATTGTGTACTTTAGAAGAACAACGCGGTCACACAGACAGACACGAAAAGTGACTTCTATTTATAATATGTACAGATACAGAATATCGAATTTTATTAAAATAAATTGCTCACAGGTTAAAAGTTAATTGCCTTGCACGAAACTGATTAACGTACTCAGTTTTTTGCATAAATATCTATATCAATATAAATACAAAATTGTTTACATATTAGCGAACTTCGAATCTTGAAATAACTCGTGACTTCGTGAGTGACGTTCCAGTTCACGTAAGCGACTCGTATATGTTTCGGTGGTCAACCACAAAACAAATTGGTACCTACAGAAGGATAGAAGATCAGCTCCAAACAACGAGCGAAAACGCACGCATACTTAGACACGCGTAACACAGCGAGTGCAGGCGCACTCGCGCGACTGGCGTCCGTTTGAGATTGCAGTTCGATTTGTGCGTTTCCTGTTTTCGCTCTTTGCATGGAGCCAGCCTTCTGTACCTATCTATTTTGTGCCATATCATAAGCATAATCAGCCTATAATGTTCCCACGGCTGGGACACAGGCCTCCTCTCGGTGAGAAGGAGTGGACCGGAATCCACCACGCGGCCCAGTGCGGGTTAGTAGATGTCACATGTCTTCGACATACCGATTTATCCTCATGTTTTCTTTTACCATTTTGAGAGCAGTGGCGATGAAATAATTTTTACACAAAGTAAAGCGCCTGCCTGGGTTCAAACCTGCGACCTACAACTCGCAAGTCGCGGCCGTTACCACTGGGCCACCACTGCTGCTCTTTAATATTCTGCTCTCTATTCTGTGTCTTAGCCACGAGTTATTCTTGAGAGGTCGCGATCCGAACTTATTTGACTAAATACGGCAAGGTTACGAAGTTTGTGTGGGCGTCCCGTGTCACCCGACCACCCGAGGGGTAGAAGTGTGGGCCGCCATGACAGGTGTTTGGTGAGACCCTCGTGTCGGTCGCGGCTGTTCTACAAACAGATTATACAACGTGTATCTGGACGTACGACATTAAATGAAAACGAGCAGAGTACTAGTCAACCGAAACATTTTAAAACACGAAGATTAGTAGATAATGGAAAATTAAAAAATTGCAGGTTTCAAACAAAATAAATAGCAGAATCAACTGCATAAAAAGTAAACACGCTTTATCTACGAAAAGTCACTGACCAACGGTTCGGTGCGGGGTGCGGGGCGCGGCGGCGGCAATGTTTATCTATTATTACGGACTCAGATCTACATCATCCAGCCGGGGTTGCGGGATGTTCGAAAGAGTTACCGTGGCCCCGGCACAGGTAACAGTCTGACACGCCTTCCCGCTCCGCCCAGAGCGGGAGAAGTCATTTGATGATTTCCCATCCAAAAAAAAAAAAGATCTACATCATGTTGAAAAATAAGAAAATGAAAAATAATTTCATGTGGCTGAAGTATTCATTGGATTTGATTGATTTTTTGTATACGGGTAAAGAACATGATTCTCTTTACGTGGCGTGGTTTAAGGGAATGTCAATCGTCCTGTTACACCTTGTAGTGAAATGTACTGGATTTGACAAATTCAAATTCAAAATATTTTATTTCACTGGGCACTTATGAAACGTCAAAAACTAGGTGCACGGTTTCAAGAAGTCATTTCCTATGGCGAAGAGCCGGCAAAAACTCCACGGTTGCTGTTTTAAAAATAATTGGCTTTTACAATATTTTTTAAATCTTATTCACCAGCCATCATTACATTCACCAAGATATTTTTCGGTCTATAGAAAACCAAATACAAATGAAACGGCATGTATAAAACCATCATTGATATTTTTCACTCAAAGATGTGCTCATAAGCACGTGGAAAATATAGATTATGTAGGTATCATAAGTATGTACCTATGCAGATAAATCTAAGTGCGCAAATAGTACCTAAAGTAAATAGGAAGTAATTATAGCTAATGAAGTATTTATGTAACTTGCATACTTGCATAGTTAGCAGTGGCGCAGCTACCCTTATCATTAGAGGGAAGCCGAAGAAAAAATGATTCAGTTCATTTTTTTCTTCGGCTTCCCTCTTAAAAAACTTACAGCTTTTGTCTGAGTTTTCATAAACTCAGACAAAAGCTGTAAGTTTTTATTCTTGTAATGACTATTAAACTGGTATTAAATATAATCATGTAATATGATGTAATGCACAGTTACACACACAGGTGTACCATATTATTTGGCAATAGTAGTCACTAAGAAGAGTGGTTGTCTCGAAGGGAAGCCGATTGGAATCGGGTTGTATGAAGGCTTCGCCCCTGACAGTTAGGTAGTAGCGGTGGATGAATCATCGTGATGACTATCAGCAACGTGCCACAAGAGACGGTAAGTACCTACCTGGAAACCTGCAGTACCTACAACATCATCACGTAACAGATTAAAGGCTCCCGCAGACAGGCGCGACGCTACGGTGCGTCGCGTTTCTTGTAAGTAAAACAATTTTCATGAAGTTTTCATAGAACTTGTTCAACTAAAGTCGCGTCGCTCTGTCGCGTTGCTCCTGTCTACGGAAGCCTTAATGGTGACTGTAATACAAGTGCGCCCAGGCGTTAATACAAGTGTGCTAGGGCGTTAATACAAGTGTATCCGGGCGTTAATACAAGTGTGCCCGGGCGTTAATACAAGTGTATCCGGGCGTTAACACAAGTGTGCCCGGGTGTTAATACAAGTGTATCCGGGCATTAATAAAAGTGTATCCGGGCATTAATACAAGTGTATCCGGGCGTTAATACAAGTGTGCCCGTGCGCTAATATGGCACATCTAGTTTAAGAAAGATACTGCGACAAATTCAAATTCAAAATATTTTATTTCACATAAAAACTATATGACTTATACTAAAAGTCAATTGGTCGTTTGCTATGGAGAAGAACCGGCAAGAAACTGGAGACGCGTCGCTGGCAGAGAGTTTCACACTTTGGTCGTGCGCAAAATAAATGTGGAGAAGCCCTGAGTACGACTAGCCGGTATATCTGTCGCAGTGAATTGTAGAATGCACTGTTTTACAAAACCGCTAGTTGTTTTATAAAACAGCTTCGTTATGGAAAACAACTGAATGATGTTTACCGGTTTTACATAATCACTGAACTTTAACACGCAGGATTGTTTAAACGTTTTGCATTTATCAATGCAGCGGGTCGACGATTAGAGGTTATGTAAAACAGCGTGAAATAAAACGTCAGACTGTAAATTTTAGTTCTATAAAGTTTGACACTCGTGGCTCTGTATGTCATGACAACAATTAAATAATGGGGTCCGCAACAGAAATACTTAAATAAAATGAGTAATATTAAGGAAAATTACCCTAACTCGAGTGAAAACAGTGATTGGACAATTTTAATATAAAGTTTTCAGAGTTTTATGAAAGTCAGTCCTAAAAATACTAACTGCGACCAACATGGAAGTAGCGCTCGCCGGCCGCTGCCGCGGCACTGCTCGCTTCGCTCGCTCGGCTCACGCGTGGTTGTTCACAGTTCTACCCTAACCTAGGTACTATAACTAAATTGGTCAGGGTGCCTAGCTTAGTTATTGCGACCGATTCGGCATTAGAAGCCACACCAAACGCTTATGGTGACTGCAGATAAGCCATTCTGCATACGTCTAAACGTGGCTAGCAGTAATGTAAAACGTAGCGCAACGACCATCCAGCTCAACGTTCTTCAGCTGTCATAACGGCACTGTTATGTAAAACAAATAGCGGTTTTGTAAAACAGCTGATTCTACAGTCCATCTGCGACATATCGAGTACCCTGCAGTACACCTGGTAGTCCGGTAGTGGAAGGGAGATTGTATGACCGATCTATCTTCACTGATCGAATCATAATTGATTTGGTGAAATTAGAGAGCCAATTATTAATTATTGATATCACAGTACCGCATGAGGAAAATCCTCCTTGTCCTATCTTGACTTGATTACACGTGGAAGTCAATTACAATTACCTACCTTCGTTTTTTTGGTTCCGTAGACAAAAATGGAACCCTTATAGTTCCGTCATGTTCGTTTATACATACGTCCGGATGTTACAAAGTAATTTTACTCGGAGACTATTTGCGCGATATCGATGAAAATTTGAAATTTTTATTTATTTATTTAATACTTCATGCACAGAAATGTACAGAGGCGGACTTAATGCCATAGGCATTTTCTACCAGTCAACCTTTGGGTGATGCAGAGACAAACAGTGGTAGGTGCAATTATGAGAAATTGTGGAATACATATTTATTTAAATATAAAGATACAATAATTTTATATAAATAAGCTCAAATAAATATATACATAAATACACGAATATACTAAAACAAATAATAGAAATAATGGGAAAACGTTAACCTTGTACTTACGAATGTGCTCGCGAACTTTTATTTTAAAGGATAATCGGTTGGTAGCCATCCTGATTTCCAGGGGGAGCGCATTCCACAGAGAGATAGACTGAACGAAGAAGGAAGAGTGAATAAAGTCTGTGCTGTGAGAGGGACATTGAAGAAGGCGATTATTTGATGAACGTAGATTTTTATTGTGATTGGCACAAATATACTGAAAGTGGGGGGCAAAATAACTAGGAGAAGTGCGAGAGTCAAGGAATGAAAATGAAATAAGGTGGATTCTGTGCACCGCCAAACAATGGTGTAGTGAAATTACGAAGCAAGTACTTCGTCGTTATTTTTTTTTTTTTTTTTTTTGTAATACATATTCTTAAGTAGGATGCATTTTTTTGATTATGAATCCATTTCATTGTTGGACCTTTTCGGCTCATAGATGCCCTTGCATAGTTCTGATGGAAAGCCAGCCTAAAAGCGGGTTATTAAAACTCCGAAAACCACATCTCACTGGCCACACATAGATCACAAAGCCCTTTATTGAGGACTAACCTAAAGGACATACATTCTCATCTATAAGGCAATAGGCACACGAGTCCACATTGTCTCTGAAACGTCGTTGCACGGCGGACTATTTCCCCGAGAGTTGCCAGTTTCCTGTAGCGGCAACGGAAGCGGACGACAGGTTCTTTGATAGTTATGTCTCGTGTGTCCCACTCCTAACAATGTTTAGTGTGATACATACATAGGTGGGTATAGAAGATTGTATATCTTTTGTCAACTAATAACAAGAACTCCGAATGATTAGGAAATGTGTATCTAGGTAATAAGAAGAAAATGCTTTGGAAAACATTATGCTGTTGCCCATAATTAAGAACGGAAGAAAACCACATTGACCACTGATAACAAACGGTCCCCGGTTTTTCCACAACAAACCATTCAACTGTATATAAAATAATTGGATGGACACAATTAATTAAATTCTAAAAGTTACTTCACTCTTTATTTTTTAAAGCGCCTAATAATTGCCCAATTTCCAAAGCGTCAGTCAAACGGAATGTGCTCTAAAAATTCAGTCAGGCGCGCGGAGGCCAGATCAAAGGTATCGCTTACATTAGCATTTTAAACAAAAAGCCAGTAATTAAGCGGAAACAAGGGGATCGGGGACCACTTAGCATTTGTAAACAAACAATGTATTTAGTTTCCCGTGGTCGGAAGTGGTTAGCAACTCAGAATAAATGAAACAGTGAAAGACGGGGAAAAATCAGAACGTCCTTTTTATAAGTCGGTTAAAAGGCTGTGGCTGCTTAAATTGAAGTTTCAGTTTGTTAGAAATGATTATAATTGGTGGCTCTTAAATTTATGTTGAAATAGAGTTAGTAAGGACTATTAAATCTTAAAGCAATAAATAATTATTCTATTTAAAACTGATAAATGAAATCGGTTTTTACTTTATTACCAAAATTAAACATAACACGTTAACATTCTAACAACAAAATAATCTCGTAGAAACATCAGAAAGTGAAAACTCAAACGTATAAAAGTTGGTAAGCAAACAAGGGTTGCCAACATTCGGAACTTTAACCAAAGCCACAGCCAAACCCTGAAGTTGTGAAGTTACGGAGGGCAACACAGTTCGATGTTCCACACGAGAGTGCTTCTATCAGATGAAAGATGAAACTTATGACTCTTCGAGGAAGTAAATGTGGCCTTTACGATGTTTTATTTCTTATCAACATTTGATAGATGTTTTTATGACTGCGCTATGAGGTCGCAAGCTTTTTTTCTGAGAGAAAATTGCAGCTAAAACTTTTTAAAGTGGAAATTAGGCGCGTTGAGCGATTTTTGATAGGGGAAAATCTTATGGGTTCGCGTCACCGACATGCGACATGCTATGTTGGTAGGGGGAATCTTACGGGTTCACGTCACCGACATGCGACATGCTATGTTGGTAGGATGAAATCTTACGGGTTCGCGTCACAGACATGCAACATGCTATTCATAGTAATTTTACGTTTAAATTTTCACTTCTGTTTTTTTTTTATCAAAGTACGGGTGTTCGTAAAAGGAACCTTCAGAGATGACAATATTTGAGTAGGACGTCTGAAGCATCCGTAATTATCCGTTGAGCCAGGCTAATATTTTATCATGACATCCTTACTAATCTATACATACATCTATACAAATAAATAAAATTGAAGTGTCTGTTTGTAATGCCAAAATAACAACTTTTTACTAAATTCATATACGGTAATAACAAAAAAGCAATTTTTAAAATTTTTGTCTGTCTGTCTGTTTGTTCCGGGTAATCTCTGAAACGGCTGGATCGATTTTGACGGGACTGTCACTGGCAGATAGCTGATGTTACGGGGAGTAACTTAGGCAACTTTTATTTTAGAAAAATAATTAGAGTTCCGCGCAAAAAAATTAAAACCCTTGAAATTATGTACAAAAAGCCGGATTTGAAAAATTCTTGTTGCGATTGGTAGCCCAATTCTCGAAGATAGTTATAGGCTATTAAACATCACGCTACACCCGTTAGGAGCTGAGCAAAAAGAAATAGTCAGAAAGAACGCTAAGCGAAAACGAAATAACGCGGGCGGGCGATGCAACTCGACGGGTCAAGGGAGTTTTATTAAAATACGGCGGTTATTTTAGTATATTGTGTTTCTTACGACTTCCACGCGAACGAAGTCGCGGGGCACAGCTAGTAATATAAATGCGAAAGTGAGTTTGTTTGTTACGCTTTCACGTTTAAACGGCTGAACAGATTTGGATACAATTTGGCACATGGGTAGGCCTTGACCTGGGTTGGGACACTGCGTACTTTTTTCCCAATATTCCGACGGGATCGAGACTTATGCGGGTGATACGCGGAGCGCAGCTAGTGAGCTATAAATAGGTACCGTTTTTAGTTCCAGCGGAGATGGAAATACTAGAAGAACACTATTTGTATTAGCTACTGTGTCGCTCAACAATTATTAATGTAATTACACCGTACTTGTTTACCTACAAAGTAACCCTACTTATACAGCTGATTAGACTGCTTATGCATAATCAGCCTACAACGATCCTGCTGCTGGGACCCAGGCCTGCTCTCTGTTAGAGGGAGCGGGCCATAACCCACCACGCGGACCCAGTGCGGGTTGGTTGATGTCACATTATGTCTTCGAAATTTGATTGGCAAAGTGGCAATGGAGGAAAAGTTTCAAATTAGTATAGCAATATTTTGTAAGCATAAATTGCTATACGCTTTTTAAAAAACTGTAGAGGCTTTAATCGGGCCTGCCTTCAGCATGAAACCTCCGCGAATTGTTTGATTGGCTGATAAGACAAACACTGGTCTATTGTAAAATAGAAAAGTTTAAATTATGACATAGTAAAATTGTTTTATATTGATTCACTCCTGGCTTTATATTGAACTTGTAACGAGCTTACCATAAGCCATTAAAATAATATTATGGGACTCCGGTGTGTCATTTAACAATCAAAACGCCCCCTCATACACCTCTTAACGAGTGAACATACACCATACACGTAGTGATCTGCCGTGGCATCCCAGCAGATTACTACAGTACCAAGGTAGTTTCACGTAAATAATATACAACCAACCAGCTATTTTTAAACCTGCAGAATACTCCCGTTCTAAGATAAATCTCTCCACAAGTTTATAACTTACAAACACACCAACACACCTGAGCACTTTGTAAGTTTTCTACTTCCGCGTTACGTGCTGGTGATAAATATCTTATGGGACTGTGGCACTAGTGTCTAATAGATTTGTTTTAGAATTAGTTACAGGATTTCATGTGAAATAAACTTAGATTAATTTCTCAGTAGCAGCCCGGAGTCTGGACCTGAGCGCGGTAGATGGCATATGGGACTTAAACATAACTGTCGAAATGTGGGTGTAATAAAGGTGCCCCTTTGTCTAACCTTTCGGGGAATACAGGTGTGATGTTATTTTATGTTAAACTCATTTATTGTAATATACACAAATCTTAAATACAATCAAACACTAAAATATGCTCTAACAGCGATGTGGACGAATTTTTTGGTGTCCAATGAGCCTTTATTTTTTCCTTTATACAGAATGAAATTGAATTCATGGGCATCTGCATAATGGGTCGTTGTACTCATCATTATGAACAACTTTTACTATGGAACCAAAAAAAAATCAGCTATACACCACATTCATGTTCGCACAACTCGTCAAAATGTAGGGAACAGCTGATTTTTTTTCGCGTTTTCGGGTTCGGTCCCATAGTAAAAGTTGTTCATAATGATGAGTACAGTGACCCCTTAAGAAGATGCCTTTGAATTCAATTTCATCCTGTGTACTTGTACGTAATATATTTTAGTGTTAAACTTAGATAATTTGATTCTAGACCTGCAAAGTTGTCTGAACTGAGCAAGTGTGTGTTTGATGCTCGTAACTTTTTAAGGGCATTTTCCCTGCAGTGGCACAGTTATATACAGTAATTTTTCTCTATCTATAAATCTTTACTAGCTGTAGCCTGCGATTCGTTAGCAATCCAATATCAAAATAGCCTATGTCCTAACCCAGGTCATAATCTGTCTGTGTGCCAAATCTCATTCAAATCCGTTCAGCCGTTTTAGCGTGAAAGCATAACAAACAAACAAACTCGCTTTCGCATTTATAATATTAGGTTATAATCGTAGCTTTTGGCATCAATAAACAATTACTGTTAAACTTTGTCAGGGAGAGATGTGTGACGAAATCAAGAAAATTGTTGTAAATACGAGTCAAAAACGTCATCCACGGCTATAAAGGGTTTTTTCTATATTTTATAAAGGCAAAGATAATACCAGTATATTATTAACCCACTGCAGGTCAAAGGCCTCTTCTCATACAGAGAAGGCACGAGCATTGATCACCGCGCTTGCTCTAACGGGTTGGCGATTTCATTGACTTAAGTACCTGTATTATGTAAATATATAATTCCAGGTTTCCTCTAAAGGCAATATTTATATTTAATCCCTTTATCAGCAGCTTATAATCCCAACAATTAAGGTTATTAAGGCATTCAACCCTCGCTTACTCGCTCGTTAAATGCGATTGATTCTAAAAGCTCCGTAAATGTCAGTATGTCATAAATATAGGTCGTTTGCGCAGGAATTGGGTCACGACTCGCGCTCGCGTTGACCTGCACAGTCATTTTAAGTTCATGGTTATAATGTTTGTGGTATGAGTGGGTTTTTGTGTTCATTGCCGTTTTATTATAGCGCCTTGAGAAAATGTTGCAGCAATTTTTTTTTTATTTTGTTTTTTTCTTAAACACTTAGCCTATTTTACAGTTTGGTTAAATAGCTACACAACGAAAACCTCTCAGGGTTTATCTGTGTGCTGGTGAGCCGTTCATTTAAATTTTACATAAATGTTAATTACTACGATAACTATTGACGCCTAATTGGATTATTTACTACCAGTAGTCTGTTTGTAACTTGAACATAGCTGGTGAATTGTGAGTGTACCGGTGTACTATTCACAGTACACACCCCTGCTCAACCCTTTGAAGAATACAAGCGTGATGTTATGAAGGAATCTCCTGTAACTTTGTCGCGCAAGTGTCTTTCGCGCAAAAGTCCTTTCACGCAAAATTCTATTATCGGAAATGTATTTTCGCACCAGTGGTTTCACGCAAGTGTCTTTCGCGCAAATGTCCTTTCACGCAAAAGTCCTTTCACGCAAAAGTCCACTATCGGAAATATATTTTCGCACAAGTGGTTTCACGCAAGTGTCTTTTGCGCAAAAGTCCTTTCACGTAAAAGTCCATTATCGGAAACGTATTTTCGCGCAAGTGGTTTCACGCAAGTGTCTTTCGCGCAAAAGTCCTTTCACGTAAAAGTCCATTATCGGAAATGTATTTTCGCACAAGTGATTTTACGCAAATGTCCTTTCGCGCAAAAGTCCTTTCATGCAAAAGTCCATTATTGGCAATGTATTTTCGCGTAAGTGGTTTCACGCAAGTGTCTTTCGCGCAAAAGTCCTTTCACGCAAAAGTCCACTATCGGAAATGTATTTTCGCGCAAGTGTCTTTCGCGGAAATGCTTTTTGCGCGAGTGTACTAGATCCCTATGACATCTGCTAAAAGATTGATATTCGTAGCAACACGTTCTTAATATTTTTGTTCATGGCTGAAATACCTCCTGAACTCGGTGCGGCGTTGTATTAGCCCAATTCTCGTTCTTAAAAAACGTTCAATTTCAAGTCACTATCTCATCTCAGCAACAATCAATGTCAAATAGGTACTTGTTAAAATTAATGTACGTAAATTTTATAAACATTCCGACAGAATGAGACTGAAATAAGAGTGCGAACTTTCTTAAAAACACAGGAAATGAGAGAGAGAGAGAGCAGAGATCAGCTAATCGAGCGGCATTGTTGGGAAACCTGTAACAATAATACTGGATGATTTTTTTACAGTCTCGAAATGTTTACAGGGTGTTCTACCCATGAATATGAACAACTTTCACTATGGAACCAACTCTGAAATCACGAAAAAAAAAATCTGCTGTTTAATAGAAAAGTTTAAACCTACTTGACCAAAATGTATGAAACAGCTGATTTTTTTTCGTGATCTCATAGTTGGTCCCATAGTGAAAGTTGTTCATGTTCATAGGTAGAACACCCTGTAAAAATTTCGAGACGGTAAAAAAAATCACCAGTATAGTCTCTTTGCCAGCAATAGCTTGCAGTAACATATCTACACTTTTGCTATACGCAATAAACTAGGCGTTAATCATGAAGCTTAAGTACATTAAATTTCATACATAGCTAGAACTTTGCACTTACTGCTAGAGACGCTTAATTCACTGCATTCACCACCCCAGCATTATCCATATAAAAGACCCAAAATAAAGAATGGCGAACAATAAAAGGCCGTCGGCAACCTGCAGTAATGAGAAATACGAAAACAATCAGGAAAATGTTGAGTGGTTTTCATGAGAAAAATGTAGTAAAACAGATTATTTTAGAAATCATTATATCAAATCCACAGAGAGGAGGCCTGTGTCTCAGCAATTGGATTAAGCTATGATTAAGCTATGATGCTATATAAAATCAGCCTGCTTGAAAGCAACTGTGACCCGAAATCATCCATTTGTTTATGGCCGATTCCTAAATAAAAATAAATAAATAAAATTGAAGTGTCTGTTTCTAATGTCAAAATCACAAATTTTTACTAAATGCATATATACGAGTATAAACGTTACTTATGTATAACAAAAAAGCAATTTTTGTCACATTTTTGTCTGTCTGTTTGTTCCGGCTAATCTTCGAAACGGCTGGACTGATTTTGACGAGACTTTTACCGGCAGATAGCTGATGTTACAGGAAGTAACTTTGGCTACTTCTATTAAAGAAAAATAATTAGAATTCCGCGAAAAAAAAAATAAAACCCATAGAATTGTGAACAAAAAGGATTTGAAAAAATATTTTTGCATTTGGTTGCCCAATTCTCGAGGATAGTTATAAGCTATTTAACATCACGCTACAACTCTTAGGCGCCAAAAAGAAAAAGTCAGAATGAACACTGAGCGAAAACGAAGTAGGGGGGGGGGGGAGTTTTATTAAAATGTGGCTGTTATTTTAGTATATTGTGTCTACTTCCACGCGAACGAAGTCGTGGGGCACACCTAGTCTATTTATATATATCCAGCGGGGTAATTGCGTAACATACTTACAGTAGGAATCGGTTTCATTTTGACAGTTCAACAACATTCATTGCGCTATTTACGTTATTGTGCAGACAAATTTTTCGAACTTAAGAAGCAATGGATTAGCAATTTGCTTCAAAATGATTCAGATTCTGATTGATAGTGTGTTGCGCAATTAGGGTGCAGTTTGGCAATAAAAAGCTACCATTGGTAAACAAAACGATTCGTTTTTGTTTATAGGAACCGAGCAATTGGTACCTAAATTATTAAAAATATGGATAGTCCGGGTTAAGTGGATAAATATATTTTAGGCTTAGAAAATGTGTATATCAAGAGTGAAGACATAACAGAAGCGCTCACTACCTATCAAACGCTAAGCTAAACGTCCTTATTAAAGTGGTCGTGGAGAGGCCAATACTAAGCGCAATTGGGGTTACTGAATGAAAGATCCCCAAATAACTCCTCAACAAACGTGATCTGATTTAATAAAGAAGAGACTTAATTATCCAAAGGGCTTCATAAAAACCTTGTTTACTGGAAAATGTTCTCATCAAGATACCCTTCAAGTTGATTAGCATTTTAGAGATAAACTCGACAAATCAGAATATTTTTTGAACGCTTTTTTTTCGTAATTAACTTCTGAGTTATAAAAATGTGGAAGTTTTTCATTCTTAATTAAATATTTTTGGCTTCTTCCAAATTCTAACTTAATGAAAAAAGAAATGAAGGTATATTATCCTATATTAAAGTGGTTAAACTATAATTTTAATTGACTCGTCGTTGTCATGCAGAGAAACGTCGTGAGACAAGTTTTCAACTTGAATATACAGAGGAACGATGGATAGATTGTGTGAACGATAATGGGGTAAGAAAAATTATGAAAATAAGTTATCGTCTGCTAGAGATAATATGACGGAAAAGGTACGTCTCTCTCGTTATCATCAGTCATATTTTAACTACTATGGGTGTACTATGGGAAGTATCGGTTATTGTTAGAAAAACCGTTTGCTGTTCAAATCAAATTAATCACACTAGCTATTCACACACTGTAGGTACACGACACAACTATACGGAACGCGTGACAGTTTCTTCTTAACGTCTTCACTGCTCGACAGCCACTGACTAACTCAACTCCGGTCGAGCGTTATATTGTAGACTCTGTCGAGCGGCGCTTGGTGGCGCTGGCGTCCCGATTAATCAAACGAGTGACTAACATATTTCCGACAAATATTTATGGAAGAAGACGGCATGTTGTGCCGACCACATAATTATAAACTGGAATAAGGACAGAAGGTTGATCATTGTAACAGATTAGAACAAGAGATTTTGTGTAAAAAACATTATTATTTGTTTTACTAGCTTCTATACGCGACTCGGTTTGCGTGAAACTTAGCTAAAAGTATCATAAAACATATTCTACGGCACTCGCCAATAGTGTCGCTTTCTGTCAGTGAAAGAGTTTTTGTATTCAGAACAGTACCTACTTCCAAAGATGGCCGCTTACAAACAAACAAACAATTTTACTTGTTTATAATATCAGCCGATCTACATAACATAACATGAAGCCTGTATTCCCCGAAGGGTTAGGCAGAGGTGTACCCACATTTCGCCAGTTATGTTTAAGTCCCATGTAATGGGGCTGATCAGCAGATCTATTCATAAAAAATCACACGATGAAAACTTAGGTAAAGTGAACTTGAAGGGACCTGTCAATAGTGGAATGATAGCTCACTTCATGCTCACTTCATGTTAGTTTTCACGGAGAGATTTGTCTAGTCAACTTGTTAAATAATCAAATAAAGCTCCATCGCGATTTACGCCCAGCTGAATGGAAGGTAAATGGACATAATTGTCGCGCCGGTGACGCGGCTGGGGCGGCATGGCTCAGTAGCCACGCTTCCGAGCCACTGCGCCCGCCGCATGTAGCCACTGAGGGGGCTATTTGTGTGTTTATAGGTTATCTGTGGCTGCTCTGTTGCACTATTTAATTAATTGCTGGCAGCACTTTTTGCTAAACTGATTTTAGTGTCAAAACTACGGCGAAATATAATGCCAATAAATCATGGTTTTAATAGGACATTAATTTGTGCAAAGCCTTGCAACTGCAAGGCTGACATGAAACATGATGACACTTCAAACATCATTGAAGTTTCAATGATGTTTGAAGTGTCATCATGTTTGTTGAAGATGAGTTATTATTATTATTAGCCGTTTATGTCTCACTGATAAATATGACCCAAACTGATTGATAGAGAAAAAGTTGCTCTTTTACGTAGTATATACATTGTGTAACATAATTAACGCGCTACCTCTTAAGGGGTAATTGTACTCATCATTATGAACAACTTTTACTATGGGACCAAACCTGAAATCGCGAAAAAAAATCAGCTGTTCCCTACATTTTGACGAGTCCCTTAAGAGGTTGTGCGTTAATTATGTTACACCTTGTATATAGGTAACTCAAATTGGACAAAATATCACATAACGGCTTTTTAGTAAACGGACGGCAGTGCTGGGCAAACATCTCCCTTCCCTCCTTCCACTTATCCCTATCTACTGTTGTATGTGCCTACATAACATATAAAACTCACGCCTTCTTCCCATGGGAGTAGGCAGAAACTACAGAACGCCCCCTGCTACGATCGATGATCAATCGATGTGGCAAATCCTTATGAAAAAAGATGAGTACATCCCGCCATTTTACAATCGGCGTATTACAATTTTCTGTTGTTAGGACTCACAGTGTGTTTATTTTAGCCCATAGCTCCTCCGGCATGCGACAGATGTGGCCAACCCAGTTTCATTTAAGCTTGGCAGCCGTGTGACCTACATAAGCAATTTGACTTTTGGAATGAACACGGAATATTACCTACAGGCTAAAATAAAATAGCTCATAAAAATAAAAAAGGAAGAATGTTTAGTCAGTTGATTCAACATGATAACTCTGTACGATATCAATGGACAAATTAGCAAAGAGAAAACGAGGAACAAACACAAAGTACAACGCGTAATTGAATTTGAAAAAAGAGATAGACGTGATTACAACAAGAGGTAAGCAGTAAAGTAGGTCCTTTACTCAACAAGACTCTTCTCCATAGAAAACGACAAATTGGAACCGTGCATAGCTTCTGACGTTTCATAAGTGCCCATGTAAGTTTATGTCAAATAAAATATTACGTTTTTTTTTTTAACTGAAAAGAATAAATAAAACTTTAAAGAGTGTAAAGTCGATAGTTAATATTGTATTTAAAAAATCCTGGAACAAACCGTCGCCGGCTCTGTAGTTTTTTTTTTACTTATGTCATCCTCTCATCTGCCTGCCTTTTCCTAATTAAGTTCGGGTCGCCTTCCAGTCTAACAGGATGCAGCTGAATACCTGTTTTACATGGAGCGACTGATTGCCTATCTAACCTCCAGAACCCAGTTACTGGGTAATACGATACCCCAGAGGCACAGAGGGGTCTTGGTATGTAAAGATGGTCACCCATCCACGGATCAACCGCGGCAAACGTAGCTTAACCTGATCGATCGACCCATGGAGCTGTTATTACTTGGCAACTGGACCCACTTGTGTATAAAGTACTAAGCACTACCCGCGCGACTTCGTCCGCGTGGATTTTGTACTTTAGTACTCCGTTCGGAGTAGATTTTCAAAAAACACTGATACACGTCATTCATTATTTTTGACTGAGTTTCGAGTTAATTGGACCGCGCGTTAAAATTATTCCGTACAAACTTTCCCCCCAATCCCCCTTTGGGAGATTATTAAGAAAAACAAAAATGACAAACTTTATAGTTTATTTAGATAAGTATTCGTGCCAAGTTTCAAGTTTATTAACTCAATGAATAAGATCGTACATACAAACAAAATCACCCCCTTAAAGGTCAAATTTCCAAAAATCCTTCCTTAGTGGATTCTTGCAACATAAAAGACATCAACTGCCATTTCAAGTTTGTAGCCGCAGCGGTTTAGGTTCTGCGTTGATGAATCAGTCGGGGCAAGTAATTATAAGTTTATATATTTTAATAAATAAAAATAAATGTGTAACTTGATATCTGTAGACCTTTTCTCTGGGAGATCCCCATCTTAATACAACTTGATGTATTAAACCTTTTTAGCGTATTGGTATTTTTATTCACATTTTTTACATGACGCACATTCGGGTACTATGGTCACTCGTAAAAAACAGAATACATTTTTATTTGTAGTCTATATCAAATTATTATCAATCGAACTATATTTATACATACATCATAAACTCACGCCGTCTTCACATCGGGGTAGGCAGAAACTACAGAACGCCAAATGCTACGATCCTTACATACTCCTTTTGCTTCGTTTACGTCCATACATCTAATCATACGCGCCAGTTGCGAGAACTATGCACCTGACCTTTCTGAACTATATTTCATAAAAATCCCTTTTCAGAAAAGTTAATTATCGACATTGTTTCACATTCATCCGATACATACAAAAACTCAAAGTATTGATATTGTGTTAGAAATTCAAAAGGCCTCAGACAAAGCCGCAGGGCGAAGCGTATTGGGAATAAATCACAAGTGGTGGGCTTAGCAGGGATTGTCAACTTTGTTAACACAAGTACTTACTTGAAAGGGTCCTTTATACATACATACGTACTTATGTGCCCTAAACAGACGACTTGAGTGTCCTTAACGACGTACTTAACTAGGAAAGGTATATGATGGCAGATTTAATGTATTGTTATTTAAATATCCAGGTTGAATAGGGTTGGCAAACTTTTTTAGAAGATTTTGGTATTGAATACTACTGGTATTTATTTTTTTTAGCTAGCTTGCAGCAAATTCTTTTATTTTATTAATGGAACAGTATCCCTAGTTAGTTTTTATAACATCTTACTTCCACAATTCATAAAACGTTAAATCCGCAACACGCGGTACTAAAGTTGGGCAAGTCCCGGAATACTACGTATCGGGCTACGGCGTAGTACGCATCAGGCTACGACGTAACTGTGCTACGGCGTAGTACGCGCTGTACTTCGATCGCGTAGGTTTCATAACTTTACACCTTCGGGACGTTTTAAGAAGTTTTCTCTATAATATGATTATACTCATCAATGTATTGCTGGAAAACTTTATAAAAGATACAAATGGTCACCTTGTTCATGTGTATAAAATCGTGTAGTTGTCTTGTTCTTGTTTGTTATCACTTCCTTTTCCGAGATCGGAACACAAAACAGTGTTGACCTCAAATACGTTGTACCAAGTGTGCAAAGGAATGTGAGCGAATGCACTAATACGAACAAAATGTCTAGAACTAGACTTGTTTTAATACACATTTTTTCAAGTGCTTCTAGGAAATAAATTATAAATTATACAACGTGTCCCGGGTTTAAGGCACAACCTCTTAAAGGTCATCGTATTCATGATTATTTTTATTCATCATTATACATTTATGTTCGCATAACTCGTCAAAATGTAGAAAAGACATGATTTTATTTTCGTGATATAAGGATTGATCCCATAGTAAAAGTGTTGTCATAATGATGAGTACAATAACCCCTTAAGAGCGACCTTTGCGACGATGAGCCAAGCTGTGAAGCTTGAGATCCACCAGTCTTACGTCGCCAATGAGCCTCTTAGCTCTGTGTTCCACCGAGTCAAGCGCGGCAAGTTGGTATTTAGAACTCCCTTCAAAACCCCCTTGCGATTGAAATGTGTTACGCAATTAGGGTGCCGGTTTTGACTTCGCTGGCGTAACACATATTAGTTTTTCGGTCATAAAAATAAACAATATTATTATTGAACAGTTCCGCAGTACGCAAGTTGACCTCTAACATCTAAATATGTCATACTTATAATAATATACAAGTCGTTTTACATCTCTTGCAAGTAATAATGATTGTAAGAACTCTAATAAAACATTGATGAGGTCTCAAGGAAAAAGCTATTTAAATTGATTTAAATGAATATTTAAGGTAGTACTGACGTTGCAATATATTTCACAATATTAATAATCTTTCTCGAAAAACATGCACAGATAAATGTAGTTCAATAAAATATAGTCCTTATTATACACGTCATAATAATCATATTTGATTTTAATAATCCATATTTCAGTCACCTAATACTGTTGAGCGTGCCCGTCTGCTGGCTGTGGGAGGATGGGAATCAGGCTTGTGGTTTCAGGCGCTCCCATGCACCATAGGCACTGTGATGGATGACTCTTCGATTCGGCTCGCTACGTGTCTCCGCTTGGCCGCACCTTGCGTTGCTACGCATCGGTGTCACTGCGGTGAAGCTGTCGACGGTCTCAGACACCATGTCCTGTCCTGCTGCAGGAGCGTAGGTCACATAGCACGGTACGGCAGCATCAAGGATTCGTCGAGCCCTTGTCACCGCGCCGGTGTACCAGCGGTGATAGAACCAAACGGCGTGGTACGGGACGATAGAAAAAGACCAGACGGCATGACGTTGTTGCCTTGGAAGGTGGGTAGGTCTCTGGTGTGAGACACATCCTGTGTCGACACCCTTGTGCCATCTCATGTTCCTAGCACGGCCGGCTGTGCTGGGGCCGTTGCTGCGGCTGCTGAGACCCTCAAGCGGCGAAAATTATGGGTAACTACCAGTTTGAGCCGTTTGGGGTCGAAATACTCGGGTCATGGAGCCCGAGTACGCGTCTCCTTTTTAAGAAAATTTCTCGCTGACTGGTCGACACTTCACGTGACCAGAGGGCTGGCGCGTTCTTTGGCCAAAGAATTAGCATTGCCATTCAACGTGGCAATGCTGCCAGTCTTCTGGGCACGTTTCCGGATGACAGCGATGCGGACGAGTACTTCGACGCCGAAGTGTCCTTTTGTGTTTGTATTTACTTATGGATTTAGTTAATTAGTCATTTAATTTAGTACCCAGTGTAAATAATTAGTTTTGTTAAATATTTTAAAAGAAATATTTAAATGTAAAAATAATAATTTTTTATCCATGTTTAATGATTTTCAAAATGAAAATCATTTTTTTGTGGTGATCTTGTTTTGTTTTGGATATTAAAATATCACCTGCTTTACTGTTTTATTATATCTAAATATAATCTTATTCAGGGACTCGTGGCTAAATAATAACAGCCACTCAACCAGTCTTACCAAGAGGAATCGTATTACCCAATAACCTAGGATTGGGGAGGTCGGATAGGCAGTCGCTTCATGTAAAATACTTGTAATCAGTTGCATCCGGTTAGACTGGAAGCCGACCCTAGCATAGATGGTAAAAGACTAGGCAGATGATGATGATGTATAATTAGGCAGATGCTGATTTTTAATATTTCCTTAAAACAAAACTACCCGCATTGATTAATTCTAGACCTTACGAGCTAGGATTTGACTACTGCATAATGTATAGCTTTATGAACGTCACAAAAATTCCAAAATAACAGATGACCATCAGATCAGACAGATGCTGCGCAAATAAAAATTAAAACAGATCGTCTGACGCGGGTTTTATGTTCAAAATCTACGTATTTTGCAGTTACTCAATAATAATTTAGCAGACTAAATTCGCTTTAGGAGCGTTCATCGCGCGCGGGCTGGCAACGTCGCATTTCTAGAAGTTTTTCGTGATTATTTTTTTTTATTTTAAAGTAAAGGACAATTAGGTACCTCGGACAAATATTTAGATCGTTGGTATTTTTTGACATTTCAATCAACCAATCATTTATTTTGTAAAACATAGGTATGGTTGCAGATAGTATATTGTCTAAAATATGTGTACTATGCTGTGGCAATATTTGACGTACAAAATCAACATAAATAAGCAATTACAATAATTAAGGTGGCATGGCAATAGACTACATAAAAAAAAATTATACAATTCAAAATATGTCAGGTAAACAGGTCATTATAGTTATTTTGGTATTTACTCTTAGAAAATGACATATTGTCAATTATTTTCTACTTATATTTTCTACGAGTAAGGTCAAATTCGACCAAACTTTTATACCTAGTCTAAGTCTAATCCAGCGAATAAATTTTGAATTTTTGACAGATTTTCCATACAAAAACTGTCAGACGTCAATTTTATTCCCCGGATAAAAGATATCTGCCGATCTATTCTGTAAACATCACACCGTGAGCACTTAGGTGAAGTGAGTTTGAAGTGAACTCAATTCCTAGTAGAGTACGGTGGGATGACAGTTCACATCACGCTCACTTCACCTAAATTTTCACGGTGGGATCTTTACAGAATAGCACCACTGACTTTGGATAAATCAGCCCTAAACACCATAATAACTGTTGAAAAATAGCATACATGGCATAAATACCAACAATCTAAGTATTTGTCACGGGATAGTGTCCTTTGATTTAAATTTAATAAAATAATCACGAAAAACCTCGAGAAATGCGACGTTGCCAGCCCACGCGCGATGAACCCTCTTATGGAAGCGATAAAAAAAATAAAACCGCATATTTTACTACGACCAAAATTTGCTGTAAATACGTAAACATCAGTTCACATATTAAGATATAGGTAAATTATACGAGCTACGTCAATATGGGGCCGATAATATCATTCTAACAATTTATTATAGTGTGGGATTTAATTATTTCGTGTGGACATTTTATTTGAATAATTAACATTTTTTTACATTTGAAGGGATCTGTGACGCGGGCGAGTTTGCTTTTAATTACTTCCTATGTTATGGTTCGTTATTTTTTTGTTGTATATATATTCGTTATGAGGGGCTCGTGGCTAAGTAATAACAGCCGCACGGGTCTATCCATCAGGTTAAGCTACGCTTACCGGGGTTGGTTCGTGGATGGGTGACCATCTTTACATACTGAGAGTCCTCCGTTGCCTCGGAAAGCACGTTAAACCGTTGGTCCCGGCTGTCATTCGTGGATCTTTGACAGTCGTTACGGGTTGTCAGAAGCCCGAAAGTCTGACAACCAGTCTTACCAAAGGGTATCGTATTACCCAGTCACTGGGTTGTGGAGGTCAGATAGGCAGTCGCTCCATGTAAAATACTGGTATTCAGCTGCATCCGGTTAGACTGGAAGCCGACCCCAACATAGTTGGGAAAAGGCTAGGCAGATGATGTTATGGTTCGTTATTTTTATTATTATGAATCATGGCATTTTTAACCGACTTCAAAAAAACGGAGGAGGTTATCAATTCGGTGGTTTTTTTTAACGTTTGTTACCTCAGTAGTCCGTCATGTATAAAGCGATTTGAAAAATTATTTTTTTATTTGAAAGGACATACTTCCAGGTTGGTCCCATTTTTATCAAAATCCAGATCTGATGATAGGATCCATGAGGAATTGAGGGAACTCGTCAAATATTAGAGGCAAACACATAGCGATTTTAGTATTTTCATCAACAAGTCAAGCATCTGCATTCAAAAAGTATCATTTGATGAAGTGGAACTGACGAAGAAGACCACAGATGGCCACGGGAACTCCTCAATGATAAGTATTTCACAGGTGACGATAAGATATCTGGATTAAGATAGTTAAGCGACTATGACGAAGAAAATTTAAATAAATTGTTTTGATGAAAATGGGACCATTAAACTGATGAAGCCGGAAGGTAATCACCGGAACTCCGTAATAAAACAATGTATCCTAGCCGTGTTTGGGCTTATCGGAATTGTCATGCGATGCACTTTGGCTATAGATTATTTTTAACTGACTTCAAAAAAGGGGGAGGTTCTCAGTCCGTCGGAATCTTTTTTTTTAATGTGTGTTCCCCGATTACTCGAAGACGAATGGACCGATTTGAAAAATTATTTTTTTGTTTGAAACAGTATACTTTCCAGGTTGTCCCATTGTCATCAGATCAGGATCTTTTGATGGAATCCTGGAGAAATCGAGGGAACTCTTCAAATATTATAGGCACACTTATAGCAATTTGGGTATTATTTTATAGTAACTCGTGCATTTGCTCTCGGAAAGCAGCATTTGGTGAATTGGAACTGATGATGAAGGCCACAGATGGCAAGATGGCCACCGGAACAACTCAATAATAAGTATTTCATGGGTTGCGATTCTATTAATTTAAAATGATTGCTAAGCAATATAAGCTCGACACAATGCATATGGTGAAGTGGAGCTGATGGTGAACTACCAGGAGAACTCCTCACAATTAACGGGATGCAGGGATGCGTCGGGAAAAGCAATGTTTTGTAAAAGGTGATGAGTAAGTTGTTCCACTTAAAAGTGAAAAACAAAAAACTTTTTTACAAAAAATAAAAACCGGCTTCCAAAAAAAAAAACACTACAAAGTGAAAAATAACTTTAATTTCGGAAGTCGGTGGAAAAAGCCTAAAATACGAGTCCAAAGACACTGACTTCCGAAATTAAAGTTGTTTTTCACTAAGTAGTGTTTTTTTTTGGAAGTCGGTTGTTTTTTTTTCTAAGACCTAGAATTAATGTGTAAATATTAATATGAAAAATCGTGTTTTTACCTTTTGTTTCATCCTCTTTCTTTACTGTGCTACGTGTGTGTCAATCAATTATGTATACAGGGTGTAAGGGACAGCCCTCCGCAGACTGATGGGGTGAATTCAGTATATCATACTAAGATGTGACTGACTGACTCTTTAACAATCAAAAGTGCCTGTAATTGGTTTAATTGAAATAAATGCTTTGAGTTTGAGTTTGATGACCGGTATAAGAATTTTTTTCAGGAACGTCATGGGAATCCAATAAAACTGATTTGTTTTATTTCCTCACACGCAATGTATCTTTACCGCAGCAAACGCGCGTAGCGAACGGCAGCGCAGCGAGCCTTCGGCCGCCAAGTATTTCAACATCCATTGCTGATTTTTTTTTATTTTAGCTGTTTTATTTACTTAAATAGAGTGCTGCGTACAGATAATTCAAATTTACACTGAAATAAAGGAATAGTAACTGAAAATACGATTAAAAAAAAATCCTGCGAATGTGGAATATGATTCAGAATAAGGAGCTGAAAGCAACTTGTTAGTTTGCGGAGGGCTGTCCCTTACAACCTATATATAATACAGTACAATGTTGATGGATGGAGAGGAAGAGGAAGGCCAAAGAAAAGTTGGATGGATTGTCTGAGGAATGATATGAAAGAGTGAATGATAAAGGTAGACAGAGGAGAATGGTGGAAGAAAACGTGTTGCACCCACCCCACGTAACATGGAACAAGGTCAGGAAGATGATGTTAATACATCTTCACACTTTCATTCTTCGATCGTCTACATCACCTTCAAGACGTAGATCAACAAGGGGACAGGTAAAATACCCTTATCACTCACCAGCTTTCCCAAAAATCCTTAAGGGGGAAGCGCTAAGGAAGCCCGTGAAATTAAAATTTTCTTACGACTATTGCAATTTGCAGCTCTGTGTCTGGATATATGTTGATTAAAGTATGATTCGCGACCGTTACAAATATTTATTTACATAATTATATTTTTTTTTTTTTATTTGAGATAGGTTTGCTCTTGACTCTAGTCTAGGTCAGAGAGGACAGAGACAAAGTCGACGATGGAGCGAGCCTACCCAGAAGAAGCCTGTTCACTCTCACTTTGAAGAGATCGGGGTTGTATGCGTTCGGAAACACAGACGCATGCAGAGAGTTATACAATATAGTTAGAATCAGTTATACAACTCAATATGTTAGTATAATCCTCAAATGTCAAGATTTCATGAAATAGTCATTCAACAGGATTTCTTGGTCTTAGAGAGCTGTATTGATGACTTTAATGATTAAGTATAATTCTGTAAATACAGATTTGTTACGGTCACGAATCATATTTAAATGAACACGTAAAGGCGTAAGAAAATTTGAATTTAGCGGGCTTTCGCCTTAATCTTAGTTAAAATGTTGGTATTGTAAAAAAAAAAAAAACTTTTATGTTATCGTAACGTATTTTATCTTATGCCGTGGAAGTAGCGAAGTTTTGGGTCAGCAAAAATGAATGCACTGTCATGCCATTGGCACGACGGAGAAGATCTGATTAAATCTCCTTCCAAATCAAGGCAAATATTCTTCTTTTATTTTATAAAACTTACTCAATCTTCTGTAACAGCTGCTACTTTGTAAAACGTCCAGGTTAATTTTATTTCTTCGTGAAGTATATCTGAGCGAGCGTGTAGCGAAACTTCGTAACAAGTTTCCACATCACTGCTAAACCGTCATTGTTGGATCGTTTCAGGAAACATCTCATTATCCTTATTTCCTCTCAAGGAAGGTAGTTTACGTTGACCTTGTTACAAAAGGCTGTAACTTTTGCATACCTTTATTTGCTCCCAATTTTCGACTAGTAACTAGTTTAATTTTAAGGGAGTAAAAAGGTCGTACTTCTGATTTCCTGTGTCTTACTTTTGAATTTGGTCAGACTCGAGGCATATCCCATATTCTCACAAACAGCCTTAGGCAATAAAACGGCCTCCATGATTGTGGAGGTTATCATGAGGCTCGTAGTGGTTCGTCTTCAAAGTTACTCTGCACCTATGTACATATTGTAGTGAAAAGAAAATAAAAAAGAAGGAGAAGTCACTTTTTGCTACAACACGTTTAATTTTGTTTGAAATAAAAGTAGAAAAAACATTAAAAGGTAAAAAAAAATGAATATTATGGTATCAAGAGAGTTGCAGGTTGATTTTGTGTGAAAGAAAAATAATTAGAGAACTTTGGTCCGATAGGTACGCGAATAACGAAAGAGGAATAAAACGTACTAACTAGTCGATTGCAATCGCTTTGTAAGTAACGCTACCAAAATATATCGTTATGGAAAAAAATCAGAGAACCAAGGTATCTCGCATTTTACAGATTTGAAAATAAAATTAAGTAGTCAATGAATTTAAAAAAATCCGCAGAGGGTTACTAACTACACTATTAAATTAGTACGTAAAAATATCATAAAAAACCGTGGCATAACGTAATTGCGTCCGGCGAGGTGACGTAGACTGTAGGGAGTAGTAGTTCTCTGTTCAGGAGCTGGCGTTGGTTGCGAGACCTTCAGCGGTCAAGATGCGATCCAACTCTCGACGTTGGCCAAGGACGTCCAGCGTTATTTTAGGCCAAAACCTGGAGGCCGAAAGGCGGCCTGTTCAAAGCTATTCAATCCTAAGACAAAATGAATTAGGGTTAGACCAGCGTGATCAGACTGAACTTCCGATTGAGGAAAACTGTTAAAAGATACGTACCAGGAAAAATAAAGATGAAATCACCAGACTCGTACTTAATATACAATACTCAATATTGCTTTGCCATAATGTACTAATAGGACGGCACGGATACAGTGTGCTTGAAAATAACTCGTTAATTTTCCACAAACTGGGTCAGTATCAATTGATTCAACTTTTGCAACTGAAGAAAAAATGGGGACCCATCTGTCAGAAGAAAAATAATTCGAATCACGAAATAAAAAGATAAAAATCGACCAGGCTCAAATACAAACGGAAAAAAGGTTGACCATAAAGAACCAAAAAGTTTTGACATGCAGAGTTATGCTGCAATATGTACCATGGCGGAAATTTGCATTTCACCGGTTGTACAATGTCCGCGGTTGTACAATTAAGCATCGCCACATTTCAAAATGCAGTAGAAAAAGTCCTCGCTGACTGGCTAATGTTTTTACCACGGCATGTAATATGAAAATAGCTTACTAGTTTCATATAATTTATGCCGATACGGAGAAGAATATATTTTCTGATCCAATCCGATGATGAAGAGAGAAACTTCTTTATTTTACCATGAAAAGAGTGAATAAGAAACAAACGAAAAAAAAATAGTTTAAAAAAATTAAAAAACACGCCTGCTTTGACAAAAAGTGAATTAAAAAATTAAAAACAAGCTAAATTATTTG
Source organism: Fissipunctia ypsillon (assembly GCA_947568875.1). Taxonomy (NCBI): domain Eukaryota; kingdom Metazoa; phylum Arthropoda; class Insecta; order Lepidoptera; family Noctuidae; genus Fissipunctia; species Fissipunctia ypsillon. The sequence continues at coordinate 3,590,182 of OX387662.1, forward strand.
AGATTTGAATGGACACAAGGTAAGTACTAAATAAATTATAATATTTACTGTGCAATTAAACCGCCATTGTGACCAAAAGTGGAAAACTAAAAACCAATCTTTTCAGCGAAGTCGGGCGACCTGTAAAGAACAAGTTCCAAGGAACCGTCCCCCGACTGCAATGTGTTATGTACTAAGCAAGCTCTAGACCAGGGGTTTCCAAACTTATTTTGTCTACTGCCCACTTTGAGAATAAATTATTTTATAGCGCCCCCATTTTTTCACCTAGGTACTTAAAAACCACTACCTAGATGAAATTACTCTACACAACGCCCCCATTTTTTTCTGGGTCTCGTACTGCCCCCCTTTAGGCCTGCAGCGCCCACAAGGAGGCGTTATCGCCCACTTTGGGAAAGGCTGCTCTAGACGATGATAGTATACGTAGTCAAATTTTTATGAAAAAAAAAAAACGGTTTTTTTTACGAACCATATATTACCCGGGATAACGCAACGCTTCTAACGATACTGAAACTCATAAACGTACATGAGCCCTGAAAACATAATACTCCTTTTTTTGGGCAGTCGTGTAAAAAATACATAAAATCAAAGATTTTCATTGTTAGATTTGCCCTCACCGTACTTAGTAGCGTGAAAATGTGTCCATACTGAGAAGAATTAGCAATCAACACAAGTAGCTGCATCAATGTGCGTGTAAGGTAGCGGTTCACGCGGCGACAGAGACCGGAGACCGAGACGGAAGACAGAGACAGGAGACCGAAACCGTTACTAGTCATTTGGTTTGGTATGGAGACCGAGGCAGGAGACGGAGACGCGAGACAGAAGACCGCGAGATTGTCTCCGCCCCGGACCAGTAGTGTCACGCATTTCGCTCAAAAGGCAGAAAATACGTCCTGAACATATTGTTATCAAACAATAAATGGTTCTTCACTAATAGTGAAAACGCCTCTAGGTGTGCATAATTCGTTGATAGGCAATCTTTGTTTACTTTTATTATAATAATATACATACTATCAAATCATCGCCTTCTGCTTCCTCCAATAATAACTTGATAACTTGGCCTTCCATTACAATGTAGATTAATAACTATCAAAAAACAACTGACTCCAACGACAGAATCGACAATACTTGTAACTGGTAAGAAGTATTATCACAGTCTTTAGTTTTTAGTCTCGGTCTCGGTCTCGGCCCACAGTACATCACTGGAGACTGAGACCTATGTCTCCGTCTCCTGTCTCTATCTCCTGTCTCTGCCTTGCGTCTCGGTCTCCGCTCTATATCGCCGCGCGAACCGCCACCTTTAGAGGTGTCGAAACGAAACAGTAAAGCGATCATTGTGCCAGGGCGTATCTATCAAAGTTGAAGTCAAAGTCAAATCATTTATTTTAAATAGGCACATAAAAGGCATAAAGAACGTCAAAATTTACAAAATTGATTCTAGTCGCCCCTTCCAAAAGGTAGTGTCGCATGGAGAAGAATGGGCAAGAAACTAAAGAAAAATGTTTTACAATATTTTGTGTACTTACATTTATTATATATATATATATTATAGGTATGTGAAGACGATGCACCTAGAAAACAATTACTGTACTGTACCCCATTAGGGAAACACAATTAAAAATGAAGCAATGACAGATAAATTAAATATGTGTTAGATACACGGTGCTGACATATTCACAAGCATTGTAAAAGTGTACGATATTCCTAAAATTTTAACAAGTAATAATAAATCAGTGTGTGAGCCAAAGTAATCACAGGATGTAAAACCAGCGTCATAAAAAATAATAAATTATACAATTTAATTAACAACCAGGGGGCCTACCACCACCTCTTAAAGCAGTATTATTTTAATGTTACTTCAGTGTGAGAAAGAGATGGAGCTAGACAGGACGTCTAGCTCTATCTCTTTCCCGCACTCAAGTAAGATTACAATAATACTGCTTTAAGAGGTTGTGGTCTAGCTCCTGTTTGATTTTGTCTAGACTCTAGATCGTCCTATGGAGCAGACCGATTTAAATCTTTGGTTAAAATCGCAAATAGCAATTTCTTCCAACCATGATCAAACAGAAATGTGTACCTAAAGAAATATTATGCAATCATAACTGCTCATCGATTACAACCGATCAAGCCAATAAGTTGCACGCAGCATAAATTGAATGAATATTAATATTACCAAGGTTATGATGTTCTCTGCATAACCGTTCAATTACATTCACTGTTGCTTGTCTAAACACATTAAGGCATCGGCCCCACTGCCGGCGATTACTGAGAAGCGAGTAGAGCTAGCAACTAGAAATGAGTTGGATAGCAGCGAGTGCGTGATGGCGCCGAGCGATTACTTGCAGGAGCTAGACCACCACCTCTTAAAGCAGTATTATTGTAATCTTACTTCAGTGTGGGAAAGAGATGGAGCTAGACGTTCTGTATAGCTCCATCTCTTTCTCACACTGAAGTAACATTAAAATAATATTGCTTTAACAGGTGGTGGTTGGCTCCCTGGTATGCGTTTGTATTAAGTACCAAGCGTGAGTCTCTCAGCGAGTATTCTCCCCGCCAAGCGAGCGTCGCTGAGCGAGTACTCTCTTTGATAGCTCTTATCGCTGGGACAAAGGAACAGTCAGCGATCAACTATATGTATCTCTTTTACTTACACTTTTTGTCTGATTTATATTTATAGATTTATTATTTTTATGTAATACGCAGATTAAGGGTATTTACTTTAGTTTTTCGTTAATCACGAAATAACATACAGACACACACACACACGCATGCACACACAATAATAATATGTATGTCACAACAATTTTTTTTTTTTTTTTTTGTACGAGCTATTATATATATTTTTAACTTTGATTTGTTCAAAACGGACACATGCACTTCTCTATGTGTTTATAGCGTATGGCACTCGTGGGCTGCAGCTGAAAGGGCTCATTTGACATCATGCTGAGGTGAGAGGCCCTTTGGCATTATAAGCATTGTTTTCTGTTTTCTATAGTCTTAAGGTATTCTTGTTTTGTTTTTTCTTGTAATGCCAATAAATGCATTTTCTTTCTTTCTTAATTACACGGGACCTACAATCTTTTGTACGTTTCTTAAGGGGGAAGCGCTAAGGTAGCCCGCGAAATTCAAATTTTCTTACGATTTTTGCAATTTGCAGCTCAGTGTCTGGGTGTACGTTGATTAAAGTATAATTCGCGACCGTAATAAATATGTTTTTATTGTATTAGAATAAGTAATACAACTCCTCAAGTTAGTATAATCCTCAAATGTCAAGATTTCATGAAATAATCATTCTTAGAATTACTTTGTCTTAGAAAGTTGTATTGATAACTTTAATGATTATAATTCTGTAAATAGATACGGTCGCGAATCATATTTTAATAAACAAACAACCCAACACTGACCTACAAATTGCAAAAAAAAACGTAAAAAAATTGAATTTCACGGGCTACTCTAAGTGCTTTCGCCTTAAGGCTCCTGCAAACAGGCGCGACACACGACACGACACAAAGGCACCGCTCGTCGCGCGACACGCAGTGTCTTTATAACGTGTCGTGTGTCGCGCCTGTTTGCAGGAGCCTTTAAGCGAGAATATCGATTATACCTAGTTACTTCATCGTCAGCGGTGGGACGCTTAAATTATGACGTTCAATCATCAATGTTAAATGCAAATGGTACTATTAACATAACTCCGTACATAAAATTAGGCTGCTTATAACCGGTAAAACCAACTAAAGAGGATTTAATTAAACCTTCAAAACAACTGTCGGTTAGTTTGAAATGGAATCTTTGTTTTTTATTAACGGTAGGCCATGGCATGAGGTCCTGGGTACAATTCCCGGATCGGGCAAAGTTTTATTGGGTTTTTCCATCTGGAATTTCTCAGTAGCAGCCCGGAGTCTGGATTTGTGCCGGTGCATCTATGATTTCACCAATGAAACTGAATGAGATCAGCACATAACGTTTAAGAACTGTCAGTGTCATTATATTCTTTGGATTAATGACACTGACAGCTTTCTTTTCTTAATAACCGACGATAAGTCTTAACGCAGGGGGATCCTGAATTATGTACCTACATGAATCCATGGAAACAGGTTGAGCGTCGATGTATGCCATCCTGTATAAAACTAGATAGTAATCTGATATTGAATGATAAAGATATAGATTAGTCATGTTTATCATCCAATAAATCAGCACTAATTCATAAAATAAATACCTCACATTCTTATTTCACACAATTCTTCTTCAAACGCCGGCTGGTCGCGGATCTATGATATATTCAATCAATTAGGTCCGGATACATATTGTAAATTACTTGATACAAATACTTCCTTTACGAGCCTTCAATTGAAACTGACAAGAATTATTGATATCGAAGGCAGCGGAAAGGATATGCTCATTTATTGATCTAGTCTAGATAAAAATATGACTATTTTTATCTATGATTCATTTAACTTTATAGTAGTACCTCGATTATATCGATTACCTCTCTTAATATACAACATATCCAGGAATTAAATGCATAACCTCTTAAGGGGTCATTGTACTCATCATTATGAACTTTACTATGGAACCAAATCTGAAAAAGCGAAAAAAATCAGCTATTCCCTAAATTTATGTTCACATAACTCGTCAAAATTAAGGGAACATCTGATTCATTTTCGCGATTTCAGATTTGGTCCCATAGTAAAAGTTGTTCATAATTATGGGTACAATGACGCCTTAAGAGGTTGTGCATTTAATTCCGGGAAATGTTGTATATTTACCGTATAATTTTAAGCCTATTATTGTAGCACAGTACACACACGCAGATGGACTTTTACAGTACCACACCACAAATTTAAAGCCCCGCTGTCACCTTGATGACTCGCTAAAGTATTTATTTACAATGCCATTGTCGTCGTAATAGTTCACTTAAACGAGCATCAGTGTACGATGGCGCCTGTGACAGCTTACAAATCCCACTAATATTATAAACACGAAAGTTTGTGAGGAGGGATGGATTGATGGATGTTTGTTACGCAAAAACTACTGAATGGATTTGGATGAAATTTAGCACACATATAGTTTATAACCTGGATTAACATACAGGATACTTTTTATCCCGATATCCATAAGGGATCGAGACTTATGTGGGTGAAACCGTGGGGCGCTGCTAGTCATAAAATATAACTTCTTCATCATCATTCTCCTGCCCTTAACCCAATTTATTTGTAGCCGGTGGGTCTTTTCTTCCACACTTCTCCAGTAGTAGTCATCTCAGCAGTCACCCCCTTTCTAGCCATATCATTTTTCACACAGTCCATCCATCGTTTCTTTGGTCTTCCCCTTCTTCTTCTTTTCTTTCACAAATTATAACTTACAGTCCCAGCGGTACGTAATTATCGCAGCCCGTACAACAGTATAGCATGTTTCCTGTCATCATTCAGCGCCGCCAGTTTAGTGACAGTTCGTGCTGATCCGAGGCAAGTCGAAGAATAATTGCCACATATATCAAAATGTGGATAAGTTGTTGGTTATATTAGATAATTTTTCTACCAAGAAACTTGCACACAACTCCTAGCGCACACGACTAATCAAATCAAATCAAAATTTCTTTGTTCGGAAAACAAAGATCCATAATGTTAGTAACATCTTATAGCTACTGTACTGTGTAAGTGATAAATTATTATTATTATTTGAGTTTGAAGCACTTTGCACAGAAGATGACCACATTTCGCCTCAAAATAGGAGTATAGTTCGAAACTCTCTGTCACTGTTTTCAGAATGCTGTTGCTACTGACCCGTGTTCTAGTTACTAATGATGCGATTTTTGATCGCATGAAAGCCGTCGTAATGAATTCGTCTTTATTACCATTTTCCTTTATGTAAACTTTGTGTCGTTAAGGTCAGCGTTCTCTACATACACGTCAACAATACCCCTGGCACCACTAAACCCACAGAATACATGTTATTAGCCCCAAGTTGGCTATCTCTGCTACTAAAGGAAACTTTTGAAAGGTTCCTAAAGTACTAGAATAAGTACAGTCTCATGTAGGTGCTGTAGAGGGTTTGACCTGACGTGCTATTAAGACGGCACCGCGCGCGCAGTATCGCCCTCGTCGTCTGTTTGGTTATTTTTTTTTTTTTTAATGTTAATGGATAAAATAAGCACGTTACGGTGTGCTCCGTAAGACTACCTACCTTTTGGAAGGGGCAACTGGAATCAGTTCTACCTTCTTGTAAATTTTTGACGTTCAAAAATACCTTTTATGTGCCTTTTGGAAACAAATATTTTGACTTTTGACTTTTACTATCATTCAAATAATATAATTGAACAGCGTTGTATTGCAACAAGCCGTTTGCCCGACGGGGTTTCCAATCGGCAGAAATGATACATTTTCCCCTTTAGGGGATGAGTTTTCAATAACCCTCGCCTTCCTTATAAAAGGGACTCTTGTGCGAAATTTCATGCTTCTAAAACCCAGAGGTTTGGCATGTGCGTTTTATCTGTCAATGTGTGAAATGAATGAATGAATGAAATGACAAAAAAAAAGTGAATGAATGAATTTTAGATTTTTTTAAGTAGAAGATTGAACGCATTCATTTATTTCTTGGCTTATTTGGGACTCTATCTTGGACAGCTCACCTTTCGAGAAATGTGTTATTTCCACCCATAAAAAGTATTTTAAATGATTTCTAAGCGCTGCAATTACGTATGCAGCCCCATGCTGAGTGGAAGCCTTCTTGTCACAGTCATGACGTGCAGCTGCCGACTATTTCTGTTTTGAGCTCATGATTATAATGTGGATCTATTTTGTTTTATTTTTCTGATTATTCTTATCGTTTTGTATGCACGTGTTTCTGTGACAAATAAACCTATTTTTCTTTCTTTCTTCCTATGCTTTGAGAAGAACCTCGTCACGACACTGCGAAATTCTAAACCGATTTGCTTCTACAATTATACGATATCTCAATAAAAAAAAGAATTAAAAAAAATTGTTTATTTCAAGTAACACAAGACTCATAATACACATAAAAGGATACAGACAGGATACCAAGCATAGACAAAAACGAACACTCACAAGGCAGCAATATGTCTGCTACAGGATTGCCGGATATAGGGCAATCCAGTCTGTTGGCGATCATCGTCAGGACAGTGTTGGCGCTGATCTATTGATTTAATCTAAGCTCTGCAACGCATTCGCACATGATTATGTAACTATCTATTGTTTCAGAATCAAAATGTATTACACTCATTGATATTATTACAAGCGAATTGCTCCTGTCAACTACAAACATTAATAATGTATTCTAATTTAAGATACCAATCTAGAAAGCCTCAGGCGCCTCATAAAAAGTCTAGTTTATTCATGGACCCGTGGAGGCCTAGGTCATTAGTGACACGTACATGAACATATAACAGTCTCATTTCTCTACGAAGGTCAGCTTCTATGTAGTCTGAAATAATCGTCACTAAATAGACAGGTACAGCAGTGCTATTCTGTAAAAATTTAAGTGAAGTGAGTTTGAAGTGAGCTGTCAATCTCAAGCGTCAGGAGGGATGAAAGTTCTCTTCAAGCTCACTTTACCTAAATTTTCACGGTGAATTTTTTACAGAATAGACCGGCATTGCTTTTTGTTTTTGAAAAATGGCATCTCGCAGATCAACTTAGGAGGTGGTCGGCTATTTAACCGGACTTTCCTGTGGGTGCCTCAATAAATTAAGGCCTCCAGCCTGGGCATAAAAGTTATAAACTAAGCGCCCACTCGGTAAGGGCCCCCTCTTTTGGGGTACGGACCTCGGCTTGGGCGTCACGGGGGGGGGGGGGGGACAGCAAGGGACAGGCTGGATCGGATTGAGAATATACCGGCAGAAGGTCGGCTTCACAATATACAACAAGCGAAAACCCACGTACAGAGTGCACGCGCACTCGCGACTGGCATTTGTTTGTTATCGCCGCCGCGCCGTTCGTACGCGTCCATGTGTCTGTGTGACAGTTTTCACGCGTTGTATGGAGCGGACCTTCTGTATTATTCTGTGTACAATCGTGACGGCTTGCCCAGACGTGATATGGCTCAGCAAAACTTGTAGCTAATCTATCAATCAAGTCAATGTCAATGTCAAAAGTGAAATATGTCTGGCTATTTGTGGTTTGACATTCGTCTAATATCATTGACTAATTATACTGTTATCGTAGTTATGAGCTCAAATGGTCACTGGCACGTTGATCTAGTGGTGTTACGAGTTTTTCCGAGTTGCTAGTCATGAATGCCTAGCTTTATAGTTTCATAGCAGCTTACTATTGGAAAGCCTAGTTTAAAAAAAAATTGGCATTCTAAACACCTGCCAGACTATTCTATAAAAATCTTACGGTGAAAACTTGGATAGAGTGAGCTTGGAGTGAGCTGTCATTCCACCTGATGCGAGGGATTGACACTATTGACAGCTCACATTAAGCTCACTTCACATAGTTTTCACGATGAGATTTTACAGAATAGAACGACAGGTATTTAGAATGCCAATTTTTTTTAAACTAGGCTTTCCAATCACTCACACATCAGGTGTTCAAGTCCGTTTCGGCTGCCTCCAGCTTGCTAACTGGCTAATAATTTTACAGCAGTACGCTGCGACTGCCAGACGACTATTTAATATAAAGAGTTAATCAGGTCTCAAGAAACCTGGCTGAAAGGTTTACCAAGTAAATATTTTTTTAATATTATTGTTTGAGATAGGTTTGCTCTTGACTCTAGTCTAGGTCAGAGATGACAGAGACAAAAATCGACGATGGAGCGAGCTTACCCAGAAGAAGCCTGTTCACTCTCACTTTGAAGAGATCTGGGTTGTATGCGTTCGGAAACACAGACGCAGGCAGGGAGTACCACTCCTTTGCTGTGCGCATCACAAAAGACATTTGGAAACGCTTAGTGCGAATTGGTGGAATAGCAACTAGGTAGGGATGGTAACCTGCAGTGCGTCTACATGTCCGATGGTAGAAGGGGGCCGGCGGAATGAGGTCGTGGAGTTCTCGAGCACACTCACCGAAGTACAATCTGTAGAAGACCGACAAGCAGGCAACCTTCCGGCGATGAGCCAAGCTGTGAAGCTTGACATCCACCAGTCTTACGTCGCCAATGAGCCTCTTAGATCTGCGTTGCACCGAGTCAAACGCGGCAAGTTGGTTTTAGCTGAGCCATCCCAAAGGTGGCTGCAATACCCATCCATGCAGGATCCATGCAGGATCGGACTTGCGCTTTGTAAAGAGTTGAAAGCTGTCCAGGCGTAAAGTATCGCTTCACCGTATTTAGGATGCCCAGTTTCTTGGCCGCAGTTTGGGCTTTGTACTCGATGGTGGCACCGAAGTTGAGACATGATGTCAACTCAACGATGACATGATGTCATATTGTTATCATCGGAACAGAACCTACAGAAAGTTCCTTTATAGCCAAAAGCAATTTGTCGAAAAATAACTATCCAGACTCCATCTTACTAGCGACCACCACAAAGTGCGGCTTGAGGTGCTTATCCGTGTCAATATACTTTTGATGGCCTCGGCGTCCGCAAAATTACCAGTATTAGCTTACCGGCGTTCCTGTCCTCTGTCCACAGCACGGAAAAGTTGACCGAGAAAATTTTAGCCCCCTCCTTGGTTGACTCAGAAGTGCCGTGTTTGACTGACGCAGTGAACGCCTGGAAAGTGGCTTGCCCGGATACAGATCGGCCCTTGAACCCATCTTCCCAGAGGCAGTGGGATGAACCGCTCTGCAGGTTGGTACGGAATAATCTAATTAATACGACCACCAATACTGCTGAGCGTGCCCGCCTGCTGGCTGTGGGGGAGTGGGAGTCGGGCCTCTGGCTTCAGGCGCTACCGTCACCCAACATAGGCACTATGCTGGGTGACACCACCTTCCGGCTCGCTACTTGTCTGCGTCTGGGCGCTCCTTGCGTGGCTCCGCATCGCTGCCAATGCGGTGTCAGTGTCGACTGCCTCGGACAACATGGCCTATCCTGCAGTAAGAGCGCAGGCCGGATAGCACGGCACGCCAGCTTCAATGACATCATCCGTCGTGCTCTTGTCACCGCCGGGGTGCCAGCTGTTTTAGAACCCAATGGCTTAGCACGCGACGATGGAAAGAGACCAGACGGAATGACCATAATGCCTTGGAAGGTAGGTAGGCCTTTGGTGTGGGATGCAATGTGTGTCGACACCCTTGCGCCATCCCATCTTCCTAGCACGGCAGGCTGTGCTGGAGCGGCTGCTGCGGGTGCGGAAAACCTCAAACGGCGCAAATACTCCAGTCTTATTGGGACTTATATGTTCGAGCCGTTTGAGCTTGAAACACTTGGGCCATGGGGTCCGAGTGCCCACTTAGTTTTTCGAGACATCGCCAGGCGGTTGGTCGACTCCACACGTGACCAGAGGGCTGGCCTATTTTTTGGCCAAAGAATCAGCATTGCTATACAACGTGGCAATGCTGCCAGCCTTCTGGGCACTTTTCCTGTTGACAGCGATGCGGATGAATTTTTTGATGCCCTCTGATTATTTACCCCCTCCCTTTTTTATATACTTGTACATATTATTATTATTATTTTAAGATTGTTAGGTTTTAAATTATGTCAATAGTAGAATATATTAAATAGTAATGATTTCCATATACTTCTTATACCTCACACAACGCAAAATATTATACTTCCGTATCATGAACAATATATAGCCATTAATTTTTTTTTAAACAAAAATAAGTTCTATTTCAAAACATGTCCTGATTTGAAATAGAACTTTCATATATTTTTCTCTTTTATACATAACTTGTCTTTACACACGTCACATCATTACATCATTTTTAAAACTGTATTCATAATACTCAAAGATTAACATCAATATTAAAATCAAGATAAACAATAAAAAAAAAATACAATTTAAAATCAGAATTAAAATTAGCATCATAATGATAAATAAAATTAACAATTATACACACTCTACTACTAACACTCACTTACACTACCTACTTACTTTACTTTACTTTTACTTTTTTCTATACTTTTGTACTCATGGAATGTCTTATAGAAACCCTTGCTGCACCACGGTGAGAACTGCGATTTTAGGCGCCGCACCCTGGTAAAGTCGAGTATGGCCCTATACTGTTTATGACGCATGGATTGTGTTAACATACTGAGGACCAATTTCACCAATGAACTGAACGCGTCAACACAACTAAACGTTCAAGAGCTGTCAGTGTCAATATTCCATACATAATGACATTGGCAGCTTGACAGCTTTTGAACGCGATCTAAATGTGCTGATCGCGTTCAGTTTCATTGATGAAATGCGCACTAATAATAACGAATGAAACTAAATAAAAGCTTATAAATCATACAACATTATATCAAGTAACCGCACACTAATTGCGTAACACACTACCAGTCGGAATCTGAATCATTTTGAAATAAATTGCTAATCCATTGCTTCATAAGTTCGAAAAATTTATCTGCTCAACACGTAAATAACGCAATGAGTGTTGTTGAACTGTCAAAATGAAACCGATTCCGATTGATAATGTGTTACGCAATTGCCCCGCCGGAGGACCCATTCATTCCTAAATATTATTGTAGGCAGGTTCATGAAAGCATGTAGGTACATCTATCACAGGTTACCGTGGTTTATTCCCGGCAGACTAAGATTAATGTCCCCGGACCCGGCACACAGGCCGTTAGTTAAGGCTTAGGCTCGTGTTAGACAGACAACAGATTCTGGACACGTGTGTGTGGCGGACACCTAGTGACGTTCATTAGGGTGGGTGTATATTTGACGCTGATTGGTAGAGGTGTGAAGCTTTGACTGACTATGAGACGGAGTTTTGTCCTACTCCTAATTAAGTATTACAATGACCTTGTTTTTGAAGAAGGCTGGTATTATAACATATTATATATAACATCTCGATATTCCCTGAAGAGGTATCATAGTATTGGTAGTTGGCTTATTTTTAGGGTTCCGTACCTCAAAAGGAAAAACCGGAACACTTATAGGATCACTCGTGTGTCTGTCTGTCACAGCCAATTTGCTCCGAATATAATGGACCTATTATGTTGTAAGGTTTTGTTGTAATTAATTATTAACATAAGGCCCAGTAGTTCTGGAGATAAGGGGGCCTTATCATCGAAATTACTGCGCCTAAAATTTTGAAAAAAAAGTTCAGAAAATAGTTCTATACTTATAGATTACAGGAAAATCTATAAGAAGTCTATGGTGTTAAAAATAACACGGCAAACCTCTGAATATTGTGCGTATAAACTTACATTTGCAGTTAGAATGTATGGGAAAGCATGTTTTTCAACTACAAGTTTGTCCTTGGGATATTTCTGTCTCTTCTTTCTTCATCCCAACTACGGAACCCTTAATTGTGCGTGGTCTGACACGCACTTGGCCGGTTTTTTTATTTTATTTTTTATTGTTCACTATGTGCGCTTTTATTGTGGTCGCTTTTAGCGATAAGACCGCCCATTGTGTCACCCTATTTGTAAAATTTCTACATTTATATCTGTAATTTTTGTGGTGTACAATAAAGAATATTCTATTCTATTCTACGTCGTTCAGAGTGTCCATGGAGTTTCTTGCCCGTTCTCCTCCATAGGAACCTACTTTTGGAACGGGTAACTAACTTCATATTTCTGACTGACCGACTCCTTGACAATTCAAAAGTGCCTGTAATTGGTTTCATTGAAATAAATGTAACCCATTCACGTTTCGTCAGTTTTAAGCCCCATGTTACAATAGGCATAACAGTATGAAGTTGCATAATGACTGAAGGTTGGAAACATCTGACAGCCAAATAAAAAACTCATACAAAGTGCACCCTAATTGCGTAACAAACTATCGATCACATTCTGAATGATTTTGAAGCATATTGCTGTAGCGGCATCTACAGCGCCACATGCGAACTACGCATCAAAGACCTGACGTCACACAAATCCTGCATCGCGCAAGTAGAGTTTACCGCGTGACTAGCATTGTACATATACAACATCCGGACATTAACCGTCTGGTCGGAGGATCGTCCCTTTTCTATGGAGGATGAGTGAAATTTACACCCTGTTCCTCATACCTTTAAATGGCAAATCCATTGCTTTATATGTTCGAAAAATATCATAATCATAATCGTTTATTCATTTGCGAATATGGGTACAAAATAAAGGTCTTATACAAACAATAGTGTCCATTAGCCATACCCTACCATAAGGCATGCAAATTTACAAATACACAGATCTATGAAACTAGAATTTAACAATTAAAAAACGTTATTTAAAATATCGTATGGAGTAACATTATATAAGTTTATCCTGTAAATATTCACTGACAGAGTAATATGCTTTTTTTAGTAACAGTGTTTTTATATTATTTTTAAATATATTTATATCACTTATCTCCAGAAGTGAATTTGGTAAATGGTTATATATGCGTGGAGCCATATATAATATACTTTTATTTAATAACGCTGTTTTATTGATTGGTAAACATATATTGAATTTATATGTTTTGCTATTTAACTTATTAAAGTATTTTTCCTAACAAACATTATAACCTCTAATTTATATAAGCATGGTAAGGTAAGAATATTTAATTTTAAAAATGATGGTCTGCAGCTATCAGTTACTTTTATACTAGTTATGGCTCGTATACATTTCTTCTGTGCTTTAAATACCTCTTCATTATTAGTAGAATTACCCCAAAAAATAACACAATACTTTAGAATAGGTGCAACATAGCCAATGTAGGCTGTAAGGACTGTAGAAGTACTGACCGTTTGTCTAAGTTTAAACAATGCATAAGAGAAGGTATTCAATTTAGTGCATAATGTATGGATATGTTCTTTAAAATTCAAATTATTATCTATCTTTATACCCAGAAACCTCGTAACGTCAACTTCTTGGATCTTATTATTTTTGTAATTTATGTTCATGTTTGCTATTTTACTTACTCTACTTCTGAATGTCATGAAATTTGTTTTGTCGAGATAAATATGTAAATTGTTTGATGTCAACCAGTTTATAACGCTATCTAAAGTCATATTTATCTCAGGTTCCATATGTGATTTATTATCTCCTGTGAACAGTACTGTACTATCATCAGCAAAAAGGATTGTGTTGTATTTTGTCGCTTTTGGAAGGTCATTGATGTATATTATAAAAAGAGGCGGACCCAATATACTACCTTGTGGAACGCCAGATGTAACCTGTCTACGTGAGGATGATAGGTTATCATTTTTTTCGCATAGGGACATATCCTTGTTATTTGTGTTATTTGCGTTCTATTACTTAAGTAAGATTTAATTAGGTCATAAATGTTTCCTCTGGCGCCATAAGCGTATAATTTATTTAAGAGTATTTCATGGTCCACATAATCGAAAGCTTTTGTGAGGTCCATAAACAGTGCACACGTTTGTTTACCTCTATCCATGTGGGTTAATATGGTGTGGAGAAAATTATATACTGCTATATTAATTGATTTATTTTTACGAAAGCCAATCTGTTCTTTACAAAGTAAATTGTTTCTTTCAAAGTAACTATAAATGCCATCATGGACCACTTTCTCGAATATCTTCGATATGACCGGTACAAGCGCTATTGGACGATAGCAGCTCATGTCATTTTTATTATTTTTCTTAAATAAAGGTTTAATTATAGTTAATTTTAACTTTTCTGGGTAGACCCCATTCGCTATACTTAAATTTATTATATGACTAAGTATAAATGATAACTTAATGGATACGTGTTTTAAAACTTTTGTTGATATATTGTCATATCCGGTACTATTTGTGTTCTTGAGGGCTCTAATTATTTTGTATATATCTTCTGGTATAGTTGGACGCATAAATATTGAGTTGGGTTCGAACGGGATTTGGCATCTTGAATGGTTTGGTATGGAAGCTTTAGTTTTATCAATGAAGAAATTATTAAAATAGTTTGCAATCCGTGTAGGGTCAGTTATTATATTACCATCTACAGTAATCTGTTGTATTTGATCCTTTGGTATATTTAGTTTATTGGTATTTATAATCTTCCAAGTAGCTTGCGATTTATTTCGGGCAGTTTTTATGTAATTATCATTTCGAGACTTTTGCGTTAACTTAATGATCTGATTTAATCGTGAGGATAAATTTAAGAATTTAGTTTTATTATTTTCTGTAGGTTTTTTCCTGTAGTCCCATAAAAGTTGTCGCTTACGTTTACAGCAAATTCTAAGACCTTTTGTAATCCACCGTGGGCGAGATCTTATTGATATTTTTATCTGTATAGTAGGGAAGCAAAGATTATAGAATAAGTGGAATAATTCATAAAACTCATCAAATGCTAGGTTTGGATCTGTATTGTCAAAAACGTTACTGAAATGAAGAGAATCTATGCATTCCTTGAATTTACGAATGTTCTCTTTAGAGTAGTCTCTTTTTTCTATGTTCCATGATTTAAGGAGGAAACTAGATTTGACTGGACATGTGAGCAACTGAGCAGTGTGATCAGAAAGTGCAGATTCAATAACCTTTGCGGAACATCCCTTAATATTAAATATAATATTATCAATGCATGTTTTGCTTGATAATCGTGTTGGTTCGTGGATGCCTATTTTTAAATTGTAACTGTGCAGAATTTGCATAAATTCAGTTGCATCGTAACTTTTCTTAAGCAAATTTATATTAAAGTCGCCAAATTATAACTTTCTTTTTACCGTAACAAAATCGACCAAGAAGGGAGTCTAGGTTTCTAAAGAATATATTTATATCATCTGTACTTTGCCTTGGAGGTCTATAGATGCATATGACGTATATTTTATGGTCTAGTAACTCAATACCAGAACATTCGATGATATTTTCAAGTGAGTAATTATTTAAGTAATTTATTGGTACATATTGAAGCGATTTATCAATTAAGATACAACACCCACCGCGCCGGTTCTTCCTACAGAAACAAGAAGCTAGTATATAGTTACTGATATTTAGTATGCTTTTGTCCGTTTCTATCATGTTATGTTCAGTAATGCATATCACATTGATAGGGTTTTGTTCATTCTCAAGAGCTAACGTTAAAAGGTCTGACTTAGAGATAAGGCCATTTATGTTTTGGTGAAAAAGGTTAATATGTTTAGACACAAAAAAGCTCTTTTGATGCTTGTGGGGTAGAAGTATTATCGATATTCTGATTTTGTAAACCAAGGGTTGGAGAGCAAGTATCACTAGAAGACGCGCATTGATGGATCTGTGTTTCCGATTTATTGCAATGTCCATTTGATTTAGCATATGTTAGTTTTTTTAAATAATAAGGAATAGTGCCAGGTTTCCACTGACTGATCTTATTGCTATTTTCTATATGTGTAGTATCTTCAATCTTATAATCATTTTCATAAAATGTGTTTAAGTAGTGTATATAATCTTTTAATTTATGAAATATTTTTTTGATCGCAATATTATTCACTTTACCTGTAAATTTAGAGAACATATAGTAAGTATAATTTAAATATTTATTAGTGTCAAACGTATGCGTATATTCAAACTTCTTATTACTCAAATATAGAAGTTGGTTAAACGCTTCTATTCTATTATTAAACAACATTACGCTACCATTTAGTTTGAAATTTGGAGCACATAAAAATTTGTCAAAAAATTTGTCTGCTCAACAACGTAAATAACGCAATGAATGCTGTTGAACTGTCAAAATTAAACCGATTCCTACCTATAAGTGTGTTACACAATTAGCGTGCTGGTTAGTATCACCCAGTAAATGTGGCCGCATGGTCTCTTTTAAATCTTCTTTCTACAGTTCTTTGGGAATCACAATGTACAGTTGCGAGCATAAATACCTTACACTTACGCAAGATTTAAAAGCAATTCTATCCTAAAGTATTGATAGATACGATATTTTATGGTATGGAGTTACGAACATGGTATTGTGGAATTATAAAATCGATCTTTTCTCAAAGTTGCAATCGTTATTTCACGAGAAAAACGCTTTTGAATTTTGGGTAACTGTACATCTCGTGAGTGTACCTTCCTACTTACCCCAATCCGTATGCTCAGATAGCAATTACCGAAGCCCAAGGTTTCAGCAAGTAGCGGCTCAGCAGGGTAGTCCAATAATACCAATTTCGACTGTAATCATGATACCAATGAATGCCATCAATATGATTACACCCGAAATTGATATAATTTCCTGTTGAGAAACCCTTACATGTTATTGGGATCCTGTTATGCATGACCCCATGCTATTAACGAAGCTACATATATGACTGCCGCGTTTGTCTCGTGGTCGCAAAGCGCGACTGCTGAGCGTGGGGTCCTGTGGTGCTATTCTGTAAAGATCCCACCGTGAAAATTTAGGTGAAGTGAGCGTGATGTGAACTGTTATCCCACCTTACTCTACAGGGATTGAGCTCACTTCACCTAAGTGCTCACGGTGTGTTGCTTACAGAATAGATCGGCTGGGCTCGATTCCCAGGCCAAACAAAATGTTATTGGGTTTTTCTTTTAAGAATTTCTCAGTAACAGCCCGAAATTTGGAAATTAGCTTTGTGACACACTGATTTGTCTCCGGTCGTGTCAGATAGCCGTCCCTTTGAACTATGAGAGTGGGGGAAGAGAGAGTGTACCTATGTCTGCGCGATAATATCTCCGGCGATGAAGGCTTGTCTCCGCTAAAATAGGCTGCCATGGGCGAAATTTGGTCTAGAGGATACAGCTGTATGGAGCTCCTTAAGTAAAAGGATCCTTACTGATATTTTAAATGCTTAAGTCAGTGGTAGCCCAGTGGTAACAGCCCCGACTTACGAGTAAATAATTTCATCACCACTGCTCTCAAAACGGTAAAGGAAAACATCGTGAGGGTATGTCCTAGAACCAAAAATTCATAGACATGTGATATCCACCAACCCGCACTAGGCCCGCGTGGTGGATTACATCCCACTCCCTCTCGAAGAGAGGAAGCCTGTGTCCCAGCAGTGGGAACATTAGGGGCTGATTATGTTAAGTCAGTCTGTGCGTTGTGTTTTGACTAGGCTACCTAACCTATATGACCTTACCTCGAAAAGACTCTTCATGCCTCTGTTATAGCTAGTGTTCATATAAAAAAACACCGTAGCAGTATTCTCCAAAAGGTTATGAAGAGGCATCACAAATGTCGCCTATGTTTAAGTCCCATGAAATATTCATATACCAGGCTGATAGATGGCATGTACTTAATTGAACCTCAAATTCCCATTTTGCTTTCCTAAAAATATTATTGAACACTCTAATAATGCACCTCTTTTTGTGTACCTCAAATAATTCCTATTTTGGGGTCCAAAAATACTAAATAGCGAAGTGACTGCGACCAACCTATTAACTTAGATGTACCGCTCGCTCGGCTCGCGCGTGGTTTGTCACAGCTTTAACCCACCCTAACCCATTTGGTCGGGGTACCCTAGCTTAATTACTGCGACCAACTGTGAGAAAAAGTCAGATAGTTAAAAGGAGGCTCATTTATTATATTAAAAAAGGGTGCATCATTAGTAACCCAAAAAATTTTTAGAGGTTCAATTATTTTTTGAATATTTCTCCTGATAAATTCCTGATGAAAATATTGAACACCAGGCCTTGATGATCAGAAAACTCTTGCGAAAACAAGACCAGCGAGGCAGTCATAAAAACACGAAACATTTTCATTAGACCCTTCAAGGCCGCAACTGATGCCAAAACAATCAAAATATCTTTCTCCGTCCTTGCTACATTCAAATAGCACACATTTTTTTATTACAATACCGTGCGTAACATTTTTTCTTCCTAATTGAACTTATTTATCGTAATGATAGTAGAAACAAAAACATGAGGAAGTAGGCCTCGTGAAAGTTCGTTACATTCTGGCCTTCAAACAGTAGGAACATGACTTGATTGTGGCTACTGCTCACAGATACTGTGGTTCATTAGTTTAAATCTTGTGTGGAGTGCTATTGTTATAAAAACATTAGTTAAGTTTTAAATTTAGGCTTTCAGAACTGAATTATAAGCCATTTTCATAAAATAATCGTGTGCACAATTCGTGTGCAATTATTTATGGAGCTGCATTTGAATAAAGAATGTATTTTATCAATCACAATTTGTAACAATACCTCAGTACAGTCAACCACACGGTAGTAACACTAACTTGAACTGAAAGCCAGACTTAACTACCGCTATGAAATAACGGTGCCGTCAATGTTACTAATACAAAAATATTTGTTTCAAGTAAACATTGTGTCGTGCATACATTGAGGCAGCCCCAGTAAGTTACAATAGTACTTGTGTCGGAGCTGTCTCGTGGTAACTTAACAGTGATGAGGCAAATAAGTAAATACCTAGAGAGCTTAAAGAAAAAAATGTTTTTTTTTACTATATGGATCTCTCTTCAGTCTTCTCGATGGCAAATAAGTGATGTGAAAATTCAAATAGGTATTATGTTTAGCTCAAAATCCAGCCGTGCTAGCTCCGTTCGCTGACGCAGTCATAAGATCCTCAAGTGCACAGGTCACAGGGAACGCGGCGCAAAACAGAGGTGGGCCATAGTCTGCGGAGAGACGCCGCTTATACAATTGAGGTCCGAGTCGTCCATAAACCTACAGTTGACTGTACCTATTCAACATCCTATTAAGTTTTCCACTATTTTTATTTTAACTAAAAATTATAAACGTGCAAAGTCTTAGGACAACAACCAAAAAGAAAGTTCTCGTACTTACATTCCTTTAAAAAAATACTGCTGTTTTTGCCGCAGTTCTCGCGGAGATGTTGTACATTACCGGAGAGAGCGAGTGTCGCTGCGTAGTCAGGTCACGTCTTTATTAATTGAGCGCGATATTATTCCGATCCCATGTTAGAAGCTGAGGGTAAAAGGGAATTGTGAAAAGGAAATATCAACTGGCTTACTGCTTGTCAGTTGTCAGTCAATCTTTCAAACTAACTTAAGGAAACCTCTTCCTGAATACAGACCGTTCACTATAACTTGTACATTGCCGTTGCTTTTATGCGTTGTTACCTAGGGTTGTTACATACCGGCAAGCAATGGTGCCAACATGACGGCAAGGGACAAGTTACAGTGAACGGTCTGTAGGCACTTAGGGTGATATGTAAAAACTGGGAAAACCGAACTGGGCGGGAAAAGAAAGTGACACAGGCAATTACTTCCACAAGCGAAAAAAGAGAGCGCAACAGTATCTACGCTGGAACCAAAATAAAAAAAAAAATCGTTAGCGCCAAACCAAATAAAAATTGTTTAAAAATAAATTAATCTATCTATCAAAAATATTTTCAGCCAGAATTTTCAATTACCTAATACGCACATTTTTAATGCAATTTTGCAATGAAATTACTTAGGATTTTAGAATTACAGAAACAATACAAAAAGTTGAGGTTTTATCGGAATTAAATTATGATATTTTGGTATCGGCTTAATTTACTTATGCGCATCTTTCGTTTTCTCTTTTTTTATACTAGTTCGTATTCGCCCACTGCTGGGCAAAGGCCCCCCTCCTCCTCCTCCTTTCACCTCTCTGTCCAGAGCTGCCAAGGACCAATCTTTGTCTCGTTCGTAGCTATAGTATATTATTTTGATCGCTAAGGAATAAACCCGTTAAATCTACAAGCATTCAAAATAAGAAAAGGAATAGCCTTGACCTAACCGTACTAGAAACTTATTGCGTCAGCGAATTATAATAATCTATATTATTACCTGTGTTTTCCGGTAACCCGGAAGACTTAATGTCACAACTGACTAATTTACCATCGTTGACCGCATTGACAAAATACGAAATATAAACTTGCGACGATAACCGACTTTTAATGTTTTTAACCTGAAGATCACGTCTAAACGAATAATGTTAATAATTTGGAAAAAAATATATGTTAAATTAGAGCATTTTCTTAGTAACGTAATATTATATGTGAATGTTTTAGATTATGTTTATATTACATAGTGTAATTCATTTGTAAAGTTATGTCTAACGCGGATAAAGAACTGAGAATCACGCAAATACTATCAAGCGTATTTTTATGAAACCTTCACCATTTTAAAGATAATTTAATTATTATTAACCGACTTCAAAAAAAGGAGGAGGTTTTCAGTTCGTCGGAATCTTTTATATATATATGTTCCTCGATTACTCGAAAACGGCTGGACTGATTTGGAAAATATTTTTTTTTTTTTTTGAAAAGGCATACTTCCGAGATGGTCCCATTGTCATCAGGTCAGGATCTGATGATGGGATCCTGGAGAAATTAAGGGAACTCTTCAAATATTATAGGTACACTTATAGCGATTTGGGTATTTTTTATAGATACTCGTGCATTTGCTCTCGCAAAGCACCATTTGGTAAAGTGGAACTGATGATTAAGACCATAGATGGCCACCGGAACTACGCAATTATAAGTATTTCACGGGTTGCGATTCGATTACTTTAATATGATTGCAATTTATGCTCGTCACAGTGCATATGGTAAAGTGGAGCTGATGGTGAAGTACCAGGAGAACTCCTCAACAATTAACGTCCCTGCATCGGGAGAAGCAATATTTTGTAAAAAGTGATGAGCAGTTGACATTAGGCTATTGTAACTTAAATCAAAAAATTACAAATCGACCCCCTAAAAAGTGAAAAATAAAAAACTTTTTTACAAAAAAAAACCGACTTCCAAAAAAACACTGCAAAGTGAAAAATAACTTTAATTTCGGAAGTCAGCGGCAAAAAGCTAAAATACAGATTCAAAGACACCGACTTCTGAAATTAAAGTTATTTTTCACTGTAGTGTTTTTTTTTAAGTCGGTGGTTTTTTTTTTTTGTAAATAAGTTTTCTTTTTATATTTAGTATACGTGTTTTAATACAATACATTGGTTTTATGTATAATAAATTAATAATGAGTCTAATTTGGGACAGCGCTCCTTGGCGGGCGAGACCTATTACTGGGTGGACGTACGACGCGTTGCGTGAGCTCAGCACAGAACACGCAAGCTCTCAATCAAGGCCGTTGGCATATATCTGCGTCTTAAACGCGACCCAATAGCAACCTACAACTGTACAATGATCTTCCGGCGCGTGGTCAAACCCGAAACTATTATTTTTTCAATGCAGTTCACAAAACAATTGCACAAAGGAGATGGATAACGGTCCCATACATGCTTGGCCCAGAAATGAACACAAACAAAACATAATGTATTATGAAACTATAATAGTGTTTCATAGCCCTGTATATTTTTATTCGTCGTAAAACTTTGTGAAGGGACATAAGACCATTCCCAAATCTGATGACCCCCCGCTGAAATCCCGCCGCGGTATTTTTACGTCCGCGGATTTTAGCACCCCGTCAACGTCATTAGAACGCCAAAAGATCCTTTATCAGAGTGTAGCTTCAGTTTTCTCACTGACCGATTCCTTGACAATTCAAACGTGTTTTTTGAAATAAATGCTTGTGAGTTTGAGTAAAAACATTATGGCGAAAGGTCAATCCTATTCTTATTCCGATCGTAAGTAGGTAAGTTCTTATATAAAAGTGGACGACATTCAAGTGTCCTAGTCACGACCCGCGTGGGTGTAGTGCAGCGTTCTAAATGTCGTACAACTAGTAATGAACGGACAGCATTTTAGTCAATTATATTCTTATCAATCTTATATTGGCATTTAGCTATGATATCACGGAATATTGAAAAGCTTACCAGTCAAATTCGACTTCTCTTGCTTACTTACCTTACTTTTTTGAATCAGGATACTGGTCATTTGAATAGATACATTCAGCAGGATCTTTTAAGTGTAAACTGTTGGATACAAGGTTTGATTCGGTGGGTGATCACAATACAAGACGAATGAATTATCGAACACTATTGGTATATTGCTTATCACTTTAATGCTAACAGACCGGCGGAGAACACAATTTAGGAACGTATATAGTAAAGAGGAACGAACGTCAACCGAATTGACAAATACAGATGTTCCGATATCCTCCATAACATAATGATGGACGTATGGCGTTCCAACATAAACTCTTTTAAAGAATAAAAAGATGCTGAGTTTTGAAAACTGTTCTTATTTATTATTATTTTGATCACTTTTAAAAATAAATTATATAAGTACTTTCGGTTAGAGGACATTTGACTTATCATTCCAATAATTTAATTTAATCATTTATCACGTTTTTTTTTTATTTTATTTAATTTCATTTATGATTCAATTTTAAACTGTTATTTTGTATTCCTATATTTTTTATTATTATTTCCTTTATTCCATTTTTATACATATACCTATCTTACATTTTTAAATATTTTTATAAAAACATTAAAAAAAACATTCAAAAATATAAAAAATAGTAGCCCACCGATATCGGGAATAGGATCCAAGCTACCGGTGGTCAGGGCTCCTGAGAGAGGAACCTCCTGACGATACGTGCCGTATCGAGAAGTACCGCTTTCTGGATCAAGCCCTTGATCCAGCTGCCTAACGAGAGCCTCCTCAGATGTTGGTCGAGACTCTTGGCAATTAAGCCATTGGCTGATACGACTATCGGCACAATGACTGCTGTATCCACATCCCACATATTATTATTATTATTATTTTTATATTAACTAATTAACTATGACATAATATTAAAATCAAGTAACGCTTGGTATTATTGTATTGTAGAAATTTTAATCTTTTATAATAGCATGTGTACTTATTGTTTTTTTTTTTTTAATTTATGTATTCTTGATTTAATTATGTATTCAGAGCATGAGAAATTACTCGATAATTGTGTAAGCTGTAATTGAGTGTACATTACGGGACAACGCATTTATTATACAAGATTTATTAATGTATAAGATAACTGTAATGTACCTATCTCGTTGGTAATCCTTAAATAAATAAATAAATAGTAGGTAGTATGGAACATACATCATTAAATATCCACATTAGGATTCGAAACATTTTGAACAGAAATTCAATGAGAATTGTGGTGTTTGTATCGTAGAGAGTCACTTATCAGCTCAGCTGACATTATTATGACGTTCTAATGCCATCATGACTCCAGTGCGCGTAAGAGACCTAGCTATATATGACCGATAACACCATCCCTTTTTCGCACTGGAATTATGATGGCATTAATACTTCATAACACCAGGGCCGTTCTGGCTCAGTGTCTCGACAAAAATGGACAAAAGATTGCTTGTAAATATTTTATTTGAATTTAACGATTGACAGACTGCGGACCACGAATCTTGAAAATGGACCCCAAGTCCCAGAAGACACCGACCTGCAACCTTGTGGACAGAGCTACTAGGTATTTCCGATTAGAGACGGCGTGTCCATACATTGATGTCGTTGCAATTTTGGCTACAAGGAACCAATCCAGATTACATTTAAGTTAGCGATTAGAATACTTGTTTGTTTATGAGTTAATATCAAAATGCAGGTTCAAATCACCTTGTAACAGGAACTAGATTTTAAACACGATGCCCAAGTTCGATTGCGCAGTATCAAAAACTTGCTCGTGAACAATTTGTTTTGCAATTTCTACCAAATATGGTATTTTGTAAAGGCAAATATGAAAATACTTTGTCAACCGATAGAGCAATAGAAATTAGCAATACAGAACAAGGAGAGCAATCTAGTTTACATCCTACAAACTAGCTAGAATGATCCAATTTGACTTTTTCGTGAAATGCCGATACTTCGGCATTTCACGAAAAAGACGAAGCGCACACATCACGTAGTGAATGCAATAGCTAAGGCTATTTAAGCGCGTACAGAGATAAAGACGATCAAGCATCATCAGTAGCATCCAAGCCTTACATAATTGACACGTCGAAATATAGAAAATAGCGTAGCATGGCCACTTCTATCCCTTTACGAAGATTCAGCATGGAGTATTGCAGCCACCTTTGGGATGGCTCAGCTAAATACCAACTTGCCGCGCTTGATTCGGTGGAACGCAGAGCTAAGAGGCTCATTGGCGACGTAAGACTGGTGGATGCCAAGCTTCACAGCTTGGCTCATCGCCGCAAGGTTGCCTGCTTGTCGGTCTTCTACAGATTGTACTTCGGTGAGTGTGTTCGAGAACTCCACGACCTCATTCCGCCTGCCCCCTTCTATCAGCGGACATCTAGACGCACTGCAGGTTACCATCCCTACCTAGTTGCTATTCCACCAATTCGCACTAAGCGTTTCCAAATGTCTTTTGTGATGCGCACAGCAAAGGAGTGGAACTCTCTGCCTGCGTCTGTGTTTCCGAACGTATACAACCCCGATCTCTTCAAAGTGAGAGTTAACAGGCTTCTTCTGGGTAAGCTCGCTCCATCGTCGACTTTGTCTCTGTCATCTCTGACCTAGACTAGAGTCAAGAGCAAACCTATCTTAAAAAAAAAAAAAAATTTACTAATGTAACTGAACGCAATCAGCACATCTAAACCACGTCCAAGAGCTGTCAGTATCATCATTGTTGGAGAATATTGACACTGGCAGCTCTTGAACGCAGATGATACATTGATGAGCTGATCGCGTTCAGCTTTATTAGTGCAATTGACACACAGTGACATTACTTTGCTTAATTTTTGACGTCACGCTGTAAAAATCAATCTTTCTACAATCTATCATTTTGTCCTGTGTTTCTACGGCGCTGAAGCGAACGCGTGACGTCGTAGGTGACGTAAATATTTATAACGTCAATTCGAACGATTTTTGTAAGGAAAATACAACTCTATCCTATAGCATTTTGGTTAATTTTTCTGCGACAAGCATAATTAGTAGATACCCATAAGAATTAATAAAGCCTTAAAACTAAGTAAATATTATGTGCGAAACGATTATTTTCAATTTTAAAATCGTTTGATTAAGGATGATGCCTGGGTTAAAAAAAAAAATCTATTTAGTCCGACAGTCAGATAAAAAAAATATTAGACACGTGTTTTTTTTTTGCTTTATCATATTAATAAAAATTTACTTATATAAAACGCATTAAAGCTAAGTGGGGGCTCGCTACGTCACAATTTAGTATAAAATCTAGCAAGGTATGACGTCATGCCACATTTTAACTCAATGTATCGCCGTAATCTTTTGATTACGTAAATTAAGAAAAATACGTTTCCAATATATTTTAATACGGACAATAAAATGTAATCATCATTCCTACGTTATGTTAACTCTGCCCATTTGGGCTAGGCCCACCGATCATATACTACGAGTCAGTGGTGCAGCTACAATTATCATTAGAGGGAAGCCGAAGAAAAAATTGTTTAGTTCTCATAAACCCATATAAAAAACTGTAGATTTATAATCTTATGATGTATTAAACTGGTATTCAATATAATTATGTAATGTGATATGATACACAGTTACACACACAGGTGTACCATATTATTTGGCAATAGTAAACATTAAGAAGAGTGGTTGTTCCGAAGGGAAGCTGATAGGAATCGGGTTGTATGAAAGCTACGCCCCTGCTAGGAGTTCAGTTTCAGACGACACCGCGCGCGCAGTGGCGCCCTCATCGTTTATTTGGTTATTTTTTTTATTTTAGAATGAAATTGCAGAAAATAATGATGTTACGTGGAGCACATCATTATTAATTTATTACAAACAGTAGTTTTACATTGTTAAGTTTTATTATAATTTTATCAACGGAGCTTAGTGGCCACTATTTTCCGTTTTAAGGATTATATAAAACTTAACAATATACAACTACCGTTTGTAATAATAATAACGTATAGTCTTGTGGAGCACAACGTAACATGCTTATTTTCTGCTTTCTCATTCTAAAATATAAGAAATAACCAATCAAACGATGAGGGCGCCAATGCGCGAGCGGCGTCGTCTTAAGTCTCTTTCTAAAAAAGCTCAATGTGTCATAGCAACGACCGGGTAGATGTGTAACATAATCGTAATTTATCAATGACCTCCCCCTGTCTTATCACACATGATTACTGGAGGTCAGGGCAAGGTACACAAATGACACAATCAGATAATAATCACAAAGCTAATAAATACAATATCATTGCCAATATGGGACATATTCGCATGTTTCCGGTCTCAGACGTGACTAACGTGACCAGTGGGTACATAGATTTATGATAACATGTAGTCATTTTAATTGATATGGCTGGTTTATGATGTTGGACTTTAAGTACATTAGTAGTTGGTAATAGAGTTATTTGTAAAAATATTTAATCACTTTGCTGTATTAATACTCTCTATATCTGTACTGGGCCCGCTTGGTAGATTACGGCCCGCCTCAATCCTCTCAATATGTACTGGGCCCGCTTGGTAGATTACGGCCTGCCTCAATACTCTCAATATGTACTGGGCCCGCTTGGTAGATTACGGCCCGCCTCAATCCTCTCAATATGTACTGGGCCCGCTTGGTAGATTACGGCCTGCCTCAATACTCTCAATCTGTACTGGGCCTGCGTGGTAGATTACGGCCCGCCTCAATACTCTTAATCTGTACTGGGCCTGCGTGGTAGATTACGGCCCGCCTCAATGCTCTCAATATGTACTGGGCCCGCTTGGTTGATTACGGCCTGCCTCAATACTCTCAATCTGTACTGGGCCTGCGTGGTAGATTACGGCCCGCCTCAATACTTTCAATCTGTACTGGGCCTGCGTGGTAGATTACGGCCCGCCTCAATACTCTCAATCTGTACTGGGCCTGCGTGGTAGATTACGGCCCGCCTCAATGCTCTCAATATGTACTGGGCCCGCTTGGTAGATTACGGCCCGCCTCAATCCTCTCAATATGTACTGGGCCCGCTTGGTAGATTACGGCCTGCCTCAATACTCTCAATATGTACTGGGCCCGCTTTGTAGATTACGGCCTGCCTCAATACTCTCAATCTGTACTGGGCCTGCGTGGTAGATTACGGCCCGCCTCAATACTCTCAATCTGTACTGGGCCTGCGTGGTAGATTACGGCCCGCCTCAATGCTCTCAATATGTACTGGGCCCGCTTGGTTGATTACGGCCTGCCTCAATACTCTCAATCTGTACTGGGCCTGCGTGGTAGATTACGGCCCGCCTCAATACTTTCAATCTGTACTGGGCCTGCGTGGTAGATTACGGCCCGCCTCAATACTCTCAATATGTACTGGGCCCGCTTGGTAGATTACGGCCTGCCTCAATACTCTCAATATGTACTGGGCCCGCTTGGTAGATTACGGCCTGCCTCAATACTCTCAATCTGTACTGGGCCTGCGTGGTAGATTACGGCCCGCCTCTATACTCTCAATCTGTACTGGGCCTGCGTGGTAGATTACGGCCCGCCTTAATGCTCTCAATATGTACTGGGCCCGCTTGGTAGATTACGGCCTGCCTCAATACTCTCAATCTGTACTGGGCCTGCGTGGTAGATTACGGCCCGCCTCAATACTCTCAATCTGTACTGGGCCTGTGTGGTAGATTACGGCCCGCCTCAATACTCCCAATCTGTACTGGCTCGCTTGGTAGTTTACGGCCCGCCTCAATACTCTCAATCTGTACTGGGCCTGCGTGGTAGATTACGGCCCGCCTCAATACTCTCAATCTGTACTGGGCCTGCGTGGTAGATTACGGCCCGCCTCAATACTCTCAATCTGTACTGGGCCTGCGTGGTAGATTACGGCCCGCCTCAATACTTTCAATCTGTACTGGGCCTGCGTGGTAGATTACGGCCCGCCTCAATACCCTCAATCTGTACTAGGCCTGCGTGGTAGATTACGGCCCGCCTCACAGACAGCAGACCTGTGACCCAGGAACATGACAGGCTGATTATTCACTCTCATCATTCCCTTAGAACCTTAACAGCCTTGTGGGAATGCCCTGAATTCATGGCTTCAGGCTTATTAGAAGTATAGATTTCTTTAGTTTTTGATTGCCTCGTTGGTCTAGTGGTCGCAAGCGCTACTGCTGAGCATGAGGGTCCTGGGTTCAATTCCCAGGTCGGGCAAAGCGTTAGGACCGGACTCCTCCAAAGCAGAGACGAGACGAGAGGAGAGGAGATATGTTTTAAACAACCAACAGGATTTCGTTATTCACACATCTCGTCTCCACCCAGTCTCAGTGGATACCACTGAGCGGAGATGTATCATATTTGTAAGGCGCGATCAACGCGGAGATGTGAGGTGGTGCCTCGCCAAGATTTAGCTGGGCGGCGGTACAAAGCGGAGATGTGAGCTATGCCTCGCCGAGATTTAGCTGGGCAGCGGTACAAAGCGGAGATGTGAGCTATGCCTCGCCGAGATTTAGCTGGGCAGCGGTACAAAGCGCAGATGTGAGCTGTGCCTCGCAAGCTGGCGACCGTGCGCAGCGGAGACGAGAAGAGATGTGAGTGGCGAGCAGTGAGCGGCCCCGCTAGTTCCCCCCGCATCACACAACTCGCCAGCTCCTCTAGCCAGCACACATCTCCACTCCAGTCTAGCCAGTACGCATCTCCACACAGCTTCGATAGATACACTCTAGCTGAAAAACAATCCTTCTATCTTCTCGTCTCCGCTGCGGACATCTCCATAGGTACATCTCCGCTTTAATGGAGTCCGGGCCTTATTGTGTTTTTCCACCAGGAATTTATCACTAGCAGCCCGGAGTCTAGATTTGTGCCCAGTTGATGGCAATAGGCTCGCCCCCTATTACATGGGACTTAAACATAACTGGAGAAATGTGGGCCTAACCCTTCGGAGATTACAGGCGTGATGTTATGTTATGTGTTATTTCTTTAGAGAGAGAGATAGATAGAGTATGGAAATCTAATTCTAATTCTATTTATTCTTTAGATTGCGATAAAATGTTTCAGCTTAATAAAAAGGACCACTTAGATACTTCAATCCGAAACTATAGGCAAGCAAAATCATCCCTTTGAACACCATAAAAACGAGTATTAATTAAAAAGAAAAGTGAATAAGTTATCTGTTTTCAAAAGAAATAAGTAGGTACAGGCATAAAATAATATCACCGTAAATTTAAAAAAATGAAATGGATCATGAAATTAACGAAGTGAAAAAATAATGAAGCTCTTCTGAACGGCTTTTAACGATGGCCGCAAATTAAGCGGCTCACCAGCGACATGGAAACGTCATTATCGGTGACTACAGACCGTATTGAAGGGTGTGTTACATTAAAAAGCTTAATAAACTTACTATCATTTTATAAAAATCAAGCCGTGTGCAGATGGTAGATTCCCATCAGCAAAAATGACGAATTTCCATAAAAACTTTCATCCCCTATAGACTCTGACCCAGCGCAGCGGTTCAGGCTGTGTGTTGTCTGTCAGTGATTTTTCTTTAGTATATTTAAGTCTTATTACTAATAGTAATAAGACTTAAATATACAACAGTAGTGAGCAGAGTGAGTGAGCAGTGGTGGCCTAGTGATAACGACCGCGACTTACGAGTTGGAAGTCGTTGGTTCGAACCCTGATAGGCGCTTTACTTCGTGTAAATTATTTCATCACCACTGCTCTCAAAACGGCGAAGGAAAACATCGTGAGGAAACCGGCGTGTCCAAGAACCAAAAAAAAATCGAAGACATGTGAGATCTACCAACCCGCACTGGGCCCGCGTGGTGGATTACGGCCAACTCCCTCTCACCGAGAGGAGGCCTGTGTCCCAGCAGTGAGAACATTATAGGCTGATTATGTGTATAAAACAGTAGGTAAATAAGCTGTGCTTGCAGTTTTTGCAAAAAAAATATTCTGTAGGTATCCTTAAGCTACCTACAGATTTTTTTTCTAGCCTGCGTTGTCCCACTCCTGAGCAAAGGCCTGCCTCCACTCCTTCCATCTCTCGCGAGCGCGTCCTCCTTCCATTTTTAACAGAACCTGTTCAGTTCGTCTCGTTATCTCCTACGTGGTGTGCCGTGACCCCGTCTTACTGTCTCAGGGCACCAGTTCTGTGCTATTTGTGTCCACAGTTTGTCATGCGATAGACATAGCCTGCCCAGTCCCATTTTAATAAATACCTAATTACAACATCTTAATTTAGTTATTTAGATATGACAGCGCATCAAAACATCTATAACGTCAGACCATCTTTACAGTTCAATAAATATGTATAGGTATAAGTATGTTTATCCTGTACTTAATCTCAGCAAAGATTCAGTCATTCACCCAAAACAAGAAAAATATGAGGTTCATGCTTGCTGCTTGAGTTTATATACCTACATATATCATTATTTTTCGACGACACACCACGACACATCGTTAAAGCTGACGAGTATGACATGTTATGTGTGTATCAACCTCTTTTTTCGAACCTCCACGATAGATGTATTCAAAACACACTATCTATTACCATATCCTTACCTTTATCAAATAAAGTACTTACTCATTCCATGCCATAAATAAAGGGCTACTGCGTTTAGTTGTAAAGCCCACTAAATTATCTAAAATAGTTTTAGGCAATAAAGTCAAGTTGAGTTTGCGACCTCGGCTGATTCAAGTACTTACCGAGAATTACGATTGGTCAGCGGCCTCTATTTTATTCAAATTCGTATATTTTAATATAATTATACGATAAGCCCTTGGCGATCGTAAATCAAAACATCAAAAGTACATACAACTTCCTTTCATCACAATTGGTTCGATAGTTTAGCCGTTTAGAGTTCAAATTGAAACACAGACAGAATAAACGTCGATTTATTCTTTGTTCGTCCTGAAGTTTTGTTCCACATTCCAAAAAATTCTTAGTTTGTCCCATATCCAAAATAATAAGGATCAAATTAAGATGAACATCATTGCGAGTCATCATGACGCGAAAAATTTCAGTAGTTTCTGGAAAACCACGAACAGCTTGAATCCCAAATCAAGCCTGCCCGTGAGTGTAGCGGGTGTTAGTGACCCTAAAGAAATTGTCAACTTATTCAGTGGATCCTTTAAGGTTGAATCTCCCCTGGGTCCGACATCTGGTGGGTCGGAGGTTGTGGGTGGGTCCGAAGACTTGCCTACTAGGTTTGCGGCTAGGGAAGTAGCTACTGTCATAAAATCTTTAAAAAGAGAAAAGTCACCGGGGCATGACAGTATGAGCATAGAGCATTTGCGATATGCAGGCAAGCACCTGCCGCGGGTCTTAGCAATGCTATTCAGTTTTTGTACGAGTCACTCTTATCTACCAGCTGACTTAGTTAAAACCATAGTAGTACCTATAATAAAGAACAAGACTGGAGACTCGAGTGACACAAACAACTACAGGCCTATTTCCTTGGCGACGATAATTGCGAAGGTGTTGGACGGTCTGATTGATCGGCAATTGGATACGCATTTAACAATACATGACGCCCAATTTGGGTTTAAGCAACATTTATCAACAGAAACGGCTATCCTCTGTGTCAAGCATACTGTCCAATACTATGCAAGTAGGAGCACACCGGTGTATGCATGTTTTCTGGACCTTTCCAAGGCCTTTGACCTAGTGTCTTACGACTGCCTATGGAGGAAACTATCGCAGGACACCAACCTCCCAAGAGACCTGGTTGATATTCTGAAGTACTGGTATAACAACCAGTACAATTATATAAAGTGGGCGGGTGTCCTGTCAGATGCATACGGGTTGGAGTGCGGGGTGAGGCAGGGGGGACTCAGCTCTCCCAAGCTTTTCAACCTGTATGTAAACCAACTGATATGTGAGCTCAACAACACTAACATCGGATGCTCCATTGATGGACACTGCATTAATAATATCAGCTACGCGGACGATATGGTGTTGCTGAGCCCATCGATCAGTGCGCTGAGGAGGCTTCTCCGTATCTGTGAGGACTATGCGGTGGCCCATGGTCTCAGGTACAATGCAACCAAGAGTGAGCTCTTGGTCTTTAAGGCGGGTAAGAAATGTTATGACACTGTCCCGCCAGTCACCTTAGGGGGCGTCCCGCTTACCAGAGTGACACGGTTCAAGTACCTGGGACACTGGGTGACCGACAGTTTGTCCGATGATACGGACTTGGAGAGGGAACGCAGAGCATTGGCAGTTAGGTGTAACATGCTGGCCCGTAGGTTTGCACGATGTACAGAAGAGGTAAAAATTACACTCTTTAGGGCATATTGCCAGTCTCTGTACACGTGCGCCCTATGGGTCAGTTATACAAAAAGCTCGTACAGTGCTCTGCGAGTCCAATATAATAATGCCTTCAGAGTGATGTTGGGGCTACCGCGCTTTTGCAGTGCGTCGGGGATGTTCGCGGAAACCGGTGTGCCGGATTTTTACGCGCTTATGCGTTTGCGTATAGCGTCCCTGATGCGGCGAGTGCGCGATAGTCCCAACAATCTGTTGGCTATTGTGGCCAGCAGGATGGACAGCCCCATAATGTGGCATTGGATGACGACTCACAGAGCGTCATTCCAATACATTAAATAATTGTGTATGTATTTGTATTTATTTTTTATATAATGTGCATGTGTATTTCATTTGATGTGTATTTTGTTGTTTGTGTTGTTTGTTGTTTTTTGTGTTTTATTTTTTTGTAATGTATGGACTAAGTAATTGTGTCTGGTAATAAAGTTTTATTATTATTATGATTATTTTTTTTGATATTTCTCGGGACCCTAGGGTCCCGGACCTTTGAAAGGCATATGAGGGGCCGAAGCCAACTCGCAGAGGCCCGTTAGACGCTTTCAATGGAAATGAGGCACCAACCGACGATTATCCTTGTGCGTACTATGCAAGTGCACCCAAGGACAACTCCCGGTTGGTGTAGGACTATTGCAGGATATGGAGACAAAAAAATATTGGGCTATGGGTTTGGATGGCTAAAGTGGACTGGTTATCTAAAACTATGGAAGGACTATGGCCCCTGCCTGACCAATGTTTGATAAAAACAATACACGGATAAAATGGCAGGGGGTGACTTGCACACTCAACAATGGGCCCCCAGAAACGGTCGCTAGCACATAGTGTCATAGCGACAAGGGGGCAACATGTCTTGAGGTGCTTAAGAGGAGTGGAGAGGTATTCCACGGCTATCAGGACAATCCCGGAAGTACGGTCAAGATCCCTACCAGCATCTTACTGGACTACTTCCTTCCTCCGAGCACGTTTGCTCTTGCGAATCTCTACTCAAGCCAGCCAATAAAGGCAAGAATGAGGTGGGAGGTCAGTTCTCGTCAGTGTTCACTCCAGCCGGCCAATAAAGGCAAGCCAGAGATGAGGAACATGACTTCTCCCGGGAGATAGGGTACGTGGGGTCGCTACTGCCCAGCAGCTCGCCACATGCTGCCCTGCGGGTTTCTGTATCTCTCTTGGTCTGGCTCCTCATCCTAGACCTGTTCCGGCAAAGAAACCTCCACCGGCACAGACCTAGAGTTCGGAGCGCGCAAGCCCCATCACGACGTCAACGTAGAGATACAGCGATGGGGTTATTATTATTATTCCCTTTATTAAAATAAATACGTATAAATTATATTTTTAAATATTAGAATATAAAGATTATAAAAAAACATTTAAAATATAAAAAATAGTAGCCCACCGGTATCGGGAACAGGGTCCAAGCTACCAGCGGTCAGGGCTCTAGAGAGAGGAACCTCCTAACAATGCGAGCCGTGTCCAGAAGTACCGCTTTCTGAATCAAGCCCTTAATCCAGCTGCCCAACGAGTGCCTCCTTAGGTGTTGGTCGAGGCTCTTGGCAATTAAGCCATTGGCTGATACAACTATCGGCACAATGATCGCTGAGTCCACATCCCACATGTCGACAACCTCGCGGGCCAAGTCAAGATACTTGATTTGTTTATCTTTCTCGGCTTTCACGAGGTTCCCGTCATGCGGGACAGTTACGTCAATAATCATTGCGCGTCGCTCTATTCGATCCACCACCACTATATCAGGCTTATTGGCAACAATAGTCCTGTCAGTGATGATGGATCGATCCCAGTACAATGTGATGTGTCCATTTTCGAGAACTGGGTCGGGCACATACCTGTAGTACGGCACTTCCGATTCCACGAGACTGTATTTCAGAGCAAGTTGCTGATGGATAATCCTGGCTACAAGGTTGTGTCTATGCAAGTACTCTTCGTTAGCTAGACGAGAACACCCGGAGATGATGTGTCGGATTGATTCTCCCGGACGGTGGCATGCCCGACAGATGTCAACCGTGCCGTCTTTCACAATAAATCTCCGGTAATTGTTCGTCATGATAACTTCGTCCATAATTGCACAGACAAAACCTTCGGTTTCCCCAAAGAGGTCACCAAAACGCAGCCAGGCTACGGACGCTAGGAAATCTACATCGGGTTCATGTAGGGCCCGGAAAAAGCGTCCGTGAAGCTCCTTACTCTGCCATACCTCCAGGCGATCGTTAGTGTCAAGCACTACAGGCTTGCGCCAGTTCTCTTTAGCCAAGGAGAGCGGGGTGAGGCCCTTGTCCACTGTGACCACATCTCGATGCATCCCCACGTCGGCTTCAAGGAAATATTCCCTGAGACTGCATATCTCGCGATTGTGGAGGGTCTTGACATTTAAAAAGCCTCGACCTCCACACTTTCGCGGGACATACAGTCTCATTACCGATGATCGCGGGTGATGCATTCGATATGCAGTCAGTAGCGTACGGACCCTCCTATCCAGGGCGTCTAGTTCGGTCTGAGTCCATTTGAGTATGCCGAAAGAGTACATCAAAACCGGCATGACCCAACCGTTGAAGGCGCGCACCTTGTTTCCGCCTGATAGAAGACTATTAAATACTTTCTTCAGGCGGCCAAAGAAGCGCTCCTTCAACGATTGCTTCATGTCAGCAGCATTAATGCCCAACGCTTCCGACATACCCAAATACTTATAGGTTTCGGTTGCGGAGAGGGCTCTAAGGTTTATGGAATCCGAGAGTTGGGTTCCCTCGGATTCCACAATCTCCCCTCGCTTTACATGCATGACCGCACATTTGTCCACACCAAATTCAATCCTGATGGCGCTACTGAAAGTTTCAGTTACTTTCAGTAGCTCCATCAGTTGCAAATTGTTGGGGGCAAAGAGTTTTAGGTCATCCATGTAGAGGAGGTGAGATATAACCTGACCACCTCTCCTCAGCCGATAGCCTAGACCTGAATCCTCCAGCAGTGTGCTTAGGGGATTCAAGGCTAAGCAGAACCAAAGCGGACTCAAACTATCACCGTGAAATATGCCTCGCTCGATCCTAATCGGCTCGCTATTCCTCTGGATATTTCGACATCCTGGATAGCGAAGGACCGTCCTCCATTGCCCTATACACGACATCAGGAAGGTGCGCAGAGTTGCATCTACTTTATACAACTCTAGCACCCTTATGAGCCATGTATGTGGCACCGAGTCATAGGCCTTCTTATAATCTATCCAACATGTCGACAGATCCTTTCGGGAACGACGAACCTGTTGGCTAATGGCCATATCAATGAGGAGTAGCTCCTTAGTACCGCGGGACCCATGCCTACATCCATTTTGAGAGGCAGACATGATGAAGTTTGTGTCTATATGTTTGTTGATTTTAGCTCTCAAAATGGATGTAAGAACTTTATAGACCGTCGGTAAACACGTGATCGGCCTATAATTTTTGGGTTCCACGGTGCTACCTGATTTATGGAGCAGGTGGGTAATTCCTGTCGTTAGGAACTGGGGTAGCGAGCCAGACTCCAAAGCAGCCTGGTACTGAACCGCCAAGCGAGCGTGCGACCTTATAAGCCATTTGATCCAGAAGTTGTGCAGCCCGTCCGGCCCTGGAGACTTCCAATTAGGTAACGGACGGACTGCATGGGCTACATCTTGGGGGCAGATGGTAATAGCCCCCATTTCTGCTATTGGATCGCAGGCTCGCTCGACTTTCCGAGCCCAATCGCCTTCGGTGTGACTGACAGGCACCGACCAGATACTGCGCCAGAAAGAGCACATGGCATCATCATCCGGCAGGCGCGTGTCAGCCACACCTTGATTCGGTCGCTCCCAAGCCCTATAAACCCACCTTTCATCGCTCTGGAAAGTGCGATTCTGAGTGTATCGCTCTACTCGCCTCTTATACCTACGAATACGGTTCGCCCATGCATACACTTTCTGCTTCAGGAAGTCGATGCGCTCTGTGACACGGGACATATAGTTCTGAGGGCTGATATCAGTCCCTGAAAAAGCCCGCCTGACAAAGCGCATCACTCTAGGGCGAGTATTGCCCTCCCTGAAGCAGATTAGTTTGCCGATGAGCGATCTGGCCCCACCAATACGGCGTTCAATTCTGCACTGCCAAGCTGGTATGGCTGGTTTCGGTCGTGTAGCTCTAGAGTCATTAGCAAATTTGACATGAGCTACACGACATGCCGCTACAGCCGCGCAGTACAGAATTGAATGAGTATCCGTGAGGTCTTCGCAGTTATCAAAATAGTTTGACAACTGCGAATCCAAAACCGCCACCAACGCTCTATTTTTGTTATGCATGGGCAAACGGGGTAAGCGTGGTCTAAGTTCAGGCGGCATAAACCGATATTCTCGGATCGCACTCTCCAAAGCACTCCTCAATTGCTCATTGCACTGGGTACTTACGTTTGTAGCCCTGTCATCACTTCCCTCGTCAGCTTGACTTGTGTTGCACTGTGGTACAATAACAGTCCGCGACGGGGGGGCGATGACATGGCTACTCTGTATTTCATTTCGCAGGCGATCAAGTACAGTGTCATCCAGCATATGATTACGCTGGATGACTCGCACCTGATCCGATAGTCGTTGTGCCGAAACGTTGACAGCTGGCTCAAGCACCTGAAAAAGAGAGAGCATCCGAACACGGTACGCGGTCAGATTGGTTCCCCCCTCTGTAGCCCCATAGTATGAGCGCATGACGTTTTCGTTGATGGATCGTGTCCATCTCATGCGCTGCACACTTCCGCCGGGAGCTGGGACCCTATCAGAGGCCGGTGGGCCTCGAGGTCCTAAGCCGTCCGGCGGCCGGCGTCCTCCCCGTCGACGAGCAGGTGATGGCGTCGTGGGCGGAGAGAAATACTCGTCACTTGAGCTCGACGCAACTGCCGCGGCCGGTGTCGTCACAGCGCTCACAGTGGGGCTGGGTACCGGCGGTGGCGAGGCGGAGCTAAGCGACAAGTCCGGAGATGGTGGGTGTGTAATTTGTTCTAATCTTGCCCGGCTTCGAGTCAGCATTTCTCATTGTTGTATGACTCTCCGTGTCATCATAGTATTTTATTTTTTCATCCTGGTGTTGTTTACAATGTTTTCATTGTGTTGATGCCACTTTTGGGGTCATCATTGATGTGCACAAATAAATATTTTACCATTGTTGCATATTAATGTTAAAAATACTAGAAAAATTAATTTGGAGAAGAAAAATTCTGACCGTCAGTTTTGACAGTCGGGCCACAGATTATTATTATGATTATTTTTTTTGATATTTCTCGGGACCCCAGGGTCCCGGACCTTTAGAAGGCATATGAGGGGCCGAAGCCAACTCGCAGAGGCCCGTTAGACGCTTTCAATGGAAATGAGGCACTAACCGACGATTATCCCTGTGCGTACTATGCAAGTGCACCCAAGGACAACCCCCGAATGGTGTAGGACTATTGCAGAATATGGAGACAAAAAATTGGGCTATGGGTTTGGATGGCTAAAGTGGACTGGTTATCTAAAACTATGGAAGGACTATGGCCCCTGCCTGACCAATGTGTGATAAATACAATACACGGATAAAATGGCAGGGGGTGACTTGCACACTCAACAATGGGCCCCCAGAAACGGTCGCTAGCACATAGTGTCATAGCGACAAGGGGGCAACATGTCTTGAGGTGCTTAAGAGGAGTGGAGAGGTATTCCACGGCTATCAGGACAATCCCGGAAGTACGGTCAAGATCCCTACCAGCATCTTACTGGACTACTTCCTTCCTCCGAGCACGTTTGCTCTTGCGAATCTCTACTCAAGCCAGCCAATAAAGGCAAGAATGAGGTGGGAGGTCAGTTCTCGTCAGTGTTCACTCCAGCCGGCCAATAAAGGCAAGCCAGAGATGAGGAACATGACTTCTCCCGGGAGATAGGGTACGTGGGGTCGCTACTGCCCAGCAGCTCGCCACATGCTGCCCTGCGGGTTTCTGTATCTCTCTTGTTCTGGCTCCTCACCCTAGACCTGTTCCGGCAAAGTAACCTCTACCGGCACAGACCTAGAGTTCGAAGCGCGCAAGCCCCACCACGACGTCAACGTAGAGATACGGCGATGGGGTTATTATTATTATTATTATTCGTTTATTTATTTTCTTTCTTATCTATTTACATTTTTAAATATTTCTAATAAAAATATATACAAAAAAACATTTAAAAATATAAAAAAATAGAGGTCCGCCGGTATCGGGAGCAGGGTCCAAGCTACCGGTGGTTAGGGCTGCAGAGACAGGAACCTCCTCACAATACGAGCCGTATCGAGGAGTACTGCCTTCTGGATCAGGCTCTTGATCCAACCGCCTAACGACAGCCTCGAGAGATGTTGGTCGAGGCTTTCGGCTATCAGGCCATTGGCCGTTACAACAATCGGCACAATGACAGCCGAGGTCACATTCCACATGTCAACAACCTCGTGTGCTAAGTCGAGATATTTTATTTGTTTCTCTTTCTCAGCTTTCACGAGGTTCTCGTCATGTGGAATGGTAACATCGATAATCATTGCGCGGCGCGCTAATCGATCTATCACCACTATATCAGGCTTATTGGCGACAATAGTCCTGTCAGTGATGATAGACCGATCCCAGTACAACGTGACATGGTCATTTTCAAGAACTGGGTCGGGCACATACTTGTAATACGGTACCTCAGAGTCTACAAGTTTGTATTTCAAAGCAAGTTGCTGGTGAATAATCCTGGCCACTTGGTTATGCCTGTGCAAGTACTCGCCGTTAGCCAGACGAGAACAACCAGAGATAATATGTCTGATGGACTCACCCGGACGGTGGCATGCCCGACACACGTCAACCGTCCCGTCCTTCATAATATGTCTCCGGTAGTTATTCGTCAAAATAACTTCGTCCATAATTGCACAAACAAAACCTTCAGTTTCCCCAAAGAGGTCACCGAAACGTAGCCAGGATACGGACGCTAAGAAATCTACACCGGGCTCGTGTAGAGCCCGATAGAAGCGTCCGTGAAGCTCCTTGCTTTGCCATACCTGCTTGCGGTCATCTGTAGTAAGTACTACAGGTTTGCGCCAGTTCTCTTTAGCCATGGAGAGCGGGGTGAGCCCGTTGTCCACTGCGACCACATCACGGTGCATACCCACGTCGGCGTTTAAAAAATATTCCCTGAGGTTGCACACCTCGCGGTTGTGGAGGGTCTTCGCATTTAAAAAACCTCGGCCCCCGCACTTCCGCGGGATGTACAGTCTCATCACCGATGATCGTGGGTGATGCATCCGGTTTGCGGTCAGCAGTGTACGGACCCTCCTATCCAGGGCGTCTAGTTCGGTCTGAGTCCATTTGAGTATGCCGAAAGAGTACATCAAAACCGGCATGACCCAACCGTTGAAGGCGCGCACCTTGTTTCCGCCCGAAAGAAGACTAATTAATACCTTCTTCAGGCGACCAAAGAAGCGCTCCTTCAACGATTGCTTCATGTCAGCAACATTGATGCCTAACGCTTCCGACATACCCAAATACTTATAGCTTTCGGATGAGGAGAGGGATCTAAGGTGTGTGGAATCCGAGAGTTGAATTCCCGCGGATTCCATAATCTCGCCTCGCTTTACATGCATGACTGCACATTTGTCCACACCAAATTCCATCCTGATGGCGTTACTGAAAGTTTCAGTTACCTTCAGTAGCTCCATCAATCGCAATTTGTTGGGGGCAAAGAGTTTCAAGTCATCCATGTAAAGGAGGTGAGATATGACCCGACCACCTCTCCTCAACCGATAGCCTAGACCTGAATCCTCCAGCAATGTGCTTAGAGGATTCAGGGCTAAGCAGAACCAAAGTGGACTCAAACTGTCGCCCTGAAATATTCCTCGTTTAATCCATACAGGTTCATCATTCCTCTGGATCTGTCCACACCCTGGGTAGCGAAGGACCGTCCTCCATTGCCCCATACACGACTCAAGGAAGGTGCGTAGAGTTGCATCAATCTTGTACAACTCCAGCACCCTCATGAGCCATGTATGTGGCACCGAGTCGTAGGCCTTCTTATAATCTATCCAGCATGTCGACAGATCCTTGCGGGATCGACGAACCTGTTGGCTAATGGCCATGTCAATGAGGAGTAGCTCCTTAGTACCGCGGGACCCGTTCCTGCATCCATTTTGAGAGGCAGACATAATCAGATTACTCTCAATGTGTATATTAATTTTCGCTCTCAAAATGGATGTAAGAAGTTTATAGACCGTCGACAAACACGTGATCGGTCTATAATTCTTGGGTTCCGCGGGACTACCTGACTTATGGAGCAGGTGGGTAACGCCTGTTGTTAGAAACTGCGGTAGCGACCCAGACTCTAAGGCTGACTGGAACTGAGATGCCAGGCAAGTGTGTGAACTAGTTAGCCATTTCAACCAAAAGTTGTGCAGTCCGTCCGGTCCTGGAGATTTCCAATTCGGTAACGAACGGACTGCTCTGGCTACGTCAAATGGCGTTATCTGTACTGCATCCATCTCTGGTATAGTTCCACACACTCGCTCGACGTCCTGCATCCAGCCAGCCTCAGCGTGACAGACGGGCTCCGACCAGATGTTGCGCCAGAATGTATTCGTGGTGGCATCATCCGGGCGGCGCACGTTCGCTACATTTTGTTCAGGCCGCTCCCAAGCTCTATATACCCACCTCTCATCGCTCTGGAACATGCGATTCTGCGTGTATCGATCAACCCGCCGCTTATACCGCCGAATACGGCTCGCCCATGCACAAACTTTCTGCTTCAGGAAGTCGA
This sequence comes from Fissipunctia ypsillon, assembly GCA_947568875.1. Lineage (NCBI taxonomy): Eukaryota > Metazoa > Arthropoda > Insecta > Lepidoptera > Noctuidae > Fissipunctia > Fissipunctia ypsillon. The sequence continues at coordinate 3,631,978 of OX387662.1, forward strand.
TGCGCTCTGTGACGCGAGACATGTATTCTGGTGGACTTATTCCAGTCCCCGAGAATGCCCGCCGTACAAAGCGCATCACTCGTGGTCTTGTATTGCCCTCCCTAAAGCAGTACAGTTTGCCGATGAGTACCCTGGCCCCATCGATACGACGCTCGATCCTGCATTGCCAGGCTGGTACGGCCGGTTTTGGTCGAGTAGCTGCGTCACAGCTTGGAAACTTGACGTTAGCTAAACGACATGCCGCAACAGCCGCGCAATACAGGATCGAGTGTGTATCAATGAGATCCTCGCTGCGTTCGAAAAAAATTTTAAGCTGCGAGTCCAAGGCACACACCAGCGCCCTATTTTTCTTGTGCATAGGTAAGCGTGGTAATCGGGGCCTAAGTTCGATCGGAGTGGACCTATATTCGCGAAACGCATCCTCCAGTGCGCTCCTCAGTCGTACGTTGCACTGGCTACTTACTGTGGCAACCCTATCATCCTCTTCTTCAACATAATTGGGCCGCGGCGGGATTGCATCAATAATTGACGCTTGTGCCGCGGTCTGTGCCGAAGTCGAGGCAATATAGTTGCTCAGTACCTCTGAGCGCAGCCTATCAAGTGCGGTATCGTCCAACCTGTGATTGCGCTGGATGACCCGCACCTGATCCGACAGTCGTTGGGCCGAGGCGTTGACGGTTGGTTCCAGTTCCTGGAACAGAGACAGCATCCTATCGCGGTACGCAGTGAGGTTAGTTCCCCCCTCTGTAGACCTGTAATATGCGCGCATGACGTTCTCGTTCATAGACTGAGTCCATCTCATGCGCTGCACACAACCACCGGCAGCGGGGACCCGGCTCGGGGCCGGATGGCCCCTAAGTCCCAAGCTCCTCGGTGGCCGGCCTCTCCCCTGCCGACGTACGGGTGTTGGCGACGTCGGCGGGGAAATTATTATTATTATTATTATATCACTTTTGAAGTAATTGTGCTTCGTCCCAAATTACAAGTAATTTAAAGGTACAGTCAACAAAAAAAATAATGTACTTATTTTAAATTTTTGAAACAATAATTCAATATTGGCCAAATGAGTCAGTACAAGCAAATAAACAAAGGAGCCAAAAAAAATGGGTGAACACTTTTTACCTGCTCTTCTAAAAAGATTCCAGTGACGTCAGCTGTATACGTATAACTTACTCACTAAGTGCGGCTAAAGAGTGTTATATTATAAAATAATACGAGTAAAGTTTCTCTCGCGAAAAAGACAGAGAGAAGCGGTGGTTTTAAATAGTTGATTTATGTAATGTGAATATTTAATAATACGTAACCCTTTTTTGCCGATTGTAAAAAAGTAAGTTTGGCATATACAAAAAAAATATGGGCTGTAGAAGGAATATAAAATAGGACGAAGCGGGAATAAAATAATTAAAATTATACTTTGGGATGAAGGAAGCATAGTGTTTGGGACGACCCAGGATTTTTTTATGTAGGACAAAACTCAGTGGGCCAAACGAAGAATAAATCTAAACGTCGCATTTATGTTGTGTCAAGCTGTCGTCTGCGATCCTGGATTAAACGTATCTTATGTCCTTCTCCGGGTCACAGGCTACCCATCTGTCAAATTTCATAACGATAGGTACAGTGGTTTAGGTGTGATAAGGTAACAGACAAACAGACAGACGGAATAACTATAGCGCCCCGCGGTTTCACCCGCAAAGTCTCGATCTTGTCGGAATATCAGGACAAAAAGTATCCTATGTCCTAACCCAGGTCATGGTCTACCCATGTGCCATCAAATTTCATCCAAATCGGTTCAGGCGTTTTAGCGTGAAAGCGTAACTAACAAACCAACTCACTTTCGCATTTTTATATTATATTATAGTTAGGTTAATAATAGCAATCGGAACTAACAATGATAAGATATATGTTTCCTTTATCTGTTGGTCAAGTAAAAACTAGGTTCCCTATATGTAATGGTATTGTATTCTATTATGTTCTTAATCGGACAATTAATAACTTATTATATCAGTTATTCCATTGTTACTTTTAAGGGTACCTATAGGACTAGAAATAGGAAATACGTGGAGTAGTCTCTAAACCTTTTTTTTTTGTTTTTATTTCTTTACCAATCTTGTGTTCTTTAGCTTTTAACAAACTCGTGGAGGGTCTCGTGGCTAAATGATAACAGCCGTACAAGTCGATCGAAGGTTAATCTACGCTTGCCGCAGTCTATTCGTGGATGGGTGACCGTCTATTACATATCGAGACACGTTAAGCCGTTGGTCCCGGTTGTCTTTCGTAGCTCTTTAACAGTCGCTACGGGTAGTGAGAAGCCCAAAAGTCTGACAATCAGTCTTATCTAGAGGTTATCGTGTTACCCAGTAACTGGATTGTGGAGGTGAGATAGGCAGTCGATCCATGTAAAATACTGATATTCAGCTGCATTCAGTTAGACTGGAAGCTGACCCTAAAATAGTTGAGAAAAGGCCAGGCAAATTGATTGTGTTCTTTATATTTAACCGACTTAAAAAATAGGAGGTTCTCAGTTCGTCGGAATCTTTTTAACCTACTTCAAAAAGGAGGAGGTCTTTGTATTTTCTTCCATGTAAATTTGGACAAATTCTGATGAGTGGTTTTTGAATTAGCTTCAATAATACGTATTTTTTCCACTAAGTGTATGTTGATGATATTATAATAATTTCCTGTCACTGTTATTTTCATTGCAAGTAGTGAAATACGACTTTGTGTGGGTTAGGTACCACAACTAAAAAGTGAAAAATAAAAACTTTTTTGCAAAAAAAAACAACCGACTTTCAGAAAAAACACTACAAGGTGAAAAATAACTTTAGTTTTGGAAGTCGGAGGCAAAAAACTAAAATACAAAACCAAAGACACTAACTTCCGGAATTAAAGTTATTTTTCACTTTGTAGTGTTTTTTTTCTGGTAGTCGGTTGTTTTTTTTTTTTGCAAAAAAGTGTTTTTATATTATACAAAGTGTAACATAAATAACGCACCACCTCTTAAGGGGTCATTGTACTCATCATTATGAACAATTTTTATTTTGGGATCAAACCTGAAATCGCGAAAAAAAATCAGCTGCTCCCTACATTTATGTTCGCATAACTCATCAAAATGTAGGGAACAGCAGATTTTTTTTATGCTCGTCACATTGATGATGAAGTGGAGCTGATGGTGAAGTACCAGGAGAACTCCTCAACAATTAACGTCTCTGCATTGGAAAAAGCACTATTTTGTAAAAAGGTGATAAGCAGTTGACATTAACCGCTGAAGTGTCAGATTGCGCTATTGTAACTTAGATAAGTTACAAACCGACCCACTAAAAAGTGAAAAATAAAAACTTTTTTTCAACAAAAAAAAACAACCGACTTCCAAAAAACACTACAATGTGAAAAATAACTTTAATTTCGGAAATTGGTGGCAAAAACTAAAATACAGATCCAAAGACACCGACTTCCGAAATGAAAGTTATTTTTCTCTTTGTAATGTTTTTTGGAAGTCGGTTATTTTTTTTTGTAAAACAGTTTTTTTTAACCAGCTATCAAAACAAAGTCGTAATAAAATATTATTATAAAGTTTGATGATGTTGATGTGTTAATTATAATTTATTAGTTACAGACTTACGGACCCACAATAAAAAATTGCTATCGTCAAAAAAATATCTACAATCCACAGTGTTTTTATAAGAACTATAAATAAAAGGAGCTACTATCGTCTGTGAAGTTTTTGAACCGGAACTGACTAATTAGGATAATGGGATTAAGTAAAAAACAATCATGGATACGAATTACACAATTATCTCTCGAATAAACACAAACTAGACCACAGATTATCCACAACGATAATAATATTATAATCAGCTACGGACATGGTTTCTCATAATAACAATAGGTAGGTATTGGTTACTAACTATCCCAAAATCAAATGCCTTATGCCTAAGGCTGTGCTTGAAGAGCAAATAAATATATAAATCGTTCTGCCTTGGCTAAGAGATTATTCTGAAAACCAGTAAGTTTTCAAAAATACCTTAGCCGATCAACCTTTTGCACTTTAACAAACGTTAAAGAGCAAAAGTTTGTTATCTGCTTTTTATGTACTGATTAAAGGCTATAAAAAAAAACAACCGACTATAAAAAAAACACTACAAAGTGAAAAATAACTTTAATTTTGGAAGTCGGCGTCTTTGGATCTGTATTTTAGGTTTTTGCCACCGACTTCCGAAATTAAAGTTATTTTTCACTTCGTAGTGTTTTTTTTTTTTTTGAAAGTCGGTTGTTATTTTTTTTGCAAAAAAGTTTATTATTTTTCACTTCTTAGTAGGTCGGTTTGTAATTTATCTAAGTTACAATAGCCTAATGACAACTGCTCGTCACCTTTTACAAAACGTTGCTTTTCCCGATGCAGGGACGTTCATTGTTGAGTTTTTCTGGTACTTCACCATCAGCTCCACTTCACCATATGCATTGTGACGTGCTTATATTGCTTAGCAATCATTTTAAAGTAATCGAATCGCAACCCGTGAAATACTTAGTATTGAATTGTTCCGGTGGCCATCTTACCATCTGTGGTCTTCGTCATCAGTTCCACTTCACCAAATGGTGTTTTCCGAGAGCAAATGCCTAAGTTACTACAAAAAATACCCAAATCGCTACAGGTGTGCCTCTAATATTTGAAGAGTTCCGTCGATTTAACCAGGATCCCATCATCAGATCATGACCTGATAACAATAGGACCACCTAGAAAGAATACCCTTTCAAACAAAAAAAATTATTTACCAAATCGGTCCAGCCGTCTTCGAGTAATCGGGGAACACACGTAAAACAAAAAGATTCCGAAGAACTGAGAACCTCCTCCTTTTTTGAAGTCAGTTAAAAATCATTTATAGCCAGAGTGCATCTCATGACAATTCTACTTAGCCCAAACACGGCTAGGATACATTGTTTTATTACGGATTTCCGGTGCCTACCTTCCGGATTCATCATCAGATCAGTTCAATGTTACCATTTTCATCAGAACCATTTATTTAAATTTGCTTCGTCATAGTCGCTTAGCTATCTTAATCGAGATATCTTATCGCCACCCGTGAGGAGTGCCGGTGGCCATCTGGAGTCTTCTTCGTCAGTTCCACTTCACCAAATGATACTTTCTGAATGCAAATGCTTGACTTGTTGATGAAAATACTAAAATAGCTATGTGTTTGCCTATAATATTTGAGGAGTTTTCTCAGTTCCTCGTGGATTCTATCATCAGAACTGGATTTTGATAAAAATGGGACCAATCTGGAAGTATGTCCTTTCAAATAAAAAAGAACTTTCCAAATCGGTTTATAAATGACGGAGTACTGAGGTAACAACCATTAAAAAAAAACATACAACCGAATTAGTAATCTCCTCTTTTTTTTTGTAGTCGGTTAAAAAGAACGAGATATTCGAATAAAAAAAAACAGTATTACCAACATTCTCTATACATTTCTGTGTGCCACAGGGCGTTGTTAATTCCGGTATTGAGTTGACAACTCGACGGTGGTTCCAATGATTCTGAGAATGTGCGCTAGTCGGTGATTGATTCTGACACCCGAGGTGAAGCCACCGGGTTTCCCTATACTATGCCGCATACAAGTAACAAGCCTATGCAGGGCTCGCTCCGATTGGGTCGGTGGAATAATTCCCAATTGTCTGAGCATAATTTGTTCTGGGTTTTTTGCGGTTTCATTTTGCTTTTAATTAATTTGAAAGGAAATAAAGTTGAATAATTGAATGTGTTTTACCCAACAAAATGAGACAAACGTGGTTTGATTTTAATTTCAAATAAATTAACTAAGTGAAGGGTTTAAAAAATGGCTGCGTCTTTGGTCTTGTAGTTGCAAGCGCTACCGCTGAGCATGAAATCTCTGGGTTTGATTCCTAGGCCGGGCAATATTGTCAGGTTTAATCACCAGCAATTACCTCTCTCAGTAGCAGCCCGGAGTGCGAGATTTGATGTGTTCGGTTGATGGCAATAGGTTCGCCCCCTATTACATGGGACTTAAACATAACTAGCGAATTATGGGTGTACTTTAGGTACACGTACACCTCTGCCTAACCCTTTCGGGGAATACAGGAGTGATGTAGTGTTATGTAATGAAGAATTAGGAAATAATTTGAACCTACGTACAAAAAAAATCTTGTGGTGGCCCTGAAGATATAAGATCCACTCCTGAAAACAGTAAGAGTCGGATACAAATGTGGTAAATTCCATATTCGCCCCAGATTAACCTTTGGCACTTTGACTTGACTTGCTGTAAAGAAAATGATCACGAGGAAACCAACAAAGGCGGTAACAAGGAACTTCTTGGTTTAAAGGTACTTGTCTTGCACAGATTTTTTTGTTTCGTGAGGATATCCTCGATACAAACATTCCTCACAACTGCAAACTCGCACAGCAAGGAGGTCTGAGTTCCAGCAATGGGAACATTATAGGCTGATTATGATGATGGCTATTTTTTGCTCACGAAGCTGCGTAAGTTTAAATTGTAGAGGATGGTAAAGACCTTACCTGTAATACAAGCTATGCCCGCGGCCTTGCGTAGATATTTTAAGGGGCTATTCATAAATTACGTCACACGAATTTCATGGTTTTTGGAGCCACCCTCCCGTGTGTGACGTCACATATTATGCAATTTTAAATTAAACTAGATTAGAGAACGCAAAATTTCTAGTATCAGTTTACCGGCTTTTATATCCTCGATCCACGGCACTGAGAATTTAATCAGGAAAATCCTAGCCTCGACACTGATTAATTTTGATGTGCCGTGCTTCACCGAGGCTATGGATGCCTGGAGACTCGCTTGCCCGAATTCAGATCCACCCGACAATCCATCTTCCCAGAGACGGTGGGATGAGCCGCTTTGTAGAGTAGTACAGAAAAATTTACTTGACACGTCTGCTACTACTGCGGAGCGTGCGCGCCTGCTGGCTGTGGGTAAGTGGGAGTCGGGTCTGTGACTTCATGCACTACCGTCGTCGAGCATAGGCACTTTGTTTGACGACACTACTTTCCGCCTCGCTGCTTCCCTGCGACTAGGAGCCCCTTGTTGCTCTCCTCATCGCTGTCACTGTGGCGAAGTTGTCAACAGCCTCGGACACCACGGCCTGTCTTGCAGCCGAAGTGCGGGTCGCATAGCGCGGCACGCGAACATTAATGACATCATCCGACGGGCTCTTGTCACCGTCGGCGTCCCAGCTGTATTAGAACCCAATGGCTTGGCACGCGACGATGGCAAGAGACCGGACGGCATGTCTTTATTTCCATGGAAGGTGGGTAGGCCTTTAGTGTGGGACGCAACTTGTGTCGACACTCTTGCGCCATACCATCTTCCCGGCTCGGCGTGCTGTGCTGGCGCTGCTGCTGCGGCTGCGGAAAACCTCAAGCGGCGAAAGTATAATAACCTTATCGGTAATTATTGACGGCACGGTTAGCGCAGTGGCTGAGCGATTGGACTGCTGCACTACGTGTCGCGGGTTCGATTCCCGCACGAAGCAAATATTTGTATGATCTACAAGTAGTTGTTTCGGGTCTGGGCGTTTGTGTTTGTGAGTTTCTATGTTTGTAAACGCACCCACGACACAGGAGAAATTCCTAGTGTGGGGCAACGTTCTGTTCAAAAAAAAAAAAAAAAAAAAGAAAGAAAAAGAAAAAAAGATTATATTTTCGAGCCGTTTGGGGTTGAAACCCTCGGGCCGGGGGGTCCGAGCGCTCATGGTTTGTTTAACGAAATCTCCAAACGGCTAGTTGACACTTCCCGTGACCCAAGGGCCGGCTTTTACCTTGGCCAGAGGCTAAGCATTGCCATACAACGTGGCAATGCCGCCAGTCTCTTGGGTACATTACCAGTCGACAGCGATGCGGAGGAATTTTTCGACGCCATATTTTAGTTTGTGAATAGTTTTAGTTAAGTTAGGAAATAATTTTGTTATTTTATTAATTAATTAGGTATAAGTTGTTATCTAAAATATTAATGCAAGAATGAATGATTAGAGAACTAGATGAGATTAGAACTAGATTATTAAAGAAGATTAGAGTTTCTACTTTAAAATACACGTGACGTCGAGAAGCTTATAACTGATCGCCTCACATCGCCACATGATATCATAACTTATTTACCCCTGTTATGTTAGTAATGTTCAAGTATATTAGTGCCTATACCCAAGGTGGCGGCCCTGGGTTTAGCAATGGCGCATAATGGTTGCCGTACCGAATAACCGGCTGACACATTTTCGAACAATCGGTACGGGCTAGTTCCGGTTGTAGAGACGTCATTCCAGTTTTATTCATTTATTTATATGGCAGTAATAAGTTGAGTTCTCAAAACGGTGAAGGAAAACATCGTGAGGAAACCGGCATGTCCTAGAACCAAAAATTCGAAGACATATGACATCTACCAACCCGCACTGGGGCCGCGTGGTGGATTACGGCCAACTCCCTCTCACCGAGAGGAGGCCGTGTCCCAGCAGTGGGAACATTATAGGTTGATTATGTAATGAGTTGAACGTGCATTCAAAGTTCAATTTAACTGTGTGTATAATGTTATAGGTAGTAAGTTACAGTGTCCTACCCTGAAGCCACTAACTACCAGATAACAATGGAACAGAATTTGTATGAAATTATCATCCAGAGAATTTGACGAGGAGGTGGTGAAACCATTAGGCCATTACTATTTTCCTGTAGTAATAAAGTTCCGTTTAAAAGTAGGTTCTAATTCAGAGAAGTACAAATCACCAACAAATCTAATCATAGCGAAAAAAACGATAAATATTTAAAGGACCATTCCCTAATTTCAAACTGCGGTAATGTAATTCCGGAAGCCGCAAAATTGTACGCTTGCCCGACCCACTAATATTTTACGAAGTATAAAAGCGATGGGATAAAATATAATGGTCCTTCTTTCTCGTTAAACTTTGATGGCTGCTGGCGAGATATGCAGTACATATTCGTAATACGTCACTTTTTTTCCTCATCAACGGCGAATGAAGAGACGTGGCTAATGCTGTCTTTACACCGTGGTCCACGCTGGTTACACTTTATCGAACATTGCTCAGTTTCGATATAGGAGGTAGGTAATCTCCGAAACGACTCATCCGATTTCAAAAATTCTTTCACTGATAGAAAGTTACATTATTGCCGAGTGTCATAGGATATATTTTATGGTATAGTTGGCTTTCACGCGGACGGAGTCGCGAGCAGAAGCTAGTTGTTATTTAAGAGAGTCTATTATCTAATAAACGTAGTAGGTAATCCTTTCATCTTTTTACGAGGCGGTTAAGTAGGTACGGCTAAATTAGACAGCTAATAAAGAAGTATGGAAGAAAAATACATATTGCGCTAAACCGAAATAAATTGGGATAGGGGCAGGAAAATGATGAGAATACAGTTACCTATAGAGTATGAGGAACAGGGTGTAAAGTTCACTCATCCTCCATAGAAAAGGAGGATACTGCCCGACGGTTGATGTCAGGATGTTGTATATATGCTAGTCGCGCGGTAAACTCTGATTGCGCGATGCAGGATTGTGCGTGACGTCAGTGTGACGCGTTCCATTGTGGCGATGTAGATACACACACACAGTCACGTGAGTGAAGCCAGTTAGTTAACAGATTTATTGCTCAAAGGTGGCAGTCTTCTTTAGGGACTCATTTTAGGGTTCCGTACCTGAAAAGGAAAAACGGAACGGATCATTCGTGTGTCTGTCTCTCTGTCTGTCCGTCTGGAACCGGACCGATTAAGTTGAAATTTGGTACACATATGAATTTCTGTGACCCAAACACAGACGTGTTACGTAAATAAATGAATTTTGAATATGGAGGTCACTTTTGGGGGGCAAATAAGAAAATTAAAAAAAGTTTTGTCAACTATACCGTGTGACAAATCATATACTGTGGGGGTCTCGAATATATATTTTTATAATTTTACAATAAACAGTTTTAAAGTTATTTAAGCAAAATAGACGAAAATTAACCATACCCCCCTCTTTATCCTCGAAACTACTAAGACAAAAATTTTGAAAAAAGTAGTACAGAAACTTATAGATTACAAGAAAACCTCCTATAAAAAAGTCTAAAAAGAAAGAAGAAGTCTATGGTTTTAAAATAACATGGTAAATCTCTCAATATTGTGCATTCAAAAGTAACATTCGCAGTTGGAATGTATGGGAGAACATGTTTTTCAACTACAACGTTAAGTTTGTTCTTGGGATAATTTCTATCTCTTCTTTCTTCATTCCAATTGCGGAACCCTTCATTGTGCGTGGTCCGATACGCACTTGGCCGGCTTTTTTTAGTTTACTCCTTCTGTCGAGATTGTTAAGTACCTACTAATAAATAGCTCTAGATTATTGTTGGTCATGGGACTATATCTTCCTTACCCAGGACCAGTACATGAGCCTTGTTCGTCCTCAATTTTCAGCTCTAAATACCGACCGGCCAAAGGAGAAATAGTCACCACGTTACGACATAATAAGCACATTTACCTTTTGCGTAACTTACTTTGACTTATTTTAGGGACTGAGTAACTGAATCTTTTCCAAGGCTGGAGCTAGTGTCCAGAAAGTGACGACAAAAAAAATTAATAGGCACTTACACCTATCTGCAATTTTCTACAAGCTTTATATTATCTTGCTTCGTTCGTACGTGTTTCCGGTTACTCTCATTGTCATCCATTTTTCTAGCACTTCCTTCCTGGCATCCGACTGAGCTGAAACTTGTTCTACCTACATATACAGATGTCCCAGAATTAACGCACAACCCGTTAAGGGATCATTGTACTCATCATTATGAACAACTTTGACTATGGGACCAAACCTGAAATTGTGAAAAAAAATCAGCTGTCCCCTACATTGTGACGAGTTATACAGTATATAGTATGGAGCAGCAGATTTTTTCCACTGCTGCACATAGGCCTCCCCAAGCAACGCCACTTTGAACGGTTCTGTGCTTCTCGCATCCAGCGCATTCCTGCGGCCTTCACAAGGTCATCTGTCCACCTTGTGGGAGGCCTTCCATCGCTACGTCTTCCGGTACGTGGTCGCCACTCCAGAATCCCCATCCCACGGCCCAGGCCATCTGTTCTGCGAGCAATGTGCTCTGCCCAATTCTACGGGCTATGTCGGTTACCTTGGTTCTCCTGGGGAACCAAGGTCCTCTATCATTTCTGATTCGATCACATAGGGAAACTCTTGGTGAAGTAGTATGCAAAAACTTAATAATCAAAGATCACATCGCGTAGATATTACGTAATAAGATCTATAAATTATTCTGTATGCAAGTACATATTACAGAACTTTAATTGTGGTCAGGTGTCATAAGTTTTTATTTATTATTATTTATTGTTAACTACAACACGCCCCGGCGTCGGTCAGTCTTAATTTAATTTTAAACGATCACGTGTGTGATTTTGATTACGTTATTACTGATAGTATACATCTTCAGGCATCAGGTAGACCATCAAACTGAACAACTTTCTCCATGGAACCAACAAAAAAGAAGTTATCAGTATTGAAGTTTTGTATGGGAAACTTGATAATTTGGTCGCGATTACGATGTTGATCCCATGGAGAAAGTTGCTCAGCTTGATGGTCTGTTTGACATCCTTAAATATGACCACACCTTTCTGATACATGCTGTATATTATTACAATAGTGATTAAGGCAGCTAAGATATCTCCAAGTGGATTACCTAGGGCTTTAGCCTCATTGCATAATTCACTACCCGACAATAACTATAATTTGGACAGTACAACGATGTTTATTGAATCACAAGTCTTTGCTGGGCCAGCCATATTAGACGTAGAACCGATGACCTTCGGGGTAGACGTGTTCTTGACTAGCAACCGAGAATCGGCAAACGTAGGGATGAACGTGACCAGGGTAGGAGGAGTGGCGATCTTCGCAGGGTGGCTGGTAGCAGCTGGATGACAGTAGCCGATAGACCCATATGCAGCAGTGGACTGCGACAGGACTGGAGAATCGATCACTAGGATTATTTTTGTTGCGTTACCACCATGTTCCACCTTTTATGGTAGGTATAGTTACTCTACCTGTAGCAGATAGCATCTAAATCCGTACAGCCTTTTCGGCGTTACTGAATAACAAACATCATACATAATATGGCTAGAAAGGGAGGTGGTGGAGGTGGTGGGGGTGGTGGGAGGGGGGTGACTACCGAGATGAGGACTAATAGAGAATCATTGAAGAAGAAGGCAAGTTGCCCTGATCCCAAATAAATTGGGATAAGAGCAAGAGAATGTTAATGATGATGATACAAACTTTTATTTTCACGTTGCAAGCCAAAAAAACAGACGTTCATCGATGGTCAGTTTAACACTGTACATAATTATGTGGGCGTCCAAGCAAAAAGGGTCCAGTAGGTAGTGGGGTATTGAGTTAAGACCAGATTCGGTATCTAGAATAGTCAATAGATAATAAGGATTAAAAAAATATTCAAAAACTGGCACATTTTTTTTTATCAGACATTTGAAGTTGAAACTCTGAAAAAACTTGATTTGAGAAAAAGCATTTTCAAAGTTTGATTTTTGATAATTAGTACATCTTCTGACGTTTTCTGGTACTTAGAAACATCACATAAAGTCATTTACTAAATGAACTTGTAGATAATTGAGCATTAATTAATAATCAATTAAAATCGAGAAATGCAATTTTTTCACCCAACTTTACAAAACTGCGTACATACATACATACATAAACTCATGCCTTCTTCCCATGGGGGTAGGCAGAAACTACAGAACGCCACCTGCTACGATCCTTACATACTCCTTTTGCCTCGGTTACGTTCATACACGCACGCCGGTTGCGAGTACTACGCACCTGACCTTTCTGAAGAACATCACCAATAAGATCACTATTTTTGTCTTCCTAGGTCGTCCCCTCCCGGCGCTCCAACCGCGTATATCTCGGAAACTAATTGCCGAGAACTGGACCCTTTTTGCTTGGACGCTCACATAAAGTTCTTGTATATGTTACCGGACAAACCCGATTTCAGGCCAAACTAGTTTGTCCTAGGTCAAACAATCAATCAATTTAGTTAACAGCCTAGCGTTTAGAAGTAGCGCTCGCCGGCCGCTTGCTTCGCTCGCTCGGCTCGCGCTAGGTTGGTTACAGTACTAACCTAACCTAACCCATTTGGTCGGGGTGCCCTGGCTTAGTAAGTAAACCGGTTTGGACTAGGACTAACTAGTTTGGCCTGAAATCGGGTTTGGCCGGTAACATTTACAACAAAGTTAAATGAATAGGTAAACAAAGTGCCTTCAATTATCCTTCACTTAGATATGCACCAGCCCGCCATTATTATTTATTTTGCTACTGGTGTTGCAGTTTCCTCGTTTTCAAGAAAAAAGTATTTAGGTAAACGATTTAAATGGTAAAGTTAAAGTAGATAATCATACAATTTAAATGCGTTTGTTGTGCAATATTGTGGTAAAAAAAAAAACATAAAAAATAATGAAAACTGAAAACGTTTTGCCATTGTTTTTTTTTTTCATTGAAATCATTTTCTGATTTTCAGTAAATTATGCCTTTATATGTTTTTATGAGAGATCAAATAGGTTTTTGTAGACTGTAACAAAAAATGCTATAAAAAATGTTACTCATGAACTTTTTTCTGTACCAAGTTTCATTTCTTATTTCAATTTGAGATGTTTTTCATTTTGCTATTAAAAACTTTTTGTTGCTTCTTGAAAGCTGTTGTGACAGTTTCATGTTATTTTATTTCACGGATATTAGGCCTTTTACTAGTAATTATGTTTTCAGGATTCTGTTAAATGTTGGATACTTTCCGCGGACACACGTGCCGCGATACACTCAGCACTCAGCACCGTCGTAAAATATCCGATTAAGTTTTTTGGCTTAAAAACTTTTTGCACTGTTCAAACTATGCAGTCAACTTGGAATAACAATAAAAATTAAAAAAACGTTTTTTGAGATTGTCGACGGATTTTTGTATAGATACTTAATCATGGGATTTTCGTGTCCAACGAATGACAAGTGAAGCCCGATTGTTCGATTAATAACCGACACAAAGCAAATGCATTCACGATAGTGAAAAATTATAGGTACCTAAATGACTCGGGAAATGTGAACGTCAACTAGAAAATGATTAATTTCCTGCCTTTTCCTGCCCTTCTGGTTTAAAAGTAGGTAAATAGGTTAAACTAAAGTAGTGCTAAACAATCGATTTCCATGAATCTGTAATAATTACCATGTAGAAATGATACTTTCACTGGTGGTAACTTCCGACTTTCCAATGTCACAAAAATAAATTAAATAATTAAATAAAACTTAAATACATTGGCCCCAAACTAGGCAAGCCTGTATCATGGACACAAAAATATATATTTAACACTACATTTCAGTACTATTGTGACTAGGTACAGATTTCTGTCATTTTACAGCTCATTTCATGAGTTTATACATTAATAACGATGTGCGGTTTACGTTCGGTCGTGGTTTTATTTAATACGCCAAAGGGATGTTATGTATAGTGATATTGTGGGTTCTAAAGTCTCATTTTGAATAGTCGGTAAACGAGGGAGGTTAGAGATGTTAACGAAAATATCATTATTACAATGAATGTTAGTAGGTACTTTTCCATTTTTCAAAAAGAAATTGACAGATATACTAATTAATAAATGCTATTACTCAATTGTCGACCTTCTGACAGGTAAGAATTTAAATTGATAACATGACATCTCTGTATTCCTGTCTTGTACTAAATCATTTATATTTTTAATACCTCGAACTTGACGAATTTATAATCCCATATTATTAAACTTGACATTACGTATTGTATTGCCTATTCCAAATTATTTACTGAACTTCATCTTGACATAGTAAAGTTATATTGATTTGATTGAATGTGTTAATAATATATATTAATGTTAAATGAGTATTTATTATTATAGCTAAAACTGTTTGCATGCCTTAGTTCTTTAACCAAGTATAAGGAGCATTTTAAACTTAACATCTGTAACTTGTATCTACTTTCTGTGCAAATAAAGAACTATTCTATTCTATTATTATATTCTTTTGTTCAGTAAATATGAGCTAGTCAGACACATTGGTAGTCTGACTGTATTTTAGTAGGCAAGTCAGGCTTTAGGCTAGATTTTAACAATTATATTTTATTGTTAAATATAGACATAGCTATTAAGGCACTATTAAATGCATCGATATGCGTTATCAATGTTACAGGAAGTTATTAATTCCAGAGTATTAATATTGCAATTGGAGCAAAAATCAATACTGCCTGCATCGTGTTCCTTTGTCTACGATCTAGATTAATTAACTCTGTGCAGTACACGCAGGTTTCCGGTAGCAGTGTTGCCGGCACTTATTAACGACGACCCGTTGTCTAGTACAAATGTACGACTAAGTATCATATTATGTAGCAGCCAATGACCTTTAGAATTTCCACGATCCACGGCATCATTAAAACGGAAAACCACTTAACATACTTCTGCGAAAACCACCATTTTTCTCTTCTTCACAACCTTGCGAGAACTCTGACATCGATTCGTAATGGCCGACAACTGATTCTCATTGACGACCCTATTTTTTTTTTCATCTAGCTCGAACAAAGAGACACGAAGGACTATATTACTAAAACATCGATCTAATTGAATTGTTACCAAGAATGCAAAGGCGGGCGGGGCTTTCAGTAGCTTTCAAGGTTCGTAAGGAAACCAGCCTGGTTAGTAGTCGACGCGCACCAAACCACGGCGCACGCGCCCATGTTACCGCTACGACCTATTTGGAATCCATAGAGGTTGTATAGGAACATCTTAAATAAATAATTAAAAAAACAATTTAAAAAATAATCAAGCTGTCGAGTTCGATATTCAAAAGTCGAAGCGAACGTGTTTGAATTTTTTTTTTTCGAATTCCGCGCGCACCTTTTTGGCGGGATCTCGTGGTGTTGCAAATTGAAAAATTTGAGGTGATATTTACGAAGTGCTTTGCAGTCTTAGGTAAGTTTTCATTTTTTTATTTTATGTTAGTTAGCTGTCTTTTATAACGTATTGTTAAATTATCGCCGTAATTTGAGTAATCGGAAGGCAATTATTGTTTTTGTACAAAGCTCTAATGGGATGTTAAAAGGCGAAGATGATCACAACCGTTAAAAAATAGCAGCAGCCAGTCTTTGGCATGAAACCAGCAACAATTTTGTATTTTCGTTTACAAATCTGTGACTTTTGACGCATAGTGTGGAATACTTTGAATTTCGCGGGGAACTGTCTGTCAGCGTATGCTCAAGCTCGGTGCACATTATTTCTAACCAGTAGCAAAAAATAAAAGGAAAACTTATCGAGTACTATTTAAACGTTTTATAAAAACTACACAAACTGAAGAAGACTTCGTTTTTAGATATAAGTAGCTCGAACGCTCTGAAATATACAAACAGTTTCATGCTTTTTAAAAACGTCAGGATGTTAAAATTACAATTCTTATTTAATTACATAATGCATTCTTATTGTATGCAAATATTTATTAGGAAAGACATTGGATCATACAGATGGATAACAACTGTTAATTTAGTAATTAGATACGTAGCCTTATTAACAGCTCTTTTTTTTAGTTTGATTAAACAATGGCTGGTGTTAAGTGGTTGTTTAATAGCGTTTTAATTGCAGTTAAGTAACTATATTCCACTCACGACTTCTTTCAGGGGATTTATATTTTGCCACTAAACCGAGATGAAAAGGGGTAGTGTAGCACTCTAGGTAAGTACTGCACTAAGCGTATCATACCTTAAGGAGGAAGCGCTAAGGTAGCCCGCAAAATTAAAATTTTCTTACGATTTTTGCAATTTGTAGCTCAGTGTCTGGGTATATATTGATTAAAGTATGATTCGCGACCATAACAAATATGTATTTACAAAATTATAATCAGTAATACAACTCGTTAAGTTAGTATAATCCTCAAATATCAAGATTTCATGCCTGACATACATGAAATTTTTGCATTCATTCTACATTGCATGATTTGATTAGGTCTTAGAGAGTTGTATTGATGACTTTAATGATTATAATTCTGTAAATACATTTGTGTTACGGTCGCGAATCATATTTTAATCAACATACAACCTAATACTGACCTGCAAATTGAAAAAAAGCCTAAGAAAATTAGAATTTCGCGGATTACCAGGCGCTTTCGCCATAATAAAGCATTTCAGCCGAAAGACTTCCACTGCTGGACATAGGCCTCCCCAATTAACAATTAAGTAGGTATGTGTGATCAACGAAGTTTTTACATTATGTAGATCATTTAACTTTTTAACTGCCTTATTGTTCTAGTAGTCGCAAGCGCTGCTGCTGAGCCTGAGGTCTTGGGTTCGATACCCATTCCCAGGTTGGGCAACATGTAATTGGGTTTTTCTATCGGGCATGAATCATCAACCAATGGCGGCAACAGGCTCGCCCCCTATTACATGGAACGAACACCTCTGCCCAACCCATCGGGCGTGATGTTATGTTATGTTTATAACTCTTTATTAAAGTTTGCATACGGTAATGCAATGTATGATTCATGTTTTTACAATAATTTTTTGCACTTAAGTAAACAAGCAAAGGACGTTCACACATTCAGCGTACCTATTTTGTCTATTTTCATTACTATTTTTGACCGACTTCAAAAAAAGGAGGTTATCAATTCGACACGTAAGTATATATATTCACATATGATTCCTAATCATATGTGAATTGTATACAATTTTATATATTTATGTGTATGTATTTCTCCGAAACTATTGATCGGATTGTGACCATTTTTTTTTGGATTACACTTACTTCAACTTAGGGAGCAGTGCAAGTTTGATCAAAATCGGTTCAGTAGTTTTCAAGATATGGACTGATACGTGTAAGTGTGACGGCCTGGCTTATTGATACGAACTACGGGTCAAAGGGAAAACAACTCAAAACCTTGGTCAAATTCTAGTGCAATATTGACAACAAGACTATTAGCTACTTATTCCAAAAAAATATTCCAGTTTTTACTTAAAACTAAAAATTACGGAATAAAAAAGTAATTAAAAAAAACTAAATCGACTTCAAAGAGAAATTAACTTAAAATTATGAAATAACGTTAATTTCGAAAGTCGGTGGCAAAAAACTAAAATACAGATCCCAAGACACCGACTTCCGAAATTAAAGTTATTTCATAATTTTTCATAACTTTTAGAAATCGATTTAATTTTTTTTATTACTTTTTTTTAATTAACGTACCATTGCTGAAACTTTACCATGAGACAATAACTATGTGTACTACAGTGAATGTAAGCTTTTCTGATTTTGGCTAGAAGTAAGTAAGATCGCATACCTACCTACCTACATGACCTTTTTTACTGTCGGTTCTTTAGTCTAATTTTCACGGCCACACAACGGTATCAATTTGAGTGTTTTACACTGGCTAAGAAAAGTTACCTAATTAGGATTATAATTTAAAAGAGTATCTTTGGAGTCAGTGGTCTCGAACGTCATAGAGCGAGATCGGTAGAGTTGCCAGCTAAAATCGGTATTTGACAAAAAAAAAAATACAATATTCAATCAAATTCGTTTATTTATTGAAAAAAAAAACTTACAGACTAATTTATAACGAGAGCCCATATCGGTAGAAATACCGAAAAATCGGTAAGTTCGAGACCACTGCTTGGAGTTGCCCGTTCTTCTCCATAGGTACCTACTACGTTTTGGACTGGGCTTGAGCTTCATATTTCTGACTGACCGACTCGTAAATAGTTTAATTGAAATAAATGCTTTGAGTTTATCTAATGAGAATGACCCATAGTTTACATATCACATGCTTTAATTGAGCTGAACTTAATAATATACCTACTAGATGATAATGTAATGTAATGCAATTACAGTCGCAACACGATCACTAGGTGTTCTGCGATCTCCGGATAATGTTTCGCTACACCTTCACAATCTGTCTGTTTGTGCCCTAGTTTATCTTGTACGAAAGGGATTTACTCTAGATTATAGGCCCCGATAATTTTCATGAGACTGTCACAAGTAACGAAAGCAGTGCTTATAACTATGGGTGGGCTGTATTGTCCGCCCTGAATCTAAGTACTGTAGAGGTTTTAACCTGGATGGTTCTGTAATCCGACCAACACGAATATTTATATTTAAAATAAGAAAAGTTTCGACTGTCAACTGGGAGCTGTCAGACCCCGTCTTGATGTTAAGAAGTAATACCACGTGTTTCATTCTAGTAGCATACACCACAACGATCCAAAGAGATTTCTAAACTCTCCTTCTGTGTGTACTCTTATGAAAGTAATATTTTCATCCAACACAAAATATTATAGGCACATGCACACTTGGGTGTAGATACAGTGACCTTGCCCAGAAATCTAATTACTTAGCAATTTTTTGACTGCCAGAATAGTCTACTTAAGGGGGAAGCGCTAAGGTAGCCCGCGAAACTCAAGTTTTCTTACGATTTCTGTAATTTGCAGGTCAGTGTCTGGGTGTATGTTAATTAAAGTATAATTCGCGACCGTAACAAATATGTATTTACAGAATTATAATCATTAGAATAAGTAATACAATTTTTTAAGTTAGTTTAATCTTGAAATGTTAAGATTTCATGAAATAGTCATTCAATAGAGTTATTTGGTCTTAGAGAGTTGCATTGATGACTTTAATGATTATAATTCTGTAAATACATATTTGTTACGATCGCGAATCATATTTTAATCCACATACAAGCTAATGCTGACCTGCAAATTGCAAAAAACGTAAGAAAATTTGAATTTCGCGGGCTACCTTGGCGCTTTCACCTTAAGTACACCTGAGGACAAAGATCTCATACTTGTATTACACTATAATTTTTTTATGATTCTCATTAACTATTTAATATGCGTGCGTATTACATAAAAGATACTTAATAAAAAGTGTTTAAGCATCAAGGACACATACGAATGCCTTTGTATAAAAAACTTACAATAGTAAAAGGCTTGCTTGTTCACAAACTGGCTGGACCAGTCGCGGGTCAATATCCGTAACTATGCGATTAGAGTGGACGGTATTATGCGAGAGCGAAGCAGGAACTTAGTGTATAGGGCCTTTTATGGTCGCCTTATTTAAGACTTAATAAAATTAATAACGGCCTGTAAACTGTTTTGCTGTAGAATAGCAGTTTATAAAATTATCTATGGAAAAGGAATCGGGCCTGTTTGCCGCGTGTATACTATTTCAAACGCAGGTTTCCAAGTGATATTTTCCTTCATGATGAATTAGTGACATCTGACATTTAAACATCTATAGATATTGGATTAAAAAAAAATAAACAATTACTTATCGTTAACACCCGAGAGTCTTGAGGAAATAGTCGTAATCAGAAGTCAGAACGGGAGTGACGTTTATAAGAGCGAGACTAGAAAAGTGCAACATTAATTATCGTGCTAAGTAAATACTAGATACTGTTACTGTTAGCCTTTTTTTTTTTGTGGATAGGAAATCATCAAATGACTTCTCCCGCTCTGGGCGGAGCGGGAGGGCGTGTCAGACTTTTACTTTTCTGTTGCCTGTGCCGGGGCCACGGTAACTCTTTCGAACATCCCGCAACCCTAGCTGGCATCGGCCCTAGCGGACCCCGTCAATAGTGCTGACATGTGTTTGAGGCGCGCGTGGAACACAACGCGCCGTCGACTCGGGCTTGGTCCTTACCGGACAGCGAGCTACCCATTGCTCGCCGTCCGCAAGCCCGCGCCTACGGTGGCCGGGAATCGGCTGTCAATTCCCGACGCCCAGGGCGTCTCCTGCGGCGACTAGGGGCGTGAGGGCGCAAAGCTTGCCTCTCCCTCACGCGTTCCGCCTCCTCCTTCGCGAGCATTACTGCTTCGCAGAAGGAGGTAATGGCTTCCCATGTACTCTCGCCCCGTACCATGGCCTGGACCAGGGCCGGACGCGAGAGATCGCCGCCGCCAATCGCTTCCGCGAGGACACGGCGGTGCTCCGCCCAAGCCGGGCAGACCTCCACCGTATGCTCCACCGTGTCCTCCGGGCGATCCACACAGTGGTGACACCCGGGCGTTTCCTCCCGCCTTATCCGGAACAGGTACCTCCCGAAGCATCCGTGTCCGGTGAGGACCTGCGTCAGGCGGAAGGTGAGGACGCCGTGGCGCCTCTCTAGCCACTCCTCAAAGAGGGGACTTATCGCCGCAATTGTGGCGTGCCCAGCGCTGGGTTGCGACAATCGCACTCTCCATGCCGCCATGAGATCCTGCCGGAGCTCTGACCGCCGTGCCGCGATTTCTCGCGGCAACGGAGTTACGCCCCGGCGTCCTGCCTCCTCGCGCCACTCCCACATGTGGTTACTGTTAGCCTGCATCATCGGCTGGGCGGAGGTACTCCCCATGACTTCCAGCTCTTTCAATCCAGGACTTTATCTAAAAAATATATTTATAATTTTATGTTTAAATACAAAGAATTAGAGTAGTTCTATAAAAAATATACATTTTTTTTTATTTGAGATAGGTTTGCTCTTGACTCTAGTTTAGGTCAGAGATGACAGAGACAAAGTCAACGATGTAGCCAGCTTATCCAGAAGAAGCCTGTTCACTCTAAAAATAAATACAGTAATATCTTTACAGTATTTTCCGAGTCGATATTTGCAATTATCCGTAATAATCCGTATACATAAAAAAACGTGTTATTCATGCAGTTTATTTATTGCTCTATGCTAAAACAGTAGGTAAAACATGTCATACGTAACTATTAATTAATTTAATCAACCATACCTGTTGGCGAATTGTCGTCGGTATAATGTTACTATGGGTAAATGTAGATAAACACTAACTAAACTATTCATTAAATAATAAATACAAGCTGACTTCCATGTTTTTAGTAAATAGCTGACATTTAATTCTCTGTCAATTCAGATCTTCTTGAACGTCAAAATGTAAGAAACATCCTTCTTTTTCTTATATTTCAGAGCTGATCCCACAGTATATGTTGTTCATAACCTTGGGTAGTTTCATCCTCTGTTAAATTTCCAAAGGATTCAAAGTTACCCATTATGCCACCATTAATGGTTTGTGTTTCCTTGCATATTATAAATTCTTGTCATGACTAAAATACAAAAAGTATCCTACCATTTAACCGAAAAGGCCTGTGATGGTCAGTAGGTAAAGAAATTAAAGAATCCTAATTATAATTACTTAATTAAAAAACCAACTGTAATGGAAGCAACTAAGCAGGCGTTGTCCTCAGCTCCTTAGGGAAAAATAACTCTAACTCAACGCTCTCTGCAGTCTCTGTGTAAAATGATATCCACTAGCAAGTAAATTGCCTCTAAAGCGAATCCAATTAAAATTAATTAAAGCTTAAACTAATTACGATAATTGCTTTACGGGTCTAGGCTAAAAAGTACAATTGAACTTAGATATTTTTATTATAACCTGTGACTAATGATGAGTCGTTAATTAGAAATATTTTCAATTAAAAATATAAAATCTGAAATAATGGGTACTTGCGTTTGATCAGTTATGTTTTAATAAGTATCTAATCTAACCTTAGCCTTATTTGTAAGATAATAGTCGCGTCTATGCGCCCTTAGCCTAAAAAGCGTGAATACATATGTTATGCCGACAATTATCTTAATTATTTTACTTTTAATAATAAAGTAACCACTGCTTAAACATAATTATGACTTCTCTCTTCACTACAAAAAACGCAATTCATTTAAATGTTATTCTGACGAATTTATATGGAAAAATAAAAGCCTCATTGGTATAATTAAAACAAAAACTAAGTATCGATTTCCTTGTTTAAATACCAACACAATACAATAGGTATTTTCATTCATCATCATACATTAACATTCTAAACTACATCAGCATGAATGAATTCATATAAAAATTCATATAGTCATTAGTGCATAACACCATCCAACCCTTTCACTGAATTGGGCAAGCTTGTTTGAAGTTCAAGGTTAAACGCAGTTTTATTGTTCGTGTATCAATAGTCTTTATTGCATTTATTGCAAACTATCTGCAGTTGCTATTAAATCTGCCTAGCCTTTTCCCAACTATGTTGAGGTTGGTTTTCTGTCTAACCGGATGCAGCTGGATACTAGTATTTTTCATAGAGCAACTGCTTATCTGACCTCCACCACTCACTTACTCCTTGGTAAGACTGGTTGTCAGACTGTTGGGCTTCTGACTACCCGTAACGACTGTCAAAGACCTACGAATGACGGCCGGGTTCAACGGCTTAACGTGCTTTCCGAAGCACGCAGGGGTCTATGTAATGGATGGTCACCCATCCACTGCGGCAAGCGTAGCTTAACCTTCGATCGACCCGTGCGGCTGTTATTATTTAGCCAATTGCTATTATGACGTGACAATTGACTCACGTATTACAGAAACTTCCGTAAGTTTTTATTCAAATCGATCACTAAGATCAATATTGGTAGCTAGTTAATTATAAATGAACACGTGGAAGTTAATAGGCAGGGCTTTGTAGTAGATTTATTGCAGAGATAATTAAAAGGTTACAATTCTATGACCTGGGGGCAACTACCACCTCTTAAAGCAGTATTATTTTAATGTTACTTCAGTGTGAGAAAGAGATGGAGCTATACAGGACGTCTAGCTCCATCTCATTCCCACACTCAATTAAGATTAAAATAATACTGCTTTAAGAGGTGGTGGTGTAGCTCCTGGCCTTTTAGTACTAAATCGATACTGAAATTAACTTAAGATGTAACAAAGTTGAGTCTTCTGGCGGAAGGTACTTATGCCATGGTTCAAAATTCAGCTTTCAGTGTAATTTTGTTTTTCTTAAAATTAAAAAGTTTGATTGCATTTGCATGTAAATACTAGAAGTTGCATGCAAAAGGAATCCTAAAACATCGAAAATACATTTAAACATAATACGTAAGCGAGAATGGGTTTTTTTTTCTTTTACCGAAAGTACGCAATGCGTACCTATCTACATAGATAGATAGATAGAATACTCTTTGTTATGTACACCATAAATATTACAGATAACACACAGGGGGGTTACATAAGGTAGACGAAAGCACGAGATCTAGATTGAAAACGTCGTAAAAGATTCAAAGTCGCCCAAAATTGCTCATTTTTTATTTATCTTGGAACGTGTGTGAGCACACTTAAATTATTGCAGACATAAAAATAAGTAACGGCTCTATCAGTTCCACGTTATTGATGGTAGAAACGTGTTCCGCTTTAGAACCGAAGCACGTCACTGGAAGACAAATCCGGACCCTGATGGGATAGATTTCCATACGTATCCCAGCTATTACTGTATTTTTTATCTACAGATTTAAGTCACACAAAATTATGCAAAAAGAAAGACGACATTACTACTAACTAATACGTGTGGGTTTAGTAACTACTATCATACTGGGATCACCAATATTTTTTGCCAGGTTTATGGTTTATTTTGTTAATGTTTTGGTTATAGTGGTTCACCGAACGTGATAGTTATACGTATTTCTATAAATTGGTTAAATAGCAACACTTTTTTTTATATGTCAAAATTAAATTATGTTTTTAAATAAAGCTAGATGCGTTCGGTGTTTCTTAACTGACTACTCTGAGAAGAAAGACCGAAACAAACTCAGAGACTCACAGTCTCTTTTAGTCTTCTTATGGCCCGACCAAGATTATGTCTGATAATCTTGATTTGCCATATTATGTACCAGTGTGATACGTAGATTTGACCTATTATGTACCAGTGTGATACGTAGATTTGACATATTATGTACCAGTGTGATACGTAGATTTGACATATTATGTACCAGTGTGATACGTAGATTTGACATATTATGTACCAGTGTGATACGTAGATTTGACATATTATGTAACAGTGTGATACGTAGATTTGACATATTATGTACCTACCAGTGTGATACGTAGATTTGACATATTATGTACCTACCAGTGTGATACGTAGATTTGACATATTATGTACCAGTGTGATACGTAGATTTGACATATTATGGACCAGTGTGATACGTAGATTTGACATATTATGGACCAGTGTGATACGTAGATTTGACATATTATGTACCAGTGTGATACGTAGATTTGACATATTATGTACCAGTGTGATACGTAGATTTGACATATTATGTACCAGTGTGATACGTAGATTTGACATATTATGTACCTACCAGTGTGATACGTAGATTTGACATATTATGTACCTACCAGTGTGATACGTAGATTTGACATATTATGTACCAGTGTGATACGTAGATTTGACATATTATGGACCAGTGTGATACGTAGATTTGACATATTATGGACCAGTGTGATACGTAGATTTGACATATTATGTACCAGTGTGATACGTAGATTTGACATATTATGTACCAGTGTGGTACGTAGATTTGACATATTATGGACCAGTGTGATACGTAGATTTGACATATTATGTACCAGTGTGATACGTAGATTTGACATATTATATACCAGTGTGATTACAATCCCAATGATAGAACGCTTGTCATGGTTGAATTTACGTACGTACTTACGTTACGTCATTCATTCATCGCTTTTTATCAGATCGACTTGACAGTCTTACATACTTCTAAACGAATACACAATAAATCTTCATCAAGAATATCTATGACCGGTGTCGCGTGTTAATGATAAAAAATATGTAAATACCAATAAAAAATGTGTCATTGTCATACATACTTGTTGTTGACAACGTATCTACTTATTATATTTAGACGACATTATTCGCGTGCATTTCATTTGATGATTAGGGCATGGTGATTATTATGACATAATGGATACGAGCTTTTGAATCCGTTGGGTATTCTTACAATATGACCATTGAACTGCCCAAATAAAGACCAATTTAAATTATAAATTATCAATATATAAACATATAATTTTGGAACCTGAATGCGGAAGCAATAACGACATTCTACCAAATCTTATGACGCAACTAACGAACCTTAATTTACATAAAATATATAAATTTTTACATAATTTAGACTAACTTGGTAGAAATGCGTGGGTCCTTGATCACGAGTTACCGCAAGGTAACCGGCAAACTGGTTCAATCCTACTTTATAAATAGTAAACAGCTGCATTATATTGTTTGTCCAATCAATAGGCTTGTTGTTTTGTTTTTGTGCGATTCTAAATGGGTCTTGGTGTCTTGTTTACATTACACGCATTGTTAGTATAGAATAAAAGATATTATTAAAGTATTTGATTTGAACTAAGTACCATCGCGGCCATGCAGTGGTACTTACAGTGTTCTAATTCTCAGTGCTGTGATTACTTAGCAACTATCTTAGAAAATCCCTTATTAGAACTTTAATTTTTTCATCGTACTGTTTTTCTCTTACCTATTGCTGGAACTCCGAAGCCTTTTACAAAAATATACAAATTCCTATCTCATACAAGAATTGTAGACCTAATCCATAGTTATGTGACCGCTGTCATGATCATAGAAAATAAGAATAATAATGAGAAATTGACGATGTCACAAGTCACGCAACATCTGACCCGAAAATATTCAATACTCGCACACGCTTCACCGCACTCGACAGCTGACAGGTAAACGAAAACACGCGATGACATCACTAAGGAGGTAAGGTCAGTGATAACCAAAAGTAAAAGTAATATGACTAAATAATCACATTATTATATATAGCTCTTTAAATATTTACTGTCATTGACACTGATTTGAGCCCAACTGCTGACAAACAACAACATACTGTCTTTTGTTTCACTTAACAGAAAGTTGTTTAGGTGAAATAAAAGAAAAGTGGAAGTTTGTAAAGAAGCTTATTTTGCCGATTGATACTGAAGTAAGAATGTTGTTTTCTAAATATTTACTTCTTTGATACTTTCACATTTCTCCCTGCCATGTTTAGAACTTAAATCTCTTACAAAGCTTTTAACCAATTTGTACAACCACCCCTTAATAAAGGTTGCGGCTGTACATGAATATATGGTAAATTAAAAGAACCTAAACTAAGACCTATAAGCCCTAAAGTCCCTACGACCCTAAGCCCTATAAGCCCTACAGCCCTAACCTACCATATAATTTGTAATAGATAAATATATAAATAAGTACAGGATGTCTGCACCAAGAGACCTAAGGTAACAGACGGATAGTGGTTAGGAATTCCAGGTGAGGGTGAAGGGTAAACTCACTGCCAGTCCAGCAGACTCACAGGACTGATCAGAGATGGCGAAAGGTGTCTTGGCCACAGTGAGGGGTAATGAGACAAGAATAAATTCTAATCTCATTTATTTTACAAATATTACAGCTTATATACTACTTTTTCTTAATACACACAAATGTACAAATATCTTAGTATTCTATGCGTGTAATATGCAACTATGACAATATTTGAAGTAGGCCGCGCGTCCACCGGCGAAGTGTTGAATCAATGGTCAAAGGTACCATTGAACACAATTTTCATGTAAAGCCTGGAATACACAAGCTTATACTAAAAAAGCATACTTGTTTGCTACTAGATAGTGTGCTCATTTATAAAAGCATGCTCTCCGAGTGAGTACATTTGCTCTTGAAAGCACAGACCTTAGAAGCATATTTATGTATTATGAGCATCAGTGGCGCAGCTACAGTCATCATTAGAGGGAAGCCGAAGAAAAAGTTCAGTTCTCATAAGCTCAGACAACAAACTGTAGGTTTTTAATCTTATGATGTATTAAACTGGTATTGAATACAATTATGTAATGTGATGTGATACACAGTTACACACACAGGTGTACCATATTATTTGGCAATAGTAGACATTAAGAAGAGTGGTTGTTCCGAAGGGAAGCCGATAGGAATCGGGTTGTATGAAAGCTTCGCCCCTGATGAGGATACTTCTTTCTAGTACGTCTGAGATACACATGCTTATTATTTGGCATTCGGAATGGAGGTTTCTTTGCAGAATGAATTAAATTATGTTATATTATTCCTTGTACGACCGTACATTCCACAAACATTCATGATTTCAGTATAGAAATATAAAATTTAAAGTTTTTTCATCACCCCATCTTGTTCACTAAGTCCTGTTAGTTATTGCAATTTAAACCTTATGATTAACGTCATAACAATAACAAGACACAACAAATCAAGTAGCATGCTCGCAGAGAACGCATTCAGACTTACCATAGTATAAAGAGAGGAAGTAGGTTATCTCCGGCACAATCCGCGATATAATTGCCTACTGTCTCAGGGTTGTCACTTTTAGTTAAATTTTAATTCAGTGCCAATAAATTGGCAAGGGTCGGGAAGTTGTATTTTTTACTTGTATTGTCTGGGTACCTAAACGATGATGCAACCTTTCACGATGAAAGAAAGAGCGACGGGCCAGCAGACGGGCGGCGCGGGGCGGTGATGAGCACGAGTAAACGGTAGGTTACTGATAGTACTGTCACCAATTCATTAGTTTAAAGCCCGGCCCTTGCCAAAGATAACACATACCTCTGTATAACTAATTCAGTGATCATTAGTCAATAAAGTTCAACAATGGTTTTCCTAACAAACACAGAAATTTATTCAAGATTCATAGCAGTATTATTTATAAAAAAAAAGCCAAACCCAAACAAACAGCAATACGTTCTCCTGCGATTATCACACATTTTTCATTCATTTAGCGGTGCCGAAAAGCCGTGACGCGCGAACCTCGTGCGATGTTAGCCCCGAGTGGCGCGCTGCGAAACGGGCCGAGATTTGTTTAAGTGTGCGTGCGGCGACGCATAGATACTTTGACGCACACATACAAGCCGCGCGCGGTGCGTTTGTATTTCCTCTCTTTTTACTATGGACTTACTTTGTAGCTACCCCCTCTCACCCGCGCCTCACACCCACCGTGAGCTAGTTAGCACGATAAAAAATACCTGGGGGCCTACTCCGAAGCGTAAATCCAAAGTATCGGCCGAACATTCGGATTTTTTCTACTACACTTTTTTCTATTTCGTTCGGTCGGTTCGGATCCGACCAAACGTCAAAATGAAGTATTGCTTGCGATTAGTAGCATACTTATTCATAAGCATACTTTTTTCGTTTACACGTGCTAATTGTATGCTACCAAGTAACATCTGCTGCTGTATTTGCTGAGCGATGGCCGTTTTGCGTGGATGTGATGCATATTTTCTCCCAACTTGTTTCTTTATTGTGTTTGTGTTCTTTCTTTGCGTCATGTTTACCGCAAATAAACGTATATTCTTTCTTCTTCTTTCTTCATCTGCTTGAAACTAGCATGCTTATTTGCTTACTACGTAGCTTGTGTATTCCAGCCTTAACAAACTAGACGTGACCTTATTTGCCAGTGAGTCATATTGTAGACTAACAAAGATTTTTAGAGACAGCTGACAAATTGTATTTTTTAAATATTACTCCTCCAGTTTACGAATTGAATTCTCTGTAACGTCTGATGATATGACAAGATGTAAATGACTTTTTAACAGACGAAATAAAGGAGGAGATTCTCAAGTCGACGCGTATATTTGTTTTATTTTTATGTATGACCACGCATAACTTTTTACAGATTAGTCAAATTTGAACGATTCTTATTTTATCCGGGAGGAGGGTATACCTGGAAGTTGGTCCCATGTCAAATTTGTTAACTTTACTTCGGTGCTTTTTGAGTTAGCTTCAATAATACGTATTAGAATTAGAATTTTTATTTATACATCTTAGAACAGTACACCAGTAGTAAACAATAAAACGTAGTTACAACTAAAGTACTTACATAGTTTCTAAGTTTATAGTATACACTAAGTTTATAAGGAGTACACTTGAAGAAATACACAGTAAGATCAAAACTTAGATAATAATTTTAAGTATCACAAAATGCCATCGCAACTATGTAAAAAAAACCAGCTTATTAATAACATAAACGAATGATAAATTAATGTCCATTGACGGTATACATAAATAAAGTTCTTTACCTTCCGTGCTAGTCAAAACTGTGTTACGGCAAGGTAAGATTCTCGTTCGATGGTGAATTGTCAATCGTATCGTAATGAACATAAAACATCATTTCGCTAATAGTTTTTTCTTACAATGAGGAATAGACGTCGATGACGAATTACAAGTTTAACGTAAACAAGTAGTATATGCAAAATAACTAGACAAGCATGATGCGCAATAAAATAAATACGATATTAAATTTAAAAGTAGATACTAGAATAAATAGTTTAATAATGAACGTACGACATTTTGTGTATGTATGTAATGTTTGTAATACTTACTTTTTTATTTTATTTTATTTTTTTATACATACGTATATACTTATGTAAACACTTAAGAAACGATTAAATATCTTTCACTAGTGTAAATAGATATATCAATATGTGTTTTGTCATGCATTATTTGGATACTTAAATAATGTTTACCTGTACTTATATTTGTATAATTATGTGTTCTATATATATTAATACAATTCATTAAAACGTGAAAGTAATTAAAATGATAAATTTACCATATTTTAACATATAGGAGTATAAAATAAATAACATAGCATATATCTTATATACATATTTTTATGAATTTTTCAGTCCGTTCATAATCCAATTTACCCAGAAACTCATCCAGCGCCTTTCTACAAACATAACTAGTCATATCTTTTAGGGGTTTTATTTTACTAACACGATTGTACAATAACGGAGCCAGGAAAAAAGAGAAACTTTGTGCAAATGTTGTTTTACATGCTGGGACAACGTACACCTCATGTGATCTTCTGGTAGATTTATTAGTTGGTCTTTCACGGATATGTTGTTTTAGAACTATATTCTGTATAAAGAGTTGACGAACGTTTAGGACTTCGAATTCTTTGTATAGTGCAGTCGTCGGATACCTAAATCCCTTGAAATTAATAACTTTTAGAATACATCGGTGCACCCTTTCTATTTTTATGATTGTACTTTTCTTAGCACCACCCCAAGCAGAGATACCGTAAGAAACTATTGATCGACACAATGTAAAATAAACAGTTCTGTTAGTGGTTTTATCTTTTAAATTTCTAATTTTTTTGAAAATTGGTATCAGTTTGCGTATTCGAGATTTTAAATTGCTAATATGCTGTTTCCAATTTAAATTTTTATCGATTTCGATGCCGAGATATTTAGTACTATCAGTCGAAGATAACAATGAACAATCGCAGTTGTTAGTATTCTCACAATCAGAATAATGAGCTTTCAAGGTGAAATCAGAGGGAGGTTGTAAATTATTTTTTATACTGAAAGTTATATATTTTGTTTTTAAGAGATTCAAGGTAAGTAGGTTGTAGTCAAGCCATTTAATTATCTTTTGAAGTCCTTGCTCGGCTGACGACTTGACTTCGGCCCATGTAGCATGTTGGAATAAGACTACTGTATCATCCGCGAAAGTAGTCACCTTAGCATCGGCTATTTCAATATTACAGAGATTATTTACATAAATCAGAAATAACGTGGGTCCAAGGACTGACCCCTGAGGAACACCGAAATTAACAGGTTTTTTAGAGCTACAAATATTACCAATTTTTACACTCTGTGACCTGTTTGTCAGGTAGTCCTGGAAAAGATTAAGTGGTATTCCTCGAATACCTATGGCCTCCAATTTACATACGAGTAAGGGAACTGAGACAGTATCAAATGCCTTGGCTAAATCTAGAAAGACACCAAGGCATTTTTTCTTGCAATCAAGATTGCCAGCTACAGTTGTAACAAAGTTCTCAACTGCATCTATGGTCGATTTATTTTTCCTAAAACCAAATTGGTTTTTAGAAAGAATATCATTCTTATCTAGATAACTAATTAGCCGACTATTTATAATTTTTTCCAGAACTTTAGCCATAGTAGGCAAAAGTGATATCGGACGATAATTAGTGACACTGTCTCTTTCCCCCGATTTAAATACAGGTATAACTAATGAGTCCTTCAGTACATTTGGAAACTTCCCGGAAGAAAAGCATAAATTGAAAATATGTGCTAAGGGTGTAATGACAAATTTCGAAATATTTTTCCCACTTAGTTTCAGAAGACGATGTTCTAATTTATTAAACTGGTATTACAGTTACCTACTGTGGGGTAAGTACCGCAATTAAAAAGTGTTATATAATTATTATTTTTTTACAAAAAAACCGACTTTCAAAAAAACATTACAAAGTGAAAAATAACATTAATTTCGGAAATCGGTGGCAAAAAACGAAAACACAAGACACCGACTTCCGAAATTAAAGTTATTATTCACAGATTTTGGAAATATGGAACAGTTAGCTGACTGCTTCGTTGGCCTAGTGGTCGCAAGCGCTACTGCTGAGAATGAGGTCTTGGGTTTTCAGGTCGGGCAAAGTGTTATTGGGTTTTTCACTTTGTAATTTCTCAGTAGCAGCCCGGAGTCTGGATTTGTGCCCGGTAGATGGCAATAGGCTTAAGGTATGACGTAGAAATACGTAGTACCTAGTGCTCAAACGAAATCTTTGCTCGAATTTTCCTCCGCTCGTAGGAAAGGCCGACAGCGTAGGCATCACTACGCCTACACTATCGGCATTGCAGCAACTTAAGCAAGCCGGTGACCCCACCGTGAGTTATTTGCATACCTAAGTAGAAACATAACATTAATTAGCAACACCATCATAACTACTAGAACAACGAAGATGGGAGCCTTCACACGTATCAATGAGCAGCATAACTTGGATGGCGACAAAATAGGGAACTAAACTCAAATGTATAGTTGACCTCGTAATAGCTTTATCGCCCTAAGGTTGGATGTCACTTACACGTCATTAAACGAAAAAGTATATTCGACTATGTTACATTTGGATAGTTTCAACCTTAGTGAAATGAAATGAAATTATTTGCAAGAATTGTAGTACGTTCAGATGATCAAGTTTTTTTACTGTTTCTAAAAAATTACCACGCAAAATTATTGAATACAAACTCAAACTCAAAGCATTTATATACATACACATACATAAACTCACGCCTTCGTCCCATGGGTGTAGGCAGAAACTACGGAACGCCACCTGCTACGAACCTTACATACTCCTTTTGCTTCGTTTACGTTCATACATTTGGTCATACACGCACGCCGCTTGCGAATACTACGCACCTGACCTTTCTGAAGAACATCACCAATAACATCACTATATTATGTCTTCCTAGGGTGTCCCATCCCGGGGTTTCCACTCACATCTGCCGTGTAAATACCTTTTATAAGTCGACTTTCACTCATCCTCTCAACATGACCAAACTATCTAAGCATACTCTTTTCAATTTTTGTCACTACATCTTAAAGCATTTATTTCAATTAAACCAATTACAGGCACTTTTGAATTGTCAAAGAGTATTTCAGTTAGTCAGAGAGTTGAAGCTAGTTGCCCATTCCAAAACGTAGATCACTACATTAATTAAATGCGTGAAGCTAATAAAATTAGTACTTGTAATTATAATCTATAGAATTTTGGTATTGCAGGCGAGGTGCAATACCAAAATTCTATAGATTATAATGCTTCCCCTCCCTTTTTTGTATTTCCACATACAATATACCTATAAATATTATATAGCATATGTCACTTCCACAATTAAGACGAATCTAATGACACCTCATATGTTAAAATCCATCAAGCCGTTTAGACTACAGAGCGTGCCAAAGAAATAGACATACATACATACATACTCTCGAAAAGTACTACCCTCCTTCTGAGGCAGTCGGGTAAAAAGGCCATTTAGGTATTCACAAATTGACCGTTTCAAACCTCGAACTTCAACCAACCCTTACAAAGTTGACTCAAGAATTGCAACATGCAGACAAATAGGGAAACAATAAATTCGTGACCAGCCTCCAGCGACACTGCAAGCTGAGCCCAGTATGGTAAATAGATAATGTCTATGAAGCCACGTCACGGTGGATTGTGCTGCACATAGTCACATCGTGACAGAACCTCGGATATGGGCGGGTGTTGGAATTTTAAATAAATAATTTTCACGTCTTAAGACACGAAAACAATGTTCTTTAGAAGCGGCGCGCGTTAATTTTGAATATTATAACTGTAATGCCACAATAATATTATTGCATTTCCACATTTTTTAATGACATCTAAAATGCCCCAATGAAATACCTAACGTAGGTAAGTACCTACCTACTTAGATTCATTTATTATTTACATATAATACACGGATTTACATATTATTATAATATTTATTATTTACATATAAGATATATAGGTATATTTATCTATTTTTATTTTTATTTGCATTACAGACACAATATTCAAAAATAACGCGTGCCGCTTCTAAAAACCATTGTTTTCTTATACTCGTATATACAAGGTGTACCATAATTAAAGCACAACCTCTTAAGGGGTCATTGTACTCATCATTATGAACAACTTTTACTATGGTACCAAACCTGAAATCGCAAAAAAAATCAGCTGCTCCCTAATGTTCGCATAACTCGTCAATATGTGGGGAACAGCTGAATTTTTTTCGCGATTTCAGGTTTGGTACCATAGTAAAAGTTGTTCATAATGATGAGTACAATGACCCCTTAAGAGGTTGTGCGTTAATTATGTTATACCTTGTATAGTCTGGATTTAGATCCCCATTATTGGCAATGGACTGTGTTGAACAGCTGACGAATGGCAAATAAAAGTTGAAACAACTTCAGTACCCACAAAACTGCTATCTTACGAACGGTAGCAATAAGTAATCATGTCGACGTATGATCATCCGTTATATCAGTCATCAGTGGAGGTAATATAACCTAATAATGTTACGAACCCATCAATTGTCTGCGGCGAAGGTCCTGCGCACACCATGGACACGTGTAGAAGGCTCACTGGCAACAATAAGAAATGGAACTGACAAGAGGATACATTATCACTGGGCTACCGAAGCTTCCTCTGCTTAAATCATTAATAACTACTCGTTAATATCCCGAAGGCTAACACAGAGTAGCGTAGATCAGCCTTCACGGATGAGTAAGCCTACTGCATTGTTGTTCTTCTGTCCGTTGCTAGGCTGTGGCACCCAGTATGTGTGGTCCACGCCACGGTCATTATCAGAGCGATCGCCCTTGGCATAGTTGTGATAATGCGCGAATGATACTGTTTTATTAAGAATTATGACATAACTATGTGGTAATAATGGCTTTTTCTTATGAAGCGTTGTTATCTTTTTAATTATAGACATGAAGACGAGAATATTTGTTTTTTTTTTCTGAGAAATTGAAGCTAGTAAGTTTTAAAAATCTAACTGGAATCTTATGTAGCTTTTTGCTTGTTACAATATTTCTGTCAATCCCTCAAGCTAGGAGGATGCAGTCTAACAAGTTCCTAGTAAAGTATCCAGCTAGGTAGTTCAGTTTTTCCGGGAATTCTTCGCTGTTATTCGTCTTGAATGAAATTTTCACACGCTACAATTTTCGATGCTTCTCCGTATTGCATTGAAATGTTTCAGCTTTTATCATTTTAAAAGTACAGTAGAAAGCTGTGAACAGTTTGACAAAAAATAAGTGACACATTTTTGATAAAAACGAAGATGACGACGACTTTGATTCTGACAAAAAGAAGATGTTACACTTTCCATATATTATTTAGGTAGTAATATTATAAACGCGAAAGTTTGTGAGGATGGATGGATGGATGTTTGTTACTCTTTCACGCAAAAACTACTGAACGGATTTGGATGAAATTTGGCACACAGATAGTTTATAACCTAGATTAATACATAAAATACTTTTTATCTCGATATCCTTATGGAGTTGAGACTTATGCAGGTGAAACCGCGGAGCACTGCTAGTATAGAATAAGTACAAAAAAATACAGAATACAATATTACTAGAGTTTTCAACAGATTATAAAAAGCAGTTTGAAATAATACATACCAGTATTTTGTTTCTCTCCGAGACAACTGCCGAAGAAAAAAAAACTCCGTATAATATAAACACGTAGACACCTTAATCCTTTTTGTTTGCTTTGTGTCGCAATGCCAAGTAGATTAGTAAACTTGTTTGTAGATATCAATCTTAGTTCCGCAATAAGTACATGTTTGATTGATCTGTATCATGCATTTTTGTGGTCGTGACAATAATGGTAACCGCTGGTAAGTTATCATAACTTATCGTACCGGAAACTCAATCTTGGACGACTTTCTGGCTTGAATGTCGGATGATGGAGTTGTGATTAGATTTTAGATATTTTGTTAGATCGATACCTTATTCCAATCGCTCCATGTAAAGTACTGGTATTTAGCTACATCCGGGTAGACTGGAAGCCGACCCCAAAATAGTTGGAAAAATGCTAGGCCGATTAATTGTACCTTATTCTGCAAGCACAGAATTTTACCGGTTAGTTTCGGAACACAAGCAATAAATCCCACAGTGCAGCAGCTACTTGAAAGTTAACGAAACTTAAAGCTCATTGAAAGTTTTGTTATTAGAAATACTTTCAGAACTTTTCAAACGTATCGTTTAGGAAAATCGTAAACGTTCTTTAGTTTTAACAAGTGGTGAAGGACGGGCGTTTAGGGAGACTGTTTTATTTATTAAAAGTTTATGCACAAGTAAAAAGAATACCGTACAAAGGCGGAATTAATGCCTGAGGCATTTTCTACCAGTCAACCTTAGGGTGATGCAGAGAGAAAACATGGCAGGTGCAATATAAGGGATAGATAACACGAAAATAACGATAAATACTAGAATAAATACATCGACATATACATACATGCATAGAAACGGAATAAACTTCGTCAGGAGAAGTAACGATTGGTAGAGGAGAAATAATGATCAAAAGAGGAGAAAACGAATCCACCAAATCAGCGCTGGGATGTTTCTGCCAACTTCTTACGTTTATGCTCACGTGCCTTGACTTTAAATGACAAGTTGACAACCGATTTGTTACCGTCCTGATGTTCAGAGGGAGCGAATTCCAAAGAAAGACTGCCTGGACAAAGAAAGAAGAGTGAATGAAACCAGAGCGGTGAGAAGGACATCTTATCTTATGTAATTTTGACGTCCAAATAGTGCTGATTCTCAGCCTAATTTGAATGAATGATTGATTTTTGTTTTTTTTTTAAGCATAGCTTTAGCTTAGGTTTACTTACAGAAAAGGTAATAACTATGCATGAATGAAGGAATAATTTATTTGCCAGAATATATACGACCGCGGACATTTGCGGTGCACCACTTTTCGGCCTTATTACTAAGGTAATAAGGTTATGATTATCATATGGTATTAATAGCAGATGGTTTCTCTATATGGAATGTTATGCTTATTTAATAAAATCTACGAAATACCTACTTATAAAGTCTGGTCAGGCAAACTGTGACCCCAAATTCGCTACATAAAGTCCAATTACCAACATTCCGCTTGGCGGTACAGCAAATTATGGTAAAGCTACAATTAGTTTCGACGCCAATAGTCATTTGTTTATATTACACTCATTGACTTATATATTACTTTTTAAATCAAACGTTACATTGGTATTTACTGTCCTTTCACAGTCAACCCACCAGCAACCTTATTGCAATTAAAACAAAGTTCACTTTGATTTTGACAGTGATGCAAAATCATCTGATCGCAGGTGTAGTCGCTGCTCGCCACACGATCTCTCTCCATCTGTTCCTGTTAGATGACAGTCTGGCGCATTCGTTAACAGGGCCTCTATCCGTGGATTTAATTTGATCGGCCCACCACATCGGTGAGTTTCCACTCTGCCCTGCACCACTAGATGCTCTATGGAGTCATTACCAAGGAACTTCAGTATACAAGACTGTACCAGTGACTGTACTCGTATATTACTAACCTATTAAGTACCATCGACGTCTAGACGACACAATTTCGTACATCGTTTTTCAATAGAAAGCAAAACAATCACAGAAAAAAAAGATCGAAAATCACTAACGTTTTTCGTGATTTTGGTCACAGGATATAATTTATGTTAAAACAAGAAACTTCACGCGGATGAAGTCGCGAACAGAAGTTAGTTTATCATAATTAATGAAAGTTGAAGTGTGATATTGTAGAACACTTGATAGCCACATGAGTGCACATTCCGTGTGTGCGGTGACCGATATGACCACTCGAGGTTGTTAGTAG
Source organism: Fissipunctia ypsillon (assembly GCA_947568875.1). Taxonomy (NCBI): domain Eukaryota; kingdom Metazoa; phylum Arthropoda; class Insecta; order Lepidoptera; family Noctuidae; genus Fissipunctia; species Fissipunctia ypsillon. The sequence goes on from OX387662.1 coordinate 3,670,062, forward strand.
GTGCAGGTTACTTGACCAGGCTTGGTTAATCAAACTGACAGAGTTATTAGGGAGGTGGATGTCTTGGTTTTAGGTATTTAAGACTATTATGTGATGTAGGTGAACAGATATTCGTGATTTACATCGTTCATATACAAGGTGTAACTTAATTAACGCACAACCTCTTAAGGGGTCATTGTACTCATCATTATGAACAACTTTTACTATGGGACCAAACCTGAAATCGTGAAAAAAAAATCTGCTGCTCCCTACATGTATGTTCGCATAACTCGTCAATATGTAGGGAACAGCTGATTATTTTTTTCGCGATTTCCGGTTTGGTCCCATAGTAAAATTTGTTCATAATGATGAGTACAATGACCCCTTAAGAGGTTGTGCGTTATTTATGTTACATCTTGTATGTATATCTAATCTAGACATACCTAAATATCTTAACTAATTACAAATAAGTTTATATTAGAATCTTATAAATAAGTTTAGGCTTCGCACGCGACGATGGCAAGAGACCGGACGACATGTCTTTATTTGCATTGAAGGTGGGTAGGCCTTTAGTGTAGGACGCAACTTGTGTCGACACTCTTGCGCCATCCCATCTTCCCGGCTCGGCGTGCTGTGCTGGCGCTGCTGCAGCGACTGCGGAAAACCTCAAGCGGCGAAAGTATAATAACCTTATCGGTAATTATATTTTCGAGCCGTTTGGGGTTGAAACCCTCGGGCCGTGGGGTCCGAGCGCTCATGGTTTGTTCAACGAAATCTCCAAACGGCTGGTTGACACTTCCCGTGACTCAAGGGCCGGCTTTTACCTTGGCCAGAGGCTAAGCGTTGCCATACAACGTGGCAATGCCGCCAGTTTCTTGGGTACATTACCAGTCGACAGCGATGCGGAGGAATTTTTCGACGCCATATTTTAGTTTTTTAATAGTTTTAGTTAGGTTAGGATATTATATTTTTATGTTAATAATATGTTAGTAAATAAATCTGTAATATTTTTAGAGTATAAATATAATATTAGCATAATTTATGTGATACAGTAAACAAAATACGTGCACAAATAAGTTTAGAAGATCTTCTAGCTACCTGGAGGCAGAGATATTTAAGATTTTTACCAATTTATTCAAGGCTGGTATCTGCAATGATATTAACCATAACTCTATTCGTTATGGTGCAACAATGACGTTCGTACGTTCGTTGGCATTTAATAAGCTGTAAACTACTCATTCGAAGTTTTCTCTATACAAACTCTGAACGATTTAAAAGAAAAGGACAATCCATCACGTCGATTAAATTGATCTGTTAATGTTTCAATCATTATATTATGGAATTATTTATACTCAGGAAATGTACAGATTCATTAAAGATTACATTAATCACAACATGCATTGATGAGCAGTGATAGGAATAGGTAGTGCTAATTTGCCTAAACTTCGAGGAAGGAAGTAACATGGAGTAGATAATACCTCCTCTAAAATCCCGGAATAATTTTAATGACACTTAAATCCCGGGATATAAAAACCACGAATTATTTATAGATAGATAGAATACTCTTTACTATGTACACCATAAAAATTACATATATTAATGTGTGTGTGTGTGTAACCCAAAATGATTATGATTATTATGATGTTATGATTTTTCAAATCAATAATTTGTAACTACAAATAAAGTCCGATAAAAAATTCGTGGTTTATAAATCCCGGGATTTAAACGTCATTAAAATTATTCCGGGATTTTAGAGGAGGTATTATCTACTCTATGTTACTTCCTTCCTCGAAGTTTAGGCAAATTAGCACTACCTATTCCTATCACTGTTGATGAGGCAACATGCCAATAAGTGCCAATTTAATAGAGCAGTAGCTATTAACACTTCATAGATTATATTTCTATCAAGTAGGTATTTAATGTGGATTTCCCGACATTACCATGGAAACTTATTTATTGTGAATATGTTACTACGTATACATTCGGATAATTAATTAATATCTGGTATGTTATGACGCGTTTGTCACAGTACAGCAATGGATTTAACATTACAGGCAAATGAGTTTAATAGATTTCATCATTAAGTAAATAAGTACAGTGTTATTTGTGATCGCACTCAGTGGAAATGATTTACCTAGGTAAATAATGATTATCAGAATAAATTCCTTCCTAGGTTTATTACATTGATTAATGGTGCATTTTTAACAAAAAACACAATAAGTATAGATGTAACTTCAACAACGCCTCGTTGCCTCGTTGGTCTAGTCGTCTTACTACTGAGCATGAGGTCCTGGGTTCTATTCCCGGGTCGGTCTAAGTGTTATATGATTTTTGCATCTGGATTTTTTCAATGGCAGCCCGGAGTCTGGATTTGTGCACGGTTGATGTTAATAGGCTCGTCCACATTTCCCATAACTGGTGAAATGTGAGTGTATTATAGATACACCTCTGCCTAACGCTTCGGGGACATATAGGTGTGATGTTATGTAACTTCAGCAAGAAAATTGTGATGCGTAATAAATACTGAAAATGCTAAGTTGAAAATGAAAACCTTTACACCAGTCTAAAACGTCTAAACAATGCCTAATGCCTAATATTAGTTTAATCATCCAATCAATCAATTAATCAAATCAATCAAAAAACAAAAACAACTAATCAATCAATTTACATTCCAAATTCAAAAAAAATAATGCAATTCATTGCCCCCACCACTTTCAAGAACAATAGACTTAAAGGAAGCTTAATTCATGGACGCACAACAAAATTGCTTCTGAAGCTGACAGTCAGTGCGACGAATTGGGACAACGTGCGACCTGATCCAAGGTCTGGCTGTAATTGAGCAAGAGGATGACTTTCACTTCTTGGCATAATAGGCAAAAAACTCAAATTATACTGGTTTGTACAAAAAATCATAGTAGGCATTCCGCGCGCGTCCTTGCTACTGATTTTTTCCGCTTATCTTAAAGATTCATAATCTAGATAAAATACTCTAAAAATATGCAAAATATGTACACCATAAAAATTACAGATATAAATGTATAAATTTTACATAAGGTAGGGCCTACCCTACCTTATGTAAAATTTATACATTTTACATTTTTATGCCCTAGCATATATCGACGGCGAAGTGCCAATAACTTCTAACTGATGAAGTTAAACATTTACACAATGTGAAAGAAAGGAGGTATTGTATTAGGAGGTATTAGAGACGTTAGTTTACTTGGGAGGTATTTCCACATTTTAATTTAATGTTGTTGCAATCAAAGCACACTCCGGAGATTTGACTAAAACATGCGAATAACGCCTTTAAATTCAAAACGATAAAAAAGTGAATTTCTTGGAAAATGTCAGTTAGGTTTGCCGTCGATATTACATTCTAGGGAGTTATCTACGTGTAAATTAATTTTCTTCGTAGAAATTATGGAATATTTCACTTTATAATTTAATTTAATATTGTCCACTATACGCTTTGGAAAGTAGAAGATACAGTGGTGGAAGTACCTATACATTTGCGGTGATAAGTCCTTCATTTACCTTGGTTCTGGCTTAATTAATAGCTACCTTAAATAATAGCATAAACAACAATTATTAAAATTACAACTAGAAGGAACCCGAACCAAGAATTATAAAATACATAAGCTTTTGCGATTCGCGAGATCATTAGAAAATCATCGGACTAATGCTGTAAAAATTTCACAGTGAAAATTTGTGTGAAGTGAGCTGTCAATAGTGCCAACCCCAAGCATCAGGTAGAATGACAGCTCACTTCACCAACATATGTTATAAAGCCTTCACGGTAGGATTTTAACAATACACTGGCACTCTAGCAAGCTTTTGTCGTCATATTGCCTTTCTGTACCTTTACATGACATAAAAGTAAGTTTTCCTCAATAAATATTTCATAACTCGGATACCATTGTTGTACATTACGGGTTCCCGGATATTTGGCGTCCGGTTGTAGTCACGTTTAATATTTCGTTGCTCATGGTATCATCGCGAGGGACGTGACAAGAATACATTCATTCATTCGTTCGTTCATTCCGTGACATTAGTGGACGAGATTTTCCGAAGTTACATCACTATTTATATGTATGTAGTTGTCATCTGGACTTCTAATCCGCATTCTTATGGTTTCAATCACTTGGTTTTTCTAGCCGGATCCATGATAATGGTATTGTTCTTTATAGTCCTTGAACTGAGTTTATTTGTACTAGTGGGTAATGTAGTCGGTAAAACCTTATTTACGTACATACATACATGCATTGTGATGCATTCATACATAGTTTTTTACTATGTTCTGTAAAGGATCATTAAATAATTGTGAGTAGGTACTTGACCCTGCAGGCTATTGTACCCGGCCCTGTCTTCCTACCCTGTATCTACCGTCGTCGGTTAGACTTGCCAATTATGAGATAGTTATGATAATAACTTGAAGACTTACACATATTGAAAATCAAAAATCTCGGCCTCGACGGCCTCACCAAATATCGCCGTCTAGGAGACATTTTCTTTGCTGAACAAACACAATACTCAATCATTTATTATATTCCACAATGTGTTAGGAGGTAACTTAAAATTTAATAATATTATAGAGGTATGAGGAACAGGGTGTAAAGTTCACTCATCCTCCATAGAAAAGGGAGGATCCTCCGACCAGACGGGTGTTGTGTCTGGTGGGCTACTGCCCGACGGTTGATGTCGGGATGTTGTATAGCCAATCGCGCGCTAAACTCTGCTTGCGCGATGCAGCATTTGTGTGACGTCAGGTCTTTTGATGCGCAGTTCGCATGTGACGTTGCAGATGCCGCCACAAGATCATTATGAACCCTGTCAGGCACAGCAAAATAGTAGGAGAGAGGAAACTTTAAAAATTAACTTACCAGTCTTCTTTACTGAATCTCATGTTATTAAAGCCTTTACAACAAAAATAATCCCTTCATTAAAGACACAGTATATTGTCAGTATGTATTAGTTACCTGTAAACATAAACAACTCGTAAACGGGCATTAAAACAAACGTGCTTTCACAATGTATCATGTTAATTAAACGAAGCACTTCGTTCGTTCGCTCGCATTTATGTTTCCACAGAGCCATTAGCACATTTATCTGTTCAACAATAGTATTAACTCGCTGAAACCCGATGCTATAATGCGGGGTGAGTGGCAAACAAGATATAAATATAAAATATACATTGATGGTACATAACAATGGCTTTAATATGGCCTTTTTTATGGGAAATCATCGAATGACTTCTCCCGCTCTGGGCGGAGCGTGTTAGACTTTTACTGACTAAAACCCACCCGTGTTTCTTCAGTTGCCTGTGCCGGGGCCACGGTAACTCTTTCGAACATCCCGCAACCTTGGCTGGCCTACAGTTGTTCTATGCGGTGCTATTTTGTAAAATTAACACCGTGAAAATTTTAGTGAAGTGGGCTTAAAGTAGCTGTCAATTCACCTAACTTTTCACGATGAGATTTTAACAAAATAGATAGGCAGATCTATGGGGCAATCTATGAGGTGTTTCGTAAAGGTCGATTACAGAATAGGACGTTCCTATTCTGGTTTTTCTGATAAATATAAAGTATGAAAGCCCAGTAGCATCTTCCTTTTTTAATAAAAATTTAGAAAGAATATGTATATTTATATCCTTTATTCCATTTATAAACATATAATTTACATTTTTAAGTATTAAAAAAAAAACATTTAAAAATATTAAAAATAGCAAGCCACCCGTATCGGAAACAGGGTCCACTGGTGGTCAGAGCTCCTAAAAGTGGAATCTCCTAACGATACGTGCCGTGTCCAGAAGTACCACTTTCTGGATCAAGCCTTTGATCCAGCTGCCTAACGAGAGCCTCCGTACTTATATCAATATTATTTATTGACTGCCCCGTTGGTCTAGTGGCCGCAAGCGTTACCTACTGCTGAGCATGAGGTCCTTGGTTCGATTCCCACGTAGGCAAAGCGTTATTGGGTTTTTCCATTAGGAATTTCTCAGTTGCAGCCCGGAGTTTGGATTTGTGACCGGTAGATGGCAATAAGCTCACCCCCAATAGAGAATATGGGACTTAAACATAACTGCGGAAATGTGGGTGTACTATAGGTACACCTCTGCCTAACCCTTCGGGGATTACAGTATGTGTGTACGTTAAACCTTACTGTTTATAATTAAACAATTAATTACTTTAGTGTTCCTTTGCCCAATATGCCGTTTCAAAGATCCTTTGCTTAGAAAAACATACGGATGCTGCAAAATAAAAACAAAAGAAAGAATAATGTTTATTTGGACACAGTTCGTGAAACACTTATGTGTTTCACGAACTGTGTCATACAAATAACAAAATAAAAAAGGGAAAATAATGTTTTAACAACAATAGTGTGTGCCTCACGGCTGCGCCAAAAAGGTTCATTTCAGTATTAATGCCAGACAGATGCTGTCTGACGCTGGTTTTCTAATGAACCTTTATTTAGGGACAAGTGACGGAGAGTAGAAACAGCAAAATGAGGCAGCCAGACCCAAAAACACAGTCTGCTCTTCCACCACCCCCACCACCCATCACCACCACCACTATCTATAACTGTAGTCTGTAGCACGGAATTAATAAAAACTAAGAAACTATAGATAGGAACTAGTGGGTACTTAAACTATGAATTTATAAAAATAGAGTAATATGACAACTGTCCAAAACAATTAGGTTCTTTGAGTCTGACTCACAGATAATATAATAAAATCTTAGTAAGAACGTGGAAGATGCATTCCGTTGAAGATCATAACTAAGATATCCTATCTAGATTCTAGAGCAAGGTCAAAGACTTACCGAGTTTATTTTTTTGCATAAACCGACAAATGTGAAGTAAACAAGATCATGGCGAAAATATAAGGCAAGATTATGTTACCCATACATATTATAGTTAGATTCTACAGAAGGTAGGTATCTATTTCCACGCTGTTATTTTGGCCGAATCTGACGTAAATATATACCTAGCTACATAGAAGATATTTTTCTTGTAATGTAACAGCTTTGTCACTAAGTTTCATTCTTGGTAAGTACATAGACGTTTAAATGCATAAACACCATTCTAGCATTAATGGTCAAGGTTAAATTACAAGTACAACCACGGCCACGGACTTTTCAGAAAATACAACTGTCGGAAGTTATTCATGTATTTGCATAAAAATTATACATCTTACACGAGCTTGGATACTTAAGTATTCGTGTATTTATAGATATCTATTAGCCACATATCTAGCATACGTCGTCCCAAACACGCACTACTAGACAGAGACGACGATATCACACTCTTTCAAGAAAGCCAAAAGTTAGCTCGCAAAGCAATCACCACTACACATGACAGACGTCCCTCGTTCCGTACTCGCCGGCGAGTACCTACGCCGCGACTTAAAGTAGCAAGACAATCCCCCCGACCCTCGACCCCGCCCGCCCGTGCGGAGCAAGTAGCTTTAAATATAGCCCCAAATAATAATATCAATCAGATACAACAAGTCCCCACTTGCTCAGTAATCAATAGCGCCCTAAGTCTAGGTTCGAGTCCCGAAGGGGGCACCCTTAGACGTGCTATTTAAAAACTTTGTTACACGGTGAGAGGCCCTTCTGGTCCCACCAAAGCCCGGTTACGCAGTAAAGGCTCCCGGAGCCAACTAGCAAGAGGTCCGAACCAAAAAAAAAAAAAAAATAGTCAAGACAGTAATCTATAAATAGAGATTTTAATTATTAAAAATGTTCTCATTTTTCACGTCAATGCCTGTATGTTTCTACCCGGAGTTTCATCGCTTGCAGGAGGTCCAATAATTGCCACCCTCCAATTAAGTTACAATTATAGTAAGTAACTTCGGTCACGACGGCCAAAGGAACCAATTTCGCAGAAGATAATAATATTATGTGCACAATTGTGTGCGCAGTGTGCAAACACAGATGCATTCCCTCTCCCCTCACTCTCATAGTCCGATGGCACGATAATCCACACGACCGGAGAGAGATCAGGTGCAGGACCAACGGCTTTATGTGATCTCCAAGGCACGGGGGTTATACACCACCAACTTTCGAACTCCGGCCTGTTACTGAAAAAATCTTGATGGAAAAACCCAATAACACTTTGCCCGACATGGAAATCGAACCCAGGACCCTACATTCTGCAGTCGCACTTGTGACCACGAAACCATGCAGATGCAGCTAGGCAGTTAACTTACTATAGCCCTCAGACTGTGCCCTCAAACCATAACACTGGCCACTTTATTTGTCGTTAAGAGCCATTTAAGAGCATTATTCGAACGAATTTAAATATAAATCAGGCGTTTAGAACCGTCCTTATGATTGTCTATTGTTTTTCATCATGAACAGATTATTTCTTGTGCATAATCTAATGAATAATTAAAGAAAGATGTTAATTTTATTACCTTGTTTGGTATGATGAAGGATTATGCGTAACAAATCAGTGAGGTAATTGTTTGCTAAAGAGTTAATTGAAGCCCTGATTTTAATAATGAAAGATGAACTAAAGGCAAAATCTTAAGTCGTCAGTTAACTTTTCCTCATCAAATTCAAGTTTTTTTTAATAGAATATCTTAAGGTGACCTTAAATAAACGAATAATTCAATAGGCGTGGGAGAATAACCTTCTCAATTAGATCTAGTAGAGGCAGAGCTTACACGAATGACGAATAAACAAGTAGGTACCTACCTACGCCAGTGCACCTTGGAAGGTCAGTCTCGCTGCTTACCTAGCTGACCGGCTATCTTTCTACCACCATAGCAGTTGCTGTCGCATAGCTCATGGCACTTCAGGAAAGATTAAAATTGAAAAGGCTATACGACTGTGCTCAATCAGTGAATGTCTCTAAAATTAATAATAAACTCAACATTAGCTCATCAGGAACTTGAAGTACGTTTAGATTTTAACGAAACTAACGCTAAAACAGTTTGCCACGAGAAAGTATTTACTTGTTTCTTTTTTAATGAACTTTGACTTCCTCGTAAAAAAAGTTAATTAAAACGCAACTCGCACCCCTAATTTGTGGTTAGCCAAAGTTAATTAAATTAATCAATCTACAGATAGAGAAGAAAGGTTGATTAACACGGAAAAGTTACACTATGATTGAAAAAATAATGAAAAAGGTGAGCGTCAAATACATTGCTTATTTTTTCACAAACACTAAGGTTTGAAAACCTACATACTACGCTCTGCCTGCTCCATACTATATAATACAACCTTGATCACAACCAAACAATGTCCACAAACGACCTACTGAAATGAAATATAAACAACAATTTCGCACTCCATTTAATTGTGAATGCGTGACATTTATCCATCCATGAAATTATGAACGATACACTTTAACTAACCATGCATTGTGCGAAGGACAGAGCATAAAACAGTTGTAGGAGTGTAGAACAATGTTGGAAAAAACGTTGAGGTCAACAATCATTGGGTTGATCACACAAATACAATGGAGATGCTAGTAGATGGTACTGAACACACTGGTAATGTCAAAGATTAGACAAAAAAGATACTGCATCAGTTTCGTGAGTAGTGACGTATTGATGGAATTATGCATTCTATTATGCGTCGATGCAAGACAAAAAATCTATTAAAGCGTAGAGTAATGCATAATTTATTTAATAAAAATTTATGCACAAGTAAAAAAATACGTAATAATAATATACAAAGGCGGACTTAATGCCCGAGGCATTTTCTACCAGTCAACCTTAGGGTGAAGCAGAGACAAAACATGGCAGGTGCCACATACGGGATTGATATCTCGGAAATGACTATAAAATACAAAAACAACGTCACAGATCTTGGTAAATCCATACTCATCTTCATAGAAGCTATAAAATAATTGGTAACGAGGCATACAATAAACTACGTATACATAACAGGAAAATAAATATATAATAAGATAATATAATTAGTTATGGAGAAATGTGATGTGCACAAGAAAAGCTCCAACTAAAATACTGAAGCCTCCAACCAGGAAGATACCCACCCATATTACATTCATACTACTACTTTTACAGAAAAATGTAGATTTTACAATAGTTGACCTAGAAGTCTTACTTAGAAAATACGAGATGCTAATTTTGATTAAGAATTCTTCCATCGTATTTTTGCGATCACTTTGATGACATTCGACTGGCATTGTGATTCCAATGAATTTAGTCACCACACTTGATACTATTTCGTAATCAACATGATGCAAGAAGATTTTTGCAAACGTCACTCCTATTTTGGTGGAATGTTCCAAGAAAACACAGGTGGCGTGCAGAGCGTCAACTTATTTCACAACGATGCTTTACTTATAAATGGGAATCTGATACACCACATTAGTCACAGAACTAATCAATGGAAAAACGGCAGAACATGCAAGTGGTTAGAGTTAAAATATTAATGATTTTGATGATAAAATGAAACATAACTACAAGCACGAGCATATATAGCTCCCTCTGAACATCAGGACGGTAAGAAATCGGTTGTCATTTAAAGTCAAGGCACGTGAGCATATACGCAAGAAGTTGGCAGAAACATCCCAGCGCTGATTTGGTGTATTCGTTTTCTCCTCTTTTGATCGTTATTTCTCCTGACGAAGTTTATTCCGTTTATAAGTATTTATGTATATATGTATATAACTATATATCTATATATATCTATGTATTTACTCTAGTATTTTATAGTTATTTTTGTGTTATCTATCCCTTATGTTGCACCTGCCATGTTTTCTCTCTGCATCACCCTAAGGTTGACTGGTAGAAAATGCCTCAGGCATTAAGTCCGCCTTTGTACGGTATTCTTTTTACTTGTGCATAAAGTTTTAATAAATAAATAAATATGCGAAGGTCTAAATGATGTTAAAGACAGTAAAAGACAACATTTTTTTCTTTTTTCTCTTTGTTACTTGGTTTTGTTATTTTATATACGTACATCTGTGCGCTCTAATTATTAATTTTAGTTTTAGATATTGTTTCTCAGTAAGTGAATTATGTATGCAATTCTTATGAGAAATAAAGTTGTTCTTAAACCAAAAAGACAAGTCTATAAAATATCAACAGACTATAAAAGACAAGTCGTGCTGTCCAGTAAATATGTAGGCCAATTACAATAATAATTCTTACCAAATCCGTACAGATATTAATGACGTTAGATGTAAAATTGGCACAATAACGCCCTATATGTCATGTTAGTATGTTATGTCAGACAAGTTGACAACAAAACTGAATTAAAATTCAATATCAATTAAAATAGCAATTAAATTAGAACGATAACGACATACTTGTATAATTATAATGGTGTATGATCATTGATCACCCATTTTTATTGAACAATTTATATATACTCGATATAGAAAGACAGATATCATAGGTTGAAGAAACAATACTTTGTTAGTATAATCTTTTGGTTTAAGTTGATTGAAATTATATACCTAAGTAGGTAAATGATCGACACTTGTGACGAAGTAAGGCTGGTATGTTAGTTATCTTTTACATACATATAATGTCATTGAATAAATCAACCATTCTATCGCAGTCAACCACTGCCTATTTATTATCTTAGGCCTCTTAGTTTAACACATAGTAGTTCTCAGTTTCTTGTATCCAGATTACCCATTCATTAAATTATCCATGCAGTGTGCAATCGTCCCACTTGATTACAGACCTTCTAAATTTATCTTCACCTACAATCATCAGTATTCATCTAACATTTTAAATGCAAAAAAAAGTGTTTATCAATTCCAGTCGTATTGCCTTCTTAGAATTTATTACAGTACCGTTTATTGAATGTTTATATCTCTGCACCATCCGGTGTTACAAATATACCACTATTAAAATTATTATCTCCTAAATTATCTTGCTCGACATCCTTGCATAATATTACATCGTGTAAACCTAGCTCGTTGTATATTCCCAAGTCTTACGAGATGATTTGTTGGTAATGAAAGCAAAAACTGACTCCAATCAGAAGTGTATATTACTATTGCATCTTCATCTTCAATTCAGGAGAAGGGAGGATGACGACTCTGAGAGGAAAAACAATTTATCTACTAGACTTTCTCATATCAGTGTGTAGTCAAAGTTTACGTTATAACCCCGTTCCCTACATTTTGACGAGCTATGTGAACATAAATGTAGGGAGCAGCTGATTTTTTTTTGCGATTTCAGGTTTGGTCCCATAGTAAAAGTTGTTCATAATCATGAGTAAAATGACCCCTTAAGAGGTTGTGCGTTAATTATGTTACACCTTGTATACATATGTCATACTTCCGTTGTAAATTCTGACTTACGTTCCCACTTTTTGCATCACGCTCTAAATAGGTTTGGCCCTGCTAGTTAATTGTTTTGTGGGCTGAATATTGGAATATGAAATTTTGCGTTTGCAGAGAGGTCTGCTGCCAGTATTCATTATTAACTAAATTCAGACTGATGACAAACACGACGACACGTGGAGTAGCTTCTATTAGAACTTCAAAACCGATGTTACTATAAAGATCGCCGAAAACCAAATAGTTACTATATGACTTCATCTGTGGTTTCAAGAGTCACATCTTATTAGATATACACAGAGTTAATCCACTGACAATGTAACAGTCAGCACAAATCATGAAATTTGTATGTTTTACTTGGCACAAATAGATCACATGATAGATGACCATCACACACTTTCCCAAATTACTGGCATCGTAACATTTCTGTTTTGTCACGCGTCACGTGCCTTTGTGTACAATCGTACATAACCTCGCTAACTGAGGTACCTAATCATTAGGTAACTCCTCTAACTCTTAAATAAGTGGCATTTCTTTATTAACAAACATAACGTGTGTATTCTCCGAAGTGGTATATAGACGTGTTCATTAGGTAGGTACAGTCACATCTTAGTTGTAAAAGGGGGCACACCTTTCTTGCTCTTTCTGAAAGCTGTCGGGAAAAAGATGGTGCTTTGGGCTATAACTTATTTATTTATTTGTGCACAATTTATTACCTTAAGTATTTTAAGTGTTGACATTATAATTATAAGGCTGCCAGTTACAGTAACAATACCCCGTACTAGTTGATACTGTATTTCAGGGGGATAATAACAGTACATAAAGCATTTAATGCCGTTCCTAGCCCCCTGGCTTCGTCTTCAAGGTCTAATTGGTCACAGGACAATGGAAGTGACGTAAATATTATATTACTAGCTGTGCCCCGCGACTTCGTTCGCGTGGATGTCGTAGGATACACAATATACTGAAATAACAGCCACATTTTAATAAAACTCCCTCGTCCCCCGACCCGTCGCGTTGAATCGCCCGCCCGCGCTATTACTTCGTTTTCGCTTAGCTCCTAAGGGTCGTAGCGTGATGTTAAATAGCCTATAACTATCCTCGAGAATTGGGCTACCAAATGCAAAAAGAACTTTTCAAATCCGACTTTTTGTTCATAATTTCATGGGTTTAAATTTTTTTTTGCGCGGAACCCTAATTATTTTTCAAAAATAAAAGTAGCCGAAGTTACCCGCCGTAACATCAGCTATCTGCCAGGGAAAGTCCCGTCCAATTCGGTCCAGCCGTTTCCGAGATTAACCGGAACAAACAGACAGACAGACAAAAAATTTAAAAATTGCTTTTTTGTTATAAGTACCGTATATACTTTCCTATGCATTTTGTAAAAAGTTGTTATTTTGACATTACAAACAGACACTTCAATTTTATTTATTTGTATAGATATAGACATAACAGAATACTAAAACATCTTAATTTTCCTCAGTCGTTTTGAGTATGAGTGTGGATAGGTAGGGGAAGACCAAAGAAACAATGGATGGACTGTGTGAAAGATGATATGGTTAGAAAGGGGGTGACTGCCGAGATGACGACTACTGGAGAAGTGTGGAAGAAAAGACAGGTTGCGCTGACCCCAAATAAATTGGGATAGGGCAGGGAAATGGTTAGTCCAAAATATACTTACGATTACCATTTTACCGAAGCTATAATTGCAACATAATGACAAGACGCTTCAGTCTGCGAAATTCTCAATTGACTGTAAAACGCCGTGAAATTAATGCAAATGATGAGGAAGTTTATTTATATTTTAATTAATTAACGTTTTCGAAGAATACACGTTAAACTCAAGTACAAGGTTACAGGTGAAGGTCATCGGTAAAATGACTGTTGGAAGAACACAACTTTAATTTTGCGAAAGAAAATGAATGAGTGAGTGGCTATACCATAGTGCCATTTAAAATTGATTCATAGTTGGTTTAACTTTTATCGATATACGTACTTAGTACTTATTTAAGTTATTGTTTTTTATATACATGTCTAAAAGCAGTTTTGTAAAATATAGTCTCCGCTGTCGATCAACCTCCCAGAGGTCGGTAACAATAGAAATTTCATTGTGTCTCATACCATGACAGTTCAAGGTTATGATTATGGCAAGTTATCGAATTCATCAACAATCGAAATGTTTACGAATGTATTGCGAAATGGTCAGACGGCTTATTTTCTCGACATTTCAATATTTATAAAAATCAAATAAGCTTTCAAATAATTCACCCAATGTAGGTATTTTGATACGCTCTGGCAGTTTCATTCCTTGGTCAGTTAAACGGGCAGAAGAAGTTCCTAATATCAATCCACTTAATCCAAACTCAATGCAAACGAAACTAAAAGACAAATTTTCTCTCAGCATTATCTATAATTAGTTTCCAAGAGCTGGTTACTTAACAGATTTTACCGCGCCGCCATCACAATGAAGGATAGAGACACGCGACGTCAAATTTACTTAATTACGTCATTGTTACCAACTAGGTCATTGTTGTGTTTTTATTATCCGAAAATAGGACTCCCTGACAGGTTAATAGCGGTTTCCTAAAATATGGCATTTGTTGTTTGTGGCTATTTTTAGGATTGGGTTCTTGCCGGTGTTTTTAAAATCAATTATCAATTACGACCCACTGACCCTGTAATGTTTATGGTGTAGTATTCTATCTATCTAAAACATGTTGCATATAAATGAACATTACCTTAAATTTTTGCAATTGTTTCATTTTGTCTCTCATTTAACTGGGGCTTTGTTTTTTCTTGTGGCAATATCAGCAATCCGCGTTCCAGGACTTCTTGGAGTTATTTTAATAATGTAAATCTTTGCAGAACCATTTGTTCGCTTTGTGATTGATGTCCATATTTAGTAAATGCACTTTAATGGGTTAATAATTGGGATTGTGGATAAATACTAGTTATTATTATCAATTTACT
The DNA here is from genome assembly GCA_947568875.1 of Fissipunctia ypsillon. NCBI lineage: Eukaryota > Metazoa > Arthropoda > Insecta > Lepidoptera > Noctuidae > Fissipunctia > Fissipunctia ypsillon. The sequence goes on from OX387662.1 coordinate 3,685,284, forward strand.
TTTTATTGTTATTGTTAAAACAAAAATCACGAACTTCGAGCGCACGAAATTATAGATTTTGTTCGACAAATTGTAGTGACACCGTCTTGTCGACGTTTACTTTTTCATTTCGAACTGCTTACACCCTAAGCAAGAGTCCAGAAATCAGTTCACGCATGAAGGTTCTATTCTAATCCGTAAGAAGGCATGTTTTCTCAAGAAAAAACCATAAACAAAAACAAAAATAAACATACACACTTAATCTTCTTTGTCTGCTATATACTCGTTGCACAATGCACATAAATCCAGACAGCATGACATGTCACAACAGATAGTTTAAAAACGGAACACCTCTTAACTGACAGTCGTTAGAGCGACCTCCATGTCTCCTTAACATGTCACATAATTCACACGTCGTTTCCGTTGACATGAGATTATAAACCCTTGGCCTTATGTAAGCGGAACGGTAGCGGGGCGGAAAGGGTTAAAGTAGTATATGAAGGCGTGGATGGTGTGCCTATGTCTATGTGAGTTAGGGAATGTAAAGGGATGTCCCTTAGCACATGAGCGTTGAAATTTTTCGTCAGTTATAAATGAAAAATCAGCTGTTTCTTACATTTTGTCTGTGTGCATACCTACCTACACGGTCAAAATGTATTTGCACTTTTGTATGAAACAGTAGTCACAGTTTTTTTCTTTAGCTGGGTTACTGTAATCAATGTGTCATGTATTGAATTCATGGTAATAGTTTGCGCGTCAATGTCCTTTACATCCTGTATGTATGGGCTATGCCAAAGTGTCAAGCATCTTCCCATTATGACGTCGGGTAACATTGCTCGTATCATTTTATATTTTCCTATTTTAATACGCCAAGGTTCAAAAAGAAAAAAAAACATTATAATCTGGCGTCATGTCCTAGAGAACTTAAAATTCGAAGACATGTGACATCCACAAACGTGCGCTAGGTCCGAATGGATTATGGCCCACTGCCTCCCACAGGGAGAAGGCTTGAGTTCCAGCATGGGATCATTATAATCAGTGGACATACCACTATGGTATGTTCCAAAATATAGTCTGTTCAGGTTAAATTCTAACGCAATCACTAACTAACTGCCATTAGTAACACATTAATCTATAATAAGAAGGATTCAACTTTATATGTCACCACGTTTTCCAACAATTATTGTTTAAATAACATTATTAAATTGAAATTGAAAAAATTTCACGAAAATTGAGGTTATAAAATTAACCTCTATACACAAATAAATAAAATTAAAGTGTCTTTTTGTAATGTCAACATAACAACTTTTTACTAAATGCATAAGAAAGTATATACGGTACTTATAACAAAAAAGCAATTTTTACAATTTTTGTCTATCTGTCTGTTTGTTTGTTCCGGCAAATCTCCGAAACGGCTGGTCCGATTTTGACGGGACTTTCACTGACAGATAGCTGATGATACGGGAACTAACTTATGCTACTTTTATTTCAGAAAAATAATTAGGGTTCCGCGCGAAAAAATTAAAACCCATGAAATTGTGAACAAAAAGTCGGATTTGAAAAATTATTTTTGAATTTGGTAGCCCAATTCACGAGGATGGTTATAGGCTATTTATAATTACGCTATGACCCTTAGAAGCCGAGCAAAAAGAAGTCAAAAATAATGCTAAGCGAAAATGAAGAATAGCGCGGGCGGGCGATGCAACGCGGCGGGTCGGGGGACGAGGGAGTTTTATCCTACGAGGGAGTTTACCTTTTAGCCCGATCTGCTATCCGCTTTCTATACCACGGAGTTTTACACATTACATTATAGCTAATAAATACCAGCTTCAGGGCGTCTTGCAGTTTTTCTTTCAAAATGAGATCAAACTATGTCACAAACGTGCTACAGTTTAGGTCGTATAAGGCCTAATTATTATAATTTGAGGCCATTTACACATGGTGGTGATTAAAATGTCTGCGTTTGCGCGTTATTGATCTCATCCGGTGTTACAATTATCGATAATATGAGATCTTTTGTGCGTGTCCGTAATTTTATAAAGTTTTAACTAATGGTCATTATGAAACACTTTATCGTTACGCTAGTTAAACATGGTTTTGGCTAGTTAGTAACTGATTAAATTAAACTCGGCTTAGTTATTAAATGTTGCTTTAGTTTAAGAGCAGTGGTGTCTGTTAAGCCGTAGGGAAATGAGAAAGCTCTATTCCTAATGATGACCAGCTACGTCATAGCCCTATATTTCATTCAACCGTCATAGTTTAAAAATTACGACGGGTACAAGCTATAGGCCGACCGCAAAACTGAGACGTTGCCTGAGGTAGCAGCGCGGTGAGGGAGGAGTGATAGTTGTCACAAGTTGACGAATCACTGAGCTCTCGCATCACATCACCACACCCCTCCCTCACCGCGCTGCTACCTCAGGCAACGTCTCAGTTATGCGGTCGGCCTATAGTAATGTCTAATCCACTGGATGCAAGAAGCATAAGATCAGTCAATGGGGCGATGCTTGCGTGCCTATGTCCAGATGTGGACGTCTTTCGGCTGAAATTATGAGTGATTGTAGTCCTATATATAATGCTATATAATTAATTGGAAGTTAATTTAGTAGGTAGTATTGCAAATTCAAAATGTTTTATTTCACATAAACTTACATGGGCACTTACGAAACGTCAGAAACTAGGTGCACGGTTCCAATTGATCGTTTCCTATGAAGAAGAGCCGGCAAGAAACTCCACGGTCACTCTTTTAAAAATAATTGACTTTTACAATGTTTTCAAATTAAACTGATAATAGTGCCAACAATACTAACGTTTCTTTCTTTTTGTCCACAGAATAAAACAAAATGTTTCACGGAGGCATTTGGACAAAGCTGCAAGGCTTCTACAAGTGGTATGTGCTGGGTCTGGTGTCCATCGGCTACATCCTAGGAGAACTTGGACATTACCTTATTGGTGAGTACAACAATCATACTAACATATAAGGAGATAAAGTCAAAGTCAAATCGAACGTCAAAGATTAACAAGAAAATAGAATTGATTCTAGTCGCCCCTTCCAAAAGGTAGTTTCGTATGAAGAAGAATGGGCAAGAAACTCCACCGTTACTCTTTTAAAATGATCTACAATATTTTATGTATCATTAATTATATCATTATATGTGAAGACTGCCTCGTTGGTCTAGTGGTCGCAAGCGCTACTGCTGAGCATGAGGTCCTGGGTTCGATCCCCAGGTCGGGCAAAGTGTTAATGGGTTTTTCTATCTGGAATTTCTCAGTAGCAGCCCGGAGTCTGGATTCGTGCCCGGTAGATGGCAATACGCTCGCCCCCTATTACATGGGACTTAAACATAACTGGCGAAATGTGGGTGTACAATAGGTACACCTCTGCCTAACCCTTCGGGGAAACAAGGCGTGATGTTATGTTATGTTATATGTGAAGACGATGCAACTAGTATAAAATTACTATACCACAATAGGTGAAAACAATGAAGCAATGACAGATAAGTTAATTATGTAATAGATAACTGCAAAGAAAGAGGCAAGGTGAAGATCTATGCTTTCTTAAACGTCAACCTCACTTGCAATCATCAACCGCTTTCGTATGCGGATAGTCGGTGACTAAAAAGACTTTGACAGCATAAAACAAAAGGACTAGTGATCAAAACTATGTACCTCAAAAACTATACGCACATGACGTGAAGCACCGCTAATAGGGATGTTATAATTTGTTTTTGTCCTTCAGGTAGATTTAAAAAAAAATATTGGACACGTATTTTTTCTTATTTTACGGAAACAAAAGATTACGGCGATACATTGAGTTAAAATATGGCATGACGTCACGACTTGCTACATTTTACACTTAGTTGTGACGTAGCGAGCCCCCACTCCCCAACTTTAATGCGTTTTATGTAAGTCATTTTTTTATTAATATGATAAAGCAAAAAATACGTATTTAATATTTTTTTATTATCTGACTGACGGATTATTTTTTTTTTTACCCAGGCATCATCCCTGTTGTGCTATGCGGAGGGGATGATGTCTTTCTTTAGGAAAAATACGAGCCATAGGTTGCAGACTAATAAATTATAACAAACTGTCTTTCAAAAGTAATTTTGTAATGTTTATTTTTTCTATTTTTGTTTTGGAATCACCTTTCACCACTTTAGCTACAGATAATGATGAAAACATCCCAATAACTAGCTTCTTCAACCAGAATATCTGAAGCATTATTAAAAGCAAATCCAATTCCCACCTCATTTACTAACACCCTACAAAAGTATTTATGAACCATGAATTTGTTTGAAACAGCGACAAATAAACAGAACCTAACAAGTAGCAATCTCCATGGCATCTCCATACAGAATGGTAAAAACAAAAATGTATGTATAAATGCAAACATTAACATACACTGTGTATGGAAAACAAAGCCGTAGAACGAATGAGAGAGTTGCACAAATACATATTTTATATCCCGAGGGACTCTATTCCGATACCCGTTGATCTGGCTGAGTTAACTTCTATACCAGGGAATGGAATACTGATATGACATTGGTATTGATAGTATTGATAATAGGTATTGAACGTGTTTCCTGGTAAAGAATAGAAAATTTCTTTACCCGAGGATTAATGCGTTCAAACAAGCAGGTTTTTAAAAGGGATATAAACAAATGCAATACCACCAGCCATTTTGCAAGGCTTTTGATCATAAGAGACTCTCAAAAACTCGTGTTTATAATACTTATTTATTCAAATGAGTCTTGTTTTAGCTAGAAAACAACTACCGCGAGACCGCCTGCTACGCAGACATTTTTTGTCCCGAAATCGAAAAGTCGCCACAGACGGACCACAAATTGGTCCTACGATCCTCACCTTGTCCTGAGGTACGGAACCCAAACGTGAACAAAGTAAAAGGTCACGTAGGCGAGTCATAAATATGTATTAAAAACAATAAATTAATATTTCATGGCAAAAGAAAACAATGAGTGAATGAATCACTAGATTACTGAGCCATAACGATCGTGGGAATACGAATCACTCGCATTTCATTCATGAAATCATGATCATGATAGCTGTTAATATCAGACACGTCATGATATCTTGGATTCTTATGAGAAAAGTATAATGAATACTTTATGGTTCACTTGTTCGATGAGATACATTTGTTGTGGTCGCGGTTGTGGTGGATGGCTAAAACATATCAGGCAAGCCCAAGATAACAGGACTGTGTTACAAATGCTACAAAGGGTCAAAAAAGTAGTAAATAAATAATAAATAAACACTGAGATGACTGGCTACTTTGTATGTATGTAGGATATATCGTGGCCAGATCTTAGAATTGATCATTTCATGAAATGGTTGTATTTCATGAAATAGAACATCGACCGCTGGCCACATCATGATGTGGTCTGCCCAGATCATTGAATACTCAACGTTTGACGATATGAACAGTTAAACGCACGACTACTTCATGATGTGGCCAAACATTAGTGATCAGATCGTAAAATAGTTAGATTATCCACCGGTAGAGGCGTTGATGTCGCTTTGTTTTTGTTGTGCATCTATTCCTATTCGAATAATTCCTATATAACTGCGACCAACTTGGATGTAGTGCTCACCGGCCGCTGTCGCGGCACCGCTCGCTTCGCTCGCTCGGCTCTCATGCGGTTGGTCATAGTTCTAACCTTTTTTTTTTTTTGGTTACGGGTTGGAAATCCTCATGGATGTCCTCTACCCTGGGGTGGGCAGAGGGGTCTGTCAGACTTTTACTGACTAAAACCACCCCGGTGTTCCCTCGCACACTTGCACCGAGAGCTACGGGGGCACTTAAGCACTCTTCAACGCAAAGCAGCCCCCGACTGGTGCCAGCCCGCATCTGCGGGCTCCGTCTTGTTAAGCGAAGGGAGTGAGGTGTTTGACTCCCTCCGCGACGTCTAAAAGGGGCGCGCGTGGAACACTACGCGCCACCACCTCGGGTCCTGTGGAGTGGGGGGCGTCGGACATCCCCGACTCCACCGGACCTAGCCTAGCCTAGCCTAACCCATTTGGTCGGGTTGCCACTAGCGACGTGAAATGCAACTACTTTGCTATATGCCCAGTGGTCAGTTGGGAATATCGATGGTTGCTTTCGTCACGGTATGGCCATTTCTACGATCGGACCACGTCAGATACCCTACAGTCCTACATTAATGATATGGCCAAACGTCGACTGACATATCATTAAATGTTGACGTTTAAACGATATGGCCAATTTTAGCTGGCCATTTCATGAAATACAACCATTTCATGAAATGACCGAACACTTCGTGAAATGATCAATTCTATGATCTGGCCACGACATACACATGGAAATAAAATACGGGCTCCAAAAATGTCTTGGCACAAAAAAAAAATCTCAAAGTCGAGTTAGAGTCACATAATTCCCTCTCACTGAGAGGAGCCCTGTGACCCACAGTGGGAGCATGTTAGGCTGATTATGTCTCCTTGAAAATCTAATAAAAAACTACTTACCATTGTTATTCACTCACTCGCACAATAGAATCACATTTCCCTTCCCATTTTGTCCGGTTCCTTTTGTATCACACAAGGGTAGGTAAAAGGTCCCTGTACTTATTCATAACCAGTTATAAATACTTCTGATATCTTAAAATCCTGTTGGAAAAACCCAATAACATTTTACCCGACCCGGGAATCGGACTCAGAACCTCGTTCTCAGCAGTAGCACTAGCGACCAACCAACGAGATAGGCAGTCTGATAAGTCTGTCGCAAAATCGTGTTTGAATCACAGATTTGAAACTACCGTCATCTACGAGGGGAAAACTATCCTGTAGCCTTCAATCAATATAATTCTATTCGACCAATTTCTTATCATTTTCATTTTGATATATTTCACTACACGACCACATCATTTCCATTCCCTTGTCTGGTTCCTTTTGTAACACACACGGGTAGGTAAAGCGTCCCTTTACTTATTCACGACTAGTTATAAATACTTCTGATATCTGAAATTCCTGATGTAAAAAACCAATTACACCTTGCCCGACTTTGGAATCGAACCCAGGACCCCATGCTGCAGTAGCGCTTGCGACCACTAAACTAACGAGACTTAAATCGTGTTTAAGCCACCCCGCTTTAAATTTTTCTTATCTACGAGGAGAAAGCTATCCTGTTGCCTTGAATTTTACCAGAACCAAATTCTTATCATTTCTAGGGTTCCGTAATCAACAAGGAACCCTTATAGTTTCACCATGTTCGTCCGTCCGTCCGCAGCTTAGCTCAGAGACTCTTAGTACTAGAAAGACATAATTTGGCATGAATATACATATTAATCACGCCGAAAAGTGGTAAAATAAAACCATGAAAAAAAATTTTATATGGTACCTCCTGTACAAGTAAAGTGGAGATGTTTTTCTTCTCGTCTACCCCATGGTGTGTGATGTTGTTGGAAAGGTCTCTCAAAAATATTGCGGGCTTGTGAAAATAATTTTTCAATTAAGGGATCCGTTTCTGAAATATTAAGCTTTTAAGTGTTAATCTTTGTTAGAGTCAAGTGTCCCCGCCGGCTAAACGGTTAGTTTTTGATATGTGAAAAAATTCACGGTAGTAGTATATAAAACGAATTTAAAAGGAAAACTATCACAACTAAGTAGGCTTTACAAGTTTACTAGCAATAGTCGACCAACTTACATTTGCAGTTGGAATGTATGAGAGAACATGTTTTTCAACTACAATGTTAAGTTTGTTCTTGGGATAAACTCTACCCAACTACAGAACCCTTCATTGTGCGTGGTCCGACATACACTTGGCTGGTTTTTTTATATCTTCCACAATAGTTTAGTACAATCACACTTCCCTTCCTCTCTATAGTCTGGTTCCTTTTGCAACACACTCGTATGTAAAGGGTCCCATTACTTATTCATGGCAAGTTATAAATACTTCTGAATCGAACCAGCTGGAGCTGGTGGCCCACTAACCTGGCCTTCAGACTGTTACACGCTAAATGTCAGGTGATTCTAAGCTAGTTTATATTTGGGACGATCAGACGAATGGGGTTTTAATTGGACAGCTTGGTTCATGCACATTTTTGATGAAGTGAATGTTGTAGACGAAGATATTTGTAGTTTTGTGAACTTAATTTGAAGAAAAACTTTGCCGTACAGAATTATATTTATCTTAATACCTACCATATAACGGTAGGTACTTGATCAAGTACATTAAAATATCTCGTTGTATTATTAGATAATTAAGAAGCTTTATAAAACGAAAATGAATACAAGGCATCTTGCCTTCCGATATTAAAATATTAAACCCATCAAATCAAGTTTCATTAAGTTATTTTAATATTTGATCGGAATGCTCAATATTGCGCAATGTTACACCATTTGACCAAAACTATCAACATCCTAAAAATAATTTAATCGCTATGCCAATGATCAGACGAAAACCGACAAAAAACTGCGTTTCAAATCAGTCAATAAATGTAAATTAATCGTATCGTAAATCATTACCGAGGCCGTTCAAAGTCATTACCATTTGCACAGCGTACGGCCCAGTTCACATGATGCCAGTGATTGGGTCAAGTGGTCAGTAGTTTATGTGTTGTGTTGCGCAACATCTAAACGCTCTATAGAATGAACAAAACATTTTTCGTAGAAACTCATCATCTGCCTAACCTCCGGCCAACGATTTCGGGGTCGCCATCCAATCTAACCAGATGCACTTGAATACCAATGTTTTACATGGAGCGACTACCTATCTGACCTCCACAACCCAATTACTGGGGAATACAATACTCCTTGGTAAGACTGGTTGTCAGTCTGTCGGGCTTCTAACTACCTGTAACGACTGTCAAAGATCTACAAATGGCAGACGGAACCAAAGGCTTACCGTGCTTTCCGAGGCACGGAAGGGTTTCGACATTTTTAATGGATGCTGGTTATCCATCCGGGGACCGACCTTGGCAAGTTTAGCTTAACCATTGATCGACCCGTGTGGCTGTTATTATTTAGCCACGAGCCCCTCTAATTGAAACTGCAGTGGTATACTTAATTGGAGAGATCAATTTCGCATGGTTAGAATTCATTATTGATTATATTCTTTATTTTCGGACAACAATGATCCAGCGTGTTAATAAACAATATTATAACTTATTATAGGCCATGATGCCTGACAATAAAGATATTTATTTATTATTTATTATTAGTGTTAGTAACATAACATAACATCACGCCTTGTTCCCCGAAGGGTTAGGCAGAGGTGTACCTATAGTACACCCACATTTCGCCAGTTATGTTTAAGTCCCATGTAATAGGGGGCGAGCCTATTGCCATCTACCGGGCACAAATCCAGACTCCGGGCTGCTACTGAGAAATTCCAGATAGAAAAACCCAATAACACTGACCGACCTGGGAATCGAACCCAGGTCCAGGTATTTAAAATACAATAGAGAAAAAGACAGAATAAATAGTATTGTGAAAAGGACATTCCCCAATTAACTTGTGTTGTTTAGTGATTGTCCTTCTCACAAAACTTTTAACAATCGGAGACTCGATACTCTCCGCCTTAGTTTTTATTAGAATACTGTTGCTACTCGCCACACTTTATGTAATACCTATAGTTTTTTTCTGATTAAAGCGCCTGCTACAAGGTCGCCAACCGCGTCCCCGACAGAGGTCACCTTGATTGGCGACCGGCAGAGCTGTTTCAAGTTTGGTCGTAAACCTCCATCTACACCGTTGTATCATAAACCACCTGCAAGGTCACCCCTGTCGTGACGTGGTTGGCAACCGTGTAGCAGTCACTTTAGTGGCATTTACTGACATCTGAACACTGATATTGTTTCGTGATAAGTAAGCGTGTGTAATGGACGTCTCTTCTTACGCTTGTGACATGTTTAGTGCTAGACTAGTGGTGAAATACTAAGCATAATTTCAGTATTACTAAATGTTTAACATATATATTTTAACTATGACTACAGTACCTACCAACATTTTTGGTTTCATACCTTAGACGGAGCTTGAAAAGTTTCGAAACGTCTGCAACGAGGATTAAATACGGGAATAGTGGTTCTGTATGAATAAATTCACCTACAATCTCGTAAACTAATTTAATTCACAAAGGGACAACTAAGCTACCGAGCCGTAGATAAAGTCGTTGATTTCTCAATCGAACATTGCACAATTGGACTAAATCACTTGCGTATTCTGACCGAGTCTTATGTTCAACTAATATGAGATCATTCTTCATTGATTGATTAATAGATCTGCTGGCCTATCAATATTACGTAACGTACTAAGTATATGCAAATTATTTCATGTAGGTAACATAAGTACCTCCATTTATGTAGACATTTTTGAGTATCACAAAAAGTTATAATAAAGTGTTAGCAGTAGCGTTTACTTATCATATAGTTTGACCACGGTTCAAAGGTTTCCATCGTTTATGTTCGGAAAAACCGAAATATAGCGATTAAAATGTGACTATCGACCAATAGAAATTGATTTAAATTCCCACCTAAATTTTTATAAATTGACGCACTAATTCCGTAACTCCCTAAAGGTCATACATACAGCACTGCGTCCACTATCGGACCGCCCGCACCGAGCGCTCGATCCATTTCTTCATACAAACAAACCAAAATCCTTCGTGCGTGCGTTGCGGCTGGTGCGGACCAGTGGACGTTCACCTTTATTGGACCAGTCACATTTATTTCGGCAAAGTCTAACAACACAAACTGTAACAAACTAACATCCTCGCCAACCCGTCTGCTAAGTGTGGTTATTTTAGTTTTATTTTATTTATTTGAGATAGGTTTGCTCTTGACTCTAGTCTAGGTCAGAGATGACAGAGACAAAGTCGACGATGGAGCGAGCTTATCCAGAAGAAGCCTGTTCACTCTCACTTTGAAGAGATCGGAGTTGTATGCGCTCGGAAACACAGACGCAGGCAGAGAGTTCCACTCCTTTGCTGTGCGCATCACAAAAGACATTCATACATATTCCATCATCATTATCATCATCATCATTCCCTTGCCCTTATCCCAATTTATTTCGGGTTGGTGGATAGTAAACCATATGTTCAACCTCCCATACCTATTGGGTGAGTAACACTGTAATTTGAAAACATTGTAAAAGCCAATCATTTTAAAAGAGTAACCGTGGAGTTTCTTACCGGCTCTTCTGCTTAAGAAACGACCAATTGGAACCATGCGCCTAGCTTCTGACGTTTCATAACTGCCCATGTAGGTTTATATGAGATAATATATTTTGATTTTGATTTTCCGTAGTGTATTCGGATTTGTGTGGAGTAGGTACCACAACTAAAAAGTGAAAAATAAAAACGTTGTTACAAAAAATAAAAACCGACTTCCAAAAAAACAGTACAAAGTGAAAAATAGCTTAGATTTCGGAAATCGGTGGCAAAAACGATAATACGAAACCAAAGACACCGACTTCCGAAATCAAAGTTATTTTACACTTTGTAGTGTTTTTTTTTTTTTTTTTGAAGTCGGTTCTATTTTTTGTAAAAAGTTTTTATACAAAATATGAAAATGAATAATAAGATTGGGCTGATCATTAAAGTCTATTTGTCATTGATAGAGCACCTCTGTAGATAAATTGCACATTAAAAGCTCTTAGCTTTATTTATGCGACTTTTAAAGTAAATTGTAACGTGGGAAGGTACTTGTAGAAATAACTATGTACTCGTGTAAACCAGAATAATAATGTTTTACTCACGACTTTGTTCAACTATTGTTAGCTTTTAGTGGCCATGTGTGGTTATGATTGAGATTTGTAAATGAAACACGATTTAATATTTAAAAAATTATGTTACCTACTAAGTAAATTCTACATCAAACAAAGTTGTAATGTTTTAAATTTACTATGCTCTTGTTTAGGTATTATATTTTACATATTAATGGTCATGTAAAATCCTCAACCTTCAAGAAAACTACCCATCTTCTCTCTTCAAACGTATAGTCGATCGCCGATCGTGAGCGTCAACTTCAAACTGTATGAAAAAACAACGTCAGTCGCCGACTGATTGTTAATTTTTTACACAAATTCTCACCGTCGTCGGAAGAAAAAAAATTTTAGGTGAATGCGCAAAGTTAGCCCGCAAAATTTTAATTTACTAGTTTCAGACATCAATAATTATGTAAATACATATTTTGATTAACATTATTAAATGGTCGCGAATGATATTTTGATCAACATAAAATCTTTTTTTTTTTGGGTGGGTTATCATCTAATGACTTTTCCCGCTCTGGGCGGAGCGGGAGGGCGTGTCAGACTTTTACTGACTAAAACCCACCCGTGTTCCTTCAGTAATTCTTTCGAACATTCCGCGGCCCTGGATCAACAAGCAACCTGACATTGACCTGCAAATTGCAAAAAACTCAAGAAAATTTGAATTTCGCGGGCTTCCTTTGCGCATCCACCCTAAGAAGAAAGAAGGTTCTACTACTCCTACTCCTACTAATAGATAATAAAAACAAAATACTAACAATGCCACTATTTGGTCTTCAGGTACAACGTCGAAAGTAACGGCTGACGATCTTCACTATGGAGACAAATCCTGCATGCTGAACATGACCCACGTGTCTCTGAGTGACTTGCCTGTCGTGTGCGAGAAGGTCAACGCGAGCGACATGTAAGTATTTTTGATTCAATTCTTCTATCGCTTGTTGATTGATATCGATGTTGTTTTCTAACGAATAGGTAGCGCTCGCAGCTTTGAGTGAGTTCGATCATTCGTCTCTGCATGGAACGATACAAAAAATATGTTAATCAGGTAATGTGTCTTCAAAGTTACGGAGATAACAAGACCTAAACAAATCGATTTGAAATAAACTAATCTATACAAATAAACAAAATTCAAGTTTGTGTTTGTAATGTCAAAATAACAGTTTTTTTTACTAAATGCATATGAAAGTGTATACGGTACTTATAACAAAAAAAAATCAATTTTTAAAATTTTTGAAACTGATTTTATAAGGAATAACTTAGGTTATTTTTATTTTAGAAAAAGAATTAAGGTTCCGCGCAAACAAAATTAAAATCCATGAAATTGTGAACAAAAAGTCGGGTTTGTAAAATTCATTTAGCATTTGGTAGCCCAATTCTTGGGGAAGGTTATAGGCTATTTAACATGACGCTACGACCCTTAGGAGCCGAGCATAAAGAAAAAAGTCAGAAAGAAGTAATAGCGTGGGCGGCCGATGCAATGCAGCAATTCGGGGGACGAGGGAGTTTTATTAAAATGTGGCTGTTACTTTGTGTATCTTACGACTTCTACGCGAACGAAGTCGCGAGGCATAGCTAGTTGTATGGTATAATAGAGACTTTCTGAAGTCATCATCATCTGCCTAGCCTTTTCCTTTTTTTCTGTTGGGATCGGCTTCCAGTCTAACCAGATGCAGCTGAATACCAGTATTTTACATGGAGCGACTGCCTATCTGACCTCCACAACCCAGTTATACTGTGTAATACGATACCCCTTAGTAAGACTGGTTGTCAGACTTTCGGGATTCTGACGACCCGTAACGACTGTCAAAGATACACGAATGACAGCCGAGACTAACGGCTTTTAACGTGCTTTCCAAGGCACGGAGTGGTCTTAGTATGTAAACATGGTCACCAATCCACGGACCAACCGCAGCAAGCGTAGCTTAACCTGATCGATCGACCCGTGCGGGTGTTATTACATAGCACAGGACTTTCTGAAGTCAGTTAACGTTAATTTGTAAAACTTCTACATCCATTCACAAAACGTTCCATACGATTGCCATGGTCTAAGCCGTGACTATGAGATAAATCTAATGATGTGTCACAAGATTAACTCAAATAAGTTATACATAACATACATAACATCACGCCTTGTTTCCCCGAAGGGTTAGGCAGAGATGTACTTATTATAATACACCCACATTTCGCCAGTTATGTTTAAGTCCCATGTAATAGGGGGCGAGCCTATTGCCATCTACCGGGCACAAATTCAGACTCCGGGCTGCTACTGAGAAATTCCAGATAGAAATTTCATTTCATTTCATTTCATTTTATTCATTTCATAAGGGATTGTAAAGTTTACAGATGTTGCATTTACATATTTGTAGGTTCACTAACAGTTTACAATAAATACGGGTGAAGTACTGTTCTCCTAGCTAGGTTAAAATTTAGCCTGTGTTTAGGAGAGACAGTGCCGGTCCCCTGATTGGCGGATTTTATAAAATAGTGAGCGCTTAATATAACATTTTAAATTTTAAAATTTTAAACAGCATCTGTGACTGTAGTTACTATACAATAGTTATTTTACAATTATTTATACAAGACATATCTAGAGTGTGTGGGTGTGTGTGTGTGTGTGTATGTGTGTGTGATGGTGTGCGTGCGTGTGTATATGTGTTTATGAGATTACTTTGCAAGGAATAATTCAGTGTCATCATAATTGAGGTCCAAAAGGAGCGTCCGTACAGTTTTTTTACAATGGTGCAATGAGAGTTTAAAGATAGGGCATTTTGCGTTAATTTTATTATAGAGAGATGGAGCAAGATATGAAGAGAATCGTTTTACGAAAGAGGTGCGTGGAGGTGGAATTGAGCAGATTATGTCTTTTCGACGTTTAGAGATATGTCTGTAAGGTGTTCTGGAATGTTGTAATAAGACTATATGTAAAATGTACTGTTGTCGTACATTTAAAACGTTCCATGATTTATAAAGCTCGGTTATTGGAAATAAGATAGGGCGAAAGGTGGCAACTTTAAGTATGGCCCTGTGAGCGATCTCTATTGGCTTCATCACTGTCTTAGCAGCTCCTCCCCAACAGGAAATACAATAGGTGATTAGGGATTGGCAGAGAGCGAAGTATACATTCCGGATAACTGATGCGTGTGCTACATGTCGCAGTGTTTTAAAAATGTAAATCAGTTTCCGTACGCGGCCTGATAAGGTATTAATGTGAGAAATACCCAATAACACTTTGCCTGACCTGGGAATCGAACCCAGGACCTCATGCTCAGCAGTAGCGCTTGCAACCACTAGACCAACGAGGCAGTCAATTAAGTTATCTTTCATTAATATCACTTAAAGCAGAGCGATCGTAATCACTGTGCTCAATAGGGATATTTCTAAAAATAATTTATTTTCCTTTTTCCATTGAAGTAACTTTCGTGGTCCTTTTATACAGTTAGGACCAAAAGCTTGACTGTCTACTTGATTAACTTATAGTTGCTCTTACTTATTAACTTAATTGGTGTCCACAATACCTGGTTTGAAATATGAGGAGGAAGAGGCGAAGAGTCACTACAACTATAACTTGAACTTTATTAAAAATGTAAATAAAAAATCATAAAAAATTAAATTAAATATTCATCTAATAACTACGCAGGAAGTAATAAATGCTTATAAATCTTTAACTGCGTGCCTACTGGTGGTTTTAAATAACATAAAAATATTTATGAGTCACAAAGTATGTTATAATTACGAAGGCCATGCATAAGGAGCTAGGAATATTAATTATATGACAAAATGTCTCTGTGGACAGGTGGGCAGGAAGCTAGTACATACACCTATGTACATATATACAGTACCCGATGTACCTATCAGGTCGTAAACGTCCACTGTTCTCATTAAACATATTTACGTAATCACCATGATTGGCCATTTGTTTGATAAATTGGCACCTATGAACTGCCACATTAAAGAATGCCTTCTTATAGGTATTTTAGTTTTTTAGAACGGCCATAAGGTCTATTATATGCTATTTCTAGGTACTAGTAACAGGACTCCCTGTATAATGTAGAATGTAAAAGAGGATGTTATGTAGAAGGGACGCACGATTATGAACCAAAGAGCTCCCAAAAATAGCAAAACACCGTCGACTCCGCGCTATTTAGTAGTGCGAACAACGTAAAAAAATTCATTCAATCCTTGTGATTTTTTTTTTTGGGTTTCATGCCACACAAACTCTCCGAAACTGTGGTACCTAAGTTAAACCCGCAATAAAAACGTCAACAGATCTGTGAACATTAAGAATTCTCACAAAATTGACCTACCCCAATATCAGTCTTATCTGTCGGTTATCAACTTCAATTCTTCATTTAGATAAGATCTAAATTATGTTAAATAATACACTAAGTTATATGATATTTTTTTATCTCCAAAGGTGTGAATACCAGATAACATTACATAATCAAGCTATTTTCTAGCAAAAAAGTCGTAACACGTTATATAACATTCTGTAATCATAATCAATGACAGAGTTCACAACTATATATTCTAATCCGGTAATAAATGGGTCAAGACGAGCAAGAGGTGATTATTCATTCGAATTTTAAACTTCGATCGGCTCCAACTGTCAGATTAATGAAGATTGGTCGGATCCGACATAGGCCTTGACACAATAATCTTTAATCTTTTATAAACCAACCCGTGCACAAAGCGTTCTGGACAATTTTACCAATCCTCCCCTTTGTGCGGTTTCTAACATAAAAGAAAGGTAACAATGTGAAAATTACAGGAGTTTTTTGATCATTTTCCTGGTAGAAAACATTTGAGGAAAGACCATGAGATTAATAAAGGAAATACCTATTAAAATTGTTATTATTAAGCGTTAAAACGTGACGAACAGTTATTTTAGTCCTATAAGGAATCAATAATCATAAAGTATAGTATTTCGATTAATGTAATTTCAATTAGATTCAGACCTACATTAATAACGATTCAGCATGTTTTGTATAGTACACGTGTTTTATTTAAACACCTTTTGTTTTATGTGTGCTAAAGTAATAATGCGTCTAACTCAACTAAAAGATAAATAATTAAATTATCTTTAAAATGGTGAAGGTTTCATAAAAATACGCTTGATAGTATTTGCGTAATTCTCATTTTTTTATCCGCGTTATACATAATTTTACAAATTAATTACACTATGTAATATAATCTAAAATATTCACATATTAAGTTATTAAGAAAATGCTCTTATTTAACATACAGGGTGTAAGGGACAGCCCTCCGCAAACTAACAGGGTGCATGCAGCTCCTTATTTTGAATCATATTCCACCGAAAATATTCTCAGGAAAATTTTCATTTTTGTTATCGTATGTTCAGTTACTTTTCCTTTATTTCAATGTAAAATTACATTATCTGTACGCAGCACTCCATAAAGTAAATAAAACAGCTAAAATACAAAAATCAGCAATGGATGTTGAAATACTCGGCTGCCGAAGGCTCGCTGCGCTGCCGTTCGCTACGCGCGTTTTGCCACGGTAACGATACCTACATTGCGTGTGAGGTAATAAAACAAATCAGATTTATTGGACTCCCATGACGTTCCTGAAATAATTTCATGTACCGGTCATCTTAGTATGATATACTGAATTCACCCCATCAATCTGCGTAGGGCTTACACCCTGTATATTTTTTTCAAAATCATTAACACTACTCTTTTGGACGTAATTTTCAGTTTAAAATCATTAAAAGTCGGTTATAGTCGCCTTAAAACCAATAATATTGTGTCCTACTCGTGAAGATGCATTTCATTACTATGATCATAAAACATGATTCATACAAAACTGCATCTTAGTCAACATCAACTACAGCTTACCTCATCATGGCTAGAACTTTACTAGCGGTGACATTAAACAGATCTTTTATTTAGTCAATTGATCTCAATTACTCCAGACTATTGAGATTAGTATCTGTCCATTGAAGCGTGACAGATATTTCTGTTCATTATTTTAATTAAGAATGATATTGAACGGGTATTAGGTAGGTAAGTACCTAAACCTAATGAAAAAACATTTTGAATGACACCTAGGTTTGTCCAATATCCGACAATAGACTTTGTTCTTGATATCGCTGAGTAATAATAAATTGATTGTTCATTTTGTTCGTCACTGCTTAACATGGGTCGTTAAAGTGAACGATTGTAAGTAGGTAAGTTACTAGCAAGTTCTGGGAGCCTACCAGCCTCTTATGGCAGTAATATTTTAATCTTACTTCAGTGTGGGAAAGAGACGTCCTGTATACTTTCCACACTGTGGTGGTAGGCCCCCAATAATGAGCTTGCCTTTTTATTATCAATTACTATTTTGTTGGTACTATCCTATTGTTCTAAAAAAGCTTTTTTTAACAAAAAAAAACAACCAACTTCCAAAAAATAACACTACAAAATGAAAAACAACTTTAATTTTGGAAGTCGGTGTCTTGTATTTTCGATTTTTGCCACCGAGTTCCAAAATTAAAGTTATTTTTTGGAACTCGGAACACTGTAGTTTTTTTTTTTTTTTCGCTTTTTAGTTGTGGTACTTATACCACACAAACTCGAATTCCACAATCTGCTGTGTAAATTACAGTGGCAGGAAGTTATTATACCATCATCCACATAGGCTAAGTGGGAAAAATACGTATTATTGAAGCTAACACAAAAACTGCCCTAGCAAAGTTAATATATTTTACATGGGACCAACTTAGAGGCTTACCCTCCAGAATAAAACAAAAATTGTTCAAATCGGACTACTCTGTAAAAAGTTATGCGTGGTCATGAATATATATATACAAGTTGTAACATAAATAACGCACAACCTCCTAAGGGGGCATTGTACTCATCATTATGAACAACTTTTATTATGGAACCAAACCTGAAATTGCGAAAAAAAATCAGCTGTTTCCTACAATTTGACGAGTTATGCGAACATAAATGTAGGGAGCAGCTGATTTTTTTTTCGCGATTTCAGGTTTGATCCCATAGAAAAAGTTGTTCATAATGATGAGTACAATGACCCCTTAAAAGGTTGTGCGTTATTTATGTTACATCTTGTATATATAATTATATATATTATAATATAATAAAAAATATATAATATAATAATTGCCCGCGTCTACTGGAGAACCTCCTCCATTTTTTTTTCGTCAGTTAAAAAGAGGACACTAAGCTATCTTGTTGGCAAAAGGCCATATCTGTTTTTTCGATTTCCGTTTTTTCAATATCATAACATAACATCACGCCCGTATTGGTGAGAAATGTTGTGATCTACTCTTCAAAAGGTTCTGAAGTGAAGTTAATATTTTAAGGAATGAGACTGCATTTAATTTTACTCCAACCACCTTAAACTGAAGCTTAAACCAAACAAATCTTATTACAATAGGTTAAAGTTGCCAAATGACTACAATTTGGTTGGTAGCCAGAGCTCATGGCAGCGTAGAATATTGTGGCCAGACGACAAGGCCTATCCTTCATCCTTTAATGTGGAAGCTGTGCCAAATTAAAACCAAACTTATTCTCACTATCTACATAAATTATGATGATCAACAATATACATAAAAGAACTGTATTTATTTCGGAAGATAATATTTACATAATAAATATGCTAACAGACTTAAAATAATAATTATAATATGTACAAATGTAAAAAAAAAATATATATAATCATAGGGCATCAAAAAATTCGTCCGCATCGCTGTCAACAGGAAATGTGCCCAAAAGGCTGGCAGCATTGCCACGTTGTATGGCGATGCTAATTCTTTGGCCAAAGAGCCCCACAAGAGTGGAGCCCCACAAGGAGCGCCCAGACGCAGACAAGTAGCGAGCCGGAAGGTGGAGTCACCCAGCAAAGTGCCTATGTTGGGTGACGGTAGTGCTTGAAGCCAGAGGCCCGAGTCCCATTCACCCACAGCCAGCAGGCAGGCACGCTCAGCAGTATTGGTGGACGTATTGATAAGATTATTCCGTACCAACCTGCAAAGCGGCTCATCCCACTGTCTCTGAGAAGATGGGTTCACGGGCTGATCTGTATCCGGGCAAGCCGCTATCCAGGCGTTCACCGCATCACTCAAGCATGGCACTTCAGAGTCGACCAGGGAGGGAGCTAAAATTTTCCCGGTCAATTTTTCAGTGCTGTGGACAGAGGACAGGAACGCCGGTAAGCTAATACTGGTAATTTTGCGGACGCCGAGGCCGCCAAAACGGATGGGTAGTGTGGCTTGAAGCCACGCTCGGTCGTCCAAGGCCACATTTAAAATAGATGTTACTGTGCTGCGAATAATTTGGTCAATTTTGTCCAACAGATTTGGCTGCTTCCATAAAGGGGAAGAACGTAGAAAATATATAAAATTTGGGCCAAAACAACAGTATCTAATCAGGGTGAATGCCGAATGTAAATTAATTTTGGAGAGTCTGTCCGAAATGTCGTTGAAGTTTTTGATTTTTTCGTCGATGAAAGGAGAAAAGCTGTCTTCTAAAATTGGGGAACCTAGGAGGTGCAGTGAACTTTTTTCTAAAATTTTAATTTGTGGGGCTATTGCATTAAATTTATCTAGGGTCAATTGTCTGTCAGTAATGTCAGGAAGATAGATTTCACATTTTGAGGGGTTAAGGTCCAAGCCAATAGATCTAAATTCCTGTTTGAGAAGTTCTGAACTGAATTGAAAAATATACAAAACGGCAATATGCTAGGGATGATTCCAGAGATTTACATCAATCATCATGCCTACAAACTTTTATAAATAGGATAGAATAGAAGAAGACTGCTTCGTTGGTCTAGTGGTCGCAAGCGCTACTGCTGAGCATGAGGTCCTGGGTTCGGTTCCCAGGTCGGGCAAAGTGACATTGGGTTTTTCTATCTGGAATTTCTCAATAGCAGCCCGGAGTCTGGATTTGTGCCCGGTAGATGGCAATAGGCTCGCCCCCTATTACATGGGACCTAAAAATAACTGGCGAAATGTGGGTGTACTATAGATACACCTCTGCCTAACCCTTCGGGGAAACAAGGCGTGATGCTATGAGAAGAATACTCATCAACACAAACAGTTCAAACAGTTTTGAAAGTCAAGACACCCATGTTATTTAACATTCTTAGTAAGGTCGTTAGACTTATAAACTTGAAAGCTGGTTCTTGTTGTCAACAAGTTGTAGGGAAGTCCCAGACTTCATTTGACATCGATTATAAATTATCTTTACCTCAGAATCGATTAAGGTAAACCACAAAGTCCAATCACTTGAAAATAAAATGATAGCTTTAAAATAAGTCTGAGAATGTTAAATTAAGAACGTAATATCAATATTTTTCCCGTATGCACTTAAGTATTAAGTATACCTACACTTAGGGAGTGATGACCAAAAGCTGGTGACCTTTAGTCATCATCACCCTCAGCCTACAGCAGTCCACTGCTGGACATAGGCCTCTCCAATCGCACGCCATTCAGCTCGATTCTCGGCAACACTTATCCAGCTGCTACCAGCCACCCTGCGAAGATCGTCGCTCCACCTAGCCTGAGGGTGTCCTACATTACGTTTGTCGATTCGCGGTCTCCACTAAAGAACACGTCTACCCCAACGGCCATCGATTCTACGGCTAATATGTCCGGCCCATTGCCACTTCAACTTGCTTATTCTGTGAGCTATATCGACAATGTTGGTTCTCTGCCGGATCACCTCGTTCCGGATTCTATCCCTCAGAGAGAGTCCAAGCATAGCTCGTTTCATAGTTTATAGGACCTTTAGGTGTGTTTACACCAAATGAACATAGGGCAAGAACAACAAAAATAGAAAATAATAGTGCTCGCAAATTATCCGTAGTGGACTCCGTTCGTGGTCGGTGGCGGTCGAACTACCAAAGAAACGTAAACTCAATAGGGACCATGAGGAATGCGTCAAGTATCATCCTTATTCAAGAAGATTGGGTAGTTTAATTTTACTCTTTATTTTTGGTTTTTACAACTAGTCTTTGAACATCTACAATTTTTATTCAGTCATCATCATTGATCGGAACTTGGATGCTGTTGGACACGATATCACTAATATGGATATGACGATAATCCCGGGAATCTGTTATACTTGTTTTTTTTTTATTATATAAATATACTTTCAGTATTAAATGATTGTTTCATTTACTTATTAAAAAATCAATTTCCCGATAATATATGTATATTGAGTGAAATATTAATTATATGTGTAGAGAAAAACGTTGTAAGTATATAAGTAGAGTAATAATCATCAGTTCTAGTAATGTTTTAATATCCGTAACCAAAGTACCGATTCCCGGGAATTTTTGGTCATATCCATGCTTTTGATAGTAATAGCACCCAAGATTCCGTTCTATGGTCATCATCGAGGACGAGACAACGACACAACAACGAGTATAATTGATTAGTCAAACGAAGTCGAACTGCACCTGTAAGTGACGTTCGACGGTAATTATACGAAGTTGTCTCATCTGAAGATGATGAGTCCCACCCGACCCAAACATTCCATCTATGTACCTAGATATATGAACCATGGGCCCTGTGTTGTAAAACCAATAAATCGCTATGAACTTAAGGCGAAAGCGCCAGGTAGCCCGCGAAATTAAACTTTCTTACGTTTTTTACAATTTGCAGGTCAGTATTCGGTTGTATGTCTATTTATTTACAGAATTATAATCATTAAAGTCATCAATACAACTTTCTAAGACCAAGTAATCATATTGAATGACTATTTCATGAAATGTAAACATTTGAGGATTATACTAACTTAAGGAGTCACAAGGACGACAGCACGCGTGGAGAGTTGTAGACGCGTTCAATTTTTGCTTATGTCTTCAAAATATATGTGACTAAGGCCGAGACCATTTCGAATATTAAGTAGAACGGAATCACACTTATTGAGAATGCAACTTTATCCGACACCGAACTAGGTACCTAGTGACTTATTGAAGCATTTATTGACCATGATTGCCATAACGACTGTATTTACGCCTTAGATAATATAATTTGCGGTAAGGTGCCCAATTATTGGTATTTACTCGTAAACAGAGGTAATTGGTACGTTCTGGTTGGGAAACACGTATTTTTTTTTAATAATAGGTACCTATTCGTCACTTGGCAACAAGTTTAATTGACCATTAGGGGTTCCCGAAACTATCAGTTGCCATCAATTTCTATTGTTGTAATATTATCAATCGCTTCAATTGCATCTGGTTCACAATTGCAATTATTCGTTTCGGGGACCCTTTAATACAAATAAATGGATTTAATAAGTATGTCAATCTGCCTGCCTTTTCCTACCTATATTGGAGTCGGCTTCCAGTCTAGCCAGCAGCTGAATACCAGTATTTTACATAGAGCGACTGCCTATCTGACCTCCACAGCCCAGTTACTGACACGGGTAACATGATACCCTTGGTAAGACTGGTTTAATAAGTATTTCGACACCAAATTAGAGACAACAAGTGTTAAGGAATAAAACATTTTGCATGTTTTAAGGGAAATGTTAAGAATAACCATTTAATCTTTGGAACATCACTCGAGTAACCCATTAAAGCCTGATTATGCTAATTATACAATTTACATAATGGGTTTCAAATAAAAGTAAAGTTTAAAAAAAAAGATATTTAAATATAGGTATAAAATCTGCAGTTGAAAAAGAATAGTTTTATTTTTTCTAAGTAATGACCCCGTTTGCACGCTATGCAGATTGAATTGTGATAGCCAGTTAAAAAATAAATAAGTTTACTTATATTTTAAAAGTTTAATTTAATGACTACAAAGTTTTTTACAAAACATCTGACCGAACATCCTTAAAACGTTAGCTGTCTTTTTTTCTGAACTCAGATTAAAATTACCAGTAATCAGGTATACAATACAACTTTATCACACCTATAAATCAATTTGAATATTGATCGATTTACTTAAATTTAAATAAGACGCAAATACGATTACCGATCATGGGTAGATCGGACCTCTTAATTATATACCACCATATAAATGACAATAAAATATGAGCCACGACTCACCATGTACAGCCACTAGCCAGTATTCGCCAGTTTCACTATTATATTATCTGTGGCCAAGGTCAGCTGAACATAATCTCCATATTAATCAGGAAACAATAAATTTTAATTAAACAAGTTCCTATTTACCTACCTATATTGATTTAATAAATACCTAATGACTGGACAATAGGTTGTTAAGAATTATGTTTTTTTTTTATATTAGTTGGTAATGAAGAAAACTCTTTAATTTACGCAGTAATTTAGTAATTAAAGTATTGTCAATTACAACAGATTAACAGGTTCAAAGTGATAAGGCGAGGGAATCAATCTCTCACCTTAAAATGTTACCTAAAAATTTACATAAAAAAATAAAATCTGATATTTAGTATCTACCTAAATGGATTTGAACTTGATAGACCGTCAAATCATCCTAATAAAGTTTCCTGCAATCAGGCGCGACACGCGACGCGAATCGCGCGCGACACAAAGGTACCGATCGTCGCGCGACACGCGGTGCCTTTATGTCGCGTTGCGTGTCGCGCCTGTTTGCAGAAGCCTTAATAGTACATCAAATCATGGAAGTATTTGTAGGTACGTAACCAAACATAAAATATACTTCTCTTTAACGACCATTGTTGTAAAATTAAAGATTCACACTGTCAAAGATCCACAGTCAAACTTCAAGAAATTAAAAAGTCACAACCATAAAGGTATGTTTCTACGGTTACAACTAACTTGGAAGTCACACCACACATCGAAAGCTTAAATCATTCATTCTGGAAAACTTTGCT
Source organism: Fissipunctia ypsillon (assembly GCA_947568875.1). NCBI lineage: Eukaryota > Metazoa > Arthropoda > Insecta > Lepidoptera > Noctuidae > Fissipunctia > Fissipunctia ypsillon. Next base: position 3,709,796 of record OX387662.1, read on the forward strand.
TCGCGACTTTATGAACCTTCAGTTTTGCAGACTGTCCACAGAAGTCTAGATATACTAGATTATTACAACAACAAGGCTAGGTAACATATGTTCTTATCAAGTACTAGGTGTGCCCGCGACTTCGTTCGCATGGATGTCGGAAAACAACTATACTATAACTAGAGCACCTGCCATCTAATCTCTTCACCACCCTTGGTTGACTGGTAGAGAATGCCTAAGGCATTAAGTCCGCCTTTGTACTTTTTTAAGTGTGAAAAGTTTAAATAAATAAATAAATAAATAAATAAATAAACTATATTTGAATCGGATTTTGTTCACAATTTTATGGGTTTTAATTTTTTTTTTGCGCAGAAGGCTAATTATTTTTCTAAAATAAAAATAGCCCAAGTTACTTCTTACAACATCAGCTATCTGCCAGTGAAAGTCCCGTCAAAATCGGTCCTGCCGTTTTGGAGATTAGCCGGAACAGACAGACAGACAAAAATTTTAAAAATTGTTTTTTTTTTTTGTTATTAGTAAGTACCGTATTTACTTTCATATGCATTTAATAAAAAGCTGTTATTTGGTCATTACAAAGAGACACTACAGTTGTCTATATTTGTATGGATGTACTAGCAGCGGTTTGCGGTTTCACCCGCATAAGTCTCAAAGTCTAAAAAAGTAAAAAGTATCCTATGTTTTAATCCAGGTAAATAAACTGTGTGCTAAATTTCATCCAAATCCGTTCAGTAGTTTTTGCGTGAAAGAGTAACAAACATCCATCCATCCACCATCACAAACTTTCGCGTTTATAATATTATTAAGTAGAATAAATAATAATAAAAGAAACTATTCACTGTTTAGTGCAGACGCAACTTTTTGCAGCTACGCGGAAGTTAGCTAAATAAATTATTACGAAACAGGATCAGTTTTGTCACTTCTTATTGCTCCTGGGTTCTCGAGAAACGTTTTTACGTTTTTTGTAATGTCCAGCTGAGTTTGTAACTACTTTATTGGTAGATCGTGACTTGGCAAGCTGGTTTTTCGAAATTAAATGGCGCGGGATAAAAAGTTTGTCGCGTGCTTCGCTTGTTTGGTGTTAAATTGGTTTAGGTACTGGAATCTTTTAGAACTTTACAATGCTACAGACTTTATTATAGTTATTGATGTTAGCCATAAGATCTAGAATGTACTATTGTGATAGGCCCAGGGTCGATGGCTCAAAATAAATAGACGCGAAGCACACACCTACGATCTACCTATAACACGAATCTTTAGAAATAGAAGCTGAGATATCACTATGTCCAATTAATACATGGTGGACACGACAATCCTAACTGATATTATAAACGCAAAAGTGAGTTTGTTCGTTTGTTACGCTTTCACGCTAAAACGGCTGAATGGATTTGGATGAAATTTGGCACATGGCTAGACCATAACCGAGGTTAGGACATAGGATATTTTTTGTCCAGGTAATACCTACGTTCCCGTGGGATAATTTCCGACCTCAACGCGGGCGAAGCCGCGGGCAAAAGCTAGTATACAAGAATAAATTTAACTTCGTATAATTAACTAATGACGTTCCCAGTATGCATACAAAAATTCAACCAAATATATCCCATAGTTTAGTCACTATAGCTAGTCAAAGATTGGCAGCACCCATAGTCGGCCCATCACTACTATGTACCTAATTAATTAGTTTGTTTGAATAAATCACTTTTTTAATGTCGATGCTAGGATTTATTTGATAGTTTCGAAATACTCCTGAGCATTAGTATTGCCAGTGTTTCATTTATGGTCGTATTATCGTCTCCACATTGTATAATGAACTTGGATAGGACAAGTTAATTAACCAAAACGGTCGCCTTTTTTTCTAATACTCTGCCTAGAGCGTTAAACTTTTATGCCTCGGACCACTATAATTCGTACCTAATTAATCAATACACTTACAGTGTTTTTGTTACAATTTAATTGCCACAAAAACACGTACCTACATATGTTCAATAAATTCGAATAGTTTTTTGCTATTGAGTAATACATAAGTGCTACCACGCGATATCTTTTTTTGGCTTCATAATCAAATCAGCACCTTTTATTTTTATAAAGGCTACATAACTAGAAGGTTCCGTGTATAGGCAAGAAACCATTTATAAGTACATAGTGAAATAGAGTTAAGATGCGTCTTCTGGGTGCCTTCGCTCTATCGTAAACCTCAACATGGCTTTCCACAAGGCAAGATCAATGTCATGAGCAATTAAAAAAAAATCTTGTATCCTCAGGATGACAACACTTCAATTCACTTCTAACCTAGCACTCAATTAACTCTCTCGTCAATCAACAATTATTAAATGAATAATCAAGCAAACATCATCTGCATCATTGGCAGCCTTGTTCCACCCACTGCTGAGTATAGGTCTCCCTTTCATGTCATGCGTCCCTAGTATGTGCGAGTCTCACCCAGGTCTTCCCCGCGATCTTCTGTAGGTCGTCCAACCCACCTGGCTATTGGTCAGCCAACGCTCCTTCTACCGTTTCTCGTCAGCCATTCCGTTAGGGCTCTGCTCCACCTACCATCACCAAATCAAGCAAGCACAAATGGCTGTACGCATTTGGATGAAATTTTAACATGGATTAACACATAGGGTACTTTTAATCTCGGTATTACGTTCCCGTGGGATATTTGCCGACATCTACGCGGGCGAAGCCGCGGGCAAAAGCTAGTTAATTCACAATTCACCTGGAACCGCATTGCACTTGCATATTGTATAACATGAGACCAATAAAGCCAAACAAGTAACGAGTTATTACAACTAAAGTTCAACCAAGTTATATCTTGATTAGACCGCGCCCCTCCGACAATGCTGCCATATTAAATTCATACTGTTTTGATAACTTGCACATAGCTTAAACTTAAGTCTGGGTGCAGACGACCGACAGTACCGGTCCGACCATAGATAGAAGAACTGTTTTTTTAATATTTTTATGGGTCCGACCATGAAAATTTAACAGAAACTGGAAGTTACGGCCACATTCAAGAAGGTTAATTCTGGTTTCTTAATTTTATCGCCCTTATTACAAAACAAAGCTTTTCTTTAGATGCAGGTTTAAATCACCGAGCCATTTTCGTACTTTATTACGACTTAGTTTAATTTATAAATTTAAAAAAGAACTAATTTTATACCCGAGTCTAACTTGTCAATTTTGTTAGCCCTTTATCAAAGTTGTAATAAGGTTTGAAATACGAAAAATGCTGTGTAATGGGAATATCATGACAGCGATTCACCATCACACTTCTCGTAGCAGCGCGTCTACACCCCGTAGCCATTTCTTTTTCGTAGCGATGCCTGTAGAAATGTAACGCTACGGCGTAGCCCACACGTGGTACGAGCGCGTCCTCGCAATCTCTACGACGCTTTCAATATTTTGTGAAATTCTGGCACTTCGGTTAGTTTTCTGTAAAATGCCTATGTACGAATTCCAATCGAACATTGTAGTAGATCAGTTAACGATACAGACTGTATAAATGTACATTTCATTAACTTCCTACAAAAGAGAAAGCTTCAGATAAGACATTATTTTTTATGTAAATCGGTCGTCTGGATCAGGCTTTTGTCCCTTTCATATTAAAACAACGCGGTGAATGAACTTCGTGGCGCTTGTTATGACAATGCAGTATCAATTTTAAGATCTTTGTTCTAAATTATACTAGGATAACATACCTAGTAGGTAGTAATTCCGAATTCCACGTATAAGCTAAATTACCCAAGTCATGCGACGTAGTTTGTTTTCCTGTAAGCTGTGAGGAAGTTGTCAGAAACGGCTCGGGACTTGGGGCTTGGTAAATTGCATTATAAGACAACCCATATTGTATGATATTATGGTGCAAATATTTTGTCATTGAAGCCCGTTAAAACAACGAATGTGTTTTCAACATAAAGCTTCCTCCTACACCTCTGCTTATCCGTAAATAAGCTGGACGCTTACTAACGGATTTCTTGTTAATTTTTTTGTTTCATTCCACGTTAACACAACACCGACAAAATTACGTATGACTGAACGTTCATTTACTCTTTTCATTCCATTTTTAGGGTTCCGTAGTCAACAAGGAACCCTTATAGTTTCGCCATGTCCGTCCGTCCGTCCGTCCATAGCTTAGCTCAGAGAATCTTAGTACTAGAAAGCTATAATTTGGCATGGATATAAATACCTATGAATCACGCCGACAAAGTGGTAAAATAAATTATGAAAAAAAAATTTTTGGGTACCTCCTGTACACGTAAAGTGGGTATTTTTTTTCTCGTCTACCCTATGGTGGGGGGTGTTGTTGGAAAGGTCTTTGAAAAATATTGCAGGTTTGTGAAAATAATTTTTCAATTAAGGGATCCGTTTCTGACACATTATGCTTTAAACTGCTAATTTTTGTCAGAATCAAGTGTCCCCCCCCCCCTGCCAGCTAAACGGTTAGTTTTGGATATGTGAAAAAATTCACGGTAGTTGTACATACAACGAAGTCAAAAGGTAAACTATCACAACTAAGTAGGCTTTACAAGTTTACGAGTAATAGTCGACCAACTTACATTTGCAGTTGGAATGTATGAGAGAACATGTTTTTCAACTACAATGTTAAGTTTTTTCTTGGGATAATCTCATCCCAACTACGGAACCCTTCATGGTGCGTGGTCCGACACGCACTTGGCCGATTTTCGATCATTCGGTAGGCGAGTGAAAGATCGTTGGATCTGTTCACTAATGAATTCTTTATTCCCTTTTGATACATTTTTTGTTAAAGACAAAAATAAATGAAAAGTGAAACGTCTGATATCTGCAAGGGCAAGCGTGAAACTATGAAATAAGGAGTAGTTTCCACCCGCGTCTTTTACCACATAAAAAATCGAATATCAAGGGGTCACGTTCCTACCTTGCTCTTTAGAGAGGCACTCTTCAATGGGAAACAAAATAAAAAAATTAAACGTTTAATATTAAACATCTGTTTCAAACTCCTTAATCATTAACGGAATCTAATTGGATTCTAAAGTTAAATTTTGTAAATTTATCTGATCGTAATCATCGTTCCGCCATTGTCCACAAGACTTCGATCAAATCCCCCCCCCCCCCCCCCCGCTTTATTCAATGTTTGCTTTTTCACTTTTGTAAGGAATCGGAAGTCTTTTCATACTTTCATCAAAAGGAATTTCTCGGTGGTATTGAAAATGGTGGATATTATCACAGTATTGCTAGATTTGTGATTAAATTGCCTATTATTTCCCGTTTATTAAAACAATGGTATAAATTGTTTTTGTTATTAAGTAAGTTTAATTAATTGCGTGATAATACTGATAATTGTAAATAAGAAATTAACAGAGATTTTGTATACTTAGTATGATACCTACCGTTGTTGGTTAGAAAGAAAAAAATATGCTCACCTAACATGATTTTCAATCCATAAGTACTTTATAAGTATTTTCGGGCAACCACGCGGTCGAAGCCGCAGGCAAAAGCTAGTCAATAATGTAAAATAAGAAACTACAGAAAGACATACCATTCGTTTATCAATTCCGCATCAAGTGAAACAAAAAGATAATAAGAAAGGATAATGGAACAGATTCGTCGATCCTCCGGCGATTGATTTCTGTTCTGCAAATCTCTACTTTGTTTGAATTATCGTAGTATTAAGGGTTCATCCATTCTTGTACCTGCATATTTATTTATTTTTGTATACATAATGTGTAACCATGTTGATATCTCATTAGTATCTGCGCGTGTAATTATAAGAATATACACCGTTTATATTCTTATAATTACACGCACAGATACTAATGAGATACACGTCATCTTGTCGACTCCATATAGGTACAACAAGTCCCGGAATTATCGCACAACCACTTAAGGGGTCATTATGAACAACTTTTACTATGGGACCAAACCTGAAAACGCGAAATAGAAATCGGTGTTTGTCCATAGTAAAAGTTGTTCATAATGATGAGTATAATGACCCCTTAAGAGGTTGCGCGTTAATTCCGGGACCACTTTACATTCAGCTTTGATTTCATCAATAAATACCAGGTTCAAGCCAGTGATACCAGCGGGGTACTGACATAAAGGCGAAAATACACATGCCTGTAGCTGGTACAAAACTGTGCAAGTAGCTGGCAAGCCATTGTGACATTTGATCAATCAGAAGTTGATATGGCACACGGCATGCCAGCTACTTTCATAGATTCGTACCAGCTACAGGCATGTGTATTTTCGCCCTAACACACGTACCTAAGTGTGTTAAATGGCAATGCCTTTAATAGTGACAATTCAACAACATTCATTGCGTCATTTACGCTGTCGAGCAGACGAATTTTTCAAAAATAGGAAACGATGGATTAGCCCTTTCCTTCAAAATCCTTCATTTTGTGATTGAAAGTGTTACGCAATTTTATTACGATTATGCAATTTGGGTGCAGGTCCTAATCCTAACGATACCTATCCACCACCCTGACAATAACCCACCTCATTTTCCTCAACAGATGCGCGACTCTTATGCTGAACGGGACACGGTACTGCGAGTGGGGCTACAATGGGCTGGGCATAGACTACCAGGTGCTGGCGGGGCCCGCCTTCATGGCTGTCTTTACAGTGGTCGGAGTCATACTCGGCGTGGTCGCTGACAAGTAAGTCACAAGTTACAATGGTCACGTAATTAATCATTAACTTATACTGAGCGAGCAAAGGAGACTACAACGCAGCTCGCAGGTATGGCTACAGATCGAAAGATCCTATGTGAATTATCAGAGATTTGTATCTCCGATCAGTGGGAGAGCATTGGTGGCCCAGTGGTATCGGCTCCGACTTACGAGTTTTTGTAATTACTTTGTGTAATCTAAATCATCACCACTGCTCTCAAAACGGTGAAGTAAAACATCTTGAGGAAACCGGCATGTTCTAGAACCAAAAATTCAAAGACATGTGACATCTATCAACCCGCACTGGGCTTGCATGGTGGATTACGGCCCAGTCAACGGCAACATTATAGGCTGACTATGTATATCTCTGATCAAAAAACCATCTAAGATTTCGTTTTATTTTCTAAAATAATAAACTACTGCCAGGCTAATAGTGGGTGGAAGTACTCCCTACATAATGGATCTGCCACCCGCTAGTTCTTATAATTAATTATCCATGTCCCAGATAACAAATGATATATCTACAACAGCTGAGCCACCCATGCCTAAAGGCTATCATAATATCAAAACGTTATAGTTTCTACATCGCAAATTTCATCTCACATTGCAGATAATCATGATCCGCCATCTGATTCATACTAAGATAATAATTGGCTTATTTCACTGTTCTTTCCATAGATACAACAGAGCAAGAACCCTCGCGTTCTGCACCCTAGTTTTCGTAATCGCCATCCTTCTGATGGGCACGGTCAAAGAGTACTGGCACCTCGTCGTCCTGCGTATGGTGATGGCGGCAGGAGAATCCGGCTGCAACCCTCTCGCCACAGGGATCCTGACAGACCTGTTCCCTGAGAAACAGAGGGCCCTGGCGCTGTCCATCTTCAACTGGGGAATCTATGGAGGATACGGTATTGCCTTCCCTGTTGGACGGTACATCCCTAATGTTAACGCTTGGGGATTGGTGAGTTTCATTATTTTATACTTGATCAGCTCATTAGCTAGTCCAGCTAAACCTAAAGCTATCCCAGGAAAATAAGACAAAAAAGGCAAATCTGTAAAAAAAAAACACTTCCTATTCAAGATTTCTCACTAATTTGACTTTGATCTGCATTCTCATTACCTACCAAAATAATCTCCACAGAGCTGGCGCGTGTGCTACTTCGGAGCCGGTATCGTCGGTGTGATCATCACTCTGTTCACCTTCCTCACTCTTCGCGAACCTCCCAGAACTACTATTGGAGAAGAAGGTATGAACTAACTGCAGTAGTATTCTGTTCTTAGTTTATCAACAGTCTTATCAGCTTATCTAAGTCAACTTTAGGGCAAAAGCATTTCCAAAAATGAAAGATTTTGACCAGATGATTGGAAGATATATAAGGTGTTTCAAAATTAACCCGACAAACTATAAGGAGTGCTTTTGACCATCGAACTGAATAACTTTTACTATGGGACCAACTTTGAAATCGCGAAAAAATAATCAGTTGTTTGTGTTGTTGTTGGAATATATATTATTTGGCAATCGTAGACATTACTGAATGTGCTACTTTTCTATGGAGGTAGGTATAGTTCACGGGTGAAGTTAGTCATCCGATCCTCCAAAGGGCAGCCGGTAGGAATGGAGTTGTTAGCGCGCTTCGCCCCTGTTACGCAATTAGGGTGCAGGTAACCGCAATTTTTACTTCCTTAACAATCTAACAATCACCTACTTCTGTTTAGGAACCAACAAAGCAGGCGACAGTACGTTAGAGTCTGGTAAGAAGATGCCGCAGGTGACCATCTGGCACGTGATCGCGCAGCCCAGGATCATACTGCTGTGCCTCGCCGCCTCCATCAGACATTGTGGTGAGTCCAATTATTTACTATTACACTTCACGTATTAGCCGTGGGCAGGACACGTTGAGCGCAGAACGAATGGCCGATGGGGGCGAAAAGTTCTGGAGTGGCGACCGCGTACCAGAAAGCGTAGCGATGGAAGGCCTGAACAAGGTGGACCGATGGCCTTGTCAAGACCGCAGTAGTCCTCTGGATGTGAGAAGCACAGGACTGGTCAATAAGGCGGCGCTTGGAGGAGGCCTATGTCCAGCATGAGACGTCTTTCGGCTGAAATGATGTGATGACTTCTCGCAATTTTGGCGTAACCTAAAGGCGGTACGCCGGAATTGCAGTTACACCCACATTTCATATTTAGTAGATACATCCACATTTTGAGGGCGAGCCTATTGCTATTACCGCACACGAATCCACACTCCGAGCTGCTACTGAGAAATTTTCCCGACCTGGGAACTAGAAACTCAAAAATTGGCTTTATGACTGGTCTTTGCCAAAGAATTTCGATATTGCCTTGTGATTACGACATAGGTAATTAACGTCATCGTATTAAGTTGTAGGTAGTAGGTAGATATAGTAGGTACCGACATTTGTACATGGTAGGTACTAAGTTCCATCGCTAACATTTGTGGTGAACCACTTTTCAACCTTATTACTTTTGTAATAAGGTCGAAAAATCGTTTACCGCAAATTCCGCGATGGTACTTAACTTTTTATTCGTCATACAAGAATATAAATCATATAATTTTACATACTTATACGATTAATGTTGCGAATAAGTTATGTAGATAGGTACATGGTATAACTAGTTACACCTACCTACATAACACGGTATCACGACAAGAGCTTTTAAATATAACAACTTTATAATTTTCTGTTAACAAAAATCCTTATTTTTATTCATACGCTTTATGAACTTACAATAAGGATTAAAATGCGAAGTTTTTATCTCAAGCAAAAGTTTTTTAAGCGCAAATGTAAGTTTGTAGTTAGTATCCTGCCAGTCACGGCAACAGACTTGTCATGTCGCCAAATCCAAGGTCGGATTAATGTAACTAAAAGTGCCTTTACAAGTACCTACGTATTTAGTACAACGGATATTTAGATCATTTTATTTCTTCTGAGAAACTTAATAATACCCCCACCGCCGTATCTCTTTGTTGACGTCGTGGTGGGCTTGCGCGTTCGTATAAACTCTAGGTCTGTGCCGGTAAAGTTTACTTTGCCGAAACAGGTCTAGAGTGGGGAGCCTGACCAAGAGAAATACATAAACCCGCAGGGCAGCATGTGGCGAGCTGTTGGGCAGTAGCGACCCCACGGACCCTATCTCCCGGGAGAAGCCATTTCCCCACCTATGGCTTGGCTTTACTGACCGGCTGGCGTGAACACTGACGAGGAACAGAGCTCCCACCTCCTTCTTGCCTTTAATGGCCGGCTTGAGTGAAGATTCGCAAGAGCAAACGTGCTCGGAGGAAGGAAGTATTCCAGTAAGATGCTGGTAGAGATCTTGACCGTACTTCCAAGATGGTCCTGATAGCCGTGGAATACCTCTGCACTCCTCAAGCACTTGAAGCACCTCAGGAAGTGTTGCCCCCTTGTCGCTACGTCACTATGTGCTAGCGACAGTTTTCGGGAGTCCATTATTGAGTGTGCAAGTCACCCCTTGCCGTTTTATCCGAGTATCTAGGTATTACATGACATTGGTCCGGTAAAGGATCCTTCCATAGTTGTAGGTAACCTATCTACTATAACCAGCCAAACCCATAGCCCAATATGTTTTGTTTCCATGTCCTGCAATAGTCCTGCACCAACCGGGGGTTGTCCTTGGGTGCACTGCTTGCATAGTGCATACAGGGATAATCGTCGGTGTGTGCCTCGTTCCATTTAAAATTGTCTTCTAAGAGGCCTCCACGAGTTGGCTTTGGGCCCTCGTACGCCTTCCAAAGGAACGGGACCGGGACTCCAAGGTCCCGAGATATGTCAAAGACATTTTTTTATGTCGATAATAAATTCAGTTTTCTAAATCTTAACTTTTGAGCAAAATATTTAAATAAAATCGGGATACAAGGATTTCATTATTAACTCTTTGCATGAATCCTAAAAAGAAGATTATTGAATCATTTTAAGTTCTAAATGTGTAAAGTTAGAAGTGTTTCGACTTTTTTTGCTGTAGGTAACTATATGTTGTGACTCTTTTTAGCGTCATTAAGATTACCAATAAAAAATAAACCTATAATATAAAAAGAGTCAATTTGAAGGTATTATGAGGAATCTAGTTGATAGGTAATCTTAGTTTCCTAAAACGAGCCTACTAAAAGCATTTGCAGATACTCTGGAAAATTAATTTAACTATTGTTGTTTCTTCCGTAACATCTAAAATTAAAATTAACAGCTGTTTTCGTTTTCGGTTTAATGTTTTAAAAGCACAATAAATTAATGAAGAAAGTTGTACGCTAAAATTTACTGTGGGTAGGTACTTACCTACCTACCTACTTATAATTTAACATTGTTATGAAAATATTGTTTAAGTAGTACCTTTATGTAGAAGCCAATTAACTTTACTAAATAATTAATAAGTAAAATAAAATAGAAAAGCACCATAGAGTACAAAAAAGTGAAAAGTTTTCGTATCTAAAAATGACACGGCCGTATTTAGGCCCGTCGGAGACTCGAGGGGCGCAAACCTCTTCGCGTAATAGTCTGTCACATCCAATCCTTTGTAGTTGTTTAAGATGTCTTTGTTTGTTAGTTTATTCAACGTTAAAGTATCTTCGTTTTAGCCTAATTGTATTTGTTACGGCTGAAAAGGACAGGCCTTTTAACTTTAATCATTTGCTTGAAACATGAAAATAATGTTTAGTTTATATAATATCGGTAGGTACATAATAATGGATTGGCAGGGTAGGATAGGCATTGATGTTGATAACCATCACCGAGACGAATAGACAGATATCACCTTCAATCTTAGACTGACAGAAAAATCCACTGGCACATTATAAAAAAACCGGCCAAGTGCGTGTCGGATCACGCACAATGTATTCCAAAAACAAACTTAACATTGTAGTTGAAAAACATGTTCTCCCATACATCACGAGCAATTCTCCAACTGCAAATTTAAGTTTGTAATCGCAAAAAAAATGTAGGTATGTGATAAAACTACAAATTAACGATTTTCGGACTTTTTCATTTACTTGTGCTGTGAGACCTCGCTTCTTGCCAAATTGCATGATTCTAGGTCATCAACGGGAAGTAGGTACCCGGTTATAATTAATATCTAATAATTAATAGATTTTCATTTATTTGCGAGTATCAAAATATGTCGCATAAATGGCCGTGTTTTTTTTTGGCGCGGACTTAGAAGCTTGATTTTTTAGAGCTCCAAGGGACCGTAGACCTTCGTATTTGATATTAATTTCAACTTGACACCTCCTCGCAGTCCTGAGAAAAAGACAGACACAGACAGACGGACAACGAAGTGATCCTTTAAGGGTTCCGTTTTTTTCCATTTGAGGTACGGAACCCTAAAAATAAACGTTTATTTCGTACGTAAAAAAATATTGACCCACGCAAATTAAAACGCTTAAAACAAGTTTTTCTTCAAATAGCACACAATTTGTACGCAGAAGCGATTCCGAACCTATATTATAAAGTAATAACATAAGTCGACGTCTTTGAACAAGGAGCAAAAAGAAATGCAGTGCTGATGGTTTTGCCTAGGTATATAGAATTCCATATTGACAAGCGAGATTCGTATTACCTTAGAAAGAAAAGTAGATTCATTTGTCACGGAAACTCGTACGCGTTAGGAAAAAAAAAAACTACTATTAGAAGAACAACACTAGTCATTAACTCATCACCAGATCACCTCTGAATATTTCTCCTTGTCCTTTGCGAAATGACACAGCTCGGCATCACCGGTCTACGCACAAATATTCCGTGTTTAGAATTATTATGATTACCGTGAGCCAGAGAAAAGAAAGAAATAATAGCAAAAGTATAGCAGAGTGCATCAATGTAGTAAAAGCTCCATTTCTTCATTTTCCGTGTCCTTGACACTTCTCATAGTAAAGCGGACTTGTATAGATAAGCTAGTCACTGAGACATTTATATCTTCCTTTTGACCTGATCTAGGTCAGCAAGGAAACTCATTTAATAAAGCCGTTGGAAGGAGCATTAGCTGCCAACTTAAGTTCTATTTAGGTACTTATATCATTTTCTTTATCCCGACGTGTATTTTCATTACGAATAAGCAGTGGGAAAGTCTAACCTTTACTGTCTCAATGCCATGTGGAAAAAGTTCTGGATGTTTATGTTTTTTTGTCACTCTTACTTAGAATAGGCATGGATGTCTGAATGAATTTTGTGCTAGCGTCATTGCTTTAATTAACTATCTACTTAGAGTAGAGCATGCTTTAAGTCTTGCCATAAGACATGACTTATGGCAAGATTCACAGACCGCACTATGACTTTATTTTGCTAAGCAAGCGTCGCATACAAATATGAATACAGGGTGGCACTGGTCCAGGGTCGCGGGATGTTCGAAAGAGTTACCGTGGCCCCGGCACAGGCAATTGAAGGATCACGGGTGGGTTTTAGTCAGTAAAAGTCTGACACGCCCTCCCGCTCCACCCAGAGCGGGAGAAGTCATTTGATGATTTCCCATCCAAAAAAAAAAAAGGTGGCACTGCTGGCAGGGACATCGACGTGCAACCTGCACCCATTATTTTAGCACATGATTCTAGAACCCTAGCGTAGAAATTTTTCGTCAGTTATCAAAAAAAAAAACCTGCTTTTTCATGGAAAAGTGCAATACCTACGCGGTCAAAACGTATGGAACAGCATTTTTTTTTAATCCATGGTAACAGGTGGCGCGTCAATGTTCCTGCCACCCTGTATAATACACTTCGCTTACTAAGTGCGATCCGTGAATCTTGCCCTAACACTTATAGGAGTACTCGTCTGTTCATCATAAGCATCCGTAGGTATAATTTTCCAAGAAAACTCAGCCCAGGTCCACTAAATTTGTCTGAACATCACCTCTGTATAATCATCAGTACCGGACAGACCACAGACATCCGCTCGATCTTCGGCCACTCTCAGCCTTCAAGTCATTACTGTAACCTAACTTACCTAACCACACATTTCTTTGATTTCCAGGAGGCATGTGCTTCGCCTACAACGCGGACCTGTACTACCGTGACTACTTCCCTGACGTAGACCTAGGCTGGTGGCTGTTCGCTGTCACTGTCGGTATCGGTTCCATTGGAGTCGTGGCTGGAGGAGTTATCTCGGACAAGTAAGAAATTATTTGAATAGGTAGTTTTTAGGTACGCTATTTGAACGTCTGATGCGAGTGGCTGCGAAGGCTCTACGATACCTATCTACAATGACGTAGCATAGATTGGAAGAGAAATATTTTGGAGAAGTTACGAAAATGTTTTGTATAATCAAAAAATTTTTAAAAGTTTCAGAAAACTGAAAAAAAAATGCTACGTAAAAATATTACCTGCGTATTTTCAGCTATGGAAAGATTAAACAGAGTGGGCGAAACCTTGTTTATCTTCATTATTGGTCCGACCACAAAAATGCAATCACATCGGCACATACATTATGTATTTTTATTATTCAAAAGTCAGCGAAAAAATTCAATCTGAATATTTAACACTGCCATTTTTTATGACCCTAACTAATCTATTTGTTTGTGCAGATACGTGGAGAAGATGGGTGTTCGTTCAAGAGTGCTGGTACTCGCGGTATCTCAGCTGATTGCTACTCTTCCTGCGTTCGGATCCGTCGTGTTTGGACCTCTGTGGGCCATGATCACTCTTGCTATTTCCTACTTCTTTGGTAAGCACACTACTAAACTATAGCTGCTTAAGAGGGAAGCGCTAAGGTAGCCTGCAAAATTCAAATTTTCTTACGTTTTTTGCAATTAGTAGTTCAGTTGTACCTATGTTGATTAAAATATGATTCGCGACCGTAACAAATGTGTATCTTGTATATTGTAAATCTAATATGTATTTAAAAAATTATAACATTAAAGTCATCAATACAACTCTCTAAGACCAAGTAATCCTATTGAATGACTAATTATTGAAATCTTGACATTTGAGGCTTATACTAACTTAAGGAGTTGTATTACTGATTCTAATGATTATAATTTTGTAAACACATATTTGTTACGGTCGCAAATCATATTTTAATCAATGTACATCCAGACACTGAGCTACAAATAGCAAAAATTGTAAGAAAATTTGAATTTCGCGGCTACCCTGGCGCTTTTGCCTTAAGAGGACGCTTCAGCTCGCGTCTGTCTGATGAAAAGCATCTTAGTTCCTTGTTTTACTTTTTGGAGAATTACAGATTCGCTTTCAGAAATTGAAGGAGCAAATCTCCTGACAATATCCCAGCGTTAAAAATAGGCTTCATCCGCAAAAAAAAACTTTCTTTTACCGAGCCTGAACGACGTTCTCCACGACATGTATTGCTCGAATGCAATACAGAATGACCACTAAGACTTACCCCGCAAGAAAGTTTGTGATCGCAGACCCCTGTCCCAAGCAGCAAAACATACGCAACTTCCCATTACCAGCCTTGAACAAACTAGGAAAATAACCCCTCTAATCATCAAATTAAGGTCCCACTTTCTAACACAACTCTTCTCCCTTCCAGCTGAGATGTGGTTCGGCATCGTATTCGCCATCCTTGTCGAGATAGTGCCACTGTCAGTCCGCTCGACCACGGTGGGAGTGTTCCTCTTCGTCATGAACAACGTCGGCGGCAACCTGCCCATCCTCGTGGACCCCGTGTCCAAGATCATCGGATACAGGGAGGCCATTATGATCTTCTACGCTGGATTTTATGGCATAAGTAAGTTTGAGTAGACATCTTGATTTAGGTAGTAGGACTATATTTTTTGGCTAGATTAGATTAACTTTTGTAAGTAATCTGTTTATTTATAAACTAGCTGTTGCCCGCCGCGTGGATGTCAATACTTCCATAATTGAATCGGATTTTGTTCATAATTTCATGGGTTTTATTTATTTTTATCGGAAACCTAATTAATTATTTTTCTAAAATAAAAGTACCCTAAGTTACTCCTCATAACATCAGCTATCTGCCAATGAAAGTTCCGTTAAAATCGGTGCAGCTGTTTGGAATTACATGGGTTTTAATTTTTTTGCGCGGAACCCTAATTCTTTTTCTAAAATAAAAGTACCCTAAGTTACTCCTTATAACATCAGCTATCTGCCAGTGAACGTTCCGTCAAAATCGATCCTGCCGTTTCGGAGATTAGACGGAACAAACAGACAGACAGGCAAAAATTTTAAAAATTGTTTTTTTTTTATAAAAGTACCGTATATGCTTTACAAATAGATACTTAAATTTTACTAATTTAATTTAACAAATAAACAACTGAAACCAAGTGATTTGGTTGGGTTTTTAAGTTTCAAACAGTATCGGCCAAAACTGGCTTCATTTTGAGACAGAAAATAAATATTGCTTACAATAGTTATTTTCTTGCTCTGTAATGTAATATATACAGGGTCAAATTAAATTAGGTAGCGAAACTTCGCAGACGTGATGTGTATCGAAAAATAAAAAGATTTGATGATTTTTTTTGGGGGCAACTCAAAAAAACGTCATCAAATTAATTTCTTTTTTTGCTTTAACATGGTTAGATATCGATACCCATCACGTCTGCGGAGTTTCGCTAGCTAATTTAATTTGACCCTGTATATGTAAACCTATGACAATGTTAAAACTACAATAGGTCACGATCATCAGCACTGAGGGATTGAGTTACGGCCCGACCCAATAACCTATTTTCAGTAAAAGACAGATCGCTATTGATGGTAGACAGTATAATTCTATCTGTCCTTATGTCAGGCCGGTAAGATTCCATAATCTCATATAGATTATTGGGACGTTAAAACCATAGATATATAGGTTGTTCTATCTCCAGTACGCCAAAACTGGTGATAGATAGGTTATTGATTTCGGCCGTATAAAAACATCAGTGCCTATACCACGGAAGTTTTTAATTATTTCTAGCCTGCCTAGTTGTTCACTCAAACCGTTCTAATAATAAACTTTCTCTGTCCCACAGGCAGCATAATGTTCTTCCTAACGATGTTCCTGATGGACGGTCCTATTGAGAAGCCAGCTACAACGACAGAGGAGCTCGCGGACAGACGCAGTGGCCTCGAGAACAGAGCCTTCACTCAAGACGAACTACCCGCCAGACACGCAGGACGAAGTCTACCTACCGCACCTAGCGAAAGATTGTAGATAATAAACGAATTGTTCGAACTTCGAATGAAAAATATAGGAGACCATAAACTCTACAGTCAAGAACTGCTAGCAAAAAGGACCAGAAATATTAGTTTGTGGAAAGCTCCAGGGCCGCATTCAGGATGTCTATGGGTGCAATAAAAGTACAAATGGGTGCATGACAGGATATTGTGTGACATGGCTTTTACGACACATATTGGTAAATTATGCGTTTTTTGCGAAGTTAATTATTATTTTTAATGACATTTGATAAAGCAATAAAATTCTCATAAAGCAATAAAGTTGAATCTCTTACTCTAAAAAATGATTCTCCAAAATCTACGGGAATTCTCACAAACTAAGTAGGTTCGATATTTTGATCTGTCTAACAATGTCGCGAACAAACAAAGCAATTTTACGCGGCTGTGACTTATGCATAAAAAACCAAATTTCAAGTGTGTCGCTTGATAGAAAAGCCTAAACATGACTCTTTCAAACAATGCATGTTCCTTTAGGAGTAAGCAAAACAGTTAATCCATCTATATTAACTACAGCGCGTAAAAAAGTCATTGACTGAATTTCCCTGCAGATATGAGATGGTTGATTGGTCAATATAATATGCATTGTCGTACCAGTAAATTATGTCCAAGTGTTAAGTTTTAGAATAAGTTGTTTTAAGTTTGTTTTAAGCTCAGTGTCGTTGGGTTGAATACATTTTATTTATGTTCATGAATATGCAGTGTATTCGAATGGTTTGTTTACAAATTAACTTTTCCAGTTAAATTGTGCGAAAATATTAGTTTTACATCTTTCACTTATTCAATATAATTTTTAACAGCACCGGCAAACGCCTGTTCTATTATCTACTGAAAACGTAGCAGAAGTAGTCAAATTAAATAGCTACCACACGTTCTGAAAAGTTGATTTCTAAACAGACTGTGCGATAAACTGTAATTCATTTACGCAAAAGTTGTTGCAAAATTTTGAGTTTATTTGCATTTACTTGCCAAATCAATGAATTATGTTACGAATAATGCACAACTTAATCTATTGGTAGAACAGATGGCGTCTAGTAAATGTTTTTGTGAGTTTTGAAAAACTTAAAAACTCATTTGACTACAGAAAAATCGTCGAAGTGAACTAAAATACAAAAGACTTTCATATTTTAGAGAATAGGTACAGTTAAATGTATTTTTCCGGTTTATTCATTCTGGTTGTTCTATGGAAACTATGAGAAAAATCCTTAGTGGAATGCAGTTATTATGTGATAATGATCTTTTGTACATATTTATTTCGTCGTTATGTGTTTATTGTAAATAAATGTTTAATGTTTTATAAGTGTTTTATTTTCTCCAGCGTAACAAGTACAAGTACCATTTATTTAAATTGTTACTTTGACATATTGTAAGTGTACGAAAACTCTTAAATGTATGCCATTAGCCGTTTTCATATTGCCTGTAATAGTACCTATATTATACTTTATATCTATACCACTTCTGTTAAAACCTTACTTGTCTTTTGACCTTTATATTTGAAAAGCTTTTCTTTTCTTCTAGACTTCCAAATTTTTGTTTCTTCTTTGGATAAAATAGATTCCCCGCTGACCACCACAGCATTTACTTTATCTACAACAAAAAGACAGTAATTAATTAATGGCTTCCAAGATCTGTTAAAGATACTAGAACTAATGGCAAAATAATACACACATCAAAAATGTCAAGTAATCAAGGTATTTTTAAAAAAAATATTTTGTTTCCCTATTGAAATTAAATAAAAATGGCTATTTAGATTAATTAAATAAAATATTTTCATATGTGTAGATCGACGAAGTACTTTCTGCTTTTGCATTAATAAAGACTTTTCGCGATTTTTGCTTATGCTGGATTTTTCACCTTAGTTAATCCTGGCATTAAAATGTGATAAAAAGATAAAAATTAAAGTTTTTTAAAGATTTTTATTGCGTATCATTAAAAAAAATGTAGTCTGTATTTCCGCCGTTAACGCGTATAACACAATCGCAGCGATTCGGCAAACTCTATTATAGAGTTCATCCAAATCACGTTGCGGAATGGCCGCCCACGTCAACAGGCGAAAAAGATTTTCTGGTGTGTGTACAGCATCCATATTTGGCAGAGCTCTTCTTTGAAGCATATTCCATGCATGCTCAATGGTACTCAAGTCTGGCGATTGAGCAGGCCACAGTAGGGCGTTGATATTAATTGGGGCAAGTGTGTTTGCAACGACTCTGGCAGTGTGTGGACGTGCATTATCATGCAAAAGCAGAAATAAAGCACCAAATTAGGACCGCAAACGAATGACACAACATCTGATGCAATCGTTTCAGTGTAAATCTGTGCATTTAAATTGCCTTTGATCCAAATCAGTTCGGTTCTTTCGCCGATCCAAATACCCGACCATATCATGATTGTTCCACCACTGTATGCATGGACTTCCTGGCACGATTTTAAACATTCTTGGCGTCTATGGGTCCTCCAATACCGTGTACGTCTAGTATCTGGCCTCATACAAAAACGAGATTCGTCAGAAAAACACAAAACACCACTCTTCTTCTGCCCAATTTCTGTGTTCACGGGCCAGTAGACGGTCCGGTTGTCCAAAATCGACTTATAACACTCGTAGTGCCCAGAGCGATTGCCATAGCACGTTGCCGAGAACCAGCTGCCAACATTACCACGGCTCTGATCATTTCTTCTCGGCTCAAATACGTCACTTGAGCCGAGAAGATTCTCTCCATAATAACGTTCTTTTGTATTGATTCCACTCAGAAGTATGGCAAAAATTTTACTGACTAGGCCTCAAACCCATTGCAGGATTATATAGGAATACGACTTGACAGAAGATTTTCACCTTTTGAACGAAATTCAAAAATTATTCCCTTTCAAATGACGAAATTTACTAAAAAATTATCCTACGAGTTACAAAAAATATGAGCCCCACCGTCCCCGATCGGCGCCACCCGCGGATGAGCAACATTCCGTAACAAATTGTTGTTAGATGTCTGACATGTGATGTTATATGCCTTTCATATTCTTTTTACTACACTCTGTGTAAATTAGAACAGGAAAGGTATACTCTAGAAAGCAATATTTCCCATTACCCACCGTCCCCGAATCGGCGCTACCCGCGCTTGTCTAGACTGAACTTTTTTAGTGCAACATTCCGTAACAAGTTGTTGTTAGATGTTTGCCATGTGATGCTATATGCCTTTCCTATTCTTTTTCCTACACTCTGTGTAAATTAGAACAGGAAAGGTATACTCTAGAATGCAATATTTCGCATTACCCACCGTCCTCGAATCGAAGCCGCGCTTGTTTACACTAGACTTTATTGAGTGCAACATTCCGTAACAAATTGTTGTTAGATGTTTGACATACATACATACATAAACTCACGCCTTCTTCCCATGGGGGTAGGCAGAAACTACAGAACGCCTCCTGCTACGATCCTTACATACTCCTTTTGCCTCGTTTACGTTCATACATCTGGTCATACACGCACGCCGGTTGCGAGTACTACGCACCTGACCTTTCTGAAGAACATCACCAATATGATCACTATAAGTCTTCCTAGTAAGACTGCCGTGTAAATACCTTTTGTTAGTCGACTTTCATTCATCCTCTCAACATGACCAAACCATCTAAGCATACTCTTTTCAATTTTTGTCACTACATCTTCTTTTAAACCGCACCGTTGCCTAGTCACACCACACATGCTTCGCAAGGAACGCATTTCCACAGCATTTATTTTACTTTCATGCTTCTTTTGCCACACCCAACATTCACTTCCATACATAAGCGTAGGCACCAGCACACCATTGTGAACAGCCAGTCGGGCCTTTTTGGACATTAACTGGTTGGTCACAACCACATGTATAGCACCATTCACTTTATTTCCCACATTTACTCTCCTTTCCACATCTTCATCTATCTTTCCATCCCTAGTAAACAGACTCCCCAAATATACAAACTCACTTACATGCTCCACACTTTTATCATTTATTTTCACATCACACATCGATACATCCTCTTCTCTTTCAAACACAACCTTCGTCATATTCACATTTATATTCATCCCTTTCATCTTCTATGCTTCATCCATGACAGTCACCATGTCTTGCAACTGTTCTGCTGACGATGCATGTGGTGTTATATATCTTTCCTATTCTTTTTCTTACACTCTTGTGTAAATTAGAACAGGGAAGGAATGCAATCTTTCGCATTAAGTCCGACCCGAATAACGCCGACTCAATGATTCGGCGTGACAGATGCGCACGTGTTTTGAAGTGGGCCGAAGGGTTAAAAAACCTAACTTTTAGTGACTAGCAAAAACGTGCTTGATCCCTAAACACTTTTGATATGTGTAGTTAAAGTACCTATCTATAAAAAATTAAGTTTCTTTTTTTACATAATAATTAAAGACAAGTTAAAACTGGACATATTACTAAAACTGCATTCACCTGTGCAGTTACATTAAAGTGTAGCCATAAAAGAAGGAAAGGGATTTTCCTAGATGTTGCCACTTGATTAAATTAAACCATTCAGGAACCTAAGAAACATTAAGAGATTGTTAGATGATAATAATCATGTTTAAATCTTGTATTTTAGACAATATAATTCCATTTGTGTGGTTGTGATGGAACAATTACTTACCATCTTCATTTATACTGTCTTCTTCGTCAATTTGTCTTCTTTTATTTTTGAGTTTTTTCGATTTAGTATTATGAGTCTCAGTGTAGGTATCCAGTACCTCTTCACATGACAAAAATCCTTCAGAAGCCTTAAATAGTTTTACACCACCTTTTATCTTCCGTTTTCTAGAAAGACAAAGGTATTAATTATAACTTATTAGGATTTAGAACTTGATGTTCAATGAGTGAATGATATCATGTTTAGCAGAATCTTACTTAGTTTCATTTTGCACATCCACAAATTCTATTTTTTTCTGTATTATTGCAGATACTTTGGCACCAATTCTCTTTTGCATTTCATGTGGAACTTTCACATCATTATAGTGGGACGATACTTCCAAATATCTTTCAGATTTAGGTTTTTGAGCTAAAAGAAAAATATTGTTTAATGCAACCTTCGTTGAAATACTTAATACAGCTTTTACGATCAAATTATACATGAAGATACTCTTCTAGTTCTCTAGCAAAATATTTATAAATTGAGTTTTGCACCCGATTGTCAAAACCCAAATACAGCCCTGTAGGTACAAAAGTGAGGTTATACCAATATAATCAGTAAGAGATAAAAAGTATTAAACCGACAGCACTCGTTGCATTGTAGGTGAATATTACAATATTAAGGCTAGCTTAAAAACTATTTTCATTAAGTGTTAAGGAAACTTACCATTGTCACTGGCTTCTTGTTGCGTCGTTTGCCCTCGTGATTCGTTTATCAACTTAGTAAAAGATGAGTCCACTACTTCCCTGAAACGTGAAAGATCCTCATCTTCGGAAGAATCAGACATTATAATAACATAAAATGTATGTAAATAGAAAATTGAGAGTCGGTCTCGAACTCGATTTTCAACACAACCCCGAAACTTTTTGTTTACTGTTGTTCACAAAGCTTGTTGTGAAGCTGTCAAAACAGAATGGTACTAAAAAAAAACAAAGATCGAAAACGAAAAGTAAAAAAGAAACAAAAAATAATGACAAGTCAAATAAAATTTATTTTCACTGCAAGAAATCAAATATTTCAATGAAACAACACAGTAAAAATAAAATTAGTAATAGTTCTAAAGGTAAGGTTGCACTTTCACTCTTCTTTAGTATATAATTACAGCTCACTTCGTAAATATTAAAAATCAACCTGTCAAAAACTATCCACGTTCCGAATTGAGCTGTAATCGATTTGAGCGTGCTTACAGCCGCTCCGAATTAGCGTGAGCGCGATAACGATGTCCCTTGAATCGTCATAGATGACGTCATGACATGCGCAATCTTGCAATAACGCTGACCATGCCCTAAATTGTTATCACCGTGAGCGCTGTCAAAAATGATAGTTTTGTTTGACATGTTTTGTTTTAAATCGCAACATATCTTTAAAACTAACGTAGCATATCGAAATTGTGCTTCTGACTATAGTCGCCACCTAACCAAAGAAGAAGAAGAAATTTGTGGTGTATAGACAAAGAAATACTGTAATTCAACCATGAATATTCAAGCGCACTGTGAGCGCGTTCACAAGCGTTCCGAATTGCTGACAGTTCTCAGCTGTCATAATCGTGATATCTAAATCGGAACGCAAATTATTGATGTGAGCGCTGTGAGTGATTACGGTGTAATTCGGAATGCAGAGCTAGAAGGTTCTGTCAGTGTCAGTGCCGTCATGCCATGCAAACAGCGTCCAGTATTTCTTGACCCGCGGTAAAATTAGAAACTGAGCTGAAAGTATTGAATTTTGTATACTTTGACTGCAAGTAGCGCTACCACAGAGGTACCAAATTATGATGTAGAAAAAGTGTCAAACCTCATAATGTCTCGGATGAAATAATGGAATTCAATTTAATTTCATTACCATCTTCATATAAGAACAATATCAGCTGAATACTTTGTAGGTTATAAAATTCAATATCGATTGTTGTGCAAAAATAATTTTATAAGAATTGTTTTATGTATAGAAACGAGCTAGTCTAATCAGTGTTCACAATGTCTATACTATTCCGACCACCTACAGACCCGAATTTATCAAAATTTATGAAAGACAATGACTACGATTCACTTACGAAGTACCTTGTCGGCAACAACCACAGATTTCGCGAGAATATCATAATACCAAGGATCCTCGGGCCTGTTATCATCAAAACTAATGAGGAGAAGATGATAGAAGCTACTATTGAAAGCTGCCCCTTCAAATCGGTGACCAGTTGTGTTATTGGTAAGTTGAGTGCTTCTTTACCTATTAATGTCCATGTGTACCTACTATTTGATGTAACGAGATTTAATGTGTACTTCTTGTGAGAGATAAACTCTGTAAGGGCAGTGATAGCACTGCCAATGGACTGAATAACATACAACTATAAGTATAGACCAAGATGCAGATTGCTACAGACTAGCAATCCCAAATCTTACAACATACTGCAGTCACCAATCAATATTTACCAAACATAGTGCATGTAGCATCAGCAGCTTAGTAATAAGCCTATATTCATTCCTGATAGTGGTTATAGAGTCTCTAGTTAAATGTAATAATGCCCTGCCCAAACTTGGATTCATTTGAGAATCAAAAATTTTAATTTAAATTGTACCATTTTAAAGCGTTTCTATTGTAATATTGTCTATTGTAGCTGATATTTTTTTTTTAATGATCATGACAAGACACGTCATAACCACGACCATAACTTGCCCAATAATTAATGTAGATTATAGAGGCAGGTTGCTATTGAATCCAGACAAACCTCTGACCTAAATATTTCTATGTAAAGTTATGGGTACAAGAGGCTAAAAACGAAGTGTTTATTTGAGATGGGTTTGCTCTTGACTCTAGTCTAGGTCAGAGGTGACAAAGTCGATGATGGAGCGAGCTTACCCAGAAGAAGCCTGTTCACTCTCACTTTGAAGAGATTGGGGTTGTATGCGTTCGGAAACACATCATAACATAATCATTCGTTTTTAGCCTCTTGTACCCTATAAGTGTCACTCAGGGAGCCTCATCTCCGGTTTTCGGTTCCAGTTTCTGGTCAATATATTCCTGTTTCAACAATAAAATATTCTCTTTTCAGGATACGGTCTTGGACTGGCAGTGGGTCTTTTCACATCCTCATTAATGCCAAATGTAGCCGTAACAGATCCCACGCAAACACAATCGGCCAGAGAAATACTGCGTGAAATGAGAACATCTATGTTCAGTTACGCAAAGAACTTTGCTATACTTGGTGCTGTATTTTCTGGTGTTGAATGCTGTATAGAGTCTGCTAGAGGGAAAACTGACTGGAAGAATGGTACTTATGCTGGTGGGGTCACAGGAGGCTTAATAGGGTTAAGAGGTAAATATTGTTATTTGTATAATTATTGCGGGATCAAAAACAATATGCAGTTAATTTGTCACTATAATACAATCTATTTTTGAATGCGAATTCAATTTAAGAATTACCCTGATCAGCAAAAATATGCTTGTGCTTTATTTTTCTAAAATCCTGTGGAAAAAGTCGCATACCTGCTACATGCATTCTTAGGCCATTACCACTGGCAAGAAAATCGCGGCAATAGTTACGCCGTGCCATCAAATCATCGCCGCGATGATATCGCCGTGTGGAGATTGGATCATAGTTTCTATTGTATTAGAAATTAAAAATGCTTTGTTATCCAGATAATACATAAGCACGTACATAACACAAATTAAAATGCTTAAAGGGTCTCTGAAACTATCAATTGCAATTGTCAATTTTTACGTGATTGATACACATTGATGCGCAAATTGACTGTCTACCAAATGCAATTGAAGCAATTTAAAATGTCAATATTATTACAATAGCAATTGGTGGCAATTGATCGTTTCTGGGATCCCTTAACCGATTCGTTGCGGCTCCCGTTTTTGAAAACTTCTAGCTGTGGCGGCGAACAAATATTTCGGGGCACCCCTTACGTGTCAAGCGCCATAGAAGTTGAATGACACGCCTATTGTGTCATCAGCCATGTGTAAAAGGAAATGTCCTTTTTAAGCCTTTTTGACTTGATTAAGTTTAGTTGACATCAAACATCAGTTGTAAACGGAAGGATCCGTTGTATTAAGTGGCTAACTACGTATTTTTCTACGTATTTTCCTTGAAACGGAGGAAACCTGACTTTTTAATGCAGGTATTGCAAACCTTTTGTAGGTACTATATTTTGTTTTTTGTTTTTTATATATATACTTAAATATGTACTGTACAGATAAATCACCCTGAAAAACTTTGGTTTTTATTAAAATAAATTTTCACCGAATAATAACGTTTGTAAATATCGAAGAATCAAGTACTTTAACGCTTTGAAGGACACTATACGGCTATAGCAGTAATTATAACAATAAAACTTCTATTTTGTCTCGTTTGCATCCCGCAAGGTGTTAACTTGGAAAAAATAAGGTTTATGATTCATTGATATTTACAAATGTTATTATTCGGGGAGAATGACTATTCTACGATACCTAAGTTACCGCGGAGACTTCTCAATGTGGTTTAGCTATACTGAGTATTCTATGGGAAATGTACCTATGTGAAATTATCATTAAGTATTATATCGGGTGTAAAAAGACACATAACGAAGCCGAAAGTTACATGTTCTTCCCATCATTGCGATATATTTTTTTTGTTCTGGACCATACCTGAGAACCTTCTGGTTACGGAAATATTGAAGGTCAGAGTTCCAACTTTTTATTGCTTACGTTTTTTTTTATGATAGTTGTTTTAAATGTTATAACAGTACTTTAAATACCGGCACAACCCCTATACTGTTGTATGCAACTGCAACCGTATGCACTACGTTTTGCGCGTGTTATATTGCTTGTTACCATAAAAAGTGATTTTTTACAACAAAAAATAGGACGCTTCCCAGCAATCATTTTTGCCCTATCTACTTAGTTTGATGGGCAGTATGCGTAGTTAACGGATACGTGATGTGTCTTTTTACTCCCCATATGTAGCGTAGAAATGATTTTCCATTTTTTTTAGAATTAAATCGAATTAGTTCGTGAACAACCGCGATGAGTGCTATTATTTACATATTTGTTATTTATTACAAAGTATTTAAAACCCACACAGTAAAAAAGAGTGCCATCCACAAGTTAAAAAAGGTGGTCAACCTAAAAAATTGTATTTCACAAAATATCCAGAAACGAAGGTTGTAGGCATAACCTACTTGCAAAATAATGAATATTTTGTGCTTTAAATCTTCCAAAATGCAATTTGAGTGAGTTATGACAATTTTAAAATTGACACGACCCGCGTGTCATACGCCACCCAGAAAAAAAAAACTATGGCACGCCTGGCGTGCTATCCGCATCGAATCTGTTAAGTGGCTTAAAGTATTTGTCGGAGAAGTGAAGTAAAAGGCTTGTTTACGTACTAGTAGCGCCATCTATTAGCGTTTGAGATACCTTAGTTCATTAATCAAATCGATAACAACTGTCCTTGAGTCAGTACCTAGTTCGAGTCGGGGCTGTCTGTCAATGAACTGTCGCGTGTGGCGTTTGACATCTGTCAGATGTCAAGGTGAGACTAGTTCTGTTGGCGACACGATTCA
Organism: Fissipunctia ypsillon; assembly: GCA_947568875.1. Classification (NCBI taxonomy): domain Eukaryota; kingdom Metazoa; phylum Arthropoda; class Insecta; order Lepidoptera; family Noctuidae; genus Fissipunctia; species Fissipunctia ypsillon. Next base: position 3,736,793 of record OX387662.1, read on the forward strand.
ATTGACCACAGACTACATAGAGATACTGCAATTGACATCCAGAGCTCGACCGCGCCGGGTGTGCGCACTGATTCTGTTCAACCACGTGCAACATGGCGGACACCGACGATATTTCGGATTTAAATCCCTCTGCATCTCCGACATATTATTATTATTTGATGGCACGGCGAGACTATCGCCGCGATATACGCCCGTGTAGATGGCACCTTCACTATGTAGTTGAAAAGAAAACAGCATTTTCAGTTTTGTAAATAATGTTTAATAATCAATGTCATCAAAAAATCTTCTCCTTTGTTCATTTCTTTCCGCCTGCGCGAAAAGTATTTAATAACTAGATAGGTACTCTAGTTAACCAACTTCTTTTTTTCTTTTCAGGTGGCATGAGGGCGGGTTTGTTTGGCGCAGCAGGTTTCGCAGCATTTTCGACAGTCATTGATTATTACATGCATCAACGTGGTTAATTATTTAAACAATAAATTATTATTATATTTAGTAATTCTTAGCAATAAACAAAGCACTTAGATAATATAAATAATGTCTTTCAGTTGATAAATAGAAAAAAAATCGAACTGCGAATCAAACCCATTTGGCAGCTGCTGCGGTTGCCTTATTGTTTTAAGGGGTATCATAGACGATGAAACTGCCACCAGGTCAATAAAACTCATTTAAGGGGAAGCGCTAAGGTAGGCCGCGATATTCAAACACGATTTTTGCAATTTGTAGCTCAGTGTCTGGATATATGTTGATTAAAGTATGATTCGCGACCGTAACAAATATGTATTTACAGAATTATAATCAGTAGCACAACTCTTTAAGTTAGTATAATCCTCAAATGTTAAGATTTTATGAAATCATTGTCATAAATCTTTATTTATCTCAACTTCATATTACAGGCACTGGTTAGTAAAATGCACAATCTTAACCTTTTGAACGCTATTGTCACATATACGTGACAAGCAAGCGCGTGCCCTGTTCGCCAACGACACAAATATGTGACAAAAAATGCGGTGCACTTTATCACGAAATAAACAATTAAATCATTACTTTTGTGTGTTTTTATTTGTATACCTTAAATATTTAAGCTCTTGTCCATATTTACTTGCTTGAAACGAATTAAATTATACCATGGATATAGAGAAATTTGATGACAAAAAAAGAGAAATTAAACGCGGTGAAATTGTGGCTTGGCGTGGAGAGCACGCGCGTGAGCTTATGCTCTGGCGTTCAAAAGGTTAAATAGAGAAAGGTGTCTGAGGTATATAAATACATAATTATACACCCAATTAAATACTATAATAATATTGAATTGCTTTAATTGCTGCTTAGCCCTCTTCCTCCCTCTTAATGTTGCTGTGCCCAACAGGGTCCATATTGACCTTTTACTTTTTTATACCATCTATGTAATACATATGGAATGCAATAAAGAATTGAGTATTGAGGTAGGAGGTTCCTGAGTACAGATCACCCGGCTCTCTTATAATGAATATGTTAATTTACAAAATAGTTAAAGTTAAAATATAATAGGTATTATGAAATCTGAAATTGGAGTTGAGTGCAGAACGTAAAAAAATTAAAAACAAAACCAAAGAAAAGCAAGTAAACATAAAATTCAAGGAAATATACAAATTATGTATATTATTATTCATTGATACGTAGATTGGTAGGTATATAATTAATGAAGAATGGAAATGGGGAAATGAGGAATGTTGTAGGTATGTATGAATGTATGTAAGTGAAGTTGTGTGATTGTAAATGTGTGGGTATTAAGACACTGGTTTTAATAAGTTTTCAGTGGCAATGTAGTCCGGATTTAATAGCCAAATGCATAATTTTCTTTTACAAATAGCTTTGCTTAGTGTAGATAGATATTTTGTTATTAACCTTTTAACCGCCCGACTTCATATCAGTTGTCGTGCCCCCAGCGCCGGGCAACTTGAATCATTACGATATTTGGTCGTAAATATACGACCCTGGCGAAATGGACACGAAAATATTTGTCGGATTAATCCGTCGTAGGCGGTTAAAGGGTTAATCTATGTAATATAAAAAGAAAAGTCCTGACTGACTGATTCACTGACTTATTGACTGACTCATCAACTCCAGCCCAAACCCTTGGACCTAGAAAGCTGAAATTTTGCACAGAGGTTCCCTTTATAATGTAGACAAGGAACAAGGAAGGAATTTTTGAAATTCGATCTTTAAGGGGGTGAAAAGGGGGGATTTCGTTTGTATGAAATCTTATCCTCGAGTTAATAGACTTGAAACTTGGCTCGAATACTTATCTAAATATTCGTGCCAAGTTATCTAAGTAAATTTTAACCTTTTAATTTTTTGTTTTTCAACCTTTTAATTGGGGGGTGGCAAAGTTCGTATGGAAGAATTTTACCACGCAGTCCGATTAACTCGAAACTCAGTATTTATACCTAAGACTATAAATAAAAATACCATGTATCAAGGTTTTTTCTAAAATCTACCCCGGACGGGGTGAAAAGGGGTTGTCAATTTTACAGGGGAGGATTTTACTGCGTGACTTAATTATCTCGAAAATTGGTATAAATAATATTTGAGTCATGTTTTGGAAATATCCTAAACGATTTTTTTTAAATTTCACCCCTGGTGAAAAGTGGGGATATAGTTTATATGAAAAATCTTAAACATTTGGTTGATAAACTTGAAACTTTGCATGAATATTTGTCTAAATAAGCAATAAAGTTTCTCATTATTGGTTTCTCAAAACTACCCCTCAAAGGGGAGTTTTGGGGTGTTAAATATTGTATGGATGAATTTTAACGCGCAGTCTGATTAACTCGAAACTCAGTATTGATACTTTTGACAAAAAAATTGTTTTTTTTTTAATCGACACCTGACGGGGTGAAAAGGGGTAATTAGATTTTAAGGGGATGATTTTACTGTGTGGCTTGATTAACTCAAAAATTGGTATAAAAAATCTTTGATTCAAGTTATGGAAAAATCCGAAACGATTTTTCGAAATTCTACCCCTGTGGGGGTGAAAATAGGGGATACAGATTATATAAAAAATCTTATGCCTTTGGTTAATAAACTTGAAACTTGGTAATTTGCCTCAGGAACGGGTGTCCTGAGGTTGCTTCGAGCGGACCTGGCCAGGCTCCGAGAAGCCGGTGCCCTGGAGGTGCCACAGGGGGAGGAGCGTCATGTTTCTGGGGTTGCGGTGTCTTTAGATCTTAATTTTAGGTTTTTGCCACCGACTTCCTAAATTAAATTATTTTTCACTTTGTTTGTTTGTTTGTAGTTTTTTTTTTTGATGTCGGTTGTTTTTTTTTTTGCAAAAAAGTCAAAAAAAGTTTTATTTTTCACTTTTTAGTGGGTCAGTTTGTAATTTATCTAAGTTACAATAGCCTAATAACAACTGCTCATCACCTTTTACAACTCATTGCTTTTCCCGATGCACGGACATTAATTGTTGAAGAGTTCTCCTGGTACTTCACCATATGCATTATGACGAGCTTAAATTGCTTAGCACTGATTTTAAAGTAATCGAATCGCAACCCGTGAAATACTTATTGTTGAGTTGTTCCGGTGGCCATCTTACCATCTGTGGTCTTCGTCATCAGTTCCACTTCACCAAATGGTGCTTTCCGAGAGCAAACGCACAAGTTACAATAACTCAAACTCAAACTCAAAGCATTTATTTCAATTAAACCAATTACAGGCACTTCTGAATTGTTAAAGAGTCAGTCAGTTAGTCAGAAAATTGAAGCTAGTCGCCCATTCCAAAACGTAGATCTCTATGGAGAAGAATGGGCAAGAAACTCCATGGACACTCTTTTAAATCAAAATTGTTACAAAATCCTGGGTACATTGTTATTGTTCTTGTTGCTTCTATATGTGAGAACAATGTAAAAAATAGATAATTAAAACAATTTAAAATATAAGATTAAAAATAAGCCCTGGCAGCTAAGAGATGACCAGTCTCCACTGACGGCGCCCGTTCACGAACATGACGCGTGGATCAGCACCATCCAGCTCAACTATTTTGTAGGGAACCGAATGATCCAACACACGCGCCACCATCAGCGAGACATTTAAGTGAGCATGACATACTCTCAACTGCCATACTCTTTCAAGTCAACATGCCTACATCATAACATAAAACCGCTCCATGGTACTCACATTTACAAAATTGAAAAGATGCTTCTAATTTATACAAAACTATAGTTTGCAATGATTGTATTAAAAGATTAGTAAACACTAAATCTATAGTCTATATATAGTCAATAAGTCTATAGTAATAACATAATGTCAGAAAAAAAAAGGGACGCATTTCTTCCAAACAAAAAAAAAAAATAACAAAGCCCAAGTGGCTGTGGAGCAGGACCAGCATTTAGCCAAGCATTTTTATCTATGATATAATCATTCAACCTATAATATGCTTGTCTACATAGTGTGCATTTAATGCATGTTTTAAATTGCTTCTCATTTAGTTGAAGAATATCGAGAGGTAATTTATTATAACATTTTACACAGTAGGTACCCCATAAAAGAAGTGTGTACCTTAGATAATCTGAAACGTGGTTGATCTAATTTGTTCCTATTTCTAGTGTTAAAATTATGCCGATCACTTATATTACTAAAAAGATGTAGATTTTTTCTAACATACATAATATTTTCATATATATATTGACAAGGTACCGTCATGATGTTAATTTTTTTAAACAGTTCCCTTAGAGACACCCACCAGTGCGGTCCATGGCCCTTTACGGAGCTCCGGTGTGGGCGCGTTCCGTGAGGCGACGACCGGTACGTCGATTGAACGCGTCCCAGAGGGTCATGGCCATCCGGTTAGCCCGGGGATACCGCACGGTCTCCGGGGAGGCGGCGAACCTCCTTGCCGGATTACCGCCATGGGATCTGGAGGCAAAAGTCCTCGCGCACATGTGGGAGTGGCGCGAGGAGGCAGGACGCCGGGGCGTAACTCTGTTGCCGCGAGAAATCGTGGCACGGCGGACAGAGCTCCGGCAGGATCTCATGGCGGCATGGAGAGTGCGATTGTCGCAACCCAGCGCTGGGCACGCCACAATTGCGGCGATAAGTCCCCTCTTTGAGGAGTGGCTGGAGAGGCGCCACGGCGTCCTCACCTTCCGCCTGACGCAGGTCCTCACCGGACACGGGTGCTTCGGGAGGTACCTGTTCCGGATAAGGCGGGAGGAAACGCCCGGGTGTCACCACTGTGTGGATCGCCCGGAGGACACGGTGGAGCATACGGTGGAGGTCTGCCCGGCTTGGGCGGAGCACCGCCGTGTCCTCGCGGAAGCGATCGGCGGCGGCGATCTCTCGCGTCCGGCCCTGGTCCAGGCCATGGTACGGAGCGAGAGTGCATGGGAAGCCATTACCTCCTTCTGCGAAGCAGTAATGCTCGTGAAGGAGGAGGCGGGACGCGTGAGGGAGAGGCAAGCTTTGCACCCTCACGCCCCTAGTCGCCGCAGGAGACGCCCTGGGCGTCGGGAATTGGCAGCCGATTCCCGGCCACCGTAGGCGCGGGCTTGCGGACGGCGAGCAATGGGTAGCTCGCCGTCTGGTAAGGACCAGGCCCGAGTCGACGGCGCGTCGTGTTCCACGCGCGCCTCAAAGAGATGTCAGCACTATTGACGGGGTCCGCTAGGGCCGATGCCAGCTAGGGTTGCGGGATGTTCGAAAGAGTTACCGTGGCCCCGGCACAGGCAACAGAAGGAACACGGGTGGGTTTTAGTCAGTAAAAGTCTGACACGCCCTCCCGCTCCGCCCAGAGCGGGAGAAGTCATTTGATGATTTCCCATCCACAAAAAAAAAAAAAAAAAAAAAAAAAAAAAAAAAAAAAAAAAAAAAAAAAAAAAAGAGACACCCACCAAACAAATACCAAATCGCTATAGGTGTGCCTATATTGAAGAGATCCCTCGATTTCTCCAGGATCCCATCATCAGATCCTGATCAGATGACAGTGAAACCACCTGGAAAGTATACCCTTTCAAACAAAAAAATAACTTTCCAAATCGGTCCAGCCGTCTTCGAGCAATCGGGGAACACACATAAAAAAATGATTCCGACGAACTGAGAACCTCCTCCTGTTTTGAAGTCGGTTAAAAATTATTTATAGCCAGAGTGCATCTCATGACAATTCTAATAAGCCCAAACACGGCTAGGCTTTATTGATTTATCATCATCAGTTCAATGGTACCAATCTCATCAGAACCATTTATTTAAATTTGCTTCGTCATCGTTTAACTATCTTAATCGAGATATCTAATCGCCACCCGTGAAATACTTATCATTGAGGAGTACTCGTAGCCATCTGTGGTCTTCTTCGACAGTTCCACTTCACCAAATGAGACTTTTTGAATGCAAATGCTTGATTTGTTGATGCTATATATATATGATATGCTTGCCTATAATATTTGAGGAGTTCCCTCAATTCCTCATGGATCCTATCATCAGAATCGGATTAATAAAAATAGGACCAATCTGGAAGTATGTCCTTTAAATAAAAAAATAATTTTCCAATCTATTTATAAATGATGACGGAGTACTCAGGTAACAAACATTAAAAAAAAACATACAACCGAATTTATAACCTCCTCCTTTTTTGAAGTCGGCTAAAAATAGTAACGAAGCCAATTGAATATTTTTGAAAAGAAGTAATTGCTACGAGGTAGGAACGAGTCTGATGCCGACACTAAGTTTTTAGGTTTTTTTTCTGTGTGTGGTTTGTCGGGATGTATGTTCCGGATTGGCGCAAAAACGGTTGATCGGATTTAGAGGAAATTTCGCATACAGATGGTTTATAACCTGGATTAACACATAGGGTAGGTACTAATTTGATATACTCCAACATACACGTGGGCGAAGCCGCGGGCAAAAGCTAGTTTAAAGAAAAGTGCCAAGAAAACAGAAAAACTTTTGGTAGAAACTAGTGTTATATTTATTATAACGGATGATTGAACAAACATTTGTTGATAGCCTATTTTGTGTTGGTAAATCGTGCTCTAAGGGAAGTTCAGTATGTTTTTTTAGTACTGTCATGAGAATGAACAACTGTCGGACCGTTAGCACTTGGCAGTGTTAGTAAAGTTCGAAAATTGGATAGAGGATTGGCAAAAAGCAACTAACTTTTAATATGGCTCTTTGGGCTCTCTCTAAATTTATCATATAAGTTTTAGTACCGCCCCAAGTAGTAATGCAATAAACTAGCAAAGACTGACATAGTGCATATTAAACTGTTTTACTAACTGATGTCTTAGATTTTTAAACATGTAGATTAATTTTCGGATTCTCTTAACTAGGGTTTCAATGTGTTGTGTGTGTGTGTGAGACGGTAATCTATGATTATTCCAAGATATTTGATAGAATTTGTTTTAACTATTACTGGACAAGAACAGTGGTTGATAAAATTACATGAGTGGACTTTCAAGTTAAAGTTTGGTTGATTCTGGGGTCTGTCATGTATTTTGTCTTATCGATATTGAGGGTAAGCAAATTGAAATATAGCCACTTATTATACACCGTATCAAAACCTTGTTGAGCATAATTTTTAACCTCGCCCCACGTGTTAGCATCGAATATCAAGGCAGTGTCATCGGCAAAAGTGATGATTTTACCGTTTTGCAGCTTGATGTTACATAAATTGTCTATATAAACTAAAATAATGTTGGACCTAGGATGCTACCCTGTGGGACGCCGTAGTGATTAGGAAGTTCGTCGCTATTACAATTATCTATTTTAGTAGTTTGTGTTATGTCAGACAAATAGTCTATTAATAGTTAAAGTGGTAGGCTTCTTACTCCCATATTCTCTATTTTTTTTATCAAAATAGGTACAGATACTGTGTCAAATGCTTTAACTAAATCTAGGTAAATGGCTAAAGTTTTTTTTATTATCTTGTTTATTGACTATGTGATCTGCTAGTTCGTGGACGGCTTCAGCTGTTGACCTACCATCGAAAGCCAAACTGTGATGGAGATAAAAGAGAATTTTGTTCAAGGTATTTAGTAAGTCTTGTGTTCATTAATCGTTCTAAGATTTTTGACAACGTTGGAAGTATGGATATTAGTCTATAGTTATTGACACAGTACCTATCTGTCTCCGGGCTTGAAAATGGGTACAATTTTGGATTTTTTAAAGACACGCGGAAATATTCCAGCAAAGAAAGAGATTGCATATGTATGTAAGTGGAGGAACAACAATATCAGCAAATCGTATTATAAATGATCCAGATATATTATCAACGTTAACTGCACACTCGTTTTTTAAATTAATAATTAAGGACCGTACTTCTTCCTCATCAGTAGGAAGAAAAACAAAGGAATTTGGAGAAGAATTAGTTGGCCGACTGTCGGGTTCTACATTAGGAACCCGACAATGTACTCTCACAAATCATATTTTGTGAGAGTACGCACAACAAAGGAGTGGAACTCTCTGCCTGCGTCTGTGTTTCCGAACGCATACAACCCCGATCTCTTCAGAGAGTGAACAGGCTTATTCTGGGTAAGGTCGCTCCATCATCGACTTTGTCTCTGTCATCTCTGACCTAGACTCCAGAGTACTTTTTTATATCCTAGACTAGAGTCAAGAGCAAACCTATCTCAAATAATAAAAAAGAGTAATTTTTCTGACAATGTTTTACCGACGTTTGCAAAAAATTAATTTACTGTATTAATTCATTCAGTAGGATTGTCTATTGAAATGAGCTGTGTGGATTGCTGTTTAGCTTTATTAGTACAAAAGGCTGATTTTTCAATCGTCAGATAACTTTTACCTACGCTTTTACCTGAGGAATAAATATGGCGGTTTGACATATTTTCTATACAAAAGCTGTCAAAACGTCAAACACATTCCCCAGACAAAAGTTACGATCATAGATAATACACTATATAAAGTAATACTGACGATTGAAAAGTCAGCCCTAAGTCTAATAATATTCTATTTATTTATTTATTTATTCTAGTCTAGTAATATTGTAGTAAATATTATTGGTATATATATGTTATATTTTTTAATTGCTTCCCAAAGTTTTTTTGTTGCTTTTCCCTGCTTTTTTAACGATATATTGTTCGTAACTTTGTCTAACTTTTTTAAAATATCGTTGCCAAAATTCCTGTATCTTTTGTAAGTGCAAAGTATGTACAGACGCCAGCGCATCAAGCTACCCTAAACTGTCAAATTTTCCCAATCAACCTTGAACCTAATGCTTGAGTAATAAAGTCGAAAATCTATTAAAGAAATTTGACAGATTGTAGTAGCTTGATGTGCCGGCGTCCATACATACTAACTCATTATCTGGATTCTTAATAGTTTTAATAAATAGTCATTCTATTAGAGAGTTGTATTGACGACTTTAATGATTATAATTCTGTAAATACATATTTGTTACGGTCGCGAATCATATTTTAATCAAGATACAACCTAATACTGACCTGCAAATTGCAAAAAAAAGTAAGAAAATTTTAATCATGCGGGCTACTCTGGCGCTTTCGCCTGTTACGGCGAAAGCGCCAGGGTAGCCAGGGTAGGGGGCGTAGGGTAGCGCGCGGGTAGGGAAGAATGAAAATACGTTTATTTGCGGTAAGAAAGACGATTCCGACGAATGATGAAAGTTTTAAAGACTGCCAAAATTAGCAATCATGTAGAAACAAGACTGCTTCGACTGCTTACTTATCTTAACCGTGAGAGCACAAAGCAAAAATAAAAAAGAAGGACACCAACATTGTATAGTTTTTATAAAAACAAAATTCATACTAAATCGCTTGCTAAAAATATGAAAAATTCTGGCAAACACATGGAACGCAATGGTAAAGGGCAAGTATTCAAGCTTGAAAAAGAAATTAGAAGTTTCCGTTTTAAAAAAAATCAACAAAACCAACGGTCTTTGACTCCTTGGCGTTTTCGTTCAGCTTGATTGATTTTTTACTTAAAAATTAACGAAAATGTGTATCGAAGTGTGAGTTTTCGATAATTTTTTAGCAAGCAATTAGTGTTAGTAGTCTGCTAGTGTATTTATATTTGTAGTGCGACGTACAAATTCTTTAAAATGAAGGATCCTTTTGTTAAGGATTTGGTTATCGATTCGCCGGCCAGGGAGAGTCTTAGAAATGTGGAAGGTTGCTACAACAAGAACTTATTCAAGACTAGTTCATTCGCGAACTCCCGTCGGGCTTTGCAGTCGGGTGCTGATAAGATATCAAGAACATTTCGAAGTGTTAGGAATACCTTCGGGAATCTGTCACAGGTAATTCGGCTGTGTCATATTTTAAGATTATGAATTAAATAAACCTACTATTTTAAATCAACTCAACATAAAAACCTCTATTTTAAATTACCAACACCGATATATCATAGATTATTCTTTTCTATATAATTAAGATCATAAAGTATGGACGATAATTCCATGGTAACAGTAATCGATCTTTTCCATTACTCTTAAAAGTACACCTTCACTGTGTATTTCGAAAACAATACTATTATGCTAGCCCCTCATAAGCAGTGGCCTGTTTTGTGTAGCTATACTGAACCAAACTTCAGAATTAAGCTCAAAAGTTAACATATTGTGAAGTCAAACACCTCTACTTACAATGAACAAAAACCAACACTTATTTATTATCTCTTTTTATTTAAGGTTGTGTCTATGCTACCTTGTAAACTGATTTAAGCACTGAAATCTTTACTTTTCAATAAAACTTCTGCTTTTCATCTTAACTAAAGTCAATGACTTGTTATGACATTTTCAATTTCTTTTTTTCTACAAATAGTAGCACTGTATAACCCACCGATTTTTTATAGTAGCATTTCTTTTTTGGTAGTATATACCCTTTTTAGTGTATTTTTGAAATCCCCAAAAATCAATGAGCTAAACAAAAGCATTACAAGTTTGTAGCCAGAAACTGTATTTGGTCACAACATTCTTGTTTAACTCTAAAAGGAGACGGAAACGATTACCTACAATCTTGGGCCTGAATGTAACAAGATGAAATTGATGTGAATTAATAGATTTAAACTTATCAGTCCCTCGCTGAAAATTCTGTAAGTTTTGACAATCTGAGAGCCGAGTTATTAGAGGTTTAGTAAAAGTAAGGCTATGTCACAACCTTTAACTAAAAACTTATTCCTGAAGTGCAAAAGATGTTCTTTAAACACTAATGTTTATTATATTTCATCTAAGGGTCATCGGCCTAGTGTAGTGCAGTGACTAGTTACTATTCCTCAATTCACTGAGCGATCCATAGTTTCAACAATAACCAATCCACAAGGAGGCGGTAAAATTCAAAATAACAATTCCAAGTCAAACGTGTGAGCGATCTTCGGTGTACAGTGTGAAAGCAAGGGTCGTACAAGGTAGGCAGGTTCAGAATCCGTGAAAAACAACGCAGTGGTAGTTAAAAATGAAATAATCTGTAAAGCAATCAAAACGCATCGGAAAACACGGAGTGAACAAGCAAGAGCAGTTGGCAACTGTCTACTGTCAATGTTGAGCTGACTCACACCTGTCATGCCAGTGACATAGACTAAAAATATAAGACTGATTTTAATTGATATGAAATCGATATTCATTATATTGGTTATTCAGTAATTAATTGATATTTAATTTATTAATATGGCACGTAAGTAAATGCACTATATTGTATACAAGTATATTTAGTGCATTTAATTACTCGAGTTAATTACCTATTGCGAAGGTTTTCTTTTTGTAATTTTGTAATTGATTACTTATAACTATATTTCTCTTATTTCTCCGCTTCCAGATTGAGAATTGTGCTGATTTTTGATATTCTAAGATAAAAAAATATGACTAATTTTTTAGATCATATTTCAACTTATTACATTTGGGCCCACGGTTTTCCATCTCCTTTGTTTGTATGATTTTTGTGACTATGACTGATGTCTGCAACTTAATCCACATAGAGTTTAAGAAACTTTTAATAAAATACAACAATACATTATATTTTGTTATTCAATTTAATTCCAAAATGTAAAAGCCTATTAAAAATAGGATATTTCTTTTCTCAGTAAATACATGGAATATTTGAATTCAGCATTTCAGACTGGGAGGCAGACGTCGTCACCGGCTAACTGAACCGGTGTCTCCGTGCAGGGCACCAACCACACCTGTCATGAAGAAGAAACAGGTGTGAACTTCATAACTGCATTTACATAAATCTGCACTAAAACAGAGATGTTTAAGTTACACATCTCTGTAGATATCATCTCTGTGTAGCCAGACATTATCCCTCCGGAACATGCTACCGGGATAAACCCTAGCTTAGGACATAGTATATCTGAGTGCCAAAGAACATTGGGACCTTTACTATGGAAAATTTACCCACAACATACAAAGATGAATCATACATTATTTTAAAGGTTTGGATATCTAGATAGCTAGCATGAAGTGCATTTTTGTGGCTAAGTTGATATTTTTGTTTATAAAAGGGACTTAATTCTGTCTTTTGTTTTGTTCTACATTAGTGTATGACAAGTAGCTTATCATTAATGTATTCATGGTACTATTGGACATTCTTCTTCTTCCGGCGCTGATCCCGTCATTTGGGGTGAGGTCTCCTCACTTTTCTGCACCAAGTTATTCTGTCTCGGGTTGTCAGTTCTGCCAATTGAGCTTTCTTAAGGTCTCTTTTTATATTTGACCACCAGGTCAATAGCGGCTGGCCTCTGCCTCTCTTTTGTTCTGGCAGATTTAGTGCAATTTGTACCACATGATCTTCATTGCGTCTTAATGTTTCCATACCATCTTAGGCGGTTTTCGGTAATTTTATCAGTGATTGGTGCGACTTTGTAGCTGTCTCGTATGTATTAATTGCGGACTTTGTCAAGTCTAGTCATACCATCTAAGCATCTTCATTTCATTAGTATGGACCTTTGGTTCATGCGTCTTCTGTGTTGTCCAACATTCGGACCCATACAATAACGCCGGACAAACTGCTCTTTTATAGACTTTACCCTTTGTTTTATTGGGAATGCGTGGATCACACAGTACTCCTGTAAGTGAACGCCCTTTTTCCCCAGTTTACCCAATAAAGATGGTTTCAGGTGTTGCATTTCCACTAAAGGGACATTTCAAATACTCCGTTTTGCTCCTACTAACCCTCAAGCCGTACTTTTCAAGAGCCTGTGTCCACGTATTTAAGAGTTATTGCAAATGTCTCGTGGTATCAGCAGCCAGAACAATGTCAGCGTATAGCATAGTCCACGGCATTCGAGAGGATATGTCCTCGGTGAGATAATCTATGACTAAGTTAAACAATAGAGGGCTGAGAGCAGATCCATGATGGACACCCACTTTGACCTCGAATGCTTTGCTTACGCCTGCTAGGCTTCGAACTCTTGTGCTAGTATTGTTGTACATATCTATAATGAGCTCCATGTATTCTGTATGTGTGTATTCTGGCACATTTTGTGCACAAAGAGCCTGCCATACGCTTACGTGGTACTCTGTCGAAAGCTTTTTCGAGATCTATGAATGCTAGATGTAGATCTTTGTTGTTAATCCTATATTTTTCACATCAGGATTCTGATTATTTGTATAGCGTCAGTGGTTGACCTGGATGCTGTGAAGGCAAACTGGTTTGGAAAAATTGAGAGAAAGCCATTGACGATTCGTTCCCATATTTTAAGTGTATGGGAGGTCAATTTTATACCTCTATAGTTTTCGCACTGCGCCACATCACCCTTGTTTTTATAAAAAAAGGTAGCAGATAGCTTTGACGCCATGCATTCGGAATACGTTTGGTGGTTAAGATGATATTAAATAATTTAGTAAGCCAGACTACGGCTATCGGTCCTGGGCTTTTCCATAGATCTGCTGGTATCTCGTCCGGGCCCGTAGCTTTTCTGTTTTTCATTTTAGCCACCGCACGTCTAACCTCCAAAATATCTCATTAGTCCATGTGTAGGCTCGCAGGGTTATAGGATCTTCATTCGGGAATTCTTCGTTCAATAGTTGTTCATAATATTCGTACCTACCATCTGTCCATAATTCATGAGTTACTGTTAATAATATTTGGTTTTTAGCATAAGCATAATCAGCCTATAATGTATGTACCCGCTGCTGGGACACAGGTCTCCTTTCTGTGAGAGAGAGTGGGCCGTAATCCCTCACGCGGGCCCAGTGCGGGTTAGTAGATGTCACATGTCTTCGAATTTTTGGTTCTAGGACATGCCGGTTTCCTCACGATGTTTTCCTTCATCGTTATGAGAGTAGTGGTGATGTAATTATTTACATAAAGTAAAGCTCCTACCTGGGTTTGAACCCACAACCTACAACTCGTAAGTCGAGGCCGTTACCACTAGGCCACTGCTCTCAGGTGCACGTGCCAATGACACAGGGACACTTGACTACATGAGACATTTCAGTCTTGTCTCTGGGAGGACAATGCATCTGAGATGTCTCTTGATATAACAAACATCCTTATGCAGTGGTGACCACTTAAAATCGTGTAGAGTTGTTTGCTCTCAATTATCTACACTAATATTAAAAACTCTTCAGAGTTTGTTTGGTTGAACGCGCTAATCTCAGGAACTACAGGTTCGAGTTAAAAAATTCTTTTAGTGTTGGATAGCTCATTTATCGAGGAAGGCTATAGGCTATATAACATCACGCTACGACTAATAGGAGCGGAACATCAATGAAAAATGTTGCAAAAACGGGGAAAATTTATTCCTTTTGCGAGCTTCCGTTGCGTGCGCTGCGTAAACGGTTAAAGTTACGCAAAAATCATGTATGACGGAATTGTTCCTCTTAAAAAGTTCTTAAAAAAAAGTCCGCGATAGCATATGCCTATCTTTTAAGGTTGGCTCACTATACATTTTTAAATGGTAATCAAATTTGTTATAAAGTAATGCATTATTTGCGAAGGTGTTTTCATAAAGATGGTATTAATCGTTATACAAATAAATAGTTGCATAGTCAAGATTGATTAAGTACCTACATGTAAATTCCTTTTTAAATTATTCGAATCCAGTGGTCTGGAACGTCATAGAGCGAGATCGGTAGATTTGCCAGCTAAAATCGGTATATTCGTACCCAAAATCGGTATTTGACAAAAAAATACAATATTCAATCAAATTCGTTTATTTATTGAAAAAAAAAACTTACAGACTAATTTATAACGAGAGCCCATATCGGTAGAAATACCGAAAAATCGGTAGGTTCGAGACTACTGTTCGAATCGGATCTTTCGTTTAGAAATTACGACGGGTATAAAAATGCTTAAAGTAAGAAAAATGCGCTTAGTCTATTAGTTACCTACACATTTTATTTTTATTGACTGTATGAACGCGCTAATCTCTGTTACTACCAGTCTGATTTGAAAAATTCTTTTTGCATTTTATAGCCCAATTCTTGAGAAAGGCTATAGGTATGTAACATTACGCTAGGACCCTTAGAAGCTGAGCAAAAAGAAATAAGAAAGAGCGCTAAGTGAAATCGAAGTAACAGCGCGGGCAGGCGATGCGACGCGACGGGGTGGGTCGCGGGAACAAGAAATTTCACGCGGACGAAGTCGCGAGCGGAAGCTAGTATATAAATAAATGTTGAGGTGTGAATTTGTAGTGCAGTCTGTCAGGGGTGGTACACAGTTGTTCAGTTCCGGTTGGCATGATTCTGCACAGCCAGGCGGCGATATCGATATAATAGGTCTTTACTATAACAGCATTTTCAGATTGAATTCTGTGGATTGGCGCGCAATTCGAAATTTAAATAAATTTTATTCGAAAGCCGTGTTAATTTAATTTCATATTCAGTCATTTGTTTTTAGTTGTTTTTTGTTTTTGTGAAATTGTGGTAGTTTTTGGCGCCGTTCATAAACTGAAAATTCGTACAATAAATTGAGTTAAAGAATGAGCCTCGCGGTCGGCCGGTTACTATTGTCGACAACGACGAATTGAAGGCGATAGTGGAAGCGGATCCAACTCAATCTACGGCTGAGCTTGTTGCGGGCCTTGGAGCAGTGTAGGCCCAAAGTTAATCTGATTAACGATTAAAAACTAATGATTAAAAATCATAATCAAAAAATTTGATTATGATTAATTAATCGTAATCAAATTTTTTGATTATGATTTTTAATCATTAATTTTAATCGTTAATTTGATTAACTATTAACTACCCACTTATTTATTTAATTGTTCTCCCGATTTTTCTACCGATTTTAAGTTGGCAAACCTTTTCATGTAAGTATGCTTAATTTTACGGGGAAGCCCTCAATAGTATGTATGGATGGACCTAGTGCAGAAGCTTCCATATATTTTGGGGAATACCCTTGTGTCCTACAAGGGGGCTTCCCGCTCCGGGATTTACCTGTCTAGTCTATATAAATAGGAATTCGGTATTATTTTTTTTCATTAATTTTCTTAACTTTGGAACTAACAGTCACGTTTTAACACTATCTGGCTGACACACGCTCGCTTGCACTCGGTTGGGGATAATTTTTCCAGATTTTGCAACATTTTGTGATATTGTTTCACTCAGTGAGTAACTTAAAAACAAACATGAATTGTGATCATGACTCTAATAGTAGTGGTGTTTCAAATGATCCGTCGGTGTCGGGAAACAATTCCGAGAATTTAACAGTGCAATCGGAATCAGATCTTTCTTCTTCTGCTTTATTTGACGGTACCTATTATAAGCTTCTACTAGACAAATGCACAGACAAGAACACAGTAGCAGTTTGTATGAAGTGTTCGGACCATCAAAGTAAAGAAGTTAAGGGCTATGGCAAAACGACATCTAACTTTTTGGGACACTTAAAACGGAAGCATGGCGCTGACACAGAAAAGGAATGTAAAAAATATATGAAAGACAATAAGCGAAAGAAAAATAAAAATAACACAGTTCTGACTTCAAGGCAAACTCCGAAAACACCTGTAACTCAAGAAACTTTTGACCGTAACTTAGTAAATTATTTCGTTAACTCAATGATTGCTTTTCGAGCCGTGGAAGACCCCTACTTCATTAAGATGATGGAGGATTTAAATGTGACAAATAGTGGAATCAAGATATCCGGGCGATGTTCTCTCAGAAAAAAAGTAGCTAAACAATCATTCGATCTGATTTGCGAAATAAAACAAAACCTAGCTGCTGTGAAATATTTGTGCACCACCGCTGATATATGGTCAGGGAAGAAAAGAAGTTTTTTAGGTGTTACAGTGCACTGGATTGATAATAACTATAAGAGGCGTTCTGCAGCTTTAGCTTGTCGCCGATTTAAAGGGGCACATACATTTGACCGCATAAAAGATTTGCTTCTGGAAATATACTCAGATTTTGATATTGACCCCACTAAAATAGTATGCTCTGTTACTGACAATGGGTCAAATTTTGTGAAAGCCTTCAAGATATTCGGAATAAATACGACATCCTTAATTGAATATGATGAAGATAATGAATCTTCAAGTCCAAGTAGCAGCGAGAACGAGTTAAGTGGAGAAGAACTCGAAGTGACTGAAGGAGAGTTCGGCACAAGACAGGAACACGAACATGATGATCTTCTGTTAGAAGCAAATATAGTAGACGACCATTCACAAAACAATTTGTTACCATTTCACTTTAGGTGTAATGCGCACACTTTAAATTTGATTGCTAGTAAGGACGTCCAAGCCTTGTTGACTGATAAATCGACATGTCCTGGAAAATTGCATTCCACAATAATGGAAAAATGTAACGATTTATGGAGTGCTGCTGCTCGCCCAAAATCAGCTGAGGTGATACATAACATTCTTGGACATACGTTAACACGACCTGGCATAACTAGATGGAATAGTTACTATGACGCTTTGAGAAATATATTGAATATCAGAACTAGTTACTCTCAACTAGCTAGAGCACTTAGTATAAGAAATCCATTACGAGACTCTGAATTTCAATATATTGAGGAATACTGCCAATGCGCTGCTCCAGTTGCAACTGCTTTGGACATATTGCAGGGCGATGACTCATTTTATGGAATATTATTACCTTGCCTACATGCACTAAAAAAAAAATTACAGAAGATCACGACTACTCCAAATCTAAAATTCTGTGAACCACTTGCTGAAAAATATCTACAAAGCGTAGAGAAAAGATTTGAAGAGTTTTACACTCTTTCGAGTGAAACTAGTAAATATGCAGCCGTTGCAGCTCTGTGTTACCCCAGATTTTAAAAAAAGTGGCTAGTATGTCTAACTGCAGCTGATCAAAAGAAGTGTATAAACATTTTTAAATCAGTCGTAAGGAAGGAAATATCAGAAATCCCAGAGCTTTTAACAGTCAACAATGCAGCCAATAACACGCCACCAAGAAGACGAGTTTTTTGATTTCAATTCCGACTCTGGCAGTGAAGCGGAATCAGTTGATGATAAAAAGAGAGCGGATATGATAATTTCAATTTTTTTTGGCGAGGGAAGCCAAGAACGAGAGCTTCTACGAAGTTATCCTGTTATAGGCAAAGTGTTTATTAATAACAATACACCAATGCCGTCCTCTGGCTCGGTAGAAAGAATGTTTTCTTTTGCAACTATGCTAAATAAACCTAGGTCACACAAATTATCTGACGACTTATTTGAAAAAAAAGTAGTTATGAAATGTAACTTGAACATCAAGAAATCAGAAATGTAAAGATCGGAGATTAGTTGATTGAAAATATTCTTCAAAATTAGAATTCAGTGTATTTGAAAGTTATAAATTATTTTTTTGTTCTTTGAATAATTAATAAAAATATTTTAATAAATGTGTCATTATTTTTCATCATTTCTTTTATATAGAATTAATAACATTGATGGATGTATTAGTTTACAATCAAGTTGTTCGCGACGTAATTTTGTTAAGAGGTGAGAGAGGTGCGGGGTGCGCGGGGCTGCGGCTTCACCGCGCGGACCACGGAGTACCTACATATATACGGACTTAGTGCCGAGCTAGCTAGCGACCGCCGCACGTCTCTTGCGCTCCTTATTTGATCAATGTACCCCCTGTTTCTTAAAGTAATATACTGTTTATTGAAATTCGGAGTTTTTTCTCTAAAACACCATCTCCTGCTGCTGTAGTCAACACAAGTTAATCAATTAATGATTAACGTCAATAATCATGATTAAGATTATTTTTTTAATCATGTTTATTCTAATCATGATTAATTTAATCTGATTAAAATTAATCAAATTAATTAATGGATTAAAAAAATAATTGATTAATGCCAACACTGCCTTGGAGTTAGTGTCAAAACAATATTGAAGCACTTACGTCAAATCGGAAAGATTAAAAAGCTAAATAAGTGGGTGCCACACGAACTAAGCGACCAACAGCGAGACTTACGCGTCGAAGCATGCATGGCA
The DNA here is from genome assembly GCA_947568875.1 of Fissipunctia ypsillon. Classification (NCBI taxonomy): domain Eukaryota; kingdom Metazoa; phylum Arthropoda; class Insecta; order Lepidoptera; family Noctuidae; genus Fissipunctia; species Fissipunctia ypsillon. The sequence continues at coordinate 3,756,110 of OX387662.1, forward strand.
CTACTGAATCGGCATAGAAACGAGGGAATTCTAAATCGAATTGTTACCTGCGATGAAAAGTGGATCCTGTACGACAACTGTAAGCGTTTGTCTCAGTGGGCGGACCCGGGTACAGCACCTAATCAGTGCGCTAAAAAAAGATTACTCATAGAAAGATGATGGTGACTGTCTGGTGGACCAGTGCTTGTACATCACAGCTTCTTACCGAATGGCACAACAGTGACGGCAGCTGTCTATTGCCAAGAATCGCAAACAATGATTGAGAAGCTTGCAATTCAACAACCAATACTGGTCAATCGCTCTTCCCCATTGCTTCTCCACGACAACACGCGAGCTCACACTTCACGACAGACCATCGCAAAGCTACAAGAGTTACAGCTGGAAGCTCTCCGTCACCCACCGTACTCACCGGACCATGCCCCAACAGATTTCTACTTTTTTCAAAATTTAGACAATTTTTTAATTCAAAATTTAGACAATTTTTTAAGTGGGAAAAAATTCTACACCCGAGAGGCAGTACAAAACGCTTTCGCTGAATTAATCGCCTCCCGTCCGGCAAACTTCTACAGTAAAGGGATAAACAAACTGCCATCAAAATGCTTATCACGCTGTTCAAGGAGACCGACCCGGACGACGTGCCGACGTTTGTGGCGAAGGAGTTGCACAAGCTGCCACCCGTCACCTTCGACCACGTCGATGTAACAAACCTTCTGAAGGACAGTGTCTTTCTGGCGAAGTTAGATGCATCACAAAACACCGTCGTCGATTTGCGCAAAGAATTTACCGAGTTGCGCAACAGTGTGGCGGTAACTAGGTCATCAGTCGATGCATCTAACGTAAACGTGTGTCGCGGAGCCGGCCTCGATTTATCGTCGTCAAATTCCGCGTCAGCAGTTTTGTCGCCAGCGCACCCGTCGTTTGCTGAGATTGCAGAGCGCCCCGCCCGCGTGCACCGCAGCCCCGCGCCCGACATCGTGGCTCCTCCACGCAACGCTGCCCGAGCCCCTTGCCTCGTCCCGCTGCCAGTGTCTGCAGCCCTGGCGAAGCCCATAGAAAAAGAATACGCTAGCGTCACCGCGAGTGCCCAAGGAGCTCCAAGTAGGAAGTCTATGCCAAAAAAGGCACCGAATAGGGCTGATGAGGAGGGTTTCGTGAAGGTGCAAAGGAGGAAGCGCCGGTGGCGAACGAACAAGAACCGCTGCGGCAAAGCTCCTACGGAGCCCGAAGTCAGCTTGCGTGCCGCAAAGCCGAACACACCGGTGTACATCTCCCGCCTACACTACACCACTAAGGCGGAGGACATCGTTGAGTACGTGCGCCGGAAGACGAGGTACGCGCCGAGGGTGCAGTTACTGGAGTCGCACCGCAACGTCAACTTCAAGGCGTTCGTGGTACGCATACCAACATGCTACCTGCACCTGGTGATGGAAGAAAGCTTTTGGCCGCAGGATGTGGTATTCCGCCGCTTTCGCGGACAAGTGCCACCAGAACGCACAAAGACTTAGTGCAACTAAGTGATACTAACATAGTTATTAAGTTTTATTTATTAACAAAATTGTTACTATACTTATTATGTAGACTTATGTTAAGGTATGTATCTATGGGTCTTTGTTACCTGATAATAAATGGTTATATTAAAATGGCAAAATTGTATAGATAATTTGGGCCAGTACTTTGATTAGCTGAAATAAAAAAAAATACCAAAATTTTTATACAAATCTCCAATTTCATAGGTAAAGACCTAATATTTCGATCAATAGGGATGATGGCTGGGTAAAAAAAAGAAATTCTATATAGCCCGTCAGTCTGATAATAAAAAAAATATTAGGCACGTATTTTTTGCTATAGCATAATAATAAAAAAATACTTAGATAAAACGCATTAAAGTTGGGGAGTGGGGGCTCGCTACGTCACAACTCGATGTAAAGTCTAGCAAGGCGTAACGTCATGCCACATTTTAATTCAATGTATTGTCGTAATCTTTTGATAACGTAAAAACAGAAAAAATACGTGTCCAATAATTTTTTATTATCTACCTGAGGGACAAAAAAAATTTATCATCATCCCTTTTGTGTAGCACGTCTCGGAAACAATGCCTTACATTTGACATTTCGTCTGACATTACTAACTTGAGTAACATCTTGTCTGGTTAATTCCAGATACTTGGCAGGAGCCCCACTAAGCTGTACAGTCCCTTCGGCATAGAGACACCTCACAGCCGGGACTTTAGAATGTCACCGTACATGCCCGATACTCCGGACCATGGGTAAGTTACAGGGGCGTAGCCTTCATACAATCCGATTCCTACCGGCTTCCCTTCGAGACAACCACTCTTCTTAGTGTCTACTATTGCCAAATAATAATGGTACACCTGTATGTGTAACTGTGCATCACATCACATTACGCAATTATATTTAATACCAGTTTAATACATCGTAAGATTAAAAACCTAGTTTTTTGGTTGAGTTCATGAGAACTGAACAATTTTATCTTCGGCTTCCTTCTAATGATAATTGTAGCTGCGCCACTGGTAAGATACCAGTATTAGGTATATAATTTCTACTAACTTACTTTTAAATCAGTGTTTTCATCTTACTGGTTATTCACTCCTGGTTTACTGGTGACCAAAAGATGGTGGGAAAAAGTTGTCTTTGTATTCTACAGAATCCTGCCCTGCTGTAAAATGGCACGTACATGCTCACACTCACATTGGTCATCACAAGGCTCGTGCGAATGGTAACGTTTAAAACCTATGTCATGGTACCGAACACCGCATTTGCGGCCATACATGAGCGTACCCGTGAAAGCAAATGCGGTGTTCAGTACTACGTCATAGGTTTTAAACGTAGCCACTGGCACGCGACCCGTTGTGTGGGATGGTTCATACAAAATGTGCGAAAGTTATCTAGACGGATTTCTGCCATGCGTTGTCGTGCGACCCGACCTCATCTGCTCTAGCCTTTTAAGAGTCCTTAATACCTCAAATTGTTTAGCATGATCGTCCGTTATATTCAAAATACTGCAGAATTCATTTTGAAATAAATACATATGGTTTGACGAATACACGATTACATAAAATTTTCCCGACAGAAAAAAAAAACCTGTAACAAAGTGACCTCCAAACCGAACAATAAACCGCTAGTATACAAATAATACTTCAAGTTCAGGCAGATACAATACCCGGCGATAAATATTGCACATCGACCTTTGGAAAGAGACAATCGGCTAATTTCGGCTTCGTAGAGCGTTGTCTCTGTCGCACGAAATACAAACAGTCCGGTATCTATTAGGAGCCGTTAAAACAATTATGATTTGCTTCTTTTGATAATTCTTTTTATTCTTTGTATAAAATGTCTATAAGTGATGGCTTTAGGTTAGGGTAAAATAAAATAAAAAAAACATGTTCACATTATGTTTACGTATTTAATTATTTTGGAAAATTACTGCTGTAGTGTACATAATAAACACCATTATACCTATTGTTAAAATGAGACATTGTAATAAAAATAATAATAATTATAATTCTAATTCTCAATTTCTTCCATTTCACTATCTGTGCTCTCAAAGAGGTCAATATCACTGTCACTGTCAGCCGTATTTATCACTAGTCTATCAGTGTAATTGTCTAAACCGTGTTGAATTCATTCTCACATTTGATTGCATGATCGCAAACCTTTTTCTACTCTTCAGCCCCGATCATGTTTACTTTTTCAGTCAGTAATGTTTTTACTGTAGTTAAATTCATACCCACATTTCTAGAGGCTACATAGCCTTTCAGTTGAGACCATATATTTTCAATTGGATTAAAATCCGGATGATATGGTGGCAATCGCAACACAGTGTGCCCATGTTCGGCAAGTACTTTGTCCACGGAAAACTCTGTATACCTCTCCTTGTGCTGACATATAATAGCGTAAATCTGGGTTTTTGTTAATTTTGGATCAACTGGAATTTCGTGTCTGTTTAACCAGTTGATCATTTCCTGTTTAATGGTGTTGGAGTTGGGGGGTCTTTCAACATATTTGTTGTGATAGGGTGCGTTGTCGATAACTAGAACAGAATCACTGGGTATATTTGGGATTAATTGATTAACCAGCCATTTTTCGTAGTTATCGTTATTCATTTCATTGTGATAGTCACCTGTAGTGTCCGTGGTTTTATACGTTAAAAAGGCACCGGGTACAAAGCCTTTTTCATTTCCCGCATGAACTATTATCAAACGTTGACCTTTTGAAATTGGCTTTTTTACTCCTTTTTTCTTATCATCACTCCAAGATTTCCCTTTAGTGTGGGATGTATGTATGTAAGACTCATCCATGTAGACGATGTTTTTTCCTGATTCGCGAAATTTGCGTATTTTATCGAGGTATTCCATTCGTTTGAGACTTACATCGTGCTTTTCCATTAGAACTTTTCGATTATCTTCCATTTTAGTGAACCGAAATCCCATCTCGTGAAGTATTTTTCTCAACGTCTTTTCAGACCCATTGTAATTAATAAGCTTCAGATAATTTAGCTTTTAATGATTTTATTGTTGGCAGTTCATTAAATCGTAAGTGAAAATCATACACCATTCTTCGAACAACATCATAATCAAAATCGTCCATATCCAAACGAAATTGCTTTTTTGGTCTCCCTTTTTTTGGAGTGCTGAACTTAATTTCAGTAGAAAGTGTTTCAGTACTGACTTCGTTTAATATATTGTTCAAAGTTCTTCTTGAAATTCCAGTGGCAACTCATTTGCAACTCGCTCTTGAACCTTCTTAAAATAACAACTTACATTTTCATCTTCATATTTTTAAAATCTGTCAGCTTCGGTTACAAAATATTTATAAACATTGTAGATAATTTCGTGTGACTGACCTCGTAAAGGTTTCCCTCTTTTTCCTAAAGATGCCATAGTACAACTTTAAATTATTTAAATTTGGGGGTGTTAACAACTCTAAATATATATTTTGAACTGGACGCGACCGCACTCTATCGCACTTGAACAACGACTGACAAAACGTCACATAGGTAGTGTGCGACAGAGATAACGCTCTACGAAGCTAAAACTTTAAATTATTTAAATTTGGGGGTGTTAACAACTCTAAATATACAATGTGGATCTGGAACTACGACATTAAATTAAAACGAGCACAGTACTAGTCCATCAAAACATTTTAAGACACGAAGATTAGTAGTTAATGGAAAATTTAAAAATTGCAATTTTCTAACAAAATAAATAGCAGAATCAACTACATAAAAAGTAAACACGCTTTATCTACGAAAAGTCACTGACCTAGTGCGCGGCGTGGTGCGGCGTGCAGCGGGCGGCGGCCGCGGCGCCGGCGGTGTTGGGCGTAGGTACTTTAGTCGGAGAAGAACAAATCAGCGGCACAAATTCGAAGTGTCCCCCGTTTTTCATTATGCACAAGCGACATCGTCTTATTAAATTTTCACGAACTCGTCTTAACAAGTCCCCATCTGCCATTCTTTTAAGTTCGTCGAAGTCATTAATTATTTTAATTTTTAACTCGTCCACAGTGTTCACTTCTCGTGCATACACCTTGTTTTTTACGGCCCCCCACAAAAAGAAATCCAGTGGTGTCAGGTCCGGTGACCGTGCTGGCCATCGAATAGGTCCAAAGGAACCAAAGGCCGATTTTCTCGTAACCTCTGAACGGCCAGGGTAAAAACACGGCTGTTTGTAGGGCATGTTCTTGTGTTACCATATCTCTCCCGATATCTACGCAATGCTAAAGCCGCATTTTGGCGACATTCTCCGTACATAAGTACCATGTCGGTGTACTCGGCAGCTGTATACCTTATTTGAGGCATAATTAAACTAAAAAACTTACAAACCTAACCTAAATCACAAAACTAACTACCTAATAAATGCATAAATAACTAATATTACACTAACACTTAACAATAAGTCACACTACCCTATGCACTAATCCAACTATCATAAATCGTCTTTGATCACAACAACAACAAACTTTTCATAAAATCACGACAATGCGCGCGCGGCTCGTCTTGTGATAAAAAAAGTATGCGTGTGCTCTCCTCAAAGGGCGCCGCTATGCACTGACTGACCTAGTTACCGAGTCAAGGACTTTTTGCCGAAAAAATTCCGCTCACACACACACTCGCAATTTTCTATGCACCACTAATGCACTATTTGCGTAAGTAATATTTCTTTTTCTTTCTAATTGTAGTATTTTGTGGGCGAGGGCGGGGCGCGTCAGAGTGGGATCGTATGACACCTTTCTCTGTCTTTCAAGCATATTGAGACGTAGAGAGTTTTTCGTACGTTTTTACACAGGTTCCTGACCTTACAATGTTTACCTATTATTACGGACTCCGATCTACATCATGTTGAAAAATAAGAAAATGAAAAATAATTTCCTGTGGCTAAAGTATTCATTGGATTTGATTGATTTTTTGTATACGGGTAAAGAGCATGTCATTCTTTACGTGGTTTAGAGGAATGTCAATCGTCCTGCTCCACATTGTATATTTTGAACTGGACGCAACCGCACTCTATCGCACTTGAACAACGACTGACAAAACGTCACATAGGTAGTGTGCGACAGAGATAACGCTCTACGAAGCCAAAAATTAGCCGATTGTCTCTTTCCAAAGGTCGATGTGCAATATTTATCGCCGGGTACTGTACTGTTTTCTATTTTGTTTTTAATTACTATTATTTTCACCGTAAAAAGAAATGACCTAAACTATCGGCGCTCCCTGCCGCCCCACTCCGTCTCGCTCTCACTCGGTCCGCGAGTAAACTACTGCGAGCGAAATAAAGAGTGCATTTGAGCCGAGGTATTATGGACTCTTAACAGTCCTACCACTTTTATTTGTTGATATTGGTCCTGTTCACGTTGTTATGATTGATTATAGATATGACTATACTTAATTTTAATTTGCCTATTTCCAGTTTATCCCCGAAGCGGCGCAAAGGCGTCACCCACTCGTGGCATATCCTCGCCAAGAAGAGACCCCGAGCGCTCTTCCACTGAAGCTTCTATTTCTACTCGTAATAACTCAACGCACAAATGTATCCCACCGCTTAATGTAAGACTAGCTTCAACAGGCTACACGAGATTGTTAGACGCGACTGTCAGTCATCAAGTGATGCTTTCTATGGAACCAAGCAATAAAATATAATTATGATGGTTTAAAGATAATGTAATTTCTACATGTATGTAGACTACATGATGATAAGGATTACTGAGTGGTTTTTCCAGATAAGTTTGTATGCATAAATCCGAATAATACGAAATGGCCAAAAATTCACGATCCTTCAAGCATTTTTCAGGATCTTTCCTGAGAAGCCGGCACATAGCGGCCGCGCTGCCGGCCGGCACTAGTGATTAACAATCTCTTGCAGCCAGTATTGTCGATATTTTGTATGCAATTGGTGCTATACTCATAGTATATTCTTATTATTGTATCCGCGATTGGCTTAATCCCGTCGAATAATAAATAACTAAAGAAAGTAGAAAATTAAAATTATTAGTACATAATCATATTTTTATGCTCTGAGGCTGCAGTAATCTCTTACCATTAGGTAAACTAAGGTCTGAATTGCGTTATTTTAAAAATAATGCGAAGATCATACTGAAATCTAGAAAAGCATTCGATCTCTTATGTCCTAATAATGTTTAACTTTCCCATAAAATATGTATTTTTAAGATAACTGCAAAATTCCTTTGAATTAAGTTCTAGTAGAACTATTCGGTGATTTACGTATGTACTTATATCCAATTGAATTGTATTAAGATAACATGTATTATTGCATATTCAGTATTATGACGCCAAATTGTATAGCTTAGTACAAACTGTTTAAGTATAATGTCGGACAAAATGGAGAAAATGCAGAAATACTTCAAAAGAATTACAGAAAAGGGCGAATAAGGCGTATATTGTTCGCTTAGTTACTTAGGACAGAACTATCAGTTATTCTTTACATTACTAACATGTTTAGATATTAAAGAAGATATTTGATATTATGCTGAACTGATTATAAAAATGTATTAGTTTTACGTAAGAAGGTTTATTGAAGTTCACTGCTGGACATAGGACTCAAAAACTTGTTACGTACAAAATTGTATGCTACTCCATTTTCGTTCGACTAAACACGTACGTATAGATTTTTTTACACTAATACGCTTCGCTGTGACAATATTGTAGTCGCCTATTAATATTTATACGTAGGTTAAGATTGTGTGATTTGTTTTTTCAGGAATCTCCGAAGTTTTTACTTTATTGTCGAATACAGTCCGCGTCATAAGAAAGTATAATAATTTTGGAAAACTATATGAAAAGATTTTTGTAGATGGCAACTTTTTGAATAAGTGTAAAATGGCGTTGACTGTACTTTTAAGACTGATTGTCTTGTAGTTGTATATTTTTAGTTTTAATTTGTTAGTCGAGGAGGCTCAAATGTATTTTTTATTACGACGGTATGTAGGTATTATTATTTTAAATGTATTTTCATCAGTTGAATGTAATGCATTAGCTATTAGACACTGCGGTGTCGTTTAATTATATTTGGTTTTTTACAAGGTCTTGTTTTATTAACTTAGTGACCAGATTGGATCATACTAATTTGAAATAAGACCACAAAAGTATTTGTGCTCTTATTTTTCGGCCCGTTTTTGAAGCGCTTATCGGGAATCTAGTGCTATTATTGATCAAAGCCCGAGACGATTGAAATAATGTCTAGATTTTCCGTTTTCAAACTTTGCAATATTTTTTTTACATCATTTAACTCGCTGTTCTTTTTGTTCATCGGTAAGTTTATGTGGAATCCAAAGAAAACAATATTTTTTCTATAACCTAAATGATGGAGAATAATTGAATATAACGCTGCTGAGCCATCTGCAGTAAGGCCTCTATTTGCCGGTAGGTTATTCGCCGGTGTCAATTTCAATTAAATTTTTTACTGCAGAAATATTTTCTGGAGTAACTGCTTCCGCGGGTCGTTTTCTAGGTTAAAACAGCCACACTCAAACTGTTTGTACCATTGCATCTGTAGACGGTTGCACGAGAGGGACAGTCATCACCAAGTATAGGCTTCATTTCTTCTAAACGGTTTTCTGGACTTAATCCACGTAAAAAGTTGTAACGCAAAATTGCGCAATATTCGATAGGTCGTCCACGAAGCCGTTATAGTGAATTTGTTCGAACACAATCTGCGGTAATACTGAATGCAATCAAATTACAACTGACACTAACGTACCTATAACAATCAAACTACAACATGCTCGTGTCGGCCATTCGCGTTTTATTTAAGTATCTCAAGACTTTCAGAACACCCTACGTATTTTATTGAAAAGATTACCTAGTAGAGGTAGGTTGAAAAGTTGAACAAACGTTAGTTAGAGGAAAAGACCGTTTGTTACTATTACGACTGGTCTGAATTATTAGTTTGCTCGGAGTTTAATCGTCCTAAATGTGATGTTAACATAAACACAATTCTCGTTATAAGTTAACCGATTCGTTGCGGCTCCCGTTTTCGAAAACTTCTAGCTGTGGCTGCGAACAAATATTTCGGGGCACACCTGTCGCCATAGAAGTTGATGACACGCCTATTGTGCCATAAGCCATGTGTAAAAGAAAATGTCCTTTTTATGTCTTTTTTTGACTTGATTAGACCAGATTAAGTTTAATTGACATCAAACATCAGTTGTAAACGGAAGGATACGAACTACGATGCCCCAAGTTGTCACCTATTTAGGTCATTAACTCCGAACTGACTAATTATTGGCAAAAGTCGTGTTAGTAGCAAAGGTTCTCCTCGAAAAGCTCATTCCATCTTATGGCTATTGGGCGCCAAGCATTCCTTAACTACGGTGCCTAATTTGTCACCTATTTAGATCATTAACTCCGAACTGACTTATAATTGGCAAGTCGTGATAGTAGCAAAGGTTGTCGTCAAAAAGCTCTTTCCATTGTTGTATATCTTATGGCTATTGGACCAAAAAAAAAACCTGAACTTTGGTGCTCAAATAGTCACACCTATTTAGGTCAGAAGCTCAAAACTGACTCAATTGAAAAAAGTCGTGTCAGTAGGAAAGGTTCCCCTTGAAAAGCTCTTTCCATTGGTATATATTTTATGGCTATTGGGCTTCAGGGCTTAGACCATGGACCCACAGTTCGGTGCCCATTCTCCCTTTCTTAATATTTTTGCAATTTGCAGCTTAGTGTCTGGGTGTATGTTGATAGTATAATTCGCAACCATAAAAAATATGTATTTATAGAATTATAAACACAGTAATACAACTCCTTAAGTCAGTATAATCCTCTGTTAAGATTTAATGAAATATTCATTCAATAGGATTACTTGGTCTAGACAGTTGTATTGATGACTTTAATTCTGTAAATACAGTCATATTTGTTACGGTCGCGAATCATATTTTAATCATCATAACACTTAATACTGACCTGCAAATTGCAAAAAAACGTAAGAAAATTTGAATTTCGCGGGCTACCCTGGCAGGTAATGGTAATAAAATTATGGGTAATGATTAATAAATAAATAAAACGACGAAATGAGCGGGGCAGAATAAAAAAAAAAAAAAAGATTTTATAGGATTATTTTTATTATAAAAATATCTTCACAGCTGAAACTTATCAAACAAACGAATTTAGAACCAGGTAGGCACCAAGCCCCCCCCCCCCCCCCCCAACCGTTACGTAAACTGGCTCAGTTCGGTAATAATAGGAATTTAATTGTGTCTCATAACCATAACGTCCGGTTGAGGGGCTACGTAAAGCAAGTAGTTAAATCTATACAGGATAGTGTACTTCGATAAAAACACGCTCAACAAAGTCTTGTCAATCTAAACTTTTAGATGTTTTTTTTTGTGGCGTAGGTTTCCTGAAACTTGCCAAACTTTTGAAAATCATTGCTTTGTTTTGGTAACTTACACAAAAAAGAAAGTGATTTTTAAAAATTTTGGAAATAACATAATTACACACAAAATCTTAGTTCATAGGTAAAGATCGTCTAACAAGGAGACCTTACGGTCTCGGAAATTCAGATCGGGATGAGATTCAGCAGATTAGTAGTATAAATTTATTTAAAAAAAAAAATCCTCGAGAGGTATCGAATCCGGATCCACCGCACAGGAACCAGGCACGCTGACCACATAGCCACCGAGCGGTTGCAGAGGGAAAATCTCTACTAGTATACAGGGTGTAAGGGTCAGCCCTCCGCAGACTGATGGGGTGACTTCAGTATATCATACTAAGACGACTGGTACATGAAATTATTTCAGGAACGTTATGGGAATCCAATAAACCTGATTTGTTTTATTACCTCACACACAATGTATCGTTACCGCGGCAAACGCGCGTAACGAACGGCAGCGCAGCGAGCCTTCGGCCGCCGAGTATTTCAACATCCATTGCTGATTTTTTTAATTTTAGCTGTTTTATTTACATAAATGGAGTGCTGCGTACAGATAATGTTATGTTACATTGAAAATAAGGATAAAGGAATAGTATCTGAAAAAACGATTAAAAAAATGAAAATTTTCCGAGAATATTTCCGGTGGAATATGATTCAAAATAAGGAGCTGAATGCGCCCTGTTAGTTTGCGGAGGGCTGTCCCTTACACCCTGTATAAGCTGCGCGTAACACTTTAGAGCCTGTTTTCTTGGAATCTTCTGGCTAGTGCGCTTTATTGCTTTACTGAGTGGATACCCTTAAGGTATACTACTTATCTGCTGAATGAATGAAATGAAACCGTACGGTCTCCTTATAAGCTGAAATGATGCGCCCCACTACGTAAATTCGTACACTATGGTAAATGCGGCAGCGGGGCGCGTCATTTTAGCATAGAAGAGCTCTATCATAATCATAATACAGACTTACACTAACACCATGGCATCAGAAGTGGCAAAATACATCTGTTCTATCTGACAGCATTGTACGTACAGGGTTATTTTAAATTAGCTAGCTAAACTCCGCAAACGCGATGGGTATCGATATCTAAACATAAGATAAAACAATGAGATGCTTTTTATGGGATCATCGACTGCAGTCACTTGAAATATCAGTTTAGAAAATCTGGTTTTTTTTTTGTGTGTGAACTTCACAGACGTGATGGTAATCGATATCTAAACACGATAAAACTAAGAAAACAGTTTTTTTCAACTCATACTTCAAGTAACAACACTAACAGCTGTCGTTGACCTCCCAAAAAAAAATCTAATCTTTTTATTATTTACTTTATCGTGTTTGGATATCGATACCCATCAAGTCTGCGGACTTCAGCTAGCCAATTTAAAATAACCCTGTGTGTTAGTTAAGAGGCCACTTACAAAAACTCAATAAACTTAAAATTAACGCGGTTGTCACATAATAGCAAACCTGCTAGCCTTAAAAAATTAAAACTTTCTAACTAGGCCAATGTGGAGATGATCATTATGTTGGTCCATTTAAATCTTTGGGGATCCCTGGATAGGCGATTTTCCGCTGTAGGCGTGCAATGATAAACTGCAGAATAAATATAAATGCTTTAAAAGTCCTATTATTCAAACAATGTCTTTGTTAATTAAATGCAGTTTTGAGTTTAAATTGTTTTAGTGAATAAAATGGGATTAAATTGTAGGGTCAATTTCTTTACAATAAACTAGGCGTTTATTGTTAGCAAGAATTGTCTCATCTCCGCAAACAGGTCAATATTTCTTATGAATAACGAGGTAATCGTAAATATTTATGTTTACCTAGACTAGACTAAGAAAGAAGTAACAAAAAAAAATACAAAACTTAATAATTACTGGCACTTTTGAAGAGTCCGTCAACGAATTTTAAGATACAAACAGACATTTTGTATAAATTGTGTACATACAAATAAATGTTTCTATTATTTTCGTTGAAAATATGCTTATCAGGTACTGGCATAAAAAAATATTTTCACCAAAAGGAATTTTTCATCACAAGTCGACAATTAACAGACCATCACAGTTTGATATTTTACGAGATTTTTATAGAAAATCTGACGATACCTAAAAATTGATCCTACAAACAGGATGACGAACAACAAAACAACCCATTCAAATAGGAAACCTATGTATGTAGAACACACAAGGAAGACAATTGTTGAAACTTTTACACACTGGAACTTGTATTAAGCTCTTGCAAAGAAACTACAATTTCCTTAGCGCATAAAAACGCATTGCGAAACAAAACTGCATACTTTATGCAATATATGGTCTTATCTCGAACGATGTAGACAGACTGGTACAGTCAAAATGCAATCTGTCGTTTTCCTTCCAAGAATTAAGAGTTTTGACGGTCAGACCCATGTCCATGTCCACCGGAATAAGGCATGGTATTTCGAAACTTTGAATAGGCCTATAAAGGTACAAAGTTTTTTTTAAAATCTTTAATGGCTGATTCCTATTTATGGACCGTTATTGATTAAAATTAAGACTCTTGTATCTTTACCAATAATGAAGTAAAGACCTCATAGCTTTGCATAGTAAACCCTCCCATATGGAAGTAGCTATCACAGGTAAAATTAGCTTACCTACGAATCTATTTATATGCCCAGTTTGACAATAAAAAATGCTACCATTGCCATTGGTAATCAAAACGATTCGTTTATGTTTATACGAACTAAGCATAAACCATCTATACATATTATTAGTAAAACTATTAAAAATTTGATTCGTAAACTTTTCCTTATAGTTAAATAGACTCTCTAACAAATAACACCTAACAAAATGTTAAAACTTTTATGTAAAACTCAACGTTAGGGATTTGTTAACGAATTCAAGCAAGAGACACAGACAGACTAGATTTTTTCAGTTTGACCATAAACCCAACTACACTTCGACTGAAAACCAATTACATAACATAAAATTACGCCTGTATTCTCCGAAGGGTTAGACAGAGATGAACCTTTAGTACACCCACATTTCGACAAGCCCCATGTAACAGGGGGCGAGCGTGATGGCAATACGCTCGCCCGAGGAAAAATCCAGACTCCGGGCTGCTACTGAGAAGTTCCAGATGGAATAAGCGAATAACACTGCCCGACGCGTGAATCGAACCCTCATACTCAGCAGTAGCGCTTGCGAACACTAGACCAACGAGGCAGACGACTGCATTACGACTGAAAACAAAATAGATAGGTTTATTTTAATTTTTATGTTCCGTAGGGTTCCCGACCCTATTGCTAAGCCTACGTCATCTGTCTGCCAGAGCCGTCTCATGGCAGCATAATTAACCTTAACCGCAGTAGGTAGCCAGTTGCAATATTTTACAGAATTCGTGTTCGTGTGTGTGAATTCGTGCCCTCCATGGCTAAGTTAAGTATTAAAATAATAACATAAGGTAAAGGTATTGGGTTGTTGCATAATATTTTTTTTCCACTTCTAAATTTCCTTAATATTTCCAGTTGTCTCAGAAATTTTCTAGAATAAATCTAGTACATTGTAGAATGTTCTCGTATCTTTCACATAGGGTATACAAGCGCGAGCTCGTTACTGGAATTTAGTTAAAATTGACAAAATGGATCAACAATATCTTCGAGCGATTTACTTAGGTATACGAACACAAATTGGAACTAGTTCGACGGAAACGGCAAATAAGATCAACACCGTTTTTGGCCCAAACATTACTACTGATCGCACAGTACGAAATTGGTTTCAACGCTATAATGATAGAGACACAAGTCTAAAAGATGTTCCTCATACTGGTGGACCCGTCACTTTTGACAGGTCCACCCGGACCCGGATCCCAGCACCAGGGATTTAGAGAAAACTCTAAAATATCATTACAGTACTATAGATCGCCATCTGCAAGCAATGGGCTACCGTAAAGTTTTGTCAAGATGGATGCCCCATGCTTTGACCGATGCTCAACGTGCAATACATGTCAACATTTGTCAAAGTCTGCTGTTGCATCCGCAAAGAAAGAACTTTCTCGACTCGATTATCACCAGTGACGAGTCTTGGGTCTTCTTTTTGTATATGAGAACGTCACACGAAAGGCCTTTTGGATGCCTGCTGATAAACAGCCACTAACACAGCCAAAAAGCAGTTTGCATAATCACAAACTTCTTCTCTCAGTCTTCTGGGATTCGCGAGGAATGTTATTTTGGGAGTTAATGGACAGCAATCAGACTGTCAATGCCGAAGTCTACGTGAATCAACTACAGAAGGTGGCGAACGCTATTAGAGAAAAACGGCCAAAACGTCTTGAAGTATCATTACTTCATGATAATGCAAGACCACATATAGCGAAAGTGACCCGTAATTTTCTAGAAAAGCTCGATTGGAGAACGATACCTCACCCACCTTATAGCCCTGATTTGGCACCTTCCGACTATCATATTTTCTGGGCTTTAAAACAGCACCTTCGTAAAAACAATTTGAAAATGTCGGTGACCTAAAAAATGAACTTGCCTATTTCTTTGCCTGTCAACCACTTTCTTTCTGGCCTAAGGGTATTGAAACTTTGCCAGCAGATGGTTACATGTTGTCGATAATGATGGTGATTATATTGTCGATTAATTGTTTAAATAAAGAAATAAATTTAAAAAATCATTTTAAAGTGGGAAAAAAAAATATGCAACAACCCAATAGTTTTGGTAGTACGGAACACATATTTTGTTAACCTTTCTGGCGCAGCCGTGAGGCACACTATTGTTGTTAAAACATTATTTTCCCTTTTTTATTTTGTTATTTGTATTATGTGTTTCACGAACTGCGTCCAAATAAACATTATTCTTTCATTTTATATTGCTTGCAACTAAAACTTGTAATCACAGAGGTGGCTGAATACCCTTTAAATATGTATCAATGTTTTTTTTTTTCAAGTAACATACAACTGCCTGAAATACTCGAAAACTTGTTGTTTTAATCCCAGTTTTATTATCAAGAGCTCTTAGTAACCTGTGTTCTCTTTTTACCCGACTGCGCGACAGCAAAGACAGTGTTATGTTTTTCATGCGTATATATCTATGTATCTTCGTATGTGGGATTCTTTTAACCCTCGAAAGATCCTAACGGCTGATGGATTTTAATTTATAAATTGTCTATGGAGTCGTCTAGCGTTTAACATTACATTTACACCATGCACCGTGACCATGTGGGGTACCAAAATAAAGGACTTGAGGAGACGATTCCAAAAAAAAATCTGAGATTGAACTAAAATACAACCAACTGCACCAGACTGCTTGAAAAGTGAGCATGATTTTCAATTACTTAAATATTTGTTTTTGAATGCTGACGTCCAAAAAGTCCTTACATTATGGTCAACCAAACTATACATTTTGAAATTGAGCAGTGTACATACAATGGGATCACTATTGCTACAAATAGTTTACATATTCTCTTTCAGACCCGCTGCTCAACTTCAAAATGGCCTTACATTGTATTCAGCGAGAGGTATAATATAATTTGTGTAACATTTATACAACTAGTCAACTATAAGTTTAGAATACCAATAGATAAAGCTAAAAACCGACAATTACAACATTGCAGGTTGTAAAATCAGAAAAATTAATTGTTAAGCAAATTAACTACCAACTAAAATTGTCCATATATTCATATCACATGGATAATATGGCTATAACACCGCAAATTAACGCACAACAATTAATTTCCCCGACTGTATTCTCAAATGCTAACTTAATAGTAACTTACTTAACGAAGTGAAGAGCTTCAGTACTTCGGACCAGGTTGTCTGTTTATGTAGTTCTGAAAGGAACGGTGAAAAGTATTAGTAAAAAAATATGTTCACCTCCATGTCTCAGTCAATTCACAAGGAGCAATTTAGTTATTCACCTTCGTCGTTTCGATGGCCCGACAGTGAATAAAATTTTGCTGGCCCTAAACTTCACCATTTCCACGCAATTTAGTTGTCAAGTAATAATTGGGAACAATATTTTTATGGATGGTATGACTTTTATTACGTATTCAAGTTACTGAATTCAAAGGGCAATCACATTGCTCATCGTAAATAAGGTTTAATATTACTTGTTAGAAATGTTAGAATATAGCGGGAGGACGAGAATATCGAAGTTCAGTTCAGTAAAGTCTGCCTATCCCAGGAACGCACAGATTCAAATAAAATTACAGTCGAAATTTTACAGACGCGATGTGAAGTTGCGCCAATTCATTTATGACCTTCTATAATTCGTTGGGATCATGTATCTTGGGTAAAGTCCTAAATGACTATAGTATTTAAGACCAAAGATAAACGAATACCCTGGACACAACCATTCGCTTATCAGGGGCGAAGCCTTCATACAGCTCGATTCCTATCGCCTTCCCTTCGGAACAACCACTCTTCTTAATGTGTACTATTGCCAAATAGTATGTTACACCTGTGTGTGTAACTGTGTATCACATCACATTACACAATTATATTGAATACCAGTTTAATACATCATAAGATTAAAAACCTACAGTTTTTTTTTCTGACTTTATGAGAACTGAACAATTTTTTCTTCGGCTTCCCTCTAATGATGATTGTAGCTACGCCACTGTCGCTTATAAAAAGTCAAGTTTATAAACGAATAGATTCATTTTGAAAGTCTTCAATCTTCGATGTAGGGTTATATAAAGAACACGCAAAGAAAATTCGCAATTTATCCTGCAGGAGTTATAAAATCAGGTATACATACGGAGGGGCTCTTGAACGTCACCTGCCGTTGATTAAAGGGCGACCTTTGAGGCGGTCTCATTTGAGGCCGCATCGGAGGCCTCATGGTGCCGCGTGTAGGAGTGCCGCGCATGGAGGCCCGGTTGGCCATCGGAGGCGGGAGTATATGGGGGAATATCGACCGATTCCGCCATTTTCTGATGTTCAGATTGACTGAGTCATCGCTGGTAACCAATTCGGTGTTGTTGACGTGAGATCTCGAAGGACCGGGGTTGACGTAAGATTTCGAGGGCCCGGTGTTGACGAAAGATTTCGAGAGGCCAGGGCTCACGCGGGCTTGCGAGTCACCGGTGCTCAACGCCGCTCGGCTGAAGATGATGGCCGGAGTCATGCCTATAGTCCTAGTTATTACTGGCTTCGACGGCTCTTCGGCCGCTTTGTTCTGTTGAAATCATATCATTATATCAATAAAAAAGTAAATAATTTAATTTCCAGGTGTTTTTAATAATAAACTGTTGAATGATGATGTTTGGTAATGAAATTATTACTGTAGGTAGGTGGTACAAAGATTTCGTGAAAGTGTATTCTGTGTGTAGAGGAATGACGCGATAGGCAATGTTGCGGCTTAAGGCGAAAGCGCCAGGTAGCCCGCGAAATTCAATTTTTCTTATGTTTTTTGCTATTTGCAAGTCAGTATTAGGTTGTGTGCCGATCAAAATATGATTCGCGACTGTCAAAAGTATGTATTTACAGAATTATAATTATTAAAGTCATCAATACAACTCTTTAAGACCAGGTAATTCTATTGAATGACTATTTCATGAAATTTTGACAGTTAGGATTATAAAAAACTTATGGAGTTGTGTTACTGATTTTGATTATTATAATTCTGTAAATGGATATTTGTTACGGTCGCGCCTGATACTTTAATCAACATACAACTTAAAAGTGACTTGCAAATTGCAAAAAACATAAGAAAGTTTGAATTTCGCGAGCTACCTGGCGCTTCCCACTTAAGAAGATCTAGTGACAAAAATTGAAAAGAGTATGCTTAGATGGTTTGGTCATGTTGAGAGGATGAATGAAAAGCAACTAACAAAAAATATTTACAAGGCAGATGTGAGTAGAAACGCCCTAGAAGGACATTGACCTTATTGGTGATGTTCTTCAGAAAAGTCAGGTGCGTTGTACTCGCAACCGGCCGTGCGTGTATGATCAGATGTATGAATGTAAACGAAGCAAAAGGACTATGACTATGTAAGGATCGTAGCAGGTGGCGTTCTGTGGTTTCTGCCTACCCCCGCGCGAAGAAGGCGTGAGTTTATGTATAACCAAACTACAACTTGTAAAAATACAATAGCCAAACCTATGTCAAAAAGTTGATGTTATAAAAATGTAATTTTACGGTTGTACAAAATTAGGTACTATTATTTAAAAAAAAATTTAATTTACATGATGTTTGGTAGATGGGTGCAAAGCCTGAAGGGGGTGATATCTTAGACCATTTAGAGCTTATTAAGCTAAACTTGTCTTAGACGAGGTCTGTTGCTTGTATTTTTTTTTTGAAACTCTAAGGTTTTTAACAATAATACCCATTATTTTTCAATTAATTGTTAATAGTGTCCAGTAAAAGCTGTTATGTTATTAATTTTTATTTATGTTATGTGTGATTAGGTGATTACTCAAACAAAATAATTCCCAAGCATCTGTGTCGTCAGAGAAACATTCTACGCTATATTCAAGTTTAAGAAACTTTTAAAAATCAAGAAAATGTTTTGTTTACGGCATAATAAAAAAATTAAAAAAATAGTCTCAATTTTTCAAAACTTTTTAAAAATACGCTTGGTTATTGCCCTTTCTTTTGAAGTACTATTTACGCAGATGTCTCATCAACTCTTGGAATTAGGATGTACCTACAAAGCAAATTGAGGTCGAATTTTAAACAGTCCAAAATAATGCAACATTTTTGCTAATGCACTATTGTTTTTTGTTAGGAATCAGTTATCAGTAACTGATTCCTTCTTAGAATTATGGTGCACGCGCACCAATCAAATTCTGGGAGCTCGCATAACAAAAGCCGCCGTGCGACGATAGTAAACTTGCCCTTTTTTCGACTCTCAGGTAGCGTCTAGTGAATTGTTAATCAGCTTAGTTGCTGAGGATATAAAGTCGTTATTTATTTACACTAGTACTAGTACCCGAGTAGTCGGGTGGACTCGTCACATTTTCGGACCCTCAGTTATTCAAGTAATGACTGCCCTTGTGACAAGACGTTTTAATTGCAAATTCGTGTTTACACAATTCACCGCATGAGGTTGTGCGCTCCTTCATGTGTTGATTTTTGAGGTGTTTAAGGTGTTGAGCCTAGCCCTAGCTGTGAGCTCCTTCACTGATTTTGGACTTTTATTTGTGTGATCAATCGACTATGGCTACTTTTTCGAATGAAGAATATGCGGATATCTTCTTCATGTATGGCAGAGCTGACGGTAATGGATCTTTGGCGCGACAGATGTACCAAGAGAGATATCCGAATCGCAGATTACCTAATGCCAGAGTGTTTTACAACACATTTCGTCGGCTTTCTGAAGTTGGAATCCATCACGCGGAATCTGGACTCAATCCGGGAAGACATCACCCAAGTATCGAGGAAGACATTATTGCAGCTTTTGAGCAGATCCTACTACGAGCGTCAGAGTAGTAGCTCGAAACGTCAACATTTCGGTATGGAAGGTGTGGAATACGATGCACCGAGAAAACAAATATCCTTTCCACGGCACGGGTGTACAAGGTTTGGAAAATGAAGATCCCCCACGAAGGATTCGGTTCTGTCGCTTTTTGTTAAATAGTGACTCAAAGTGACTGAGTCAAAATTTTCGAAAGAAGGAATTACCAATTTTCATAATCTTCATCGATGGAGCGACAAGGAGAACAATCCACACTGGAAGAAGCAAGTGTCGTTCCAAAGGAAACTTTCAGTTAACGTGTGGGCAGGAGTAATCAGCCGAACGTTGATTGGCCCCCACTTCCTACCAGATAATTTAAATGGAGGAAATTACCTGGAATTCCTCCAAAACTATCTCCCAGAGCTTCTGGACAAGACCGAAATACCAATATTGGCAATGAGAAGACCAATGATTTTTCAACAAGATGGTTGTCCAGCACACTGGACCCTAAACGTGATAGAACATTTAAATAATTGTTTCCCAGAGATCTGGATTGGCAGAGATGGGCCCACCCCTTGGCCACCTCGATCACCCGATTTAACTCCTGTGGATTTTTTCGTTTGGGGATGGGTTGGCCCATCCCCAAACGGAGCTCGTCTACGCACGTTGAAATTCCAACTAGAGAAGAATTAATAGAAATAATCCAAACGGCTTTTCAAGTCATGAAGCAGGAGATGAAATTAAAAATCACGACTACAGAAGTGAGAAGACGGGCACACGCTTGTATAAGAAACCGCGGTCAACATTTTGAACATGAACAATAAATTATTTTAACAAAAATGTTGTTTTATTGATCTGTTCAAAAATAACAATTTTCATACTCAATTTGCTTTGTCCACATCCTAATTCCAAGAGCTAATGAGATATCTGCGTAAATAGTACCTCAAAAGAAAGGGCAATAACCAAGCATGTTTTAAAAAAGGTTTGAACAACTGAGGCTATTTTTTTATTTTATTTTTTTATGCCGTAAACAAAACATTTTCTTGATTTTTAAGTTTCTTAAACTTGAATATGGCGTAGAATGTTTCTCTGATGACACAGATGCTTGGGATTTATTTTGTTTGAATAATCACACATTACATAAATAAAAAATAATAACAGCTTTTACTAGACACTATTAACAATTAATTGAAAAAAAATGGGTATAAATGTAACAACCTTAGAGTTAAAAAAAAATACAAGGAACAGACTTCGTCTAAGACAAGTTTAGCTTAATAAGTTCTAAATGATCTAAGATATCACCCCCTTCAGGCTTTGCACCCATCTACCAAACACCCTGTATTATTTAATATATACAAGGTGTAATTTTAATCACTGTTAACTTCTTAAGAGGTCATTGTACTCATTATTATGAACAACTTTTGAAGAGTTATGCAAACATAAATGTAAGAAAAAGCTGATTTTTTTCGCGATTTCAGGTTTGGTCCTATAATAAAAGTTGTTCATAATGATGAATACAGTGACCCCTTAAGAGATTTACACTGTTTAAAATTACACATTGTATATGTTACAAAGTTCCTATTATTATTTTTTTCTAAAAATGTAAAATACTGATTCAATAAATGACTACACAGAACAACTTTTATCTTTTCTTACAACTTTATTTTCCTACCTCTGCCCGTAGCTTTTACAAAGTACTAAAAAGGACTTACCATATTATCCAGGTTGGTGGTGTCGGGCGAGGCGGCCGGGGCCTGCGGCTCGCGCGCGCTAGGCGGACTGGCCGACACCACCGACGACGCCAGAAGCGACGAGAACGCCCACTGGTTCTTCAGCAACGTGTATTCCTCAAACACATCCTTATTCACAGATATCTGCTTCTCAAAGTGCCCAATCATCGAGTTATTGAATATATCCGGCTTCGTCAACCGCATCATCTGTATCAAAGCCCGCGCTATCGGCTCCTCGAAAGGCAATATACACACGCGCTCCAATATATGCTCGACAACATCTTTGTTAAACGTCCTGTCGTTGTCCACCATGAAATACGTGAGATTTAAAAACACTATTTTGAACCTCGAAAAGTTCTGCGTTATTGACATCGTCGCCATGAACACGTCACAAAGCAGCGTTCTGTTCACCTGGTCCGAGTGAATCGTCAGCTTCAACAAATCTTCACAAATACTCAAGTCGACGGTGTTCAAGTGCAATAAAGTCACTTCTATAGTGTTAACTCTAAGCCGCGTGTCTTCCTCGCACTCATTTCTAGCTTTCAGAATGAAATCGTAAGCCATTTCTATGAGTATCCTCGTGAGCCCCCGCTTCGCACACTCGTCCACGAAACACATCCCATACCTTCTTCTTAGCTCCGGCCAGTTTCTCAACAACAAATACTCTTGTATTAACATCCTCTCGTCTAAATGATTAAGTTTTTCTTTGATTTGTGCGCTGGTCGGTATCAAGTGCAGAAACCGACACTGTCCGTAAAACACTTTCCGGCAACAGTTCATTAGGTTGTAGAAACATAAGTTGCCAAACACGACGCTTCTGGCTTTAGGTACCCCTTCGAAGTACGTGTCCATTAGACGCGGTTTTTTAATCATATCCGGGGGACCTAGTCTTGTATCCAAGTCTATGTTTTCAGTAAAGTCTTGGTAACTTTCAGCGTCGTCTGTACTGTTGCTTTGCTTATAAATTGAAGTCGAATCAGCATTTTGCTTTTCGCAAACGTTAATTTTTGATGCTATCATATCAGCGTCTTCTCTAATTTTCGTTGGACAGTAGGTTTGCTTTTCTGTGTTTGGCACGGAGTCTTCCTTGACTGGTTTAGGAATATATTCCTCGACTTGGTGCGGTTTGCTAACAACGACTGGGGCAATCGATGGATTCGTTCTAGAAGATTCAAAACAGCTTATGCTTTCAGCAAACAGAGAAAGAGTATCGTCATCATCATGGTGGTCGTAGTACGGATAGGAGGTGCCTGCCGCCTGCTCGTCGTCTGAGGTTACGTCGTTGCTAGCTTTCGTGCTCGCGTTTGAAATATTGCCCTCAGAAGTACTTGATAGATGTCTACTAGGTCTTCTTCTAGGTTCTACGAAATCTTTTACAAGTTCTCTAGTATGGTTTTCGTCTGGAGTATTTTCTTCAACAGGGGCCTTTTCTACAACTAGGGCCTTTTCTAAAACTAGGGCCTTTTCTACAACTGGGGCCTTTTCTACAACTGGCGCATTTTCTTCAACTAGAACATTTTCTATGTCGTTATTGGCATCACAATCTTGAACTTGCTTAGCAATACAAGTTTCATCAATACTACCTCCTTTTATTGGAGGGTTTAACATTTCTTTTAGATGACGACAGTGGGTTATAACTCCAAATTCTCTATCCAAGATATCAAACATTTTATCTCTAAACTTCACGAGATTGGCATTGACGTTTTCATTTTCCGAGTTCATCCATTTTATTATTTCCAGGTCCAACTTTTCCATTGTCATGCTTAGTTTGTTAGCTGCCTTTCCGTAATCTGAACTACTTCCTTTTGGATAATCTGAACTACTTTCTTTTCTACGGGATTGTGTAAACTGACTACTAGACGAGGCGCTCAAATGTAGCGAGTTCGCATCTAATGAATCATTTAACTGCTCGGAAAACTTTGTATCGCTATCCGAGCTATCAGAGTCATACGAGTCTGATAGATCTTCATCCGTCTCATCCGCAGCAGCAGATGCAGCAATCTCTTGCGCCTCATTCTGTCGTTTCTTCATTTCGCTATCTATGTTAGTGAGTTTAAGTACTGGCAACTTCTTATTAATACGGACAAAGTCATTGGAACAGACTGAACCAATGCAAGTATTATTGCTCGAACTGGATATGTCTCTAGTCCATGACTTGTTCGAGGTGCTGCCAACAGAATTCTTACGAGATTCAACTAATCCTGCTTCATTTTGTTGGTTTTGCTTGGCTTTTACTACAGGCTCTATTACTTTGTTTCCCAATAAGCTTGGGCTGCTACCAACAGAACTCTTACGAGATTCAACTAATTCTGGTGCATTTTGGTGGTTTTGTTTGGTTCTTACTTCAGCCTCTGTTACTCTGTTCCTCATCCTCAATAAGCTTGGGCTGCTACCAACAGAACTCTTACGAGATTCAACTAATCCTGATGCATTTTGTTGGTTTTGTTTGGGTTTTTTTTCAGCCTCTGTTACTCTGTTCCTCATCCTCAATAAGCTTGAGCTGCTACTAACAGAACTCTTACGAGATTCTACTAATTCTGGTGCATTTTGTTGATTTGGCTTGGTGTTTACTTCAGACTCTGTTACTTTGTTCTTCAATAAGTCAACTATTGACAGTGTTTCAATACTAGCCTGTACATTTTGTTGCTTACCTTTGGATCCTCTCTTCCTTCCAGGTGTAGGTTGTTTCATTGGCGATGGATTCTTAGCTGTAGGTTGCAGCCGTTTGACTGAAGATTTAGATTTTTTAGGTTGAGGTGGTACCACTTCAGATGTTGATTGAACAACTACAGGTGTTGGTTGTACGACTACAGGTGTTGGTTGTACAACTACAGGCGCTTGTACGACCGAAGGTAGTGGTTCCACGATAGGGTCACATTCGGGGTCAACTGGCACATCGGCAGGGTCAGCATTGTCTTCCAATTTTATGTTAGCGTCACGGGCTTCGGTATCTGTTTTTGTTTCGACTTTTGAACGCTTCGCATCTTCCTGTGCCATTGAATCAGCAAGTCTTTTTCTAGTAACTGTAAATAAGAATATTATATCAGGTACTATCTTTACTTTCTTACATAATGAGAGAATCTCGCTGCAACCTTGCTGACGGACTAATGGGTTTACCACGCTTGACCTTAGTTCATGCCAATATGAGAAAAGGACACTAATTTCGATAAAAATGTAAGAAAATAAAATGATATCTTACGAATTTTTCGTGTAGGTGCCGGCTTTTTAACAGGAGTTGGCTTCTTTCCTGGTGAAATTTTTTCTGGTAATTTAGTAGCCGTTGCAGTGACGACTTCTGTAAGAAAACAAAACAAGTACTGTGACCTTTAAATCTGTTAATAGGTAAAGTAAGATATCGGAAAGAGAGATTTCGAAGTACATGGGTGAGACCTTTGCCCAGCAGTGGGATAGAATAGATGAATTTAAAAAATGCTTTACACCAAACATTCATGTAGGTACCTAGGTACTTGAATGATGTAGTTAAAATATAGCTAACCTGGTGTATTATTTCCCATGACTACACAGTTTTGGAAAAAATCAGACACCACTTTAACTTTTTTTTTTCTCCCCCTGGGCTTTGAAGTCTGAATAATAACAATATTATCCGTTTGGAAATCAGGAGGTTCTTCTTTAACCAATTGTTGTCTAGCAACTGAAACAAAAGAAGGGTATAATAATTATATACATAAGCAATGATTTTTATTTTGGTATCTGGCAATCAAACCAGCCTTTTACAGAGTAATGCACAAAGAAACTCCTAAACAGATTTGTGATCTCGTTAAACTATCCAAAATTAGTTACCATACTTTGCAGACACTTGTGTTACAACTAAAACGCCTTTTATCCATTCCAAGAAAGTCAATAATTCCAAATATCTTAAGGATTACTATGGTATCCCCCAAGGTACAATCTTAGGACCTCACATATTATGCTTAATATATTTTCCTAACAGTCAAACAAGTTTTTACATAAGGGAATACAGACATGAGATGATTTATGTGTGTTTTGTATACTTTATCTAGAGAATGCAATCTCAATTGCATCAAATTGAGATCTCGAGCCTTTTTTCGAGATTCAACCGTGGGAAAACAATCTTGTTCTTGAAATCATGTTCGATTACGAGAGCAAAGGTAAAATGAAAGTAAGTTGGCTGGTTTATGTGCTTATTTGTTTCGTCATTATCAGAGATCGGAATAAGTAGAGTATATTAACCTAAACTTCGAGGGAGTAAATAACATAGAATTGATAATACCTCCTCGAAAATCAAGGAATAATGATAATAATATTTTTAGAGGAGGTATCCACTCTATGTTACTTACTCTCTCAAAGTTTAGGTGAATATATTCTACCTATTCCAATCTCTGTTCATCAGTATAATCATGTGTAAGTGAAAAAAAAATAACATTTGAATGAATTTTTATAGTATACCTGAATTTGCTAGGTTTACTTTGGTTTCAATGTCCAAATGCTTTATAAATTGTGGAGGGCGACGGCCTTTCACAATTGGGACATGTACTCCTTCTTGTTCTGTAAGAAGATACCTAATTATTTTTTAAATTAGTTACTCAGTTATATATTGTAGCCACCATTGATTTTAATAAGTTATTCATGCTTTAGAATCTTAGCTATTTTTTAGAAACATCAGGAATAAAAATAGTGACTATTTGAATATTCCTAAAAAAAATTACCAAAAGGTCAGATTTACTTTTCAGATCATCATAATCATCATAATAAATAATAATTGTATATTATGATAGAGCTGCAATCTAACTGTACAGTATGTAGAATGAATTTTTCAGTAACATTATGATGGATAGTATAAGTGGGAAATATACAGGGTGTTTGGAAGGTGGGTGCAAAGCCTTAAAGGGGAGTTAATACAGACCATCTAGAACATTTTGAGCCATATTTGTCCTAACCAAAGTCTGATATTTATTTTTTTAGAGAACTTTTACGATTTTGGTACCAAAATCCCAAAATTTTCCAATTAAGGCCTAATAACGCAAAGATCGAGTGAAAATTTCTATTTTTTTTAATTTACTTTATTGGCCTAATGTGTGTTTAATGGTATGAAATCATTTCGAAGCACCGTATTTACTAAAAAAATAACTTTCAGACTATTTAAAATAAAAAAAAATTAAAGAAAAAAAATGGATTTTAATTGACATTTAAAAAATAAATAAAATAGCTACTGGTGTTCAAATAATTTTAAAAACATGCTGAGTTATTGCTCTTTTTTTTAAGGTATCATTTACTTAGATAGCTTTACAATTTTTGAAGTTAGGGTGCCTGAACCAGTTAAAGTCGATTTTAAGGAGTAAAAAAAAAGACAGTTTTTGATTTGATTTTTTAATTTTGATGTTCAAAATGGCTTCCGCCACAGCGTATACATTTACGACAGCGATTTCTAACTTCTGTCGTGGTGATTTTAAGCTGCATTTCTTCTTTCATTGTTCTGAAAGCTGCTTCTATTCTTTGAATTAGTTCTTCTCTTGTTGAAATCTCAGTTGTGTATACGAGCTCCTTTGCCCGTCCCCAGACAAAAAAATCTAACGGCGTCAGGTCGGGCGATCGCGCGGGCCAAGGAATGGGCCCATCTCTACCTATCCAGCTGCCTGGAAAACAGTTATCAAGATGTTCTCTGACAATCAATGTCCAATGAGATGGACATCCATCTTGTTGGAAAATTATTGGCCTGTCCGTATTTAAAATGGGTACTTCCGCATCATCCAGGAGTGTTGGGAGATCGTTTTGTAGAAAATTCAGATAATTTTCACCGTTTAAATTATCTGGTAAAATGTGGGGCCCAATCAACGTCCGTCCAATTACTCCAGCCCATACATTAACGGAGAATTTTGCTTGGAAAGACACCTGAAACAAAAATTAATTCTAATTAAAGTGTTCTTTGAAGATGTGTTGAACATCTGGACTTAAATTAATAAACATTAATTTGTATACCTGTTTTTTCCAATGCGGATTGTTGTCCTTGTCAGCCCATTCATGTAAATTATGGAAATTCGTGATTCCTTCTCTAGAAAATTTGGACTCATCAGTCCAGAGGATAGATTTTAGAAACCATCTGTCGTCAATGTCGCTATTGAGCATAAATCGGCAGAACTGCATCCTTCTCCCAGGATCGGTTTCTACCAAGCCTTGCACGCCTCTACCGTGAAACGGATATTTATGTTCCCGATGCATGGTACTCCACACTTTCCATATTGAAAGGTTTAAGTTTCTCGCCACAGTTCTGACGCTGGTTGTAGGATCCGCTTCAAAGGCTGCAAGTATTTGTTCTTCAACGTCGGGGTCATGTCTTCCTGGATTCACTCCGGGTACTGCATGATGGATGCCAGATTCCGAAAGTCTGCGATACGTGTTGTAAAAAACTCGAACATTAGGTAGCCTGAAATGAAATTGTTTATTAGTAACGTCAGTTACAAATCAACATGGCAATTGAAGTAATAATGTTAGTATTAGAAGTTACTTTACCTGCGGTTCGGGTAACGTTCTTGGTACAAACGTCGTGCCAAAGCTCCGTTACCATCAGCTCTGCCATACATAAAAACGATATCCGCTTGTTCCTGAGATGTAAATGCAGCCATGGCAATCGTACATACACTCAATTAAAATGTCAATTAGTTCAATAGTCCGAAATAACACGTGCAGGAGCGTAAAGCTACAACTGAACACGGTAAATCACAAACGCAATACAAGTAATTCCAAAATTAATAATCAACACGCGCAGGAGCATTAAGCTACGACTGAGTACGGTGAATCAAACGTCTACTCGCAACGCGCAAGGGCAGAGCAGTGAAGGAAGAGAGAGAAAAGATGACATCACCGAAGCGACGGGTCGGGTCCATCTCAGGTACTAACGAATTTATAAACTCAAAAAGCATCTTTACATCCTCGGCAATAAGACCTAAAGTTGTCTTTATCATAACAAAAGAATCAAGAGCCCTTTGTTATCGTACGCCGCCCGGTCCGCCGGCCACCACGGCAGCCTTTGTTTCGTTTTGTAAGGCCGACTTTTTTTAAGTGCGTCTAAAAAATAACCACTTTAGACTTTAGTTTAAAGTTATTTGAGGAAAAATCAGGTTGATTTTAATTTTATTGAAATTTGAAATTTCTTACCCTTAATTGGTCCAGGCACCCTAACTTCAAAAATTGTAAAGCTATCTAAGTAAATGATACCTTAAAAAAAAGAGCAATAACTCAGCATGTTTTTAAAATTATTTGAACACCAGTAGCTATTTTATTTATTTTTTAAATGTCAATTAAAATCCATTTTTTTTCTTTTTATTTTAAATAGTCTGAAAGTTATTTTTTTAGTAAATATGGTGCTTCGAAATGATTTCATACCATTAAACACACATTAGGCCAATAAAGTAAATTTAAAAAAATAGAAATTTTCACTCAATCTTTGCGTTATTAGGCCTTAATTGGAAAATTTTGGGATTTTGGTACCAAAATCGTAAAAGTTCTCTAAAAAAATAAATATCAGACTTTGGTTAGGACAAATATGGCTCAAAATGTTCTAGATGGTCTGTATTAACTCCCCTTTAAGGCTTTGCACCCACCATCCAAACACCCTGTATGTATTTTGAAGCTAACTCAAAACCTACCCAAGCAAAGTTAATAAAAATTATGTGGGACCACTTAGGAAGTATACCCTTTCAAACAAAATGAACTTTCCAAATCGGTCCTGCTGTCTTCGAGTAATGGGGGAACATTATATAAAAATAAAATTTTGACAAACTGAGAACCTCCTTTTCTTGAAGTTGGTTATAAAATAAAAGGTCTTGTGTCTATCTTTCGAAACTCTTCAGTTTTAAGAACGTGAATAAAAGAAGGACCGGCGAAAGTACCCTGTTTTGTATTGCTGACAGTGCTGTATCAAGCCATTTTGTTTTTAACAATGATTTGTTGATGTTATTATTGGCATGAAAATGGAACTGTTGCCAAAGTGCCTCTGAAGTGACTGCATCATTTATAAGAGTTCTATATTGGTCTAGGATGTAAACTAGA
Source organism: Fissipunctia ypsillon (assembly GCA_947568875.1). NCBI lineage: Eukaryota > Metazoa > Arthropoda > Insecta > Lepidoptera > Noctuidae > Fissipunctia > Fissipunctia ypsillon. The sequence goes on from OX387662.1 coordinate 3,786,151, forward strand.
CATGGTATATTTAAAAATAAAAAAGGTTAGCTATTATTTTCTTTTTCATTCATTGAACATTCTATAAACCACAAACAAAAATTGTTTCTTTAACAATAGTACATAGTCATTACACTAAATCCCGCCTCGAGACAAAAATAGGTGTTCAAGTTATGTATAATACAATTTTATGGCAGTTTTGCATAGCTTGCAAATTGTTGGATTCAAACTTACCTGTACCTTGTAAAGGTATGCTAACTTTTAAGTTAGCAGGCATATTTATATGTGATTTTGGTTTGCGAACAGATCGCAGTTTTTCTGTACTCTTTCTGTCTTCTTTGTGTGGTGGCATTTTGGCCAAAATTATGAATATGTTATGATTTTGGCACAAAATATTTTATTTTCCATCAAAGTTCTCAATTTCTTCTTCGTTCTTCCACAGACAGTATTACCAACTCTCAAAAATATTTAACCGTCAAAAACCCATAAAATCGGCACAATTACTTGAAAATTACAAAAAAATAATATTATGAAAAACAATTGAAATCATACATGTTGACATTAAATAAACTTAACATTTTGGCGGATGGATTAAATGATCCACAATGTGAATCGGACCATCATCGATACTTTGTAACATTTCAATAGATAGTCTATTCCGCAACTTATTTTTGACAATATTATAGATGGAGAATACACGTTCGACTCTTGCATTTTAAATTGGAACCGTGATAAATGCCAATAATGTGACAATATAAAAAGTCAAAAAAACGCTAAAATAACGCCCGTAAAAAATCCCAATTTACCCCCTGAATTTGGGCGGAAAACCCCTAAGTTGGGAACCCTGTCCACAGATTTAGTGAGCAGCACAGTAGCAGTGCTGCCAGATCCGATTATTAAATCGGCGTAGATAACCCATGTCCGTAGTTTTGTTATGAAGATTGCCCAAAGAGTTAAGGCGAATCCGCAGGCAGCCCAGGAAATTCAAATTTTCAAATTTTTAATTTTTTAGATAGATTTGTTCTAAAATATCATGATTTCAGAAATTATGACATTTTAGACCAAATCTAACTTATGAGAGATGTATTGAGGATTCTTATGGCTAAAATTATGTAAAGATAATATTATAAAATTATATTATTGTAAAGATTAGATTATTGTTATAGTCGCGAATCATATTTTGTTCAAGATACAACCTAACACTGACCTACAATGCAGAAAACGCAAGAAAATTTTAATTTTGCGGGCTACCTTTGCTGACCTATCCATCCGCAAACGAGATTCTTATAATGATATGAGATTGCCTCTATACAAATCCTTAGATCTTCAGCCTTATTTTAGAGCTGTTTATTATGTGAATATTTGGAGCTGGACTGGCTTAAATCTTACAAATAAAGAAAATCAAAACAAAATAAATCTAGCGAAAATATGTCCAAGATATGGATATGTTCTCACAAAACTGAAAGGAGGCGGTGCGGGCTCGAGAAAGATGGAAAGTTCTTCATTTTTGCGAATGGATTTAGTACTCAATATATTCAACTTGATGGCGTTGGGATCGAGTCACAGAATTAAATCATGCTATCGTTTACTTTGCGCTGTTAGGTTAGGTGGCTTGGTACAAGGTCAAGTTAACTTTTTTGCAGTGGCTTGGCGTTGTCACGAATCGATTTACTTAAAATAAAGGAGACTGGGCGAATTTTTGGGAAGTGGTTTATAGGCCATTAGTGATGCGGTTTTGATATTACTGTAGGGATGCCTCATCTATACCGTTGCATTCCATCACAGTTTGATGTTATGGAGTTATTATATGAATATATTTTATGTACTGACTGTAAATAACAATTTAGTTTTCTGAAGTTTTTATGTATACGCAGTGGAATCAGTTGATTATGACTCCGTCAATATTAACCAATCGCTTAACCAAGGTATTTAACCTAGATTAAATGCTCTGAGGTTTAAAATAATTAAATGTCGGTTATTGTCGCCTAATGAAGTAATTGCAGTGCGAAGTTTGGTTTTCATAAAACATTCTTTTTAGCAGAGTTTGGATATAATGACTTCGCTTATAACTTGTTTAGTATTTTCCAAGGTTGTCGCCCGGATTTTCACTGGACTGAAACACACTTTTCTCTGGTGTTAAATTTAGTAACTTTACTGGGAAATTCTATAGTATGAATAGGAAATTTCTTAAAAAAAATTGCTGAAAATTAAGCAATTTTCACATTAAACTGGATTAAGACCAAAATATATTTTTAATTTGATTAAGACGTCTGCGATATCTGTCCAATTTTAGGCAATTTAACACTAAACCTTTCTCATGTTTTCATTTTATATTATTTTTCACGACCTGAGCCCACCATCGCCCTTTTACTACCGGACTACCATACGCACTGCTGGGTACCATCCGCGTTCCAGATAAGGCGGGAGGAAACGCCCGGGTGTCACCACTGTATGGATCGCCCGGAGGACACGGTGGAGCATACGGTGGAGGTCTGCCCGGCTTGGGCGGAGCACCAGGCCAGGACATGGTACGGAGCGAGAGTCAATGGGAAGCCATCACCTCTTTCTGTGAGGCAATAATGCTCGTGAAAGAGGAGGCGGAACGCGTGAAGGAGAGGCAAGCTTTGCACCCTCACAACCCTAGTCGCTGCAGGAGATGCCCTGGGCGTCGTGAATTAGCAGCCGATTCCCAGCCACCGTAGGCGCGGGCTTGCGAACGGCGAGTAATGGGTAGCTCGCCGTCCAGTAAGGACCAGGCCCGAGTCGACGGCGCGTTGTCTTCCACGGGCGCCTCAAAGAGATGTCAGCGCTATTGACGGGGTCCGCAAGGGCCGATGCCAGCTAGGGTTGCGGGATGTTTGAAAGATTTACCGTGGCCCTGGCACAGGCAACTGAAGGAACACGGGTCAGTAAAAGTCTGACACACCCTCTCGCTTCGCCCAGAGTGGGAGAAGTCATTTGATGATTTCCCATCCAAAAAAAAAGGGTACCATCCGCACTCGGTTGATATTCTGACTAAGTGCTTCTCCTCCACATTTATTATGCGCAAAGCCAAAGTGTAGAACTCTCTACCCGCCTCAGCATTCCGATTTCTCTGCTCTTTTTTGTCGTCGTACCGATAAAATGTCATGCAAAACCATATTAAATATTATCTGAGATAATCTTGCAGTTTACATCTTACAACCAATATTATATTCTTCCTCAACATCGATGGCCTTGCCCCAGCAGTACGTGACATAGACAAGAAGATCCTACCTATCCTAAGAACCTAATGTAAAAAAACAATATTCTTAGTGCTGTTTACTTGAATTTATTAAAAAACAACAAAACAAATAACAAATTCAAGGATCATCACATCACACACGTAGAGATCCGTTTGGAATTTTCGAACGGAAAAACTACTTACTTGTGTGATGATCATTGACTTTGTATGAATTTGCTGCATTCAGACATTGCGAATCGATATTTCGAAACGGACATTTGACAATGTGGCCGGCCTTAAAGTTAGTTCGGTAATGCACATTTTGGCGACGACGACGCGCGACGGCTCTCTTTCCGAACAGATTAAACGAAATTATATTATAATGGGGTTAAAAACTGAAAGCTCGTCATAGGTGGCAGCACTTTTCTCCGTCTTAATACCGCCATTGTTGTTTACGAGTTCACTGTTGTGTCGATACCAGAATATACGACAACGGGACAAAAATGTCTACGAATCTGTCTTCAGCTGACGGGTTTGACTTTCGTAAATGAAAAAATGGAGGGTACAGCAGTCTTCCTCAGCCTTTTATAAATATTTTCATCACCAAGAACAGACAAAAAGGACCAATCTATGAGCGAAACATTCTAAATAACTATGAGATTCAGTGCAGAATGTGTTATTTGGCAGTAGGTAGTTTGGTATGAAGGTATTAAATACAATGCAACATAGCGAATGCTGTTTAGATGCTACTTAGATATTATTATATTTTGGTCGATTCAAAGATAATCTAATCACACACGCCCTTAAATAATGCATTTATATGAATATCCACAAGTTCCTGTACCGAAAACACACTTAGGTCTCTGTTTTATGACAAAAAGCATCACCTGTGTACGAATTTCTCTGATAAAAGCCTTCCAGGTTTATAATGGATAGCACATAATCTCTACGTATTATTGAGATTACAATTTTTTCTTCGGAGAGCTCTCTACCACAGTTTTCTTCTTTTAACATCTTTGGGGAATACATTAGTCCCCGGATTTTTGCAGTCAACAGCTGCGCAACGGGGCATATTAATTATTTATGAGTAAAAGAAGTTGATTGTTTACAAAAATTGTATGGATATTGACAGCTAGCTGTCAAATTTTTAGACGGACAATGGTGGCGACATCTGAAGTGAGCAAATGGCAGTTTTTATCCTCATTGTATATAGGGTGCAGATTTTTCTTACGTGCATTTTTATGGGCTGGAGGAAGTCGGACTGTATCATCTATTTTAGTCGATTATGGATTTTTGGAATCAATGCTTAAAATCTGAATTTCCTGATGCTCGTCTTGGCAGTATGGAACGAGACTTTGTATTGAGTCTGTGGAGCTGACTTTGACTAGAGGTCACTCAGGTCATAGATTAGACACTCAGGTTATTTACGTCAAGAATAGGAAAAAGTGAAGTGTCGGCTTCTATTACATCGCCGCACCGGTCTATATTTGTAAATTCGGTCAAAATGCCTGCAAAATACAAGATTGTTATGATTCGCCACGGCGAAAGTGAATGGAACCAGAAGAACCTTTTCTGCGGATGGTTCGACGCTGACCTCAGTGACAAAGGTAACATAGACCTACAACATCTTTTTAATTTTTATCATAAGTATCATTCAACTATATCCGTTTTAGGACGTGAGGAAGCAGTTGCTGCCGGAAAAGCATTGAAATCCGAAGGCTATGTATTCGATGTTGCCCACACTTCGGTGTTAAAACGCGCTCAAATAACCCTGGGCACAATTTTGAAAGAGCTCGGAAAGGAAGACTTGCCGGTGGAGAAGACCTGGCGTTTGAACGAGAGGCACTATGGTGGCCTCACTGGTCTTAACAAGGCCGAGACAGCTGCCAAATACGGTGAAGCTCAAGTATGTATTTTATATTACACTTTTTAATTTTTTTACACTTAAACAAATGTATGGTATTAGGATTTGTTATTACCAATAGAATCTGCTTATTTAAGGCCTGCTATCCATCAAACCCATTGGAACAACTGGATTTTTGGACAAAAGCCTATTAAGATCCAATCCCAATAATATGTTCACATTGATAGGGTAACCGTTTCTAAATTTGAAAATGCCGGGGCTAAGTTTTACTTTACCTGCCGTCGAGTTGGGAGTCCATATTTTTTTTACAGAAAGATCATATTAATAGAAGCCCCCTCGTAAAGTTTTAAGTTGCGCAGATAAATGGTTTACGAGAAAAAAATAATCAAAATCGTAAAAATTTAGCAATATCTTGTCACTTTTGACATATTGTCTCGCCTTTAAACGTTTCGTTTTACGTAAGGTCAACGTACTAAAATGTTTTACTTCTTATTAATGATAAAATAAACACGCATTGTAGTGATTTAGATACATTTTACGAATATTTCATTATAAAACATATATTTCGCTAAATTAAGTTAGTGCTATTAAATTAACACTTATAAATAATTTACCGATTATTGCCGGTATGTGAAACCAAACGTAAAACAACGCCATTTTGTGTTGTCACTGTAAAGTGTCACTTCACATGGTCACAGAACACTAATACTTCTGTACATGGTCGTCGTCCTGATAGTCAACGTATGTCCCTAGCAGTTGAGAGCGTTTACGTATAAAATGAGAACTTAGGATGCAAGAGCGAGTAAAACGAGTTTGGGACTTGGGGCACCCCGAGTCGGACAGGTTAGGTTAGAAGGGGATGGCGGGGTCTTTTAGACCCCGCCATCTCCTTCGTGGTTATTTTTTTTTAAACCACTCAGAAGTAGGAGCCCCGCAAAGCGGGGCTCCGTCGACCACGCCTTACTTCGAGAAATATATTATTGCCCTTGATGCCCTTGACCTCAGAGTTTGTCAAAAGGTAATATTCCAAGATTTGACTATATTTTGGTTTAACTTTGACTTTTGGGGTGTTGACCTTGACCTTGAAAGGGTCATTGATCTTATTATTGTTTGGAAACGAATTTAGACCAGTTACGTGGTTTTTTTTTAGTTATAGGTAGTGCAGAAAATTTGAAAGTTAGGTTAGAATATTAAAAAAATCATATCTTAAAAAGGGGGGGGCTGCGCAATTTTTCCTTCATAGGGGGGGTTCTACACCCCCCCCTCCCCCCTTAAATCGACGGCAGGTAAAGTAAAGTCGTACCAATGCCGGATATTTGAAATAAAGTTAAGACATTTTATTTCTTTTTTCAGTACCTACTCATTTAACTTTTAAAAAAAAAGTTGCTAACTCAGGCCGGCCAAAAAGCCAGACATCTTTATACAAATCTGGACATTTGGTAACCCTACATTGATAACATCAATCTTGCTGCATCGTATATCTTGACATCTTTATGTCAGACCTTTATTTGACTTTATAAATAATATAATTTATGACTCTAAATGTATTTTGTAGAGTACCCACATAAGATACAGTACTTTTTTTATCCAGATAAAAGATTACCTTTATAATTTTTTAAGAGGGCTGTCGCATTTTGTCACCTCTCTCGCTCACACGAGACTAAATGTTTAAGAATGTTAAATGAAACGTTACTTTTTTGAAAAATGTAATCAATTGGCGAACTAATAAATAATATTAAATGAATAGGTAATTTTTAAAAACACATTTTTATTGTGGCATTTCTTTAAATCATCTCAAAAACAGATTATAATACTTATTGGGCTAAGTTTATTAGATAACACAATAGAAATGTGTTTCTAATAATTATCGAATAAATTAATGTTATTTATTAGTACGCCAATTTTGATTACATTTATCAAAAAGCACCTTTTCATTTAACATTCTTGGAAAATTGGTCCCATGTGAGCGAGAGGTGATAAAATGCGATAGCCCTCTTAAGGTGGATGCGCAAAGGTACCCCGCATAATTGTTATGGTCGCGAATCATATTTTGATCAAGATACAAAATTTCAATTTCGTGGGCTACTTTTGAGAGATCTTTTTCATTCTTCAGAATTCTCTTCCAGTTGACCTGCGACTGACGATTTCAAGTATTTCGGCAGGTACAAATCTGGCGCCGTAGCTTCGATGTGCCCCCTCCCCCCATGGAGAAAGACCACCCTTACCATGACACCATTGTCAACGACCCCCGTTACGCTGGTGACCCAAAACCTGATGAGTTCCCCATGTTCGAGAGCTTGAAGCTCACCATTGAGAGGACACTGCCTTACTGGAATAATGTTATTGTACCTCAGGTATGTCTATAAGCCAAATAAAACATCTATCATACTGTCTCATGATACTTGCATGTCCAATTTAACTAGAAAGAATTGCTTGCAAAATACTTAACCCCTTACAAATTACAAGAAGAAACTCTTAAGAATAAGCAGGATTTTTCTATTATTATTTTTTTTTATAATTGGTTTTCAGTTAAACATTAATTAGTTTTAAAAGTACATAATATGGTTTGGCTATTGTTAATTTAATTATAGCAGGTTTCCATGTGAGTTACCAGATTAGTGCAACTCGCCATATCTATATCTCATAAAATGGCAGTTATCATTTATTAACTTTTTAACCGCCTGCTATAAAACTTATGATAAGAGCTTCATTTTATTTTAACTAAGTTACTGATAAAAACGCTATTTTGTTTTGTAACTAAGTTACTGATAAATACATTTCTTTTTTCAGATTAAAGAAGGAAAGAGAATTATTATCGCTGCCCACGGTAACAGCCTCAGGGGTATTGTCAAGCATTTAGATGGTATGTACCTTCATCTTATTTTTGCAATACTACATATTTATGTAAGGAGCCTGTAATTGATAAAACGTCTAGATCTTGAGATGTTGCCATTTGTATCTAATCTTGTAGAAATATAAAATGATTTTAATTAAAAATGCTATATTGGTCAGTCCTATAAAACGATTGTCGTGTTCGTCGAATCGCAATCGGCCTTTGGCGGACCGTGACGGTCAAAAGATTGCTAAATGACAAGAAAGTCACTTAGGTCATTTCAGAGGTCATCTGGAAGTATATCTGTGCCATGTAAATTTCCAGGTCTAAGTGATAAAGCCATCATGGAACTGAACCTGCCCACCGGCATTCCATTCGTGTACGAGTTAGATGAGGATATGAAACCAGTTGATTCCATGATCTTCCTTGGAGATGAAGAAACCGTTAAGAAAGCGATGGAAGCCGTTGCCTCCCAAGGCAAGGCCAAGTAATTTTAAGCAAAAATCAGTAATTTATTTTGTTGTAGTCGTTAAACATTATCATGAAGGTTGACATTATTATAAAGAATCTAATCATGTATGTATTGTATAAATAATAAATGTCGTTCTGCAAACAACTAATAAATGTGCTAAGGAATCTCTACAGAATGTTTAGATTTATATTCAAAATCAGCTGCTGTATCCAAGAGATTATTTATTGGGTGTATGCCAAGATTTACATTCTAAGTTGTTACCATAGGAGTTTACAATATTTATCAATGTAGATTACTTGAGGATAAAGATTAAAACGTAATTAAACATACTTCAGACTTATTTTTATTCCGGCAAGCTTTCTTTTAGATCTGCCATTACTTCATCCATATTAACATCTTTTGATTTTCTATTACCATCATTTTTCGTAAATTTTTTGCCACTGTATTTTGCGAAAGTTTTTTGCCTGCTTGTAGATAGTACTATATTGTTCTTTGCATCGCTAGTACTTTCGTTCTCAACTTCCATGGACATTGCGTTTTCATCGGAACTTGCTTTGGATTTTTTCTTGATCTTATTTTTGGGTTTAATATCGAAACGAAAATCTTTTGGCAGTTTGTGTACGTCTACACAATGTTGACGTCGATCATTGGCGGTCGCGAATTTTAGCTTGCATTCTTCAATGTAGCAGGAGTACTGTAAAATTGTTGACAAGCCATAAGTCACTTTGCCTAAGGCTACATAAAGAACATTTTACCTATTTTTAAATTTCTGTCTTACCGAAGGCTTCCGCTCAGATAGAACTGCGAAGAATGAGTCGTGATTTTCTTGTACATGCAAGTCCAACAAATGAGGCGACGGTAGAACCTTTTTGCATCGAGCACAGGTATACCGATGTGATGCGTTGTAGTGATTTTCGGATTCCAATAAAGATTCAGATGTAAACTCGCATCCAGGAATGCTGCATGTGGATTTTATGCTAAAACACATAAACATCTGCGAAAATCCAGCTGTAACACTTGAATAAAATTATATCATTGCGTTTATCATTGCTCATTCAACATGCTTTATTCGACCTTGAATTTGGCAAAATAACGTGTTGAAGTTGAATTGAACGGCTTGTCATAAGAGCTGCAGTGCAAATTGTAGGTAATATACGACTTCCCCTTCTAGAGGGTGACTAACTCGGCTCAAATTGGTGTTCGAGTAACCATTAATTGGATCGTTGCTCAAATACGAATTCGCTAGATGGCCGCGTGCATGTATATGACCTTGTTCAACGCAATCTAACAATTGTCAATTGAATAGTTCCAAACGTTATATAAGTTATAATAGCGACGCGCCCCTGCATCTCACGGTTTTTGCGACTTGACAAAACATCAAGATTTATTATTAATTTATTGTACACATAAACCGTCCGGAATGAATCCTCTAAGGCCGGCCACACACAGTCGGAATTCCGAAAACAAAGCAGCAAATTTATTCAATATCTAATAGTCTCGTAGTAATTTAGTAAGTATTATTAGATTATGAATGGATTTTCTGCTTTGCTTTCGGTATTTCGAATGTTTTAATGTTGGTGTAAACTGCATCACAATCCATTGCGTTATTTAGGAGAACAATACAGTCACATATGCAGACACAAAAAGCGACTTTGTTTTATACTAGGTACTTATAGATAACGACTTTTTTGTATGTTCGCACAATTGTGTGAAGCAATTTTCCATCTCACGGTTACTTTGCGGGGTGTGCAGAAAACACCCGTAGGCAGTGAGCCTCTGTCGCAGGATGCGTTCGAAAGAGTTACCGTGGCCCTGGCACAAGCTACTGAAGGAACACGGGTGGGTTTTAGTCAGTAAAAGTATGCCACTCGCCCAGAGCGAGAGAAGTCATTTGATGATTTCCCAACAAAAAAAAAAAAGGCAGTGAGCCTCTATTTTTCTCAAGGATTTTCGGGAACAGCTGCTGGCAAGATTTATCAATAATTAAGGACAAGTTCGAACTACATTATATTCTAACCTACTCTATGCAGCATCTAATTATAATTAAGAGAAGACTACAAAAAATTGGCTAAGGGGTCGGATTACAAAGCTTTGTTGGTGTGTCGTCGGTCGGGTAAACAGCAAGTTTTGGACATTAGCTTAAGCCGCTACAATGTATTTAATTTGACTACTTACACTTCATGACAGAGATTTTCTTCATCGAAGTCGTAAACACCAAGTCTGGGTGGTGGTTTGTCGTTAATAAAAAGTATATCATCCAGTTTACGACGACCGACGCCATACTCTTTTAATTTTACAAGGAAGTAATTGCTGACCTCCATCCTGGAAAAAGATGAGTAAAAGAAGAAATCAATCAAAGGATATTGTATCCTCTATAATAAAACACTTAAATGAGAAGAAATGTCCAGGTTACGACGGTATTCGAGTTAAAGACTTAAAATACATTTATAAGGAAATTACCCCCGTTATAACGCATCTAATTAACACATGCATTTCCACGTCCCTGTACCCTGATCAACTCAAGGTTGGAATAGTAAGACCTATCCATAAGAATGGCTCGTACACAGATGTGAACAACTACAGGCCTATAACTATTTTATCTTGTATTGATAAGATAATTGAGAGGTATTTCGGACTTGAAATTAATAAATTTTTGAAAACAAATCATGTTATTAATGAGAAACAGTACGGCTTTCAGAAAAACAAAAATACCTCACAACTATTATCAAAGTTTAGTGATGAGGTCAACGGGTACCTGAACAATCGAGATCACGTGCTTGTGGTCCTCATTGACTTTAGCAAGGCTTTTGATTGTTTAGATTATAAGACACTATTTAATAAATTACAGCAAAATGGTATACGGGGTCCATTCTTGGAATGGTTTAAAAACTACCACAGAAACCGCTTCACGTCGGTGAATGTCTCAGGTTCATTAAGTAGCATGATTCCAACCGATAAAGGCACGGCTCAAGGTTCAATTCTTGGGCCGACTGAATATTTACTGTACGTGAACGACATGTGTAACATTTTCACGGAAGGCTCCGTATACCAGTTTGCTAACGATACATGTTTGGTAGCTGCACACAAGGACATTCGTGAGGCACAGAGAGTGATGCAGAGTAACTTCGACCTCTTATGTAAGTGGGCTCACGACGTTGGTCTTGTAATTAACGCAAAAAAAACCAAACTACTGCATATACACTCGCCTTACCTGCCGGCGTCTTGTGTGCCTTTTGTTGTTGCTCATGAGCATCTGTGTCTTCACCAACCGGTCACAGTGTGTAGTTGCCAAAAGTTAGAGTTGGTGACTCAACATATGTATCTTGGTGTGATAATAGATAGTAACTTCCACTGGCGGCCGCACATTGATCATGTATGTAATAAGCTTAGGTCTATATTAGCAAAGTTATCAATACTTAAGTATAAACTACCCTATAGAACACTTAGATTATTGTATTTGGCACTGGCCGACTCCGTAATTGATTACGGCCTAAGTAGCTACGGGCGTACATACAAGACTTACGTCGAGGACATTTACAAGTTACAGTTACGCATTTTAAAAACGATTGTACCCACAAGAATAAAACATGAATTCCAAGATAATGATACGGGTTTATTTAAGCACTGCCACATTGTAAATGTCTTTGACAAGGTACGCTTACGTGTTATAAGTGAGAATTACCATAACTTAAGTAATATTCGCAAATACGAAAGACTAAAGTCGTTGCGTTGTTTGACCTACTTACCGACATTTATCGAACCTAAATCTAATAATGTTTATGGAGCGCGGACGTGGGAATGCATGCTACCATCGTATATGAATGACTTACCTATGGAAATCTGCAATGTAATAAATGAGAAGAACTGCTCAAAAGTTTTAAAAAGATACTTTCTAGATTGCAGTGCGATCTAGATAAAAAAAAAAAAAAAAAAATCAATGTACCTACCTAATTGTTTTCAATAAGTAATATGTAGTGGCACCGAGATGCCGTGTCTGGCCATACCGCTGTTAAACCCGCGATGGTTTGTGCGGTATGTTTAAGGGTTCAAAATGTTTATACTGTTTTATTGATTAATAAATAAAAAAAAAAAAAAAAAAAAAAAAAAAAAATCATTTCAATTTAAAGACATAATACTTCGATAGTTAAGTATTGTTAACGTGACATTGGCCAGTAGAAAACAAAATTATTAATTGCTCAAGCGGCCTTTCCGGAGTGAGGCTGCCAAACCTGAGATGATCAGTAAAATGGACTATCAGACCGTGAAATAGTGCATCTACTATAAATTACATGTCAATAGATAACGAATGACACGTGCACACGAAGTACCTACATTGGATTGATTACCGATTTAAATTGCCTCGCCATTATTGAAGGTAAGACAACAAGATAATATGGGCTTTAGTTCCGAAGTTCTTTGAAAAATTTGGGCTATTTGGGGTCCTGTGATGGGTGGGTCCTAAAAGAATGAATAAAGCCAGGGGTGAGGTTTCAGGACAGTGCATTGGGGCAGACCCTGTGTGCCACAGCACCCGTTTCCTCCTAAACTGTCTGCCAAGTGTGACAATTTTTTTGGAAGTCGGTTATATTTTTTGTAAAAAAGGTTTTTATTTTTCACTTTTTAGTTGTAGTACCTACCCCACACAAATTCTAATACACTACCTGCTATGTTACAGTCACAGGAAGTTTAATAACTTAGAACATCATCCACATAAACTAAGTGGAAAAAATACGTGTTATTGAAGCTAACTCAAAAAGCACCCAAGCAAAGTTAATATATTTTACATGGGACCAATTTCGAGGTATACCCTCCCGAATAAAACAAGAATCGTTCAAATCGGACTATGCAGTAAAAAGTTATGCATGGTCAACATAAAAAAAATTACGCATTGACATGAAAACCTCCTTTTTTTTCGTCGGTTAATAATGTGTAAATTATTGCGTCATTTCTGAGATTATTCTCCTGCAATGTACAATGTTTTTACACCTTATTTCATCAGATCATCACACATAAAATCATATCGATCATGTTTGACAAAAAGAGTCTGATAGTTTGATCCCTTATAGCTCGAAGGAGGATACGGTACCTACTACTGCTTACCCTCTTATCAACCTCACAAAAGCTACATTATGTATCCGGCGTTCAAATACTGTTTTTGATTGGTTTATTTTTTGCCGAAAATCACACGGCTATAACTTTTATATAATAGGTACATACTTAAATTACCATGTCATTTAAAAATCAAACAGATTTTTAAGAAATCGGGTAAAACAAAAACCTACTCGGTAGTCGGTGAATAATTTGCACTATTTGATCAGAATTAAATACTTAGTGCAAATTATCCACCAATTATCATTTCAGGAATAACTGCCGTAAATTGGAAACTATCAAAATATGTAAACTATTCCAATAAACTACTGCAACATGTGTTCCCAACTTCCCCTCGATTGTTTAATAAGGTCAAAATCATTTTTCTATCAACGTATCTGCAGGGCAATCTTATCGCTATCACATTCGAAACGGTTCATTATTAGTTACTAGACGGCTACTTCATTGTTAATATTATTGCGACTAAGAAAAATACTAAGTCATGATAAATTAACGATAAACTCGCCTCTTATATATTGCTACCAATGATACTCAGTCATCATGCTAGGTCTCAGTAGTAAAGTTGTCCAAATGCCTAGTTGTATAGTCTGTGGCTCTATGTGATGCGCACGTATGTTATATACTTGTGATTACATTAAAATACCTATATATAAAATATTATTACCAAGGTCAAGATAATTACTTGATTTAAGTAAAGTTAGTTTACGTCCGCTAAGTATTCAGTGATGTGCTTAGATTACTACATTAATTTTATGTATTAAAAATTGAGAAACAAGTTTCGGAAGTTTCATAATTTTATTAGTTACCTAATTATTTTGTAGTTAATAGCGGAAGTGTCAAATAAAATAAAATGAATGTACGCCAAAGAAAGGTAAGTTACTAAAGTTGTAATTTTATTACGTACGATGTTTACTTGGTTCAAAGGCTATGAAGTTATTACGGTAGTATTTATCTATGTGTTTATAACAATGACGTTGTTTTTATCAATTCAATGCCGTAGTTACCTATACGTGAATTTACGAAACCTGGATAATCAGAAGTCATTTATTTAAACATAGTTATTAATTAAAAACTGTTGTTTAAATTAGGTGTTGAATAATACTTACCTCGCTATTTAGGTTATCCTTATCACCACTTCCTTTCCTTACTTTGTTCTGTTTGCTTATTTTATTGAGACAGATGCGGAAGGCAAGATGAAAAACTGTACTTTCAATTTACTGTTCAGTAAAAGTAAATTGCAAATTACCTGTAAGGCAAAGCACTAAGCAGAGTGCATTCTAACCAATTTCGAATTTGGAATTCAATGTTTTTTTGAACTTGAATATTTTTATTGATATGTACAGTTGGGCAAACAAAAAGCATACTTTAGTTTAATTGACCGTTGATGGACTGTGTTAAAACGTATCGAGCAAATAATTTACAATAACAAAATATAAAAATATTTTCTTCAATGCGTTTATTGCAAGACTAATAAAATCAAATGAGACGAGATTTAGTCGATCACGTTCAATGGCTAGCAACAGAGCCAGCGGCTCGTATTATACTCTTTCTCGCTCACACATTCACTAGTTTTATTAGTAAACTAAGCTCATCACTATTTGACAACGTGAAGAATACTGAATTGTCATTCTAGACAGATTGTCATCATGTCGTTACTTTTTTTGACAATATCCAAAAAATACTAACAGTGTCAGTGTGATTGTGACGTTGTTTCAAGTTTCTTTTTGTAAAAAATATTATGAAAAAATGTCTACGTACCGCTTGTTGAATTCCAATTAAAAATAATATTAAAATAACTGATTTATTGGTTGTGATGTTTATTTTAAGTCAACATGGGAAAGTTCAGCACGTACAGGTACTTAGAGGTGGGTATTTGTCATGTATTCAATGGAATGTTTATATTTTTATCTCGTTCGAATTTTATAATACACATGAACGCTGAATTATAAAAGGAAAACAAACGGGGCTACCATTTAACAGTAAAAAAGTTAGATTTTGTACCCTGTACCTATCATTCAACTTCACATGAATTTTCTGGGAAAATGATTAATTACATGCAGTAATTGCTTTGTAGACTCTGTTAGCTGCATTACTCACGGATTTATTGCTTTTAAGTTTACACAGGTTTGAGTTGCACATAGGTTTATAATAATATTAAACTATGGTTTGATCACTCATTCACTAAAAAAAAAATCTGTATGCATGCTGGCTTTCCACACTGAATTCCGAGCTTACTAATAAAACAATAAAGTGTAATGAAATAATAAATCTCATAGAATTTTATTGTTTCATACACCAGGCTAGTAAAATAATTTTTATTACTAGTAGTTGACAAAATATGGTCTTAGAAACACGTCATAGTTTTAAATAATGTTTCGTAAAGTATATTTTAGGTTGTTTCATTTTTTTTTACAGTTAAAAGATGATACCTCAGCCCCGCATATCAATGTTAGAAGTAGGACAATTAAGCACCCGAGAAAATTGAAGAAAGTTTTTATCTTCCTCATTGTAGTGGCACTAAGCATTACATACTTTTTGGGTGAGTACATCATAATAATACTAAATACCTAGATGTAAAGCAGTAGGTATATACATACAGAGTGGATTTATGAGATGGGACAGTAAGGGCAGGTACCTTAACCATTGTAGCTCAGGAAAACGGTCTTAGGAGACTGTTCTTATTTTTTGAGAAATTTTCATCCACATTCACAGATTCAGGAGGAGAGCAGGGATTCACCCGGCAATTAATTGCCTACACCATGTGAATCATAACATAACATCACGCCTGTATTCCTTATATAATTAATAATGCTATTTTGCAATTTCTGACTTTTCTAGTACTTAAACCTCAGTTGATCCAATAGATTTTTTTGATACTTATAAGAAACAGGATCATCTGGCATCAAAAAAAGTTTTTACGAAAATGGCCCATTTCCTTGCAGACTGTACCTTTTTTTCAAAATCTGTGAATGGGGATCAAAATTTCTCAAAAAAATAAAGACAGTTCTTAGGACTGTTTTTCTGTAACTACAACGGTTGATGTACTTACCCTTACTGCCCTGTCTCAAAAAAACACCCTGTATATATTAGTATGTAAGGAGGCAGGTGGCGTTCTGTAGTTTCTGCCTAGCCCCATGGGAAGAATGCGTGAGTTTATGTATTTATATACCTGGGTGTTAATATTGCATATTGAGTATTGAAAATACACTCTCACCGAGATTCACATAGATGTCCCTTTACAAAGCTGGATTTTTTTCTGGAGCTTCTTGTGCCATATCAACAGCTACATGCTGTATATGTAGTCCATGCTACTAAGCCTCTTAGGGGTCTGTTTCACCACCTACCATTAAGTTCCTATTAACTTTTCATATAAATTCTTTTCCATTTTTGAATTTATATTATTTTTGTATGTTTATGTATTTGAATTTATCCAGTGAGTAGTTGCTAATTCGTAGGTGGTGAAAAAGGCTCTTAATGACTCATATATACTATCAAGAGTACCTGGTAAATGTTCGTTAGGCCTCTTCACATCGCATCAGTGATTGGTATTTCAACCAAGCCAACTCATCAGTTAACATGAGATTTGACAGCTTGAAGTGAGCTGTCATTTCACCTAATGCTAGGTATTGACAATATTGACAGCTCACTTCACCTCAGTTTTCATAGTGAGATTTTTACAGAATAGATCTGATCTGGCTGATTAGAGAATTGTTCAGGCTTTCAGAAATTTTTATGTTAAGTGATATGAGAGATGGAGACCTTCAGAGGGCCTCGATGTCGTCGATGTTGGTCTCCAGTGTCCTTTAAAGTCAAACAAAACATGTTCAATATCATCATTCCCTTGCCATGATTTATCTAAATTAATTTGGGGTTGGCGCAACATGTCTTGATTTTACACTACTGGAGGAAAGGTTCCTTCCTTCTAAACACTTATCATTATCTGTCTAACTCACACTAATAATAATTGTGAATGACATTCGAAGAAAATAATCCTAAAAGATGCGCCCCCCCCACGCATCGCTACCTATGACTCACGGGACATCCTACCGGACGGACCTGCCCGAATTAGACACCCAATCATCTCCCACGCAGACTGAACACTACTGGAAGCATGTTTTCTTCCTTCCATACACTTATTGTTATGCATCTAATCCCCGCTTGTGACTAATAGATAATCGTAGGAGTCACAAAAATTCAACAAAAAATGGCATGCATAATCATAATACACAAAATCTTTCTTGTCTTTTTCTTCCATACTTCTCTAATAGCCATCATTTCAGTAGTCACCCCCTTTCTAGCCATGTTCAGATATATGATAAACCTTATGCAAAACAGAATCTTCAAAGGCTGTTTAGTGTATACAGGTGTAAATAAATGTAAATTTTAATATTTTCTATTTATTTGCCAGCTGTTTACTGCATTAAGTAGTAAACAGTTTTATTTAACCAAAACAATGATTGAATAATAAAGACATTCATGGGTTTGTCATAGTTAAAGGAATATAAAATACTAATAACTAGCTGTTGCCCGCGGTTTCGCCCGCGTGGATGTCAATGTCACTTTCCTATTTGCATCGGATTTTGTTCACAATTTCATGGGTTTTATTTTTTTTGCGTGGAACCCTAATAATCTAGCCTAAGTTACTCCTTCTGTCATCAGCTATCTGCCAGTGAAAGTCCCGTCAAAAACGCTCTAGCCGTTTCGGAGATTAGCCGGAACAAACAGACAGACAGACAAAAATTTTAAAAATTATTTAATTGTTGTAATTATGTAGGTACCGTACTTTAATTAATATGCATTTAGTTTGACATTACAAACAGACACTTCAATTTTATTTATTTGTATGTAGAGGTACCTAGTATGATGTAGAATATACTGTAATATTGAATATTATTCAGTGTTTTGTAATATTAATTACAGATAGAAAATCGATAAAAACATGCAAAGCATGTAAAAAATAATGGCTACATCATGTAGCCATTATTTTTTAGTTTTTTTTTGTTGCCTAAGATTTGTGACAACTGCTAATAACGCGTGCATGAGCCTATAAAATGCCAGTTTTATTTCATCAATGTTGTCGTAGAAACCACCTTTCTATAAAATTGACATTCACGCGAATTTATAGATGGTCCAACAACATAGTACCATGTCTGTATTCCATGAAGGGGAAGGCAGAAATGAAAAAAAAGAGGTATGCTTATACAACATGTCCCGGTATTAACGTACAACCTCTTTAATCATTATGAACAACTTTTACTATGAGACCAAACCTGAAATCGCGAAAAAAATCCGCTGTTCCCTACATTTGGACGAGTTATGTGAAAATAAACGTAGGGAACAACAGATTTTTTTTTCGCGAAATTAGGTTTGGTCCCATAATAAAAATTGTTCATAATAATGATTACACACAAACATATTATTCTGGGACATGTTGTCTATAGGGTGACTGATAAATAATTAGTGACCGATACTTACACACGTGAACATGATTGTACTCATGATAACAAACAACTTTTACTATGGGACCAAAACTGAAATCGTGAAAAAAATCTGCTGTTCCCTACATTTTGACGAGTTATGCGAACTTAATGCAGGTGACATTAAGTTCGCATAACTCGTCAACTAGTCCTACTATATAACTAGCCCACAAACAAATGACAGGTATAGCAGTTTTTAGCCCCATTTTGTGTAATAATAATTATTAATTACCACTGACAGGAAAAGTGCTTGCCACTAATAATACCATTCAATCCACCACCCTGCACCATCCTTCCAGACCACCTTTATCAGGTTGAAATAAAAGATGAATGGATAACAAGTTGAATCATTTGGTTCAATAATTGCTGATAATGAATATAAAAGATTGAGATAAGATTTGTACCAGGAAAAGAATAGGCTAACCCACTAATGGTTATTGTTAGTATTGTTAAGGTGACCACCACATTGATTATTTCACAGACAGCACTGTGTTACCGTGTTATCCACTAATTCGTTTTCCAAGAGATATTTTTCGTCAGTCCAATGTTGTCTGTACGTTGTAATTACTCCGTTGTTCTGCCTTTCGGTTGTAATGGCCTTGAGTCGTATTGACCTTGAGTAGTCAATACGACTCTCGTCATGTTCGTGAACGGGCGCCGTCAGTAGGGACTGATCATCTCTTAGCTGCCACGGCTTAATTTTTGAATCGTTTTTGGTTTTTACCTTTTTGTTGCGGACGCTTTTAACGTGCACGTCTTTCTACATTGTTCTCACATACTTAATTTCAACATGAATTATGTAACCAATAGTTTCTTGCCTGTTCTTCTCCATAGAGATCTACGCTTTGGAATGGGCGACTAGCTTCAATTTTCTGACTAACTGACCGACTCTTTGACAATTCAAAAGTGCCTGTAATTGGTTTATTTGGGATAAATGCTTTGAGTTTGAGTTAGTATTGAACTTTTGTCGTTTGGCCCTGTGGTTGTATTGACCTTTGGTAGTATTGATTGACCTTGGGTCGTATTGACCTTTGGTAGTATTGACCTTGGGTCGTATTGACATTTAGTAGTATTGACCATGGATCGTATTGACCTTGGATCGTATTGACCTGTGGCCGTATTGACTTATGTCAAAGTAAATTATGTCAGAAAAACCTAATTATATTTTGTGTCTTACAGTTCATAACTTTACATGTTTTCAGTTAAATGTGTATTGTTCTATTGTAGAGATAAAGAAAATAAAATAAACAATAGTACCGAGGACTTGTATATCATTAAAATAAATAATATAATATTTGAGTTAATGATGTAGGTAGTTAAGCGGTTCTCCCAAGGCTGGATGAATGGCAAAACAATACTTAAGAACACACAAACTTCCAGTTGTCATGCTAAGTATACAATTGCATTGATGTCTGCATTGCAGTTTGTGTGTAATAGTACAGTAATTCGATGAAGAATTTTAGAAAAAAATAAGTTTTTAGCATTTGGAAATGCAGCTCTATGAATTGCACATGGAACGTAGTCAAGATTCCAACCGCTTGGATTTTTAGAGGTGTGAAGAACAGGGTAGAAAGTTCCTCATCCTCCTTTGAAAAGGGAGAATCCTCCGACCAGACGGGTGTTGTGTCCGGTGGGCTGCTGCCCAATGGTTGTTGTCGGGTTCCAGGTCAGTTGCAATGCGTAGTTAATATGTGGCTTTATAGATACCGCCTCATATTCTTTCCAAACTTATTATCTTAGTGATAATGGCAAATATTTTGATTTTCTGACCAGCTGAGCCCCCCCCCCCCCTCATTTACTTTGAAAAGAAATCCCGTCGCATCCATTGATCTAACTTGATTCTAATGAAAATAAGATAATGCAGACGTTTGTCGTGCCTTCATTTTGGCTGCTTTTTTTTGTTCGTTGCTGAGTGAAAATGAAATGGATCATCCATTTTCACCCAAATCATGTTCTCTACCGCTAGCCACTTTGAATATGGTTGAACTGATAGAAGAAAACTATACTTTACAACTGCATTTGGGTTTCATTCGTTCGACCTGCTGAATATCTCCCACATGGTCATGAGTTGCCTTGGCTTACCTGGAAGTCTTTAAATAGACTGCGGACCCAAGTTGGCTGACGCAATTAAAACCTGCTCAGGTGGAGATTCACAGATAACTCCTCCCTGGAGTGTAAATGTGGTGCTGTTCCACAAACAATGGGGCACCCAGTGCGCCCTGTTGTCTGCGCGTCACAGGAACTGATGGATGCTACTGAAGGTGCCAAACTAGTAGCCAAATGCTGGGCCGACTCCATTTAAATTGCCATCGACACGTTATGAAGAAGAATTTGGGTTTCTTTAGGCAATTTAGATTCTGAAAATAGGTTGACTCACTGGTCAAAACCTAACCTGAAGTTTTATCTCAGCTTGAAGCAATCAGATTCCTTAAATGACTCTTGACTTTTAAAAGATGCACTGGCTTCAGTTTTCTCGTCCGTGTCAACACCGGATGCATCGCTTCACATTCCAATAATATGAGTGCATAAACATTGGTTGTGTTGTTATATTAAACAATATCTGTGATTGGAAAACAAAAAAAAAAAAACATCCAGTTCACGTTAATTAACAGTGTGTAATTGGGAATTCTGGTACCTACCATGACGGAAATATTTTTATTATTATTTATTAACAAGCCTGTGATGTCCCACTGCAGGGTAAAAGCCTCTCTACTCTCTTTCCATTTCTCTCTGTTTAAAGCTGCTATGGACTAGTTCTTGTTGAAGGAGTCCAGCTCATCCCGCCATCTCCGTCTGGGCCTGCCGCAATCGGGGTTTGCCAGAGGGCTATGGAACGGAGTATTCTGGGTATTTATCTAACAGACCTGGTTAGGAATACGACCATCCGTTCCATCACAAAGAACTGATGTCACTTGAAAAGCTGACACGCTAAAATGGAATTGGGCTGGACACATCTACCGTATGTCAGACGACCAATGAGCCAAACTTAAACCCAATGGGTCCCTCTTAATGACGGAAATAATAGGTCTTTTTTTTTCATTTTCTGGTGATCGAGTTGGTAAAATGTGAGAAAGCAGTCACATCCTAATCCATACAACGAGGGTCGAAGGAAGTCCCGAAATTTTACGGTAAGATGTTTCAGCCAAAACGAGCAAAATCTCTTGCGAATTCTTCCCAAACAAACAAATAGATTTAATAGATTGATCAATTAGATTGTAAGTAGGTGCTGCAAACGTTACGTACGTTGAAATTAGTCACCTCTCGAGTAAAGAAATCACGATTTATGTCTTATCGCGAAGTGAATGGCTTTAAATAACGTTATCATTGAAATTAAGCGATGTTTATTTTAATCAAAATAGAGTCTCTAAAGATTAATTCCGGAAAAATATTTACCTTAAATGCGCTTTATTTCATCACAAATCGGTCAAAGTCCTGAGCCAGCACCCTAATTGCATAACACATTTACAATAGGAATTGGTGTCATGTTGACAGTTCAACAACATTCATGGCGTTATTTACATTATTGAGCAGACAAATTATTCGAACATATGAAGCAATGGAATAGCAATATGCTTTAAAATCATTCAGATTGTGATTGATAGTGTGTTACGCAATTAGGCTGCTGGAATCCTTCAGCGAGGGATTGAGTCTCTTCAACTAAGTTACAGCAAGTCTGAGTTTGCCCTGATCCCTTACTACTACCATTGTCATCAATTTGATCATGCAATGCAACTTAATTTTTGATTGAATGAAACACACATTATCCTGGTTTTTGTACCGTATGCAATACGAATATAGGATAAATTATTAACGCAAAACTTGTGACCAACACTAAAAACTATAAAAAGTTGCAGTTTGTATCATAAATTACTTTTGCCTATGGTATGCGGATGAACAGTCAACCGCATATCAGAGGCAACACTTGCACTACGAAAACCACCCTTACTACTACGACATAAAGGCGCTGTTAATGTCAAATTGTTACCACTGATGTGCGTTTGACTGTACCATTGCCCAAGAAGTTCGCATAACTTTTCGACTCCTTAGTGCGGACACGCTAACTGGATACGGTCTATATGTAAAGTGTGACCCGGGAATAAGGTCCAAAAATCTTTCTAGTGGGCTGCTTTTACGGACGTTTCGAACCATAGACAAGGTCAAATTAAATTAACTAGCGTAAATTCACAGACGCGATGGGTATCGATATCTACATAATGATGACAAAATTAAAAAATTGTATTTTCTTATCTCGCAATTTCAAGTACTTAACTACAGCTGATTATCGATTACGATTATGAGCATGAGTTTAATTTTTGTGTTGTATCATTGTTAGATATCGGCACCCATCACGTCTGTGAAGTTATGTATAATTATGTAGATACAGTGATGTACGAAACTTGACATTCAAGGTCAAATTAAATTTATGTAAGCATGAAACGGCTGATTTTTTGTTTAATATCCGACGAAAATTTTCAACGCTGGTGGATCTCGATTCATGTACTGAATTCATGATAACAGCACGCATGTCGATATGCCTTATACCCTTTTTTATTTTTTATTTAAGATAGGTTTGCTCTTGACTCTACGTCTAGGTCAGAGATGACAGAGACAAAGTCGACGATGGAGCGAGCTTACCCAGAAGAAGCCTGTTAACTCTCACTTTGAAGAGATCGGGGTTGTATACGTTCGGAAACACAGACGCAGGCAGAGAGTTTCACTCCTTTGCTGTGCGCATTACAAAAGACATTTGGAAACGCTTAGTGCGAATTGGTGGAATAGCAACTAGGTAGGGATGGTAACCTGCAGTGCGTCTAGATGTCCGATGGTAGAAGGGGGCAGGCGGAATGAGGTCGTGGAGTTCTCGAGCACACTCACCGAAGTACAATCTGTAGAAGACCGACAAGCAGGCAACCTTGCGGCGATAAGCCAAGCTGTGAAGCTTGGCATCCACCAGTCTTACGTCGCCAATGAGCCTCTTAGCTCTGCGTTCCACCGAGTCAAGCGCGGCAAGTTGGTATTTAGCTGAGCCATCCCAAAGGTGGCTGCAATACTCCATGCAGGATCGGACTTGCGCTTTGTAGAGAGTTAAAAGCTGTCCAGGCGTAAAGTATCGCTTCACCCTATTTAGGATGCCCAGTTTCGTGGCTGCAGTTTGGGTTTTGTACTTGATGGTGGATCCGAAGTTGAGACATGATGTCAACTCCATGCCTGGGAGCTCGAGCCGATCAGTTACAGGAACAGATGTACCCCGAAAAGTAGGAGTTTGATCGAAACGACTCCTTTTAGCGGTAAAAAGACACGCCTGTGTTTTGGTGGCGTTAAAAGAGA
The DNA here is from genome assembly GCA_947568875.1 of Fissipunctia ypsillon. Taxonomy (NCBI): domain Eukaryota; kingdom Metazoa; phylum Arthropoda; class Insecta; order Lepidoptera; family Noctuidae; genus Fissipunctia; species Fissipunctia ypsillon. Next base: position 3,810,415 of record OX387662.1, read on the forward strand.
CCAGAGAGATCATCACCCCACTGGGAGACAAGACTTAAGGTCAAATCTGTTCGCTCTACCATGGCCTCTCTTAAGGAACGAACTTCGGCCCCACTGGTTTTAGCGCTGGACAAATATCTTTCTGAAACAGTACTGTCATCTGCGTACCCAACAATACCAGGTTGAAGTAGGTCATTGATGTGCAGCAGGAAAAGAGTTGCAGAGAGAACAGACCCCTGAGGAAATCTGGCATCAATAGCCATAAGGTCGGAAGAGCAGCCGTCAACGACTACTCTGATCGACTGTCCACTAAGGAAGTCTGATATCCAGCTAGAAAAATCAGCTGGGATGCCATAAGCAGGAAGCTTGCTGAGTAGACCAGCGTGCCAGACCCTGTCAAAGGCCTTCGAGATATCAAGCGATATAGCAAGTGCTTCGCCGTGTTTCTCGATGGCCTCGCCCCAGCAGTGCGTGACATACACAAGAAGGTCGCCAGTTGACCGTCCCCGGCGAAAGCCATATTGGCGATCACTGAGGAGATCATTGTTTTCAAGGTAGGTCAGCAACTTACTGTTCAGTACCCTTTCCATAACCTTGCACAGAATGGAGGTAATGGCGATCGGACGGTAATGGGCAGGGTCTGCACGGTCGCTCTTTTTGGGCACTGGTTGCACATTTGCAAGCTTCCAGGATTTTGGTACCGTCCTTTTTTTAAGAGAGAGGCGGAACAAACGTGTCAACACAGGAGACAGTTCAGGCGCACACTGCCTCAACATTCTCGCTGGAATGCCGTCAGGCCCGCCGGCCTTGTTCACGTCTAGACTGCACAATACTCTTCGGACCTTTTTAATGTGAACTGCGATCTCCGGCATCGAGGAGTCACAATGAGGTACAGTAGGTGGTTGCTTGGAGCCAGCGTCCCTCATCGTTATCTCTATTAATCTACCTATATTTGGGGTCTGCGCAACATGTCTTTGTCTTCCATACTTCTCTATTAGTCGGCATCCTGGTAGTTACCACCTTTCTAGCCATATAATCTTTCAGGACGGTCACACACACAGTCCATCCATCGTTTCTTTGGTCTTCCCCTACTCTTATAGCCACATTCATGCTCAAAACATTCTTCACGACATTTTCCCCATTCCTCCGCATCACATGCCTATACCATGACAGCCGATTTCCACACTTTGAACACACGGCCCTTACACACAAAAAAAACGTTTTAAGAAAATCCTGATTAGTAGCCCCAAGCAAGCCGATGCCTTCATTTCTTTCATTTACAGTGCTGAGATAATTAGTTAATTACGTCAGGTCATTGGAGCATTCATGAAGGTTAAGTGCCAATAGAATTATGAATAAATATAGAAAGAAGCTTCATTCGGGACAGGTCTTTGTCAAATCTGTTATAAGTGACTCTAAAATAACAGATTTTTAGGGTTCCGTAGTCAACAAGGAACCCTTATAGTTTCGCCATGTCCGTCCGTCTGTCCGTCCGTCCGCAGCGTAGCTCAGAGACTCATAGTACTAGAAAGCTATAATTTGGCATGAATAATATTAACCACGTCGATAAAGTGGTAAAATAAAATCATGAAAAAAAAATATTTTTAGGGTACCTCCTGTACACGTAAAGTGGGGATGCTTTTTTTTCTCGTCTTCCCTATGGTGTGGGGTGTTGTTGGATAGGTGTTTCAAAAATATTGCGGGTTTGTGAAAATAATTTTTTGATTAAGGGATCCGTTTCTGAAATATTAATCTTTAAAGTGCAAATTTTTGCTAATAAGCTCTAGTCTATTTCTTACAATGTAAATTACTTTCTTGGTTTCCTGGGTTTCGGATGTTTCATCAAATATGTGTATATATTATATATATTTTAATCCTCCATAGTTCACACTGCTAATGCTACTAGCCTCTCGGCTAGTGCTAAACATGCGAACATAACACCTTCTCGCTCGATATCAAACGTTACACATAAATAGGTACAATCACGTTATAATTATGTGTAACGATAAGGTTCCAAGCCCGGTGTACAAGTAAGGACTAATTTTTATTCACTCAAAATATAAATCCCGAATTGACTTTTGTGCTTACGAACAAAAATGTGATCACAAAAAGCTGGCAAACTACACTCAAAAACAAAAATAATAAAATAAAAATTAATAATGGGTTATGTAGGCCAAATGTTTCAATAAATTATTTTTTCCGTTCCTTGAGTAATGATTTAATGATTGTTACAATAATTGAATACTGGAAAAGGACTTACACTGTATGAACCGTATCGGTCGCGAGTTTACGCACCAATAAATATTTTTATCAAAACATATTATAGCCTACACATAGCCTTAAAACAAGTTTCGAAGCCGAGTTTCGTCAACAGTTGACGGTATTTCTTTTCAATGTCGCATTATATGTCCATAGTTTATGCGAAAACCAACTTTAATTCAGAAGCAGTAAAGATTTGAATTATTTACGGAACTATGTATAATGTATTTTCTCGTTGGATATAATATGGTTTCTGCTAAGTGACGGTAACAGTTGAGTTTGTTTCGCAGATAGATACATATCCGCTTTTTGGGAAGCGAATAAAGTGAAAAATGATGAATGGGACGGCCACGTTAGTGCGTACTGTTATTTCTCTATCAGGTATTTTGTTGTAGATCATTGTTTAGGAGTAAGTAAATGTTTAATAATTTATGTGCCATAGAGTCAGAGTGTAGATTTTGATTGTAATTTTAGATAAATATGTAAATAACAGCCCGTTTTACCTGTGTATATGCAGTATTGCTTTTTATGTCTCCTGTATTGTGATTTGTGGGTGTGTTTATAAATATATGATAGCATCCACTATCATCTAGACCAGGAACTCAGTTGTAGCCTAAATTAAAAATAAAACATTACTAACCTTTTGTTAATAAATAAAAATATGTCCCCAAACATACCCAATAGATTTTTTATTTGGATTATATTTTGAGTAACTTAAAAAGCATCTTCTCAGACAGAAAACGAGTATTTATTAATAAACGTAACATTTTAATAATGTCACATTTTTACAACTAATGTTTTGTGTGGAAGTTTGTTTTATTTTTAAAAGCCATTAGCAGTTCATGGCCACTGCCATATTTATTAAGCTACTATTCTCCAACAGGAAATATTTTTAATCTGGGATTCGTAGATCAAGTTTTAATAAAAAAAAACATAATTATTAACTAAATACGATAGAGTTTTATGTTTGATTGTTCTGTACCTACACGTGTCAAAAAGGCTTATTTTAATTAGGGTTATATTCATCATATTACCTTATAAATTATATTAAGTCATTTATTAACCAATTTGTATGGAATTCGCAGGTTGACAGCCTGTAACCACCTTAGAAATGTGTAGTAAAATTAGTTTCCACACATATATACCAGTCGGGAAGTAGTTGGATAGGTCTTTATGAGTGCACCAAGTTACATTATTTCATAAAAAAAATAAAAATACATACACTACAGGACGGGCACACCCATTAGAGCAGCCTTGGCTCTAGTACTAGAATTTCATTATCACAAAAGCCAGAAAAAATGTACCTAAACGAGATATACAGAGACTCTTTTTAATTAGTTGTTGAAGCTTCACAGACGTTCTGGGTTTCGATACTAATCGGCATTCAATAGCATGTGTTCATCCTTTCGGCAGCACACCTCAGCTAAAATTCATTCTACTAGTAATTCACTCTTTATCTCGCTCGCACGTTACTGTGCGCGGACTGAGTGAGAGCGGGACTGAGTGCGGTGCTGGGCGGCAGGGAGCGCCGATAGTTTAGGTAATTGCTTTTTACAGTGAAAATAATAATAATTAAAAAAAAAAAACATAAGACATGCTATATAGTTAGTTCAGTTAGTATGCAAAGTTTCATGATCTAATTTGAAGTATTTTTTGAATACCAGCGGTTCATTGTTCGGTTTTGAGGTAACTTTGAATTTTTTTTCTATCGAGAAAATGTTATGGAATCGTGTTTTCGGCAAACATAGTACTTAACATTAATCCTCAACTTTACCATATATTTACTGTAAAATTAAAGCTGCAGTATTTTCGACATAACGGAGGATCATGCTAAGCCATTTGAGGTAGTATATATAGGCCCTTAAAGAGACGAAAATATTGTGAAAAAAAATTACATGATAGCTTCGTAGCTATATTTATACACCGTGAGTAGTCAGAGGACACACACTTGGACGTTTCTTTAGAATTCGTATCGGCTATAAAATCTCGAAGGCATCTCATTGTTGATCATGTTATGTAATGTATGTGTATATTAATTTTAATCGATTATTTTCGTTAAATAAATGTAATTTAATTTTCACGTGACTAAATCTATAAAAAGTATAAAAAAGTCGCTTTTCGTGTCTTTCTGTGTCCTGTGTGACAGCTTGATTTTTCTAAACTATACACAAATGGATTTCGATGCGGTTTTCGCAATCATTTAGAGAATTTATTCCGGAAGGTATAAGTGTACAATACATTAATATTAAAATGACATTGATAATGAAATCTCGATGTTTTGTGCGAAGCAGGGGCGGGTCGCTTGTTAAGTATGGTGGCCAGATTTCATGAAATTAGTCGTTCGTCAAATGTTTCTTCCAGTAAATTATGCTAATAAAAAATAAGCTTTCAGTAAATTAGGCCTTTGCGTCAGCCGCGGCGGCCACATGCACGATATCATATTCAATTAATGCCGTAAATTTATATGTCAACTTTTTTCTGTTTTATTTCAATTTAAAGTTCTCCGCCTCTCAAAAAAAAACATCCTTTATTAGGTTTTATTTTGTAATGTTAAATTATATATTTTTTCCTTAAAAAAAAAAGATTGTCGTAGTACTCGTTGTTGTTTAATCTCTGTACAAACACCTACTAGACTAGATTGTATCGTATTGTGCAAAGTTCATTCCAGGTCAATCATGTGATATGATTATTATGTTTTTAACTTATCCCCTCTAGTATTATACTAGGCCCAATGATAAATGTTTATCATTATTTCATATTTAGTTTAAGATCATACTGGACATAGAGCAAACGACGTAATTTCTTGAGAGAGAAGAAAACATTTTTGACAGCTAAAAACCCGCGAAAAGTTTTGACAGCTGACAGAAAACGCGGGAGAATTTTTGACAGAACATTTTTCTTAAACTTACGATGTTGGCAAAGGTAGTGTCTGTGTTCTTCAAATTCAGCATAAGGTTTTATGTCGCAGGGTTGTTTGCGGGCCAGTCACAATGGCTGGATGGGCTCGCCAAAAGTCTGGGGTACGAGAGCGTGTACCACCATGCGGTCATCATCGACGCCGGCTCTTCTGGCTCCAGGGTTCTTGCTTATAAGTTTAGAGTACCTTTTACAGGTGAGTGCCTTTTTTATAATTTTATTCACTCATTAATTCCCTCTTTGGTCGTTAGACTATGGCTTACAGAAATAATTGTTATGTCCCAAGAAAATCTGACACGTTTTCTAAAATTACTAAAAATTTCGATGTTTTTTTTTATGGATTGTTATTTGGGAATTGGAGAACGAAAACCTGTTATATTACCATACTTTTGTTTTGTTTATAAGTTTAAGAGCTATTTATCAAGAAACGCTAATTAAGAAATATAGTTCTTAGACCAATAGTTATTTAGTTGACGATAAAGTTAATAGTATTAACGATTAGGTACTTAATCTGTTTCATGATTGCTGATAAGATAAAATTGATAATAATAATAATCATTTTGGTTATTTCTTACGCTTGTTAAGATTGCGTTACAATCTTAAAATAAACGAATCTGATTTATTGTAGTTTTTCAAATTAAAATTAAACCTAAAATAGTAATTCGGTTTTTGGAAACACAAAATTGAACATTATAACATCCTTTACAAATAAATATTAGGTTCTGAAAAATTATAAAAAAGTGGAATGGTATTTTTTATCTTTCTTAATTAATATGAATAAAGTAACAGCCTCGTAGGCCTAGTAATTATAACTTGCTGGCGTGCTGTTCTGGGTTTGATTCCCTGTTGGAGCAGTGTCTCAGTATTAGCCTGAGTGGTTGGGTATACACCTCTGCGTACGCCTTTGGGTAAGACAAGCGTGATTTTATTTTCACGAAAATATCATGTAGCGGTAACCCTGTATAATTTTTGCTAACATGAAATTAATGTCGTCTTCGATCACCGTACACAGGAAGTATAAAATTGTAATTACACATGATTTCCATTATTGCTGGTACTTGTACATACTCGTAAAACACAGTTTTATCAGTTACCGGCTATCTTGCGACGGTAAACTTTTTAACGATGTTATGTATGTCCTTCAATGAGAGTACTAATAGTAGTATAAATTGTACGTATGTTCCAAAGTACTTACATACGTGTGTTTTTCATGGTTGACGCCATTGACTACTTGTTACTAAATAAAACGAATTTCATGGCGCTTTGTCGGAATGAGAGAAAGAAATGTTCAATGTCGCTGTTCAATTTATCTACTATTTATATTGTTATAATAATATGTTTTTGTATCGGATACTGTTCTCCGTAATAATTATTATTATGCCCGGAAAGCAAGAAGGAGACCTATGTCCTACCTGCCCCCTACAGTGGGACAAGATAAAAAAAATCTTAAATTCATTCATTCATTGACAGGAAGACAACGCCCAGCCTAAACCGCTGGGTCTAGAAGCATTAAGTTCTGTGCAAGAGTTCCCTATCTATTTATACATATATAATTACTTGTCCTGACTGATTCATCAACGCAGAGCCTAAACCGCTGGGCCTACAAACTTGAAATTTTGGCAGTAGATGCCTTTTTTGTTGTAAGCATCCACTAAGGAAGGATTTTTAGAAATTCGACCTTTAAGGGAAAAAAGGGAAAAAAAGGGGATAAAAGGGGGATTTGGTTTGTATGAAAAATCTTCATTTCTTGGGTTGAAAACTTGAAACTTGGCACGAATATTTATCTAAGTAAATTATGAAGTTTGCCATTTTTTGTGGGGGATTGCGGGGTGTCAGTCAGTTTGTATGGAAGAATTCTAACGCGCGATCCGATTAACTCGAAACTCTGCAATTATACTTAAGATCGAAAATAAAGAAAAACGGGTAACAGGGTTTTTTTGAAAATCTACCCCTGACAGGGTAGGTACTAAAGTACGAAAACCACGCGGACAAAGGCGCGCGAGAAGTGCTACTAAGATATAACGATGGTGACCACTAAGGATTTTTAGAAATTCATCCCCTATTGGGGTTAAAGTTGTATGGAAGTTTGTCATTTTCGCCGATGGGAATTCAAAAATAAAAGTAAAAGTTTATCAGTCCGCGAAGTAGACACATGTTGCCATGAATCATGATGTCATCATCACTGGTCAGCCGAAAGGGTCCTATTTGGTTACTAAACATTGTTTTGTGTAACTGACTGTTTGCAAAATACTTCACATTTCTGATTAGATATTGGTTTAATTTTTGTTATAATTAGTTAGGGTAGTTAACATTATTATGCAATATCAGCAAACTATGTAAACCTACCTACGTAGTTTGCACATATTGTATTATTTTTATTATATCTACTGTTCAGTGTTCGGCCATCTAGTGCCAATAATGTCGACTACTACATAATGCAAGTTAGTATGACAATTGGATTCTCACCTACATCATTATGTTTCCAAACAATTAAGAGCGTTTACGACGTACGGAATTTCATACAATTTTCAAGTTCTTGTTTTTCGAAATGAATGAACCAATTTTAATGAAACTTCATACGCACAAGCAGGTTACATAGGTCTAAAAATTTAGTTAAGAGCATTTTCGAAATGTCTTATTTAAAAAAAGATAATTGGAAATCTCTGGTTCTATGAAAAATTTAAAATCGGTCGAATTTAGCTGTAACACTATTTTTCGAAAATCTTCGTAACTAACTTTTTAGACCTATGTATCTTGCTTATGTGTATGAAGTTTCATTAAAATCGGTTCATTCATGTCGAAAAACAAGGACTTTAAATTTTCTATGATATGCCGTACGTCGTAAACGCTCTTATTAAATAGTCATATTTGTAACAAGTGTTTCCAAGAAATTACATCAACTTGTTTTAGTTTATTCCATATTAAAGTAATGCTACAGTAACTTTGTTGTGGAGGTCTGATAGGCAGTCGCTCCATGTAAACTACTGGTATTCAGCTGCATCCGGTTAGACTGAAGGCCGACCCCAACATAGTTGGGAAACGGCTAGGCAGATGATGATGATTTAAGTAATAAAACGTCTTAGCAAGCCTGCTATGCCAGATCTTTTATATTAGGAGTATTTATAGGTAGTATTTTTAGGAGCATTTAGGAGAAATATAGTAGGTGACGATCTATAGTTTCTGCCTATGCCCCTGGGAAAAAGGCGTAAATGTATGTATGTTTGTTAATGACACATAAATGTGACATTAATGTTTAGTGTACAACATTGTTTCAGTATTCGGCCAGGGCAACTTGGACTTAGCAGATGAATACTTTGAACAATCCAAGCCGGGCTTGTCGTCTTACGCCGATGACCCTGAAAAGGTAAGGAAATCACATTTCAAGTATGTTCTCTATTGGCCTGGCTGCTCTATTTTTGCAGTCTAGTCACAAGCGCTACTTTTGAGCGTGATTTGGGCTTGGGTTCGATCCCTGCGTCGGGTAAAGTGAATTTGTGTTAAATTCAGTTTACCCTTCGGTCACAAATGATGTGAATGGTCACAAGGATTGGTAGTTATGCGCTGGATTTGTGACCTGTCACTTGCAATAGGCTCGTCTATTGGTACATGGGCCTCAAACTTAACTAAAGATTCGACGTTTTCCGCTACAAAGGGCGTAACTCAAAATCTCAGACTTTTGGGAATGATCAAAAAACACGAAAAATAATTAAATAGCTTGGTAACAAACGTCTGCAGTGAAAACCGGTTAAGCATATATTTTGATAATGTTAAGATTTGGAATTACGCCCTTTGTAGCGGAAAGCGTCGATTATGTGGGTGTAGTATTACACAACTGCCTTCTCGTAAATGAAACAATACTCATGAATTAAAAAAAACAAAGATTCTCAGTAAGAGATTCAACAGGTCTCAATATGAACACTGTTGCTACCTTAGTATACAGGGTGTAAGGGACAGTCCTCCGCAAACAGGGTGCATTCAGCTTCTTATTTTGAATCATATTCCACCGGAAATATTCTCAAAAAAATTTTCATTTTTTTTTTGTCGTATTTTCAGTTAAGATTCCTTTATTTCAATGTAAAATTACATTCTCTGTACGCAACACTGAATTTATGTAAAATAAAACAGCTAAAATAACAAAGTCAGCAATGGATGTTGAAATACTCGGCGGCCGAAGGCTCGCTGCGCTGCCGTTCGCTACGCGCGTTTTGCCACGGTAACGATACATTGCGTGCGAGGTAATAAAAAGAATCAGGTTTATTGGATTCCCATAACGTTCCTGAAATAATTTCATGTAGGTACCGGTCATCTTAGTATGATATACTGAATTCACCCTAACAGTCTGCGGAGGGTTGTCCCTTACACCCTGTATGATGCTAACAATTATCCGATACATTTACAGGGCGCGGACACGATAGTGCAGCTAATCAAGAAAGCTGAGTTCTTAACGCCGCCGAACAAACGAAAGGCGACACCGCTGATAGTTCGCGCGACAGCCGGCCTTCGGCTGCTGCCCGCGGACAAAGCGCAACAACTCATAGAGTACGTCGCCCGTGCTATTCACAAGTAAGTGAAAACGAACAACACAAAAAGTTAATCAAAGAAACAGGCCACAGAAAGGTTTTAGGCGACGAATCATAACATAATTTTCTCCTTCCTATTTCTTTCATCCTGTTATGATTCGTCATTAATTTATTTATCCTCCCACAGGAAAGCCATACAGCAATTATACCAACGGAGCTAAAAATGACTTCATGTGCCTAAAAAAACCTTTCTGTGGCCTATTGCCAGAGGAGATTTAATTTTTTCTTCAATAACATAATATCCAAAGATAATTGGATACGTATGTCAAAAAAATCTATGGCTAAAGTAACCAAAGACTGGATTATTTTAATCACATACGATAATTAATTTCCAGACTGGGCTATGACGTGGCACTGGACGGAGTTAAGATCATGGACGGCTCTGATGAAGGCATCTTCATTTGGTACACCATCAATCTCCTGCACAGTAAGTTGTCACTATATGCTTTTAATTGAGACAAGGGTTGGGACTAGTGCCCTTAATACAAGTTATTTTGACAACTTAGCAATGGTGCTGACTTAATTAAGTCTTGTATGAGTTGTTAATTAGCTTGGAAAATGTCTTTGACATATCTCGGGACCCTGTCCCGAACCATTAGAAGGTGTACTAGGGGCCAAAGTCAACTCGCAGAGGCCTGGTAGACGTTTCTAATGAAATGAGGCACCAACCGACGATTATCCCTGTTAGCACTATGAAGTGCACCCAAAGACAACCCGTGGTTGGTGTAGGACTATTGCAGGATATGGAAACAAAGATGTTGGATTATGGGTTTTGGTAGCTGAAGTGAACTATGTAGTTATCTATGACTATGGATAGACTATGGCCCCGCCAGATCAATGTTTTATATAAAATACACAGATAAAATGGCAGGGGGTGCAGCCAGGGTCGCGGGATGTTCGAAAGACTTACCGTGGCCCCGGCACAGGCAAATGAAGGAAAACACGGGTGGGTTTTAGTCGTAAAAGTCTGACACGCCCTCCCGCTCCGCCCGGAGCGGGAGAAGTCATTTGATGATTTCCCATCCAAAAAAAAAGGGATGACTTGCACACTCAATAATGGGCCCCCGAAAACGATCGCTTGCATGTAATGTCGCAGCGACAAGGGGGCAACATGTACGGCTATCAGGACAATCCCGGAAGTACGGTCAAGGTCCCTACCAGCATCTTACTGGAATAATTCCTTCCTCCGAGCACTTTTGCTCTTGAGACATAAGACATTATTATTATGATGACATTACTATTAGCTTTGTAACAAAACACTATAATGTGAAAATAATTATTTGATAAGGGCTGAAAGTTCTGGAAGAAATGGAAATGATAATTTATATTGCAAAAAAAAAATTAAACAACGTAGGATGATACGATTTCTCAAAAATACAGCAAGTTCTATTACAATCCAGCGTGTAACTCCTTTGACCACTTTTCTCCTTTTCTCGTAGTATCAGGTTTACCTGTAAAAAATACTATGTGTATACGACGTTTTAATACTCGTGCCTCATATGTTTCAAATAAAAGTAGTTGTAAAAAGCTGTTAGCAGGATGGAATAAGCATGTATCTGAGGCCTATAGGAATGCTAGGCTTAAGTTCAGAATATGGGTATCCAGTGGTAGACCAACTCATACTGAAACATATAGTGAGATATTGTTACAGGCACGTAAAGAGTTCAAGAGTAGATTAAAGTGGTGTCAAAATAACCAGGATCAAATCAAAATGGACATAATAGCCAAGCACCATGCTAAGTCAGATTTTAAGAAATTTTGGAAATGTACCAATAGTGCCAATACTAAGCCTAGTATTCCTGTGGGTATCGAGGGTATCTCTAGTGCAAAAGGGATAGCCAACATGTTTAGGGCGTATTACTCCATTAAGTCTCCGCCGGGTCCGCCATGTCGGGAGTTTGATGCTTGTCATACAGATATTTCAACGGTCATTCTTGCAAAAGATGTCAAAATTGCTATAAGAAATATGACAGGTGGAAAATCTCCCGGCCATGACGGGCTCAGTGTCGAACATCTGAGAAATGCTGGTATCCATCTACCTCGAGTGCTTGCCATGATGTTTAATCTGTGCGTAAGCCACGCATACCTTCCTCACGGACTGATGCAGACTCTGGTGGTGCCTATACCCAAGAACAGGACAGGAGATATGGCGGACAAGACCAATTATAGGCCAATTTCCTTGGCGACAATAACTGCCAAGGTACTTGACAGTGTGCTCAACTCACATTTCTCCAGACATATTAATTTGCATGACGCCCAGTTCGGGTTCCGGCCTGGGTTGTCCACAGAAACTGCAATATTTAGTTTGAAGCACACTGTCAAGTATTATACGGATAGACATACTCCTGTGTATGCCTGTTTCCTAGATCTCAGTAAGGCCTTTGATCTAGTCGCATATGACGTTCTGTGGCAGAAGTTAGCAGGGACCGGGGTGCCAGCGGAGTTGGCATCACTCCTGAGGTATTGGTATCTCAACCAGGAGAACCGTGTGAAGTGGGCGGGTGAGCTTTCGGATGCGAGCGGGTTGGAGTGTGGGGTGCGACAGGGAGGGTTGAGCTCACCCTTGCTCTTCAACCTGTACGTAAACGCCCTGATTGAGAGTCTCAGCGGCATGCATGTCGGATGCTATGTGGACGGTGTTTGTTGCAACAATTTCAGTTACGCGGACGACATGGTGCTGCTGGCGCCCTCAATCGGAGCTCTCCGGAAGCTACTCGCAGTTTGTGAGTCTTTTGTAACTTCACATGGTCTCATGTATAATGTAAAGAAATCTGTTTAAATGGTTTTTAAATTAGGTCCCAAGGCTCCACCTGTACAACCACTTATCCTGAATGGTGAGTCTTTAAACAGAGTATACAAGTTTAAATATCTCGGGCACTGGGTGACCGATGATTTAAAAGATGATTTTGATATGGAGAGGGAACGTAGAGCGTTGTCAGTTCGGGCGAATATGTTGGCGCGCAGATTCTCCCGTTGTACAGACGCAGTCAAAATTACTTTATTTAATGCGTATTGCACCTCACTGTACACGGGGGGACTGTGGGCTAGCTACACGCAACGGGCGTACAATGCTCTACGGGTCCAATTTAATAATGCGTTCAGGACACTGTTGCGGCTTCCACGTTTCTGCAGCGCATCAGCAATGTTTGCGGATGCACACACAGATGGCTTTGCAGCTTTATGGCGCAAAAAGACCGCGTCATTCATTAGTCGGTTGCGTGGAAGTCGCCACAGCATCTTGAGTGCCATTGCTGCTAGGCACGATTGTCCCCTGACATGGAGGTTAGTGCAGCGGACCAAGTCCCTGCTTACTATTTTGTACTAGTTTATGTCACATGTATGGATCAAAGTTATCCGAATAAACAAATTTTATTATTATTATGTCGTTTATTCATTTTTCATTCTTATCTATTCACATTTTTAAATATTTCTAATAAAAATATATACAAAAAAACATTTAAAAATATAAAAAAAAATAGAAGTCCGCCGGTATCGGGAGCAGGGTCCAAGCTACCGGTGATTAGGGCTGCAGAGACAGGAACCTCCTCACAATACGAGCCGTATCGAGGAGTACTGCCTTCTGAATCAGGCTCTTGATCCAACCGCCTAACGCCAGCCTCGAGAGATGTTGGTTGAGGCTTTCGGCCATCAGGCCATTGGCCGTTACGACAATCGGCACAATGACAGCCGAGGTCACATTCCACATGTCAACAACCTCGTGTGCTAAGTCGAGATATTTTATTTGTTTCTCTTTCTCAGCTTTCACGAGGTTCTCGTCATGTGGAATGGTAACATTGATAATAATTGCGCGGCGCGCTAATCGATCTATCACCACTATATCAAGCTTATTGGCGACAATAGTCCTGTCAGTGATGATAGACCGATCCCAGTACAACGTGACATGGTCATTTTCGAAAACTGGGTCGGGCACATACTTGTAATACGGCACCTCAGAGTCCACAAGTTTGTATTTCATTTATTATTAATACATTATGTAAGGTAAACAAAAAAAAAAGTCGGGAGGCGTCGTGGGGACGCCCGGTTGGAACGAAGTTCCTTTCGCTGTATACTATGTATTAATACAGAGTCATCTAGTATAAGTTTTTAGAAGCTAAAAACTTATCATAGATGTCTCTGTATTAAAAAAAACAAAAACTATTGACACTTGAAACTGACTTTCGGGCATAACGCTTTACGACGACGACGTGACAATTTCTATCAGTTTACTCCGACCGCAAGCCGCGTTAAAGAACTTCGTTCCAAAAGCATATTCTACCTATTTATCTAACATGTCAATAATCCTCAAGTTACCTCCTACAAGAATGCTCACATATCTGTTTCCTATTTCAGATCTAATAGAGAGGGACACGATGGCAGCACTGGACCTGGGCGGCGGCTCCACACAGATCACGTACCAGCTGAGTGACAGTGACAAGAGCGCCTACCCGGCCGCCGATCAATATGTAGTGCCTGCTGGTAACAACATCACCCTGTATACACACAGGTGAGATTATTCAATGAAATTAAATGCCAAATATTATCGAATGCCTTTTAATTATTTTTTATTAAAAATAATTCTTTTTAATTTATATAAGGTGCTATAAAAATATCTGCCACGGCTTCAATGGGTGACAGTATTAGGTCTAGAGATTACAGTAGTGAAGAAATTTTGTACCCCGGAATAGTTAAATCAATTTGAGAAAATAAAGTAATTAAATAAACATTTACTCTATTCTGCATAACGTGGTTCACAAACTACGCGCGATGTGTCGCTTCGTCAATGAAAACAATTGCTATCTCTTTCTAACTATTCTTGAATTAACACCGAAATCAGCTGACCTGAGCGGGTGACGTCACAGTGGCGTGTGCGATGCTAAAGGTTACAATACCGGCGCCATCGGGGAAGTGCGCGGGAAGCGGGCGGGGAAGTAGCATTCCTAGAAGGTCCTACATTATTGCGCACGGGTTAATACTCTCAGTTTGAATCATTTTCAAGCCTATTGTTAATCCATTGCTCCATTCGAAAAATGTGTCTGCACAACAACGTAACTAACGCAATGAATGTTGTTGAACTGTTAAAATGAAACCCATTGCTCTGGTACACTTGAACTCTTGTAAAGTGGTAAGGACGGAGCCCTTCCTGATTTAGAAGTTGCCACACGTAGTTGTCGCTCACGTCTAAGACTCTAGCAGCGTCCCTGGTGCTCACATGAGGATGACGCCGGAAGAAGTCCAACACTTCATCTTCGAATTCGGCAGAATATCGAGGCCTACCTGCGTCAACCGCAGGCAAGCGGCCGTGTTCTCTAATGGTATGATGACTCACTCGCACACCAAACCTCTGCTGGTATTTATAAGCTTACTGCATGCGCAGTTATGTTGTTGCACTCGCGGTAACACAATACCATTTCAAGATATTCTTGATTGGAATATCGTCGTCTGGGAGGCATTTTTAAAGAAAACGCACGCGATACACAAGTCCTTGACCACTGATAATAGCGAACTGGTTTCGTTCGAGTAGCTTCAAGCGGCGAGCGAAGCGCGTGCGACGAACGGGGTAGTGTGCGGGGGTGGGGGCGAATGGCCTGCGCTACCTACGGCCTTTGTTTGTTAAGAATGACAACAATGCATTAAACTATGGGACGGGTTTATGCAAGTTAATTCAAATTTATACGCACATTTTTTTGAATGAAAAAATTTATGACAAAAGATCAATAATGTATCTTTACTATTGTAATCTATATACAGAATACTGTCTCCCATTGAAGCCGTGGCAGATATTTTTATAGCACCTTATATACTACTTAATTTTATCATTAAGTATATAAAATTCGACTATTTTTTTTTATAATTTAGTAAAATTTATCCAGAAATGTATGGATGCGAAACTATAGTTCGGTAAATAATCGTATTCAGTACCTTGACAGTTTAAATCAAAATAATGTTACCATACTAACAACAGCCAAACCCAATAACCTATCTATCACCAGTTTTGACATACTGGAGATAGAAAAATCTGTCTATCAATGGTTTTGACGTCCTAATAATCTATAAGAGATTATGGAATCTTACCGGCCTGACATAAGGACACCATCAATAGCGATCTGTCTTTTACTGAAAATAGGTTATTGGGTTCGGCCGCAAAGCTCTGCCCACTACACCGTACCATAACATAATCGTGCTATGAACGTATGGGGCACGGAAAGAAACATGACACGGATTACTATCCCCACTAGAACGTATCAACAGCGTATTATACCCGTGCATAACGGTTTTAGTAACGCGTGTCATATCCGTACGGTTCCTGTTCTCTCGGATGTAGTAGTTCACCTGTGTTTTCGCGTGAAGCAGACACGTCAGGAAGAGCACCGGCTAAATATTCTCGCCGACAATTGTTGACTCTCCGTGCATGGCACGCGACGGTGTTGGTCGGTGACGGAACGGTCTAGTGGGCATAGTCTCATACTTTTCAATACAAAGAATATTTTTTGCCTGACACGTTCCTAGCACAGTCATGGTATGTCACGGTGTAGTGGGCAGACTCCTTAATAGTGTTGTGGTAGTGAACGAATTTGTGAAAAGAATGGATGGTCAAATTGTGTAATTTGAATAATGCTCAAAATAATGTGTCGTTCTATGAAAATATTGCAAATAATAATTTTGCCAGTCTTTTAACCTTATAATATGATAGAATAACGCTTTAATTTTTTAAATGGCCAAGGGTAAAATTATTTTCAATTTAAAAGCTGCAAAAATCTAAAATCGGTCATTACTTATTGTTTCATGTTATAAACGAATTAACCCCCTTATTCATAAACGTTGCTTAAAGTTAAGTAATTTTTAACGACTGGTTTCCCATAGATTTTTTGACGTTTAAACATCATTTAATCAACGTTTTATGAATAAGGGGGTAAATGCATTTAGTGATTTATGGTACAAGTGGGCCTCAGTTGTCAATTTTGTTCGATTAACTTTGATCTTGTTTTGTAATAAGATAGTAAACACGGTTATGTTATTTGTTACAGCTACCTGAACCTAGGCTTGCTCGCGGCGCGTTACGGCGTGTTCCGCAGCGAGAGCGACAGCAACAGTTCGCAGGAGCTCAGCTCGGTGTGCGTCGACCCTATCATACAACGCGAGCCCTGGACATACGCTAACAACAACTACTTTGTTAGGTAAGTGTAGCTAGCAATGATCTAAAATTCTAAATCGTTAGATTCGTCCAATCGCGGCAAAAGATGGTCACCTTTCTGTTTCGTTGACGAGTTGGTCGAGGCCTTTGGATATTAAGCCGTTGGCTGTCATGACCATCTGTGCAATGATCGCCGAGTCCAAATCCATGTGGGATTTGTCGACAACCTCGAAAGGCCACGTCAAGATACTTGATTTGCTTATATTTCAAACGTTGCGGGATAGGCGATGAGAAATTTTGCCGAAGTTTTTCAAACGCTGTTCAACCCAACTGGATCTTTCTGTCGCCTTTTTTCACAAAGTTATGTCCACCGAGCTGGATGATTTGCCCTAGGTAGACATAAATAAAATAAGCCTTTCCAACGTTTCGCTTATCGTCTCTTGCTCTTTTTTCTATCCCTCGGGTACCACTCTGTTACTAATTTGATACATTTATCTTTTTAACCGATTTCAAAAAAAGGAGGAGGTTCTCAGTTCGTCGGAAGCTTTTTTATGTGTGGTCCCCGATTAGTCGAAGACGGCTGAACCGATTTGGAAAATTCTTTTTTTGTTTGAGAGGGTATACTTCATAGGTGGTCCCATTGTCATCAGGTCAGGATCTGATGATGGGGTCCTGGAGAAATCGAGGGAACTCATCAAATATTATAGGCACACCTATAGCGATTTGGGTATTTTTTATAGTAACTTGTCTCGGAAAGCACCATTTGGTGAAATGGAACTGATGATGAAGACCACAGATGGCCACCGGAACAACTCGATAATAAGTATTTTACGGGTTGCGATTCGATTACTTTAAAATGATTGCTAAGCAATATAAGCTCGTCACAATGCATATTATTATGGTGAAGTGGAGCTGGTGGTGAAGTACCAGGAGAACTCCTCAACAATTAACGTCCCTGCATCGGGAAAAGCAATATTTTGTAAAAGATGATGAGCAGTTGTCATTAGGTTATTGGAACTTAGATAAATTATAAACCAACCCACTAAAAAGTGAAAAATAAAAAACTTTTTTGAAAAAAAAAAAAAAGCTACGAAGTGAAAAATAACTTTAATTTCGGAAGTCGGTGGCACAAACCTAAAATACAGATCCAAAGACATCGACTTCTGAAATTAAAGTTATTTTTCACTTTGTGGTGTTTTTTAGGAAGCCGGTTGTAATTTTTTTTTTGCAAAAAGGGTTTTTCCTCTCTTGAGATATGTCCTGTTCATCGCCATTTTTGTGTTTTAGGTAGACATACTTCTTTACAACTTCGAGAGTTGACCCTTTGGTGTGGATTGGTCTCGGCAAGACGTGTGAATTGTACAAGAATTTTGTCTTCAAATTCATGCCGAGGACATCTCGACGAGAGGCTCCGGCTCAGGAGGTTTAGGCTGTGCAGCATCTGGTCTAACTGTTCCAGCGTCTCTGCCATTATGACGATGTCGTCGCCAAAGCGAAGGTGTGAGATGTACTCGCCATCCTCCAATGCGTTGGTGAACAGCTTCGGGGATATCACATCCCCTTGTCTTACCCCTCTGAGCAATTGAATGGGGCTGGTTTTCTTATCCTGGATCTGGACAGTCATCGTGGCAGCGTCACACAAACTTCTCAATACTTCGATGTAGTGGCAGTCAATTCGACATCGTTGCAGAGAGGCCAAAATTGGCCATAATTCGATGGTGTCGAAGGTTTTCTCGTAGTCCACAAATACACAGCGGCTGGTATTACTCTTCGGTCTTCTGTACTATTTGCCGAATGTATGGATGTGTTGTACGGTACTGAAAAGTTTTCGAAAACCGGCTTGTTCTGGTGGTTGGAACTCGTAAAGTCTCCTAGCGAGACGGTTAGTGACGACCCTCGGGAACAGATTGTAAATCTGGCTCAAAAGTGAGATGGTCCTGTAGTTCTTCAGTATGATTTTGTCACCTTTTTTGAAGAACAGAACTAAACTTATGCTCCACGCCTCGCGCGTTGTACCCTCTTGGATGACGGAGTTGAAGAGCCTCGCTAGCTCTCAGGACTGGAGCCCCGTCCGCTTTAAGGAGCTCTGTCGTTATACCGTCATCCATAGATGCCTTGTTGTTCTGTAACTGCTTGAGAGCCGCCCTAATATCGCTCTGGTTGGCATTCGGAATGTCCTCCAGTTAGTGGCGCGTTAATTCGGTTCGATTGTTATCTTCACTATGCCCCGCTGGTTTCGCCAGCCGCGTTGAGTATAAGTGCTCGTAAAAGTCCTCGACCTTCTCGAGTATCTCGGACTTCGAAGTCACGATTCTGCCTCCCCCCTAATTGCTTAGCCGACGCTTTCGACCCTCGGTCCATTGTATTAAGGTCACGATTGAGCAGAAGCTCAATCATGATCTTAATAGATTTCTAATACGTAGGTTTAAGACCCTCCTGTCTGATGGAGACGGCAGCGTGTATGGCAACTCTCGTCTTTACCTCATAAGTCCGAGAGTCTCCGAGGAAAGTTGGAACACCTTACTTTTTCGCTGCGACGAGACCAGTGCGGTACACGTCGCGTAGTGCTTTGATCACCTCGTCGGCTTTCTCGTCAACAGTACCTGTGGTACCAGCAGGGCAAATCGATTTTGAAGTTCCTGTTGGAACTTTTGGATCCTAGAGCAACTTGGAGCTGCGTAGGTCAGAGGGTAGGGCTCATCATACAGATCCTCAGCTCGAAAATCAATATTTAAAGTGCCTCTGATAAGCTTGTGATTGCTGTGAACAGTCCGACCTTCGATTCGCCGCGTTCTTGTACTCCTCTTTGTCATTGAAGTCCCCATAACAACGTTGTAATGTCCCACTGCTGGGCAAAGGCCACCCTTTCCCTTTCCACACACGTCTGACGACTGCCATTAAGAGCCAGTCCTTTTATTAATATAATATTCTTTCATTAAACGTTTGTCTGTGGTGTAGCGGTGCGACCCGTGCGCACGGCAGCAAGCCCTCGGCGGTGTACAACGCGTGCCACGCGGTCGTGCGGCGCTACGTGCTCGCCACGCTGGACTGGGAGCCGGCGCACCCGCCGCTCGGCAGCGTGGCTGCCATGAGCTACTTCTACGACGTCGCCGCCGACGCAGGCATTATCGGTAAGTCTTCTTCTTCGTCTCGATGGCAGGACAGTGAGATAGTATTTGACCCAAAACTTCGGTAAGTCTAGAGTATTATTAATTTACAAGGCTTATGCCCGATGGGAAACATCACCACCATCATCGATGGGGAACCATAGAAAAAAATTACAAACTTCCGTTCAAACTTTTATTTAACAACAAGGCGAAAACGCAGCCATAGGAAACTGCTCGCATATACATTGTAATGCTATTTTTAAATCTGTGATCACTATGTATACACGAATTTTGCGTACTGCTCGGGTATAGCTTATAACATGGACGCGCGCGTCCTGGTTCTAAACTACATAACTTACACCTGACAAGAATTTTAAATATATAGTTCAATAAAAAGTCAGTCCTTAAAATACTAAATAGCCAAGTAACTAAGCGACTAACCTTAGAATAATGCTCGCCGGCCGCTGCGGCGGCACCGCTCGCTTCGCTCGCTCGGCTTGCGCGTGGTTGGCACAGTTCTAACCTAACCTAAACCAATGAGTTAGCCCTAAAAATACTAAATAGCCAAGTAACTGCGAACACCTTGAAAGTAGCGCTCGCCGGCGCTGCCGCGGCACCGCTCGCTTCGCTCGCTCGGCTCGCGCGTGGTTGGACTAATCCAACCTAAACCAATTGGACAGAGTGCTCTACCTCCTGCTGAACGTCAATCAGCCGTAATAAAAAAAGCGCTTCTATGTATTTCGGCTAGACATTCGGCTGCGACATAAATACGATTAACCCGTATGCGTACTGGCACTGTATATTATGGAATAAGGTAGTTAATTAGGTCACTACGAAGCATACGCGAGTATTTGCGTACTACTCTTGTATAGATTGGAAAACCGTAGTTAAAAAGTGGTTTCCAATCTATACGCTGTTTCACACTCTTGCGTTCTGGCCTTGTACAGAATGGAAAGACGCCGCTTCGCTCGCTCGGCTCGCGCGCTGTTGGTCACAGCTCTAACCTAACCCATTTGGTCGGTACCCTGGCTTAGTTACGGCGACCAATTCGGCTCGCGCGTGGTTGGTCACAGTTCCAACCTAACCTCTGAACTGCCTAACTTATCAAACTGCCCATTCCAACATTTTTACTGGCCATTCATTTATAACACTATTGAGCATTTTTTGTTCTGACATTGTTGGATGAAATGTTCGAAAGAGTTACCGTGGCCCGGCACAGGCAACTGAAGGAACACGGGTGGGTTTTAGTCAGTAAAAGTCTGACACGCCCTCCTGCTCCGCCCAGAGCGGGAGAAGTCATTTGATGATTTCCCATCCAAAAAAAAAATAAAAAATAAAAAAAGGATGAGATAACCGACCAATTTTCTTTTTATTACTGTTCATGTTTTACTGTCACTCTAAATTACCAACCGCCGAAAAATTAAATTATTGCCCGTTAATTTTTTCATCTGATCATAATAACCCCTAATTATTTAATTAAATAAAGAAATAAGTTGTAAAATTGTACAATGGTTGATGTCGCTATATACTGTTCACATTAAATTGGCAGAAAAACTAGTAGGCCCATGAAAGGCATACATGTGTACTTTATTGTGTAGTAAATATTAAAAAGTCATGTTGAAAGTGTAAGCGAAGGTGCGAGCAGTCTCGCATCGCGGCGCGTCTCGTTCAAGAATTTCATAATGTTTCGAGAATTAGTACGACGACCTTTCATAAATATGAAACCACTCTGTATCAGTCTAACTTGAATATTTATTAACTTTATAATGTGATCTTCCAGACGTGATGACAGGCGGCACAGTATCAGTCGAAGCATACCGCGCGGCGGCCATGCTGGCGTGCACATCGGCCAACGTGGACCAGCCCTGGGCCTGCATCGACCTCGTGTACGTGGTCACGTTGCTGCAGGACGCCTACAAGATCGACAACAACAAGCCCATCAGCGTACGTATACTTAGCGAGGCTTCTTAAATTGCATGATAAAAGTGGGCCAGCTTAGTCCAGCTTGAGTCAACGTGATCTAGCCTGGGCCAACGTGGTCTAGCCTGGGCCAACGTGGTCTAGCCTGGGCCAACGTGATCTAGCCTGGGCCAACGTGGTCTAGCCTGGGCCAACGTGGTCTAGCCTGGGCCAACGTGGTCTAGCCTGGGCCAACGTGGTCTAGCCTGGGCCAACATGGTCTAGCCTGGGTCAACGGCGTCTAGCCTGGGCCAACGTAATATAGCCTGGGTCAAAATCTGTGAATGCAGTTTAAAATAACTCTAAAAATTGGGGATCGTCAAAATGTAAGAACGTTTTCAAGTAGTTCTTCTATTCTACAAATTGCTTTACAACATGCATTTCAATCTACTATTTTCCATTTATTTTATAACATGTTGTAAACTTGTAATGTAAAGAAATATTATGTTAACTTATGTTTAATTATGCGTACTAGTCACCGCTGCCAGTTTGAGTTGACTCAAACCATATTTTTTTCTCATACAACTTCAACAAACTAATAAAATCTTTTTTTCTTTATCAGTTGTTCAAGAAAGTGAACGGCCACGAAGTCTCCTGGGCGTTAGGGCTCGCGTACACGACCGTTATGAACCGCATCGTGATCACGCCTTAGTGACGTGACGTCACCACCATGACGTCAGCAGCGTGGCAGTTAAGATTAGTAGCTGAACATGTCATGTACCGGGCCGTAAATATAGGACACCGAGTTTTAGAAAAACATCTTTTGTAGAGCGTCATCTCTGTCACTCGCAATGATATTATAAGTAACTAACTGTGCCCCGCGACTTAGTTCGCGTTGAAGTCGTAAGATACACAATATACTAAAATAACAGCCACATTTTAAAAAAACTCCCTCGTCCCCCGACCCGTCGCGTTGCGTTGCATTGCCCGCCCACCCTATTACTTCGTTTTCGCATAGCGTTCTTTCTGTTTTTTTTCTTGTTGCTCGGCTCCTAAGGGTCGTAGCGTAATGTTAAATACCCTATAACCATCCACGAAAATTGGGCTACCAAATGGAAAAAAGATTTTTTTTAATCCGACTTTTTATTCACAATTTCATGGGTTTTAATTTTTTTGCGCGGAACCCTAATTATTTTTCTAAAAAAAAAATTACCTACGTTACTCCCCGTAACATCAGCTATCTGCTAGTGAAAGTCCCGTCAAAATCGGTCCAGCCGTTTCGGAGATTAGCCAGAACAAACGGACAGACAGACAGACAGACAGACAGACAAAAATTTAAAAAAAATCTTTTTTGTTATAAGTACGTTTTCCATACCGTGTTACAATGTTTTTTAAGCATTTAGTAAAAAGTTGTTATTTTGATATTACATACAGGCACTTCAATTTTATTTATTTGCATAGTTAAGAGGTAGACAAGCTACCTATCCATAAATTGATCTTCAAGAACGCAACAATGTCGCACTATTCGTTTACACGTGGAGGTAGGACGGCATGTCGTAATGATCGGGAGCGAAAACGAGACAAGACAAAGAAAACTTGGCTAACCAGCCAAGTTTTGGTGTGCCACTTGCGGAGCGTGTATAACCTATCTATATTAATAACTCAAGAGTTTGTTTCTTTGAACGCGTTTGTCTCTGGAACTGCCAGTCGGATTTGAAAAAATCTTTTTGCATTTGATAGCCCAACTCTTTAGGATCCTTAGGAGCCGAGCAAAAATAAAAAAAGTCAGAAAGACCGCTAAGCGAAAACGAAGTCATAGCGCGGGCAGGCGATGCGATGCGACGGGGTTGGGGGAGCAAGAAATGCAGAAGAATGTCATTGGTCACTCATAACTGTGTGAGTCTCTGTTTGAAGCTCGATGTGTTATATTTACGCTCGGGTGCTGTCCAGTGGTTTTTTCTGTTTTGCTAAGGACTGGGTCGTAAACGAGCTTAGAGGATTTATGTGCGTAAGTCGAGTGTCTGAATAAGAGGTATGTGAGATTATGCCATTTTTCTATTACTTAAAACTTTCATAATCATTCAAGTTTTTTTTTATTTCGAGTAATCATCGTGAAACATTATTATTAAATAAATAATAATATTACACAAGGATTACTTGATTTAATAAAAATAAATCAAACACTACAAAATATACAACGGGCGGCCTTATCGCTTTCTGCGAAACAACATTTATCATTTTGTCGCGTAATAAAAACTTATGAGAATAATTGCTGCCGGTTATAAGTATTTCAAATTCATGTATGTATTTGTAACATTATACGTGTGTAGTTTGGCTCTAGACTCATGTAACTTGAGTGCCTAAATTGTAAGGTTTCCACCATTTCATTATTATGGTTTTTAATTCCTGTAATTTTATCGTGTGATTGTGTAAACCTTTTTACACTTGCTTTTAATGATAGAATATCGGACGCATATTATACAGGGATGTAACATTTTTTTAGAAGACATTGCAAGTTCGTTTCGACCCAGTCCGTTCTAATCTTAACTTTTAAGTGATTTGACCTGAAACCATTACCTCTTCGGTACTCTATGTGATATAAATAATATGTATCTTAAGTATTTTATTGTTTCTTCTCTATTCCACGATATTTGTAAATAATATCTCGCTGAAAGCTGGTATTTATATTTTCGATGAAGCAATAGTTCGACGCACATTGTATTGTATTAGAATGTACGTTGTAATATTGTTGCCAGTTAGAAAATGTTCGAATTTAAATGTCTTATGACTGAGGCGTAATATGCACTGAAACAACAATTACACACACTTATAAAAAAGTTGTTATTTTATTAAACATAAGCGTAAGCACGTTTTGCCCAAAATACATCAATTCTTCACAGCTTTTTAGCGTTATTGCATGGAACAAAAAGTATCTCAGCTAAATTCTGAGAAACGCTTCGTCATTAAGAGAAAATGGAATAATATTGTATGGCATTTTAATAAAATAGCTTAGTCGCCCAACTTATACGTGATTTTTTCTGTATCAAAGAGGTCTTGCCTAATGAGACACCTTTTATTGCGCGACCCCCGGGGGGCTCACGCGCGTCTACGCAAGCTTACAGAAACCGGTTTCTGTAAGGATCGGTTCTCATTGGAGGCTACCTCCAATGAGAAAAGGAGAGGTAATTTATTTGATTCGTCAAGTTTAAGTGTAAAGCTACGGCTACATTGTCGCAATAAGACGAACTGCACTTCGCGCGCTCACTCTCTCATACCGCTCGACGTCTCGCTGTTAAACAGAGAGCGTGCGATGTGTAGTTCGCTTTATCGCGATAATGTAGCCGGAGCATAGAGGATTTCAGAGAAGTTGCGGTTTCAGTGTGTAATGCGTTTACAAGCTATTCAAAGATGTGTATCATATACATAGACACATACAGGGTGGCGATTAGGTTATCACATTAATTGAAACCACGCATTCAGTACATGATTCTGGACCCCGCTGCGTTGAAATTTTTCGTCGGTTATTAAAAAAAAAATTTGCTGCTCCATACATTTTGACCTCGTAGGTAGGCAAAAATGTATGGAGCAGCAAATTTTGTTTTTTAATAACAGACGAAAAATTTTAACGTAGCGGGGTTCAGAATCATGTACTGAATACGTGGTTTCAATTAATGTGATAACCTAATCGCCACCCTGTATACACAGACTTGAAGATTTTCTACTTATCTAGCAACATTATAAAAAATGTTATAGATCCAATAATTAAAAACACGAAAACTATTGATATACTGACACAAAGAAAGATAAACTATCGTGATATTTGGAATCTTATTTAATTTTTAACTTTTTGTGGATATAATTTTCGTTGGTTGTGTACTGAAAATTTATTCCAAACTGTAGGGTATAAGATAATTTCAGTGTGATATTCTGAGTTTTTTTACATTCGATATTATCAACGTGGCCTCATTCCTTTTCTTTCCACAATTATGTATCTGTGCAACTTTTAAAAATTACCTTTTCACCTTTCTTTGTGTGAGCTACCATAATCCGTGTAACTACTAGACAAGTTTAGCACATGTATATTAATTATATCGACACAATTATTTATAATTATGCACAATTAAGTTATTATTTAATAATATTGCTCATTTTCTTTACCTATGTCTCTACTAGATTGAATTTATGAAATAAGGAGTATTACAAGAATACAATTAATTTTCTTTATAATGGAATAGTTTTCCAGGTTCAATTTTATGGTTAGGGAAAGTATGCAATGGAAGACCTATTATTTTTATTTGCTACTAGAATCCAAGATTGGTTATGCAGCAAGATGTTAGAAAACATTGAAAATAAAAAAATATTTTCCAACACTGAAGTGTCATGCGTGATAGCTCAACAAGTACTAAATGTTTTAAACTTATTTTGATCGGCATTATTCAGCACAGCTGGGCGGTAAAATATACATTTGATTTTGACGCCCGGCCTGTGTCGCATCATGCCGAATCAAATTGAGCCGACATGTGTGTAGCACGACACATACTGTTCAGTTCAAACAATATACAGAAACAGATTTATGTTGGAATGTTTACAATAAAATTGGAAAACATTTGTGTGCCTGGTGGCAACTTTCAACAAAGAGGTTGCATAGAGGGGGAGCGCTAAGGCAGTCCGCGAAATTCAAATTTTCTTATAATTTGTAGCTCAGTGTCTGGATGTATGTTGATTAAAGTATGTATTGTTGATTAAAGTAGTAAGTAACAAATATGTATTTACAGAATGAATTTCGCGGGCTACCCGCCAGCGCTTTTGCCTTAATAAAGTATTGTTGTGTTTAGTTATTGTTAATTAGCTTTTTAAGCAACTCCAAAGCAGTGAATATTCTTTTTATTAAACTTCAAGTGTTTCATGAACGAAACTTTCGATATCTTTTGAGTCGAAATCCTCTTATAATAGACAAGAATAATAAAATTGACAAGAGAACCATTATAAAAGATGTTATAATTTGTAAAGGGCAAAATTATGTTTTGCACTTTACAAATAACGTTTTTTCTAAGCAGAGGTTAAGTAATAGTGGAATTATAGCTTAATTTTATGTTGTCTGTGACAATGCGAGCATTTTAAGTTCAGGTAGATGAAATGCATTATTATTTTATTTTCCAATAGTTATTATAAATGAAGGTTGTATGTGTGATTTAAGTTATTTAATAACTTATTATGTAAGTTCTTATGATAAGCACTTTCAAATAAAGTATATTCGAATGCTATTTTTATGAGGACATTGTTTTCTTTTTTGTAAGCCATCTATGGAAAATTTTGTAGCTAACTGTGCACTGTGTGGGTATGGATACCTGCCGACGTGGTCATATTGGTGTTATATGTCAAGTGTACAAATTTAATAAATGTTGGATCTTATGTTTGGCTTTTATTACTTCAATGGACCGTCGACGAATATAAAAATACCAATTCTAAGAAAGCTCAACCAGAGGGTTGCTAGAATTTGTAAGCATTCTCCATGGGTGAAAATACTCTTGAATAATCCATACACAAATGCAAAAATCAATCAAAATGTACAAAACTAATTTATTTTTGCTATTTCAGTGTTTGTGGATGGTATCAAAGTATCTATGAAAGCCGGCCTGCATAAGAAAATAAAACATCAAAATTACGGAATTTTCATACTTTATTAAGAACCATTCAATAGGTACAATAAAAATGTTAATCTAACGCACTTCAATCAGATAACGCTGCGTTCAGTCTCGTCTAAAATGATTAGTTTTAAAATCTATTGTTGCCGAGATTATATATCATTACTATTATAGAATTATTACAATATGCATCGAGTTCATGGAAATAATGTAATGTAATAAACTGATTTTTAAGTGAATACATACGGAAAGTATATCATCATTATAGCAGTCGAGAACTAGGCACAATAGAAAAGTAATTATTTGAATGTAAAAGAAATGCATCTTGAAAATGTTAAGGATGCAAGAAAAGCGTACAAAACACTTCTTTTAGTATGCAGCTGTTTTCTATGTTTAAATTACTGTTAACTTCAATGTAATACAAAAGTGCTTTACGTAAAACGTAAATGCACTTAGGAAAAAACAATTTATTGCAACATGTGTTTTATTCAATAATTTCGCGATGTTTTCATGGTAGATCGCGATGGTAATCGATTTACCCGTATGGATACGTATATAATCAATGTAATCAGAGATTTAATTAGACGTTTGCAAGTGCGATATTCGTTTGTTCACCATTTTTTTCCATAGACTCGATGGATGTATTAAAAATGTTTTAAATTGAGAATCGCTTACTTTAACATGAATCTTAACATTGATCTATTCGCTATTATACATGCCTAACTAACGCATGCAAGGTATTGCAGATAAAAATAGTGTCATTATTACTTTCAGGAAATTGAAAAACAACTTGAAATGTCAATTTTCTGACGATAATATTATTGACGATTACAAATTACAGAATTATTGCACCTTTAAAATATAATGCATTATTAAGTAAACACTGAAGTAATTGTTTGTCAGTTATACATATATAGAACCTACAATATCTGGTTTAGCTTGAGATAATTAAAAAAGTCTCAGATTTTAACTCTATGGAATTATAAGGCTTGGTATAAAGCGAAAAAGAACCATATTAATAGACATTTAAGATCATATTCCAAAAATCCTGGTATTGCTTGTAATAGATCATCAGACCTGTACTGTCTATAGCCAGTTGATTGATAGAAGTTTACCTTTTTATAGTTTGTATTTCCTGGCCTATACAATAAGTATCTCAAGCTACACCATTATGGAAATATTTACATTAAAATCATCCCTTATGGGCGTGGAAAACATAGATATTTGGAGTTTGGTATCTTTAACAGTAGAGGAGATAGCACTTTCACATTTTTTTTTTTAGTTTTCTATAGTAACGTTAGAGAATTGACCACAGCTAGACTATGCTTCATAAAAGGTTCAAGTAGTCAGATTTAATTAATTATTATGCGTTATTTGATAAATATGTTCCTAAAACCCTATTAATTCTATTGAAATACGATAATATATATGACTGCGAATCTTACAACTAAGTTGCGGGTATTTTACCGATTTAACGGAAACAGGGTTTTAAAAAGTGGTAAGGTGTATCAAATAAGGTTCATTGGATGTCACAGGAATACAATCAACTTGGTAACGGTAAGATGCTGGTTTGTGATTGGCGAAAGAATTACAACTTCTTGTACCAGAACAGATAATGTTCTCCATCTTCAACTAATAAGTCGTCCACACCTGGAACAGAAAGTTATGGTTAACGAAGAATAGGCCACGATGTAAAATAAAACTGAATCTTGTGATTGAGTTACCTAGGATTCAAAAGTTTGATGTAGGCAAAGGTCAGCTCAGGGATGGGTTTTGGATAAACATATTGACGGGCTTGAGGGCTTAAAGCAGCCCTTGAAACGTCCATCCTTCACCAGTTCTTTGTGTTTTAGTTGGGACGAAGAAGTAGCGCATTAAACTCCCTGTTTGCATGCTGGTATCACGCCGGAACGTTGATCTACGATACGAGCGATTATTAAATGACGTTTTCTTACCGACGGGAGCGACGAGCTGGTTGCCGGGTGGGCTGGCGGGGTCTGGTTTCTCTGGCAGACGGTACAGAAGCCAGTAATGATAGCCCATCGGCTCCTCCTTGTGGCCGGCGATCGTGTGCACGTAATGGCCGTTGGGCCACTCGCTAGCCTCGAACTTGAACTTAGGGTGCAGTTCCGCAGCAATTTGCATCACGTGGAAGAATGATATGTTTCTGTAAGTAATTAAAAGTTTATTGGTATGTACCTAATAATGAAGTAAGAAGATAAATGTCATGATTTGGCAAAAACCAAAATACAAAGGACACCAAAAAATGGAATGATATTATCAACCCGCGGGCTCCTTGCTCATTCTGTTAGCCTAATACTTTTGTCATGAATCCGTGCAGCATACATGCATGCAACATGATGTCGCCAATGCAGGTGTTCTCAGAACCACCTGTCTCCTGGCTTACTCTGTTATCCTAGTAATCATAAGTCTTAAATACAGACCGCTACAATGGCACGCGCTGTGGTAGACCCGGCGGCATCTGTCAAAATTAGTCGACTGGCGCGCGCCGTACCAGGCACGGCTATTCTCGTCTTATACTATTGCTATTATCTTTTAAAATAAGCGCCTTATCTCTTTCGTTTTTATGTCAAAATGACCAGGAAAGACAGAGCTAACAATAAAATAAACCATTCTATTAACATGTTAAACATCATAACGAAAAGATGGCACTAGAATTTCACATCCGGATTTTGTAAAAAAAATGGAGGAAAATCGCAAATGTTGCGATTTTATATTTTTATACTTTATTGCTCAAACTAGCTGTGCCCCGCGACTTCGTTCTCGTGGATGTCGTAAGATACACAATATACTAAAATAACAGCCACATTTTAATAAAACTCCCTCGTCCCCCGACCCGTCGCCAACCGTCGCGTTGAATCGCCCGCCCGCGCTATTACTTCGATTTCGCTTAGTGTTCTTTACCTCTTAACCTATTAACATTAACCTACATACCTATTAACATCGCGATAGTTGCGCCCGCCGACCCTAAATAAACTGGGATGAGTTCGATGAGGATGAATGATGATGATGATTAACACCCCGCAGGCTTCTTGCTTGTCCTGGGGGCCAACCACCACCTATTAAAGCAGTATTATTTTAATGTTACTTCAGTATGAGAAAGAGATGGAGCTGTACAGGACGTCTAGCTACATCTCTTTTCCACACTGAAGTAAGATTACAATAATACTGCTTTAAGAGGTGGTGGTCTAGCTCCTGTTAGCCTAGTACTTTTGAGAGCAGCGTGATGCCACTGTCACAAGTCCGGTGGATAATCGTATTTTCGATTCAATAATCGTTAAAATTTAATGTTTACCTTCCACGTTCGTGCTAGCGTGGCCTCTGAATTGCTCTGAATGAAAAGTTACTTCTACGACTTCTAGACTAAGCATCACGTTTTCAGCCATGTTCTCATAATGATTAGTTTCCTGGTTTCTGTTATCCTAGTAGAAGCGTGACACATTCACCCCACCGCCTTCGTGCGTAATCGATTGGTCGGTTCCATTAAGCTTCGCACTCATTCTGATAACCTAGTAGGTACTATTTTCTTACCTAGGAGCGACCATGTGCAGAGTGTAGTTCTCGGTGACGTTGGTGCCGACCCACAGCGTGTACGTAAAGGATACGTTGCGTGCGTCGGATTCGTTGCTAGTGCTGCCTGACTGGTAGGCCAGCTTCAGAGTGCCGTCACCGCCGTTGCTGTCTGGAATATCAAAATAATCACCGCGTTTAGTCACTGGTTTAGCTAAAGTGAAATGTTATAAAGGATTCGTAGATGATGATTTTGGGAGTCTCCAGTCAGAGCAGGTGAACCGCCTCCTTAGCTATATGCGTGAATGTGACCGAGAAAGTGTTGCAGAGGACACGATGACGAAAATTCTGATCAGTTAACAAAAGTGAATTGTAATAGTATATCTAATGACTTGTCTAGCGATGTGATAGCCTAGTAGGTACTCGTAACCTACAAGAGATGCTAATATAGGTAGAGGTACTGTTCTTTAATTAATAGTGTTTAGAAGAATGCACAGGAAGCGAAAATGTTGTACTGTATTGTTTAACGGCTGGTGTCCGCACGTAGGTATGTTACTCACCTAATGGTTCATGTCGGTTATCGAGCAGCTTATCAGAGCAGTGGGGCGGGCGCACGGCGGCGAGCGAAGCCGGCGTGAGCGCGGCCACAGCAGCCGCGGTGTTGGCCACGTCACCCCAGCCGCCGTCCGCGCGCTGGCGCTCCACCAGCCACTTGCGAGCCGCCGGGAAGCTCCAGTGTTGGTGCGCGCCTGGACCTGACTCCGAGTCTTCAAGAGCCTGGTAATGAAAAAGGAGTTTGAAGTAAGGGGGATTCGTCAATGAAGCAAATTGTATTTGATGGAAATATTTAGTGGGAATATGACAATTTGCAGCAAATATAATTTCGAGAGCGATATTGATGGTTTACATGATTATTCATATTTACCGCGTAATGAATTTTGATCAACATACCTACAACGTAAAACATCGCCGCAATTTTCAAAAAACGTAAGTCAATTTGGCGAGCTACATTGAAGGAATCACCTAAGGAGATGGTTTTTTAAATCGAATTCTAAAATACGCGAAGAATGAGGAAGGACGAGGTTCTTTATTGATGAATGTGGACCTGCAAAGTTGAAGTACTATAGTGTTCCGAAGCTGCAGTCAGAGTGCTGCTGCTGTGCGAGGTCAGCCATGGGGCGGCGCTCGAAGTGGATGAGGCTGCGGTTACGGTGGTCCAAACATAACTTAAAGCTTACCTGGATAGCCAGCGCAGTGGTAGTGAGTGTTCCGAAGCTCCCGTCGGAGTGCTGCTGCCTGGCCAGCCCGGCCATGGGGCGGCGCACGAAGTGGATGAGGCTGCGGTGACGGTGGTCCTGCACCACGCAGCGCAGCGCCAGGATCACCATAGAGATCGTGTCTGAAATGGAAGGAATATTTTGGCCAGTGTGATTTTGTTGTTAGTACGCAGTCGCTGTCGCAAGACGCGTGTCGCTTGAGCGTATAGCCCGTGGCCACGGAGTTAAGCATTTGACCGCAGCCTTTGCCAAGTCTAGCCGTTATCGTTCCGTATCGTTATTTAAATCTCTGTCTCCTATGTGTCTCTTCGACTAGCAAAGGTTGGCAGCCAGCTACGCATATTTATTGCATCCCTCGTCGT
This sequence comes from Fissipunctia ypsillon, assembly GCA_947568875.1. Classification (NCBI taxonomy): domain Eukaryota; kingdom Metazoa; phylum Arthropoda; class Insecta; order Lepidoptera; family Noctuidae; genus Fissipunctia; species Fissipunctia ypsillon. The sequence continues at coordinate 3,843,102 of OX387662.1, forward strand.
CTGTTAATAGATACTTCTTTAAATAAGTACAGCACTTACCAAGACTATGATCCGACGCAGCATTAGCGATATCCAGAAGCCTCCTAATGTGGCGGCGTCTCACATGAGCTGCTGAGGAGCAAGCAGCTAGGGTCGCATAGGCGAACTCCAGGTCATGTGGAGGTTCCCGGTGTAAGAGGGCAGCCACCAGGTCGCGGCCATGGAAGGAGCGAGGGTCCTTGCACAGAGCTCCCAGAGCGAGGGTGTAGGCAGCCAGGCGCCCCAATGGTGGGGGAGACTCGTGGTGTCTGGTGGAGACAAAGGATATGATCATGTTTCTCCTACTTCATTTTATTTACTTTATAATATGTTCCCAGTCTTGAAAGTAACAAATCTGGGTGTTGTCATTTTTTTGTTGTTTATTTCTAGATAACTCATACGAACTCCTAATCAAAACATTTTATTTCATTTTGCCATTTTATTTTCCATAATCAAATACTGCGATGTTTTTCAAGTAAACCGATGTCTGAAAAAACGCTCTCTGCTTTTCTCATATCAGCCTTAAGAGGGGAAAAAAGATGCACCATAATTCCAATCTTTCCTTTCATTGTTTATTTGTCTAAACTTAACATAAGAAGTATAATATGTCACTCACTTGGACATCATGAGCAGAATCTCGATCTCCATCTGCTTGGCTGACAGCTGCATCTCCAGCCCTTGCTGCTCAATCTCCTTGCCAGTGTTGTTGGCCAACTGGAAAAGTAATCACAGGATATCTATAATTTATTTCCGTATAACGACACATGCCCTGACTGAAAAGCAAGAAGTCTTTCAAGACTTCTCCTTGACTTCTTCTTGTTACTCGATTTCAATCGAGTCCAAGTTTGTTGCTATTTTGACATGAACGTATTTAATTTGCATTCGTAGGGGGAACATAAGATATATTATACCTATGGGTTAAGAAGAGTAGATAGGTAGCCTAGGTAGGGAACCTAGCTTGCTACAAATCCCTCATTCCAAGTCCACGTACAGGCAGAATTCGTTTCTAATCCGCGCGAGCAGGTTTTAATAAACTGTCTGGTGAACATGATTTGGATATATTCAATACCAGTGTTTCTCGGCTTAAACATTTGTTGGTGAAAAGCTTCTTTACGGAAAGTAATTGTTTGCGTCTAAATGATTATTAGTTTGTAAGGGTGCTTACATAAAGAAACAGGTTTCCGGTACAGGCGAGTCTGTGCGGGTCGGTACCGATCGGTGCAGGGTTAATATTCCCATGTTATCTTATGCGCTCATTTATAAACAAACAGGTTTAAACTTGTCGGTGCCGACTACCTGGACCGAGCCTGCACCGATCGGTACCGACCCGCACAGGCTCGCCTGTACCGGAAACCTGTTTCTTTATGTAAGCACCCTATAAGTCGATCGTGTAGTATTTATTTCCTAGTTTATGTTATAGGTATTTTGTATCGGCCTTTTTTTCATTTTTATTTATTAGTGTTTATCAGTGGAAACTTGTAAATGGCCTTTAATTTCATATTGTTTAAGAACACTGTCTATGCTAGCTGTAAGTTTTCCAAATAGAATAAAATAAATAGTAACGCAAAGGTACAACCCATATTGATATGAATCTGCCAAAAAAGAAAAAAAATAAACTAAAAACGGTTTTATCAGTAGTTAGTAACTATTATGTGTTTTTAAATACCAAATTAAAAGTATTCTCAACTAATAGGTTCTCTCAAAACTAAGTTGGCTTTTACCTACCGACTTACAAATAATTATAGGAACGTACTCCAAGAATCAGACAGATATTGGCAACATAATCCGTGGATTAAAGCAGATGCCAATACGCAATACTGAGATGTATCGGAAATACGTTTGATGACAACGCTGCCTACCTGACCTAGTTGCATGCTACTTGGTTATATGCCAAATATTAATATTTGGCTATGATATGACGCACTCACGATAACTGTTATGTCTAAATGTATCGGAGACATAACCAATATCAGTGGTGCTATTCTGTAAAGAGCCCACCGTGAAAATTTAGGTGAAGTGAGCGTGATGTGAACTGTCATCCCACCTTACTCTACTAGGGATTGAGCTCACTTCAAACTCACTTCACCTAAGTGCTCACGGTGTGATGTTTACAGAATAGATCGGCTGATAGCAACTAAAAATGAGGGTACCTTTCGGAAAGTTTCATATACCAATTACAAATATCAATTAGTTGGTATGCAGACTAGAAAAGCGACTATTGGCTTTTTGTTCCCGTTTATGTTTGACGCAGACAAGACTCTATAAGGTAATATTTCCTTAGAATGCGATGAAAAAAACATCTGAACGAAAAATAGGAAATATCCAGGCACTCACAACTACGTCACCAAGGAGTTTGCTGATGCGTTGGAAAAACATTAAGGATGTGGGTACTGTGAAGGTTTAATGCCAAAGGCGACCTTATGTTGTACAGGCTGTTGAGCAATTACCTATGGTTATATTCGATCGTTCAGACAGGTGTAAATTACTTTCGAATTTGAATGATTTGCCTTTTGTTCAATAAAAAGTCAGAGAATAGCGCTGTTATGCAATGTACGTTTCCCTACACTATACACATATAATACAGTACTTTGGTAGTATTTTCATCAGAGAGCTCACGAAAGGAAGGCAAATTAGTTTGGGTTGCTGTCACCGGATACGCTGAAGACTCCACTAGTTCTTTCCCAGACGAGCTCATTCACATAGACCCCCACTAATTCCTCCCCACCTGCAAAGTCAGCATAACATGGTGCGTATCGTTGCCCCAGCCCCAGTCTTGCTGGCGGTGCTGCAACAGATACTGCAGCGCCTTCTGTATCGCCTGCCCCTCGTTCAGGGTCTCAGTCTCCCACGCCGTGGTGGTGGAAGTCACCACCGTGGTGGTAGCAGGAGCCTTTGTGGTGGCTGTTGTTGGGGGCTCCGTTTCTGGAAAATGATGGTTTATTTAAAATAGTAGCCCACTGGTATCGGGAACAGGATCCATGCTAGCGGCGGTCAGGGCTTCAGAGAGAGGAACCTTCTAACTATACGAGCCGTGTCCAGAAGTACCGGTTTCTGAATCAAACCCTTGATCCAGTTGCGTAATGAAAGCCTCCTAAGGTTTTGCTTCGAGGCTCTTGTCTATTAAGCCATTGGCTGTCACAATGATCGCTTAGTCTACATCCCACATGTCGACAATCGCACGAGCTAATTAAAATTACGATTTGCTCGTGCGATGGACTGCGAAACGATGTGCATTGTTTAAAGTTGTAGTGGTCGTAAAAACTGAGTAGCTAGCTGGAGAAAAGAAATATGGTAGCCATTTTGTTTTTTGAATATGGTCATTCTAGTAAAAGGTTGACGTAAGAACATCCTGCATTGTTTGTTATGTGCTTTTATACAATGCGGGAATTGAACCAACCCGTAGAAAAGATGCAAATCGTACAGCCAGCTCCATTGCTGTACCTACTCAAAGTTTTAAGATTACTGGAAAAGAAGGAGGTCTTATTTGAAATAAGATCTATTGTTGGTCAGGGTCGGTTTATAATAAACAGCTAAATACTTATCTAATTTAATCTTACCAGTTTGGCAGTAGCCCGCCGCAATCCACATCAGTGCACATACAGTTATTAAGTAACGCTGGCCCATGGTGGAGATCTGAAACAATAGAAGATCAGCTGTTAATAAAAGTACTCTTAGACTAATTCGTGGGATGCTATCAGTTAGTAGAGTGCGGCCGAAAATCGAAGTCTGATATTAGAAAAGGATCCAGAGTGAACTTTTAAATACTGATAATAATAATGAGCTTAGTTCTTTAATATTTTTTTTTTTTCTTTTGAATTCTTTAAATCAGAGGTTCCCAGACTTTTATTCTCATAGACCACTTTCAAAATTTAGCTAAATTTCTACCATATTCCCAAAACTCGACGAAAAATGTGAAGTTAGATCTAACTATGGTTTGCGTTGCGGCTGACTTCCAACCGCGAATTAATAGTTTTCGAAAAAAAAAGTGAGAATTGATTGGTTAATTAATTAATTGATTGTGCTGTGAGTGGATGTCAAAAAAGTAAAGTTGGCCAAACATAAAAGTGATTCCATCCAACTTTACTTTTTTGACATCTACTCACAGCACAAGGAACCAATTTTCGTGGCTTACGAATTGTGAACCCCCATTTTTTGTCACGTCAACGTAGACCCCCGTCGAGTCTCCCGTGTACCTCTGGGGATCCGCCTGGACCACTTTGGGAACCACTGCTTTAAACGAATGCGCTAATATGTATTTTACTTATATTTACCTAATTTTATTTTACGTTATTACTTATTGTTAATTTATTACTTTAAGTATTTATGCACTTCCTAGCCTGAAGCACAGGTCCAACCTAGTTCAGGCAAATAAGCAACTGTGCTCTGTTTTAAATTGTTAAATTACTTATTGTAAATGTGCCCCTTTTTATAAATAAACGATTATTTTTATTATATTATATTAATTTGGCTCATTCTTACCATTAAGCTGTTGAGGCTTCTCGTTGTTTCTTTAAACATGTTGCCGATATTTACCTCGTCTATTCTATTCCAAATAGGTAGGTTAGATTATTTTTTTTACTAAAACTGTTAAGTTATTAAACGTTAAATACATAATTTAATTTTCGTATGCAATTTGGTGTAAAGTGTAGCGACTGAGAGCCACTTTAGATGGCAGCACTGTCGGCAGATACGACACGTAGCCAATCTTACCGCTTACGATAACGCAACAGTCAGGAGATTGAGTAAGGACAGTAATTAGATCAGCAAATTGGTTATCAAATCAAAATCTTTATTTCAAACGAAGACTCATATAGGTTTAGTAACATTGTCCTTAATAAAGCTACAAATACACAACACGATACGGTGATATATATTTATATATATATTTGACAGCCGTGAATTATACAAGGTATAATTTTAATCACTGTTAATCTCTTAAATGGTTATTGTCCTTATCATTATGAACAACTTTTACTATGGGACAAAACCTGAAATCGCGAAAAAAAAAATAGCTTTTCCATACATTTATTTTATTTACTTATTTAACAGTTTATGTACACACATACAAACAGACAAGAAGAAGGGAACAGAAAAATACGTACAAAGGTGATGCTTATTTCTAAGAAAATCTTTTCCAGCATACCTGCGAAACGAATCTATGTTCGCATAACTCGTCAAAATGTAGGGAACACCTGATTTTTTTTTCGCGATTTCGGGGTTGGTCCTATAGTAAAAGTTGTTCATAATGATGAGTACAATGACCCCTTAAGAGGTTAACAGTGATTAAAGTTACACCTTGTATATGGACAGTCCACTCTGTCAGCTATCACTCTCAGAACCCTGTTAGGGGTGGCCAGGACTCGTGCCACCATTGATGCTGCGCGCTTGCCCATTGTTGTGCAGAAACGATCCACACGCGCCATGGAAAATACCCTTGTCACACTGCAACGCCATGGCAACACGGAATGCGTTATTAAATTGGACAAGAAGGGCTCCATACGAAATATGCGAATATTTCTCCCACAAGCTGCATGTGTAGAAGTTATACAGAATGCTATATATAGCGTCACCTTTATGTCTGTAGTACAACGTGCAAATCTGCGGGCTATCATATTCGCAAAGGTGGTTTTAACCGTGTTCAATGGGTGCTTTCCGAATAGATAAGCTTTGGTTACCATGGGATAGTATCGATCATATTCAGATTTTTCCTTTATTTGACAACAATTACTCAGACCCACGCAAATGCATTTTCAGATAGTGTCCTCTGTGCACAAAAATATTCAGCACAGTGCTACGCCGCACTGCTACGCCAGGCCTACGCAGCTACGCGGCTACGGCGTAGACGAGCTTAGGCTACGAATATAGCCCGTCACACCAGTCAAAGGGCTTTTACACAGCCTGTTTTTCTACAAGCCCATTTAGACAACATTTCCCGTAATTAACGCACAACCTCTTAAGGGGTCAATGTACTCATCATTGTGAACAACTATTACTGAAAAAAAAAAATTTGCGGTTCCATACATTTATGTTCGCCTAACTCGTCAAAATGTAGAGACACCTGATTTTTGAAAAGATGTCCATAATAAGAACAATGACCCCTTAAGAGGTTGTGCGTTAATTCCGGGACATGTTGTATACACAGACTGAATTAATTATTTTAAGATTACTAAGTGTAACATAAATCACTTTGATATTTAGAAGGCCAAGAAAATGCGCTTGAATATCTCTAGATGAATTTCTAGCACCAAATCTTTCTATCTCTGACACTGAGAATTACTCGGACTTATTAGTAAACGCAGTCTATATCTGTAGACAGTAGGTACCTACAGTTTGATGAACTCTTGTGCAAAGTGTAGAGTTTCAAAAGAGAAGCAATAGATTTATTTCATATTCAAATTGCCAGTCGTCCGGAGAGGTTTGGCCGTGCAAGCAGTTTGCACAGTGTTATTGAATTTAGAAACTTTATGAAATCAAAAGTTGAATACTTGTTCACTGCCATACTGCAATCGAAGATATTATGAGGACATTTGACCGTTTGGTAAAATTATACAAAGTATTCGTACGGAACTGACTTAATTCAATTAGTTCACATTCAAAACTGCATGTAAAGACATGCAATTGGTTTAGAGCTCCGTATACGCAGTCTTAAATACTGCTAAATGAGAAATTAATTTCATGTATCAACAAAGCCTGCATAATCAGCCTATAATGTTCCCACTGCTGGGACACAGGCCTCCTCTCGGTGATAGGGAGTGGGTTGTAATCCACCACGCGGGCCCAGTGCAGGTGGGTAGATGTCACATGTCTTCGAATTTTTGGTTCTAGGACATGCTGGTGTCCTCACGATGTTTTCCTTCACCGTTTTGAGAGCAACGATGATAAAATAATTTACACAAAGTAAAGCGCCTGCCTGGGTTCGAACTCACGACCAACTCGTAAGTCGCGGCCGTTACCACTTGGGCCACCACTGCTCTGGTCGAAGTCTGACCGATACACTAATTTCAAAGCTAAAATAATCTTCAAAATAGTATAAAACCCGTCTAATCTTGCTGATTAATTTTATGTTAAAAGCGAAAGCATCTACAAAATCGATACCACTCTAAATTGCTCGGAGTCTCGATAACAAGTTACACGAAGGAGAAACACAATCAACATCGCTAGATGATCGGCCAATATTTCCGTCGGCGCCTACATTGTAACAAATTGTTATTTCCTTGCATGATTTATTCTTCAAAGCTTATTTTGTACCAGCATAATTTGAAATCAATACTGGCTGTCTCTGTGTGATATAATGTACTCTGAGATAAATAAATACATATACTTTTAAGAGGATTCGTTGTATATTGTAGGGGAGCGAGAATTGAAATTAGAAGTGTTATAACGTGAGATAGATTTGAAATTGTGTTATCGTGAAAATGGAAAAGACGTGTTTAGAAGCAGGCTGTAAATACCGGTGTTGGGCATAATTATTTCAAAACCATAAAGTTATACAGAGTGGTGGTCCAAATAGTGACGTGTAAAAGAATAATCTGAATTCCTCATACCCAGGGGTATCCAAAAATACCCTACTTATATTCCACGATTTTTTGTAGTTTTTGAGTTATTTAAAACTTGAATCTATCCACTAAAAACTTAAATCCCTGCGGTCGACACTTTTTTGAGTAACTTATAGGAATATCATGAAGTTTTCATGATATTACGATTTAGTCTCAATATTGATTATTTTATTTCGGAACATAATATTTACATAATATATAAGCGAACAGACTTAAAATAAGGGTGTTATAATTTCCACGAAATCAATTCATAAAAGGAAGTTATTATAATAATTATATGTTAAAAAAAACTTAAAATATCTTTTTCTACTAACTAACGAACTAACTAACTATACAAATAAATATACAAAACAAAAGGAAACTTAGGCGTCGAAGTACTCGTCCGCATCGCTGTCATCCGGAAACGTGCCCAGAAGACTGGCAGCATTGCCACGTTGAATGGCAATGCTAATTCTTTGGCCAAAGAACGAGCCAGCCCTCTGGTCACGTGAAGTGTCGACCAGTCGGCGAGAAATTTCCTTAAAAAGGAGACGCGCACTCGGGCCCCATGACCCGAGCGTTTCGACCCCAAACGGCTCAAAACTGTAGTTACCGATAAGGTTACAGTATTTGCGCCGCTTAAGGGTCTCAGCAGCCGCAGCAGCGGCGCCAGCACAGCTCGCCGTGCTTGGAACATGAGATGGCGCAAGGGTGTCGACACAGGTTGCGTCCCACACCAGAGGTCTACCCACCTTCCAAGGCAACAACGTCATGCCGTCTGGTCTCTTCCCATCGTCACGTACCAAGCCGCTTGGTTCTAATATCGCTGGTACGCCGGCGGTGACAAGAGCTCGACGAATAATATCGTTAATGCTGGCGTGTCGTGCTATGCGGCCTGCACTCCTGCAGCAGGACAGGCCATGGTGTCCGAGGTTGTCGACAGCTTCACCGCAGTGACACCGATGCGGAGCAACACAAGGTGCGCCTAAGCGGAGACACGTAGCAAGCCGAAACGAAGAGTCATCCATCATAGTGCCTATGGTGGATGACGGAAGCGCTTGAAGCCACAAGCCTGACTCCCATTCTCCCACAGCCAGCAGACGGGCACGCTCAGCAGTATTAAATGACGTATTTACTAGGGTATTCCGTATAATACTGCAGAGCGGCACGTCCCACCGTTTCTGGGAGGCTGGGTTGTCAGGTAAATCCGTATTGGGACAAGCCATCTTCCACGCGTTCAACGCATCGGTCAAACACGGTACCTCAAAATCGACCAGTGAGGAAGATAAAATTTTCCTGGTTAATTTGTCAGTACCGTGGACCGAAGAGAGGAAGGCCGGTAAACTTATACTTGAAATTTTGCGGACGCCGAGACCACCCAGGCGAATGGGAAGTGTAGCTTGCTGCCACGCTCGGTCGTCCAGGGCCACATTTAGAATAGAAGTTAGTGTGTTTCTAATAATTTGGTCTACTTTTTCTAAAAGTTGTGGATGCTTCCATAGATGGGAGGAGCGAAGGCTATACGTAAATTTTGGTCCAAAGCAGCAGTATCGAATTAGTGTGAAGGCCGAATGGATGTTAATTTTGAATAGTCTTTCCGAGACGTCATGAAAATTTTGAATTTTTTCCTCAACAAACGTTGGAAAGGATTCGTCAAAAATTGGGGACCCTAGGAGGTGAAGAGAGTTTCTTTCCGTAATTTTGATATTTGGTGCTATTGTATTAAATTTTGCTATGGTAGTCTGTCTGTCAGTGGTTTGGGGAAGATGAATTTCACATTTTGAAAGGTTAAGGTCTAGGCCGATGGAACTAAATTTTTCTTTTATAAAAGCTAAATCTTTTAAGACTGTGTCTACATTACCTCCTAGGGTTCCGTCATCCAAATACCATACGTTGAATTCAGAATTTAGTTGTCGAATAATTGGATTTATTGCCAAACTAAAAATGACAGGCCCAAGAGGGTCACCCTGTTGACATCCAACGGCTGATTTCAAAAGGTTGTCTTTATAAAGTAATTTAGAGGGGTGCCTGTAACATTGATATAGGAAACTGTAAATTTTGGGTATTTCTTTTTGGACTTCTGTCAACAAGGTGTCCCTGTTTACGGAATTGAAGGCATTTTTAATGTCAACCTTAAGGATGACCTCACCTTTACCGCTGTTGAGGTAAGTCGATAATGCATGTACCGCAGCCTCACAGCCCCCTTTCGACCCGAAGCCCAGCTGTAGGGGCTGGAATTTGCTGGCCAGTGTTTCGCTGTAGAAAGCACAGCAAATTTTGGCTGCGGTACGACGGTAAGTGGACCCTACGGCAATGGGACGAATGCCGCCATCCTTCTTGCGCAGGGCACACAGACTTGCCCCATACAAGATATCAATGACGGATTCGTTCACATTGCCGGAGAGCATGAGATTGATGAGGGCCGTCAGCTCCTTCAGAAGAGACTCACCAGCTTCCCCGGCGCCTGAACACATTAGGTCCTTCAAATGTTGAGGTGTCAGGCCGTCGAGACCGCCGGCGGAGCCACTTCGAAAGGAGCACACGGCCGCACACACTTGTTGAGCTGTAATTTCAAGTGTGTTGGATTCCGGATCGGGAGGGACAGGGAAGGAGAGGTCATCTGCCGGGGCGGGATGTTTGCTCTCCAGGGCTGTAAGTGTCTCTGGAGAGTACGGCGCAACCACATCGCTGCTAAAGATGATCCTAGCTGCACCACTGATATCACCTTCGCCTAGTTTAGATTCCACATGGTGCAATAAGCCTCTTTGGGGGAGGTGCGCTGTTAATTTAGAGTCGAAACTTTGGGCCGAAATGTTACAATTATCCTTGATTTGTGCTGTTAAAGATTTTTTATTTGCCAAATTTTTTTGCACATGTAGAATTCTAAACGGGAAGGTGAGTAGTTGCTCCCAAGCACTTTGAGAGTTCTCTCGGGCGGCGAGGCGAACACAGCGCGCTAAACTTGAAGCCACGGATGGTCTCGCGCCACGAGGAACTCTCTTTACAACTGGGGTTGAAGTTTTTAATTTTGCAAGTGTTTTCCAAAAGGGTTGAGCGGGTGAAATAGGTGTTAGGGAAGTGGGTATTGTCGGGCAGGATGAAGGCACATTGTGGAGCTTGTGTTTCTTACCCCAATGTACCTTCAAGCCACGTTCACCTTTAAAAAAGCGTGCTTGGGGACAATGAGGGCATCTTACTAGGACATCCAACGATGTGGCAGGTTGACTGGCGCTTCGTACGGCGTTACTACTGTCGTCATTGTTCAGCATTAATAATAAAAAAGACTACTTACACGATTTTTAGCAAAACAACACAAAAATAACAAAAATGACGTAATAAAGAAATCTGTCAAAAGCCAACTGAAGCACGATGACAGCTGCGCAGTCGCGCTGGCGGCCTGGGGCGCCGCGCCGCCGTATGTCATTTTGGCGCAGCCCCGGCAACCGTTGCCGTGAGACAGCGTCGGCGTCGTGTCAAAAAGTCAGTTGGCGTTGCTTTAAATTATGTCTGGATCTCCAACTGAGCTTCGAGAATCGCAGTTTGCACTTAGTGCCACGGTATATGGTGTGGAACTGTAGGAATCGGCAGGAAATGCCGATACTGATCCGCTTCTGTATCGCACAGATTTTTTCAATGCGCTCTTATACTGGTAGCAGCGTGACGTGTTTAATTCTCCATATTTTGTTTTTGAGTTCAATTTAATAGTGGAATGGCTAATATTCACATGCTAATCAATTTTTATCAAATCTTGATAAAAAATTTATATTATAATTATTTATATTTTAATTTGGAAAAAATAATTATTTCATTGTCAAGTTGACAGCTTGATGCTTTTTTTTCATTTTTTTCATTCATAAAAGTAGATACTTGTGTATTTACTTGACCTCGTCCTCTAAAATTTAATTTTTTAATTTAATTTAAAATTTAATTAAAAAAATTTAATTAAAATAATAATTATAAGATGTACAAATGTAAAAAAAAAATATAATCATAGGGTATCAAAAAATTCGTCCGCATCACTGTCAACAGGAAAAGTGCCCAAAAGGCTGACAGCATTGCCACGTTGTATGGCGATGCTGATTCTTTGGCCAAAGAATAGGCCAGCCCTTTGGTCACGTGAAGATTCGACCAACCGCTTGGCGATGTCTCGGAAAACCAAGTGGGCACTCGGACCCCATGGCCCTAGTGTTTCAACCCCAAACGGCTCGAACATATAACTCCCAAAAAGATCGGAATATTTTCGCCGTTTGAGGTTTTTCGCACATGCAGCAGCCGCCCCAGCACAGCCAGCCGTACTAGGAAGATGGGATGGTGCAAGGGTGTCGACACATGTTGCATCCCACACCAAAGGCCTGCCTAACTTCCAAGGCATTATGGTCATTCCGTCTGGTCTCTTGCCATCGTCGCGTGCCAAGCCGTTGGGTTCTAAAACAGCTGGCACCCCGGCGGTGACAAGAGCACGACGGATAATGTCATTAATGCTGGCTTGCCGTGCTATCCGGCCTGCGCTCTTACTACAAGACAGGCCATGATGTCCGAGGCAGTCGACGGCTTCACCGCACTGGCAGCGATGTGGAGCCCCGCAAGGAGCGCCCAGACGCAGACAAGTAGCGAGCCGGAAGGTGGAGTCACCCAGCAAGTATGTTGGGTGACGGTAGTGCTTGAAGCCAGAGGCCCGACTCCCATTCACCCACAGCCAGCAGGCAGGCACGCTCAGCAGTTTTGGTGGACGTATTGATAAGATTATTCCGTACCAACCTGCAAAGCGGCTCATCCCACTGTCTCTGGGAAGATGGGTTCACGGACCGATCTGTATCCGGCCTTTATATTACGTATGAAAGTAAAATTCAAGACGATTATGTAACAAAAAAAAAAAAAATTGAAAGTACCCAGTACAGAAAAAGATATGAATTTTTGAAGCTCCATCGGCAGAAAACTTTAAAAATTACAAAAAAAAATCGAATACCTCTGGGAAATTCAGATTTTTCTTTTGGACGGCACTATTTCGACCATCCTATATAAAAAAAGCACTTTAAGAAAATAATTTTGGGCCCAAGATTGTAAATAACCAACGTACCTATTTTTTCATCTTTTCGTATCGACATTATGTATATCTTATAAGTTGTTTGAGGCTCTTAAAATATCATTTGTTTGGGGCCCGTAAACATTTTATTATTGTTAGAGTATCTATAACTAAATGAGAATAAAAAGCTTTCCCTAAATTATTTCAATAAATAAACCTCAAATCTTTCAAAAACCTTTTTATCGTCGTAACGACCTATATCCTAAAAACACTCACACATACGAATCAAGCGACACAAGTACTAGAGATACAGAAATACGTGGAAATAAACAAAGATGGCGCCGTTTGGCGAGGCGTGGGTAAGTGAGTGTGATCGTGTGATGCCACTGAATATGTATGAGCACGCACATCATTTACCTGTGTTTATGTATCAGGAGAGGTGAGGATACTACAGGTTGATGTCTTATGGTGGTGTTAGTGAGTTGGGATGGACTTTTTAAGGAAATGCAGCGGTTGTATGTAGGTGCCTTCGCATAAGGCCCGTTGTACACACATGTTTTTCTTGCCGTGAAAAACTACGGTTGATTTACCGTGTGTAGGCACGGTCGTCAGTGTTGTATGGATCACTATGGAACTTTGCGTATGCGCCGTGGCTGCACCTTTTTTCTAAAATCGGATGTGTCCAAAACCTTTTTATTTTTTCGTTTTCGTTCTTATTGGCTTGGCATAGACAAAAACACAACTGAGCCGTGCCTAGCTGTTGTCTTGTCCGATGGTTTGCCGTATCATGTACAAGCTCGCACGATTATTCTGCGGTGTGTGCGGCTAGCTTCGCGTACCGTAAAGAAACCATGCCGTGTATAACGGGCCTAAGACTTAAGAAAAACGTAGCCGTTGACGCCTCGTAGATGCCACGGATTCGCCAGGCTTTTACAAGATTAGAGGAAACTAAATAGTGAATAAAGGTAACTCATTTTATTCACGGCAGGTGTAATTCTCGAATTGGCAGTAGACCTTTTATTTACTTAATACTTTCGATATAGTTATCCGTATGTCTGCAGTTTCACTTGATTCGCTTAATTTAATTTGACCCTGTATATCACGTTCACTATTTCTTCATACATCAAGAAACAAAACGAAATCGTTTGTTTCTCAAAACTTCACGCCCATGCTATAAACTCACCTCCTTTAATATTTGTGTATGTACTCGTAACAGAGACAATTTATCTACTGTGCCCCGCGCAACGATCCGTGTCTGATCTGACGCGTGATTGATGGACCTCCTCAGAAGTGCTGCGATCCTGGTACCTCCAGAGATGAAGAATGGATACCTTTTTCTGTTACTTGGAGAAGAGGAAAGAAAGAAAGAAACATTTTGAATAATGAAAGGTGTTTTCTGATAATTAGAATTCGTTTGTGAGTTTACTTTAAAACAGGATAAATCATGGCTTTTCAATATTATGGAATTAATAAGTACTATTTACATAATACCATAAAAATTATGATCAGATAAATTGCCGTCAAATTATCTTTGATTCGTTAACCAAAATACACCATTCAATCTCCATAAAGTAGCATGGTACCTGCTTAGGAGAACAATTCATTTTGATGAGCCTCAAGGAAATCCCTGTAGATGTTAATTACATTACTGAAAGAAAAAGAAACATCTCACGAAACATAATTAACGTATAAGTTAGACGCTCCTTAATTTTTTCTGAGCTTCAACGCGCCCTAGAAGTTCGGAGTGTCGGAAGTCGGAAGTGTATGCCTAATTTTTTGTTAGAAAATTAAATAGTTGCTTAGTTCGTTTATTATGTGATATATCAAAGGTTGTTTATTCCGGTTAGTCGCGCAGAAGCGTCGCAGGTGTGCATTTAGGTGACGAGAGCTAATTTTCCGTCTACTGCACTAATTGAAGAGGCGTCCACGCAGCCGGCCGTGAAACTCGAGCCCATTTACTTGCTTACTATATGTTGTTATATATTTACGCGCTTAATTTTATGCTCGACGGCCGTTTCGGCGTAAAGAGTCGCGGAAAATCGACTAAGGGCCCGCTGCCGGCTCTTACACGATTTGAGTGGTGCTTTTTTTATAAATCGTGTTTGAAGTTCGGATTCCGATTTCCATGAGGTTTTCCTGAGGGAAATTATCTGGAAGTAGGTTCAAGGTAGTCTTGCTTTGTACATCGGATACTATTTTTTATATTAGATATTTAGTTAGATTATTAGGATCTTTTTCAATCCGTTCCCTCTTTGGGAATTATCGTTGGAAAATCATAAGGTACAACATTATCACATAGAATCATATTCGCAAAATTATTAGTGTAACAATAAAAAAAGGAGATTAAACTTGCCTAATCCAATTAACTTACACTCATAGGTACCCTGCCCCACTTACCAAAAGATAAATTACTTTTGTTCTCATAGGTACCTACTTACTTATTATTCATACGATCATTGTACCGCCTACGCGGCTACATAGATAATGTTTTTTTGGACGCTACGAATTTTTTTAAATTAACCCGCGACGGAAACATAGGGGTGTTATAAGCAGTGATAGGAATAGGTAGTGCTAATTTGCCTAAACTTCGAGGAAGGAAGTAACATGGAGTAGATAATACCTCCTCTAAAATCCCGGAATAATTTTAATGACGTTTAAACCCCGGGATTTAAAAATCACGAATTATTTATTGGACTAATGTGTCAACCATTCGAAGAGTGGTCAAAAAATTTGAAGAAACTGGGTCGATTATGGATAATAAGAATCCTTTGCGTCAACGGACCGGTCGGTCTCTTGAAAACATTGCTGCTGTAAACGAGAGTGTCGCCGAAAACTCGAAAACATCAATTCGGCATCGTTCTCAACAACTTCAAATTTCAGGAAGCACTACGCAGCGAATTTTGACTGAAGACCTCCACCTTCATGCGTACAAGATTCAGCTAACTCAGGAGCTCAAACCAGCAGACCACGGAAAACGCCGGCAATTCGTTCAATGGGTAATGGAGCAAAGTGAAGTCGATGCCAATTTTTCGAAAAAAGTCATTTTCTCCGATGAAGCGCATTTCCATATGAATGGCTTCGTGAATACACAAAATTGTCGAATTTGGGACTCGGAAAATCCTCATGCAATCCATGAGAAACAAATGCACCCACAACGAGTAACTGTCTGGTGCGGATTTTGGTCAGGCAGCGTGATTGGACCTTACTTTTTTGAAAATGAGGCCGAAATAGCAGTGACTGTGAACGGCATTCGTTACAGGAATATGATAACAGACTTCTTGTGGCCTCAACTGGACGGCATGAATCTGGACATGTGGTTTCAGCAGGACGGCGCAACCTGCCACACCGCGCATGAAACAATCAACTTATTGCAGCAACGATTTCCAGAACACATTATCTCACGAAATTCTGATGTCAACTGGCCACCAAGATCGTGCGATTTAACGCCGTGCGATTTTTTTCTTTGGGGTCCTGTGAAATCTCGGGTTTATGCGAATAAACCCGAAACAATTCCTGAGCTCAAATCGGAAATCCAACGCGTCATCGGTGAGATACAGCCACATCTCTGTGCAAAAGTCATGGAAAATTTCATGAAGAGAGCCTTCATCAGAGCCGTGGGGGTCATTTGCCGGATATTTTATTCCATACTTAATCGGAACATGTCTTCTTTACAATACAATAAAAATATCACAACTCTGTCATAAAATACTTGTTTTTATTTTAAAATGAAAAAGTGCACTCTTACTGAGACACCCTTTATATGTATAATGTGACTTGATCGAGAGTGTTCTTAGCTATGATTCCAAAAAATCGGTTCAGCCGTTTGAAGATTATCAGCTCTTTTCTATTTGATGAATGGATGTGAGCATCTTCCACAGGTCTGATCGATTTGAAATTTGGTATTCGGTATGTTACTTCAATGATATTAGAAGAACATAGTACCCTTGAACTGATGCTGCAGCATTACATGGAATTTGCAGGATACTCAACTCCCTCATCAACTTACAGCAGAGGTATTGTATTTGGGCTGATTGGAATGGTCTCAATGAATAGGTTATAGATAGATGGTGAGTCTTTTTAATACAAAATTGACTTATATAATAGCAAAGGATATAACATTTTTCCGGTTCGCAAACCAACAAGGTGGCTGCAAAAATCCATCGAGACTGCGATCCCAGCTTTAGAAAACATCTTTTTCAAAATCACTTAGGAACGATGTTCTAAATAAAATATATTTTTTTAAAGGAAATTGTATATTATATAACTATAACAATAACTAGATCAAAAATATACATAGAATCAAACGTAGAAGTACTGACCTCAACGGCTCAACAGGTTTGATAAAAGGCAGCAAAAATCTTACTGATGCGGATCTGTGAGGGTACGAAGCCATGTCGTCCCCAATTTAAAAATAGCCATCCCCGGACCCTGCCACGCGTGACACGAGAAAGGACTAGAGGATTACCTACATCAGTGGATTGGTCGCATTCACCTGTATTATTACAGTAACCCCCTGTTATAAACATCTGCTTATTTAAGTGATATTGTAAGTAGACTGTTTACGTTTAGAAGTGGAGTGATGTTTAGACAACATATTTTTCTTTCTTTTCTGCACCATGGCAATCTGTCCTAGTACAATAAGCCACTGTTTTGACCAACTTCAAATCTATTTGGTTATTTCCTTTATTTAATTAAATACATATAAATTATATTTTTAAATATTAGAATATAAAAAGTATAAAAACATTTAAAAATATAAAAAATAGTAGCCCACCGGTATCGGGAACAGGGTCCAAGCTACCGGCGGTCAGGGCTCTAGAGAGAGGAACCTCCTAACAATGCGAGCCGTGTCCAGAAGTACCGCTTTCTGAATCAAGCCCTTAATCCAGCTGCCCAACGAGAGCCTCCTTAGGTGTTGGTCGAGGCTCTTAGCAATTAAGCCATTGGCTGATACGACTATCGGCACAATGATCGCTGAGTCCACATCCCACATGTCGACAACCTCGCGGGCCAAGTCAAGATACTTGATTTGTTTATCTTTCTCGGCTTTCACGAGGTTCCCGTCATGCGGGACAGTTACGTCAATAATCATTGCGCACCGCTCTATTCGATCCACCACCACTATATCAGGCTTATTGGCAACAATAGTCCTGTCAGTGATCATGGATCGATCCCAGTACAATGTGATATGTCCATTTTCGAGAACTTATTTTATTCATTATTATGAGACAGCTTTCATTTGTGTGGCGTAGCTCTCATCTCTCTATGCGAATCTGTCGCTGAGACTGGGGATGTCACATCTCTTCAGTCTCATGTCCTCCTATTCCACTCAGTGCTAGTGGTAGCTCATTTGCGTGTTGTGCAAGTCTTTTCTGCTATGTTTACTTATTTCTTGCTTTACTGTACCTACGTATATTGAGGTCTAGGTATATGTATTTGTTGCGTATTCTTTGAGGTGGGATATTGAACATGTTTCTAAGAGCTTTGCTCTGAAATCTTTCTAAAATTTCGATGTTGATTTTGCTTGCTGAGCTCTATAGTTGCTGTATGTCCAGATTGGCTTAATGATGGCTTTGTAAACCATCATTTTGCTCTTGTTGCTTAGGTGGGAGTCGCGATCTGTTGGTCAATATAAACCGCGGAGTTTGCTGTCAAGTTGTTTACGCTTGGCCCAGATGTGCATCTGCCAACATATTGCCAGAAAACATATTGATGATTTTTTTTCTCACAGTGAGGATATCAATAAATTCTCAGACCGAGCTTAATAAGCGTTACTTAGCGCATGCTTTGGCCTAGAGTTATTGCAGGTAATATGCATTTTTATCATTTCTAACGCGGCGATATTTTCGTGGACGTCCAGGTGAATAAAAATGTATGGAAATACGTCCACGTTATAACGTTATCGTGGACAGAAGTTTAAAAGCGTCTTCATGAGTATCTTTTCATACATTTTACTTCCCTGTGTTATCGTGACGTGGACGTTCACGATAATATAGTCACGGATCAGTTACCACCAAACAGGAAAATCCACGCGGATGCTCGAGCACTTTTTAAATTTCACTGAATAAGTAACTGTATCTATATTGACATTAAGTATAAAATTCGACGCAGACGACTATGTCTGCGTCGAAATTTATTTTTGTCGTTTTATAAACACTTGAGTGTTTATCAAACGTGATGTCTGCGTCGAATTTTGTAGGTAACTAGCTGTGCCACAGGACTTCGTTCGCGTGGAAGTCGTAAGATACACAATATACTAAAATAATAAAACTCCCTCGTCCCCCGACCCGTCGCGTTGCATTGCCCGCCCACGCTATTACTTTGTTTTCACTTAGCGTTCTTACTGAATTTTATCCTTTTGCTCGGCTCTTCAGGATCAAAGCGTGATGTTAAATAGCCTTTAACCATTCTCTAGAATTGGGCTACCAAATGCAAAAAGAACGTTTCAAATCCGGTTTTTTGTTCATAATTTCATGGGTTTTTTTTTTGAGCGGAACCCTAATACTTTTTCTAAAATAAAAGTAGCCTAAGTTACTCCTTGTAACATCAGCTATCTGCCAGTGAAAGTCCTGTCAAAATCTGTCCAGACATTTCGGAGATTATCCAGAACAAACAGACAGACAAAAATGTTAAAAATTGTTTTTTTTTTGTTTTAAGTACCGTTTATACGTGCATTTAGTAAAAAGTTGTTATTTTGATATTATACTTCAATTTTATTTATTAGCCGGAACAAACAGACAGACAGACAAAAATTTTAAAATTTGTTTCTTTGTTATAAGTACCGTATATACTTTCGCATTTAGTAACAAACTATTATTTTGACATTACCAGCAGACACTTCAATTTTATTTATTTGTACAGATAAAAATTCGACGCAGACGAGTCGAATTTTTATCTTACTCTTGATGTATGTATATCAAGAGTTTATTAAGCGTGATGTCTGCGTCGAATTTTATAGTTAATGTCAATAATGATAAAGTTACTTATTCAGAGAAAATTTAAAAATGCTCGAGCATCTGCGATGATTTTCCGTTTGGTGGAAACTGACCAGAAATTATAAAAGTGCCTATTCTCTATGTTGAACTTGTAGTTTGCCAAGTGTGCGACAGTGACAGGAATAATGGTTAGCCAGAGCACCTGTTACGTAATGTTTCTTTATCGCGGTCGTAATTTTAGTGCATTTTTTACTAATTTAATGTCATAACAGTGTTACATATTTAGTAGTGATAAAATTAAATCTTAACTCACTAGAAATTACGTCGCCAAAGTTTCGTTTCAAACACAAAAAGGTTGTAGCCTAGCCATTAGACCTTCAACGTTAATTTACGTGATTTTAGGGGATGACTTTCATCAAAACTAATAGCACTCAAAGTGGCAATTAAAATGAGAAATGTGTGCCATTTATAACGTTTCTTTGAGGATAGATCCTGAGATGGACAGTTTTACTAAAATATTTAAACTTATCTAGCTACTCTATGGCCTCACAGGAGATCAGAATTATGTAATATGTACCTTATGTTATTTAAATATAAAATATTATTGGGAGCGACACGTCGATATAAATTAGAAAATATTTTTGAATTAATGTTTTGATAGTGTCCTAACGGAATGGTTGCCGAGAGACGGAAGAAAGAGAGTTGGCAGACCGAAGACGCGACGGTCAGGTAAGTAGGTGGATTGGACGGCATAAACAAAATCGCGGGAAGACCTGGACGAGACCCGCACAGACCAGGGAAGCATGGCACAAAAGGGAGGAGGCCATGATTGATGATGATGATTTTGTCCGAACTTCGGACAAAATGTGAAGGATGTGCGTTGTGATTACGCTGCCTGATATGTAATTTGCAATTATTGGCAATGGAACCTAAATTTCATTTATATTTGACACGTATCAAACTGCTCCTAATATATAAATCCTAGTAAGCATCACCTTTGTACCTATTTTTCTGTGGTGCTATTCTGTAAAGATCCCACCGTGAAAGTTTAGGTGAAGTGAGCGTGATGTGAACTGTAATCCCACCTTACTCTACTAGGAATTGAGCTCACTTCACCTAAGTGCTCACGGTGTGATGTTTACAGAATAGATCGGCTGTTCCTTTCTTCTTGTCTGTATAAATGTGTGTACATAAACTGTTAAATAAATAAATATGAGACTCCTGTTTACAAACAACGCATAAATATTTGTATCATTACTTACTGCAAAACTTTTCTATAAGCAGCTACGTTTATTTTCGGTTAAACATGCTGAATATGTTTATCTATCCTAGCTATCAATTCATGAGCGCCATCGACATAAACGAGAACGATTCCTTAAAGCTGGGAATAGCTATTATAATTTAAACCACCGAGTTCTCGAACCGTTTAACGAGACAACTTTTGTTATTTCAACGTACGTTATAAATTCTACCAGGCTACCATAAAGATAAAGATCTCTCCCCCAACGTTAACACATGCAAATTTGCTTATCGACACATGATTTTGATATGTAAAATATGCATAAGAGCAACGTCAGGCCGAGCTTTCAAATGCGAGGAACAATTTACATTTTTACCTCGCTACCTTACCATTGTTACCATCATGGCGAGTTTGCCGAGGCTCTAATCCTGAATATAAAAGGAAATATAAAAAAACTTTTCTTCCATATTTCCTTTAAAGTGAAGAAAAGCTGGTTGTACTAAGGAAATCAAACAAAGAAAATATGTATATGAAAAAGTTGTAAACGTGTCTTAAATTTCGTGTCTTAAATGTGTTCGTTCTTTCATGCGTAATCATAATCCTATTCTGGCCTTTGCTATGGTTGATCGAACATTAATTTGACAGCTTTAAAGGTGTTATTATGGTGGTACGAGAAAGGCTTCGAGTTATAATGTACCTACTATGAATATAAAGTAGTAAGCCTGTGGAAATAAACTTTACGCCAGACAAAAATAAAGCGTTCATAAGCGCAATGCGATAAAATATCGACAAAATATAGTGAGCTTTTGTCATAAGTTCTCAGGAATCACGCATATGAATTATAGCGAGCTAACTGTCGGCCTAGCCAGATATTTATGATCATGACTAATAACAGGCCCTCCTCTAATAACTGGTAGATACTGCTAAACTAAGTACTTATCGAACTAAAACAATTTGTCAGTTGTATGATTAATTACAAATTACTATCTATGTACTAGGAGTTGAGAATTTATGAAGTGGATACAGTTTCAATTCTGCGATTAATTTTAAGATACACAGTTTGACGGATTTATAAAGGGATACCTGCTGTAGCTGCATTGATTAGACCTTTCAAATCATTACTAAGAATATCCAATGTGGGTAGCACATTATTTCTGTCTGTCAATCCCACCAAATAAGCTGAAATGCTATGTTTATTTGGAGAAACCGTTTATTAATAAAACTGAAGTCTATAATAAACAAATTATACAATTACTAACATAATAATAATAATATGTACAAGTATATAAAAAAGGGAGGGGGTAAATAATCAGAGGGCATCAAAAAATTCATCCGCATCGCTGTCAACAGGAAAAGTGCCCAGAAGGCTGGCAGCATTGCCACGTTGTATAGCAATGCTGATTCTTTGGCCAAAAAATAGGCCAGCCCTCTGGTCACGTGTGGAGTCGACCAACCGCCTGGCGATGTCTCGAAAAACTAAGTAGGCACTCGGACCCCATGGCCCAAGTGTTTCAACCCCAAACGGCTCGAACATATAAGTCCCAATAAGACTGGAGTATTTGCGCCGTTTGAGGTTTTCCGCACCCGCAGCAGCCGCTCCAGCACAGCCTGCCGTGCTAGGAAGATGGGATGGCGCAAGGGTGTCGACACACGTTGCATCCCACACCAAAGGCCTACCTACCTTCCAAGGCATTATGGTCATTCCGTCTGGTCTCTTTCCATCGTCGCGTGCTAAGCCATTGGGTTCTAAAACAGCTGGCACCCCGGCGGTGACAAGAGCACGACGGATGATGTCATTGATGCTGGCGTGCCGTGCTATCCGGCCTGCGCTCTTACTGCAGGATAGGCCATGTTGTCCGAGGCAGTCGACACTGACACCGCATTGGCAGCGATGCGGAGCCACGCAGGGAGCGCCCAGACGCAGACAAGTAGCGAGCCGGAAGGTGGTGTCACCCAGCATGGTGCCTATGTTGGGTGACGGTAGCGCCTGAAGCCAGAGGCCCGACTCCCACTCCCCCACAGCCAGCAGGCGGGCACGCTCAGCAGTATTGGTGGTCGTATTAATTAGATTATTCCGTACCAACCTGCAGAGCGGTTCATCCCACTGCCTCTGGGAAGATAGGTTCAAGGGCCGATCTGTATCCGGGCAAGCCACTTTCCAGGCGTTCACTGCGTCAGTCAAACACGGCACTTCTGAGTCAACCAAGGAGGGGGCTAAAATTTTCTCGGTCAACTTTTCCGTGCTGTGGACAGAGGACAGGAACGCCGGTAAGCTAATACTGGTAATTTTGCGGACGCCGAGGCCACCAAAACGGATGGGTAGTGTGGCTTGCAGCCACGCTCGGTCGACCAGGGCCACATTTAAAATGGATGTTAGTGTGCTGCGAATAATTTGGTCAATTTTGTCCAAGAGGTTTGGCTGCTTCCATAAAGGGGAAGAACGTAGAAAGTAAATAAAATTTGGGCCGAAACAACAGTATCTAATCAGGGTGAATGCCGAATGTAAATTAATTTTGAAGAGTCGTTGAAGTTTTTGATTTTTTCGTTGATAAATGGAGAAAAGCTGTCTTCTAAAATTGGGGAACCTAGGAGGTGCAGTGAACTTTTTTCTAAAATTTTGATTTGTGGGGCTATTGCATTAAATTTTTCTAGAGTCAGTTGTCTGTCGGTAATGTCAGAAAGGTAAATTTCACACTTTGAAATGCTATGTTAATGTTATTATTGATATAAATAGTTCACGATACACCTACATTTCGGCAGTTATGTTTAAGTCCCATATAATAGGGGGCGAGCCTATTGCCATCTATCGTGCACAGATCCAGACTCCGGGCTGCTACTGAAAAATTCCAGATAGAAAAACCCAATAACACTGCCCGACCTGGGAATCGAACCCAGGACCTCATGCTCAGCAGTAGTGCTTGCGACCACTAGACCAACGAGGCAGTCAGAGGCAGAGTTGTGGGTGTACTATAGGTACACCTCTGCCTAACCCTTCGGGGAAATAAGGCGTGATGTTATGATGTGTAGTTTACGGTAATAGTTCAATTGGCTGGATTTGGTGTTTCTACCTTTACCTTGTTTAGTTCAATTCCTTAAGCGATGATTGCTGCTTACCCAGGTATTTTAATTTAAGTACAAGCTACAATTACCGGTAAAAGCGAATGGTCCATAACCTAAGCTAAGTCTACTCCCTAAAACTGTTGAATTAGACAGTTTTCGTGCAAACTTCAGCAATTATGGCCACTGTTATCGGCCAGGTTGGTGAGCTTAATAGGATTGTCATTAGAATACAAAGTGGATGCTGTTACCATCGATCTGATAGTATCTAACACTAATCGAGCCATAACTGTGAGAAGGGGGCTTTGTTATTTGAGGCCCTACTGCTTAATACGACACCAGATAAAAAGAGTAGACGTTAAAAGTGTTAAAAGAAGAAACCACAGAGTCATCATCATCCACACAGCCCGTTTTCACCCACTACTGAGAATAAATAGGCCTCTCTTTTAACCACAGAGTACTTGGTACTAATCTATTTTTGTCTATAGCAAAAAAATACTATTTTTTGAAGTTAAACCATATTGATGATAAACAAAGACCACCTCGAAAGAAAAACGTAAAGAAAAATGTATCGGTAAAGAATTCAATGCTCAACGATTTAAAAGTGAGAAGTTCACGAATTTACATAGTATAATTTTTGCGGTATTACCTAATGTTGGTATTACAGCGGAAATACGTCGCGGGTAACGCCCGGGGGAAATGCCTAGCTTGTATGGCGACAATGACTTTCGGCGAGGATGACACCTCTAATGAAAATTGGCTGTCGCCTGCGGTTTTTACTCCCAATGTGAACGCAGCTTTCTGTACGGGATGACACTTAGTAAAATGTTGCTAGTGTAAATAATAAATTTTAAAATGACTTTTAATTTAGCTGGCAAACTTTTTACAACGCTTAAAATAATGACAGGCTGAAAACTCCCGTAGATTTTCGTGCTTCAGAAAATGTAATTTAGCTTAGGTATGGTTTTTATGCCATTGGCAAACATGTAAACCACGGTAAAACGAATTCTCTGACATTTCCCCGTTTGCATGCCTTTTCTCACCTCCATAACGTTATATAACTTCCTACCTAAGTTTGATTACCAGCCAATATCTCACGCTCGCAAAACTTTCCTTTTATAAGAGATATCACCTGCCAAAGTGCCTATCTAGTTGTTTCCCATAACATTATGTTTTATTCAAAGAAAAGTGTTAGGTGGTCAATAAAAACCCGCGTGTGTCATATTTATACTTCGTGTGGGGAATTCGTGTGACTCATAAAGTGTAGGTTGACGTCCTGTTGGAATAAAGTGAATATATTTACGGAATGCTGTAGGCTGACATCACCGAATACCTATAAGGCGATCCATTGTCTTGGGTCAGTATGAAAAAACCGGCTAAGTGCTTTGCGGACCACGTACGGTTCCGTAGTTGGGATGAACTTATCCCAAGAACAAACTTAACATTTTAGTTGAAAAACATGTTCACCCATACATTACCACCGTGAATGTATGTTTGTATGCTCAATATTGAGTGATTTACCATGTTATTTTAAGACCACAGACTTTTTATCAGTTTTCCTGTAATCTATAAGTATTCTCGGTATTTAAAAAAAAAGGTTTTTTCAAAATTTTAGGCTCAGCAGTTTCGGAGATAAGGGGGCAACGGTCAATTTTCATCTATTTTCTATAATAACTTTAAAACTATTTATTTAAAAATTATAAAAAAAAAATTGAAATCCTCATATCAAGCTCTTTCATTTGATGTCACACGGTACAGTTTGCATATTTTTTTAAATTTCTAATCTTTCCCCCAAAAGTTAATCTCATATTAAAAATTCATTTATTTACGTTACACGTCCGTATTTGGGCAACAGAAATGTATACATGTACCAAATTCTTAATCGATCCAGTAGATTCGGAGCAAATCGGCTGTGACCGACGGACAGACAGACAGACACACGAGTGATCCTATAAGGATTCCGTTTTTTTATTCGGACGTACGGAACCCGAAAAATCTGAAAAATGAGGAGGCTTCTTTGAGGATCCATCGACAAAAATTTGGTTTTGAACCATAACATGTTTTTGTTTTGTTATATTTTTTTAATAAAAATGCTGTGTACATAAATATACGAGTCCACAGATTTTACACTTTGATTTTGTATATTTCGGAGGGCCACTGACATTCCTCTTCTAGACTGCCCCAACAGCATCATTTATTATAACAATTACTGAAAGATGTGAATTTTCTGATGGTACCTCTTTCGTTTAATGCCCGTTTCATTTCTTGTGCGCAATCCCGGCCGTAGTTATTACCATTGCGGGGTTGTAAATTATCAACAGTTTGATCCTCTGCGGCTACTTTCAGTGATGTGGGGAGCAGGTTCTACTTTTTTGTATTGTTCTTGTATGTTCAATGTGCTTTTATGACGTTTTTGATTAACGTTAACATACCAACTATCAATCTGCCAGCCTTTTCCCAACTATGTTGGGGTCGGCTTCCAGTCTAACCGGATGCAGCTGAATATTAGTTTTTACATGGAGCAACTGCCTATCTGACTTCCACAACCCAATTACTGGGTAACACGATACACCTTGGCAAGACTGGTTGTTAGACTTTCGGGCTTCTGACCACCCGTAACGACTGTCAAAGATCCACGAAAGACAGCCAGGACCAACGGCTTAACGTGCTTTCCGAGGCACGGAGGAGTCTTGGTATGTAAAGATGGCCCCCCATCCCACGGACTAACCCTGGCAAGCGTAGCTTAACCTGATGGATCGACCCGTGCGTCTGTTATTACTTAGCCACGAGCTCCTACAGTCGTGGGTACGCCACATGCAGTCGGAATTCATTTTCGAAACATCGATTCGGAATTTCGTAGGCAACAAATCAATACAAAATTACGCACAGACTACCATGCGGAATTTCGAATCGGAGAAAATTTCGAACGGAGAATAATGTACGTGTGTGATAGATCCTTGATTTTATATGGATTTGCTGCTTTCGAAAATTCTGAATCGATATTTCGAAACGGAATTCCGACTGTGTGTGGCCGGCTTAAATTAAAAACATAAAAATGAACCTAAATGATAGAAAAACAAACAAGAGAATATCATTGCATGTCTCAGGGCTGATATAACCAAAGTCAGATATCTTTTATCCGCGGAATAAAATTGATGTCTGACAGTTTTTGTATGGAAAATCTGTCAACATTTTACAATTTATTCGCTGGATTAGACTTATACTAGGTATAAAAGTTTGGTCGAATTCGCCCTTAGATACGTAAGTAGTAAACTTCTATTTCACTAAATCGATTTCAACAACAAACTTAAAACCAGTATTTCAAAGGTTTTAGCAATCGCAATTCGATTTTCCACAAATCTAGATGAAGAATTTACTCCACACACGTTTATAAAAAGGAAAAAATATCTGTTTCGAATTTAGTATTCCAATGCTCACTCGGCTCGGTCATCAGATTAAACTAATACCCTATAAATCCTGGTTGTCTGTACTCCACTAAATTACATACAGACCGACCAGGATAACTTGGTATGCGGCGAAATATACCGAGGTTTTTATTGTTAAATTCGGTAACAATCACCATATTAACGTCATGGACTAGACACAGTAGACACCATACAACATCACAAACACCATACATTTGAGGTACACCATAGACTTCTCCAGATTTTATCACAAGTATAAACCTAAAGTTCCCACTGTTGGGACACAGGCCCCCTCTCCGTGAGAGGAAGCGGGCCATAATCCACCACGCGGGCCCAGACCGGGCTGTTGGGTGTCGTATGTCTTCGATTGTTTTGTAATTTTTTCACTGTATCTACTTATATTTATTTATTAACTTTTACCACTAACATTTGTTTTGACAGGTGGGAACGCAATACAACAATCTATTTATATAAAAAGAGAAACTAACTGACTGACTGACATATCAACGCACAGTCGAAACTACTGGGATTAGGAACGTGAAATTTTGTACACGGCTTCCTTTTATAATGTAAGGGAGCACTAAGAACGGGTTTTTGGAAATTCGACCTTTAAGGGGGTAAAAGGGGGATTTCGTTTGTATGAAAAATCTTATTCCTTGAGTAAATAAACTTGAAACTTGGCGTGAATACTTATAAGTAAACTATGAACTTTGTAATTTTTTGTTTTTCTAACTACCCCCAAGAGGGTGATTGGGGGGTGTCAAAGTTTGTATGGAAGAATTTTAACGCACCGTCCGTTTAACTCGAAACTCAGTATTTATACTTAAGACTAAAAATAAAGAATAACCTGTATCAGGGTTTTTCAAAAGTCTACCACTAACGGAGTGAAAAGGGGTTGTCAATTTTACAGGGGAGGATTTTGCTGCGTGGCTTGATTAACTTGTATATTGGTATAAATAATCTTTGAGTCAATTTTTGGAAATATCCTAAACGATTTTTTAAAATTCCTCCCCTGTGGGGGTGTAAAGCGGGGATACATTTTATATGAAAAATCTTATTTATTTGGTTAATAAACTTGAAACTTAGAACGAATATTTTCCTAAATAAGCAATAAAGTTTCGCACTATTAGTTTTTCAAAACTACCCTCACAGGGGAGTTTAGTGGTGTTAAATTTTGTACAGAAAAATTTTAACGCGCGCTCCGATTAACTCGAAACTCAGTATTAATACTTTTGACAGAAAATAAATAACAATAACTTTTGTTTTTTTTTTAAATCGACCCCGGACGGGGTGAAAAGGGGTAATTAGATTTTTGAGGGGAGGATTTTATTGTGTGGCTTGATTCACAAAAAAAAAAATTGTATAAGGAATCTTTAGATTCAAGTTAAGGTAAACTCCGAAACGACTTTTCGAAATTCCACCCCTGTGGGCGTGAGAGAGGGGATATAAATTAAATGAAAAATCTTATTCCTTTGGGTAATACACTTGAGACTTTGCACCCTCCACCCCCTTTGGGTGGAGAGAGCGTAATTTTTTTAGAGGAAAGTATGAAATCCACGCGGACGAAGTCGCGAGCAAAGTGCTAGTGTAGAAATAATTTCCACACTCAGGAACGTCACCCAAAAACCAAATAGACACCATCACCAACAAAAATGAAATGTTTTAATCTGTCCTATTTTGTCTTTTTTATATGGTTTCATTGGCAATAACCTGCACAAATATCAGAGTTTATGCAGATGCATGTGGAACGGCTACTGACAACCAGAAAGAATCCCATTTGAAAAGGCATCCATCGTCGACGTTGTCTCTGTCATCTCTGACCTAAACTAGAGTCAAGAGCAAACCTATCTGAAATAAAAAAAGGCACACCATGTTTTCCTGGGCTGCGACCCGTATCAAAGAAGCCAAGTTCTAGGCCAAAAGTTCCAATCGATAACCTTGGAAAAGTCAATATATTGTTTCGAATTTGTAAGCACTACCGTTAAAAAACCTGATCACTAAAAACACTGCTCGTTGTTCCACGGTCGTACTTCAACTCCCACACCAAAGCGTAGGTCTGTATTGTTGTTATAATGTTATGTTTTTTTTTATCTGTTGTATATTATATCGTGTGCTTAGTCTGTGCTAAATAAATGTATTTTCTTTCTTTCTTACACCTAGACCATATTTACTGGTATAGATACCTAAATCTGTAAGAATTATTTATTTTGTGGAAGTGGGGCTATTACTTGTGCATACGGATTTCGGGAAATTGATAAAAAAACGAATGTTGTGGCGGCGCCAGATGAATTGTAAAGTGGCTGCTTGCTATCGGAGAATCGGTTTTCTACTTTTACCTAAATATCTTATTGAAATTTTCTTTTAGTCGTTCTAAGAAAAGTAAAAAAATGAAGTTTGTAATTTTGAGTTTTAAATTAGGTTTTTTTCTACCCAGCCTGTACTGTTCCACTGCTGGGGAAAGGCCTCCCCCAAATGCTTCCAGGAACTCTTTCCCCGCGCCACCTCGAACCAGCCTTCGCGGTAAGGTTTTACATTACCTACCTACCTTTAAAAAAATATATTTCTCTTTTGCTCATTTTATATTTTTTAGGTTTTTTGTTAATATTTCCTTTGAATATTTAATTTTATTGATCCTACTCTCTATCTAATCTTTGATTATACATTTATTATACCTACCTACTATCTACCCATATATCGACCCCAAAAAACAAAAATTATCATGGCACACTCGTCAAAAACGTCCACACAGAATAAAAACATACAGTCGTGTAACAAAAGTTTACGTTCCAAATATGGCGGAATAGTGATGTTCCCGGCTTATCTGCTCCTCGCATCGTAAAATTGTCTGCGCAAAAAGGGTTGTTAAAAGGCGGCTGTCCATTGGACTGAAAGCTTGGAAGGAAATAATCGGAAAAGTCCAGAATCTCATGTCTGTGCTAAGGACTTTTTGTTGATTTTTCAATTCTGTGTCGTCATTTGGTTTTGATTTACTGGAATGTTAGCTTCATCTGATGTTGTCCGGCATGGTTTTCACTTTTTAGTAACTTCTAGTTATCACTGCTTGCTTCATTAGAAAGTCATATAATTTGTAATTTCGAGCGCCAAGCTGCTTAAGGTGAAAGCGCCAGGGTAGCCTGCGAAATTCAAATTTTCTTACGTTTTTTGCAATTTGCAGGTCAGTATTAGGTTGTATGTTGATTGAAATATGATTCGCGACCGTAACAAATATGAGTTTACAGAATTATAATCATTAAAGTCATCAATACAACTCTCTAAGACCAAGTAAGTCTAGTGAATGACTATTTCATGAAATCTTCTTGATCTTGCCCATTTCCAATATTGCCTTTTTGATATAGCTAATTAATTGGTAAGTAATTATTACAATTACTTACCTACCTATTAGTTGTGCCATTGTATGTATGTCCCAGTAAGATGGTCGAAGCCGTGATATTGTTATATCCGGATATAGCTATATAACGTAATATGTGAAAACGGTTCATAATTACTGCCGTCTTACTAGGAATAAACGATACTGTGATACGAGCACTATCTAGTAATATAACTTTTAGGGCACTCCGACCAAATAGGTTAGGTTAGAACTGTGAACAACTACGCGCGAGCCGAGCGAGCGAAGCGAACGGTGCCGCGGCCGGCGAGCACTACGTCGAAATTGGTCGCAGTAGCAAAATTAGAACAACTTTCATATAACTATTATATATTACGGTATATAGCTATATCTCTAGGGATATAACTATATCACGGCTTCAACCATCTTACTGTGACATGTACACTTCCATTTTTCTTAAGAAAAAATTACAAGATGTACCTGCTTTAAACATGCATGTATATTCACATATTCATAGTGTTCATGTCTTCCAATTTTGATAAGCAAATAAGGGCACTATTTTACAAGCGTCTATCTCGGAAAAGGAAAAAAATAAATCTAGATAAGCCTGCGGCCTTCCGGCGTCATTTTGTAAAAAAAAAACCCTGTTTATTTTTTATGTTATTGCAATGTGTGGAGACCTCAACAAGTCTATGGATTGAGGCGGGAAATGGAATGAAACGTCATCAACTGAGAATTTACAACACCGTCCGTCCGTCCGTTGTTTATGGTTTTTCTTTTCTTTTTCTGTGGTGGTATTTTTTCTGTGGTGGTATCGTTGAGGAATACATGAATATGACTGAATTAATGTTTTCTGTCAGGTTTGTTCAGTTTGTGTGTATGTATCAAGTTCTATTTGGCTATGTATAGCCAGGCCATGTGTGGCCATTTGTAAGTAGTAAACTACTGACACAGTAAAATACAAAAGTATGATTTAAGTTACGAAATACTGTCTCAAAGATACTTAATAATACTTACAATATGGAATATGAGAGTAAACGAGACCTTCGTTTTTAACCGACTTCAAAAAAAGGAGTAGGTTATCAATTCGGTTGTGTTTTTTTTTTTTTGTTACGTAAACCTTCCATTGCAGTCGATATAAAAGCCTACACAACCAAAATAAAACAACCAATAAACTTCTAAATAACAAAAACACAAACTTCAACCCCGTAGCTCTTTGATAACTAGATATTCAAGACCTCGACCTTTACAAACTAGGTAGGTACTTGACAGAACAGAACTTAAACTTTCAGTCCATAGTTTAGTCTACAAGTACGGTCCCGTTTACCTGGGAACTACATAAATACATTAACATATACCTATGTATGTACGTCACGGACCTACATATCATCTCACGTGCCATTTATACCTTATCCTAAATAGTTTACATAAGTACTCTACGTACAAAACTTACCAGTGGAGGCATGTACATACCTATTATTACTTAGGTATACATACAGGGATATAATATAACCTTATTAGACATTATTGAGCACCTTGTTGTGGTTTTAAGACTATAATTATAGCCTAACTAATGCCTATTTCATATTTATAATTTACTAGCAGCGCCTCGCGGTTTCACCCAAGTCTCGATCCCGTGGGAATATATGGAAAGAAATTATCAGAGGCGTAGCCTTCATACAACCCGATTCCTATCGGCTTCCCTTCGGAACAACCACTCTTCTTAATGTCT
This sequence comes from Fissipunctia ypsillon, assembly GCA_947568875.1. Taxonomy (NCBI): domain Eukaryota; kingdom Metazoa; phylum Arthropoda; class Insecta; order Lepidoptera; family Noctuidae; genus Fissipunctia; species Fissipunctia ypsillon. The sequence goes on from OX387662.1 coordinate 3,875,413, forward strand.
ACTATTGCCAAATAATATAGAACACCTGTGTGTCTAACTATGTACCACATCACATTAGATAATTATTTTAATACCTGTTTATTACACCATTAGTTAGTTTTTTTGTCTGAGTTTATGAGAACTGAACAATTTCATCTTCGGCTTCCCTCTAATGATAATTGTAGCTGCGCCACTGGAAAGTATCCTATATAAAACGTATCCAGGTATCTATGTGCCACATTTCATGCAAATCTGTGCGGTAGTTTTTGCGTGAAAGAGTAACAAACATCCATTCATCCATCCACCCTCACAAACTTTCGCGTTTATAATATTGGTAGGAAGGAAGTAGGATTAATGCCATATCTATATACACACATCAACAGAATCTAGGGATAATCCTAAATTATTTAGGAATTTATAGTTTAAAATCTTTTTAGTTTCCATAAAAAGTTTATAAACAGATTGTAACCTCTTTTATTCTATTTTCAAAATGTAGAAATGTAAATACAAAAAAAAAACAAAAGAAAAAATAAAATACGGCGGCAACATTGTTAGTAACTCGTTACGTTAAGGAAAATTAAAATTGTTTTATTGATATTAATTAATGAAAAGGGATTAGATTGTTTTTCTTTTTTAATTTAACGTGCCGTGTGAGCTTTAAGAGTCATGTCACGTCGTCATTTGAGTTGAGATGAAATGTTACGAGCCGTGGGCATGTTAGAAAATGGTGCTATTCAACGCGTCGTTGCTGATGCCCTACACACCAGCCAAAACGTGATATCAAGGTTGTGGTCACGTTATCGCAGTACTGGAGATGTGGCTGAACGGCACACGGGTAGATATCGTGTTACTACGCAGAGATAGGATCGATTTCTCCAAATGACCGCCAGAAGACAACCCAATATCACAGCGATGCAACTAGTACAAAGGCTCCAGGAGGGTCACCAGCTGCTGGTAAGCGACCAAACCGTGCGAAGGAGGTTGTATGAAGTTGGTCTTCATGCTCGAAGACCGCTACGTGTTCCAGCATTGCGACGTGCAATCGCGGTCGGCGGCTTTCGTGGGCTCGGGAGCATTTACCATGGAGTGACGAACAATGGTCTTTGGTGCTGTTTACCGATGAGTCCCGGTTTGGGTTTCATCCGGATTCACGAAGAACATGCGTTTGGAGAACTCCAGGGAGAGTTAGCCGTCTACGGCACCCTCAGGAGCTCCACTCATACCAAGGGGGGACGATCATGGTGTGGGCAGGAATTCGTCTTGGCGGACGTACCCAGCTCGTTTGGTTCCAAGGCAGCATGACTGCACAAAAATACCACGAGGAGGTAGTAGAGCCTGTTATTGTCCCACACAGAATCCAAATGGGCCAGGAATTTCTACTCACGAAATTTTTATGCACGATAATGCTCCTTCCCATACAGTGCGACTGGTGTCGGCCGCTCTCCGAGACCACGATATTCAAGTTTTGGATTGGCCTGCACAGTCGCCCGACTTAAATCCTATCGAGCATGCCTGGGATATGTTACAACGAAAAGCTTTGAGAGTTTTCCCGCCAAATTTGACGACGGAACAACAACTTTACGAACACTTGCAAAGAACATGGGACCTCATACCGCAGCAAAACATTGACAATTAAATTTTAAGTATGAATAAATCGATGTCGATGTGTAATTAATGTAAGAGGTGGCAACACTGATTATTAATAATTAGATTTTATAAGATTTTTTCAATTTTAATTATAATTAATAGTTTTAGAAGAAGAAATGAAGTTTTTTTATCATACTAATTTTCTACGGCGATTAAAAAAATTAACATTTTTATTTAAAACAAAATAATCACGAAATGTTTTTATTTTTTATTAAAGACCTTAAAATAATCTAACATTCTTCTATTTATCAGAAAATTCTTCATAGATTTTGAGATATTTGATGAAATATAAATATCCCTAGATTCTGTTGATGTGTGTATAGCATCTATACACACATCAACAGGGCTAGGCTAGGAAGGCTAGCATAGGCTTTCCAAATTAATTCAAAACACTGAGTTACGTTACATGAAGAAATCACTAGAACATCTTTAATTAGTCCGTAAAAGTAGCCCGAAAATCGCGAACCAAGTGACGTTAAGATCAATGTTCGTTCGATAATAATTAGTATGAAATGCTTCTGCCCAGTAATGTGGGACTGGGGACCGTAAATTACAGGTCGATATTATAACGTCGGCAAACATCTATCTATTCAAAATGTAAGCTAACATAATAAAACCAAGTTAGATGGTAACAAACAAGGTGAATAAGAAACTTCAATATTGTGAGTCGTTTCTTCCCGCACGGATGGAAAGCTGTGAACTACGTAAAAAGTTGGAATACATCAATTTATAGGGTAACTTACTCTCTCGTGTTTAGATTTTGACGTAAAATAATCCCTACTTGGATTTATTTAGTAAGTCAGACCAACGAAAATACAGAGGGGCTTGTGGCTAAGAAATAACAGCCGCACAGGTCGATCGATCAGGTTAAGCTACGCTTGCCGCGGTCGGTCCGTGGACCATCTTTACAAATCAAGACCCCTCCGTGCCTCGGTAAGTACGTTAAGCCGTTGGTCCCGGCTGTCATTCGTGTATCTTTAACAATCGTTACGGGTCGTCAGAAGCCCGAAAGTCTGACAACCAGTCTTATCAAGGAGTACCGTATTACCCAGTAACTGGGTTGTGGAGGTCAGATTGGCAGTCGCTTCATGTAAAATACTGGTATTCAGCTGCATCCGGTTTGACTGGAAGCTGACTCCAATATAGTTGGGAAAAGGCTAGGCAGATGATGATGACCAACGAAAATACAGGTTGGTCCAAATAGTGACGTCCAAAAGAAAAATCTGAATTCCTCATACCCAAGGGTATTCGAAAAAATCTCACGTATGTTCCGCAATTTTTTGTAGTTTTCAAGTTATTTTTGTTTTTGTAATTTTTTTGAGTTTTCTGCCGGTGGAGCTTCAAAAATTCATATATTTATTTGAGGTGGGTATTTTTCAGAATTTTTTTGTGACATAATCGTCTTGAATGTTATTTCCCCTAACATTCCTGCAAGTTACTCAAAGAAGTATCGATACCAAGGATTTAAGGTTTTAGTGGGATGGACTCAAATTTTAAATAACACGAATACTACAAAAAATCACAGAACATAGCCATGCTTTTTTTTTTTTGCTTTGATGTAGGTAATTGTACTTTTTAAATATTGTTAGTTTTAAGTTCTTTTTCTTTGTTTCCTTTCATGATACTGTGTGCACTTGTGGCATGTGCCAATAAACGTTTTTTCTTTCTTTCTTTCTTTCTTTCCAGGGGTATTTTCGAATACCCCTGGCTATGAGGAATTCAGATTTTTCTTTAGGACGTCACTATTTAGACCATCTTGTATAAATGGGTTGGGAGAAAAATGACCTGGCTAGGAAGGAAGTGAACTCTGAGATGACGGCTCATAGAGATGTATGGAAGTAAAGACGCTCCGCCGACGCCAAATAAATTGGGATAAGGACTAGGAGATCATGAGGTGCAACTAGCAATATTGAAAAAAGAGTCGTAACCAGGAGGTATTGTAGTTTGTGTATTGCAAAGGGTTAACGCATTACACATCATCTCTGAGGTATAAACCAGCAGTTTCGTCGCATAAATAACAATAACATTTTTGTTTGAATTCTTTTTAGGGTTCCGTACCAAAATGGTAAAAGGGAACCCTTATGGTGCGACTCAGTCTGTCTGTCTGTCCGTCTGTCACAGCTGGATTTCTCAAGATCTACTAATGCTATCAACTTGAAATTTGGAACAGTTTTAGATGACGTTTGCCCAACTATGTATTTCGCAAAGAAATAAAAATATGTATATATTTTTTTGTAACAGGGACTGAAAGGGGGCTTAAAAATTCGAAGTGGGGCTACTAGGGTATATAGGGTATCATATGAAAGAGCGCTGTTTGCACATTCTCAAACATTTTTTTTCTTTTTTTTTTAGGCTGCATATTTTTCGACTTTTGATGAAAAATGTAAAAAAAAAAATACCATTCCCCTTATCTCCGAAGTTTGCATAGAAAAAATCTGAAATTATTCTTTGTGATAGAAGTTTATGTAAATATTACAGGAAAAATAAAACGATGTCTCTAAATAGTACACTTTTTCAGAAATCATCAACGAAAATTACATTAGTTCTACTATCGGTCAAGAGAAGGCGCTGACCTAAAACTGCTATGCTGTCCGTCTATCCTACTTTTGAAGGACTGTACGTAAAGTAACACATCCAAAATATTTATGTATGATGGTACGGAATCCTCGGTGCGCGAGTCCGATTCGCTCTTGACCGGTATTTTTTCATGACAGAATTCATAACGTTGCTGTCACAGAAACGCCCGATAGGTTGTTTTAGTTCATCACCGTCTACATCCTATAAGTCTAACGACTAGTGGCAACTTCTCTCTAATGAGATCTGTGATACAAACACTTTAGTAGCTATGGAAAAAGCGATGGAAATAGTGCCTATTTCATCTAAACAGATAAGTTACAAAAACAAAAGGTATTTACAAGGCAGATGTGAGCCGAAACGCGGGGAGGTTATAGGCCCTAGAAGGACATAGTGACCTTATTGGTGATGTTCTTCAGAAAGGTCAGGTGCGTAGTACTCGCAACCGGCGTGCGTATATGACCAGAGGGGTAATTCTCGTAATTTTAAGAACGTTCACAGTCTGGTCTCAGTCTCAATATGTCAAAAATACCTATAATTTCCTAACATTTTTGACAAGCTTATGACATTTGATTATTATCGCTGAGATGAGATTGCGCCTAGATTTTGAACGATTTTAATTACGGGAATTGGGCTTCAGATGTATGAACGTAAGCGAAGCAAAAGGAGTGTGTAAGGATCGTAGCAGGTGGCGTTCTGTAGTTTCAGCCTACCCCGATGGGAAGAAAGAAGGTGTGAGTTTATGTATGTACGAACAATATACTAGGGTACCATACCAACTCCGTACAAAGAATGACAAAGACTACGCAGTGGGCGTGTGTGAGCGAGTCAACTTTTAATGGAGTTTCCTACGAGAAGTTCTGATGACGCCCGGTTCACGGCGCAGTGACGTTAAACAATTGTAACGAACTCCAGAACAAAGTATTTTGTTTGAAAAGGTCTTGTATGAGTTTATTTTCTATCGTTTATTCGCCGAAATATTGAGTTACTATGAGGTTATTCATTTAGTTGTGTTATCTAGTTAACTTTGTTACGGGTTATTCAAGCAGGAGCTTCGTTTGAAACTTTTTATCCTGGAAGTACTCTACGAACTTCCATATTCCTGCCACCAAGCAGAGTGGTGCGTTGAAGGTTCTAGCGAAACTACAGGTGGTATTCATTATGTCCACGTGGACAGTTATCTGTCTCTTTAAGGTCCACTTCTATCAAAGGACCACCTTCATACAAAAACTGCCAGAAGGAACTACCGATACACGTGTAAATAACATAGAGGGATACAATAACGTGTCAGGCTAAACATTGGAATTGGAACAATGTACTGTCGGGATACAATCAGTTCAAGCGTGATGGATCCCTGCGCCATCCCATTAGTTCGTTTGTTTTCCTTTACGATGATATCGCACTAGCGTTGATCTAGGTGTAGGTACCACAGATGAAATTGACGAATGTGCGAGAGGAAATACTTAACAAAGCTGTGAACACACTTTAGCTCAACGAAAACTGTTTTTATATTCGACTAGCTGTGCCCCGCAACTTCGTACGCGTGGAAATCGTAAGATACACAGTATCATAAAATAACATCCATATTTTAATTATTTCCCTCGTCCCCCGACCCGTCGCATTGCATCGCCCGGCCGCGCTATTAGTTTGTTTTCGCTTAGTGTTTTTACTGACTTTTTCTTTTTGCTCGACTCCTAAGGGTCGTAACGTGATGTAAAATAGCTTATAACTATCCTCGAGAATTGGGCTAGAAAAAGCAAAAAGAATTTTTGAAATCCGACTTTTTGTTCACAAATTCATGGGTGTAATTTTTTTTCGCGGAACCGTAATGATTTTTTCTAAAATAAAAGTAGCCTAAGTTACTTCCCGTAATATCAGCTATCTGCCAGTGAAAGTCCCATCAAAATCGGTTCAGTCGTTTCGGAGATTAGCCGGAACAAACAGACAGACAAAAATGTTAAAAATAGATTTTTTGTTTTAAGTACCGTATTTACTTTCTTATGCATTTAGTAAAAAGTTGTTATTTTGACATTACAAACAGACACTTCAATTTTATTTATTTGTATAGATGAGTCGCGTTTGAGCACTCATTAACCTAATAGATATGCCACTTTTGGGAACATTCTAATTATAAAAGGGCTACTCTTATGTAATCACAGCCAAAAGTTAAATACCAAAACACGTTCCGTAAATATTTACTCTGTGGAAAGTAATGAAAAAAAAATCCGTTCAAAAGATTCTTTACGACGTCAATTCAAAAAAGGAATCGTTTCACCATGACCGATTATAAAGAATCCATTCGCGCGCCGATCAATCAGTGTCCTTCGGCAAACAGGATGTTATTAAAAAAATAAGCTTTATACATTACGCATTTAATTTTCGATTTGATGGCGGAAAATAACGAAGTTTGTTTATATTTATTCTCTAGGAAGTAAAACAGATATCTTTATAACTTGATTTCGGGTGGGGAAAGGTAGCTACCTACTTTGTCTGGGCGGAAGAGCTGGCTTACTCCAGCGGTTGTAGTTTATAAACTACATCTGTGCATATACAAGCAACCTACGTCTAACTAAAGTCTAAGGAAACAGATGAACAATGTGCCTAAGATGACAGCAGTTTGGTCTAAAAAAATACTTAACAAAAGAAGGCTTCAGTTAGGCGTCAAATTAAACCTCCTGCCTTGTGTTCGAAACTTAAATATTCAATGGAAGTTCATCATTTCGATTCCTTTTTGAACAAACATGCAGTCGTCACGTACTGATACTACTCGTAAAATACCTCATATCCGATATTGGTACCAACCATATTAGAAGTTAGCTTTGTATAAGGAACTAACGCGGAGTTTGGGTTGCACGTACAAAACATATCAGGCTTTAACATGCTAAAGTTGGCTTGTTTATATTTTTAAAGCGCTTCAGGAATATGCTCTCCTAGTACCAATATTGTGACTGTGTGAGCTTCAGCAATATTTTCTTGAAACTAATAAAATAAAAAAAATTAAGTATTCGATGATCGTGTTTTTATTTTTAAACCGTCGCCAATCGCATGCATGACCACCCAGGTCATGCATGCGATTGGCGACGGTTTAAAAATATTTTCTACTTGAATTTTGCAGTCAAAGTGAAACTGAAAAAGCTGTATGTAAATGAAGCCTCCAAAATGCATGTTTTTTGCTATCTATGATGCAGAATAAGATCTTAAACAAACAGCAAAGTATTGAGGCAGAGAGAAGCAGAAACAGAGGAACATGTTAAGAACCTGCAAAGGCCAGATAAGGCTGTGTAATAACTAGAGAAAGAGGAATATTTTATTAGGTAAGACAAGCCACAATTATGATAAACAATCCTTAATCTAAGCCTATTATATTAGTCTCGATCATATTCTAAAACTAACCCGGCCGTGCCCTGCATACCTACAGGTAAAAATAACGTACGTATATTATTCAGCCATTGTTCCGTAGAATCAATCTCTCAGGAGGGCGGCACATCATGTTATGGACCGAACTGAAGTGAACGAATGAAAATCGATGAACGGTTATTTATTCATATCGAACTTTATTGGGTCAAGGCAATGCGAGGGTTAAAAATAAATCATCATGATAAAAAGAATAGTTCAAAATAGTTTTTCTTTACAGTACCAGCAGGGGAGAAATGCGAAGAGTATCGCAAAATGCTGGAGGGCTTAAACAAAAAAATAGAAGGACCTAAAAGGGACGGCAGAAAAATAAAAGAAACAGTTAACTATAAAATGGCGAAATTATAAACATTTCTGTATAATCCAAATATTAAATATACGTATTAAAAGGAAACAGGAATGATCCCGTCTCCAATAAAATATGGCTGCACGATATCAATATTCGATTATAAATCGACTTGAGCGTATTTCGGACCCGACCACGGCGATACGGTATTTAATATTTATGCCAGAGTTATCCTTTTGCTCTTTTACAACCTACGTTGGAATTGGTTTAGCTGATAGATACAGCTGAATATCAATATTTTAGAAGTAGCGACGGTCATTTGATCTCCGCGAACCAGTTAGATTTACTTGTTTTCTATCTGTGATGATTTTTATTTTCCGAATAGAACGCGCGGAGAAAACTGTGAGGTATTCTTTCAATATGACGTAAGTTCTTAATGAGATACAAATAAAGTTTGAAACATATTCTCAACAACTGTCAACTTATGGTCGCAGTTTAATATCCCGCATGTTCTATCTGGAAAATCATACATTTCTGACGATGGTCACATTTATTTGCTTGACAATCCTGGAGCCCTGAAGTCCTAGCGTACCGAATGATTGGGTTAGGTTGCCGTTGAAGTTATAAAGCGAATATAAAACAGTGTGGACAAGGATAACTAACTACTGATTGACTGTCATATCAATGATGACCAACACCGAAGTAAAGATTAACATTCACAGCGTGTTTGTACACTTGGTACTCCAATAAACTTCTCCCCGAATTAGTATCCCATCCTAACCGGAGATGCTTTAGTCAAACTATGTATCCCTAGTACTTACTGATCGAATAGTTAATACTCCTCAATCTACATGATTGAATGTGTGCTTAATCTACTTACTACTTACTACCAGTGTAATCGTACTATGTGGATTAGCTCTTCAACTTCCTAAATGTTTACTCAGACATAGAACTTGATCCTCACGAAATGCTTTGTGAAGAATTTAAACTATTGTTTCCTAAGAGCAAAGTTGGTGTTGAAACTTTTCCGATATTTAGGCACGATCTTACGTCATTGCCCCTGTGATATCTGTCAGTCATATAAACTATATGATTTGTCAACAAAATCAGTGGAAACTAGACACTAATAAAATCTTTGTACACCTCGAAAACAAACAATTAATGCGTTTTACACACGATATGTTGAGGGTTGGCTACTCAGTCCAGTGAACATCCTTATGTATCCTGCACCATGACCATTGACTTTTAGGACCTCACACCCATAACCCAACCCATAGTAAATATCATTAAGTCTACTCGTATATATTGGACGTACGTAACGTAAGAAGTCTTGAGCCTTCGCTAATCTTCTTGAAGACACGTGATGAGAATTTCAATACACGCTAGAAAAATGGTTGAACAAGTTTCCCATAATCGAGCAACACGACAAAATCATTGACGAATTCTTTCAATTTTTCTCTCCGATAATTTAGAAGAGAAAGAATAGTCTAGTATTTTCATAGAGAATTTAACTAAAATAAAAATAAACTCCCGATGAAATTCTGCTCCGAGAATATTATGAAAATAGCGCGGAAACAACAATATGGGTGCGTAACACTGAGGCAGTATTTACCCTATTGTTTCTATTTCTGAGGCTTTAGGGCTTCGTAATGTGTTGCTAAGCTTATGTAATCCTGGTACACATGTGCTAGAATAGATAATGTTTGTTGCACCTCAAAAAATTTAGGGCTGATTTTTCAGTCGTCAGATAACTTTTATTTTTTTAATTTATTTTAAGTTTTCGGAAAACTTACAGCAAGGCAGACACAAATTAAAAGATACTAACATGATGATGGCCAATTAAAAGTTTAATCACAGTTAACATGTACAAATAAGAACTTATGAAACTTGGGTTACATATGGACAGCGTTACATTCGCGTTTTTTACATGATTAATAATTTACTATACAGTGCAAGTGTATTATTATAAAGCCAGTCTATTTTATGCTGTCGAAAAAGTGGTTGCAAAGAATCTTCTTAAATTTAGACACACTAGTATTAAAGAGATCTGTATCAACTTCCTGGCAGGTTTCGTTATACATACGGCTTGCTCTAATAATATAAGAGTTTTTTCTGTAATTAGTTCGTGTCGATGGTATGTGCAACAAACGAGGTTTACGCAGAAACGAAGAACAAACTCGCAGCCCAATTTTGCTCACTAACTCAGGGATTTCGCTGGATCCATTCACAATTTTAGATAAAAATGCTAAATCAGCAATTTTTCTTCTTTCACAAAGAGGCAAAATGTGAAATTTTTTACATCGCTTGTTATAATTCGGTAGATATGTTTTCGAACGAAATTGAATGTACCTTAGGAATTTTCTCTGTATGCCCTCCAAACGCAGGGCAAAGGCCTCTTCTCATACAGAAAAGGCACGAGTATTGATCACCGCGCTTGCTCTAGATGGGTTGGCGATTTCAGACTTTAAACGACTTGACTTGACTTGTACGTAGAATAAAAAAATCTAAAGAGTAGTTAAAAATGTATCTTTTTCAACGTGTAACAGCTACCATACCCCACAACTATAATCCTAAATCGCAATAGTATCGTCTCCAGATCTTCCCATAGACAGTGGAGTTATTGCAAAAGTGCAATTTCCTGCTGTAGTGTCGGAGTGCTGTATTTTAGCTGGTAGTAGGCCGCCGGGAGCAATGTCCGGTGCCGGCCGGACGGGCGGACGGTCGGACAGCCGGACGGGCGGACGGTCGGACAGCCGGACGGGCGGACGAAACTACCCCTCTCTCTGCATTTACTTAACAGGGTGTACAGAGCAACTTTCAAATTTATTTTTGTTAGGTTCCGAAACGGCGTTGAATTAATTTTTTTTTAAACTTACTATTTAAAAGGATTGAATTACTATTATAGTAGGTGGTACTTGGGTAGGTAATATTAAAGATGTAATATTAATATTAATAATTCTACCTTGGCCCACTTGCGTGAAAAACTTAACTCAGAGTTAGTAGCTAACACGAGGTTAAATTGACAATATTGAATGACAAACTGTCAATTTAACCTCGTGTTAGCAACTAATTCTGAGTTAAGTGTTTCACGCAAGTGGGCATTTAAAGATTTAACAAAAGTACCTATAACTTGTTAATGCTTTGTTGATACCTAGGTACTTAAGTGCCTATTATTCACTCACTCACTCTCTCTCTCAGTTCACTTTTTGCTTATTTCTAGAATCAATGTAGTAGTAGGTCACGAAAAAATAAGTAGTAGGTACCGGAATCTAACTTTTTGGAGAAAAGTATAAACGTTTATTCTTACTGTTTTCTGGGTAAGATACCTCCGGCGCCGTTTAATTAAATTTCTTTGAACAAAGGTTGGTCTGACCATTAAAAATATAAATTCGCCAGGATGAAAAGTCAAGCTGCAGAGCTCTAGGAGAAAGTCACTAAAACAAAAAATAAAAAAATCTTTAAAATTACAAACCATCCTTGTTCTACGTTCTAAAATTCAAAAAAATATAACGGTTGCAAAAAACGCGGGAACAAAGCTGTGCTCTCTTTGGTCGGCCATTCGAATAGTATCGCTGCTCGAGAGCGGGGGAACGGCAGGAGTGGTGCCCACTCGACATAGATTCAGTTGGGCTACTATTGTTGGGGAAACTCGGGAAAAACTCGCTAGGGGAAACTAGGGGAAAAGTAGGTTAGGGCTTGGTTGCGTCTATGTGATTATTTGAAAAATGAGTATGAGAGTACTTCTTTTGTATGCCTCACAACGCTTCAGCGTGTGAGAGTGCTCTACTCTCGATATGTCGCCTTGTCAAAACTATTCCAACATAAATCGTTTCTATACCTCAATTATACATGGAATTCATATTAGCAAGAAGCTTTAAAAACTATAGACTTGAAATTATAAGATTAATACAACATGGATCTGTATGTACGACATTAAATGAAAATGAGCACAGTACTAATCCAACGAAACATTTTAAAACACGAAGATTAGTAGTTAATGGAAAATTTAAAAATTTCAGTTTTCAAACAAAATAAATAGCAGAATCAACTGCATAAAAAGTAAACACACTTTATCTACGAAAAGTCATTGACCAACGGTGTGGTGCAGGGCGTGGCGGCGGCGGTGCGGGGCGCAGGTACGTAGGCGCAGGCACTTTAGTCGGAGAACAATACAGAAGCAGAGAATAAAATCATATGTTTTGCACAGGTTCTTGACCTTACAATGTTTACCTATTATTACGGACTCAAATCTATATCTTGTTGAAAAATAAGAAAATGAAAAATAATTTCCAGCTAAAGTTTTCATTGGATTTGATTGATTTTTGTATACGGATAAAAAACATGATTCTCTTTACGTGGTTTAAAGAAATGTCAATAGTCCTGTTCCACCTTGTATATTTTTAGATAGATATACTTTGATAAAATACGTATATAAGAATGAACCCGACAAATTTTCGGGAGTGCTTTAGACCATCGAACTGAATAACTTTTACTATGGGACCAGCTCTGAAATTGCGAAAAAAAAAATCATCTGTTCCATACTGAAGTTTTTAATACCTACTGTTCTAAACTGTATGGGACAGTTGTTTTTTTTTCGTGAATTTAAAGTTGGTCCAATAAAAGCCTTCCCGAGTTACGTTTCATAAGTCTGTGGCACCATGGGCAATCGGTCCTGTTGCTAGTTACTGCTTAATGCATGAGCTTTCCTTATAAAGTTCCTTCTGCCACGAGAAAAAAGAGTGACAAAATCATATTCATAAGTGAGTATCCATCGAGTTGTTATCCCCTAGTATGGCAGCTCGTTACGGCGGCAAAATGTTACAGATGCAACACAGAACTGTGGTTGCGAACGTACAATTTATGGACGATTGTGCGGCACAGCGAGCCGGTCCACAGATAGTTTATTTTTCAATTGTTACTTTTGTTTTTAAATAACTAGGAAGTGTAATTCAAAGGATTGTTTTGTTATTTTAATAGCAATTGTGTATAGAATATTGCTATGAAATATATAAGTGTACATCAGGTTTTGATTGGTTTTCAGTTTTATATAGCATAATCAGCCTATAATGTTCCCACTGCTGGGACACAGGTCTCCTCTCTTCGAGAAGGAGTGGGATGTAATCCACCACGCGAGGGCAGTGCGGATTGGTGGATAATTATGTACTCTATAACGGAAACAACACAGGGTGACGCTTTTTAAACACCGTTTAAGCTGTCAAAAAGTAGAAGGGAGTGGAGCAATGTTGAAGAGTACATCGACCTTTATAGTTTTGTTATCAGGCCTACGAAAAATTGGAGGGCAGATTGCAATTTAACGTTTTTTGAAGCATCATGCTGTAACAACGTCCAATTTTTTTTGTTATTTTATAAAATCCTTTAGCGTTTTGTCTTTTTTAGTTGGCTGATTGCCACGTTGGTCTATAAGTGGTCACAAGTGCTACTGCCAAGCATGAGGTCCTGAATTCGATTCCCAGGTCGGAGAAAGTGAACAAAAAAACCCTGGGTTTTTCTGTCTACAATTTCTCAGTAGCAGCCCGGAGTCTGGATTTCTGTCCGATTGATGGCAATAGGCTCGCCCCCTATTACATGGGACTTAAACATAAAGGTGTGTTCAGACTTGAGTCATTTATTTATTATTTATTTATCCTCCCACTGGAACGCCATACAGCAATTACACCAACGGAGCAAAAATACTTCATGTGCTGCTTTCCATCCATCCTGTGCGCGGTGGACATCGAACGGGCGGCGATGGATCACGCATGTTTACACAGCGTCAAGACACTTCTCCATAGTTCCAAAACTCCACATTGCGCACATTCTTTACAAATTTTTTGAGACTCAATGAATGTTAAAATATGTGTAATGTAACGCAAATAGTGTGGGTGGCATACAAACTAGCGGGGCAATTGCGTACCACACTTACAATAGGAATCGGTTTCATTTTGACAGTTCGACAACATTCATTGCGTTATTTACGTTGTTGAGCAGACAAATTTTTCGAACATATGAAGCAATGGATTAGCACGATGCTTCAACATCATTCAGATTGTGATTAATAGTGTGTTACGGAATTAGGGTGCTGCAGTGTGTTCGCGCTAGAAACCGAGAGCCGATCAGCGCAATCAGCGCGAGCGCCAGCCCAAGCGTTACATATAAATTACATTAGACGTGTCTGTATACGCCTTAACTGGTTAAATGTGAATGTACTACAGGTACACCACTGCGCAACCCTTCGGAGAAACAAGGCGTGATGTTTTGTTATGTTAGCTGGCTAATTGAGATTTTCTATTACCTACGACAAAGATTTTCTAAGTATCAGATCTATATTTACCCACATTTAATGATTTACATACATATAGTTCAAGAAGTAGCCATAGTACTTAAGAATATTTAGGTATATCTACTAAGTACTAACATTACCATATTTTATTGTTTGCAAATGTCTATACCTAGATAATGACTTGTCCCGATTGATTCATCAACGCAGAGCGGCAGAGCCTTGGGCACGCCACAATTGCGGCGATAAGTCCCCTCTTTGAGGAGTGGCTGGAGAGGCGCCACGGCGTCCTCACCTTCCGCCTGACGCAGGTCCTCACCGGACACGGGTGCTTCGGGAGGTACCTGTTCCGGATAAGGCGGGAGGAAACGCCCGGGTGTCACCACTGTGTGGATCGCCCGGAGGACACGGTGGAGCATACGGTGGAAGTCTGCCCGGCTTGGGCGGAGCACCGCCGTGTCCTCGCGGAAGCGATCGGCGGCGGCGATCTCTCGCGTCCGGCCCTGGTCCAGGCCATGGTACGGAGCGAGAGTGCATGGGAAGCCATTACCTCCTTCTGCGAAGCAGTAATGCTCGTGAAGGAGGAGGCGGGACGCGTGAGGGAGAGGCAAGCTTTGCACCCTCACGCCCCTAGTCGCCGCAGGAGACGCCCTGGGCGTCGGGAATCGGCAGCCGATTCCCGGCCACCGTAGGCGCGGGCTTGCGGACGGCGAGCAATGGGTAGCTCGCCGTCCGGTAAGGACCAGGCCCGAGTCGACGGCGCGTCGTGTTCCACGCGCGCCTCAAAGAGATGTCAGCACTATTGACGGGGTCCGCTAGGGCCGATGCCAGCTAGGGTTGCGGGATGTTCGAAAGAGTTACCGTGGCCCCGGCACAGGCAACAGAAGGAACACGGGTGGGTTTTAGTCAGTAAAAGTCTGACACGCCCTCCCGCTCCGCCCAGAGCGGGAGAAGTCATTTGATGATAGAGCGGCAGAGCCTAAACCGCTGGGGCTATAAACTTGAAATTTTGGCAGTGATGCCTTTTATGTTGTAAGCATTCATTAACGAAGGATTTTTGGAAATTAGACCTTTAAGGGGGTGAAATGGGGGGATTTTGTTTGTATGAAAAATCTCATTTTTTGAGTTAGTAAACTTGAAACTAGGCACGAATACTTATCTAAGTAAATTATGAAGTTTGCCATTTTTTGTTTCTCTAAACTACCCCTAAACTAAAGGGGGATTGGGGGTGTCAAAGTTTGAATGAAAGAATTTTAACCCGCGGTCTGATTAACTCGAAACTCTGTATTTATATTTAAGACCGAAAATAAAGAATGACGTATATCAGGGTTTTTTGTAAATGTACCCCTGACGGGGTACTAAAATACGAAATCCACGCGGACGAAGTCGCGTGGGAAGGGCTAGTGTAGTTATAAATATCAGAGTTGAGCATTTTGACATTTGAACTTTAGGATAATGAGATACAACGTGAGGTTAAAAAAACAGACAAGGTAAATATTCTTACGTAATACTTCTACCAAGGTATCTGTTAAAAGCTGCACAAAAACAATACTACTATGAAAAAAGTTAAGTAGTTCAGAGTCTGAAAATATTCTAGATTCCTTGTGGAATATTCCGAAACGTAAGTATTTTCGGAATATTCCAATACCAATTAATTTTATAACAGGTAGAGAAATGAACTGTCATTCGAGCTAGTCGAGTTATAACAAATTCATGATGATGGATGGAATAGCGAGAAATAATATAACTTTATATAAATTATCCGTTAGTTTGAATCCTGACGGCTTCTGACATCTGAAGGTAATTTCATTCACTTTAAACCATTTTCCTAGAACTTTTGAGAGAAAGAAACAGTATTTTGTAACAAATCGAGTTGGTTTTTGACTGTGTAAGATATAAAACTACTAACCACGATTTTTCCTCTATTACTTTTTCGTGAGAGCAGTGGTGGGCCAGTGGTAACGAACGCGACTGACGAGTTGTAGGTCGTAGGTTCGAACCCTGACAGGCGCTTTACTTTGTGCAAGTTTATTATTTCATCACCACTGCTCTCAAAACAGTGAAGGAAAACATCGTGAAGAAACCGGCATGTCCTAGAACCAAAAATTCGTAGACATGTGACATCTACCAACCTGCACTGGGCCCGCGTGGTGGATTACAACCCACTCCCTATCACCGAGAGGAGGCCTGTGTCCCAGCAGTGGGAACATTATAGGCTGATTGTGTTTTATACTTTTTCGTAAAATTCGCCAATTTGGGACCGAGTACGTCCTGTCTATTCAAAAATTCGTTGTCAGCAAAAGTGTGGGTCATAAAATATGCCAATAGGCCAATTTACAGACCCACACTTTGTATACACACAAACACACACACACACACAACACTTTGTACACTGTATGTTTTTTGTGTATTATTGTTTATTTTTGTGTTTTTTTTTTAAATATCGGAATATCTCGTGCCGTGTTCAAAATATAAGTCAGCTACGATGGTAACTGGGTTAATTCATTCAGAGTACGTCAGACATAATACCTAAGTAGCATAACTGGGGGAGGTTCTTTGTTCTTATAATACTCCCCATTATTAATTTATAAGTTTAACTAAATACTAGCCTCTTTAATTATAAACGTTCCTTAAAGTTAAGTAATGATTAGCCATATATTTTTTGACGTTTAGTAAAGGGATATGTGGGTACTACTATGCATGCTCCTGCTAACATGACTTCATAACTAACATGTTTTAGTGGTTTCTGAAAGGGTATGAGTACCAGGGAACGAGGAGTCGCAAAGTGACAGAAAAATTGCACCATAATATATTATTAATTTATATGTACCACAGATGATTTTATGATTTTACTCATATTTTTTACTGCTTAAAGGACAGAATCAACTTTTAAAATTTGTATCTCGGTTTATTAGTCATAAAACTAACTTTACAGGTGACCTAGATTTCCAGTTCATGTATCCTGGTAGGTAAACGTTAAACGGTACAGTTTGATGGCTCCCTGCTCGTCTGCTAAACTACCTACTTACCTCGTTAGGCACTGTCGCATGTAATGTGTATCGATAGGTATGTCACAGGTGTGTAGCTAACATGCAACAACTACCAGGGATACATGTAGTCGAGGCGTGGGCTATTATTACTTGTCCTGATTGATTGATTCATCAACGCAGGGACTAAACCACCTGGGGCTACAAACTTCAAGCAAGGATACCTTTTATGTCGTAAGCATCCCCTAAGTAAGGATTTTTGAAAATTTCACAGGCGAGTGAAGCTGCGGACAACAGCTAATAACCTATGAACCACAGGATCACGACATCGTGGAACCGTGAAAATATGGCTAAATAAACTAAGATTCGTCTGATAATTAGCTATTTTAATTAAGAAATTTAAAAATAAAGGAATATACTTGGTAATATTTAAGCATGGCACAAAAGGGCCTATACTCAGCAGAACAAGACAGCTAATGCTGATGATGACCTGGTCATATTTTAGTTTATGTTTATTTAATTTTCTTTGTGTGTGAAAGTAATTTTATTGTGAATTTTCTTTCGACTTTCGATAAGTACAAAAAATAACCTACTAACTGTCTGTATGTTTGTCAAAGTCAACAAAATGCATTAAAAAGTAGATTTTCACTTTTTAATGTAAAAAATAATGTATTTACGTCAAATACACGACCGACATTAAGCAGTGGGCTAACTTTTCATTCTCAAACCTCAGTATTTTTCACAATCGGCTCACCGCCGAAAGGGTGCGTTACCGCGCAATGCCGCCGATTTCATTTCCGTTGGGAAATGCGAGAGATAGCGGCATGGTGGGCGGTAGGTCTCTCATTATGTTTGTGACGAAAAAATTCGGATACCGGGAATACACACACTGAAATATTTTATGGTTCAGCTTTTACATTGACCTTCACAGTATCCGGACGCGGCGGAAGGATTATGAATTCACGGTTTTCTGTAACATGTGTTGGGTCGTTTATGTGAGTTTTTGTTGGTATAGAATATGAAAAGAATTATTAATAAAACATTGTTTTCGAAGACCCGGTTCCATTTTTGTCCGTCCGCTGTCCGTTTTGTTAATTAATTGCAGCGGTTATCGATTAGCAGATACCAGGCAATTAGAAACAATAATCGGCTGGATTGTTGGGTACACGATAGCACATGCGAGCCATAAATAAGGCTTGTTGTACAAGCCGAACAACAGGCGATACGGGCAATCCTGCTTGTTTAGCTGTAAATGTATGTAAACCTGGACTAACTAACCATAGCCTACCTATGTACTGTAGAGGTTTTAACCGGGCGTGCCATTAGCATGCAGCCTTCGCAAGTTTAAACATTTATTAATTTAAGAAGACAAGCATAATTTGAAAGTTCGAAGATAGAAAAAAACAAAATAGGTTAACAGTCGGCCTCCCGGCCCTGACTGATGCAGATAGATACAAAATAGCGGTGTCTTGAAAATGTACTTTTAATAAGCTAATCCAATATAATATAATGCTTTGTTGAGCTTAATCTCCAGTAGTGTTGATGTCCCCTGCACATATTACAATCAACACAACATAAAACACGTAATAATCTGCTTTGCTCCCGTAAGGTCCTTGCGGGTTATTATAGTACCAAAACGTATAATGGTGCCAGATGATTGGAATACGAAGATGCTTTTAATTTTGTGTCTATTATAGAAATAATAGGTAGGTAATTGATACAAAATAGACACTCAAGAGGTTGTAAATATTATAAAAATTATATAGTACGTTTTACACATATTTCTATTAAACCAAACGTTCACTGAAAATGAAGGCTGACTAACAATAGCTACAGTCTTAACTGTGTGTTTTTTTTTTATAGAAAAGATCTTAAGAACTTCTTAAAGTTCTTAAGATCTTTTCTATAAAAAAAAAAACAATGAAACCTTTCATCGCCAATACAAACTTCGAAACAAAAATTAAATTGTCAGAGAAACTAAACAGGAAGAAAATTAATTATGGTGGTAGTTCCGGAAACAATGCTGTAGTACTAAGGCAGCATGACCACTTGAGAAAAATGTACGCATTTGTCTTATAGTCAGTAGTAGTCAGACCGCTGTGAGAGGCACTTTGAGTGATTAATGAGTTCAGATGGAAAAGACCTTTATTTATATCTTATGTTCGAAGACTTGAAAGATCTGGGAAAACTGGAAATAATGTTTTATGGAGATCGTTTCGTCGGCTGCCGTCTGCTGGGATATGAATCATAAATTCATAATAAAAACGTGGATAGCTTCTGAGTGAGTGGTTTGTAAGTGTATCATGATTTCATAGTATCTCTCAAGTCACAACTATACATAGAAGAAAAAAAGAAAGTTTTATTTCGGACACGCACAAGAAATACAAACAATAAAAATACGTTATATACAAACAAATAAACATATATCATATCATATTTAAATGCAAATATGATAGGAATTAGGAAATAACTACTTTCAACTTCGACTTTCAAGTTGAATAGCTGCACTAATTCACCACATAAAACCTCCGTACTGATATCTACGTTACATAAAACCTCCTTCTACAAAAAAAAAACTAGGTGTGTTCCCATTTCCGTTTGTCGCTAAAATAAATAAGGGCTGAAAAAAGAACAGGAAAAAAAAAACACAAAATGACACAAAAAACCCTCCGATTGTAAAACGTTAATTACGGTGAGTTGTTTGTACGTTAAACATTGCTAATTACGAGTCGTCACATACGGGCGGTTCCATGAAAATAAAAGAAAATCAATTCAAAATGTGTTTAACGAAGCTTCCGTTCTACTTTTTTTTGTTATATGTTGAAATAAGTTTTCTACGAAATAACTGTAGGTAGTGAGTAGGAAGCTTTATTTTTTTCTGCTGTGTATCCAAACGGTAGCGAGTGGGATGCTTTATTATTATTAATTTAGTTTTTTTTTTGGCAGAACGTAGATGAGCCACCAAGATGTTTGTGTTTTTTACTTCACTTTTATGTATTTTAAATAATATAGACTTCGATTCTTACTACACTACGATATTTTACGAATAATCGTTAAATATCATAAATTGCAAACCCTCCACTCATTTTTACCGAATATTGTGTATTGTTTAAAAACAGGCGAGCTTCCAAATTTTTTGTACGGTAGTGTAGTTTTATCGAGTTATAATTTGCTGAATTTTATTAGCCCTCCCATTCCCACATAGCGTTCTTTGTAGAATTCTGATTATTTTTTATCAACATCATAAACATAATTTCCAACCAAGTGTCTTCCACTGCTGGACATACTTAGGCCTCTCCCCAGCGTCGCCTCATCGACTGGTCCTGTACGTCATATCGCATTGTGATTATTGCTCTAAACAAATCTGTCCATTCTATTAGCAAACTTCCGTGTGAGGCATTAGCTTCGACATGTCCGTCTGTCTGACTGTCTGTCCGCGGCTTAGCTCAGAGACTCTTAGTACTAGAAAGCTGTAATTTGGCATGGGTATACATACATATTAAATTAATCACGCCGATAACGTGGTAAAATTAAATCTCGAAAAAAAAATTGTAAGCTACTTACCTCTCTTGCACGTAAAGTGGGGATGTTATTTTTTTTCTCGTCTATCCCATGATATGAGGTATTGTTGGGATAAGCTGTTCAAAAATATTGCGGGTCTGTGCAAACCATTTTTCGATTCAGGGATCTGTTTGCGAAATATTAAGCTTTAAAGTGAAAATTTTTAATACAGTCAAGGAGTCAAATGTCCTCTCCTTGCCAGCTAAATGGTTATTTTTGGAGATGTGAAAAATTCACAAATCAAATCAAATTCTTTATTTGCATAATACAGGTTTAAAACAGATGTTACAAATAAATATAAAGTACACTATATCATTACCTAATAAGGTGTGCAAATATTTATATTATTGATAGTCTAATTAAATAATTATTAAAACAACATTACAAAATTATTATACTCAAAAAAAAAAATAAAAAAAAAATAAAGATAAATTCAGAATAAGTACTACAAATGTCAAAGGATTAAAATATAATTTGTCAGATGAATGTGATGAAATGATGAATGTCACATGTCATAGACTTAATTCACACATCAAATAAATTAAAATATTGGTCAAAATTAAAATAAAATTATGTAGATGTCAAATTAAATTATTATTGCATGTCACACTATTTTCATTGCCATATTATTCAATGTCAAATAATTTACTCTTATTGCATGTATCTATCTATATTTTTATCCTGTAAGTACTCTTTAACATTGTAATAACATTTATTTACTAGGAATTTGTGCAGCTTCGACTTGAATTGATGAACAGGTAGATTTTTGACATCATCAGGCAACTTTTATTGATTAGTGCTGTTTTCCCATATGGTATATCAATTTCTAATCTTTTTTTGTCACGAAATTGTCTATAGTAGCTTTTAAAAGCAGTCTTATAATAATTAGGATTTAATTACACAAAAACATTAAGTTCATTTATGTATAACGAAGGCAGAGTCAGAATTCTTAAGCTTTTAAAGTAGGGTTGACAGCTAGTAGTGTTGTCTACATTACACATTGCTCTAATGCATTTCTTTTGAGCTTTAAACACATATTCCTTATCGACTGAGTTGCCCCAAGATATAATACCATATCTTAGGACAGGTGCAACCAGTCCGTGATAAGCAGCTAATACGGCTTCTTTATTGATACGGTAGTAGTATATACAACGAAGTTACAAGGAAAACTATCACAGCTGAGTAGGCTTTACAAGTGAACGAGTAATAGTCGACCAACTTACATTTGCAGTTGGAATGCATGGGAGACCATGTGTTTCAACTACAATGTTAAGTTTTATCTTGGGATAAATTCATCCCAACTACGGAACCCTTCGTTGTGCGTGGTCCGACACGCAGTTGGCCGGTTTTTAACATAACATATTAACCCCTGTAATCCTCGATGGGGCGTGGTATAGGTACCCTATAGTACACCCACACTTCGCCAGTTATGTGAACTGTTCCTTGTAGTTTGTGACAAGGATAACCGACTGAAATGGCGACTAACCGGCTACGATTCTTCTAGGAACAAATCTGTCAGGTTTCTAATTTGGATTTGAAAATGATTTCCTTGAGATAGTCTTTAATGATGATGATTGGCATAAAATCGAACTGCTATGCAACTTTGATATAAAACGCGATAAATCAGTAAGTAGCGATATAAAAAATATGTGTAAACGAAGGAATGGAGGGAAATAAAAACCATTATCGTTTTTACGGCCAGTGGCTCGGAAATCACACCGATGTCGATGTCGATGTGCCGAATGTGATAAATTCTCTTGCTTATCAGTTATCAGAAGTAAGTCTGATGATTGCATTTTTATACAGTTTTCAGGGTATTTATGTGAACGTTTTTCAGCTTAGGATCATCATTCTCCTGTCCTTATCCCAATTTATTTGCGGTCGGCGCAACATATTTTTTCTTCCATACTTCTCTATTAGTCATCATCTTGGTAGTTACCCCTTTCTAGCCATATCATCTTTCTGGATAACAGTAGAATTTCCTTGGAAAATGAGATGCTACTTGCTAATTGCGTAAATTCAACGGTGGTCGTATTGTATGCCCGGAATCGAGTTCTGTCATTTCAGGTCAGACGTTTGTGGATAAAAACGCCGAGCTGTAAATTTTTGTAAGAGAGAAGCCGACGTGAAGCCGGTTTTAACTTTTTTGGCAATAGTAGACACTACTGACTGCGCCATTTTTCAATAGCGGTACAGTTGCTGATGCCTCCGAAGGGAAGCCGGTAGGAATCGTGTTATATGGTGCTTTCGCCACTGGTAGACAATTTGATTGGATAGGTCATATTGAGACAAACAGCTACCTAAAAGCTTAAGATATTACAAAAGTAACGAATAAAGCAAGAAGATTCTGTAATCGGGAATAATTATGTATGCATTATAAATGTGATTAAATGATTAAATGTCGTGATGGGTCAGTGGTTAAGGCCTCGCCTCTCACACACACGAGGTTCAGGGCTCAAATCCGGGCAAGTACTAATGTGACTTTTTCAATTCATATGTTACTTTCTGAGTTTATACTAACATCGGTGCAGGAAAACATGGTGAGGAAACCTGGACTTATAGTTAATATAAGTTTGAAGTCGCCAACCCGTCTTGAGCAAGCGTGGTGATCAGTGCTCGTGCCTTCTCTGTATGAGAAGAGGTATTTGCCCTGCAGTGGGACAGGAATAGGCTGGTATTATACAATCCATGCATACAAAGTAGTTTTTTCTTTCAAACAGTTCTTATCCCATTTATTAAAAAGGTTTTTTTAAGCCTGACGTTTCAGCTTTAAGATGTTACTGTAAGTATTAAAACCAATTCAGTTGTTTTCGAGTAATTGCTATTTGAGTCGAAATGCATGATTAGGACTAAGAGTCGAGTGGCTTTGGTTGCTCGCAAGTGAAAAAATAAACTGATCCACTGTAAAATCACTATAGGAAAAGTCACATAGTATTTTAAGTAGGTACAAGAAACAATATTATGAAGATTATATACATAGGTAATAGCTAAACGCCTCACAAATGTACCACAAGCTTTCATCAAATAGTTTCCTCCAGTCTCGAACTCAAACGCCATAGTTCTGAGCAAGTGGTTTTGCAGTGTAGCAACGCTTGGCATGTGACCAGTGCAGCGCTTGCAGAAGCACCACAAGCTTGTACTCACACGCAATATTTTTGAAACACCTATCCAACAACACCCCATACCATGGGGTAGACGAGAAAAAAAAAACATCCCCACTTACGCGTACAGAACGTACCTACTATAAAAAAAAAAAATTCATGATTATATTCCACCACTTTATCGGCGTGATTAATATGTATTGTATTCATACCAAATTATAGCTTTCTGGTACTAAGAGTCTCTGAGCTAAGCTGCGGACGGACGGACGGACTAGGCGAAACTATAAGGGTTCCTTGTTGACTACCGACCCTAAAAAGGCCATTAAAAACAAACACTCTTTCAATAAATAATTCTCTATTTTTGTCTGTTGTACCAACTTGACAGAGACAGAAACAACGACTTGAAATAGTATTATTATCTCATGAAGCGACACGCGCTTTATTTGTGTTAACCAAGTGTACAAACACACATAACACACACACGCACTCACACTCTCACACATTTCCGACTTCGCCATTGTCTCGGACGGTACCGAAAGCTCCTCCACTTACATACACATTCACAGCGTGTGTATACACTCGGTTAACACAAGTAAAGCGCATGTCGCTTCGTGACATAAAAATATTAAACCTACTAAATTGTTAGTTGTATGTATTGAAATCCTAAAATACAGTGTCACAATACTCTTTTACAATAAAATGTTAGCTTCCAAAATATACATAATTATTTAATGAAATTCGTTTTGATTTACGAGCAAGCAGGCATTGTATAAAAAATGAGGTTCAGCATCTGTACCGACCTGTAACCCTGGTACCCACGTTATGAAACATATTTTTCAAGCATTCAGCGCTCATACCTCCTGGTTTTAGCATTTTGCTACCTGTAACGAATATGTAATGGCTAGCTAGGTACTATTTATGTCAAAGTTATGTACTTTTTTATGTTTAGCTTAGGTATTTTTTGTTGGAACGAAGTTCTTAAACGCGGCTTGCGGTAGGAGTAAACTGGTAGAAATTGTCACGTAACGAAAAAGCGATGACCCGAAAAAGTCAGTTTCAAGTGTATATACAAGGTGTTACATAATTACTTAACGCACAACCTCTTAAGGGGTCATTGTACTCATCATTATGAACAACTTTTACTATGGGACCAAACCTGAAATCGCAAAAAAGTCTGCTGCTCCCTACATTTATATTTGCATAACTCGGCAAAATGTAGGGAACAGCAGTTTTTTTTTTTGCGATTTCAGGTTTGGTCCCATAGTAAAAGTTGTTCATAATGATGAGTGCAATGATCCCTTAAGAGGTTGTGCGTTATTTATGTTACATCTTGTATACAGAGCCATCTAGAATAAGTTTTTAGCAAGTACTAGATGGGTCTGTATTAAAAAACAAAAATAAAAACTTTTGACAATTGAAACTTGAGGCCATACTAGATGGCTCTGTATTAATCTATACAAATAAATGAAATTGAAGTGTCTGTTTGTAATGTCAAAATAACAACTTTTTACTAAATGCATAGGAAAGTATAAACGGCACCTATAACAGAAAAGCAATGTTTAACATTTTTGTCAGTATGTCTGTCTGTTTGTTCCGGCTAATCTCCGAAACGGCTGGACCAATTTTACTGGCAGATAGTTGATATTACGGCGGGTAACTTAGGCTACTTTTATTTTAGAAAAACAATTAGGGTACCGCGCGAAAAAATTAAAACCCATGAAATTAGGAACAAAAAGTCGGATTTGAAAAATTCTTTTTGCATTTGGTAACCCAATCCTCGAGTTTAGTAGGCTATTAAACATCACGCTAAGACCCTTAGGAACCGAGCAAAAAGAAAAGTCAGAAGGAACACTAAGCGAAAACGAAGTAACAGTGCGGGCGGGCGATTCAACGCGACGGTTGGCGACAGGTCGCGGGACGAGGGAGTTTTATTAAAATGTGGCTGTTATTTTAGTACATTGTGTATCTTACGACATCCACGCGAACGAAGTCGCGGGGCACAGCTAGTACATAATATACAGCGAAAGGACTTCGTCCCAAGCGGGTGTCCCACGACACATCCCGACTTTTTTAATTTTTCTCTCTGCAGTTTGTACACTATTCACTGGATACACAAAACACATTTGTAAGCAAAATGTTTGAAAATTTGTAGATTTGACTTATTGCATTGCGTGTAGCCGCGGCGGGAAGAGGTGTTAAACCGGAAACGAGAAACGTATGCATTCTTGTTGGCATTTCATTCAAATTCCGTTTACAGATTCGATGTATTCGCCTAGTTTTTTATAAGTAAAAAAAAACAACAACCTAAACGCCGAATTTGTATGAAAAGTATCATAGTCAAGACGACCGGTGGACTTGTTTAAATGATTTTAAACATTCATAGTTTGTTACCGAGTAAGGTACCTACTCTTCCTAGTTCGTGTTTTTGTTCTTCTGCTTCCAAGCTAGCCTTTCTTACCGAATACATATCCATATACTCCTACTTACCTGCAAAAAAGAAAAACAAATAAGTTCATTGATCAACTTCCAACATTATCCTAAACCCATGTTACATGTTACATAATTATTATTAAACCAAAACACGTTCACTTAAATCCCACAAAAGATCCCTGTAAATAAACTTTAGTTACTAGGAAATAATAATTGTGAAGAGTAGAAATTCACTTGTTTGTTACACAGGTAAGCACTCGAATACGGTGGGAGTACGGAGTGCATTTCAGAATCTGCAAGTATTAACATAATAAAGGTGTCTCAGTCTGCGAATACTAAGAAACTTCGTGGATAGGTATGTGTTCCTAGTAACGTGTATGAATAATTGATTAATCGAGTCTGTACTTTTGTGTGTTCAAGAAAAATAATCGTATGAATTCCGTGGGTATATTTTATACGGACCTATTATTGCAACCTGAGAAGACTGGCACATAAGGCCAATTCCCGTAATTAAAAACGTTCAAAATCTGGTCGCAATCTCATCGCAGCGACAATTAATGTCAAAAATCTCAAACAATTTTTGACAAATTGAGATTAGAATGCGACCGTTCTTAAAAATACGGGAATTGCCCCTCTGGTTTTTGAAAACGTTCGGCTTTGTAGTAGGTACGTTTTCTCTGTCTTTCATGTGACACAATCTCATTCTTGGGCTCAATGTGTCATAGGAATTAACTTTCAGGTAACTAAGTAGTCATAAGTAGTAGATCGTTCGTACTAGGCCATACTCAAAATGGCCGTAAAAATATTTATAAGTTCAAAATTGTACGTTCTTTTAGGTCAAAATAAAAGTCATATAAAATTAATGTTGAAAAGAAACTGATTTTATCGCAGACGTAAAATATGGATTTTACAGCTTTGTGAACTTTTGGAACGGTCAGCAAAATTAACTGAAAACGAGGTGCAACTGAAAACTTCTTCTGCAGTCTTATTTCTTAACTTTCGAGCAACGGCTTTCGAGCGATCTTAATTACATTTAATTTATTGAATTATGTGAAATAGATGATGACCTTATTTCTATTTTTTCGCTGTTTGCTTATCTGTTCGTTGTAGATAATTATAACGCAACGCATTGTCAAAATAAAATGTACGTGATTAGGCGTAATGTTACCTAATTTACATAAAACAATTTAATATTTACGAACACGAAATAAACAATAATAACACATCTATATGCAAAGCCGCAATTTCAGTGTTTGTTTTATGTAGGTGGTGGGTGATACAGAATGGTAGAATTAGGTGCCAGGGTGACATGAAAACGGACTGGTATTCATTTGCATTCATGAACGGTCGGACACGCTCTCACATTGTTGAACTCCTATTACGCTGTGAATCAATTGTTTTAACTTTTACCCTTATTAATAATGAGAGGTTTTTGGGCCTAGGTAATTTAAAAAGGTTATCGGCTACAATAGGTAGGTGTACCCGTGTAAAATTATTCAGATTTCTTTTGTTTTTGGGTGCTCAGTATGGTCGGTTTAGACCAAACGAACGAATGTACGCACATTCTTGGGCTGCGTCATATTTGAGAGATCGTCGCGCGAGTATGGGATCGTCGCGTCCATATGTCACTTTTTGTTCGGTGAACTTGAACGCGTTGCCGGGGCGCCTTCCGGTTTTCCGAACAAAAAGTGCACTTTTAGTTTTCCCGAATTTACCGGCAACTTTTTCTTTCCTTATGAACCTGATTCGGACTATTACGAACATTTGAAAACCAAAATTGCCAAATCGTTCCAGACGTTCTGAAGTGATGCGCTTACCAACGAACAGCATTTCATTTTTAGGGTTGCGTTGTCAACTAGGAATTATAGATTCGCCACGTCCGTCCGTCCGCAGCTTAGCTCAGAGACTCTTAGTACAAGAAAGCTATAATTTGGCATGGATATATATTAAACACGCCGACAAAGTGGTAAAATAAAATCATGAAAAAACATTTTTATAGACTACCTCCTTTTTTTTTTGGATGGGAAATCAGCAAATCACTTCTCCCGCTCTGGGCATAGCGGGAGGGCGTGTCAGACTTTTACTGACTAAAACCCACCCATGTTCCTTCAGTTGCCTGTGCCGGGGCTACGGTAACTCTTTCGAACATCCCGCGATCCTGGCTGGCATCGGCCTTAGCGGACCCCGTCAATGGTGAGGACATCTCTTTGAGGCGCGCGTGGAACACAACGCGCCGTCGACTCGGGCCTGGTCCTTACCGAACGGTGAGCTACCTATTGCTCGCCGTCCGCAAGCCCGCGCCTACGATGGCCGGGAATCGGCTGCCAATTCCCGACGCCCAGGGTGTCTCCTGCGGCGACTAGGGGCATGAGGGCGCAAAGCTTGCCTCTCCCTTACGCGTTCCGCCTCCTCCTTCGCGAGCATTACTGCTTCGCAGAAGGAGGTGATGGCTTCCCATGTACTCTCGCTCCGTACCATGGCCTGGACCAGAGCCGGATGCGTGAGATCGCCGCCGCCGATCGCTTCCGCAAGAACACGGCGGTGCTCTGCCCAAGCCGCGCAGACCTCCACCGTATGCTCCACCGTTTGCTCCGGGCGATCCACACAATGGTGGCATCCGGGCGTTTCCTCCCGGCTTATTCGGAACAGGTACCTCCCGAAGCACCCGTGTCCGGTGATGACCTGCGTCAGGCGGAAGGTGAGGACGCCGTGGCGCCTCTCCAGCCACTACTCAAAGAGGGGACTTATCGCCGCAATTGCCAGCCCAGCACTGGGTTGCGACAGTCGCACTCTCCATGTTGCCATGAGATCCCGCCGAAGCTCTGTCCGCTGTGCCGCGATTTCTCGAGGCAGCGGAGTTACGCCCCGGCGTTTTATTTATCCCTATTCCATACTAAAACGTCAAGAATATCAAGAAAACAATGTTGTTGCTCTTTTTCTAGTTTTATGTTAGTTTGGTCTACCGGACCTTTAGATGATGATTATTTTGATCTACACTGGTTGAAGATTTGTTTGAAAATTTTTGGTTATTTTTCTTATAAATTAGGGGCACAGGAACTTGTAGAAAGCAGCTCTACGTTATCAAATTACAAAATACTTGTTTATAGTTAATTTAAAAACAATGTCACTCGACGTCCAAACACGTAACTGGTTCACACCCCTGTAGCGTGAATCATTTCGACATCGTCACTTAGCACTTTTACTTTATTTCTATTTAGTAATTTTGGCGCAATTCGGGCCTGGCTTATAATGAATTTAAAATAGCTGAAGTACGAAGCAAGTTTTTATTACAATTTTTTTATTTTATTATGATAAATGTTTTTATTTAGGAACATAATATTTACCTCGTATATAAGCTAACAGACTTAAAATAATAATAATATGTACATATATAAAGGTAAATATAATCATAGGGCATCAAAAAATTCGTCCGCATCGCTGTCAACAGGAAAAGTGCCCAAAAGGCTGACAGCATTGCCACGTTGTATGGCGATGCTGATTCTTTGGCCAAAGAATAGGCCAGCCTTTTGGTCACGTGAAGAGTCGATCAACCGCTTGGCGATGTCTCAGAAAACCAAGTGGGCACTCGGACCCCATGGCCCTAGTGTTTCAACCCCAAACGGCTCGAACATATAACTCCCAAAAATATTGGAATATTTTCGCCGTTTGATCCCGCCGTACTAGGAAGATGGGATGGCGCAAGGGTGTCGACACATATTGCCGGCTTGCCTAACTTCCAAGGCATTATGGTCATTCCGTCTGGTCTCTAGCCATCGTCGCGTGCCAAGTCGTTGGGTTCTAAAACAGCACCCCGCACCCCGGCGGTGACAAGAGCACGACGGATGATGTCATTAATGCTGGCGTGCCGTGCTATCTGGCCTGCGCTCTTACTGCAAGATAGGCCCTGATGTCCGAGGCAGTCGACAGCTTCACCGCACTGGCAGCGATGTAGAGCCCCGCAAGGAGTGCCCAGACGCAGACAAGTAGCGAGCCGGTAGGTGGAGTCACCCAGCAAAGTGCCTATGTTGGGTGACGGTAGCGCTTGAAGCCAGAGGCTTGACTCCCACTCACCCACAGCCAGCAGGCTGGCACGCTCAGCCGTATTGGTGGACGTATTGATAAGATTATTCCATACCAACCTGCAGAGCGGCTCATCCCACTGTCTCTGGGAAGATGGGTTCACGGGCTGATCTGTATCCGGGCAAGCCGCTATCCAGGCGTTCACCGCATCACTCAAGCACGGCACTTCAGAGTCTACCAGGGAGGGAGCTAAAATTTTCCCGGTCAACTTTTCAGTGCCGTGGACAAAGGACAGGAACTAAGCTAATACTGGTAATTTACTAAAATTAAATAGGTACATAAGTACAAGTTTTTTAAAGTCAAAAACAAACATTACCTTCGTCATCCTTCGAGCCGGAAGACCACTCTGATTTTTTCAAACGCAACTCTCAGGTATTGAACTAAAAACCACTATAGTTGTTTTTGACACATGCACATTTATTTAAATGCTAATTTTGTGAAAATATTTTAATCTTTTCTTGATAACAATGTAATTAACATCGCACTGACAGGGGCTTTAGATTTGTATCTAATTATGATAGTACTATCAATATCGTTAAATATGAAATGTGTGTACTCGCACCATCTTAGCAAAGCGATCCTGGTATCATTGGTCATGTTAAACCGGGGCTTGACCGACCAATGCTCGCTGGTACACCTGTGTGCCACTCGCCGGCAATTCCTTCAAGCTGCGCTCGCACACCGGTGTGCCACCCGATCCACGCGCTTTAAATCTCCATTTCTACTTATAATTCTGGGCTAATATCCTGTACGGGCAATTTTAGTCTGTGGTCCGGTAGATATTTTCGTCAAATAAATGATTCTAAACGTAAAATTTAGTTTGGAATTTTGACAAAAAAAAATTAAAAAATACGTTTTGACTATGACATTTGGCGCGAGTGATATCTCGTGTGTTTTTTTATTGAAAATAAAGTGTTTTCGTGTCTAATCGACGGTAAGTGGATGAATATTCATTTATAAGTAGTTATTACATCGTTTTAGATAATATTTGCACGAAATAACATCATAGATACCATTTTGATTGAGCATATAATGTTACGTAAACAAACGACACTTTCGGCCATACTCTGTTGTCATTTTATTTTGTTTATAAATACATCTCTCGTAATACAAGTATTGTTTAGATGTTATCGTATGGTCTGTTTATTCAAGAACACAAATCAATTCACGTTAAGTAAGTGCAGTTGATAAAAACATTAGTAGACCATATGTTGTGAGCGGGGTCATGCCGGGTGGGTCATAAGGTCATGTCACATCCGTGCGGCTGTAACTTATGACTAAAAAAATCAAGCGAGAGGTTACGACAATTTATCGGTTTTAAATCGGTAAAATACGACCGAAGGTCAGATATTTATTATTCGGAAAGCTTGAAAACCTATCGAATTTATTAATTGCTGACCCACGCCACATAATGTTTCTCATTATGATATTCCATAATAATCGTAATATTATTGTAATGAAGGAAGTAACTACAGTTTGATAATGAAAATAATTAATTTCTATGACGTAACTACAAAATATCTCAAAGTGATGATTTCTTTATAAAATTTAGCGATTCTGCCTCGTGTGCCTTTTCATTAAACCAGCCGAGAGCTCCGTCTTTAGGATGTGGAATGTGCAATGCGATTTGTTGAGATTCGGAATTGCGTCCTTGTGTCCCTATAAGTACGAGTAGCAATTATTTTAAATCCCCTGTTGACTCCATACCATACACAATTTGAAAATAACGTGGCAGTAAACTTCGAAATAATTTAATGAAGGCTAATGGCAGCTAATAGTGACATAAATGCTGTTTCTATTTTTAATTCTTGTAAAGTTAACTTTGAAACGCAAACAAAATTAAATCAGATTATTCTGTTTGCCATTTTATTCAGTAATGCAGGCGTAATCTACTTTTCCATGAATTAGAACCATTTCTCTCTTAAAAAGACTCATTGAATGTTCCGAGCAGTGGAAATAATAGCTTACAATTTTCACAAGCTAATTAGGTAACTCAAATAAAAACTTGGCTGTCTTTGAACACTACCTGTGCTTCACTCGCAAATAGAAATAAAAAACAAACTAAGTGTGCACACATTAAAAAGCGATCACGGTCTATGTTCGGTGAGGTGTCCCGCACACGCTCCGGCAGATAATCGCGTTTGATCAGCGCTCATGCGTGATAACCGTCGGTGAGCATACGCCTTTATACCTCCGGTTATTTTTATACAAGGTAACGTGCGTACCGTAATGTACATTATTTGAAAAAGGAAATTAAAAGATTTAATCTTGTTGTAAGCAGGAACAAAATTGGAAATGTTAAGCAAATACTAATTATAAAATATTACTAGCAATAATACTAGTTATAATTGGGTGGAAAATCGAGCAAAAATTGTGTGTAGCCATATTGAAGAAGAAAATTAACTTTAAAGTCAGTCAACATCAAGATGGCAGTAGGTATATTAAAGAACCGTTTAACTACAATATTAAATTAATCCAGAAATTAAAAGAGCAAATCCATCCAATGGATCTCTCAATAGACCTGAAACATAAATATTATCGGTAAAATATCAACGTAAATAAATCAGCAAACCAAGTACTAGGACTACATAATATTGCCACAGGTGTTGTCTCGCGCCGATATAACCTCACCTGAACTGATCGCCGTCCCTGAAAAGGGTCTGAGGTAAACAGGGGAATACAAAAATATTTGTGTAAATTATTCG
Organism: Fissipunctia ypsillon; assembly: GCA_947568875.1. Classification (NCBI taxonomy): domain Eukaryota; kingdom Metazoa; phylum Arthropoda; class Insecta; order Lepidoptera; family Noctuidae; genus Fissipunctia; species Fissipunctia ypsillon. The sequence goes on from OX387662.1 coordinate 3,908,454, forward strand.
CATGTCATCGATCTAATTAAACTGTCGCCTTCGACGACAGTGGATATGCCAGGATAATTGAAGTAACTTCTTTTATTTTCTAACAGCCTGGTACGTAGGGATAAATAAACCATGACAGTAATTACATAGCAGCAGATTTCATGAATCAAAAGGAAATTAATAAAAGCTAGGGTGGATAAAATTACCAATTAAGCTCTGGTTGTAATATTATTATTTTGACTTTTATTTTAACAATATTTTCTTTTCACTGCCAACTGCTGGTATTGCCATTGTACTTATTTTATTTGGAGGCAAACGGATTCAATTCCAATATTCGGAAAGCTAAAGTGATCAATCAGAATAATGTCATCAATCACAATTCACGAGCTTGCGATCCATAGCCAATGGATATTAATTTACATATTTATAGAAAAGTCTATAATCAAAACGATATATCGTTTATTTTTTGTTACATGTCTGATCTAGTAACTAAATAAATTATCTCAATTATATAATTGCTACGAATGAAGATACAAAAATATACGATTTAAAAAGGAACCTTAGAAATCCAGTTTAAACGATAAAACACGAGAGCGTTTAACTTAACCATGTAGATCCGAACTTGCAAGTAAAAGCTATGCAAGTATGCAAGTCCCACAAATTGCAAGTCTCGTACTTTTATAAGCCAGACTAAACGTACAAGTCTCAAGTAAAAATACTACGAACACTACGACAGTTTTGCTCGGTATGCCGTTAGTCGTATTGTTGTCGTGTTACTATATTACGAAGTTTACAAAGTGAACCGCTTCATGTCTTAAAGTTTCATGCGTGAAGTCATGAATTTAAAATTCTGAAACTTGGGCGGATGAATGTTAGCAGTTTTAATTAAAATAAAATTGTTTTTCATGTTACAGCATACGTACGTATCTAATCTAATACATTCATTTAGATGTCCTATGTATTTTTACTTACATTATCCTTTATCTAACTTACTTACATAAAGACATCTGAACTGAGCATTTTGTACAAAACAAATAGTCGATCAAAATAAGAATTTCGTGTAGTTTGTGAAAATACAGCCATCTTCAAATCTAAAACCCTTAAATATTAAAAAAAACAATCTCGTAAATATAAAACAAGTATAAGAAACGGCTAGCGTTCAGCACCTTTTAATTTTTTAAATATGCAAACGAATCACCGTCCATTTTTCACTTATCCATTTCGCCGTGATATTAATGCTCGTATCAATAAAGATAGCTACATTGCATGGTATGTTTGATGTGTTGCTGTATCATCATGAATGCAAATTTCAATCAGTTTGGACGTCGATTGCCAATAATCTGGCTGCATTGTGCTCGATGAATGGATGGAACATGTCTTGATATCAATTAATATCTGCAATCTGTATCAGATGAGCATTGGAGATATGTATTTGCGTCGGTATTCCGATTTTTATGAAGCAATGTCATTGATATGTTTTTTAACCCCTGACGATAACAGAGGGGTGTTATAAGTTTATCTGTCTGTGGCATCGTTGCTCCCAAACGACGTAACCGGATGAGATTTTTTTGTTTTGTTTGAAAGGTGACTTGATCGAGAGTGTTCTTAGCTATGATTCAAGAAAATCTATTCAGCCGTTTGAAGATTATCCGCTCTTTTCTAGTTGATGAATGGATGTGAGCATCTTCCACAGGTCTGATCGAGTCGAAATTTGGTATTCTGTTACTTCAGTGATTGTAGAATAACATAGTAACCTTGAACTGATCCTGCAGCATCACCTGGAATTTGCAGCATACTCAACTCCCTCACCAACTTACAGCAGACTCATTGGAATGGTCTCAATGAATAGGTCATAGATAGATGGTAATCAGGGTCTAATGATGGAGTAGCAAAAAATACGTACAGCTGCACAGATTTAAGCGAGGCACGAGTGTCGATCGTAGCGTAATACTAGTAATAAGTATATAAAGTTTAAAAAGCAGGAAATACAAGTTAAAATAAAAATTTAAAAAACCCCCACAAACATAATCCTTTAAAAAGTAATAAAATAAAATGTATTGCCTTTTAAGTTGTAGGGTAATATTTAGATCCAAGCGTCGCTCGTCGCGTCGGGGACGGCTAATGAAAACGCCAAACAGACGAGGCAATAATGAATGTACGATGATGGCCGATGGCCGGTGGAGCAGACGAGTCCTGGAGTGGAGACCACGTATCGGCAAGCGTAGTGTGGGGCGTCCCCCATCTAGATGGACCGACGACCTTAAGAAGGTGGCTGGGACAGACTGGATGCGGAAGGCGGATGACAGGGTGTTGTGGCGCAGCCTGGGAGAGGCCTATGTACAGCAGTGGACTGCGATAGGCTGAGTTGATTGAATGAGTGTATGCTATTGCAGAAAGGATAGCTGCTGTTAACTTATTATTTTCATTAGTCACCCCTTCCAGCCATTTTATTTAATTAGTCTTTGAAAGATTTTGTTTGTGTCGGGTGTTTTTTAAATTTAATTGTCTTTTGTTTTTCTCGGTATCGGCATCGGCACCCGGATTGCGTAATACACTCTCAATCACACAATTTCTCATCCATTGCTTTATTTGTTTGAAAAATTCGTCTGCTCGACAAAGTAAGTAACGCAGTGAAGGTTGTTGAATTGTCAAAATGAAAGACATTGCAATTATCGTTAGTATTTTACGCAATTACCCCGCAGGTTGTGAACTTATGATGTTTTTTTTTTTTAAATGAATGATTGCGTTCAGTTGATCAAAGTGGTCTAGATGTTTACAGTGCAAAACCAAATAGCACTCTTTCCGATGCTGTACTTTATTATTTAGTTGATTGTTAGCTACAGATGTTTTGAGAGACAAATATTTAACGTTTATGGAAATGCCTTGTTCCTGTGCCAAAAGGGGTGTATCAAAGGATCTGATTCGATCCTATCTACCGTAATATTTAGTAATGTCTATGAACAGGTTGCAATATAGATAGAAATCGAACAACTCATATGAAGAATAGTTTAAAGTAGGTACCTCCTAAAACATATTTCCATTCCCGCACTATCATTGGTTACGCCATTTCCCTACATCTTGTCAATATGCTCTATTTGCAGCATTTTTTCCAGATGTGCAATTTCCCCGGGCGCTCTCTAGCGTCTGTCACTGACAGATCGTGCTTGTCTAGTGATTCAGAAGCGGCCATCTGCAATGCATGGTGCCTTGGTACCCCCTTCTTGTTTGTTCAGCACTATGGCAATATGCTCTATTTGATTTGAGTTATTGTTGGTTAGTTTTTATTATGTATACAACTGGTCATACACGCACGTCGGTTGCGAGATAGTACTCGCAACCGGCGTGCGTGTATGACCAGTTGTATGCACGTAAACAAGGCAAAAGGATATGTAAGGATCGTAGCAGGTGGCGTTCTGTAGTTTCTGAGACCTGTTTAGGCGAATTAACGTTGACGCCTTGTGATGGAGAGTTCAGCTGTAATTCTGATAAATTGGCATTGTGATTACATACAAATTTATCCTTACAAAATTATGCTAGATATAACCAGAGATATTTATTATAAGTAAACATAATATATAAGGGTTTATTTATAAAAGTAAAGTTAAGAGGGACATCATTTACAATTAACAAACTCTATACAACCTACATAATGACCAAAATAACTACAAACCCTAAACAATAGTTTTAAAATGAATGAACCACAAATCATTCTCTTATCGAAACTCCCACACAACATCGAATGATTAATTAATAACTAAACGGTCAATTCAATTTAATTGAACAGTAACCATTCAATTTCATTGAACAGTGACTATTCAAATATGAATTTACCTTTATTTAGCTAACATGTCGATGGCTCACAAAAGTAATTCCATTAGCCATTAATTCGTCAGCAGTGTTGCCAGACAGCAAATATGAATGAATTCAGAACGACTATTTGATGGGTTAAAAGTTTATTATACCTACTAGTTATATTCTGTTGGAATGAGTGGAAACGATGCTGCTGATACTTTTTTTAAATGAACTATTTAATTACCGATAAAGAAAACCATCGTTCTCCATCAGTAGTTGTCTTAGTGTTCATATACACGAGCGACATGTTGCCAACGGCAGAGACAACTGCATCCGGGAACATTCGTCGGCGGCAGCTGTAGAAGCGTCGACGGCAGAGGCAATTGCAGCCGTCGACAAAAAAAGAGAATAACCGACTTCAAAAAAAAAAACTACAAAGTGAAAAATAACTTTAATTTCGGAAGTCGGTGTCTTTGGATCTGTATTTTAGTTTTTGCCACCGAATTCCGAAATAAAATTTATTTTTCACTTTGTAGTATGTTCTTTTGGAAGTCGGTTGGATTTTTATACAAAAAAGTTTTTATTTTTCACTTTTTAATTGTGGTACCTACCCCACAGTAAGTCGTATACCATTACTTGCAATATAAATAACAGTGACAGGAAATTATTATAAGACCATCAATATACACTAAGTGGAAAAATACGTATTACTGAAGCTAACTAACTCAAAATCTTCTCAACAAAACTTGACCAAATTTGTATGGGACCAATCTGGAAGTAATCCTTTGAAATAAAAAAAATCAAATCGGTTTATAAATGACGCGGTTCTAAGATAACAAACATAAAAAAATACAACCGAATTGAGAACCTCCTGCTGTTTTGAAGTCGGTTAAAAATCAATTAATCTGCCTATCCATTTCCCAACTGTGTTGGGGTCGGCTTCCAGTCTAAATGGACATTACATTGAGCGACTGCCTATCTGGCATCCACAACCTAGTTATTTGATAACACGATACCCCTTGGTAAGACTGATTGTCACACTTTTAGGCTTCTGACTACCCGTAACGTAAGGACTGTCAATGATCTACATATGACAACTTTTTTCATCTTTCTAGTAACATATTGCAATCAATTGTCAATTCCACATACATACCAAGAGTGGTGACTGTGCGAAGAAAATCAGACCGAATTAGTTGAAATTTGGTTTAATTAAACACATGAATTTCTGTGACCCGATCACGGACGTGTAACGTAAATAAATAAATTTTGAAATATGGGGGTCATTTTTGACGGGCAAATAAGAAAAGTAAAAAAAAAAAGTTTTGCAAACTATACCGTGTGACACATCAAATAAAGGGACTTACTGTGGGGTCTCGAATAGATTTTTTTAATAATTTTAAAATAAATAGTTTTAAAGTTATTTAAAAAAATAGACGAAAATTGGTCATACCCGGGGGACCACCCCCCGGTATGGTCGATTTTCGTCTATTTCCTTTATCTCCGAAATTACTGAGACTAAAATTTTGAAAAAAAAAGTAGTTCTATACTTAGAGATTACAGGAAAACCTATAAGAAGTCTATGGTCTTAAATTAGCACGGTAAATCTCTCAATATTGTGCGTACAAACTTACATTTGCAGTTGGAACGTATGGGAGAACATGTTTTTCAACTACAACGTAAAGTTTGATCTTGGGGTAATTCTGTCTCTTGTTACTACATCCCAACTACGCACTTCGCCAGTTTTATATTTTATTACCCACAAGTGTTACAACTAAAAGTCAATTTCAATATTCACTTAATTTTCTTTATGTTGATCAACAGCTGTGCGATAAAAAGCACAACAGTATTGTGAACATCGGAGCGAACTCGCGAATGCTAATAAACCTTTCCATTCACTCTTCTTTCTTTATTATAATGGCGCGATATTGAGCTCTCTCACAATATTGGAGTAGAACCTCTCTTCCACTCCAAATCATCGGTTTATGTTATAAGATACCTAATTAAAAAGTATCCTTAAGTTTAGCTAGCGACCAAGGAGCCTCTTTCTTAGGCTTGTACAAAGGCCGCTCAAAATGAGTTTCTAGTTGCGTCAGCGAGCGGAGCTATAATTTTTTTTTAAATTTATTGTCTTTGATTATATCGTAAGGCCGTGTTCTATTATAAGTCAACGTAGCGTTAGTATTGTTTGGAAAATCTAAACGCGTTTACCCACCGACAGGACAGGATTAGGACACGAGGTAATGCTCCCATTTTTTACTCGAAGATTTGGAATTTTTTTTTGTTTGAAAGGGTATATTTTGCAGGTGGTCCCATTGTCATCGGTCAGGATCTGATGATGGGATCCTGGAGAAATCGAGGGAAATCTTCAATTATTATAGGCACCCCTATAGCGATTAGGAAATTTTTTATAGTAACTTGTGCATTTGCTCTCGGAAAACACCATTTGGTGAAGTGGAACTGATGACGATGACCACAGATGGCCACCGGAAAAACTTAATAGTAAGTATTTCACGGGTTGCGATTCGATCGCTTTAAAATGATTGCTAAGCAATATAAGCTCGTTACAATGCATATGGTGAAGTGGAGCTGATGGTGAAGTACCAGGAGAACTCCTCAACAATTAACGTCCCTGCATTGGGAAAAGCAATATTTTGTAAAAGATGATGAGCAGTTGTCATAAGGCTATTGTAATTTAGATAAATTACAAACCGACCCACTAAAAAGTGAATAATAAAAAACTTTTTTGCAAGAAAATACAATAGATTTAAAAAAAAAACCACTGTAACTTTAATTTCGGAAGTCGGTGCAAAACCCTAAAATACAGATCCAAAGACACCAACTTCCGAAATTAAAGTTATTTTTCACTTTGTAGTGTTTTTTTTGGAAGTCGGTTGTTATTTTTTTGCAAAAAAGTTTTCATGAGAGATGGTCAAAATCTATTTATTGGTAAATAGTGGATAATTTTAAGTAGGTATGAGTAGGTACTTCCTGCCTATGCCTAGATTGTAGAGGAAATTAGCGGGAAAAATGTACGCCAAAACAATTATGCAGTATACAGATAGTACTAACAATACTAAGCTAATGACGTGATTGTCATCTCTGACCTAGACTAGATTCAAGAGCAAACCTATCTCAAATAAAAAAAAAATTAAAATTATGTAAATTTCGTTAAAAGTTGGTATTAAAACTTTCTCAAATCATTGCAAACCATCCGTATTCGTCGGTGACAATTTGTAGTGCCCGTCCAAAATGTCGTCTGGAACCATCTATCGACGTATTCGCGAGGTTTATTTATTCAGTGTCGGCCCGGGCCCCGGGCGGCGACATCAATCTAAACAAGAATCACAAATACTCTAGAGTTAGAACGTTCACCGCTAATGGTTAGCTGATCAGCCGATACTATTCATTTCTGTTCTCCTAGTACTTCGATGCCGCAGTACTGATTTATTTAATGACTAGCAGCTGACCCGAAGACGTTGTTGTTGTCCACAATAATTCATTAAAAAATCCCGTAGAAAAAAGATGTTCAGTTTTTTCCCGAATTTGAAAATTTTCCGGGAAACTTTTCCCATTTTTCTTCCCATAAAAACCATTCGGACTATTTATAAACAGTTTAAAATAAAAAAAAGTGTGTGTCAGCTCCGACGCACGACTTGGGAAAGGTGCGCAAGGTACGTTGCGCAGTAAAACGTAACGCTTTTGAGTGAACGCTTGTATTAATTTCACCCCTCATAAAATTTCTATACCGGGGGCCTTACATGAAAATCGATTCTTAAGGAGTAAACTCCGGGGGTCGTGCGGTCCATGGCCCTTTACGGAGCTCCGGTGTGGGCGCGTTCCGTGAGGCGACGACCGGTACGTCGATTGAACGCGTCCCAGAGGGTCATGGCCATCCGGTTAGCCCGGGGATACCGCACGGTCTCCGGGGAGGCGGCGAACCTCCTTGCCGGATTACCGCCATGGAATCTGGAGGCAAAAGTCCTCGCGCACATGTGGGAGTGGCGCGAGGAGGCAGGACGCCGGGGCGTAACTCTGTTGCCGCGAGAAATCGTGGCACGGCGGACAGAGCTCCGGCAGGATCTCATGGCGGCATGGAGAGTGCGATTGTCGCAACCCAGCGCTGGGCACGCCACAATTGCGGCGATAAGTCCCCTCTTTGAGGAGTGGCTGGAGAGGCGCCACGGCGTCCTCACCTTCCGCCTGACGCAGGTCCTCACCGGACACGGGTGCTTCGGGAGGTACCTGTTCCGGATAAGGCGGGAGGAAACGCCCGGGTGTCACCACTGTGTGGATCGCCCGGAGGACACGGTGGAGCATACGGTGGAGGTCTGCCCGGCTTGGGCGGAGCACCGCCGTGTCCTCGCGGAAGCGATCGGCGGCGGCGATCTCTCGCGTCCGGCCCTGGTCCAGGCCATGGTACGGAGCGAGAGTGCATGGGAAGCCATTACCTCCTTCTGCGAAGCAGTAATGCTCGTGAAGGAGGAGGCGGGACGCGTGAGGGAGAGGCAAGCTTTGCACCCTCACGCCCCTAGTCGCCGCAGGAGACGCCCTGGGCGTCGGGAATTGGCAGCCGATTCCCGGCCACCGTAGGCGCGGGCTTGCGGACGGCGAGCAATGGGTAGCTCGCCGTCTGGTAAGGACCAGGCCCGAGTCGACGGCGCGTCGTGTTCCACGCGCGCCTCAAAGAGATGTCAGCACTATTGACGGGGTCCGCTAGGGCCGATGCCAGCTAGGGTTGCGGGATGTTCGAAAGAGTTACCGTGGCCCCGGCACAGGCAACAGAAGGAACATGGGTGGGTTTTAGTCAGTAAAAGTCTGACACGCCCTCCCGCTCCGCCCAGAGCGGGAGAAGTCATTTGATGATTTCCCATCCACAAAAAAAAAAAAAAAAAAAAAAGGAGTAAACTCCAAAAATAACCAAAATGGTCCGTTTTCAAGTGATGCGCTTACCAACGAATAGCCTTTCATTTTTATTTGGACAATAGAAGAAAGAAGATGATTTTATTCGGAAAAACAAAGGTCGGGTTCACGCGGCGATGATCGGTATGTTTTTGCGGTAAAAACTTGAGATCTCACGTCAACATCCCACTGTTTATACCACGAGTTTAATGCGGTGTGAAACAGCCGTGTGATCCCAACATTGTGCACTAAAATATTGTACTGATCATCGCGGCATTGCGAACGTGAAAGGAAGGAAGCAGCAAGTGAGATTATCAAACAAACCATCGATCGATAAGTATGGAAAACTCAACGTTTTGATCAACAACGCTGGTATTGTCTTTACGGGAGGACTGCTCGATGGTGAACTTATGAAGACGTATGACAAAATCATGAACACGAACCTGCGAGCAGTCGTCAACCTCACGAACTTGGCAGTGCCTTATCTTGTCAAGACCGGAGGAAATGTCATCAACATCTCAAGCACATTGGGAACACAAGCTAGCCCGTTGATGATGGCATATTGCATATCAAAAGCTGGCTTAGAACATTTCTCCAAGACTGCTGCTTTGGAACTTGCTCCATCTGGAGTGAGGGTCAACATAGTGAGTCCTGGTCCAGTTGTTACAGATATTTTGGCAACTGATGGAATGCCTGATATGTGGGACGAATGGGGTAAGCAAGCGCCTCTCGGCAAAGTGGCTTACCCGGACGAAGTAGCAGACTTGATCCTGTACATAGCAAGTAGCAAGGCGAAGAGTATTACTGGTGGTAACTTTACTATCGATAATGGTTCGTTGTTAAAAAGTGGATAATCGAGTTCGAGATTACCAATTTATACGTAATCAATAAGTGTGGCTTTTCTTAAATCTCTACAATGAAATGTTACGATGATCATGTTAATTTTTTATTTGTCATTCAATGCCCTGTTCTTTTTCAACGCGGTTTGATAAAGCAGTAAGATAGATAAATTATATCAAGCCTATATTTAGTGATCAAAAAGAAATATAAGTGAAAACGAGGACATCGATAAACTGGAGTGCTTGTTATGATATAATAAAATGAGTGCTTGTTTTTTATTTACTCCGTTTTCGTACTTACTTTTCAATGTTTACTTTGTGACGACTCTAATGAGTTTATTCTAGACATTTTTAGGTAACGTTCACTTGAAAAAAAGTCTAATTTAAGAGCTCTCGCGTAAGTTTCATTACTGTAGGTATTTATCTTGAACAAAATAACATCATTTTCTCAAACATGCTTGGAAATTCGAGCATTATTTTGACAAACTTCTTCGAGATAAATTGAAAATGCTGTCGGTACTGGTCAAATATTATACATGCGAGCAGCGGCTGGCAATGTTAGTATGAAAATTCATATCTGTCGGGTTTAGCAGCCGAATAAATTACTATGAAAACTCATATCTGTCGAGTAATTTAAAAATGGAACGAACTTTTTAATTCGACATGGCAACCAAGGAGTAAATTTATCAAAGATTTTATTCAAATTTCGATTTGGCTTGCGAATAGAACTGTTTAATGTTTTATATAAAGCAGCTCTATTTGCAACAAATGAATACATATATTGGCGCCTGAAAAATATCGTTGTTCGTCATTGATTATGGAATTTATAATTCATTTACTTAGTTTGAATTTACGCGCATTATTTGAGAAAAGTACTATACAAGCTTTGGCCGCAACCAGGCATTGATGGACTCACGTATGTGTGCCTCGGCTTCGCGTCTGCCCACATTTTCACGTTCGTCCATCAATGCCCCTTTTGTAGGCCGCGGCAGTAATGTACTATTGTGATAACGATTTTATCACATTGACCTATGCGGCAACAACTTTTTCAACACACTTGCTCGTAAAGTGACTCTATTGACCTACTTTTAGGTTCATAATGCAGTGTATTAAACACGAGTGCTTTTTACTTTATATTACCGCACTAGTGCGGTAATGTGCGCCACAGATAACTATTTTCTAGTCGGAGATTTGCGCTTATTTAATCTCATCAAAAAGACTTCATGCCTTTTATGCCTTCTGTGTACATACATAAAATTATGATAAATTAACATAATATTATATCAAATTATTTATTTTTGTTAAAATAATAACATTCTTTCGTGTTCTGCATACAAATAACATGCAAAATATTCAGTTTTTATGCTTTTAATACCTATTAGACTGTTCGACGGCTTCGTGCGTATGCCTCTCCTTCAACCTGCGAAGACACCGCGATAAAAGGAATCCGCGGGCCATATTTCTTTTTTTTACATAAGTAGTAGCAGTTCATGAAACCTTATTTAATTTTTGCAAGTGTGTTGAAAAACGTCCTATGAAATGCGTGTGCATTGATCATTACACACTCGGCTCCATTATTGCGCTCAGCCACGGCTTGTGTGAATAACACTGCCTCGTGTGTTAATGAGCAACATAGCATACTTGTATCATAATGTAACTATTATTACTTTTTTTGCTTTTAGCTAAGATAACGAAGCAACAGTATGCATCTTAATAGTGGTATATCTTTTTCCTTCATTACTGTTCTGCAAGCCCTTTATGATATTTTACCTTTTTATACCTTTTGTATATGCTTTCGCCACCTATTGTTTATTTATTACCTTTGATTGACAAATACATTCTTTTGTTTTACTACCAAGAACCAGCGTCTTTTGACTTCGGTAGTTAATAACTTTAGTAGTTTTAAATAAATTAAAGAGAAGTACCTAATATTACGAAGCAAATTTTCATTAAACATTTTCGTAAAATAAAATACTATGGAGATCAATTTGTATTCATAAAAGTTTAATTAAGTCACACTCAGTTAGCGGGACAACTTTAAAATTTAAATAAATTCAGTAGTAAAGTACTAGGAGGGCAGGGAAACGAAGGAATAGATTAACTCGACCGCTCGTGGGATATTAAGCTCCGGTACTTGGTAAAACGTTTGGATGCTCCAAAAATTTATTCTGTGGCAATGCTAATGAGGTGTTTTTAAAGCTCTTTCAGTATTGTCGTCCACGGGTACCTGTACCTGCTAATTTGCAACAAGCTGTAATTTATAAGGAAAGGTAACCTTTTGTTAACATTGCCATGAGTACCTACTGAAAATTCATAGTTCTCGTTTTTAGGGTTCCGTAGTCAACAAGGAACTCTTATAGTTTCGCCATGTTCGTCCGTCCATAGCTTAGCTCAGATATTCTTAGTACTAGAAAGCTAAAATATGGCATGGATATACATATTAATCACGCCGATAAAGTGGTAAAGTAAAATCATGAAAAAAAAATAATTATTAGGGTACCTCCTGTACCTACACGTAAAATGGGGATGTTTTTTTTCTCGTCTACCCCATGATGTGGGGTGTTGTTGGATAGGTGTTTTAAAAATATAGCGGGTTTGTGAAGACAATTTTTCGATTAAAGGATCTGTTTCTGAAATATTAAGCTTTAAAGTGCTAATTTTTGTTAGAGTCAAGTGTCCTCGTCCTCCCCCCTGCCAGCTAAACGGTTAGTTTTGGATATGTGAAAAAATTCACGGTAGTAGTATATACAACGAAGTCAAAAGGTAAACTATCACAACTAAGTAGGCTTTACAAGTTTACGAGTAATAGTCGACCAACTTACATTTGCAGTTGGAATGTATGAGAAAACATGTTTTTCAACTACAATGTTAAGTTTGTTCTTGGGATAAATTCATCCCAACTACGGAGCCCTTCATTGTGCGTGGTCCGACACGCACTTGGCCGGTATTTTTTTATGAGGAAATGCATGGCTTACAGAATGTTTACATAATTTAATTTGTGGTGTTGTGGCTTGTGGCACTTTGTATTATGGCGAAATGCTACAATCGACTGAAATGCTACAATGTTACGATAGCCTAAATTGTTACAATCGACTGTTAAAAGAAGCGCCTACATAGTCTAGTGCAATTATTTTAAACTAGCTGTCGTCCGCGGCTTCACCCGCGTGAATGTCAATACTTGCATTTGAATCGGATTTTGTTCACAATTTCAAGGATTTTAATTTTTTTGCGCGGAACCGTAATTATTTTTCTAAAATATAAGTAGCCTAAGTTACTCATTATAACATCAGCTATCCGCCAGTAAAAGTTCCGTCAAAATCGTTTCAGCCGATTCGGAGATTAGCCGGTACAAACAGACAGACAGACAAAATTAAAAAAAAAGTTTTTTTGTTATAAGTACCGCATATACTTTCATATGAATTTAGAAAAAATAAATGTTATTTAGACATTACAAACAGACGCTTCAATTTTATTTACTTGTATTGTATAGATGAATAACTTGACACTACTACAAAGAGCATGAAAATAAAATTAACGGACGCCTTCAAAAAATGTGTCTAGTCATGCTCAACAGAAAGGGTAAAGGGGCCGAAAGCTTCATGTAAAAATGACAAACGAAATGTTTCGGACGTCGAAGGCATGACGAAGAAGTTTTTACAATGAAAATTGGGATAAAAACGAACGGCGCAGACCAACATGAACTTTTCTTTAAGCCCAATTCATGGATATTAAAACTTTGTCCTTAAAAAAATGTAGATGGGATCGCCTATTATTATTTTAGACTTGCAAATAATACGCGAGAAAAGTTTCCTTTGGACAGTTGCTCTTTTGCTTTTAGCCCTGCCAATTTCTTTTCTCGAATTTAAAGAAACAATTCGATCGTTACAAGAACAAGAGATTTATTCTCACAAAAGAAAACGTACATGGCAAGACAAAATTAGCTAAAAGCAAACAACCAGATACAGTATAGTAGCGACAGATTTTTTTATGTTACCACAGACAATTATCACCGCTGGCATTCTCGATAGTTTACACTACACATTTTCAACAACGTGATATTTTAAATAACATATTTCAAGACTTGGTATGTCAAAACCACGACGTAATAGAGGTACAGGTCAAAACCGAGAGAGAGAGAAAACTGTACTCGCTTCTTGGACCACCACTGACCTCTCGATCTCGGGCATTAGAGACACATACAGGCTACATAGTAGGATGCACATCTAATAGGTTTCTAGTCGTTAATTATGGACTTTACCGGGTTCCTAACTTGCTCGATTCTATTGCCAAAGTCCGTCTCTGTTAATTAATTGTGCACGGGCCAGTGTAATTAAAATTCCTCACTGATTTACAGTGGAACCAAGAAAACTAATACATCAGAAGTTTTGTGGGGGTTTATTAGGTACTTAATGAAAACATGATATCTGAATTCATTTCAATGCTGAGAAAAAGACCTCTCATGTAGAGAAGGATCGAACAGACGTCACCACCTCATTGCGTTTATGCAATTTCAGAACATTTATTTCAGTTGTTCCAAGTTCCCTCTATCGTGACATTCAAAAAGTCACATGAAATATTTCACGGGTTTTAAATCCGTAACTCGGCGTACGACATAACATTGATTGCACGTAAACAAATCCGTTTAACAATACATATCCAAACTAAACGTCGGATGCAGACAGGAAAAGTTTTTTAGAGTTTTTTCATCGTTTTGTTGCGCACATGTCCGGAATGCTATAGCAGGCGGAACAGACTGACAGGTCTGACAATTCAGTGCAGGACAATGCCCTTCTGAATTGCGGCCGCCATTTTACGGGTGTCAAATTTTATGCACACACCAGGGTGACATAAAGCTTAGGGTCTATGCTGAAAAAATGTTGAGTGAGAGGTCAGAAGAAGTTGCTACTCGGCCTGAACTCCACCAAAGTGGAGACGACACGAGAGGAGGGGAGATGTGTTTTAAACAACCAATAGAATTTCGTGATTCACACATCTCGTCTCCACTCAACTTCAGTGGATACCATTGAGCGGAGATGTATCATATTTGTATGACGCGATCGAAGCGGAGATGTAAGCTGTGTCTCACCGAGATTAAGCTGGGCGGCGGCGGTAAAAAGCGGAGATGTGAGCTGTGCCTTGCAAGCTGGCGACGGCGCGTAGCGGAGACGAGAAGAGATGTGAGCGGCGTGTAGTGAGCGGCGCCGCGTCGCGGCTGGCTAGAGCCAGCACACATCTCCGCTCCAGTCTAGCCAGTACGCATCTCCGCACAGCTTCGGTTGATACACCCTAGCTGAAAAACAACTCTTCTCGTCTCCGCTTCGGACCCACGTACGCAACGTGTGCATTATGACAACTGGACTCTTAATTTTATTCAAAATACTATGCGTTATAAACACACTTATCATATGCAACGCAATGTACGATAATTAATGTGTTTCTAATGCATAGTTTAGTGGGACCAGTTAATTTCTACCTTTATGAGCCCACAAGAGAGTGCCTATGCACATGCTTCGCAAAATGGTATTCTAACAGCTCACTTATAGAATGCTCCTCTCATTAGCATAAATACTTCAGCGAGTGTGTGTTAACATAGACTAGTTTCCCCATAGAAGTAAATTAAAACTCATTTTTCTTCCTGGCCAGTATTCCTAAAAAGTTAATCCCCATTTGTCGAAATAAATACAAAAATACATTACCTTCGCATTCAACCAAAAATTCTCCCCATTTTTCCCAACGATAAAAATAGAACTTCAAAAATAAAACTTCGCCCGTAAAAATAAAAAAGTGCCTAGCGTAATTTAAAATGGCAAAGGACCGTCGTCGCCATCCATAACCTTAAAATATTCTTCCTTGTGTGGTACACATACATAAATCTTCATGAGCCGCCATCTTGAAAGTGCATTTACCACGTACGTAGGTAATTTCGTTGCTGGCAACATTTATCATCATTCGCACTGGCAACACCAAGGAAGATGTATCATCTTTGGAAACTATGTGTGCTTAAGTGGCTTAAGGCTTCTGATCTTTTTAGTCGGGTGTTTGTTTATAATTAGTTGCAAGTCGGATAGAAAAATATGACTGAGTTGCTTATAGAAGACCGTGTCTTAGAAACTAGAAAGTACTAAGAAGGAACATCTATATCTATACATAATAATCTATATCTATACTCTATACATACAAATAAATAAAATTGAAGTGTCTGTTTGTAATGTCAAAATAACAACTTTTTACTAAATGCGTATGAAAGTATATACGGTACTTAAATAATAACAAAAATGCAATTTTTTTAAATTTTTGTTGTCGATTTTGACGGGACTTTCACTGGCAGATAGCTGATGTTACGGGAGTAATTTAAGCTACTTTTATTTTAGACAATTAATTAGGGTTCCGCGCAAAATAATTAAAACCCATGAAAGTGTGCACAAAAAGTCGGATTTGAAATTTTTTTTTGCATTTGGTAGCCCAATTCTCGATGATAGTCTCGTGATAGGGAGTGAGTGTGTAGTGATAGTTCTCGTAGATAGGCTATTTAACATCACGCTACAACCCTTTGGAGCCAGCAAAAGAAAGAAGTCGGAAAGAACACTAAGCTAAAACGAAGTAATAGCGCGGGCGGGTGTTGTAACGCGACGGTCGGGGGACGAGGGAGTTTTATTAAAATGTGGCTGTTATTTTAGTATATTGTGTATCTTACGATTTCCACGCGAAAGAAGTCGCAGCGCACAGCTAGTGTTATAATAAAATAGTAACGAAGTCAAAACTGTAGGTACATTGAATATTTAAAAAAAAAAGTTAATGCTACGAGGCCGAGGGAATGCGTCTGATGCTGAAAATATAGTTTTTTTTTTTAATTTTTGTCCGTTTGTCTGGATGTATGTTCCAGTTTGGCGCAAAAATGGCTCAATGGATTTGAATGAAATTTGACACACAACTACAGCCCAATTTAAACCAGTCAGTAGATAATTTTCTAATTCAACCAACTTATGATAACAGCAACTATGCTACAAAATCGGTCTATTTACGGACGAGAATCGGCCGCAAACACAATTTGCTGCTTATTATGCTTAAATTCCGTGCCCCATGGTTACACTGTCCTATAAACGCTAAATCTATGCTGTCCTAACAAAATAACCTTTATTAATAGCATTCACTTAACTTTTACCTCAATAACGGCATCAAAACACCTCCTAAACTTCATATTTTCTTAATAGCAATTTAAATTTACGATATTACAATAAAATTTTAATCTTACCTTAATAGGCGTGCCTCATATATTCTTTCCCGTAATTACACTTCCGAAATTAATATAACCTGGGATATTTTGTTCCCGCGGTCTTTTGTCCGTGAACTTTGTGGCCGGGAGTGTAAGATAAAGCATAATATCAGGGGCCTGTACGACCCTGGTAAGAGGGGAATTACTTACCGAAACGGTGCCTCCTCGACTGGTTATTATTCTGTAAACAAAAAAAAAACGTTTCAATATTATGCGTGTACTTGGGTGTAGTTTATGTAGGTGGGATGGCAGTTACAAAATAATACATCTTCACCCGTAAAGCATCGTAAAAACTTAAAATTGTTTACCTAGTTATGTGTGTACAAAAAAATGCCGTCCACGAAAATCAAGGAACTTCGTGGAACAAATTAAGTTATTTTAAATTGAGATACACTGCCTCGCAGCCGGCACCAGGAGCAAAACTCCGCCAGACCAACTGAGAGCAACATTACAATTAATCCGACTCTCAGCCGCGGATTAACGTGACACGAGCCTTAAATCCCCGAGTGCCATTCGTAAATTAACCCTGAAATTGTACAATACATTCCACCAGCCAGTATTAACTAATACAATTTCAACACGTTTTCAATTTTCGAAGACCAATATGAAATATTACTTCCAGCTCCTCTGCCGTTCTGATATCCTAGTAGTGTGGTTTGTGAATTAAAGAATTTTTTCTTTGCTTTGTTATTGTTTTTACTTCTTCAACTTTTCGTGGGTAACTTGGTGGTACTCGTTTACTCTGTGGTAATAATGAGGTAAAACAAAAAGTTACTATAAGCTACTTATGGAAATTTAAAATATTGTAATCATTGATCTCATGAAAACGGTCCTCCATCGAGAAGAAACGGTTACTATTATAAAGAGGAAATATTACGCAAAGCTAAGACAGCAGATGGCGCAACTTAGATGCGAGGTAAACAAAACAAACTGTCAACGGCACGCGGCAAAATTTTTCGGCGGTTTTCAATATCATTCAGCTTCAGCTTTATTTCATCCTTGTTACTACTTGTTGTTGTTACTATACTTATAGGTTAAATAATACCAAAGGTTGAAAGCATGCTTAGAAGAATTTCAAACATATTTGTTTTTGTGATATGGAACTATTTTACAATAAACTCTTCGTTACATTCAAGTAAATAGCACTAAAATATTGTATTTTTACATTAGTTTACTCCATTACAATACTCTGACCTGTCAAATATCCTTCACTCTTATAGTCTTCAGCTCTAAAATGATCAAAACACAACCTTTAACGTTCTGCGACTATAAAATGCTTGCAACGTATCAATTTACCACTGCTTGCGGAGTAATCTGTTTTTAGTGAATTATTGAACACCTTCGTTCCTGCATAAATACTTCCTAATGACACCACACTGATTCACTGACTGATGCATTATTACTATTTAATACAGATTATTCCTGACGAGTGGATGTTATTAAAATAATTTAACAGTAGGTTGTAAGGCTCCATTGTACATTAACACCCGCGCGTCCGAAGCTTAACAATTTTATAGTGTGTAGATATCCTCGTGTAAATCACTTTCGCAAAATTTCACATTGAGCAAACGCCTAGTTTTTGAGAAAAAAAAAAACCTAAAGTTTCAGAAAATTCAACTAAGTAGAATAAAATGTCTTTCAATTTTATTATTTTTGTGTTCTTTTTTACGTTAACCTATTACACAGAACACTGTAGTGTATAGTGTAACACTAAACACTAGGATGCAAGAGCGAGCGAAGCGAGCTCGGGATTTGGGGTACTCCGACTCGGACAAGTCAGGTTCGTGGTTATGTTTCCTTAAACCATAGAGCCCCGCGAAGCGCTCCGTCTACCGCGCTTTAGTAGTTTTTTTTTTCTCAGCCCCTATGGTTTTGCGCACTTTGGGGTTTTCAAATATACACTAAAAAGTGTCTATTTTACCGAATAAAAATAGCTACTATAAAAAAACTAGGTTATATATATATTTTTTTTTCTCGGCGCCTATGGTTTTGCGCATTTTGGGGTTTTAAATTATACACTAAAAAGGGTATATTGTACCAAAAAAAAATGCTAATATAAAAAAGCGACGGGTGTTAATGTACAGTGGTTCCGATTGTAAACACATCGGATTTCTCAATAACAGTCACCTAACCATAGATTTTTTTATAACCATGAAAGAGGAGCCCTAAACTTCATGTTTTTCTGTATACGTTATTTATTTAATTATTCTCGTTATAACTACTGGTTGAATTACGTAATGCGACAGCACAGATTACATACAGATACCCAATCCCATACAAAGAAATGTGACCTCCCTAAAACTGGCAATTCGACTGGCAAAATTTTTTTTCTCCATTTTCTCAACAGATGGCAGTACCGGCGACTCACTAATAGCCAGAAACAGTAGTTTTACAACGCCATCTAGGAGTCAAACTTAGTAAATTTTATAGTTCCAGGTTTAATAAAATGAAAAAAAATGTATTTTTTTTACATTTCTATGTAAGTAATATATTTATAAAAAGACTTGCTTTTGCCCGCGGCTTCGCCTGCGTGAATTTCAAATATCAAAAACTTCATATATTTATGCGGAATATATCCCACGGGAACGTACTACCTGGATTAAAAGGAAGCGAAGCGATCGGAAATAACAATGAAATTTTTATCAAATTCTGAAAGATAAAAATGGTTACTATGGGTCATCCTTAGAAGATAGACGTATATGCTATTGCGGATTTTTTTGTTGATTTAAAAAAAATGTACAATCCTTTAGAATAAATTTAATGTATCTCTTACGGTTTACGCGGCGCATGCCAGTAAAACTCCCCAGTCGGCATATTTTTTTCCGACATCTTCTACAATAATCGTCATATTTCAGCCAATTTACACAAAACTTTAATGAATTAAACCTTGAAAACTTTCACTTAAACCTTCCTCATGAATCACCCCGTCCATTGGTGAAAACCGTGTGGAAATCCGTTTGGTAATTTTTGAGTTTATCGCATTCACACAGACAGACAGACGCGGCGGGGGACTTTGTTTTATAATACGTAAGGAATTATTGATTAAAAAAAAAAACATTTTAATTCAGGCATTGTATAAGTACATACAAATACATTTCACCCATAGAGACTACATTTTATAAATAAGTAAACATTAAGTATGATTAATTTATAGACTTTATTGATCAAAGGAAAAATTAAATTTTCATATCAACTGTTCCTCCCTTTTCACCCTGAAAGAGGTTGATTTAAAAAATATCTTCAATCAAGTTTTTTGTCATTTAATGTTTACATTACTTTTGACTTAACTTAGATACGCAGTGAAATCCTCCTCGAAAAATAAATTACCCCCTTTTGATGGTCGATTTTCGAAAAACCCAAAAACTATGTCTATGTTTTATGTCAAAAGTATTAATTTATTCAAGGTAACCGGACAGCGCGTTAAAATTCTTCCATACAAACTTTAGCACCCCCTAAATAAAATCCCTTTGACGGGTAGTTTTGAAAAACCAAATAAAGACAAACTTTATTATTCATTTAAGAATGTCTACGTGCTAAGTTTCAAGTTTGAGAAGATTTTTCATACAAAAGAAAACCCCCTTTTTCACCCCATTTAAGGTCGAATTTCCAAAAACTCCTTCATAGAGCTCGCCTACATTATAAAAGGAACCCTTGTGCAAAAAATCTGATATGTCAGTCATTCAGCACTTCGCCCGTTATTTGGTTCGCGTGATTTTATTACTTTCCCCTACACATTTCACAACCCCGTCCACCCGCTGTAAATGGTAGTTTTATAGATTAAGATCATTATTATTTATTTATACATTAGTATAAGTGGACATGTTTCGCCGACCCCAAATAAATTGGGATTAGGTCAGAAGAATGATGTTGAAGTATTCGAGCCAAGTTTGAAGTTAAAAGATCAACGAAATAAGATTCTTTTCGCCCCCAATTTTCATTATTTGACTTATAGGTTATTTCTTAACTCAAGGAATAAGATTTGTCATACTCAAACGAAATCCCCCCTTTAAGGGGATGCCCTTAGAGGTCGAATTTCCAAAAACCCCTTCTTAATGCTCCCCTACGTTACAAAAGGAAGCCGTGTGCAAAATTTCACGTTCCTAGTCCCAGTAGTTTCGGCTGTGCGTTGATATGTCAGTCAGTCAGTCAGTTTCTCCTTTTATATAAATAGATTAAATATACTTAAAATGAATTAACTAAACGTAAATTAATAACGATTGTTGCTACCTTTATTGTGAAAAATTGAGTAAAACGCCATCTGTTGCAAATAGCTCTGAACAAAATGGGTAACAGATAGCTGCATTTAACGACTTTATCATTCTATGGGTTCGAATCACGTTCGAATGGAAGTTAGTTTTCAGTTATCTTTTTTTGTCGAAATTACGTGATTTATGAGTGTAAATAGATAAATCAGCCTTGAGCAACGAAGTTTTAATATTTACTAATCTTACTTCAGCCAAAATCAGCCGTTGAACGCAATTTAGTGGTTGTACATTTTGTTAGAGTAACCTATACTGCCATCTATGATTTTTTTTCAAGACTAATTATAATTTGTTCCAGATGAGACCCGCGACAGTACTGTCTCATAAAATGCATTTATTATTATAATTATTTATAATTTAAAATGATTGAACCTTTTTATAATTTTTTTTTTTTTTTTAGCTAGTGCAATGGTACTCTCTAGGTGGAGCAATTGGCAGTAAGGTTCGACATTTGGTTCACAAATTCACATTCACAAAAATTTCAAAATTGATATAAGTTACCAACATTATTATAATGTCGAATGTCGAAGCAAATTCGGTATCTATTCACGTGCCTCCGCTTACTACCACACAAAACGTTTTAAAAAAAAAACATATTAGGGATCGCATTAAAAATTTATTAGTAAGTACATGAGAGAATACTGGTGTATAATCTTCTAACAAAATCCTCCTCTTGAAAAATCTACATAAAATTATGTTCGAGAACATTATATCTCCAATTTTCCGCACAAAGGGTAAATTATGATCATA
This sequence comes from Fissipunctia ypsillon, assembly GCA_947568875.1. Lineage (NCBI taxonomy): Eukaryota > Metazoa > Arthropoda > Insecta > Lepidoptera > Noctuidae > Fissipunctia > Fissipunctia ypsillon. Next base: position 3,930,248 of record OX387662.1, read on the forward strand.
GAATAAAAACTTCCGACTGGAAACGCCAACAAATCGCGTTAAAGTGCTCATGAAAAATATGGCTAGTTCTGTAATGAGGTGGAAGACCATTCTAGATAAGTTACAGTTATAAAGCGCTAGAAATATAAATTATGCTGGAACATGCCCGCAGAGTTTGGCTAGTTAAGCTTCACACGTGCTTCTAGGGGTGACACACTGGTCATAAAAGTGGCGAGCAATGGTCAATCCTTTTATTTTAAGAAATTAACTTGTTGTGATGTGATGTGACCAAGGAAAGAAGATTGCGATTCGAACTCTAGCTAATAACAATATTTAAAAAAATAATTATTATAGTTTAAATAGTGAAAAAATGACAATAAAATATCCTAACATGTCTAATAAAAAAACACGCCGTCGAAAAATTCCCCCGCAGCTCTGTAGACTGATAATACCCAAAAGACTGGCGGCTTACTACCGCGTTGTATGGCAATGCTTAGCCTCTGCCCAATAACAAATATTGCATTTTATTTCATGTTATGTTAGTTAATCTTCGTTTTCTCTACCTATCACCATCTATGGTTATCACACCTACTGACTGTGAAGGAAAAGAATGTAAGGGAACTTGGAAAAGATCTGGTTACAAATGCTGTTACTTTTTTTCTCTGCAGTGTCATAATTGTAATTATTAATATACAAGTTTCCAACCTGAGGGAATGAAAAAATTAAGGACCCAGCCTCTCTGAAGGCGAGTCGGTTAGTGACCGCTGTCGCTTCCCGTTGTATTGACAAAAACATGTAGCTTTATTTCCCATAGGGCTTCGAAGGCCAGACGATAATCGTGTCATCAAAAAAAAAAGAATATTTTGATAGAAATTGGCAGTAATGTAGCTATTAACCAAAAATAAAACTAGAACAAAATTAAGAAACTGAGCGAAGTTAAGCCTAATAGTTTTCAGTAAGTTTTTATAGTACTTGAAATGGTTGACTATAATAAACTTTGCAAACTCGATAGTTTCATTGAGTGGTTGAATGAAAACATAAACGGACAAGGCTTTGTAAAAAAAAGATTCCGACGAATTGAGAACCTCCTCCTTTTTTGAAGTCGGTTAAAAAGCACGAATCGTGCTACGAGATTTGTAGCAACGCGTTGCGTAGCAATCTTGCTACGATTTTTCGTATGCAGTTTGGGACGCATATTGATTTATATAATTTTATTTTCAGTCAGACTTCACATTATTTCGTTTCTTTTTTAATGAAGCTAATAGTACTAAAATATATTATTTCAGTGATTATTTGATGCACCTCTGCTCAACCCTTCGGGGAATGCAGGCATGAATTTATGTTATATTATGTTATTTAATGCAAGGTTGGCTTCGTAAGATATGATTTATTAAAAAAAAAAAACATGTTGTTCGCAAAATTAGCAGTGTTTCAAGTTAAAAATCCCGGGTCTATCTGCCAAACCACCGCTCGGTGTGTATCACCTTTTCTCAATTAATGACGTCACACGCGCGCGCCGTAATAAATATTGATAACGCAGTTCCGTTCGGACAACATGCTGCTCTGACGTTTTAGTGATGTAACTCTGCCAGTCTTATGACAGCCTAGTACTTTGTGTGTTACAGCGATACTGTGGTTCCATACAGACCACGAACGGTTTGATAGGCACACAAGCCAGTCACCGTAGACAAAACATCGCGTTAGGTTGCCAAAAATTGCACTGTACTGATGTTTTGGGATGTTGTTAGGATAGTTATATATTAAAAACTTTAACTTTGACTTGTACTTATGTAGGATACTTACACCTTTTAGAAGTTATAAACCAAAAACTGAAAGAAGTCCGAAAATTTCGACGTTTTTCGAGCACCTCGCAGTTAGCACAAGACTTTCGAAGCTGCAAACTTGATTTTACACTATTGATATCTAACTTCACGACATCCCAAAAAAATATTATAGTGCAATTTTTTGCAATGTTTTAAATTAGTAGCCTACATACCATAGTAGGCAATTTAAATTAATTTAATAGTTTTCCAGTGTTTAGAAATTCATAATCCTCCTTTGCTTATACATATCTATATTGTCGGCGTAGTTGTACATTCATACATCCCTATCCAGCGCCATCATAGTGTTTACTAATTACTTCCTAACCATAATAATTATTACCTTTCACACAATCCATCCATGTGTTAAATTAATACCTAATTATTATAATATCAAACTCATGACTGAACATAATTAGTTGTAGTTGCATTCTAATCAGTAATTACGTTAACATCCAGCTGATTATTACATTCGCCATTGTACCGTAGGAGTACGGGTTCAAACACCACATAATCAGCTTTATTCGAATTAAACTCGATTATGTTGTTTTAGACCAGCTAATAACGGAACGCAAAACATGATAAAATATTTTCATACATTGTCCAAACAAATTCTAAATATGAATTTTACAGTGGAATCGTCAGAGCGAGCTCGACAGATAATAAATATTATTCTCATACACACGTTTACGGCGACTGGCGACGCGCTGGCGTTAAATCCTGCGATAACACTGGCAACAGCGGCCATATATCACGGCGGGAAAAAATTAAAATGTGTCAAAATGACTCGACAGCGCCCATACCGACATGGAAGTTATTAAATATGCATAGTTTTAGCAGTACTCCCTCATTTGACACCGTACCTGTTATTTCGTTACGTGGAACAGGCAACTTGCTTAACTAGCTGGTTTAATGGCTGACAAGCAAAAGTTATGTCTCGTTTATTCTCGTTTCATATTTTAATATTTGTTTTGTGAATTTATGATGATGACTCGACAGTCTGACATTGTTTTACATATCGCAAATGAATGTTTTGTCACGACCCAAATAAGTTCTTACATTAGGAGGATTTGGTTTTTGAGCTGCTCAGCTCAAAAACCTTTTCAAGAATACTTATTCTTGAAATTCAGACAGCTGCGGGTTTCAAAGGAATTTAATACCTTTGTACTTTGCTTATGTCAATAGTCAGGTACCTCTTCACCTGACTTATCTCGATCTTAAACGGCCATAAGGAAGGACTACATCTGAGAATTTAAAGAGCTGTCCTTGTTATTCAAGAGCTTCGCATTTTTCGATCAGTCCAACAGGAAAATGATGATATTTTCCTGTTTTTCCGTAAAGCCATATTTAATATAACATAACCTAACATCCGCCTTGTTTGGCAGAGGTTTACCTATAGTACAGCCACATTTCGCGAGCCTATTGCCATCAACCGGGCATAAAACCAGACTCCGAGCTGCTACTGAGAAATTCCAGATAGAAAAAACCAATAACACTTTGTCCGACCTGGGAATCGAACCTAAAACCTCATGCTCAGCAGCAACGCTTGCGACCACTAGACCAACCAGGCAGTCTTTAATATAACAATTTTTCTTTCTCTGTATTTTTAGGTATGGTTGGATACAATGCACTAATAGTTAGGAGGATCTTGCGCTCACTTCATGTATATTGAACTTACTGAGAGGGAAGGTGAGTCTGTGTTTTCCGGACAGGTACGTGTGGCGACGACGGCAGCCGCCATTGCTAGTGGAGTCGCGCGCGACCACCAACCTTCTAAGGGAGGCGCCGCTGACGCGTGCACTCCGCACGCTTAAAGCGAGACGGACTTATTCTGTAGTTCTCTAAGTGAATTTACAAGGAATGCATTGTTTGTAATTTGTTATAACAGATTTTAATTTTAGTATCGATTAAGTTAGGATAGGCGTATTTATCGCATTGGGTTAAATGTAACGAGATAAATAAATAAGTACTATAATATATTTAATATTAATATTAACTATATTTTAATATTAACTTAGTGTTCTATGTTTAGTCCTATCGATCGAAAGTGTGGTAACTCCATCAAGCTCTCCATTTTCAGGTGTTAATACATAGATAATTTGTGAATGGCCTGGCTCCTGGATAGTCATATGAGACTAAATACCATCTTGAGCTAATTACAATACATATAAATTGTTTATCACTTGAACAGAAGTGTAAGTTACAAACTTCTTCTGTTCAAGCACGAAAAGCAAGCAAAACTTTAAAAACGAAATATTTTATTTTAACATTAAATACAAATATAAACAACTTCTATAATATCGCCAACAGCCCGCTAAGTTAACTCCCTAATTAATTGCTATTCATAACGGTACCTGAAACCCGATAATTACGAGCCACATAAAACAGGCAACGGACTCACCTACCTGCTGCTTGCCTGCCAACATCCACCCCACACCCCACCCATTTAAAAGTCGCGCCGAATTCACAGATACTGGCACCAACGAAAATAGAATATAAAATGAACAGATATAAACTGCCAGACGAATATAGGCTGAACAATTTTATGCCTTTGCGTAAAAAAATAACTTTATGCTTCTAGAACCACTCAAGGATAGGCGGTTTAAGCCCACATTCGCACGACCGCTTTTTTCCGTGACATTATTTTACCGCGCACTGGATTTTCAACGCTCGGCTTAGCGCTGAGAGTTAATATTCCAACAGTACGCGAACGCGCTAAGGATGTACTTTGTTGAATTCTCAACGCTCGGATCAACGTCGAGAGTTGAAAATACAGAGTGCGGTAAAATAAGCGCCGCGTTAAAAAAGCGCTCGTGGGAATGTGGGCTAACTAACACCTTTGCTTGCCTACATTAAGTCCATCAATGCCTGGTTGCGGCCAAGGCTTGTATTAGTACCTTTCTCAAATAATGCGCGTAAATTCAAACTAAGTAAATTAATTATAAATTCCAGAATAAATGAAGAACAAGGATAATTTTTCACTCGCAAATTGTTTATTTGCAAGCAAAATCGAAATTTAAATAAAATCTTTAATAAATTACCTGCTTGGTTGCCATGTGTAGAAGTAAAAAGTTCGTTCCATTTTTAAATTACTCGACAGATATGAGTTTTCATAGTAATTTATTCGGCCGCTAAACATGACAGATATGAATTTTCATACTAACATTGCCAGCCGCTGCTCGCATGTATTTGACCAGTACCTACAGCATTTTCAATTTATCTCGAAGAAGTTTGTCAAAATAATGCTCGAATTTCCAAGCATGTTTGAGAAAATGATGTTCTTTTGTTCAAAATGTACCTACAATAATGAAACTTACGCAAGAGCTCTTAAAGTGACGAAGACTTTGAAGTGAACGTTATCTACAAATGTCTAGAATAAACTCCTTAGAGTCGTCACAAAGTAAACATTGTAAGTACGAAAACGGAGTAAAAAACAAGCAATCATTTTATTATATCATAACCACTCCAGTTTATCGATGTCCTCGTTTTCACTTATATTTCGTTTTGATCACTAGTAGGCTTTCTATAATTTATCTATCTTACTGATTTATAAAACCGCGTTGAAAAAGAACAGGGCATTGAATGACAAAAATAAATTAACATCATCATCGTAACCACATTTAATTTTATTGTAGAGATTTAGGAAAAGTATAAATTGGTAATCTCGAACTTGATTATCCACTTTTTAACAACAAACCATTATCGATAGTAAAGTTACCACCAGTAATACTCTTCGCCTTGCTACTTGCTATGTACAGGATCAAGTCTGCTACTTCGTCCGGGTAAGCCACTTTGCCGAGAGGCGCTTGCTTACCCCATTCGTCCCACATATCAGGCATTCCAGCAGTTGCCAAAATATCTGTAACAACTGGACCAGGACTCACTATGTTGACCCTCACTCCAGATGGAGCAAGTTCCAAAGCAGCAGTGTTGGAGAAATGTTCTAAGCCAGCTTTTGATATGCAATATGCCATCATCAACGGGCTAGCTTGTGTTCCCAATGTGCTTGAGATGTTGATAACATTTCCTCCGGTCTTGACAAGATAAGGCACTGCCAAGTTCGTGAGGTTGACGACTGCTCGCAGGTTCGTGTTCATGATTTTGTCATACGTCTTCATAAGTTCGCCATCAAGCAGTCCTCCCGTGAAGACAATACCAGCATTGTTGATCAGAACGTCGAGTTTTCCATACTTATCGATGGTTTGTTTGATAATCTCACTTGCTGCTTCATCTTGAGAAACGTCGGCTTTGATGACGAGAGGTGTGACTCCGTGTTCCTGGCAGAGTTCAGTGACACTTTTTAGCTTAGCTTCATTCCGTCCTACGATGGCCACGGAAGCACCTCCTCTAGCAAATAACACTGCAGTAGCAGCACCAATGCCGGAACTCCCGCCAGTTATCAACACTGATTTATTTTCGAAACTCATTTGTGAACGATTCAACACACACTACACGTCTACACGTTGACTCATAAGATACTCTTGTATAATATAAGTACATAGTTGATATAGTACAAAAACTGGTTATCACAGAGATAATAATGAGTCTGCTTGATTTTTAGGGTTCCGTACATAGAAAGGAAAAACGGAATCCTTATAGGATCACTCGTATGTCTGTCAGTCTGTCTGTCCATCTGTCATAGCCAATTTGCTCCGAATCTAATGGACCGATCAAGTTGAAGTTTGGTATACATATGAATTTTGTGACCCAAACACGAACATGTAACGTAAATAAATTAATTTTGAATATGGGGGTCACTTTTGGGGGGCAAATAAGGAAAAAAAAAGTTTTGCTGTACCGTGTGACATATCAAATGAAAGGGCTTATTGTGGGGGTCACGAATAGACTTTTTTATTATTTTTAAAATAAACAGTTTCAAAGTTATTTAAGAAAATATACGAAAATTTACCATATCTCCGAAACTACTGAGCTTAAAATTATGAAAAAAATACAGAAAATAGTTCTATAGATAAAGATTACAGGAAAATCTATAAGAAGCCTATGGTAAAATAACATGGTAAATCTCTCAATATTGTGCGTACAAACTTACATTTGCAGTTGGAATGTATGGGAGAACTTTTTTATCAACTACAATGTTAAGTTTGCTCTGGTGGTTGGTTCTGTTGGGATAATTCTATTTTCTTTCTTTATCCCAGCTACGGAACCCTTGTACGTGGTCCGACACGGACTTTTTTCTCCATGTTATCGTTGTAACCTTGACAGTATTATATTGCACTCGGCTGCTATTTCCATCAATAATGCTAAAAATAGGTTTATTTATCTCAGAAACACATGCAAACAAAAAGATAAAAAAAGTAAAAAAGTTAGAAAGCACGTTATCTTTTCTCTTTCTAGGTATAACTATTCACGTTCGCAAAGTAGGTACGATATTTAACTGCATAATCTTTGGATCACACGGCTGTTTCACACCGCATTAAACTCGTGGTATAAACAGTGGGATGTTGACGTGTGATCCTAAGTTTTTACCGCAAAAACATCATTCCGATCATCACCGAGTGAAACCGACCTTTGTCTTTCCGAATAAAATATTCTTCTACAAACAGGGTGTTAACACAAAACTGCGAATTCGCATATCGCATCGCAGTTTTGTGTGGACTCCCTTAGGCAGACAGTTGAACATACGAAAATGGCGGATCCGTGAGGCCGTCTGCTACGAGTTTTTTATTTTTTTTATTTGAGATAGGTTTGCTCTTGACTCTAGTCTAGGTCAGAGATGACAGAGACAAAGTCGACGATGGAGCGAGCTTACCCAGAAGAAGCCTGTTCACTCTCACTTTGAAGAGATCGGGGTTGTATGCGTTCGGAAACACAGACGCAGGCAGAGAGTTCCACTCCTTTGCTGTGCGCATCACAAAAGACATTTGGAAACGCTTAGTGCGAAGTTAAGTTTAGGCCCAATAACAAGACCCAGGTCACACGGATTTTTTTAAATGCCGTATTTTTAAATTTTATTCGAAGTTCGTCGTTGCTCAAACTTCAAAGGTCAATAATTTAATTTAAAAAATTCTGTCAACAAGAAAAGTGCCCAAAAGGCTGACAGCATTGCCATGTTGTATGGCAATGCTGATGCTTTGGCTAAATTAAATTAAAAATTTAAAAAACCCCCGACACGAATAAAAACATCTAAAAAGTGAAAAATAATATGTATTGGCCCTTTAAGTTTATTATAAGTTGTAGATAATATTTTTATCCAAGCATCGTCGCTTCGAGGGACGGCTAATGAAAATAGGAAGTTAACAGCAGCTAACCTTTCTACAATAGTATACATTCATTATTGCCTGGTATAAACCTCGTCTGATTGGCATCTTCATTAGCTGTCCGCGACGCGATGACGCTTGGATCAAAATATTATCTACAACTTAAATGGCCAATACATATTATTTTTTACTTTTTTGATGTTTTTGTTTGTGTCGGGAGTTTTTAAAATTTTTAATTTAATTTTTATTTTCTACTTTTTTCACTTTATTTATTACTAGTAAACACGCTATGATCGACACGTGCCTCGCCAAAATCTGCACAGCTGTAGGTATTTTTTCCACAGTGGAGCTAGTTACTAATTTATCCTCATTTCTCTTTCCTACTCCATCATCAGACCCTGCTCGCCATCTATTTATAACCTATTCATTGGGACCATTCCAATGAGCCCAAACACAATATCTGTGCTGTAAGTTGGTGAAGGAGTTGAGTGTCCTGCAAATTCCAGGTAATGCTGCAGGATCAGTTCAAATGTTCTTCTAATATCATTGAAGTAACAGACTACCAAATTTCGAATCGATCAGACATGTGGAAGAAGCTCACATCCATTCATCAAATATATAAAAGAGCTGATAATCTTGAAACGGCTGAACTGATTTTCTTCAATCATAGCTAAGAACACTCGATCAAGCCACCAAAAAAAAAATCAAAATCGGTTCAGCCGTCTGGGAGCTACGATGGCGCAGACAGACACACATATACACAAATACACACGTTAGACTTATAACAACCGTCTGTTTCCGTCAGGGGTTAAAAATTAACCGATTAATTAGTGTACACTGTGGTCGACAACGGACAGACTTCCAATACCCATTAACGTTGATTGATTTCTCTTCATAAAAAATTAAAAAGAAAGCTTTTGCAAAAATTAAATTGACGAGTTTTTCGATAAGTTAATTTTATGAAAGTCTTTGATACTACCTGCCATGGAGTTCGACATGTAATGTAATTAGTAAGTAGTTATATAAAAAGTGCGAATGAAATACAACCCAGTCATTTCAAAATCACGAATTGAACTTCTCCATTTAATTAGAGTGTTCTAATTCCGAAAGTTTGGAACGCCGCCATTTTGAAATTAACATCAGTCAACATAAACAAGTTCTAGATTCAAATATTTGACGTGCGATACGTTGCTTCAATCAACTGTGTAGCAAGGCTTCAAGGCAGCCAATAATTACAAGTACACATTTTGCCATATTCCATCTCCTTACTAACTCAATAGTGGTTCGAGGTCCGAAGGCTATGCGCAAACTGATTCAAGATACATTTAACAAAATACGAGCCAATTTCACCACTGTTATGTCCAAAACGTTCTAAATGAGGTTTTGTAAACTTTAAATATGCTTAGTATGACCCGCGACCCTCTGTTTATTTATTCACAAGGCAACTACAACAGGTAATAATCACAGTACATCACTAGGTTCACATTAAGGATCTCGACCTGACTATCACCCAAAGCGTAGTCGCACAACATGACTAGCAACAACATTAATAATGATAACAACTACAGTAAAAAGCTTAATTGACAAAATTACAGCTACAAGGTATGTGCGTCTGCCCTCCTACACACTTAGGCAGGGAATAGGTATGTAGGAGACCAAACACTTTAGGTTTCTTAACCTAACACACAACATAAACATAATTGACATAATTAACATAAAAAAGCATTAATATTAATTATTATTAATATGGACATAATTGACATAAAGTTACATTATTTAAAGAAAACAATATTCAAAGCGTTATATGGTTAAAAAGAAAGAGTACATACATGTCTTTGGAAAGCAGCGGCACAAGAATCGAAGATATCAATACTGATATTGTCTTTTGTTTCATTTTAAAGTCGACATATTCTAACGACAGGGTTGTAATATGAGGTGTTATTTGTAAAGACCAGAAGTGTAAAAGTTTTCGGTATTCGGGTGTTATGCCTAGTATTGATAATTATGAGGGACAGCAGAGCTGAAGAGTCCAGCGTGGAATGTAGTATCATAAGCAGGCTGATAAAGTCTTGCTGTTTGCGACGAGAGCAAAAAGGATCCAAATTGAATGTAACAAACAAGGCGTTCGGAATAGCTTTGTAGCGCTCTAGAGAAGCCGTACCGGTACGAGACCCACTTAACACATTTTCTTTGCATACTCTCAATTCTGTAAGAGTGTACCGTAACACGGAGACCAGATTATCGAACAGTATTCCTTGTACTTCTTACTAGGCTTTTATAAAATAATATGAAGCTATGAGGTTTTTTAAATCCTTTGGTAGACCTAGTTATAAAATCGAGAAGTTTCAATGCTCTATTCGTCATGTTATTGTAATGATCTCTAAAAGATAGTTGTTCATCAAACAACACGTCGAGATCTCTGGCTACGCGCTTTCGTTCTGACGATTGACCCTCGCGTCTGTCAGTCATAGGTGCTCTTTATACGTTTTTTCGTAAAAGCCATAACAAAGCATTTATTTATGTTTAATTTCATTCGATTAAGCGCACACCAGTCAGAAATGATATTTAAATAGTTCTTTCGCGATTATTTCCGTAAAATCCGATGTCTACGCAATCTGTATTATGTATTACCCTAATCTTCTTAGGTACATGTATCCTCCGCGTACGTACCTACCTACTACGTTAGTATTGAACAAAAACAAAATAATATTCTCCAGCCTTGTTACGAATATAGTTACTTTTGCTAGACTTTGGTTGGTCGTATAAAAGTTTTTATTTATAAAGCGTTATTGGATTTAGCACAAAAGTTATTTACCTGCCTATTTTGGGTTCGCTTGGAGATAGGTACGATTTGATTATTATCTGTTGAAAGGGTTATAATATGGCAATCTCTTGGAAATAGGTTTAGTATTATTGTTAACACTTTAATACGATTGTAAAAAAAGGTAGAGAAGCATTGTAATATAATTTAGTTTTCCGAGACCGGTATTTCGAAGACCTGGCTTTGTCTTGTTGCTATCATCAGCTGAGGTTGTTGAACCTGTTATTCACAACAAAACATGTAGCGTACTTTATCTATTCTTGGAGAGGCGGCATATATTATTATTGTTTGGGTCTTTTTCAGCTCATCATCCCACATGTACCTTACGTGCAATACGTACGAAGTACCAGGCTACCAGGAACTTAAAGAGCACGCGACTAATAAAACAGCGGAAAGTATGAAAGCAAAATGTAAACAAACAATTTTCCCTCGAGACTGCGCTGGCGGTAGTTGTAGTATGTAGTGCAACCGACAGACGGAGTAGCGATTTATCTATTAGCGAATCAGAGATACGGGACGCTTGGCACAATGCCAGAGACTTATGCATTCATGGGGTGACTAAACAGGTAGCGTTGGTAGAAAAAACTTTTTAACGGCACTGAAAGTCGGAATTTTCAATTTTCCAACAGCGTGCTTCATTGTTACGTGAGACTTGAACATTTTTATGAATTTCATTGGAATTTCCATTATTTAGATGTTCTCAACTGTTACCTGACCTATAGAAAAAATTAGGCATCAAAAGAAAAGTCGATACGCTTGAGAAAACCATTCCTAATAAAATAATACAGCTGACTGGCTCGTAATTTGCAACAATTTTAAAATCATCGCTGTGTCCGTGTACCTACTAGCATACTAAAGAGTGAGACAAAACGCGAATTTGCGGCAACAGGATAAAATTGTCGGTAAAGATGGCGGCGGGGACGATTCTGCTGCTCGACACAATTGGCGTCTCGCGAGGACCTAACGCAATTGCGCCGCTCTGCTAAAATCACGTATATTCCCAACGAGCTTATTTAGTTTTTTGTTTAAGGATAAATTGGCTAGTCTCAGCTGCCATTATTTATTTATTTATTTAATACTTCATGCACAGAAAAGTACAGAGGCGGACTTAATGCCATAGGCATTACTATGTGTTATAGCAGTGGTAATCATGCTTCAATTGTTGAATGATGGTAGATAATATTGTTAGCAGGAAAAGAACAATATTTGTTTCAATCACTTCTGTCTGGTCATGTTTGCTTAGTACTCTGGGATCAATTGATAGGCAAAATATTGGGAAAATTGTGCATTATCAGGAAAATTTTATTAATTGTATAAATTATAAGCTATCATATATTTCGTTCTATAACCTAGGTCGGAAGTTAAACATACAAACCATGTAGGTTAATAACTAACTGCATGCAGTTAGGTCATCAGGCTGTTCACCCATTGGGCCGCTGAGGATCGATATCTTCCCTCTGTACAAAATATTTAAATTTAAAATTGTATGCAAATGAAACCTTTCTGGGATCCGGGTTACGTTATTACGGTGTGCTAACCCAGAATCATATTGAATTATCTCGGAAAAGGTTGCCTATGAAATTAAAGAAAATAAATAAAGGCAAAAATTCACAGTCCCATCTAAATACCTACTACCTTTAGCGTAAATTAAATTAAATTCTTGCTAAACAGAATATTTTTAAAGACATTGTAGGTCCGCTACTAAACTTAACCTTTTTGTTGTTTAAAAATTGAATACTAAAATGTCTAATGTACCCAAGCATTTGTTTTAGCACGCTTTTTTACCTTCACTTGTAACTAACAATGTAATAAAATCATGGAAGTCAATTTAAATCTACTTCTAATTGTCGTATCGAAATGAAACTTAATATGTAGTTCGGATGACAATACTATAGTTTGGTATCGTGGAGATGATGCCAGGGGGTAGATAGTGGAACTCTTCAGTGGCTACCAGTAAAATCGAGTCTGGGCTCATATGGTTTGTTTCGATGAGTATAGTAGATTGGGCTTGATAACGAGGGTATGTTGATGGAGCTAGGAGGTGGATAGTGGAATTCTTCAGTGGCTACTAGTAAACCCTTCGAGTTTGGTGGGGTCATATGATTCGTTTTGATAAGTCCAATATATTGGTTGCACTTGGTGTCGAGGGACTGATGATGCAGCCAGGAGGTGGATAGTGGAACTCTTCAGCGGCTCCTAGAAAACCGCCCAAGTCATAACTTCGTTGACTTTAGACTTATTAATTAAATGAAGAATATACTAGACTAAAAAGTAAAAAATATAAATATGTACTTAGTTAAAGAAAAACTAAAAAGCATGCTTTTAGGTTGTGTGTACTTTTAATTAATTTAAACAAAATGCTCCGCACTTTTTGAATTAACCATTGAATATAAAAGAAGTGACAAGCTGCATAGGTACTTATATCATAAGTGATACAAGTCAATTTAATTATTTTATGATTTTTAGTGCTTAATAAAAGTGTGTTTTGTAGGTTTTTAAATCTTAATTTTTTTTTAAGTTTAATAGGTGTATAGAATTATTCTGCCTCATTCGGACAGCAGCAATTCACAGCGTCAATTAATGGCCACGGCAACAGACGTCCGGCCTTACTCAATTACCACCGCACTCTTAACTCAATGGTGCTGATTAACGGCAAATGGACTTAAATGACAGTAGAATATACCACCTAACTTGTGTTTATACTGTCGCGCACTGAAAATGAAGACAGAACTTTTTACACATACAAAACACGTAGAAATTATTATCTGTGTTGTTAATTATCTCCTGAAATCCTTTGGATGGCAAAAAGATGGAGAAATGACAGAGAATATACAACGTGTTTTTTTTATATGTCATAATAACTCTAGGCTTATATTCTATAAGTAAAAATAATACAAACAGTCCTAGGATATGTGGTCCAAAAATGCATAGTTTCGAAGATATCATCAAGCGTATTTAAATTAGGTTCATTCTAAGTTTCATTGATAAATACGAGTAATTCATTTCATTCATACCAATCATTCATAATTAAAGCTAAGAAAAAGCGACGTTGTCAAATTTCACGTAAAGGTGTTTTACATTAATATAATTCGTGACTTTGTCGAATTATTTTGTATGAAAAATGAAAGCAAAAAAAATGATAATTGAAAAATAATTCATATGCCAGTTGATTCTTTGATATGGTCTCATTCATACCCTTTTATGACATATAAAAAAAACACCTTGTATAATAGGCACAGAACCAGTCGATGTGGCGACGCTTGGGTAGGCCATGTCCGATGTGCGGCAGTGGACGTCTTTCGGCTGAAATAATAATGATGATGATGAGGCACTCAATATAAATAGATAGATCTCCATGTTGGTTGCATTAAAAAGCAGGGGATCGAAACACGCTACATGTCTGATTCCAATTTATATTGCAATTTTTAATTGAATTTGAAGATTGTTTCGTGCAATTGTCTTTTTATCGTGCGACTATTCCGCTTACAGGTACCAAATTCAAACACCGAACTCGTAGAATGCACGAATACGAGGTACGTTTAGCGTTTAGTTAGTCGCTATCCGAAACTAGGCTTTAGACTCAGGTCCGATCGATTCGGTCAAACGGTTCGGTCGATGGTTAAAAATGTATGTGTCTCAATGGGTCCAGTACCCATGTGCACTGTGCAAACGTCAGGAAATATTGTTTATGGAACTATTTTGACAGGCTACTAAAGATGAATTCTAAGGTGAGTGGTTGTTTCTAAATAACATCATCATCCTCCATTATTGAATTATAAGAAGTCACTCACATAACTGTAGGTATCAAACATAATATTATGATGAAATCTAAGAACGAGGTTATAAAGAAGCTCTATTAAACCTCTCTATGGTTTCAAAACATTAACATCGTCTTCTATTAAAGTTCAGGAGTGCTAAAGCTTTGGCATCGGATATTCTCGAGGGGGTTGAAACAAGATCGTGCTTAATTAACCAAAGGGTTGAAAGTCAATTCTCTCGATAGTCTGAAACTGCAGAAATTATGCTAATTAATAATTAGTGAGTTTATTGTGGAGGGACGACCGCCATCAGTGCTGCCTGGGAAAGTGTCTGGGAAGTTGGATAGTCGGTATTTTAAATTCGTTGAAGAATTTCGATTCGCTGGGAGTTTGGCGTGCTACAAATCAGCATAATTTTATTACCACTCTGTAGCTAAATTAAGATCTCTTAAACGAAGGTTATGATCCCATAAACGACGATTACCATTGACTTTTAGAGGTACCTAAAACTTTTAGGCTTTAGAGGCAATAAATCGTTCGAGCTCTACAAACACTTTCATTGTTAAAACTTAATTTAATTTTGTTAACATACTTAGGTAAAGTCAATTGGAAGAATGTGAATTCAACCTTCACACAAACAATATAATAAGAAATAAATTGAATAAGCATGTAAGGATTTAAATGACCCAGTGTCCGTCTTTTCTTCTATCTGTACACACATCGCATTAAACGTCTCGAGAGGTTTAAACAATAGATTGTTCACAATAAGCGTTCGATGGCACGAAACGACTCCTAAACTGCGCCACGTATTCGATACTATTCAAATCTTTTAACGACACACATTTTATACGGTACTGAACGATCGACGAGTTTACTGAACCAACCTTTAAAATACAGACATAGTAGGAAGTGTAGGAACCAACTTAACGTTCGAAGTTTGAAATACAGTTAGTCATTTTATCATTTTGAAACGGAAAAATTAAAAAAGTTAGACAAGGTTGGTTGTCCCTGTCGTCGTCTGTTGTTAACATTTTTCTCGAGAAAATCTGAACCACTTTGAATGCAAATTGGGCATTTTGTACTCCTAAGGCGGCGCTTTTTTAATTATAATTATTTACAGCTTTGTACCTCCTTCTGCCTATTTCGGGAACACTGGATAAAGGTTGTCTGAGGAGAGGACCCGTTTCTGCTTACACATAATTTAAACAGTTTTAGAGAGTCCCACTAATTGCACCCAGGGCACTACTTACCGGACAGTTTAAGTTTGGATTTTCCAAATTGCATTTCCACGTTCCGCCACGCTACGAAGTTGGCAAATAATAATTCATAAACTTATTAATTCAACGGTGAATAAGTTCGTTAAGTTGCATAATATTCACAAAGTAGAGCTGAGAGCAAATGAATGGAGTATCGCGTATAATTTTACAAAACCATTGCAGCCGTAACTAAGATTCCCTGCAGGCGACTGACAGTTAGTCTAAATTATAAGCGCATACGTATTTTCAACTCAATGTAGACGTCAAGCATAGGAGGATCTCGTGGCTAAGTAATAACAGCCGCAAGGTCAATCCATCAGGTTAAGCTACGCTTGCCGGGGTTGGTCCGTGAATGGGTGACCATCTGTACATACCGAGACTCCTAAGTGCCTTGGAAAGCACGTTAAGCCGTTGGTCCCGGCTGTCATTCGCGGATCTTTGACAGTCGTTACGTTTTCTCAGAAGCCCGAAAGTCTGACAAAGAGTAGGGTCATATCAAGGGGTATCGTATTACCCAGTCACTGGGTTGTGGAGGTCAGATAGGCAGTCGCTCCATGTAAAATACTGGTATTCAGCTGCATCCGGTTTGATTGGTAGCCGACCCCAACATAGTTGGGAAAAGGTTAGGCAGAATGTACCTAGACGTCAAGAATACAATATTGTGTCCAACTAAGACTTATGTAACTTGTTTTAATTATATTTTAAGGTTCCGAATTTAAAAGGTTACCTTTATAAGATCACATATTTGTCCGTTTGTCTCGGAGGTTTTTTAATCGATCTCTGAGAATTTTTGTTCAGAAGTCTCCACACTTTATACTGGACATGATAAACCCTGTGTATTTATTAATGCGTCAATTTTATTCCAACTGACAAGCGAGATATCTTCATGAGGTTAGACTCCCCTGATTCCACTATTGATGTAAACCTAGATAATCTATTACGTTAATATTGCAGGAAGCCCATCTGGCCCAGTAATGACGGTGCTATCAAAAACTGACAGATCTTGTCAATTTTCATAGAGATTTAGTTAGTTCTAATTAAAGCCACCGGGCCAAAAACACTTGCTGCACTATATTTATCTTCATTTGTTAACAAGGTTATTACTAGTGGTCTCTTACGGCCGAACCCAATAACCTATCTACCACCAGTTTTGGCATACTGGAGATAGAAAAACTATCTATGGTTTTAACGTCCCAATAATCTATAAGAGATTTTGGAATCTTACCGGCCTGACATAAGGACAGATATAATTATTCTGTCTATCATCAATAGCGATCTGTCGGTGTGACTGAAAATAGGTTATTGGGTTCGGCCGTTAAACGAATATAATATTAAAACACGCTGTAAGTTATTATCTTACGACCCACACAAATGGACAATGACGCCGCAGTCCTGGTGAGATAACCAGCTAATCCCGTGGCAGCAGCACTGAGCCGCCCCCCTCGGCCCCCTCACTAAACGCTGCACTGCCCTTCTTGCTAATATTGCCCGTTTGCTTTGTTGAAAAAATTGCTTCATGCCTTGCTTCACTTGAGATAAACAGCTAATCCCGTAGCAGCGCAAAGCTTTTACTAAACGCTGCACTACCCTTCAATCAGCTCCATATTGCCCGTTGCTTTGTTGCTAATATTGTCTCATTTCTGAGTTAAAAATTAATTAAAATTATTCATATTGTGGTTTTTTACCCGAACACGGCATATCCCAAAAGGAAGGCGGCCATGTTTTAGAGTAAAACTAACTTCATTTGTCCGCATAGCATCAATAGGTATACAAAAGGGCATCCGAATTTAATACTATCACGAAGCGATTGTCATCAAAATTCTTCGTGTAAATTCTTCGTAGGCATAAAATATTTATTTATCAGCAAATCCAAATAAATAGATTCAAAGGAACCAGGAATCAGAGCAGGAAAAGATCAGGAAATCATATTCGATGTTTACTATCGATTTCGGCTTAACAGTGGGTAGTGTAAGTCCGCTGGACCAGTGTGTCTACCCGTCCATATAAACAGCTAATCCCGGCAAAGCGGCGTTAAACCGCTTACTTTGTGTGAACATCCTACAACTTTCTGCACGCCTGGTAGTGCCGTGGCAAGAATATTACTTTGTCGTACAAAAATAATATTGAGTCTTGGGGGTGTGTATTTACTTATTTATATCTCCTTAATTTCCTGTTTCCTCCTTTCCCCAGCTGTTAATGCATATTTTGGCAGATATTTTGCTGTCTTCCTATTCCAATTTTCGATAACGAGCCTAATCAATCACAAAATAATTATTGTCATTGTAAAATATTTTACAATCATCGTCAGAATAATTATGATGATGATGGTAAAATATTTTTGACGTGTAAAAAAAGAGCCTAAATGATATTAAATATCATTTTCCAGATTACCCTTTTACCATTCATTGCATTGATTAGTTTTCATGTCGCAAAATCCACTAATACAATTCAGTTTACAATCGGGAAGTACCTATTACCGGTAGGAAAAAATAAGGTATTCTATTTAGTCAAGGCAAATCGAACGTGAAATTATTTCCCTGTAGGAGACTTGCCTAGACGTGGTGATGACGGATGGCGCAGAGCCCTAACGAGTGGTTGCCGAGAAACGGTAGAAGGAGCTTTGGCAGATCAAAGTCAGGTAGGTGGTGATCGACGACCTACAGAAGATCGCGAGGAAGACCTGGATGAGACTCGCACAGACTAGGAAAGCATGGCACAAAAGGGAGGAGGCCTGTGGGGCTATTCTATAAAGATCCCACCGTGAAAATTTAGGTGAAGTGAGCGTGATTTGAACTGTCATCCCACCTTACTCTACTAGGGATTGAGCTCACTTCAAACTCACTTCACCTAAGTGCTCACGGTGTGATGTTTACATAATAGATCGGCTGTACACAGCAGTGGGTGGAATAAGGCGTGGTGAATGATTATGATGATGATGATGTTAAAACGTCTCCTAATTTACGTTTGCTATCAACGAGTTGGTAGCCTGTGTCAAAGTTAAAACAACAATGTGTACGCGTCTCCTACCTCTAAATAAATTAATGGACAACAGTGCTATATTATTTACAGGAGAATTTACATAGCCGCATATTCTGAAATTCGTCGGCGTCCGTTAAGCGTTTGTTGGCGTTTTTTGTGAAGGATGTACACTGGTTTATTTAGATACGCAGGATTTCAGTTACTTATACTTTTCTGATATATAAAATTATATATTCACAACTTTCGCAAGTACGTATGTACCTAAACACAGAATTTAGGAAATCGAGCTTAAAGAGAGAGGAGAGAAGTATTCTATCTATCTATCTTAACATTTTTATTACGGAAATTAACACTAGGTATACAGCCAGGTGACGACGATCTACAGAAGATCGCGGGGAAGACCTTTTTTTTTTTTTGTGGTTGGGAAATCATCAAATGACTTCTCCTGCTCTGGGCGTAGCGGGAGGGCGTGTCAGACTTTTACTGACTAAAACCCACCCGTGTTCCTTCTGTTGCCTGTGCCGGGGCCACGGTAACTCTTTCGAACATCCTAACTGGCATGCGGGGAAGACCTGGATGAGACTCGCACTGACCAGGGAAGCATGGCACAAGAGAGAGGAGGCATATAGGTACTCAGCTGTGGGTGCAACAAGGCTGCCAAAGATGATGATGATGATGGTGTATACCGTGGACGTGTGGCAAAGTCCTGATTAACCAGAGCGTTTGAAAGTAGGTACGCCTGGAAACTCTTATAATGCACCCTTTTAATTCGCAAATAATTTTGAAGGGAAACCCACCTTAGGTGACGTCCCATTAAAAAGCCGACGAGTATTAATTAATTAGTGCGTAGCCATCACAGAGTGGAATACCTACTTTCTTTAATATAAAGCCATTCCCTTGTGGCAGCCAGAATGGAATTTATGTAAAAAATTACAAAGTTTCAGTTCAAACTTTAAACTTTCTGATGTTACTGTGGGACTGTAGAAAGTTCAAAAAGTGTAAGTAGGTAGATGTAGCTACACTTCTGGACACATCTATTGGCCCACCTTGTATTTTCAGTTTCGTTTGGTCCTAGCTAAAATTTTATATTAGGTCGAGCAAAAAGTTTTTATGCAGTTTTGAACCTGGCACATTCACAATTTCATTCAATAGTCTTTTTTTGAATTTCGAACACAGAATTTAAAGAAACAAAAGACAATTTGGAGCCTGTTTGTTGATATCAAACAATCGAATACTAAGAAAACTTGGTTTTATTGGTTTACTTGGATTTAATTCTTGAAAAAGTGATTGATATCTTTGGTTTTGCAACAAACATTACTTATTCTTAACATTAAGGTGAGGTTCTATCAATAATCTATGGATACTTCACCTGATGTCGCCGCCCAAGCTGTGGCACTTATTCAGGCCGGACACAGCCAAAGAAACGTGAGTGCTCAACTTAATTTAAGTCGATCTGCGGTCCGAAATGTTTATCTGAGGTACCTAGAGACTGGCGGTTTTGTTCGTCGCCAAGGAAGGCCACGATCTCGGGTCACAACTGAAAGGCAGGATCGATTCATCGTGACGACCAGCTTGAGAAATCGTCACCTTACCTCCATTGAGATACAAAACCAACTTCGCGACTTCCACGGAGTATCTGTGAGCGCTCGAACTGTTCGGAGAAGGTTAAAAGAACGCGATATGGTACCACACAAGCCAGCTAATGGGCCCAAACTAACGCGAGCCCACCGAACAGCGCGCCTTCATTTCGCACGCAGTCATTTAAATTGTACACAGCAAGATTGGAGCCGTGTACTCTTTTCTGATGAGTCTAAAATTGTGTTACATGGCAATGATGGAAGGAAGAAGGTCTACCGACGTAAGGGAGAGCGTTTCGCACAATGCTGCTTTGAAGAGAGGGTTGCTTATGGCGGTGGCTCATGGACTGTCTGGGGCGGTATATCCGCGAGCGGCAAAACTCAACTTGAGGTTGTTACAGGACCACGGCTGCCAACATTAAATGCTGAAAGGTACATTCGTGAGTGCTTAGAACCTCACGTGATACCATACGCGGACTATGTGGGCCCAAATTTCCTTTTTATGCATGATAATGCAAGAGCCCATGCGGCCGGCATCGTCAGGGAATATCTTCGGGATGTGAACATCACAGTTATGGACTGGCCAGCCAGAAGCCCAGACATGAACCCCATTGAGCACATGTGGGACGAGCTAAAAAGACGTGTTAGGGCTCGTCAGCCAGTTGCCCAGACGATGCAGGAGTGGAAAACTGCCATAGAAGAGGAATGGGATATGATCCCTCAAAATTTCATAGAGCGGTTGATAAACTCTATGCCTAATCGTATGAAAGCTGTGGTAGATGCCCATGGAGGCAACACGCGTTATTAAATTAAACCTTTATTTGATAAAACATGTTTTTTATTCAAAAATCAATTGCCTTTAACAAGGCGCATATCCGACTTGTTAGGCGTAGCTCCATGTCGTATGGTATTCTGAATTCAAATTTAAAACAATACGATCGAAAAAGATGGTAAAATGTATCAGGTTTAAAACTGCATCAACAGTTTTTGTTCAATCTAGCAATCATATTTCGGTAGGGGCCATCGAAACCTAAACTCTAAGGTGGGCCAATAGATGTGTCCAGAAGTGTATATGAAATGAAGTAAATTTTCGAGTTATGCTAGGGTTATTTGCGAGTTAATCAGTATCTATTGGTCGATTATATTATTTTAATTCAATTCAACTATATAATATTACAAAACTGAAAAGCAAACGCTAAACTCCGCAGACGCGATGTGTGTCGATGTCCAAACACGATAAAATAAAAAATAAAAAGATTTGATGCTTTTTTTGGGAGGTCAAGGACTACTGTTAGTGTTGTTACTTGAAGTATGAGTTGAGAAAAATTGTTTTCTTATGTTTTATCGTGTTTAGATAATCTATACCCGTCACGTCTGTGAAGTTTACAGAAAAAAAAAATAGATTTTTTTATACTGATAGGTACTTCAAGTGACTACAATAACCGAGGTTGATGACCCCACAAAAAAAAATCATCAAATGAAATTATTTTTGGTTTTATCATGTTTAAATAACGATAACCATCGCTTCTGCGGAGTTTAGCTAGCCAATTTAAAATAACCCTGTATCTATACTAATATTATAAAGCTGAAGGGTTTGTTTGTTTGTTTGAACGTGCTAATCTCAGGAACTTCTGGTTCGAATTGAAAAATTATTTTAGTGTTAGATAGCCCATTTAGCGAGGAAGGCTATAGGCTATATAACATCACGCTACGACCAAAAGGAGCGGAGCATCAATGAAATATGTTGCAAAAATGGGGAAAATTTATTCCTTTTGAAAGCTTCCGTTGCGTGCGCTGCGTAAACGGTTAAAGTTACGCAAAAACATATATGACGAAATTATTTATCTTAAAAAGTTATAAAAAAAAATCCGTGATAACATATGTTTATCTTTTAAGGTTGGCTCACTATAACTTTTTTAATGGTAATCAAATTTGTTATAAAATAATGCATTATTTGCGAAGGTGTTTTCATAAACATGGTATTATTCCTTATCCAAATAAATAGTTTCATAATCAAGGGTGATTAACATGTAAATTCCTTTTTAAATTATTCAAATCGGACCTTTCGTTTAGAAATTACGACGCTTATAAAAATGCTTAAAGTAAGAAAAATGCGCTTAGTCTATTAGTTACCTACACATTTTATTTTTATTGACTGTTTGAACGCGCTAATCTCTGTCACTGCCAGTCGGATTTGAAAAATTATTTTTGCATTTTATAGCCCAATTCTAGAGGACGGCTATAAGATATGTAACATTACGCTAGGACCCTTAGAAGCCGAGCAAAAAGAAAAAAAGTAAGATCGAGCGCTAAACGAAAACGAAGTAACAGCGCGGGCAGGCGATGCGATGCGACGGGATGGGTCGGGGGAGCAAGAAATTTCACGCGGACGAAGTCGCGGGCGGACGCTAGTAAAGTATATACAGAAGGCCAATGGCACATACACACAGGCACTGGGGACAACTATGAACAGGCTATTCAAAACATTATTTAGTGCAGGGAGCGTACACACTCTCAGCCTCTGCTAATTAGGTACATCTTTGCCAAGCAACTCAAACACGAATAGATTATGTAAAATCTAATTAAAGACACCCATCTCACAGAACATCACTAGCTTATACCATCTAAAGCGGGCCACGCATAATGTATGTTATCTGCCCATTCATAAGACATTCATTAGATGCGAAACACCCAGCCTCACTCATTCATGTCCATGTCCCTACGTCAATTAATGCTAACTAAGGCATCATGGAGCCTTTAAATACTAAATAAGGATTGGATTAAGACGAGATTCGCAATCTAATGTTTTCCAAATTTCAACCCACTCTTGTTACAAAAGTATAGGATTGAAAATCGCGTGGCAAATATAAGAATACATAATTTGTACAACGAGTGACGCGGCCCTGGGGTCAGATAAATGGTTAATCTCATGAATAGTGTGCTTCACGGGATTATATTTATTTTGTCTGTGTCCGCTGCGGTTTTCAATTTTAAACGTTTCTGAGGGTTGAATATTCAGTGAAGGATAAATATACCCGAAAATGTATTTAACATAAACTTCCTTATTGACTGGCCGCTGCAATGGCCGCATCGAATATAAGTGGTTACATAATCTCCACATGAAAACAGATTTATTGATACATACAATTAGTATTCATTTCCATATAACTCTTGAAGAAGAGCCTCACTACGGAGTATTTTCTACCTGGATCTAATTGAATAAAAAAGGGTCTTACTGACACACTGCACGCCTTGTCTTCTATCTATACAGGTTGGTCCAAATAGTGAACTCCAAGAGAAAAATCGGAATTGCTCATACCCAGGGGTATTCAAAAATACCCCATGTATGATATGTTTTGAAGTTTTCGAGTTATTTAAAATCCAAGTGTATCCCACTAAAAACTTAAATCCCTGATATCGATACTGTTTTGAGAAACTTGCAGGAATCTTAGAAAGTATATGCATTTTTGAAGCTTCATCGGTAGGAAACTAAAAATTAACAAAAAAAAAAACAAAAAATAACTCGTTATCTACAAAAAAAACGCGGAATGTACATGGTATTTTCGAATACCCCTGGCTATGAGTAATTCAGATTTTTCTTTTGGACGTCACTATTTGGACCACACTGTATAAGGTCTATCTATTCATATACTAAATCTCTTAAGGCGTCATTGTATTCTTCATTATAAACAACTTTTATCATGGGACCAAACCTGAAATCGCTAAAAAATCTGCTGTTCCCTGCATTTATGTTCGCATAACTCGTCAAAATATAGTGAACAGCAGATTTTTTTTTCGCGATTCCAGGTTTGGCTCCAAAGTAAAAGTTGTTTATAATGATGAGTACAATGACCCCTTTTGAGGTTTCGTGTATGAATAGATAGAGCTTATATACATATAACTTGCTTCCTTAATATTGTGTTTTCCCTATAAAACAGACTCGGCTCTCGTATAAACACATTTGGGACGCCTCAGGCAAGGTTCAAATGACACGCTTTGATCAGATACGTCGTAAACTGGTGTCCGCCATGTTATTTGGAATAATATTTATTCTGGTACACGTAGAGTGTTTGCGTGACAATTTTGGGAGTACCAAATATATGGGTTTATGATGTGCCTAAATGTTACGGAAGAGAGAATTTCGAAGCAATTTATTAGATCGAATTAGCTTCTGTCTGCGGCTTTGCACAGGTGGAGGTCGGAAATTATCCCACGGGAACGTACTATCGGGAAAAAAATATCCTATGTGTTATTCCAGATTATAAAGTATCTGTGTGCCAATTTTATCCAAATCCGTTCAGTCGTTTTTGCGTGATTGAGACATAACACACATACAAACATACAAACTTTCACAAATATATTAGTAAATTCGAAATGAAGGTATTATTTCGTTAAAATATAATGTAGGCACCTAGTAGATTATGTCATTTTAGTTGTCCTGTCAGTATTATTTTCCAAATCCTATAAAAGCATAATACTAAATTATTGAAATACCTACTATCGTGAATTCATGCAAGCCTAGTACTTTTTGTTAGGTTACTGCTCAGAAATTGTGCACAACAGAACACCGTCTTGTATGCAGCGTCGTACTACCGAGATGAATAAAGTATCCAATGTGTTCCCAGGTTACAAACTATCTGTGTGCCAAATTTCATCCAAATCCGTTCAGGAGTTTTTGCGTGATTGAGTAACAAACATCCAAACGTACAAACTTTCACAGTTATAATATTATATTAGTAGGATTTAAGCACTCAAGTTTGCATTGCGGGCCCGTCTAAATCCAAAACCGTATGTCCATATTGTCCATCTCAATTTTGTAAACAAAATAGAAGTTAAACTCCACACTTTGAATGCATTAATAATAATTACACAATTAATGCTACCAGGATATCATACCACACAAGCTGATGTAATTATACAAATTCATTTGAATTGTAGCCCAAATAGTAATATTTACCCAAATGCCTACGAATGGGGTGATTTGGGTCTGTTTGCAAATATACGCATATCTACTACATACATATTTATATGCATGAATAGATTAGTGTCATTAATTAGAATTTACGTGATAGTATGAGAAGCTTGAGTATCTTGGAATTTGAAATCTAATTAAGTTTGGCATGTATCTTCATGTAAATTAGCTGTACTTACATACAACGTGATTACGTTATATTGGAGCTTTAGTTTTGCCCTCGTCTATGCTCTCGTCTCCACTAACATAGGTATAGGTACTAAAACCTAGCCAGAGGACATAACTCACATAACATTAAAAGAAAATTACTTGAATCGGATAAGACTACTTATGTATAGTTCTTGAGTTATAAGTTCACTAACGGTTGACCAGACAGACAGACATTTAAAAATTCTCATTTCGCGAAATACTCATTTGATTATGCAACGACATGCTAACATTTTTAATTAGATTTTTGACCTGTTTCACCAATATCTTCAGAATAAGTTGCGGATAACTTGCAAATAGTTTTATTAATTTCATAAAAAATCTACTCCATGTTTGGGTAAATCTGATAGATGGTGCTCACTTGGCGGCCCCTTACAATGGCAGCCCTGTATGACAACTTGTGACGTCGCACGGTTTATATTTATTTCCGTTAAGGTGAAAGCGCCAGGGTAGCCCGCGAAATTCAAATTTTCTTACGTTTTTTGCAATTTGCAGGTCAGTATTAGTTTATAGGTTGAACAAAACATGATTCGCGACCGTAACAAACATGTACTTACAGAATTTTAATCATTAGGTAAAGTCATCAATACAACTCTCTAAGATCAAGTAATCCTTTTGAATAACTATTTCATGAAATCTTATCATTTGAGGATTACATAAGGATATGTATCTGGCGGAACGGTAGTGTCCCCCCCCCCCCCCAAGACGAACCAAGCGAAGCGCAAGGGCACTACCTACCTTTTCTCGAAGCGCTTCGTCGTTTTTTTGAACCCTCACAACTTGGGTTTGGATAATACCAGATAAACAAAATTCTCGGGATATGATGTCAATAGTGGACTTATTAAACATAATAAAGTTTTAATTGCATAGCTCTTATACTTTAGATTTTATTGATATCTAACTGCCCCGATTTCGTCACTGACTCACTCACCGATGATCATCAAATTTCTTAGGGTACTTCCTGAAGTCCTAGAAAGCTGAAATTTACTATATAAGCTAGTATTGGTACAAGAAACAACAAAAAAATCTAAAACTTGGAAGTTTTACTTAAACTAAGGGATGGAAGTTTGTATGAGACTTCCGCAAATTTTGAAGGTAGAGATCTGAAAATTGATATAGGCACTCCTTATTATAAATAATAAAATACATATTTCAGGATTTTTAGTAAATCACCCCCACCCTTTAGAGGATACCGTCACTTGGGCGTAAGGTGAAAAAATTATTCACTGTTCATTAATTTTCTGTTATACAATAGTTCTTGTAAATAGTAACGAAACGGCCAAGCCTCATGTTTTGACTAAGGTGTAGAGTTTGTGAAGTTACAGCTTGTAGAGTTAGAAGTTTGGTTCTACATGAGATCATAATTTTTTAATAGTGCGAGCCATATGGTCTCGTCTTGGCAACAATTTACATGCAAATGTTTTTGGTGGGATTACTTATTCTAATGATTAGAATAAGTAATACAATAGCGTATCCCCCTTAATATTAACTTCATGCAAGCCTAATACTTTTTGTTAGATATACTTCTCAGAAATTGTGCACTAATGATTGAAATATATACTCTCTTGAATTCATGCAAGCCTAGTATTTTTTGGTCGGTTATGGCTCGAAAATTCCGTGCAACATAACACCAAAAGACAAATAAAAATCTGTAGATCCGATCGTTACCAATCTTCATCTGGGCTAATCTGAAGATTGCCTGAAAACATGATAAAAATCATTCCAGCCGTTTTGGAGTCCAACATATATACAGATATAGACATAGCTCACCTATATATATATATAGTATCGACATAAATAAATACGCAAGTCTTCGATCAATACAATGTTGTAGCTGCAGCTTATCCGCCTGTAATCCCTTGCGACTGTGGATTCTCTCGAGAGAAGAGAGTGCCTTATTAACTGGGATAGACAGTCATTGCTTACAACACAGCATTTTCCTGCGCAGGGGTAAAGGAACAGACATGATTGTAAACAAATATTTATGAAGCACCATTTTAAATAATATAGTAGTTATTTAGCTATTTCCAAGAACACACCTAAGTCAAGAAGATATTTCACACACACACACTTGCGTTTATGGGTAAACTATCTTTTGCCCGCGGCTTCGCCCGTTTGGATGTCGGAAAATATTCCACGGGAACGTACTACTCGGATTAAAAGTACCCTATGTTCCGTAATACTCTATTGGTTTACGCAGCGTACGCCAGAAAACTGCCAGTCGGCATGATTTTTTCCGACATCTTCAACAATCATTCTATCATCATAATTCAACCAATTTATACAAAACCTTAATGAATTATACACCTAAACCTTCCTCATGGATCATTCCATCTATTTCTGAATACCAGATGAAAATCCGTTCAGTAGTTTTTGAGTTTATCGCATTCAGACAGACAGACGCGGCGTGAGGACTTTGTTTAGTTAAAATTATGCCGGTCACGCTCTAATAACAAATAAGAAATAACTTTTAACCGAGAGGACCGGTTTTAATAAAAAAATATATATAGTATTAACTTATATACTTATTTAATAAAATATACTTATGTATAGAAAAAAAAAAACAACCGACTTCTAAAAACAAAAAAACATTAAAAAGTGAAAATAACTTTAATTTCGGAACTCGGTGTCTTTGGTTTAGTATTTTTTTGCCACCGACTTCCGAAAATAAAGTTATTTTTCACTTTGTAGTGTTTTTCTTGGAAGTGGGTTGCTTTTTATAAGTAAGTTTTTACTTTCCACTTTTTGGAGTCCCAGCCCGACGATTGCTCAACAAAGCGATTTCCTATCACATTCACGGAAAATTTCAAAATGGTACAACGCCATCTAACGAACTTTGAGGAAGCTGTCACACAAAAAGTACTCCTAGTGTAGGTCAATGGTCTCCTTTCCCTCTTTTCACGTGTCTCTCTCTATCTACAGCCGTCTGAGGTCTGTATCCAAACTCAAAGCATATGTTTCAATTAAACCATTTCATACAGGCACTTTTGAATTGTCAAGGAGTCGGTACGTTAGTCATAAAGTTGAAGCTAGTTGCTCGTTGCAAAACGTAGATCTCTATGGAGAAGAACGGACAAGAAACTCCATGGACACAATATTTAAATCAAGGTATTACAAGGGTATTCTTGTTTCTTCTATGAGTGAGAACAATTTAAAAAGAAACGATGTAACATAATGCAAAATAAAAAGATCAAAGATAATCCCTGGCAGTTAAGAGATGACCTGTCTCAACTGACGGCGCCCGTTCGCGTGGATCAGCACCATTCGACTCAACCATTTTGATGGGAATCGAATGATCCAACACACGCATCACCACCAGTGAGACATGATATTTCAAACAGGACTCATAAGCAACTGGGTTTTCGATAAAGTCTACGTAACTATTTTTACCTCTCGCCTAGTTGCATTGTGCATTACTTTCATTTAACTGTGAAATAAACTAATATAAAGTTCACTATCCTGACAAATAGTGCGAGGAACTATAACCATTCCTCGTATTCAGGCACATAATAGCTATCCAGCGCACTCGCAAAGAATATAAGGTCTCATGTGTTGCAGCTAATGTGGGCTCAGAGGGGGAACCCGCCGTGATTCATGGGTACATTGTGGTTCTGCCAAGTGTCGTGATAATGGCAGTACTGCTGGGACTGTTCATTGTTGTCTATGTACTGTAGAAGACGTCTATGATGACTGATTTATTGTACTTTACTTGGCAGTTTACTAGGTGCATTTGACACGCCGGTTTACTTATAGTGGGGGTACGTGCGTGCGTGTGTGTGTGTGTGTTATTGGCCGCAATATGTTTCCATTAATTTGTATTATTAAAACCTCCAAATTTCAAGTTTTAGGGGTTTTGCAATTTAGAATAGATTGCAGCGAAACCATCGCTTCAAAACAGCGCAATCGATCGACACGAGATAATATTCCAACACATTTTCAGCGCATTACCTGGTATTACTTCAAAGTTTTCACCTACTATCCTCATGGACTCGGACGAAAATTTCTGGTTACCGACCGGGATTGTGGGTGGACCTTAAAGGATCGCTGCAATACTCTTAACTTCTCCCACTAAGCGCAATTAACAAACGTCACATCGATCAAGTATATCTTAAATCTTCCCATAAATAGTAAATCGTACACAGCTATATCATTACTTACACGCTGAACTGTGGGCTCCCAAATAATCGCTCAGGCGGCCTCGACAAGACAAATGACGAGCGGTGACCATCTATTAGTACACCACCGACAGATCGACAAATACAGAAGAGATTGATAAATTATACTTCATTTTTTCCACAGAACGATTGTGGTAAAAAAATCTTGTAATTTTCCAGTTGATTGAACAGGGCTGACTTTGAATTTATTGGCAATTTTACAGGGGATGAATAATTTGGTTCTAACTTAACCTATCTATTTCATCAATATTTCTATAGAAATACAAATACGAAAAAAATACGATTTTTACAGAATAATCCGACAGCTGATACCTACACCTCTGCATAACCCTTCGGGTTTTACAGACGTAATGTTTCGTTACGTGCTTAAAATAAAAATGTCTCGAATTGAACACGGGATTACATGTTGAAACATTGTCTTGATTTCTGAAACACAATTAACATGAAGGATTAATCTGTAAATGTACGAGTACAGTCCCCAGCATAAATTTAACATAACATCACGCCTTGTTTCCCCGAAGGGTTGGGCAGAGACGTACCTATAGTATACCCACATTTCGCCAGTTATGTTTAAGTCCCATGTAATAGGGGTGGGAGGGGCGCGAGCCTATTGTCATCAAACGGGCACAAATCCAGACTCCGAGCTCCTTCTGCGAAGCAGTAATGCTCGTGAAGGAGGAGGCGGGACGCGTGAGGGAGAGGCAAGCTTTGCGCCCTCACGCCCCTAGTCGCCGCAGGAGACGCCCTGGGCGTCGGGAATTGGCAGCCGATTCCCGGCCACCGTAGGCGCGGGCTTGCGGACGGCGAGCAATGGGTAGCTCGCCGTCCGGTAAGGACCAAGCCCGAGTCGACGGCGCGTCGTGTTCCACGCGCGCCTCAAAGAGATGTCAGCACTATTGACGGGGTCCGCTAGGGCCGATGCCAGCTAGGGTTGCGGGATGTTCGAAAGAGTTACCGTGGCCCCGGCACAGGCAACAGAAGGAACACGGGTGGGTTTTAGTCAGTAAAAGTCTGACACGCCCTCCCGCTCCGCCCAGAGCGGGAGAAGTCATTTGATGATTTCCCATCCACAAAAAAAAAAAAAGACTCCGAGCTGTTACTGAGAAATTCCAGATAGAAAAACCCAATATCACTTTGCCCGACCTGGCAATCAAACCCAGGACCTCATACTCAGCAGTAGCGCTTGCGATCACTAGACTAACGAGGCAATCATATCTCGTGAAATAAAGAAAATACTTTAACAAAAGACCTATTTCATAATAGTATGGTTTCGATACTACTGTGTATGTTCGTAACACAATAAAATATCTATCAATAGTTTAAGAGAAAATCGCTTTTGAATCTCGCGTAAGTTCAACGTATTTATGCTCGTGACTGTACCAGCAGTCAAATCACAAGAGCAATCAATCGACAACCATTATCACAACCACTAAACAAGCGGTGTGGTCGGTAATAGCGACTGATAACACAATCATACTCGCTTTTAAAACAAAATCGTGATTAATACTTTAAAAGCTTTTTTATTTGACGTGCGCATGAATAAAGTAAATGAATAGAATTGAACACTTCCGACAGACTCACTTACGGATGCATTATGTTAGATATTGTTTTAAATCTAATACATTATTGCTTTGCGTCATTCAAATTGTCTTCCATATTGGAAAAGAAAGAAGAATCTTTTTCTTTTTCCTCATTATTTCGTATCTCCTTCAGTTGACATAAAATTATATTCAACCCGGATGCATGCTTGGATTATTTTGGACTTCCTTTTTCCCCTTACGGGGTTGCCAAATTAGGTGCTTACATTGTAGTACATTACCTTTAGCGACCGCTAGGCCGTTAGCTTTTCTCATAGTTATTGTTATGAATCAAAATATTTTGTAAAACAGTTTCTGCCAATTTTTCTTTGCTTGCCTTTATGTTCCAACATTATTCCCCACAAAACATCCGTTAATAAAGAAAGGGCTTCATAACCTCTGATCTCCCGGTAGTGAACCGGGTACAAAGTGCCGGTTGGAAGCGGTACACCGGTTTCAAACCGGATGCCGCCAGCTAGAGGGCGCAATATCCGCTTCCTAAGAAGCATCGGGGAAGTTCTGTTTATAGTAAACTTCGTTGAGCTATGTGCGCCTGGTATCACTGCATGGTTAGCTGTATTATTGTGGTAGTGTATGGTCGTATCTGTCATCGTCGGCAATCACAAACCTCTGCAGCTCTGCAATGCGTGTACAAGATAAGGCTGTGTACACTCCGACAAGGCTCTCAATGAATGTGGCGATCACAGAGGTGGCGAAAAAGAAAACTAACATGAAAATGTACTTACTGGTAGACAAACCTTTGTCAAATCCGGTACCTACATTTCATATTTGAATTCTCTTTTTCGCCTCGTTCTTAGAGACTAGAGTCAGCTAGACTTAGAACGGTGTATTAGAAAATGATGTGGAAAAATTGATAATAAGCATTTGTACGTCGATAAGTTGATACTGAAAGAAAATTAATTCAGGAATTCGTAATATTCTAATGTGTTCCGAATCATTTTTTTAAGTACCTAACTCTTACTATAATAGGAAGACTGCTTCATTCAGAACAGGAATAAAACCAAGGAAATTCTAATTCTGTAAAACCTGCAGAGCACTAAAATTTTAATTGGACGAGTCTAATAGAAATGGCGGTACAATAGAATCGTGAACAAGGCAAGGTGCAAAACGCTTACAGAAACCGCATCGCATCGTCTCCTCTCTTCGCTGCACAAAAAGAATAGAATACTAAAGACTATTAGGGAAATAGTTATTTTTACAGTGCTTTGGCGCAATAGCTTTAGTACATTTGCCGTAGTAGAGTCGACGAGAATAAGGCGCAAGCCGCACTGGGAAAATCAATTCAAAAATTGTTGAAGTGTGGCCAACATGGACAAAAGTATGAAGAACATTTACATTATTATATTGTTATGAGATCCATCATCGATAACAATGATTTGCTGCTGATGATGATATCACTTTAGGTACATATCAAGGACCGTAATATGAAGTATGCCATCATAAAGTGTTTCAAAAATATTGATTTTTCCCTTATTTTTCAGAGCAAAAAATTAACTTTCAAGACTCCACAGGTACCAGGACCGCATGTCCGGCAAGAAGTAATGACCACCAAATTCTTCTACCATAAATACAGCTGCCAAAAAAGAAATAAGTTAAAATTGCCAAGTAAATAATCTTTTCTGCATGTCTCGACGTAATGAACTGCCGCCAAGCATTGAGCGTTGTTTCTCGACCCAATTGTCCCAATACTGACGCTGCATACGACACCAAACTGTTTTATGGCGAATAAAATTAAACTGCGCATCCATTTTTATGTGTTTTGTCGAATTCATGACTATTGCGTTTTAAACTAAGTTTTGGATCGTGAGTTTGGATTTGTTAATATAAATTCAGAGGTTTTCTGTGTGTTTATTATCTTCCATTACATTACATATGCAGATCAGTGGTAGCCCAGTGGCAACGGCCCTGACTTACATATCGTCATCGTCGGTTCCAACCCAGGTAGGCACATTACTTTGTGTAATTTATTTCATCACCACTGCTCTCAAAATGGTGAAGTAAAACATCGTGAGGAAACTGGCATGTCCCAGAACTAAAAATTCGAAGGCATGTGACATCCCTAACCCGCACTGGGCCCGCGGGGTGGATTATGACCCGCTCCGTTTCACAGAGAGGAGGCCTGTGTCCTGGCAGTGGGAGCGTTATGGCTGATTATGTACATTACATGTAAGTGTTATCTGAAATTAATCTGGTAGTTAATTTAGTTAAATAATAGCTGTTTGTGCCCGGCGTCATCGCCCGGGTGAATTTCATGTCTCTATCTCAAGTAGTATACGCTGTGCGACTTTTTTTGAGATTTTCATACTAAAATACCATCCTTATTTTCGAAAAACACTTTCATACATGCTGCAAGTGATTTTTATTTATACAGATTTTTTTTGTGCATTAATATGCACATCACCAAACACCCCACTTATAATATTATGTTATAATCATAACACATGCACTGAATTTTTACTATTATGTATAAAACATTGTTTATTACATTAGTTACGTACTTATACTGATTGTGGGAGAAATCTGTGGTCACATTACAAATCTATGCACGCACACAGTCGCACGGATAGGGGTACCTACTTCGTCCATTTTAGTTTATTTTTGACTGTACAGCGAAAATGTGGCAGTAATTTACATAGTTTTAATTATTTTGGGAATAAAAAATTACCTATATTAAAAATGACAGAAATCGATGCAGTGAACGATTCTGAACAACTACTGTCATAATCTGCATTGGTACACTTTGTAGATTTCTGTTATATTTTCGCGCCATCATGATGAAGCCAGAGACGATTAGGACGGACAATAAAAACTTGTTTGTAATAACATTCTTAATTAACTTAGTCTCTAGATATTGTCTTATTTTGAAGAATAGTTTTAATTTCCCAAAAACCTTAAGTATTATTGCTTAGTTGACAGCTCAATTCCTCAATCTTACGAGTAAAATTAAAGTAACTATAGTCATTAAGAACTGCCCCACCAAGTCCACAGTCTGACTTGCCCAAATGTGTTTTTAAAGATCGCAATAAAACACAGCTAACGCGGCGTCAGTAATGAGAACACCAGGACAACAGAGGAAGACGAGGGTCTTAACAATTGGACCTCGGCCAGCGGTGACCGACCCCCACCGACGGTATTTGACATTGTTATTGCTGTGACTACTCGTTGAATATTGAGACCGATAGGTGTGGGACTGTGGGTATTACACTTATTGGCAGTCGTGTGTTTTGGGGAGATGAGGCTGATTTCGGTGAAAAAAAAAAAAACTTTTAGCTTATTGCAGAATATTTGTAACTTATCTAGTACGTAGAGATTATTTTCTACGATTTTCCGAATATCATTTTTATGAAACGAACGCTTTTTTCTAATAAGCCTTTCATACGAAGTACCTACTATAATTAACGGAAGCCCTAAATATTGTTCTAAAAAACATGCCACAAGCCAGTTGCCCAAGCCACTAAGCTACCTTTTACGAGACATTATGTTTTCCTAGTAATCTTTTACGCGAGACGATAAACAGATGATACAATGTTTCTTTTTTTATCCAAAGAGAAACAAAAGAATACTAGAAAGGAAAGTATAATAAAGCATTAATAATGAGAAAGGATGCTGTGGAAATAAATAAGTCCGAATAGCGGGAAACTGTACCTAATTGCTCACATTTATTGCAGTTTATAAGCTCCAGGGAACATTTCTCTCACCTCATTCAGCATTGGCTATTTACTGCAAGTGGGTTATTATTTCTTTTGATAAATGGTGTTACTTTGAATTTTATTATCGGCACGAGATAAAGGTACAAAAATGTAGTTCGTTGACTACTTCCATAAGTACCTCCAAAATACACCGAAATAAAAACTTTTTTGCAAATAAACAACCGACTTCCAAAACAAAAAAACCACAAAGTGAAAAATAACTTTAATTTCGCAAGTCGGTGTCTTTGGATCTGTATTTTAGTTTTTTGCCACCGACTTCCGAAATTAAAGTTATTTTGCACTTTATAGAGCTTTTTTTTGGAAGTCGGTTGTTTTTTTTGAAAAACGGTTTTTATTTTTCACTTTTTAGTTGTGGTACCTACCCCACACAAAGTTGTATACCACTACTTGCAATGTAAATAACATTGACAGGAAATTATTATAACATCATCAAGATACACGTAAGTGGAAAATATACGTATTATTGAATCTAACTCAAAAACCACTAATGAGAATTTAACCAAATTTATATAGGACCAGTCTGGAAGTCCTTCAAATAAAAAAATAAAATTTTTCAAATCGGTTTATAAATGACGGAGTTCTGAGGTAACAATGTAACTGGAATGTCTCAGTAGCAGCCCGGGGTCTGGATTTGTGCCCGGTAGATGGCAATAGGCTCGCCTCCTATTACATGGGACTTAAACATAACTGGCGAAATGTGGGTGTACTATAGGTACACCTCTGCCTAACCCTTCGGGGAAACAAAGCGTGATGTTATGTTATGTTCTGAGGTAACAAACATTAAAATAAAAAAATACAACCGAATTGAGAACTTCCACCTTTTTTAAAGTCGGTTAAAAAGACCTATTATTATCATAAAACAGTAAAATATATTATTAGAGGCCTCTATTTTTATCCAAAAACCGCTCACCTTATCTTCCGAAAACCATTTTACAATCCAAACACAGACAAATAGACATCACCCCACCACATAAACAGTCCGCTCATTTAACTAAAGATAGCATCGAAACGATTTCAAACCACATTTAATTAAAAGAGATTTAATAATTAAACAAGTACGTCGGCTGCCAGTATTGTCTGCATCTCGTTATCTCCCAGCTCAAACTTAATTTAGTAAAATTGAAACAGGCAGAGTATATTTACTTTTTTATTAATCCTTAAATCTGCCGACTGCTAAAGTTATTCGGGTCTCGGATTAAGAAATGGTTCCGTAAAGAAACGTTGTTTCGAAACAGAATTTATATTAGTTTCTATTAGTCTCTTGAGAGAAAATTATGTTGGAATAAATAGAAGACGATTTCGGACTGATAGACTAACCCTTATTATATATCTAGTTTCTACATTTTAAAGTGTATTTTTTCAAGGTTTTGTCATTCTGGAGTCAGAATTTTTCTTTCTACAAAGGACTTTTTAAATATTAACATAGCCGTTTTCTTTTTTCTTGTTATAAACCGAATTGAATTTGTAAATGTAATCTAGGTTAGGTACGATAGGACCTTCAAATTCTACGTGGTAGGGTAAAATATCTTAGGACTCATACTTGCAGATGAGGCGGCGAGACGCGCGTTTGTTACATAAAGCGCGCCGTGTTTGCAGGCTTCACGCACGAAGCACTGCATTCCGTCTTTATGCAAACGTGCGAAAGTTAAACATACACATAATTACAGCAATTTTTTTTTTAAACTCTTGAGTAGCTCTTCGGCCCTAATTTCGAGACGGATTTCGTGTAAATCGTTGTCTGACTGCTACTTTCGGGGATGATTTTAAGATCTTTCTAGACATAATTTTTGCATAGGTAAATGACTAAAACCAGGTTTTTTGTCTACCGTAAAACCATTAACGATACATAGAAGCAATTTACGATGGCTGAAGTAAAAGCGAAAACCCGTCACAGTACCTACGCTGTACTTACATATAATCAACGAACTGAACCGTATATTGTGGCAATACCTAATAAATTCCAACAACAATTTTACGCTCGATTTGGCTTTACCACACAATGAATAGGTACGTGAATTTTAATGCCGTGAAAAGGGAGAACTTTGCCTTGTATGTGTTTTATATTATATAGGATTTTTTTTTTTGTTGATAACCGCCGAGTTTGTCGGCAGTGTTGATGCGCAATGCGGGGCTTGTGTGGAGAGCACGC
The DNA here is from genome assembly GCA_947568875.1 of Fissipunctia ypsillon. Lineage (NCBI taxonomy): Eukaryota > Metazoa > Arthropoda > Insecta > Lepidoptera > Noctuidae > Fissipunctia > Fissipunctia ypsillon. The sequence goes on from OX387662.1 coordinate 3,967,467, forward strand.
ATTATTTTCATGGTGTTTCATTTAGTACTGTGTTAGGGATGTGCGTAAAAGTAGCGATTTATCACTAGGAGACCTAAATCATTTTGTGCCGCGGTAACTGGATGAGGTTTCGAGTATTATTTGTGGCAGAGGTAAGTTTGATGAATGAATGTTTTATCGTAAGATTTCTTTATGCATTTTTGACAACTTTAACGACTAAGTACAGATTTCACCAATGAAACTGAACGCGATCAGCACATCTAAACTACAGTCAAGAGCTGTCAGTGTCATTATTCTAAAGAAAATAATGACACTAACAACCCTTAAACGTGGTTTATGTGCTGATCGCGTTCAGTTTCATTGGTGAAGTCAGCCATAAGTGCTAATTTCATCAATGAAACTGCGTTCAAGAGTCGTCAGTTTCAATATTCCACAACAATGATGACACTGACTGCTCCTGAACGCGGTTTAGATGTACTGATCACGTTTAGTTACATTGGTGAAATCCGCCCTAAGCAGTGGTATTCGGTATCGGTGCACAAACTTTTTCAAGAATACTTCTGCTGCAAAGTACTCATTACCAGCTCGGAAATTTTAGTAGTAGCCGGTAATAAGCTACAAATAACGCCGAATGTAGCAAAATAAAGCCAACATGCGTAGGTAGTGTTTCAATAAAATACGTTCGCACGAATTAACCGCGCCATATATTCCGCGCCGCATTAAGGGTGGTTGTAAACGCAGCGAATTTTTAGCCCAACATCACTTTTATATACCTACTTACACACCTGGCAGGCGCGGGTTCGCAACACTGAAGAGTTTTATTATACCGGAACACAATCCGAACCGAAATTTATCGACACGTCAAAATTAAACGCAAGTCAAGTGACGCGGCTGGCTGTTGATAATTCATTGAACCAATCACAGCAGTTTATGCGCGCTTGACAATTTTTTTACCGACCGAAACCGGGACATGGTGGCGCAACCATGGTTGCAAAACCAAAAAATGTATGGTTGATTGCGCAACCAATGGAATACCTACCGTTGTATTATATGAATTATCTCACCGTGAAAACTCAAGTGAAGTGAGTTTGAAGTGACCTGCAAGTGTCAATCCATATACAGGGTGTAAGGGACAGCCCTCCGCAGACTGATGGGGTGAATTCAGTATATTATACTAAGATGACCGGTACTCGAAATTATTTCATGGAAATCCAATAAACCTGATTTGTTTTATTAGCTCACACGCAATGTATCGTTACCGTGGCAAAACGCGCGTAGCGAACGGCAGCGCAGCGAGCCTTCGGCCGCCAAGTTTTTCAACATTAATTGCTATTTTTTTAATTCTAAATATCTGTTTTATTTACATAAATGGAGTACCTACTGCGTACAGATAATGTAATTTTACATTGAAATAAAGAAATAAGAACTGAAAAAACTATAAAAAAATTAAAATTTTCCTGGAATTCGATGGAATATGATTCAAAATAACGAGCTGAATGCACCCTGCTCGTTTGCGAAGGGCTGTCCCTTACACCCTGTATAGCATCAGGTGGAATTTTTACCTAAGATGTCACGGTGAGACTCAGTGGCGCAGATACCATCATCATTAGAGGGAAGCCGAAGAAAAAAATTGTTCAGTTCTCATAAACTCAGACAAAAAACTGTAGGTTTTTAATCTTATGATGTATTAAACTGGTATTAAATATGGTTATGTAATGTGATGCGATACACAGTTACACACACAGGTGTACCATATTATTTGGCAATATTGTTCCGAAGGGAAGCCGATAGGAATCGGGTTGTATGAAGGCTTCGCCCCTGGTGGGACTATTACAGAATACACTGGCTGGTGAGATACCCACCAGCTGCATACATAGCTGTATACATTTTGCTGGCAGCGCAACCATGGTTACGCCGCCAGGTTGCAAAAGCCTAACAGCCTCACTTCATGCTCATGCTTAGCTCTTAGCGATTGTCTGTCGGTTTGTCCGCAGCTCCCAGATCGAGCTGAAGCTGAATTTCCGTCGACACGCCACTATTGTCTTAGTCTGCAGGTAAATAGGTGACAATGGGTTAATTTGGTTCGGTTACCTGCCGCAATGCATCCACTTAGCGCACAAGTGACCGAGACTGGAGACACATTTCTGCATATTGTGTGTGGAACTTGTTAGTGCAGATTTCGATTAAATTGTGGTTTCAGAATCTTGCGACGCGGATTTTGCAGTCGGTGGTTTTTAAGCTTTTTCAAAGCATTGAAAAATATCTGTAAATAACAAGTCGTCGATCCGTAATCCCATACAAACGACGAATTGCTTAAAAAGAATAAGAGAGATTTAGTGTGAGAGACAGAGAGAGTTATATCATGCTTCTCTTTCATACAACATAATGTGCCTATACGTGATGCATCCTTGAAATTTTACTCTCAATTTTCGTTCAATTATTATCTAATCGCCGTCTAAGAAGTTTCACTTCATAAATACGTACAATGCTGTACTGCTTGTACTTTTGCCACTGAGAGCAAAACGCGAGCCTAAGACACAAACGGGATAAAGATCTCGTGCCTATTACCAGGAAGACATGGGTCTGAAGAAAGTAAAAATAAAATTAACGCGTTCGAAACGCGAGCACTCAGAAAAATGCGCGACGTCACGCACGGTTTAAAGAAAAGGTCAGTCAGTTTACACGAAAGGGCAATGTGGGTCGGATATGTGGATAGAATGTCGTAGGACAACATAATGAGAGAGGAGATTACAATTCAAAGGGTAAATAGAACTGACGGTTCGCATCAGTATTCAAGAGATAAGATACCCTAAATGTATAAGAGATATCAGCTGAAATCTACGGAAAAAGGAACTGAAAACTACACGTAAGTTTTTATCATTTTCAAACTTGGGGTAGGCTATACGATTTGTTATACATACACATTCTTCTCATGCAATGTGCCCGGTAAGTGGCGTAAGTGCTCATATACACGAGCGGAACGTTGCCAACGGCAGAGGCAACGCTTCTACGGCTCCCGCCGACGTTTCTACGGCTGCCGCCGACGCTTCTACGGCTGCCGCCGACGCTTCTACGGCTGCCGCCGACGCTTCTACGGCTGCCGCCGACGCTTCTACGGCTGCCGCCGACGCTTCTACGGCTGCCGCCGACGCTTCTACGGCTGCCGCCGACGCTTCTACGGCTGTCGCCGACGCTTCTACGGCTGCCGCCGACGCTTCTACGGCTGCCGCCGACGCTTCTACGGCTGCCGCCGACGCTTCTACGGCTGCCGCCGACGCTTTTACGGCTGCCGCCGACGCTTCTACGGCTGCCGCCGACGCTTCTACGGCTGCCGCCGATGCTTCTACGGCTGCCGCCGACGCTTCTACGGCTGCCGGCGACGCTTCTACGGCTGCCGCCGACGCTTCTCCATATCTATATATCTATATATCCGGTTCTCAATATCTCCCGCGTGGCACACGCGGGAGATATTGAGAACCTATTGACCAAACTTTGTGCATTGAAAGCAGAGACGATCAAAACTAGTTGCCGTCGTCGATGTGGGTCAACGCCCCAGTCTTCATCGTCTTCGGCTAGGACATCTCGCATGCAGATGTCTCTTCCTCGCATTGATAGCGTGGGAAGCCGATGTTTGGCCATCCAATCGTACTCGTGGCGAATATCTTTCCATGCTGTATGTGTACGTATGTGTGCGTGCGTGCACCATTATGTTGTGTCGCTATGACAGTAATAAACTAGGATCCAAACGCCACGGTAGCTGACAGATCAATTATTATACTATAGATTGAATTGAATTGTATTCCAATTGTTAACTATCATCGTCTGCCTAGCCTTTTTCTAACTATGTTGGGGTCAGCTTCCAGTCTGACCGGATGCAGCTGAATACCAGCAGGTCTATTCTGTTAAAGTCTCACCATGAAAACTTATGTGAAGTAAGCTTGAAGCGAGCTGTCATTCGTCCTGATGCTTGGGATTGACACTGTTGACAGCTCACTTCACCTAAGGTTTCACGATGAAATAACAGAACAGGTCGGCAGTACTTTACGTGGAGCGACTGCCTATCGGACCTCCACAACCCGTTACTGCGTAATACGATACCCATTGATAGGACTGGTGATCTTCAAATTACAACCGGAATGAACGGCTTAACGTACTTTCTGAAGAACGGAGAAGTCTCTATATTTAATGGATGGTCACCCATCCACAGACCAACCTCGGCAAGCATAGCTCAACCTTCGATAGACTCGATCGAGTTATTACGTGTTAATCTTTGAGATACATTAGGCAGACAACAAATAAAATATGTATTGATTTTTGGTAAACTTTTTATTTCTGTAACCAGAGGTCCTCGGTAGATTAAATTAGCACTCAATCAGAAGCCCAATTCCCGTAACTAAAAACGTTCAAAATTTAGTCGCAATCGCATCTCAGCGACAATTGAATGTCAAAAATGAAGGGAAAATATAAGTAAAGGTATGTTTAACATATTGAGACAGAGATCTGACTGCGAATGTTCTTAAAATTACGAGAATTGCCCTTCAGATTGAAATTGAAGGTACAGAGGTAATTTTGTATTCCTAGATTGGTGAAACGTTACAAGAAATGCAACACACTTTGAAACAAATTCGCGTAGTTATTGTGTCACATTTCATGTTGGATTACTTAGGTTAGGATGACTAATTTGTTTTATTTTATGGTACGTGTCACCCATCTGTACCTTTACCATTACCATTATTTGAGCTGCATTTTTTCTTATTTCAGTTGCGTACCTAAATCCAACCTCTGTCTCGAAACATAAGCGCAATCCTCCGTACAATTCTGGTACTTCTTTTGCGTTGGCATGGTTTCGCTGTCATTAAAAGAAATTCTTTTCACATGCTCATGCTTAACAATTTTGAGGACACCTTGTATTTTGACTAACACTTTGTGGTTTTGGTCCGTGGGCGCTTCTTTAGTCGTAGCAATACTACCTGTTGTAGTCTCGCCGTCGTCCTCTCGGAGCTGCCGTCTTGATGGACTGTCAAGCTCAAGACGTATCTGTGTGAAACCATAAGATTTGATCATTTGAACACATGGACAAACTATCGTTCTTATCGAAGACCATACCAGACAAATCTTTTTATTTATTCATTTGTTTAGTAAAGTCATACGGTACTCAAGTATGTCAGAAAAAAGCTGGTGACGCTCACGCATAACGGGTACACAAGACAAATCAAACGCACGCGAGTGTGGCCGATGAATTAATTTGTGAGGAAGGCGAAGCAACGATTGATAAACATGACTATCTTGAGCTTGACTCTCCAACAAGCCGGCAGTTTTGTTTGGATAACGACGAGACTACGACCTTCAGTTACGCCATCAGGAGTGCCCTATATCCAAGCATACGTTGCAACATTACACAAAACGTACAAAACATACACCAGTGTATGCTTGTTTTCTAGATCTCTCTCATGCCTTTGACCTGGTCTCGTATGATATCATGTGAGAGAAGCTACGGGAGAGAAAAGTGCTGGCTGAACTGTTGCGTATCCTCCAGTTTTGGTAATACAATCAGATAAATAGTGTGAGGTGGGCTGATAAGTTCTCTGAGCCGTATACTTTGGAGTGTGGGATGAGACGGGGGGGATAGTGTCACCAAAGCTCTTTAACCTCTACATCAACGACCTGATCGTTGAGCTTAGCGGTAAGAAAATCGGGTATCGCATTGATGACGTCAGCGTCAATAATATCAGTTACGCTGACGATATGGTGCTGCTGAGCCCAACGGTCAGGGCGCTCAGAGAACTACTCACGTATTGTGAGTCCTATGCTCAGGCGCATGGCCTATTGTACAATGTCGCAAAAAGCGAGTTCCTGGTCTTCAAGGCTGACGGTGGCAAATGCCCAGAATCCGTGCCCACAATAACCCTTAATGGTACCGAGCTTAAACGGGTCCATCAGTTTAAGTACCTGGGGCATTACGTAACTGACGACCTTGATGACCGGGTGGATATTGAGCGTGGGCGCAGGGCGCTGGCAGTCCGGTGTAACATGTTGGTACGCAGGTTTGCGCAGGAGTGCAATATAATAAAGGTTTCAGGATGCTGTTGGGGTTGCCCCGTTTCTGCAGTGCATCTGCTATGTTTGCACAGAGTCACGTTGATGGCTTCCATGCCATCATTAGACAGATCTGCCTCATTGCTCTGCAGAGTGCAAGTGAACCCCAATTCCATCCTGAAAATCATAGCTGGGAGATGCGACTCTTCGATAATGCATAACATTATTAAGAGATGTACGAGTATCTCTCAAAATGATCTTGTCGCAAAGTAATAATATTAAGCTTTACTAACATAATCATAAGATTTCTGCTTACTAATCCACTTGTCCGAAATAAAGGTAGTTTTATTTTATTTAATTTATTTATATTGGTCGCTCCTGAAGGTTCGGCCGGCAAAACACTTGTAAATTAAATACTTACCACAAAAACTCCTGCAATCAAGTTGAAGGTATAAAGGTTCACAAGGTGCAGTTCACAAGAGTAACGCAGCAATAAAGATACATGCAAATAATCAATGACATCGACATGTCGAGCCCTCCTACGATGTTGCAATGACATCGACATGTCGAGCCCTCCTACGATGTTGCAATGACATCGACACGTCGAGCCCTTCTACGATGTTGCAATGACATCGACACGTCGAGCCCTCCTACGATGTTGCAATGACATCGACATGTCGAGCCCTCCTACGATGTTGCAATGACATCGACATGTCGAGCCCTCCTACGATGTTGCAATGACATCGACATGTCGAGCCCTCCTACGATGTTGCAATGACATCGACATGTCGAGCCCTCCTACGATGTTGCAATGACATCGACATGTCGAGCCCTCCTACGATGTTGCAATGACATCGACATATCGAGCCCTCCTACGATGTTGCTCCCTATATTTTGATCTCGTAAGATAAGATAATATTTATTTATTTGTATAAACATGGTATATATGTATATAGAAGAGCATGCAAAATGATAATAAATTGCACTATAGTCCAATCATGTTTAGCCTTATAATATATTGGCGCACAAATATTTTAGACTCATTAATTAAAAGAAATTAACCAAATTCTTATGTCAAACTTACAACTATATTATAATAAAATTAATGTCATACAAATTTTTCGACTAAAAATTCAGACACACTATAATATGCTTTTTGCGATAAAAACTCTTTCAACTGATGTTTGAGCGCATTGATAGTTAGCTCCTTCCAACGTTTATGTAGCTTGTTAAACAGAGTTGGAGTCATGCAGATGATACTTTTGCGCATGAGTGCAGTTTTAGCAGGATATACGCGAATAGGTATTGTATCGTAGGTATTGCATTTTGTAGGGAGCGCTGGTTTTTAGCGTTCAATACCTCAAAAGGAAAAAAATGGAACCCTTATAGGATCATTTTGTTGCCCGTCTGTCGGTCTGTCTGTCTGTCAGTCTGTCAAGACCCTTTTTCTCAGGAACGCGTGGAGGTATCAAATTTAAATTAATATTAAAGACGTAGGTCTACGGTTCCTTGGAGCTCTAAAAGGTCTCACAGCGTAAGTAAATGAAAAAGTCCGAAAATCATTCAAAAAATGTTTGTATCACAAACATTTTTTTTTGCCATTACAAACTTACATTTGCAGTTGTAGAATTGACCGTGACGTATATCGATGTATGGGAGAACATGTTTTTCAACTACAATGTTACGGCACGCACTTGGTCTGTTCTTTTTTTTCTTACTTCAGCGGAGATGATGTAGATCCAACCTCTGTCTCAAGACATGTCATACTCGCACTCCTCCTGTTCACAATAATGAGTATAATGACCCCTTCACTGTACTCATTATTTTGAGCCACTTTCCAGCCCTGATATCGTCTACTCCATATATTTGAGCCACTTTCCAGCCCTGATATCGTCTGCTCCATATATTTGAGCCACCTTCCAGCCTGATATCGTCCGCTCCATATATTTGAGCCACTTTCCAGCCCTGATATCGTCTGCTCTATGTATTTGAGCCACTTTCCAGCCCTGATATCGTCTGCTCTATATATTTGAGCCACTTTCCAGCCCTGATATCGTCTGCTCTATATATTTGAGCCACTTTCCAGCCCTGATATCGTCTGCTCTATATATTTGAGCCACTTTCCAGTCCTGATATCGTCTACTCTACATATTTGAGCCACTTTCCAGCCCTGATATCGTCTGCTCTATATATTTGAGCCACTTTCCAGCCCTGATATCGTCTACTCCATATATTTATAATAACTAAACAAAATTTTGGAACAGCTGTATGTTTTTATGCGATTTCTGGGTTTGTCACATAGTAAAGATATTGAAAATGATCAGTACAATGATACCTTACAGGTTTTTAGTCATTTCAATAACACCTTGCTTTTAGTAACGACGATAGTGTAAATGGTTTAAATCAAATCTTACGAAAGAGCGTTGAATATTATGTCTTTAACTAAATAGAAATGACATCTTTTATAATTTCCTGTACTTGGACTCACCTCTGTTGTCTGCAGGCCGTTTAACAATTCTGTGATGAAAATAATAAGCAAAAAATACATGATTCGAGTCTTGTTGATCTCTGTAAGTAACAATACGAATGAGATTAATATCATCGAATAATCCGTATATGTATATAGTAAGTTAAGTCATTCGTTAACAGTGCTCCGGTCCATTACATCTTAATGGAAAAAACCAATTGGAAACGACTTGATAACAAAATCAACTATTAAAGTTTTTAACTGAATTAAAAAAAAAAGGTCCTCAATTCGTCGGAATCATTTTTACATAACTCATTAGGTATTAACATTGACCAGAGGGGCAATTCCCGTAATTTTAAGAACGTTCACAGTCTGATCTCAGTCTCAATGTGTCAAAAATATGTGTAATTTCCCTACATTTTTGACAAATTTTTGACATTTGATTGTTGCTGAGATGCGATTGCGACTAGATTTTGAACGTTTTTAGTTACGAGAATTAGGCTTCAGATATCGGCACGATGTTAGCGGACAGGGAATGTCAAATAATAACTATTATTTAAACGCATTTTTACTACATAATAAACTCGTCGCCGAATGCGACAGCCATCGCCAATATCGTCGCCGTCATCGACAGTGACTACCGCTTCTGTAAGTGTCAAAGTCAAATTGTCTTAAGTATTTTGTATTTTTTCACTTAATATATTTTTTTCCTTTACTTCATTTAAATACTTACATAATAGATACATTTTTAAATATTAAAATAAAATATTTAAAAATGGACAAAATAGTATTCCACTGGTATCGGTGAAAACGAGGACGGGTCGATCGGTCGAGAACAGAGTCCAAGGGTGGTCAGGACTCCAGAGAGAGGAACCATCTAACAATGCGAGCCGTGTCCAGAAGTACCGCTTTCTGAATCAAGCTCTTGATCCAGCTGCCCAACTAGAGCCTCCTCACGTGTTGCTCGAGGCTCTGCTGTCACTTCTATCGGCACAATGATCGCTGAGTCCACATCTCACATGTTGACTACGTCGCGAGCCAAACAGTGACATACTTGATTTGTTTATATCTTTCTCGGCTGTTACGAGGTTCCCGTCATGCGGGACCGTTATATCAACAATCCGCCGCTCTATTCGATCCACCACCATTATATCAGGCTTATTGGCAACAATAGTCCTGTCAGTGATGATGGATGTATAATGTGATATTACTAGATCGGGCACATAGCTGTAGTACGGCACTTCGATTCCACAAGGCTGTATTTCGGAGCAAGTTGCTGATGGATAATCCTGGCTACAAGGTTGTGTCTATACAAGTATTCTTCGTTAGCTGGACGAGAACACCCGGAGATAATGCATCTAATTGATTTCCCCGGACGGTGGCATGGCCGAAAGATGTCAACCGTGCCGTCTTTCACAATAAATCTCCGGTAATTGTTCGTCATGATAACTTCGTCCATAATTGTACAAAGAAACCCTTCGATTTCCCCAAATAATAGCTTCCGTGAAGCTCGTTGCTCTGCCATACCTTCTGCGATCGTTAGTGTCAAGCACTACAGGCTTGCGCCAGTTCTCTTTAGTCAAGAAGAGCGGGGTAAGGCCCTTGTCCACCGGGACCACATATCGATGCATCGCCATGTGGGCTTCTAGGAAGTATTCCCTGAGACTGCATATCTCGCGATTGTGGAAGGTCTTAGCTTTTAAAAAGCCTCGACCTCCACATTTTCGCGGGATATACAGTGTCATTACCGACGACCGTGGGTGATGCATTCGATATGCATTTAGCAGGACCCCAGGACATGTTGCCCCCTTGTCGCTACGTCACTATGTGTTAGCGACCGTTTCCGGGGGCCCATTGCTGAGTGAGCAAGTCACCCCCTGTCATTTTATGTGTGTATTTTATATAAAACATTGATCAGACAGGGGCCATAGTTCTTCCATAGTTCTAGGTAACCAGTCCACTTTAACAGTTTAATACTGTGTTTTGGTATATGTGACAAGAATGTATACAAATATGATGTGTCGAATTTAAAGTAATATAATATTATTATTTCGAACGCAAAAAAATGTGGGCCGAAAAGCAGTTACTAAGAGGTCTACTTACAAGTCAGCAATAGGCTCGAAGATTCTTGTAACAACCCTGAATAATAAATTATTTAAATAATACAATATTTTTAAAGCCGGTACACAAAGATTTTATTTCTCGTGAGACTTGCATTTTAATCGCTATAATATTGTTAATATTTTTCCAAATAAGGAATTCCCTTCTCCATCCTCAGACCCTTGATGACAGTCATACCCCAGCTAGGTCTGAAATTCTCATCAAGGTGAATGAAATAAGCCCAAACACGATGTAGCTGCTCGTCTCCATCATCAGATCAACTCCAGGGTTTTTATTATGTTGTTGTGTCATCATAACTGCATATGTGTGCGAAATTTGAACAGAATCGGTTCACAGTTGATAATTCAGTAGGTAAAAAATCAATAAACCCCAATTTTTCAACCCCTAGGGGTAGATTTTAATTTTCAATTTCACATGAGACCAATTTCGAGGTATACCATCCGGAATAAAACAAGAATCGTTCAAATCGGACTATATACAAAGCTATGCGTGTGAACCTAAATATATATATATTTATATACGCGTCGACTTGAGAACCTCCTTCTTTTTCATTGTTTGAAAAAGAAAAATAACTTTTGTATTGAAGCAAGCACAATATTAATCAATCATTGTATCTAGATGTCACGCAACGGTTTATAAAAGGAAAATTATATAACTTTAAGAAACTGTGTCTTTAAATAGAAATAGGCTGCTTAAACATGAGTCGAAAAATATCACGAACATAAATATTGGTTTAGGCTAGTCACGCTAATGTTACGCATGTTCCTACTGTAAATTGTTTTTGTTTGCTGAATCAACCTCAACTTAATTCGGTCCTGCTAATTGTTTTCATGTTGGGTAAAAATGGATTACAAAAATCTTAAATAAAGGTCTTAAATAAATTTTTAACACACTTGCTCGTAAAGTGGCTCTTATTGAACCGCTTTTAGGTTCATAATGCAGTATAACATGCGTGCTTTTTACTTTATATTACCGCACTAGTGCGGTAATGTGCAACACATTAACTATTTACTAGTCGGAGATGTGCGCTTTCTCATCAAAGAAACTTCATGCCTTTTTATGCCTACTGTGTACATAAATAAAATATGAATAAATTAACGTAATATTTAATCAAACAATTTATTTTTGCCAAAAAAAATAACATTCTTTCGTGTTCTACATCCAAATAACATACAATATAGTTTTCATGCTTTTAATACCTATTAGACTGTTCGACGGCCTTGTGCCTTTGCCTCTCCTTCAACCTTTTTTTTGGTGTTAAATCATCGAATGACTTCTCCCGCTCTGAGCTCAGACTTTTACTGACTAAAACCCACCAGTGTTCCTTCAGTTGCCTGTGCCGGGGCTACGGTAACTCTTTCGAACATCCCGCGACCCTAGCTGGCTCTCCTTCCACCTGCGATAATACTGCTATAAAAATAATCCGCGGGCCATATATCATATCTTTTTTACTTAAGTAATTAGTTTATGAAACTTTATTTACTTTTTGTCTCGCAAGTATGATGAAAAACGTCGTATGCATTGTTCGTATGCGCCGTATTCGTGTGCATTGATTATTACACACTCGGCTCCTTTATCGCGTTCTCCTACGGCTTGCGCGAGTGTAATACCAACATAGCACACTTGTATCATAATGTACTAAAAGATCAACAACATTTTATAAACCACCTGCCAGGAAAAACGTAAAGAACGTTTACAATAAATTGAATTCTTCATTCACGATGTAGATCGCAAAAGATATAATATAAAACCTGTTATCCCGGTCAGACGCAAGCGGGATTCAAAGAATTAAATATGAACAACATTCATAAACTCATTCGACAAGAAGTATGAACACGGAATAGCCCCGTATATTTGCTGACCCGTTTATTTCGTGGGTATATTAAAAAAGCCTTTTAACATATAAACATGTGCCGGTCGTTCACAGGTTTCATCCTTTTACACTATTGTCCCGAGCAAAAAACACCCGGCCCGCATAAAATATAGGCACCTTTATACGGTTTACGCTGCTTCTCGTTTACATGAAAAATAACTTTGAAAGTATGTGCACCTAGAAAACCGAGTGTTATACGTGCCTGTTGAGAGATTTATACGGACGACAGTTTTTATTTTTGACGAATTTTCCGTCGAGCTCAATCGAGTTCCAACCAGCAAACAAAAAAACAATTGAAGTTTCAAATTAGAATTAGTTTCGTTTTGCTTTTGTTTTTATACACGTATTGTTTTGCGTAAAACAATTTTGAATAATAAAGATATAGACAAATAATCTATCTTTAAGAGATAGGTCTTTAGAAGGCAATTTTATTCGGTGAATGAGCAAAACACAAGAGACTTATTTAAAACGCTACGACTAATGCCCGCCGGCAGAAGAAAATCCACCCATTCAATTTGAATAAAAAATTGTCTCGTATTTTTCTAAGATGCTGTTCAATTCAATAACAAAGAAGCTCCTAATGAAACTATTAGCCGAAAAACCTGAAAAATGTTGATTACAGTTAGCTTAAATAGCTGTAGGGAAGAATAACAAAAGACTCGAATGCGGGCCAAAAGACAATAAGCGGTAGACAATACGCGCCTCGATATTATCGGATTTTCTCTTCGCACTTATATTTTCCTGGTAGGTATAGCGATAGAGATGGATGATTTTTTTTTTGGTATTTTTATCGATTGTTAAGAATAACGAACACTGAAATAATTGCGTAATGAAACCTACAGAATGTTCGCTTTTATAATTCTGCATGCTACGTTAGCGTGGACGTCGACATTTACGATTTTACAGTTGATGTTGTTTTTACATTAAAACATCGGTCACGTTATAACGTTATCGTGGACAAAAATTTAAAAGCATCTATAAATATTTCCTTACATTTTACTTCCCTTCCTTTATCGTGATGCCGTTGACGTCCACGATGATACCATCAAAAAATTAAAATTAGAAATTATAAAAGCACACAATGATATTTATCCGAGTCTTCAATTTTTGACTACAGAGTCAAAAATGCACAGATTTCTAAGAAATAATTAGTTTTCAAACAAAACGTAACGTAGTTTAACAACTAAGCAGTTATGTGATCACTTGTTATGTTATCAATTGATAAAACAACAACTGAAATAACCAAACTCCAAACTATAATTCTTCATTGGTAAAATATTTTTATCTGTCGGACATATTTCAAACGATTTTTTGTTTGGGGGCAACTTTACTTTGATATCTCTGTAACCTATCGGTTGTTGTTAACATAAATCATTCGCGAATGTGGTCGCTACTCCATATAGTGGTGTCACGCGATACCGATAGCTGTTTGGCCCATCTCTATTCGTCCATAGCGATATTCTCTAGAGAGTAACGCTTCGGAAAACTGTATTAAATATAAAAACCGTTTATGGTGCTATTCGAACTGTTGCCTCCAAAATAAGAACAGCGATAAAGTGAGATAGTTATTGTATCGTTTTATTACTTTAGGGAAATTTTGAGATTCTTTGTTTTATCGTATATCGGTAGCAAGATGACACGCTTTGAAATTATCATGTTTTACATGATTACACTGCAATCTATGTGGCGCTGGTAACTTTTATCCGATAGCCGATTATTGGAAAAAAAAAGTTTGGACTAAAATGGGTACTATGAGTAGGTCCGTACCCATAAAATCCGTTTAATTCCGTTTTCCGTTTAAACGCGTTATAATCTAAATTAAACTCCATTCACTAGTTCACCATTAGTTTGTTAAAGTAAATCGAAAATAGGTAAGTACTGCCTCAGAAGAGATTGACTAGAAACGTACGTGACTTTTCTTGTTTCATTCTTCCCCGTTCTTGCAGTTTTTTGTTCAATCGTTTTATGTATTTTATGGTTATAGTTTGAGTTTATTTATACCTGTTATTATAGCATAATTGCAGTTAAAGTTTAAAGGAAGATAACTTAGAAATATTCCATCATCATCTCAAGGATCCAGAAATAATACTCCATGTTATTCTGAAGCCCCACTAAAAAATATATCTAAAAACATCACCTGATTGTTAGATGTACGTAATCTTCTTTTCCAATCTATAATGAACGAAGGATTTTGTCATCCAGAACAGAGTGAAATTTTACTCGAGACTCCACAGAACATGCTACATTATTGATTCAGCAAAGTACGGATTGACTAACAATGAGAGTTTCATACCGCTCTGAATACATATTCATCCATTGTTCGCCGAGCCCGAGACAACTTAGTACACAGAAGTAAACACAGATCCATTTATTACATTTCAATTTTATACAAACACCTGGGACCTGGGGCCGTGTCAATTAAAGAAATACGGCGCGGCTTTTCTACAAGATGGCTTTGAGTCTACCTCGGGGTGTCAAGTAATTAAATCAGAGTCTTCCTATCCATCACGAGGTACCAGGACTGTATAACGAAATAGGAGCGTTCTATTAATGGAATTGGGGCATGTACGGCCACACAAGTATTTTCGCACAACAGCTCAACGTACCTATGTGATCCTTACAAAGACTACATCCTCGTCGTACAAAGGCCGTATTGTGTTTGCTTTGAAAATATTATTTTCGGTGATCCCTTACATAGATCGTAGTTAACACGTAGGGGAATGCAAATAAGGTTTACATAACACCATATTCCCTATTCTTTATGCTTATAGGTAATGTGACATTACCTTTTAATGTGACCAACTAACTGACCAGAGAAGGTATAGTATAATTTTTGGGACCCACGAAATCCATCTACTTTTCCGAAAAAAAAAAACGACAACAAAGAGATTTTCACGATATTTCAAGATCATGTAAGCCTTATCATGGTTGCGAACTAAAGTCGAAAGCTAAACTAGTCTTACAAACGAGTCTAAACTTCGTGCCTCTATAAAGAATAAACATTCAAAAGAATTTGTATCCGTCTCGTAGAGATTACTCTTTTGAAAAAAAAAAAACGGTGTCGAGCGTTTTGTGAAAAATATTTTCTTGTGAAAACGTGAAGCTACAGAACCATTTAACGCTTGGGTGCAATTTGCTTTGAGTGTGAGGGTTCCGTGGACGTGTTGTTATTTAATACAACATATTGGTGCATTGTTGGAACCTTTTATATTAGCGAAATTAACACATACGGTAAAACCTGTTCACAAAATACGTGCAGCCATCGATAAATTATTGTGTTGTGTTGCAATTCCACTCTGTATCGAAAAGCATTAATAAAGCTCACGAAGGCGACTGCGCGGAAAATGTGTTTAATATTTTACCTGAAAAACTACTTTAGCCTTTATTGGATAATTTGGAAACGATTTTCAGTAGAGTTGTCATCGAATACCCATTAAAAACGTATGCATATAAAATAAATATTGGTGCACTTGAATTTATGAAAAATATGTGTAATAACTATTTAACTTTTCATGATGAAATTCTTTCTTCATTTTTCCAGTATGAATTTAATTGTAAGACCTTCCTCTGTTCCGTCGAATGTTCAGGCAACAAAGTTTACTTCTTTGAAAACTTTATGTGAGTATGTTATAGAGATCTCGACTGGAGAAATTATGACTTGAAAGTTATGACTTGTAGGAGATTGCTAGAAAAAGACAGACGATGCCAGACGTCCTTCGCGTGCAGGTCCCGAGAGAGACGCGAGAGTTTATCAAGGTTTATTTATGCAAGTGTAAGGTTGTGGCCAAACGAAAGTTTGTCTCGCTCAAAAATCAATTACCGAAAAATGAGCAAATTGTGTCGAACATAACGTACGTTCGAGACAATTTGCTCTTTTTTCGGTAACTGATTTTTCGTGTGAAGTGAAGAACAATCCCGAGAATTGTATGAAAAAACATTTACTTTCTTAAACGGCGTCAATAACGCTAGTCTGGCCCGACTCGAAGCCTATAGACATCTTTAGGAATAGGAATATCATAAGTATTTAAATCAAATGGAGAGAAGAACCTTAGAAGCGTAGCAGGGCTATAACTATCACAGACGAAATAAGTGGGTATATTAAAATGTCTCACGTTACCGAAAACTTTATCCCTAAATGCACGGAGGACTCTTCGATACTTAACATACGGACTGTAAATGCGGCCGTCTATGTTTCAGAATCTACACTTTATTGAACGTATTACGTTACTTTAAATATACATAATTATATAAGTTTTGGTATAATGTGCTGCAATTCCTACCAGAGACATCACAATAATTATGTGCATTGCCATTCTAGAGACAAAGCTGTAAAAATGATTCATGTGCCAGTAAACGTATTTTCTTTCTTTTCTTAGTAATTTCGTTAGTAGTAGTAGAATCTATCATGAACCTGTTTTTACAGAATACCATTTGACACCCATTTGATCTTTAAATATCATGTAGGTATGTTAGTAGAAGCAACATAATTAATTAAAAATAACATTTTTTCAGAAAGAAAAAAAAAACTCGCTTCTATGTCAGAATCCTACTGACAATAATGTTCAGATACATGAAAGAAAGCCCCAAAGGCCTTACAAAAAACACATTGTTTCAAACAAATAATCCTTAGAAATAAAGTAAAAAAATCCGACTTTAGACAAGAGATGACACGTCTCCTTATTGAACAAATGACCCTCGGCAATGAGATAACAAGCGACCGTCCGTCGGTATACCTACTTACTACTTACCTCGGTACTTACAGGACATTTCAAGGGATACATTTCCAGTACAAGCTGACCTGGAATTGTATAGGAAAGTAATTGTCGTAGAAACACGTGCTTAAAAAGATCAGTTAACTCGAGTAAATAGGTACTAGCGCGGTAAACGAGATAAAATAGAAGTTATATAGTAATCAGTCCTTGAAAGTGATAATAAAGAAAAAAAAACAAACAAAACAGATAAGTATAATTATAATCACAGAACAAAAATAGCCGGCACGTCGTGACTGTGAAAAGAAGGCTTCCACTCAGCACCATCACCGTGCAATTTGCTTTGAGACTTTGAAAGACTTTCTGTACAAATAGAGGTCAGCTTATACTGGAAATGTACAGCTTGATAAGTCGTCAGTAAACTGTATCTACAGGTTACAAGATATTATCGTCATTACTAGAGGAGCAGCTAATGATGTCGCTCACAGTACTTACGACTGGTAAAGGACAGACGGTAAAGAACATATGAAATGCGGTAATATGAGTTGCCGAGAAACATGTGGATGACCTACAAAAAGAAGGTCGCGGGGAAGACCTGGATGAAATTCGCATAGACCAGGGAAGCATAGCACAAAAGGGAGGAGGTCTATACACAGCAGTGGGTGGATCAAGGCTGCCAATGATGATGATGAAAGAAAATATGCTTTTCATTGACAAGGCCTTACCTACATTAGAAAACCTTCTATTCTCTCCTACTCAATAGTCCAACACACATACATCAACTTTTTACATACACTTCACACTTCACAAACACACCACCTCTCACAACACACCATTACACAGCACACACATTTCATAATTGTAACGATTTTTTGTTTTTGCATAATCTATTCAAAAAATGTGCCATTTGTTTTACTTTGTCGCTAGATTTTTAATCACCAACGACAAACCTAATGACTTGTTTTTTTTTAATGGAGGAACATTGACTCTCAAGTCACAGGTATAAATAAACCTAGTTTGGGAGCCAGGGGACCTATGTTTGAGATACTATACTTCTGTATGTTGTAAATTAATGCCATTTCTATAACAACGCTGTCACTTTTTTGTAAATAAAGAATTTGTTTATTTATTTGCACTAAGCAGCATATACACATGTCTAAACTTGCACTTTTTTTACAAGTTTGCAATTAGCTTGCATGTCATTCATCATTTCAGCCGAAAGACGTCCACTGCTGGACATAGGCTCCCCGAAGCACCGCCACTTCGACCGGTTCTGTGCTTCCTGCATCCAGGGGATTACTACGGCCTTCAAAAGGTGATCGTCTCATCTTGCAGGAGGCCTTCCAACTCTACGTCTTCCGGTCATCTGTTCTGCGAGTAATGTGCAACTTAAGTTTGGTAATTCTTCGGGCTATGTCGGTTACCTTGGTTCTCCTGCGGATCGTTTCATTTCTGATGGATGTCATTATGCCATAACAACTTCTGACTAGTGATTACCACAATGGCATGCAAGTTACTTGCATTCTTCTGTGCTAGTTACCTGGCAAGTGTATTACGTGCTCAACATAATATTAAAACAATTGTAAGATTAGAAAATTACGGTTTTTGGGTATTTTGCCTCTTTGACTCTCATTTATGTTTATTAAATTTTTTCACATAGGTATACGCAGAAAAGAATTTGTGAATTTTTCGTACCACGGCTTATCAACCCGATTCTTCTTAGATTATCTTCAAGTCAAACAAGTATTTAACAAAACTGACAGCTAAAAGCCTCTTTTCTAAAGTCTTTTCAACTAAGAAACATAAAGCCTACTTTCCTTCTACTGCACCTGGTCTCATCGATCTCTCATGAAGTACAAACATTATTATATGTATACATACGAGTACACGAGAGCAAAGCCTTTTGTCAAAGTGACTTTATGCTCTAAAAATCGCGCAAACGTATGCAGAGAGGCAATTGTTGAACTTTTGAATGGCTTTTCGATTCACATCGTATGACTACGAACAAAACAAAATTTCTACTTTGTGTGAATATTATGAAATTCGAGGTATTAGCCTAGTAGAACTAAACTGTGACTGAAAAACTAATTGCACTACCTCTTGAAACTGTAAATTGATAGAGATTTTTATATGGAATTGTTGTGTTAACATTACATTAAGGCCTATATTATTCGGAATGTAGACAGAGGCAGAGGTTACATACAATACAGCCTTACTAATTACTAATACTTTGCCAGTCTGCATGTTATAAGTCCTTGCATCACAAATCGTCTCATATACCTATTTTATTATGACATTTACTTTAATAGATAGGTGTATCAGGTACACTTACCTTATTGATCATAAATGAACGTTCAATTTCGATTATGATACTTATGTAAAACTAATTTACTATGGGGCTTTTTGTTCGTCATTTCTCTATTAGATATTCTGAGTGGAATGCCTTAAGGGCTTCAACATAATACTAGGGTACCATAGCCAGACCCCGATTAATGTCATTGTCAGTTCACTCGATGTTTTTCTGAGCCCGATTCTAAGTAACGTGAGGGATTAGTTGAGGACCCAAATGTCAACTATCCTATGTTCGGACTAGAATATTTAAGTGTGGTGGGTGTACGGATAGTTATTTAAAAGGGTCGCATATTTGAAGGCTGAAATTGTAAATACGTGGAAAGATTTATACGTATCCTTATTATATATACAACATACAATAAATAAATAAAATTGAAGTGTCTGTTTGTAATGTAAAAATAACAACTTTTTACTAAATGCATATGAAAGTATATACGGTACGTATGACAAAAAACCAATTTTTAAAATTTTCGTCTGTCTGTCTGTCTGTCTTTTTGTTTCGGCTAATCTCCGAAACGCTAGACCGATTTTGACGAGACTTTCACTGGCAGATAGCTGATGTTACGGGGAGTAACTTAGGCTACTTTTATTTTAGAAAAATAATTAGGGTTCCGCGCAAAAAAATGAAAACCCATGAAATTGTGAACAAAAAGTCGAATTTGAAAAATTCTTTTTGTATTTGGTAGCCCAATTCTCGAGGATAATTATGTGCTATTTAACATCGCGCTAAGGCCCTTGGGAGCCGAGCAAAAATAAAAAAAGTCAAAAGAACACTAAGCGAAAACGAAGTAATAGCGCGGGCGGGCGATGTAACGCGGCGGGTCGGGGGACGAGAGAGTTTTATTAAAATGTGGCCGTTATTATAATATATTTTGTATCTTACGACATCCACGCGAACGAAGTCGCGGGGCACAGCTAGTTTAGCAATATAGTTAGATTGGGCTTTGTATTTATCTTTAGGTTCATCGGACGAAAACCTCCATCCAGGTTTAAGTTACTTAAGTTTTGTATTTTACTGTTTTGTAGGGCCGATATCTGATTCCAATTTTTACCTGAGATAGGTACCCACATACTGAAGAACTTCTAAACAAAATTGAAAAAGTCCTGCATTTACTAAACATATTCAGAAGCAAATACAAAAATCTTAAAGCAAATCACTAAGGACCAATTGCTGCAAATCCGCCTAATTAATGAGCTGGTACATATTGTATATACTTACCTATGTATACTCCTACGTGAGAAAAGCTTGCTCTCACCCTCATAGGCCGAATCCATACATCGTTCGTTCGAAGACATTAAGTACCGACGTTTTGCTAACCCGTCTGCCCTAACCCTTATCACTTATTGTTACGATCTGCGGAAGATGAACAGCTGATACCTTCTATTGTTTTCTGATTTCCTGGTACACGAAGGCCTTATGGGTCCCATAGATTGCGTGTGGTTCCATCCATTTGTTATGGTTATCCATTGATAGAGAGACAAACAAAGCCTTCTTGTATTTGGGTACATTTGTTAGCAATAGCGGTTTGTATCTGTCTTTACATTAAATGGTCCGGTAGATAAACTATCCTGTTCAAAAACCAGTAAAAGAGTATTGTGGTTTAGCGTATAAACTTATAGAACTTAAAGAGACAATTAAACTATTCACATATGTTAACAACCTCAAAATAATAATAATAAGAATGCCTCATTTCCATTGAAAGCGTCTAACGAGCCTCTGCGAGTTGGCTTCGGCCCCTCATATGCCTTTCAAAGGACCGGGACATAGCCCAATATTTTTTTTTGTCTCCATATCCTGCAATAGTCTTACACCAACCGTGGGTTGTCCTTGGGTGCACTTGCATAGTGCGTACAGAGATAATCGTCGGTTGGTGCCTCATTTCCATTGAAAGCGTCTAACGGGCTTCATATGCTCATATGCCTTCCAATGATCCGGGACCCTAGGGTCCCGAGAAATATCAAATAATAATAATAATATGTGCAAGTATATACAAAGGAAGGTTTGGTTTTTTACCATAATTATGTACAAAGCACCCAATTTTTAATTTGCGCAAAGAACTTGGAACTGAAGTATTTTTTTTTTTTGAGGATAATATTCTTCGCACAAGCTCGTCTAAGCAGTAAAGACGAGAAGTTTATTAGCTTAAACATGTACTTATGTCTGTAACATGTGCTTCCGAAAAATATGCCGTCTTCCGTTCTAAGAACTGGGAAGACGGCGATAAACACTAAGTATTATCTTACAATTTCTCAGTATTGTCGTCGTCTACACATTAATGTAGCACATAAACAATTAGGTACCTCTAAATCATCACCATAATTTCTGCCGAAAGCCGTCCACTGCTGGGCATACGGCTCCCTCGACCGTCACGACATCGACCGGTCTTGTGCATCTATACAATAGACTTTGACTAACAGTCGAAATTAAAGCAGACCCTAATCACCATGCCTTTTTTTTTTGGATGGGAAATTATCAAATGACTTCTCCCGCTCTGGGCGTAGCGGGAGGGCGTGTCAGACTTTTACTGACTAAAACCCACCCGTGTTCCTTCAGTTGCCTGTGCCGGGGCTACGGTAACTCTTTCGAACATCCCGCAATAATCACCACGCCTGAAAAATAAATTGGTGATTTGCAGAGGCGTAGCCTTCATACAACCAGATTCCTATTGGCTTCCCTTCGGAACAACCACTCTTCTTAGTGTCTACTATTGCCAAATAATATGGTACACCTGTGTGTGTAACTGTGTATCACATCATATTACACAATTATATTTAATAGCAGTTTAAACATCATAAGATTAAAAACCTATAGTTTTTTATTTGCGTTTATGAGATCTGAACAATTTTTTCTTCGGCTTCCCTCTAATGATAATTGTAGTTGCGCCACTGGTGATTTGGTCTCTTTTACGTTAGCTATTATGTTTATTTTCATTATTATCTTTATTTTTAAGTTTATAATTTTCTAATAACTATTTCCATTATTAATTATTGTTCCTTGTCCGGCTGTGCTATCACAATGAACGTTCGGCAACTCAATCTGTCTTTACTGTTAATATTGGCCCACCGAAATACAGGCTGTGCCTAGTTTGGGGCGCACGGCTATTTCTACTTTGTATTGCTATTATTTTCTATGTCTGTATATTACCTAACATGTGTGTGTGTAAATAAAATATTCTTATTCTCATTCCTTATCCTACTGCGGAATCTTGTTTCACTTCTATCTGACTCCCTTAGTTTTATAGTCTCTTCTAGTTATTAGGTACTAACATAGTTTTTAAGTTCATACTAACAATGTTATCATTATCTACTAACACTAGAATATAAGCAGTTTTGTTATACTAACAAATTATGGATCCATGTTGTCCGAAATAAATGAATTTTAATTTAATTTAATTTATAGCACTTTTGCCAACATTTGGCGTTTTAGAAGGCGGAAACTGTACACTTAGGGCCTATTTAACCACGAACGACTAGCAACTACTCACTGGATAAATTCAAAAATGGAACAGAATTTGTATGAAATTATCTGCCAAGTAAGTTCATAACAACAGGCCCTTGAACTCAAATTAATCATTATTATCTCTCTCATTCTAAACTGGGTTACTAGTTCAGAAAGTGCACAGTTCCTGCAATTGTGACCAAACTTCGTATAACTATGCTAATTGGTCTAGAGCTACTAATAAACGCTGTAGCAGCTCTAATTGGTCAGCGGTGACAAGCACTTTGGATGCAGACGTGATGGTAGTCAATCAATTACATTTGTTGAGTTTGGCTAGCGAGTCGTGGCACAAAGAAATGGCGGCAAATTTAAAAAATCTTCAGCTGGCAACATCAAATGTAGTCTGATAAAAAACGATTTGATACTTTTTTATTTTTATGTTAATTAGCTTATGATATGAATAGGAATGTAAGATTCAATCAGAGGCACAATAATTTTCTTTACACTTTTTATTTCAATTTATATTGTGAAACACTGCCTGCCATAGTAAAAAGTTTTGTCAAATATTCTGATTTTGAGTTGATGTCATTTATTTCATTATTTTGAGCATTTTTACTACATTTTTAATTGTACATTTAATATTTTCGTCATCCAAGCCATCTAGAAACAAGTAAGCGTATTAGAAGACAGAATAACAATAATTCTACTAACTACGTAGATCGGTATGTAAGTAGTATTTTTGGAAGATATTGATTACGTATTTAAAAATAAAATTTAGATGTACAGTCACGAGCACTAATATGTATACACTTATCAAAATTCAAAAGCGATTTTCTCGTCGAATTACGATTGCAAAATTGAGATAAGACCTCTTTCATAATAGTATGGGTTTCAAAATACTATGTTCGTAACAACATAAAATTACAATCAATACAGTAGGAGAAAATGACTTTTAAGAGTTGCTCAGTGTATACATATTAGTGCTCGTGAATGTACGTATTTACGACGTCTAGACGATGAAACTATCATCTATGATGTAAAGCGAAATAAGAACATATTTTATGTAGGTACTGAAAAGTCCCTGTAACTGACTAAGAAAAAATTGATGAGTATCAAGATGTTTTGGTCAGACCCGATGCCGAAACGTTCTTTTGATAGATAAAAGTGTTTTCTTATGAAGAAGTTGAATAAATAACTTGTGACACGACTCGCTGGCCAAACTACCGTTGTTACTTGATAGAAGAAATGTTATTACTGTGCAAAAAATAGCTGTGACGGCTGTAATGTATAGTCACCACGATGAATATGTTTTGTTGATATTAACAGACTTTTACATAAGTACATACATAAACTCACGCCTTTTTTCCTATGGGGTAGGCAGAAACTACAAAACGCCAACTGCTACGATCCTTACATAGTTCTTTTGCCTCGTTTATGTTCATAGTATCTCGTCATACTCGCTGGTTGCGAGTACTACGCACCTGACCTTTCTGAAGAACATCACCAATAAGGACAGTATACATGTAGGAAATGAGTAGGATGCTTTATTTATTTTTGTCTGTTGTGTATCCAAACGGTAGCGAGTAGGATACTTTATTTTTTGAAATTGGAATAGTTGAAGAATTAGTATTTTTTTTTTTGGCTGAACAAAGATGAGCGAAGACAGTTGTTGTTTTTTTACTTCACTTTTATATATTTTAAATAATATAGATGTACTAAATGCTGAATTTTATTTGCCCTACCATTCCCACATACATAATATATGTCCTCCTAGGGCACCCCCTTCGGCGTTTCCACTCACATCTGCCTTGTAAATAGGTACCAGATAGACTTTTCTTTGCCGGAAATAATCATGATTTTGTTGATACTTTTGACTGGTGTACTTACTATACGTCACTATACACCTTTGCCCAACCCTTCTAGGAATACAAGCGTAATGTTATGTTATTTGATTAACGAAAAACTGGCACTCGAAAATCCGAAGTGCCTAGCATCATATCGACATGTAAATACACCGCGTTCGTTTTCGTTCGCACTCAGTGTGCTAATGTTTTGAATATTGGATCAATTGAAATGAACATTCGGCTGCTCGGGCTTTCGATTAATTTATGATCGGTTAATAAAATATTTGGTTTGGGGTAGCGGACTTGCTAAAGTGTCTCTGAGCGTTATTTGCAGAATAAACATTTTCCTCCTACTAATAAACGTATTATATCAGGTGAATAGTTACAGACCGATTTCTCTCTTCCAGTCGTCAGTAATTTAACTTTCTAAAGAAGAAGACAAAGCGTTGTGTAGCTATGTATAGCTACACAACGCTATTTGAATGCTAAATAGAATCCTGCCTACTAAACTTTTCGCGACTGTAAATTGAAAATGGAACGTTTTCATGGTATACATGTGTTGCTGGCATACCCAACGCATCTCTTCATAAGCCTGGGCTCCGAGTTTACAGAGCAGTATGCATGTAATCTTTCACTGTACCACGAAATGAGTTATTGTCATACTTCGTGAAGTAACCAGAAAATAAATTACTTACATATTTACTTCTACAATCTAATTTTATAAATTCGTTAGTAAAATATTATAAAGTCCGTGATATCCGTGTCTGTCTGTGTGACCGCCTTGTTCTTCTAAACTTTGCAATGGGTTTTGATGCGGTTTTCATTTAGCGCATTTATTCCGGAAGGTTTATGTGTAGAATACATTTAACATTAAACTTCAGGGGGGGCGGGGGGTCATGGCTAAGTAATAACAGCTGCACGGGTCGATAGATCAGGTTAAGCTACGCTTACCGCGGTTGGTTCGTGGACGGGTGACAGTCTTTACATGCCGAGACCCCTCCGTGCCTCGGAAAGCACGTTAAGCCGTTGGTCCCGGCTGTCATTATTAGATCTTTGACAGGCGTTACGGGTCGTCAGAAGCCTGAAAGTCTGACAACCAGTGTTACCAAGGGGTATCGTATTACCCAGGAAGTGGGTTGTGAAGCAGTGGCGCAGCTACAATTGTCATTAGAGGGAAGCCGAAGAAAAAATTGTTCAGACAAATAATTTCTGTTTTTAATCTGTTAACTGTATTAAACTGATATTAAATATAAGTAATTTGGTGTGATACATAGTTACACATACAGGTGTACCATATTATTTGGCAATAGTAGACATTAAGAAGAGTGGTGGTTCCGAAGGGAAGCCGATAGGAATCGGGTTGTATGCAGGCTGCGCCACTGTTGTGAAGGCCAAGTTAGGCAGTCGCTCCATGTAAAATACTGGTATTCAGCTGAATCCGGTTAGACTGGAAGCCGACCCCAACATAGTTAGGAAAATTGAACTTACATAATTAAAGATAATAAAGGAAACTCGAAGTTTTGTCAAGTCGTCAGAACCGCGCGAAGCAGGGGCGCGTCGCTAGTTTACTACTAAAAGTAATACATAATGACGTATTTTAAATCGATGATATTTAATATACCGAACGTAGCCCACGTTTAATATTCAGGACGCCTGCGCTATCCACCTTATCTATCCCCCAGGGATAATATAGAGGATAGATAAAAGTTGAATTTATAATTATTTAATTATGAACACGTACCTATTATTTAGGCGATCTGAATGCGAAATGTGTTTGTGGATAGATAAAATACTTACGAACGTGGATGATAAACGAAAATGATAAAATGTGGTTGGTTTTGGAAGATTGTAGCAGTTAAGGCGAAAGCGCCAGGGTAGCCCGCGAAATTCAAATTTCCTTACGTTTTTTTGCAATTTGTAGGTCAGTATTAGGTTGTATATTGATTAGAATAGAATTCGCGACCGTAACAAATATGTATTTATAGAATTATAATCATTAAAGTCATCAATACAACTCTTCTAAGACCAAATAATCCTATTGAATGAGTATTTCATGAAATCTTGACGTTTGAGGATTATAATAACTTAAAGAGTTGTTTTGCTGATTCTAACGATTAATAATTCATTAATAAATCATACTTTAATCTACATACACTCAGACACTGAGCTGCAAATTGCAAAAATCGTAAGAAAATTTGAATTTCGCGGGCTACCTTAGCGCTTCCCCCTTATTGGATACTTAGGTGGAAAGGTCAATTTAAAGTTTGTAGGTACTAGTTTGTACATAACAAAGACTTTTGAAGTTTTAATAAGTTTCTGTGTTTCTTATGTCAAGGTGACAGTGCAACATGATTTAGATCCGCACGACAAATCACTAAACACGTTTAGCGTTAAACGATTTTAAAAGTAGTTCTGTTTTTTTATATCGTTTGAAGATGACAGAGAAAGAATGATGTTTTAAATAATTATATTTAGCGTAAAACGTATTTTTTTTGTGATTTGTGATGCAAGTGGGCCTTAGGTATTATTTCTTCAACATAGAAAGAGCTATATAACAACATAAGATTTATTTCTAGGTTTACGGGCTTCCACACAAAACTGCGATGCGATGAGACGTCGCAGTTTGTGTGGGAGCCCTAAAACCATAGAGCTATTTTTTGAATTCCGACAACGTGAGGGACTCAATTGTCAATTAAGAACTTTACACGTCAGTTGGAATAAGGTTCGAAATACAAAAACTGGGTGAAAGGAAGGCTTAGACCAAAGTGAGAACTCGGTTTGTAATGATATTTCCACAATTTGCGCCAGCATGTTCTTCTTAATAATGCAAACCGGGCGACAATTCTTCGGTTCGATGTTCATTATTAATATCACGTAAAAGAAGGTAGAGAGGAAGGTAGGATGGATCCCGCAATCTAGAGTTATTGGATAACTGGTTTATCTATCTGGCTTCCATCCTAACTAACTTAGATTCATGGTTCAGAATATCGGTTTTTTGTTAAGGAGGTGGGGAGAGAGATCGTGAGGTAGGTATTACCTAGGTACTAGAATATGTTTGAGAAGATCGAACATATTTTATTGAATACTAAGTTTTATATTTAAAATAACTTCACACGGCTTTTAGGACTTCACAAAACATTGAGTTTTCTTTATTATTGTGTAAGTAGATAATAATAGGTAGGGGAAAAAGTTTCTTCGCATTTTTTAAGAAAATTCAAAACATTTTTTAATATAGTTTATTCACATTCAACTAAAGTATGTAGGTACCATTTTGTTCGATAACTTTTTGCCATCTTGTAGGTAGAGACATGATCCCATTGCTATAGAAATTTTGGGACTTCTGATCAAAATACCGCGACAAGTGGTTTTGGCAGTCCTCTCGTGATGTTAACCTGACACTGCCTAAAGAATTCTGAAGATACCGAAACAGGTGGAAATCTGAAGGTGCAAGGTCAGGACTATACGGTGGATGTATTAACACCTCCCAGCCAAACTCTCTTAATTTTTGCTGAGTGGCTAAAGATGTGTGAGGTCTAGCATTATCATGATGAAAAACCACACCCCTTCTGTTGATTAATTCCGGCCGCTTTCTCTCAACTTCTTGCTTTAATCTCATCAGTTGTTCGTAGTAAAGTTCAGAATCGATGGTCCTGCCTGGTGGTAACAGCTCATAATGAATAATGCCCTTCCGATCCCACCACACACACAGCATTACCTTGTTGCGAGTTAACCCGGGTTTCGCCACAGTCTGTGAAGCCTGACCGGCCTTTGACCACGACCTTTTTCGCACGTTCTTGTCGTACGTGATCCACTTTTCATCACCAGTTATCAGCTTCTTTAAAAATGGTTCGGTTTCATTACGTCGTAATAAAGAATCACAAATGAGTACACGGTTCATTAGGTTTCTTTCAGTGAGCTCGTGAGGTACCCAAATATCGAGCTTTTTTGTGTACCCAGTTTTTTTCAAATGCGCCAAAACTGTTTTGTGGTCAATTCCCAGTTCTTCAGCTACGTCGTAACTACTGATATGCCGATCTTGCTCCACTTTTTCAAAAATGGCATCCATTTTATCCGTAATAGGGCGACCAGAGCGACGTGCATCTTTGACATCAAAATTTCCGGATTGAAAACGCTTAAACTAAATTTGTGCTACTCTCACAGACACTGCACCAGGTCCATAAACATCCCAATTTTTTTTTCGCGGCTTGCGTTGCATTTTTACCTATTTTGTAGTAAAATTTTAAAATGTATCGAATTTCTTCATTAGATTCACTCATCTTGACAGTACGAAAAACAAATGAAAATCACACATTTTCCTAATTTTAATTTAGAATTATGTTCTTTAAAATTTAAACTTTCAATGATACCAAAACCAGCCAGATACAAATAGTATAGCCAAAGAGATTTTATTACAAGTTCATACATATGCGAAAAGACTTTTTCCCCAACCTAATATATAAAAATCACGGATGTTCGTACACTCTAATCTCCGAAACCACTCAACCGATTTTAATAAAATTTTGTGAATATGTATGGTTGGTTCCAGCTTGAAAGATAGGATAGTTTTGGACGTGACAGGTGGCACTCCGTGCAAAGCAGGGGCGGGTCACTAGTGTATTATAAATATAAACCTTCCGGAATAAATTCTCAAAATGATGGTGAAAACAGCATTAAACTCCGTTGAGCAGTATAGGAGAACAACGCGGTGACACAGACACGAAATGTCTAGAATATAGATTTTAGGTAGTTGTACCTTAAGCATGTAGATTAGAAAAAGATGTCATCTGAAAAGATTAGAAGGAATCAATTCCGTCCTTACATGAAGGGCAGAATTGATTCCAGACATGGCCACAAGCAAGAAAAGTTTATGACGTACAGTTTTCTGCTATATTGAACACAAAATCTATGTAATTTGTGTCACAACATACAAAACCTGCTACAAAAGCACAAACAACGTAAAAAATCACCAACATTATGTCAGCTTTTAACCTGGATCTGAAAACTGCCCCTGACTGGCTCACTACCTCGCCACCTAGACACAAAGGATGTAGTCTATGCTTGTCATCTACAAACTGCGTGTTACTAGAGAACAGTGTCAGCCTTTGGGATATCAAGTCCGCGTGACAGGAAATACTGATAAGACTCGAGGCTGGCTAACACGACCCTAGCTTGAGTCTATAAATAATAGATGTTTAGGTACTATAGATGTACAGCGAGTTAAATAATGTGGACAATTTCAGTAATACCCAAACCAAACAATACTCTAATAAACTAATATTATTTAAACTGTTATTTTATAGAGGTTTTTTTTTGTTTGTTTGTATTATTAGTTCATCTCTGGAAGTACTGATCCGATTACAAACATCTTTCACTAATTGTAAGTTACACTATTGCAGAGTGCAATATGATAGGATATGTTTTTATATCGCGATCGGCGAAATCGTGGGCAGCCAGTTAAGTGGTAAGCTAATATTTTGTGTTTCCCTAAATAAAGGTTAAAATAAGTTTTCTAATTTTCCCATGCCTTGCGTGTTACTCGTTACGAAGTTTGGCTAATAACTGATAATCATCAATTAGTAGCCAAACTTCTTGTTAACGGCGCACCGAGCTTTTTATACACATAAACACGTTTTTATAACCCTTGTTTGAAGTAGTAAACAATTAAAATTTAAATCTAGGGAAATATATTGGTATCATTGGGGATATATACTAGGCAGTACTGTAAAGGCTTTAGTTGAGCCTGCCTTCCGCATGAATCCTCCTCGGATTGTGACATTGGCTGATAAGACAAACACTGGTTTTATTTGGAATTTAGAATAGGTATAAAATTATGACGTATGGTCATATTGTTTTATGTCGAGTCAGTGAAGTACTAGCCTTGCCCATATATTGTAATGTGCTTTCATATAAGCAAATAAATAAGAACAATATTATAGTGCTGCTGTGTTTCCATTTCTAATACACATCCACCAACACACCTCGAAGTCGAGACCCTACAGACAATATACGTGCTGATCAGCCTAAAGTATCGTGGCTGGTCATCACAGTACCTATACACGATAGAAACACGATTTGATAAAGTTGACTCGACAGAATAAATTCGCAAATTTACCTCTTTTCGAGTCATTTTTTCCTCTATTATGATTCATTTACTAAAATAAAGTTCATTGATGACTGGAGCGTTTATTACACGTTAGTTTTTTTTTTAGATTTAAGAGCAATGTGATGGAAATAACAAACAAAACTTCTAAAGTGCAAAAGTGTGGTTGTTTTCTCTTTACACGTAAAGAAAAAGACAGAAACAAAGGCAAACGCTCGGTCTGTCGCGCGTTAAAACCTTGACAACTTTAACCCACTAAATTCGAGCAATCAAATACACAAACACCTACCAGCTACGTAAAAACTTTATCTTTATAAATGCTTTGAAAACATATAATCCGTTTTTGTCAATTTTTTATCAACCTAGAGAGACGAAAAGCCTTCGACCTCTTTCAGTTTCAATACTTTTGAAATCATAGTTTTGAAAAGCTTACATAGTAAAGGCTTAGGCACATAACGCGCACTCCATAAAAGACAAGAGGTGTTTCAATGACTCCTAACTAAACGTGTCTCTATTTATGATAACAACGCGGTGGGTTTAGAATGGCTATACGTAGAGTTAGAATATTGACAAATTGCCAGACTACCCACGAGGTGACTAGTCTTGCAATTTGCGAAGCGAGGACCAGCTGTCGTAATCTGTGGTCCTTTCATGACTATCTATACAACATGTCCCGGAATTAACGCACAACCTCTTAAGGGGTCATTGTACTCATAATTATGAACAACTTTTACTATGGGACCAAACCTGAAATCGTGAAAAAAAATCTGCTGTTCCGTACACTTTGACGAGTTATGCGAACATAAATGTAGGGAACAGCAGATTTTTTTCGAGATTTCAGGTTTGGTCCCCGACTAAATCCTTTGGTCGGCTAAAGGTGGACCCCACAGGAGAAGACGGGTTGACCTATTTTTGGCTTCATAGATGTATTCCACACCTATAATAAAACTATGAAGAATGAACAAAATAAGAGAAAGGCAGTTAATAAGTAAAATAAACAACGTCCAATACTCGTAACTAAAAACGTACAAAATCTAGTCGCAATCTCATCTCAGCGACAATCAAATGTCAAAAACTTGTCGAAAACGTAGGGAAATTATAGGTATTTTTGACATATTGAGACTGAGATCAGACTGTGAACGTTCTTAAAATTACGGGAATTGCCCCTCTGATGTTTTGCTGTTCTTCCTTTCATTGTGCAGTATTGAATATCTATCCAATCAAACTCAAAGCATTTATTACAATTAAAGTATTTACAGGCATTTTTTAATTGTCCAGGAGTTGGTCAATCAGACATATGAAGTTAGTTGCCCATTCCAAAGCGTACTATGGAGAAGAACGGGCACGAAACTCTATGGATACTCTTTTCAATTATATTGTAACAAAAATATACATCATTATATTGAATTTATAAATAAATGTGAGAACGCGTCCAGAGTAGCAAACATAAACAAAAAAACAATAAAAAAATTAAAATAAGCCAATGGCAGCCAAGAGATAACCAGTCCCAACTGACGGCGCCCGCTCACGAACATGACGCATGAATCAGTACCATTTAGCTCATCCATTTTTAAGGGAATAACATATTCTTGCGAGCAATGGTGGTCCAGTGGTAACGGCCCCGACTTACAAGTCGTGGTGGGTCCGAACCCAGGCAAGCGCATTGCTTTGTGTAATTTATTTCATCACCACTGCTCTCAAAACGGTGAAGGAAAACATCGTGAGAAAAACGACAGGTCCTAGAACCAAAAATTCGAAGACATGTGACATCTACCAACCAGCACTGGGCCCGCGTGGTGGTTTACGGCCCACTCTCTCTCACCGAGAGGAGGCCTGTGTCCCAGCAGTTGGAACTTTATAGTCGTATTATTTCGTAACATATTCTTAGAAATGATTTCCATCTAATCTTAAATAGAATACCCTACTCATCATTCATCATCATTTTAGCTGAAAGACGTCCACTGCTGGATATAGGTAGGTCTCTCCACCAGTTCTGTGCTCTAGCGGATACCTGCGGCCTTCACAAGGTCATCGGTCCACCTTGTGAGAGGGCTTCCAACGCTACATCCTCCAGTACGCGGTCGCCTCCCCAGAACCTTTCGGCTACATCGGCCATCTGTTCTGCGAGCAATGAACCCTGCCCTCTGCCACTTAAGTTTGGCAATTCTTCGGGCAATCGGGTTCTCCTGCAGATTTCTTCATTACTGATTCGATCACGGAAACTCCAAGCATAGTGCTCTCCATTGCCCTTTGGGTGACTTTCAGCCTTCTAATGGAGCCCATTGTGAGCGACCACGTTTTAATGCCAGAGGTCATCACTGCCACCACGCACTGGTTAAAGACTCGTCTTCAGACACTGCGGTGTGACTACTCTACTACCCACTTTGGATTGGATTTCAACAGGACTTTCTGTTAAATAATTTATGGCACACTCCCCACACTCATGCTTCGAACTCACGACCGCTCAGTCGCTTCTTTGCACGCTAACCTTTGAGCTACTGCTTCTTCAAAAAGTAAGTACCTATCTTTTAGGAAAGTTTCACGATTACCCGGTTTTTTTTCTCCAATCCTACCTGAGCAAATCCGCTGACTAAAACTGACTGAGACTAGACTGCTATAATAAACTTAAGTTTTTACGACTCAGTCACGTCTCGACTGTATCAAAGAGCGGCGCGTCTTTAAGATTAAGAGATTCCTCAAGGGAGGCAGAATAAAATGTTATATTCCTTTGTTTCTTCACGTCGGAGAATCGATAATTTTAGATATTTTAATACAGGTGAAATAAGTTGTCGTTTTCAAATCTCATGTTCGTGTGATTTAATTTAGTAGGCTGTTGTTTGGGTCAATCAATTAAGGCTTCCGCAGACAGGCGCGACGCGACTCTAGAAGAACAATTTAGGAAATTGTTCTAACAGAATCACTTTACTCATCGCGCCTGTCTGCGAGAGCCTTTACAGAGTGAGTTAATATAAGATTTGACAACGTGTTAGTTAAATCTAGTGTTTTTCAGCCTTTCAGTGACCATTTGAAACTAGTGTCGTTTACAAAGTCACAAACGTATGCATGTATGTAACAAAACTCATATTACTATACTAGTTGTTTAGTTCATTGCCCTCTCATTTTATTGATATAAAAAGTATTATGATTAACACGATAAATAAACCAAACACAGTGTATATAAACATAATGTATTTGCTAATCTTAAAAAAAAGCACTTTGAAAAAGCAATTTTTACTGTTTGTTCCGGTTAATATCTGAAACGCCTGGACCGATTTTGACGGGACTTTCAATGGCTGATGTTATAAGGAGTAACTTAGGGTACTTTTATTTTAGAAAAATAATTAGGGTTCCGCGCAAAAAATGAAAACCTGTGATTTTATGAACAAAAAACAGGATTTGAAAAATTCTTTTTGCATTTGGTAGCCCAACTCTCGAGGATCGTTAAAAGCTATGCTACGACCCTTAGGAGCCGAGCAAAAGGAAAAGATTCAGTAAAAACGCTAACCGAAAACAAATAGCGCGGGCGTGCGATGTAACGCGGCGGGTCGGGGGACGAGGGAGTTTTATTAAAATGTGGCTGTTATTTTAATGTATTAGGTATCTTACGACTTCCACGAGATCGAAGTCGCGGGGCACAGCTAGTCTATGTAAATAAAAATTAAATGCTGTTCGTTGGTAAGCGCATCTCTTGACAACGGCAGGACCGATTTAGCTATTATTTTGTTTTAAAATGTTCATTATAGTCCGAATTAGGTTTTATGAAAACAACTCAAGGCCATACCTATATAACATAACCCAGAATTAACGCACAACCTCTTAAGGGGTCATTGTATTCATAATTATGAACACCTTCAACAATGGGACCAAACCTGAAATAGCGAAAAAAATCAACTGTTCTCTACATTTTGACGAGTTATGCGAACATAAACGAAGGGAACAGCTGATTTTTTTCGCGATTTCAGGGCTGGTCCCATAGTAAAAGTTGTTCATAATGATAAGTACAATGGTCCCTCAAGAGGTTGTGCGATAATTCCGGGACATGTTGTAGAATTTTGACAGGACAACCTGCCTAGTCTTTTCGCAACTGTGATATGTTGGGGTCGGCCTCCAGTCTAACCGGATGCAGCTGAATGACAGTATTTTACATGGAGCGACCACCTATTTGACCTCCACAACCCAGTTACTGGGTAATATAATACCCCTTGATAAGACCGGTTGACAGACTTTCTTCTGACTAACAGTAACGACTGTCAAAGATCTATAAATGACAGCCGGGACCAACCGCTTATTATAGTATAGATACTGTTAGCAATTACAATTTAGGTAATAATAATTAGGCACGCTAACAAGTATTTAGCGAAATTAGTACGACACGTTGTACTTAATTACAATTTTGTATCTCCGCAAATAAACGCCTGATTCTACAGGGTGTAAGCGACAGCCCTCCGCAAACTAACAGGGTGCATTCAGCTTCTTATTCTGAATCATATTCCACCGAATAAATTCTCAGGAAACTATACATTGCGTGTGAGGTAATAAAACAATTCAGATTTATTGGATTCCCATAACGTTCCTGAAATAATTTCAAGTACCGGTCATCTTAGTATGATTTACTGAATTCACGCCATCAGTCTACGGAGGGCTGTCCCTTACACCCTGTATTATTTATCTCCTTATAGTAAAAATATAACTTAAAAGAGTCATTAAGGCTCTAATCCATATCTGTCCCAAGCAATATTTTAGGCTACAGTGCGACCGTCAGTTTTCCCGGTTATTAGGGTGAAGTACCCAATTATCCGCGTGCGTAGATTGCGAGCCGTTATTTAATTTATTTGCGGTGATATCACATTATTTATCTTAATACAAATTAGGTGCGAAATGTATCAGGCTGTATAAATTGCTGTTATTAGAAAGATAAATTACTTTGAGTAATTACGTTATGATGAATTTTTAGGAAAACCTTTTTTGTAGAGTGGATTTCTGGTCCTGTTAACTCCCCGAACAGACTAGGCAAGTTAAAATGCGAAAAGCACGTTCCAAGTTAATCTTAGACACGACTAATGATGAAAGAAAACATCGTGAGGTGACCTGGATTTAATGATCTTCACTCTCGAAGACGCAGAGAGTAACCGCGGTGATAAATGATTGCTCTTTCTCTAATGAAAATAATTTGGCCTTCATTGAGGAACATTTATAAATAGATATTTTTGTAGGTAGGTAATCTTCAAATAGAAAATCAATAGTATAACGTTAATAATTGCGAGATCAAAAGCTAATTTTTATTATCTAACAAGAAAACGTAAAAGCGCATTAATTATTACCGAAGTCAAATGTAAAGTAAGACAATATGGGAAAATTACGTCCCTCTGAAAAAAAAAAAAAAAAATAAAAAAAATGAAAAAGTGTTTATTCACGGAAATAATGTTTTACAGAATAAATTTACCTCCGCCAAACTGCAAAGCAGTTTGTTGGCAGACGTAGCTCCTTTTTTTTTTTCAAATATTAACATATTTTATTTTTATAATGACACTTTTTCACATAAAACTATTCCATCACTTCTTAAATTTACAGACATTTTTATTTTATTTTTAGTTATTCTCTACAGTGAGGTTTTGACAAAAAATATGAAATAGGTACTTATGTATCTTATTTTTAAAGGCGGTTTTTGTGACACAGTTGTTTATGTCGTCTGGAAGGTCAAATCATAAAATTAAGAATTCTCCTGGCCAAACCGTTATAAATGCTCTCCAATGACTTTTTAAATACACAGCCTAACAGCCTAAACTTCAACTTTTTTAATAAGCCCTCCCGACGGAAAACCGTTGGATTAACTACCGAAGTTTAGTCGTAAAACAAGAAAAAAGGAATCGTTTGATTGTTCGAACACATCCTCCGTGGAGAGGTATGAATATTAAACTGCACTTACCTGAATACCGCTGCCAATCGTCCTCCGAATAAAAAAGTAAAAATAAAAAAACACTGGTTTTCAAATATGGAATTGAAAGTTCGGAAAATTGGTGAGCGCGCGCGATGCGTCCGTTCGGCCCTCCGGACTGGCGTAGACTGAACGTTTTGGGAAGTCGGAGGGTTGTTTCAACCCCCCGGTGCAGCGCGTCTGCATGTACGTACTCTTCGCACTGTGGCAATAAAGACCTATTCGTCTAATTTCCGTCGCAGTTTTGACCTTCTTCGTCTTGATTCGGATCGTTTTAGTTATTTAGTA
Source organism: Fissipunctia ypsillon (assembly GCA_947568875.1). NCBI lineage: Eukaryota > Metazoa > Arthropoda > Insecta > Lepidoptera > Noctuidae > Fissipunctia > Fissipunctia ypsillon. Next base: position 4,004,610 of record OX387662.1, read on the forward strand.
GATTGGGAGTGTTGGGACTCGTTTCTTCAAATTCTTACTTATTTTTGTGCATCATAAGGTGTATTTTTGTTTGTCGGTTGAATATCTTTTGAGACTTATGTGTCATATACGGCCGGCGCTGATTCACTGGGGTTTAGCATTTTGCACTGAGGTATTGTTAATGTTATATTGTGTCTATCTATGGACTCTTAGAGTAACACTCCTCGTGTGGGAATAAGGCGATTAACTTACCTTAATATGGACGGTTATTACGTAGATACTTACCACAATAATTTCTAAACAGGTAGAGAATAATACGTATTTAGGTACCTGCTTTATATAAACACGCGCATAGAAACAGTATAATATTATTATATAATAAGCAATCTTGTGTGTCGTTAGGCATGTTCGTGAACTTCATCTCAGAATTGTTTTAAATACAAATAGTCTTGAGGAAACTCATTGTTCTGAAAACTCCTAAAACGCAGGAAACCATTCAATATTCGTTACTTCTCTGTAAAGTATTTATTGTGACTCACAGGAAGATCACAAACTAAACTAAACACAATCAAAAGAGATCTATATCCTGCAGAAGACCAATTGCAGGCAGAACAGAATCCACCTGTAACTCGTCAGTAGTTCCCAGTGACCTAATGTGGTTATGTTGAGATGACTGGCAATCTAAGCATAACCACATTAGGTCACTGGGAACTACTGGCGAGTTACAGGTGGATTCTGTCAAAACTGCCCCTTTCGTTATATCTTAATGTTACACCCATATAGCGTAACGTTTCAGGGTGATTTAATGTGTTTTCAGGTCGTAAACAGTTCAGTTATATTACCAGCGGCATCACCCGCGTGTATGTCGGAAAATATCCCACGGGAACGTACTACCGGGATTTAAAATACCCTATGTGTTAATCATTGAGGTTCAATATAAACTAGAGCAGACACAGCGAACAAAATTTGTCCCAAACTAAAGATGTGTGCCGCGGATGTCAAATGTGACAACCGCGGTGTATCGACGATTGCTGTCGTTTTGTTCGGGGTGTCTGCTCTAGTTTTCATTTAACCTCAATGGTATTAATCCAGGTTATAAATTACTATCTGTGTATCAAATGTCATCCAAATTCTTTTAGCCATTTTGCGCCAATCCCGTACATCCAGACAAACGAACAAAAATTCTAAAAACTATATTTTTGGCATCAGATTCGTTCCCCCATATCTTAGCAGTTGCTTTTTTCAAAAATATTAAATTTTTTGACTTCGTTTCGAATTTCGACCTTTGCCAGCATTTTGTTTCATCGGCACCTCTAAGGCTAGCGGCCTTAGAGGTGATTAGGGATTTGTACTAGAAACTCGCGACGTTAACGTCGCGTCTGCGCAACGTTGGCGCTGTGCATACGTTGGAGAAGCGCCATCGCTCGTAAAACGCCAGTGGGATAGCGGCCTTAATATGTTTTTAACTTTTGTACCTCATTGCATAGCTGATTAAATGAAGATCTTTCCCATAATTTGTACGCTTAATGCCTTAGTAAAATTATGAGATAACTGGTGTCAAAGTTCATGTAACTAGATGATTTTTGAAAATGGTTAATAAACTTTTTCATTTAACAAAATAATTAATAATTTGGTTACAAAGGTTTGTTAAAGTATTAGGTACTACTGCCCAACGGTAGCAATGAAGACCATTTAATTTGAGAGTTTGGAGAAAAGTGATATTTAGTGACGAATTCTGGATTTTTTTTTCATAAATACGTAAAAATTGGGTTTTCTCGAATTCCATGAATTTTTATTGGGTGCTTAATTGTTACAAACGAATCACACTATCACGTCCTGGAAGGAACAGGCATTTCGCCGAATTATAAGTTACCCTGTAGATAACGCTTCGTTTTTATTAAGTACCAACTACGTTTTGCCCGCGGCTTCGCCCGCGTGGATGTCGGAAAATATCCCACGGGAACGTACTACCGGGATTAAAAGTACCCTATGTGTTAATCCAGGTAAACAATGTCTTCTCGCACTGCTTATATAATGATAATTTTTCATGAACATTCAGAAAAATACGAGCGGTAACATGCCCATGGGCGGCATTGTATAGACAGAACATGGATTTATCTCTTTTTTCATGGATTTAAAAAAAAAAAAATAAATATCTGTTTGTTATTTCTGTATGTGTGGTTTTGTATGTTTCTGTAGGTGTAATAAAAGACACACTCTTTCTAACTCTTTCGAGGCAAAAGGCGCAATGTTGAGTTTCTTTTTTTTGTAAATTTATTAATGTGGAGAAATGAAGTAGGTGCATGTCGTGAGGAATGTTTTGAATATAAATGTGTATGGTTATTAAGAGTAAGCTATGATATAAGACCAAAAAACGATGGATGGATTTTGTTAAAATGGTAGGTACGGCTGGAGAGATAATGACTAATAGGCGCAGTAAGTAAGAAAGAGGATGACATGCTGCACAACAACAACAACTAACAACACAACAACAACACCAACCACCACATAACTATATTGAAATAAGATGAGAAGTATGGAAAGATCTTCTGAAAAGGTCTGCTTACTTCTATATTGTGACGTGTTCTTGAATGGAGACTGCAAATCGGCAAATGTAAGGAAGGACGCCCTCAGGTTAGGTGAAGCGACGATCTTCGCAGTGTGGCTGGATGAGAGTTGCCGAGAATCGAGCTGAATGGCGTTGGAGAGGCCTATGTCCAGCAGTGGACTGCTGTAGACTGATGATGATGATGATGATGAAGAATTAGGCAGTGGAACTTAATAGGCTGATAATGCTATACGTTCCTACACAACAACCTCTCGCACTCTCAACCTCATCGCTGATGACGTCGACATATTCTGTTGCGATTTGGGTGAATTTGAATGAATAACTACCTCTAGAATTTGTTATGGTACAAGCAGTGGCACTATTTAATTGTTAAGTGTGCTATAATATCGCACCGGTTCTAGCATGTAAGGATATTTGTAAAGGGTGTCTCAGTAAGAGTGCACTTTTTCATTTTAAAATAATAAAAAGTATTTTATGACAGAGTTGTGATATTTTTATTGTATTGTAAAGAAGACATGTTCCGATTAAGTATGGAACAAAATATCCGGCAAATGACCCCCACGGCTCCGATGACCGGCCATTACTCTTTTCATGAAATTTTCCATGACTTTTGCACAGAGATGTGGCTGTATCTCACCGATGACGCGTTGGATTTCCGATTTGAGCTCAGGAATTGTTTAGGGTTTATTCGCATAAACCCGAGATTTCACAAAACCCCAAAGAAAACGCACGGCGGGGGAAATTGCACGGCGTTAAATCGCACGATCTTGGTGGCCAGTTGACATCAGAATTTCGTGAGATAATGTGTTCTGGAAATCTTTGCTGCAATAAGTCGATTGTTTCATGCGCGGTGTGGCAGGTTGCGCCGTCCTGCTGAAACCACATGTTGTCCAGATTCATGCCGTCCAGTTGAGGCCACAAGAAGTCCGTTATCATATTCCTGTAACGAATGCCGTTAACAGTCACTGCAATTTCGGCCTCATTTTCAAAAAAGTAAGGTCCAATCACGCCGCCTGACCAAAATCCGCACCAGACAGTTACTCGTTGTGGGTGCATTTGTTTCTCATGGATTGCATGAGGATTTTCCGAGTCCCAAATTCGACAATTTTGTGTATTCACGAAGCCATTCATATGGAAATGCGCTTCATCGGAGAAAATGATTTTGTTCGAAAAATTGGCATCGACTTCACTTTGCTCCATTACCCATTGAACGAATTGCCGGCGTTTTCCGTGGTCTGCTGGTTTGAGCTCCTGAGTTAGCTGAATCTTGTACGCATGAAGGTACAGGTCTTTAGTCAAAATTCGCTGCGTAGTGCTTCGTGAAATTTGAAGTTGTTGAGAACGATGCCGAATTGATGTTTTCGGGTTTTCGGCGACACTCTCGTTTACAGCAGCAATGTTTTCAAGAGACCGACCGGTCCGTTGACGCAAAGGATTCTTATTATCCATAATCGACCCAGTTTCTTCAAATTTTTTGACCACTCTTCGAATGGTTGACACATTTGGTGCACTTTCTTGGCTAAAAAAATTTGGCGAAGTTTGTAATGAGTTTTCACAATTATAACGCGTTGTTCTTTCGAAAAGCGCTCCATTTTTAATAATCGGAATAAACAGAGGTGACAGCTGTCAAATTTCAGAGTTGCCACTTGCATGAAAAAAAAAATATTCCAATTTTAAAAAGTGCACTCTTACTGAGACACCCTTTATGTTTGGAGTGAATAAATAAATAAACAAAGCAACAAGAACAATGTACCCAGGATTTTGTAATAATTTTGATTTAAAAGAGTGTCCATGGAGTTCCTTGCCCATTCCTCTCCATAGAGATCTACGTTTTGGATTGGGCGACTAGCTTCAATTTTCTGACTAACTGACTGACTCTTTAACAATTCAAAAGTGCATGTAATTGGTTTAATTGAAATAAATGCTTGAGTTTGAGTTTGAAAGGCTAAAATTGAGACCAAGCTCAGTACTCAAGCGTTCTTGTGACAGCTGACTTGAGACAATTCTCTGGCACTAATTTTAAAATATTAATTACCAAGAAGGTACTAAACCTGGCAATCTAGATAAAGTACGAAGACGTCAGAGCGTAATTTATTTCAATTAGACTATTTTCAGGGCACTTTTAGAATTTATAGGGAGTTGAACAGTTGAGTTAGTCGTCCGTTCCTAAGTGTAGCTTTATGAGGACAAGAACTGTCGAAACACTTGTCTCTTTCTCTAATAGGTAGATTAATAATCGTTTATTTGGAACAAATTTATTATTAAATTTTTACAATAACTCTGATTAGGTACATTAGAAAGGCAGAAAATGCCTATAAGAATCGGTAAGCTATGTACTTACATCTCATGTAGGATTTGACTACTCTTGGGACTATCGACTGACTATATTGAGCTGGCAGAAAAGCTCCCAGCGGGCTACCAACAGCCTTAGCTCATCTGAAAATCTTTAAACCGATTGCGAAGCTAGGTGGGTCGCTGCAGGTAAAACTAAGTCAGGTGGGGGTGCTCCAATGAGCCACAATGTGATTGTGGAGCTGCATCTCACCACAATGTCTCACCTCCTACCGGGCTCTCAACAACTACTATAAAAGACCTTTCCGAGGCCAGCGTTAACGCTGTCGACATGGCCGAGTTCTGGTCGAAACCTGTATAGATAATAGATATATGGAATCATCGATATGATGAAGAAGGTCGGCCGAATCAAACGCAACAAAATGTTATCTATACATCTATACAAATCAATAAAATAGAAGTGTCTGTTTGTAATGATAGCTGATGTTAAAAGGAGTAACGTAGGCTACTTTTATTTTAGAAAAAGAATTAGGGGCGGGTCGGGGGACGAGGGTGGCTGTTATTTTAGTATATTGTGTATCTTACGACTTCCATGCGAACGAAGTCGCGAGGCACAGCTAAATAGTTATGAACATAAGAACAAGGGTTATGATCATTAGCATCAAGGAAGTTACGACTGCATTTGTTTCTGCTGTTGAATAAATGGAAAATGGTTTTGAAGGATCTAAAAAATAAAATAAAATCGAGCGTCAAATATTTAATGAGTGAAAAACGTTGGGTCCTGAGGCTGAAATGTTTTTATAGGATAAAGCCATTACTTCCGCTCGTCTGGTCGCTCGACTTAAGGTCTCGTTACAAGGCGACTTTTTAGTAACTCTGAGACACAGTCGCAAAATGGCGTTAAGAAACAAAAAATCGCGAAAACAGAAAAAAAAAGAAAAAAAAAAAGAAAGAAAAATGCGTATATTGGCATTACAGCAAAAATACATCTTTTTCAACTTTGAAAACAGAAAACAATTATAATAATGCCAAAAGAACCTCAGCTCAGCATAATGTCAGATGACAACACAAGATGTACCACCTGACGCTGATTTTCAGCTGCAACCCACGAGTGCCATACGCTAGAATATTAAACATATATGGAAGTGTGTGTCCGATGCAACACTGACTCAATAATTTGTTCTCTGTGGTCAAGTTTTAGGAGTAAAAAGCATTTAGAAAGTATTCAAATAATTAATTTTTGACCAAAAACAAAATATTCAGTATTACGATTTTAATTATGGCAATTCATTTTAGTGCACTGCAGAACGAGATTTCATAATTTAATTGAGAACCTAACTATAAGAACAAATTAATCGAAACAGCAAAATATTTGTCAGCTATTTGCGGCGTTAGAACTTCCAGAATGTCAATTCTCGTTCTCGTGTCAACTTATGAAATCGGTTGTAGTTATTTTCGGCAGCCGAATGAGAGTAGACGAGGATCGAGTTAAATGGCATGCGATTGGAGAGGCCTATATCCAGCAGTGAACCGCTATAGGCTGATGACGACAGTGAAACGCTCATTGCGTTAGTTTAACTTGTGGCGGCCTCTACAACTCTACATGCGAACTACGCAACAAAAACCTGACGTCACACAATCCTGCATCGCGCAAGCAGAGTTTACCGCGCGACTGGCATATATGCAACATCCCGACATCAACCATCGGGCAGTAGCCCACTAGACACAACACCCGTCTGGTCCGAGGATCCTCCCTTTTCTATGGAGGATGAGTGAACTTTACAACTGGTTCCTCATGCTTCTATACTCCAGAACCTCCTCTATACTCAGCCTCTTGTCAGAAGGCCAATTCTCGTACTTAAAAACTGTTCAAATTCAAGCCATAATCAATGTCAAAAAAAATACGAAGATGTTGGACAGTTAGAGATTTTTATGAGATGAGACTGAGATTAGAATACGAACGACTGGACAGGTCCACTCAATCTGTGTGGTTCTTTCCTCAAAAGGCCATTTCAGACACCAACCTACATGGTCTTCACATGATCTGACCAAAATTATGTCTGGACTTTAAAAGAGACTGTGACCTCTGAGTTTGTTTCGGCCTTTCTTCTCAGAGTAGTCAGATAGGAAACGCCGGCCTCATCTAGTTTAAAAAAAAATGTTTGACGTGTAAAAGTGTTTGTATAAACCTACGTACAAAAATAAAATCATTTATCATTATCATTAACGTTCTTAAAAACATGGTAACGGCCTCTCAGATGTTAGTCAATCAATTGACCTTGCAGCATTATAGCCGCACGACTCATATGCCCGACTATAAAAAAAACAACAAAGTCGCTGTGTACGTAGTCCCTTACACTACAAGTCTCTGTTTTCCAGGTCAACGAGCATCGCACTTTGAAAATAAATTTTCTTAGCATTGGCGACTAATTAAATTTTTTTGTTGGTGTTTTTATCTGGAAATAATTATACAATCTAAGGAGGCAATAGGGTGTGTTTTTTCACACGACAGTATACTGAACTAACAACGGACTTACGACCGAACCTATCTATCACTAGTTTTGGCATACTGGAGATAGAAAAATCTATCTATCCATAGTTTTAACGTCCGAACTATAACGACCGAACCCAATAACCTATTTTCAGTAACAGACAGATCGCTATTGACGGTAGACATTATAATTCTATCTGTCCTTATGTCAGGCCGGTAAGATTCCATAATCTCTTATAGATTATTGGGACGTTAAAACCATAGATAGATAGGTTTTTCTATCTCCAGTATGCCAAAACTGGTGATAGATAGGTTATTGGATTCGGCCGTAAGAGATTACGGAATCTTACCGGCCTGACATAAGGACAGATAGAATTACACTGTCTACCATCAATAGTGATCAGTCTTTTACAGAAAATAGGTTGAAGAAGCAAAAGTTTTCTATTGATTTTCAGTGAATATAGTAGTGTTTCAATATTTAGGAGTTTTAGGGCTGAGTTTTCAAACGCCAGGTTCGAGGAACGACTTTGAATTTTTTATACTAAACTGTCAGATGCCAATTTTGTCACGATGTGATGAAATAGTAATTCATATACATGTACTATTAAAAAATCAAAACAACAAAAACACAAAAATAAACTAAATTAAAATCATCAATACTACAATAGTTGAGTTGTACTGATGATTTTAATGGTCATAATTCTGTAAAGATGTGTGTGTGTGTGTGCGTGTGTATGTTGCGGTAGCAAATCATCAACATACAATCTGATACAGACCTGTAAATTACAAAAAACGTATGAAAATGTGAATTTCGCGGGGCATCGTGGTGGCGCTTTGATGATGATTCCATGATCAACACTGATTAAAATGCACTTAGTTACAAGTTCAGAATATTTTGTTGTGAATATTAACTTGGCTTGCACTTGTAATTTAAATATGTAATCAAACTTTCATATGCATTTCTTTTTCTTCAGTTATTTGCATTTTCTTTTCCTCCTTTTCCACGTATGAACGCTCGTATTTTCTTAGATTTACATTATTACTTTTATTGCCTTCAGTGGAAAGCAAACATTATCTAATCGACCGTCAGATTTTATGGCCGCTTGACCTACGATGTATTTATGTGGCCCTGGTAATTCGCTCAAACTTCAAATTTGATAGAAGAAGATAATAAGAAAAACCCGTTCCTTTGGGTCAAAGCTCAGTTTACCGATACGTTTTCTAACTTTAATATAATTTGCGAGACATTTGGCATATTTTGCTTAAATTATGACGAATCAAGAACATGATACTCCTTTCTACATACCACATTATGAAGATTGTGGTTGAATGTACTGTACTTTCTATAATACCCAAGTACACCTATTACAGCTGTTCTAGGGTACCCCGACGTCGCTCACACAATTAAACTGAGTTTAATCTAGTGATTAAACCCCAGAGGCCTGGCTGACCCTACCGGGCGGCAGTAACATTAAATCTGTATTAGTTAAGTTTGATTAATAAAGTTCGTTTCTTTAGCGTTTAACGTTTGCCTCAAGTTTGGGAGGAACGTTAAAACCATACGGCGTGTGAGGGGGAGAAGAGGGGAAGGACCCAGACACCTTTTTGTGTAAATGTAATGAAATAAAAGTTAGTTACGTTTCAGTAATTCTTTGTTTGTAATTTCGAGTTAGGTTTTTTGTTTCACGTTAAAAGCAGGATTGTTAAGGATTTGGGGATTTGTTTTGTGTGAATGATTGTTGTTAGAATACTTAAGAGAAACAAGCAAGGGAGGTTAATGGGGTCATGAACCTCGAAGTAGGTGGTGACATCATACTATTTATTGCAACAGTTCACGCCTTTGCGGAATGTTCGAAAGAGTTACCGTGGCCCCGGCACAGGCAACAGAAGGAACACGGGTGGGTTTTAGTCAGTAAAAGTCTGACACGCCCTCCCGCTACTCCCAGAGCGGGAGGGCGTGTCAGACTTTTACTGACTAAAACCCACCCGTGTTCCTTCTGTTGCCTGTGCCGGGGCCACGGTAACTCTTTCGAACATCCCGCAACCCTAGCTGGCATCGGCCCTAGCGGACCCCGTCAATAGTGCTGACATCTCTTTGAGGCGCGCGTGGAACACGACGCGCCGTCGACTCGGGCCTGGTCCTTACCGGACGGCGAGCTACCCATTGCTCGCCGTCCGCAAGCCCGCGCCTACGGTGGCCGGGAATCGGCTGCCGATTCCCGACGCCCAGGGCGTCTCCTGCGGCGACTAGGGGCGTGAGGGTGCAAAGCTTGCCTCTCCCTCACGCGTCCCGCCTCCTCCTTCACGAGCATTACTGCTTCGCAGAAGGAGGTAATGGCTTCCCATGCACTCTCGCTCCGTACCATGGCCTGGACCAGGGCCGGACGCGAGAGATCGCCGCCGCCGATCGCTTCCGCGAGGACACGGCGGTGCCCCGCCCAAGCCGGGCAGACTTCCACCGTATGCTCCACCGTGTCCTCCGGGCGATCCACACAGTGGTGACACCCGGGCGTTTCCTCCCGCCTTATCCGGAACAGGTACCTCCCGAAGCACCCGTGTCCGGTGAGGACCTGCGTCAGGCGGAAGGTGAGGACGCCGTGGCGCCTCTCCAGCCACTCCTCAAAGAGGGGACTTATCGCCGCAATTGTGGCGTGCCCAAGTATCATATATACTTAGCGCCATATTTATTCGTACAATTCATTAAAGTAAGAAATTTCTAACTGATAAAGTGTATTACTGTGTGAAGGAATATCTAAAAGGGAATCCTTATGGCCAATAATATTAATCAGATTTTCAATAATAGAAATGACATGTGAAACTTACAATTATTATATATCTAGGACTTTTATTTATTTTTTCACTATTTACTCTGACATTTATTTTATTAGTAGACTAGTAGATTAGTGACTAGATACTAAAATGGTTCAAATGATTTTCCAATTTAATAATTTTGTAATATTTATTGTTATTCAGCATGGTGTTTTGATAGTAGATAGTAATTTATGTGTAAATTTTGCATGCCCATGTGACGGCAGAGCATGGAGAACATTTTCAAAACTTGTCTATCATCTATACCCTTACCCATGTTGGCAAAAAAATAAATGATTTGATTTGATTAATAGGTATCATGCTAAAAATTGCCCGTCCACAGGGCAAAAGCTTCTTGTCAAACAGAGAAGCAACGGGCACATATCTTAGTGACACTGTTTAATACTTCTGAAAATACTTTTCTTAATATAAGAAAAAGCCGATGCCTTTTCTAATTACAATCAGTCGATACCCTATAATCAAGCCTGTCTCCTATAAACAGTACATTTTGTTCCCCAAAGTCCCCCGCTAATCTATCCGTCGTTTTACAAAATGGCTAGTTGTTTTACAAAACAGCGCCGTTATGTAAAACAACTGAATGACGTTTCGCGGTTTTACATAATGACTGAACTTCAACACGCCATATTGTTTAAACATTTTGCGTTTATCAATGCAGCGGGTCAACGATTAGACGTTATTACAAAACAGCGTGAAATGAAACGTCAAGATTGCAAATTTTAGTTCTAAATTTTGACGCTCGTGGCTCTGTGTGTCATGACGAGTCGTCATTATTCTTAAATAAAACGAGTAATACTAGTGAAAATGACTCTACCCTAACTCAAGACAGCCCTAAGACAAGTGTCTTAGAGGATTTGGCAGCTGAGTTACTTAACTGGGACCAACTTGGAAGTTACGCTCGCCGGCCGCTCCCGCGGCACCGCTCGCTTCGCTCGCCCGGCTCGCGCGTGATTGGTTACAGTTCTAACCTAACCTAACCCAATTGGTTAGAGTGCCTTAGTTATTGCGACCGAGTCGGCATTAGAAGCCACACCAAAGGCTTATTGTGACTGCAGATAACCCATTCTGCAATACATCTAAACGTTGGTAGCTGTATTGTACCTAAAACGTAACGCAATAACAATCCAGCTGAACGTCAATCAGTCGTAATAGAAACAAGCGCCTCTATGTATTTCAGCTAGACGTTATGTATTACGTCGTATATACAATTCGGCTGCGACATACTCGTATACATTATACAGGGTCAAATTAAATTAGCTATCGAAACTCCGCAGACATGATGGGTATCGATAAAAATTTTGCTTCTTTTTTTGGGGCAATGACCACCAGTAGTGTTGTTACTTGAAGTGTGTGAGTTGATAAAATCTGTTTTATCGTGTTGAGACATATATAATACCCATTACGTCTGTGAAGTTTACACAAAAAAAAACTGATTTTTAAATTGATATTTTATGTGACTACACTAAGGGTTGATGACCCCAAAAAAACATCACCAAATTAATTTCTTTTTTGTTTTATCATGTTTAGAAATCGATACGCATCACGTCTGCGGAGTTCGCTTGCTAATTTAATTTGACCCTGTTCAATTACTTGTTCTTACTGACTGATTCATTAACGCAAAGCCTAACCACTGGGCCTACAAACTGGAAATTTTGCACACGGCGTCCTCTTATAATGTAGGGGAGACTAAGAAGGGGTTTTTGGAAATTCAACCTTTAAGGGGGTGAAAAGGGGGATTTTGTTTGTATGAAAAATCATCCCTTGAGTCAACCTTGAGTTAATAAACTTGAAACTTGCATAAATAGTTATCTTAGTAAATAATTAAGTTTGTAAGTTTTTGTTTTTTCTAAACTAAGGGGGATTGGGGGTTGTCAAAGTTTGCATGAAAGAATGTTAACACGCGGTCCGATTAAGTCGAAACTCAGTAGATATTTATACTTAAGACGAAGAAACGTGTATCAGGGTTTTTTTTTTATTTGAGATAGGTTTGCTCTTGACTCTAGTCTAGGTCAGAGATGACAGAGACAAAGTCGACGATGGAGCGAGCTTACCCAGAAGAAGCCTGTTCACTCTCACTTTGAAGAGATCGGGGTTGTATGCGTTCGGAAACACAGACGCAGGCAGAGAGTTCCACTCCTTTGCTGTGCGCATCACAAAAGACATTTGGAAACGCTTAGTGCGAACGGTTTTTCGAAAATCTACCCCTAATGGGGTTAAAAGGGGTAGCCAAGGGCAAGTGCTAGTCCAGTATGTATACAAGTCCAACTTAGGGCTTATTTCATCAAAGTATCTCAAATTTTATATTCGTGGAATAGAATTGACGTCTGACAGTTTTTGTTTTCAAATACTGTAAAAAATTAAACATTTATTTATTCGCAGGATAAGCCATAGAGTCTGTATAGTTACACAACGCTTTGTCATCTTCTTTCGAAAGTCAAATTACTAAAGACTGAAAAAGAGAAATGGTGTGTTCACCTGATACAGATAGTGCAATTCACGAAGACGCGCCCCACCAATTTTTGGTTGAGGGGATCGCGGGGTGCGGGGAGTTTGCTCCGAGCGGCAGTCGCGAACCGTCAGCGGTTCGATGCACACGAATACTACACTCTATGCTGCGAAAATCCAGACTCGTCACGAAAGTTGCTCTACTTTATATATTTTTAAAATGTCGAAAAAATCTCAGCGTGTTGTTCTTAAAAGCCAGGTATGTAAAGAAGTTTGTAGTTACTAAAATACATGAAATTAGCTAACAAAAGTAATTTAATTTTAATAAATAGCAAATTTTAGTAATAGTGGATTTCATTTCATCTTTACAAATAAGTAAAACTATGTAATGTTTTTGTTTAATTTTAGGCAAGAGAAATTATTTCTAAAGTTTACGATTTTATGAAAAAAGAAGCAAGTAAAAATTATGCAGAAAAACTCACTGATGCGCGATGGAGAACCGCACAGGCTGTTGGAGTATCTGAAAGCACAGTGACTAGAATTCTACGCGAAAGAAAGGAATATACTAATATAATGAAGCAAACTACAGTACCAGCTATGGAATCGAATATAACTATGGAGACGGATGCGATAGTTCCTATAGCCCCAAGTGCGGAGAGTACAACAGAGCCGACTACGGAAGCGGATATTGAGTCTGAAAATGAAGCGAGTACGTCGCATTCGAATTTAGTATACAGAAGTGCTTCTATTTTTACATCACCTATGAAGAAGAGAAGGGTAAGACCACGAAAAATTAATTTAGACGAATTTGATATTGGTGTAGTCCGAAGAACTATTCAAAACTATCATATAGAACATCGTCAATTTCCAACATTATCACGACTTAATATTGTTTTGAAAGACCGTATACAATTTGATGGATGTATAACAACCCTAAGAACATTGTTACTTAAACTTGGTTATAGATGGAGAAAAACTGAGAATAACAGGAAGGTGCTAACCGAAAAACATGATATTCAAATGCTAAGATTGAAATATTTAAAACAGGTAAAGTCTTTTCGCAATGCAGGTAGACCTATAGTCTACACAGATGAATCATATATTCATACCAACCACGTGCAAAAAAAGTCTTGGGCCGAAAAAAGTTGTAAAACAGCAATAAAACAAAACTTAATAAAAGGAGTGCGCATAATTATAGTACATGGCGGAAGTGCAGAGGGTTTCGTACCAAATGCGTTGTTGACATACAGAGCAGAGATCAAATCCGGAGACTACCACGATAACATGAACACAGAAAATTACTTAAAGTGGCTAAAGGAGAAACTTATACCAAATCTCCCAAATGATGCCGTGATAGTCTTGGATAATGCAGCCTATCATAATACTAGTTCGGAAAAAATACCAACATCCAACACCAACAAATTAGACATGCAGACTTGGCTGAATGCAAAAAATATCTATTTTGAACCAAGCTACAAAAAACCTGAACTTTATGACCTTATATTAAAAAACAAAGAAAACTTCCGCAAGTACAAAGTTGACGAATTATTGAAAGAACATGGATTCACAGTGCTTCGGCTGCCACCTTATCATTCAGATTTAAACCCAATCGAAAACATTTGGGGTATTGTAAAAAACGATGTTGCTAGTCGCAATATCAATCAAAATTACACTTCGATTATGCCCATTTTAAATGAAGCATTTGATCGAGTAAATAAAGATGTCTGGTTCAATACTTGTCAGCACGTGGAAAAAATAGAAGACGAATACATGAGACATTGTGATCTTGATTTTAGTTTTATTGTAAATGTCGGTGATACATCAGACTCTGAATCAGATATTTCTGAAACGAGTGATTGACGATTTTCATTTCTCAATAAAGTTCAATAAAACTATTTCCGTATTTCATTAATATCTATAATTACCTCCCATTATAAAAATAGTAATATTATCGATATTAACTAATAAACACATAAAATATCCACACCTAAAAATAAAATAAACATAACCCTTTCCTTGCGGTCGGGTAAAAAATATAAAATTGAAGTAGAGCATCTTTCACTTTGACCATGACGCTCTGTCCTGATTAGTCTATTCATTGTAGTGTGCGTGTACACTCATAGGTAATTAGTGTGTACCGACAACACTCAAACATTGACGGAAGCTTGCACACATATACTATAAACGGTTAGGAGGAATAGTGGGGCGCGTCTTCGTGGATTGCACTATCTATATAATACGTTTATTAAAGTTTGATAGAATCCACCCTAAATCTGAATATCTTACGTAATTATGTTTGCCTGGTAAATATGTGTTCTCGGAATCGAAAGACTACTCACAAAGTACACACACACATACTTGCATCGTGACATGATAAGGTTATGGGACAAAGCGAATTTTGCAGTATCGAAGCAATTTAGCAATTATTAACATTTCAAAAACAATCTATGGCTATCATCAATACGTACTGACTACAAGGGCTACAGGGCTACAGTACCAGCAATTCAATGTCTTTTTCGGAAAGAATTTTCAGGAATGATATTAAACGAGTAGTACAGTACCTATCACAGTACTATTGTACGATGATATTATTTTTTGATATATCGAAAGTTCTAGACTGCATACCTATCATATTATTATAACCCACTAGTTTGTGCCAGCGGCTTCACCCACGTGGAGGTCGGAAATTAACCCACGAAAACGTACTACCGGGATAAAATTATCCTATGTGTTAATCCAGAGCGGCAATTCCGCACTTTTTAAAAACTTTAAGAACATTCATAGTCTGAGCTCAGTTTGAATATGTCAAACATACCTATAGTTTCCCTACATTTTTGACATTTGATTGTCGCCGAGATGAGAGTGCGACTAGATTTTGAACGTTTTTAATTACGGGAATTGGCCTTCTAGTTATAACCTATCTGTGTCCAATTTCATTCAAATCCTACAAGTAAACGCATCGAGTGTGGGCTTATTAGATGTGTCTCAACGAGGCCTGAAGCCCAATTCCCGTAACTAAAAACGTTCAAAATCTAGTCGCAATCTCATCTCAGCGACAATCAAATGTCAAAACTTGTCAAAAATATAGGGAAATTGTAGGTATTTTTGACATATTGAGACTGAGATCAGACTGTGAATGTTCTTAAAATTACGAGAATTGCCCCTCAGTTCATTTTACCTAATGAAGATGACCTGATGACTGACCTGTACGCTAGATAACGGAACTCTGTAATATCTACTAGTAAACCCATCCAGTGTGGGTTTATTGTTATTCATCTCTTTTTTTTTTTTTTTTTTTTTTTTTGTGGATGGGAAATCATCAAATGACTTCTCCCGCTCTGGGCGGAGCGGGAGGGCGTGTCAGACTTTTACTGACTAAAACCCACCCGTGTTCCTTCTGTTGCCTGTGCCGGGGCTACGGTAACTCTTTCGAACATCCCGCAACCCTAGCTGGCATCGGCCCTAGCGGACCCCGTCAATAGTGCTGACATCTCTTTGAGGCGCGCGTGGAACACGACGCGCCGTCGACTCGGGCCTGGTCCTTACCAGACGGCGAGCTACCCATTGCTCGCCGTCCGCAAGCCCGCGCCTATGGTGGCCGGGAATCGGCTGCCAATTCCCGACGCCCAGGGCGTCTCCTGCGGGTTATTCATCTCTGGCTTGCCTTTATTGACCGGCTGGAATCAACACTGACGAGGAACAGAGCTCCCACCTCTTTTTTGCCTTCATCGCTCGGTTTGAGTGGAAATTCGCAAGAGCAAACGTGCTCGGAGGAAGGAAGTATTCCAGAAAGATGGTGGATGGCTGGAGGATCTTGACCGTATTTCCGGGATTATCCTGTTAGCCGTGGAATACCTCTCCACTCCTTGAGGAGTACTAGGGGGCAACATATCCTGCGGTGCTAAGGTGAGGTGCGTTGTAGCTACTTCACTATGAGCTAGCGACAGTTTCGGGGGTCCATTGTTGAGTGAGCAAGTCACCCCCTGTCATTTTATCCGTGTATATAAATCATTGGTCAGACAGGGGCCATAGTCTCTCCATAGTTCTAGGTAACCAGTCCACTATAGCCACCTAAACCTATAGTTCTACACCAAACAGGTGTTTTCCTTGGGTGCACCTGCAAAGTGCACATATTTTTGCGATTACAAACTTACATTTGCAGTTCGAGAACTGACCGTGACGTATATCGATGTATGGAAGAACATGTTTTTCAAATATAAAATTAAGTTTGTTTTTGGGATAAATCCTTCCTGACTGCGGAACCCTTCATTATGCATGGTCCTAGACGCACTTGGCTGGTTTTTTTTATTGGCTTACATTTACTTCAACTTAGGGAACAGTGCAAGTTTCATTAAACTCGGTTCAGTAGTTTTCAAGACATGGACTAATACGCGTGTGTGTGACGGCCTGGCTTATTAATCCGAGCTTCGTGTATGGTACTCGTATCAAAGGGAAAACATCTCAAAACTTTGGACAAATTGTAGTGCAAATTCAAGTGTGTTCTTATTATCGTAAATGTCGATCTAACTGTCGCACTAAGCCATGGACATGCAAAAAAGCAACACTGTACTGTGTATCTTTGTGTATTGTGTACTGTGTAGACAATGATCGTGGAACTTGTAACAAAATTTAACTCTGTTTATGTTCAGATTGTAAAGGTAATTTTTAATTTATATATTTTTTTTTTATAAAAAATAAACGTCTTATGTATCTGTGTTATGTTTTATTTAAGTATGACCCATATACAAGATGTAATATAAATAACGCACAACCTCTTAAGGGGTCATTGTACTCATCATTATGAATAACTTTTACTATAGAACCAAAGCTGATATCGCAAAAAAATATCTGCTGTTCCCTACATTTTGACGAGTTAGGCGAACATAAATTTAATGTAGGGAGCAGCTAATTTTTCTTTTGCGTTTTCAGGTTTGGTCACATACTAAAAATTGTTCATAATGATGGTGACCCCTTAAAAGGTTGTGCGTTAATTATGTTACACCTTGTATACATCCATAAACACTCGTTTTTAATAAAGTTCCATGATTAAGACCGTCTTTTGAAGTATATTGACAATTTTAAGAGAGCTGGGGGAGGGGGGCGGCTGTTCACAACAGTCACTGGCAACATCAGTCATATGGAAGCCTGGGATCACAACAACACATATCAGAAGTCAGAATGCGGTCTGCATATAATGCAATTATGCATTCAGGTCTCCACTGGGACCAGCTAGGGTTGCGGGATGTTCGAAAGAGTTACCGTGGCCCCGGCACAGGCAACAGAAGGAACACGGGTGGGTTTTAGTCAGTAAAAGAATCTGACACGCCCTCTCGCTCCGCCCAGAGCGGGAGAAGTCATTTGATGATTTCGCATCCACAAAAAAAAAAAGGTCTCCACTGGGAGCCTAGTCTATTAGTAGAATTTTCACTCCTCCAAATGTGGTTGCTTTTTAATTGTTGTTGTTAATTAACTAAATAGCTTCCTTGGTGTTGACACAGAGTCACAACACAAAGGTCAGGATTCACATGACTCGTACTGTTCCTCACCATGGAAGTAATAGATATTAACCTTTCCTCACTCCAACAAGATTTATAAGATAAGAAAGTGTGTAGAAAGTCTGTAGCGGAAATAAAATATCAGTAAAACAAAGTCCATCTTTTTGGTCCGCTCAGTTGACAGGTACCAGATAACATAACCTCTTGGACCACACTCTTGGAAGACATACATACAGTAGTCACACCGCCGCAAGTCAGGCAATGTCCCGCGGGAAACAACTAACGACTTTACTCGTTCACTTATTCCCTAAACTCCCAGGGCGCGGATCTTCAGGCGATTTTTATCAAACTTCGACCACAGATTCATGTGTCTGGTATGCGGCTCGATGTGCTACAGTCTGGTTATGTACATATATCGATATGGAGAAGGTGTCGTCTGTCCCATTTCAGAAGACCTCGACCACTCAATTATCTGGTACCAGGACAACATAACCCACCAAGATCAAAACATAACCCTTGGACTACACATTAAAAGAACACACGTCATACAGTAATCACATCACCGCAAGTCTGGCAGTCCCGTGGGAGGCAGCTAACGACTTTATCCACTCACTTATTCCCAAAACTCCCAAGGCGCGGATCTTCAAGCTCTTTTTATCAAACTTCGGACGTCTAACTAAAGATTCATGTGTCTGGTACGCGGCTTGATGTGCTACAGTCTGGTTGTATCTTGTGAATATCGATGTGGGGAAGAAAGTTGTCGCTGGGTTATAAGTCTTATGGCTTATAATTATCCATCTATCTTCTTCTATATATGTAAATAAAAAACCAGCCCAGTGCGTGTCGGACCACGCACGCAATGAAGAGTTTCGTAGTTGGGATGAATTTACCCCAAGAATTAACATTGTAGTTGAAAAACATGTTCTCTCATACATCACAACTGTAAATGTAAGTTGGCCGATTATAACATAAATAATGCACAATCTCTTAAGGGATAATTGTACTCATCATTATGAACAACTTTTACTATGGGACCAAACCTGAAATCGCGAGAAAAAAATCAGCTGCTCCCTACATTTTGACGAGTTATGCGAACATAAAATATATATATATATATATATAAATATATTGCGTCTGCATTAGTCTCTCTAGTTGAGCTATAACTAGGTACAGTTCAATGATTAATTCCTAAGCGAAGGAACTAATTTGACTTTCGATGATCAAGCCTTCCTTTTGAGTTAATTTAATGTCTCCTTCAGAATATTTTATTCTTCGTTGTACGCTGGGAATTTTATTGTGAAAATTGGGTTAATTCTTATAATGCCATTTCTAGGGTTCCGTAGTCAACAAGGAACCCTTATAGTTTGGCCATGTCCGCGTCTGTGTGTCCGCCCATTAGCTCAGTGACTCTTAGTACTAGAAAGTAGCGAAAAAAAATCAGTGTTCCCTACATTTTGACGAGTTATGCGAACATAAATGTAGTGAACAACTGATTTTTCGCGACTTCACGTTTGGTCCCATAGTAAAAGTTGTTTATAATGATGAGTACAATGACCCCTTAAGAGGTTGTGCGTTAACTCCAGGACATGTTGTATATAACGAAGTTACAAGTAAAACTATCACAGCTAAGTAAGCTTTACAAGTTAACGAGTAACAGTCGACCAACTTACATTTGCAGTTGGAATGTATGTATGTTGGAATGTATGAGAGAACATGTTTTTCAACTACAATGTTAAGTTTGTTCTTGGGATAAATTCATCCCAACTAAGGAGCCTTTCATGGTGCGTGGTCCGACACGCACTTGGCCGGTTTTTTACTGCTAAAAGAAACATAAAATGTTTTATTTTTTATCTGATTAAGAATTACTAATTACAATAAGATGGTGAAATGAATATTTATTATCTTTATATTATTTTATAGAGTATCGGTTATAAACAGACTCTGAATTTATCTCAATTACTTACCTTTTTCAACACTCCTAATGAGGCAAGTTTCTATAATACATATTATAAATTTATTTATTTATTATTTATTTATTTATTTTCCATCATACAATTATCTTTACAGGTTTACCACCTAATGCGATAATGTAGTCAACTATTTTTATTAAAACTAAACAATTCAAAACTAACAACTCTCCGTCTTGGTACTTATTGCTAATACAATTATTATGTAACGGCAGGACCGTAACATATCTCAAAGAGAGCTCTCACTATGAACCCACCCAGAGTACAACAAAATAGGTCTATGTCTTCTGCTATACTATTGAGAATACGGAGTGCGCGCGTAAACGGCGCCTCATTCACCAGCTGAGTGCGGCCGCGCGGCACCGCGAGCAGCCGCGGCCGCCGCCGCCGCCACACGTATCTGTCCGGAACACACATGCACACTTGTCGCAAGACGTCTGGATTGTGAACCTTTCCCCTCATCACCTTAAAGATATATGAGACTAGCGCTAAACACCTTCTAACTTTTAACTCATTGTATCCTACCATACCTAATATGAATAAGGTAGGGTACTTATTTGGGTAGAATGGGTATACTCCGTAAAATTTCTTATATAAATATCGAATGAATTTATTCTGCACTCTCTCCAACATGATACTATATTTAGTTTCATGTGGAGACCAGATGACTAAGTTAAACTCTAATTGACTCCTCACTAAAGAGTTATACAATGCAATAATCGCCTTGATATTTGTAAAGCTCCTAGCTACCCGCAGCACGAATCCTAAATTTCTGAAGGCTTTCTTACAGATTTTGGTTACGTAATCCCGAAATTCGAGTTTTGAGGAGAAGTTAACACCTAAATCTCTGACTTTTGACACTTTCGTTATTGGTACCCCGTTGATTTGGTACTGGTACGTAACTGAAGAGTGCGCCCGGCTGAAAGTCATAGTCATGCACTTCGAGATATTAAATTGCAAATTATTATGTTCGCTCCAGCTTACCACCCTATCTATATCTTGTTGTAACTTTTGGCAATCTTCTCTATTCCTAACAGCAAGATAAAGTTTCAGATCATCTGCAAATAGAGTGCAATTAGCATCCTTGACAACCGTCGGAAGGTCATTAATCATTAGTATGAATTCCAACGGACCGAGGTTGCTGCCTTGACTTACTCCGGACCTAGTGAAATAAGCTTCTGACCTACACCCCGCATATTCTACATACTGCTGTCTGTCCCGCATGTAACTAGCAAAAAAGGTTAGTAAATGGGGAGTAAACCCTACACTTGCCATTTTTGTGAGCAGTATGTCATTATCCACAAGGTCGAAAGCTTTTTTGTAGTCAAAGAAAGCTACATCTGCCTGTCCTCCAGCATCCACTTCAGGCACAATATAACTCATGTAGTTAATTAGGTTACTGGAGGTGCTTCTGCCGGGTCTAAAACCGTGTTGCTCATCTGAAAGCTGTACATTAACCTGCGAGAGGATGCTCTTTTGTACTGCAGCCTCTAGTACTTTAGCTGGTGTCGACAGCACGGCTACCGGCCTGTATTGGTCCACGTTTGATGCTGACTTTCCTTTGGGTACCGGGACGACCTTAGTTGTTTTCCACCTTTCCGGAAATACGGCCTCCGCCAGGCACTGATTAAAGATGTAGAGAAGTGGCCTACAAATTACTAATCGGCAGTCTTTGAAAATGTAGGGCGGTATGCCATCGGGTCCCGTTGACTTTTTTGGCTTGAGTTTTTGCAGAGCATAAAGTACTTGATCAAGCTTTAGTTGGTCTAAATGTACCCTAGCCGCTCCGTTCTCACCACCCGCCTGTTTCACTGCCGCCTCCACGTCCAGCTTGGGTATCTTAGGGCTAAAAACAGAATGAAAATACTTCGCAAACTCAGTAGCACACTGCTCCTCCGTAAGCACCTTATCACCTTTTAAAATCTTGCGTGGACTCCTACTGCATTTTTTAGAGTTAACGTAAGCCCAAAAAGCCTTTGGATTTTCTTGAAACTCACTCTGCATCCGGTCTTTATAATTTTTATAAGCAGAGTTTATCAAATATTTTACCTTCGCCCTACATTTAGAAAACGCTTCATAATCGGGCCCTGATTTGCTATCCTTATACTGCCTATGAAGCCTAGCCTTTAATTGTATGTTGCGAATAATGTCTATCGTGTACCACTCGGGGTAACTGTACTCCGAGTTTACACGTTTTCGCTTTTTTCTTTAAATTAAAGTCGCTTTTCGTGTTTGTCTGTGTGACCACGTTGTGCTTCGCAACAAATCTACGCAACGGATCTTGATGCGGTGTTCGCCATAATTTAGAACATACCGGAAGGTTTATGTGTACAATATACTAAGATTGAACTTGCAGGGGCGGGTCGCTAGTTTATAATATCCATCATTTTCGTCAGCCATTAGCATGCTTAATGGGTTAAAATCTGCGGGCACGAAACCAGCGGCGGTCGAGCGATGGCGACTGCGGAGCGGCGCAGGGCTGGGGCGATCCGGCAGCGGGCTTGGGGTGCGCCCGTCGAGCGGCGAAATCAAACAAGTTTGTTCCCTTCAAATCAAACTTGTTTGATTTCACCGCTACTTCCTACTGGATCGACCGCCAGTTTCGTGCTCACCCCAAGCCCGCTGCCGGATCGCCCCGCTCCGCAGTCGCCATTGTTCGACTGCCGCTGGTTTCATGCCCGCATACTAACTCACATGATTATTTCGGGTTTGCCAAACTATGTAGTTTCGGATACGTTTAGGTGCTCTTTCAAAACTCTGTACCTGCAAGTTGTAACGTTTAAATTGTCATTTCTGTCTATTTTAATGTATTGTTGTTCCTATAAGGTGTGCTCATGTTACTCTTTTCTGTTTAAATAATTTTACGAATCTTTTTAAGCTATGTTTACAAAAAGTTAACTAATCCTAATATTCCAACCTAGACAAAAAATATAAAAAATCTACATAGTGCTCACTAAAAATATTCAAATAACTACAGCGATACAGGTGGCAGCTACTTATATGCTTACCCCTTCTGCGTGTGTGGCGAGTCGTAACGCCGCCATTTGGCAAATATGAACGTAAACACTTTACAGCGCTAGTGATGCGACACGTGTCGATATGACCTGAGTATATCGATAAAACTGAAGCTTCAAGTACTTTAGTAAAATATGAAAATAAGTATCGTTTTAGTATATTAGATTTTGTATGGATAAAAGTTAAGAGATTAAATGAAAAATGATTGGGTTTGCAGAAAAAAAAAATGGTGCAGTGGCTGAGCTGCAGTCTACTTTATTTAAGATTCGATTCCCACATATAGAAAAATGTACATTATCAATTGAACATATAATTTTTCGTGTATAAGTTGAACTAGTTGAAGCTCTTTGCTTTGCATGAGCTTCCCTAACTACTGTTCAAAGAGAAATTGCTATAATCATCACACGGATCGGTGATTGCAGTTGGTTTAAATCACCAAACAGGGCGAAAATAGCCAATCCACTTGAAGTAATTCAACAAAATATTATCAAACAATATCATACATAACATCACGCCTATATTCCCCAAAAGGTTAGGCAGAGGTGTACCTATAGTACACCCATATTTCGCGAGTTATGTTTTTTTATGTCCCATGTAAACAATATCTCCTATATTTTCTTAGAAACAACCACCAAGACTATGTTAATGTGTTTACTAAGACCAATGTACTATCAGACAGTGTCTAGACATCAGTATTATTAACACAAAAGGTTCCCTAAAAGCCCTGTGGACGCTTGGCAGTAATTTGACAGAATAATACGTCGTTACCACCACCTTGTACGCAGCCATTGTCTTTGAGAGTTTATTTTGACTTGCTTTGGTAAGATAACATTATTTTCTTCCATTATTTTTGTAAAATACTGCAATTTGTAAACAAGAAGGGACTTATTTTGTAATTTTCGTAGCAAGGGTTACTTTCGTAGCCGTGTGCTACGGTTTTTCGTAGCAGATGTCCCTTTGCTACGCTTTCTCGTAGCGGCTGACCCTTTGCTACGCGTTTTTAAGGATTCGTAGTCAAACTTAGAGATCTGTCATGACTATGTGGTTTTCTAACAGTAATAGGTTTGGTTGATTATGGTCCTCTAGAAATCAGCTTTTTCAGCAGTTTGGTTACAGAAAGAGAATTCATCAACATACTTGTTCAGTGCATGTTAGATTTCAGACCATCGTTAGTCCAGAGGGCCTGTGGCGGCGGCATCTGCAACGCCACATATGAGCTACGCATCATACTGACGTCACGCAAAATCCTGCATCGTGCAAGCAAAGTTTACCGCGAGACTAGCATATACAGGGTGTAAGGGACAATATATCATAATCATATTAAGATGACCGGTACATGAAATTATTTCAGGAACGTTATGGGAATCCAATAAATCAGATTTGTTTTATTACCTCACACGCAATGTATCGTTACCGTGGTAAAACGCGCGTAGCGAACGGCAGCGCAGCGAGCCTTCGGCCGCCGAGTATTTCGACATCCATTGCTGATTTTTTGATTTTAGCTGTTTTATTTAAGTAGGTACATAAATGGAGTGATGCGTACAGATAATGTAATTTTACATTGAAATAAAGGAATAGTAACTGAATATATGATAAAAAATGAAAATTTTCCTGAGAATATTTCCGGTGGAAAATGATTCAAAATAAGGAGCTTGCACCCTATTAGTTTGCGGAGGGCTGTCCCTTACACCCTGTATACAACGTCGTGTCAATCGTCGATCAGTTGCCCTCTAGACACAACACCCGTCTGGTCGGAGGATCCTTCCTTTTCTATGGAGTGTGAGTGATCTTTACACCCTATTCCTCATTACCTTTATACTGGTGACCCCGAACATTGACACTAGCGCACCCTTCGTGCAACTACTTCGGCGTGACGTCATCATCATCACTTCCTCAAGGTTTCGAGCAAGTCACACAGCCAGCCAGCACCCACGGCTTCAACGGGTATCCTGTCCACCAGCATGCAGCGACCGCGCATACGTGTGCATTACCCGCAGCCGCATCAGTAACCTTGGCCTAACATACTGCACTTTTGGCCGATCAACAAGAAGAGCTGTTAATAACTCTCCTGGTCAACGCCAGCAGCTGACTGCTGACCTCAACCCGGTGCTGTACCACATCCGACGCACTAGAGCATAACGCAGCGCCATCCCGACTCACTGAGAAATCACCGCAGACAGTTCCGACTCACCGTAAACTATGTGGCTATCGGTTCTGACTCACTGGAACCCTAACAGGCCCTGGCAAGTATCACAAGACGTACCGACTCAGGCCACTATCGAACTCCGGTCTCCAGAGGGTAGTGATGTGGAGGCATCTACAAGGCGACAAGCGGACTATCAAAATCCTGCATCGCGCAAAGAAAGTTTACCGCACGACTGGCTTCCCGGCATCGACATCAGTCGTCGGGCAGAAGCTCACCAGACACAACACCCATCAAAGAATTTTCGGAACACGTTCCGAAAATTAAAAAAAAAATAAACTCACAATAAATGAAATAATGTCACGACATTATTTCAGCGGATACCTAGCGATGATGGAAAAGTCAAAATTGTATTGGATCCACACGAGCTACCGAAGAGCTTGTATCAATCCAGTTGAAAGTCGTTGAAGAAATACGAAACGTTTTGAAAGTGATTGTCACTTGACTTAACTACAAAAAAAAAATGATTCCAGAGGGGCAATTCCCATAATTTTAAGAACGTTCACAGTCTAAAACCCAATTCCCGTAACTAAAAATGTTCAAAATCTAGTCGCAATCTCATCTCAGCGACAATCAAATGTCAAAAATGTAGGGAAATTATAGGTATTTTTGACATATTGAGACTGAGATCAGACTGTGAATGTTCTTAAAATTACGAGAATTGTCCCTCTGATCTCAGTCTCAATATGTCAAAAATACGAATAATTTCTTTACATTTTTGTCAAGATTTTGACATTTCATTGTCGCTGAGAACAAATTGCAACTAGATTTAGAACGTTTTTAGCTACGAGGATTGGGCTTCTGGTTTGAACTCGAAACCCATAAAACTATTTTTTCAACAGTTCTACATAATATCCAACTACATTACACAACATTACTACTACAATTTACACACTGCACGTCACACGTAGTAATCCTGATCTAATCCTAACAAAGTACGGCTTAGTACCTACACATGTTTAATTATTGCCAGGCAATTAACACTTCTGATTACGGCGCGGATTTGTGAGTGAAGTACACCCGTATTTAAGTAGAGGTGTTTCTGTTATAAGTACCGTATATACGTTCATATGTATACAGTAAAAAGTTGTTATTTTGACATTACAAACAGACACTTCAATTTTATTTATTTGTATAGATGGCTGTAATTTTTAACCGAATTCAAAAAAAAGGAGGAGGTTCTTAATTCGGTTGTATTTTTTTTTTGTTACCTCATTACTCCGGCATTAATAAACCGATTTGGAAATTTCTTTTTTTATTTGAAAGGGTCCCATTTTTATCAAAATCCAGTTCTTATGATATGATAACACATAGCGATTTTGATATTTTCATCAACAAGTCAAGCATTTGCATTCAAAAAGTATCATTTGGTGAAATGGAACTGACGAAGAAGACCACAGATGGCCACGGGAACTCCTCAATGTATTATATGGGTAGCGATAAGATATCTCGATTAAAATACTTAAGCGACTATGACGAAGCAAATTTAAATAAATGGTTCTGAAGAAACTGGTAACAACGACCTGATCTGATAATGAAGCCGGAAGGTAGGCACCGGAACTCCGTAATCAATCAATGTTTCCTAGCCGTGTTTGGGCTTATTGGAATTGTCATGAGATGCACTCTGGCTGTACATGATTTTAATAGTAAAATGCTTCAAATCGCGCTATACTTGAATTGTATGTTATGTGTGGCCTTGATTGTCAGAAAACAGATTTCGTCAACGATCTGTCATCATGTGGTTGAGTGACCTTTACACCCCGTTCCTCATGCTTCTATAAATAATTTGTTGGCGACGACGTCAAAACCTGTTAAAACTACGCCTTGTAAACTTCTGACACGACTTAGCGTGACATATATATATATATTTGCCGTTTCGCAAAGTTTTTGTTTGAATGTGTATCCTTTTTTTTTGGATGGGAAATCATCAAATGACGTCTCCCGCTCCGCCCAGAGCGGGAGAAGTCATTTGCGGACTAACACCCACCCGTGTTCCTTCAGTTGCCTGTGCCGGGGCCACGGTAACTCTTTCGAAGATCCTGCGACCCTGGCTGGGTAAAGGGTATCCGGTGGTCGCATATAAATTTGGTAAAATTCTTATATGTGGTTTTTGAGTTAGCTTCAGCAATAAATATTTGGTTCCATTTAGTGTATGTTGATGATGTTATAATAATTTCCTGTCACTGTTATTTACTTAGCAAGTAGTGGTATACGATTTCGGGTGGGGTAGGTACCACAACTAAAAAGTGGAAAATAAAAACTTATTAATTAATTCGTTATTTTTCACTTTGTAGTGTTTTTTTTTTTTTGAGGTCGGTTGTTTTTTTTTATAAATAAGTTTTAGTATATTGTGTATCTTACGACTTCCACGCGAACAAAGTCGCGGGGCACAGCTAGTATTTTAATAAAACTACTCCCTCATCCCCCCCGACCCGCCGCGTTGCACCGCCCGCCCGCGCTTTAACTTCGTTTTCGCTTAGTGCTCTTTCTGACATTTTCATTTTGCTCGGCTCCTAAGGGTCATAGCGTGATATTAAATTAATAGCCTATAACTATCCCCGAGAATTGGGCTGCCAAGTGCAAAAAAAAATAATTCAAATCCGACTTTTTGTTCACAATTTCATGGGTTTTAATTTTTTTGCGCGGAACCCTAATTATTTTCCAAAAATAAAAGTAGTCTAAGTTACCCGCCGTAACATCAGCTATCTGCCAGTGAAATTCCTGTTAAAATCGGTCCAGCCGTTTCGGAGATTAGCCGGAACAAACAGACAGACAGACAAAAAAAAAAATTGCTTTTCTGTTATAAGTACCGTATATACGTTCATATGTATTCAGTAAAAAGTTGTTATTTTGACATTACAAACAGACAATTCAATTTTATTTATTTGTATAGATGAATAATAATATAAACAAATTGATCAGAAAACATGCCTAGGCTGTGGATGTCAGTTTGCAGTGCCATTTGCAACTGAGTGCTTTGATTAGATTATTTGAATACCCGAAACTCTAATTTTAAGTCACCATAAAAATGATTTTAATTTGACACTAATTGTGAAGTTAATTTTATAACCTCAATCTTTGTTAATGATATTTCAATGACAATTTCAATGTTATTCAAACAATAATTGTTAGAAAAAGTCTTGAGATATAAAGTTGAAACCTACTAAATACACATGAGTCTGTGATTAATTCCTTTTAGGGAGTGATTACATAAGAATTGAACTAAACAGAACTTGTTTACACTTTCATCAGACACTAAAATAACATTCTATTGCGTCTGGTTTAGTTCTCATTTTTGATACCAATCTGTCTACTGATTAATTTATTAATGGCGATTCCTTCTTTGACCGTTCATCACAAAAAACTTTGAATCCTTATTTCATCACTGAACATACCTTACTAGCTGATGATGATATAAACCCTGGACCACACTACCAACAACTTTGCTCAAGAACCAAAATTTACAATTCTGTAACAAAACTTTTCCCCAACACTACTAGTATCGTTTGCATAAGGATTTTACGATGTGCCGTGGATGTGTAATAAGAGTGAGACGGCGACTTTGCATGCAACGACCCGATTTACAACACGTACAGTTATAGGCATGGCTACTGCTAATTTATGCGACCACCACTCGTAAGGTGGCCTATCAGCATCAAACTATACTCCGCTGTGCTTGTGCTATGCGACTGTCTATATCCATACTATTTTATAAATCTATACTGTATACATACATGAGGATGTCGTGGCTAAGTAATAACAGCCGCACGGGTCGATCCATCAGGTTAAGCTACGCTTGCCGGGGTTGGTTCGTGGATGGGTGACCATCTTTACATACCGAGACTCCTCCGTGCCTCGGAAAGCATGTTAAGCCGTTGGTCCCGGTTGTCATTCGTGGGATCTTTGACAGTCGTTACGGGTCGTCAGAAGCCCGAAAGTCTGACAACCAGTCTTACCAAGGGGTATCGTATTACCCAGTTACTGGGTTGTGGAGGTCAGATAGGCAGTTGCTCCATGTAAAATACTGGTACTCAGCTGCATCCGGTTAGACTGGAAGCCGACCCCAACATAGTTGGGAAAAGGCAGGCAGGTGATGATGATACTGTATACATACATACATCTTACTACATAGTACAAATAAATAAAATTGAAGTGTCTGTTTGTAATGTCAAAATAACAACTTTTTACTAAATGCATACGAAAGTTCGTATATACGGTACTTATAACAAAAAAACCATTTTAAAAATTTTTGTCTGTCTGTTTATTCCGGCTAATCTCCGAAACGGCTTCACCGATTTTGACGGGACTTTCACTGGCAAATAGCTAATATTATAAGGAGTAACTAAAGCTACTTATAGATAATAGCCTAACTTTTGTTTTAGAAAAATGTTAAAAGTTCCGCGCAAGAAAAATTAAAACCCTTGAAATTTAAGCTGTTATGCGCTAATCTCTGGAACTACCGGTCGGATTTGATGAATTCGTATTGCATTTGGTAGCCCACTTCTCGAAGATGGTTATAGACTATTTAACATCACGCTACGACATTAAGTATCCGAGCAAAAAGAAAAAAAAGTAAGAAAGAACGTTAAGCAAATGTTTTATTTATTTATGCAAATCTTACCTACAGCTACCATTACAGATCAGCGATCCAATGCGATAGAGTGGCCTTAAAATGAAGTAATAGCGTGGTAGTAACAAAGGAGTTTTATTAAAATGTGGCTGTTATTTTAGTATATTGTGTATGTATCTTATGACTTCAACGCGAACGAAGTCGCGGGGCACAGCTAGTATAAAATAAAGCAGGGATCATCGCGATACGCGTGCCCACCCACGTGGTCTTCTATCTATCTCACTCGCACATGCCACGTTGACGTGAAATGTGCTGACTTGTACAACAAACATCGCGCCGCATAGCTTGACGTTGGTCAGTCACCCTTACATCGCCACTGCTAGAACAGGCGACCGCCGCTCGTATGTATTAGGCTTAACGTCTGATTTTTATTGTTAGGCGCGGATATTGTAGGGTTCGTGTGAGCAGGCAGTATTTCTTTTGACGATAAAATGGTTGAATTCCTAATCAAGTATTACTGTACTCATTGTAAGAAAGAGCAAAGGTTCTAGATTGTTTTTGCAGTTTATAAAACGAGGTTTTATAAACTGTTACGGTTATAGTAGTTATATAAAGTTATATGTACCGTTCCCACAGACAAACCGTGGAAACGGTTTTGTGGGGCATAGTTCTTAAATTAAGATTTCTGTAAACTTTTCTTTAACAAATAAATAATAATAATAAAATAATACTAGCTTTTGACCGCGGCTTCGCCCGCGTGGAGGTCGGAGATTATTATTTAGAGACTGTCTAAAATACCAACTACTTTGGTTGCTTTTGATATAGTTCGGTTTAGTGCTTCGCGTTTGTAGGACATCGTACATTCATTCAACAATCATCCCCGCTCGCAAACCGCTGTTAGAAACTGGCATTTTCTCATGAGCTAAGTTTAATGGCTGTTCAAGTACCGAATGTGCCGTTCGGCCATCATTTAGCAACGTGGCGGCTATTCCAGAGAAGGCTACTGCAACAGCAATTCCTTTATCTTACCGGATTTGAATATAAGGCAAAGGGAATATTCTTACCACCATATTTTACAGCTCAAAAATCAAAATTTGCGTTCTAAGTAGGTATTCTATGGTTTTACAAAGGCTGTTTGAAGACTTATCAATCACTGACTAAATATTAAAAAAAGATTAATAACATATGACGATTTGGCATTGTTGTCCGATTGCTAAATCGTTATGACTGTTAAGGGTTAAATCAGATTTAAAAGAAAAGT
Organism: Fissipunctia ypsillon; assembly: GCA_947568875.1. NCBI lineage: Eukaryota > Metazoa > Arthropoda > Insecta > Lepidoptera > Noctuidae > Fissipunctia > Fissipunctia ypsillon. The sequence goes on from OX387662.1 coordinate 4,035,723, forward strand.
TTGTCAGTACTATCAGTACCAGTGTGGGCGGCATATCTACATCGCCACAATGGAACGCATCACACTGACGTCACGCAAAATCCTGCATCGCGCAATCAGAGTTTACCGCGCGACTAGCATATATACAACATCCCGACATCAACCGTCGGGCAGTAGCCCACCAGACACAACACCCGTCTGGTCGGAAGATCCTCCCTTTTCATAGTGGATGAGTGAACTTTACACCCTGTTCCTCATGTCTCTATACTGGTGACCCCGAACATGAACGTCAGCGCAGCCTTCGTGCATCTACTACAGCATGACGTCATAATCATCGCTTTCTCAAGCTTTCGAGCGGCAAGTCACACGGCCAGCCAGCAGCCACAGCTTCAACGGGTATACAAAACAAGCAGGCAGGCATACAAAAAAAAGATAAACTATCTTCACCGCTTTTACGATTTTTTGCACGATATTATGAAAATTAAAAAATATATGGTTTTTATGATTATAAATGTCTAACTTAAAAATAATGTAAATTATCAAAATCAATTTGAAATACCTACTCTAGCGCCGCCTTTGACTACGCAAGTGTATGTGTACTTTCAGCCAAGTTATTTTGTGACTTTATATAATTGTAATTACTTTTGACCGAGTAACTCGACTTTAATGAAACAGAGACTAAAGTTGTGAATGTTACTTCAAGATACGGACTAGGGCAATATTTTCAATCCCTTAAATCTCAGAAAAAAGAGGTAAAATCATCCCCTATTTTACCCCCTTAAGGGGTAATTTTACAAAAACGCTGAAACATGTAACTCTTTATTTCTTACCAAAAGCTTAAATTTGAAGTTTCTTATCCCTAACTTCAGAAATCATTGGTTTCCCATACAGACTTTCATCCCCTATAGCACCCCCCTGTAGGATTATTTTTAAAAAGATTAGTCTATGTCTATCCCCGGGATGCCATCTATCGCCTTGCCTAATTTTATCGAAATCCGTTGAGCGGTTTAGGCGTGAAAAGGTAACACACACACAGACAGACAGACGGACAAAGCTACTTTCGAATTTCTGATATAAGTATGGATTTTAACTTTTAGTAGGTAGGTTATTGTAGAATTCCAACGCGTAGCCTGATAGTGGTCTTAGCAAAAGTTTACTCGCGTGGCATCAGTGAAAATGTACTTACAACATGAAAGAAGAATATAATCTTTTATTACTAGTAGACAAAAGATGCCATTGCGTTTAGTACAAATGGTTACTCAAATGTCCTTTCCTTGGTATTGTTCGTCGAATTGTTGAGCCCCTTAAGTTCTGAGTTGAGCTGCACAGTTTCTGACAAATGCGTGCACTGACTTGACAGGTCCTCTCGATCTTTCCTCAAAACACTATTTCAGATACCAATCTACGTGGTCTTCACATGATCTGACCAAGATTATGTCTCGACTTTAAAAGAGACTGTGACCTCTGAGCAGTGGTCTCGAACCTACCGATTTTTCGGTATTTCTACCGATATGGGCTCTCGTTATAAATTAGTCTGTAAGTTTTTTTTTTCAATAAATAAACGAATTTGATTGAATATTGTATTTTCTTGTCAAATATCGATTTTTAGTACAAATATACCGATTTTAGCTACCATTTTACCGATCTCGCTCTATGACGTTCGAGACCACTGCCTCTGAGTTTATTTTGGCCTTTCTTCTCTGAGTACTCAGTTATACAACGCCGAACTCATCTAGTTTTAAGAAATGTGTTTGACGTTTCAATGTGTTTGTACAAACATACTTACAGAAATAAAATCATTTATAATTTCCAAATTTTTTGTCAGGACTAAAATTAAAAAACGTACAGCAATCATCGTTTGTGGAAATTCAATGTAATTTGTACCCCGTTTACCTCGCTTTATCTGCCAACTTTCTTCGAAATACAGTACAGGTACTTAGCAGAACCTCTCCAGTTCTATTGTAAAATACTTACTCTGGGAGTTTAATGCGCGCAGTTTAACTGATCCGTATCTTAACCGTGCGGGACTTGAACCGAACTCAAGAGTGCATTACATCCGCTACTTTACTGCCCCGAATAGGAGATGCATTGCATAGGAATACATACGGACGGGTTTAACGAAAAACGTTGGCAAGTTATTAACCCTTTGTTAACCCACAACGGTGCAGAGGGCCAAGACAAAGTGACATTCTATCAGCGACTAGTGAGCCGCCCCGGCTTCGCACGGGTAGCACCAACACTAATTATCTATAGCCAGATGACTTGTGGTGATGATTAAAATACTATCATGAATTCATGCAAGCCTAGTACTTTTTGTGTTGCTGTTCAGAAAAAATATGACACAAAATTACCAAATACCCAAAAAAAAGTTTGTTGATCCTATCGTTACCAAACGTGACAGAATCACCCGCTGAGCTAATCTGAAGATTGCCTGAAAATTTTATGAAAATCGCTCCAGCCGTTTTGGAGTCCATACCTACATACTAGATAGTAATCTAGTGTTCTAGTGTACGGTTTACTAGACACGCTTTTTATTATTCTCCTTTGTCTCTAATATTAGTATTATTTCAATGTCATGCATGCCTGTTATTTGTATCGTTACTCAAATGCCAATTTTAGATGTTGTTTAATTTGTATCGTGAGTGACTGTGCTGTTGGTGTGCTTATTATAAATAAATAAACACACACATCACATAACATAACATCACGCCTTGTTTCCCCGAAGGGTTAGGCAGAGGTGTACCTACCTATATAGTATACCCACATTTCGCCAGTTATGTTTAAGTCTCATGTAATAGGGGGTGAGCCTATTGCCATCAACCGGGCACAAATCCAGACTCCAGGCTGTTACTGAGAAATTCCAAATAGAAAAACCCAATAACACTTTGCCCGACCTGGGAATCGAAACCAGGACCTCATGCTCAGCAGTAGCGCTTGCGACCACTAGACCAATAAGGCAGACACACACATCAATTTTTATATATACATATATTATATAGATAACGATGTTGAAAAAGTCAAAAATATTTTGGATTGGCACAGGATTGACAAAAACTACCAAAAACTTTACGTCAATCCGTCGAAAGTCGTTGTAGAAATACGTAAAGCTATGAAAGCGATTGCCACTTGTCGAGGGCCTCAATGATTATATCGTCCTGAAGATGCAGTGTTCAGTCTATAGTAGACATTGTACATAATGATTCTTTACAACATCGTCATCATGGTCCCTCATGCCTCGTAGGAAAAGACTTTCAACCATCACCAGTCCCGTTATCATACAAACATCTATGATAGTCAGAATAATCGGCAGGTACTTACATTGCCCAGTACGTTCTGAACTGCGGATGGCAGTCGTTTCACAATAGTAGTTTATGAAACTGTTGCGTAATGAGGGGTATTAAAACACTCGTGTGATACTATTAAAAGCAAATGTTTTAATAACCAGTTACGTGCAGTTTCATACTGACACTATTTTATCTACTCTCATACATTGGGATTGAACCTATTAAATAAAAGATCACCTTTTCTTGCATTTGCCAAGCCATAAAGTCGTGATAGCATTTATCATAAGTATGTATAATTTTCTCGACTTTGCTGGTAAATAGATTATGAGTCATTTCTGTCGCCGCATCTAAAATATCGGGCGGAGTCAAATTTTCTTCACATTCGCTGATAGCAGACATTTTTAAGCAACAATAAAAAAATCCCATGAAATTCAGTAAGTACAACAAAACATGAATGGCGCTAAAGCCCAGCACATCACCGCGCATGCGCTAAAGCGGCGCTGCGACAGACAAGTAAAAATTGGAATCAAAACTTTTTTGTAATGAAATGGTGCGCCCCGCATAGGCGTCATAAAATTAGAAAAAAATTAAATAGGCATTAGAAAAAAATAATTGATAGAAACTCTTTGGTGATATTAACTTCTTGGATTTGGCCTGTATCGTAATGATAAAAAAAAACATTATTTTGTTATAGAAAAAGTGTTTTATTATGATTCTATTTTTAAATTTCGGTATTGTGTTTTTATAGTATGTCAATAGAAACTCGTTTTGAAGTTTTTAATTCGAATTTTACGATATGAGAGTACCTAGGTAAAAAATATTATGTTCTTCCGGCGCAACTGGTAAGGCCCCGTTCTCACTATGTCGTGACGACAGATTATCGTGTCGTTAAAAGCGTCGTGGCTTGTGTATTTAGATGGAGGTGTTCACATATAGGACGACACGATTAACTGTCGTCCACGACTTTTTTTTGCAGTGACGACAGATTGTCAATAAACAGTCGATATAATGGGAACAGCTAGAGACGACAGTCGTCCAACGATAAATTAATCGTCACGACATAGTGGGAACGCGCCCTTAGACTAATACCCGACTCAAACCTCGTTAGAAAACCAAGTCATGCATTTTATACTAGCATAGCAGCAACATCAGTAGCTTAGTTTAGCATTATGCTAGTTTCTAAGATCTAATATTGACTCCAGTTTAATCCAAGTCAGCCAACTAACCAGTTAAGTTCATAAGTTGTTTGTTTCAGCCGTGTGTGTGTCACAAGTAGGTATTAAACTTGCATCGAGGGGCTGTAGTGCAAGTTCGAAAGCCGTCGGCTTCCTTTGTTTGCAGCCTACTAATTTATATCCATTACCGATTGTTCCTAAACTACGTAGTATGTGGGTGATATATTTACGAAATTGGCTGTAATTAATACGTTTACACACTTCGGCTGGGTATTTAACTTTTTTTAAGGGGTCGCGTTTGGGGGAAAAGCAAAAACTTCGTTCACTGACCTTTTTCGCAGCTAGTCCAGCAATTGATGTATCCTCATCATTGGAAGCCATGTTTCGTCCACTTTGAGTAAAAGCTACCTCCCTCTGTGCCATGCTTCCCTGGTCTGTCCGGGTCGCATCCAGGTCTTACCCGCGGTTATTTTTAGGCCATACCACCAGCACTCGTAGCATGACCACCATAAAAACGGATTTTGTCGACGGAAGAATAGACAAAATGGCACATCGCCACGCTTAGACGTTAGAAATCTTTCTACAATCTGTAATTTTGCCTATTCTTCCGTCGACAAAATCCATTTCTATGGTCGTCATGCTTCGCGTGCAGGTTTCGTTGTTTTAACTTTAACATTTAATTTTAACATTGGAGCTACAAAATAATTTAAATTCGAGAGATCTTGCTTAGCTAACCTACATGATAATTTACAAATTTTCTTACTAGTAGGTAACTATTTAGAAGTGTCTATCCACTAACAACTCAAAAAAAAATAACTACATACAGAACAAACAATCCTACATGCTTCATGTACCTAGTTAAACGCTGCGCTCAGCAAAACATTTTCCGAATTCACTGTTCAATTTGTTCGAGTGAAGTAAACGGTCCACTGGTTTTCCGATCCGTAACGAACCTAAAAATACTTACACATCCAACTATTTGGAGACTGTACTGAACGCTACGATATGATACGGGTCAGCTTTTCATAGTCGAGAAGCCTGGCCCGCAATCCAAACAAATAAAAAAAAAGTTCTCAAAATTATTTTGTATTGACGGACGGATTTTTTTTACAGGCGACTAACTAATTTGCGTTTCCATTTTACCAAAACAACCTCCTACTCTTTATTCCAGAAACACCTCCAAAGTTCTAAGAAAGTCTACAGCCTGAAGTGATATCGACGTTTTATTTTCAGGACGTGATAGAGTGACTGCTTTGCAGAATTTAACCGAATTCTGGGAATTATTTAGAAACACACAATTATACTTTATATCATTTTTTTTTTATTTGCGAAGGTATTTTATTGTTTATACAGGCACTAAATTAACTAACCAACTATTAAAAAAATATATAATAACCTAAACTAACTAAAACTATTAAAAAACTAAAATACGGCGTCGAAACATTCCTCCGCATCGCTGTCGACTGGTAATGTACCCAATTCTTGGATTTTCTGGAATCCCATGGATTTTCGCCTAGACTATAAGGGGTGCTTAAATGTTGCAAAGGGGTCACACTATCACGTGTAGGAACGAATACGTCGAATTACAGCGTTCCCCTGTATTTCTGATTATGCAATAATATGACGCCAATTTCAATCAAATCCTTTCTATCCTACTCTGAAATAATTCAAATGTTGTTCGCATCCACCATCCAATTTCATCCAGAGATGAACTAAAAACACGGAGTTTTCATTGAAATAAACATGTGCTCAACGGGCGAAAATACATAAAAAGGTAGTTGTAACAGGAAAGTTTCCGCATCAGCATGTTTGCTTCACATTCAAGAGATGCACGGTGTAGCCCATGTTTTATGCCAATCGTATGTGAATGCTTTATTAAAAAAGTTGCTGAAATATGTGTGTGCTATTTTCGGCATATTCCGTAAAAATATGAGAGTAATGGATGGCGGGAAGAAGTATTATGATATAACTGCAAAACTTAACCTGTAAAACTATTTGGGTTTCGCGATATTAGACCATTTGGAGCTCGCCAACAGAAACCACAATACACATGCTGTCAACCAGCGTTGCGCTGGGTTAGGCCATGTTCACACAGCGATGTCAGTACAATATTTTACTATATAATTTTGGGATCACAAGGCAGTTTCATACTGCATTAATTTTTAACCGTATGAACAGCGGAATGTTGACGTGTATCCACAACTTTTTACCGTAAAATAATGTCCATAAAGCGCCTGCTACACGGTCGCCAACCGCGCTCCGGACAGAGGTGACCTTGGTTGGCGACCGGCAGAGCTGTTTCAATCTTTAGTCGTAAACCACTATCTACACGGTTGTAAACCACCAAGGTCACCTACCGGTCACCTATCGGGACACGGTTGGCGACCGTGTAGCAATCGCTTCACTTGACCTCTGACAGCAACATTATTGCAACGAGAATAAAGATCACTGTAATGCTAAAGCGGCCAAATATTGAAACAGCTCTGCCGGTCGCCAACTAAGGTCACCTCTGTCGGCAACGCGGTTGACGACCGTGCAGCAGGCGCTTCAGTGACGACTACTTACCTACCATCAAATTAAAAAAAAATTGCGAGTTTGATGGTCTGTTATTTTTCCCGACAAGACAGATAGATAGAATCCTCTTTATGAATTGAACATCAAAGAGCTGTCGAAACTGGAACAATGAGCTACTAAGTTGGAATTGGTATCTGTTTCAGTAGTTGTTTGCGATACCGCCTCAAACTTAACATCGAGATTGGCACAGATAACACGGTGCAACTTTGTCAGCTGCTCAAACATCTGACCGTAGATAATAATTATGATACAATACTAGGATGGCATAGTTGTCTGTTATATTGTGATTTGTCGAAGCGCTTCTGAAATTGGACGTCCTTGGAAGAAGTACCATCACGGTACCTATAGTTTCCTGGTGCGATGGTTTTATTACTTACAAAACTAGCTGAGCTCATCGCGAGAGACAATTATTATAAGGCCCACTTGCGCGTTCATGGGTTATCCTATATAACTCGGAGTTAACAGCTAACTCAGGCATAATCAAATAATTCTTCTTGCGCCACCAAGAGTTAGAGGTAAACTAGAGTTAAACTTTTAAGCTCTGGGTTAGTATAAGTAATGTCAAAATAAATTGACGTTATGAGGTCCCGCTGATAACTTATTTTGTATTTTATATTATTCGACGTTATAGTAAGTGAAAACTCGGTACTATATCAGCAGGCAATATATTCATGAACTTATATGAAAATAAATACAAATTATAAAAAAAACTTAAAACATATTTTTCCATATCTGACGTCTTTGTCAAACAATAAACTAAGTCTCCATGGACACCGCATACAACCGATTAAAATAAAATGTCATGTTATAAAATTTAAAGACAAGAAAGTATTACGTATCGTGATGTAGTGTAAAAGAGATGGGTATACAATTTCCGTTCATTGAACGTTAATTCATTTTTGGTCGAATTACATATCAGGCCATAGACACTGCAATCCTATTTTATGGTTCGTCGATTGAACTGCAATGTTCCCAACTCTAAAATCACTATTGTCAGGTTATCTAACCCGGTGTTACTTTTTAGTGGCGCAACGCGTAATAAGAGTTAAAATGTTAATTACCAAAATTCCGAGTTTACAAACTCTACTTTTATTTATTTGGCCCGACTAAACATGCAAGTGGGCCTAAATGTACTAAAGTTCTCGAGCTATACATAAGCCCTAATGTACAGAGGGGCAATTCTCGTAATTTTAAGAACATTCACAGTCTGATCTCAGTCTCAATATGTCAAAAATACCTATAATTTTCCTACATTTTTGACATTTGATTGTCGCTGAGATGAGATTGCAACTAGATTTTGAACGTTTATAGTTACGGGAATTGGGCTTCAGATATAAGTACACAGAGACGTCGATTTTTAAAATATGTAAGCATAACTTCGATGTATGAGCTTTAAAGCTGAACACTATCCTTGGTTTGAACAGCTTATTCCCATTTTATCTACGTTATATCCTACAGCTTCCATTTTATCACTCAAATAGCCCGTATTGCAGTCATCTCAGAGGCACCATTTTTTGTCGTCTTACGGCCGAACCCAATAACCTATTTTCAGTAAAAGACAGATCGCTACTGATGGTAGACAGAATAATTCTATCTGTCCTTATGTCAGGCCGATAAGATTCCATAATCTCTTATAGATTATTGGGATGTTAAAACCATAGATAGATAGGTTTTCTATCTTCAGTATACCATAGATGGTGATAGATAGGTTATTGGATTCGGCCGTTAGCCGCCTTAGGTATCGTAGGTGGTGTTCGTTTAAGAGGCATAAATTATACGGTGAAAAATCCTAATATCTTAATTTTTAATATTAAAAAAGCGATAAGACCACCCATTGTATGTATTCTAGTCTTAAATATACTTTTTGATATGTATTTTCTGGTGTACAATAAAGTATATAAAAATAAATGTTTAAAAAATATATGTTATAACGCAAATCCACAACTACTCGTAACTCCAAATGCAACCAAAAATAAAGTACAACATAATAAACCTCACTCTCAAATTATACAAGGTGTAACAGGAGGATTGACATTCCTTTAAACCACGTAAAGAGAATCGTGTTCTTTGCCCGTATACAAAAAATCAATCAAATCCAATGAATACTTTAGCCATAGGAAATTATTTTTCATTTTCTTATTTTTCAACATGATGTAGATCTGAGTCCGTAATAATAGGTAAACATTGTCGCCGCCGCGCCCCGCACCCCGCACTGCACCGTTGGTCAGTGACTTTTCGTAGATAAAGCGTGTTTACTTTTTATGCAGTTGATTCAGCTATATATTTTGTTTGAAAACTGATTTTTTTAAATTTTCCATTAACTACTAATCTTCGTATTTTAAAATGTTTTGATGGATTAGTACTGTGCTCGTTTTCATTTAATGTCGTACGTCCAGATACACGTTGTATATTTCCACTAAACTCTACTTAGCTCATGTGAGAATAAAAGCATAACGGTACTATTTAGTAGCCGCTGCTAAAACTAAGCGAAATGTTAAGACTATGTCACACAGAACGCGGGTAGAGGGCGCCTTCATTTAGTGCCTGCTACACGGTCGCCAACCGCGTCCCGACAGAGGTGACCTTGATAGTTTACAACAGGTAGATGATGGTTTACGACCAATAATTGAAACAGCTCTGCCGGTCGCCAACCAAGGTCACCTCTGTCGGGGACGCGGTTGGCGACCGTGTAGCAGGCGCTTTAGTCTAGTTTCTGCAAAACGTGGATACCAAACTTGAAGTTATTATTAACAAAATCAGGTAAAATATAAAATTTTGGTTACAAATACCAATTATTACGTTTACTGAACATGATTAAAATACGGTCCATTTTAATTGTTATCATCTGCTTAGCGTTTCCTATTTATGCTGGGGTTAGCTTCCAGTCTAACCGGATGCTAATATACCAATATTTTACATGGAGCGATTGCCTGTCAGACCCCCACAAACCAGTTACTGGGTTACACGATACCCCTTGGTAAGACTGGGCTATCCAATTGTGTTTGGTAAATTAATAAAACTAGGCTCATTGCCTTTAGCACGGGATTGTCATGATTTCCAAATATTAATATGATTTGTAGTGTTTTTTAATTCTAAATATAAAATTGAAAGTATGTTATCTGCTTCAAATGATTTTTGTATCAGTGTATTCATGAAGTTTAAAAGTTCATTTGACAGTTACCGTAAAAGTACTGGTGGTAAACTCCGAAGCGTGAATCCGAAGTATCGGCCGAACATTCGGAAGTTGTCTACTACACTTTTTTCTATTTCGGTCGGTCGGTTCGGATCCGACCAAACGTCAAAATGTAGTTCGGTCGGATACGAACTGACCGAATGAAATAGAATGAACTGTAGTAGAATACTTCCGAATGTTCGGCCGATACTTCAGATTTACGCTTCCGAGTATACCACCGAGGAGCAGCGTTTTCCCGCTCCGCTACCGCGTTCTATGTAGCATACACCTTACAGTAAAGTTGAGATGCAGCACAGAGTAAGTTTTAATGTATGTTCAGCGTTAAATGCAAAGCTATGTCGCTCGTTCATTCGTTCACGAACGAACGTTGCGGCAAGGTGAGCGGAGAAGAGATTGAATTAAGGTTACAAATCGAGAAATTGTTTGGTGTTAGTTAGTTTCGTATTTTAGAAGTTTAAAGGTAACTAAGTTGGTTTAATTCGGATAGTGTTAATTTAGAATAAAAATTGCAAATTGGGCATGCAGTTAAATAATTAAAATAAACATAACGTAGCCTGGCGAAATATGGGTGTACTAGAGGTACACCTCTTGTAACCTCAGTCGCATGTTATAGGGTGCGATCCTTTTGCCATAAACCGGGCAGAAATCCGGACTCCGGGCTGCTACTGAAATATTCCTGACGGAAACACCCAATAACACTTTACCGAGAACCGAACCCAGGTCCTCGTGCTCAGCAGTAGCGCTTGCGACCACTAGACCAACGAAGCAGTCCAACCACAAAAATAGATACAGAAAAGTGTCCGTGTGTGTATAAATGTGTAATCTTTAAGTTATCGTTCGTTTTTCATTAATTTAAAATCTGCTAGTGCACCATATTTTGACAATTGCAGGCTGTCCGTTATAAGGTAACACCAGGGTCTCTGACCAAGACAATGGCTGGACTTTAAAAGAGGGTGTACCAGCCACCTCAGTCTGTTTCGGTGCTCCTTCTCAGAGTACTCAGAGAGGAAACACCGACCTCATATCAACCGTAACTCTCAACCGTATGTTTGAGACACAATTAAATTTCTATTGTTATCGAACTGAATCAGTTTGCGTAAAGGTTGAGGGGTATTTTTAACGTATCAAACTTACTTACAGAGATAAATAATAATTATCAACATTAAGTACACCCACTAGTGAAAAAAACGCCAAAAAATAAAAAGTTTTGATTTAATTATTCACTCTTTCAACACTTGGGTAGGAACCGTTATTTGTGTTTGCTGTACTTATGAGGCGTATCTATAAATACAAATATGATAAACTCAAATATTGCTTAAAATATTTTTATATCATTTTCCTTCTATAAACGTACATCACATTACTTCGCTTGTCAGAGCCCGGATACCAAAGAGTATAGTAACTTGCCGGAGACCGACTGTCAACATACAACTGTTTTTTCCTAATCTCTTTATTCAAAATCAATACTTGACTTTTTAAACTAAACATCATTTAAACCCGCGAAGGTTGCATGCTTATGGCACGCCCTGTTAAAACCTCTGCAGTACTAAGATATAATTCCTTAAAGCGAGCAACTCATTTTACTAGCTGTCACCCCAAACTTTAATATTCGCCTCGTCGCTGTAATGTGCACATGTTTACATATCTTCAGAACGACCACAAAGTGGTGTGTCGTGGTTGCTTTTGTTATTTTACTAAAATGCTGTGTTGAAGGAAATTCAACACGTACTCACTTTCATGCAGGTTTTAAGAGGAAAATTGCAATTTTGCTTATGCACAGAATAGAGAAAAATTTAGGTTATGGAACATTTAAGAAGTTATTTCTTTTTATTTTTCACTTATGATAATATTATTAAGACGAACATTATTGAAGGATCGCTTCTCGCAGTTCTGAAGGAGTATAACTATCTGTGTAACTGAGCTGGATGACTTGCCCCCCAGCTCGGTAGACACAACTTTGAGAAAGAAGCCGACAGAAGGATCCAGTTGGGTTGGGCAGCGTTTGGAAAACTTCGTCAAGTCTTCTCGTCACATAACCCGCATTGTTTGAAGACTAAGGTATTCAACCAGTGTGTTCTACCCGCTATGACATTCGGTGCCGAAACAGACGGGCTGGTCCACCAATTCAAGGTAGGCAAGGTAGCTCAGCGTGCTATGGAGCGGGCTATGCTTGGAGTTTCTTTGAAGGACAAGATCAGAAATTAATTTATCCGGAAAAGAACTTGAGTAACCGACGTAGCTTGCAGAGTAAGCAAGCTGAAGTGGCAGTGGGCTGGCCATGTTTTTCGAAAGGCCGGTGGAGCAGACGAGTCCTGGATTGGAGATCGCGTATCAGCAAGCTTAGTTTGGGACGCCCCCAGCTAGACAGACAGACGACCTTAAAATGGTGGCTAGGACAGACTGGATGCGGACTGCGGAAGGTGGAGGACAGGGTGTTGTGGCGCAGCCTGGGAGAGGCCTATGTCCAGCAGTGGACTGCGATAGGCTGAGTTGATGAACTTTATTCAATTAATGTTTCAGAAAATACGAAAGCTAAATAAAACACCGTAATTTTATAAGAACTATTAATATTTTCTACTAATTTATTTACAAAGCCTTTTCCTTTAAAATAATTCTTGTAAAAATATACTAGGAACCCATTTGTGACTAGAGCCATGATTATTATCTTAACGTCGTCAGTATCAGTTATCGTATCTTTGGAATTGTATGAGGATCACCAGGTACGTCGTCACCGCTCCTATCACCTGTAAAATTAATAAAATGTGGATTGTGAATAATTGCTATTGAAAACTGAGTGGATGGATACAGTTGGACAGAGTTCAAAGGTTCAAGGTTCTTGTTTATCTACGGAAAAACCGAAATATATCGAATAAAATGTGACCATCGACCAATAGGAATTCATTTATATTCCCACCTAAATTATTATAGATTATTACTGACATTTAATTCGACATAGTTCAGTTTTTTTCCGAAAATAAACGATGGAACCTTTGAACGTTGTCTGTACCAGCCACAGAGCACGGAGGTTCCTCGGCGGGCGCTGCTAGAGACGATATTGTTAACACTTTCTATACAGGAAGACTTTGAAAACATGGACAAAATTTGAGTGGGTGTTGTATTCATCCATATGAACAACTTTTACTATGGGACCAATTTAGAATTCGCAAAAGAGAATCGACCTTCTAATACAAAACGGTCCAATCGGGTATGTACCTACGTTTATACGGGAAGCTCGATTTTTTTTGCGAATTCTAAGTTGGTCCCTTAGTAAAAGTTGTTCATATTAATGGGTAGAACACCCCCTTAAATTTTGTCGCATGTTTTCAGTCAGCCTTTATAAAGTAAGCGTCACTGACAAAGCCCGTGACAATAGGGACGATGACTTATATGTATTAGAAATGTTCGAACTAATAATGTAATTTCAAAGAAGGCATAGTAAAACGAGATAATCCAAAAAAAATCTGTAAAAGCGATGGAAATTGGAGAAGCTACCTACACGCTTTAAAAGTTTTTGGAAGGGATTATTGCCGTCCTTGTCGCGCGGTACGGACAATGTATGGCGCTAGTATGAAGTTACATAATAGTGACGTCACTTTTGTGATGGTGCCGTCTTTGTCTAGCAGTTATTTTAAAACGATTAAAACTTTTTTTTTAAGTTTTATAATATTGTTTGAATTTGCACTATTTGCAAACAAATATTTTTAGAGTTTAAAATTTTAAAAATTGTTATCATCCCTATTCTGATACTGCTAGTGTCTGCCTGTGACTGACGAATTTGCGTTTAGCGCTAATTGCATGGGCACGAATATTACACTAGTTTACAAAATTTCGCAACAGAGTAACCGCATATACTTTTTGGTTAATTAGGCATTACTGATTACTAATATAATCATCAAATATCGCCATCACGTCAATTTAAATAATAAAAAAAAAAACAAAAATACGCTGTTTATGGTTAAGTTTCATACAATGCAGTATTTTATAATTTTGTTTTTGAGGGTACATAGGAAATTAAATGTTTATAGTCATTTAATACGTTTTATTGCTTGATTTAACTACACAATATTTTGTTGCTTTTCTATTGTTGGCTTTTTTATAAACTTCCTAAGTACAAAATGAGTAAAATTGCTAAACGTGGTTGTGTTAATTCTCCGGATTTTTTAAAATATAGTATTTATTGTTTCTTTAGAAATGGTTTTTGAAATAAATATAGTTTTTTGTAAATTTAGTCGTAATATCAATTTATTTTTCCAATAAACAACAAGACGTACGTAGATATTTGAGGAAAAAAAAAATAACAATAACTAAAAATCCTGACGTGATGGCGAACTTCTGTTATCAGATTTAGCTTCAGCATTACCGTTTTACCCAGGATACAATATTTTCGTTTCTGTTGCGAACCAAAACTGTTTTTTTGTAGAGTAGTGTTATTATTAAGTAGTACAGCGTCTCTAGTCGCTGCCGGCGCGGCGGCTCCGTACTCTATGATCCCAGCGAAGAAAATATTATAATCTAATAGTGTTATTTAAAAAAAAAAACACTGGTTTTTTGAACGCAGAAGGTGGCCGATGTGACAGTTGCAATGTCTGTTTTAAGCAATACCTATTATTACTGATTTGGAAATCTTTGCCCTACGTTTATGGAGGCCAACATGCGTTTGTTTGATACAGATAGCCGATAATTTATAATGTTTTAACGGCTGGAGTTCTTAAAATAATTTGAAGTCTACATACAACAAACGGGTGAAGAATTACCAACAGCTATGGACTCAGTACTCACAGAAGCAATCAGCGGCCTGTGCAGCGTGCACATCCCCATGGGTGCATAGCTGACTGACTGCAGCATCAGCTGTCGAGAGAAGATCTCCAGCCGCGAGGGCAGCACGCCGGTAGATGGCGCTGACGTCATCAGCCGGCATACTAATCCCTCGGTTCTTTTACCCTGGTACAATGAGAGAGATAACTTTATAGAAACCTATTATAAATCGTTTTCAATTTTTTTCAGTCTAGCCATGTACTGAATCCATGGTTGACAGGTTGCGCGTCGATGTCCCTGCTACCCTGAATTTTCGAACTATTGTTATAGACCATCACATCAGTTTGGAAACTATAAACTTTCTTTCTTTTTTCATTCACGAGCAAATTTTTCTTCTGTTCAGGGGGCCAACCACCACCTCTTAAAGCAGTATTATTTTAATTTAGTGTGAGAAAGAGATGGAGCTATATAGGACGTCTAGCTCCATCTCTTTCCCACATTGAAGTATGATTACAATAATACTGCTTTAAGAGGTGGTGGTCTAGCTCCTGGATCTACGTAAAACCAACGAATGTCATTTACATAGAACAGCACAACTTTCAAACTTTAAAACCAGTGTAAATAATACGTATTAGTAAGACACTAACCTCAGCTATAGTATAATGACCAGGTTCCACGACCACGATCATGCGCAGCATGTGCGTCATACACCACAGGAACTGAAGTACTAGGAAGTGCACGCGGTTCGTGGACACAACTGCAATATTGAAAAAAAAAGTTGGTTAATAATAAAGTTTTTATTATTTTCAAACAAGATAATATTTACTTATTATAAGTATATGTATGGCTAATAAAAGTATAAAGTGTTATTCGGTTTTTCTATCTGGAATTTCTCAGTAGCAGCCCGGAGTCTGGATTTGCGCCCGGTAGATAGGTACACCTCTGCCTAACCCTTCGGGGAAACAAGGCGTGATGTTATGTTATGTTATGTATGGCTAATAAAGTTAATAAAGTGAGTTTGCAAATTAATGTTGTTTTGGAGTTGGTTGAAAATACTGCCTCGGCAACTTCATGTTTTCTTGGTAATTTAATGAGTAAGATCATAGGAAACTGTGGACACTACAGAAGTTTAACTATAACCTCCCCAAAACTGTGTCATGCTCCGTCTTATTGGTCTAGTGATCACAAGAGTGACTGCGAAGCATGCGGTCATAGGTTTGATTTCTAGGTCGGTCAAAATGTTGTTGGATTTCTCCATTTGGAATTTCTCAGTAGCTGTCCAGAGTTTTGTGCGAGGTTGGTAGCAATAGGCTCGCCCCCTATTACATAGAACTTATTTATACATTAGTGAAATAAGGGTGTGCTATAATATAAACCTCTGCCAATGTCTTCAGGTCATGTATTTTCAGCAAATAAACAATTCTTATTCATACCTGTGAAGTTATATGAAATGAATCCACTCACTAATCTCCATAATCAAAAAGTACGGCGTGACTATAAGATGCAGCAGAGTCGATATCAGTATGACGATGAGGGGCACCCCGTAGCTATCGTCAATGCTGTTGACGACGTCGCAGAGCGTACCGTGCAGTGCCGCGAGCCGTCGCACCGCGTCGCACGGTGACACTATGAGACGAGGCTCGCCGTTCGCTGAAATAAGAGACACTGTTGCGGGTATAGACTGGCTACTAAAAACTGCTGAGTTTTGTGTATTATTTATTATTGGATGGAAAACAAGCCAAGGTCCTGCTATCACTTGATAGCAGACCGTGTGGAGACAACCGGCAGAGTTACCAGGGTAGCATAATATGTTCAGAGGTAATAAATAATCAAGGTGCCTCCACCAGTAAAGCCACGCCAGCGAAGAGTCCCGAATATTAGTGGGACCAATAGGATAGAGATCTATTTATCTAGATAGATAGAGAGATTCTTTTATGCCAAAACTGGTGATAGATCGGTTATTGGGTTCGGCCGTAAGTGATAGAGGTTAACAACATTCTATCGTACGACGCGTCTGTGAGACTAGTTTGATCTTTGGTGGCGCGGATTCTGGGAGTAAGCCAGTACTACCAGGATAGCAAAGATGTTGAGGTATAATCTTACCAGTTCTCTTGATGATGACGACATGTTCCCTGCCTGACACGGAGTCCACCAGCAGGCTCACGTTGGCAGGCCGCTGGTTGTCAGCCGGCGCTACCCGGATGGCATAGATGTTTAAAGGTGACCCGGTTTTGGGTTTCTCCACTGAAAAAAAGACAAGACAACTTTATTGAATGCCCTTTCCATTTTGACACTTTTTATTTTTTCAAATCTTAAATACACTATACAATTACTAACATAATAATAATAATATGTACAAGTATATAAAAAAGGGAGGGGGTAAATAATCAGAGGGCATCAAAAAATTCATCCGCATCGCTGTCAGCAGGAAAAGTGCCCAGAAGGCTGGCAGCATTGCCACGTTGTATAGCAATGCTGATTCTTTGGCCAAAAAATAGGCCAGCCCTCTGGTCACGTGTGGAGTCGACCAACCGCCTGGCGATGTCTCGAAAAACTAAGTGGGCACTCGGACCCCATGGCCCAAGTGTTTCAACCCCAAACGGCTCGAACATATAAGTCCCAATAAGACTGGAGTATTTGCGCCGTTTGAGGTTTTCCGCACCCGCAGCAGCCGCTCCAGCACAGCCTGCCGTGCTAGGAAGATGGGATGGCGCAAGGGTGTCGACACACGTTGCATCCCACACCAAAGGCCTACCTACCTTCCAAGGCATTATGGTCATTCCGTCTGGTCTCTTTCCATCGTCGCGTGCTAAGCCATTGGGTTCTAAAACAGCTGGCACCCCGGCGGTGACAAGAGCACGACGGATGATGTCATTGATGCTGGCGTGCCGTGCTATCCGGCCTGCGCTCTTACTGCAGGATAGGCCATGTTGTCCGAGGCAGTCGACACTGACACCGCATTGGCAGCGATGCGGAGCCACGCAGGGAGCGCCCAGACGTAGACAAGTAGCGAGCCGGAAGGTGGTGTCACCCAGCATGGTGCCTATGTTGGGTGACGGTAGCGCCTGAAGCCAGAGGCCTGACTCCCACTCCCCCACAGCCAGCAGGCGGGCACGCTCAGCAGTATTGGTGGTCGTATTAATTAGATTATTCCGTACCAACCTGCAGAGCGGTTCATCCCACTGCCTCTGGGAAGATAGGTTCAAGGGCCGATCTGTATCCGGGCAAGCCACTTTCCAGGCGTTCACTGCGTCAGTCAAACACGGCACTTCTGAGTCAACCAAGGAGGGGGCTAAAATTTTCTCGGTCAACTTTTCCGTGCTGTGGACAGAGGACAGGAACGCCGGTAAGCTAATACTGGTAATTTTGCGGACGCCGAGGCCACCAAAACGGATGGGTAGTGTGGCTTGCAGCCACGCTCGGTCGTCCAGGGCCACATTTAAAATGGATGTTAGTGTGCTGCGAATAATTTGGTCAATTTTGTCCAAGAGGTTTGGCTGCTTCCATAAAGGGGAAGAACGTAGAAAGTAAATAAAATTTGGGCCAAAACAACAGTATCTAATCAGGGTGAATGCCGAATGTAAATTAATTTTGAAGAGTCTGTCCGAAATGTCGTTGAAGTTTTTGATTTTTTCGTTGATAAATGGAGAAAAGCTGTCTTCTAAAATTGGGGAACCTAGGAGGTGCAGTGAACTTTTTTCTAAAATTTTGATTTGTGGGGCTATTGCATTAAATTTTTCTAGAGTCAGTTGTCTGTCGGTAATGTCAGAAAGGTAAATTTCACACTTTGATGGGTTAAGGTCCAAGCCAATAGATTTAAATTCCTCTTTGAGAAGCTGTAGGTCTTTCAAAACGGTGTCTACATCACCTCCTAGCGTTCCATCATCTAAATACCACACGTTAAATTTTGAATTTAGTTTCTGGATAACTGGATGAATAGCCAAGCTGAAAATAACTGGCCCGAGAGGGTCACCTTGTTGGCATCCTACTGCAGATTCCAAAACATTGTCCTTGTATAATAATTTAGAAGGGTACCTGTAACATTGCCACATAAAACCATAAATTTCGGGTATTTCCTTTTTGACTTCAGCCAACAAAGTGTCCCTGTTGACAGAGTTAAAGGCGTTCTTAACGTCAACCTTGAGGACGACCTCACCTTTGTTAGAGTTTAAAAAGGTGGAAAGGGCATGCACGGCAGCCTCACAGCCCCCTTTTGAGCCAAAACCAAGCTGTAGGGGCTGAAACTTAGCTGTAAGCGATTCGCTATACAGCTTACAGCATATTTTGGCTGCCGTACGCCTGTACGTGCACCCAACGGCGATGGGACGAATGCCGCCGTCCTTCTTGCGCAGGGCACATAGGTTGGCCCCGTACAAGACATCGATGACGGCCTCGTTGACACCGCCGGTGAGCATGAGTTTTATCAGGGCCGCAAGCTCCTTCAATAGCGACTCACCAGCTTCCCCGGCGCCTGAACTTAATAGGTCCTTTAAATGTTGTGGAGTCAGGCCGTCGAGGCCGCCGGCGGAACCACTTCGGAAGGAGCTCACGGCTGCAATCAACTGGGGAGCCGAAACGTTTAGGAAGGTTGAATTTAGGTCGGGAGGATCGGGGGGGTCGGAAAAGGTGAGACCATCCGCAGGCGCGGGGTGTTTACTCTCTAGAGCTGTTAGCGTTTCTGGAGAGTAAGGCGCCACCACATCGCTGCTAAACAGTATCCTGGCCGCTCCCCTGATGTCACCTTCACCTAATTTGGATTCTACATGTGAACATAAGCTTTTTTGTGATAGGTTATTGAATGCGGGTAATTTTGGATCTAAAATTGGGGTCGAATTGATACAATTTTCTTTAATTAGGTTCGTTAAGGTTTTTTTAGTTGCCAGATTTTTTTGAACATGCAGAATCCTATAAGGGAAGGTAAGTAACTGCTCCCAGGCACTTTGTGAGTTCTCCTGGGTCACAAGATGGAGACATTGCGCCAAACTCAGTGCAACAGATCGTCTCGCGCCCCGGGGAACTCTCTTTAGCACTGGGGTAGAGTTTTTGAATTTAGCTAGCTTTTTCCACAAGGTTTGTTCAAGAGGTGTTGATGTTGGGGATGTAGCTGGGGGGCCCAGTGGTACACTATGTGATTTGTGGATCTTGCCATAGTGTATCCTCAGCCCCCGTTCGCCTTTAAAAAAGCGTGCCTGGGAGCAATGTGGACATCTCACCAGCTGCACATCAAGCGATGTGGCAGGTTGACTGGCACAATTTCCGGCGTCGCTACAGCCGGCATTGAACATATAAAACACTTAGACTTACAGAGTTAAACTTACCTGAAAAACAAATTTAAAAAAAAACTATATACACACGCACTCGTACTAAAACAGAAACACAAAAAATAAACTAAAAATACAATTTTTCACTTTACGTATAAATGTCACGGATGAAACTGTCATTTCACTGACGACTGCGGCGCAGTCGCGCTCAGAGACTGGGGCGCCGCGCATGCAGGGCGCAGCGTTCGCGACCGTTGCCTTGGCTGCTGGCGTCGCGTCTTCGTCGTTATTTCTGTTCTTAGATGTACGGAATAGCTGATTTTGTTTCGCGTTTTCAGGTTTTTTTCAAATTTAAACTCAAAGGTTTAGGTTTTATATTGTATTTAGGATTATTTGATTTATTGAACTGTATATAGACGGACTTGTGTAGATTTATTGATAAGTTATTTATGTTTAGCCATTCAATTAGTTTTTAAATTGTGTTGTTTATGTCAGTCTCATCTTTCTATCGGATGTAACAATAATCAATTTTTGACACTTTCAACAGCTTCGAGTTGGCCTTCACTTATGATTTGTATTTCAATAGTGGCTTCCTTTGAGGCCCTTAAATAACCTTCAGTCTTTTACATTTTTCCTCTCTGATTCAGTAAATTCCCACCCCACATAATATTCTGTTTGCCGTTTTGATGATTTAGGCGTAAAATGGATGAATATAATTTATAAAATGCTATTATTGCCACTGTTTTCGTATATAGAAGATCATTGCAGTAGAAACTAGAATTGTTTGTATGATCAGTATAATATTTCAAAAGTTTTTATATCGAATCGTACCAGGGATGGAGACTTGTCGAGCGGTGAGTGCGAGCGCGTCGTTTACAGCTGAGAAGCGTGCGCGCACCGACAGCGCCGTGAACGCGAACTGCAGCTCCAGGATTAGCACCACGAACCACAGCATGTAAAACCCGAGGTAGTTCGTGACCACGTCCCCTGGACAGGACACAAGGAGTATTATTACATAAAGTGAATAAAGGCAGATGTTGTAAGGCATCACAGGTATCTTCCCGGCTCGCTGGTTCCATCATAGACCTCATCCATCGCTTTCCACCAGGCAAGATCGAGGTCAAGAGCTGGCCCATTTGGCAATAAAAAATAAAAAAGATCAATCTAGGTAATTTGACTTGCGACTGCTGCGCCCAGCCTACGTTATCAAATTATAATTATAAGAATAAATATGTATTATTTGGTTGAAACTAGCAGCCAGCCGGATTTATTTTCAGAATTAAAATGTCTTAGCTGGATAGAGCCGTGGGTTGAGATACAGGACTATTTTCTATCTATGTTTGTGTCGTAACATTAAGTCTGTTATTATCTTTCTGTGCGAAGTCAAATAAATACTTTTTCTTTATAGCCGTATTCCCAAAACAAACTCAGACAAGTATTCCCTTATTTGGTTGCGATTACAAGTGACGCTTTATTTTTAAGAAATTGGCTAGTATCAACTTCCGTCATTGGTCAGTCGGTATGACTTTTTTTATTATTTTTTTTATTATCTATTATAAATTTAGGGGCTTTTGGTCACAATACGACCATGCCAGCCCCATCATAACCTAATTCAATAAAAGCTTTACACTATTCAGATTTCAAAACCTTATATACTATTTTATAAAGTAAGATAGCTGCATTCGAGACAGGCTCTGATAATATGCTTTGAACAAAACCAACATCTATCAAATTAATTTTAAAGGTATTCATCAGCGCCTCTCTAGCAGCTCGGGTCCTGACGCACTCCACCAACAAGTGATGGACGTCCTCCATTGTATGACATTGTGTACAATTGGGGCTGTCACTTTTCCCCATTAAGTGTCGAAACTTGTTGAGTGGAACGTGTCCAGACCGTAGTCTATGCGCTATTATTATAAACTTTCTATTAAGCTTAGTATCGAATCGTAGTATCGAATCGTATCGTAATCGGTATGACTTGCAAATTACATAATAGGGGTTTAAATATGAAATTGCCGTTTTAACGTACTGGCCACTATGAATTAAAATTAAACCTGCATGGTGTGAGATTCCAGAGTGAAACTTTTTTCACACGATAACTATAACATTCTGAATTTGAAAAATGTACAACATACGATTGTTTGACTTTCAATTCTTTTTTTCATTCAGCTTAAAAGTAAAGATAGATACATTGAAAATAAGAGTAATTTTTGAATACGAGTTCCGACGTGGAACTAACGCAGCAGAAACAGCTCGCAATATCAATGCTGTGTTTGGAGAGGATACCGCTAATGAACGCACCGTGCGTTTTTGGTTTAGAGGCATACCTCACCGGGACGCCATGGCGGCGCGACCAGCTCCCATCGCCAGCAAAATGTATGGTTGGCTGCGTAACCAAGGGGACGCCAGGTGAGCCACCCACTATATAGCTGTGTACATTTTGTTGGCAGCGCGACCTAGTGACGTCGCCATGACGTCCCAGTGAGGTATGGCTCTTAAATGCTTTCGTAGTGGAAACTTCGACTTGAAGAATGAACCCCGAGAAAGACCAGCCACTAAGGTAAATAACGACGAATTGAATGCGATGGTGGAAGCCGATTCGTAGCAAACTACCAAGGAATTAGTGGCATGGTTTGATGTTAGCATACCCACAATATTAGCCCATTTGCATCAAATCGGTAAAATAAAAAAAGCTTGAGAAATGGGTACTCAGTGATTTGACTGATCTGCAGAGAAGCGCGCGTTGAAGCTACCTTGATGAACCGGTACAGAAATAATGGAATTTTGGAGCGAATTGTGACGTGTGATGAAAAGTGGATTCTTTACGATAGTCGCAAGCGAATAGCGCAATGGCTGACTCCAGGTCAAAAGCCGCAACAATGCCCTAAAGCGAAGCTTACCCATAGAAAAGTGATGGTAACTGTTTGGTAGTCTCTTCATGGTGTGATTCACTACAACTTCCTCAGTTCTGGTCAAGCAATAACAGCAGATGTCCACTGTACAGGATTTCGAACAATGATGGCGAAACTCGAAGCGAGACAGCCCCGACTCGTCAACCGATCTTCACCACTGTTTCTAACTGGTAACTGTCTGATAACGCAAGATCTTACCCTGCTCGAGAAACCGTTTTAACACGAGAGGACCTACACTTAGAAACCATCCATCATCCTCCGTACTCGCCGGACCTGGCCCCAAACGACTACCATTTTTTCCGCGATTTGGACAATTTTTTTACATGGTAAAAATTTTATTCCCAGGAAGCAATTCAAAATGCCGTCACACAGTTTGTTGAGTGCGTGTCCCCAGAGTTCTACCACAAATACATAAATGGGCTTCCCATGTGATGGCAGAAATGTCTAGACAGTGAGGGTACATACTTTGATTAAATAAATATATTTTACCTCATAAAAAAATTGTTTGAGTTTTTCAGTACAAAACGACAATTTTATAATTAAGCCCCTAATATGATAATCACAACACATTTCAGCCTTTTTCTTACATTCTCTGTCCAACTTCTTCGCCTGCAGCGCGTAGAAGGTGAAGTCATCGGCGATGAGCACTGAGAAGAAGATGAGGATCCCCAGGATGATGCCGCACAGCTTCCTCTCCGTCACCAACGAGTACTGGCCTCCTATGCTGGTGTCCACCTGGAAATATTGTGAAAGAATAATGTTACAACAGTTGAAACATTTAGTATTTTCAATGTTGGGCGTTTGCAGGCCAATAATAACGTAAACTATCTAAAGTTCACTTATTTGATGATTGCGCAGCGGATGATTTTTGCTTGTCTTCAGCTTATTAACACTACAATAATAAACATTTCGCCAGTTATGTTTAAGTCCCATGTAATAGGAGGCGAGCCTATTGCCATCTACCGGGCACAAATCCAGACTCCAGGCTGCAACTGAGAAATTCCAGATAGAAAAACTCAATAACACTTTGCCCGACCTGGGAATCGAACCCAGGACCTCATGCTCAGCAGTAGCGCTTGCGACCACTAGACCAACGAGGCACTACAATAATAAAATTAAAATAAAAAGCCATAGACCACAGACCACTGGGCTAAAACAACCTCCAAGTTTAGCAGCGGCTTGGTGATTATAGCAATCATGTCAATATTAATGTCATATTATTTGAAAACTATTTAACAGACAGCACAGCTGACGTAGTATATAACTATCAAGCTTTCAAATTTAACTTTTTACTTATTTAAAATAAATGCTTTGACTTGTCCTTGAGCCCTTGTTCGTTATGTAATGGTGCACCAGAGTTCTATGGTTTTGGCTTAGTCTATGTGACCCTGTAGTTTATTTTCAGTTAAACTTATAATTCTTCATAAACTGGTTACCGAAGCGATATTCTCCATGAACTTCAACATGTTCCTCATCCGCCTGGGCGCGCCGTACACTCCGGCGCCGGCTGTGGCCACCACGACCAGTACGTCGCACGTGGACACGACCTGCGACATGCGCGACGACATGCGTACTGACATCTCCACACCCACGTTAATCTCTGCCACCAGCCCGAACAGAGTGCATATTACTGGAAGGTGGGAAGTAAATGCTATTAATATACTGAGTTCTGTTTAATAGTGCCTAGCTAGAAAAAAATATTTACTTACATGAAAAATGTGGGTAGTGAAAACGCAGATGATTTTAACTCTTTTTTCGTAATCTTGGAAGTTGAGATAGTTTTGAAAATGCTAGATAAATATAGACAAAGTTATACACCATATATATTATAAATTTTCACAGCCGCAGATTTACATTATGACATCACTATCGGCTTTAGCACTCTCTCAAACTATGAAAACAATATCCATGACCAAAAATTTTAATATTTTCTCAGGATTTTCATTTTGACCAAATTCACATATTCTCTCTTTCAGAGAGAGAGAGAGTCGACATTCTAGAAAGTCGCATAAAAGTATGAACGCTTTTTCGCGTAACAATTTCTGCCTGTTTAGTCCTACTACAAGCCGCGTAAAAGAACTTCGTTCCGAAACTTCGTTCCAATAAAAAGCGTCTCTTTTATCATTAGAAGTTAGCCTAGCTACACATATTCCTCTTGGGCCGTATTCCCCAGTTCTGAGGGTCGTGATTCCCCCGACGCCAACGTGCTGTCATGCTCTGTTTGACGATGTTTCGCTATCTGTGCCTATCGTTCGCATTGTAAAGTGTATCGTGGACTTTTGTATGTAACTAAACACGCAGGACTATCCCAAATCACAACACAAGGAACGAAATCGAAAGTCTATCAAAACCCCGTCATCGATACGTCGTAATGGCTCTCTGAATCACAATAAACTGTTGAAATGCTAAACAAACACAAACACTATAAGTACGCACCCAGCACTGTGACTAGAATGTAGCTGTACACACACATAGCACCCGATATGCTGACCGTGAATCCATTGCTGCGGGACTCGAAGCGCAGGGGGGCTAGCCCGAAGAAACTTGAAATCTGCAAGTAGACAATAAAGGTTTCAGGTTCAATTTTCATAAGTTTACGATCGAAACAATGATGATACAAAATGTTGCCGTTTCACGTTATTTGGGGTCGTGCTGTTTCTAATGAAACATCACCACCGTGTTTCAAATACATGTTTGCTCCGTCAACCACGCTATGTGGGGGGGGGGGGGTAATTGGGTCGTACACCCGACTTGGTGGGGACTGGGGCAGCCGTTACTAGGGCTACATAGATTAAAGGAGAACTCACCTTAGGCTACAAAAACTGCAGGAAATCCACCCGAAAGCACGTGATTGTGCTCCGCCAACCACGCAAGTGTGGGACGGTTGGGTCAAGACTAAGCCCCCGACGCAGGTGTTCAAGAAAACACCGGGGTGGTTTTGAATTCCGACCCGACAAAAAAAAAGCCCCAGACTCGAGGAGACTGCTGCAACCATTACTAAGGCTACATAGAACGCAGGAAAACTAACCCTAAGAATGAAGGCATGCGCTCCTCCGACCACGCAGTGTGTGGGCCGGTTGGGTCGTGCCCCCGACTCGGTCGGGACGGGCGAGGCTGTAACTTCCTCCACCTTCGCTGACTCCACGCCTTTGAACAAGACATACAAAATGTAAATATGTATTTAAGAATCCAAAATACCTACGGAAAGGTTTAAATAGATATATTTTGATATCAGTCATAATTTCTGACGAAAATGGGCTTTATCTCAAGCTCTGCTATTAACAATCTAAGGGGAAATTGGGCTCCACTGTACTTTATGGCCCGCGCGTGAGAATCTTCAAATTTTTTGAGCGTATAGATAGTCTTCATGTAGAATACTTTTGCAAAATGTCACAGCCAGCAGACGCATAGTTTTTGAGAAAAAAAATCTGAAAGTTTAAACAAATTACGTATCAGTTTACCACAGATAATGTACGAATTTCACTCCTAAGTTGTTCCGTTTTAAGTTCAGACAAAATGACAGCGGATATTAATGGTTTAGTATAAATGTTGTAATTTTTTTACTTTAATTCGTTTTTAAATAGCTACTACCGTAATGAACTCAGTTATGAAGCAAATAAGTGATTAATGAAATTAAAAATAATAAAGTTTTATTTAAACTCTTAAAAGGTCGTGGGTAACGAAACGTAATCGAATGTAAGTGACGCTAAACATTTGACAGTTGTTCTTTTTTATGTTATCCTGTGTTAAATATAATGGGCCCATCCCATTAAATTTAACAGGATAACAAAAACATGTGTAATGATACATCCCCTTCGTGGTTATTTTTTTTAAACCATTCAATGTGAAGCGGGGCTCGGTCGACTACGCCTTATTATTATTGCTTGGAAACAAATTTAGACCCGCCACGTAATTTTTCCCACCCGTAATACTCCCACTATCTCACCAATCCCGAAAGAAACTTTGGCGATTTTTTTCTCGGCACCAATGGCTTTGCTGGCTTTGGGGTTTTCAAAAATACACTAGTAAGGGTATATTCTACCCAAAAAATAGCTAATATAAAAAAAAACTGCGGGCCATAAAGTATAGTGCTCCTGGAAATTACCACACTACGCTAAGAAGACCGATTGATGATTGTAATTTGATATTATTAGCAGAAATAAGGACGCTTTGGCCCTAACCATCCTCTTGCATTGACAATATCGACTGGTAAGGATCAAGGCGTCCTATTCCTTGCACACTGCCCACATTGATAGACTAATAATATTAGCAGTAAAACACAGCCACAATTGCTATACTACCTTTTTTACGAGGAAACCTATGAGAAATGTTAGCAAAATTCATTATTAAAAATAACACTTATTGCAATTGCAACTCTATTTTGTTCGATAAAACTTTTTGATTGTAAAAAATATTGTAAAACACTACACGCAACACCAGCCAAAATTTAGAGTTTTTCAATTATTCAGAATAATGAAAAGTTTATACTTAATGAAGCCAAAATCTATCACGTTCCGAATTAAGTACTTTAAAACTCGATGGCAAAAAGGACCCCTTTTCTTTTCCTCGGTCTAAAACAAACTAGGTAAGGCTCGCCTGTCCGAGTGCCGGCAGCTCATTAAACTATCTATCTCTACAACTGTCGATAGGTACTACAACTTTTTAATTATCTCTTACAAACACTCCAGCTGGTGATAATGAAAAATGAATCATATTTCAAAACGATATAACTTGAATTCCTTTGAAACCGACACGCACATCGCACTACGTTTATTCCGTAAGTTCTTGTTTATTTGATTGCCTTCAGTTTATACCTACGTCAAACTTGTTGCAGGAAAACTAGGTTTAACAAAAAAGAAATGGATAAATCTATCAGGTTCTTTGTCAACAGGTTTAGGTCTTCTAGTGGTCTTCTACCACAAACCTATTCACAGGACAGCGCTTTAGGAAGCTGCTCATCTTTTAAAAAAATATACGAGAAAGTGAACTGGGCTTTTCACCTCTCACGTAATAAAGGATCAAAAATACCCTGGGTAATCAAGTCTGCTTACTTCATCAGCAACTCAAATGTACGACCACGTGATCATTTAATATCCCACGTAATCTCGAAGTTTTTCCCCGAGAGAATATTCAATATTTATATATTGCTCGTGGGAGGCAAGTTATCAATAAATCTAAAAACATAGCATAACAATATGTGTCAGAAAAGCCGACAACACATGACGCTATTGATAAAATTCGGACAACATCATAAAGTTTCCATAACAATATTTACATACAGGCCCAGTCAGAAAAGTACAGGGTTTTCCAATAAGAGGTGTTATTTTTATATTCAAAGAAAAATGCCATTTTTTAATATAAATGATCGGATGTTTATTTCACTATAAAGAGGAAGGTATGCCGTTAATAGTGGAATATAACATCAGGCAAATGACCACCACGACCAAGCTTACAGGACCATAACCTTTTCATGAAATTTTCCATAGCCAAATCGTAAAGTGGCTGCCCTATGTCCTCGATAGCCTCACGAATTCCATCTTTGAGGTCTTGACTCGACGCTGGGTTGTTGGCGTAGACCTTCTCTTTCACGTGGCCCCAAAGGAAGAAGTCGCAAGGTGTTAAATCACAAGATCTCGGTGGCCAATTGTGATCACCTCTTCGAGAGATAACACGGTCCGGAAACTTTTCCCGTAAAAGATCAATGGTTTCGTTGCTTGTGTGGCACGTAGCGCCGTCTTGTTGAAAGTAAACGTTGTCCAGATCAATACCATCCAATTCCGGCCATAAAAAATCATTAATCATCTTTCGATAGCGCAATCCATTCACCGTAACTGTTGCTCCAGCCTCATTTTCAAAAAGTCCGACTGTATCGCGGTCCGACAAGGTGCTTCACGACGACCCAAAAATGTTCGAGTTTTACGAACCGTCTCTGCCAAATTTTCACTACTTATTTTTATAGTGAGTTTTAATAATGTCAATGCGTTGTTGAAGCGTGTATCTTTCCATTTTTATTAATGGCGTAGTTTCTACTTGTCAAATGTCAAAAAATTACAGCTTCAAAAGTGACATCTACCGAAATAGCGCGCTATTCAAAATAACACCTCTTATTGGAAAACCCTTTATTATTATGTTTTGGCCCATCGGTATACATTACTCAATAATCTATCTCGATTGAAAACTAAAAGTATGCGTAGATATAAACAGAGATTTCTAATATAAATCATCATTATCATGATCCTCCTGCCTAATAAATTGGGAACAACACAATTTATTTTAATAGTTTTAAATCTGGATTGAACACTAGCGATTTAGAATAAATACAGTTGCGTTTCAATACTGAGATATTCGTACTTAGCACAAATAGGAATGATAACTAAAAAAAATGTTTTATCCGTCAGGTATGTTACTAAAAAATATTGGACACGTATTTTTTCTTTTTTTACGTAATCTAAAGAGTACGGCGATACATGGAGTTAAAATGTAGCATGACGTCACGCCTTGCTATGCTAGATCTTATACTTAGTTATGACGTAGCGAGCCCCCACTCCCCAACTTTAATAAGTTTTATCTAAGTCATTTTTTATAAATATGATAAAGCAAAAAATACGTGTCTAATATTTTTTTTATTATCTGTCTGACGGACTGAATAGAATTTTTTTTTCCCAGGCACATCCCTATTCAGCAGTGGCGCTTGCGACTACCAGACTATAGATAGTCTGGTAGTCGCAAGCGCCACCTACGACCTAGTGGTACCTGGTGGTAGGTACTAAGTACCTACACATACTAGAAGTAGTATGTGTAGGTACTTAGTTCTAAAATTATTACTATCGTTTTATACGAGTGGAACCACGGGCTGAGCTAGTATTAGTAGAATAAAATAAACGGTCCTTTATCTGGAATATTTTATCTCTTAATATTTATAACTGCACTCACATTTTAGTACTGGTTATTTTTACTTTGTATCAACTGCAATAATTTATGGACACAGGTATTATTTTTTAATTTTCACTTTAACACAAACACATTTATATAAGAAATGTGTTCATTTGGTTGGAAACTAACCGAATAATTATTCTCTAAACAATTTAATGTAAAATAATAGGTACATACATACCAAATATTACCTTTCCCATCGGAGTTACACCTAAAGTGTAATTATTTGGAGATGTCCAATTAGAACGTATCATTTTTATTCCGATACAGGCACACACATGAACACACACATAAAACTTTACTATTCACGTATTTAATATCAACTACTGTTAAAAAATGGTGATTTAAAAAAAAATTGACGTCCTCCTGCTTTTGCACATAAACATAATTATTTCAATAAAGAAACAAAAACATTCTAATTGCTACCAAAAGTCTTCTCAAAACGACACTTTCGCTAAATTAATTATCAAACCAAACACTTTAAAAACAAGTATTAGTTTTTCAGAAAATATTAATTTATTTTGATTGATCGAGCTAGCCTACTGTAAACGCTACCAATCGAGCTTGCCTCGTGCAGGCACGACGAGCACTGTATTATTTATTATTGATGGAAGCTAAACTATCTGTTTTCATGTCCTGTGAATCATATCAGGGAAATAATAAAGGCAAAAGAAGTTTTGCGGTCATGGCCGTTCATTGTGAGAACATTAAATAATTACTATTGTTAGCTAATAGGAGTACAGTAAGATGTATTTCTTATTCATTAAGATTTCTGCTTTGTACTTTTTTATACTATTGTTTGCGATGAACTGTCAATGAGCATAAGTTAAGATTCTCACGCTGAAAAATTAGTATCCAAAGACCAAAAATAAATGTCGTTAAGTTCTATTTTCCATTAAATTATTAAACTGTTTCACGTCGCAAAATCAATTTTGTACAAGATTCCTGGTGATCAAGCTGCAAAATGTCGTCCTTTTTATTTTATTTAAAACCAGATACATCGCTTATTTTACAAAGTCAAATATGAAAGAAACAAAAATAATCTGGGATAATGAGTACAGCCAAACAAGCTCTTCTGAGGATCAACACTAATAAAATAACGACATTTTAGAAGTGACTACATTATTTATATACTATAAAGTTTTTCCTAAGTGAATACGGAATCAAAACAATATTAAACTACTCACTGAGGAAACGATTCAGGAACAAAAATTATGTGAAACTAAATTGTAAAATCTAACATGGCATGGTATTTTGTTCTTTCATCACCATTCTCTGCCCTCCTGCGCTTATCAAAATCAAGACAAGATCTCAAAGGATCAATAATATGAGATGATTTGCAATGCCCACTATTAATAATTATTATGGTCGAAGGTGTAGAAATTTTTTAGTCCCAACTATTTTTAATAAGCTTCCAGTCAATATAAACAAAAACCTCTTTTAGAAATAAAATACCCAAGTACCTCTATGATATATTTTGTAAAAACCTCACTGTAGAGAATAATAAAAAAAACTTGTATGTCTGTTAAAGAATTAAAGATATTAAAGAATCGTTTTAGCCTATAGGTGAAAAAGTGTATTTTTAAAAATTATGTTAATTTATGTACAAAAAAAAGGAGCTACGTCTGCCAACAAACTGCTTTGCAGTTTGGCATATAATGTAAAAAATTATTTCTGTGAATAAACACTTTTAAATTTTTTTATTCGTATTTGGAGTCGGTACAACATCTTTTTCTTTCATACTTCGCTGGAAGTCGTCATCTCAGTAGTCCCTTTCTAGCCATATCATCTTTCACACAGTCCATCCATCGTTTCCTTGGTCTTCCTCTACTCTTATAGCCATCGACATTTCTAATCAAAACTTTCCTCAAGAGTATGAATGTATGCTTAATGGCTAATTAAATTGCCGTAGCAGCTACGAACAGGCCCTTTGCTACGGCGTAGGCGTCTACGAGGTTATTAGATTATTAACTAGAAAATCACATCAACACATACAGTTGTTATACAATATTACTTTGGAACAAGTTCAGTAGGAGTCCAAAGGCACATTTAATTTTTTCTTTGTATTGTGACTATACCTACATTTTATCATAGAATTCTTCACTCGTTTTCACATCATCGTCATAATTATTTAGCCGAAAAATCTACTACCCGAAAAAGTACCACATACGGTTTTAAGTGGCTCACCCTGACTCTTAGCAGGAGCTAGACCACCACCTCTTAAAGCAGTATTATTGTAATCTTACTTGAGTGTGGGAATGAGATGGAGCTAGACGTCCTGTATAGCTCCATCTCTTTCTCACACTGAAGTAACATTAAAATAATACTGCTTTAAGAGGTGGTGGTTGGCCCCCTGGTCTTCTTCATAATAATATTATTATTGTCTGGTTCCTTCGATTTACTTCTCAATTCAGTGCTGTCTAAACAAAACGGCCGTGTGTCGCTCCAAATTATTTGAAATGATAGTTTAAATAATGTTGTCCTCAATAAGTTGTTTATAATCTCTTTATCACCTTCAAAACGAACCAAACCTCTTTGACGTCAAAACAAGTAGGTACTTAAGCAATATGTAGGTGTTCAAGGTCATGGGGTCAAATGAAATAGAAAAGTGTACGGAAGTAGTAAATTGTATTGTTTTATTGGTAAACTCATTAAAGTGATTTATTTGTGCAATTAAATAGATTACTTTTCTATGGATTAGTTACTACACACAAGTTTTATTTCAACTGTCTTTTTTCGGTAACTTCAAGATAAGGGATTCTAATCATATAATTTCATTATATTTATTTGTATAATTAGTTAGTTAGTGATTGTATACAGGGTGTAAGGGACAGCCCTCCGCGGATTGATGGGGTGAATTCAGTATATCATACTAAGATGACCGGTACATGAAATTATTTCAGGAACATTATGGGAATCCAATAAACCTGATTTGTTTTATTACCTCACACGCAATCTATCTTTACCGTGGCAAAGGCGCGTAGCCAAATCAGCTCAACGAGGCTTGGGCCGCCGAGTATTTCAACATCCATTGTTGATTTTTTTTTTTATTTTAGCTGTTTTATTTACATAAATGGTGTGCTGCGTACAGAGAATGTAATTTTACATTGCAAATAAAGGAATAGTAACTGAAAATACGATAAAAATACGAAAATTTTCCTGAGAATATTTCCGGTGGAATACGATTCAAAATTAGGAGCTGAATGCACCCTGTTATTTTGCGGAGGGCTGTCCCTTACACCCTGTATTGCATTTAAGATTTGTGTTTCCTTATGTTAGAATTAAATAAATAAATAATTTTTGTGTTAATTTAATTTCATGATAATTTAATTATGCAATTCTTTTCTATAGCAGTAATAACAATAAAATTTGTATTGCGTCTCGTTTGCGTCCCGCACAGTGTTAAAGGGTTAACAAAAAATGTATCCTTTGGGTCCAAGGACTCTCATGTTATTGAACCGCTCTACAAACCTCTCAATTCCGAACCGAAACATGCTCCTCGCGGCAGAAATATGTATGTTGGTCTCTAAACGAAAACAGTTGCAAAAGCTAGTAACTGTTACCGTCATTGACTGGTTCAAAACTACAAAAACTCCTAACCTAAGCAACTGCACATATGAATAATTCTGTAAGTCATCATCATGAACACTTGTTTTTAAAGAAAATCATAGCAGATTTACACCTCGACATCGTCCAAATTCGACGTGATTTTTGAACAATAACACCACTGACCTTTCGTCCGCATAGCAAATGCTGTAAGCCACCAGTTATTGGTAAAAAAAAAATACGTAGACGGGTGTCGACTTCAACGATAGTCTAAACAAATGCTTGTCTGTAAACATAGCGGTAACTGACGTCTGTTTGCTATCAAAACAGGGTTTCACGAAATTTTATTATTTCTGTAGACCATTTTTTAGACAGGGTGTAAAAGTAAATAAGTAATATCATATTGTCATGTTTATTGTGTGATGAAGAGGTACCTTTAACAGTAGACGGTGTGATTTATATTTATTATTTGGGAATATTTGCCAGTGACGGTAGGTATTTGGTCCTTTGTAATCGAGTCTGGCAGCCGCGTCTGAGGCTAATGGACCAACTTATTTATGTGAGAAAAATCCTTTTAAGCATTAAGTTGGAGTTTTAAGTGAGAAACAGTGTTTATGCCGTATTGCTGCATAAGGTAGTGTAAGTACCTCAATTATACTATATGTCGGAGTTGGTTGTCAATTACAATATTGTGGGTAGTCAACAGAATGTGTTATGATTTGTTTTCTTATTATGAATTTTAGTGATTTTTACATTATTGTTTAATAAATCGGAACATAATTTATTGAGTACTTATGTACGCACTAATCGACTTTGGCAACTTATTTCGATAATTGTATCCGATGGTTTTGTTCAAAACAATTGCTGACATGTTATTTTGATTTTAAAATGATTTATTTTGTGGAATCACCATTGTTTATTTACGTCAATTATTATTTATTATTTGATTACTTTATAATGTAAGTCTTATTACATTTGGCACATTTTAGTGTTTTGTATCAATCAAGTAAACACGATGACGTACTTTCGCACGCTATCGGACAGAGTTGTCGTGGAGGGATTGCATGGTGGGGGCATCGTTCTATAAAAGAGCGTGCACTCGGTTTATGAGTCAGTTTAAGCTAAATACTTAGGCGTGATCCTCGATCAACACCTGACTTTCAGAGAGCAGATCAAGACGGCTCGTTCGCGTGCCGCTTGCGCTCTCGGTAGGCTTCACTTTATCCTGACCGCGCGTAGCAAATTATCTCTGAAGTGCAAGCTGCGTATCTACACCGCAGTCATCCGTCCCATCATGACGTATGCTTGTGTTGTATTTGCGCATGCTAAGCCACACTTTATCCATAGGATGCAGACCCTACAGAACCGTTTCCTCAGAAAGGTCACGGGGGCACCCTATTAACAACGCAATGAGTCTCTTCACGTTGATCTCAAAATCCCCACCGTCCAGCAGTTCATGAAACGCCTCGCCAAGCGTTTCTTTGAATCTGCCATAAAACACCCTAATCGGGGGATTAGGACGCGACGGGGTATAGCGGGCGGCCGCCGCAATCAGGGGATTGCGGCGGCCGCCCGCTATACCCCGTCGCGTATAAGTCGCATCCGCCGTCCTAGGCACTCACTGACCGTCCCGGATGACGCCATAACTCTCCTCCAGGAGAGTAATCCCGCCACTAGCACGATCCGGAAACTCAAATCGAGACCGCCATGCTTTCGCCCTCGCCGCCGAGGGCCACCGCGACGTCCCTGTTCATCCCCACCCCGACCCTTGCTCGAGCCAGCCCGCGCAGCTGAGCCCGTAGATTTAAATTCGCCCCCAATTAATCCGATCCAGCATGTCCCATTGCTGTCCTCTCCCAGCGACGCCCTAAGCCGAGGTCCGTACCCCACAGGGGGTGCCCTTAGCGAGTAGTCGCTTAGTTTTTAGTTTTATGCCTGGTTGGAGGCCTTAATTTATTGAGGCATCCACAGGAAAGCCCGGTTAAGCAGTCGACAACCTCCTATAGGTTGAACTGCGAGATGCCATTCCCCAAAAACAAAAACATTTATGAGTCAGTCGACCTTCGGATTCGACTCAATAAAGAGCTCCTGCTCCCGACAAAACTGTCGGTTTACCTGGTACAGCGCTGCTGTATATTCACATAGCTGTATTGGCTTGCTGATGCGAACGATACACTTTGTTTTGGGTGGCTTGGCCACTATACGAACTGTGACCTTAAAGGTCTGTTCGTGTAACTGTATTGGTATTAATTACCGTTTATATTGTGTTTTTTTCTATATAGTGTACTAGTACTGTAATAATAACTAGTAGTGTAATTAAAATCTTATAATTATTTATACCGTCTTGATTATTATCCCAATAAAATGGGAACTCCAAACACTGATGATATACCGCTCGGCACTCCTGATCCTACATATATTATCACAAGCCGTATGCCCGATGGGATTTCCAGTCGGCGAAAATTGGGAACTTTTCCACCAACTTTCATTTTCCGCCCTCCCATAACACAGTAATTTGAAAACATTGTAAAAGCCAATTATTTTTAAAAGAGCAACCGTGGAGTTTCTTGCCGGTTCCTTTCCATAGGAAACGACCAATTGGAACCGTGCACCTAGCTTCTGAGGTTTCATAAGTGTCCATGTAGGCTTGTGTGAAATAAAATATTTTGAATTTGATTTTTTTTTTTTTATTAGAATTTAGGGGATGAATTTTCGAAAATTCTTCCTTAGTGATCGCTTTCGTTGTAAAAGGAACTCTTCTGCAAAATTGCATGCTTCAACCCCCAGAGGTTTAGGTTGTGTGTTGTCTGTCAGTGGATTTAAGATTTTATAGTTAAATTATATTATAAAATATAAGTGTTCAGTTCAAATCGTAGGTCAATCAGAGCTCTTTTTAAGGGCGTGAACCTATTGAATAATTAACGTGGCAATTCATTACCAAAACAAACACTACCATTTGTTACTATGTGTTGTCCCGTCTAGTTTATTTATTGTCGTAATACTGACACAACTACGTAAATAATTTGAATGGATGAGGTGACGTATTATGCCGGTAAATAAGGGCTCGTCCTACGACATTTAGGCCTCGAGCTGACTGGGCGACCGCGACCCTGGTCACAGTGGCAAACGTTTTACTAATATAACGTAAATCGTTGGTCACTGCGACTATGGTTGCGGTGCTTACGCCGCTTGCCCCACAAATTACTAAATGCATTTAACGATAAACGTATATAAATCATCGTTCTGTTTCTATCAATCGTTTGAAGATGACAAAGTCGGAATCGGGCTTTAATTCGCCGCCATTAGTAGCCGAACTGAGGACTAGTTGCGGCTAGCAGTATTTAGCCCAAACTTAACAAAAGGCATTTAACTTTTGAAATAAAAGTTGCCGAATACTGCTAAAGTTTTCACAAGCCAGTGGGTCTCCCAGCAATATGCAACTGGAAAAAATATTGCACGAGAAAGTATGACATATTTCTGATAAAGAAATTTTGTTACATACATACATACTGCCACCAAATGTGCAATGAATACCTTAGATACATATTCACATCTCGACAATCGCTGTAGTCGATTCTATAATCGACTACAGATGCGGATAGCCGCATTGACATAATTTTAATATTAATAAAATTTATGAGCTGTTTACTTTGCGATCGCTCCGGATACATTCATTCGAGAGTGGAACATCCAACTGAAACTAATGTAGGATTTTATTGCAGATTGTAATTCTTATTAAGTATATAGTTGTACTAGGGAGTCAGAATTTTTAGTAGGTGTCTTTCAATACGGTCAATACAGCCCACCATTTTCTTTTATTTATGTAAGTGCGGGTCTTCTTCGTTTATCGCTTTCATGTGTGGTTGCACTGATATCATAAGATTCGTCTGATCAAAGCTCGGAATTTCGTAACATTATTTTAAATATTATACAACCGTCTATCATTTTACCACGCTTTCTTTGAGTTAGTTGCTTTTGTTGTTGTTTCTGTGACGATAAAATAATTTTTCTGTACCTAATACCTCAGGTTCGAAAAGCAAGATTGGTCCTTTAGAATAGAATAGAATACTTTTATTTTCAGACAAAGTCCATAGGGTTAGTAACAATTTGACTTAACATCTAGTGTTAGTAGGTACAGACACAGATAAACATACAATTAAAATTCAGCGTGGAGCTGCATCCACCACTGCAACATCAGCGAATCCCACGATCTGTGAACACACTGAGAATACTGTTGGTGCTGCCGTCAATACGCGACATCAGGAATGCGCATCTTTTTCCAATGATGGCGGCAAAACCATCAACGTTATTTTCTGCAAACATCCCTGACTCGCTACAACGCCACGGCAGCCGCAGCAGCACTCTCAGTGCATATTGCATATTGAACGCGCAGGTCGCTGTATGCCCGCTGAGTGAAGTTGACCCACAGGCGGGTGCAAGTCTGTATTTCTTACGGATAATAGGTATACCTACTTCCATTTGTTATATAAACTAGATTAGTATGTACATAAACAATGAAGAAGAAACTCTTTTTCGTTGGATATGAGGAAAATAAAAACCAAAAAACAAAAAATATCCCACCAAAAACATTTCATGTAAAGAAGGTCGACTTACATAATGTTTTCACTGTTAAAAAGTTAACTCTACAAGGCCTAACTCTACATATCTTACATCTTGGTCAAAATGTATGACTTGACCGTTCCATTGAATCATTGCATGAGACACACAACATTAAAGACCAGTGACTTATTTCTTGCCATAAGCCCATAGATGTGTCTGTGGCTGTGCGATAGCCGCGAAATCATTAGAACTAAAGCACGTGTAGAAGGATTGACAGTAAGCTTTAAAAAGCGTTACCTTTAGCGTTTTGAAAGCATTAGCTTTAGTAGATACTTCAGAAAATCGAAAATCAAAAGTCAAAGCCCACACTTATACAATAGAAAACGACTTTCTTAAGTGATAACCAGATTCAAACTTATTACGTTCCATAGAATTTACGCGTCACTGTTGCCACTCAATTTGTAACCCAATATTTTCTAACATAAGCCTTATAATACCTACACATGGTAACAAATTGAGGTGTGTCTGATGACGTCGGTGCTTATTGACAAAATTCTATGACAGTACCTTTTTAGTACATACTGTCTGTTGTTGTACAAATATGGGAGTATTACGTGTTCATTTTATGAAGAAAGGTTTCTTTCATATCAGTCATCGCTCTATGCTTTTCCACAAAACAATGGATAATATAACAATTAAAATGTCACAAAAGCATCACTTAGTCAGGGATATTTTTTTTTAATTTTCGAATCAAAGTTTAACGGCCGACTGGCCACTGCTATACGTCTAGCATGTATAAAAACTTTTGACCCACAATGAAATTATGAAAAAAATGAAATTATTTTAATTATCTGTAAATTATAGAACCTACACAAATATCCTTTTCCTATAAAACCTTAACAACTCCTCCTTATGTATTACAAAAAAGCTTCTGGTGCTTTTGTCAGTCTGCAAAGAATGAAAAGCCTTTCAGGAAATACTTAAGACCTGGTTCTGATCATAAACTATATTTATTTTGTATATTTTAATGTAGACACCGTTTTGAAAGACCTACAGCTTCTCAAAGAGGAATTTAAATCTATTGGCTTGGACCTTAACCCATCAAAGTGTGAAATTTACCTTTCTGACATTACCGACAGACAACTGACTCTAGAAAAATTTAATGCAATAGCCCCACAAATCAAAATTTTAGAAAAAAGTTCACTGCACCTCCTAGGTTCCCCAATTTTAGAAGACAGCTTTTCTCCATTTATCAACGAAAAAATCATAAACTTCAACGACATTTCGGACAGACTCTTCAAAATTAATTTACATTCGGCATTCACCCTGATTAGATACTGTTATTTTGGCCCAAATTTTATTTACTTTGTACGTTCTTCCCCTTTATGGAAGCAGCCAAACCTCTTGGACAAAATTGACCAAATTATTCGCAGCACACTAACATCCATTTTAAATGTGGCCCTGGACGAACGAGCGTGGCTGCAAGCCACACTACCCATCCGTTTTGGTGGCCTCGGCGTCCGCAAAATTACCAGTATTAGCTTACCGGCGTTCCTGTCCTCTGTCCACAGCACGGAAAAGTTGATCGAGAAAATTTTAGCCCCCTCCTTGGTTGACTCAGAAGTGCCGTGTTTGACTGACGCAGTGAACGCCTGGAAAGTGGCTTGCCCGGATACAGATCGGCCCTTGAACCCATCTTCCCAGAGGCAGTGGGATGAACCGCTCTGCAGGTTGGTACGGAATAATCTAATTAATACGACCACCAATACTGCTGAGCGTGCCCGCCTGCTGGCTGTGGGGGAGTGGGAGTCGGGCCTCTGGCTTCAGGCGCTACCTTCACCCAACATAGGCACTATGCTGGGTGACACCACCTTCCGGCTCGCTACTTGTCTGCGTCTGGGCGCTCCTTGCGTGGCTCCGCATCGCTGCCAATGCGGTGTCAGTGTCGACTGCCTCGGACAACATGGCCTATCCTGCAGTAAGAGCGCAGGCCGGATAGCACGGCACGCCAGCATCAATGACATCATCCGTCGTGCTCTTGTCACCGCCGGGGTGCCAGCTGTTTTAGAACCCAATGGCTTAGCACGCGACGATGGAAAGAGACCAGACGGAATGACCATAATGCCTTGGAAGGTAGATAGGCCTTTGGTGTGGGATGCAACGTGTATCGACACCCTTGCGCCATCCCATCTTCCTAGCACGGCAGGCTGTGCTGGAGCGGCTGCTGGGGGTGCGGAAAACCTCAAACGGCGCAAATACTCCAGTCTTATTGGGACTTATATGTTCGAGCCGTTTGGGGTTGAAACACTTGGGCCATGGGGTCCGAGTGCCCACTTAGTTTTTCGAGACATCGCCAGGCGGTTGGTCGACTCCACACGTGACCAGAGGGCTGGCCTATTTTTTGGCCAAAGAATTAGCATTGCTATACAACGTGGCAATGCTGCCAGCCTTCTGGGCACTTTTCCTGTTGACAGCGATGCGGATGAATTTTTTGATGCCCTCTGATTATTTACCCCCTCCCTTTTTTATATACTTGTACATATTATTATTATTATTTTAAGATTGTTAGGTTTTAAATTATGTCAACATACAAAATACTTTCTAGCAAATAAATACCTTGATTCTATATTTTAATATATGTTATAATGGGGAAGGCAACTGTCAAAATGGCGCTGTCGTAGCTAGTTCCCAACACAAGCACGTGAGGCGTGAGGTGGTTTTATTTTATTTTTGCGAAAATGATGCGTTGTTGTGTTACTAAATACTCCGAAATTGGAGTCCACCATTTCCCGAGAGACCCTAAAATTAAAAAATGATGGCTTAAAGCTATTGGTAGAGATGTTTTATAAATTAAACAGAGTAGAAACATTTTAAAGAAAGTGACTTTGAGGATATATTTATGGTTTTAAATTCTGACACTATCCATATCATTTACTTGATTTTAAATATTGAAATCACCGAAAATAATGAAATAGCGAAATAAAAGTAAACTCATGACTGAACGAAATGTCAAACTTATTGTAGGCCGTGGGGACCTAGCTATGATCACGCCATCTACAATTAACTTTGCCCGACCTTCCCCATTGTCTCTTTTATTTTTATAACTAGCTGTGTCCCGCTTTTGATATAGGTTTGCTCTTGACTCTAGTCTAGGTTAGAGATGACAGAGACAAAGTCGACGATGGAGCGAACTTACCCAGAAGAAGCCTGTTAACTCTTACTTTGAAGAGATCGGGGTTGTATGCGTTCGGAAACACAGACGCAGGCAGAGAGTTCCACTCCTTTGCTGTGCGCATCACAAAAGACAGTTGGAAACGCTTAGTGCGAATTGGTGGAATAGCAACTAGGTAGGGATGGTAACCTGCTGTGCGTCTAGATGTCCGATGGTAGAAGGGGGCCGGCGGAATGAGGTCGTGGAGTTCTCGAGCACACTCACCGAAGTACAATCTGTAGAAGACCGACAAGCAGGCAACCTTGCGGCGATGAGCCAACCAACGTACGTTACCGTACGTTAGATTGTTTACCATGTATTCAGTACATGATTCTGAACCCCGCTACGTTAAAATTTTTCGTCTGTTATTAAAAAACAAAATTTGCTGCTCCATATATTTTTGCCTACCTACGAGGTCAAAATGTATGGAGCAGCAATTTTTTTTTAATAACCGACGAAAAATTTTAACGCAGCGGGGTCCAGAATCATGTACTGAATGCGTGGTTTCAATTAATGTGATAACCTAATCGCCACCCTGTATAGTACCTAATGTTAGTACTCGTAGATACATGAATATATTTTTTCAACGCTTCTTGATTTGTTAGAAACCAATATCCATAAATAAATACTGGTTTGGTTGAACTTTTTTTTTCAATCTGCGTCAATCAATCTGTCGACATCCTCTTAATAGAAAACTATTTTTGACGAATACATTCTCACCATTCCAATATAACATACGTATAAACATAACTGCTATCAAACCGCCATATTTATTCCTCAGATAAAAGTTATCTGACGATTGAAAAATCAGCCCTTAGAAGCTAATCTTTTGGCAAGCGATTTTAACCTGCTCCTTTTAAATAAAAGTACGTTTGAACATTGACTTATCTTTTGTTTATATATTTCATATAATATATTAGATTAAAATGCATAAATCTACACTTAAAATAAAATAGTAACGACGAATTTTTGACCGTTTGTCTGGATGTAGGTATGTTACGGATCGGCGCAAAAACGGTTGAACGGATATTTTTATCTTGGATTAACACATAGGGTACTTTTAATCCCAGTAGTACGTTACCGTGGGATGTTTTTCGACATCCACGCGGGCGAAATCGCGAGCAAAAGCTAGTATGCAATATATAACACAACTAACTATTTGCACTAGGTTTTAAATAAAATGACTAACTACACAAATAAATACTAAAAACAAAAGGACACTTAGGCGTCGAAGTACTCGTCCGCATCGCTGTCATCCGGAAACGTGCCCAGAAGACTGGCAGCTTTGCCACGTTGAATGGCAATGCAATTTCCTTTAGCCAAAAAACGAGCCAGTCCTTTGGCCATGTGAAGTGTCGACCAGTCGGCGAGAAATTTCCTTAAAAAGGAGACGCGCACTCGGGCTACATGACTCAAGCGTTTCGACCCCAAACGGCTTGAAACTATACTTATATTTATAATCACAATAATGAAACACAAAATCACGAACTCAGTATTGAAAGACTGATTTAATCCGCCGTCTGTATAAGGATTATGCATCAAATTAAACTTCGGCACATACCTACCTACACACGGCGAGGTAAGCTTTTAGGTATCTCCGACACGTCACATGCGTCATCTCATCTGATACTAAGCTCTTTGTATGGCAGATTGGAAAGTGATTGGGTCTTACCACAAAAACTAAGACACTAAGAGACACTTGTACAATGCGTATCTTATGTCAGTCTTACGTCAAACTCCATACATAAATTTCGTTTTAAACAGTTGTTTAGCCTAAACAACTGATAAATACAGTATTGTAATAATGCGGATTAAGTTTAGTGTTTCTAGAATAGGTTTTACACACTATTTAAACGTCAACGCTTAAGTAAATAAAGTATAAATAATAAAATTTTAGTAAGACAACCTTCCTTTGCCTTAAATGTGGAGATTTTTGATGATTTCGACATAATATTCGTTTATTTATTACAAGCTACAGGTACCTCGCACAGACCAGGGAAGCATGGCATAAAAGGAAGCTATACGACAATTATTTAAAAGAGTGTCCGTGGAACTCCACGGACACTCAACGAGACGGGCAAGAATCTTCTTGCCCATTCTTCTTCTCCATAGGAACCTACTACGCTTTAGAATGGGCAACTAGCTTCATCTTTCTGACTCTTTGACAATTTATAGTGGACATATGTGGTTGAAATAAATGCTTCTAATTAAAATTTGAGTGGAGTTTGACTCAGCAGTGGGTGGAACAAGGCTGTCAATGAGATGATGATGATGGGTACCGAAACCAAGCCAGATTATTCATAATAAAGCTCGAGTTCTAAGCACAGATAAACAGAGAGACAAAGGAGACAGAAGATTTATATTTTCTAGCTTCAC
The DNA here is from genome assembly GCA_947568875.1 of Fissipunctia ypsillon. Lineage (NCBI taxonomy): Eukaryota > Metazoa > Arthropoda > Insecta > Lepidoptera > Noctuidae > Fissipunctia > Fissipunctia ypsillon. The sequence continues at coordinate 4,079,482 of OX387662.1, forward strand.
AATTTCACAGTTTTCAGAATACTTATTAATGAATTCACGAACTGTTAAAATAGTGCTCTACATGCCTGTTTATTTAGAGAAACAGTCATATAAAATCATAGGTAAAGGAAGTAACGCCATCGATTCTCATAGATAAACAAACAGAGTACTAGGGTTTCATATGTAAACAGAAGCATACGTACCAACAGTACTAACATAGTGACGTGTTTCTATCCATAACATTGCGAATGTCTTCGTTCACAAATCACAGTTTATTTAAGACACTACCTACATCATCACGGTCTTTCTATGAAAAACTTCAATACACTTTCACTAAACATACAGATTCGTATTTTAATACTAAAATTCAATTAGAAAATAGTGGCGCTCGGTCACGCAGTTTTTTTAGGCCGACTTTTATATGAATTATTTTTATAAGATATATTATTACTGAAGAATAAATCTAACAACTCTAGAACAAATATACATCAAAAGAAAAAGGTAATAATCTTGGTCCTTCTATCCGCGTAACTGAAACAACCTTTTTCCATAGTACAAAATCATGAAATAAAAAAAAAACTAGCATGTTTTTATTCTCTTAACAATAACCCACTAATTTGTTGACGTGACCCAAGCAATTAAAATAGCTATCTATCGCCATTATTCCAATATAAACAGTATTTGTTAAGTCTGTAATAAATAATATCGTAACCATGTGCATGCTTGCATGTCACCATTTTGTTTGGAAACAAATTAAATGAGCACTCTCTTGGTTTTATTTGTTTGCAAAAACAGCTCATAGGTAATGGTAGTTATTTAAATTAGATGGAGAGCCACCCAGGTCTATTATAAGAATACTCCTAATGAAGGACGTCAGTTTAACATAATATAACATCACGCCTGTATTCCCCGAAGGGTTAGGCAGAGGTACACCTATAGTATAGTCAGTCAGTCAGTTTCTTTTCATACAATACATGTGCTTACTGCTTTATGGTCACGAATCATCAACCGAAACATTTATCCGTAACACCATACAATTATTTGTTTCATACGAGAATGCAATCAGTGCTCTAATCAAGTCTAGTCTCCTGGTAGTTTTACTCCCTTCTTTACCTACTCCTCGTAGGAGGTATCGGAACAACAAAAATCAAAGAAAAATCCTTTCAACTCCTGAAAAATGGCATCAGTAGCGTGCGTTAGACGAAGCCTCATGTCTTTAAATAAGATGCTTAGAACTAAGTCCAAAATATATTTATAGCGAAAATCACAGGCGATCTCGGCGTAACTCGTTTGAATAGTGCTTTAGGATGTCCAAGGATATGGTATGGTACAATATCAATAGTATCAGCCATCGCTTTCAAATCCTTTCTTTCTTTCGTATTTCTACAACGACTTTCAACAGGTTTGACTTAAGCTTTTCGGTAGCTAGTAGCAGCTGGATAAGCGTTGCCGAGAATCGAGCTGAATGGCGTGCAATTGGAGAGGCCTATGTCCAGCAGTGGACTGATGATGTTGATGATGTCAAACCAATTTTTTTGTTAGTTTTTGACTTGTTCATCATCGTTACCTATGATAGAATGACACTTTTTCTAGGCCCTCTGGTAAGTAAACACTACCCAAAGTACAGTAAGTACCCCACTACACTAAGTCTCTATGTTCAATTATAAGAGCCTCTTAGATACATATTTGCTAACGGTATGAAAGTCAGTATGGAACGACTGTTCTCATTTCAAATCCTATTTTTAAAAGACGTTGCAACCAAGTGAACAAACAAACAAGAAAACAAGTCATAGTTTGCCAGTTTGAGTAAATTATGCGGCCTACCCAAATGTCCTTTCTTTGGTATTGTTCGTCGAATCGTTAAGCTCCTTAACTTTTATGTTGAGCTGTACGATTACTGACAAATGCTTGCACTGACTGGACAGGTCCACTCAATCTGTGTGGTTCTTTCCTCAAAAGACCATTTCAGACCAACCTACATGGTCTTCACATGACCTGACCAAGATTATGTCTGGACTTTAAACGAAACTGTGACCTTTGAGTTTGTTTCGGTCTTTCTTCTCAGAGTAGTCAGATAGGAAACGCCGGCCTCATCTAGTTTAAAAAAAAATGTTTGACTTGTAAAAGTGTTTGTATAAACCTACTTACAGAAATAAACTCATTTATCATTTATCAGTGACGATCATTCCTGTTTTTATTTTCTCTTGAGACGTGAGATAAATGGTCATGTAGTGGTTAAGCCGACACCGCGCGCGCAGTGGCGCCCGCACCGTTTGTTTGGTTATTTCTTTTATTTTAGAATGAAAATGCAGAAAATAAGCATGTTACGTTGTGCTCCACAAGACTATGCGTTATTATTATTACAAACAGCAGTTTTACATTGGTAAGTTTTATTATAATCCTTAAAACGGAGCTTACTGACCACTATGTTCCGTGGACTGGAAGCCGACCATAGTTGCCCGATTGGGAAAACGCTAGGCAGATGATGATGATAGTCTTATGGAGTACAATGAAACATGCTTATTTTCTGCATTTTCATTCTAAAATAAAAGAAATAAACAAACAAACGATGAGGGCGCCACTGCGCGCGCGGTGTCGCGGTGTGTGGAAGATTATACAGTAAACGAGATTGGTAGCAGGGCTATCTGACGCAGGGTGACCCAGGTGTGCTTTACTAATTGTCACACGTGGAAGCTTTTTTTACTTCAAATGCTAACTAAAAGAGTGTAAGAAATTTGAATCCATTGGCAATTAGTTTCTTAATCTTTCAATGGGTAAATGTTGAATCTACATATCTTTCACTATGAGATCAACTCTGAAAACGAATTTTTCAACATTATCTGATAATGGACGCAATAATGTAAAACTGAAAATGTGTGAAAAAGATGCTTTTTAGGGTTCCGTACCTCCGAATGAAAAAACGGGACCCTTATAGGATCACTCGTGTGTCTGTCTGTCTATCCGTCTGTCACAGCCATTTTGCTCCGAATCCAATGGACCGATTAAGTTAAATTTGGTACACATATTAATTTCTGTGACCCAAACACGGACGTGGACCGTAAATAAATGAATTTTGAATATGAAGGTCACTTTTGGGGGCCAATTTGAAAATTAAAAAAAAAAGTTTTGCGTACTGTACCTACCATGGGCCATATCAAATAGGCTTACTATGAGGGTAATAGTTTTAAAGTTATTTAAGAAAACAGATGAAAATTGACCTTTCCCCCCCCCCTTCCCCCTTATTTCCGAAATTATTGCGCCTGAAATTTAAAAAAAAATACAGAAATTAGTTCTCTACATACGTAAAGAACTATTTTCTGTGTTTTTTTTTTTAGATTTTAATTTTAAATAATTTAATTTTAAAGAATCTATGAGAAGTCTGTGGTCTCAAATAACATGGTAAATAAATCTCTCAATATTGTGCGTACAAACTTACATTTGCAGTTTAAATGTATGGGAGAACATGTTTTTAATTCCAATGCTAAGTTTGTTCTTCTGATAAATTCATCCTACCTACGGAACCCTTCATTGTGCGTAGTTCGACACGCACTTTACCGGTTTTTATTCGCCATTTCAGAGTGAAAAATAGACAGTACAAATGTTTGGACTTTTTTCATGTTTTGACTGATTGACATTGTATGGTCAAATGACGCAGTTTTACAAAAAAGACGTAAACAACTCATAGATCAAAGGACCAATAAACGTAAACAACATGAAATGTAGTCGAATATTGGCAGTTAAAATTATCAGCGTTAGTATCAGAAAAGCATTTAATATCCATTAAGGCCCACAGTATTCGACGCGTGATAATATAAACATTGTGCCTGTCTACGCGATCCTATGTATATCTATTTGAATATAAAACAAAAGCTTTGCTAAAATGTATAATTAACTTTTGTTTTTTTTAGTCAATAATAAAATCGATTTAAGTTAGTATTATTTAATAAACAGGTCAGTTAAAGTTAATAATTACTTATTTAGATTCTGACTCCCAAGATACAGGCAAATACCTAGTTTGGGGGTCACCGTCTGTTCTATTATTGTACAAATTGTGATTAATAAATAAATAAATTTGAAAAATAAAAAAATTTGAAGATGACAAAAAGTTCATAATAATTTATTGTTACATAAAGATTCCATCTTTTTTTTAAAGTACCATTTTAGTTAAATTGAAAAACGAAAATAATTACATACCCATCGATGACAAACCACCGAGTTCAATAAACTTTTTCACCCATTTACATGATTTAATTATACCATATTTTAGCAAAACTGTGTAAAACTTGTAACAACCGTGTAAAATATCGTAAGCAAAGTACCAAGGTCCCAGAAACGCGTGGAAATGTTGGGCGGGCGGGGCGAAGACTAAACCGAATCATAGCTAAAGAGCCAGCCCGTTCGGTGGGTAACGCTGTGATTATTTCTTCAAAAACTCATACATTGCCGTAGATGCGTACTTTAGTTTTGTAATCGCGATAGAAAAACTGCAATGAACGTAAGTATATCTTAGAATGTCTTAATATATTGTTATGATCTTTTTGTTTTTGTGAATGAGAATCAACGTGCAGTTTAATGTATGTGCATCATGGAATGGAGGTATGGAGGTTTACTTATTTATAATGTATCTTGTTTTTTAGAATATATTTTATTGCTTATTTTATTTATTTATTTTATGTCCGTAGGTGTGTCCGTGGCACCACAGTGGGCCCTGTCAGAATATCAGCGCTGCGGTATTTGTTTTTGTATTTTCAAATATCGCAGCATCATGCTGAGATAGGAGCCTTTTTGGCCTCGCACAGGTCTTCTTTGTTTTGTTTTTTTTTTCTCTTTCCTTTTATTTTATTTGTGTTTATGATATTGTTAGTTTTAATGTTCTTTTTATTGTTGTATTTCCTGTGCGTGTCCCAAATAAAATATTTTTCTTTCTTTCTTTCTTTCTATCTTTTTTTTTAATTAATCAAAGAATCGGCCTCAATTACATTATAAATGCACGTTTAACTTATCGGAATTAAAAAATATTTTCTTGTTTACAAAAGATTTTACAGTATCTGTGGCATAAACTGTTACTCTGTATTGTGCGGGATCATGGTGCAACTTTATTAATATTGGTAGCGATTAAGTCTGCCTACTCAGTAAGTAGGTAAGTATCATGTAGTTTATTTGAAATCGCAGCTGTAGAGCGTGGGGTCTCAGGTTCATTCCTAAGCAGAACACAAGGTAAGTCTGCATTGCTGGTACGTTTTAGTAGAACTTTTACAATGTTTAACATAACATAACGCCTGTAATCCCCGAAGCATTAGGCAGAGGTGTACCTATAGTACACATTTCGCCAGTTATGTTTAAGTCCCATGTAATAGGGGGCGAGCCTATTGCCATCAACCGGGCATAAATCCAGACTTCAGGCTGCTATTGAGAAATTCCAAATATAATAAATAACCCAATAACACTTTGCCCAACCTGGGAATCGAACCCAGGACCTTATGCTCAGCAGTAGCGCTTGCAACCACTGGATCAACGAGGCAGTATCTATTTAGTTCCGACCCTTTGCTATATTGTTCCTGAGAAAGACCTTTACCATCTACCATGAGACGGTGGTTTTTTTCCGTTTTTTCCTAGGCTTGAATTCTATTTTAGTGAGCGTGTGACGTTGTCTAGTAGATACTGGCCAAACCCAGAAGTACTGCAGGGTAGAGGCATGAGAAACAGGGTGTAAAGTTCATTCATCCTCCATAGAAAAGGGAGGATCCTCCGACCAGACGGGTGTTGTGTCTGGTGGGCTACTGCCCGACGGTTGATGTCCGGATGTTGTATATATGCAAGTCGGTCGGTAAACTCTGATTGCGCGATGCAGGATTTTGCGTGACGTCAGTGTGATGCATTCCAACGTGGCGATGTAGATATGCTGCTACAGTACCATCCGCACTTGGTTGATATCCCGACCAGTCCTACTAAGCGCTTCTCCTCCACATTTATTATGTGCACAGCCAAAGTGTGCAACTCTCTGCCAGCGTCTGTGTTCCCTTCCACATCTAACCCGTCTGCCTTCAAAGCAAGAGTAAACGACTGTTCACTCTTGGCACGCTCATTTTCTGGGCACGCTCGTTCCATCATAGATCTCATCCATCGCTTTCCATCAGGCGTGATCAAGGTCAAGAGCGATAAAAAAAACCCTATACTCAAGGCAAGATCCGCTGTCGACTTAGGGACTGTCTGAAACGTATGTCGTTATCCAAATGAAAACAAAGATAATTTGAAGTCTTTTCCTTTAACGGAAAATGAAGGTCAAAACAATATAGTAGTCAACATCATCATCATTATCATTCTTCTGTCCTTTTCCTAATGTATTTGTTGTCAGCGCAACATCTCCCTTTCTTCCACACTTCTCTATTACTCGTCGTCTCGGTACTCAACCCCTTTCTAGCCATATCATCTTTTACACAGTCCATCCATCGTTTCTTTGGTCTTCCCTTACTCTTATAGCCATCGACATACATACTCAAAACTAGTAGTCATTCTATGTATATCGGTATTCCATCAGAAAATACTGAAAGCTGACCTCAATATATAGTTGGGGAACTATGAGGCAGATGATAATGTCTTACTCACGAGGCATAAATATGTCATGTCACTCATGAATTTAGCGGCCTTGAGCCTACTCATAATTGTTCGATAGCGCACATTCCATCTCTCCTATAAATCGCCGGTCACGAAACGTTTTTGGAGCTTAACAACATGTTTGATTTGTTTGATTGTAGGTGGAGATATTTCCTCTGTTCCATGCAGATATTTTATTAAAATGGTAATAAATTTTGTATTTGCCCTTCTCAATTTTTTGAATACACAGTTTTTTATAAGTTCACCACTTGCAGGTAGACTCAAGAACAGTAGTATTTTGGGTACTGTATCTTCTTTGTAAAAGTACTCATACTCTTAATGGAATCAAATCTTCAACAATCTGTATGTAAGGACTTTATTTCCTGTTTCTGTTGACGCACACTATAGTTCTACTATCAACGCTTCTATAATTTATGCGAACCCATATTATCATGTAACACCGTTTTGCACTATCGTCCTAAATAAACTACAATTGGTTTTAGATCGTTATCATAACTGATACATATTCATGCTCGTTATATTCTTTTCACAAACATTCTTTGCTAGAACGTCAAAGAAAATATGGGTGTACAATTTTTATTCCTCCTTGCTCTAACTGTTTTTAATGTAGAAACATTTCCGTTAAAACTCTTTCAAATAAATCAGCGACAAACAAAAGAATACGAAGTTTTTAAAGACATTCTTATTCAAAATCTTATTGTGACTACTGACCATCTAAAACTCATTTTAAATTGGGAACATGAAAATACTTGGTACAAAGTTCAAGATGAAGAAAAGTCCAATTCGAAACTGACGAATTATATTATTGTTAAAAATAAATCTCCATTTCCATATTCAACTACATCTAAAAATGATTTATCAAAAATAGTGAACGATGAAGAAAAAATTCAAGATGGAATTAAAGCTACACATGATATACCAGGCAGTCATACAGCTAAAGATGTGCCAGTCAACTTAAATAACTTTGAACTATCAAAATATTTAACAAAGAGATCACCAGACGAAGTAGATAAACCAACAGAGTATAAAATTAAAGGTGAAATAGAGGAAGAAGAAAAAGAGAACTATGGCGAAACCAAACATGTAAAAAAACGAGATACAAAAGAGTATTCTTCAATCGTCTTGAGCGAAGAAAATCTTCTAAATTACGGTGATAGTGATTCCTTAGAACTGGATAATAATTGTAATCCAGAAGACAATACACAGAAGGCCAAGAGACAAGCTGAAGGTGAGAATCCTCTCCCTATACCAACAGGAGACGGTGATACTCAGATGTTTATGGGTACTTTTCAAGCAGTGATGAGGCCTATGAAGTTACCAAGCTTAGGCTGAACAAAAGAAGATGTGGTTATAAATACACTACATGTAATGATATTGTTATTATTTTGTATTAATGTGGTGGTTGGTATTTGGAAATAAATCAAACATTTTATGTGTATTTTTTGAACTGCCTTTTGATCTTCCACTCATATGCAAGGTGGAACAGGACGATTGACATTCCTTTATATCACGTAAAGATTATTTTGCATTTTTTTATTAATTATTACGAACTCAGATCTGCATCATATTGAAAAATAAGAAAATGAAAATGGATTTCCTGTGGCTAAAGTATTCATTGGATTTGATTGATTTTTGTATACGGGTAAAGAACATGATTCTCTTTACGCGGTTTAAAGGAATGTCAATCGTCCTGTTCCACCTTGTCTAAGTTTATTTTTCTCTCAAAGTCTGTCTTAGAGCTTTGATAATATAAAAATTTTATCATAATTCTAGATTATGAAACGTGAACATCCTACATAAAACGATTAATTATAGTTTCAACTAAAGTTGAATAGAGTCTTTTTTTTTATTAAAATAATTTTAATTTAATTAATGTTGGTTGGCTGTTGTGAATGCAATCAGGGGATTGACTTAAAAAAGTTTCCCTGGGAAAATAAATGTAATTTAACTCGAAGTTTATTATCATCATCCACAACATTTTTCCAACCACATGATACCTAAGCCCCTCCTTTCACTCAAAGGAAAATTAGGTTGAAGCAATCATTCTCATTTCCGCGTTTGTCAAATATTGGCATAGATTAACGAATGGTTTGTAATTGCGATGTTATCATTGCCTTTTATAGTGGAAATATTTATTTAGGCAAAGCGTGCTCTAGGATTTCCTAGAGCACACTTTGCCTAAATAAATTTAAACATGTATACAAATAAATTAAATTAAAGTGTCTGTTTGTAATGTCAAAATAACAGCTTTTTACTAATTACTAAATGCAGAGTAGTACAGAAAAAAAATACTTGACACGTCTGCTACTACTGCGGAGCGTGCGCGCCTGCTGGCTGTGGGTAAGTGGGAGTCGGGACTTTGGCTTCATGCACTACCGTCGTTGAACATAGGCACATTGTTTAACGACACTACTTTCCGCCTCGCTGCTTCCCTGCGACTAGGAGCCCCTTGTTGTTCTCATCATCGCTGTCACTGTAGCGAAGTTGTCAACAGCCCCGGACACCACGGCCTCTCTTGCAGCCGAAATGCGGGTTGCATAGCGCGGCTCGCGAATATTAATGATATCATCCGACGAGTTCTTGTTACCGTCGGCGTCCCAGCTGTATTAGAATAGAATAGAATACTCTTTATTGTTCACCATAAAAATTACAGGCATAAATGTAGAAATTTTACACACCCCATAGAACCCATTGGCTTGGCACGCGACGATGGCAAGAGACCGACGGCATGTCGTTTAGGAGCAGTAGGTCAAAAGCATTGCAAATTTTCAAAAGAGCAGAATATCAAAAGCGTAAATAGTCAAGGGTGCACATAGTCAAAATCGCAGAATGTCAAAAGCGCATAAAGTCAAAAGCTTAGAATGTCAAAAATTCTACTTAAAAGTCATAATTGCTTGATTACAATCCCTGTATTTCTTAAAAAAAATATATACCTACGACTTGGTTCGAAAAAGTAAAACTTTAATAAAACTGGTTTTAAACTGATTAAAATACAAACGAATGAGTGAATTTTGTTGATTTTGTGGCTCTGGTTAAAAATGCCTACCATTACAAAACTTGCATTAATTACAAAAGCGTTTAAAATAGCAGATGATTACAGTTATTGTTAATCATTTCAAATGATGACCTATTTCAAATACTTACATATTTTTTTGAATATTTTTTTTTTATTTCTTTTCTTTTTGACACTGCTTTTTTGACTTTCTACGCTTTTGACATTCTGCTTTTTTGACAATTTGCAACCCATTTGTCGTTTCACGCTTTTGACATTATACTCCTAAACGCCCATCTTCCTGGCTCGGCGTGCTGTGCTGGCGCAACTGCTGCAGCTGCAGAAAACCTCAAGTGGCGAAAGTATAATAACCTTACCCGTAATTTTGGAGCCATTTGGGGTTGAAACCCTCGGGCCGTGGGGTCCGAGTGCTCATGCTTTGTTCAACGAAATCTTCAAACGGCTGGTTGACACTTCCCGTGACCCAAGGGCTGGCTTCTACCTTGGCCAGAGGCTAAGCATTGCCATACGACGTGGCAATGCCGCCAGTCTCTTGGGTACGTTACCAGTCGACAGCGATGCGGAGGAATGTTTCGACGCCATATTTTAGTTTGATAGTTTTAGTTAGGTTAGGTTATTATATATTTTTTTAAATAGTTTGTTAGTTAATTTAGTGCTTGTTAGTACCTTATTCATAAAAAACCTGAAACGCTTAATAAAACGTATTTTAGTTAAAAAAAAGTGTTTTGTAAATTTCTTTAGAATTATGATTTTAATTTGAAAGAAGGAGACCAAACACTGAGTAAGATAGGTTTATAATACGTTTTAGTTTTTTTTTTTATGAATAATATGGTAAATGTATGATGAACACAATTGTAATGGCGTTGCCTTAGTGTGGTTGTCTTAATAGACCTGTCGCATGTTGTCGCCTCTCTCGCTCAGACGGGACCAAATTTTTAACTCGGCCCCCAGCTATTTGCCACTCGAAAATCATTTAACACTTCTTTGATAGATTTGGTCGTACCCGTATATGAAATGGTGATGAGGATTTTGACAATGCTCTTGTAATAATGAAATTTTAAGAAATACAACCAAACTACTACAACTTCCAATTAAAGGCTCCTACAAACAGGCGCGACACGCGACGTGACACAAAGGCACCGCGTGTCGCGCGACGAGCGTTGCCTATGTGTCACGCGCGATTGCGTCGCGTGTCGCGCCTGTTTGAAGGAGCATTTATGTTTAATTTCAAAGATATTATCAAAATACTCAACAATGACTCATTATTATTAACAACAGAATAACAGAATTACATTAATAAACTGTCAATGTGTTAAACAAGAAAAACAATTAATAGTATTTAGTTCAAAGAACGTGTTAGATAGGTACATGTGTGGATAGTCGACACTGAACATCTAGTAGCGCTAGGTTTCTATCGATTTCACTTCTGTGTTCGGAATGAAAATTGACATTGGTAACTTACAGGGTAATCACAAAGTATAGACGTTTATTGACTTCAAGCTTTTCCAGCATTTTTAAACAATTAATTTTAGGTAGGTTGTATTGTACCTTTCGTGGGACAAAATCATAATAATGTTAAAGGTTTTATAGTAATAAAACTTAAGAGGAGTACCTCTACCTCGTCGGGGTAATCTGAAATAGACATGTTAACAAAACCATAAACACTTTTAAACAACAATTTAAGTAGGTACCTATAATGAACGGCAAAAAAACGCATAATTAGAGAGTAGCTGAGTGAAGCATCTATTTTTTGGATAAAAACAATCATATAAATGCAGACAGAAATATGTATTGGGTTACGCATTTTATTAATTAAAAGACCTTTACTCAAGTTTTCAATAATTGGATTTCCTATCCAGCATTTTCGATTCTATGAACTTTGTTAAAGGAAGACAAATAGATTTGACTTTTGATAGACCTTAAGATTAGGTTGTTCATATTAATGTTTCATGTGTATACAACATGTTTAATATTTTTTAGGGTTCCGTACATCAAAAGGAAAAAAACGGAACCCTTATAGGATCACTCGTGTGTCTGTCTGTCTGTCCATCTGTCACAGCCAAGTTGCTCCGAATCTAATGTACCGATTAAGTTGGAATTTGGTACACATATGAATTTCTGTGATCCAAACAGAGACGTATAACGCAAATAAATGAACTTTGAATATGGGGGTCACTTTTGGGGGACAAATAAGCAAATTATAAAAAACAATTGCAAACTGTATAGTTTGCAATTGTGTGACATACAATGTGGATCTGGACGTACGACAATAAATTAAAACGAGCACAGTACTAGTCCATCGAAACATTTTAAAACACGAAGATCAGTAGTTAATGAAGAATTAAAAAAAATCAGTTTTCTAACAAAATAAATAGCAGAATCAACTGCGTAAAAACTAAACACGCTTTATCTACGAAAAGTCACTGACCAACGGTGCGGTGCGGAGTGCGGGGCGCAATGTTTACCTATTATTACGGACTCAGATCTACATCATGTTGAAAAATAAGAAAATGAAAAATAATTTTCTGTGGCTACAGTATTCATTGGGTTTTATGAATTTTTTGTATAAGGGTAAAGAACATGTTTCTCTTTACGTGGTTTGAAGGAATGTCAATCGTCCTGTTCCACCTTGTATAGAATGAAAGGGCTTACTGTGGGGGTCTCGAATAGATTTTTTTTGTAATTTTAAAATAAACAGTTTTAAACTTATTTAACAAAATTGACCATTCCCCCTTATCTCCAAAACAACTGAGCCTAATATTTTGAAAAAAAATACAGGAAATCCAAACTAATATTATAAATGCGAAAGTAACTCTGTCTGTCTGTCTGTCTGTCTTTCTGTCTGTCTGTCTGTCTGTCTGTCTTTGCTTCACGCCTAAACTACTGAACCGATTTGTGTGAAATTTGGTACAGACATAGTTTGGAACTTGAGAAAGGACATAGGATAGTTTTTATTACAAAAAATAAAATAAAAAATAAAATTTATTCCGGACATACAGCGCCATCTATTGGTCAAGAGTCGGCATCAATTCAGTACTGAAAATTCATCGGAAAAATGTAAATAAATAGTAAAAAGGTATGTTTACACGCTTATACACAGGACGCATTCGCTTACGTACGTACATATGGTCGCCCCGATTTGTTCGTGACTTTTACATACAACCCAAGCTGGCCTGAAATAGTTGAAGAGTTGCTGCCGGGACAGAGGGCAATCGATAGACATGATATTGTTGCAAGGGTTTTTCGATTAAAAGTTAAAAAGCTTATGGAAGTTGTCAATAAAGGAAATGTGTTCGGTGAAGTACTATGCTTTATGTACTCGATAGAGTGGCAAAAACGCGGGCTTCCTCACGTGCATATTTTAATCTGGCTGAAGGACAAGCTGAGACCCGATCGAATAGATAATGTTATTATAGCGGAAATACCGGATCCAAGTAGTGACCAGGCACTTCATGAAATTATTATTAAAAATATGATTCATGGTCCTTGCGGTTCTGACAATCCTCAAAGCCCCTGCATGAAGAATGGAAAATGCTCTAAAAAATATCCTCGCGCGCTTATTAAAGAAACTGTCCATAGTGACAATGGATATCCGCTGTATCGTAGAAGAGCACCAGGAGATGGGGGACAAACGGCGTCTGTAAAAGTTCGAAATGTTTATGTTACTATTGATAATAGTTGGGTAATTCCTTTTTCGCCCGTATTGTTAAAAATGTTTAACGCCCATATTAACGTAGAGGCTTGCAGCTCAGTGCGCGCTATCAAATATATATGTAAATACATAAACAAAGGTAGCGACCAAGCTATTTTTAATTTTAAAAACACCGATGCTGCTAATCCCATAAATGAAGTCCAAACGTATCAGTCTGGTCGTTATGTTAGCAGCAACGAAGCCGTGTGGCGGCTTTTAGCCTTCCCGTTACACGAAAGGCACCCGACAGTCACACACCTGACTGTACACTTGGAAAATGGTGAACGTGTCTATTTTACTGCAAACAATTTCCAAGAGAGATTAACCTCTGCTCCAAAAACAACACTCACCGCTTTTTTTGAGCTCTGCACAAGAGATGAATTTGCAAGGACGCTCCTCTATGTTGATTTACCAAGATATTACACTTGGAACGCAACAAGGAGGGAATGGAAACGACGAATCCAAGGAGTACCGGTTCAGAATTGGCCTGGTGTCAAATCTGGAGATGCCTTAGGCCGAGTTTACACGGTCCACGTTACTAATATGGAGTGTTTTTGTCTGAGAATACTGTTACACCACGTGCAGGGGCCAACTTCTTTTGCAGATCTCAAAAAGCTAAATGATCAAGAATTCTCGACATTAAGAGAGGCATGTGAGGCAAGAGGACTATTCTTCCACATTTCATTTTTGAAGAGATCCCGCGAGATCGGGAACTATGTGGGTAAAACCAAAAATCTGCCGGAAGTCACTATTCCACGCGAACGAAGTCGCGGGCAAAAGCTAGTAGTTCTATAAGTGTATAGTTCTATAATAGTTCTAAGTATAGAACATACTTATAAATTACAGGAAAACCTACAAGAAGTCTAAGGTCTTAAAATAACACGGTTTTTGTTTTGGGTGCGAAATCATCAAATGACTTCTCCCGCTCTGGGCGGAGCGGGAGGGCGTGTCAGACTTTTGCTGACTAAAACCAACCCGTGTTCCTTCAGTTGCCTGTGCCAGGGACCACGGTAACTCTTTCGAACATCCCGCGACCCTGGCAGAACACGGTAAATCCTCAATATTGTGCGTACAAACTTACATTTGCAGTTGGAATGTATGGGAGAACATGTTTTTCAACTACAATGTTAAGTTTGTTCTTGGGATTATTCTATCTCTTCTTTCTTCATCCCAACTACGGAACTCTTCATTGTGCGTGGTCCGTCACGCACTTGGCCAGTTTTTTATTTTAACACAGCTTCAACTGGTTACTTCATTCTTCGAAGTTACACTTGACAGACTTGTCCAGAACAGTAAAGATTAGGTCTAGGTGAGTGATCTCCTGTAAAATTAAGAGTCCCAAAGAATTGCCCAAAGTAGTGTGGGAGTCATTAGATAAAATTAGAAACTAACAAAAGTGGATTTCTTAATCGTGTCATTGTGTATCAAAAACCAAATATCCCATTGGCAAGGTTTCATTCTAGACAACTATTACATTTCTCCAGATACCGATGCACGATGAACTCACCCCCTCAGACGGAATGCGTGGTGTCCGGCAGCTTGTGTCTCATGCTGCGAATGTCGCAGATCGCCGGGGTGGCTCCACTCAGCTTCCGGCGCACGCCCGCCGGCTGGTGCGTCCGAGTGTCAAAGGCTGCTAACTTCTACGGAAAGACACTCTCTTTTACTTTATGTGAGTAGTTTTTTTCAATTTTTCTACTTGTAAAATTCTGGGAAGTTGGCTTTAACTAATCATCGTCATTTTTATTTAACCAAAAGCTGCGACTCCACATGGTCTTGTCTGCCCCACCCCTAGAGTGTAATTTAAGCCCGCGTAGGCGCGGAGGGGCGAGGCGGTCCCACACGAGCTAGGGGTAGGGCAGACAAGACCACGTGGAGTCGCAGCTTTTGGTTAAATAAAAATGACGATGATGAGTTAAAGCCCAGAATTTCACAAGTACAAAAACTGAAAACAGTTTTGCAGCAATTCGTTTCTGTCACTAATATCCCATATTTATACTAATTGAATCAAAATCAGAATCCTAATTTTAGCAGTTTATTCGAAATATTGAAAATCGAAATGTCGTTTTTCGGACCGAGAACACATCGAGCATTAGGTTCTTCGAACATATGAAAATCGGAAAACAAACAAATCGCATTTACGACTTTCGGTAAAAAAAAATTCGTGATTTTTAATAATAGACATTATAATTCTTAGGTGTTATGAAATTCGGACTCTTGAAAATCGGAACATCGAAATTCGGAATAAAATATTTCGGAGTATTTGGGTGTTCCCGTTAAGAACATATGTTTTTAGCGATTCACACTGATTGAATCGAAATAGAAATTTTTGTAAAGAAAGTTGAGATTAATTTAATTCTATAGCTCTGTACCTACATTTTCTCAATAACCGCTGATACTACGTATCCATGTTCCTCCGAATTCTTCAGACACTTCCACCTTATACTAAGGTACTAACTGACTTCTACAATACATCCTACTCTCTGCCTGACGACAGCCGCGACAAACATTTCATCCTTTCAAATATGTAGTTCATACGAAAGACGCAGAGTGATTAGTCCCCACAAGGTGGACCAATTACCTTGTGAAAGTGGTAGGAATGCCCTGGATGCGGGAAGTACAGAACCAACCGTTACCAATGCTTGGGGAGGGCTATGTCATGCTGAATGACCATGAGCAGTTCATACCCTGATTGTCACTATCTTCACCAGGGTTGTTATCAACATTAGCCATAGCATTAGACACACTCATTGAGCCGCAGCGCTCGTTCCGGACCCACACCAACTCGACCCGCATCGTGTGGGTGGCAGATGTGGGCACAGTGGGGCTGGTGGTCTGTACCGCAGCCTTCACTGGGCTGATGCGGATGAAGTTGCTCACGGTCTACATGCAGAAATTACAGGAGGTTAGTAGTATTCAAAATTCTGTTAAGGGAACCATACCAAATTGACTATTGTTTATCATTCTCTCATCACGTCATCAGTCATCATTTTTGGGAGCCTATTTAAATCTCTGATCAGCAAATCTGTAACAATCAATACCATTCTAAGTTTTAAAATAATTATCACGTAAACAGTTATGTTAGATTAAAATGGCTTATTAGTCTTATAGGCAAAACTTTCTTTATAATTATTTATTTAGAACGTAGTTCTTTTTAATAAAGAATAAAAAGGCAAACCTGTGTCGTCTTCTTCTCTCAAGTATCGGCAAGAACTACACCTGATTTCCTGGTAAAAATATTAGCCAGTCAGCTTGAACGTAGCGGAACAGACTGCCCTATGTGCGCTGGATGTAAGTATAATTCCATTGTGGCGGCATCGCCACAATGGAACGCGTCACACTGACGTCACGCAAAATCCTGCATCGCGCAAACAGAGTTTACCGCGCGACTAGCATATATACAACATCCCGACATCAACCGTCGGGCAGTAGCCCACCAGACACAACCCCCGTCTGGTCGGAGGATCCTCCCTTTTCATAGAGGATGAGTGAACTTTACTCCCTGTTCCTCATACCTCTATACTGGTGACCCCAAACATGAATGTCAGCGCAGCCTTCGTGCAACTACTACAGCGTGACGTCATCAGCATCACTTCCTCGAGCTTTCGAGCAGCGAGTCACACAGCCAGCCAGCACCCACGGCTTCTACGGGTATCCTGACCACCAGCATGCAGCGACCGCGCATACCTGGTCATCACCCTCAGCCTCATCAGCAACCTTGGCACAGCACACTGCACTCTCGGCCGGTCAAACAAGCAGAGCCCTTCAAACCTCTCCTGGTCGACACCAGTAGCCAGCCTCAACCCGGCGCTGTACCACATCCGACGCACGACGCACTGGAGCATAACGCAGCGCCACCCCGACTCACTGGGGGCATCTACGCAGACAGTTCCGACTCACCGCGAACTATGCGGCACCCGGTTCCGACTCACTGGAACCTCAACTGGCCCTGGCAAGCATCGCAAGATACACGACTCTGCCCACTATCGACCTCCGGTCTCCGGAGGGGAGTGATGTGGCGGCATCGCCACAATGGAACGCGTCACACTGACGTCACGCAAAATCCTGCATCGCGCAAACAGAGTTTACCGCGCGACTAGCATATATACAACATCCCGACATCAACCGTCGGGCAGTAGCCCACCAGACACAACCCCCGTCTGGTCGGAGGATCCTCCCTTTTCATAGAGGATGAGTGAACTTTACTCCCTGTTCCTCATACCTCTATACCATCTTTGCCTTGGCAAGCTTCATAATGCTTAATCAGCCTATATTGTTCCCACTGCTGGGACACAGGCCTCCTCTCTTTGAGAGAGAGTGGGTAATCTACCACGCGGGC
Organism: Fissipunctia ypsillon; assembly: GCA_947568875.1. Classification (NCBI taxonomy): domain Eukaryota; kingdom Metazoa; phylum Arthropoda; class Insecta; order Lepidoptera; family Noctuidae; genus Fissipunctia; species Fissipunctia ypsillon. The sequence continues at coordinate 4,097,119 of OX387662.1, forward strand.
CCAGTGCGAGTTGGTAGATGTTACATGTCTTCGAATTTAATGGTTTTAGAATTTTGGAGGTTTCCTCACGATGTTTTCCTTCACCGTTTTAAGAGCAGGGGTGATGAAATTCGTACTGCCTGGGTTCGTACCCACGATCTACAACTCGAAAGTCAGGGCCGTTACCACTGGGCCACCAGTGCTCTACTTGGGAGGCTTGCCAAAATGATTTTTTTTTATAATTTTCGATATTTAAGAAAAAGATATGTTTCACGTGCCGCAATTTTTCCAACTGCAACTAATTTCCTCAATTGTTTTATAATCTCATCCCAACTGGCACTGGAAAGTTAGGACCATAGCTTTATAATATTGTTGTTTTCAGATAAACTTGAAATTGAGTCTCTACCGTGAAGAACTATCGAATGAGGGCAAAAGAATGTTGATAGTTATAAGCTCTATGATATTTACAGGCTCCACTATAGTACTAGATTATGGTATATTCATATACAATGTTGTCACTTATCATGGAAAAGGTATGTACAACTCATACTTATTTTACTTATATTACCATAGGTCGAGTTAACGTTTGGAAAAGTGGCAACTATTCCAAAGCAGTACTTGTCAGGATGACATGATTCTTAATTCATTATTGTACACCAAACATATTTTACGCAGTGACTTTCTCTCACCAAACCTTTGAGTGATTCGCAGGCTTATTCGCAGCTATGGTCTGTCCTCTTTTGAAGACCACAAATTCTTAAATCAGTCTCGCTTGTGCCGCGTTCCGATGCGGATGCGTTTGTATACTCTTTATATCGATTAGTGCGGCGCAAGCTGTCACTCGTAATTTACATACTCGCCGTGAGTAATGAACTTGTGGTGAATGAGCTGCTAGCGTTCCTACAGCAGAAGCTGGATATAACATCGGACGAGGTGTTTGCTGTCCAGATCTGCGCAATGAACTTCAGTGAGGATGACATAGCTGCTGTCAAGCGGTTGTTGTTCAGTGTGCTGAACGAGTGCGACCAGATGGTGTCCCGCCGGCGTGACGGGACTAAGAGAAGCCTGCAGGATATAATCACGCTGTTCAAGAAGACTGACCCTGATGATGTGCCGACGTTTGTGTCAAAGGAGCTACACAAGCTTCCTCCCGTCACTTTCAACCACGTCGATGTAACGAGGTTTCTGAAGGACATTGTCTTTCTGAATGAAGGCCCGCCTCGCAGATGTGCTAACAAAATTAGATGCATCCCAAAACGCCGTCACTGAGCAAAGAAGTTAGCGAGTTACGCAACTGCTTGGTAGTAATTAGGTCATTTGTCGATGCGGCAAACGTAAACATATGTCGCAAAGCCGGCCTCGATATATCCTCGTAAAATTCCGCGTCAGCAGTTTCGTCGCCAGCGCATCCGTCGATTGCTGAGCTTGCAGAGCGCCCCGCCGGCGCACCCCGCAGCCCCGTGCTCGTCACCGTGGCTCCTCCACGCAGCGCCGCCCGAGCCCCTTGCCCCATCCCGCTGCCAGTGTCTGCAGCCCAGGCGAAAGCCCTACAAAGGGATTTCGCTAGCGTCACCGCGAGTGCCCCTGGTGCTCCTAGTATCAAGCCTATGCCAGAAAAGGCATCGAATAGGGCTGATAATGATGACGGTTTCGTGACGGTGCAAAGGAGGAAGCGCCGATCGCGAACGAACAAGAACCGCTGCGGCAAAGCTCCTACAAGCACCGTAGGAGCTTTGCCGCAGCGGTTCTTTGAAGTGAGCCTGCGTGCTGCTAAGCCAAACTCACCGGTGTACATTTCCCGCCTGCACTACACTACTAAGGTGGAGGACTTCGTGGAGTACGTGCGCCAGAAGATGAGGTACACGCCGAGGGTGCAGTTACTGGAATCGCACCGAAACGTCAACTTTAAGGCGTTTGTCGTGCGTGTACCAAACTGTTATCTGCCCCTCGTCATGGAAGAAGACTTTTGGCTGCAGGGCGTGGTATTCCGTCGCTTCCGCGGACAAGTTCCACAGGACAGCACAAAGTCAACCTAGTGCAAAGTGAAGTGCTACTAACATAGTCTTAAGCCTTATTTACTAATACAAGTTTTTAATCATAATAATATGTATGTTTATGTTAAGGTATTTTCTATGGGCCTGTGTCGCCTGAAATAAGTGGTATTAGTATTTTAAAATGTCTTTGACATATCTCGGGACCCTGGATTCCCGGACCTTTGGAAGGTGTACGAGGGGCCGAAACCAACTCGCAGAGGCCCGTTAGACAATTTTAAACGATGAGGAGGCACAAACCGACGATTATCCCTGTATGCACTATGCAAGTACACCCAAGGACAACCCCCGGTTGGTGTCCTGCACCATATTGCAGAACATGGAAACAAAACATATTGGGCTATGGGTTTGGGTGGTCTTAGACTGGTTACCTAGAACTATGAAAAGACTATGGCCCCTTCCTGACCAATGTTTTATGTACAATACACAGATGAAACGGCAGGGAGTAACTTGCACATTCAATAATGAACCCCCAAAAACGGTCGCTAGCACATAGTGTCGTAGCGACAAGGGGGTAGCATGTCCTGAGGTGCTTATGAGGAGCGGAGAGGTATCCCACGGCTATCAGGACAATCCCGGAAGTACGATCAAGATCCCTACTAGCAGCTTACTGGAATACTTCCTTCCTCTCTTGCGAATCTCCACTCAAGCCGGCCAGTAAAGGCAAGTCAGAGGTGAGGTACAAGACTTCTCCCGGGAGATAGTATCTGTGGGGTAGCTACTGCCCAACAGCTCGCCACATGCTGCCCTGCAGGTTCAGGCCTGTTTCAGCAAAGTAAACTCTACCGGCACAGACCCAGAGTTCGGAGCACGCAAGCCCCACCACGACGTCAACGTAGAGTTACGGTGGTGTGACTTTTAGTATTATTATTATATTATAAAATACATCCAGTTATCCTCAATAATTTCATGTTTTAGTAAAGACTATGATTCCCTTAATTGCCGTTTATTTGAGTGAGCCTTGCACTATCTCTCCCCTCCATTCAACTGCTTTTTACTCCTGAAACTGACTGTAACCTTTCTCTTTCAGTGATGGTATCGTGCATGTATATATTCTACAACATATCTTCAGTGGTGCAGCAAGTAATCCTCCTTACTTTCTTTGATACAGCGTCCTCTGTGCTCACTTCCTTACAAACGCTAAACAACTGCTTGAAGGACCTCCTCCAAGAGATAATGAATAATTGTAAGTAGAAGATTGTTCTAAAGTAAAAGTTGAGGTCCTTGTGACAAGTCTTCGGGATGGAAACGAACAGAATTTCTTACAAATAAAATACCTCGTAGATAATACCTACGAGATAGTAGTGAATAGCAAATATCACCTGCTTGCACCAGATAATACATACGAGATAATAGTGAATAGCAAATATCACCAGCTTGCACCAAATAATACCTACGAGATAGTAGTGAATAGCAAATATCACCTGTTTGCACCAGATAGCCTATCATCCTGTTCTCAGTATGAAGTTTTTTATTTTCTTTGAAAATATTACATAAAATCTAGTTAACAAACTTTTAAAAACTTAAAAGAATTAATTTTTAAAGTGAACTTAATTCTAATTCTTGCAGCACCTGAAGCAAAACATGCTATGACAACCGGGGAATGCCGAATAGACATGTACACTAAAGTTACCAACAAATCTATCAACAGTGTCATCGACACTATGAGCCTGTATAAAGGTATAGAAAAAAATATGTATTAAATGCAATTGTCTATCTGTTACGTTGCATTAACATTTTTGTCGTTTATAGGCCGATAAGAAAATTTTATAATTTTAGGACTGTTGGTCTCCTCTAATCTTTTTAATCAATTTGCAGGTCAACGGAAACCTTCTCCAAAGTCAATACCGACGACGGTTCGTCGTCTGACTTTGCTATACTGTTCTATATGCGATGTGCTACGCCAAGTGAATGAGAGCCATGGAACTGTCCTTGTGGCTTTGCTGCTGTGCTTACTCCTGCACCTGGTCATCACGCCTTACCATGTCATCACTAATATTTGTAGGTTGAGTGTGAAGTATGTCACCTCTTTAGATAAGATTTATAAGCTACCTTTTTTTTTTTTTTTTTGTGGATGGGAAATCATCAAATGACTTCTCCCGCTCTGGGCGGAGCGGGAGGGCGTGTCAGACTTTTACTGACTAAAACCCACCCGTGTTCCTTCTGTTGCCTGTGCCGGGGCCACGGTAACTCTTTCGAACATCCCGCAACCCTAGCTGGCATCGGCCCTAGCGGACCCCGTCAATAGTGCTGACATCTCTTTGAGGCGCGCGTGGAACACGACGCGCCGTCGACTCGGGCTTGGTCCTTACCGGACGGCGAGCTACCTATTGCTCGCCGTCCGCAAGCCCGCGCCTACGGTGGCCGGGAATCAGCTGCCAATTCCCGACGCCCAGGGCGTCTCCTGCGGCGACTAGGGGCGTGAGGGTGCAAAGCTTGCCTCTCCCTCACGCGTCCCGCCTCCTCCTTCACGAGCATTACTGCTTCGCACAAGGAGGTAATGGCTTCCCATGCACTCTCGCTCCGTACCATGGCCTGGACCAGGGCCGGACGCGAGAGATCGCCGCCGCCAATCGCTTCCGCGAGGACACGGCGGTGCTCCGCCCAAGCCGGGCAGACCTCCACCGTATGCTCCACCGTGTCCTCCGGGCGATCCACACAGTGGTGACACCCGGGCGATTCCTCCCGCCTTATCCGGTACAGGTACCTCCCGAAGCACCCGTGTCCGGTGAGGACCTGCGTCAGGCGGAAGGTGAGGACGCTGTGGCGCCTCTCCAGCCACTCCTCAAAGAGGGGACTTATCGCCGCAATTGTGGCGTGCCCAGCGCTGGGTTGCGACAATCGCACTCTCCATGCCGCCATGAGATCCTGCCGGAGCTCTGTCCGCCGTGCCGCGATTTCTCGCGGCAACGGAGTTACGCCCCGGCGTCCTGCCTCCTCGCGCCATTCCCAGATGTGCGCGAGGACTTTTGCCTCCAGATCCCATGGCGGTAATCCGGCAAGGAGGTTCGCCGCCTCCCCGGAGACCGTGCGGTATCCCCGGGCTAACCGGATGGCCATGACCCTCTGGGACGCGTTCAACCGACGGACCGGTCGCCGCCTCACGGAACGCGCCCACACCGGAGCTCCGTAAAGGGCCATGGACCGCACGACCCCCGCGTAGAGCCTCCGGCAGGAGGCGTTTGGACCCCCCAGATTGGGCAGGAGCCGCCCCAAGGCAGCCCCGGCCCGCTCCAGTCTGGGAGCCAAACGTCGGAAATGCTCCACGAAATTCCACCGGCTGTCGAGGACGAGTCCCAGGTACTTCATCGTCGACTCGACACCGATGAGAACCCCTCCTACCGTTATTTGGGAACCCGATGGTGGCGCGTTCCGAGGACCATGAAAACACATGGCCTCGGACTTGTGCAAGGCCACCTCGAGTCCCAATTGCCGGATCCTCTCTACGATTGTCGCAACCCCGCGTGCCGCTAATTCGGCCGCCGCCTGGTGCGACCTCCCCTGCGCCAGGACCAGCGTGTCGTCAGCGTAGCAAACTACGCTGACGCCACCAGGGAGGTCGGCGCGCAGCACCCAGTCGTATCCGATGTCCCACAGATGCGGTCCCAGAACCGATCCCTGCGGGACACCGCACGACATCTCTCGCCGGTTCCACTCTCCCCGGTGACCGGGGTAGATGACGGCCCTGTCCGTCAGATAGGCCTCGACCACGCGACAGAGGTAGGTCGGCACTCGGTGATACCGGATTATAAGCTACCTTGAGTTATAAATGTGAATCTGCCTCTGTTCCCCACTCTGCCATATCTAGTGCGAAAAAAATTATGGTACAAGATGACCATCATCACTAAATGGGTAGTCAATTTATTTAGAACAAATATGTATTTATATTCTCTCAAATCTTAAATACACTATACAATTACTAACGAAATAACTAACTATACAAATAAATATACAAAACAAAAGGAAACTTAGGCGTCGAAGTACTCGTCCGCATCGCTGTCATCCGGAAACGTGCCCAGAAGACTGGCAGCATTGCCACGTTGAATGGCAATGCTAATTCTTTGGCCAAAGAACGAGCCAGTCCTCTGGTCACGTGAAGTGTCGACCAGTCGGCGAGAAATTTCCTTAAAAAGGAGACGCGCACTCGAGCCCATGACCCGAGCCTTTCGACACCAAATGGCTCAAAACTGTTAAAGGTATTAGCGCCGCTTTAGGGTCTCAGCAGCCGCAGCAGCGACGCCAGCACAGCACGCCGTGCTTGGAACATGAGATGGCGCAAGGGTGTCGACACAGGTAGCGTCCCACACCAGACGTCTACCCACCTTCCAAGGCCACAACGTCATGCCGTCTAGTCTCTTCCCATCGTCACGTACCAAGCCGTTTGGTTCTAATACCGCTGGTACGCCGACAACAGCTCGACGAATAATATCGTTGATGCTGGCGTGCCGTGCTATACGGTCTGCACTCCTGCAGCAGGACAGGCCGTGGTGTCCGAGGTTGTCGACAGCTTCACCGCAGTGACACCGATGCAGAGCAATACAAGGTGCGCCCAAGTGGAGACACGTAGCGAGCCGAAACGAAGAGTCCTCCATCATAGTGCCTATGGTGAATGACGGAAGCGCCTGAAGCCACAAGCCTGACTCCCATTCTCCCACAACCAGCAGATGGGCACGCTCAGCAGTATTAAATGACGTATTTACTAGGGTACTCCGTATAATACTGCAGAGCGGCACGTCCCAGCGTTTCTGGGAGGACGGGTTGTCGTTGTCGGGCAAATCTGTATTGGGACAAGCCATCTTCCAAGCGTTCAACGCATCGGGCAAACACGGTACCTCAAAATCAACCAGTGAGGAAGATAAAATTTTGTTGGTTAATTTATCGGTACCGTGGACCGAAGAGAGGAAGGCCGGTAAACTTATACTTGAAATTTTGCGGACGCCGAGACCACCCAGGCGAATGGGAAGTGTATGTAGCTTGCTGCCACGCTCGGTCGTCCAGGGATACATTTAGAATAGAAGTTAGTGTATTTCTAATAATTTGGTCTACTTTTTCTAAAAGTTGTGGATGCTTCCCTAGATGGGAGGAGCGAAGGGTATACGTAAATTTTGGTCCAAAGCAGCAGTATCGAATCAGTGTGAAGGCCGAATGGATTTTAATATTTTGATATTTGGTGCTATTGTATTAAATTTTGCTATGATAGTCTGTCTGTCAGTGGTTTAGGTAAGATAAATTTCACATTTTGAAAGGTTATGGTCTAGAAACTAAATTTTTCTTTTATAAAAGCTAAATCTTTTAAGGCTGTGTCTACATCACCTCTTAGGGTTCCTAAATGGGTAGTGTAGTATTTTTGAGATACTCTTTTCGAAACTACTCGAAAGTTTTTGCCATACATTGTAACTTCTATTCCTTATTACAGTCAACCAATCCAGATCTGATCGTTCAAGTCCACTGCTGCAGATAAACTGGGTTGTGGTACATTTTTGGAATTTGTTGCTTATTATTGAACCCTGTCACCGGACACATGATGAGGTAAGCTCCTTCATGACACACATTATAGATATCTGAGGTCATCGGAAAACTTGAAACTAAAGATGCTGATGCATTCCACCAGCGTTTATAACAAGCCTTTTACAGTTCAAGCAGTGTGGTTATGGAATGCCTTGCCTGTGTCATTTGGCATGCTCAATTTTTGTCCACTTTTAAAATTCTGGTAAAAGACACCTCTCTCCTTAAACATCATCATTACATATAGTTCCTTGCTCTTGTTTCATGTTTATTATTGTACATATATATATATACAAGATGTAACATAAATAACGCACAACCTCTTAAGGGGTCATTGTACTCATCATTATGAACAACTTTTACTATGGGACCAAACCTGAAATCGCGAAAAAAATCAGCTGTTCCCTACATTTATGTTCGCATGACTCGCCAAAATGTAGGGCACATCTGATACTTTTTTCACGATTTCACGTTTGTTCCCATAGCAGAAGTTGTTCATAGTGATGAGTACAATGACCCCTTTAAGAGGTTGCGCGTTATTTATGTTACACCTTGTATATATATGTATGTATGCTTTTAGCAATAAGACCGCCAATTGTGTCACCCTATGTAATTTTTTTACATTTACATATATCTGTAAATTTTATGGTGTACATAATAAAGAGTATTCTATGTATCTACCTAAGTTTGAAGACGAAGTAAGAATGATTTAAAAGCCTAATTAGTTCTCCTCTTAAGACTCATCATCATCTATGCCACAAATATGTTAGGGTCAGCTTCCAGGCTAACTGGATGCAGCTGAATACCAGTATTTTACATGGAGTCACTGCCTATTTGATCTCTACATCGTTGTAACTGGAGAAACCAGCTACCTACCTCTTGGTAAGACTGGTTATCAGACTTTCGGGCTGACTTGTAACGACTGTCATAGATCTACGAATTAAAGCCACGACGTTCATTTTGATCCATGTAAAACTGCACAGTGATGGTCTTCCTGATAATAAACTTCTAGATGGAGCTGACTCGGCACCTGGTGAGTCAGATGATGCGGTACGCATCCTCCGAGGACAGCGCGCTGTTGTTGGAGCTTCAGTTGTTCTACCAGCATCTGAAACTGAACGAAGTCAGCTACGCACCCCTGAAGATGTTTCCTCTAAACAGGACACTTATCACAACGGTAACTAACAAATATTTACAATCAAGAATAATTCGACAATTTATATCAATTATAATATAGAATTTCAGCAACGTTCCACCAAAAACAATGGTGACATTTCCAGAAATTATTACTCAAACTCAAAGCATTTATTTCAATTAAACCAATTACAGGCACTTTTGAATTGTTAAAGAGTCAGTCAGTTAGTCAGAAAATTGAAGCTAGTCGCCCATTCCAAAACGTAGATCTCTATGGAGAAGAATGGGCAAGAAACTCCATGGACACTCTTTTAAATCAAAATTATTACAAAATCCTGGGTACATTGTTCTTGTTGCTTCTATATGTGAGAACAATGTAAAAAACAAATAATTAAAAACAACCCAAAACATAAGATCAAAAATAAGCCCTGGCAGTTAAGAGATGACCAGTCTCAGTCCATTACTATGACATGTCTATCTTGCTGATCGTTAGCCAAGCTTGATTCAATCAACTCAGTCTGTAGCAGTCCACTGCTGACGTAGACCTCTCAAAATTTGCGTCAGAACAAGCTAAACGACTAATCTTTTTTTTTTATTTTAGATTCTTGGAAGCATCACTACGTACTTAGTGGTCATCATACAGCTGTAGAGCATTTTATTTTTAATACTAAAGTGGTTATGTCATTAATAATCAAATATTACATTAAAATTCTTCTATCAAAAGCAATTTTATCTTTTTAAACTTTCACAATCCTTTCACCCTGTTACTACTGTTCTGAATCAATCTTAAAATAAGCAGCCAAATGAAAAATATGATTTTTTATTTAATTGGAAAGCAGCAACACATGACTAAGGAAGGATAATCTTGAATGTTTCTTTATATTTACAATCTTACTTTTTAAGCGACTTCAAAAAAGAAGGAGGTTCTCAAATCTCAACGTCGTCGCGACTTTTTTTTATATGTGTTCCCCGATTACTCGTAGACGGCTGGACCGATTTAGATTTTTTTTTTTGGTTGAAAGGTTATACTTTCCAGGTCGTCTCATTGTCATCAGGTCAGATCTGGTCAGATCTGATGATGGAATCCTGGAGAAATTGAGGGAACTCATCAAATATAATAGGCACACCTATAGCTATTTGGGTATTTTTTATAGTAACTTGTACATTTGCTCTCGGCAAGCACCATTTAGTGAAGTGGAACTGATGATGAAGACCACAGATGGCCACCGGAGCAACTCAATCAATAAGTATTTCACGGGTTGCGATTCGATTACTTTAAAATGCTTGCTAAGCAATATAAGCTCGTCACAATGCATATGGTGAAGTGGAGCTCATGGTGAAGTACCAGGAGAACTCCTCAACAATTAACGTCCCTGCATCGGGAAAAGGTGTTGTAAAATGTTTGTAAAAGGTGACGAGCAGTTATCACGTCACTTTTTATGTTCTTTGTACGTGTAAGTAAATGTTTCTTGTATGTATGTATGTATTTATTGTTTATATATAAATGATACACCACAGACTACCTGCAGTACTGTCTCTCCTTTCTCCCTTACTCCATCCAAAGGTTGTCTTTAAAAGATCGCTCTTAGCGATAAGGCCGCCCCTTGTAAAATTTCTATTTTATATCTATGGTGTGCATAATAAAGAGTCGAAGAGCGTAGTGAAGAGTATCTATCTATCTATCTATCATTAGGCTATTCTAATTTAGATAAATTACAATCCGACCTACTAAAAAGTGAAAAATATAAAACTTTTTTGCAAAAAAACACTACAAAGTAAAAAATAACTTTAATTTCGGAAGTCGGTGGCAAAAACCTAAAATACAGAACCAGAGACACCAACTTCCGAAATTAAAGTTATTTTTCACTTTGTAGTGTTTTTTTTTTTTTTGGATGGCGTTTTTTTGTTTTGCAAAAAAGTTTTTTACGAATCAAATCATTGTTGCTTGTACTGTTTATTTTTTATCCTTCTTATTATTGTGTTCTTCCAACAGTTTTTCAGCCGTTAGAATGCGTTCTTCAATATCTTCAGGTTTCAGATCTAAACCAAATAAATGTTCAAATCCAAAAAACACTTCACCATAATTCTGAAACATGTCATTTGTATCATCGTCTAATTTAAATTGTACATTTCTCTTCTTACGACTGTTAAATCTGTCTTCTCTCTTTAGTAATTCTCTTTTAATACTTTCCTTATCGGCAATTTTTTTTAAATTATCATAATTGGCAAAGCTTTTAGAAATCACTTCCATTTCATTCAAACCTTTCATGACTACATTACTGTTACCATATTCGTAGGCTACAGTAGTTTGTGATACATCTTTCGTAGAACTGGTATCTCTTTTGTTTACTTTATTAGAACCACCATGTTCATCTTGTACTTTAGTATTATCACAATCAGCATCTCGTTTGTCAATTTTCTTCTCATTATCAGAATTATCACATTCTTCTGTCTCTGCACCGTCAATGTTTCTCTTGAACATGCTAACATCGTTTTTCTCCAATATTTCTGGTCTTTCTTCTAATGCATCTAATAGGTATTCAAACAGAGCTGGTATGCTTTTAAATATTTGTATGTATTCATAATTTGGTTGCGCTTCTTCGTTTGACTCTAGAAATTATAAATCAACGTTTATAACAGATACTTTAAAAAATTAAAGATTGTTATTGAAAAAAATACATGATTAATAAAAGAGCATTAATAAAAAGGTTATGATAACACATCACAGACATTTGCAATTACTATAAAAGATAATTTCAAATATCATCCAGTTTGATGACACAGGTACCTTGGCTGGTAAAAAATAGATTTTTTAACAATTCATCTTACTAAAACTTACCGTCAACTTGGCTTACAACTCCCAGTATATTAAAGTTCAACAAAACAACAACAAATATTGTTTGATATCGCTTACCCTTCATTATTTATTTCACTACGACTAGTCACGGACCATTCGTATGAGTTACTGCACAAAAACTGTAAAAAGTCGAACAGCTCGTAATTTGTTATGATAAGATAATGGGCTGCTTAGAAATTCAACAGTATAATGACGAAGAGCCCTTCTTTACTCCATTATCGATACCAAAACTTACCGAGTCTACGGAAATAAAAAAAATTGGCATTCGATTTGTCAACCAATCAACTCAGCCTATCGCCGTCCTCTGCTGGACATAGGCCTCTCCCAGGCTGCGCCACCCTGTCCTCCGCCATCCGCATCCAGTCTGTCCCAACCACCTTCTTAAGGTCGTGTCGGTTTATCTAGCTGGGGGGCGTCCCACACTACGCTAGCCGAAACGTGGTCTCCACTCCAGCATTCGTCTGCTCTATCGGCCGCCGGTCCTTCGACAAACATGGTCAGCCCACTGCCACTTCAGTTTGCTTACTCTCCAGGCTATATCAGTTACTCCGGTTCTTTTCCGGATAACTTCAATTTCAAAAGAAACTCCAAGCATAGCCCGCTGCATAGCGCGCTGAGCGACTTGAATTTGTGAACTTTCAGTGTCCACATTTCGGCATCGTATTTAAATGTAGGTATTGATAACTAATATTATAACCGACAAAATCCCCCCTAAAAAATTACACGAGCTCCGTTGTTTCCAAATCCTCGTTCACTTTCACATTTAGTCCACATTTCTGAGGTAGTTGCAAATAGCAACCAAATGTTTTTAGCTTTTTACGACACCTAGAAAAGACGACGGGATGTGACCATTTTATAGACTTTGTAAACTTTGCAAGGACCATTAAATTACAGGAATTCAACAGTTTGCGACCGCAGGTAATAGGTGACCGTGTTGGTCATAAATCGGTGAAAAATTAAATAAACTCTGCTGCTGCAGACTACGGTTAACCTAGTTTTATGACCGATAATAAGATACACAACTTATAATTACGTAATTAGCAACAGGTGCGAACAAACCCGAATTTAGTACGACATATTGTTGGAGGATTATGCAACGCCTTAAATGAATTTAATACTACCTATTGAATTTTGAATTTCAACAAATGCATTGTCAATCCGGTAAAGAAACTATACTTTCTACGAGCTACAAAAGCCTGCAATATCATTATAATGACTTCTACTTGCCCATCAGGATATGATGTGATGACATTAGATTAGGGTAACAGTACAGCAGTAGGCCTACAGGAAATGACCAGATCAGAATATAATCTAGAATAGCCGTACTTAAAGGTTGGCCAATTCGAATGTATCCCTACGTTTTTTGGCCACCATTTGACGCCAAATTTCACGATCTTTGATATAAGTACAATATTTAGTTAAAATGTGGCAATTTCGTTATGCACCATTTATGAGACTAATGTTTACCTCATTAATTTCAGTAATTTTATCCTAAAGTTCCTAAACGGGTTGATAAACGATTTAATTTTTTTTTCAACAAATTAGTACGAGTACCGTAATTCTATTTTAATCATAGAGGATTTGTAAATAAACAACATTTTCACTATTCTGGAGAAGAACAACCTATGTTCACCCAGACAGAACCCCTAAATAATTTTTGTCTGACTGATTAGGTGGAGTAATTGCGTCTTTCTTCCTACAGGACAGCACCCTAATTGTGTAACACACTATCAATCGGAATCTGAATCATTTTGAAGCAAATTGCTAATCCATTGCTTCATAAGTTCGAAAAATTTGTCTCCTCAACACGAAAATAACGCAATGAATGTTGTTGAACTGTCAAAATGAAACCGATTCCGATTGATAATGTGTTACGCAATTGCCCCGCGGGTGCTACTGTTATTGCAACTGGGAATCGCAACATTGTTACGTTTTTAATTTTTCCATTTCATCATATCAATCTAGACCAGAGGTTTCCAGACTTTTTTCTCTAGACCACTTTCAAAATTTAGCTGGTTCCAGTGGACCCCCTGCAGCTAGCTACATTTAAATCATATTCCCAAAACTCGACAAAAGATCTGAAGATAAGATCTAACTATGGAAATTTGCGTTGGCTACGTTGACCCCTGGAGGTCCACCTGGACCACTTTGGGAACTAAGGATCTAGATCTAGAAAACACGTGGTTCCAATGAGATGGAGGCAGACACCATGCAACACGAAACAATCAAAATTTTGAGAGGAATGTTTCCGAAACAAGAAATGTTCAATTCATGCCCATAACCAGATTCGTTAGGTCCTGACTTTTGTCTGTAGGGTTATCTAAAGGGGCGTGTCATAGCTCCACTGTACTTTATGACCGCGCGTGAGAACCTTCAAATTTTTGTAGATGTATTTATGTAGAAGGCATTTGCAAAATGTCACAGCTAGCAAACGCAGAGTTTTCGAGAAAAATCAACCTAAAGTTTAAAAAAAAATCAACATGTATTTACGAACTTCACTCCTTAGTTGTTCCGTTTTACGTTCAGACAAAATGACAGGGTTTGTAGGGTTTTAACTTTATTTCCTTTTTTAATAAGTGCTACCGCAATTAACTCGATATGAATTCGCACTAAGCGTTTCCAAATGTCTTTTGTGATGCGCACAGCAAAGGAGTGGAACTCTTTGCCTGCGTCTGTGTTTCCGAACGCATACAACCCCGATCTCTTCAAAGTGAGAGTGAACAGGCTACTTCTGGGTACACTCGCTTCATCGTTGACTTTGTTTCTGTCACCTCTGACCTAGACTAGAGTCAAGAGCAAACCTATCTTAAATATAAAAAAATGAAGCAAATAATAGAGGTAATTAATGAAATTAAAAATAATAAAGTTTTATTGGTACTCTTAAAAGATCATGGTTAACGAAATGCAATCGAATGTACATAAGTGATGCTAACGTTTGAAAGAAAAAGAAAGAAAAAAAGAAAATACATTTACTTAGCACAGCCTAACAGTTTGACAGTTGTTGTTCTTTATGTTAACCTAATACATTATACACCAAACCAACATAATAAACAAAACATACACATCTCGACTTAGTAAACAGGCAATGAGAACTTAGGATGCAAGAGCGAGCGAAGCGAGCTCGAGACTTCGGGCACCCCGACTCGGACCAAATTTAGACCCGCCATGGTCAATGTCAATGTCAATGTCATGGTCAATTTCGAACACTAAAAGCAGAATATTTGTGACTCTGATGGCGGAATACCTGAAAAAGAATGCGAAAATTTGGTGAAAAACACGATGAAAAGCGACCGCCGCAAAAAGGGGGAGATCTGGCGAATGTTACTTTTCATACAAATTTGCCGAGCCTGTATTAAACAATTATTGTTAAAATATTATATGTCTAACTGGTAATTTTCGTTTGTACTAAAAATTATCATAAGTTAAAGTTGTATACCTTCGAATTTGCCACCATGTAAATGTTACCCAAAGCCAAAAACACTTCGGGCACAAAAAAATCGATCACAAAATATTAGCATTCTGTTTCGACACATTTCCATTAACCATTTGAAAAAAATTAACTATGTATGCTGTGGCTATTACGGGAAAAATCACAGTTTGACAAACAAAAGTAGTTCCCAGAATTATTACGAATTCATGTTTCTTTATAGATAGTTATTTAAACATTTTTGATGCAGAATATTATAGCAAATATGGATGAGATGAATAATGTATTTATTTATGGGCTATTTTGACAATAAGATGTCGCGACATCCGAGGGATTAACAGTAATAGTGACATAACAAAATTGTTTTCAGCCTCAATTTTATATCATCATTTATTTTTCAAGTAACACGGACTCAATTACACAATTTACATTAAATCACATTAGTCAATTCACAATAATTATAAACTTAAGTAGATATGTCCAATCATTAATATTAATAATTTGGTCAAAGGTTTGTTTTAAAATCAACTAACAATTTATTGATAGGAGTATTGAGTTTATACGCACATGATTATCTTTTTTATATTATTATCATATGGAAGTAAAACAATTGAACTCCAGGTTGCCCGTTTGAATGTTAAAACTGAAAAACCTCATAAAATACAACAGACTTTAAGTTAATCACAGTTTATTGTTTTTTTTTACTTATTAAATCAAATATTGACGATCATTTCACCTACCTAGCCTTTTTCCCAACTATGTTAGGATCGGCGTCTTGAATGCCACTATTTTACATGGAGCGACTGCTTATCTGACCTCCACAGCCCAGTTACTGGGTAATACGATACCTCTTGGTAAGACTGGTTGTCAGACTTTCGGACTTCTGACTACCCGTAACGCTAACGACTGTCAAAGATCCACGAATGACAGCCGGGATCACGTGCTTTCCGAGGCACGGAGGGGTCTTTTTAACCGACTTCAAAAAAAGGAGGAGGTTATCAATTCGGTTGTTTTTTTATGTTTGTTACCTCAGTACACCGTCATTTATAAACCTATTTGGAAAACTCTTTTTTTATTTGAAAGGACATACTTCCAGATTGGTCCCATTTTTATCAAAGTTCAGTTCTGATGACAGAATCCATGAGGAATTGAGGAAACTCCTCAAATATTATAGGCAAACACATCGTGATTTTGATATTTTCAACCACAAGTCAAGCATTTGCATTCAGAAAGTATTATTTGGTGAAGTGGGACTGATGGAGAAGACCACAGATGGCCACGGGAACTCCTCAATGATAAGTATTTCACGGGTGGCGATAAGATATCTCGATTAAGATAGTTAAGTGACAATGACGACGCCAATTTCAATAAATAGTGCTAATAAAAATGGTACCAACGAACTGATCTGATGATGAAGCCGGAAGGTAGGCACCGGAACTCCGTAATAAAACAATGTATCCTAGCCGTGTTTGGGCTTATTGGAATTGTCATGAGATGCACTCTGGCTATAAATAATTTTTAACCGACTTCGAAAAAGGAGGAGGTTCTCACTCAGTTCGTCGGAATCTTTTTTTTTTTTAAGTGTGTTCCCCGATTCTTCAGACCCGAAAATTTTTTTTTTTTAAAGGTGGCCCCATAGTCATCAGGTCAGGATCTGATAATGGGATCATGGAGAAATCGAGGGAACTCTGCAAATATTATAGGCACACCTATAGCGAGTTGGGTATTTTTTATAGTAACTTGTGCATTTGTCCTCGGAAAGCACCATTTGGTGAAGTGGAACTGATGACGAACACCACAGATGGTAAGATGGCCACCGGAACACCTCAATAATAAGTATTTCACGGGTTGCGATTCGATTACTTTAAAATTATTGCTAAGCAATATAAGCTCGTCACAATTTATATGGTGAAGTGGAGCTGATGGTGAAGTACCAGGAGAATTCCTTAACAATTAATGTCATTGCAACCGGAAAAGCAATGTTTTGTAAAAGGTGATGAGCAGTTGTCATTAGGCTATTGTAACTTAGATAAATTAAAAACCGACCCACTAAAATTAGCCACGAGCCCCTCAACATTGACGATCATTTCTCTTCCCGAATCCCCCCGACTGATATTCTAAGGGCATAGGCATCATTCATAACCACGTGTAAAATCATACATCAGTCGAGCGAGTACTATAAATTAATATTACATTATTTGTTCAACTAAAACTGTTTACACGTCAGAGATTTAGTGGTTCTTGATTTGACATGCGTATGTTGCAGGTTGCCAAATAAACAACTGTTGTCTTTTGGGTTTCGAGATAAGCTGGTATTCATTTATACTCCCGCACATTTAGCGGGTAAAAGACTATTGTTTTCAGTGAAACGTGCATGTGCAAGTACTATTTGGTATGAAATATGAAGCAAATAAACTGTAAAGAAGAATGAGAGTACCTACCTACAGATGTGTGAAGTAATTAATTAATAAACGGGAAGCTACGAGGCGTAAGGACTTACAATATAAGATTTGAAAGTAGTTAGTCATGCTGCAAGCTATCAGTTAATTAAACTGTAATAAACTCTTTTTATTACAACACTAGCTGTGCCCCGCGACTTCGTCCGAGTGGATGTCGTAAGATACACAATATACTAAAATAACAGCCACATTTTAATAAAACTTCTCGTTCCCCGACCCGTCGCCAACCGTCGCGTTGAATCGCCCGCCGTTCTTAGCGTGATGTTAAATAGCCTATAACTATCCTCGAGAATTGAGCTACCAAATGCAAAAAGAATTTTTCAAATCCGACTTTTTGTTCATAATTTCATGGGTTTTATTTTTTTTTGCGCGGAACCCTAATTATTTTTCTAAAACAAAAGTAGCCTAAGTTACTCCCCGTAACATCAGCTATCTGCCAGTGAACGTTCCGACAAAATCGGTCCAGCCGTTTCGGAGATTAGCCGGAACAAACAGACGGACAGACGGAGAGACAAAAATGTTAAAAATTGTTTTTTTGTTCTAAGTACCGTTTATACTTTCTATGCATTTAGAAAAAAGTTGTTATTTTGACATTACAAACAGACACTTCAATTTTATTTATTTTATTTGTATAGATAAATCAGTTTAAACACCAGCTAAAGTCATTTCTGATGGAAAAGTTACACTTGATGAGTTTCTCAGTGATTAGGGGAGATTGTTAACCATTTTTATTGTTTTTTTTTATTGACATGATATCATTATGTATTTTTTTATTTTAATTTTGTATTTTCTTTACATTTGTATCCGGTGTACCTATTTTAATGATATGACATGTATATTTTCTTTTTCTTTTCTTGACATTTGATCGGTGTTAATGTACCTTTGAATTCCATTTTTGATAAAACTACTTATCGGTAGATTTACAATTTTGAAACCTGTGACTCATGTATCCATAATAGTTTTTTTAAAGTTATATGTCATTTTTTGTTTTAGTTTTTAATTAATAGATTGCGACACAGTGTAAAAATTGTTAATGAAATAAATAAATTAAAAAAATAATTTAGTAGAAAATATTATAGCCGGCCTATTCTGTACAAATCTCACCGTGAAGACTTATGTGAAGTATGCTTGAAGTGAGCTGTCATTCCTCCTGATGCAATTGACACTATTGACAGCTCACTTCACCTAAAGTTTCACGGTGAAATTTTTAAACAATAGATCAGAATCTCCATTCATGAAGAAGCAAATGAGTGGCCCGAAACTTGGACCATAACAGAGTTAGATTTCCCTCAACACACATAGGTACTGAATTTTAATTAAGTATTTTCCAGAGTCAGAAAGACATAGACATAGTCATTGTGGTTTATATTTCTGATTATTCTTATCGTTTTGTATGCACGTGTTTCTGTGACAAATAAACCTATTTTTCTTTCTTTCTTTCTTTCTAAATCGTACCGAGACCCGGTTAGGCGGTTACCACTACTATAAACCTTGGCAATCAGATATGGAGTACCGAAATGAAGTGAGTAATGTATGTTTCGTGAAGCTTTTAGTAAATCTGTTTAGTATCTTTGTACAATGTTTTATGTGCAATGCATTCGAATGCACTCTTGATGTATTGAGGACATCGAATAACAAAGCCTACACCGTCCTCACAGACCTATTAGGTAACACTGTAAATTTTAAAATATTGTATTTTAAAAAGCGTGGAGTTTCGTGCCGGCTCTTGTCCTTAAGAAACGACAAATCGGAACCGTGCACCTAGCTTCTGACGTTTCATAAGTGCCCATGTAGGCTTATGTGAAATAAAATATTTTGATTTTGAAGGAGATTAAGTTAAAATAAATAATACTTTATAAACTACTGCTGTGTGGAAGATGATATGGTTAGAAACGCAGTGACTATACTGAGATGAAGACTAATGGAGAAGTATGGAAGAAAGAGAAAACTAATCTTAATTAAAAAGAGACTGAAATAAGTGTTTAAGAGATGCGTCTTGGTGAATAATATGAACTTGCTTCAAGAGAATAAATTGTTTACCTTTCATAAATGGACCAGTGTCTGACATTGCCAATCCGCCTTTAGCAAGCGTTATGATCAATGTTTACCTGTGCTTTCTATGTACTAAAAGAGGCCTTTGCTCTGCAGTGGGATAATAATAGGCTAGTATAAATTTGTAATATCAGCAAGTGAACAAATTGCTGGCAAATCTCTAGATTTAATTGCTTTTTTGCATAATTTTAAAGAAAAAAACACAACGTTGCATTTTCAGCATAACGCAAACGCTGAAAACTGAAACGTAGATTCTATACTAAATTGGACAATTGCTCCGAACTGAAATGAAAAATACAGGATGCAAGTTCTCACATTTAATAAACAGGTTTTCAAAGGCAATGATTACAAATTGCTCCGATTATATTGATGGCACATTATCTGGTGACCTCGCTCAATTTGTGACAATTACTTCGTCTAGATTACTGTGGTTTACTAAAAATTATACAGATTATACATGACGATTCTAGAACAGGTAAATCTATCAAAAGAAAAAGCGCTGTATTTTATATTTGTTTTCAACCATTTATGTACACACATGTATAAAGAGACAA
The DNA here is from genome assembly GCA_947568875.1 of Fissipunctia ypsillon. NCBI lineage: Eukaryota > Metazoa > Arthropoda > Insecta > Lepidoptera > Noctuidae > Fissipunctia > Fissipunctia ypsillon. Next base: position 4,117,137 of record OX387662.1, read on the forward strand.
AAAGAAAATAACAGACGGTCAAGTCTTCCTATAGAGGTCCTGCCCGCAGTAGTCATATTTACACTGATACAAGGCTGTTTAAGATCGAAATTATGCACCAAAAGCTGTTTTTTGACGCGAGTACTTGTATTGAAACCAGACCAAGCGAAGGATTCTAGGATTCAAATATAGAATCCTAAGCGTGGTGAGGGTTTCAAAGGTACGAGACGCAGAATAACTTTGCTACCGAGCGAAAATGCTAGGTGCAAGACAAACAGCATAAATATTAAATTAAATTAGCGTCGTGTCAGTCGTCGTGCTGACCAGTACGATTATTCTAAAAATGAGGTTGGCGCACTTACATGAAATAAGTATTAATGCATTTTCAGTGGACTGACGGTATAGAAAATGATTGAATTGAAAGGTTCGAATTTAAAAAAATATTTCCACGCTAGCGGAAAAATGCACTTTTGCACTCAGTTTTCGAACGATAAACAGAATCATTCCGAGGCTTGTGAGGTGAATAATAAATTATTAAAATAATTATTTTGCACTTTTTTTAATGTTATGTTATGAGTTACAACTATTAGCCTATCCATAATGGGCGTAAAGAGTTCAGGCATCATTTTTCCGCTAATGACATATTACAGGAAGTGTGACGTATGGGCTAGGTAATAGTAACGTTTGTATAAAATTAGTCTAATTTTAGAAAAAAAAAAGTTAGCAGTTATTTATGATAGCTAGTGAAAAACTATCCAAAAATGGATGTACTTATTTATCTGTAATCGTTCGTAGGTAATCATCATTGATGCAGTTGTCGTAAACAGGTCGATTATAGAAATGAAAAAATTGAATGGTAAAAGATACAATTACATCTATTAACATTATACCACGTGTAACAGGAGGATTGACATTCCTTTAAACCACGTAAAGAGAATCATGTTCTTTGCCCGTATACAAAAAATCAATCAAATCCAAAAAATACTTTAGCCACAGGAAATTATTTTTCATTTTCTTATTTTTCAACATGATGTAGATCTGAGTCCGTAATAATAGATAAACATTGCCGCCGCCGCGCCCCGCTCCCCGCACCGCACCGTTGGTCAGTGACTTTGCGTAGATAAAGCGTGTTTACTTTTTATGCAGTTGATTCTACTATTTATTTTGTTTGAAAACTGCAATATTTTAATTTTCCCTTAACTACTAATCTTCGTGTTTTAAAATGTTTCAATGGATTAGTACTGTGCTCGTTTTCATTTAATGTCGTACATCCAGAAACACTTTGTATACCATACTATCTTCTGCCCGCGGCTTCGTCCGCATGAAATTATAACCTATGACACTCAACAATACTTTAGCTTCCTATTAGTGAAAGAATTTTTGGAATCGGATCAGTAGTTCGGAAGATAACCCCCTACATACAAACCCCAACAAACAAATTTTACTTATTTATATTATAGATATATAGATATCAAAAAGGTACTTGAGTATATAAGAATGAAAATTTAAAAAAATGTTTGACGTGTAAAAGTGTTTGTATAAACCTACATACAGAAGAAAAAAACGAAAACAACAGTAATAGGGGGTTTTTTGTATATCAATGGTAATAGGTAAAGCAATGTAAGAGGGTAACAGGGGGCCAACCACCACCTCTTAAAGCAGTATTATTTTAATGTTACTTCAGTGTGAGAAAGAAATGGAGCTATACAGGACGTCTAGCTCAATCTCTTTCCCACACTCAAGTAAGATTAAAATAATACTGCGTTAAGAGGTGGTGGTCTAGCTCCAGGACTCACGTGGAGGATACGTCAGAAGTGTAATAAATAATCTCCTTATTGATGTACATTTTACTTCAATTTCAAATGTTTTAACTTCCAAAAATTCTTAAGCCTTGTTTCCCAGTGGGGTGATGATAATCTGGTCTCTTTTAACGCCACCAAAAAACAGGTGTCTTTTTACCGCTAAAAAGAGTCGTTTTGATCAAACTCTTACTTTTCGGGATACCTACATCTGTTCCTGTAACTGATCGGCTCGAGCTCCTAGACATGGAGTTGACATCATGTCTCAACTTCGGTGCCACCATCGAGTACAAAGCCCAAACTGCGGCCAAGAAACTGGGCATCCTAAATAGGGTGAAGCGATACTTTACGCCTAGACAGCTTTTAATTCTCTACAAAGCGCAAGTCCGATCCTGCATGGAGTATTGCAGCCACCTTTGGGATGGCTCAGCTAAATACCAACTTGCCGCGCTTCACTCGGTGGAACGCAGAGCTAAGAGGCTCATTGGCGACGTAAGACTGGTGGATGCCAAGCTTTACAGCTTGGCTCATCGCCGCAAGGTTGCCTGCTTGTCGGTCTTCTACAGATTGTACTTCGGTGAGTGTGCTCGAGAACTCCACGACCTCATTCCGCCGGCCCCCTTCTACCATCGGACATCTAGACGCACTGCAGGTTACCATCCCTACCTAGTTGCTATTCCACCAATTCGCACTAAGCGTTTCCAACTGTCTTTTGTGATGCGCACAGCAAAGGAGTGGAACTCTCTGCCTGCGTCTGTGTTTCCGAACGCATACAACCCCGATCTCTTCAAAGTGAGAGTTAACAGGCTTCTTCTGGGTAAGCTCGCTCCATCGTCGACTTTATCTTTGTCATCTCTGACCTAGACTAGAGTCAAGAGCAAACCTATCTCAAATAAAAAAAAATATCACTGAACAAGCGAAGTGAAAGAATATTTCAATCTTTTTTTTGTTGTTTTGTTTTTTTTTTTGTGGGTGTAATATAGGTACACCTCTGCCTAACCCTTCGGGGAAATAAGGCGTGATGTTATGTTGTTAATTTTGTAAAAACGTTTTCAACCTCTGCTTCAATCAATTACACACTGCACATATAAAGCGAAATGACCAAATGACCACATTCAGTATCAGTGGGTACATGACACAATCAAAATGACAAAGGTACTACTGGCCATAGTTCTAACCGTGATCACATTCGCGCTCACGAAATCAGCGAACACGCAAATGAAAGATGCGATGACGAAGGAAGCCACGCCGACTACCACCATGGCTGACCAGGATAGCAGCATCGATAAGATAGACATTGATGTCATAGCTGTTATGAACTCCTGCAATGAAAGTTTCAGGATTGAAATGGGTAAGCTTCTTTAGTATATATTTTTACGGTTTATCGTTGAGCTCCTTAAGTTCTGAGCTGAGCTGTACGATACTGACAGATGCGTGCACTGACTGGACAGGTCAACTCAATCTGTGTGGCTCTTTCCTCAAAAGACCATTTCAGACACCAATCTACATGGTCTTCACATGATCATACCAAGATTATGTCTGGACTTTAAAAGAGACTGTGACCTCTGCGTTTGTTTCGGCCTTTCTTTTCAGAGTAGTCAGATAGGAAAACTTATCTAGTTAAAAAAATATGATTGACGTGTAAAAGTGTTTGTACAAACCCACTTACGGAAATAAAATCATTTTGTACTTATCTGACAGTACGATTAGTCTTCATTAGCATTATCCTCCTCTTCTATTTCGTTTTTCTGAGTTCAGAACAGAATGTCTTCTTCATCCATAAATCTTTACCAATTGTCATCTCAGTGTTCCTAGCCATATCATCTTTCACTCATTCCATCCATCATTTCTTTGGTCTTCCACATTTTAAAGCAATCCACGTATACATATATTTAAAACGATCCTCACGATAAAGCTATCGATACTAATGTTCGCTTTGCTTTCCAGCCTATATACAAGCACTGAATGAGAGCGGCAGTTTTATAGATGAAACTGATAAAACGCCTAAGGTAAGTATATACCTATAGCTTTATATGTCAACTGTCCAATCTCCACAGTTACTAAGGCGAACGTTGGCCGGGTTTTTCATTATGTTGCCCATAAAATTATACAAGAACTAACTGTGCCCCGCGACTTCGTTCACGTGGAAATCGTAAGATACACAATATACTAAAATAACAGCCACATTTTAATAAAACTCCCCAACCCGTCGCGTTGCATCGCCCGCCCGTGCTATTACTTCGTTTTCGCTTAGCGTTCTTTCTGACTCTTTGTCTTATTGCTCGGCTCCTAAGGGCCATAGTGTGACGTGCTATAACTTTCCTCGAGAACTGGGCTACCAAACGCAAAAAGAATTTTTCAAATCCGACTTTTTGTTCACAATTTCATGGGTTTTATTTTTTTGCGCGGAACCCTATTTTTATAAAATAAAAGTAGCCTTTGTTACTTCCCGTAACATCAGCTATCTGCCAGTGAAAATTCCGTCAAAATCGGTCTAGCCGTTTCGGAGATTAGCCGGAACAAACAGACAGACAAAAAAATTTTTAAATTGCCTTTTTATTATAAGTACCGTATATACTTTCTTATGCATTTAGTAATTAGTAAAAAGTTGTTATTTTGACTATACAAACAGATACTTAAATTTTATTTATTTGTATAGATGTTCAGCTTTTTTCTTAATACTGTTCCGTAATTCCCATAATTGCTTATTCCCATAATCAACTTTAAAATAGGCAACATCTCCTTTTCATATAAAATCAATCGATAACTACCTTTTATTTTCTTTTTAAATATTTTAGTAATTTCTAACTTCTAGTGTTTCCTCCGTTGCGTCTTCGAGAACGTAGGCGTAGTATCGGAAGACGGTCGCCAGTTCAATCCAGCGCGGGCAGCGGCCATATTTGCAGGAGAACGGAATGGAAAGCCTATGGACGATATTGGAGACATGACTGCCTTATGCGCTGCTGATCGAAGTAAGTTTATTATACGTTTGTACCTATTGCATGGTAGTCTTGTTCATATATCAGTAATAAAGATGTTTGTGTTTCAGAGGAAACTTGCCCCTGCGACAGATCTTACCAGTTCCTGAGATGTTTGATGTCTATGGAAATAGAGAGATATGAAAATCCGAGTAGCTGAAACTCATACCTCTTAGTTTCTCATGACGACTTGGTACTCCACTGGCACTATTATGACACATTCTAACCATGATTGTAGCAAAAATGTAGATTAATTTAGTTTGAATAAACATTATTTATTGTCGAATCAGATTGTTACATTTTTACATTTTATTATTTGCAAAATATTAGGTATGCCTCCTAGAGACGAAAACATTTTATTTAATCTAAATAGCTATTTTAAAATAGAACTATTAACTACTTATTACACAAATACTTATTAAACTAAAACTTTAACACACGTTAACCTAAATTACCCTAATCTCTATTCACAACGACACGTCAAACAACTAGTCGAATAACCCGCCCCTAACTGTTCCCGGCGCAAAAGTGCCCATAACTCTTCCTAGAGTAAATCTTTAGAATATCGTCGAATTTTCTAAGTAATCAACACGAGTACACTGAAAACAGACTGAAATTATTGCTACAGTTTAGAAGTCAGGAGACAGCGGGAACACAAACAAAGACTTTAAAAAACACAAATAAATAATAATTACGCTTTATTTCATACAAACGTAAAGACTAGACAACTTATATCTATCAGATCATTGTGATTTTAATACAGACAGGTGAAAATAAACTCTTAATTAACGTTACTTAGCTCCGAAGAGATTTTGGAAGACTCCTCCCAGCCAGCCGGCTTGTGGCTCCCTGGAAATTAAGATCTAAGTATTAAAATAAGTAGATGCATCTGTGGAAAATACACTTGCTTGGAAGTCTCAGGTAAAATAATCTTGAAAAAGGTAGGATATTTATGATGTACGTTTCAAACGATTATGGTCTCACAATGGTCAGATTTTTTTAGCTTTCTTGTAAAGTTAACATATTTCTCAAGGGATTTCGTGATAGGAGAACCAATTCTACTTTACACAAAACGTAAGCAACCACTCACTCTTTCTTGCATTTGTACATGTTGTTGACTTTCTTGACATCACCACGACTCAATCCTTCTCTCTGCCCCAGTTTCACACCTCCAACCTGAAAAAGTCGATTGAAGCAGTTAACTTTAAGATATTATACAAAACAATTTTCTTTCAGGAACCACCATAATACGTTTGGGTTATAGTGATATTTTTGTCATTAAATATGAAAATTCTGATATATCCTGCCTGAATTTTGCAGTGAAGCCTTTGGGTTTTTTCTTCAAATAAATAAAGATTCTAATAACGTACCTTAGATTCGATGGTCTTCTGTTGGTTCTTAGAGAAAGCGTACTCGGAGTAGTGCATGACACTGTTGTAGTCGTAAGGAATGCTGAAGTCATTGGTCTGCTTGGTGCTCGCCTTCCTGAAGTTGGTCTCGGAACCTGTACAAGATCGAGACACAAAGCTCACACTCCCGCTGATGAGCCGCAAGTGACAAAATGACGAGTCATGTTATTGATGCTGCGGCCATCAAACTATGTTAGGAGAGGACTATTTCCAGCAATGGAAAGCAATTAATAGTACCTACGTCAGCAAAAAACCACCAGCTGCTGTTTGTTAAACATTAATTTTTAAAAATCTATGACGCAAATTAAAGAAGAGTCATCTAATAAATTTGGCCGTCATCTGAAGCAATTATGGGAGTTTTATAGGTAAAAGCTGTTTTAGCCAAATTAATTACTTCTCGAGATACCTCATTCTGTTTTATATATAAAATAATGATAATCGATTGCAAATTTAAGTAACAAGTACTATTAGATGCCTCACCCGGCTTGATGTTATTGTAGCGCACCCAGACGAAGTCGTCTCGTTCGGGGCGGCTCTGCTCATGCATGAACCCCACAGCATGCAGCAGCTCGTGAAGGACTGTCCCTTTCTTAGACACGCAGCCAGGGGTCTGCAGGTTCACTTCTTGACGACCACCTGGAAATATACACACAGTTAAGACAGCTTCACGGAATTACGGCCCGCGTAAACCAATACCAAATATGCAAATGAGAGCATATTTCTAATTTACTAAAACAAAAAAAAATCCAAATCGGTCAAGCCGTCTTCGAATAACCGGGTAACATACTTAAAAAAAAAATATTTCGACCTGTATAAAGTACCTGTGCTTCTAAAAACACAACTGACAGCAGTGAAATTGTGGGGGTTTTTTGTTCACGCCTACACTTAGATGATAAATGATAGATGACTGCTTCTCGTTGATAGAAGCAGGAAGATCGCGTATTAAATATACTCATAAACAATACAACCATCTGCGGCGTTTCATTGATACAAATGATAAAGTGCAGTGATACATAGTGCTAAAGTTACAGTTTAAATACCATATAAAAGTGCTGACGCGCGCCGCGACAATAATTATGTATGTATATAAAACAAAATTAAACCAGCACAGTTTTCTGTAAGTTGTCACCTTATAGGTACTTTTGGAAGCACTGTTTTCATAGTTAATTCAGAGTAAACCAATTAAATATTTCATTATAATTACGATTAGTAAGTCAAACTATCCGTAAATCAGACAGCGGATCATTAATGAACCCGCTGTTATTTAGTGATACCATTTTTCAGCGTTCACTTTATGGTATAGATCATACATCAAAAAAACTTACCAATTTTTCCAACGCTAGACCAGCAGCCGGTGTTCTTGCTTTGGAGAGTGATATAATCCTTGTGTCCGTTGTACGGGACGAAACGCAGGCACGTTAGTCTGTGGTAGTCGGCTATAGCCTTCATTATGGTTTCGCGTTCCGTGGAGCCTGATAAAAATCAAGCACGTGTTATGATTAGCATAAATAAATTAAAAGAATTGAGTATCATAGGTTCAAGAAGATGATATATTCTGATCATCATTTTTAACCCGTAAACTTGCACTGCAAGAGATAGACCACCACCTCTTAAGAGAAAGAGATGGAGCTAGACGTCCTGTATAGATCCACCTCTTTCTCACACTGAAGTAACATTAAAATAATACTGCTTTAAGAGGTGGTGGTTGGCCCCCTGAACTTGACGCTAAACTATAGTTACAATGTTCGGTCATGTCGGAAACCTTATTTATTAGTTTAAGAGCTGGATTTGTCATAAATCACCATCTCTGACAATCCCGATCGCTACTTACAACACCATAGTGATCAGGGGTTTAGCCTTCATACAACCCGATTCCTATCGGCTTCCCTTCGGAACAACCATTCTCCTTAAAGTCTACTAAATGCCAAATAATACGGTACACCTGTGTGTGTAATTGTGTATTACATTACATTACATAACTATATTTAAATACCAGTTTAAGACATCATAAGAATAAAAACCTACAGTTTTTTGTCTGAGTTTAAGAAAGAACTGAACAATTTTTTTTTCGGCTTCCCTCTAACCATAATTGTAGCTGCACCACTGTTAGTGATATTTATAACATACTATACGTACTAAAGTGTCCCTCGATCACATAAGGAATGTGTCCATGTGGCCAGCGGAAGACCTCTTCCCTAACGCCGTTCCGCCCCTGCTGCGGCGGCATCAGGATGTCTCCCTCGGCGTAGTCCCCTACCTCCTCAGGGTTAATGAGGGATGACTCCGACCAACCCGCCAAAGCATCGCCTGGAAATTACAAAGCAATAAGAACAGCAAGATATTCTGAAGTTTGAGATGTGAAGAATTCGTCCAGGAACTTAAAGCTTTATTGTTTGAATTTGTAAAGTGGTCAATTCGTGCGGTAATAATTAAGCAAGATTCAACCTGCTATTTTTGGCATATAACATCAAATTATAAACTTTATTAGTTTGGTAGAAGTTCAAGTCATACCTAGCTAACATGAAATCAAGGGCCTAACCTAACAAGGGTAAGACGAATTCGACTCGAAAGATCAGTTTTGTTCTCGACCAGCCGTGGATTTTGAACGTTATTCTCGAATATTTGAGAGCTAAAATGGGGACTCTTAAAAAAAAGTTGAATAAAATTGTCACCAACTGATGGGTCGATATTAGTCAATATGACCAACATAGCAGTACCCAATTATCGATTATAATTTTATGATCCTTTCGCATAATATGACGTCCTCTTCCCGAACAGTTAAATGATTTTAACGATCGATGATGTCACTCAGTCAATTTCATTTTACACCGGAACCGGGAAAAGCATGGATGAAGATAAAAAAAAGTTATCGAAAAAGTTGAGCAACGTGTAATGTTGTACATAACACGATTAGGATATCATGAAGTCGAGGAAGTGGGCTGTCAACTTGGTGCTTGGTGAATTTTCGTTATTTTATTATCGGATGAGGTTGACACGCCCGCTGTCGTGTTTATCGTGTAAACATGACAGGCGATGCATCTCGACCTGAATCGATCTACATGACGTACTTATTAATTATTCATTATTTCCTTTCTCACAGATACCTATTTTCCTTTATTTGGTTGTTAGTGTTGCTTTGTTCCTCATAGGTAGGTAAATTATTAAGACCAATTCGAAGGTAAGTAATTGAAAAGTATTACCTACACATATTGCATGTTCTCAGTTATTATTTAAATCATAAGGTAATTGAGAACATTTTAGTTCGGAGATATTGGGTCCGTCCGCAAAGCGTAAACGGAAAATACAAAGTCTTAATTATTCAAACTTACGATGTTTTAATTATTTTATTCCTAGTTTATTTTATTAGCGTTACAAAACTAGGATTGAATGGATTTAATTAACTTAAACCGTTTGCACCAACTTATTCTTGTTAGAATAATGTCGAAGATAATTTCTAAGTTGATCTTCATATTTTTTATAATTATCAAGCTTGAGTTAGAGTTGACTAAACAATCAATAAAAAAACTAAGGACCTAGATACCAGCAAATACAGGACGTGCTTTGAAGTTAATGACTACGCGAATTTTACACACCCGATATCAACCGTAATGGCAACACTAAAATGCAAACTGTAATTTAATTACTGACTTACCTAATTAAATTAGATAATGATTACTTTATTACATACAAACTTTAATTGTGAACTATGCATTATGCCAATAGTGTTTAAAATTTTCTTTTAAGCAATCTTATGTCTCATAGTATTGGTAGTGGGAGTTCTTCTGAAAAATTAATTAAAAATCTTCCTAATTACACAAATTGAAATTATAGTTTCAAACACTGAGGAGGAGCTGAAGTCTACCCTGTTTGAACTCCTGTCAGCTAATATTGGCCTTAATAGCTAGGGCCAAATCTATATATATTATAATAATTTAAAAAAGGAGAAACTGACTGACTGACTGACATATCAACGCACAGCCGAAACTACTGGAACTAGGGACGAGAAATTTTTCACAAGGCTTCTATTTATAATGTTTGGGAGCACTAAGAAGGGTTTTTTTTGGAAATTAAACCTACATGGGGTTAAAAGAGGAATTTTGTTTGTATGAAAATCTTATTGCTTGGATTAATAAACTTGAAACTTGGCACAGATACTTGTCTAAGTAAATAATGAAGTTCTTCATTATTAGTTTTTAATGCTACCCTTCAAAGGGGGTTTAGGGGGTGTTAACGTTTGTATGGAAGAATAACGCACGGTCCGAGTAACTCGAAACTCGGTATTAATATCGACAGAAAAGAAAGAATAATGAGTTTTAGAAATTTTATCACTAACAGAGCAAAAAGGGGTTATTAAGTTTAAGGGAAGGGTTTTACTGCATGGCTTGGTTAACTAAAAAATTGGTAAAAATAATCTTTAATTGATTGATTTGATAGGGCTATATGGTGTTGAACTTCGTAGGGCAAAGTACGAATGCAGGCGGACGAAGCCGCGACCGATGTGCTAGTTAATTATAAAAGCCAAAGAAGTTATATCGAAGTGATTAATTTCATTAAGCATAAACTTAGAATTTAATTTCAGTACAATAAATTCTCCTTTATTAAGCAAAGAAGTTGAATGTAGAATGTTATTTTCTCATAGTAATATCCATGATCAATCATGATCAATCACTCACCGCTCTCATTTTTCGGTAGTCCATAAGCTTCAGGTCCCAAACTCGACACGTCTATGACCTGACTACCATCTATACTGTTCTCTTCCATGTCGTCATAATATAAAAAACCTATTGGATTATAATAACCCTCGCCTGCAGGCAACGAGTTACTTCTACTAATTGAAACTACTAATAAGATATAAATTATAGAATTCATTTTGACTGAAATAAGCTTAGTTTCAGTTTAGTTAGCTTTATGCTTATTTTTATTATTTTTATTTTAAAATAAAAATATTGTTTCAAGGAAAAGGACTAGGCGATCAGAACAGCAATAGGTATGTGAAGTAAATTTGTGTGGCGCGCGTTTTTATAAAGGTGTCGCGAAGACCTGTCATAGGGTAAACACAAACGGACAAAATGTCGACAAGGTTCGTTACTCCTTACTTCCTGATAAAGGATGTGAACGAAAATATGTAAACTAATCGATAAGAGCAGCCTTGAATGTTTTTTGATTTACATTTCCTCTGTTTTGATTATGAAATTTTGTAATCTTTATCAGTTTCCTGTTATTTGAAAAACATTTTTCAAGTTTATCTGAAAAAACAAAATATTTAAGACTAATTTCATAAGTCTTTGTTTACCTACATATTATATTTGGAAGCGTTACAGATTACATTCGTCTATTCTATCCAAAAAGGCATATTTTACGACTTCTGTCAATTAAATAAAGATTTATAAAACCGGTTTTTATCTTTTATTGATGCACTTGAACAGTAATTCTGACGACGATTCTGTCTGATTCTGTCTTTATCTGTAACATCCGTTTCCGTTTCATTGAAAAAAACTGTGAAAAACTGAAAACGAGGAAAAACAAGCGGACCCTTTTCATCTTCGCTTTTCATGCATTTTCCTGTGCTATGTATGACAGCAAGGGTGGTGTACGTGCAAAGACTGCATCCACGTACGAATAAGCTAAATACGATATTAAGTCTCTGCTCTGCTGGCAGAAGTATTATTTTTAACATTCTCATGGATACTAAGGAAGGCAAAAGGTTATATAAATGTCGAGTCGGATTTCTAAACTCCACGATGGCTACCTATCCTGCTGCACAGTAAAGATTCACGCACCAATGTACTCTTGTACCCTGCCTGTGCTATGCCGATGGCACCTATCCAGAGAAAAGTATTTTCTCCTACAGCAGCAAATAAAACTAGGAAGAGATCCGCCTTCTTTGAAGAAGAGTATTTAACAACGATAAGTAGTTTATTTATTTATTTAGGATCTCCTACAAAAGATGTACACAATACATGACACAAGAAAAGGGTAACATCAGGTATTAAGTAGGTGTACTCCTTCACTTATAGGAGACCACAGCATGCACAATGAAGTTTGTTAACTTCATTTTCTGTTTTATTCATTAATATTTTAACTTTGTTGGCCAAGTTGCTACTTGGCTAAAATATTAATAATACTTAGGTATACTTTGGAAAAAGTTAATAAATTTTTAAAGAACATAAAAAAAAATAAGATGAGACATATAACATTTAGAGATACTTAAACTAAATTAAATCTATCAAACATTTCTTATATTTGACAGAGACTCGCAGATGTCTAAATTCGTAGTTGTAGGATTGTCGTAGGCTTTTAGTCTGAAAGCAACCAATTTAACTTAGCTCTACTCGGACTGGAAAGTTAGACACCCTGGAAGACACATGTACCCTGGCAATGTTTATTTTCGATAAAAACTCATTTTTAAGGACCCTCCGTGGGTTATTTTGAGTTTAATCAGTCGCTTTTCACAATCATTCAGCTAATAATGAACGTGACATCTAGGATTCAAGACCGTGGTAGGCAAGGTTTCATGGAAAGTTTCGAACATCTCCAATAAATGAGTCGGTTTCCCACGCCCACCTCTTGCATTACAAGAATCCAACCAATTACGAATAATTCCGCTCAGAATACAGCATCTGCCTTGACATAACTCTTGCTCTGACCTAGAGAGAGATGTGATTGCGTCACAATAGCAAATGTGTCACGTTATGATGCCCAAACTCAGTTCGTTGACACAGAAGGCCTCACTATCTGCAAGTAAACGGAAGGATTTCTTGTTGACAGGAACAACCTCCACTGTATAACGTATTCAGGAAACATTATCATTTCCATAAACATGACATATCATGATGTTTGGACTCCTGAGTCATGTCGCATCATCATCGTTAAACAATTCCTATCTAAATATAATACACCTTGCATGGGTGTGACATAAGTAATGTCTTTTTCCTTGTTAGTGTTATCGTTTTTTGTTGTGATTTCATAAATAAAGATTAGATGGACTTGTGTGTTCTTTAATTTTTCGATGAACTTCCGCTTATATAAAAAGTAGGTAGGTACTTTACCGGCATTGTAACCAGGAACCGAAAACTTTTATAAATTACGGTAGAGGTGTCGAATTTTAATACCGGTTACCTAAAAGTAACCTTGATTACGAGAAAGAGCCTGCAAAGTAAGCAAATTGAAGTGGCAGTGGGCTGGCCATGTTTGTCGAAGGACCGACGGCCGGTGGAGCAGACGAGTCTTGGAGTGGAGACCACGTATCGGCAAGCGTAGTGTGGGACGTCCCCAGCTAGATGGACCAACGACCTTAAGAAGGTGGCTGAGACAAACTGGATGCGGAAGGCGGAGGACAGGGTGTTGTGGCGCAGCCTGGGAGAGGCCTATGTCTAGCAGTGGACTGCGATAGGCTGAGTTGACGAGAAGGAAACAGAATATCGCCAGCCAGCCAGAGCCGTGATTGGTCAACTCGACTCTGACATACACACAGCGATGGGCGCCCCTTGACTAATGCCGACGAGTACGTGTAAGATAGAGGCAAGTTTTATTTCGGTTACCGGTATTAATACTGGTTGTTTTCAATTTAAGAATTGAGGTAACCCTTAAACATACCTGTAAAAAAGTTGTAACCGAAAAAATTCCCGTACTGATCATACCGGTTTCGGTCCCTGATTGTAACCGGTAAGGTATATTGGGATATCGTACACACGACTACATATCAAGCTATTTACAGTACTTATAAGCTGATCTCGCATTGTACATAATTTCCGTACAATGCGAGATCAGCATATACTGGAAATGTATAGCTTGATATATAGCCATGTGTACATATTTCGCTGGATATTCAGCAGTCACATGAGTTGCTTTCGTTTTTAAATTCACTAGAATCAGTTCGTATTGCACTTTATGCTCTCCGTTCCTAGCTCTAACCGAGCCATGTCTGTTTACTATTACCGTAGGAGTCCATTTCTGCTCCCATATTCCCTAAACCAAGCCCCTTAATTCCATCCGCTACTTTTTAGAAAGCAGAATGATAAAGATCAGAATGAAAACCAACGCAATGATCTTCGTGAAGGCATAGGTCTTTGCTATCACAACCGGGACAGCGTCGCACGACAATAAAGGAATTCTCCCTGTAAGTGGGATGGGCAGTCCTTCTATCTGCCAACAAATTGCAAAACGAGAATACAAGCGTGATAGTTGTTATCCTTGTGAATTAGTTTCCCTTTGGTGATCATTCAGAGATTCATATTCAGCAGTGAATATAAAATTTACTATCTGATATTTATTTATGCAATTTTGAACAATGTAAACACAACAATAAACAGATGACGTATAGGTACCCAAAACCGCAGGTTGTCGAGAAATCGGAACCGACCGCGGAAACGTCGACTTAATAAACACATTAGTTATACTGGTCATGCCTAATATGGCATCTGATTTGTCCTTGGTTGAGGTCGCCTCGTGTTCTCGTGTTCGTGGAAGTGCGGGGGCGGACACGAGGAAACGATTGTGGTGAGGGGTGAAGCGGAAGATGGGCTCGAATAAGGACAGTGGCTAAAAACAAACGAACATCAGTAGTGAGTGCGGGAGGGTGTGTGTGATCAACTGTCTTGATTTTGGTGTAGTGTTTAAGCTAGTCTATGGTACTGTTGCTTGAATTTATTTAATCATGTATTTATTTGTAAATTCAATCTCAATAGGCGATCTGCTTGATTTCAAAATATTATTATGCTCATGCCTTGCGTTTTTCTGCAATCCCGGTTTCAATAAAACCTATGACGTCAAAGTGTTAATCCTGTATTTTTTTACCTAAAAGGTATCTTTCCTACGGCTAATGTAAAGACAAGTTTAATCAGGCATTCAAATAGAGGCGGGTCAAATAACTTTTAATTGTTAACAACTTAATGATAATGGTATAGAATGGAGTAATTTATAGACGGCGTACATACAGACTTGTGGAGACAATAAAAAGAAATGGGGGTCCCGTATTACTATATCTTAGATAATATTATAGACACTTATAAATTCTACTTTCGGAGATTTATAGAATCCAGTCGATCCAAGGGATATTACCCAGTAACGGGGTTGTGAAGTCCAAATACAGTGGCTCCACGTAAAATACTGGTATTTAGCTACATCCGTTTAGGCTGGAAGCCGACCCCAACATAGGTGTGAAAAGGCTCGGCAGATGATGAGATAATTAAGATATTAGATCATTTCTAAAAACTCAAATTGGTTAGTTTTTCCTTCATATTCGAGGTAAAATGGACCATACAGGAAGGCAAACTGGACATAGAGAAACACTACCTCATCGTCATCTTCGTCACAACCAGCGCAAGCACAATGTACTCTCAAACAAAAATCTGAACATTGCACCTATCCCCCACTTGATTCTGAAAAAAAAAACCTTTTTTATAAAAATAAAACAACAGCCTTCCTAAAAAAAAACACCACAAAGTGAAAAATAACTTTAATTTCGAAGTCGGTGTCTTCTGATCTGTATTTTAGTTTGTTACCACCGACTTCCGAAATTAAAGTTATTTTTCACTTTTTAGATTTTTTTCTTGTATTTTTCAGATCAGCACCATCTGATCAGCACCATCCAGCTCAACCATTTTGTAGGGAACCGAATGATCCAACACACGCGCCACCATCAGCGAGACATTTAAGTGAGCATGACATACTCTCAACTGCCATACTCTTTCAAGTCAACATACCTACATCATAACATAAAACCGCTCCATGGTACTCACATTTACAAAATTGAAAAGATGCTTCTAATTTATACAAAACTATAGTTTGCAATGATTGTATTAAAAGATTAGTAAACAATAAATATATAGTCTATATATAGTCAATAAGTCTATAGTAATAACATAATGTCAGAAAAAAAAGGGACGCATTTCTTCCAAACAAAAAAAAAACAAAAAAAAAAAAAAATTAACAAAGCCCAAGTGGCTGTGGAGCAGGACCAGCATTTAGCCAAGCATTTTTATCTATGATATAATCATTCAACCTATAATATGCTTGTCTACATAGTGTACGTTTAATGCATGTTTTATTGCTTCTCATTTAGTTGAAGAATATCGAGAGGCAATTTATTATAACATTTTACACAGTACCCCATAAAAGAAGTGTGTACCTTGATAATCTGAAACGTGGTTGATCTAATTTGTTCCTATTTCTAGTGTTAAAATTATGCCGATCACTTATCTTACTAAATAGATGTAGATTTTTTCTAACATACATAATATTTTCATATATATATTGGCAAGGTACCGTCATGATGTTAATTTTTTTAAACAGTTCCCTTAGAGATTCGCGACTGCGGAGGTTGTAGATGGCTCTGACAGCCCTCTTTTGCCGAATAAAGATAGAATCAATATCTGCAGCCCGTCCCCATAACAAAATACCGTAAGACATGACGCTATGAAAGTAACTAAAATAGACCAGTCTCGCGGTATCGACGTCTGTTAATTGGCGGATTTTCCAAACAGCGTAAGCAGCCGAGCTTAGCCGCCCTGCTAGTGATGTTAAATGAGGACTCCACTGCAGCTTTGAGTCCAGCGTAATTCCCAGGAAAACAGTCTGTTCGACGAATTGTAGTATTTCCTTATTCAATACTACGTGACATTCACTACTTTTAACATTTGGTAACGTGAATCTTATGCATTTAATTTTCTTCTCATTTAATACTAAATTATTTACAGTGAACCAATTATGGACCTTAAGCATAGCGTTATTTACGTCGTCGAGCTCTTGTGCATGTCTGTTAACTTTAAAAATGGGTAGTATTTAAACGAGTGACTGTAAATTAAAATTTTAAGTGACAAAAATAATTATTTTGGGTTATAGAAATAATAAGTGAGCGACTGACTGCGAGTGACGAGAAATCAATAGAACAGCGACTTAGAAACTTTAATTTGAGTTACTTAAAATACAAAATGAGAAGCTTCATAATATTTGAGTGACCTAATATTTTTTTGAGTGTCAATGTTTTGTCCTGCATTTTTTTCCAGATTTGGCCAATGATTTATTTATACTGAGCGGCATTTTATCTTAAATGAAGTGTTTCGAATGTCCTAAATATAAATGTACACAGTATCGAATGTCCTAAATACCGATATTTATGTATTATGTATGTCACAAGGTAATTAACTAACTTAAGATAACTTGGTCGTAGCGTTCGCCGGCCGCTGCCGCGGCACCGCTCGCTTCGCTCACTCGGCTCACGCGCGGTAGGTCACAGTTCTAACCTAACCTAACCTATTTCACCCAGTTCAAATGATTAATCTACCTGCGAGTAGATAATTAGACAATGATGAAAACATTTGCTAGCGTACATTCCTTATTTAAAACCTCATTTTTATTTCTAGTCGCTCACTTATTATTTTAGTCGCTCACATACTAATTTAATCGTTTAACTAGGATTTCAATAACCCACTTTTAGTAAGCTCGTTCTGGATTTTATTGTTAATCAATATTTGTTGTTAGTTTAGTTAATGTGTCGCTTACTCAAATTCATACCGCTCAAGTTATTAAAACAGTATCTCATCATCAGTCGCTAAGTTTTTTTTTAGTCGCTCGTTTTATAATTCCCCTTTAAAAATTAGTGATGTGTCATCAGCAAATAACACCATTTGTGGTCGGTTTTTCAGTAAATGAGGTAAATCATTTACCTATATATACTAAAAAGAGGAACAGATCTAATATGGAGCCCTGCGGTACACCCATTTTGACTTTTAATCCTAATGAGTATTAAAGTAATCGACTCGCATCCCGTGAAATACTTATTATCATCAGTTCCATTTCACCACATGGTGCTTTCCGAGAGCAAATGGTCGAGTTATTTAATAAAATACCCAAATCGCTATAGGTGTGTCTATAATATCTGATCTCTTCAAAATGAAAGTTAACAGGCTTCTTCTGGGTAAGCTCGCTCCATCGATGCATCGTCGACTTTGTCTCTGTCACCTCTGACCTAGACTAGAGCCAAGAGCAAACCCATCTCAAATAAAAAAATAAAAATATTTGAAGTTCCCTCTATTTCTCCAGGATCCCATAATCAGATCGATTTTCGAGTTATCGGGGAACACAGGTACATAAAAAAATGGTTCCGACGAACTGAGAACCTCCTCCTTTTTTGAAGTCGGTTAACAAGTTTTCATCTTCGGATAAACTTAAATTTTTCTTTTTTTAAATATCTTTTATCAGTTTTCTTTCTTGTTTTTCCTTTTTTTGAAGTTTTTGATCCTCTGATGTCACCTAATAAACATTTTTTTTTAATCTCTTCCTATTCTTCCGGTTCGTTTTGCCTTTTGGCATAAACAACATCAAACACTTAAGTTCTGGTTAATGCGTATTGCTATCGTCCACATAGTTTGAAATTTGTTCAACCACAAACCACTTTGCATACAGAGACCGCCAAAAAATAATTATCCTGAGCTAAAGCAAACTGTAGGTCGATTGAAAACACAGAACATAATATCCTAAAGGGGCGTTATTCCTTTCAAAACTATTTAAGTGGACCTTTGTACCTGCCGGGGCCGTCTTACCTTCCTTTCCCCTGCCTATAGTTATAGGTGAATGTTCTCATAGAAAAATATTTAGTTGGGTGGGTTCTAATACCCATATAATCCTCCTCCTCCTTTGGATTTGAGCTGTTATCTAAACATGCTAAGGCTGGGTTCACACGGCAATACACCGCACGTTTTTTACAATATTCGATTTAAACCATATTAACAGCGGGCTGTTCACATGACACATTTTTCTCCGTGTAAAAACGAATAGCCGCACACATACAGACCGAATACGTTAAAAGTTCATTCGGTTTGCTTGACAAGTCCTGTGGGTATTCGATAAACGCATTAAGCTATACCTATACGTTTTTTTTTGCAGTACAGACGACGTGTGTAGGTCTATACTCAATGTATGCGCCACTACGGTAACATTTATCCCGCAAAAACACGTACCGTACGATGCCGTGTGAACCTAGCTTAAGTAATCATGCGGTCATTTTTTTGTCGTGTAGTTATTTTCTGCTTCTGCATAGCTTAGATTACTTCGTAAATACTTTTATCCTATTGACCGCTTGGTTTTATATATCAATGTATTGTCGTGCTCCCAGCGCCCAGCTCAAAAACCGACGAACCGTCGATTTATGTTAATATCGGGTCGTGCAATTAAATAAAAAACAAAAAACGAACATAGGTTCTCGGTACGGGCATGACGTTTGTCAGGTCAATAGGCTAGAGAGGATATCTTGCTATACAGGGTGTAAGGGACAGCCCTCCGCAAACTAAGAAGCATTCAGCTCCTTATTCTGAATCATATTCCACCGGAAATATTTATTTATTTTATTAATCAACACATACATTTGTTCTAACAGGTAAGACCCAAGCTAACAAAAGTAGTCATCAGTTGCTAATTGTCCGGTCCCGAGTGCCGGGTCTGGGTACAGCACAAGTTACTCAGTGGACAACATACTAAGTGACACCCTCTGGAATTCTGCCAAAGAACAAGAAAATATGTCCAAGCGCAGAGAGACACTATTAAGCATCCTTACTGCACGAATCACTGGAGCAAACTTTAATAAATTTGTACGGGTTGCAGGAACTTTAAAAAGTCCCTCCCTCGGGCCCAACCGTAGCCTCCTGTCTGGAACGAGCAATTATAAAATTTTCATTTTTTTATCGTATTCTCAGTTACTATTTTTTTATTTCAATGTAAAATTTGATTCTCTGTACGCAGCACTCCATTTATGATAATAAAACAGCTAAAATCAGCCTCAGGGCTCCATATTGGGACCTCTTTTATTCATCATATTTATAAATGACATCAATACATGTTTTCAAAATTCAAAATTATTGCTATACGCAGATGACCTCAAGATCTTTAGGCCTGTTAAAAATTTGCAAGATTGTCTACTCCTACAGGAAGACCTGGAAAGATTATCTGCATACTGCTCAATTAATAAACTACAACTTAGCATATCTAAATGTTGTTGAATAAGTTTTACTAAAAACAAAAATATTATTATGCATTCTTACTCTTTAAATAATATCACTTTAACTAGAGAAACGCTAGTGCGCGATCTTGGAGTTCTGTTGGATGATAAACTACACCTTGACGTTCATATTGGTAAAATTATAAATAATGCCTTCCGTATGTACGGTTTTGTGATGAGGTCAGCCACAGAATTCGTCCGCCCATATACGTATTTATATCTTTACAAATCGTTAATCAGGTCCCAGTTAGAGTACGCTGTTGCGGTATGGAATCCCTTCTATAGTAAATACTCAGACGCGATTGAAAAAGTTCAGAGCAAGTTTTTGAAAGCAATGCATTTCCGTTGTTTTCATACTTATGCATCTTATAGTGATCTTCTGAATAGGTATAAGCTACATAATCTTAAAGCCAGACGTATTATTTTAGAGACAATGCTTTTGTTCGATTTATGTAATAACGCATGTGATTGTATGGATATTACGAATAGGATTAGCTACGTAGTACCTAGAACAACTATAAGTCGTGGGGTGCGCGCACGACCTCTATTTGCCGTTTCTTCTAGTCGTACGAACGCTTGTTTTAATTTATTATTTTTATTGCATGCCTTTTTAATTTTATCATTAACACATGTACTTTTATTACATTTATCAAATTGTAAGCGCACATCACATTAATTTTATAATTTGTTTTTATAATATGTGGAAAATGTCGTGGGTTATACATTTACTCACTCTTTAACTCAATTTTTGTGTATAACAATAATGTGTAACTGTTTATTTTCCCAAATAAATAAAATAAAATAAAAAATCAGCAATGGATGTTGAAATACTCGGCGGCCGAAGGCTCGCTGCGCTGCCGTTCGCTACGCGCGTTTTGCCACGGTAACGATACATTGCGTGCGAGGTAATAAAACAAATCAGATTTATTGGATTCCCATAACGTTCATGAAATAATTTCATGTACCGGTCATCTTAGTATGATATACTGAATTCACGCCATCAGTCTGCGGAGGGCTGTCCCTTACACCCTGTTTTACTATGGGTAGGTATACTAAGTAGCCTGTACGACTGTAAGTGTAGTAATCTCTGCATGCATTCGTACTTTAAATTATTCTAGGTAAGATTACCTTTATGGATTACCCCTGCCGGTTGAAAATAAAAATAGATTGTATTCTAATTTATAAAAGTAGGATTCGGGTTTAAGACGTCGTAAAACCAAGGAAACAATAAAACAAAGCATTTTATATGTAATTTCCTGTGTATTTCTAACATATTAGTTTTATACACTACTTCATTATTTACATGAGCATTATCGCTTCACAATATTATTACAGTTAAAATAATTTTCTCTCTTTATTTATATTATTTATACATTTTTATTTCACCTATTCTTAGGCAAAGTGACAAAACTTCTCGCATATCAAAAAGCATTAGAAAAAAATACTGTTTTTTTTTTAATATTTTATAAATAGAATCTACATAGGAGCGGGCCCTGGTTTACAGTTGAGCGACATAGATGGCGCTTGAAAGGCATACGCGAGATAGAGAACTAAGAACAAATCACGAGATATAGATTTTGGCCCGCTCGCGCTAAAAATCACTAAATGCGTTTAGTGCTAAATATTTAAAACGTCATTCTGTTTCTGTCATCTTCAGACGATTGACAGAAACAGAACGACGTTTTTAATTTGTTTAGCGCTAACCGTATTTAGCGATTTGTATGGCAAGCGGACCTTAGAGCTTACAATATTTATGAATAATCTTTATATTCTTTATGTCAAGACTAGCGGAAACTGTCCAAAACGTAAGTATTTCGTTTGAGGATAAAAACATCACAGCCAAACATAACAATTTCCGAAATGTTTTAAAAGATTTTAATCTCCTTTTTTCGTTTTATATTTAAAAACACTTTATAATTTCTACTGCCGTCTCTTTTCCTTGTTATGAAAAAGACAAGGGCAAGTAGAATTACAAAGGAATTTTTGATTTCAAGTTTTAATCAATAAAGGAAATATGTTTTTTTAATCATTCTTACAGGTACCGTTACTTTAGTATTTTAGTTCAAAAGAAGATTTTTATTTTTTATAACTACATATATTAAAAGAATTGGCCCAGTTTTTGTTAAGTATTAGAAAGATCGACATGTAGTTACAGTCAAAAAATAAAAAATATTTTATGCAAAAATATCTCAATTAGCAAAATTTTGATATTGCACTATAAGTAATTGGGTTTTTAAAGCTCGATTCGTGATAACATACATATGTACCTATTTTACAAAACAATTTCTTATAATTTACGATTTAGCTTAGGGGCGTAAATAAACTCGTAAAGACAGAAAAAAGTGAGTAAAATTAAATGCTTTTTAAACATGAACGCTACACGTATGAACGTTACTAGGCATTCATAAATTAGTAGAGAATTACAAATTCAAGTCTGAACAGACTATAAGCAGAATATTACACTGTCCCTAAATTACGCCCTCGTCAATCTTTTAACATATTATGCTGTCCTAGTGACAATAAATAAATTAACTGCAGCTACAGTTCTTCAACAATAACAGCTAATTGGCACAGGTCAATGATAATCGTGAACCTTACCGCCATTCTTCGATTCTATTGTCAATTAAGTAAAAGTAATCATTAAAACTGCAGTAACAATCATTATTGTATGATATTCGCGATCTCAATACGTCTTAATAATAAAAACTTATGTCATTCACCAAATAATCTGGATAAATAAACTAAATATTGCGATTACTATTTTTCATACTTCAAGACAGCCATGAAAAAGCCAAAGCTTAGCCAATGGATCTAATATTAAGACCGCGAATGAATCTAGGTGTCAACATTATCTGTAGTAACAAAGGGTTGAATTTTGTACATAACATTGAGTAGAACAGACTTATAAGTTCACTTTGCGACTCGACAATTTTCTATAACAACTCCCTTACATCAGTTAGTAGGCACACAGTGAGGACGGCCCGAGGCCCGCGCAACCCGAAGAGACCTTCATCCGGCGACCAGGACCACAGCAACAACAAGAGCTGGTCGCATGCCAACGAACGTAACTAAAATGAAGTAACAAATAGTGCTATTTCATCACACGGTACTGTAAATAAAAACGTTTGAGCAGGACAGCACGATAACCTAAGTGTTCTACAAGTTGCTCTGAACTTCAGGTCTCCGGGTGCAATGCCCACTTATATCACAAAAGGTGTTAAAGTACATATTGCATTACGCGACAAATATAAGCCACATATTTATTTATTAGCTAATTAATTCCAATATGTCCATTATCGACATTATACACAACTGTTAGAAATTGACAACACCTAAAGAGGTCTTTGTACAGAGTTTCCATAACTACGGTACCTAACTGCACACATCACAGATATAGAAAAAATAAACTTTATTCCTGTTAGTTCTATACATAACAAGTACACTTTAGCCTAATTCTATATTTCACAAAGAGGGAATCTTTTACATCGTATATTGAACCAGAGTTACTCACTATCGCGTAGACTGGGGTTACTGACCTGTTTGAACAAGCTTAGGTTCAGCGCTTACTGACCCAGCACGTACAGTAAATATATTCTAATATGTATACATAATAAGACATGTTAACAACACATGGACGCATTTCGCTAAGCTAAATGATATAAAACGTGCTGCACGCTTCCTGCCACTCTCGCAGGCATCCGCTCCATCTCATATCTCGATTCTACACAAACTTGCTTCTTATATTGACTTTAAACAATAAATAAAAGTTAATAAATAATTTTTACATCCATTTAAGTTATTGTTCAATGCGATCACAATGCGAAAACTTTAACTAGTAGAAAAATATGACGCGGATCATTCTGTTGTTGACATCCACTATTGTCCATCACTATTTGTCACTTTGCTATCACCGTCTTTGAAATAAACGACCACTTATTAGTAAGCATTGCATAAATACATCATTATACATTCGCGCGGTCTTAACATAAGACTCGCGATCCGCGTTCTTAACACACATCGGCGGCTACTCATCTCTTTCGCACACAACATTACAACTCGTAGTGAGATAAGGACGTCGATACCGACATCCCACCGTCCACCCGTCTTATGTTTCACAAGGAATGGTTCGTCGTCACATCCAGGTGAGGTAGACGTACTAACACGACACTGCAGTTACTCCGTGTTCCAAAGCTCGGCGATCACGTCTGGGGCCATTAAAGTATACGTATCTGAATTATTGCTCGAAAATTTACTTTGGCAGTGTATGGCAATCCTGGCCATCGTTAGCGCGGACTAGTGCACTACTTTCGTATCCGTTTGTCGCTCCCTCTTGGTCACCGAACCCGCGGTCTTCTGTGGAACTAAATTCTTCAGTCTGGAACTTGGGGTTCGCTAGCACGCTTCAGCACAGTCTCGTACATGTCGGCTTAAAGCACAGAGTGTTGTGTCAAAGTACCAGGCGGTCATAGCGGTCAGGTGGTGGTGGAGCCCAGTGGAGCGCGAGCGCACTGCGTGCGAAGCGGACGGCGCGGGCCGGACCCTCATGAGGGCTGGTGCGGGCGCGGGGCGGACCCTCACGAGGGCTGGTGCGGGCCGGCCGCGGACACCACGACGACGGGCTTCACAATGGTGGTGGCGCTTAGGTACTGCGCCGAAACCGTCAGCGGCGCCACCGTGCCCTTCACCATTTGGGTCTCCACCATCTGAGAATACAGGAAAATAAAATGTAATCTTCAAAACTACATTTACATTCGTACTTGTTGAGGATTAAGGGGATCTTAACAATATTAGGTCTTTGTCAAATAACTGCAAACCTTTTAAGATGAGGTACAAACTTTTTACATACAAACATGTTACACGACGCGATAGTCTCGGTTTTGAATACCATAACATACCAATAAATTGTAAGTGTACTCGATATAACTCTGTCCTTATTCCTCTGGGATCAAAGATACGAGGGCACACAATGCATAAACTATAGATTACTAGTGTTCAGTATGCACTCAAAGAACTTCCAAAGCTTGCTCAAACTAACACTTCTTGAAAATGTAACGCAGCTCACGCAAATTGCACCGCGTGCGCAGCACATGCTGACGCAAGCTTCGACGCATCTTATGAAAAGCGGCGTGTCACTTAAACGAATATAATTGAAATAATTTTACTATTTACCTCTAAGAAATTAATATAAGAGTTATCAATGTGTCTCGGGGAGGCCGCATGCAGTGCGGGGTGCGCGGGGGCCGCGTGGGGCCCGGGGGCCGCGGGCCGCAGGTACGGGTGGGGGCCCGGGCCGCGCGCCGCGCCCGTCGCGCGCAGCACTCGCGACTCTTTACACGTCTTCTCCTTATTAACAATACGGCAACTTTCAGATAGGCACAGTGTAGGGGAAACTGGCTGTACGGGTCCTAGTCGCGACTTTAAAGACGTCCGAGCTTATGTTTGCAGTACCACTTTCGGTTTGCAGTAATTTATCAAACACCCTGTATAAAGGCTAGAACAATGCGTAAGTATAAATCTCGATTAAAATAGACATTCATCCTGAAGCATATTTCTAGAACATGGGGGTTAGGACAAAACTCTTACAAAATAGTGATTGAATGTGTTAGTTTTAACATGTGTTGGCTACATTTGGGAGCTCTATTCGTTCAGGAGCTGGACCACCACCTATTAAAGCAGTATTATTGTATTGTAATCTTACTTCAGTGTGGGAAAGAGATAAAGCTAGAAGTCCTGTATAGCTCCATCTCTTTCTTACACTGAAGTAACATTAAAATAATACTGCTCTAAGAGGTGGTGGTTGGCCCCCAGGAGTGGATATCACTAAGTTCATTGTTTGATTGTATTGTTTATTACCACTAGTTTTGATCCACAAGCCAAAATGGACATGAATCACTACACTATCCCTTGTAGCAAGCTCTGAAGAAAACTCGTGGCCGACATTACAGAACCAGTATGATGAGATTAGCAAATATGATATTTGTGAGATCGTTACAATGCAACAAAGAGATTTCCCTTTGTTTTAGATCTAAAATTTTATTTATTACTAAGCAATCAGCTGTTGTATACTGTAGCACAGAGCAAAGAAACTTTACTCATGTGCAAGTTATCAAAAGCTATCAGAAGTCTGCTGTCTGGACTAACTTTAGAATCGTCATCTACCTAGCATTTACCCAACTATGTTGGGGTTGGCTTTCAGTCTAACCGGATACAGCTGAATACCAGTTTTTTACATGGAGCAACTGCCTATGCAGACAGGAGGAGGAGATTTGGAGGTCAGCCTCCACAACCCAGTTACTGGGTGATACGATGCCCCTTGGTAGACTGGTTGTCAGACTTTCGGGCTTCTGACAAACCGTAACGACTGTCAAAACGAATGACAGCCAGGACCAACGGCTTACGTGCTTTCCGATGCACGCCTTCGTGCATCCAACCAAGACCCCTTGGTCTTGGTTGGTACATAAAGATGGTCACCCATCCACGGACCAAACGCGGCAAGCGTAGCTTAACCTGGTCAAAAGACCCGTGCGGCTGTTATTACTTAGCCACAAGCCCCTGGACTTACTTTAGAATATTAGTCACAGCAGTAATACGAAAAGCAGTTCTTCGGCAAAAAAAAACAGCATAAATGCATACAATCTTATCACTTAGACCTAAATCGACCTTTTATTTTTACACCAGGGGGTGCTAAAAAGGCGATTGAATGATTATGATCAATAGGCTGCCTATTTGCTAAAAGCAGCTTACTTTAATAATATACAGAGTGGCAGGGACATCGACGCGTCACCTGTTAATGGATTCAGTACATGATTCTGGACCCCCCTGGAAATTTTTCGTCGGTTGAAGCCTAAGTTACTCCTTATAAAATCAGCTATCGGCCAATGAGAATCCCGTCTAAATCGGTTCAGCCGTTTCGGAGATAAGCCGGAACAAACAGGCAGACAAAAATTTTAAAAAATGTTTTTTTTTTTTTTGTTATAAGTACCGTATATACTTTCATATGCATTTAGTAAAAAACTGTTAGTTTGAGATTACAAACAGACTTCAATTTTATTTATTTGTATAAACAGAGTGTTGAGCAGCACGTATGTAGGTGAAAACGGTGACAATAACACTCCTATCACCACATTATACCAACCTGTTATTATCAGGCTATGTTTTGGCGTAAAACAGTGTGATTAGAAAGGATGACGCAATAGCTAGTAATAACAATAGACGCTTACCTTGTGTGCAAGTGTGTGCGTTTGGAACAAATGCGCCGCAGGTTGCGATACTACTAGGGGGGTCAGTCCGCTCACGGCCACACCGCCATCTGCAACGAATTACATTAATTAATGTCACATACTAATACATATAAGTAGGTATAACAGCCGCACGGGTCGATCGAAAGTTAAGCTACGCTTCCCGAAGTCGGTCCGTGGATGGGCGCCGCGTGCCTCGGAAAGTCCTGGTTGTCAATTGTACTTAATCATGCTCGAAATGTGGCTGTACTAATTAATACGCCTCTGCCTATATCTTCGGGAAATACATGCGTGATGTTTTGTAAATGTTACATCACGTTTATTACCCTCGAAGGAGCACAAACATGTTTGTACTCCCACATTTCGCCAATTATGTTTGGTGGAGCGAGCCTTTTGCCATAGTTGGGCACAATTTCAGACATTGGGAAGCTACTGATTATTTCCTCATGGAAAACCCGTTAACGCTTTAACCGATTCGGGGATCAAACTCAGGACCTAAGCACTCAGCGGTCGCGCTTGCGACCACTAGACCCATGTGGCAGTAAGAAAGCTTGAACAACGATTAAATCAAATTATATTATTTCCTCAACATACAGTTAAATCAAGCGGCCACATGGACAGTAGCATCAACACAGCATGGGCGTAAAATACACGGTTTCCTAAACACAATTCAATTGAATCTGTTTTCAAATCAAATGTCAAAAGGAACTGATCGTTCGTTATTTTTGGCAACCAATCACAATATTTAATACGGGATTTGGGTGATGTTTTCAGAAAACGGTAGCTATTTTTAAGCCTGCCTTATACATTATGATAATTATATAGGTCGGGGCAAGTAATTCGGGCTGATACTTTGCTTTAAATTTTTTTTTTTTTGTTGATACAGTAAATAATGCAAGTTATAATTCGTACCTGCAGTCGTGGAAACTGGTGTCGGAGATATAATTCCGTTGTCTTTAGTTATTCTACTTTCAACAGTAGTTGTTACACCTGTCAACAAAACATACGTTTGTTTTAGTTAATGAAGTCAAAGCTGGCCACATTTCTATTAGATCTATAAGGATAATTTATTTTAGACTACTCCGAATAGATAGAATACTCTTTATTATGTACAAAATATAAATTACAGATATTAAAGGCAGAAATTGGACATAGGATGGTACAATGGGTCTTATTGCTAAAAGCGACTACTTTTAATAAAGGGTTTTCTTAAATTGGCATAGATAATTTGAACAATAAAGGACCGAAATTGGTGCCCTGTGGAACACCAAAATAGTTTTAGTCACATTTTAATATTGCCCAGTGATGATTTTTTTGAGTTATCAAGCAACTTTATCAAGTATGTATTTAAATTATTCTCATTGGTCCCTGCCGAAATTCAAAACACTAGCGCAGGCATTTAAATGGTCAAAGTCAAATTCAAGCGTATTTTTGTGTTATTGATATTTGTGCCAGTCATTTTTTTTTTCTTTTAGACCTTTTAGACTTACCTAAGTCAACGCTGTTTCGTTTTGTTATCAATTCATATTTTTTAATTTTATATATTTTTTAGACGATGTTGCTTTAATTAAGTATGTGAATTTCGTGTCTACCTGTAATTGGTTTATACATACGAACTTATATAAGTACCTATAACTTATATTAATTGTTGTAAAATATTTATACCGTTCACGAACCTATTTTATTAAATAAATTCTTCCTCATAAAATAATTGCAACAATCACACAATTTCAAAAGAAACACTTTATTTATTTTCCTTGTTTTTTGTGTTTCCTCGTCACGTAATAAATGCGCACAAGTACCAGGTTATCATAACTCACCGTTGGTATGCTGCAACACTCGCAGGCCGCTGCTAGTTGACAACAGCTGCAGCGCCGCTGAGCCCACTACTAGCCCGCTGCTACCAACCACCTATGAAAATGGAAATTAAGGTTACTACAAGATAATGCAAAGATATGCCTTCATAAAAAAAAATTGATAACAGATGAAGATAGGTCCCTCTATCCCAGTTAAATAAGGCCAAGCGAACTCCAATAGACGCTGGACTGGACTTCTGGGTATACGCGTCTCTCAAATCGCATCAAGTTGATGTATCATTTTGGTAGTACTTCATGCCCTCATTTTTATTATCTTGCAGTCACAACAATTTTTCACAAAAACTTGTATTGGTAGACACATCAATAATACGTCCATTGTCCCCGCACTTCTTAATACCAGCCGTAATTTACCTACCGTATTTGAGCACCGTTACAAACAAGCTTAATAATATACAAGGTGTAACATAATTAACGCACTACCTCTTAACGTGTCATTGTACTCATCATTATGAACAACTTTTACTATGGGACCAAACCTGAAATCGCGAAAAAAAAATCAGCCGCTCCCTACATTTATGTTCGCATAACTCGTCAAAATGTAGGGAACAGCTGATTCTTTTTTCGCGATTTTAAGTTTGGTCCCATAGTTAAATTTGTTCATAGTGATGAGTACAAAATCCAATCAAATCAAATCATTTTTATTTCAGGCATTGTATTACATACAAATACATTCCACCCATAGTGACTACATGTCATAAATAAGTAAACATTAAGTATTATTATTAAGTTATATTCGGTATTACAAATTAAATTAAAAATTAAATTAATACGTACAATGACCCCTTAAGAGATTGTGCGTTATTTATGTTACATCTTGTATATTTATTTAACGGTTGAAAATCGTTAAAACTGGCAAAGTATGTATTTTCCTAGCATGTTATGTTCAGTTCTAAGTTTTATTGATTCAACACATTCATAAAATTCTTCAGGCGATTTCGCGCATTCACAATTTTACCTAAAAAAGTTGATCGGTTTCACCTGTCACCGATAATGGCAGACCACTTTAGTTTTGGTGACTAGTAGAATGTAAAGACGTGGTGTTTTAAAAGATGCCTGGATTCTGTGAGAGATAGTAAAATGGCTAAGAAAGAAATGATGATGAATCCTGAGACGATGTCTAATACAGATGTATGGAAGAAAAAAGCCTGATGCGCTACCCCAAATAAATTGGGACAAGGAATAAGGACAAGCAGATGATTACGTAAAGACATGGTAGGGTGGTACAATATTTTCAAGTAAATAACAAAGAACTGCCTCACCTGCGATATGGGTAAATGTATTTGAGCTGGATGTACTAAGGTGCTGAGCGCATTCGTCACGCCGTTTTCTACCGTCTGCCCATTCTGGAACAAAGCAAAGCATGTTTTAAATTAAAATAATTTTGTAGGTAAACTTTTCTGGTTTGAACTGGCCTAGGTCTTCGTCTCATTTTGTTTAGAACATCTCATATAGAACAGGAAAATTTAAAAAAATCCTAGTGAGGAATTCTCCGACTCTCAAAATTTTTCCGTAGAATTTATTTAGGAAGAAACTTGTAATTCGCAGATTTGCCTGTAATGTAACTTATTTTCCTGGGCTATTATTATTCCAATTATAAGGAAGATCAATAAAAACAATTCGTAATTTTTTTTTTAACATAATGCGTCACCTTTTAACTATTATGTACTTCGTCCCACATTTCGGGTCCACAAAACTACGGAACGAATATTTTCAACTTAACCTACAGGCTGTACCAGAAAGGTGTGGTCACATTTAAGGATGTGGTACAGCAAACCATCAAACTGAATAACTTTCTCCATGGCACCAACATCGTCATCGCGAAAAATTTACTAACTGTCCCATACAAAGCTTCAATACCTACTCGACCCAAATGTATGGGGTGGCTGATTATTTTTTCTTATTATTATACAGGGTCATTCGTTCCGTCTGCGTCATTCACTAAAAAGATGCGTCAGAAGCATATATTACGATAACTGCTGCCTACGTAGCTAATGCAACGCCGTGAACTTTCACTAGATCGAGTAGCTAATACCAAGGTGACGTTAAATCATACGGTTCTTAAACCCTGGCCTTAATATTTTTTTTATTTGATACGAGAAGGAAAAATACACGCTCTGTGTTCAAAACAAAACAATACCCATGATTTTTTTCTGACGCTTAAAAACAGACTAGATTTTCATTGTTCTATATCAGAGATCGTTCACAAAGAGTTTAAATTGGTAGGTACCTACCTACGTATGCAGTAATTCGTGACTCATTCATTTGACATTTGAAACTCGTGAAATTCGTATCTAAAATTAACACGCATTTTCTATTTGGTATTAGCGCTATATGCGCATTTCACGTTCCTTTTATCAGCCACTTTATATTCAATATTATTCTAACATAGCATTGAATGTTCATTTAAAGTCCGTTAACGCAAAATATTAGGGTTTTAAATCGTTTTTTTTTTAATATAATAATCGTTTACAACTTTTCACCCGTAATTCAACAGCATTCGACAACATACATCATATTATAAAATTGCCCAAGCTTAAACAGTACATTGGTATATTTACGTCATGATCTAATCAAGTCTTTAGACTCACGGCTGCGAGATTTTAGTCGAGTTGCCACTGTTCTATTAATCACAACATCATTAAAAGGTCCGGTGTTCCTCAGGGATGCCGCTTTGGACCTATTTGATTTGAATTCATTAAAATGTCTTACAAACATTTTGCAAACACTAACTTACAAATACTCTGTGTTCTTGTATAGTGAATCTTAAAATTAATGTCTGACTTTATTAAAATGCAAAATGCTTAATTATTTGAACGAAGTTCTTTAACGCGGCGGCTTTTATGGTGTACATAATAAATAGTATTCTATATACCTATCTATCTTGCGGTAGGAGTTAACTGGTAGAAATGGTCATGCGCGTTCATACTTTAAAAGCGTACGCAATATCAATTTTTGTCCTCAAAAACTGCGTCAATTAATTTGCATTATTTTTTCCATGATTGTAAAAAATTAAGATTTTCTTTAGTTAATTAGGAGAGCCTAAACACGATTGACACAATTTAGCTTGATAGGTACAAAAAATCGCAGTTTCCTCAAAATTAGCAAAAAATTGCGCGCGGGCTGGCCATGTCACCGCTCCCGTACCCTGTTAGCGGCGTTAATCATCCGCAGCGCGTCTTAGAGCCACAAAGGCAGCCAGACTGCCGCAGCCTGGCTGTTATATGTTTGAGCGGTTTGGGGTTGAAACACTAGGGCCACGGGGGCAGAGTGCCCACTTGGTTTTTCGAGACATCGCCAAGCGGTTGATCGACTCTTCACGTGACCAGAGAGCTGGCCTATTTTTTGGTCGCTATACAACGCGGCAATGCTGTCAGCCCTTTGGGCACTTTTCCTGTTGACAGCGATGCGGACGAATTTTTTTATGCCCTTTTTTAAATGCTGTTAGCTATATTATGTAAATACTACAGTTTGTTCTTAGAAAAAAATAAACAAATCTAACCTCCAATCTAACCTTATCTAAAAAAAATACTAACTTGAGTGGAAGGTTCTGCTGGCGCAAGCGTAGTGAGTGTGAGCGTACTGGGTCTCGTACCGTACGGTGTCCGCACAACCTGAAACATTAATAAAAATAACACTTTACATTAACTTGAAAATTATCTTCTCAATTACAATTATGTAATTAATTTTCGGATTAACCTTTCGAAAAACAATGGAGTAACACAAATCCTAATCCAAGATTAGGTCAGCTCTAATTTCTAACATTGTACTAGGCGAACATACCTGCGAGGTGGTGGGAGTGATTTGTATAGGCAGCGTACGCAACTTCGTGCTAAGGTTTAGAGTGCGGGGAGGAGACGTCTCCATTCGTGATACGGACCGCGGCGGCGACGCTGATATCTGAAATTGGTACAGTTTATTTACTTGACCTTGCAATTTTAGAATTGTGTGTCAACAGTTTGGTAACCGATAATGATTTATCGATCGATTATTAATATTTTCTAATTAGAATTATAATTAGAAATACTTACACTTAAAGGTATTCCTAAAACTTGTCCATTCACAGGATCTTCTATAACATTGTCTTCTGTGACGGCATCTAATTAAAAAAAACAAATGTTATTAATTAAAACTTATAAAAAAAATATTTTGATAGGGTCCATGATGGGTTTACTATTTCTTTAAATTACAGTTGTTCAAAAAAAGTGAATTTAATTTTATGTCAAAACTCTGTAAAACTCATTGTTTTATAATATTATGTTTTAAATCAATCAATAAATATTAGAAAAAAATTGCACCGAAGCCAAATATTAAATAATCTCGACCAAATGTACCAGGCGCGCATAACAAGATAGGAGGTTAACGCACCAATACTCAGAGGGCGAACAGTTGTTCGGACCGAGATCTCTCTTTTCAAGGCGGAGAGCCTCTGTTGCGCCGCGATCTTCTCACGGGCCAGCCGTTCCATTTCGTGCTCACAATCGCGTTCCTTACGTCGAAGAACCTGCGGGCAAAATACCAGGATATCATAATTCAAGAGAAGTTAACTTATAACGAAGCTTTAATTCAACAGTACCCAGTGTTGTTTTTCAGCACAAACGTCATAATATTGATAATTAAAACTAGGTAGATATCGCTTGTTGTATTTTATGATTCTTGGGGCTGATTTTTCAATCATCAGATAAGTTTTTTTATAGAAAATATGTCAAACCGCCATTTTTATTGTTCAGAAAAAAGTTTTCTAGCGATTGAAAAATCGGTTCTTACCTAAATTTTCTTTTTTTATCACTTTCGTAACTGCAAACTTTAAAAGGAGTTGAGGAAAACGATCAGTCAAAGGCTGAATTTAAAGGCAACAAGAGAATCCTAGTCAATTCCCAGAACTTTCATCCTTTGAAAAAGTTTTAAACTCAAAAATTGATTAAGGAAAGTTGGAAATAATTTGCAAATAGGAACGAAGCCGTAGTTTTGAATTGAATTACGGAATCTAGTCGCTCATTTAACCGGCTATTGAGGTGTTTCCCAGAAACGTTCGGTACAAACAAACGGCGAAGGAAAATAATATAACAAAAACGCAAGACTTCGAAATTAAGCGTACGTAGGTACTGGCTTCACAGAATTTACCCGACACAACTAATTAATTCCGAGTTTAGTGGGACTTCAAAAATAATACGTATTTTTGAAGTCCCACTAAACTCGGAACTAAACTAAACTACAGGATTTGATTGCCAGTATTGCCACTACATAATATAGGTATATTAAACATCGAAAAGTAGGTACAGTTACCCATGAATAAACTAAATATACATACATTACGATGGCGTAAAAAGGTTGTCCTTAGACATCGTCGTCAGGCATGATATAATTATAATACTATGTAAGAACACTGATTATGAATCAAGGGGATGCATACCTTGCGTAGATGCATACATGATGCATAAATACTGCATGCATGAATAAAAGAGCATGAGTTAACTGGATTGAACCAGTACCATCTAGATTTCTTGAGATAAAATAAAAATTAAATACTCTCGTCTCAAATTGAGGTCACTTTGCTCAGATATAGCATGTTGATTAAAGTATGACGAATGATAAATTGTCAACGAAAATTATTCACACATAAAGCTTTTCCAAGAAGCCATATGATTTGTGTAATTTAGCAATTTTTACTTACAAAGTCAATTTAATCTAATCAGACTGGCAATAAAGACGTAATAATACCGAAAGAGACGTTTCGCGACCTTTCAGTTAAGATAATTTAGTTGTTTGTTGTGCAAAATTGATAGCCAAGAACTCGACGACGTTAAGAACTTGAAAAAAATATCTGTATTTTTAGTTATCACTTTTTTTTAAATAATGATGACACTAAGAAAGCTCTAATTTGCTGTGCTTAATCACCTAGTAATAAATAAACCAAGCTTTCTGAAGAAAATTTTAGTAGAGCAGTAATTAGTTTCACTAAAATATTAGTTTGTAAGCATGTAAATATTTTGAACGATTTTCCTATGTCAATAAAAAGAAGCGCGAAAGGCCATCGATATTAGTTTCAAAGGCGATGTCTACAAGGAAAACAGAGCTTCAAAGAGTTATTTATTAGATGGATACTAACCTGAATATACCTAATAGCGGAGCCGAGTATAGAAAGGTTGGAGGTTTTCTTGTCATCAGGCGTGGCGGGGAGCTGTCTCTTGAGCAGCTCGAAGCACTCCTTGAGGTGTGCGCGCCGGTTCTTCTCCAGTTTGTTGTGCACCTCTCGGGTACCCGCGCGGGGGGCGCTGCCACTGCTGCCTCCACTGCCGCTGCCGTTGCTGCAACCGCTGCCACTGCCGTTACTGCTAACCGATGGTGGGGAAGGGACGGGGGGTGGCCTGTTGACAATGAATAATACATTCATTAAATGATATAATTCCGTCGTCAATTCACTATATTTGGGAAGACTTTTCATATCTTCTTTCACTTTCCGGCAACATTTACAAAAAACTGCTTCATTTTTGACTATTTTTCTCCCAACATACATAATAAGAAATTCAAACAATAAAATTAAGATCAGTCTTCGATTCGGAATCACGTGATATCGTCACCTGCATGGTGGACTACGTAATGCAATCATAACATCATTTTGTTTGTATTTCATGTACGTAACCATTTTTGTGCAATCTACTTAATCACGCATTTAATGTGCGCAATATTCTTGTTATTTTCATTCGCTTCATTCTCTCTACTTTCTTCCCTTTCCTTTTTTTCTCGCTCCTTCTCCCTTTAAATCCATCCAACGGCTGTCTTTAAAAGATCGCTTTTAGGGATAAGAGCGCCCATTGTGTCACAAAAATTTCTACATTTATATCCGTAATAATTCTTATGGTGTACATATTAGAGAGTATTAATTATTCTATTATTTGAGGATCTAGCTAGATCTTTTTTGAATACAATATCATCTTGTACACGGTACCTACACGGATGTTTACATAGTTTCTATCTAATTTTGTAAAAATGACGTATAACAATTATATCTTCAGAGAGCATCGTCCATGATTTAGTTACAAAGTCTATAATAATAATAACTAACTCGGCGAATAAGGAAACCAGACAACGTTAGCGCGTGCCATACCTTTGTTGATGATTGCGTATTATTATGATTAGCATAGACATAACTATGTCTGGATTATTCCATTATTTCATAATAGGTAGACAGTATTAATTCAATATAGCATTATTTGGCGTGTCAATTGTTCACGCCTGATTTTACTATTATGTGGTTTTCGCGGCATCACATCAACTGCAAGTACTCACTTGAGATTTGCAGATGACATCGTCATAATGGCTGAATCGCTGCATGACGTGCAGCAGATGCGGGACGGCCTAGTTCATTCTTCTGTACGCATGCATTGGTCTCCGGATGAACTTGGATAAAACCAAGGTTATGTTCAACGAACACATCACTCCGGGACCGATTGCTATCAATGGCGGTGCTCTCGAGGTTGTTCGGGAATACGTTTACCTCGGGCAAACTCTGCAGTTTGGTAAGAACTGCTTTGAGAGAGAGGCTACTCTGCAGTTTGATAAGAACAGTTTTGAGAGAGAGAGAGGCTAACAGAGCAATTTAGCTGGGCTGGGCAGCATTGGGGAAGCTTCGTCAAGTCTTCTCGTCACGCATTCCGCAGAGCCTAAAGACTAAAGTCTTCAATCAGTGCGTCCTGCCTGTTATGACTTACGGAGCCGAAACGTGGACACTCACGGTACGGCTGGTCCATAAATTCAAGGTCGCTCAGCGAGCTATGGAACGAGCTATGCTTAGAATCTCTCTAAGGGATAGAATCCGGAACGAGGTGATCCAGCAGAGAACCAAAGCTCACAGAATAAGCCAGCTGAAGTGGCAATGGGCAGGCCATATTATCCGTAGAACCGATGACCGTTGGGGTAGACGTGTTCTTGAGTGGAGACCGCGAATCGGCAAACGTAATGTAGGACGCCCTCAGGCTAGGTGGAGCGACGATCTTCGCAGGGTGGCTGGTAGCAGCTGGATAAGTGTTGCCGAGAATCGAGCTGAATGACGTGCAATTGGAGAGGCCTATGTCCAGCAGTGGACTGCTGTAGGCTGAGGATGTGGTTTTCAACATAATAGCAAAATCAGGCGTGGCGTGGCATGGTACCATTTGAAATTTCAACTTCAAATTGGGAGTATTGTGCTGCTCTTTAAATAAAAAGGAAAAGATACAAGAAACTTAAAATAAACAGGATACCAATGAATAAGTTCGAATTAAATTCAGAAAAGGTCAATTTATGTATGACATTTTTATTAGAATCCAGTCCAAGTTTTTACACAACGGCCACCGACAAACACGTTGGGAGTTGAGAACGTTTTATTTTAAAAAGCTCTCCTCGAATTTATGAACAAAAAATATATTCATAGGTTGTCATTGGATATCTATGTATATCTATACAAACAAATAAAATTGAAATATCTGTTTGTAATGTCAAAATAACAACTTTTTACTAATTGCATAAGAAAGTATATACGGTAGGTACTTATAACAAAAAAGCAATTTTTAAAATTTTTGTCTGTCTGTCTGTTTGTTCCGGCTAATCTCCGAAACGGCTGGACCGATTTTGACGGGACTTTCACTGGCAGATAGCTG
Organism: Fissipunctia ypsillon; assembly: GCA_947568875.1. Lineage (NCBI taxonomy): Eukaryota > Metazoa > Arthropoda > Insecta > Lepidoptera > Noctuidae > Fissipunctia > Fissipunctia ypsillon. Next base: position 4,155,043 of record OX387662.1, read on the forward strand.
CTGTTACGGCGGGTAACTTAGGCTACTTTTATTTTAGAAAAATAATTAGGATTCCGCGAAATGAAATTATGAACAAAAAGTCGGATTTGAAAAATTATTTTTGCATTTGGTAGTCCAATTCTCGAGGATAATATTATAGGCTATTATTTAACATCACGCTACGACCCTTAGGAGCCGAGCAAAAAGAAAAAATCAGAATGAACGCTAAGTGAAAACGAAGTAATAGCGCGGGCGGGCGATGCAACGCGACGGGTCGGGGGACGAGGGTTATTAAAATGTGGCTGTTATTTTTAACTCACTTCAAAAAAAGGAGAAGGTAATCAATTCGGTTGTTTTTTTTTAATGTTTGTTACCTCAGTACTCCGTCATTTATAAACCGATTTGGATGGTCCCATTTTTATCAAAATCCAGTTCTGATGATAGGATCTATAAGGAATTGAGGGAACTCCTCAAATATTATAGACAAACACAGCGATTGTGGTATTTTCATCAACAAGTCAAGCATTTGCATTCAGAAAGTATCATTTGGTGAAGTGGAACTGACGAAGAAGACCACAGATGGCCACGGGAACTCCTCAATGATACCGGAACTCCGTAATATATTACAACAATGTATCCTAGCCATGTTTGGCCTTATTGGAACGGTGCACTCTGACTATATGATTTTAATGGTAATATGCTTCAAATGGCGCTTGTATAATATGTGGAATTGATTGTCAGAAGACAGATTTCGTCAACGATCTGGCGTCGTGTGGTTGATTTATTCATTTGTTGGCGACGTCTTCCAAACCTGATGAAACTACGCCTTCCAAACTTCTGACACGACTTAGCGCGACATTATATTTGCCTTTTTGCAAAGTTTTTATTTGAAAGGGTATACTTCTGTAGTCGCATATAAATTTGGTCAAATTCTGATGAGTGGTTTTGGAGTTAGCTTCAATAATACGGTTTTTTTTTTCCATTTAGTGTATATTGATGATGTTATAATAACTTCCTGTCACTATTATTTACTTAGCAAGTAGTGGTGGATATACGAATTTGGGTGGGATAGGTACCACAACTAATAAGGGGAAAATAAAAACTTATTTAAGTATAAAAAAACAACCGACTTTAATTTCGGAAGTCGGTGGCAAAAAACCAAAATACTAAACCAACACACCAACTTCCGAAATTAAAGTTGTTTTTCACTTTGTAGTGTTTTTTTTTTTTGGAAGTCGGTTGTTTTTTTTTTTATAAATAAGTTTTTATAGTATACTTATTGTGTATCTTACGACTTCCACGCGAACGAAATCGCGGGGCACAGCTAGTCTTAATTAAAAATAAAAATGATTAACCAACACGTGTACCCGATGATTATGACTTAAGAATAAATCATTGTTCATTATTATGTATTTATTTAGCTACCGGATGCACCATGCAATATATAGATCAGCAATATTTTCCTTAATTAAGTAATTAATGATACAAAAATAGATGTAAATGACACGTTAAATGCTCCACGACCTTTATTTGAAAACACAGTCTCGTACAATCGTACCTTCGAATGAATGATGCATGCAGATACTGATAGTGACAAGGACTTATTCGCTGATGAATACAAAACCCTAGCTGATAGATTAGGTATTCAATTCATGGTTGTTAATATCCAAACCTTGACAGCAATCGACTGAAAAATAAAAGCACCATACGCGCTTATACTAGGACAACATAACATTGCAAGGATGAAACGCAAGGATGAAATTACAATTTCCATTAAAACCTGTTTACATAATTATATTATTGTATTTATGTCGCAGCCAACTAGCCTTTCAGTTATCAACCTAGCCTTTTAACTAAACGGCACCGCCGCCGTTCAACTAGCGGCCTGACGATCGTCAATTATACAGGGTGTAAGGGACAGCCCTCCGCTGACTGATGGGGTGAATTTAGTTTATCATAATAAGATATCTGGTACATTAAATTATTTCAGGAACGTTACGGGAATCTATTAAACCTGATTTGTTTTATTATCTCACTCGCAATGTGTCTTTACCGTGACAAAACGCACGTAGCAAACGGCAGCGCAGCGAACCTTCGGTCGCCGAGTATTTCAACATCCATTGCTGATTTTTTTGATTTTAGCTATTTTATTTATATAATTAGAGTGCTGCGTACAGAGAATGTAATTTTACATTGAAATAAAGGAAGAGTAACTGAAAAAACGATTTAAAAAAATATAATTTTCCTGAGAAATTTTCCGGTGGAATATGATTCAAAATAAGGAGCTGAATGCACCCTGTTAGTTTGCGGAGGGCTGTCCCTTACACCCTGTTTAGATTAGGTTGGAACTGTGACCAAGCATGCGCGAGCCGAATTGGTCGCCGTAACTTGGGACACCCCGTCCTAATGGGTTAGGTTAGGATATAACTGTTACCAACCGCATGCGAGCCGAGCAAGCGAAGCGAGCGGTGCCACGGCAGTGGCCGGTAAGCGCTACTGCCAAAAGCTAGGCTGTGAACTAATCGGCTAATTAAGCTAGTTGGCTGCGACATTTATATGACATGAACGTTCTAGATCTACTTTATTAATACGCTTATTCGCGTTATACAACATGTCCCGGAATTAACGCTCAACCCCTTAAGGGGTCATTGTACTCAGCATTATGAACAACTTTTACTATGGGACCAAACTTGAAATCACGAAAAAAAAATCAGCTGTTCCCTACATTTATGTCCGCATAATTCGTCAAAATATTAGGGATCGGCTAATTTTGTTTTCGCGATTTCAGGATTGGTCCCAAAGTAAAAGTTATTTATAATGATGAGTACAATGACCCCTTAAGTTAAGGAGTTGTGCGTTAGTTTCGGGACATGTATACAATGTACTGGATTGTATATGTATGTATAACGCGAGTAACTGTACATACTAAGAGATAGACCTGTATTACTAGGACCCTATTCCACAAAACTTTACAAGTCTACAATTCTACAAAATAGTTAAATGGTAGAAAAAATTGCGTAACACAAAATTTACAAATGTATAGTTACAATATTGTAGTCTTGTCACTACAATTTACATATAGGTTTTTCATTACAATCGTGTGGCTTAAGAGTTTTGTGGTAAGTACACGCATCTGTAAGATTTACAAATGAGTAAATTGTAATTGTAAAGTTATGTGGTATAGGGCCCAGGTGTCCTCATTCTTTTTAATAAAGTTGTTAAATGGACCGCTTGATGTCTTACATTATAATAAATTGAATAATACAGTTTTCCTCCATCTGTTTTTGTCAGTGCCGTATGTAATTTAATTTTTATCAAATTTAATAAATCGCATGACTTCGATTCATTTGCATTACCAAATTCTACAGTATTTTAGTGACTGAAGCAAAAAAAGGCCTAATAAACCTAAGGTTTTAGTTATTTCTATCGACAACGTCATTATTATTTCTATAATGTATTGTGGAAAGACTTCCAAAGTTCAACTTATGATAATTGGAGTAAAATTTTATTAAGGTTTATTGTTGGAGATTATTTTCAGCAAGATTTTGATTAAAAATAATAATCTATTGGGCACCGTACTTACAAAATCCTAGTATAATTATTATAAACGCGAAAGTTTGCGAGGATGGATGGATAGATGGATGGATCTTTGTTACTCTTTCACGCAAAAACTTCTGAATGGATTTAGATGAAATTTGGCACACAGATAGGTTTATAGCCTGGATTAATACATAGGATACTTTTTATCCCGATAGCCCCACGGGATCGAGGCTTATACGGGTGAAACCGCGGGGCGCTGCTAGTTATCTATACAAATGCTTATCGTTAAAAATATTTAGGACCGTCCTAATACTTTTACAATTTATTTTTCTTCTAGCTTTTTACCAACCCCCCCACAAAGAGTTAGGTCATAGAAATTTGATGATGGGTAGCATACGAGCTTCATAATGTTATGGTAACTAACTATGCGAAGCTAACTTATGTACTTTCTTCATCATTTAAAGTAAGCGATAAGTAACGATAAAGGAGCGGTTTATTAATACTTAGGTACGCAAAATTCAAGTTTTTTTGATCTACAAATTCGTTTTAATACAAAAAAACAAAATGATGTCGAAATCAAAACTAGTAAAAATATTTTTTTATGTTTTTTTTGCGACAAGAAAACAACTATCGTCGCGCGTCGTGCGAATCTCCAGCTGTTTCAGACACCGCTGTTACTAGGAGAACATACCCATGACTGTTACTCGTCGTTCGCGGCCTGGAATGTTCTTGTGCGAAGTCGAGGAGGGGCGCGGGAGGAGGTGCGGTCGCCGCAGGGACCGGCTCGAGCGCAACGATGATGGGCGCAGACGGGCAGGGGGGCACTACCGGCACCGGCGACGCCGGCCGGACCACACCGTTGATGCGCGGCGTTACCGGCAGCCCTGTCACCACTCGCACCGACACCGGCGACTTCGGCTCCTCCTCTGTAAACAAAGGTGACACGTCAGAAGGGCTATATAAATACGCAACTTACTACCTTGGACCTGATTATGATTACGAAAACTTGGTCATCAGTCTACTAAGGTCCTATTAGAAATGAGCAAGCCATCGCAGGTCGGTCTCGACACCTTGTCAAACCCGTGTCAACCGCTCGTCGACGGCTGCAGTCCGTGGCGGTAAACTACCAGGCGAACATATTCCGCAAGCGTTCGATACAGCCGTTTGAATGAAACAGCCATATCAAAGTGAATGAGACGGCATCATCCCACTTTACTTTCAGATAGTAACGGTACGCGATATTGAACTTTACGCACACGCAATAAAGTTCATAGTAGAGTAAAACTAAAGAAAATCAGTCACGCTGCAATGCCGAGTGAGACAGAGGATCCGTCCGAGTTTATTGAAAGAGACGGAAGCGGGGGCGTGGTCTGACGATAAAATTACGTCAGCACATGTGGTTGCGCGCGTGCTTTTGGTTTGTTTGGCGTTAACAGTTGCCACGCCGAAAATCAGCTGCTCAGCGAGGTGCCAGAAAAAACAAGTCACGACGTAACCGGCCCGTAAAATGACTGGCGTCTGCTACCACTAGATTAGGCTGGGTTTGTTTTGTTGAGCGACGAGCTATACGGGTTTATAGATCTTGTTCGCGTAGGTAAAAAACGTATTTTTTTACAGATAAAAACTTTATACATTTATTATATTAATAATTTTACAAATAATAACTTCGACGAATCACTATTAATAACAGATAGGTACATATTTCGGACGTTTATTATATCACGTCCGAGAGATATATATAACAAAGTTGTTTTCGTTTAGCTAAAGGCTAAATGCCATCTAGAATACCTACACGGTGTTCCTACTGGAAAAATAATTTTACGTAATGATGATACGTAGTCTGAATGAAGAGCTTCGCTATTTATATTTGGAAGACCTAGCTAGGTTTTTGCTTCTGCCGGCGGCTTTACGCTAATATACTTCAGTAACGCAGTCCGAACAATAATGAATGATCAACTTATCTTACAGGAACTACGCAGTACTGCTTCGTATTTATTTCTTCGTCATGAGTTCCACGTATTATAAAATGTCTATTGGATGACTAATTATTGCGACCTGAGTAACGAGCACCGTCACCTTTTATATTCTTTTTATTAGTCATTATAAATATTATTACTTCGTCCAATGCTGGACACACTTCACTATCCATCACTCCATTCATATTATACAAGTGCCCTATGAATTAAATAAGTATTTCATTAATGAATAATAGAATGTTGTTAACGTTGCCTGTAGTAACGTAGTAGAGAAACCGTAATATAGTTGCAATGTACGAGCTACGAGTACAATAGAAAATACATACATAACGACTTAAACATAGACAGTAGGTACCTCCTCAGATTGTGTGATCTTTGTCAACTTATTGCTGTGAAGATAGAAATCGGCACACGTGTATAAAAACATCACTTGCGACGGTTTTTCCGAATGAATGGAAGAATTTCATGATTGTAATAAAACATGTCATTAACACAGTAAAGATTTTAAAATTAATCCAAAATAATAAATAAAAGCATTTCAACACGAAAATAAAGTCAACGAGCATGATGTTGATGAACATTCATCACAAAGATGAGCAACTACTCAATTGCTCTAATTATAGAAGTCAACTTTCACTTCTATAATTAAACAAACTACACGAGCCACAAACTAAATAATAGGAAAACATAAAAGGTAGGTGGTTATTGACCGATTTATTCAATCGTATTCAATAGGAATTAAATTGTTCAAGCGTGTCCTAGACGTGGCCTAGGATTTTGCACTCGTGACTTTGACAAACATCCCGACTTTATAGAGCTGCCTTCGGAGAATCAACTTGGATCAATGAGGCATCTACACATGACCTGCTACACTATAACGTACATAGGGGTTATTAACACCACCCCACGAGACTTAAAATACAAATATCAAACTTTTTTTAGAGTAAAATGTAGGTATTAGTAAAGTCAAATGCCTTAGACAAATCTCTTGCTAAAACACATACATAACACACATATTGTAATCCAACTTAGAATCTACGAATTTACTTGAAACCATATTCATACAATCCCATGTAAAATTCCGATGTTTTGTTAGGCGGGATTTTACAATTTCTACAAGAGAGTCGACGAAATAGAGAAGTTATGAAAGATATTTTATATCCAAGTTGATATGACGTGAATGCGGTGTAGGTATAGAATGGTAAGCTTGGGGGTTTGCAAAGAGAACTATCGTTTCATCGTTACCTAATCAGTTCAATAATTTACTATTTTTGAATGAACAAGACCTTGGCACTCTTTATGCATCATTATTATTAGTACAATATGTGACGAGGACGACGTTTTATCATCCATCAGATACAATGAACAGATGATATAGGCCGGTAACAAAAACATGACTACAAAAATATATTTCGCTAATCTGGAAAATAATCCACAATCAGAGATTTAAGAGGATAGCGAGAATCGTGGACTTATTGCAACTGAAAACGCCAACACCAAAAGTAAAATAGCAAAATGGCCTCTATTCTTAAAAGTAATTACAATACAGGTATTGAAGTCTACGCAATATTTTCTTTGCAAACGAAGACCCCTCCCAGTTTTTGTTCCGTTCTTTTAGAAATAATCATGATTCCTATCAAGACATTTAAAAGCGTGTAAATTTGTGTCATGGTTTCGATAAATCCACCAGAAATGTCCACTTTCACAAGACCATAATCTGACCTCTTTAAATTTAGGGTGCTGAACCCAGGTTCAGCACCCTAAATATTTTGAAAAGAATATTTTGTCAAATATCTCGGTCTTTTATCCGGATAAAAGACCGAGATATTTGACAAAATATTTTTGGACGTGTATTTAGTGCCCAACAATGCACTTATACATATAAATTATGTAAATAGACATATCTTGCAAGATTGTCCAATTAATGGGATCTGTATCTAATGGTAACTTAAGATTATGATTGTTATTTTATCATAGCTAGTAAAGCCCCAACATTTTATATTTGAAACATAATCTTGGAATACAAAAGGACAATGACCAAAGATTTGGAAAATATGAGCAAAGTACCGATATATACAGAACTACGCTATAAATATTAAGTAGAATCACTTACACGACTATTGAACTTGAAACAATACTTTTGAGAAAAATAAGCATTCAATTATTCAGTATGCTGATAGAAACTGACTTCATTGCATAAGAATAAAGAACAAAAGTTGAAAACAATATTTTTTATAGTGTGAATTTACTTATTCATTCACGTCAAAAAATTTCAATAGCTACAGTGAGGAAAATAAATTAAATTGTCAAAATCAACAGCCTCGCTCAACACTCGAGTATCTTTGTGACGTAACCAAGGCGCTCAAACACCGGGAGCATTCGCCTGTAATGTTACAGTTGTAAGTAATATGTACAATTTGTAACGTGAATGAAAACAACCGATTTGACTTTTGAGGATTCGACTACAGGTGAATGCTCCGGTGAGGGCGCCTTAAAAAGGTACATTTCATAGAAGAATAAAACTAATACAACATTTTGTTCATCACAAAATAAACATATTACATAAATTGACAAGCTGTCCAGTGTCCCAGTGATCGAATTAAAAAAATGATGTAGGCTTATTGGCTGTCAATTGCAGGTAGTACCAGGGTAGAATGAGCGCGTAGGTGGTAGTGGCCGGGGAGGGGCAGCAGTACCGTGCGTCATTGGCCTTCTGGCAACCTCACAGGGGGTTGTTATATAGCCGCTGAGATTCGCCCTTGAAATTGAAAACTTTTGAAGACTGGATAGGAAAGCAAGAATGTAGTCGGTTTATAACATCGTTATCATCAATTATCTAGTCTTAATTTTCTTATTAATCATCAAAGTATGTACTACTTGTATGGTGAAGTTTGGATTTGGTTATATCTACACTGAAGCGCAATTTTAATTATAATTAGGTACTTACCTACACATAAAAATATGTTTGCATTGAAATTCTTAATGAACTGGCATATAAATTCACTCTATAAAATATTAGAAAAAAAACGTTAACTTTTAGTTCGTAAACTTTTGGCAACGTTTGAAGGGCTTGGTCGACAGACAGATAATTTTATTAATCGTTCTGATTAACTATACAAATTAAAAAGTAACCCAAAGAAAGCATTTCTATCTATACAAACAACATTAATCCACAGGTATTATTACTACTACGCTAAAAGAAACAAAACACCTCTTGTTGGATTATGCTCGCCTGGTACAATTGCGCATGGCGGGCGCGCGCCTACAAGCAACGAACACGCAAACACCGACCATCTCCCACGACGCGGACACCCACACGTGCAAATGAAACTGTGATTCCAGACACTAGTGAACCGGTATCGATGCTATGTGCATCTGTTGCTGATCTGAGACCGGTATTTAAAATACCAGCACCAAATAGACGTTGGTTGTATGCAGAATGTGGCTTGCAAAACGGTGATCAATTTCTGCGAAGCTACTTTACTCTTTTGCATCAGTTAGAAACGCTTGCGTGGTCTTTATATGTTTCATCAGGCAAATTGTTGACGAGCTTACCTTAAATTTTAACCTAACCTAACTTTCCAACCTAACCTAACCTAACTTTCTTACCTAACCTAACTACGACTGTTTTCCAAAAAGCAGTTGATTTTGAAATCCTGCTTATCAATTAGGTATTGTGAACTAACAGTCATCAAAAATGATGAAATAACGAACTTAAATGAGCTGAAATTTCAGTGAACCTAGAATATGTTTAATCAGTTATTTCAAAGATTGGTCTTTTGAGCCAGAATTTAACAAAATATGGCTCAAAATTGTAGTATCTATATGAAACAGCGCGTGCCTCTTGTGTATCGACATTATAGGTATGTAAGACATTGTAGGTGGGATTATAAGTGGTACAGGGATTCTTTTGCAGTCTTCAGAAAAGCTTTAAAAGCATAAAAGTGCGAACATTACCAATGGCAAAAGTTGTGGCTAGGATTTCATTCTTAACTGTTTTGAGTAACTTCAGTATTGCCTGAATGGTTTCTCGAGTCAGAACGGTGAATTTCGTAGTCTACAATTTTTTTTTATTTTATTTCTAGTTTTATAAAAAAAAAGTTTGGTTAACTCACTTTCTAAAAACAAAATTCACGAATTTTTCCGTTCCACATGTTGCGATTTGACCTATGTCACATTAAGGACTTGACCGAGTTTTTGATCAAGGACCCATTTATTGATTTGTGGATCTTTAAAGTATTTCTCAAATACTAACAAAAGCAAAAACTAGTACCTACTAAGTTTTTAGGACCTATATTATATGCCTATTATTCTATGCCTTTATCCTTTCTTTTATTCAATTTTTTTGCCAAAAAGCTAGTGTAAGGATCGAAAATGTAGATAGCAAGAAAGAAAAAAATACTGTCTGAGCCGGATTTCAAAATGTAACACCAGACTATATCGGAATTTTATTGGAAACCCAACTTCAGAGAAAAATATTATCTCTAACCCGAAGGTAGTTATCACGATATACCCGGGTGTTCATGTCCATTTAGACATAATATTTATGTATGGTATAAGCAGATAAGGTTTGCGACCGAACAAAAGCGTTACGTGTAATAAATTGAATATAGAGTAGTGAGAGGGCTACTAGTTCGGTTAGGAGGGAGTGCAGAGGGGGCTGCGGGAGCCTCCGGGTCTGGAAGTGATAAGCGGGGCGGTGGGCCAGCTCGGGTGGAGGGGAGGGCTCGCGGGGGGGGAAGGTAGGTGTGCTCGGCATCGGCACGTGACAAGCCGTCACGCGGCACGAACTCACCCGAACGCATCGCCGGCCGCTGCAACGCGCTCTCGAGTAGGAGGGGGTTAGGATATACAATCTACCTAGCACATACAATCAGTATGAGTACATACTGACACCTTGCCTCCAAGTACACCGGACTGGGACAATAAAATTAACTCTTTTGTAACTCTGCCACTCTGGCGAGTTATTAGCACCTCTCATAGCACCACTCATTTCTAGGGCGCTGAGTCATTTGAAATCTTATGGATTTTAGCAGAAATAATATTGTAAGGCACAAGCCTGTACCCTTTGTATACATGGTATCTACAATAGCAAAAATAGACGTATTAGAATCAAAAGACCACAATACAAAAAAAAAACAATGCTTTAGACATCAACGAAAGCGATCATAAACGGCTAGCCTACTATAAACTGAACAGTGTTACAATTTCGGGTGTGATATATTTTATCTCAATGTCAATAACCTCGCCAATACGCGGCGGCTCGCTCCACATTTTTACAACGCTTCATTACACGACAATCGTACGACACGTGCAACGCTCTCGACAACAATTAGATTTGCCTTGGCAATCTCAACTGGGCATTACCAGTTAGAAGATAATGCCGGATCCGTAATACTCTTTGAGCACGCTTTACACTATCTACATGTTAAAAAGTAACAAAGAATACTTCTTAACTATCATCTCTTTCGCATTACGTAATAGCCCGAAAACAAACAGAAAAATACAGAGCTTTAATCAATAAACCATTAACAGTAGAGGTCACCCCGTAATGAAATTCGTTCTAGAACAAAGATAGGTAGCGTCAAGCGTGTATCTCGTCGACGATAAAGTTTGCATACAGCGAATACAGATGACCACAATATAAGCGTTATTACAAAACACAAAGAGCACACAATCTAATGAAAATATGACACTTATTACGCGCGTGTGACGTGCGGACCAGAGCTAACCGTAATGAAAGAGTGAAACAAAAGAAACCCCGATAAGATAATGTTTATGAAAACAAATATGTTTATGATGAGGTTAGCGACAGAATAACAATAGGTACTGTAAAATGGCTTCATTATCGTAAGTGCGAAACAACAAGAAGTCTTAAAACGAAAAGTAACGAAAACATCAAATAAATGTAACGTTTATTTATTTACTTGTGGAAGATGCTAGAAGTTGTATTTAGGGTTTTGGTGTGAAGCGGTGAAGCCTTGACACGAAGCGCGGTGGCGCAAACCTCTGCATATACATATAGGTACCAGTTAAGTAGTTAATCTCATAAAACTATGTAATTATGTCTGTTACGCAACCGTGCGCCGCCCGACGTCACGCTGACACACGCCGGCCATCTTATTGGATTACGACTTTCATTGTGTGCGACATCCGCTAGTTATTACGTGAAATATTGCTATTATTTTCCTCTATAATTATTGGTTTATTGCAGAGATATACGTTGATATTGTATCTACCTCAAGTTGTTTACCACAAATTCTTAGAAAGATCAATCAGTCGACCAAAAAATTTGACGCGTTGTGGTTTCAATATGAACTCGTAAATATATTGTTAATTAGTAGGTATTCACTGAAGCTGCTCAATCGCGTTATCTGTTAACATATTCAAACTATTCGACCGTTGAATAATATCGCGAGGTGTGCAGTGCGTCATTCGAAACACTTAAAACACTGTTTACGTATGTAATCATTCCGATTGTATGTAGTAAAAACTGCAACTCTTACAAATACAAAAGATAAAGTATCAGGTACTTGGTAACGTCCTACATTGTTAATCTCGCAATTATTTCAACAATTTCTACGACTTTTTTTACGGATACGACTGACAGGAATTGTTTGGATTCTGGAATTTTATTCACAGCGCTACTTTTTACAAAATCAGCTGAAAATTTTCCAGCGTTGACTCAAAGGACCAACTTTTTTACCAATGTAAAAGCACATGAAAAGGTGCACGGCCATGATAGGATGCTAACGGTTGTCTCGTCCCAATAATAAAACAGGCATAAGGGTGCGTTTCCACTGAAGCAGAGACGAGCGGAGCTGAGCGGAGACGTACAGGAATCGTCCAATCACAAACGAGACGAGAGACGCGATGAGGATTTCCACTATTGTAATTGGTTGATTCACGCACATCTCCGCTCAGCACCACTCGTCTCCGCTTCAGTGGAAACGCACCCTCATAGCAAACTCGAGGAAAATATTTTATACGTAGATGTCACGAAGGAAAGCATGTTTGGAACACGCATGTCTATACAAGACCGACATATATGGACACAACATCACAATCATACGCTACGATATTTACGACCTTGGGAAGAAGAACGCCTTGACGGCAACACGCTGCCTGACTTCTAGTACGCATGCAAACCTACCTCGTCGGTGTCTTGGTTTGTGGCTTCTCTTCCTCGTACGTTATGCTGCCCTAATACAATACCGTTTGTAATATATCCTTTACGGTTAATTTTTAACTTAATACTGTATAAATACTTATTTATTTTTAATGTGTATTGGTTATTTGAATCACCGTTACAATCGGACAAATAAAGACGAAAATATTTCATTTATAATTAGAGGAGGTAGCTTTTTAGCAATATACACAATCTGTGTTCGCTGTTGGCCATTAATACAAACAACAATCTTCACTCTATGCAATTTAAAAAAAATACGGGTAAGGTCACTTGCTATTGTATATTGAAACAAACGCTTAGATACCTACCTAAGTACTTGCAGTAAAATACAAACGTTCGTTGTGAACAAAAATGAAGTAAAGAATAACTTGCTACATAACCAATGATTGAATGTAAGCAATCATTGTGTTTGAGGTTTTCTCTTACTACAATCTCAGTTCTAAGCAGCTTAGCTCAAAACAGTGTAGTATTAGTAGTTCCTAGTTACTTACTATGGGCAAATCCGGGCAACATACTAGAGTGACCTGTTTTCAACAGTACAATGTTTTCTCCTACGTGTCAAGAGTATCTTGAATCACAAATAAAGGTTATTTACTAGACCATACATTGTATTTTACACCATTTGATAATATAGATGAGTAAGTAGGTACCTTATTCAAATGAAAGGAATATTTAAAGAGATGTAAATTCAGATAATAGTAACAATGGGAAGGCTTACTACGCAGAATTGAATAAAACAACAACTACTGATCGAAATAGACTTGAAGACACTTTTAGAGTAATTCAAATAACTCTTGAAGAACATTCAAAGGATGACTAAATGGATGTAAAGAAAATCATGACAAGTAATCGTATGATAAGAATATGAAAATGATCCAACTTAAATTAAAATAGTACTAAAGGAGCATCTAGCGAAACAATTATTGACAACGTTTAATGTAATAAAGTTTCATAAATATGCGTATTAGTCATGCTCTTGGATTCTGTTGAGCAAAAACAAGACGAGGTTATGCAGCAAGGTCAAATAATGCACTCGTGGTGACAATTTGACCTATTGGATCACTTTCAAATATCGCTTTACAATTAAATTGTTGTCACTTCGGCTGCTCTGAAGAGTTTTAAAACAAGCCTTTAATTTTTTGTTACTTTAAACGGCTACAATATTTAGACTATCGATAGCTACTAGAAAAACGTAAGAATCTCGTAAGAAAGTCATAATTTGGAAGGAGTTCATTCACCTAATAAATATTTTGATGACCTTCCCTATAGAGAATTTCATATGACCAAAAAATATGCCCACGACGACGGTCTCGACAAATTGAAGTTATCTCTAATAAAAAAAAAACTACAAGTTTTATAAGAAAGGTAGTAGTAGGATCTCTATTTATGTATAACTCACCTAGATACTCTTTAATCCACTTCTTCTTAGGGGGTGGTCGGATTTGAGCGTCTTTGACTTCTTCTTTGATGGGACTCGGTACCAAGTTCTGGCTCGTGGAGGGCCTTTCATCTTCGGGGACTCTAGAAGCAGCGACCAACGATGTGATCATTTGTTGCTGCGGGAACCCATAGCCGTTGATGGCATGCCCGTGTGCTTTGATGGCATGCCCGTGTGCTTTGATGGCATGCCCGTGTGCTTGAAGCTGCTTGTATGTTTTGAGCGTTATTGGTATCGGCTCAACGATGCTGCCGAATTCCGTTTCCCTGGTGTTGATCGCGATGGTGTGGAGCGTGTCGGCGTAGTACTCCCCGGGGGCTGCCATCGCGCCGAACAGTTCTGGCTGCACGCGACGTCTCCGGTAACCGGCAGTGCCCAGTTTCGCTTCGGTGGTTTCCATAAGTATACCCATTCTACAATGGGCCACTACATTAACTAACTACGACTACTAGTCCTCATTGTCATAGACTCACTTGCGTCCTGTTCATTTTTAAGTTAATTAATTATACAACAGTCTCTTAATTAGGTACTTATGTTTATAATTTTTTTCACTTATTCATTGCTTAAATTCTGCAGAAGTTTTCTGAAGAAACCAAAGAAACATTTTTACGATTCGGTACGTTTACGAAGTTTGAAAGGATTATTTATATAAGTCAATTGACGTTCAGAGCATATTGTTATAAGTTTGTGAAACGATTAAGAAATCCTTGGGCTTTATACAAAAAGTAAAGTGACTTGAAACGTGGGGCTTCTTTGAAGAGTTCTGTCGTAAGGTAATCGTTTGCGCACCGAGTTTATTGAAAAAAATAAGAAAAGTTTCAGCATAAAACAATGAAAAACTCTCCGTTGTGATGTATAGTTTTTCCAAGTGTAGCTTTTAAAGGAAAGTCATTCCAAAATTTTCCAAGTAGGTACTTTGTCCTAATTACAAAGACTTCTCTTACTGCTCATTTACCTGGTCCAGATTATTTTAATTTTCTAAAGTTCAATTCGATGCTATGTTTCCCTGAGGCATACAATACTCGTATCGTTGTATGGCGTATTTTGCCATACTATGGCAAATAAAAGTAGAAAAATCTCAATTTAAAATTGGGGCAACCTTGCATTTTAGGAAATACCAAGTGAAATCAATAGATTCAATTCCTACGTGGAATGAAGTTCGCAAGAATGAGATGGCGCATGCATTGCGCAAGGCAAGGTGCTAGCTAGAATGGGTGTTGTAAGTGCGAGCGACCTATGTGCTGCCGGCGGCAGCGGAGCGCGCGGCTGCGACGCGGCGCTCAACAAGTGCGGGGAGGGCGTCGAACGCATGGCACGACCCGCCGGGCACGTGCACTCACCGCGCCCTCCCCGTACCCCGCGCCTGGCACCAACAGACATTGACAGCTAGTTGTATACCTCCTCCCACATCATGCGGCCCTGGTACTGCGGCCGACTGAATTGGCAGACATAGTGGATTTTCCATCGGCAAACAAAAGAACGTGCGGAAATGTGTTTCGGTGCGACGACAATACAAACGAAAAGATAGTTTTTGTACGGATGTAACAAAATTGAGTTTGTAAAAGTTTATTGAAATGGATGTTTTTATTTTTTTTATTATGACTACATAAAATTTTTACGTAGTTAATATGCCTAAATAATAGGTATATTTAATATGATTTAGGCACCACATCTACAAAAATTTAAGAAAAGAAATGTAGATAGAATTTTTTCATCACTGAAACTTTTAAAATAGCGAATCGATTATTGCTTTTGGCTAGAAGATGCAGACCAATATTAAAAGGAAGCTTATAGGCGGAATAACCATTAGAGCATGACAAAATAAAGAAAAGCGAACAGTTGTTGGACTATTCGTAAAATGAAGTGGGAAACGTTATCGGTTTGGTCACAACTATCGGTGTACATGTAGGTATACACGTGCCTCGAAAGCGTACTGTTATCGTGGAAAAGCAATAACAAACGAGAGTTTATACAACAACAAACGCCGCTTCAGAAAAGTCTAGATCATGAAAAGTTGATGGGGATAGATAATTTCGTGTTTTTAGAACTTATCAATACTGAAGGTATTTCAGATAAGAGTAATGTTCCATTTGACAAACAACAAATAACAACTACTACATCTATCTAACTAACAACTATAACAAACGACGAATAACAACGATATTAGGTTCTTCTGTACATAATAACAAAATAAAGAGGACCAAGTTATTTCTAAATGGCATATAAACGTCAGAACTGAACCAGGATATCATGAACAAGACGAAAAAATTTCCAGTAAGGGCTCAGTCATATCAAGGCGAACGTAAGCGAGCGTACACACGCGCGGGTTTTATAAGCGAATACAAACGACACGTGTCCGTGTTTATATTATGTAACTACACTTACCTACCGACGCAATGCGAGCTATACATGCCTAATCTATGTATGTGTATACTACTTCTATTAGCCGTGCTACTGCTATGTGATGATTGGATTGTGGATGAAATATTTTTACTGACATGATCTTGGAGCCCTTTATGCTAGCTTTTCTTAACGATGTAGGTAAAACTACACTGTTATGGTAATTCCCATTAATCTAATGTTGAGGAGATATATCGACATACTGATTATCTGCCATTTGAAATTTATATTATTTAACATTATCTACGGCGTTGTAGCATAATATCTTCAAGATGATTGATGTTTTCAAAGAAAATTTATTTTGATATGGAATTCAAGTCTTCTATCACAACACAAGAATACTATTATCTGAATTCTATAAAGGTTATTAGCTATTGTTAATTTTCTATAGACCCTAAGACATAAAAGCATATACGAGGAAAATTCGTAAATAATCCACGCAATAAATGACGTCACGGATCGTCTCACCGACAACGGGTCTGCGATATTTGTCCGCTGCTAAATAATCCAGAGGCAAGCATGTAATAGCTGCTCATAAATTAAAAAGCGAAGAAGATAAAAATAGAGTTGTCCTACCTCAATTCTACTGAAATAATGTAAATACTTATAACACCAAGGCGTCAGCAAATATGTGGCATTTCTACCTGACATGTAGGACAGACGATGGCAAGCGTGCATTTTTCATAAATTGCGCAACTAGTAATAGTCCATAGCTTAAAACCGATTATTACTTGGGCAATATCAATTACCGTTCCCGTCACGGCTTATGATGACTCTCAGATCGTTCATTAATCTCTTCACAAATATGAAAGCGTAGGATTTGTATTAATGGAACAAACAAAGGCTCCTCCTGCTCCTGTAGCTCGTTTGTATCTTCAGCAAATATGTGCTCTTTTATTAACATTATTGGTTCAATATATTTTATTCTTATCGGGTAATCAGATTGCTACTAAACTTTCTTATTGATTCCATGTAACATTATTAGTTCCCGAGTTACTTTTGTACTATCTACGGTATTGACTGCTTCGTTTTCATTAAGTGACGACTCTTCATATTGATCGACATAAAAACTTATGTAACGGGACAGCCTAGAATAATGTTTACCGAAAAGAGATTGATATTTTTGTTTACAAAGACTATATTATTAGGGACATTCTCAATGCCGTCTTCTTGGCGTTTATAGATCAACTCATTAGCTAGCACGGTTATTGCTGTTTGTCGTAAATCCGGGACTCTAATCTCATCCGATACAACAAATTTATTGGTTTTAACGTGACATTTATTCATGGCAATCAAAACTTTAACAAAGCAGAAATTCTTGTTTCATAAATAACATCTCGTAAAGGCGAGCCGACAAAAATATCAGCACCACTCGTGTCGTAAGAAAACGCCTATTGTAGGAAAATGTTGCTCCAAAATTTTTCTCAAGACTGTTACGATTGTTATAAAATATATTTGGTGTAAGAAACAACAATGGGCGATCTAAAGGACTCTACAGAATACTCAAAAACAAATGACCCAATTCTGAATGAACAACTCAACTGAAATACTGCAGTAATTTGGGGTTTACAAGAATAATGATTGGACGTAACAATACAATGTTAATATCCACATCAAGATTTTCACACCGGACGGACAATTTATGAATGTAATTCAATAACATTAGACATGGACGAAGTCTCAATGACATAAGTTTTTACGAGACAATCACTGAACAATGTAAGCAAGCCTCCTCATATTTGCCAAGTATTAACCAAAATGTAAAGTTTTGAATGGTCCGGAAAATGTGTCGAGGTGCTCGATCGTACTTATACCACGTAGCGATATAGTTATATCCATATAGATAATATTATTAATTCGTTACGTAAGGAATTATTACAATAACATTACAGTCAACACATTACTAATCATCGCATCGTTACGAAGATAGTGCCTATAAGAATTCAGTTTATACGGTGGATAGAATATTTGCCTGAATTTGACTTCTCAGGTAAGCGCCCACGCCTGAAGTCGGTTGGATGATATTCTGGAAAGCCGTCCAGTCAGGAGTACGATATAGCTTAGCTCCGAAAGTCAATTGCAAAAATCCAAGATTGTGCTGCATGAGCGCCAGGGCGAGATGAGACAGCGCGAGGGTCCGGGCGCCGGGCGCCAGACGCTGGGCCGTGCGGCCGGCAGGGTGTCCCGCGAACACTCGCTAAATGCCGTCAGTGGGCTGCAGCGCTCGTGGTGGCACGTGGGGCGCGGCGCGGGCAGGTGCCGCCGACCTCGCGCTATCTCGTCTCGCCGTTCGAGGTCACGATGATAACGCACGCTATTTTCGACACGACGTCGTCAGCTCGACGAGCTTGTTCGTGACCGTCGCAAACGCAGCCGCGAAATCACTAAAGACTCCCGAAAGGGAAGCGCGACCGGTGGTATACTGCAAGCGCGACGTCGCGGGCGGTGCAATTCACTCGAGTTGTGTCAGCGTCATGTCGCGATAGCGGGTCATCAGACTAGACAGCGACAGGCGAGGCGCGGAGCCGACCGCCGCCGACGCAATCCGCTCGACGACTGAGTGGCCGCTGCGGACAGCGGACCGGCTCCGTCTCGAGGCGGAGAGGCGGGAGGTGCGCGACCTCCGGGGCCCCGCACCGCGGGCCGCGAGTGAAACCGACGGCGAACGAAATCGCGAGAGGGAGGGCTGCGGGGGGCGCGCACGCGGTCGAGCGCAACGCTCACCGCTGCACCGCTCTCAACTTTACATAACGCTGCATGGACGGCGCGCGACGCATTTGCTTGTCGCCCGCGAAAAGAGGTCGCCTCGACGGCCGCGCCGCGGGACACCTACAGAATTTAAACAACTTTGTGGCGATCGGCCGTAGGTGATGAAACAGCGGCGGCATTAGCACGCAGATGACGTGTTCGGAGGAGTTAGTCGGTCGGCGTCGGAGTCACTGAACCTCGTCGCCGACTAATAAGGTGAATGGAACATTGCAACCGAATCGAGCGGCGCAACTGTGCGAACTAACGTAGGAGTCGGTAGTCGTGTAGCGGCTGCGACGCGCCGCTCCTTATGCACGAGCCACAATAGCGAATAGCTTTCTAATGATACGTGGTCGGCGCAGCCAGCATTGTCAGACTTCCCCTTTACACACAAACATACTTTAGCAGAAAACTACAACCTTACATGTTTGACCCAGATGAAGCTAGAATTACTGTAAAGTCAGGACAGTTATAGCATCCGGCTCGAAGGACCAGTCACTATTTCGAACATGTCATCAACTGTTCGTGGTTAAACGAACGGAAACTAGAGAGTATGGAGTATGAATGTAAAGGTAGTATATCATTCGAAGTAGTACCTACGTACGGCTTAATTTACATGGGTAAATTAAGCGAAGCTCTTACGTCAGAAGTACTAATCTTCATAATAGGATTTCTCCAAGTTTACGACAGAACGTTCAGTATTTGGTGTTACGTCGGCGCGGGGTGCGAGTGGCACGTGTTATCTCGGTTTCACGTACCTATGCTTCTGTTTATTTATCTTACATTCGAGATACAGTCTAGCTATCGACGATCACGCCAAGAATAGTCGAACACATAATTATAAGTGCTGCAGAACCCTGAACCCTGATCAGTTTGCGGAAGCGGAAAAAACAAGTCAAGCCATTTTACTGCAGACATGAACTGGTAAATCTCTTGCGGAAATGATTGATGGGCACAGGCAGACAAACAAGTTATTTGATTGGATTAGACTTAAGAGTTGGATTCAAAACAAAAACTAAGTTTAAGGTTGCTCAGTTAGGATGAGGAAAACTATTTAATATTCAAGATAATAATATAATAAAAATAATAATAATCAGGGCCTCCTCATCATTTAAAATTGTCTAAGGGGCCTCTGCGAGTTGGCTTCGGCCCCACATACGCCTTCCAAAGGTCCGGGACCCCAGGGTCCCGAGATATGTTAAAAACAATAATAATCGTTTACTTATAAAAGGGCCATATTTACAATGAGTAACTTAACAATCGGCGGATGACGTTGTTACCATCGCGCATAGAACTTGGATGAGGCTGGCACAGGAGCGTGGGGATTGGCACGAGAATAGAGAGGCCTATGCTCAGCAGTGGGTGAGGTCGGGCTGTGGATGATGATGATGAACTTAACAATTAAAATAATTAGAGCTCAGTTGCTTATTTGCCTGAACTAGGTTGAACCTGAACTTCAGGTTAGGAAATGCATAAATACTTAATGTAATAAATTAACAATGAGCGTAAAGTAAAAACTAAATTAAAATTAGGTAAATAAAAGTAAAATAGCATGCTAGCGGTTCTATTTGCAGACAACAAGTAGATCTTCTGTCTGTGCATAAGCGATGGTTAGTAAATATTTAAGTAAATTTAAGCTAATTTAATTTCTAGATACCTACTAAGTAGTCTATTGTACAGAAATGGGCCTAACAATATAAAAAATCTTCCTACAAAGACTTGTTTTCAGGTTGCATTAGATACGCATCCTTCCGTCTCTTGTTAGTGTTGTCAGTAGTGTAGGTAGCATGGTGTGATGTTTTAATATTAAGTGCATAATGAAAAATTGGCGAACAGTCAGCACGTTGCAGGATTTACACGCTAAGAAGAAGAAGGACATATATTGAAGATCTGTGGGAAAGAAAAAGGGATGGAAGTTGGCTACCTTTAAAATTGCTCTCAGAGTTCTTACAAGAGGAACTAGATTGGTTTTTGGTGCGCCACCCCATTAAGTAATGTAGTATTGAATTATAGATTGACATACTAGGGCCAAATAAACTTGTGTGATTAATTTTCAATCTGCAAATGTTCGCATTTTTTTTTAAACTGCGCACACTCTTTTAACAAAACTTTCATATGTTTTCTGAAGATCGGAAAATGCACATTCTGAAAGTCTAAGCAGTACCGTAGTATTGGAACATTGTCCTCGCCAAGGTTTATACGAGCTTAAGGTTCTTTTCGTAGCCCACTGCCCACTGCTTAGAGACAATCTTGCAAATCTGTACCAAACAAAGCTTCTTCCTACCTAGGTAAAGTAATACAAGCCATAAAAGATTCCACAACTAAGCGCTCCTCGCGCGACGTTGCGGACATTATTTGGAGTGCAGCTCACAGGAACGCATAAGTGCCACGGGTGCAGGTTCCGAGTTCCGATAAGGTGGCAGGTAGGGGGAGGGACGCGCATGCGTGCGGCGGCTGACCTTGGTGCGGTGCAGCGTGCAGCCCGGCACCGCCGCACTCCCCCCGCCCCGCACCCCGCGCCCGGGGAACACCACGCCGCACAAATACCTCCCTCGCTCTTCTTATACCTTTTGCAACCACACCTGCCGGTTTAGCAGGTTGTTGCGATGCGACCTAGCACCGTGCCTAGATTCTATTTCTGGAAGCTAGAGTCCTCATTAAATCAAGTGCTCCAAGTATCAAGCCACCAATGCATTCAATAAAGAAAAATATAACAATGGTATCGTCTCACGCGTCAGCCGACAGGCTGCAAAAACTGACCTAATGTATGCTGATGTCAATTCACAAGCTGTCTTCAAAATTAAACACGACCCATCTGTGTAAATTGGCAACATGCAATTAGCACCAGTGAACATTCTTGTAGCTCCGCATAGAAAAAAGAAAGAACTCGTATTTGAACAATCAATAACAACATTAATGACACTAACGACATGTGTGATGTGAGTCGAAGTGGAAACACTGGGAAAGGGGATCCACCCGTCGGACGTCGAGATATGAGCCGTCTGCGTCGTGCGAAAGCTCCCTGATTTATGCAATTGATTTTTCCGATAAGCAGAGCATATAATATCAATTTTCAAAGGTCCAAAACGTATAAATAGAAAAGATACATCTTATAGCAAATGAGGGGAGACAAGACACGAATTGATTAATGATTCATATGAATCAAGTGGCAGATTAGTTTTTGCGCTATACTCTGTCAAAGAGATGGTTTATGTAGTTTATATATTATACGTCTCACTCATCGTATCTAGCAAATGATTAAATCGCAACTACCACTGGCGAGAATGTTGTTACATTTCTAATGATATCACTCTATATGTATTTCAAATCATTGGAAATTTTAAAAACTAACGGTATTTGGCTGAAGTTACCGTTGTCGAATTCTAATACATAAGCAATATTTAGATAATGTTATACACTCTCTCTATTCAGTTTCCTGGCTAAATATTAACAAGTCTAATGGACATTTATCAGGGAACGTTGAGAAAAGCGGGCATTGAATCTGTGAAAGATTTTATTCAATTGATTTAGTCGAAGTCTTTCATTTATTTGAGCGACTAATACGATAGGTAGGTACTAAGTATTCAAACGTGAAGACATTTCCACGACTAGAGGCACTCAGATTATCTTATCGGCTTTCTGCAAGCAGAAACACAGGCAGTCGTTTGTGTGACTAATGTCTGCAACCGCTTGCGTCGCATTGACGCTGCGGCAGCGCGACGTTTCCTCCGAAGTTCAATATACTACGCCTCGAACGTACGCGTCCTCACAGACCAGTCGCAGATGGCGAGGTCACGCGATCCCTTTCACCATTCTGCTCGCCCGGTACCGTCGCGGCGTCGACCTTACACGAGCCTTGATGATACGATTGTTTGCCGCGCCTACTTAACCGCCAGTACCGAGGGGCCCACTAATTAGAAGCGGCGTAAAAGTATTATTATGAACAGTAGAATATCGTCGACCAACCGTGACTTCACTGCAGACACGCTAGATTTGGCTACAGCGTTTTTAATTCGATATACGCAGTTTCTGCAGTTCTGCAAGATATATTAACGAAGCTACTGTCATACATAAGTCATAAGCAATATCAGATTGGTGGATTGAAAAGCATTTAGAACGTTACTCGTTTTAAACTTCGGCTTTGTGCATCTCGCTCATGAGGTCTACAATTGTTCATCCAAAGTGAATTGAACAGATTCTTTTACTCTCTCCGTTGAATGCAGACAACTGCAAAATCAAGGGACCTTTCTTTTAGAGACATTAATGTAACAGAACATTACATAACTCAAAGGTACGCGATATATATTACATGACGGAATAGATTACAAATGTTAGTAGTGGCAGTTCGAATCCTCATGATGCAATGAATCGACCATAGCAATCGCTGGAACCTATATGAGGAGCGTGCTCACTCATAAAACGTTAAGTCGCAATAACTACAACTGATACTCGTATAAAACAATACATATTAAAAGCACGAAAGATAATGTAAATGAGTGTTGAAATTAAAACGAAAGGGTCGATTTGTGTGAAAGGAAAGTCAAAATCCAAACTAACGTCACACTGGCGTCATTAGAATAATGTAGGAGTGTGAAGCTTTGATTTTAGATAGGGTATCGTGATTCGCCTCTAGTCACGTCGCCAGTTGAACGGTACTAAAGCCATTCGACTATACATAGGTTTAGGTACTGGCTAGCGGCGTTCACTGATAAGTGTCGGGCAAACATGATAACGCGGTTTGCAGACCAACGTGTTACCGGCCTTGTGTTACAACAGAACTTCTTAGTTTTCTCACTCCCTGGTCAACGTTTATCACTTTCTGAATAACTTTGTTGCTTTATCATGTTAATTATTTTTTGTAGAAAGGCAAAGAAGGTACTGGAAGATTTTATGTTACTTTCATACAGGACAACTATTTTTAATTTTCAGATACTTCCAATCTGCGTTTTTTGTGTAATAATCTGGCCCACATTACAACCTACCTTGATGGGTCTACTTTATTACTAAAGCTATTCGTATCCAGCGTCACCGGGTGAATTTCAACTTTTACGGTGGATTTTCCAAAAACATTATTTCATACAAACCTTGTCCTGACATAATAAGAACAAAACAAAAAAATCTGCCAAATCTGTCGAGCCGTTGTCATGTGATGACTTTTCACACATGCGGTAATTGATTTATTTATACACCTAGATTGTATGGAACCACAAAGAAAGTACTAGAAACTTTTCTCTGCTTTCATTCATTCTTATTCAGTCCAGATGTTAGTGGTTCTAGAAAAATTCTAGCGTCACATATTTTTAGGAGGGCAAACATTTTGATTACTTTCATCCAGATTACTACTATGCTGTTAAATTATTATTTAACAGTTATGGAATCCTTATATCGTTGTGATTTTAGGGTCCTTGTCCTTCTTCGTTTACTTTTATAGGTCTTGCAATAAACGCCAGACCATTAGTCTACTTTCATGTAATATTTCCTGACGGCAATTTCAAGACTTATATTGACTACTAAAATGTCCTCTGCGTCTTTTGGTGAACAAATTGTAAAATATATTTTCGACATCCCTTCTGTATGACCAGAATTGTAATAAACCTCTCTTTATAGTACAATAGAAACTTTTTACAATCAAATAGGATTTGTGACCCTATTTTCGACGCGGCGTAGTTGTGCATTCAAGATTTTTTGCTTTGCATTACAAAGAAAGTATTGCGGAAGCACCTCCAACGCGTAACACGTTGCTAAGTAAGGATACAAAAGATTATTATAGCATACAGCATAGCATTGTTTTGGTCTTTTTTAATCATGTTTCGGAACACGCTAATTAACTGATAAGATAATTGTTTGTTTATAAAATGGTATTAATGTATTTTCCAGTATATAAAATTGTTTGCTGTGTTGGCAAAGGACCATTTGTTATCCCCAAAGAGACTGAAATCGAAGCTGGCAGATGCTGTCCTGCAGCAAAGTTTGACGCTAAACGATTTTGACCAGAACGTGACAAAATGTTGGAGCAGTTCATTTAGCGCAGACGGAGGCGTTTACCACCAGTTTCGATAATGCACAATAAGACAATGCGTTCATCGAGTAAGTAGTAAGAACAATAGGTGTCTATGAAGTAGATACTAACGCACGCACCGTTACGCAACCGTGCCTTGTGCTAGTTTTTCTTGAGGTAAACATTCGAAAACCTATGTATCTACATTTCGAGAGGATGTGGAGTTAAAATTACTTTAAAATGCATATAGTGAAGCGCACTGGCCGTGCGTTGCGCTGCGTGTGCACACGTCGCACCGCCCCCCCCCCCTCCCCCCACGGCACACGCGTCGATCAGCTGACCGAACTCTCGAGCGCCCCCTGCCTGCCTCGTCCAAAGCAATGCGTCATGCGTTATGTTGACTAGCTCGCTCCACGTATACATTGCACAGACCGCTTACCTACCCACTACCACTAGGAAAATACGTTATGACGGATTGTTTTGTACGTGTGGCTTTTTCTGTCTTGTTTTTGTGTGCGCGAAAACATTTGGGAGTGCGTGCACTGCACTCGTACGATACTACGAACATAACCGAACACGGCAGATAACGGCAGGCATCGGAGTATCGTAAACGGAGGTGGACGTGCGATGCGTGGCGTCCGACGAGTAAATTTCAGGCTTCCTTTGTTTACGTGGGGCGAGGCCGGGAGCGCGTGGAGGCGGGGGGGGGGGGGGGGGGGGTTTGGGAGCGCTGCGTGTTGTTCAAGGTCAAGAGCGGCGGGCGTCGGCTCGCTGCACCGGCGCGCCGGCGACTGGACGCTCGCGCCCGGCGCAGCGCGGCGGCCAGGGCGCGGGCACTGGCGTGCGCGCGGCGGGACACTGTCTTTAACTCGCTACTCACCGGCCTGGAGGCGCCGCTCCTGCAGCTCGATGAAGCGCGCCGCCTCGAGCAGCGTGTCGAGGAGGCTCATGTCGGAGCGGCACGGCCGCGCGCGATACAAGCGCGCCCGCTGTCACGCCGCGACTGGCCACGCGCGCCGCGCGCCGCTCACGTGGCCGGCGCCGCGTCCGCCAATGGGCGCGCGGCGCGCGGGGCACGTGACCCGCGCGCTGGCCCAATGGGCGAGCGGCCCGCGGGAGCCGCGCGGGGCGTGCGCGATCGATGCCATTGCAGCGATCGAATGCATGCCCCCGCCCGCCAGCCGGTGACGCGGCACACTTTAGCTTTGTTTATCTAATACTTTTCCTGTGTATTCCTCGCTGGGTCCTGATAAAAATTGATCTGAACGTTATTTGTTATTAAGTAAAGTAGTGGCTGCATCATTACATCGTGTCGCCTTCTAGAGCGCTTTCCCATCGCGCACGTGCTAACTCCGGCCGACTTTCACTTCCTCAGTTATCGCGGACTTAACAAGTTGTTAGGTTCATTGAATTTTTATGAACAATCTTTCGAAGCTAAGATTCTCTCTAACTTTCAGCATGGACTAGAACGTAGTTTTTATCTTTGACAAAGTTTCTACAGAAGTTGAACAAGGTGTAACAATTAAAAGTGTGGTCGGACGGGACGGAACCTATTCATTCACTATTTCGGCTAACAAAGGATTTTTTTGTAGAAAGGTGAAATGAACTCTACACTGTTAACTTATGGATCTAAAACGGTACCCATAAATGTTAGTGAGTTGTAAACAAGCGCACAATTACGTGCCTTGCGCGAGTAGTTATTGTTGAGAGGAAAGGGAGAAATTATTGTAACGGTGGGTAAAGGAAAATGTTCGTCACTTTTTGGAACTAATCCAGGAAATATATTTTTGTAACACGCATTATATCAATTATGTGATGTGTTATGCAGTATGTTTATTATGTTGTTCACGAGTTAATAATTAAATAATTATTTTTAAATAAATAATTTAAAAAACCGCCCAACTGCGCGTCGGACCATGCAAAATGAAGGGTTTCGTAGTTGAAAAGAATTTATCCCAAAAACCAACTTAGGTAACATTGTAGTTGAAAAACATATTCTCCCATCTACACTAATCTAGACTAATATTATAAAGCTGAAGAGTTTGTTTGTTTCGTTGGTTGAACGCGTTAATCTCAGGAACTACTGATTCGAATAAAAATTTTCTTTTAGCGTTAGATAGCCCATTTATCAAGGAAGGCTACAGGCTATGTAACATCATGCTACGAACAATAGGAGCGGAGCATCAACCTCCTTGCCGGATTACGGTCATGGGATCTGGAGGCAAAAGTCTTCGCGCACATGTGGGAGTGGCGCGAGGAGGCAAAACGCCAGGACGAAACTCCGCTGCCGCGAGAAATCACGGCGCGGCGGACAGAACTCCAGCGGGATCTCATGGCGGCATGGAGAGTGCGATTGTCGCAACCCAGTGCTGGGCACGCCACAATTGCGGCGATAAGTCCCCTCTTTGAGTAGTGGCTGGAGACTCGCGTGCTTCGGGAGGTACCTGTTCCGGATAAGGCGGGAGGAAACGCTCGGGTGTCACCACTGTGTGGATCACCCGGAGGACACGGTGGAGGTCTGCCCGGCTTGGATGGAGCACCGCTGTGTCCTCGCGGAAGCGATCAGTGGCGGCGATCTCTCGCATCCAACCCTGGTCCAGGCCATGGTACGGAGCGAGAGTACATGGGAAGCCATCAGTGGCGAAAGCACTACCAGCTTCCCTTCGGAGGTTCGCATCAGCAAATCTACCGCTATAGAAAAATGGTACAGTCAATAGTGTCTTCTGTTGCCAAAAAATATAGTTACTTACACTACGTGTGTAGTGATAGCGTCTTTTTTGGTTCTGCTATTTGACGATATTATGGTGTTAAATGTTATCTGTGCAACTCTTTTCCTGCTGCACATCAATGACCTACTTCAAGCTAGTATTGTTGGGTACGCAGATGACAGTACAGTTTCAGAGAGATACTTGTCCAGCGCAAAAACCAGTGGGGCCGAAGTTCGTTCCTTGAGAGAGGCCATGGTAGAGCGGACAGATTTGACCTTAAGCCTTGTTTCCCAGTAGGGTGATGATAATCTGGTCTCTTTTAACGCCACCAAAAAACAGGCGTCTTTTTACCGCTAAAAGGAGTCGTTTTGATCAAACTCCTACTTTTCGGGGTACATCTGTTCCTGTAACTGATCGGCTCGAGCACATAGACATGGAGTTGACATCATGTCTCAACTTCGGTGCCACCATCGAGTACAAAGCCCAAATTGCGGCCAAGAAACTGGGCATCCTAAATAGGGTGAAGCGATACTTTACGCCTGGTCAGCTTTTAACTCTCTACAAAGCACAAGTCCGATCCTGCATGGAGTATTGCAGCTTTGCAGCCACCGTTGGGATGGCTCAGTTAAATACCAACTTGCCGCGCTTGACTCGGTGGAACGCAGAGCTAAGAGGCTCATTGGCGACGTAAGACTGGTGGATGCCAAGCTTCACAGCTTGGCTCATCGCCGCAAGGTTGCGTGCTTGTCGGTCTTCTACAGATTATACTTCGGTGAGTGTGCTCGAGAACTCCACGACCTCATTCCGCCTGCCCCTTCTACCACCGGACATCTAGACGCACTGCAGGTTACCATCCTTACCTAGTTTGCTATTCCACCAATTTGCACTAAGCGTTTCCAAATGTCTTTTGTGATGCGCACAGCAAAGGAGTGGAACTCTCTGCCTGCGTCTGTATTTCTAAACGCATACAACCCTGATCGGGGTTGTATGCGTTCTTCAAAGTGAGAGTGAACAGGCTTCTTCTGGGTAAGCTCGCTCCATCGTCGAATTTGTCATCTCTGACCTAGACTAGAGTCAAGAGCAAACCTATCTCAAATAAAAAATTCAGTAAAGGAAAGACTTTTATTTTTAAGGTAATAAATTATTATTTTTTACTTTGTTGATAAGTAAGTTAAAGCCGGCTTGGCTTCGGCTTCCCTCTTACAAAAATTGACACCTCGCCGCTGGAAGCCGTCACCTCCTTCTGCGAGGCAGTAATGCTCGCGAAGGAGGAGGCGGAACGCGTGAGGGAGAGGCAAGCTTTGCGCCCTCACGCCCCTAGTCGCCACAGAAGACGCCCTGGGCGTTGGGAATTGGCAGCCGATTCCCGGCAACCGTAGGCGCGGGCTTGCGGACGGCGAGCAATGGGTAGCTCGCCGTCCGGCAAGGACCAGGCCCGAGTCTACGGCGCGTTGTGTTCCACGCGCGCCTCAAAGAGATGTCAGCACCATTGGAGGGGTTCGCTAGGGCCGATGCCAGCCAGGGTCGCGGGATGTTTGAAAGAGTTACCGTGGCCCCGGCACGGGCAACTGAAGAAACACGGGTGTCAGTAAAAGTCTGACACGCCCTCTCGCTCCGCCCAGAGCGGGAGAAGTCATTTGATTATTTCCCATCCAAAAAAAAAAAAGGAGCAGACCATCAATGAAAAATGTTGCAAAAACGGCGAAAATTTAGTCCTCTTGAGAGCATCCGTTGCGTGCGCTGCGTAAACGGTGAAAGTTACGCAAAAATCATGTATGACGGTTTGTTTTTCTTAATTGTTCTTCAGGTTCTTCTTAAGAAGTTCTAAAAAAAAGTCCGCGATAGCATACACTACCGTCCAAAAGTTTGGAAGCAGCAAGGTAAAATCAATTAAAACAAAACAAAGTCATTTCAACTTCAATGTATTGATAAAAAAAAAATTAAATATAAACAAAAACTAATTTAAGCAGAACAAAAATTTTACATACAATATAAAATTAAATTACATTTCAGCTTCATCAAAGTGTCCTCCTTTTTCCTTTATTAGCTTCTCGCATATTCTAGGCATTCTATTAATTAATTAATTAAATTAATCTTCACCTAATCTGCTCCATTCGCTCTCTAATAGCTTCCACAAATGTTCTGAGCTCGTAGGAGAACGATTTTTCACCCTTCTATCGAGTTCATCCCAAACAAGCTCAATGGGAGAAAGATCAGGTGATTGAGATGGTCATTGCATGATGTTTAAGATTTTCTCATCTTTTTTCTTCTTCAAAAAGGTGTGGCACAATTTAGAAGAATGCTTAGGATCATTAGATCATTATAGGCCAATTTCACTGGGTACGTCATTGGCAAAGTGCTGGACAGCCTGCTTGAGAGGCAGTTGAAGATGCATATCAAACTCAACGACGCGCAGTTTGGTTTTAGAACCGGTTTGTCGACGGAAAGTGCAATCCTGTGTCTCAAGCAGACTGTGCAGTACTACACGGACAGGAAGACATGGTTGTTTTCTGGACCTGTCGAAGGCTTTTGACCTGGTGAATTATGACATTCTGTGGCAAAAAATGTAGGATGAAACAGACCTTCCACCTGAGGTTATAAATATATTTAAATTTTGGTATGAAAGTAAGAGAAACTGTGTTAGATGGTCAGATGCTCAATCAGCACAGTATGGGCTAGATTGTGGAGTGAGGCAGGGGGGGTCGACTTCACCAACTTTATTTAACCTGTACATAGACCGGTTGGTTGGTGAGCTGAGTAGCGCTATGGTTGGTTGTTCTGTGGATGGAAGAATGATCAACAACATTAGTTATGCTGATGACATGGTGCTGCTCAGCCCATCAATCTGTGGACTAAGGAAGTTGTTGGCCATATGTGAGAGGTATGCGGAGGCTCAAGGCTTGAGGCAGGTATAATGCTACTAAAAGTGAGGTGGTGGTTTTTAACGTTCATAAGAGTACACCCACGAATATACACCGGTGACGTTACAAGGAACGCCATTAAAAGTCGTCACTCAATTTAAATACCTCGGTCATGTGCTCACGGGTTCTCTCACAGATGATCAGGATATAGATAGGGAGCGCAGGGCGTTAGCAGCCCGATGCAATATGCTTGCCCGCAGGTTTGTGCGGTGCACTGACGAGGTAAAACTGACGCTCTTCAGAGCCTACTGCCAGTCGTTTTACTCGTGCAGCTTGTGGGTTAGGTATACGCAGAAGGCTTACAACGCTCTGCGCGTGTAGTATAATAATGCGCTGAGGATATTGCTGGGGCTGTCTAGCCCGATCACCATGTATGGCAAGCCGATCCCTTGGGAGAAGCAAGCCAAATACCTTGGCGTGATCTTAGATCAACACCTGACCTTTAGAGAGCACATCAAGACGGCGCGTTCGCGTGCCGCTTGCGCTCTCGGCAGGCTTCATTTCATCCTGACCGCGCGTAGCAAACTATCTCTTAAGTGCAAGCTGCGCATCTACACCGCAGTCATCCGTCCCATCATGACGTATGCTTGTGTTGTATTTGCGCACGCTAAGCCACACTTGCTCCATAGGATGCAGACCCTACAGAACCGTTTCCTCAGAAAGGTCACGGGGGCACCCTATTATGTACGCAACGAGTCTCTTCACGTTGATCTAAAAATCCCAACCGTCCAGCAGTTCATGAAACGCCTCGCCAAGCGTTTCTTCGAATCTGCCTCCAAACACCCGAATCCCCTGATTGCGGCGGCCGCCCGCTACACACCGTCGCACATAAGTCGCATCCGCCGTCCTAGGCACGCCCTAACCGTCCCGGATGACGCCATAACTCTCCTCCAGGAGAGTAATCCCGCCACCAGCACGATCCGGAAACTCAAATCGAGACCGCCGTGCTTCCGCCCTCGCCGCCGAGGGCCACCGCGACGCCCCCGTCCATACCCACCCCGACCCTTGCTCGAGCCAGCCCGCGCAGCTGAGCCCGTAATTCTAAATTTGCCCCCAAATAATCCGATCCAGCATGTCCCATTGCTGTCCTCTCCCAGCGACGCCCTAAGCCGAGGTCCGTACCCCACAGGGGGTGCCCTTAGCGTGTAGTCGCTTAGTTTTTAGTCTTAGTTTTAAGCCTGGCTGGAGGCCTTAATTTATTGAGGCATCCACAGGAAAGCCCGGTTAAGCAGTCGACAACCTCCTATAGGTTGAACTGCGAGATGCCATTCCCCAAAAACAAAAACTTGCTGGGGCTGTCTCGGTTTTGCAGTGCATCGGGCATGTTTATGCCATCATGCGCAAACGGTGCGCATCGATGTTGCGGCGATTCAGGGGTAGCCCTAACAGTATTTAAACTACACTGGCGGACAAGCTTGATGGACCATTTATCAGGCACTGAGCTGGCAGACATGTGCGTGCATTGTTCATGAAGCCAATTAATGTTATAATATTTTTTTTTTTAAGTTATTGTGTTTACTAACATAGGCTAAGTTCATACTAACACTATATGGATCCCTTGGTCTGCAATAAAAATTTTGAATTTGAATTATCCTGTTGGAAAATGAATCCAGGACCAATTAGATTTAGTCCACTGGGTACGGCGGAATTTTGGAGATTTTCAAGTAACCTTCCTTGTTTAGTTTTCCGGTTATCCTCAGAAGATTTCCAGATTTATTGTTGCCAAAACACCAACAAACTATGACATTACCTCAACTATGTTTGATAGTAGGCACAGTACATGCCTCTGAAGCCCTCTCTTCTTTTGACCGGCGTACAAACACAGTCTATTGGATCCGACAATCTGAAACTTTGATTCGTCACTCCAAAGGACATTTTCCCATTGCTCTATTGTCCAGTTTTCAATTCAACATAAGAAAAAAAAAATAGAATAGAATTGCCAAAAGCGCACCAAAACTGGACAATAGAGCATTGGGAAAATGTCCTTTGGAGAAAACAGGAAAACTTATTTTCGAATAAGCATTTACCTTCGGAAATATTTTTTCTAAATGATTGGTAAGAACTAGATACTAAGGGTAGTTTAGAAGAGCTAAGCGACACACACAGATACATGAAAAAATAATTTTGTTTTATACTTGTAGATAGAAATAAATTGACATAAATTGTTCTCTGAAATGGCTGAAGAGGTATTTTTACATCTGTAGCCGAAATGTACACACGACTACATATCAAGCTATACATTTTAAGTATAAGCTGATCTCGCATGTATAGCATTTCCCTACAATGAGAGGTCAGCATTTACTGGAAATGTATAGCTTGATATGTAGCCGTGTCTGCCGTGTGTACATGTCATGTCTGCCTCCTTTTAGGGAATTCAGGCGTAATGATTTTTTAGTTAATATAATAATGATTATGTTTACAAGTTACTTTTTATTAATTATTTAACTTATGACGAGAATTAAGTGTTGATGTTAACGTCACATTTAGGACGATTTAACGCCGAACAAACTAATAATTCAGACAAGTTGTAGTACCTACGTACGATGTTCTGAAAGTCTTGAGATACCTACTTAATAATACTAAGGCGAATGGCCGACGCGAGCACGTGGTTTGATTGTTTATGTTATGATATACGTTAGTGTCAGTTGTCATTTGATTGCATTCAGTATTGCCGCAGTTCGTGTTGGAACAAGTTCACTATAATGGCTAGACGACTATCGAATATCGCGCAATTTTGCATTACAACTTTTTACGTGGATTAAGTCCAGAAAACCGTTTAGAAGAAATGAAGCCTATACTTGGTGATGACTGCCACTCTCGTGCAACCGTCTACAGATGGTACAAACAGTTTCAGCGTGGTTGCTTTAACCTAGAAGACGACCCGCGTTCAAGACGACTGGTGATGGCAGTTACTCCAGAAAATATTTCTGCAGTCAAAAATTTAATTGAAACTGACCGTCGAATAACCTACCGGCAAATAGAGGCCTTACTGCAGATGGTTCAGCAGCGTTCATTTAGGTTATAAAAAAGTTTGTACTCTTTGGATTCCACATAAACTTACCGATGAACAAAAGGAACAGCGAGTTAAATGGTGTAAAAAAAAATATTGCAAAGTTTGAAAACGGAAAATCTAAGACATCATTTCAATCTGGCTTTATTACTCGTATTACGACGTGCCCACAAAGCAGCAAAATAAAATATGGGTGATAGAAGGCGAGGATACTCTGACTGAAGTAAAAAAATCAAAGTCGATAAAAAAGAAAATGATCGTGGTTTTTTTTCGGTATTCGAGGAATTACTGAACAAGTAGTTCTCCGTGAGCAGAAGACTGTAAACGCTGCTTTGTACACCACTGTCTGCCTTCCTCAACTTATTCAGGAATTCAAGAAGCTTCACCCAAAGTCACAACTCTGCACCTGGTATCTTCATCATGATAATGCTCCGGCACATCGTGCTGACGTTACATGCCAATTTTTGCGAGATTGAAACTTTTTGAACATCCGCCTTACAGCCCAGACTTGGCGCCATGTGACTTTGGACTGTTTCCTTTCGTGAAAAGTAAATTGAAAGGGCAAAGATTTCGGGACGAAGACGCTTTACTTTCGGCCTGGGACAATACAGGGTGTAAGGGACAGTCCTCCGCAAATTAACAGGGTGAATTCTGCTAATTATTTTGAATCATAGTCCATCGGAAATATTCTCAGGAAAATTTTCATATTTTTATCGTTTTTTCAGTTACTATTCTTTTATTTAAATGTAAAATTACATTATGTAAAATTACAGTGCTGCGTACAGCAGCATTCCATTTATGTAAATAAAAAAGCTAAAATCAAAAATCAGCAATCAAATGGATGTTGAAATACTCGGCGGCCAAAGGCCCGCTGCGCTGCCGTTCGCTACGCGCATTTTGCCACGGTGACGATACATTGCGTGTGAGGTAATAAAACAAATCGTATTTATTGGATTCCCATAACGTTCCTGAAATAATTTCAAGTACCGGTCATCTTAGTATGATATACTGAACTCACCCCATCAGTCTGCGGGGGCTGTCCCTTACACTCTGTATATGTGCGGAAATTCCTGAACAGAAATGGAAATATACAGGATAAGTTTAAAAGGAGTGCGGATATTTCAGGAGGTAATCAGGTGCATGAAACTGGACAACTTTCCCCAAGGAACGTAGGTCGAAATCTTAAAACTGAAGATCGACTTTTCATACAATCTTGAGTCACGTGACCAGTCACTTTATATGAAAAGTCGTTTCCTTGTGGAAAGTTGTCCAGTTTTATGCACCTGATTACCTCCTGGAATATCCGCACTCCTTTTAAACTTATCATGTATTTTTAGTGATTGGTTTATAAGGATGCAGAAGTGTATTAATTCTCAAGACTTTCAGAACACCCTACGTACTTAGTAACAAACTTTCTTCTAGGCGAGATCTTTTCAATGGAGTATATCTTAAAGGTGTTAGGAGTTTCGGCAGGTTTAACATTATGTCAGACCGACTCTTTGGAACATTGTTCCTAAAACGGCATACGATATACTCGTAGGCCATGTTTTAAAGTGGACGGTGATAGGCTTGAAATATGATGTTTGCAAGGCACAGAAATAGTGAAAGTTAATTAATTGATGAAATACCTGAATTTCAATAATGCTTTATTACTCATATTTAGAGCTCTGTAGCTCCTCGCTGACTAAAATCGAGAGAGTTGTCGTACCACGAAATATTCCCCTTGAAGACATCTTTCCATTGGCATGTATCTTAATGCTATTGAGGGATGCAGCAGGCTTAACGTTCTGACCGGCCGAAACATTGTTCTTAAAACGGCATCTAGGCGGCCAATGTCTTAAAAA
Source organism: Fissipunctia ypsillon (assembly GCA_947568875.1). Classification (NCBI taxonomy): domain Eukaryota; kingdom Metazoa; phylum Arthropoda; class Insecta; order Lepidoptera; family Noctuidae; genus Fissipunctia; species Fissipunctia ypsillon. The sequence goes on from OX387662.1 coordinate 4,190,794, forward strand.
TATCCGTTATAGGCTTAAAAGATGACGTTTGCAAGGCAAATAATTAAAGAAAGTTAATTAATTGGCGAAATACCAGAACTTCAATAGTACATAATTACTCACATTTAGAGCTCTTTAGCTCCTTACGTACCAACAATCAAGAGAAGTCTTCATAATAAGAAATATTCTCCTTGATGAGATCTTTCCATTGATATAACTATCCATCGGTATGGTGTACGCTATTGGGCTTCAGGGCAGAATCACTCAATCTCCTTTATGTATCCAACGAAATGGAGCTCATTTCGAGCAACTAATTAGTTTACCCATTTTTCTCGGTCAATTAAAATAAGATTTTATGGTTTTCCTTTCATTTAATTTATCATGTTTGTTAGAGAGACTTGATCCTTATGATTAACCCTATCGACTGATGCCATAAAAGTACAGGCTGTTAGTTTTTCAGATTTTATCCGGTTCGATTCCCCAGTATGGCAAGCGAATTTTCGTAAATCTTTGAATGCAGATTTGTTTCTTCATAAAAATAAAGGAATGTTTCCTTTGAGTAGAATTTGTTATCTCCAGTATTTAGAGTACTTTCCCTCCAGATGAGGTTAAAAAATTCCAACCTGTATATTGTTCGGATTCGGACATCTTTAAACGAAACTTTTTTTTTCTAACTTGGTATCTCCTCAGTAGGTGTATTTCTAAACATTATTAATTTATTATACTTATTGATATTTTTTCGCATATTGTACAAAGTCCTTAAGGAAGTATCAATCGTTTATTTTAAATGTATAATAAATATTCCTTTTAAATATAAAGCGAAATTCTAAACGCTGTTGTACGTTGTGCATATTAAGATGTTTACGTAGTGGACACAGCGCCTATGCAACGGACTCGTTGCATAGGCGCTGTGCGTGTGTTTGTGTGACTACACAAGTACGTGATTTAGGGGTTTCTGTTAAGTACTCCTGAATTGTCGTTTCGCGATCATATAACTAAGATCTGCAAAAGGGCATTCAGAAACTTGGGATTCGTACTGAGATGACAGACACGAGACTTCACCAATATTGCAACAGTCAGGGTCCTGTATGACGCACTAGTCAGGAGTCATCTGGAACATAGTGCTGTCATATGGGCTCCACAATGAGGACATACATATACTCTGTACTGTTGGAGCGCGTTCAGAACAAGTTTACGCGCCACTTGTACAAGAAGCTTTATGGGTATATCCACCCCACTCTGTACTGGATATGCTCGGGTACAATGAATTGAGGGTGCGACGGGAGTTTACACTTGTCACGTATCTGGTCAAATTACTTCGTGGTATCGAGCATAATCCAGGAGTGCTGCAGCGCTTAAGTTTTTGCGTACCAGACCGCTATGTGTGGAGGCGGCGCCCGCCGCTGCAGGCTGTGCTGACAGCCAGGACCAACCTACTCGCCAAAACACCTGTGACCCGGGGAGTTCATATCATCAACGAACTTCATGGCAGAATTGATGTGTTCACGTGTCATTTGAGGTAATTCGCAAGGCCACTGTTATTTATTTTCTGTTATAAATTAATATAGGTAGAATGTTATTGTGTTGTATTGTGTTATAGTTCCTAACGTGTTACAAGTTAAACGTGTTAGTTAATATTTAAATTGTACCTAAAAAGTTAGTATATACAAGGTGGAACAGGACGATTGACATTCCTTTAAATCACGTAAAGAGAATCATGTTCTTTACCCGTATACAAAAAATCAGTCAAATCCAATGAATACTTTTCATTTTCTTATTTTTCAAAATGTAGATCTGAGTCCGTAATAATAATAGGTAAACATTGTATGTTCAAGAGAACCTATGCAAAACATGATTCTATTCTCTGCGTTTGTATTGTTCTCCGACTAAAGTGCCTGCGCCCCGCACCGCCGCCGCCACGCCCCGCACCGCACCGTTGGTCAGTGGCTTTTCGTAGATAAAGCGTGTTTACTTTTTATGCAGTTGATTCTACTATTTATTTTGTTTGAAAAGTGCAATTTTTTAATTTTCCATTTTTTCACTTTCGATGGATTAGTACTGTGCTCGTTTTCATTTAATGCCGTACATCCAGATACACGTTGTATTTGGGAATGACCGCACTGTCGCATTGAGTACATACACCTGTAATGATAGTTGTAAAATTTTCCATTAACTACTAATCTTCGTGTTTTAAAATGTTTCGATGGATGTTGGATGGATTAAAAAATAAAAATTAGCAGAGCAATTTTTCTGTACAAAATGTTAAAAGTTAATTTTGGGGTCGCTGAAATAGAAAAAAATGTTGGATTCCTTTACATACTTATTCTAACTAGTACATACGTACGTATACAGAAAGTATTTCAGTCTGAGGAAATATTCACAGAGAGTTATAAGCGATTTTCATGTTTAGGTGAAAATGCCCAACCTCTCGTAACAAAATTTGTTGGATTATTGTACATCTGTAATCTGCATCACCTAACTTCATCACATGCCAAATTTCAGAAGTGGGGGAATTTTTCGGGTTACATAAGCCCCGTTGATCGGACTTAACATGAATAAACTCGAAAACCAAAAACGATCGAGGGCTGACATTAGGCACACAGAGTTCTTAGCAGGAGCCATTACTCCACTTAAAAGGATGGCCAGATCTATCTCTCGCGGAGGGTACTTTTGTACGCTTAGCCTGCTAGACCCTTTCACGATTCTAGGTCAAAGGGAAGTACCCTATAAGGTTTTGATTTATTTGCGAATATCAAAATATGTCGCATAAGTGGCCGTATTTTTTTATTGCGTAGACTTAGAAGCTTGATTTTTTTAGAGCTCTAAAGGACCGTAGACCTACGTATTTGACATTAATTTCAACTTAATACGTCCATGCGTTCCTGAGAAAAGGGGTCTTGACAGACTGATGGACAACGAAGTGATCCTATAAGGGTTCCGTTTTTTCCTTTTGAGGTACGGAACCCTAAAAATACTCTTACCATGTACTTAGATAGTGGTTGCATAAGAACAATTACCATTCTAGTCTTCATATCAGTATTAAAATAATAACTAAGGGTTAAGATACTCGGGACTTAGTCAAAGCAGGATAGATCAATAGGAATATGAGGGGAAGTACAAAACTTCATGACACATAGTTTTAAATAAATTTATTCTTCTATAAGGGATAATAACATGTCTTGTGATAACTAACTGAGAAGCTGTCTTTGATGTGGACTCATCACAGAATAACATTCATATTCCACGTACGAAGTATACAGAAATCTAGTCTTAATAATAAACAGCTGTGTATGGAAAAGGAAACTACTTTTCTTTGAGTGAAAAAGTACAAAGTTTAAATTAAAAATCCCTAGAAAAGCCTGTGTTTACATATTTCAGTAATTTTATAATTTATTTTTCTTTTCTAATAGCGGATATTTTTGTCAGTACAAAAAAAAAATATATTTAATTTCTAATATCTAGAATCAGTTACATTAAATATAAAAAGATCGAAACTATATTTGGTAGTCAAGTCGGATTTTATAATATAAATAAGGTGACTAAGGGCGATACAAATACAATAATATGAGACTTACATAATGTAAATATATACAGACAGAGTATCTAGGTATAATAATTTAAATGTTAAGTATCCTGTTTGGACCAACATAGAAAAATGTTCGATAGATTACAAAAAAATAAACAGGTTTCTTTGTTTTCTTGTTTTTTAGATACGAACGTCCATTTTATATTTATAATAACACGTCTGAATATAAAGTAAATTATATACTTGCAACTAATAAAGTTTATTTTTTAAATGTATCGTCTTTTAAATTGTGTATTTTTATAAGTCGATCATTTTGAGACTAAGATGTACTTTCTTGTCTGTATGTCGAAATGTCACGATAATATATATAAAGACAAACGGCGAGAAACATAGGCATTTAAGAGTCCATAATACTTCAGCTCAAATTCACTCTATCTCACTCGCACACTACTGCTCGCGGACTGAGTGAGAGCGAGACGGAGTGGGGTGATGGGCGGCAGGGAGCGCCGATAGTTTAGTTAATTTCTTTTTAAGGTAAAAATAATAGTAATTTAAAAAAACAAAGTAGGTATCTGCTTTATATATTCAGTTCAGTTATTATGCACAGTTTCATGATCTAATTAGAAGTATTTTTAAATACTAGCGTTTTATTGTTCGGTTTGGAGATAACTTTGTAATTCTTTTGTCTTGCGAAAATTTTATGGAATCGTGTTTTCGTCAAACATAGTACTTAACATTAATCCTCAACTTTAACATATATTTATTTCAAAATTAATGCTGCAGTATTTTATATACAACGGAGGATCATGATAGGCAATTTGATGTATTATAGACTCTTAAGTCTTGTGTGTGGTTTATAGTTAAATACATAGTTTGTAACAGGGTGTAGTTTTAATTCGAGTATTGTAAGTAAAGAATGTTTTAGTCCATTCAAAACATTCTAATGTGAAAACTATGCTTCAATACTATGTAATTTTTGTAAAATACCAAATATAAATTATATATAGGTATATATCCTTCATAAATTGTTTTAATAAAATATCTCCACGATTTGGTCAAATATTCTCATCACACATTATTTTGTCAGTATTATTCAAAAGTATATATCGTCAAAATTTAAACTAAAAATCAATTTGAAACTAAAAATTATTAAACAACGGAACGCCCGTACTAATCTTGCACTATTTCTTACTAACACACCAAACATTTTCAAATTAAATATATTAAAACGATAAAAATTCTCGCACCAAGAACTCAGAAGGCACCTTATTGTGTTATTTTAATAGATTACACATGTCTGTCACTAAAACATATAGACGCAATATTACTATTAACACCGCCGTATCAACACAACATTACAGGTCTGTCCATAATCACATCTTCACTATTATTATTAATTAAAAGATAACCTGTAGAACTAATTTGTTCAATACAATATTTTTAACAGGACTTCAATAATACTAAATTATTTTAATGTGGACCTTAAAATAGTGAGAAAACAATAAAAGACTAACACAAGAAATAACATGAAAATTCGTCATCACAGCAACGATTATTGCTATACCTTCATTCTTGTACTATATTTAATTTCGAAACGTAATTTACACTATTTGTTGTTGACTGCGATGTAGTCAACTGCAGCCATTAGATAATACAGGTAGACAATTGAACTAGTGTACCGATGTAGATACTACTCATTGTAACTACGACTAACCTAGATCACTCGTTGAAACGTGGCTTCCGGCTTGTTTGGGCGGCCAAAGATCACGTCTTCGAATATTCTGCTACCCTGGTACGTGAAGAGCTCCTGGATAAAGCATAAAAAAAATACTTTAGAAAATGGACACTATCAAAATAAGCTTTAAATATGGGAAATATTTATCTGATCCTCTAAAAACGTTCAATGATGGTCACTTTTTTTTAAATAATGATCCTCTAAAAACATTTTGCGCTTCTAATGATGCACGCGTTTTTTAACGAATGAGCCTCTTTTTACCTTTCTGACCTTTTCTGACAGTTGGTCACAGTAACATCTAGTTTTAAAATATTGACGTGTATTAAATGAAGAAAACATGCCTCCGGGTAAATGGGCTATGGGTCGAGTACAGCATCTGCACGCTGGGAAAGATGGGCACGTGCGAGTCGTTACACTCAAGACACGCAGCAACACCATCCAGCGCCCAGTGAGCAAACTTGTGTACTTGCCTGTAAACGAGGATGAAACCCCTTCTAGACCCTTAAAACAAGCTGTGTGCCAGTCTACTTCCTCATTGCCACCAGTTCAAGACTATGAACAAACAGTTCAACTTCATAAAACGTCACCTTCAAAACGTCACTCACGAACTAAATAGGGTATGTCTGGACAACAGAGACGGCCTATACATAACATCATCCGCCTTAGCAGCGAGTATCATATTGACAAACCTAATGCGTATTCAGCACACGCTAATCGACACCGTGACAGGCATCAGCCACGGTCGTAACTCCTGAACAGCTGGCACGTCAAGTCGACATTATCTCCGGACAACTACAGGGAAACTTAATGACCCCAATAGAGTCATCGGATTATACGAAGGCTATATCATTATTGAGATAAAAATACCGTTAGTAACTAACGATATCTTCGAATTGGATAAAATCGTCTCTATTCCACAGAAGAGAGGAGCGAATCATTTCAGGACCATCCCTAGCTCGCCTTACATTGCCTATAACATACAGAAGGACACTGCACTTCTCTTATCAGACAATGATCTACAAGGATGCGTCCACGTTATAAACAACAACAAGTTGCTATGTTCTAATGATAAACCTATCTACAACCTGAAAATAAAACAATTATTGTGTGACATACATGCGGTAAGTCATATCAAGAACGTTTGTAAACAAGAAGTATCCACGTGCCACAACTATTGGATCAAGTTACATAACGTGTACTCTTTGTTCTACACCTGTTGTGAAACTTGCGAGCTCCGCATTTTTTGTACGACTGTAATACGAAACAGTGGAATCGTTGACAGTTGACATAGGTCAGGGATGCATATTGAAATCGGATGCGTATAGTATTCATGCACACAACAATTTCTTACATCATATGAATATGCGATCCAGAACCGATGTCCCAGAGGTATCTGTTCTGAATACACTCATCAATACAACATTGCCCAATGAATTCGACGTTCCGGAGAACCGTACCCATATTTGGAATCAGCTGAGAGACCATATCGACAATATTAAGGAACAATCTTCTACAGAGTTAACTGTCCACGACATTCATCACTACGCCGCAGTGTATGTCACTTGAATATGCTTATACTTCATAGTTAGGAAGAAGCATCATGAGGTGCCGAATGAGCAGCAGCACGAACTGGAGGCCGTGCGTACACCACAGGACGTGCCTACCCCGGTGGCGGAGGCGCGAGTCGACCCTGAGGACTGGGATCTACTGAGTGCGTTAGTGAAACTCGGGCAGTGATTAATGAGTTCAGTGAAATTAGCCACGCGATAAGTGTCGATAAGGGGACCTCTCCTACGGTCACCCATCGCTCAGTGAAAGTAGATTTTCAACCAAAGTACGAACTTGATTAAAGTCGAACAATTTAGGGATATACGCAAATGCAATAAAATCATCATCTTGTATCACTTTTTAACTAAATATTATATCATTTAGACGTAGCTCATCAGTTATATCTTTCTTTAGAGTTGGCAGTATGTAGGTACGGTGAACCCGCACATTCAATATTACTTATTATAATTATGTAGGTTAAGCAACCTCAGCGTTTGCACACGCGCAGTCGTTTACTGTAATTAGCAAATAAAAAAAAGCAGTCATTTTACCACACTCAACACGGGCGGTTTAATTCTTCATCCCCGGGTTTCTATCATCGCAAGTGTACAGAATAATCATCGTACGCTTGAACAAAGTGTATAGACTTCCGTCGTACAAATGTCATTAGATGAAATAAATTGTAGATTGTTCTTCCTTCCTTCCTGCATTTATACAATGAGTTATGCCCGGTTTCTAAGGTTTTTAAACGGAGTTTATCCATTAGATAGTGAATCTTGGTTCGATATCATGTTTCTGAAAACTTCGGAAGAATTTAGCTTAAATGTCGAGTGACTCGAATCAATAGTTATTAAAAGTTTAAACTCAATTCTTCAGAAACCGGGCATCAGTAAGTTTATTTATTGACGGGACGAGATTTGTGAGCCTATAAAAACAGAATAGTAGGATGGCCGGTACTCAAAAACCTAGACCAACCTACAGTTGTCTATGTCAAGATCAAGGGACATTTTCCAAAGTTTCACTTGAGCCACAGCGAATAGGAGGTGAGTAGCTGTAACCACTTCTCAAATGTCGTATGAACCCCATCGGTTCATAAGAAAAACACACTCGAAGCGACAATAAATATGATCGTGCAAAACCGTTGAGCGCTACATGCAAACGGCTTCTAGTCGACGAACATTTAACGGGTTAAAACTCCAATTAACAAAAGCAATTAACTGCTACATTACTTTAAGACCATAGACTTCTTGCAGGTTTTCCTGTAATCTATATATTATAGATTTTCTACATTTTTTTCAAAATTTTAGGCTCAGTAGTACCTATCGAAGACAGGGGGTGGGGGTGGGGGGGTATGGTCAATTTTCGTAAATTTCCTTAAAAAACTTGAAAACAATTTATTTTAAAATATCTATTTGAGACCCTCACAGTAAGCCCTTTTATTTGATATGTCACACAGTGTCAGTACAGTTTGCAAAACTTTTTTTTTTAATTTTGTTATTTGCCCCCCAAATGTGACCCCCAAACTCAAAATTCATTTATTTACAAATATCTACACGTCCGTGTGTGGGTCACAAAAACTTACATGTACCCAACTTAATCGGTCCATTAGATACGGAACAAATTGGCTTTGACCACGGAGCAAATACAAAGAGGAGACGGCCTAAACAACTGTGCACTGTGATTCTCAACTAGGTCCTGACGTCATCAAGTAGGCGTGGCCTTAGTTAGTGTATTGTTGGCGTTCGTCCTGTGCACAACTTTGTAAACATTCACATTTTACAGCATTTTCGTGCTAGAAAAAATAAAAGAATGAAGTGTTGTGTTTTATCTTGTAAAAACTACTCGGATAGACGTTTTGGTGCTATGGATGACATCACATTTCATTTGTAAGTAATTTTATGCGTAATTTATTAAAATACTTCTAGAAAAATCTCTTAGCGTCGGCGTTTCCAAATATGATTCTACCCGACATTAGATGGCGACACTTTGTGTCATGGGAATTAAAAATATTTAGGTACATTAGAGCTCACTATTAATATACTCGTATTTTAATAATCATATGTATTGAAATTTGTTCAACATTCACTCCTAAAGATCCTTTAATCGCCAAAATATTATTTTTGTAGTTTTTATATCATTTTGTAAACAGACTGCCATCTATCGTCAACTATGAACAACAAACATAAACATAACAAAAAGACAGGGCCGTAATTAGAATCCAATTATTTTACCGAATGTTCCGCGGCTGTCTCATAAATGGAAAGTACTTAAACATTAAATACGATATATTATTATATAATCTCCTTTATATTAATTATTCTATCTATAATAATTTATTTAAAGTACTTTCCCTCTATGAGACAACTAGTATGGTCAAGTACGGTAGTTGTTGTTTACTTAATTTAAAGTACTTAAAGTCCACCTAGTTTATTTATTTAAATGATGTATGTTGTAGATTCACAGTGACAAAAAAGGCCTTAGAAAATTAAAAAAGGGAACTTTCCTTGTTTAAAACTGGATATATCGGTTCGTTTCAATGCAGTTTGTATTTACCAGTTTCAATTGTTTTGGGAGAATGAGTAAATTTCATATTTATTGTTTTATCCTTTATGTTACAGCTTAAAAGAAAATTTACGGAGCCAACAATATCATCACCAAAGCCTACCACACATCCAAGTGATTTAAATGAATTTCTGATACTGCATGATACACCAAGAAAGAAGAAGTTACAGCAAGAAATAGTACTTCGATGGAAAGCAAGAGCAGATAGATCAAAGATCAAAAGACTTCAAATGAAAGTTAAGCGTTTGAAGAAGAAGGTACCTATCTAGTAGCGCTACTTTCGCCACACGCAGAGGTTTTTTTAGGATTCCCTAACTCAAGGAAAAAGGAACTCTTATAGGATCACTTTGTTGTCTGTCTGTCTGTTCGTCTGTCTGTCAAGACTCTTTTTCTCAGGTACGCGTAGAGGTATCAAGTTGAAATTTATATCAAATACTAAGGTCTACGGTCTCTTTCAGCGTCTACTATTTACGCAGTCAAATAGTTGCAAGTCAGTTATTTTTGCAGGAAATTGAATTTTGCTCATAAATTTTCGTCATAATTTGCCTATTATTTATTCTGTCTCTAAAATTAGTTTTACCTACTTGACGATATCAAAAGAGTCATGTTAAGTATGAAGCTTCTTTCGCGTCATGCGGCTTTTGATTAAGTCTGATATTACTTATTTGTTTGACATTAATGGTTTCGGATGGATTGTCATGTAAACGAGAGGTGTTTTTTTTTTTTTTAAAGACTAGCTTTGTAAATAATCTTGATAAGTCTTTTTAACAAAATAAGTCATTTAAAAATAAGAGAAAAGTAATAATCTTTATTTGTCATATAACAAAAACCTTTTTAGTCTAACATTTATTTTTCGTCAATATTCAATAAAAAATTCGTATCAAGATGGTTCGCAAAATTATTTTTAACAAACAGAGTACTCCCTGGTACGAAAACTCCGAGTACGACCCTGTTGCATCCTGCACTTAGTGACATCTAGTGTGAGATAGTTACGTAACTACAAAGTAAAATCGACAGAACGAGCGAGTAGTTTTGCTATTGACCTGCAGATGGAAAATAATGAAGTGGGCGGGATCTAACACCCCCTCACCCCGCAAAATGTCACGCGTTGTTTCCTATAGAAATCAAATTACAACATCTCCTCTTCGTATTTACTCCGTGGCTTTGACAGACGGACAGACAGACAGACACAAGAGTGATCCTATAAGGGTTCCGTTTTTTTCCGTTTGAGGTACGGAACCCTAAAAAGTATGTTGGAAGTCCTATTTCTAGTCCTAGTTGAATTTTTTTTGTGATTTTTGAATTTTCTAGTACCTACTTACTCAAACATCAGTTGGTCCGATAGTTTTTTGATCTTTAGCAGATTCAGGATCGATTGGCATCAAAAAAGTTTTTGTGGAAATGGACCATTTTATTACTGACTAGGACTGTAAAATTTTTTTTTAAATCTGTGAATGGGAATCAAAATTTCTCAAAAAAACGAAGACATTCTCCTGAAACCGTTTTCCTGTAGCTACAACGGTTAAGCCTGCCCTTACTGCCCCATCTTGAAAATCCACCCTGTATAGTGGCATCTATAGGTACCTTCCGCCAGATAACCGTGGAATAAAAAATCTTTTAATTCAGACAAGGTCCATTTCGTTAGTACAACACACAACTTAGAAACTAGTGTTAGTACTTATATCTACCAGAAAAAACAAAACAAAACAATTATTAATTATACGCCACAGTGGCATGTAGACGTATCCAATGCCCCAGTATGGGATTGTCCTACCTGCCCGCTATAGTGCTCAGGATGCTGTTGGGGCTGCCGCGTACCCTGCGCATGATGGAGGCGCATCGTTTGCGCATGATGGCGTGAAAGCCATCTACACCCGCTTCTGCGAACATGCCAGAAGCACTGCAGTAGCGCGGCAACCCCATCAATACCCTGAATGCATTGTTGTATTGAACGCGCAGAGTGCTGTATGCCCTCTGCGTGTAGTTGACCCACAGACCGCATGTATAGAACGACTGACAGTACGCTGTGAACAGTGTAGCCTTTACTTCAGTCGAACATTTCGCAAATCTGCGAGCCAACATATTGCAGCGGACAGCCAACGCTCTGCGCTCACGCTCTATGTCCAGGCTGTCTTTAAGGTCCTCGGACACCCAGTGGCCCAGATACTTGAACGATGTGACCTGGTTTAAGGGGCTTCCACAAAGTTTCAGCTGTGGTGCAATCGGGTAGGTTTTAGTGTCTGCCTTGAATACCAGTACTTTACTTTTCTTAACATTGTATCTGAGGCCATGGGCCTCCGCGTACCCTTCACATATCATGAGCAGACTCATCATTGAGTTAATCGATGGGCTCAGCAACACCATATCATCAGCATAACTAATATTGTTGACACATATTCCGCCTACATTACAACCTGGAAAAGTGTTGCTGAGCTCAATGATCAACTGGTTAATGTACAGACTGAAGAGGCGGGGAGAGCTCAGGCCACCCTGTCTCACTCCGCACTCCAGCCTATACACGCCCGATAAGAGCCTGCCCACTTCACACAATTGGTCTAGTTGTTATACCAATACCGTAGTATTGATATCACTCCTCTATCCACTGTGGTATCGTTCAGCAGTTTCTGCCACAGTAAGTCGTACGACACCAGATCGAATGCTTTGGAAAGGTCCAGGAAACACGCGTTAACAGGCGTTTTCCTAGACGTATAATACTGGACAGTATGCTTGAGAGACAGTATGGCACTTTCCGTGGATAGACCAGGTCGGAACCCAAACTGCGCATCATGTAAATCGATGCGAGTCGCCATATGCCTATCAAGCAGGCTGTCCAGCACCTTAGCAATGACAGTAACCAGCGATATGGGCCTATAGTTCGAGAGTTCTGATGTGTCCCCAGTCTTATCCTTCACAATAGGCACAACCACAGTCTTCATAAGATCGCTGGGCAGATGAGCATGACTCAGGCAGAGCGAGAAGAACATCGCCAGCACCCTTGGCAGGTGAACTCCTGCATGCTGCAGGTGTTCGATGCTAAGGTAGTCATGCCCCGGAGGCTTGCCCCTAACCATATTTTTAATAACAGTATCGAAATAAAAGTCGTTGACGCCTTCTACCAATGTATTCCAATATTTCAAAACGATACGAAAAAATGTTAAGGCAGTGTGTCGCTAACACGATCAAAAAAACGTATCGCGGTACGAGGCGTCCTTGACGCGTGCACGTGGCATGTATTTTTTTTTTTTGTTTGCATTTAAGTTTTTTAGTACGAGTGGGGTTAATGACTTTTATCTCACCCTTGTCTGACGTAAGGTTTATCTCTCTCTCTCAATTTAAAACGTTTATGCTTGGGCGTGGGGTCCTTACCGCAACATAACATAAAGAAACTCACCAATATACCAGGATCGCAGCAACGGCAAGGATGTCTCCCGACATAGCGGTCGGGGCGGCTATCGGCTGAGGTTGCTGACGTACAGGCTCTTCAGTTCGATCTTGGGCGTGTTTTCGAACAGAGCGGCACGGTTCTGGCCTTCGCCCTTCTTCACCCAATGTCCGTATACTCGGAAAGCACATCCGTCTATCACCTGGAATTGATGACAAAGAATATGTATGAAAAACTTAACAACAGTAGTAGTAGACTCTGTGAGGGCGCTCGACCGGGAAGTACTTAACTGCCACCGTACTGACTTACTTCTGCCGCTATCTTCCGGTTTGAAGGGTAAGGATGTTAGTGTTATTACAGGCATGAAAGACTTTATAGGTTTGTCTCTGGGATGGCAAGGCACCAGCGTAAGCGGCGCAGACTACTTACCATTTACGTGTGTCGTCTAATTGTTTGCTACTATATAGTTTTGGTAACCAGCTTGTGGTGATAACTATAGTATACATAGGTATCGGAGCCCCTTTGATACACCAGCGCCCCTTTGATACACCAGCGCCAGATGCGAAGGCATCTTGAGTAGGTATGATTTTCCTGCGTGAAATGGGGCTTAATGAAACTCTTCAAGAATAGATAAGTCATTATCCTACCTTCCTCAGCACGCGCATGGTGTAGGGGTCCCGCAGCGCGTCGCCAAGCGGCAGCGCGCGCGTGGCGGTGTGCGGCAGGCGGCGCAGGCGCACGGCCGCGCGCACCGCCACCAGACCCACGCGCAGCTTGGCGCGCGCGTTGAACCCGCCGCTCTTTATGGCCTGGAGTACGTGGTTATGTTACTAAGTGACTAGGAGTTCATGGGATATTGGTTGTGGAAGACAAATGACCGGACATTTTCGTCGGTTTTATCAAATCTTCGTTAGTCCTCAACGCCAGAAGGCATCCAAACCCCCAGCTTTACCTGAATATGAAATAGCAGACAGCAGTTATGAGCCCATAATGTCTTAACTGCTTTGTTATGGCTGACAAGTAACGTTCAGTTGTTAACATGTTTGTGTGTTGTTGCATGAACATGTTTGCTACATTATTGCGTTCCTGTAAACCATCTCGATCCTTCTTACCAACTTGTAGAAGAGCCCCAGAATATGATTTCCACAGCCAATGTTTGACACCACTATTTTAACTGTATGTTACACCAGGTAGACAAAAAGTTTCAAATTCAAACAACAGACAGTGCTTGAAACAAAGAAAATAAGTAAAGGGAAATATGTACAGTAATTATGTAATGACAACGCAGGAAAAGTCATGCAAACATGCAAAAGAAAATGAGGCCAAATAAGCAGTAATTTGAGTATGTTTGTGTCTGTGTGAGTGTATGTAAGTGTGTGTTCCCCAAGCTTGAAGAATGTTTTTTAAGGTTCACAAACAAATACCCTTCGTACATACACAGAGAAAAATGACAAAAAAATTAGATGTCCCCAGGTTAATGCTCTGGAATCTTATCTAAGGGAATGGTTTTAGTAATTTGGTAAAAAAAAAGTTATTTTAATAACATAATAAATTATAGTTCACACAAAATGTTGCAACAATTAATAGATATGACGTGAGTGTTGCATATTATCCTACTTTGTAGAATATCACGTTTGGACAACTTTGGCATTTCAGCAGCTACTCAGAACTGATAAGCAATATATGCCAGCTGTTTGTCGAGTTCTTGAAATATAAAAATAAAACAAGATAGTAGCTAATTAGAGAAATATTTACAAAAATGGTTCGTTATTTCGATAAGGGCGTAAAGTTATAAAAATACTACGTTATATAAGCCATTTTCTCCAAAATTAATATTAAATCATAAATATCGCTATCTCGTCATAACTATTACTACCCAGGGTTATAAATTAGTCACAATGAAATTACCATCGTCAACTGGTCGATCCTAGACATCCGGCAGCTGGTACTGGACAATGATTTCTTGAGCGGCGTCATGTCTTGATCCCATAACTACCAGGGACGCAGAAATATGTACCACTTGTATTGTGTTTTAACATAATCGCTTTGAGTTATGTGCTCCTAGTTATTTTAATAATAAGGAAGTTATGACGTTCGTCTGTTTTTATATTCGATTTGTAATAAATAATCGATTTTCATTTTCGGATGAGTCACTAGGAGCACGTAAAAGAAGCAAAATAAAAGAATAAGCTCTACAGTGCATCATGCACTGTTTTAGTGCACATAGAAAAGTGATTTTAATTTTTTACAACGAAAATTATTAACATCTGCTGTAGTTTCGATGTACTATTAGTCAAATAAGCTGTTTAAAATAGCAGTAAAGCAAAAGAAATCAGAAGCGAAATAGTCGATAATACGTAGTCAAATCGACAAAAAAAAATACAAATTCTAGGGCCGGTTGCACAACAAATCACTAACTACAAATTAAAACATCGCTCTGTTTCTCTCAATCGTTTGAAGTTGACAGTCCTGTTTTAAGTATATTTAGCAACTAGCTGTGCCCCGCGACTTCGTTCGCGTGGATGTCGTTAGATACACAATATACTAAAATAACAGCCACATTTTAATAAAACGCGCTCGTCCCCCGACCCCCCGCCAACCGTCGCGTTGAATCGCCCGCCCGCCCTATTACCTACTTTGTTTTCACTTAGTGTTCTTTCTGACTTTTTCTTTTTGCTCGGCTCCTAAGGGTCGTAGCGTGTTGTTAAATAGCCTATAACTATCCTCGAGAATTAGACTACCAAATGCAAAAAGAATTTTTCAAATCCGACTTTTTTTATTAATAATTTCATGGGTTTTAATTTTTTTTTTGCGCGGAAACCTAATTATTTAAAAAAAATAAAAGTAGCCTTAGTTACCCCGTAACATAAGCTATCTGCCAAGCCGGAACAGACAGACAGACAAAAATGTTAAAAATTGCTTTTTTGTTATAAGTACCGTTTATACTTTCTTACGCATTTAGTAAAAAGTTGTTATTTTGAATTACAAACAAACACTTCATTTTTATTTATTTGTATAGATTGCTGTGCCCCGCGACTTCGTTCGCGTGGATGTCGTAAGATGCACAATATACTAAAATAACAATCACATTTTAATAAAACTTTCATCCCCCAACCCGTCGCCACAGATTACCAGATAAACCACTCCATGTACTTACGCGTGCTAACTACCTACCGGAAACCGGGCCGCATGCAGCCCATTTCTCAGTGGGTTGCCGACAGTTGCGAGGCGCGTACGCACGCATATGTATTTTGGTGACCTGACTACTTAGTTTCTAATTCTTATGAGATGGCTGGTTCTGGTATTTTATATGCAGTTGATGAATGTAGATCCAGCAAGAGAAGAGATAAAAACTTATCTTTTTCAGTTTACATGCAAATACTGTTTTACTATCGTTTTTTAAATAGGTAAATTGTTTAAACTTGCATGTTGTTTTGTATTTTATTGGTAGATACGTAATTACTTATATTATGCGTCTCAGATAAGAATAGAAAGGTCAATGACCTCCATTTGTCAACTGCCATTTGAAAATAACGTTTAGCAATAAGCTACTTTGTGCAAATTAATTTTCAATAATACTTATTATTGTTATTATCTTGTTAATGTTATGTTCATATGATTATTGTTTATTTAAAAGCGTGCATGACGTCACAATATGGTGCCAGCGCAGGTTTGTTCTTAGTGTAGAAGCATAGTAGTTACCTATTACGCTAATTGTGTAAATGAACGAACAAATCAATTAATCATGTTTTCCTCCATTTCGTATTTCATTCGTATTCGTGGCCATGCGGAGTGGGTTCCCTGATTATTAAATAGTTAGGTACTACATTTTGCGTACGATGTGTCTTACTTGTCATACAAAATTTGCAGTTTCGGTGTGTGCTCACAGAATACTACATAGTAACCTAGCATAAAAATATTCCTCGGTCTTTCATAAGTATTTTTAACAATTAAATATGCTAAAACATTAAAAAGCATTTTATTTTATTTCATAAAGGCTCCTGCAAACAGGCGCGACACAAAGGCACCGCTCGTCGCGCGACACGGGGTGCCTTTGTGTCGCGTTGCGTGTCGCGCCTGTTTGCAGGAGCTTTGACGTGTACTACAAATACCTACTGACATCTTTATCGAAAAAGGCAGCCCTGGCAATTCACAATAACCACGCGGCGGCGCGCAGTTACAAAGCAAAACTCACTTTACGCTTGTAAGGTTAGGTACATTTTCGTTCACAATGTCTAGCGACTCGAAGGTGTAGGCTATTATAGCAGTAGGTATTGAAAAGTTTGTATGGAGTGATTTATTTGGTAATCTTTGCCGTCACGTTAAATCACCCGCGCGCACTATAACTTCGTTTTCGCTTAGTGTTCTTTCTGACTTATTTCTATCTGATCGGCTCTTAGGAGTCGTAGCATGATGTTAAAGAGCCTATAACGACTCGTATCTTCGAGAATTGGGCTACCAAATGCAAAAAGAATTTTTCAAATCTGACTTTTTGTTCATAATTTCAAGGGTTTTTATTTTTTTGCGCGGAACCTTAATTATTTTTGTAAATAAAAGTAGCCTAAGTTACCCGCTGTAACATCAGCTATCTGCCAGTGAAACTCCCGTCAAAATCGGTCCAGCCGTTTCGGAGAATAGCCGGAACAAACAGACAGACAGACAAAAATGTTAAAAATTGCTTTTTTGTTATAAGAACCGTTTATACTTTCCTATGCATTTAGTAAAAAGTTGTTATTTTGACATTACAAACAGACACTTCAATTTTATTTATTTGTATAGATTAACGCATTTAGTGATTTGTGGTGCAATCGGGCTGCTAATACGCGCGAAGCCTTTAAAATTAAATAAAAAATCAGTACACCGAATTGCTTACTACCAGGGTAACATAAATTGTAACAGCACTTACCATAGTGTTGAAGAAGGCATGATTGAGCGCCTGGGTTATGTCAAGCCTTTCACTTGGCTCCACCACTAGAAGCCGCCGAATTAAGTCTTTTGGGTCGTCTGTAATCATTATGTGGTTTAGTTACCTAATAATTGTTAAAATGCAATCAAATCAGGCTGGGATTGTCGATTTTCTAATCGAAATTACGGTGAACTTGTTATTGCTTGTCAATCTCATTCATAAAGTAGTTGTAGTTAAGGCGACCTATACCTAATATTGCATCACTTTGATTCAATAATCAGCAAACAAATAGTGATTGTTTAAAGCAATTGTTTAAAGTAATTTTTAATTATAATTTAATTCATTGTAAGGTATCTAATAAGTAATTTTGTTATGGGTTAATACCTGAAATAAACGATAATAATAATAATAATAATAACGCGGCAACACTAACGTCAACACGTCACGAAATTTATTCTCAATAATTTTCATAGTTTTATTCATTTTAGACGCAGTTTTGTATTATACCAGAAACTCAAAAGAAACCCAAAGGCAACCTAAACCAACCATTTTAAAGGCAACCATTTTATATCAATTTTAAACTACAATAGAAGAAAATGAACACTACAATATAAAATACCGAATCGGAGGTGACATCTGTCATGTCACCTCTGATAAAACCAGATAAACATAATCAATGAATAAATAATAATGTTGACGAGATCAGCTGCACGAGCACGCCCACCACCTCCGGACTCTTCGCTCAGCTCCGCCTCGCCGCCGCCGGTATCCAGCCCCACCGTGAGCGCTGTGATGACACCAGCTGTGGTAGTTGCGTCGAGCTCGAGCGACGAGTATTTTTCCCCGCCGACGTCGCCAACACCTGTACGTCGACAGGGGAGAGGCCGGCCACCGAGGAGCTTGGGACTTAGGGGCCAACCGGCCCCGAGCCGGGTCCCCGCTGCCGGTGGTTGTGTGCAGCGCATGAGATGGACTCAGTCTATAAACGAGAACGTCATGCGCGCATATTACGGGTCTACAGAGGGGGGAACTAACCTCACTGCGTACCGTGTTAGAATGCTGTCTCTGTTTCAGGAACTAGAGCCAACCGTCAACGTCTCGGCCCAACGACTGTCGGATCAGGTGCGGGTCATCCAACGCAATCATAGGCTGGGCGATGCCGCACTTGATAGGCTGCGCTCAGAAGTATTGAGCAACCATATCGTCTCAACTCCGGCACAAACCGCGGTACAAGTCTCAACTATTGATTCAATCCCACCGCGGTCTAATCATGGTGTTGTAGAGGAGGATGATAGGGTTGCCACAGTAAGTAGCCAGTGCAACGCCCGATTGAGGAGCGCACTGGAGGATGCGTTTCTCGAGTATAGGTCCACTCCGACCGAACTTAGGCCCCGATTACCACACTTGCCTATGCACAAGAAAAATAGGGCGCTGGTGTGTGCTTTGGACTCGCAGCTCAAGAATTTTTTCGAGAGCAGCGAGGATCTCATTGATACACATTCGATCCTGTATTGCGCGGCTGTTGCGGCATGTCGTTTAGCTAACGTCAAGTTTCCAAACTGTGACGGAGCTACTCGACCAAAACCAGCCGTACCAGCCTGGCAGTGCAGGATCGAACGTCGTATCGATGGGACCAGGGTACTCATCGGCAAACTATACTGCTTCAGGGAGGGCAATACACGACCACGAGTGATGCGCTTTGTAAGGCGGGCATTCTCGGGGACTGGAATCAGCCCTCGAGAATACATGTCCTGTGTCACAGAGCGCATCGACTTCCTGAAGCAGAAAGTTTGTGCATGGGCGAGCCGTATTCGGCGGTATAAGCGGCGGGTCGATCGATACACGCAGAATCGCATGTTCCAGAGCGATGAGAGACGGGTATATAGAGCTTGGGAGCGACCTGAAAAAAGTGTGGCGGACGTGCGCCGCCCAGATGATGCCACCACGAGTACATTCTGGCGCAGCATCTGGTCGGTGCCCGTCTGTCACGCTGAGGCTGGCTGGATGCAGGATGTCGAGCGAGTGTGTGGAACTATACCAGAAATGGAAAAGATCTTAATAACGCCATTAGACGTAGCCAAAGCAGTCCGCCCGTTGCCAAATTGGAAATCACCGGGACCGGACGGACTGCACAACTTTTGGCTAAAATGGCTAATTAGTTCACACACTCGCCTGGCATCTCAATTCCAGTCATCCTTAGAGTCTGGGTCGCTACCGCAGTTTCTAACAACAGGCGTTACCCACCTGCTCCATAAGTCAGGAAGTCCCGCGGAACCCAAGAATTATAGACCGATCACGTGTTTGCCGACGATCTATAAACTTCTAACATCCATTTTGAGAGTGAAAATAAATACGCACATTGAGAGTAACTCAATTATGTCTTCCTCTCAAAATGGATGTAGGAACGGGTCCCGCGGTACTAAGGAGCTACTCCTCATCGACATGGCCATTAGCCAACAGGTTCGTCGATCCCGCAAAGATCTGTCGACATGCTGGATAGATTATAAGAAGGCCTACGACTCGGTGCCACATACATGGCTCATGAGGGTGCTTGAGTTGTACAAGATAGATGCAATTCTACGCACCTTCCTTGAGTCATGTATGGGGCAATGGAGGACGGTCCTTCGCTATCCAGGGTGTCGACAGATCCAGGGGAATGATGAACCTGTATGGATTAAACGGGGAATATTTCAGGGCGACAGTTTGAGTCCACTTTGGTTCTGCTTAGCCCTGAATCCTCTAAGCACACTGCTGGAGGATTCAGGTCTAGGCTATCGGTTGAAGAGAGGTGGTCAGGTCATATCTCACCTCCTCTACATGGACGACTTGAAACTCTTTGCCCCCAACAAATTGCGACTGGTGGAACTACTGAAGGTAACTGAAACTTTCAGTAACGCCATCAGGATGGAATTTGGTGTGGACAAATGTGCAGTCATGCATGTAAAGCGAGGCGAGATTATGGAATCCGAGGGGATTCAACTCTCGGATTCCATAAACCTTAGAGCCCTCTCCGCAACCGAAACCTATAAGTATTTGGGTATGTCGGAAGCGTTGGGCATTAATGCTGCTGACATGAAGCAATCGTTGAAGGAGCGCTTCTTTGGTCGCCTGAAGAAGGTATTAATTAGTCTTCTTTCGGGCGGAAACAAGGTGCGCGCCTTCAACGGTTGGGTCATGCCGGTTTTGGTGTACTCTTTCGGTATACTCAAATGGACTCAGACCGAACTAGACGCCCTGGATAGGAGGGTCCGTACACTACTGACCGCAAACCGGATGCATCACCCACGATCATCGGTGATGAGACTGTACATCCCGCGGAAGTGCGGGGGTCGAGGTTTTTTAAATGCGAAGACCCTCCACAACCGCGAGGTGTGCAACCTCAGGGAATATTTTCTAAACGCCGACGTGGGTATGCACCGTGATGTGGTCGCAGTGGACAACGGGTTCACCCCGCTCTCCATGGCTAAAGAGAACTGGCGCAAACCTGTAGTACTTACTACAGATGACCGCAAGGCGGTATGGCAAAGCAAGGAGCTTCACGGACGCTTCTATCGGGCTCTACACGAGCCCGGTGTAGATTTCTTAGCGTCCGTATCCTGGCTACGTTTCGGTGACCTCTTTGGGGAAACTGAAGGTTTTGTTTGTGCAATTATGGACGAAGTTATTTTGACGAATAACTACCGGAGACATATTATGAAGGACGGGACGGTTGACGTGTGTCGGGCATGCCACCGTCCGGGTGAGTCCATCAGACATATTATCTCTGGTTGTTCTCGTCTGGCTAACGGCGAGTACTTGCACAGGCATAACCAAGTGGCCAGGATTATTCACCAGCAACTTGCTTTGAAATACAAACTTGTGGACTCTGAGGTACCGTATTACAAGTATGTGCCCGACCCAGTTCTTGAAAATGACCATGCCACGTTGTACTGGGATCGGTCTATCATCACTGACAGGACTATTGTCGCCAATAAGCCTGATATAGTGGTGATAGATCGATTAGCGCGCCGCGCAATGATAATCGATGTTACCATTCCGCATGACGAGAACCTCGTGAAAGCTGAGAAAGAGAAACAAATAAAATATCTCGACTTAGCACACGAGGTTGTTGACATGTGGAATGTGACCTCGGCTGCCATTGTGCCGATTGTCGTAACGGCCAATGGCCTGATGGCCGAAAGCCTCGACCAACATCTCTCGAGGCTGTCGTTAGGCGGTTGGATCAAGAGCCTGATCCAGAAGGCAGTACTCCTCGATACGGCTCGTATTGTGAGGAGGTTCCTGTCTCTGCAGCCCTAACCACCGGTAGCTTGGACCCTGCTCCCGATACCGGTGGAATTCTATTTTTTATATTTTTAAATGTTTTTTTTTATATTTTGTATTTTAAGAAATATTTAAAAATGTAATTATATAAGAAACAAAAATTAATAAACGAAATAATAATAATTACCAGAGTCTGGAAAATGAATAGAGTCACTACAGTCCCAATAGTAATATCAACAAGTGTTATCCCGAAACAAATATTCAATAGTTTTAATGCACTCAATATATCCAAATACACATATATAGCACTACAAAAAGCTGCCATATTAAACACTTGCCGCATAGTAAGAAATTTTTTACAACTAGACTTGGATAATAATTTCACTGCAGTACAGAGCAATTTATCTTCTCAGAATAATAACTAGAATCTCACCTTGGTTCACACCCGTGAGATTCTGAAAATACCAGGTACTAACCTGAGAAAATTAAATTTAAAAACCATAATAATAAAGCCAAAAAAAAATATATATTCTAGTTGACTATATGTACTTTGACTTTTTGTGGTTCAAAACATGATATCGAAAACTTCGCTCGATCAAAAAAAAATCGGAAGGGGAGTCTAATCGATGATTTTTTTGATGTTTTTCTAATTTTGCTTGAAGCTTATGAAAGCAATACTTCCAAAAAATATATCTGTAAAAAGTTCATAACAAATAGAAGAACAATTTGTGGTTACATTTTGCAAAATAGTTAAATTAATTTAATAATAAAATATTATATAATACAGCGGCTTGCGCACGGCGATTCAGTCGCCCGCCGGGCCTTGACGAGGTCGGACCTATGTCCGTTTTGCTAGCGCACGGCTGTTCCGCTAATTTATCGAACAATTCATTCGTAGGACATAGTGTAAATAAGTCAGTATGTTTTTTTTGGCTTTCGTAAGTTCGAATGAAAAACGGAACCCTTATTTAGGAACGAAGTTCTGTAACGCGGCTTGCGGTAGGAGTTAAATGGTAGAAATCGTCACGAGTCGACTTTCAAATTGTAAATTTGGTCAAAATGAAAATCCAAGATGGCGGCCGTGAAAATTTTCAAATTTTCCTTCATGGGTGTCGTTTTCAAGGTTTTCGAGGGTGCTAAAGCCGATAGTAAAGTCAAAATGAAAATCCAAGATGGCGGCTGTAAAACTTTTGTTTTTATTTAAAATCATGTAAGTCATCACGTAACAAGGAATTTGGTCCTGTCGGAAGTCCCCGGAGGCACTCGGTTTTATAGTTTTACTATTTGAATTTTATTTTCTTCTATAGCTTTCGCCAATCCTTGTTTTGATGCTATTATGGGACACTTAATTTCGACAATCGTATCATTTCCAATCAACCTATTAGGCATGGCCCCAATATAACACTGGGTGTCGTCAATTAATAATCCGTAATAAATAATAAATATCCAAAACTAATTTGTAAAGGATGTCTCAGTAAGAGTGCACTTTTTCATTTTAAAATAAAAGCAAGTATTTTATTATATGAGTTGTGATATTTGTATTGTATTGTAAAGAAGACATGTTCCGATGAAGTATGGAATAAAATATCCGGCAAATGACCCCAAGGCTCCGATGACAGGCCATTAGTCTTTTCATGAAATTTTCCATGACTTTTGCACTAAGATGTGGCTGTATCTCATCGATGACGCGTTGGATTTCCGATTTGAGCTCAGGAATTGTTTCGGGTTTATTCGCATAAACCCGAGATTTCACAAGACCCCAGGGAAAAGAAACGCACGGCGTTAAATCGCACGATCTAGGTGGCCAGTTGACATCAGAATTTCGTGAGATAATGTGTTCTGGAAATAGTTGCTGCAATAAGTCGATTGTTTCATGCGCGGTGTGGCAGGTTGCGCCGTCCTGCTGAAACCAAATGTTGTCCAGATTCATGCCGTCCAGTTGAGGCCACAAGAAGTCCGTTACCATATTCCTGTAACGAATGCCGTTCACCGTAGTAATGAGTTTTCACAATTATAACGCCTTGTTCTTTCGAAAAGCGCTCCATTTTTAATAATCGGAATAAACAGAGGTGACAGCTGTCAAATTTCAGAGTTGCCACTTGCATGAAAAAAAAATATTCCAATTTTAAAAAGTGCACTCTTACTGAGACACCCTTTATATAGGTACCTAATTTAAAATAAAACCCCACCATCAGCATCACCTTTGTACGTATTTTTCTGTTCCTTTCTTCTGGTCTGTTTACATGTGTGTACGTAAACTGTTAAATAAATAAATAAAAATCATGTGCAGTCGGGAGACACCGTCAGTAACAAAGTTCATCTCACATATGATTTAATACAAAAACATAATTTTCATTTTACATTTTGACCTCACTGTCGACTTTAGTATCCTCGAAAACTAGAAAAACTACACCCATGACGAAAAATTTGAAAATTTCCGCAGCCGCCATCTGGATTTTCATTTTGACTTTACTATCGGCTATAGCACCCTCGAAAACCATGAAAACGACACCCATGATGAAAAACTAGAAATGTTTCACAGCCGCCATCTTGAATTTTCATTTTGACTTTACTATCGGCTTTAGCACCCTCGAAAACCTTGAAAACTTCACCCATGATAAAAAACTTGAAAATTTTCTTAGTCGCCATCTTGGATTTTCATTTTGACTTTACTATCGGTTTCAGCAGCCTCGAAAACCTTGAAAACGTCACCCATGAAGGAAAATTTGAAAATTTTTACGGCCGCCATCTTGGATTTTCATTTTGACTTTACTATCGGCTTTAGCACCCGCGAAAACCATGAAAGCGACACCCATAATGAAAAACTTGAAAATTTTCACAGCCGCCATCTTGGATTTTCATTTTGGCTTTGCTATCGGTTTCAGCACCCTCGAAAACCTTGAAAACGACACCCATGATGAAAAACTTGATAATTTTCACAGCCGCCATCTTGAATTTTCACTTTGACTTTACTATCGGTTTCAGCACTCGAAAACCTTGAAAACGACACCCATGAAGGAAAATTGGAAAGTTTTCACGGCCGCCATCTTGGATTTTCATTTTGACTTTACTATCGGTTTCAGCACCCTCGAAAACCTTGAAAACGACACCCATGAAGGAAAATTTGAAAATTTTCACGGCCGCCATCTTGGATTTTCATTTTGACTGCTATCGGCTTTAGCACCCGCGAAAACCACGAAAACGACACCCATGAAGGAAAATTTGAAAATTTTCACGGCCGCCATCTTGGATTTTCATTTTGACTACTATCGGTTTCAGTACCCTCGAAAACCTTGAAAACGACACCCATGAAGGAAAATTTGAAAATTTTCACGGCCGCCATCTTGGATTTTCATTTTGACTTTACTATCGGCTTAAAGCACCCTCGAAAACCTTTAAAACGACACCCATGAAGGAAAATTAGAAAATTTTCTCGGCCGCCATCTTGGATTTTCATTTTGACTTTACTATCGGCTTTAACACCCTCGAAAACCATGAAAACGACACCCATGAAGGAAAATTTGAAAATTTTCACGGCCGCCATCTTGGATTTTCATTTTGACTTTACTATCGGCTTTAGCACTCTCGAAAACCTTGAAAACGACACCCATGAAGGAAAATTTGAAAATTTTCTCGGCCGCCATCTTGGATTTTCATTTTGAATTTACTATCGGCTTTAGCACCCGCGAAAACCATGAAAACGACACCCATGAAGGAAAATTTGAAAATTTTCACGGCCGCCATCTTGGATTTTCATTTTGACTTTACTATCGGCTTTAGCACTCTCGAAAACCTTGAAAACGACACCCATGAAGGAAAATTTGAAAATTTTCTCGGCCGCCATCTTGGATTTTCATTTTGAATTTACTATCGGCTTTAGCACCCGCGAAAACCATGAAAACGACACCCATGAAGGAAAATTTGAAAATTTTCCCGGCCGCCATCTTGGATTTTCATTTTGACTTCACTATCGGCTTTAGCACCCTCGAAAACCTTGAAAACGACACCCATGAAGGAAAATTTGAATTTTTTCTCTCTTGATAGAGAGAGAGAGAGAGTGAAAGTGTGAATTTCAAAGAAGAAAGTATGAGCGCGCTTTGTCGTTAGTGACGATTTCTGCCAAGCCGCGTCAAAGAACTTCGTTCCATTGAGTTGACCTACTGCCTACACGACACGCTTACCTATACTGTGACACATTTTGGGTTCATGCAAGTTCACGCTGGCGATGGCGAGGTAAGCGCACGGCTCGCTCCGTGGGTAGGTTGGTAGCGTTAAATACCTACTTCGCAGGGTCTACCTCGCCTTAACCAAGATATTTCGAACTCTCTTAGCCATATTTCAAGCTTTCGCGTTAAGGGGTCGCTTAATAAGAAACGCTATTTGAGCGCAAAGTGGCTTTTTGATTAGCTTGCACTCCACTTGGTGTATTTGTCCAAATATTCGTGTAATTTGGCCAAAAATAAACGTAATTCCAATCAAGGGCATCGTCAGTTAGCATCAGATGAACTGACCTGAGATATCTGCCCATTCAGGGCTGGTGAAGGAGTATTTTCCCTCCATGATATTCCGCAGCATCACCATCTGTTTACGATGCCAGAACGGAGGACAACCAACCAGTCTGTAAACACAGACAATAAAAACATAAATAAATTATTTACAAAAGACATTTGGGTTAACCTAGTTATGTAGGTATCTGAATAAGATAAAACTTTGCTAACCAAAATAAGATAAAACTCCAAAAACGCATTCTTTATACAAGGTGGAACAGGACGATTAACATTCCTTTAAACCACGTAAAGAGAGTCATATTCTTTACCCGTATACAAAAAATCAATCAAATCCAATGAATACTTTAGCCATAGGAAATTATTTTTCATTTTCTTATTTTTCAACATGATGTAGATCTGAGTCCGTAATAATAGGTAAACATTGCCGGTGCCGCGCCTTGCACCGTTGGTCAGTGACTTTGCGTAGATAAAGCAAATTACGGAGGCTACAGGCGGAGTATTAAAAAAAAAACAATTTACTTAAAATAAATTTAATTAAAAATGGAAAAATTACAATAAATGATTATAACTAAGAATCTGACAACGTTCGAGGTTGGAACCGAAGTGGCCGTTTCCGCCGCCCGGGAAATGGTGGCGTCACGTTGAGCGAAGTCAGCAACTCGTGGCCCGCCTCGTGTCCGTGGCTGATGCAATGTGTTGTTAGGTGTAAATGGGGTAAACGCATGGTCAGC
The DNA here is from genome assembly GCA_947568875.1 of Fissipunctia ypsillon. Taxonomy (NCBI): domain Eukaryota; kingdom Metazoa; phylum Arthropoda; class Insecta; order Lepidoptera; family Noctuidae; genus Fissipunctia; species Fissipunctia ypsillon. The sequence continues at coordinate 4,217,934 of OX387662.1, forward strand.
GATCTTCCTCTAGTACCGTAGTATAACACCTCCCGCCGTAGTTCAGCAATTATTTGAGTACTTTCGTCGAAAATAATGTTGAATAGTGATCTGGCGTTGCAGCTTCAGTATTGTCATCTCGGCATGAGGTTGGCTTCGTTTCAGTTACTGATATTTCTTTAGATCGCCGTTTTACTATGAACCTTCGTATGATGAGATAACTGCTTATTACAGTTGCACTTAATAGGATGGTGTACAACGGTATTGTAGTATGGTATAAGGTTGTATCTTGAGGCTTCTGCAAATTGATTGGCGGCTGTAGCGTTATCTTAGCGTTGCTTGCATGTAGACTCTCCAGATTTATTGAATTTAGAGTTAGGACTGGTTGCTATGATGATATCAAATTGGGATCTTGTGAAGGTAACTCGGTTATTTTGATAACGTATCCTCTTGCATGGTCATTAATATTGATGATGGTGAATTCATGAGTTCGCTGGAAACAGTTGTGAGGTAAAATAACTAAGAAGCTCCCTTGTAGATTAGTATATTCATTTCTTCCACAGGATGTCTGGACTTTAGTGGCTTTCGGAAATGTGACGGTGTAGTGCTTGTCATCTAGTTGCTCCAGTGCCGCTCTGGTAAGTATAACAGGGGTCAGGGTGCAAGTAGAGTCGATTTTCTGTGTTGTGATCAGCTGTTGAATGCAGTCCACTTGATCCCGAGGTTTGAAGCTGGCTTTCATCTCGCAGAGATACCAAGTTTCTGCCTTCGGACATTCTGTCTCCATGTACATGAATTCGTCTTCATGTATTGCAATATAGGGAGAGGATGGTATTAGGATTTCGTGGTTTTTGTTAGGAACTATGGAGAGTTTGTATAGGTCATAGGTGTTATGCAGGGCAATCGGTACTTTGAATACTATAACCAAGTTATTACTACTATAATATGAACCCAATTTTATTATATCGAAATATTCCCTTATGCTTATATCTAATATTTCTTCCTTATTATATAAACTACGTATTCTATCTATCATATTTCCTAACGCATTTAAACTAAGCATTGAATGATGCGTGCTTTTTGCATGAATAAAGGCTAAAAGATTCTCTATCCTGAGTAGTTCTTCAGATAAATTTTCGACATTATCCCCCATGATTGAAAGAAACTGTGAAAGATGAGCATAATTTAGAAGGTCTATATTAGTAATTGCAGTGGTATTGATAATTATGTTAACTATTTGAGATATATTTTTCTGGTTTTCAACAATACTTTGTATGATTTTTGAATGCTGTAACATTCAGTCCTTGCTTAAACTTATGTGCTGATTGAATTGCGAGGTTATCTCCTGTTCGTTATCCTGAAGGATTTTAATGGCATTATTATAACGCAAAGCGTCTGTATAATCCAAATTACCTGAAATGCTTTTAATTACTGAGCCTAAGCCGTCTATAAGACCTCTCTTAACACGATGGGAAACAAATGTCTGCAATTGATCTGAAATCTTATCTAATTTGGTTTTAAGATGTGCAATATGTGGTTCATACAAGAACCGAGTTTTATTATTTAATTGGGGCTGAATATAATCTATCTGAGTTTTAACTAATGCTACCTTAGATCTAATTTCATCTAAATCAATAGACTGTAAAAAGGAATGATGCTGGGTTATGATCTTTGCAGAGCCTAGCTTAAAAGGGAGAAGTCCTGGTCCATCTTCGAGACTCTCTTGAGCTGCCACTGCTTGTAGTAGGTACATCAGTACTATCCTGCAACAATTGTGCACTATTAGGCACTCTCTTTAGACGGGACTTAGCGATTGGACCTCGTTTTTTCTTTGTATAGATATGTATCGGGAGATCTGCTAACACCGTATCTTGTGTATACCGGGGTGCTAATTTCTGACGACTAGCCATGGGATTCTTTATAAATATCTGCTGCTCGGGGTTATAATTTTTTTCCGGTCCACGACTCTTATTTAAATTATCAATAATTTCAGTTCGATGGTTTAAAGAATTTTCACTTATTAATTCATATACTTTATTCATTCTTATCTTATGGTTTTGAATGTACTGTTGCATTAAGTGCTCTGTGGCGTCCATGTCTATTGGATCACGGGGGTCGAAGTGTCCGTTTATAAGTTCTAAAGGTCTGCATCTGGTAAAACTGTGAATACTACTGTTATATGCCAATATGGCATATGGCATTAAAATAACTGATTCACCACGATTTTGTAGTTTTAGTATTCTTAAATATTCTAAAAAAGTAGAATGGAGATGCTCGACCATGCCATTCTCATTGGGTGTATGTGCTAATATTTTATGATGATTTATCTTATGGACCCTTGCAAATTCTGAAAATAACTGGTTAGTGAATTCTGTGCCTCGATCAGTTACTAACATTAATGGTACTCCGTGGTGAGTACAAAATATTAACAAAGCCTGAACGACACTTATTGCAGTTCCATCCCTTAAATGGTATGCTTGAGCATACTTTGAAAAGGAATCGATGATGGTGAGGAATTTCTCAGTTTCAGCTGTGAATAGATCGAGATGGATAACTTCAAATGGTTTTGTAGGAGGGGGAACTATGTGTAATTGTTGCTTTATTGGATTACGATCGTATTTACTCTGTCCACAAATGGTGCACTCATTGATATATTTCGCGATATGTTCTTTCATCTTAGGCCAAAAGTAGCGCCGAGATAATGCAAGGTAACATTCGTTAATACCGCGATGGTTGGATTTTCCTTCGTGATATTTCCGAATGATTTCTTGTTGACGTAGATATTCCTTGACATTCTCTAGTTCTATTTTTGTAAGTACAAGATTCATGGAGGCACTCTTAATCATTCTAAATACATTATTCCGATCATTATAATTTGGTGGTAAAGCCCTAAATATTTGCTGAGTACGTGTTGGCCCTCGGTTAGGCTGAGGTAAATTATTATTATCATTAGGTCGCCATGACTGTTGAACCAGAATTGGTGGATGGCGTGAGGGGCCAGGCATACTAAAATTAATTGGTGTCATAGTGAACGGTTGATTAATTGGGGGTTTATATTGAGAGCCCGCTGGAACATTTGGTTACTTTTTATTATCTAGGAAATTATTGTTTCGCTGTTGCAAATATAAAGTGTTCGTTTCTTCCTGTACATACTCTAACGCCTTCTCTATAGATACGGGACGCATGCACCGAATACGCGAACCTAGCGGTTCCTTCAAGCCGCGCAAGTAGGACTGCAACGTAAGCTAATAAATAATAAAGTTCACGCTTTGCCTCTACGGTGGTAGACAGACTATCATGCAGAGTTACATATGTATGTCATAATGGTGCTAAATAAGGTTTGACATTTTTCAAAGAATTCTTGTGGAGTACTTTGTCCCTGTGTTAACAATGAAAGGTCGTTATAGAGTGCAGTTTCGTCGCGTTGGTCTGCAAAATTATTAATTAACGCTGTACGAATGCCCATCCAGTCAGTCGGGATACCGTTTGAATTAATAAACCGTGCGGCTGGACCCGTAACCTTATTCAAAATTCTGTTAAGCAAGGCTTGGTTCTCCAGCTCATTTCCTGGATTAGGGTTAAGAAATCTCCGAACTAATTGATCACTTAAATTAATAAATCTAGTTAATGTATTGGGGTTCCCATCGAACTCTGGGAGTAATCGAAGGGATTTCAATATAGCGTCAATTTGGTCTCCTTGAGCCATTGCGCTAGTTTGCTCTACTTCACTTAAGTCTCTAGATTGATCTAACCTAATCTGCCTTACGACCCTAGGGGTACAAGAACCAGATTGCCTAGGATGAAAAATCTTGAAGGATTAACGTAAGACTGGGAAAAAGAAAAATTACAACAATAGGGAAGCAACACAAGAGCGATTCAAGTGTACTCACAGTTTCATTTCTTGGTATTTCTGAATCAGCATCGAAGTCTGGATGCACCGCTGCAGCTTTCCGTGGTTCAGGATACTCGATGAAGGCTTGAGAGCACAAACAGCGGCTATGCGGAGCCGACAGGATCGATTTTAGAGTCCTTTTACGCGCCGCGCACTGTTTCGAGTATCCTACCGACTGCGCCAATTACGGAGGCTACAGGCGGAGTATTAAAAAAAAACCAATTTACTTAAAATTAATTTAATTAATGAAAGATGGTTTGGTCATGTTGAGAGGATGAATAAAAGTCGACTAACAAAAGGTATTTACACAGCAGATGTGAGTGGAAACGCCGGAAGGGGACGCCCTAGGAAGACATATAATGATCTTATTGGTGATGTTCTTCAGAAAGGTCGGGTGCGTAGTACTCGCAACCGGCGTGCGTGTATGACCAGATGTATGAATGTAAACGAGGCAAAAGGAGTATGTAAGGATCGTCGCAGGTGGCGTTCTGTAGTTTCTGCCTACCCCCATGGGAAGAAGGCGTGAGTTTATGTATGTATGTATGTAATTTAATTAAAAATGGAAAAATTACAATATATGATTATAACTAAGAATCCGACAACGTTCGAGGTTGGAACCGAAGTGGCCGTTTCCGCCGCCCGGGAAATGGTGGCGTGATGGTCGTCACGTTGAGCGAAGTCAGCAACTCGTGGCCCGCCTCGTGTCCGTGGCTGATGCAATGTGTTGTTAGGTGTAAATGGGGTAAACGCATGGTCAGCGATCTTCCTCTAGTACCGTAGTATAACAAGCGTGTTTACTTTTTATGCAGTTGATTCTGCTATTTATTTTGTTTGAAAACTGCAATTTTTTAATTTTCCATTATCTACTAATCTTCGTGTTTTAAAATGTTTCGATGGACTAGTACTGTGCTCGTTTTCATTTAATGTCGTACGTCCACATACACGTGGCATAGCTTCTGAGACTACTAAAGTTTACTTATACTATAATCTAAACAAATAAATAAAATTGAAGTGTCTGTTTGTAATGTCAAAATAACAGCTGTATACTAAATGCATATGAAAGTATATACGGTACCTACTTGTAACAAAAAAACAATTTTTAAATTTTAAAAATTGTTGTTGTTTTTGTCTGTCTGTCTGTTTGTTCCGGCTAATTTCCGAAACGGCTGGACCAATTTTGAAGGGACTTTCACTGACAGATAGCTGTTGTTATAAGGAGTAACTTAGGCTACTTTTATTTTAGAAAAAGAATTAGGGTTCCGCGCAAAAAAAAACCTTTTAAATTGTGAACAAACAGCGCGGGCGGACGATACAAGGCAGCGGGTCGACGGGGTTTTATTAAAATGTGGTGTTATTTTAGGAAGTGAAAACTTCTTTAGGGCGCGTTGAGCACTTTTTGGTAGGGGAAGTTACGGTTTCGCGACATGCTCCAACGAATTTTTGTTTGTTTGTTATGGATAAACTCAAAAAATACTATATTGTGTATCTCACGACTTACACGCGAACATAACATATAACAACATATTTAACATTACATTACCTACATTTTGACGAGTTATGCGAATGTAAATGTAGGGAGCAGCAGATTTTTTTTTTTCGCGATTTCAGGGTTGGTCCCATAGTAAAAGTTCTTCATAATGATGAGTACAATGACCCCTTAAGAGGTTGTGCGTTCATTATGTTATACCTTGTATATATTAGGTCTTAACCTATGAAATTTGAGATTTGTATGAAAAGTTAAAAATAAAAAAATGTTGGTAATTTTTTTATTTCAGCTAATCAAAGTACTGGCCCAAATTATCTATACAATTTTACCATTTTGATGACAGTTTGTTTATCTCTGTACTGTAGAAGTCTGCCGGACGGGGGACGATGAAGTCAGCGAAAGCGTTTTGTACTGCCTTTCGGGTGTTGATTTTTTTCCCACTTAAAAAATTGTCTAAATTTTGAAAAGTAGAAATCTTTTGGGGCAAGGTCCGGTGAGGACGGTGGGTGACGGAGAGCTTCCAGCTGTAACTCTTGTAGCTTTGCGATGGTCTGTCGTGAGGTGTGAGTTCGCGCGTTGTCGTGGAGAAGCAATGGGGAAGAGCGAGTGACCAGTATTGGTTGTTGAATTGCGAGCTTCTCCGTCATTGTTTGCAATTCTTGGCAATACACATCTGCCGTTACTGTTGTGCCATTCGGAAAGAAGCTGTGATGTACAAATCCGGGACTGGTCCACCAGACAGTCACCATCATCTTCCTATAAGTAATCTTTTTTTTAGCGCACTGACTAGGTGCTGTACCCGGGTCCACCCACTGAAACGAACGCTTACGGTTGTCGTACAGGATCCACTTTTCATCGCAGGTAACAACTCGATTTAGAATTCCCTCGTTTCTATGCCGATTCAGTAGTGCTATGCATGCTTCGACGCGTAAGTCTTGCTGTTGCTCGCTTAGTTCGTGTGACACCCACTTATCTAGCTTTTTAATCTTTCCGATTTGACGCAAGTGCTTCAATGATGGTTTGACACTAACTCCAAGGCCCGCAACAAGCTCAGCCGTAGATTGAGTTGGATCCGCTTCCACTACCGCCTTCAATTCGTCGTTGTCGACAATAGTTACCGGCCGACCACGAGGATCGTTCTTCAACTCAAAATTTCTAGATTTAAAACGATTGAACCAATAATGGACCGTGTTTATGCAAGCAGTGTTAGGCCCGTACACGTCGTTAATGTTTCGTGTTGTTTGCGCAGCGGTATTTCCACGTAGGAACTCATATTCAAAATTGTACAAATTTTCAGTTTATCCATGGGGCCAAAAACTACCACAATTTCACAAAATCAAAAAACTATCTAAAAACAAATGACTGAATTTGAAATTAAAGTAACACGGCATTCGGATAAAGTGTATTTGAATTTCGAGTTGCGCGCCAATCCACAGATAATTAAATCTGAAAATGCTGGTTATAGAATCTCCAATTACATAGGTACTATTATTACTTGGGCACCAGTAGGTAGTCAGGTAGTCACGTTGATTGCGGCATCAATGGCGTCTCAAAGGTGCAGACGACGTAACTAAATGGTTTAATTTGATATTGCTGGTGTGACAAGGGCTTTACGTATATTAACTGTGTCAGTTTCTAACTAATCAGACAAATGGTAAACAAAAAAATAAACTTACAACGTAAACATGATAACTCCGCACGCCCATCTGAAATGATAAAACAGATTCTTGTTAATTATTACATCAGTAAACAAACTATACACTTTAGAAATAACTCCTGAGAACAACTATATTAAAGGAAACTGGCCAGGTTATCTGGAAAAATGCTTCTGACTAAAACCCTAAATAATTAATGATTATAACCTGCAGAAAGGTTCAATGGTCTAGAAGCGAAAGGACTATGTAAGGACTCAAAAAGGCTCCGCATGGAAAAACGCATTAGTTTATAAATGTAGGTATGTAATTATAAAAAAGAATTTTGTGTCTAACAAAAGTTAAAATGAAAATTCATGAAACGCGGAACCTGAATTTTAATTAGATTTAAGTAAATCTCATCATGTAGATACGCTAATAAAGTGTTTTTCAAACTGTGTACTGTGTGTGTGTTGTTCAGCTGTGTGTGTGTGGTCGCGGGCAAAAGAATAAAGTCAAGTGTTTCTAGATCCTATACTACAATAAGAAAATACAATTTCAGTGAAAAGGATGGGCTAGTTTATTTTTCAAAAAAATGTCAAAAAATGTTTCTATTTTTGAGATGTTAATAATCAAATCATTTTCTAATTGAAGCCTATTTTTCTTTTTAGTTTTAATGACCACCATTGAAGAGAACGTCAGTTCACATAGATAAGAACTGGCGAATAGCACAAAAAAATTTAAAGAGATTTTTAAGTTTTCATCTATAATAATACATAGGTCCCAAAAGAAAGAAAATTATAAACATAGTCTTTCAAATCACTAACATTTTGTCTGGTTATGGCCCTAGGGGGTCGCTAGAATTTTTTAACTTGTAAAGGAGTCACGTATTCAAAAAGCATGAAACACTGCGCTAGTATAAATTTAATTACTTAGAAGTTGATTAAATAAATATCAAAATGCAATTAAATTTTAAATATTTTGTATACGATCTGAACCTGTGTGCGACCTGAAATACGAGTATGTGCGTTTTGTATTATCATCTCAGCTGTCCAATAGGGATGATGACTATTTTTTTTTTGTTTGTCAGGCAGATTAAGTATTAAAAAATATTAGACACGTATTTTTTTTTACGTATTCAAAAAGATTACGGCGATACATTGAGTTAAAATGTGGCATGACGTCACGCCTTGCTAGATTTTATACTGAGGTGTGACGTTACGAGCCCCAAATTTAATGCATTTTATCTAACAATTAATCATGTTTTATTAATATGATAAAGCAAAAAATACATGTCTAATATTTTTTTATTATATTTTTTTTTTTTTACCCAGGCATCATCCCCATTGATTAGGTATTTATTTGAAGTACATTTATACTATACGCCACGGTTCACGAGAACCAAATGACTTCTGCTGGTCTATTCTGTAAAATTTTCACCGTGAAAACTTAGGTGAAGTGCGACTGAAGTGAGCTGTCAACAGTATCAATTCCAAGCGTCAGGTGGAAGGACAGCTCACTTCAAGCTTACTTCACCTAAGTCTTCAGCTTCACGGTGTTATTTCTACAGAATAGACCAGCTATTGTCTAACCTTTAGTTTAAAATTTAGTCAAAGATAGTCAAATCACAAAAAAAAAAACCGGCCAAGTGCGTGACGGTCCACGCACAATGATGGGTCCCGTGGTTGGGATGAATTTATACCAAAAACAAACTTAAAATTGTAGTTGAAAAACATGTTCTCCCATATATCGATATAAGTCACGGTCAATTCTCCAATTGCAAATGTAAGTTTGTATTCACAAAAAAAATGTTATCTGATAAAACTACAAATTAAGGCGACCTATACCTAATATTGCATCACTTTGATTCAATAATAAGCAAACAAATAGTGATTGTTTAAAGCCAAAAAAAATATATATTGTAGTTGACTATATGTACTTGGACTTTTTGTGGTTCAAAACATGATATCGAAAACTTCGCTCGATCAAAAAAAAATCGGAAGAGGAGTCTAATCGATGATTTTTTTGATGTTTTTCTAATTTTGCTTGAAGCTTATGAAAGCAATACTTCCAAAAAATATATCTATAAAAAGTTCATAACAAATAGAAGAACAATTTGTGGTTACATTTTGCAAAATAGTTAAATTCATTTAATAATAAAATATTATATAATACAGGGCCTTGCGCACGGCGATTCAGTCGCCCGCCGGGCCTTGACGAGGTCGGACCTATGTCCGTTTTGCTAGCGCACGGCTGTTCCGCTAATTTATCGAACAATTCATTCGTAGGACATAGTGTAAATAAGTCAGTATGTTTTTTTTGGCTTTCGTAAGTTCGAATGAAAAACGGAACCCTTATTTAGGAACGAAGTTCTGTAACGCAGCTTGCGGTAGGAGTTAAATGGTAGAAATCGTCACGAGTCGACTTTCAAATTGTAAATTTGGTCAAAATGAAAATCCAAGATGGCGGCCGTGAAAATTTTCAAATTTTCCTTCATGGGTGTCGTTTTCAAGGTTTTCGAGGGTGCTAAAGACGATAGTAGTCATAATGAAAATCCAAGATGGCGGCCGTGAACATTTTCAAATTGTTCATCATGGGTGTCGTTTTCGTGGTTATCGAGGGTGCTGAAACCGATAGTAAAGTCAAAATGAAAATCCAAGATGGCGGCTGCGAAAATTTTCAAGTTTTTCATCAGTGGTGTCATTTTCATGGTTTTCGAGGGTGCTGAAACCGACAGTAAAGTCAAAATGAAAATTCAAGATGGCGGCCGTGAAAATTTTCAAATTTTCCTTCATGGGTGCCGTTTTCAAGGTTTTCGACGGTGCTAAAGCCGATAGTAAAATCAAAATGAAAATCCAAGATGGCGGCCGCGAAAATTTTCAAATTTTCCTTCATGGGTGTCGTTTTCAAGGTTTTCGAGGGTGCTAAAGACGATAGTAAAGTCAAAATGAAAATCCAAGATGGCGGCCGTGAACATTTTCAAATTTTTCATCATGGGTGTCGTTTTCGTGGTTATCGAGGGTGCTGAAACCGATCGTAAAGTCAAAATGAAAATCCAAGATGGCGGCTGCGAAATTTTTTTAAGTTTTTCATCATGGGTGTCGTTTTCATGGTTTTCGCGGGTGCTGAAACCGATAGCGTGAAAATTTTAAAATTTTTCATCATGGGTGTCGTTTTCATGGTTTTCGCGGGTGCTAAAGCCGATAGTAAAGTCAAAATAAAAATCCAAGATGGCGGCTTTGAACATTTTCAAAATTTTCATCATGGGTGTCGTTTTCGTGGATATCGAGGGTGCTGAAACCGATAGTACAGTCAAAATGAAAATTCAAGATGGCGGCCGTGAAAATTTTCAAGTTTTTCTTCATGGGTGTCGTTTTCAAGGTTTTCGAGGGTGCTGAAACCGATAGTAAAGTCAAAATGAAAATCCAAGATGGCGGCCGTGAAAATTTACAAATTTTTCATCATGGGTGTCGTTTTCATGGTTTTCGCGGGTGCTAAAGCCGATAGTAAAGTCAAAATAAAAATCCAAGATGGCGGCCGTGAACATTTTCAAAATTTTCATCCTGGGTGTCGTTTTCGTGGTTTTCGAGGGTGCTAAAGCCGATAGTAAAGTCAAAATGAAAATTCAAGATGGCGGCCGTGAAAATTTTCAAGTTTTTCATCATGGGTGTCGTTTTCATGGTTTTGGCGGGTGCTAAAGCCAATAGTAAAGTCAAAATGAAAATCCAAGATGGCGGCCGTGAAAATTTACAAATTTTTCATCATGGGTGTCGTTTTCATGGTTTTCGCGGGTGCTAAAGCCGATAGTAAAGTCAAAATAAAAATCCAAGATGGCGGCCGTGAACATTTTCAAAATTTTCATCATGGGTGTCGTTTTCATGGTTTTCGCGGGTGCTGAAACCGATAGCGTGAAAATGTTCAAATTTTTATCATGGGTGTCGTTTTCATGGTTTTTGCGGGTGCTAAAGCCGATAGTAAAGTCAAAATAAAAATCCAAGATGGCGGCTGTGAAAATTTTCAAGTTTTTCATCATGGGTGTCATTTTCATGGTTTTCGCGGGTGCTGAAACCGATAGTAAAGTCAAAATGAAAATTCAAGATGGCGGCGGTGAAAAATTTCTAGTTTTTCATCATGGGTGTCGTTTTCATGGTTTTCACGGGTGCTAAAGCCGACAGTAAAATCAAAATGAAAATTCAAGATTGCGGCTGGGAAAATTTTCAAGTTTTTCATCATGGGTGTCATTTTCATGGTTTTCCAGGGTGCTGAAACCGATAGTAAAGTTAAAATGAAAATCCAAGATGGCGGCTGTAAAACTTTTGTTTTTATTTAAAATCATGTAAGAGTCATCACGTAACAAGGATCTTTGGTCCTGTCGGAAGTCCCCGGAGGCACTCGGTTTTATAATGTATTACTATTTGAACTTTATTTTCTTCTATAGCTTTCATCAATCCTTGTTTTGATGCTATTATGGGACACTTAATTTCGACAATCGTATCATTTTCAATCAACCTATTAGGCATGGCCCCAATATAACACTGGGCTTCGTCAATAAATTATCCGTAATAAATAATAAATATCCAAGACTAATTTGTAAAGGCTGTCTCAGTAAGAGTGCACTATTTCATTTTAAAATAAAAACAAGTATTTTTTATATGAGTTGTGATATTTGTATTGTATGGTAAAGAAGACATGTTCCGATTAAGTATGGAATAAAATATCCGGCAAATGACCCCAAGGCTCCGATGACAGGCCATTACTCTTTTCATGAAATTATCCATGACTTTTGCACTAAGATGTGGCTGTATCTCACCGATGACGCGTTGGATTTCCGATTTGAGCTCAGGAATTATTTCGGGTTTATTCGCATAAACCCGAGATTTCACAAAACCCCAAAGAAAAAAATCGCACGGCGTTAAATCGCACGATCTTGGTGGCCAGTTGACATCAGAATTTCGTGAGATAATGTGTTCTGGAAATAGTTGCTGCAATAAGTCGATTGTTTCATGCGCGGTGTGGCAGGTTGCGCCGTCCTGCTGAAACCAAATGTTGTCCAGTTGAGGCCACAAGAAGTCCGTTACCATATTCCTGTAACGAATGCCGTTCACCGTAGTAATGAGTTTTCACAATTATAACGCCTTGTTCTTTCGAAAAGCGCTCCATTTTTAATAATCGGAATAAACAGAGGTGACAGCTGTCAAATTTCAGAGTTGCCACTTGCATGAAAAAAAAATATTCCAATTTTAAAAAGTGCACTCTTACTGAGACACCCTTTATATAGGTACCTAATTTAAAATAAAACCCCACCATCAGCATCACCTTTGTACGTATTTTTCTGTTCCTTTCTTCTGGTCTGTTTACATGTGTGTACGTAAACTGTTAAATAAATAAATAAAAATCATGTGCAGTCGGGAGACACCGTCAGTAACAAAGTTCATCTCACATATGATTTAATACAAAAACATAATTTTCATTTTACATTTTGACCTCACTGTCGACTTTAGTATCCTCGAAAACTAGAAAAACTACACCCATGACGAAAAATTTGAAAATTTCCGCAGCCGCCATGTGGATTTTCATTTTGACTTTACTATCAGCTATAGCACCCTCGAAAATCATGGAAACGACACCCATGATGAAAAACTTGAAAATTTTCACAGCCGCCATCTTGAATATTCATTTCGACTTTACTGTCAGCTTTAGCACCCGTGAAAACCATGAAAACGACACCCATGATGAAAAACTTTTAAATTTTCACAGCCGCCATCTTGAATTTTCATTTTGACTTTACTATCGACTTTAGCACCCTCGAAAACCTTGAAAACGACACCCATGAAGGAAAATTTGAAAATTTTCACGGCCGCCATCTTGGATTTTCATTTTGACTTTACTATCGTCTTTAGCACCCTCGAAAACCTTGAAAACGACACCCATGAAGGAAAATTTGAAAATTTTCACGGCCGCCATCTTGGATTTTCATTTTGACTTTACTATCGGTTTCAGCACCCTCGAAAACCTTGAAAACGACACCCATGAAGGAAAATTTGAAAATTTTCACGGCCGCCATCTTGGATTTTCATTTTGACTTTACTATCGGCTTTAGCACCCTCGAAAACCTTGAAAACGACACCCATGAAGGAAAATTTGAATTTTTTCTCTCTTGATAGAGAGAGAGAGAGAGTGAAAGTGTGAATTTCAAAGAAGAAAGTATGAACGCGCTTTGTCGTTAGTGACGATTTCTGCCAAGCCGCGGCAATGAACTTCGTTCCAATGAGTTGACCTACTGCCTACACGACACGCTTACCTATACTGTGACACATTTTGGGTTCATGCAAGTTCACGCTGGCGAGGTAAGCGCACGGCTCGCTCCGTGGGTAGGTTGGTAGCGTTAAATACCTACTTCGCAGGGTAGACCCTGCGAAGTGTGAAAAAGTCCGAAAATTTTCGGACTTTTTCCTCTACTTGTGCTGTGAGACCTTGCTTCTTGCCAAACATGATTCTAGGTCAACGGGAAGTACTCTATAGGTTTTGATTTATTCGTTAGTATCAAAATATGTCGCATAAATGGCAGTATTTTTTTATTGCGTTGACTTAGATGCTTGTTTTTTTTTTTTATTAGAGCTCTAAGGGACCGTAGACCTACGTATTCGATATTAATTTCAACGTGATACCTCCACACGTGAGAAAAAGGCTCTTGACAGACTGACAGACAGACACGGTAGTTCCCATTTGTTCTATGGAATATGACGTCATCGGACAAAATGATCGGACAAAATCGTCTTATTTTGTCCGATGACAGAACAAATGGGAGCTACCGGACAGACAGACAGACGGACAACGAAGTGACCCTTAAGGGTTCCGTTATTTCCTTTTGAGGCACGGAACCCTAAAAAACAACCAACTTGGTTTCAGAGAATAAAAATGAGTGAAGCAAATATTTATGACGTCAGTATGTAAATAACACAGACATAATTATAACAACTTTTATGATTGCGCCCGAACTTTAATAACATTGATAACGATCAATTTTATGAGTTTCACGGTTCATTTAGAATATGAGACAGACAACCGAATTGCCTCTTATCTGTAAATATAAAATTGTCCTGACTGACTGACTGATATATCAACGCACAGTCCAAACCGACCTAGAGACTTGAAATTTTGCATATAGATACCTACTACAGTGTAGGCATCCACTAAGGAAGGGTTTTTGGAAATTCCACCCCTTAGGGGATAAAAAGGAGGGATTTCTATTGTTAGAAAAATCTTATTTCTTAAGGTAATAAAACTTGAAATTTGGCACCAATGCTTATTTAAGTAAAGAATAAAGTTTGTCATTTTCGGTTTATTTCAACTACCATCAAAGTTTGTATATATCAAAGTTTGTATGGAAAAATTCAACCAGGGTAGATTTCGATTTCAATTTTACAGGGGACGATTTTACAGCGTGGCTTGATTAAGTCCAAATTTTGTATAAATAACCTATAAGTCAAATAATGGAAATTGTACAGTTGTTGATACAGTTTGTATGAAAAAATCGCATTTCCTATAAACTTAAAACTAACCAACAAACTTAAAACTTGGCCCGAATACTTCATCATCATTCTCCTGCCCTAATTCCAATTTATTTGGGGTCGGCGCAACATGTCTACTTACACTTATGTATAAATAAAAAATAAAGATCTTAAAAAGTTTGTATGGAAGAATTTTAACGCACTGTCCGTTTACCTCGAATAACGGTATTAATGCTTTTGACAAAAAATGTAGACTACGTTTTTGAATTTTCCGAAATCGACCAGCAAAATAGTAAGAGGAAGAATTAAGTTTTTGGGGAGGATTTTACTGCGTATCTGGATTAAGTCAAAAGTAATCTAAACATTAAATGACAAAAACATATTGAAGTTATTTTTTAAATCAACCTCTTTCGGGGTGAAAAGAGAGGAACAGTTGATTTGAAAATTTAATTTTTCCTTTGATCAATAAAATAAATAATAAGTCTATAAATTAATCTTTACATATTATAAAACAAAGTCCCCCCGCCGCGTCTGTCGGTCTGAACGCGATAGACTCAAAAACTACCGAACGGATTTCTAAACAGTTTTCACCAATGGACGGAGTGTTTCATGTGAAAGGTTTAAGTGAGAAAGCTTAAGATTAAATTCATTAAGGTTTTGTATAAATTCGCTGGAATATGACGATTATTGTAGAAGATGTCGGAAAAAATCATGTCGAATTAGAGCAGAGGTTCCCAGACTTTTTTCTCATAGACCACTTTCAACATTTAGCTGGTTCCGGTGGACCCCTGCAGCTGCATTTCTACCATATTCCCAAAACTCGACAAAAAATGTGAAGATTAGATCTAACTATGGAAATTTGCGTTGGCTGCGTTGACACCTGGGGGTCCACCTGGCCCACTATGAGAACTACGAAATTAGAGCTTTACTGGCGTGCGCCGCGTAAACCGTAAGAGATACCTTAAATTTATTAATATTCTAAAGGATCAAACATCTAAAAAATCGGCAATAGCATAAATGTCTATCTTATAAGCATGACCCACAGTAACCATTGCTATCCTTCAGAAATTGATTAAAATTTCATTATTATTTCCGAAGCTATTTTGACCGGTGTTATATTAATCCTTATCCAATAAAATATGTTATTGAAATGGGGCATTTAATTTCCATTGATATCATATCATTTAAATGAATAGGTACTATAAAAGATATCACACATTTCATACAGATTCAAAATTACTCGTAACAAAATAATTATGGTTGATGGCGGCGCAGCGCTAGGACAGGAGTCAATGACCTTTTCCTCGGATAATAGGTAATCTAATCTCTTCACCACTCTTGGTTGACTGGTAGAGAATGCCTAAGGCATTAAGTCCGCCTTTGTACTTTTTTAAGTGTGAAAAGTTTAAATAAATAATAGGTATGCGATCATCCCTTCGCTTTCTTTTTAATCTCGTTATTACGTTCCTGTGGGATATTTTCCGACATCCACGCGGGCGAAGCCGCGGGCAAAAGCTAGTCTATGTATATGACAAGTAGATATTATTATATAACTAGAGGGTCAAATGGCAAGTATTTTAAGATTCTTTAGACAAAGCTGTTATTAAATAACATACCAACAAGTAGAGCTCGCGTGCAAGGTCAACTTCTTAGCTCGCAGTACGAATCACCTACACATTTGCCAAATTTCATCAAAATCGATTCAGTAATTTAAACGTAAAAACGTATCAAACTGACTCCTCGAGTTTCAGATTTTAGAGAACAGATTGTATGTAATTCAACACGCGTGCACATAAATTGGACCGGAACATCTAGGTCAAATTGCCAAACATAGAAATCCGTGCATGTTAACATTAATTAAGTACACGAAACAATTGGATATCACGTGATAAATAAGAAACAAGATTTCGATTCAAGTGTCAGTTCTAAACGAAGTACGCTTCTGTTCATCTGAATAAAATAATCCCTTATCCCGCCGCTTTTTAAGTAAACAAGGAATGGTCTATTCTTTATGGATAATAGGATAATATACCATCACGCATGTTTTCCCCGAAGGGTAAGGCTGAGGTGTACCCCCACTCATATTTCTTGAATGTGTAATTTAGTCCAAATCTTACTTCTCACAATCCACAAGATTTGTGCATTTATTGAATACTCAAAAAAAGCTTAACAAGTGAAGGTTGAATTTGCTATACATAATCAGCCTATAACGTTCCCACTGCTGGGACACAGGCCTCCTCTCTGTGAGAGGGAGTGGGCCATAATCCACCACGCGGGCCCAATGCGGTTGGTAGATGTCACATGCCTTCGAATTTTGGTTCTAGGAATTTGCTCTACACATTGCCAAATATAGTGGATTCGCGCAAAGTTGAGGTCGCGAGAATCCGCGGGATGCGGGCATCGAAAAGCCGGTCATTGTGTCGATGAATGGGGAGCCCATTCATCGACACAATGACCGGTTTATGTCCAGCGGTAGAGGTATTTCAGCTGATATGATGATGATTGATTATTTCTTCATTTTAAATATTGTTACTTACATGTCAACTTCCCTGCCGTAGCCAGGTGCGTCGTCAAACATATTAGCTTTGAGCGTCTCGGGAGCCAAATATCCAGGAGTACCACACAGCTCTGGAACATAAGTAATGCATTTAAATTAATAAAAGGTCGCTATGGCATATATTTGTAGTCAAACTCTTTCCATAGAGATGCTGCTACCAGACCTTCGACACAATCTTTCTTACGGTTTCTGATTTCGATTATAAAGGCACCAAAAGTATTATTTTAACCCTTACTGCAAACTTATATATTAACCCATCCCTTTTTTTTGGATGGGAAATCATCAAATGACTTCACCCGCTCTGGGCGGAGTGGGAGGGCGTGTCAGACTTTTACTGACTAAAACCCACCCGTGTTCCTTCAATTGCCTGTGCCGGGGCCACGGTAACTGTTTCGAACATCCCGCGACCCTAGCTGATATTAACCCACCCCTAGGTCAACCATACTGTTTTTTATACACGCTGCTTTTTTATTGGCTAGGGAGCTGTCACGATAGTGTTGTACTCATCCTTATGAACAACGTATGGTACCAAACCTGAAATCGCGAAAAAAAATCGCTCTTCCTACATTTATGTTCGCATAACTCGTCAAAATATTGTAGGGAACACCTGATTTTTTGCGATTTCAGGTAGGTAAAAAGTAGCGTGTGTAACTCTTAAAGCAGATCTTTTTCTTACAATTCTTGCAATTTTGCCACAAAAACATACACATCTAGAGACATAATAGTATTCCTTACACTAACGTTACATATAGCTCCTTCCCATATTCTCACGAGACAATATAGCTGCAAAACATGACAGACAAAAATAAAAAGACTACAGTTTGACAAGGTTCAAAGGTTCCATCGTTTTATCTTCGGAAAAACCGAAATACAACCGAAATATATCCTTACAAATCTACCGGTTTGCTACACCAATGGGTGAAGATGGGAAGGACTGGCATTTCATTGATGAAAGATAAGAAACGCCAATCGCTATGCTATATTTTGCTGTACAGTGGTGTTGCTAATAATTTTGATTCTTATGCCTTTCAATCTTAATAGCTCTAAACAAGTGGACAAAGCCTTTGTTTGATGGCACAGACTTGAACTCATACTTGTCAAGCCTACAGCAACCAAACTAATTGTGTTAATAAGTTAATAAAGAGGTATTACTAGTGCTAATACGCTTAATAAGGCGTTAATTTACGTTATGCAAACATTCATTTGAGATACAACAAAAAAGTCACGAAAATATATTATTATATCGACATGTTTATACCTATATCAAACAAGTTTACATACATATGTAGGTATATTAATTCAACAGATACTACGCTTGGAAATTACCGATTCTAAACATTGACTCATCAAATAGACAGTATCAAGGCTCCCGCAGACAGGCGCGACTAACTAAGGCGTTAATTTTATTTACGTTTTGCAGCATTCATTTGAGATACAACAAAAAAGCCACGAAAATGTATATGGACATGTGTGTACCAGTATCAAACAAGTATACATACATAAATATAAGACATCCCATGCCGATTTCGACGACTATATGTTACAGGCGTGTGCGCAGATGTGGCTAATGTAACCTATCTGGACAGTAAAGGCACGTGCACAGTGCGGATTTATTAGAATGCCATTGTGGTAATGGTATTGTATGTTACATACATATCGCACATGACAACATGTACCGTAATAACTCAAAAAATGGCCGAATTGAGTTAAGATTACCTACGGATCAAGTAATTTTTAATCTACATACTGACACGACACTCATACAAAAAAGTCAATTTTCGTAAGAGTTATGAACATTTACGTAACTTCAATAGTTTTGGTTCTATGATTTTTTGAACTTTCAAATCACTTTTACTCGAAATGTCTAATTTTGAGTTATGACTGTACATGTTGTCATGTGCGATATATTAAATCGGCAAATACTACAATAGCATACTGCCCATTCTAAACATTGACTCATCAAATAGACAGCATAAAGGCACCCGCAGATAGACGCGACGCGACGGTGCCACGCGATGCTGGTAGGTAGAACATTTTCCGTGAAGTTTCCATAGAAACTGTTCTACCAGAGTCGCGTCGCGCCTGTCTGCGGGAAGCCTTAAATATATCGAGAGATATAGCGAAGGTACTGTACGAGAGTACGCGGATAGCATAAACAGAAACAATAGCTTTTGTTCAGCAAGTGAAACTATCGGGTATTGTCTTAGAACCAGATGTAAGACTAGATGCGACGCGGTCGTAGAGCGTGACCCACGAGTATCACCGACCCTGTGCAGTTTATGTGTTGCAGCTGTATGCAGTTGCTACGCGTTTCTTTATGTAGTATCTATTACTAGCTGTTGCCCGCGACTTCGTCTGCGATCCAGGATGAAAAGTAGCCTATATCCTTCTGCAGGTCGTGGTCTACCCATGTGCCAAATTTCATCCAAATCCGTACAGACGTTTAAGCGTGAAAGCGTAACAAACAAACAAACAAACTCACTTTCGCATTTATAATATTAAGTTAGGATTAGAATACTAAATTATAGGTACACAGCTAGAGATTTTTTTTTGTATTTTTTTCGTTTGTCTAGCTGGTATAAATACTTATTAATAAAACATCAGAGAGTTCTAATAAGTAATCTCTGCCATTTTACCCATTAGGAGTTACTGTCACGTTCTAAATTCAGATTTTCTATGTTTAGTTATCAGAAAATCCGTATGTTTGGCTGATGAAAATAACAATCAGTCTTTTAAGTCGATAGACTAGGTAAACATGGAATTTAAAAAAGATTGACATAAAAAGATCAATGGATTAAGTGCTTTATCATAAAAATGTATTCATCATCTCCATTAACATTTCGGCTGAAAAACGTCTATTTTTGTCTATTAATTATTGCTTAAATAAATACACAATCATACTTCTCCAAATCTTCATAGACAAGTATAAAATATTTCACTTACCAAACAGTTTCTCTCCATCTTTGAGCACCTTAGCGAACCCGAAGTCTGTGATCTTAACATTGAGCTGGTCATCCAGCAGAATGTTCTCGGGCTTCAGATCTCGATGCACGATGCACTTGCTGTGCACGTATCGCACGCCGTCCAGGACTTGTCTGTAAGAAAGTAAACGAGAACGTGTTTAGAGTTATGCTTTCCTGGTAGCTGTTCGATAGGACGATATGTTTTGAATGGAAATTAGGCGCTGTCTGAGTTTTAAAATTAATGCGTTAACTTTTCACTTGTTTTTGAAGGCGACAAATAAAACAGTTCAGATAATGAAAAATATATATTACATCTACCTATGATATATTTTTAAGAAATATTGACAATTCACTTGAGACGTTTACCATGTTTTTCGGTGATACGAAAATGAAAAACACTGGAAAAGAGCGTTTTTTATTAAAGTACAAAAACTATTCACAGGAAACACTATAAATATATCAATGCAGGAAAAATTAACAAAATATGACACCAAACATTAAAAGGAAAATTTGGAAAAATAAACAATAACTTGACCTACCTCAACCATAATACTAGACAAAACTTCTAAAACTACATTGTAAATAATCAACAACAAACTCAACACACGCGATAGATTCCTGCTGTTTCAGGAATTTCAGGAATTTCTCCTCAAAATCAAACTTGAAGAACACCACCAGAGCCATTTTAAGAACAAAAACTGAATTTATAAACAAATATTTTTAAAATAATAAGTCACTGAGGTGGTACCAGGAGACTATAACACCGCAGAAGTTAAGTCAACACTGGGTTATCCGTACAAGTGTTTATCTGTACACACGTCGCACACACAGATACAATAATTAGAATGACGCTGTATGTGCGTGTTATCTACAAGTATCTATAGTTGATACTCTGCCGGACTTTATTAGAGGGTCAATGTATGCTAGATACCTTTTATTCAGGCAAGGCGATTTTTTGGCTGATATAACAAAAGAGGTGTGGCCTACGTAGTTGTAATACTAGCCAGCCCCCCCTTTCAGTGAGCACAAATATACACGCTGCTTTTTTGGCTAGGGAGCTGCCACGATGGTGTTGTACTCATCATTATGAACAACTTTTACTATGGGACCAAACCTGAAATCGCGAATAAAAAACAGCTGTTCCCTATATTTATTTTCGCATTACTCGTCAAAATGTAGGGAGCAACATTTTTTTTTTTCGCGATTTCAGGTTTGGTCCCATAGTAAAAGTTGTTCATAATGATGAGTACAACACTATCGTGGCAGCTCCCTAGCCAATAAAAAAGCAGCGTGTATATTAGAAACTGATAACAAGTTTGCCTTTATGAGTTCAATTTTCTCATTTGGGTTATATAAATAAGTGTTACATATAAATTATTTGACTTACACTGAACCTCGATCTGTGAGTTGTTGTTTAAAAAAACGAAAGCAGTTGTTAAAGGGCTCGTGGCAAAAAAATGGACTCTCTTAGATAAATAAATGACCAGTTCATACATTCTGATTATACGAATATACAGGGTGTCCGGTAATGAATGGAAAACCTTGAAATAGCAAGTAATAGACTTATGGCCATTCTAAAAAATACAAAAAAATATATCACAAGTAGTACTTAAGATACGATTTTTTTTTAATACCGCGCAATTTCTAGTTACACTATTTACTGCCTCTCTGTCTCCATAGTCAACGTACAATATTATAACAACAAATAACCGATGGAATTCATTCATTTGAGGTCGTGGTGAAGGAGAATGTAAAATAAGGGGATATTTAAATATTATAGACATGGGATACTTAAATATTTTTTTGTTTTTTTTTTTTTAGAACAGCCATAAGGACACCTGTATTTTAATGTTTAGCATGGGCCAAGTTACAATACTAATGTTTACCAGCTGCTTAGATGGCTTAATTAACCAAGTACTTGGAAAAATGCCAGAGTGATGAAAACATCTATGTGTTTTGTATACCTAGCACAACAAATCCATGCCAATATAAAACGCTATCACCTCACTATACTACTAGACAAACATTGTAAACAAATAAAGGAAAGGAAAAATAGTACCTATGTATAGATAATTATAATTGACGAGTTATTTAGTAAAGTAGGTCGCGATATTCATTTCTATTACACCCGCATACCACAAACAAAGCTTGCTATAATTAGCCGTTTCACGTATGACGATTATATTGTAAGGCTAGTGACAAATCTCAGCAAACAAACGCGACGAAATCGAAACGCGCGTACAATACGGCGGATGAATCATGGCCGGTCCAAACAACGCACAGAACATTTTTTAGGAACCAAATGTTGATGTCGCACATGGATTGTCGAATCCGCTGTTTTATTTATGCGAACATATACAGGGTGTCCGGTAATTAATGGATAACCTTGCGATAGCATATAATAGACCCTATGGCCGTTCTAAAAAAAATACAAAAAAAATGTATATCCCAAGTAAGTAAGTACCTAAGATATAATTTTATTAGAAAAAAATTCTGTGTAATTTCTAGTCACATTATTTATTGCCTCTGTCGGCGGCATAGTCAACGTACAATATTATAACAACAGATAACCGATGGAATTCATTCATTTGTGGTTGTGGTGATGAAAAGTGTAAAAAAAGTTAGTATTCTTTTTCAAAAAAATCTTACTTATTACTTGGGATATATTTTTTTTTGTATTTTTTTTAGAACAGCCATAAGGTCTGTTATATGTGATTTCAAGGTTATCCATTCTTTACCGGACACCCTGTATATCTCTGCACGATAGTCAGTTTGGATTTAGACCCCGATTATCAACGGAAAGTGTTATACTGTGTCTTAAGCATACTGTCAAATACTATAATGACCGTAAAACCTCGGTATACGCGTGTTTTCTCGACTTGTCCATCGCCTTTGATTTGGTGGCGTATGATATCTTGTGGGAAAAACTTGAGAGTATCAACCAACCACCAGAACTTGTTACCATCTTCAAGTGTTGGTCAAAGCTCGTCACAATGCATATGGTGAAGTGGAGCTGATGGTGAAGTGTCAGGAGAACTCTTCAACAATTAACGTCCCTGCATCGGGAAAAGCAATGTTTTGTAAAAAGGTGATGAGCAGTTGTCATTAGGCTATTGTAACTTAGGTAAATTACAAACCGACCCACTAAAAGGTGAAAAATAAAAACTTTTTGGAAAAAAAAAACAACTGACTTCCAAAAAAAAAACACTACAAAGTGAAAAATAACTTTTAATTTCGGAAGTCGGTGGCAAAAACCTAAAATACAGATCCAAAGGCACCGACTTCCGAAATTAAAGTTATTTTCACTGTGTAGTGTTTTGTTTTGGAAGTCAGTTTTTTTTTTTTTTTTTGCAAAAAAGTTTTTTATTTATATTTTGGTTATACTTATAACAAAATACTGTCCCACTGGGACAATACAGGTGAAAATTACATATTGGAACATTTTAATTTCATACGAATTAATTTCAGTCTGTTTTGTCTGTATCCTAATGGTGCACTGACAAAACGATAAAAGCTTACGTAGGCGTTTCAATGGTCTCTTACAACGTTCTTAACGTGAAATTACGATAGATGTTTTGTTATAAAATGCCGTTTATCATTGGGTAACCTGATTTTTTCGAGAACTAGGAACATTTATAAATAATCCACTGTCGAAGTAATTTTTAACAAAAAGCAGACCTGAGTGCGGGGGATAATGAAAGAAAAGTCGTTTGTTTATGGGACTACAGGACCTAAAGCGCGGTCACTGTCGGACTGCATAGAAAAGAAAGAGAAGCGCGATGACACAACGCTGGTAATTTATTGCAAAATATGAAGCAATTATCTATTTACAAAAAATCTATTGATGGGACTAAATAAATTAAAACACTATTACGCTAATATGTTGCTTTTAGAATAATCTGACAAAAAATCAGAATGATTGCATGTATATTAGCACGGATATTAATCGTTTAAATAATTTTTAGAGGGTCTTCGTGAATTTTTTCTATCGTATCAAATTAGTTGTTTTATGTTTTCAACTCACTATCTAACTAGCACATATCCTGAAGAATATCATAATGCATTTTTTTGATTTTGTTTACTGCAGTGGATCATATATTTTTAGGCATTATAAAACTTGCATTTAGGTCCTGTAGTCCCCCCCTTAATACAAACTTTAAAATTAGACGAAGTCCTTCATTTTCTCTTTACGAAAGCGGATGGTTACGGTTTTATAGATTTGTCACAATTGTCGCACGGGCACTATTTGACGATGGCAGGTTGTAGGTACTTTTAATAGGTATAAAAAGCAAGCAGCCAACCATCGTACCTTCTATAACACCAAAGAAGAGCTGTAAAGATTTCAAGCACTACCCGAATCCATTCGTAAATTAATTTTATTTTGTACGGATTCAGATTATAGAGATTACCAGAAAAATCTGGAACCAATTGGGTCAATGGTGTTAAGTTACAGATTAGAGAACAGGAGAGAGAACTTAAGGGAACCATTTATCTATATCTATACATATAAATAAAATTGAGGTGTCTGTTTGTAATGTCAAAATAACAGCTTTTTACTTAATGCATAATTATGAAAGTGTAAACGATACTTATAACAAAAAAAAAACAATTAAAAAAAAAATCTCTGTCTGTCTGTTTGTTCTGGCTAATCTCCGAAACAGCTCGATCAATTTTGACGGGACTTTCACTGGCAGATAGCTGATGTTATAAGGAGTAACTTAGGCTACTTTTATTTTAGAAAAAGAGTTAGAGTTCCGCGCAAAAAAATTAAAACCCATAAAATTGTGAACAAAATCCGATTCAAATAGGGAAGTTGTTTTCCGACATCCGCGCAAACGTTGTTGCGCAGCTAGTTAAAATAAAAAATGTAGTCAAATAACAAATTGTATCTATGTATCCTAGGCTATCTAGTTTTGTACATGCATTCGGTACGTATAGTATTTATACCTTCGCCGTACTTCCGAGTGTGCTACAATACTACACAAGCTTCATAGGTTTAAGGAGAAATGTTTCAGTGGGCAGAAGACTCTCAGAGAACTGGCTTGGAGAGGACCTATCACCTACGAAACAATATACAAAGTAGATCGCACCAACGAACGAGCCGAGCCAGCAACGCCGTCGTCGCATGCGCTCAAAGTTAACTAAAACTAACAAAAACCCGAGTACCTGAACCATATAACTTCCCACTAGCACGGCCTAATCCTTGTGAAACCCGTCAAACTATCAGCCCGTCCCGGGACGAATCCGAGCAGCATCAACATCCTGGCCGCAGAGCTGGTCGTCGGCGGGTGAAGCCACTTTTCAAGTCTATTCAATAAATCATTACATTGTTGGTCCTCAGGTCAGCGGATTCATCCCTAAAGAGCATGAAAGGGTATTTCTGACACGGTGGTTATTATTAGGGCGACCTTTTCTCTAGACCGAGCTCGCTCCGCATCTGGACCCTGTTCTTGGCCGGTAAGCTACTATTTTTAGTTACATACATTTTTTTTTTCAAAGTCAAAGTATGCGAGCTACACAAGCCCTGTGGGGCAATTGCGTAACACACTTACAGTAGGAATCGGTTTCATTTTGACAGTTTTACCAACAACATTCCTTACGTTATTTACGTTGCTGAGCAGACAAATTTTTCGAACATATGAAGGGATGGATTAGCCTTTTATCCTTGGAAATCTTCAGATTGTGATTGATAATGTGTTCCGCAATTAGGATGATGCTTTCAAGACCGATCTTAGGTATGATCTATTCTAGTATGAATACTGTAGTGCAGCGGCGAGGTGTGAATTTTTGTAAGAGAGAAGCCGAAGCGAAGCAGGTTTTAACTAACTTACTTATCAATAAACTAAAAATTAATTTATTAACTTAATAATAAAAGCCTTGTTGTAATTCAAAGCTGATAGCCGTTTTTGTTGTTTCGAGTGTTATGGTGCATTAAATACCCGTAGTGTAACTATATTTTTTGGCAATTAGTAGACACTATTAACTGTGCCATATTTCAATAGTGGTAGAGTTGCTGATACGATCCCCCGAAGGGAAGCCGATAGGACTCATGTTATATGGTGCTTTCGCCACTGCTGTAGTGATGTTTATGTCTGTAAGTAAATCTTCTAAGGGCGAATTCGACCAAACTTTTATACATAGTATAAGTATAATCAAGCGTATAAATTTTAAATTTTTGACAGATTTTCCATAAAAAACTGTCAGACGTCAATTTTATTCTGCGAATAAAAGATATCTATCTAACTTTAGTTAAATCAGCCTTATGAGACCACGACAAGTCAATTTTTTAACGATATTTTAAAACTAGACCGCGCCGGCATTTCCTAAAGTGCTGTCTATCTACAGGATGGTCAAATTTACGGGTGTGCTACAGTGTATAGGACAGATGATAACTTTTTCCCGATTTGGCGATTTCGATGTTGGTTCCATGGAGAAAGTTGTTTAGTATGATGGTCTGCCTACCACACCTTTCTGATACACCCTGTATAGTGTCTATATCCGGAAGTTATGGTACAAGCAAAGTGCAAATGCTGACTGCATAGTTCCCAGCAGTTTGGCTTCTTTGTTAAGTATGTATTTGCTGTTCTGTTATACAATGTGGATCTGGACGTACGACATTAAATTAAAACGAGCAGTACTAGTCCATCGAAACATTTTAAAACACGAAGATTAGTAGTTAATGGAAAATTAAAAAATTGCAGTTTTCAAACAAAATAAATAGCAGAATCAACTGCATAAAAAGTAAACACGCTTTATCTACGAAAAGTCACTGACCAACGGTGCGGTGCGGGGTGCGGGGCGCAGCGGCGGCAATGTTTACCTATTATTACGGACTCAGATCTACATTATGTTGACCAAAATAAGAAAATGAAAAATAATTTCCTGTGGCTAAATTATTCATTGGATTTGACTGATTTTTTACATACGGGTAAAGAACATGATTCCCTTTACGTGACTTATAGGAATGTCAATCGTCCTGTTCCACCTTGTATATTAGAAATATCATTCTAATTGCCAAGATAACTTATCTGTACATAACTATACATTAGGTGTATTTTTACCCGATTATGGCGAACCAAAGGAAGTGTTATTATAGTTTCATTCACTTAAATTATCTCTAGACTTAGTTTTATACATATAAAGGTACACCGTCGTTCGCAAGTCCTGTCTCGAACAGACCAACTTAGCGGTACATTGAATAATTCCTTTATTAATTACTAGCTTCCGCCCGCGACTTCGTCCGCGTAAAATTTCTTGTTCCCCTGACCCACCCCGTCGCATCGCATCGCCTGTTCGCACTGTTAGTTCGTTTTCGCTTAGCGCTCGTCCTTCCTTTTTTTGTTTTTGCTCGGCTTATATGGGTCCTAGCGTAATGTTACATACCCTATAAGCCTTCCTCAAGAATTGGATTTTATAATGCAAAAAGAATTTTACAAATCCGACTGGTAGTGACATAGATTAGTGCGTTCAAATAGTCAATAAAACATAAAAATGTGTAGGTAACTAATAGACTAAGCGCATTTTTTATATCCGTCGTCATTTCTAAACGAATGGTCCGAATTGAATAATTCAAAAAGGAATTTACATGTACTTAATCAACCTTGATGATGAAACTATTTATTTGGATTAGGATTAATATCATGTTTATGAAAACACCTTCGCAAGTAATGCATTATTTTATAACAGACTTAATTACCATTAAAAAAGTTATAGTGAGAAAACCTTAAAAGATAGACATATGGTATCACGGACTTTTTTTAGAACTTTTTAAGAGAAACAATCCCGTCATACATGATTTTTGCGTGACTTTAACCGTTTACGCAGCGTATGCAACGGAAGCTCGCAAAAGGAATAAATTTTCCCCGTTTTTGCAACATTTTTCATTGATGCTCCGCTCCTATTAGTCGTAGTGTGATGTTATATAGCTTATAGCCTTCCTCGATAAATGAGCTATCCAACACTAAAAGATTTTTTCAATTCAAACCAGTAGTTCTTGAGATTAGCGCGTTCAACCAAACAAACAAACTCTTCAGCTTTGTAATATTAGTATAGATTTAAGTAAGTATACATTCCTTTTCAAACTTTTAGCAGAAAGATAAGAGGATCTACTCCATACTATTTATACACCCGGAACTAATACATATGAAATATCGTAACCTTAGACAAGTAGAGATAACTGAGATAAGTGAAGCTCATGTCCGATGAGCCGTACCTCAAGCCACGATGCTCAATAGATTACCCTTGAAATCAAACACCCAAGTGGGTCGCGTAAATATCACATGCTATTTTGGTACAAAATATTGTACAAAACGGCCTACTTACGTTTTATCTATCACCCACATTGTACAACAACAATGGGCGAATTATGCAGATTGGTTTCACGTCATAAAGTGCAAATGATACACCGATACACGAGAATGGTGAAAGGTTATTAAAGGCTCGTTCACACAGGCGCGACGCGTCTTCTCGGCAAGACATAGCGACATCTATTCCATCTATTTAGGGTGAATCCGACCAAACTTTTATACTTAGTATAAGTCTAATCCAGAGTATAAATTTTGAATTTTTGACAGCTTTTCCATACAGAAACTGTCAGACGTCAATTTTATTCCGCGGATAAAACATATCTATCTGACTTTGGTTAAATCAGCCCTTGATAAAAATCTTAAAATTCACTGTCAGACAAACACAGCCAAACCCGCTGGGTCTAGAAGCATGCAAGTTTGCACAAGAGTTCCTTTTATAACGTAGGTGAACACTAAGGAAGGTAAAGGAGTTAAATAGGAGATGGAATTCCATCCCCTATTTATTAACTTCTTTATTGGATGCATTTTCAAAAATCCTTTGAATTATTTGGGGTTGGCGCAACATTTCTACTTATGTATAAATAAATAATAATGATCTTAAGCATTATTACTACCATTTGAATGGTAGGGGAAAGTACGAAATACACGCGAATGAAATCGCGGGCGAAGTGCGGAATGACTGACATAATAATATCACTATATCAGAAATTTTGCACAAGGGTTCCTTTTATAATGTAGGCAAGCTCTAAGAAAATTCTTTGGAAATTCAACCTTTAAAGGGGGTGAAAAGAGGGTTTTCTAATGTATGAAAAATCTTATTTCTTAAGTTAATAAACTTAAACAGCACGAATCATTCTTAAATGAATAATAAAGTTTGTCATTCTTTAGTTTTTCAAAACTACCCGTCAAAAGGGATTTTAGGGGGTGCTAAAGTTTGTATGAATGAATTTTAACGTGCTGTCCGGTAACCTCGAATAACGGTATTAATACTTGTGACAAAAAATATGAACATAAGATTTTGGGTTTTTCGAATATCTACCAGCAAAAGGGAGTAAATATGTTTTTGAATGAATGAAATACACCGACCTCAGCGTGGTTTGACCAGACTCGATTACTCGAATGAACCCAAAGATTCACACTAGACCCTGAAGCCTCATGTTTCATGGGGCTACATAGGCCATTGCATATCAAGGAGTAGACCGGGGGGCGCAGTAATGGTAGGGAAGACGTGCCCTTAGGATTTGGAAGGATTATTAGAGTCTACCGAGTATGCACCCTAGAGTAAACATTGGAATATTGGAGAGACGGGTAATATTTATCTATGGATGAGCATCTTTTAACGACGTCGCCGCCAAGTCGTTTCAAGTCCGGCTTCACCGGCGAGTAAAAGGGGGTAATTAAGTTTTTGGGGGAGAAATTCACTGCGTGTCTGGATTAAGTCAAAAGTAATCTAAACATTAAATGACAAAATAGATGATTGAAGATTTTTCATAAATCAACCTCTTTCGGGGTGAGAAGGTAGGAACAGTTTATATGAAAATTTTACTTTTTCTTTGAGCAATAAATTAAATAATAAGTTAGTAAATTAATCAATAAATTAGTAATAAGTAAAAGGATCTTAATCATTAATTTTTCAAAACTACCGGTTAAAATGGGTGGAGGGGAAGTTAAATTTTGTAGGAAAAAATACGAAATCCAAGCGGACGACGTCGCGGGTAAAGTTTTCTATAATGCTGTCCCTAGACGGTCAAAATTTCTTAACAAGCACGAGAATCTTTCGTGCTTGTTAAGCAATATTGACCGTCTAGAACTCTAGAACGATGCTTGATGTGCTTGACAAGCAAACTACGTGCTTGACAATGCTTGATAAAAGATTATATTTTTACAATGCTTGTCAATGAAAATGAGCGCGGATACTTGACCAGCATGCTTGACGTTGCGTAAAGCCTCCCACGTAAATGCTTGTGAAATAATTTTGACCGTCTAGGGACTGCATTAAAATTCGCGTGCAAATACCAACCAACCACACGCAACTTGTGGCGCAACGACTCAAGAAGGAACCGCGAGTCGCGCCTGAATGAGGAAGTCTTTAGAGTCACAGATGCAGCAAATTAATTATTCGCAGCATGCACTTGTGAGTTACAAGTGTACGCTGCGAACACTCTCTAAGACACGAGCGTCAATCGCAGTATGATAACAGATAGATCTTTGTTGCGTAGACAATGGGCTAATAAATGTTCATAAGTATTTGCATGTTAAGGCTTTTCTTATATTACAGATTACACTATTGTGATTTACACATGACTACGTGAGTATTAGATCACATTGTTTTATTTGAACTTCTAATTCATATAGGAAAATTACGACTACGAGAGGTAATAAAGTCAATTATACAGGGTGTCCCAGACCGAGCGGTCACGCGAAGGTGGCCACAGTTCAGACGCTAATTTAATCATTTTCACGAAATCGATGTTGTGAGTCCAAATCTGGCTGGAAGATGCCTCGATATTATAGGTACATGATTATGTTCCTATTTACGTTCAGTGTGGCTCTGCAACGCTTCAAATTTTATTTTTACTAGTCTTTTCAACTTTTTATTTAACTTTAGCGAAACTTTCTAGCCCAGATTTTAAAAAAATAGTATATTTCAAGTTTTTAATGATAAGTGGCTACCTCCGCTTTACACCTATTTCCCTTTAGACCCCTCGCTCTGGGACACCCTATATGTATGTTAAGGACTAATGGGACAAGGCATTATTTTTATTTTTCAGAAGCAGCTCAATGTTGTTGGTGTTGATGTTCTGATTGAGAGTTTATAGATTTTATCTAAAACATTTCTTTCAGGAGTTTAACTGCATAAAGCCTCATTAAATCATAATATACTGTACAGTAAAATATACAATATTTTCCTTCATTTTTACTGCCTACATAATAAACAAAAATATAGGTAATAGGTAATATGGGCTGGTGTCTGCAACTCCACGTCAAACCGCGTATTTTGCGTACGGGTGGGAAAATCAGTTAATCAATCCACCCCAGCTTCTCAATGAAGGCCAGCAACGCGCCTTGACAATCTCACGTAGGGTACCAGAACAAAATTATAATAAGGAGTAAATAACATACCTCATAATATATCTAGTTTTCTTCTCAGACAGTGTGACCACAGATGTGAGGTAGTCGAAGAGCTCTCCATTCTTACACAACTCAAACACTAAGAATATGAATGTCTCTGACTCGAACACATCCTGCAGTTCAACTGAAACAAATTATATTACTTCAGGTAATTTGTTCTAGTAAGTCATTAAAATTAGAACTTAGGTTGCAAATGTGACTTTGTCTGGAATTTTTTAGTTACTAGACTTGCTACAGCATTTCCTATCACATTTATACCAAACAGGACAAAATAAGTTGAACCAAATTGATACACTTATCAACATTTGAACAAACATCAACCCTTCACTTATTTCCTTTGACAAAATAAATAATCATTGATAAGTAACACTAACTCACTATTGCATGTTTTAACCTCTCAAATGTCATATAAACTCCATAGGTTTATAAGTAAAATACTCTTGAAACAACAATAAATATAATCATGAGAATCCATGCAAACGGCTTCTATTTGGTGAACTTAAGCACAATAAGGCACAAATATCATCTACTCGTTTTATTAACTTACTCTGATTTTTAGCATTTTTTTTAGTTTTAAATGCTCATTGTGTAAAATGACATTTTTGGACTTATCATGTATAATTACTACACCAAACACTACAGATATTAATGTTAATATTTACAGGCCAATATTTATCAGCCATTCGTGCAATAAAGAGCCAGCAACTCACTCACTAATATAAGGGTGACCAGCAACCATCCGCAGGATGTGTATCTCCTGCCGCGTGGTGTCCCGCATGGTGTGAGTGTCTACCCCATCCTGGGACTCCTGACTCAGATCTATGATCTTGGCTGCATATTCTTTTCCCGTTTCCTTCTCTATACATCTTCGGACTGTTGAACTTATGCCCCTGTGTGAGAAAAGATGAAAAAGGTAAAATGTTTTCTGTAGTTTTAGTACAAAATGTGAATAGAATAGTTATTCAGAATACGTCACTATATTGCAAAAAATGGTATTATGCAATAAAGTGACATATTCTGATTATGATGAGTCTTGGATAAATATAATTGCCGACTTAGGTAAGTAAATAACACAAGGCTTATAAAATTTTTTAATAAACATACTTGTTTACCAAAAAAAATTCTAATGCTGAAGGCCAATTAAAGAAGTCAAATTTTAGGAATCCGATTATTAATTCACTGCAGTAAAATTGATTTATCAAAGGAAGTTAACGGTTCCATCCCCAAGGTCACTCAGAAGACTTATGAGTAACATCACTTGTAATGATGCCCAGACGCTTTAAATAATTCCCTAGTTCATTAAAAATTGGCACCAACGCAACTTATCAAAAATCGCCACACTCGTGAGCACCACAATTTTCTCACCTGCCTATTATTTCCTTCGGTTCATATCTTGCATAGAATTCTTTAGCCGCATCTTTATCGGGCAAGTTATCGTCGTCTTCCTCCTTTGCCATCGCGTTCACTGTCGCTGTTATTATATTTTCGTATACCTATTAATTAAACGTAATTAGCTTAACCACAATGACGAAAGGTTATTGTTGTGAAGTGAACAACTGACAGAACACTTCTTCAGTTTCCACTTGATGTGGGGATTTAAAACACTGAATTAATAACTTTATATAAAAATATGTACTATATTCTGTTTGTAAGTTTGGATTGATGCCAATATACCTAGAAAAATTATCAATTATTTAGCGTATCATTATACGTAAAATCACAAAAATTGTGAACTGAACGGCTCTATCAGATCTGTCACAAAATGACAATGACAGCCAAATGTCTGAAAAGTGACATGTCTACTCGAGCTCGATCAGCGATCTTGTCTTTGGCCAAAATAGGCTTTGCTTTACTCAAAACGACCATAGTAAAACAGTTTCAAAACTAGGAACAGCGCCATCTCCCAGTATGTCGGGTTATTACCCAACAATAAAAATAACAAAAAGGAAAGTGGTCGAAAACTTTGATTTTATAAAATTTTCTGTAATACAAAATGAAAGATAGGAAATAACTTGAAGGAAAGGATAGAAAAGTCTTAATAATATTATAATATTATTATAAATAATTTTCTGCGATTAAGTTTGAGCTTGAGCTGAAAAATATGAAAAAAAAATAGAACTGGAATAGAACATTGGTAATTTATTAACTACTTTCAAAATAAAAATATAAATTAAATAAAAATAGTGACAAAAATAAGGTCAATTAACAAAATACAAAAATCCAAACACCCACAAACATGCCTCTCTTGACAACAGCTGTCCACAGCTGATTTTACTCTGTCGCCCAATTTTTGTCTCTTTCATGCTCATGGCAACGTAATGAGTGAATTATTTCGGTTCAAACTATGCTTTTACTCTTTTACTCGTGTACAAAAAGATAGAGGTAAAAAATATTTCAGGCTCAAACTGTAACCTTCTTCGTATTGACATGTCAATCTGTCTGTCCTTGTTTCACAATTCTTTCTTGGTCGTCCGGTATGTTTTCGCTTGTTGTTCCGTCCCGATGGTCTTGCATTTTTCAGTGTTTTGCAGATTATCCTTATCAGTAGTAATATCCCGTGATTAGTTTACGTGGACTGTATTTAAAAAGCTTGGATTTCGGTGTTTAGTTCCTAGCAGCGAGATTTTCTGACCAGGTAAGGATACTACGCACAATTTTTCTTGCTAAGTGACAATCGTGTTTTGTACTGTTGGTACATAGAATATCTTTTTGTCAACCTTGAAGCAATAAAATACCAGTTTGGTGTTATTTTCTTTGTTCCTATAGTATGTGAAATCAATTGATTTCATAACGGTACGATCCTTGGTAGCCTCTTGCCCCAAATACCTTTGAA
Organism: Fissipunctia ypsillon; assembly: GCA_947568875.1. Taxonomy (NCBI): domain Eukaryota; kingdom Metazoa; phylum Arthropoda; class Insecta; order Lepidoptera; family Noctuidae; genus Fissipunctia; species Fissipunctia ypsillon. The sequence continues at coordinate 4,252,224 of OX387662.1, forward strand.
AGTTGTGTTTTATGACTTTCACTGTTATTGACCACAGTTTTTCCACGATTCAGTACACATTTTTAATTCATTTTAGGCTATAAAATTCCAAATAACCGTATTATTACTAGACATAGAACCATGAAACAATTTTTAAAGACGGGTACCATGTATAAAATATTCAAGGATTGTGGATTTAATTTATTAAAGTATATTTTGTAAGATTACAATGTCAGCTTTTGATAGGCAACCCAGTGATATCAATACTGAACATTAATATTTTAGAAATCAAACATACATTTACCAGTAAACCACATAAATCATAATGTGGAAACCATTAATTTCATAATATTATGATGATGAGTGGGGCTAACTTACTGGTATTGGTACTAGGAACACAGATCAATACGAGATTATGTAACAGGACGTAATAGACTGTCAAACTGTGTTCCTGCCCACAATAAAAGAACTTACTTGTAATTGTTTTGATTTCACATAGTAAAGACAAACACTTTGTTATAGCCCTAGACTTTGAAAAACTAAACATAAGTACTCAAATTAATAAAAATCATTATATTACTGGCTCTACTTTGCCGTTGTAAAGCTGAATTTTGGTCCTAAATATTATGGCTAGATAGTAAATGAAAAATAATTAAAAAACATATTCTTGAATTTAAAATACAGCACAAAAATAAATTCAGTACCACATAACATCACCTGTTTCAATATTTTTTAGACACAAGTAAATTAATATTTACAATTACATTAATATGCAATAGACTTAAATAAATAATAATGTGATGATAAAATCATGTGTTGTTTCATATTCATAACACCCCAATAATGCTAAAGCAATAGTTTCTCTCTCAAGGCATAATAATTAGTAGACTAGCTGTTGCCCGCTGCTTCACCTGCATGGATGTCAATACTTCCTTTGAATCAGACTTTGTTCAAATTTTCATGGGATTTCATATTTTTGTGCAGAGCCTTAATTCTTTTTCTAAAATAAAAGTAGCCTAAGTTACTACTTATAACATCACCAGTGAAAGTTCCATCAAAATTGGTCCATACTGTATAAACTTTCAATCTTATGAGTTGTGTACCTTTAATGTAGGTACTTGGAAATCTTCTTGACTAATAAGATTTGTACAAGTACCCCACATGTGTGAAAATAACCTAGTGCTTATGATGCTATCCACGAAATAAAACAGTGAATATTATGTATAAAACTACACAAATAAATAAAATTGAACTGTCTGTTGGTAATGTCACAATAACAACTTTTTACTAGATACATATGAACATATATATGGTACTTACAACAAAAAAGCAATTTTTAAAAATTTTGTCTGTCTGTTTGTTCTGCCTAATCTCCGAAATGGCTGGACCGATTTTGACGGGAATTTCACTGGCAGATAGCTGATGTTACGAGGAGTAACTTGGGCTACTTTTATTTTTGAAAATGAATTAGGGTTCCGCGTAAAAACATTAAAACCCATGAAATTGTAAACAAAATGTTGGATTTGAAAAATTCTTTTTGCATTTGGTAGTCTAATTCTCAAGGATAGTTATAGGCTGTTTTTAACATCACGCTACGACCCTTAGGAGCCGAGCAAAAAGAAAAAAGTCGAAAGAACACTAAGCGAAAACGAAGTAATAGGCGATGCAACGTGACGGGACGGGGGACGAGGGCGTCTTATTAAAATGTGGCTGTTATTTTAGTATATTGTGTATCTTACGACTTCCACGCGAACGAAGTCGCGGGGCACAGCTAGTTACCTAATAAAGTTGCGCGTCCACTGGGTTGGAATTGGCACGTACGAAGCGTAGGTACGGAGCGTCCGCATTTACAAAATGCCGATAGGGTGCGTCCACTGCATTCGTATTTTGCATCGGCAATGTGCAGTGTTTCCACTATAGGGATTTCTCTCTTTTAGGGTAAAATGACCAATATTATGCAAGGCTTAGGGCTTTTATATTTTGACAGGGATTTAGGGAATTTTGGGATATAAGTGAACTTGAGTTGTAACCCTATTGTTTACCTATAGTAGACTCCACCCAATGTATTACTTTATGGAACCACCACACCGATTTATTATAATATTATAAAATTATACTTTAATAATAATAAAAAAAAAATAATATAAAATATTGTAGGGTAGGTAATTATCGTGACACTGGGCGCGTTCACTGCGGATGAAACGATGTTATCACTGAGATGTACCCACCCAATCCGAAAGGGTGGTAAGTTGGTAATAAGAACAGAAATTAATGCAAAAGATTTACTTATGTAAAAACAGAATGATAAAATATTATTATTTACTTAAGGGGAAAAGCGTGCCAAAATAACAACATTTTAAGTATCTTTAAATTGTAATATTACATTATATTAAATTGTAATGTTAGAAATCCATCTATGTATCCGACTGAAAGACTTGTATCTATGGTCATGAATAAATTATCATTAAAAAAAAATTATTCATTGCGGATGACGTCATCGGCAGAAATGCCGCCACCCTAATTGCGTAACACACTATCAATCGGAATCTGAATCATTTTGAAGCAAATTGCTAACCATTGCTTCATAAGTTCGAAAAATTTGTCTGCTCAACACGTAAATAATGCAATGAATGTTGTTGAACTGTCAAAATGAAACCGATTCCGATTAATAATGTGTTACGCAATTGCCCCGCGGGTCTCTGGCGCAGATTTGCCGATCCCCAGTGCACGCAGTCCCATAGAAATTAATACAAAGCAACAAATCCGTACGGTGCGTACGCACAGTGTGTCACCTAGAACAAGCTAGCTGGACAAAATTGTTTATCGATGCTATGAAGTTCCAATGTGTTCAGTAAGACTGTTTATAAACATTTTAGTGATTTTCAGTGCATGGTTTCAACTAAGATACAATTTAAAAAGTTCACAAAAAAAAAATTATTAGGTAATTTAATACTATTTATTCCTTATATACTTATTACTATGCACAAAAAAATTATACGAATTAATAAATTGACAAAATATGAACAAAATTCCGTGAAATTGTTGTTAGCTCAGTACCTATATCATTACGTATTAAGCTAATTAGTTAATCTAATTGGTTGGGACTTAAAACTAAAATTACATGACAAACCTACATTATTACACAATTGAAATTAATTTAACTTATTTGCAACATTGTATATTTTATAAAAAATAAAGAAGAATTAAGTGATTTTGAATTGGTAGCTACCCAAAATCACTTAGTTCTTCTTCAGAAGGATCTTTTTGTACGTAACACTTAACCTACGAATTGTATTTCTATTACAAGAGAAGAGTAAGGCTCTAATACTAAATCTAAGACCTCAGAAGGGCGAGAACCTGTCGTTTTTTGGGCACCTCCCTGAGACTGTTAATTACAGGATCAGACGTGATAAGCAACATGTTAAGTAAGTCTGTATTCGTGGCAATTCGTGACTGCTTTCGAGTGTATGCTGTCGAAATCTTCTGCAATCTTTATTGCGAGCTTCCTGAGCTTCTTCAGAAAGCTGTCCGATTGGCAGAAGAGCCGATTGTATTACGTCCACCCCGTGCACAAGAATCTTGTGCACAGTAACAGGCATGTAATACCACGAATATAAACTTACATACAATGATCTTGTTACCTGTGTAAAACTTTTAAACTTTTCGAAATTAATGTCGAAACCAGATGACAGTTCTGAGTTTAATGTCGGATTTTTTTTATTAAGGTCACGTCTAATCCTGTAATTTCAGCACTCAGTTCAGGATTCCTGAAAAACCTACGTGCGGTATTTCCGTCGTTAATGTTTCCAAACCCTGGCTTTGGTTTGTCTACAATCAATCCCATTTCTGCTTTGAAGCGAGCTACAATGCTCAAAGAACGCTGCTTCACATTAGCTTTATCAGACGCATCTCTTAATTGCCATTTTTTAACTTCTAGACGATAGCTAATGTGAAGCAGGCATTTAACAACACCCTAATCTAGGCATGTAATGTAGACAAACCAAAACTAAGATTATCGCGGCTAGCGTCATACTCCCTAGACTCATCATTCATTTGTGTTGGTGTTGCTCCACAAATGAAGCATTCTTGTGATGAAGATGTTTCGGTCAAAGCATTACATACTTTACCGTCAATCATCGTCAAAACCAGGTCATGCTTGACAGACACTATAATCGTCATTAACAAATATTGTCGGCAATAGCTGGTTTCTGTCCTCTAATACTCTAAGAGAGAGAGTGAGAGTTTGTTTAAGACACAGTCAGTTGTGTACTTTCTTTAAAGAACATAAACTTTATTGGTCGACAATACATAGTCGATGATGGCCGCGGGCTTTGCCAAACAATGACACCAGTTTCGTTGTGTAATTCAAGCGGAACTAATGAAAAAATAAACAAAAATTCATCACTGTCATTACTGTCAGAAAATTTTTGTTTGTATGTACTATGACACTTCCATCACAACCGCATTTGCTAATTAAAGTGAATGTTGAGTCACCACCAGGAAAATAAGCGGCGATAACTTCACATTGCGCTGATATTAAACGCTGAGCAGTTATATCAATAATTGTCTAAAGTTTAATTTCAGCTTGCGTTTCAGTTAAGTACCACTATTTCCTCTTCTGGTGACTTACAAGCTGTCTTGGCTTTTTTCAAACAGTGAAACGATGGAAATACCATATGTCTAGCAAGCATACTCCACTTCCGGGTCTGTTTGTAAATGTGACTAGTTGATTTAGATTCTACGTGGTACGCCAGAGCTGCATCGCCAGACAAACATCGTTGTTCCTTCTTCTCATCAGTGATTTTCAGGGCATCTCTGATTTGTTCTGGACTCTCACTGACCTGTCTCATCAGATTGGCCACAGTTCTCTTCCCTGAAAACAAAAGAAAATTATTAAACAAATTATTATAAATTGAGTTGGTAGATTAATATAATCAAACATATATACATATATTTACAATTCAATTCAAAATGTTTATTGCTCAATACGGTACATAATCATACATTTCTAGATGTCAGGTGAATGCGCAGTCCACTGTGTTGCTCCAATTCAGGCATACACATTACATAATAAGTATTAATATATAACACTACCATCAAAAAGTTTGGAAGCAGCGAGGTAAAATCAAATAAAACAAAACAAAGTCATTTCAATTTCAATGTATTGATAAAAAATTAAAATATAAAAAAAAGTGTTCAGTGTTTCTTTTTAATAAATAAATAAAAACTAATTTAAGCAGAACAAAAATTTTACATACAATATAAAATTAAATTAAATTTTAGCTTCATCAAAGTGTCCTCCTTTTTCCTTTATTAGCTTCTCGCATATTCTAGGCATTCTATTAATTAATTTATTAAAATAATCTTCATCTAATTAGTTCCATTCGCTCTCTAATAGCTTCCACAAATGTTCTGAGCTTGTAGGAGAACGATTTTTCACCCTTCTATCGAGTTCATCCCAAACAAGCTCAATGGGAGAAAGATCCGGTGATTGAGATGGCCATTGCATGATGTTTAAGATTTTTCATCTTTTTTCTGGTTCAAAAAGGTCTGGCACAGTTTAGAATTAAATATCATTATCCTGTTGGAAAATGAATCCAGGACCAATTAGATTTAGTCCACTGGGTACGGCGTGATTTTGGAAAATTTGCAAGTAACCTTCCTTGTTTAGTTTCCTGGTTATCCTCACAAGATTTCCGGGTTTATTGTTGCCAAAGCACCCCCAAACTATGACATTACCTCCACCATGTTTGATATTAGGCACAGTACATGCCTCTGAAGCCCTCTCTTCTTTTGACCGGCGTACAAACACACGTCTATTGGATCCGAAAATCTGAAACTTTTGATTCGTCTCTCCTAAGGACATTTTCCCAATTGCTCTAGTGTTGGTCTTTGCAGTGGCGTCTGCCAAGTAGACAATCTGCGGTCTTCCAGGGCCAGCCAGTAAGAACTGAGATGATGTTGATGGCTAAGCAGGATCGTTTCACGTATAAAACGTTACATTGTCCTTTAACCATGCCATATTGAATGCCAGAAAGCGATCCCGAGTTCTTTTCGAAATCTCCCATTTCTCGGATAATTTTGCAGAAAATCTTGAAATGACTGCTTTAATCTCTTTCAACGGTTGCTCCATTACCTACACCGCTTAGGTCATGTTCTGTGGCAACAAACTTGAAAAGCGCAGCTTTTTTCTCACTTTTGGAAGTTTTGACCCATTCCCCAAAAAGTTCCATTTTCGACACAGTAATACCAGGCCTCCGTCACTCCATGTACTTGCGCGCTATAAGTGCCTACCGCCCAGCCGAGCGGTCTCGGTCCGCCGGCGGATCAAATTCAGTGCGGTTTTCGCAAGCGAAGCGCGCGCACGCCGTTCAATTTTAATAGTGCTGTTCGTTCGTACGCGTATTACGATGACGAAACAAACTTTAAAAAAGAGAACCGACTTCAAAACACTAAACCGTAAGAAATAATTTCTTCTTTGATGTCGGTGCTTTTTCGATTCGTAATTACCAGCTGTTAGCACTAACATAAAAAAAAAACAAATTATTTCTTACGGCTTAGTGCTTTATTTGAAGTCGGTTCTCTTTTTTTAAGGCTTTTTTTTCATTTCTAGTGAACATCTCCGAAGATCATCATCAAACTAAGAAGTATTATACTTATTTTAAAACGTTCTCCTAAATGTAACAAATCCTTTTCTGAAAACCGCATCGATATCGGTTTAGCCAAACGCGAGATTATCGCGCACAAACATACATACCTACAAACAATACAAGTCAAACTTCTCAGTTTGGCCTGTATGTCTGATCACCTCCTTTTTTTTAAGTTGGTTAAATATTTTATAAATGATAAAATTTTTAACTGCCACATAAAAGTCAGAACATATTCACAGTTCTCAATAACATAGATAAAAAGTTATGTTAATTTAATTTTATCGAAGAGGCAGCCCTGCGATTACTGTGGAATCGCGCGGTGCGAAGCAATCACTGCTGTACGCTTGAGCATTTAGGCGCATTTTAGCATACAGTGGTTGTTGACGCGAGGGAGTAGGCAATTATCGTAATAGGTATTGGAAATTTTCTACTGAGTGAAGTATCTGTTACGTAGTAACTATTCAGTAATCTGTGGTAATACTGCCTTCTGAAAAAAATTAAAAAAAAATGAGGGTAGATTCGGGCAAAAATTCTAAGCCTATTATAAACTAGAATAATGTGTCTTCTAATTGGCAAAAAAGGGCCCGGGGAAATGAGGGGATTTTTACATACAGTCTTTTGAAATTCAAGTATAAGATTTTTTAAATATCTTTTTTTAATTTGCGAAGTATTTCTAACTAACACTGTAAATAATATTGAAGATGATGGTACAAAAAAAAACTATATCAAATCCATCACTAATTCACTACTTAACTTTAAACAACAACATAGATGTATTCGTATTATTAGTCAAAATGCAACTAATTTTATCCATTTAACCCGACTTTTTTTTATACTTACCCTCATCGCAAATGATTTGACTCATATATGAAAACAATACCCGTCATTATGATAAACCATTAATGCTCTAAATACCCTCATTAACGATTCTCCGAATTGTTAATGCTGTTTTTGTCCAGCTGGCATGTTCTAGGCGATATACTGTGGTACGCGCCGATTCCGATGCAGTGGATGCGAAAATTCAGTGTTTTAATGAATACTAGCTGTGCCCCGCGACTTCGTTCGCGTGGAAGTCGTAAGATACACAATATAACACCACATTTTAATAAAACTTTTTCGAACCGCCGCGTTGCATCGCCCGCCCGCGCTATTTGTTCACATTTTCATAGGTTTTCATTTTTTTATGCGGAACGCTAATTATTTTTCTAAAATAAAATTAGCTTAAGTTACTCCTTATAACATCAGCTATCTGCCAGTGAAAGTCACGACAAAATTGGTTCAGCCGTTTCGGAGACTAGCCGGAACAAACAGACAGACAAAAATTTTAAAAACTGTTTTTGTGTTAGGTACACTTATAAGTATCGTAAGTATAAATATACTTTCATATGCATTTAGTAAAAAGCTGTTATCTTGCCATCATTTGTATCTTTGTATAGGTATTTATTATTTGTATCGAAGATTACATCAACATTGCAGTTTTCTACAGGATAATGTAGACCTCGGACCCCTCCCACCCCACCCCTCCCATAAAAAATAAACATTATTTTTTTCTCAAAGTGGTTCCGCAATTTGAGAAATAAGGTACCCAAGTATCTTACAATTGAGCTAAAGCACTAGGAAGTGGTTTAAGGCAGGCGTTTTGGGGGACTGTCTTATGTAATTTTGACGTTCGAAAAGTGCTGTTTCTCAGCCTAGTTTGTATAAATGACTTGATTTTGATTTTGACAAGACTGCTAGCAAAGTTGTTTTCAGTGCCTACACATAGCATTGTCATTTTATGATAATAGCGAAGTACTCGCAACCGTTGTGAGAATATAACCAGGCGCTCGCATTCTAGTGTCAGTCTCAATATGTCAGAGGTTCACAGAAGTAGCACTGAAGTGCATTGAAAATGCTTAGAGGCGAATTTATTGTTATTTTTGTTAATTAAGTATGTATATCTTTGTAGTAGTAACATCGCATTGGCGCAATATAGCTGTTATGGTGTCATTTACGAAATTTTAAATAAATAAATAAATGTCAAAAATTGTGTGGGATTTTTGACATTGATTGTCGCTGAGATGAGATGGCGACTAGATTTTGAACGTTTTCAATTACGGGAATTGGACTGCAGGGCCAATTGAAAACTTGTCAAAAATGTAGGAAACTTATAGGTATTTTTGACATATTGAGACTGAGATCAGACTGTGAACGTTCTTAATATTACGGGAATTACCCCTCTGATGTATGAACTTAAACTAAGCAAAATAAGTATACAATGTAAGGATTGTAGCAGGTGGCGTTCTGTAGGTTCTGCCTACCCCCATGGGAAGAAGGCATAAGTTTATGTTATTTATGTTTTTACCTAGTAGAAAACTAATTTAAATTTTCTAGTGCTCTAAACTCACAAAATAATAAGTACAAAGTTACAACAGATACTTTACAAGGTATTTGTACATATTACATTGTAATGTAATGTAATGTTGTTATAAAAAACAGCCTTGGGGCCTCTTGTACATTGCACCTGATGACCTGACCATATAATTATGACCTCTTTGATAAAGCTGTTCAAATATCAGGCTTAGTTAGTTGCCGAGTTATTGCTTAGATGGCGCTGCTTGGTGTAATTGTGGAGGATTGAGGTGTGATATTATTATTAAGAAACGTAATGTATTAATAATCGATTTAGTGGCACGGAATTTATACTTAATATGATTAGCGATTAGGAATATATTCTGCCTCTCGGCTTCGTTTGCTTGTAATGTTTTTTTTTCGGATTAAAAGTCTTTTCACATTGTCCAGATACTAAACTAAACAAACAGTCCAGTCCTTTTTCCATGCCCGACTGTGGCTTGAGTATACAGGGGGTGTAAGGGACAGCCCTCCGCAGACTGTTGGGGTGAATTCAGTATATCATACTAGGATGACCGGTACCTACATGAAATTATTTCAGGAACATTATGGGAATCCAATAAACCTGATTTGTTTTATTACCTCGCACGCAATGTATCGTTGCCGTGGCAAAACGCGCGTAGCGAACGGCAGCGCAGCGAGCCTTCGGCCGCCGAGTATTTCAAACATCCATTGCTGATTTTTTTATATTAGCTGTTTTATTTACATAAATGGAGTGCTACGTAGGTACAGATAATGTAATTTTACATTGAAATAAACGAATAGTAACTGAAAAATCGATTTAAAAAAATGTAAATTTTCCTGAGAATACTTTCGGTGGAATATGATTCATAATAAGGAGCTGAATGCACCCTGTTAGTTTGCGGAGGGCTGTCGCTTACACCCTGTATATCGTCTGAACACTCGCTTCGAGTACTCGTGTGTCACTATCATCATCTTCCTGCCCTATCCCAATTCACTGTCGTAAAATCCAATCAGTTCTCAGTTCTACTACCTAGGTAGGTATCTAGCTTTTCGTTGGAGCTGTAGTTTTCACTGACGGAGACACTGAGAATTTAATTTTATCTGGTATGAAACTTATAAACTGCCTTTTAAAGCATGATTCACATGTATTCAACGTTAAAAACTGAATAAGGTCTCATTAGATGACACAGGGGTATATTACATCCGACTATGAGCTCAAAGGAGCTATCCTAAACCCACGCTAAAATAAATAAACCGACAGCATCTGCGTTGGCGCTATGTACACGTAGACGAGGACAAGGGCGCAAATTAAGGACGTCTAGATCCCTCTTCCCCCCACCTCACGTTCAAACCCCCTCAATGCTCCACTGACTACTATATTCCCCCTTTCCCGAACTGTTCTGGGAAAACGGTGAATGTTATTGAAGCGAAGTGAATTGTATGAATTTCTACTACGCTTTCCTTTGATTCGAGAGTAAAACTCACCCTCAATATTGTTTGTTTGTAGCTGAATGAATTGCCTTTTGTTTTCTGAAATAGATTTTTTTTAAAAGCTTTACAACTGTTACTGCCCGTGGTTAAGGCAACAAGACTTGAGTGCGTAGTGGTTTTTGTAAACTGATGAGCTGAATGTAACACCGGAGATGGATTTAATAAATACATGTTTCATAGTAAGTTCAGGATGATCACAAAAGATTTCAGATAATCTAGTCTAAGCCAATTCAAATCAAATTCAGACAGTTTATCAGATTAGCCTAGTTAGCTGATTCTTGGAGTAGTTTCCTCAACTTTATTTCCAAAGTCGTCGCAAAAAGAACTTTTTCTTTTCAGGTCCTTATCTCGTCGTTAACTTAATGGAAAACTTTTTTACACAAAAAACGATCGACTTCCAAAAAAAAACACTACAAAGTGAAAAATAACTTTAATTTCGGAAGTCGGTGGCGAAAACCTAAAATACAGATCCAAAGACACATCAGCTCCACTTCACCATATTATTATGCATTGTGACGAGCATAAACTGTTAGCAACCACAGTAAAGTAATCGAATCGCAACCCGTGAAATACTTATTATTGAGTAGTTTCGGTGGCCATCTGTGGTCTTCATCATCAGTTCCACTTCACCAAATGGTGCTTTTCGAGAGCAAATGCACGAATTACGATAAAAAAAAATATCCAAATCGCTATAGGTGTGTCTATAAAATTTGAGGGTTTCCCTCGATTTCCTTGGGTACCCCCATCAGATTCTGACTTGATGACAATCGGACCACCTCGAGAACACACCCCTTAAAACAAAAAAAAAAATATTTTGCAAATCCGTCTATTTAAGACGGAGTTATGACCGAACATACTTACATAGAAAAAAAAACATCTGAATTGAGAACCTGCTCCTTTTTTGAAGTCGGTTAATAAACCACTTACGTTGATTTTTTACTATCAGGGAACACAGCACCAAGAGCTTCGAGTGTCCGATTATCCATAAACACTCGTAAAACAGAGGTCGTTACAATTACAATACACGGAAGTTTTGATATAGGAGAAAACTGGACACACAGTGTATTCTTGGAAATTAATTGATTTTATCAATATTGAAGTCCTTGAGAGGGCCGATAATGACACGAGCTACGAGTATGAGGGTTAACTCGAAGTTATGTCTAACATTTCGGGTGGAAATTGAAGGGTAGGTAAACACCTTGACGCAGTGGGTAGTTCCTTGTCGGAAAGGAAATTAAGAGGAGTAAAGTAAAAGTAATATGTCTTATTGCTCATCACTGCATCAGTGCCTTCTTAGTATCTTGATATGCTTCTTAGGCAGTAAAGATCCCAAATAATATCGTAGAATATTTGCTAATCAGTAGCAGGCAGACTTACACAATCTCGAAAAACTTTGTAGAAACCTAAGAGATTTTACTTAAAGCCGGATTTACATTACGGAAGTGAAGAAATTGAAGTGTCCGTTTGTAGGTAATGCAAAATAACAACTTTTTACTAAATGTATAAGAAAGTATAAACGGTACTTATATGTTACAAAAACTGTCTGTTTTGACCGATTTTGACGGGACTTTCACTGACAGATAGCTGATGTTACGGCGGGTAACTTAGGCTACTTTTTTTTAATAATTAGGGTTCCGCGGGAAAAAAATAAAACCCATGAAATTATGGACAAAAAGTCGGATTTCAAAAATTCCTTTTGCATTTGGTAGTCCAATTCTCGAGGATAATAAATAGGCTATTTAAGATCACGCTACGACCCTTAGGAGCCGAGCAAAAAGAAAAAAGTCTGTAAGAATACTAAGCGAAAACGAAGTGATAGCGCGGGCGGGCGATTCAACGCGACGGTCGGCGACGGGTCGGGGACGAGGGAATTTTATTAAAATGTGGCTGTTATTTTATTAAATTGTGTATCTTACGACACCCACACGAACGAAGTCGCGGGGCACAGCTAGTTTCAAAATCTATTTATACGTGAATCTATCCAAGAATAACTAAGTTTGCGCAACTAGTTTCGTAACGTAAATTCGTCTTAAGGTAAAGATTACTTCCAATCGATTCTTCAGTTCGCTAGGCAACGACAGACTAGGATAAATGTCAAATCATCTCTAGCCAAAAAAAATGGCCTGTTAAAAATAAAAGACACGTGTCTACATACCTATTATACAACTATACGTTATTATTAAAGGTCAAATGAAACCGAATACTCTTGATAAAGTCGATCTGATTTTCGATAAAAACTAATTCGATTGGACGTTAGACTTCAGACCGTGATATCTTTTAAAACTGGGTGGCATTGGTTAGAAATGGACTAAGTCACTGCATAATAATGGTGTGCTGTCATCCATGTTAATATTAAGTTGTTAACTGAAGTCCACAAAGTATAAATACACTTCTTTCATAAACAATGAAATATAACAAAACCACCACTGGGCTTCGATGTGATGCCATTCAAATAGTATATCGCTTACTAATAAATATCTCTCTTCTCTTTTAGGGCTCCCACAAAAATCTGCGAGCTCACATAGAATTGTAGTGTGTTATGGCAACCACGGGCAACGTGCGATACGAATTCGCAGTTTTGTGTGGGAGCCCTGGTGTTTGGAAATGATCTGTTCTTCTCTGTCATTTTTGTCCAGAAATGTTAAGCATTGGTGTACCCTTTATGTGCCTCCTTAATCCGGTGCATAAGCGCCCCGAAATATGTCTTAGTTTTCAATGCGAGAGCTTGACTTTTCTGAACCTTAGTGAAGCAAAATTTTCTACGCAATTTATCAGGAATCCAACTATCGGCCATCTTTTAGTCTCTGTGAGACCTACAATAATAATTATGAGCATGTTTTATCTACTCGCTCTGTAATTCCACGGTTTACATTACCTAATTAGTGTGCTCACACGATGTGAAGATAGATCACGGTGCCATCAAATTATATACTGCAGTTACACTTATCTTGGAGAAGTGCTTTCTGGATCCTCTGTAGTGCAACTGCGTGACGCAAGACATTCCTGTTGCTAATTTTAATTTTGTAGATCAAAGAAGGACGCTTGTTTTATTGCTCAAAATTTCTTTTGATCATTTCCATTTACAAAGGATCTATTTGTAAAAGGGAAAAATGATGGCGATATAAAATGCTACAAAAACGTTGCAGTTTATGTATCGCTTGAAGTTTTATACACTGCTAACTGTAATACATTATACACTACGAGATATGAAAGCCGTGTTCAAGTTAAAAATAAAACCAAGGTTGACAAGGCGACACAGACTTAAGTGAAGCCCGAGGGCGAGATTAAAGGGAGCTAAAATTGGGCACCCGTATCTGTTCTGGATTACAAAATGTTAATCTCTTTGTCACGGGAAATTACCAAGGCCTCATAAGCAGCGAACAGATAATATGAGATATTCAGACTTCTAGGGTTATTAAGTTAGGAACGCTTCTGGTAAACATTTATCGCAGATATTGTCCGTTTATCACTTTTTTGAACGATTCGTGAGAAAACTTTCTGAGCAATTTACACTTTTCAGACTTTAGTCGCGCTTGGACTTACAGTTGCTGTTTCGATTTTAGTAGGCGTTAACAGCAAATTACGGTATTGCTCATAATCTATATGTCTATACAAATAAATAAACTTGAGGTGTCTGTTTGTAATGTCAAAATAACAGCTTAATAATAAATGCATATGAAAGTATAAACGGTACTTTAAGAGGACTGTCGCATTTTGTCCATTACCTATTAAATTAATATTATATAGTAGGTCGCCCATTGATTACATTTTACAAAAAAGCATCTTTTCATTTAACATTCTTAAAAATTTGGTCCCGTGTGAGCGAGAGAGGTGACAAAATGTGACAACCCTCTTAACAAAATAAATGTTTTTTTAAATTTTTGTCTGTCTGTTTGTTCCGGCTAATCTCCGCAACGGCTCGATCGATTTTGACGGGACTTTCACTGGCAAATAGCTGATGTTATAAGGAGTAACTTAGGCTACATTTATTTTAGAAAAAGAATTAGGGTTGCGCGTTCGCGCACATCTGGGAGTGACGCGAGGAGGCAGGACGCCGGGGCGTAACTCCGTTGCCGCGAGAAATCGCGGCATGGCGGACAGAGCTCCGGCAGGATCTCATGGCGGCATGGAGAGTGCGATTGTCGCAACCCAGCGCTGGGCACGCCACAATTGCGGCGATAAGTCCCCTCTTTGAGGAGTGGCTGGAGAGGCGCCACGGCGTCCTCACCTTCCGCCTGACGCAGGTCCTCACCGGACACGGGTGCTTCGGGAGGTACCTGTTCCGGATAAGGCGGGAGGAAACGCCCGGGTGTCACCACTGTGTGGATCGCCCGGAGGACACGGTGGAGCATACGGTAGAGGTCTGCCCGGCTTGGGCGGAGCACCGCCGTGTCCTCGCGGAAGCGATCGGCGGCGGCGATCTCTCGCGTCCGGCCCTGGTCCAGGCCATGGTACGGAGCGAGAGTGCATGGGAAGCCATTACCTCCTTCTGCGAAGCAGTAATGCTCGTGAAGGAGGAGGCGGGACGCGTGAGGGAGAGGCAAGCTTTGCACCCTCACGCCCCTAGTCGCCGCAGGAGACGCCCTGGGCGTCGGGAATCGGCAGCCGATTCCCGGCCACCGTAGGCGCGGGCTTGCGGACGGCGAGCAATGGGTAGCTCGCCGTCCGGTAAGGACCAGGCCCGAGTCGACGGCGCGTCGTGTTCCACGCGCGCCTCAAAGAGATGTCAGCACTATTGACGGGGTCCGCTAGGGCCGATGCCAGCTAGGGTTGCGGGATGTTCGAAAGAGTTACCGTGGCCCCGGCACAGGCAACAGAAGGAACACGGGTGGGTTTTAGTCAGTAAAAGTCTGACACGCCCTCCCGCTCCGCCCAGGGCGGGAGAAGTCATTTGATGATTTCCCATCCACAAAAAAAAAAAAAAAAAAAGGCATAAAGTTTTTGCAGACAATTTCCTAAAAAATATTTTTTGTTGTAAGTACCGTAGATACTTTCGAATGGATTTAGTAAAAAGCTGTTATTTTGACATGACAAACAGACACTTCAATTTTATTTATTTATACAAGGTGGAACAGGACGATTGACATTCCTTTAAACCACGTAAAGAGAATCATGTTCTTTACCCGTATACAAAAAATCAATCAAATCCAATGAATACTTTAGCCACAGGAAATTATTTTTAATTTTCTTATTTTTCAACATGATGTAGATCTGAGTCCGTAATAATAGGTAAACATTGCCGCCGCCGCGCCCCGCACCCCGCACCGCACCGTTGGTCAGTGACTTTGCGTAGATAAAGCGTGTTTACTTTTTATGCAGTTGATTCTGCTATTTATTTTGTTTGAAAACTGCAATTTTTTTAATTTCCCACTATCTACTAATCTTCGTGTTTTAAAATGTTTCGATGGACTAGTACTGCGCTCGTTTTCATTTAATGTCGTACGTCCAGATACACGTTGTATAGTTTGACAATTAACATCTTTAGATTCATACTTTAATTAGGAAGTAACTGTAACAATACCTACAATTAAACCTTGAAGTACTTAAAAAATAAAACCAACGCTAAGTGAAAAATCTTTGTTTTTTGGTAACAAAAGGCTTACAACGCCCTATACGAAAGGGAACCAAGGGCAGAAAGAAAGAGAGTCTAAGCCTTCCAAGCTAATAAATGCTGACCATCCTGTTGACAGCAGTAATCCCATAATCACGACCTGTATCGACGACTACTGTAGGTGATAAAGTGGTCCTATCTGTGTTCAAGATGAGACCACACGAGAGGTTGCTGATAACTATTAACTAGTGCTTAATTAGATATGAAAATAAATACTTATTTTTAAAGAAGCAGCATAGAGTATATTAAAATATCTGCCGTTACTTTAATACATACACATACATACATAAACTCACGCCTATACAGAAACTACAGCCACCTGCTACGATCCTTACATACTCCTTTTGCTTCGTTTACGTTCATATATCTGTTCATTATTCGTTAATTTTGTTTCTTTAAATATAAGCAAAAAGTGCTAAAGATAAAGAAGAACACCACTGAATTCACTCATCATGTTGTTTACTTCCGAAAACGGGTTAATTGTTTAAATATAAAGAGAACTCCTTTAACACGTGGGCCTTAAGTCAATAAATAAATTGAAAAGGTCGTCGCACTTTCTGCGTGCGATAAACAAGTCTCAATTTAAAATTCAAGGCTGTACGTCGTCAATGTACTGAAAATTATATTAAAACGTTAATTCTGATTGTCCTTGTTCCTTGTTTACTCGTCCAAGACATAATGAGTGTGTATTTGACTCATCATCATCCACAGCCCGTTTTCACCCACTGCTGAGCATAGGCCTCTCTTTTCATGTGCCAATCCCCACGCTCCTGTGTATTTGACTACTGAGAATTATTTTAAAACAGCTGTTTAACATAAACAAATTCCGTGGCACAGGTCACGTAGACGGGACATTTTCCAAGAGAAAAGATTGGGGTTTCCAATGAGAGTATATAATAAATAGAGACGAGAGGGACCATGGATTACGTTGTAAGGTCATTTGGTAATGAGAAAAGACTAGACACGAACTTCCGCAAGACACTGAGAACAATAATGCTTGATGACATGACAATACTGACAAAACGGTTGTGTGTGGGGACACACAATCGTTTGAAGCAAGCGTTTGTGACAAGCTTCAACATATGTAATTGGTAATGGTTACGAGATGACAAGTGACAATATGATGTATCCATTTTAACTATCCATCATAAATTATTGTTATAACTTAATAAGTCATGGTTTTCTTAACGCACTCAGACAGGTTCTTTCAACTGTTAAATAGTAGAAACGAAATTATTGATTAAATACAAGATCTTATTTCTTGTAAAGCAATGAAAATCAGCGACGAGATTACCCTTAGAGGTCTTTCTTGCTTTCGAATCTACACAGCAAATATGAAATATTATTGCTTCAACAACAGACTAAAAAACTAACGAACAAAATTCACTCGACATTCCTGAATTTTACTTACTCAGCGACTGTCGGATATTTGCGAAGTATGCGAGACTTTAGAGAAAACTGTTAAAATTTCACCTATACTTTCGTATAACATGTCTGTTATATGTCCTGTCAAAGTGAAACATCAAAGCCGAGTAGAGGAGAGTGTAGATGCTTGGCACCATTCCGCTTGTAACCATACACAAGGCTTTAGAGTCAAGTGTCAGTTATGAAAGATTAATCGTAACTGTGGTTCGTAATGAATGTTTTTAATAGCTTACTGCAAACAGTATTGGTATTGGCCAATACTGTTTGCAGTAAGCTATTAAATAGTGTGATTGACTCATCATTGAGTAAGGGGAAACCGTCAGCACTTTGCAAAAACAATATTAAACGATATAAATACAGAGTAAACTCTTTATAACGAAACTCAAGGGACCGAGCATTTTTTTTTTCGTTATAGAGGGTTTGTGTTATGCGGCGTGACGAAAGAGAAACAACCAAATACTAATCACAATACTTTTTTAATATTTTTATTATTTATTTATTGGTTTATGACTGATAATACGAGAGGTGCCTATTGTGTTGAGTAACTGGGGTCAACATTCCTAAAGACAATACAATCCAAGAGTAATGCCACACGTGTTCTAGGCAATTAACAATAACAAAAGCAATGACCTCAGGTGTCTTTCTCATGCTACGGCTACCGTAACAATGTAGCCGTAGCATTAGAAATTTCGGCACCTCAAATATTTATTTGGAGCCTATTGTCAACTAGTAACATAATATTAATTTATTTATTAAAGAACACCAACAGCATATACATTCAACATGGTTTTATAAAAGTATTTAGGAAAGTATCACTGCTAATGTATACACAACTTATAGGTGTAGTACATAACATTTAAAGAAAAAGACATTGGACAGAAGCTGCTTCTAAACTAAAAGTAAAGGACATGGCCAATTTCGTTATGGACGTCGGTATAGTTATCGAATTTAGTGTACATCAATGATTTTTGGTGTTTTATATTCGTAAATATTGGCACATTTAATTTCTATAAATAAAAAACTTAATGAACTTGTCATTACAACAGGCTAGACGTAAACAGTTTCATTAAACCTCATCAGATCGCTGGCAATAAGTGTATAGATTATGATTTCGCTATTAAAAATCTTAAGGCGCTTTAAAATAGCGAACAGTTATGAATTATTACGGTTAACTGATATGGTCTTAGTATTACTTGGCATTTAAACAAAGTAATGGCCACCTGAATTATGGGTTTTTAACTGTATAATGATTAACATTATTAAAACTCAAAAAATGTGACAATAATAACAAAGTATATTAGGTCAATCAGGTTAATCAGATTACTTAAGTTTTTCTATTCCAACTTCATACCTGGCTTTGATAATTGGTTATCCAACGCGAAAGTCTTGTTTGATGGTGTGCAGAAAGCGAGGATATGAGATGCCTTTGCAACCTTTGCATGGCTATTCCGCAGCTGATGCACCTCATAATGACCCACAAAACAAATCCGAAACGCAATGCAAATCAGAGTCCAGTATTAATAGCAAGGTAATCGAGTGGTAGAAGGTATCAGTCCGTAGAGATAAGCAGGGGTCAAAAATATTAGAAAATCATCGCAAAAGCACAAACAGTACGCAACGAGGAAACTGCAATAGCATTACCACGGAGTACATTATATTGACATTGTCAAAAAGACTATGACACATTGTCAAACACGTAAACGCATTCCATTTTAATTTTTTTTTTGTGTGAAATATAAAAACAACAATCTTACGCATCAACATATGATAAAATAATTTTATTGAATGCAACAAATACCAATAAAGACAGTTTCGTAGGAATAAAATGTTCCTATTATGAGCATTTGTCGTCCAAATCACGTCTACCTATGTAGTATGCGTAGTGAGGAAGACGTTCCTTACTACGCATACTACACATATAATAATAGACGTATTATTATATTTATCTTTCTCTATGGTCCAATACGGCGGAAGTTGACAAACGGTACTTTGAATTCATCTTGCATAACTTATTTTTTTTTAATAAAAACTGACAAGTTCAGAGAGGTTTAAAACTACGTAATAATTCATTTTTCTATTTTTATTATACAATATATTTACTATGTATGTGTACATAGAATGTACTTTTTTGTCCATGTTCTTTAAACAAAGTTATTTAACGACGATAAAATAAAATACAAGAGAATACAAATACTTTATGCCTTGGAAGCAGGTTTTTTAATTGCCATATAAAACCACAATTTTCGAATCCCACCGTGACTTTGTGAAGTACACACAAGCTGGTGTAGATTTCAGTGTCCTATGTAAAAAGTGTTGCAATCTTTTGTTTAAAAAAAAACATGCATTGTTAGAAATACTTTCGAACGAAAATAAAAGCTAGGGTCCCCTGCTCAAAATTGAATATCAAATTCAATGCCCTACATTCATTGTCCACAATGACACAATGACGCCTGGGGGTTTTTGGTGTAACCAAAAACCCCCAGGATCTCAATTTACCTACCGGCGAATGTCGTCACTGAAACATTGTTTATGAACGTGAGTTGGTGTGTTTTCATAAAGAGCGTTTTTGACACCATAAAGTCAAACCCCACTGCCCAAAGATTTAAATCGCTAGATTTACTCTCGCCGTACTTAGTCACGCGAAAAAGTGTCCATACTGAGAAGAGTGAGCTCACACATTATTAAATAGCGTTTCCATGACAATTATGTCAACTGTCATGGCACTGCGTCATTGTGTGTCAGAGGTGTCCAAACAAAACAAAAACGCGACTATTATAAGACGCGGTAGGGCGAATCTAACGATTTAAATCTTTGCCACTGCCATCATTTTCATGACAGCCGTCACTGCGGCCGTTATTTGCGGCCACCGCTCTTCTAGCAAACCGTAGCTTTAGTGTAGACGTGCTTTCATATTTTGGTTTGAAAATATGTAAAGGCAAACAAAACAAAAATTAAAACCTACGCACCTCAGACATCAGTTTACGAAATAACACATCATTTGATTCAGGAAGGATAATGTTTACGAAAACCAACACCTGTATTTTTTACAGAGCGAATTTACTGTCTTGAGGTATATTTTTTCCTGAGCTGCGCCAGGTCAAAGTCCACTGCACGACTGAACGCGCCATTTGATTGAGCGTAATGTCCACACTATAGACTTCCATCGGATCGCTTACAGAATTGCCTATTTCATGCTTCAATTGTAATTTCATATTATATTAAGCTTTGAAAACTTTCGTGATGTCAGTTCGTATTGTGTAAGAAGTATTCACATTTTTAACTATCGTCTCATAGGGCAATTAAAGAATAAAAGACTATTAAGTAAAAAACCTACATTGTAAGAATCATGTGCCAGTAATGCATCAGGATTCCTTCCTCTACCAGAAGATTTCCTTGGAGCCCTGATTGAACAAAATTTTATTTTTGACAATTTTATCATTTTATCAAGAAGTCGTCTATGTAGGCCTCTTTAATCGTATCAGTTTTCTGAGAAATAAAAATAATATCTACCATGTAATAATGATAATACATAATAGTGACGAGTTTATTTATAAACATGGATTATAATTCCGGAGTCGTGTTTAAAGCATGGCATGTAGCTGACCTCCTGCATGTAACTTCAAGCTGATGATAGTTACGTAGTATATCCGCCTCTAGCCCTTGATCGAGGATAACAGCATTCACACAGTAACAGTCTTGTTTACGTTTTAACCAACACCTTAATACAATTAAACTATTAACAAGTTAGTTGTCCGTATGTTTATCTCGTCTTCACATCGGCATCACGCCTCCCAGTCACGATCGCTATTTACGAGTATATACACGCAGTATGCAAATAATTCACGTGCATTGTGCATCAACAAGACTAGCATATCCGTTGTACAGACAATCCTTAGCACATCGTGCATCATGAAAAAAAAGACTATTGTGTTCCAGACACGTCATTAATAAAGAGAGTTCTGTACGAGCTTCCGCTCTGTTACTTAGTTTGTATCTGTATTGTTCAGTATTGTGTACTCTATTTGTAGCGTAACAGTGCTATCATACCAAGGTTCAAAAACAACTGGCCATTCAGTTCGGATACCAAGATATGGCATTTTATTTACAAAACATGCAAAGAGGAGCATAATGGCAAACTGGTGTCCATAAATTGTTGTAGTTGGGATCATAACAATCATATAAGTTGAGGTAAAGACTTGGGTTTTAAAACGAGCTTCGTCTCGTCTCCCAGAGTGTAATATAACTTTTTTTGTACACAAATAATATATTGGGATGGCCTCGGTGCGTGCACGCAGGCCCGCAGATGCACGGCTGGCCTTGACTCAGCGTGTACGCACGTGAGTCGAGGTGTAAGGGACTGGCGGGTAGCGGTCTTATATCGATTGCGTAAAAGTAAATGCTAGATGACTAATAAGTTCATCGTGTTATAAGTCTAATATTAACTAGCACGGCACCCATTTCTTGGTTCGTTTAGCCGGGTGCGTATAACCAGTTTGCCTTTTGTCCAATTCTCATCTTTTGCTAGGGTATATTCCTTGACACAAGACTTCCAAATTCTTGAAGCTCAAAAAATGTATTATTTCAAATAATGATTTTCATAATCGCACTATCTGAGTTCTGAACACTTCACCTTCGTCTTTATAGTAGGCGCGATATTTATTTCGGATATGATTATGTTTCAATATGCTAGATGATTTTGGATTGCTGTCAATAAATCTACTGTACTTGCACCCCGCCCAGAGGCATGCGCCGCGCGGCCATATCAAAATGCCGTATCGTACTGATGCGAGCTATTTTTGTCGAGTCTCGCTGCGTCGCCAATCGTGTTTTTCCATGCACCAAGCGTTTTAAAGTAAAAAATATTTCAACGCGTTATTACCCAATCCTTACCTTTGTACACATATTTTATAGCAATTCCGTAGAAAAACAGGTAAAGTAATTCTTCTGTTGAAATATTTGATCATGCGCCAAGTCCTTCGGCAAATTGAAGCTTTCGCCAGATTTGTCGACCTGTGTTCAAATATGGCCCTCACATTTTATATTACAGTTGACCTAGCTGTGCACGTAAACGAGCCTGCTTTTGGAATGATTACATCACTGGCATCAAGCTGTTCATAATGATTCATCTCTATCATCAAATGCATTCCAATGAGCTATTGGAATCGTTCATCGCGTCGCGTATCTGATACTTGAATGGCATCTCATATGCCTTGCTGGTGATTTCATTGCAACAACATTTTGAAAACAAGAAATTGTTATTGTTTTTGTCTTCATTCTTTTGGGCTTAAATATTTTGAAAGCTAGTCATCCCAGTTATGCATTTATCAAACAACCAGATTTCTTGTTTGGAACCATCAGATCTATCCATCCATCTTTCTTTCACGATTGGAATTGCATGCGCATCATCTGTAACTATATTTATTCCATTTAGCATCGCCGTTGTTAACATTTAGATTAAAACCGTGCGCGTACACATCGAGATGTTGGCGATTAAGGCTGGTGTTCACCAACACTAAACCGTCTGTTTAAATATTAAAACAGTTGTTTAAGCAATATTTCCTGTTCACCACAACCTAAACATCGGTTATAGACGTTAACCGGATGATTATCTTAACCGAGCATCACGACATTGTTTAAACGTTGGTTACAATAGTTTTACAGAACTTTTGTAGGTTATATTGTTCGATTTCCTAACGAAGTACTTATATATTTGTGAAAAATAATGGCTTTTAATTTTATAATGGATGGTGAATACAATCTCAATATGTTAGATTATTTGGATGAGTTAGAAACGTTGACGAGAAGACCTAGGATCTTTCAAAATCGTCATAACTTTTATGAAGAATACAACGAAATTTCATTCAAGACCAGGTTTCGTTTATCCAAGCGCAGTGCTCTTTATATTCTGGGATTAATTGAAGATCATTAGAATTTATCACTGATAAGTAAGTACCTATAATACTACTCGCTGACTCTTTTTTATTATTCACATACCAGAAAGGTAAATTAATTTCTTTGATTTGTTTTCAGGAATAATTCACTATCTCCCATAAACCAGTTACTGTTAACATTGAGGTTTTATTACTTTTGTTTACAATTATAACATAAATATAATACTACGAAACTTCACGAGAGAATCAAAATTAATGACACTGACAGACCAGAAAGAGCGCGCTAATAAACCTTCCAACGCGCAACATGTTTCTCGTAAAGCGAAAGAAACAATGAACAGCTACTTTCACATTTTATGGCATAAGCTATTATCCGGCCATATTTAAAAGTTGTAAGCGTGTATGAGATTTCGTGCTGTAACTTTACATTTTATTTGGTAGTGTTGCATTGCATTCAAAAACGCTCGGTTATGTCTCGGTTATGCAACCGAACGCCGAAAGATGATGGTGAACAGGAAAAAACCGCTCCTTGTTTAACAATTGATTAAATATTAACAACCCGGTTACAGAATCAATGTTTAAGTTTGTTTCGGTGCACATGGCCCTAAGTCTCAGTCTCAAGTTATTTTTAGTTTAACCGGTCTGTTACCGTAACTGCGCTATAAACAAGTTATTAAAGTCTGTGATAACCCGACTGTCGCTCACCGCGTTTCGGATACGTATTAATATTGCAACTTTGAGATTGTGTAGCAAATATTAAATCGAGTAACTCGATTAAGAATGTTTATATTTTCTACAACAACGTTTACATGCCATATCTCAAACTCCGCGGCGAAATTATTCTGTAAATGAGTAGATAAGGCATATCAAATATCAACTGTTTTATACAAACACTTATGACCTTCGCGCTTTGAAGGGCACATGGCATATTGTGTACTTATTTTAATTACATAACTTTAATTTTATTGTAACAATGTGATAAGTCCAACTTGTTCAGACCTAGTTGTTAAAGGTTCTAAGTGACGTATTTGATTGATAGATAAGCTGTGTTTTGATTTGTTTCTGTTTCGCACTTCCGTGATATTCGAGTCTACTAACAGCCATTTAAGATGAAATATTTCCAAAAATGCTTAATTTTGAAACAATCACGTCTTGACCACCCTTTCCCACATTTATTTATAAAATACTACTGCTGAGCATGAGGTCCTGGGTTCGATTCCCAGGTCGGGCAAAGTGTTATTGGGTTTTTCTATCTGGAATTTCTCAGTAGCAGCCCGGAGTCTGGATTTGCGCCCGGTAGATGGCAATAGGCTCGCCCCCTATTACATAGGACTTAAACATAACTGGCGAAATGTGGGTGTACTATAGGTACACCTCTGCCTAACCCTTCGGGGAAACAAGACGTGATGTTATGTTTATAAAATAACTGCAGTGTAAACTGGATGGGAAAGGTACTCACAGGGTTGAAGCTTGCGTCCCTTCGATAATGCAGCCTGGTTCAGGTTTGTGACTTCCCACACCCAGTCAATTTGTTTTAGGCACAGCACAATACTGGTATTCACTAATTTTACACTTTTGTTTTTAGCTGGAGCGTCTATTATGCGGTTAGGGAGCGGGTTTTTGGGGCGACATAGAGTTTTGGACTGATTGATTGATTGAATTATTATTGAACGAGGAACGAAAGGATCGAATGAGGTAATTGAATGTCCTTCGGATGAGTGATTTATGTATAGTGTTGCAATGTGTAAAACGTATTTATTGCTTTATAAGAAAATTAAATGCGTAATTAATTAAATAGAAGAAATATCGCAGACATAAACTCTTTATAACGTCTTTAGATATAAAGGAAAATTCCCTATAACATAGAAATTAGTTCAACTTGGTTGGTTTACCTTAAAACCCATACATTGATACACTTTTTATAGCGCAACAGCCTTTCTGTATTACGAAGAAATACGTTCTTAGACATCAGTAAATATATTTTATCAACATTACTATGTACTATTATATTATCTATTATCTTAACTATTATCATTTAGCCACATAATTTCTGTTATACTGTAGAATTATGTATTTGAATTACGTGTTATGTTCACGTCCTTCATTAATTTGTATTCTCTTGTATTTTATTTTATCGTCGTTAAATAACTTTGTTTAAAGAACATGGACAAAAAAGTACATTCTATGTACACATACATAGTAAATATATTGTATAATAAAAATAGAAAAATGAATTATTACGTAGTTTTAAACCTCTCTGAACTTGTCAGTTTTTATTAAAAAAAAATAAGTTATGCAAGATGAATTCAAAGTACCGTTTGTCAACTTCCGCCGTATTGGACCATAGAGAAAGATAAATATAATAATACGTCTATTATTATATGTGTAGTATGCGTAGTAAGGAACGTCTTCCTCACTACGCATACTACATAGGTAGACGTGATTTGGACGACAAATGCTCATAATAGGAACATTTTATTCCTACGAAACTGTCTTTATTGGTATTTGTTGCATTCAATAAAATTATTTTATCATATGTTGATGCGTAAGATTGTTGTTTTTATATTTCACACAAAAAAAAAATTAAAATGGAATGCGTTTACGTGTTTGACAATGTGTCATAGTCTTTTTGACAATGTCAATATAATGTACTCCGTGGTAATGCTATTGCAGTTTCCTCGTTGCGTACTGTTTGTGCTTTTGCGATGATTTTCTAATATTTTTGACCCCTGCTTATCTCTACGGACTGATACCTTCTACCACTCGATTACCTTGCTATTAATACTGGACTCTGATTTGCATTGCGTTTCGGATTTGTTTTGTGGGTCATTATGAGGTGCATCAGCTGCGGAATAGCCATGCAAAGGTTGCAAAGGCATCTCATATCCTCGCTTTCTGCACACCATCAAACAAGACTTTCGCGTTGGATAACCAATTATCAAAGCCAGGTATGAAGTTGGAATAGAAAAACTTAAGTAATCTGATTAACCTGATTGACCTAATATACTTTGTTATTATTGTCACATTTTTTGAGTTTTAATAATGTTAATCATTATACAGTTAAAAACCCATAATTCAGGTGGCCATTACTTTGTTTAAATGCCAAGTAATACTAAGACCATATCAGTTAACCGTAATAATTCATAACTGTTCGCTATTTTAAAGCGCCTTAAGATTTTTAATAGCGAAATCATAATCTATACACTTATTGCCAGCGATCTGATGAGGTTTAATGAAACTGTTTACGTCTAGCCTGTTGTAATGACAAGTTCATTAAGTTTTTTATTTATAGAAATTAAATGTGCCAATATTTACGAATATAAAACACCAAAAATCATTGATGTACACTAAATTCGATAACTATACCGACGTCCATAACGAAATTGGCCATGTCCTTTACTTTTAGTTTAGAAGCAGCTTCTGTCCAATGTCTTTTTCTTTAAATGTTATGTACTACACCTATAAGTTGTGTATACATTAGCAGTGATACTTTCCTAAATACTTTTATAAAACCATGTTGAATGTATATGCTGTTGGTGTTCTTTAATAAATAAATTAATATTATGTTACTAGTTGACAATAGGCTCCAAATAAATATTTGAGGTGCCGAAATTTCTAATGCTACGGCTACATTGTTACGGTAGCCGTAGCATGAGAAAGACACCTGAGGTCATTGCTTTTGTTATTGTTAATTGCCTAGAACACGTGTGGCATTACTCTTGGATTGTATTGTCTTTAGGAATGTTGACCCCAGTTACTCAACACAATAGGCACCTCTCGTATTATCAGTCATAAACCAATAAATAAATAATAAAAATATTAAAAAAGTATTGTGATTAGTATTTGGTTGTTTCTCTTTCGTCACGCCGCATAACACAAACCCTCTATAACGAAAAAAAAAATGCTCGGTCCCTTGAGTTTCGTTATAAAGAGTTTACTCTGTATTTATATCGTTTAATATTGTTTTTGCAAAGTGCTGACGGTTTCCCCTTACTCAATGATGAGTCAATCACACTATTTAATAGCTTACTGCAAACAGTATTGGCCAATACCAATACTGTTTGCAGTAAGCTATTAAAAACATTCATTACGAACCACAGTTACGATTAATCTTTCATAACTGACACTTGACTCTAAAGCCTTGTGTATGGTTACAAGCGGAATGGTGCCAAGCATCTACACTCTCCTCTACTCGGCTTTGATGTTTCACTTTGACAGGACATATAACAGACATGTTATACGAAAGTATAGGTGAAATTTTAACAGTTTTCTCTAAAGTCTCGCATACTTCGCAAATATCCGACAGTCGCTGAGTAAGTAAAATTCAGGAATGTCGAGTGAATTTTGTTCGTTAGTTTTTTAGTCTGTTGTTGAAGCAATAATATTTCATATTTGCTGTGTAGATTCGAAAGCAAGAAAGACCTCTAAGGGTAATCTCGTCGCTGATTTTCATTGCTTTACAAGAAATAAGATCTTGTATTTAATCAATAATTTCGTTTCTACTATTTAACAGTTGAAAGAACCTGTCTGAGTGCGTTAAGAAAACCATGACTTATTAAGTTATAACAATAATTTATGATGGATAGTTAAAATGGATACATCATATTGTCACTTGTCATCTCGTAACCATTACCAATTACATATGTTGAAGCTTGTCACAAACGCTTGCTTCAAACGATTGTGTGTCCCCACACACAACCGTTTTGTCAGTATTGTCATGTCATCAAGCATTATTGTTCTCAGTGTCTTGCGGAAGTTCGTGTCTAGTCTTTTCTCATTACCAAATGACCTTACAACGTAATCCATGGTCCCTCTCGTCTCTATTTATTATATACTCTCATTGGAAACCCCAATCTTTTCTCTTGGAAAATGTCCCGTCTACGTGACCTGTGCCACGGAATTTGTTTATGTTAAACAGCTGTTTTAAAATAATTCTCAGTAGTCAAATACACAGGAGCGTGGGGATTGGCACATGAAAAGAGAGGCCTATGCTCAGCAGTGGGTGAAAACGGGCTGTGGATGATGATGAGTCAAATACACACTCATTATGTCTTGGACGAGTAAACAAGGAACAAGGACAATCAGAATTAACGTTTTAATATAATTTTCAGTACATTGACGACGTACAGCCTTGAATTTTAAATTGAGACTTGTTTATCGCACGCAGAAAGTGCGACGACCTTTTCAATTTATTTATTGACTTAAGGCCCACGTGTTAAAGGAGTTCTCTTTATATTTAAACAATTAACCCGTTTTCGGAAGTAAACAACATGATGAGTGAATTCAGTGGTGTTCTTCTTTATCTTTAGCACTTTTTGCTTATATTTAAAGAAACAAAATTAACGAATAATGAACAGATATATGAACGTAAACGAAGCAAAAGGAGTATGTAAGGATCGTAGCAGGTGGCTGTAGTTTCTGTATAGGCGTGAGTTTATGTATGTATGTGTATGTATTAAAGTAACGGCAGATATTTTAATATACTCTATGCTGCTTCTTTAAAAATAAGTATTTATTTTCATATCTAATTAAGCACTAGTTAATAGTTATCAGCAACCTCTCGTGTGGTCTCATCTTGAACACAGATAGGACCACTTTATCACCTACAGTAGTCGTCGATACAGGTCGTGATTATGGGATTACTGCTGTCAACAGGATGGTCAGCATTTATTAGCTTGGAAGGCTTAGACTCTCTTTCTTTCTGCCCTTGGTTCCCTTTCGTATAGGGCGTTGTAAGCCTTTTGTTACCAAAAAACAAAGATTTTTCACTTAGCGTTGGTTTTATTTTTTAAGTACTTCAAGGTTTAATTGTAGGTATTGTTACAGTTACTTCCTAATTAAAGTATGAATCTAAAGATGTTAATTGTCAAACTATACAACGTGTATCTGGACGTACGACATTAAATGAAAACGAGCGCAGTACTAGTCCATCGAAACATTTTAAAACACGAAGATTAGTAGATAGTGGGAAATTAAAAAAATTGCAGTTTTCAAACAAAATAAATAGCAGAATCAACTGCATAAAAAGTAAACACGCTTTATCTACGCAAAGTCACTGACCAACGGTGCGGTGCGGGGTGCGGGGCGCGGCGGCGGCAATGTTTACCTATTATTACGGACTCAGATCTACATCATGTTGAAAAATAAGAAAATTAAAAATAATTTCCTGTGGCTAAAGTATTCATTGGATTTGATTGATTTTTTGTATACGGGTAAAGAACATGATTCTCTTTACGTGGTTTAAAGGAATGTCAATCGTCCTGTTCCACCTTGTATAAATAAATAAAATTGAAGTGTCTGTTTGTCATGTCAAAATAACAGCTTTTTACTAAATCCATTCGAAAGTATCTACGGTACTTACAACAAAAAATATTTTTTAGGAAATTGTCTGTCTGTCCGTCTGTTTGTCTGTTTATTCCGGCTTATCTCCGAAGCGGTTGGACCGATTTTGACGGGACTGTCACTGGCAGATAGGTGATGTAACAAGGAGCCGCGGGCAACAGCTAGTCTATAATATTTGGCAGACAACTCGTTCACTTTTGTCAAATGAATTGTGATGTATCATTGTATGCGTTTTTGTGAAAATGTGAAAAATATCAATGTACAAATTATACAAATTCAAAAATGCTTGTGTCATCATAAGTTTGATATTATGCAGTCTGTCTTTTATGGCTAATCTTTTTCCTCACTTATGAGCATTATTATACTATTTTATGTAGAACTATTTCATACGGGTAATTGCATTTTAAATTGTACCTTATTAAGTTTGTTTGGCGCCATAAAATACACCTAATCACTCAACCGTTTCTATTAAACGCATTTTTCGCAGTTTTTCAATAATGGTTCTAGGACAGGTAAAGAAGTGAATGCAAATCCTTCAATCATTTGAATTGAAGAATGTTACCACTTGTTGTGGTATCCAAGGTGAAAGACGAAGTGATTTATTCGAAGCTAGGGATGGCATGCCCTATGGCTTTAAGTTGTCAGTAAACGTAATGCAAAAAACTCAAACTAATAGCATTTATTTCAAATAAACCAATTATAGGCACTTTTGAATTGTCAAGGGATCAGTCAGTCAGAAAGATGAAGCTAGTCGCTCATTCCAAAGCGTAGCGTAGCGTCCTATGGAGAAGAACGGGCAAGAAACTCTACTACACTCTTTTAAATCAAAATATTAGTTACGTCATTAATGTTGAAATTATGTAAGTATCTTAGAACTATGTAGAAAGACGTGCACGTTAAAAGCGTCCGTAATAAAAATTAAAAAAATAAGCCGTGGCAGCTAAGAGATGACCAGTCCCTACTGACGGCGCCCGTTCACGAACATGATGCATGGATCAGCAGCAATCTCTTTTTATTATCCTCATGTTTCCTACACCCACTGTTGCAGACATTCAAATGCTTACTTACAGCTCAATTTTATTCCATATAGCCACAGAGTAGTACTTGCTACCGACAACGATACGCCTCGCCTTCTCCATTACACGGAGTCTGACATTTGTTTACACCTGCCTCTAACTCAATGAATTCCATATTGAGTTGTTATAATCTGAACCCAAGGCCGATCCCTTATCGCATATTGTATCGTTATTTTTTTTTTCTTTTTCAGGTAAGCCCACGAATACGATACACTCGTTGCGGTGAGTCATAGAATAAAAAAGATATCCCCAGCCCTTGTATTTTTTTTCAGCAGTCCGTGGACTTTGTTCGAGAATGTTCCGTTGTGTTCTCCGATCTTTAACATTATTATTACGTGGTTTATTCCGACCTTGTTATTGTGTTAGCAGTCAAACTAATGAATGGAAGTTTTAATAGTAAATGGTAAATGTATGTTTAATATTCATTTATACATTATCCGCTTTTAGAACTACTGTACTCTATTGAATCAAAGTTGTAGCAAAAAATCCAGTAGTGACATCAGGCTGACACTCTTCATATAAAATAGTAGGTACTGTAATAACCAGTGATCGGATATTCGGATGCATATTTAGGTACCTAAAGTTGAGGTGTTGGCTAATATGGAATGCACTTTTATGTCGATCGTAAAAATTTCTCGATTCAGGAATTGATTAGTGCTTTTTGACTACAGGCTGACTTTGATAACATGCGACAAAATTTAAGGGGGTGATCTACCCATCAATATGAACAACTTTTACTATGGGACCAACTATAAATTCGCAAAAAAGATCGACCTTCCCGTATAAAAGTAGATACCCGATTGGACCATTTGGTCTAAGAAAATCGATTTTTTTTTTTTGCGAATTCCGAGTTGGTCCCATAGTAAAAGTTGTTCATATTGATGGGTAGAACTCCCCCTTAAACTTTGTCGCATCTATTCAAAGTCACCCTGTATAGAATCGACCCGCACTACCCTTCCTCGTACACCCAACATGCACTATATTTGCATCGGGGGTTAAAAATGAATTTCAAGTAAACAAGAGAAGTAAAAAGAATCCCGGTGTCTCGGTATTTTTTAAATAAATAATACCACATGTTTTAGAAGTCATTCCCATACCATATATTCGATTAGTTTTGCATTCCCGGATTTTCTGGAATCCCGGCATTTATATTAAGAAAGAATAAAATAAGAAGCCGTTTCCATAATTTCTTAGCCAAAAATTAACTTTAGGTAAATATGCATCCGATTTTCCGATCTCTAGTAATAACCCGCACGGACGTTATGGAGCCGAGCAGATTATTACGTATTTGTGTAATGTTGATTGTATAGTGTGCGGGAGAAATCAACACTACTAGAGTTTAAACTCAATAAAGCATTATATTATTATATTAGTTTAGCTTATTTTAAAAGTATTCAAGACACCGCTATTTTCTATACAGGGCATTTTTTTATTCACTATCCAAATTTTCGCAGGGTGTTGTACCAATGAATATGAACAACTTTTACTATGGGACCAACTCTGAAATCACGAAGTAAAAATCAGCTGATTCATACAAAAGTTCCTACTCGACCAAAATGTATGAAACAGCTGATTTTTTTTCGTGATTTCAGAGTTGGTCCCATAGTGAAAGTTGTTCGTATTCATGGGTAAAACACCCTGCGAAAATTTGGATAGTGATTAAAAAAAGCCCTGTATATGACTTTTGTACAAACAATTGGCCTATCCTTCAAATTCAAATATAATTCTACAGCTGTTTGAATGTTCGAATGTAACCATAGGCAATTCAACAGCCTGTGCAACATGAGGTCGCATTCGGCATCAAACCTTTACACTACCACTTAGAAACACTTTGGAGCTTATGTCCAATACTCGTAGCCTCGTAGCCTTTTCTCGAAACACATTATGGACTGTTTTCAGCCTAACCACAATCCATGTGAGGCGAATGTCAGCAACTCACTACTATCGGACTTTAAGTCAACCTTATTTTTCTCTTCTATCTGTTCGCTACTTGTGAAGTTATGACCTTGTCAACTTTAGTGAGATTATTATATTATCTGTTTAATAATATCGTTATTATCATTGAATTGAATGATTTATCTGCGAAAATTATGCTTGGAATTGGTTTTGAGCGAATTCAAACAAGGGCTTGCCAAATAAACAAACATCCTTAATGTTACGAAATGCCGTAAGTATGTTAATTACTGTAATAGAGAAACCTGTTTTACTAATCTAATAATATCGTTTATTTATTCACTAAAGGTTCGACCTTTATGTAATACTGTTAATTAAATTTCGTCAAAGTAGTACTTGGGGTAGGTAAACTAGTAATTGGGGTTACATGACTGTCATTGAAGTTTTCTTTAGCTCTTTGTTAAATTACTTTATCTGCTGTCTTTGTGTCGGTTTTTATAATAATAATATTATCTTCTAGTAATCTCCACTGATTCGTGTTATCTGTTAGCAATGACCGTCAATATTGATAAACGTTTGTAGGAATCACAAAGATCACAATGACAACTAAAGGCTCCTGCACACAGGCGCGACACGTGACGCGAATCGCGCGCGATATAAAGGCACCGCTCGTCGCGCGACACGCGGTGCCTTTGTGTCGCGTTGCTTGTCGCGTCTGTTTGCCGGAGCCTTAACTCTGATAGTAAATGACAGTTGAACTCTAAAGAACAATTTGATCATCGATTTTAACAAAGCCTCATCTTAGATCTCTAATCATATCTAGGTTTACTTGGAAATACATCTGCTAATGAGATTATCTATTCTGTCTTAGCACAAACACATTCTCGCCACAGCCACTCACTGTCTCTGAAGTTGCCAGTCAGGATATAAAATGGTCAACATTGATAAACAGAGCAAGACGCTCGGCGTCTCGCAGGGCACTGACTTAGGACCTTTGATGAAATTGTGCAAAAGAGTTAGTGTACATAAATTGTTTTTAAGGTTTAGTATGATACACCCCGCACTCCGTACAATGAGTATGTATGAACAGGAAACAGCGACGTTACTATGTTATTTGATCAATGAGAATATCGGACCAGTTTCCAAGAACCGATACTACCAACTGTCACCGCCCCTATGAGGTGCATTTCAGGGGTGAAAGTGCCAGCGAGTGACACATGCGTAAAATCGATACAATTTTAATCTGATCCAGACAGTCCCCATCCCCGTAGTAGGTACAAGTATTCAAGGTCACGCTCGCCGCCATTTTGGATGACTGGATGGTTTTATGACGTCGACGTGTACCCAACGGTGAACCCTCTATAAAAGGGTGTCTGTCTACTGAGTTTGAAATTTTAAAAGGTTTTTTTGGGCTGTATTAACATATTAAATAAAGTAAGTAGACACTTTTTGTCAACAAAAAATGTCTAACTGGTTTGTTTTTCGACTCTCTTTGGGCGTCTGGCTTCCACACTTCGAGATATCGGGGTTTTCATATTTTGGAACTAAAATAAATATACATATAACTTTCACAGCTTTGGAAACTGAAGAAATATGACCTTATTTTAATTATTATTGTATGTATACCTACGTCCAAATATTCTTCATTACACAATACGGCCAATTTATTCGGGTAATAGTTATTGAGCTCACAGTTGAATAAATATGGTTTTCTAGTAAGTTACATCATCACAATGGAAGGAAGGTAATTGGCATAACGGCGAGGCTCGTTCAGCAAATTTATTTGTTGATCCCAGCTATAATAAATTCATATTATTCTCGTATTCATTCCCAATGAAGACATAATATTATGTATTTGCCGCTGAATCATACTATGGTCGAGAAATTTCTGTTATTTGGTCAAATGTTGGTCATTTAAGGCGAACGCCGCGCCGCCCGGTGCCTACATCGGTAGTTATTTTATGGTAGTTCAAACAATTCCATAAATTCCCAGCGATGTTAATAGGTGCTCAAGGGACAAAAGGATGTGAACCAACAATAAAGATCTCAACGATACTCTTAAGAGCAGTAGTAAACTGCCGTCGAGCTTACAATCTTTTATGTTCTCGATACCTTGAGTTTACTTTCCTGTCGGAGGTTCTTTCCGTCTTTTTGCAAATGGGGAGAAATATCTAATCTCGATAAGTAAGTGTCTTTTTGTTTTACTTAACTGTACTTCCCGGTCTTCACTTTTCTTTTAATGAAATCTAGGAGTTTGCGAAGACAAAAACCTTTGATCCCTGTGTATAATTATTTTCTAATGCACTAGCGGGTTTCGCCTACTCAATTAATCATGGCAGATGATTGAAAAGAGAAAGCCACGGTGAGCTTACAAGACTTTTCTTATTGAATATTGCCATCATTACTCATAGTCGCATAAGTGAAAAATGAACTCGCAACATCGTTATCTACAATCTGGTGAAACGCTTACCAACAGCTCGCACAGACTACTTTTAAACGTTCCAATTCTTTCTTGAAAATGACAGGGGATTATCACTGCTAAAAGAACTGTTAGAGACGTTTTGAGTTTGGCCTGCAAAATGAATATGATATGCTTATATGCCAAAAAATCTTTACTTGAAAAATGATTATCTCCAAAGCTTATACTTAAGTACCTCTTTGTAGGGAAACAGCGTGACAGTTTTAACCCGAATACGGCAAAGCCAAAAGGAAGGGTTAGGTATGTTTTTAGCAGTATTTCATTATTTCATAAATAATAAAGCACATAATTATGCTAAAAAGTAAAATATTTTTACTACAAGTCATACAACGTTACTGGCCATTGGTCACCGGCCAATCGCCGGCATAAAACACAATAAGCACTAAATACCGTAAAGTGGCGAGTAAATCAACGCATGAATAGACACGCGATGGTACCGAAGCCATACGAGTCGTAATTCCCTGGTACTGTTCCATCGAATACACCTTGTAGACTATTGGCTAACAATGATGCAGTCGTTAGAACATCGGTTTTAGACTGACCTCCGCGCTAATACTGTGCTTCAAATAATAAATGCTGTAGATGCATACATGACGGGATATATTTGGACGGTCGTGCGAATATTTTCGGCACCACGGGCAGGCAGACAGAACCCGGAAGTCTTGACAACGAATCTAATTTTACGAAATTGGTCCATTGGACGGCTTGAGGTCAGCCTGCAATAATTCTGTATCAACGCAACGGTGCACGGTGTTCTGGCTTAGCAGCTCCTGGTTGGAATTCGATTGTAGCAGAATATTCCAAAAAGCCTGGGAATAGATTACAATTGTGTTAATGTGGAATGTGAAACATAACACTTGTCTTTTATGGTGCCCTGGTAGACTTGTCAGAAACCACGTACCCACCCACACCAACAAAGCAGTTTTAAAATACATAGTTACGCGTCGCCGTTGCCTTCACACATTAAAGTGACCCACTTGCCACATACGATTTGTCAACCAGATATGAAACCAGTAAACAAATAAACAAGTTCATAAAGAACTATGTTTTTATTTACTTAATTCAATTATTTCTCCTCAAGTCTTTATTTGCCCAAAACGTGAAAGTTTAGAAAACTCAGTACAAAAGGAAAACTTGTGCCAAGGTAAACTTTCGCCTTTGACATTTAAATGTTTGAAAAGTTACTGCTCTGTCTGTGGCTGTCAGATTTAAGAAGTTTCATATAGAATAATAAATTAGTTTGGAAAACCAAAGTAATTAAGCCGAGCAGTGGAAGAGGTCCTGCAAAGGACGTACTCCTTATAATGTAACGCGTGTATATATTTTTTGTTTTATAATCCGGAGAATTAAGCTGAGTAGTTTAAGAGGTCATTCAAAGGGCGTGCGTAGTCCTTGTAACACGTGGACATCTTTTTTTCTTGTTTTATACTCTGGAGAATGGTAAGGATTTATATTCTTATCTAAAATAACATTTTGGAAAGAAGGCCTTAAAAAAGCAATATCATAATTTATTATAGTCACCTTATTTACGAGAATCTACAATCCTTAATCTCAGCAAATATCTGACGATCAATTACGAATCAACCATGTTTATTCCATACTCATTGCAGCTACCAGTGGCGAAGCCGTCATACAACCCGATTCCTATCGACTTCCCTTCGGAATCACAAATCTTCTTAATGTCTACTATTGCCAAATATGTATAACTGTGTGTGTAACTGTGTATCACACCACATTATATATATTTAATACCAGTTTAATACAGTCATCATAAAATTAAAAACATTACAAAAATGCCTAAATTTTTTTGTCTGAGCTTATGAGAAATCAACAATTTTTTCTTTGGCGTCCCTCTAATGATAATTGTAGCTGCGCCACTGGCAGCTACTCATGTTTACTTCCTTAGGTTGTAAGGACATGTGCACACGCAACCTCAACCTACTGTTACCAAAATCATCAAAAAAATTCCATTGACGACCTTGACCTACTGCTTGTTGTCGCTTGCCTACGTGACGCCCTTCACGCGCTTCTCTATTCCTCTAGCTGTCCCTTTCTAGAATTCTCGCGCTTGTTGTTTTTTAGGTCAATCAGCTGCTGTGGGAGTCACTCGAGTAGTCGAGTCGTTCCGTCATACTACCGAGTTCTTTGAACTTCTGCTTGCCCATGTTCTCCTGGTTACGTCATTCGAATCACTGTTATGGTGACTAATAAAAATAAGCGAAAGCAGCGTCACTTTATTAATATAGTTGTTTGCGTTGTTGTTGTTTTATGGTTATGACTTTAATTACCATTTAAATGTTATACATATTTCATTTTAGTAGTTGGATTGTGTTGCACTGCCAAGTGGCGAGTCAATCTGAATTTTGATGCCAATCTGTCTGCTTAGAAGTTTACTGACATTGGTAGATAGAATTGTGTGCAGCAATAAGGGCCCGGATACAAAATTATACTTTAATAGTGCCTGAACTGT
The DNA here is from genome assembly GCA_947568875.1 of Fissipunctia ypsillon. NCBI lineage: Eukaryota > Metazoa > Arthropoda > Insecta > Lepidoptera > Noctuidae > Fissipunctia > Fissipunctia ypsillon. Next base: position 4,289,886 of record OX387662.1, read on the forward strand.
TGTCTATATTACCAATCTATGCAAATTCAATGCTAATGAGCGAGAATATTTTCATGTGTAACTTTTGATAAGTGACTTGTCACGGCTTGCTCCTGTGAAACACAAAAACAAATTACTTCAGTTATTTAAGCTTTATATTGTGTAAATTTTCTTAAACAATGCCTTTATGCAAAACATTGCGTGAGACTGGGAATTTGCCGCACATGGCTGAAATACTATCAAACGTATGCTGGGCATACTTATTGCTGTAATATAAGGTCCAAAATGTAATATGAATAATAAATCGGATACTGCTGGTGTAACATTGTATCGTGTTTTCTACCAAATGAGCGGCTAAGCTAACTTGACATCCGTTCAGTTTGTTAAGAGTTTGTAACACATATTTATGTGTGTGGGAAATTGGAAAGTTGATGGCCGCACAAGTACCTACGCACTTGTCGAAGAAACTTAACATGTTATACATTAATCTGTAGAATTTCTATACCCCGCCGGCCGTCGAGTTCGAATCGATTCCGAGCCTGTGCTAGTTAAACATGCTGAGATAGCCGAGAGCGACCTACTTCTGAACTGTACAAATATTTCGAAAATACTTATAGATAAAACAATGCCTGGTGACCGCCAGGCATTGTTTTGTCTATTCGAAATATTTACTCAAAAAGCTCAGCACTCCAATACAAAAAAGCGTTGCCTTAGGCGCAGCGTGTCAACTCTACGATTCGTGGATATTAGACTAAACACGCAAACGTTAAGTGACAGATGTCAAAAAAAGTTAATTATGTCTTCATGTCTGAAACGTCTAGACCAGTCTTAAGCGGCTTACCGCCAAGCTTGGCTGCTTGTTTGGCAAGCTTGGTTTGGCTTTCTGCCAAGCCATAGAGCTTGATCACGATGACGTAGGCGAAGATGTCAATCACGTTTTTCCGATTTACGCGAGGTTGAGGCTGTGTTGTTTACGGAAGTCCTACGGAAATGACGAACGAGACGCCAAATGCAGTCGGCATTAAGTGGCCTTTGATATGTGCACCTGCCTTGTGTTAGTGTTACTCAGTACTGTAAGTACAATCTCGACTGCTCGATGCTCATTAGTATGCAACACATGCAAGCGATCGGAATCATAATTGCAAACGTTTTATTGTCTGATTGGAGATCAGCCGTGTGTGAATTTATGAGTTCACTATCCTAGCAGCAGACAATGTTAATACTAAGATTAGCAGCCAGTTTTATAGCTGTTCTACTTCGTTGGACTTTAGACCTAAGGCCAGGTGAATAGTAGCGATTACTCTCGGGTTATATTGTTAGTTACCAGTTTGAGGGGCTTGCGGCTAAGAAATAACAGCCGCACGGGTCGATCGATGAAGTTAAGCTACGCTTGCCGCGGTTGGTCCGTGGATGGGTGACCATCTTTACATATCAAGACCCCTCCGTACCTCGGAAAGCACGTTAAGCCGTTGGTCCCGACTGTCATTCGTGTATCTTTGACAGTCATTACGGGTTGTCAGAAGCCCGAAAGTCTGACAACCAGTTTTACCAAAGGTATCGTATTACCCAGTAGCTGGGTTGTGGAGGTCAGATAGGCAGTCGCTTCATCTAAAATACTAATTCAGCTGCATCCGGTTTGACTGGAAGCCGACCTTAATATAGTTGGGAAGAGGCTAGCAGAAGACTCGGGTTATATTCTCTATGCTCTCGGTAGATACAGATCTGGAAGGCCGGTCGCCCCACTATCAAAGCACCGAGGGGACTGAGTGAGAACGTTGTTTTGAAAATAAAGACTTTATCGATTTCAATATCGCTTTGACCTGTAAATATCACATAATAACTTTATCAATAATGTCTTCTTAAACTAAGTATACAATGTCGCTCATGGGCATGTGACCGCCCGTAATTTTCTGAATATTCATGAAAAAATGTTGAAAATGAACTTTTAAAAGGGGAGTATATCTATAATATTTTTCATGTTATTCAATTTTTTATTTTTTAGGTAGAGTTTGTAGATTTGCTTTCTATTTTTTGATACATCTCCGAAGTTTATGGGTCGATTTGGATTCTGTTTATTATTTCTAAAAGCTTATGAGTTATTTTAACAGATTAATTAACATTTTTACTAAAAATTATCGACTATGAAAAAAAAACCGGAGTTGAAGTCATTTTTTTTGGTAAAAAATTGTGTATTTATTTTTAAAAAAAACTAGTGCAAGTCCAGAAATTGTCCCCATAGGGTAACTTTTTTATCATTATTTGTAATCTACTACATAACAGCTACAAATTCACAGAACATTATTGATACCTAACTGTAACTAAATCCGAGAGTCAAAGGAGAAACCCAAACTCCATAGAAACTTGGGCCTGGCGTTACAGGGCTGGAATTTGGCCATAAATTAGAGCATTTAGGAAGGTCTCACGAGACCAATTTTCACGTCTCCCAGCAATGGCCCAATTAAAATAAAAATAATATATTTTTGAGACTTTGTTTCCTACGTAAGTCTGAAACGTATCACGTGCGCTGTGCTGCAGCGCCTGCAGCCTATCACGATGACGTTTAGGAGGTGACTTCAGATTTAGGAGCGGCGCGACCCATTCCTGTACAATTGAGAGAATCATTTCATCTTCCAATCTTCGCCTTCCTATTGTATTGCAGGGATCCGTTGCTATTCCGCAATTAATGCACGGCTCATTATGTCGTGTCGTTATTAACCAGTCGTCAAAAGAGCACTATACAGATTCGGTTTTCCAGCAAAGGACAGCAGGGGTGGCAGGGTACGGTGTCCAATGTTCAAGCGAGGGTCAGTCAGAAGGCAATCAATTTCGGAGTCCAGTATTCGAGCAGAGGTCTTATAAATCCCGAGAAATACGGAAAAACACATTCATTTGAGCAAAAATACGAAAAACGATTGACATTATTATCATGACATGACATGATGACAATTGACAGACGGTGACATTGACATTTGCCGTTTACTAGTGCAATCCGTGGTGCAATCGATTTTATCGATTATTATATATCTTTTAATGTTTTTTAATGGTGCTTATGTTAAAAATCAAATAGTTTGCAGATTTTTTTTATTTTACATTGATTTTAATTCCTAAAAAAACAATTATACTAAAACAATGGAGTATTATTTAATTAGCTGTAACCACTAAATCAATCATATTCTTAGGTTACGCTTTATTGATATAATGTGAAGTTAGGGCGTATAATATAATGAAATAAGTGTTGTAATGGACTGCCTCGTTGGTCAAGTGGTCGCAAGCGCTACTGCTGAGCCTGAGGTCCTGGGTTCAATTCCCAGGTTGGGCAAAGTGTTATTGGGTTTTTCTATCTGGAATTTCTCAGTAGCAGCCTGGATTCTGAATTTGTGCCCGGTAGATGGCAATAGGCTCGTCCCCTATTACATGGGACTTAAACATAACTGGCGAAATGTGGGTGTACTGTAGGTACACCTCTACTTAACCTAATAATGAGGACGATAATGGAATTAAAAACAAACAAGCAATAGACAGATTTTTTCTAAAAAATGAAAAAAAAAAACAAGAATTTTAGTTAATTAGATTTTCGAAATGGCCCCACCCTCCTGTAAACAAACTAAAACTCCCATGGCAACACTTTTGGTTGTACGACTACGACGTAATTCTTCACAATTTTTAGCAGAGTTAATCTCAATTTTATGAGGAAGATTTTGTGGACCGATGAAGCCACGTTCACAAGGGCGGGTATAACAAATCATCGCAATCTCTATGTGTGGGTCACTGAAAATGTAACTGTCGCGAGACGAACTATTAGCTCACATGGATGTGTTCCCGATTTCCGATCACCGTGAACTCATGAACACCTCTTCTCATATTTAGACGTAACTAAAACTTAGTGTGTTAATTCATGTAAGAGTTTAAGACTGTAAATTACAATTTTCCATCTTACTGGTGCATGTTACTTTCTCCTACGCAAGTGTTTTTTCTGACAACATGATCCCTGACAATTAAAACTCGTAGAAAACAGCACAAGCCATCTCCACTTACGACATAGGTATCCGTGGGTTATCGTATCCCAAACATGCGCAGGAGTCAAGTAAAGGTAACGAGTTGACGCAAGCGATAAGTAATCGTTTTGTAATTGTGTACTTACTTTAATGCATTTTTTTTTTCTAAACGCTGGTCTGACCGTTTTTTTTTTCATTTTTGTCTCATGATACCTTTCTACGCGTAAACTGCGTTTAAGGTAAACCACAGATACAGACTGTGATATTAAAACACAGGCGAGGTCCTAACAAAAGTTCAATTGTTTGCTTGCCTTTACCTAATGGCTACTCTATTTCAAACCGAACTAAACGGAAGGAGTAAGTAACTCTTTTCCATCCATGCTGAAAATTAAGCCAGATCCTTGCAAGCCGTTATACAAATACAAGGATTCAAGCTAACTGCCTTGAAGTAATCTTGCTGCAGCTACAACAAAAACAAGTTAAGACAATCCCAATATATACCGACGCGACGTCAGAAAACATACTATACATGGCATTTTTTTAATCACTATCCAAATTTTCGCAGGGTGTCCTACCCATGAATACGAACAACTTTCACTATGGGACCAACTCTGAAATCACGAAAAAAAAATCAGCTGATTCATACATTTTGGTCGAGTAGGTATTGAACTTTTGTATGAATCAGCTGATTTTTTTTTCGTGATTTCAGAGTTGGTCCCATAGTGAAAGTTGTTCGTATTCATGGGTAGAACACCCTGCGAAAATTTGGATAGTGATTAAAAAAATGCCCTGTATTTAAATAGCCCTTTCTCTCTACGAAATACTAAACCTCATAAACGATTAGGTCACACACAAATCTATTATGAAAATAGAAAAGTGTAAACCTGTGAACTTGGCTCATAATCACAATAGTATTGTTACTAGTGTTAATAGTAAACTGTACTACGAGCTTAACGTAGAACACTGGATTCTGGTTCTATCGATTTTCGTGACCTAATTCTCTCTCGACTACGTCTAGACTAGTTTGGGCGTGTTGGATTTGCGATTGCCGTACTTATAATGGAACGGAGTTAGCTAAATTGCGTGGAGCACGGAAACTTGTCGCACTAGCAATTTTCCTGATTAATAAGTTATTTCTGGCATAGTTATGTTTATGTTTGTTTTCAGCGTTGTTAGGTCACTCCCATGTGCTTCGTTTGTCTTATTTGTATCGTGGTTCAAGGTTGCCGTTTCTATTTTAAATCTATGACACACTCCTACAGATTTAATTCATAATCAAAAATTGTAACGTTGTATTTCTATGGAAGATTCAATTGTATCGATTTATATACACACACTATCGTATCATTACAAAATACATAATTTGTATCATCATGATAATTATAAATACGTCCAGATATAAATAATATATGATTATTTATTTGAATAAACTTAATTATATCACCAGATAACCTCTTGTCATATTTTGCAAAAACAACATTATCCACTGAGTGGTTGTTGGAAATAAATCTCTTGATGCAAGCATGTTTATATTCAAAGCTAAATCAAAATAACTTCGGCTTTTGTTAACAGCGCTCCTGGCCTTACACGTGAAATTTTGTGGAAAGCCAAGGACGATTTGAAATGGAGATGAGTTCATCGTTTAGCATTGACGTGCGTTTGAGTCGAATAATCGAATCATATATTCTTCCAAAAAACTTGTCATTGTAGGAAGCAAAAATTTATACGTAAAGGTCAACTAACGCATAAAAGAAATCGCTATGCCATTTTAATCTGCCGATACTTCGGAAAATTTTCTTTGCTAACTAGTTTCATTGAAAACGAGGTCACTTAAAATAGTACGAGTAACTATGTCGGCATTATCAAATGCAAAACGTAACAATATATTTCAGTGGCGCCCGACTGTGGGCGAAATATGTGGGCGGGGAATTGCACCACCGCCCACCACACCTCCGACCAGAATACGAGGAGTTTACAAGAAACTGAGTTTTCGCAATATACTGCATTCAATGCTCCTCCCCTTTCATCTTGTGTCCATCTTACACTCTCAAAACCAGCATTGGATGCTGATGTGAGCGATTCTCAAATCAAGTTCCAAGTATTTGTGTAAAAACCTATCTTATACTGAAAACACAGTTGTTCCATTACTGTTGGCGTCTGCCTGTTTTGTAGCTTTGTGTCAAGGTAAGTACTGGTTTGTCCCGTGTTTTTATCGCCACTAACGAACCTAAGCCGGGATTGGACTATTGTGACTAAAAACTTGTTTATCAACTTTGCAAGGATTTCGGCAAAGCTTCTTTAATTAATTATTCTGTGACGCTGTTGTATAGTTTTTTAATGCATTTGGGTTGCTTTTTTGTTCAAGAGAAGCTATTTGATATTGTTATCGAGCAGGATGTGTCTCAACGTTACCGGTTTCTAGGCTCAATTCGCTAGACTTAGTTTACCAACATTAGAAAATAATGATTTTAATTTAAATAACAAGTAACAACAAACATGTAAAGGAACAGTACAAAACAGATGATGTTTTTTTTTTTTCTGATAATTAAATTAAATTATTTAAATTATCAGAAAAAAAAGTTGTTATTTAAATTTAAATTATTATTTTCTAATGTTGATAAACTAAGTCTAGCGAATTGGGCCTAGAAACTGGTAACGTTGAGATCGTTTTATTAGCAGTTGTAAAACCATGTGAGCGAAAAGCAATAAAAATATTTTCGTTATCGGTCTCATTGTACTATGCAACGGCTATAACTAGTCTCCATAGCGACTGCGATTTCCACGTGTATTCCTCGACCTTCTGCAGCCCTGATAACGATTAACATAGCCATAATTTAACACGACGTATGTGACTGAGTTGGAACTAATTCGCCAACTAGTGATCAGTGAAAATATATAAAAATGTACACTAGTTGCGAGTTGTCACACTTGCCACCCAAAAAGGTAAAAAAAATGTTGCTGTTGTCCTATTTAAAATAGAATCCATTGATAGAAATAAAAAACGGGTATTTGGATTTGCAATCTTTTAGGATAAAGACCATCACAAACGGATAAAATGTTTCACGAAAAAACCACCGGCTTATACGCTCGTAATAGTAGTTCCATGCCGGCTTATTTATATCCTCGGTATCTACCTCGATGATATAATGACACCCACTACACCGACCTCAAACAAATTATAATAAGGGCAGAAGAATGATGATCAACAGGTATTTTTTGCATCTGTCCGTGTCCAATAGCCACCAAGTAACGCAAGTAATGAAAGCCGTGATACACTATCTATAATCGACAATAAACCCCATAGCCGAGTCTGTCGACAATCGCAGGACGTGTTCGCCATTGATTTTTCTGCACGCTACTTCTTATCGTCGTTTCTAATTGTATTAACATTCTTTCAGTGTTATAACTTCACCTTGGCACTGTGCACCTTTTTGATAACACTTTTCTTCTCAAATTGATTAATTCTTTAGTTTTGTTTACTATTTCATCATTCAATGTCACCTATGGTCGATATTGCAAGAGGTTCTTACATTGAATGTTAAGAAAAGCTCAACTGCGAAAGTATACTAATTGAGAAAGTGAAAAGAATCGTGAGATCATTGATTAAATTCTTCACTTGACGTTTATGATAACATATACAGTAGCTGCAAGCTACATTTACTTATACCTTTACATGGACATAGGTGCGGTTTTATTTTTATCGTTTTGAAAATTTCTTAATCGTTTCTTTCAAAAAAATTGCCATAGCTACAAATGTCATGCAGTATCTATTAACGTCTCTTTAAGGTCGTGCGTTCTCCATAAAGTTCCATAATTTTAATTGCCCGGATAAATCTTAAATTTTCCACTGTTACAAGGTTTATGTTGATTTGGTCAACAAGAAACTGCTTTTGTATTCTTACGAGTATGTTTTATGACCGGAAATATATGTCTGAATGCGATGGTTGGGCTGCATGCATACGAAATGAAATGTTAAAACTATTTTTGGGGAAGCTTGCCTAAGAATTTGTAAAAGATTCTTAGTCAAGTTAAGAGCAAAGATGACCTACAACTTGATGAATAGTTAGAAAATAAAAAAAAGATACATAACAAAACATCAATAATTTAATTTAAAATAAATTTTGCCTGTATTCCCCGAAAGGTTAGGCAGCGGTGTACGTATAGTACACCCACATTTCGCTAGTTATGTTTAAGTCCCATTTAATACGGGGGGGCGAGCCTATTGTCATCAATCAGGCACAAATCTAGAGTCCAGGCTGCTACCGAAAAATTCTAGATAGAAAAACACTTGTAAAGAAGAGAAAAAAAAGTATATGTCAACTCCGACGTACGACTGGAGTTACTCCGTGAAAGGTGCGCAAGTAATACGTTGCGCAGAAAAACGTAACGCTTTTAACGCTTGTATTAATTTCACTCCTCATAAAACTTTTATACCGGGGGCCTTTTATGAAAATCGATTCTTAAGGAGTAAACACCAAAAAAGAATTTCCACAATATCGTGATCGCCTAGTACATTATCATTGTTAGATACCAACTCTTGAGTAGTGGGACACTTGTTATGTTTACCTGCTGTTGACACAGATTTTATTTCTGTAACTTATTTTTCTATACTGCATTAAGATAACCTTCGATAGAAGTATTTTATTTATGTTGCTTATTTTCCTCTAGTCGTGCTCTAAAATCATTATGAATGTTTATTTTGACTTCACCATGCACTTCTCCGGTAGCATCAAGTCATCCATCAGCATCTGACCGTAATGTCATTCTTCGACATGTAAACAAGAAATCTCATATTTCAAACTAATATATTCTTGTTTACTTTTTCCTCCATTCAAATTACATATTTAAATATTAGTATATTCTGAACTGGGTACATCATACAATCAGAAAATCAAATCCTTGTCACGATTGAAACTCGTGAAGTTATTGCTGTGACTGGATTTTCCATCGCCAAATACCTATTCTGATGATTACTGAAATAACATTCATTGAAAAGGAAAACCATCACTTTGTTTTTCAACTGATTCTTCGCTTCAGGTTGTCATCGGAGACGAGTTTTGGTAACAATCCTAAGAATGTTTTTGAATACCTACATTGTTCAAGTCTTCAGTTTCATAGTCGCAAAAAATTTCCTCTTAAGTAGGTATAAACCGCAGACTGCAAATAACTTTGTGTTCATATGAACGTGTAACATGTTTACAAGACAATATTAGCCAATCATTAATGTGATAAAAACAACGCCAGCCTTGACAGGAATAACGAAAAAACTGATAATCGAAGCGACTCGTATCCCACGATAATTATAAAGTAACACCGGGGTATAGTGCAACGAGTTTGTGTGAAAACTTGATGCTCGCATAATCGCCGACGCAAGTGTTGTATTGAGTGGGCACGCCACAATTGCGGCGATAAGTCCCCTCTTTGAGGAGTGGCTGGAGAGGCGCCACGGCGTCCTCACCTTCCGCCTGACGCAGGTCCTCACCGGACACGGGTGCTTCGGGAGGTACCTGTTCCGGATAAGGCGGGAGGAAACGCCCGGGTGTCACCACTGTGTGGATCGCCCGGAGGACACGGTGGAGCATACGGTGGAAGTCTGCCCGGCTTGGGCGGGGCACCGCCGTGTCCTCGCGGAAGCGATCGGCGGCGGCGATCTCTCGCGTCCGGCCCTGGTCCAGGCCATGGTACGGAGCGAGAGTGCATGGGAAGCCATTACCTCCTTCTGCGAAGCAGTAATGCTCGTGAAGGAGGAGGCGGGACGCGTGAGGGAGAGGCAAGCTTTGCACCCTCACGCCCCTAGTCGCCGCAGGAGACGCCCTGGGCGTCGGGAATCGGCAGCCGATTCCCGGCCACCGTAGGCGCGGGCTTGCGGACGGCGAGCAATGGGTAGCTCGCCGTCCGGTAAGGACCAGGCCCGAGTCGACGGCGCGTCGTGTTCCACGCGCGCCTCAAAGAGATGTCAGCACTATTGACGGGGTCCGCTAGGGCCGATGCCAGCTAGGGTTGCGGGATGTTCGAAAGAGTTACCGTGGCCCCGGCACAGGCAACAGAAGGAACACGGGTGGGTTTTAGTCAGTAAAAGTCTGACACGCCCTCCCGCTCCGCCCAGAGCGGGAGAAGTCATTTGATGATTTCCCATCCACAAAAAAAAAAAAAAAAAAAAAAGTGTTGTATTGAGGTTTTTGTTGCGAAGTCGGGGACGGCTGTACGCACGCGCCTGCTGACGTTGCACAATTCACGGCGGGCCTCTACTAGCGAACTAGAGACGCGGTTCAGACGCCGCCTGCCCTCCCCCCGCCCCCCATGTACGTCGCGCGCCGGCACGCCGAGCTTCCCCCCCAGCACCACACCCGTCAGCGCGCCTTAGTTGCCCCGCAGCTGCCGCGCGCGTCCGTCGCATACTATGCGACTCCGGTATCCCTCTACCGTAATATGGATATACAGCAAATTCGCGTTCTTATCAACATCCAGTTCGCTTATTTGTGGTTCTGCGAAGTCTTTGACAAATATAAATGGATTATATTGTAAAGTGCCACAAGAAACTATTAGTTTTATAAGGTCCGCATTGGAATTTCTAATATGGCAAACCGTAGCGCGCCGACGTGTTCGGCACATGGCTTCATAATAATGTGGTGCTTGCGGAAATTACGTCAGGATTAACAACTGTCTGTGTTGCGGTAAAGCGAGAGTGTAAATATTGTGTCTGATATAGTCAGAAATACTTCTTTTAATTACATTCAAGGATTGGTTGCGTTGCAGCATGGCGTAGGTACTCGTGGCGTCCACGTTACATTACGGCTGGTTTTCGCTTTCTGACAATGTTGTACGTATATTCGTATTTAAGAATCTTCTATAGTAACAATTTCTACCATAACATTGCCAAGCTGAAAGGAGATATTATGATGAATACAATGATTACACACACACAGTACAGACACACACAGATATAGTTTAGTAAAAATGTTTAGATATGTGTGACATATGTTTTCAAAAGTGGAAGTGGTTTAGTTGTATTTAGTGTCTAAAATTCTTCAAGCAAAAAGAACATTATTTATTGCTTTGTTCAGACTTCAAAGTACGATTTCGTCCGAGGTCACTGGCTCAAAACGTTGGCTAATCCTTTCGCACCACTGAATGAATCGCACGAATTTATACAATACAACCAATATCAAGCTTCTTCTAGCCATAGAGGACTGACTTTACTACATTTTATATTTAGAACTAACTTTACGTCTTGAATTGGCTTTTGTTTTTTACAGTATCTCTCAAATATCCTTCCCTTCTAACACTTGTGAATAACTCGGCAAAGAATCCACATTTGTGTTTTCGTTCCGTCTAAAATGGCGGGTGAATTCCGCAGTCATTCTGCAGAACTTGCACCTGTGTGGGTCTTAAAACTGTGCTTGTGTGCGCACAGCAGTGCAACGTGGCTGCAACATGCCATAGTACTACTACTAACTAATAGGGTATACTGTAGGCGTAGTCGGAGACATTCTCCGATTGCCGACTTCCTGGTACTTGAACTCGTTAAAGATTGAACAAACTGTGTCAATTATTATCCAATAATCTTTCGAAAACTATCTCAAATTGTCATCAAGTTTTATAGGTGCAAAACTTGTTCAATAGGTGTGGATATATTTCGAAGTGTCTCACTTGTTGTATAGTAGCTAAACAAACTTAGGTTCGTTTACCCGCAATAACGATGATATGCTAATTATTCATGACACGCGAAACATTCTAATTAACTTAATTAGTATAGATATGACTAGCGTGACACTGTGGACTGACATCTGAAACTTGTTATCTGCCAAACCATTCTCTTCTGCTTCTTTGATTAAAAAATTGCGAATCATGAATATCATTTTTGTAGTTTCCAAGAATTCGCATCACTTATATATCCATGAAATATACTCTGAAAGTATCAATGACGTTTTCGGAACTAGAAATAACGGTGTAGGAGGTCTGAATCTTAATTTGGACTATCCAAAAATTATAAATTATATTTCGGGGTTGGTGAGACATCACCACAATATGGGAAAGGTTATGCAACGGGAAATTGCCACGTGGCACTATCCTTCGTTCTGCGCATGTCTGGGAGATAGATCCATGACATTGCAACTATATTTTAGACATAGAGTAAATAGCATTCTGGGTGCCCTATGTTGTTTTATTATTTTTAATTACTTTTTTATTAAGGCAATTTTCATTCAGGGTTTGGATCTGCTCTCTTGCAAGTTTATTTCTGAAATGACTTTCTAGTTTGCGACACAGTCTGGTCACAAAAACTGAAAAACAATATATTTCTTCTGGGCCCTGTTAAGTCCTGTAACAATCTTGGAATCTTCTTTCTGCTTAGGATTTGTTGGTTATGAATCCAATTAAAAATGTACGGAGTAGCCACGTGGATGTAGACTCCAGTGCGCAAGTCCACAACCTCGTCTCAGCTGTGTTCTGAGAAAATCGTTACCATCGTCCAACGCACCCACTTTCCGTCACGTGGTACCTCGAAAAATCTCACCTTTTGTTAAAGAATTCTCTTTTCATTGCTCCCACATCTTTCGTTTCAATTAATAGCTTCCTATTTATGTTATGGTGTCAAGCTTTATTCACTGTTATTGTTTTCTTTATTTATCTCGTTTCTTTCCAACATAATGTAACACTTTTATTAATAATTCTATAGATTAGATTACGAAACGGATTATGTATACAAAATATTTGGGAATCTTAATCAGTTTTATCAATTCAAGCCCATGTGTGCTCCAATTAAGTTGAGATTATTAATACTGTAATCGCTGATACTGATAAAAGGTTTTATTTGTATATTAGACGATAGATACGACTTGACATTTTTTAATTTGGTAAAACGTACAAAAATTACGCTTTGAAATTTAATTCGACTAAGTTTCTACAGGATACTATAAAAACTATGGCAAAGGCCCATTACTTAAAATATAAACTTTTGGCGTTTGTTATAATAATTATAACATCTTTCGCTTCAATAGTCTGATAATTTGGTAATAAATTCTGATTTGTACATACTTCTGTAAAGATATCCTGAGGCGTAAATTAATATTTTTAATCACTTCGAGTATCGTCTGCAAGTTGGTCTCCTACTTCAATCGTAAAGTTCATCGTTTTATCGTTATGTTTTTAGGTCGTGGTCGCCACGAACACATCGCGTGCTTCATTTCAGGGATTTTTATGGCCATCTTTCTCTTTTGCTTAGACGTCAATTAAAATGGTTTAACGGTCCATGAAGTTTTTTTTGTTATTTCCATCGATGCCATCAAATAGTGCACCAGCATGATCCTTCTATATTCATGAGACTGTTATTATTAAACTGCATAAGTATCAGTGCCAAGACGTGTACAGCCCGACCTTTATCGAGTTTCACGTGACTTATTCTTCCATTTCAGTACGTACAACTCGTGCATTTGCTTTTCGCTTGTCATCTTTGTATCTGCCAAGTCGACTTTCTCTCCCGATGCATCCAAACACATAAATTTATGAAAATGAAATTGAAACCACAATAAAACGGTGACAAACATTCCGACGTCGTACTACCTCTAGTGTGTTTCAGAGGAATCCTAACGTCCTCAGTAGAATAACAATTGAATGGGTACATACAATAAATGTGTTGAATAAAAATTCCCTATAAAGTACCGCCCATACGGCTCTAGCATAATATAGCCGGGAATCTGCAGAAGAAAGTTTGGCATCAGAAAGGATTTTAAAATACACATTTGAATGCGGAGACAATGCACATTGGATAATGCAATCATACATAATGCTTTGAGGCACTGTTTGTTCTCATTCTATTTATAGTTAGATTTTAAGTTTGTCTTGTTTTAAGAGTGCGACCTTGATCGGTCATGTCTAGACGACCTTGCCGTTAGTGGAGAATGTCAGTTCTACGTCCGCTTCAATTAATGCCACATGTATTAACACTTTTAATGATATTTACAGAGTCAACTTGCACAGTCACTAACCCAGTAAGATCTTACTACAATCTTGTTGCATCACGGAAGCGTTTGCATCTAACGCGGAAGCCCCTCGTCCCTTCAAGTCTTTACCTCTGTTTAGATATAATAAATTAAATATTCAACCCCTTCCAAGATTTACATAATTAGCCTCGTTTATTTTTGTCCTCTTCGTGTTATCATATAATTAAATCTCCTTAGTCTAAGATTGAAAACCTTGTGATATCATTTGCCATTCACAAACATTTAAATTCGTGCTTTCCTCATAATGTACTTGAAATGATGACTCTATTTGCAAATTGAAATACCGTCATAATGTCATTGGGCTCGTTATCTGAAGATTTGAACTTCCGTTCAATACATTGTGCAAATTGCAGCGTAATGCCGACGGGATCTTTTATTTTTTCTCTCATTTTATTTATAGCCCTTTGTTGTGCTCTTACTAGTGCTTGTTTTATGTACATAGTAATTGCGTTTACAGCGACCCATCGACGTGCACAGGTGAAGGTCATGGTCGAGCTCGGCGCCTGGACGCGGCGCTCAGTCGCTCACATGACATGTTGTTTGTATGTGCCGCGTTCACGACGCGGACTGCGTGTTCGAACGTGATTGGTCGGCTTTCACGAACCTCGTTACATAAATGCTAGTATCTCCGCTCCTAGTGCGAGTGACAAGCTATATGCACTTGGTCGTAGTATCTTAACGTCACGCTTTTGTAACCGACTATTACACAAAAACGTATTTACTATTTATGCGTAAAATTATAGTCTATTCAAAGCGTTTTACTTTTTATTAACCTTAGAACCCATAACAATAACATGGATAGAATTTCATTCAGTAGTCCCGTTCTATTTCTAGAACCATGCAGTGCTTGTTCATTGATAAGTAGTCTTCCGCTATAATAGGACAAGCCTATTGTCTATTAATAGATTTATTTATAAAAATAGACGTAATGTTCTTTAAAGAATTTAACGTGTTCGAAGACTCGGAAGGTATTTTCATGAGACCTGATAAGACTTAAAGAATTCCTTATCCAGGTGTTTTTTCAGCTGTCGTCGCATCGGAATCTGACAAGTGTGCGACAAGGTCATGTTTATAGGCCGCCTGGGAAAGACCTTGCTCTTATTACTTGAGTCATGTCACATATGGTCGGATCTACATTTGGGTTAATCACAATGGACAGTTTGTACCGGACCCGGGTTTTTCAACGATGACTAATAATTATCGTTTGGTATCTCGATGTTTGGGATATATTGTGTCATTGAATATTATAATTTACTCGTAGTTGTTATCATCTGTATTTATCTTTTTTTAATATTGATTCATTCATTATGTATTCCATCTTCGTATGGAACTTAATCGTTTCTTATTTTGTGTGTAATTAGAATATAAATGGATGTAATGAACTTATTGAACTCATGCACGTTCTTTGGACCTCTTGAAAGTTCAGGGCGGTTGAGTTTAATTGAAGCAATATGAATGGAAAGCGTTGCTGCAGTCACGTCTTTCCTTGTTCTCTAAACATTTGGATCAGGTTCACGTTATAAAACTTTGTTAGCGGCCCCCCAAAGGTTATCTGTCAACAAGAGCTTTCTTCGCAGTTTACGTTAGCCTCAGTTTTCACAGCTCGTGCAACTGTTTGGAAACTCTGTATTACTTACTTCAATAATTGCAAAGCGTTAACCGAGAAGTTTCAACTTTCTAACAACCTACACTAACCTATTTTTGTATCCGTGTCTCTACGTTTTCAGGAGATCTAATCTGCTTATAGCCTTGACATATATTTTAATGTCATTTAGATAGTTCCGTCCGTTTAATCTTTAATAATATATGAAAAACTGATCTTTCTGTACGACAATGCATACTAATTTAAATTCTGTTAATGTCTTAAAAATGGTGAGAAAACCTCGACTGTCATATCCTGATATAATTTATATAGCTGTTACTGGCAATGCTGCAATAAACCATAAATATCTATTTTACGGTTCGCTTGTGTTGTATTGAGACTAGATTTCTAGCCGTAAGCACTTGGGGAAAGGTGAATAATATAGCCTCATTGAATAAGGTCTGTGCTTTGTCCTTAGACAGATTAAGGTGAAAATTGACTTGATTTATTCCCCTTGTATCGAATCGGATAACGGTAGTTTATTTAAGTGTCGTTCTAACCGACACCTTTCTGCTGTTGATATTGAGCGCAAAATTGATATAATTTACACATTGCCGGTAATGTACAGGTTTGAATTTAACTGCAAAGGCAACTATAAAAGTGCTAGCTTAACTGCTGTCTTGTTAGTGAGTTATAAGAAGATTGGAATTATTTCTTGTATGATAGATAATGTTTACTATCCAGCCAGAGATCTCTCGGGTTCCATGGATTGACTGTAGTCTAAATAGAAATTTAATCACTATAGCTTTAAGACTTCGTTCCGGACATACTCCATCAAATAAATTCTACTACCTAATGAAGAAAGTTTTGTCTCCAAATTGTGATGACTGTGGAGTAGTTGATGATGTGTTTCATATCCTGATGGAGTGTGTCCGGAATGAAAATACGAGGATCAATGTTTTTGGGCGCTGTAAATCTTATGATGTTGGTATTTGTAACACAATACTCGCTTGTCCAATATCGGAGAATGCTAAACAACTATATGAGTTAGTTTTAAGGTAGACTGTAGTAATTTGTGATTTTTTCTGTATTGGGCGATGTGGTCGCTAAGCGACAAAGCCCTTTAAAATTAAATTTAAAAAAAAAAATAGATAATGTTTACTTTAAGTCGCTGTAGGTCTTACAGCTGTTGCTGAACAAATATTTTTCCGAACGATTTACTCTCTGTTTGAAATATACAATTGTACGCTTGTTGTTCAGTGTGTCACCAGATGTTTTGTAAAAACTATGGTGTGTATCTGGATTTTCTGGAATGTAGCTGTTATCTGTCTGCTCCAGTCTGAGGGAATATAATGTTTGATTAGAGTTCTGACAGAACAAGATATTGCTGATCTTCTATTAAAGAAAATAAATAATAAAATTAGAATTAATGGGGACCTATCTTCAGAGTAAACAAGCAATAATTCAGAATAATAAACAATAAACATCAAGCTTGCCTTTGGCACGGACATCGTGTTTTAACCATTGAAGAAACAAATAAATCTTCAACGTCTTTTATGACAGTCACAGAAGGGAATATAAAAGCCCTAACTGGAAACCACATCGCTGGCGGCGAATAATTGCAATTAATGAGAAGCTTTTGCTAGAGAGAACCCCACTGCGAGAGAAATGACATGACGATTATGGATGCTATGTGAGTGATAATTCACCACCAAATGGGCCATACGTCTAGAGCTATTCACAGAGGTAAATTAATTGCCTAGATAATGTATTTAAATACGGCGTACTGGATTGATCTCATGTTTCATTGCATTTATATCTAAGTTAACACTTGACACTTCTATTTCTTCTTTGCAAAGTAACAGAATAACATATTTAATAGCTTTTGATATATTGACTATTTACCTATTTATTAGACAAAAACCGCTATGAAGCTGACGTCAATTCAATAAAACGACGGTAATTCAAGGAATGAGTTATTGTAATATTATTGGTTCTCTAACAGTTATTGAAGTCATAATTTCTCTTCAAAATGACACGTAATTACTGAGTAATATTATGTCTTTCGATTTAGATAAATACAATTAACGTAAATTATTGTGCTATAATTGCGAAATAGAGGTTCTTATCCTTCTTAATACCCACTAACAAGTCCATTTACCGTGGTAAACAACTGTCAAGGATGTTTATAATTTTTTTCCAACGACCGGCTCGACTCGATTTAGCCAATAATAACCGTTTGTTTGTCTTGTACGTCGCGCCTGATTGGACAGAGTTGACACTCGATTGAAATTTAATACTTAAGCACGCGATAGGTACTTGCCTATTTGAGCCGTTGGAATTGAAACATTGCGCAAAATCTTCGCTACAAGTAGCCAGAAACATTACACAAAACACGTCTACTCTACAAACAAGTTGAAGTCAATCTAATTACATATACATTTTGCAAGTCACTTCGAAGGAGCTTGTGTAAATGTATAGATACAAAGAGTACCGATTGTTTATCATCAACTCATCACAGTTGTGAATTGAGACGAACGATTGCCGCGGTCCGTGTCTAATGAAAGGTCCAATCAATTTGATCATCCATCAGTGGACTGTGTGAATGTGCGAGAAGGTCGTCAACGAGCCATATAAACAGTGTCCGACTCGCTTGTATTTGTGTTTATTTGTAATTTATTTCTGTATATCGTACCTGGAAAACGTGACATGATAAACTATTTGAGTCTATTCACATACATGATTTTCTCTTCAGTCTTGTCGCTATTTCCATATCCTCAACGCGCTTTGGCGGAAGCAGACCTTGGCCCACTAATCACGAATAATTATGACTTGGATCTTTCTTCCGATAAATATTTACATTTATCATTTCATATCGTATATTCTTGTCATACTACTTCCTTGTTTTCTTTCTGACTTAATTACTTATAATTAGCAACTTCAAGGGTTGATTCAAATTTTGTTTTAAGTTTTCTTAAAGTCTGTTGAATGATAGTTCCTTGTTCTTGTGTTTCCAGTTTTCCGTCTTTCGTTCCTCAGACTTCTGATATTGTATATAATATCAGTTATTATTTCCTATATTTTCCTGGTTGTAAAAATATACCACGTTACGCAGTTACGCGAGTACAAAACTGCATGTCAATTCGAACGTAGTGGATCATGTTACCTCCAACCGTAAAACAGACCGCAACAAAAATATCTTACATACATCCAAGTAAGTTTTCAGACTTAAAATACCGTGTTTTCTAAGGCGTAAGAGTGGATTTCGTGCGCAAATTTAATTTGTTTGATGTAAAAACATGTTTGTCGTAAGTAACATGAGAATGCTGGCGAGCGGCGACAACTACGCTAGTTTGCGGTCCAGGAATGTGATACGCGGCCGCTTTGGTCGCGTCTTTCTATTGATTTCATTATAATGCTCTTTTTAAATCTTCTTATTTCCTTCCTAAATCGTTGGTTTCAGAAATTACATGGTGCCCTTTCTAAAGATACCCCTCTCATAACATAAGGTTCAATTGCACAAGAATATTTGGCTGCGTTTACAAGCATATTATTGTTTAATTACTATATACGGAATTTGTCGATAAATGTTTTTACTGACCTATTTTAACGTTTTGTAATCACTGACAGCGCAAGCTTACTTCTTCAGTAGAATATTATTCACGCAATTTGTTGTTGTACCTAATTTGCGCAAGAAATTCGTATTGTGCAATAAAAAACTAATCATGGAATAATTGATGTCTTTCAAACGGCCTTGCTGAAGTAGGTACTTAGGTTCTTTTAATTGAATTCACGGAGATCTATTATCTTAGATTCGAGTCGTTCAACGTGATTTACGTTTTTCATTGATACTTTTTATCAATAGAACATGTTTTTTGCCTTTTTAACAATTGCTATTGTTATCGTCTGTGTCGAACTGTCGACTTTTAATGTACCAGGACAGTATAGTTTTATAGATGTGTCTCTGTAGGCGCCGGTGACCGCATTATACGTCGTCGCAGTCGCAGCGTATTGAAAGTGGAACAGCATCCGTTCAACGTTTATAAGATTGCAATACCTTAAGTTCTCGATATCTTCACGGATCCTAGTACATATGTATATTTGAAAACATTACCGTCCTTCTGGGGCAGTCGGGTAAAAAGGGTTATACGTACCTACCTATGCAAAAGGAAATTCGATATTGTGCAGTTTTCGATATAAATGATAATCTTCTTCGTTGACATTCATCAGATTTATTTTACAACAATGGAAGTGAAGGAAAAGGTGACCCTTACTGAACGGAAATCAAATGCTCAGTGTTAAAACTGTCATGTATATTGATGTGTTTAGATATGCATCAAACTAGTTGTTACATCAAATATATACAATGAATCAGTTCTAATTGTATGATAATAGAATTAATTGAATTGTGTTGTCAACAAACGTCTTTCTATTGATGTTTTCTCATAGATACATAACAAACATAAATTTACGCCTTCTTCCCATGGGGGTAGGCAGAAACTACAGTACGCCAGCTGCTACGATCCTTACATACTCCTTTTGCCTCGTTTTCTCATAGATGTCTTTATAAATACAAACATAGTGGGACCCAAACGCCTCAAATGATTACCAACGTCTACAAGTCACACTTCCACATATTTTTAATGGTTCCAAAAACTTTGTCTTTACTTAATTAAATGTTCTCACATTACTTTTTATTGTTACAATCAGCATCAAACTGAGACGGATTAGAAAGTGTCTAGTTTTTTTAGTCGGTGCTCTAATTTATTTATTTAAACTTTTCACACTTAAAAAAGTACAAAGGCGGACTTAATGCCTTAGGCATTCTCTACCAGTCAACCAAGGGTGGTGAAGAGATTAGATGGCAGGTGCTCTGTTAGAAATGGAACAATTTGTACATAAATAAGTCATAAACTTATAATACACATACATACATATTTTCTATAATATATACCTATATTATACATATATTATATACAAATTCAAGAGAGAGAGGTTTTGAGATGACTCTACGCTATTTATTTTGAAAATAACTCCGCAATCTCCGCTTAAATGCATACCGACTGGTAGCCATCCTGATGTCAAGAGGTAGCGCATTCCAAAGAAGAATGGACTGAATATGAAAGGAAGAATGAACAAAGTCAGAAGTATGAGAAGGACAGAGTAGGAGAAGATTAATCTTCTAATCGTCTAATTCTTCTACATTTAATCGATATGGTTATTTTACCTTTGCCTTCCTCTAACACCCGTATACAAGCAATTACTTGGTGCTAAGTAATTTCTAAATGATGTCATTACTTGAGGATAGAATTCTTCATTATAAAATCTTTTTCTATAGTCGAGTAATCTACGTTACTTACTTGAGTTTGAGTAAGAATCAACGCTTGATAGTTGTTTCCTTCTTCCTGGTAACACTGCGTTACTGCATTTTGTTTCATTAGAAGGCAAACGTCGGATGTAGATTAATTTACTTTAACATCTATCTATAACATCTTTAAATTTTAATTTTTTAAATTTTATTTTACTTTTTAATTCTGATAAAATTACGTTAAAAAACTCAATGGGTGCAATCGATCACCCCAACAATATCTTTCAGTCCAGGTGCTCTTGAGGTTTTCGAATTCATTCTTTGTTTTTCTTAAATTTACTGGAAATTTAATTACATCATGCATTAGCAAGGCCAATGCACGAGTAACTCTCTTCACTATATGACACGCTGTCGATTGTGAAGTATGCAAAATGTCTCCACATACAATCAGGAAGCTACCACATACATAACATACATACATAACATCACGCCTTGTTTCCCCGAAGGGTTAGGCAGAGGTTTCCACATTTCGCCAGTTATGTTTAAGTCCCATGTAGGTAATAGGGGGCGAGCCTAATGCCATCTACCGGGCACAAATCCAGACTCCGGGCTGCTACTGAGAAACTCCAGATAGAAAAACCCAATAACACCAAGCTACCAGGAAGGAAGCTACCAGTGGCATAAAAACGTACGGCCGTTATAACTGGCACAGTGGACTTACAGGAAGCTCTTCTCGTGTCTCTGATTCTAAAGAGACCACAATTCTCGGTAAAATCACTTTTAGGAAAAGCGAAATCTCTTTCTATAACAATCTTTTGAGAATAATCACGAAATGGATCCACATCACGAAAACAAACTTAGCGATTTCTAGGCTCAGCAACATTAATCGCCGGTAGTATATCGTTATTGATATCATTCTGTAACACCAAAAGTCTCTTAGAGGCTTTCCATTGCTATAACCGCAAAATCAGACGCAAAATGGTCGAGTTCTCAATGCTTTAAGGGGGAAGCGCTAAGGCAGCCCGCGAAATTCAAATTTTCTTACGTTTTTTGCAATTTGCTGGTCAGTGTTAAGTTGTACGTTGATGAAAATATGATTCGCGGTCGTAACAAATATGTATTTACAGAATTATAATCATTACAATCAGTAATAAAACTTGTTAAGTTAGTATAATCCCCAAACGTCAAGATTTCATGAAATAGTAATTCTTGGGGCTTACTTGGTCTTAGAGAGTTGTGTTGATGACTTTAATGATTATAATTCTGTAAATACATATTTGTTACGGCCGCAAATCATATTTTAATCAACCTATAACTTAATACTGACCAGCAAATTGCAAAAATCGTAAGAAAATTTGAATTTCGCGGGCTACCTTGGCGCTTCCCCCTTAAGTAAAGAAAATGGTGACTGTTACTTGGCTAATTCTAACTTTTGACAGTTGTAACTTAAGTAATCATTTTTTCTTGTTTATAAATACGGGTGTTAATGTTTGGCATTTCAATATTTTGTAATATTTTCTCATTTCTTTGTTGGTCGGGAATGTTATCACTAAACACATTACCATTCTAGTGAAATACACCTAAACAAATAAGTATTTGGATTTGGAACAGCTTAAATAATTGTGGAAAATGCTCATTGTAGAATTGACGCAAGTAGTTGTTTGAGTGGATGATCCCATATCCGTCGGGGTCAATGAACCAAGTCGACTTTGAATTGGATCAATAACGCATTCGTTATTTGCTCGCGATAACAAATACTGTTCAAATTGACAATAAACAAAAGATACTTGGAACAATAAGGAAAGCAAGTGTTTTGGTTTGAGATAATCAAGCAACTCGAATTCTGTCTGTCAGCATTTTTACCCGACTGTGCGATAGCTAAGATAGCCGACAGAGTTGTTTTTCACGCATATCTGGGTATGCACTATGTATGTGGTACTATTTATACCCTCAAAGCATCCCAACGGCTGGATGGATTTTAACAATGGAAGTGTCAACGATTCGTCTAAACCGTGCGATGGTTATAGGCTAGACTAAATACTTAGTACCATGACCATGACCATGTGGGTGATGAAAATAAATAAAGGGCATGAGTAGAAGAAAAACATAAAAAAAATTAAAAAAACCCGACTGCAACTAAAAAGTTCAAAACGAGCTCACTTTTCAAGCAGTCTGAAGCAGTTGGTGGCAATTGTTGTCAAATCTGATATTGAATTAAAATAACTGCCAGCAACTGCATGTGTTTTTTTTTAATTTTTAGACATTTCGCGTCATGTAAGCTTGCCGCTCCGAAGTGGCTACAAATGACGGAGACAATGTCTATGTAACAGCAGCACGCCATGCCATGCGCATCGGAAAGACTGGTTTCAGAGCGGCAAACTTACGTGACACGAACTGTACCTACGAATTGTTAAGACTTTACGAGTAGTCAATAGGTGATAAAGTTTTATCTTTTCTTAGAAACGATGACTATGCTTTGCTGCAGGATGTTGTATTGCTTGGATAATTTGATATTCCTTATGCGTCTTTCTGATTTTCGTTTTGAATATTAAAATGGTCTATAGAAGAATCTACATATATTGATGACAGGACTGTATTTACTAATCCTTTACTATCTAGTAGAAATGAAGTCCTTCATTTAAGGTTTGTTTAATGATATTCATTTACCATGAAATAATATTATAATCTCGCATTTATAACACAGACAGTTTTCTATAAACAAGCGCCACATTATGAATGACGTCAATTGAACCTTCATACCCGCACGATTGGACGCGTGACCTAAAATATGTGCTCAAACATATAGTTATTAATTACTAAGTTTATGACACTACTATGAGCGGTAAACAAGGCTGGACTCGAATTTTATATGGCGACCTCTTGAACAGTTGCGTGTTCCTGGTACAATATTTTTTGGACATTTGCTACCACTGCTTTGGCGTTCTCCAAGATGAGCAGTGAGCATTTATACAGGCTGACTTTAGGAAATCTTCCAGCTCGACTTTTAAATAATCCCAATTACATAGTTTGGTCCCATAGATATTCAAGAGTACTTTCGCCCCTCTGAAAAATTGCCAATGAATTCAAAGTATCTGAACAATTTATAAGCTGGAAGCCAAGATTATAAAATATTATTAGCTCATGATTAATCAAAACAAATGTCTTTGTCTTCCAAGAACACTTATCTTAGGGAATACCTAAAGGCAGACGAATTATCAAGTCACTCCGGAATTTCCTTCCCATTAAGATAATAGGTTTCTTATCAACATGACTACTGACTATTGGTGATAAATAGTTAAAATCTACATAATTATGTTCCATTTTTTCTAGCCGAAATAATAGTCTCAATCAATCCGCCTTGCCTTTTCCCAACTACGTTGGGGTCGGCTTCCAGTCTTACCGGATGCAGATAGATACAGCTGAATACCAATATTTCACATGGAGCGACTGCTTATCTGTCCTCCACAACCCAGTTCTGGGTAACACGATACCCCTTGGTTAGACTGGTTGTCAGACTTTTGGGCTTCTGACTATCCGTAACGACTGTCAAAGATCTACGAATGACAGCTGGGACCAATAAAAATGCCTGTTGTTCAATTTTGTGTGTTTGTAAGATTCCGCAGCTCTGCGCTATCATTGTCCTTTCCAATAACACTATCAGCGTATTACTTACATAAAGTGTTCATACGTATTGAAATTATTGCATATATTATCAAAAGTGCATTTCGTTACTGTCGTTTTATCTGTAGTAATAATTATCCGCTTTAACGTAATTGTGGTCGTTGAGCGCCATATTACAACGCGTTACTGCAGTAATAACACGTATTAAGTTGGTGCAGATATTAAATGTTTTTCGAAATAGGTATTCTCGTGTCACGAATTTTTTACGTGTTTAAGGCTCAGTTTGGTTAATAAAACAATGTGTACCAGTAGCAAGGTGTTCGTCAAGCTCCTGCGGTCTACATAAGTGTTAGTAGCTCCGCGGTGTGTCATAAAATTATCCTCATAGATATTTTTTGTCACTTTTCAAAGATAAGGAGTGTTCACGCCCCTACATTCGCCGGTGGCCTTTAAACAGCTGTATGGTCACCGATAAGCGAACAAAAAGGCCTCGTTTTCAGTTGCGATAACAACCATAATAGTAGTGTCAAAAACGTTGACAACATAAAAATAACCAAATAACATTTTTACCAGATAAGTGTGCGGTCGAACGTTGCATATGTGAATTTATATTTATACAAGTGTAGTGAATGTATTAAACTTATTTATTATTTAACATATCCAGATATATTATGAGGACCCAAAACATGGAACGTTACAAATCCGACGCGTTACGATGGCGTGCTTCCTACTACAGTGATTTAA
This sequence comes from Fissipunctia ypsillon, assembly GCA_947568875.1. NCBI lineage: Eukaryota > Metazoa > Arthropoda > Insecta > Lepidoptera > Noctuidae > Fissipunctia > Fissipunctia ypsillon. Next base: position 4,315,116 of record OX387662.1, read on the forward strand.
ATTTAAACTAGTGCATAGTGGTCGTAAAGTCTGATCTGTTAGACTGCGTTAAATTATTTATTAGTTAGTGTTTATATCGTGTGGATTATGCTGATCAATACCTTTTTGGACACGGAGGATTTCGTGCACTTGTATTATCCGGAGGATGAGCCTGCGGCCGTGCAGGGCTGTGGAGCCGGCGCGCGCATGGCCTCCAAGTATCCGCCGAGACCGCCCTCGCCAGAGTACTCACAGGTATGTGCAAAGTACACCTCCTTTTTATGGGAGCCTGGTAAATTATTAATTAAGCGCCAAAACTGTCTGACTAGCGTTGAAAATGCCGAAAAAAACAAATTGTTTTTTTTTCTTTTTTTCGCCTGTTACGTTGAAAAATTAACAGCAAGAATCCTTTGGAAAGAAACAAGATTCTTTCGAATTTTTCGCTTGATGTTTTGAAAAGTTGAAAAAAACAAGTTTTATTAAAATATTGTACCATCTCTTTTTATTAATTGATAATGATCCCAAACACAACTTTTATTGCGAGGCATTATGACTTTATGAGGTAAACAATTATCACACACCGCACAATCACACTATTTAGATTCGATATTTAAGATAACAAAATGCAACGGGAACTACCACGTAAATTGATAAAACTATTTATGCAACTGACAACTAGAATACTAGATGCACAACAGTGGGGCCACGCCCGTCTAGTGCATTTTTTTTAAATTTTGGAGCTGATCAGATGATGGAGCCAAGAGGTGGATAGTGGAACTCTTCAGTGGCTACTAGTAAACCCATCGAGTCTGGGCTCATATGATTCGGTTTGACGAGACCAATATGCTAAGCTTGGTAACGAGGATCTGATGATGGAGCCAGGAGGTGTATAGTGGAATTCTTCAGTGGCTACTAAGTAAACCTATCAAGTTTGGACTCGATATGATTCGTTTTGAAGAATCCAATATATTGTACTTGGTGTTGAGGGTCTGATGATGGAGCTAGGAGGAAAAGCGTGGAGCGCTTTTTAGTTGTGCGTACTTTTAATTAATTTAAACAAAGCGCTTCAAGCTTTTTGAATTAATCATTGGATATAAAAAGAGACAAGCTGCATAGGTACTTATATCTTAATTAATACAAGTCCATTTAATTATTTTATCATTTTTAGTGCCTGATAAAAGCGTGTTTTTTTTAGTTTTTTTAAACTACATATTTTTTATTCTACCCTCCATTTATTAGTTCGTATTATTATGGAAAGAGTTAAAGCATAGATGTCCTAAGTTAAATATACTAAGTACGTATTTGAAAATCAACATGAAATGTTTCCCGTTTCTTTCATATTCTTCGGATTTTTCGGTTTTATTGAAAAAAAAAAGAAATATATACTGGCAAATCTTGGTACTTTCGAACATTGTAAAAAATCAACGGAATTGGAAAGATACGGGAATTTTTCCTGCTTTTTTAATGCTATGTCTAACACGTGTTTGGGAATCGTTTTCTTAGAGAAATATTTAGACTATTGAAGAGAAAAAAGGCAAAAATACAACATTTTTGCTTCAAAACTGATGCATGAATCATCATTTCCTTTATTTATTGTTTTGCAAAAGTAAGTTATACCTAAGTACCTCTACCTATACTTACAATCATTTATTACATTACTATTAATTATATTCTCAGCTATGTAATCAATACTTGTTGTGAAAACGTATTATTGACCCGATAGTTACACACGAATATAGAAATTAATACACAAAATAAAATATCTCTTGAATATCGTCTTGCAATAACTCGATACTTCCTAGTAAGCGCCACCGCCACGGCAAAAAGTTTAGAAAAAAATTTACGTTACCTGAGTACAACATTGTGATGTAAAGCAGGTAGTTAAATATTGACGAAGCGGGGAAAAGTAACGGTATATGACGAGTCCTTCACCTTGAGACTAATAATTGTGTATACGTCGACGCCCCTCCCCCCATCCCCCCGTCTAGTCCGTTCATTCATCAGCCTATGATACTAGCAGGGCTTCACGCTGAGTAATTGGAACTTTTTGAAGTAATTTGAAATAAGAAGCTTTAATTTCAATTCTATTTATGACTTTATTAAGACTGTTCCTGGAGCGTGTGGGTAGGGATTTTAGAAGAGTTGAATGTGGGTGTTTCTTAATGGAATTTTGGTTTGTTTTGTCTATTTTTGATTTTGTGATGAACCTGTCCTGTGAGTGACTGTGTCAGGATAACAAGATGATGAAAACAACGAAGTATGATTGCATTTCCTCCGAGAACAATCAAATGATTACAATCAACAATATCTTGAGTCAACCACCAAAAATAAAAATGTTTCAAATTATGTTTACATTGTGTACAAATAACATCCACTGTGTGCTTCCATTGTTTGTTTGAACAATAATTTCTACGGGCAACCCGTCTGAATTAATAGTTTCCCTTTATAAGACGCAGAAGAAGACGCGAAGATTCAAAATCGTAATTTATCAATTGAAGCTAATGGTAGGGTTTATGAGCAGTAATGGTCGGTACAACGTCAGATGCACCGTAATGAGCCACACTCGTGACTCATTGCAAAAACATGTTCCCTTGCTACTGTCATTGTTGAACACATGTTGTGTTGTGTGTGATATCCTAATTTGACTCTGTTAATTAGTGTTTCACTGCTTGACTTAAAAAATGTCGAACAAGTCGATGCTGTAAAGAAGAACACGTGTATTCCAAAAATATTTGATACAGTGAGTGATAACATGTTAATTATAATAATAAATAATATGTATTACGAAACGTGTGGCTAGTAGTTAATTTTAGATCTACATAACTGAAAATGTTATTGAACATCTTGCCAAGCAATTTGTCATTACGCCATTGACGTCACATAATATGCATTCAACCAGGATCACATGAGCACAAACAGATAATACTGCCCATAGTTGCACACGCCGGAAGTTTTTTAAGCCATTGTTGTTTGTAATGAAGAGTGACACACAGAAGTCTGCAGATCACTCCTCTGCCTGCGGCTACTACGCTCACATCTTATATCTCCTTCACGTGTTTCAATAGTTGGTATTTTGTACCAGGAATTCATAACATACCTACAAAATGTCAATACTAAACTAAACCTTGAATGGGCCTTTCAATGCAACACACGGCCTCGAGCTGGGTTGAATGACATGAATGATTGAGTGAATGGATAATGAACGCTCCTTTCATTCATTCACTATCTGTATCACTATCGAAACCTATTTCAACGTAGTACCTACTACCAACTTGTGAAGTTGCTAACACGTTTAAAACAAAGAGATAGCAATGATAGTCAATGTAGTGCTCTTAAATATGTAATAAATGTTTTTATTCCGTCTATGAGTCTTTGTGTTACGCCTTTGTTTCACACACTGCTTTGACTACTACACGTAATGATGTAATTAATTGTCTCTTTGCAAGGCATGTCATATGCATATGCAGCAATATTCCTCAAGATATAACTACGAGTAGCCTGATAAAGATAATTGTAAAGTTCTGCAATACGTGGACGTTAGCTGATGATGTCCACATGTTAACCTCAAACGACCTTTCTATCTCTTACGCACACTACAGTTGCATTAGTCACGCTGTGCGTTATGCAAGCGAAGGCTTGCCCCTTCCGCGGATGCTATTGCCTAATGCTACGCTTTGATAGCGTCGGGGATCTGTCTATTGCAGAACTGACGTAAGTCGGACAATTATCGTTGTAAATGAATAGCGGTGCTGCTTGTATACGGAAGATGTCAAAAACCTGTCAAATATGTTAATTTTCTATTTCGCCGCGTTCATTATGATCCGTGTCGCACGCACCACAGATGAAGCTCTGCACGAGTAAGAATTAAGACTTACAATTAATTAATTGTAAGTCTCTCATAATAAGTCAAGCTGTATCTGCCTACGTTTCAGACCTGTCAAAATTCAAATGTGTAATCTCAATATGTAGGTATCTGCCATTGTTTATTATTACGTTTTGAGAATATTTTGTATTCAAGAATATGTATTTTTCGAATGACGTAGGTAGATATTGTCAATGCTTTGTTTAAAATTCTGTAAATTACTTACTTGATTTGAATAAACGTTATATTATGTTAAAAAACAAACAGGCTTTGGATACAAAAAATAAGTTAACTCAAACTTGTAGCAAATATGTACCTACTCATATTTTTTGTAATCAATTCGTCTGGGGCAATTTATATGGAACTAGAATATTATCAACAAAGCCATATCATTTCCATGAGTTGCCTACCGTTAACACGTCTGACTTCAGTGCTGCCTGCTTGCCCCGCTATTTCATTCACAATTTCACACCAAAAATTGTTATGTTGTCAGCAGGGCAATAAAATTGCGTAACACATTGTCAATCGGAATCGGTTTCATTTTGACAGTTCAACAACATTCATTGCGTTATTTACGTGTTGAGCAGACATATTTTTTGAACTTATGAAGCAATGGATTAGCAATTTACTTCAAAATTATTCAAATTCCGATTGATAGTGTGTTACGCAATTAGGGTGCTGGTATTTTAAAGCTCCCGCTTAAATACTGTAGGAAATTCTCACAGCTTCCTCGCTTTGAAGAAAGAAAAGACGCGGCTGACTACAAGTACAAACGATACTGAAAATATTGTGTAAGCCAATTCTTATAAGAAAACGCCTAAATTTTAGTATCTTTAAACCATGGTTTGTAGCACTTTGTTTTCCAAATTATGCGGTTAGAGAGGTATGCTTAAAACTGAAATAGAAGTGCCAAAAACATACATTCCCCTGAGGATATTCTGTAACCACCTAAAAAGCTGTTTAACATAAAAGAAAATCAAGGAAGGCATCGACCTCAGTACTACGTTGTTAGATTTTGATACAAAGGGGTTACTTACTTCAAGGACACAATGAAAAACATATCAAGATCCTTTTTCGTTTTAATTAAAAGTACCTGTGTGAAACGTTATAGAATATATTTTGGTGCTCCTCAGCCTCGGCAAGTTTTTTTTATGTTTAACATCCATCGACACACGAGGTGAACGACCCACGCTTCAAATTCAACTATTAACCCAACCATATGTGTGGGGATCCTCGTTCAATGGAAGTTTATAATAACCAGTGGGGCTTTCCTAGTTGGTTGGTTAGTCATTCGGTAGTAGTCGGCTCTAGGCGCCCACCCGCACGGCTTTGATGACTGTTTTAATGATTACGACCATGCTTTAGTACAGTTTGTTTCTGTTTCGAACAGTAAGCTTTGTTTGTTTACACTACGGTTTATACAAAGTACCCGTTCTCTCTTTTTAATACATCGCCGTTTTATCTGAAATTCTGATACAGCGCCGTAAAAGGCAACAATAAAACCGTCTAACGTTACGTTTTGTTCAACAAAAAATATAGCTCCGATTTCGATCTAGTTTTTTTTTGTCATACGGTCTACAACACACTTGATTGTCTCATCTCTCAAGAATGTACGCTATTTTCTTTCTTATGTAACGTCAGGCAACTCTGCAATGGCGTAGTTGGTCACGTTTGGTTAGTGCTAACAAAAAAGCTTTTTAGTTTTTTGGATGTCTCCGTCGTTGCGCAAAATTTAGTGTTCATTGAACTGCAGAGGGTGAATGTGCTAAAAGGACCGTGGGTGCACACCCACGATCGCCTCATATTTTAATGTCGCCATTCCTCATTAGGCAATTCCTTTTTGCATTACTCATTGTATTTTATACTTCAAGCCTTATTGTTCTACAGGAGCCATAAAACATTCCATAATCTCTGTATTAAAAAAAAAAGTAAATCATCCAAGTACACAACTTGAGATGCGAGCTTAAATGACAGCCCATTGTCTTTAATAGGCAATCACTCGAGATGAATCATAGTCATAGGCCATATAAATGTATGTTCTGTGCTGAGCTCATGTGAACCGCCGCGGGAGACTACGTCATAACTATGGAATGCTGCACCAATTACATATGATGGAAAGTGGAGCTTCGGTCTAACGAAGTATAAATTTTACTTGTGGTATATGAGATATGAAAAGTTATTGATGCAAATTAATATGTTTTTCCTATAATCACATGTATTTTGTTCGTATTAAATTGTTTTTTTTTTATATTTGTGTAATAGGTACGTTAAGCCTTTGTTTTTAAGAGTTTTTACTACACTTGCGTGCAAAAAAGTCGATTTGAAACAAGATAGTTCAAAAAATGCAATGAATAAAAAACAACTTTTGATACCGTTTAATAGGTGAAATTCAATAGGTGGTATTCAATAAGTTTATTGCAAATTGAAATTTAAAATTGCATACCAACTTGACAGGCTTATGACAAAATCGGTTTAATAATCACAAATTTATTCGCCGATTTTCAACAATGAAATTGGTTTTCTTGTTAAAAAACACAAATAAACTTGTTTCAATAACTCGTATTGCCACTCCTTGCCCTAATTGTAGCTTCCATCTGGTTTTTCATTGACCTTATTAAAGTTACGATGAATTCCTGAAGGATACCGTCCCACTCCTCTTGGATACCTACCAAGTTCCTGGAGGGGTTTGCAGAATAAGCCCTAGCCCTGACCCATCGTTTAAGCTCATCCCATAGGTACTACAGACGCTAGCAGGTCAAGCTATCCGAAACTGTCAAATTTTCCCAATCAACCTTGAACCTAATACTTTAGCGATAAAGTTGAAAATCTATTAAAGAAATTTGACAGTTTGTAGTAGCTTGATGTGCTGTCGTCCACACTTTATTAGATTAATGTATTTAGTTCTGTAAACCTTAACAGCATAATATTTAAGTAATAGGTACTTATGTAAGTAAGGTGGTATATTGTTTTGTAATAAAAGAGCGCCTCTCGCCATCAAACGTAAAAGTTTGGCGAGTTTAGAAGTAAGTAACACCTATGTATTATATTATCAGTAAATAAATAAAAAAAAAGGTCAGGGCTCCTTCCTGGTCAATCCATAACAGGAACTTCGAGCTCTTTTAGATATTGTTGAAAAGTTGCGGCAACGTGTGGTTGGGCATTATCCTGCATGAGCCTGAATGCTTTGCCTACAAAACCAGCGTATGGCATGACATGTTGTTCTAGCACCTCCTGGATATAGCGATGAATAGTCAAAAGTGCCAAGACGAGGCCCAGATATGAACTCAATATTTTTCCACCCAAAGAAATACCGCCCCAACCAGTCCACTAACCTACAAATACTATTCTTTCTACAATGCAAGCTTTAGTCAAAGTCAAATCATTTAATTAAAATAGGCACATAACAGCACTTTTGCACGTCAAAATTGATTCTAGTCGCCCCTTTCAAAAGGTAGATTCGTATGGAGAAGAATGGGCAAGAAACTACACCAAATCGTTCTCCCTGTCTACGGTACACTTTTCTGCGTCCATCGTTCCCTTGCAGGTTTATTTTACACTAGCCCGCGACTTCGTCCGCGTGAAATTTTTTGTTCCACCAACCCACCACGTTGCATCGCATCACCTGCCCGCGCTGTTACTTCGTTTTCGCTTAGTGCTCGTTCTTACTTTTTTTCTTTTTGCTCGGCTTCTAAGGGTCCTATCGTAATGTTCCTCAAGAATTGGACTATAAAATGCAAAAAGAATTTTTCAAATCCGACTGGTAGTGACAGAGATTAGCGCGTTCAAACAGTCAATAAAAAATAAAATGTGTCGGTAACTAATAGACTAAGCGCATTTTTCTTACTTTAAGCATTTTTATACCCGTCGTAATTTCTAAACGAAAGGTCCGATTCGAATAGTCCTGTCGCAAGTCGCTGTTGCACTTGACTACCAGTACGTGTCGATTTCGCAATGATGTTGACACTGTGGCGGCATCGCCACAATGGAACGCGTCACACTGACGTCACGCAAAATCCTGCATCGCGCAATCAGAGTTTACCGCGCGACTAGCATATATACAACATCCCGACATCAACCGTCGGGCAGTAGCCCACCAGACACAACACCCGTCTGGTCGGAGGATCCTCCCTTTTCTATGGAGGATGAGTGAACTTTACACCCTGTTCCTCATACCTCTATACTGGTGACCCCGTACATGAACGTCAGCGCAGCCTTCGTGCAACTACTACAGCGTGACGTCATCAGCATCACTTCCTCGAGCTTTCGAGCAGCGAGTCACACAGCCAGCCAGCACCCACGGCTTCAACGGGTATCCTGACCACCAGCATGCAGCGACCGCGCATACCTGGTCATCACCCTCAGCCTCATCAGCAACCTTGGCACAGCACACTGCACTCTCAGCCGGTCAAACAAGCAGAGCCCTTCAAACCTCTCCTGGTCGACGCCAGCAGTCAGCTTCAACCCGGCGCTGTACCACATCCGACGCACTGGAGCATAACGCAGCGCCACCCCGACTCACTGGGGGCATCTCCGCAGACAGTTCCGACTCACCACGAACTATGCGGCACCCGGTTCCGACTCACTGGAACCTCAACTGGCCCTGGCAAGCATCGCAAGATACACGACTCTGCCCACTATCGACCTCCGGTCTCCGGAGGGGAGTGATGTGGCGGCATCGCCACAATGGAACGCGTCACACTGACGTTACGCAAAATCCTGCATCGCGCAATCAGAGTTTACCGCGCGACTAGCATATATACAACATCCCGACATCAACCGTCGGGCAGTAGCCCACCAGACACAACACCCGTCTGGTCGGAGGATCCTCCCTTTTCATAGAGGATGAGTGAACTTTACACCCTGTTCCTCATGCCTCTATAACACCATAAAACGGTCATCTCGTTCTAATATAGCACGATTTCTTCCCGAACGCGGTCGTCTAAAAAAGTTTCCGGTCTCTAGAAACCTTCGGTATACCCGTCTCACCGTAGGAACTTAAGGTGAGAATCCAAGAGGAGTGGGACGATATCCCTCAGAAATTCATCGTTACTTTAATAGTAATAATGCAACAGTCAGTGAATCAGTGTTGTGCCATTGGGTAGTTAGTATATGCAGAAACGAAGGTGTTCAATAATTCACTAAAAACGAATAACTTCGCAAGCAGTGGTAAATTGCTACGTTGCAAGCATTTTACATTTACATCACATTAAAGGTTGTGTTCTGATCATTTTAGAGCTGAAAACTAAGAATGAAGGATATTTTACAGGTCACAGTAATATTGTTAATAAACACAATATTTTTAGTGCTATTTACTTGAATGTAAGTTAAAAGTTTATTGTAACTTTAGTTCAATATCACAAAAACAAATATGTTTGAAATTTGTATATGCATGTTTTTAACCTTTTAGTATTATTTTAACCTGTAATTATAGTAACAAGGATGATATAATATTGAAAAACACCGAAAAATGTTGCCGCGCGCCTTTGACGGTTTAGTTTGTTTACCTCGCGTCAGTGGCGCCATCTACTGTCTTAGCTTTCCCTATTACTCGTACCTCTCGTTATTATTTCCTTTTGTGCTGTATTGCTGCATTCTTTATCAATTGGTGTACCTTTTTTACACGGAATGTTACAGTGGTATTATTACCTGTTTAATTTTTTTCGTTCTTAATAAAGGTGGGCATTCATGGTCAGAATGCCCACTTTTATGAACAAAAATGGCGCCAAATGGCGTGGTGTAAATTTGATCGTGAGTGTTAAAATCCGTTGGCGTGATGTAAAAATAGGATGGATATCCAATCGCTCTATTTGACTTTGGTCGTTCGGAGCCACGCCAATTGGCGCTATCGTGAACGTCCACCTTCAGACAAGAAGCCTTTGCCTTGCAGTGAAAACAAAAGAGGACTGATATCATTCAAAAAGTTTCGTTGACTGACTAATATACTTAAATCATCATGGGAATAACAGGAAAAATAATAGCAATTTCTACATCGAAAATTTAAAAAATTGTAGTAATTAAAAAAAATGTAAGTAAGGAAAATGGGATTCGTGCCGAGGATTTAGGATCAAATCATTCAAATGCGGAACATATGAACCTTAAACTATAAGCAGGTACGGGAATGTACTGACAAGCATCTTAAAGGTTGATAAGATGATGTTATTTCCATAAGTAACATAAAAAACAACACGCCTGTCTTCCCCGAAGGGTTAGGCTGAGGTGCACCTATAGTATAAATAACTTTCGAGTCCAAATAGCCTTCATAGCTTGCAGCACTATTTATAAATTACCAAATATCTTTTTGTCGGAATTTAGGAGAAATTTTACACTTCTTGCAAAATTGTTTAGTCAGCCGACGTTCGCACGGACGTAAAAATATCGCGGCGGGATTTTATCGTACACTTTTCAACTCTCAGTGTTAAGCCGAACATTGAGAATCCAACAGAGTGCATTCCAGCGCGTCGAAAATCACGCTGTTGGTTTTTTAACTCTTAGCGCTAAGCAGAGCGTTGAAAATCCAGTGCGCGAAAAAAAGTCGCCGCGATATTTTTACGTCCGTTACTAACGTCGGCTTACTGCTGTTTATTATGATTTCCTGGTGCTTATAGGTAGGTATGAGACTATGCCAAAGTACAACATGCGTGTGTACAAAGTTAAACAAATATTGTGTAGGTGCTTTTAAAATGTCCAGTAGGTAGGTATACTTCTTACATACTTCAAACTTATTTACATTTTGTGTCACGAAAGTTTATACCTAAAAATAGTATTCAATGCATAATGCACTACTGTATGCATTTTCTGTGGTCTGAAATAAAGGTTTATTATTATTATAATGTCTTTTGTGTGAATCGTTTATAGTGTGTGATTCACATAAGTGTTGCTTGTCACTGTCACTATCAAATGTTAGTGTGTGCAACTCACCGCAACGCACTAATTGTAAGAAACGACGTGTACAACAAAAATAAAGACAAACATACATCCAGCAACAATTAATGTAACATACCGCTGCTAAAGACAGAGTTGATGGTGATAAGACTAAATTTCAAAGCCAAATTTATGAATCTTCTACACTAACAGCATTGGAAAAAATTTGGCCTCATACACAACCTCGTGAATTCCAAAGTAAATAGTGAAATTAACCGATTCGTTGCGATGTCTAATTTCGCTAACTTCTAACTGTGGCGTCGAACAAAAATAACGTGACACTGTTCAGTGCCCAACGCCATACGATTAGATGACACGCATCTGTGCCTTCAGCCATGCGGGAAAGAAAACAGTATTTTGACCATTTTTTACATGTTCAAAGCTTGAATACTTTTAGTTTACATTCGAAATCTAACGTGAACGGCCAGGCACATTGTTATAAGTGGTTAAAAGTGGCAAAATAAGTGTATTTCTGGAAATGGAGGGTAAGTGACTTTTTTATTACAGTTGTGCTAAACCTTTTCGCATTTTCTAATGATTTGATTGATTATTGAGGTCTAAAAATATTAGATTTAAGTCCCGTGAATATTTTTTTTCGTATTTCTGACAGCAAACCCTTTCATTTGATACCCATATCATGAAGGTGGATTTCAAACAGCCAGTCCGCCATCTTGGGGAAGCCGCCATATTGGATTTATAATGACGTTTCTTAGCTAGTCATGTATTGTCATCAGAACTCAGAGCGTGTGCAAAACATCCTAATCGAAGAAGTGGGTCAACTTAAGATTCGAAGATTTTCTTACATACATAGTTAGTTACAAGTGAAGCTAATAAAAGCGTGTTAAAAACAAAAAAAAATCTTACAATATCTAGAAACGAGCTGAATATACGTGAAAAATTAAGATAATTTGGTTCTGGGTAAAAACCATAACTTAATCGAAGGAGTTCCTTACCATCGATTTAAAATGACACACATCCGTGCCTAACGCCACACGCAAAAGAAAGTGATGGCACTGAAACTTGCCATCTGCAACGAATCGACTTTCAACTTTCAAAAAGGTTGGTTACTCCTGTTTAAAAAAAAATCTTACAATATCCAGAAACGAAGGCTACGAGCTTAATATACGTGAAAAATGAAGATAGTTTGGTTCTGAGTAAAAACTTCCTTAACTTAATTGAAGGAGTTACCATCGATTTTAAAATGACACACATCCGTGCCTAACGCCTCACGCAAAAAAAAGTGATGGCACTGAAACGTGCCATCCGCAACGAATCGGTTAAATAATAATGCTGTGGGTATATTCTCGAGGAAGCATGCAGTTTTCCAATGATGAATAAAAAAATGTAAATTTTAACCTTTGAATTCCGTCCTTGATAGCTATCCTGTAAAACTAACAAGCATTTAAAAGTACTTATAAGTAATGCGCATGAGTGGCAGGTTAGGTAACGCAAGGTCGCTTTCTAACGTGTTCTTTAGTATCCAACGAGGGACAGGAATGCAGTATGGTCGTGAGTCGAGTGTGAATTGCCTTATAGTATGTGCAATGGCTGGAAACGGTGGAGTTTCTTTACGTTTAAGATTTCCATCACGTGTTGAATTCTTTTGTACTTTACAGGCCCATTCGGTAGCCAACTTTTAACAGAGGAATTATGTTCACGTTTGGATAGCTTTTCTAAAGAAAAACTAAGAGAAAGCCAAACACAACACAAAGAATTTACAAAAGATTTTGTTTGCGACAATTAATCTCCTCAGGCTTATTCCTGAGCTCCTAACTGATTCCTCAATTTCCGGCTTGAAGGACCATGTTTTGCTCCCCCCCCAAATAAGCCCCTTATTTCTTCATCAGCCCTGCTAACGACCGACCTTGATACTTTTGCTCATATTTTCTGCTGGATCAATTAAATGGTATGCTGTCCGAAGTTACTACAACATTCACCAATTAGCCAACTAAGTAACGAGGCAGGTATTCCTATGCATGTTATTAAATTAAACTCCACAGAAGTAACCACATTCCACCAAGAGATTTCGAAGCGCCACCAGTGAATCATAAGCACGCAAGATCATTATTTATGATTCGAGTCGATTACTGAGCGTTTAGATTATGATTATTATTATTATATAACGGAGATAAACGATACCAAGGCAGCATAACTTCACGTACAGCGGCTTTTACATAATATCAATGTGTTGGTAATACATTTGGACAATTAACTCAACTGAATCGAAACAGTGCATGTCATTATGTAACGAGTGTGTTGAAGAATCTAATTTTACAAGATTTGAAATAACCTCATCGTAATAGTTTGTCGTTTGAAAATGTTCGCTTTGTATTTTCAAGGAAAAAGATTGAAGCTTGGAAAGGGGTACCTATTGTTCTAAGTTGACCCCGAATGAAAGCAAAATATAAATAGTGGCATTTTCAAAGTTTGTTTTTCATCTTGTGTAAGTTGTAAGAGGCAGGCAACTGAAGGAAATGTTAGTGTGATGCTGCATAAATAGGTGATGAAGTGGAAATCTGTCACTATTACTTATGCAGAATCTTTAACCCTTGTCCTAAGGCAGTTTATACTTAAACCCTAGTATTTTTCTTATGTTGTTGTTGATTTTCTAGTCTTTCCATATAGTTTAATATCGGTATTTTGAATTGCACTATTATACATCCGTAACGTTCGAATCCTAACTACCGGGGAATATTCTGACTGATATCTTGAGTTACATAATAAAATTGTCTCCAATGTTTTCAATATTCCGCTCCTCCGTAAATAAACAGAACATATTCCAACAACGGACACGCATTTCTTGATAAGGTACAACATACAGCTCTGGGAAATACAAGGGTCCCTGTTTGAAGATAGGTACCATAACAATACACAAATATCAGAAAGAGAAAGTGTCTTGCCATCCCGTTCGCACTTGTCGTATCCTTAGGACCATCTAGCTGCCTGGAAGGAGTTGTTATCAAATTATAGTAACAGTTAGACAATAACCCAATACAAAAGTGAACGCGTTCCAATTAATACTTTATTAGTAAACAATTTGTTCCGTTTACATTTTCGTTCGTGTTGAATTTTAATTCGTCCTTGTGGCTCATTGTGTGCACAATTTATAAAAGATCGTTCATTAATTTGTTCAATAGATTCGTTGTTACGGGCGAGTTTTTCGAAATCTGTCTGAATATGAATATGTACGTGTCCATGTCGGATGTGACATGTCTCAATATCTCTGGCCTTCTCGAGGTATTATGCGGATGGAGAGTAAATAAAGTGTTTATTTATTTCAAAATAAAATTCTCCGGCTTGTCGTGACAATTTTGCTATCATTAACGATAACAGGAAATGACTTTGTTCAATGAAACTGTTGGGATCATAATGATGTGTTTATCTATGGACCCAGTTATTTGTATAGAAATAAATTTAGGTATTTTAGTAATTGGCAATGTTGGCATTTCGCACGTGTATACGTTTGGAAGTATTAATTTCGGCTTTTAAGAGGACGGCTAATAGAGATGTGTTGAAGAAGAAAATGTTGTGTCGATTGGGATTATAGCAGCAGAATAATAATGATGATGAATTTCGGTGTTACAAGGCGAGAATTTAGAATCAACCTCATTTAATACTTGTCTTCTTTTGTCCCCAGTTGGTAGTGCCATCGACAAGCGAGATGGGTGACCGCGAGCGGTACCGCGCGCCGCCGCAGCCCGAACCGCCGCCGCACCGAGTGCGTGCTGCTGATCTGTACCCGCGCTTGCGAACACACTACGATGAACCAGGCCTGGATGCAGGGTTTACGCCTATATGTGGGGAGTTTGTGCAGGTGAGGTACTAGGATTAGATGAGTTAGGAGAGCTGTGGTTTACTCTTAGAGGACATGTACTTACATATATTCACGCCTATGATTAGTCTTGCTGGAACCTGAATACAGGTAACACGCGCGATAGCTTATCAAACAGGAGTAGTGACCCAAGAGAAATAGTTTCGCCATTCGTCCATTTCCGGATATGCGTCAAAACCAAAGACAATAAATAATTCACTTGTTCAGGTCATTGTTCTAGGCAATAGTGCTCTCCGTTTTATCCCTATAGGAGGCACTGAGACATTCGAGGACATTTCTAGAGATAAATTTTATTTATATCGACTTCGCAATTAAATTATGAATATCTATAGGGATAACTACAAATAGATAGGTACCTATAGTATTTATAGGGATAACTGCTAATAGGTATAGTATTTATAGGGCGGATTATTATTTTATAATAAATGATTTTATTTCTGTAAGTAGGTTTATACAAACACTTTTACATGTCAAACATTTTTTTTAAACTAGATGAGGCCGGCGTTTCCTATCTGACTACTCTGAGAAGAAAGGCCGAAACAAACTCAGAGGTCACAGTCTCTTTTAAAGTCCAGACAATCTTGGTCAGATCATGTGAAGACCATGTAGGTTGGTGTCTGAAATAGTCTTTTGAAAGAACCACACAGATTGAGTGGACCTGTCCAGTCAGTGCAAGCATCTGTCAGTAATCGCCTTGAATGCAGGCAGACATATGTACATTGTTGCAATATGACGGCAGAACTACTCAATCATCACGCAATTTCAACAATTTGCACTTATTTGCACTTTTTTGGTAATAACTGCTTGTTTACGGGAAACTACGAATGAGGCAATTTGAAATGAAAATTGTAGTAATCGTATTTTAATAGTACGTTTTGTTACCCTCATACCGTATACCTATGCTGTATACGGTATTGTTTCTCAACATAATTACACGGCTGCCGCAACCTCTTCAATAGACATGACGTCTTAATGATTCCATGACAAATGTCCTACGAAACGAACACGCCTGTAAACAACTGTATTTCCTAGTCCAAAGTCCGTGTCAATAATTAATTTGCGAAGTAGTAACAAATAGATAAAACACGCACATATTAAGTAACTAATACGGCTGATGGCCTAAAAGGTCAGCAGGTCGCATGCATCGGGTTGAACGAACCGCAATGACGTTCCGATAGTGTTTAGCTCCGTTCTAGTTCTGCATTCCTGGTAGGTCGTTGACTGCGCGTTATCAGCCCAAAGCGTGCACTTATGACGGTAGAAACTGCAGCTTTGCGAAAATAGTACTTACTATGCATGTGCTTAAGTTAAGTGGGGCATGACAGGAGTAAATGTTATCAAAATCTCTCGTGCTGAGAACGTGATAACAGTACCGTAAGTATGAATTATCAGAAATAAGGGCTCAGTACTTCAACTGAAGGTGTAGGTCTGTTAAAACAGTTCATTTAATATCTAAAGTTTAGTTAGATCATAAATAACTGTTGTATTATTAAACACCTGTATTTTTGTCTTGCAAAATATGTGGCATTTATCAAGCATTTAGCTTCAATCATATCATTTTGTTGGCAGTGGGTGGGTCGGACAGCGGACGGTGGAACTATCGCAATGTCCAACTACCGTCTGCACGTCCAGCCTCGTCGAAGGAACGGGCCGGGCGCGTCCATCCCGCTCCGTCTCATCGACGCACTGGAAATCAGGGACCTGCTGCACTTGATCGTGCTCTGCAAAAATGGAAGACAACTCAAGTTAGTATCCTTGCGTGTTTATGGTAGCCTGGTATACAGCTAGACCAGCCATAATTTTTGTAAATCGTTTTATCCTAACTAACTGAAGTAAATGAAGCGGCTTCTTT
This sequence comes from Fissipunctia ypsillon, assembly GCA_947568875.1. Classification (NCBI taxonomy): domain Eukaryota; kingdom Metazoa; phylum Arthropoda; class Insecta; order Lepidoptera; family Noctuidae; genus Fissipunctia; species Fissipunctia ypsillon. Next base: position 4,331,562 of record OX387662.1, read on the forward strand.
GAGGATTCCAGTCCTTGGATTCAATTCCCAGTTCAAGAGAAAGTTGTCTAATCAATCAAGGATAATAATTAATCGGCTAACTTCTGTTCGACATAGAGGCACAATTTTTATTTAGTGGCATACTTGCACACGCTTGTACAAGTGCTGATTAGATAGTTCATAATAAAACTAGTGGTTGTTTACACAAAGTTATGAGATATTGAAATAGGTAAATATACCACGTTGAAAACGTGTAAGAATTATCTTGTTTGAACAAGAAAACGTGCTAAGTATTCAATACTTAAATTTTAAAATTCACTCTTTATTTTGTCTCTGCTATGAAGTCATTTGTCTATGTTTAACAAGTACAAAATTCCATAATTATTAATTTAATGAACGGATAATTGAATGCCGAAAGCAATGTGGATTTAATTTTCGATTACCGTAACACCAAAATGAGGGTACTGATTGATAGTCACATAGCGACCAATATAAAGAAAGCGGACATGTAAATTTTCCTTCAATAATAAGATAAAGTTGTTGAAGCTAATATTTATTATCTCAGTTGCTACCTACTTACTTGTGAACTAGCACATTTCTTTTATAAATAGCTAATACGGTTACAGTCATACACATGTTTTCGGGGATACCCGAATCAGCCTCGGGGTCAATAGCAGTAGTAGTCCATGCGTATTTCATAAGCTCTCCACGCGTTAAGATCGTGAATAGGCATAATTTTAAATGTTTTATCATTCGAAATGAGGACATATGCTGACGAAACCTGTACCTTAATGACGAAATATTTTGCATACAGAAAATTATTCCTTTTGTTTTAGATGCTCATTCAACACAGGGGATCAATGTATAGAATGGTGGAGGCGGTTGAACACCGCGCTCGCCCCTATCGGATCCGTTCAAGAGACCTTCGCCGCGGCGTACGCGGCGTGGGCCAAGGAACAGCCGCCCACGTCAGTGCACAGAGCACTGATGAGGGCGTCTCAATCTCCACAGAGGCATTGGTTTGGTCCTGAAGTAAGTAACTCTTCGTGTCTTCTGTCAATCTGGTACTTTATTCCGTAAAACTTTCTCTCTATCTTCATTTGTTTATTATCTTTTTACTTAGTCCATTCAGTGCATGTAATCTCTTTTATCTTTGTGATTACCTGGTACTTTTACGCGAAATTTTTTCTCTTTTTACGCGACTACAGCTAACCCAAAGGAAGGTGGTTATCATGCTTTTTTTTTTTTTTTTGTGGATGGGAAATCATCAAATGCTTCTCCCGCTCTGGGCGGAGCGGGAGGGCGTGTCAGACTTTTACTGACTAAAACCCACCCGTGTTCCTTCTGTTGCCTGTGCCGGGGCCACGGTAACTCTTTCGAACATCCCGCAACCCTAGCTGGCATCGGCCCTAGCGGACCCCGTCAATAGTGCTGACATCTCTTTGAGGCGCGCGTGGAACACGACGCGCCGTCGACTCGGGCTTGGTCCTTACCGGACGGCGAGCTACCCATTGCTCGCCGTCCGCAAGCCCGCGCCTACGGTGGCCGGGAATCGGCTGCCAATTCCCGACGCCCAGGGCGTCTCCTGCGGCGACTAGGGGCGTGAGGGCGCAAAGCTTGCCTCTCCCTCACGCGTCCCGCCTCCTCCTTCACGAGCATTACTGCTTCGCAGAAGGAGGTAATGGCTTCCCATGCACTCTCGCTCCGTACCATGGCCTGGACCAGGGCCGGACGCGAGAGATCGCCGCCGCCGATCGCTTCCGCGAGGACACGGCGGTGCTCCGCCCAAGCCGGGCAGACCTCCACCGTATGCTCCACCGTGTCCTCCGGGCGATCCACACAGTGGTGACACCCGGGCGTTTCCTCCCGCCTTATCCGGAACAGGTACCTCCCGAAGCACCCGTGTCCGGTGAGGACCTGCGTCAGGCGGAAGGTGAGGACGCCGTGGCGCCTCTCCAGCCACTCCTCAAAGAGGGGACTTATCGCCGCAATTGTGGCGTGCCCAGCGCTGGGTTGCGACAATCGCACTCTCCATGCCGCCATGAGATCCTGCCGGAGCTCTGTCCGCCGTGCCGCGATTTCTCGCGGCAACGGAGTTACGCCCCGGCGTCCTGCCTCCTCGCGCCACTCCCAGATGTGTGCGAGGACTTTTGCCTCCAGATCCCATGGCGGTAATCCGGCAAGGAGGTTCGCCGCCTCCCCGGAGACCGTGCGGTATCCCCGGGCTAACCGGATGGCCATGACCCTCTGGGACGCGTTCAACCGACGGACCGGTCGCCGCCTCACGGAACGCGGTGGTTATCATGCTTATGATTTTAATTAAGCAAACAGTGTACCGAAAACAAAATATTACTGCTAGTCTATCAAACAAAATATTAATACTAGGTAAGCGGCACCAGTTTTGTGTTATTATTTAGAGCAGATCCCTTAGGCAGTCAACGCTGAATATTCCCCACTTTCCGTCAGTCAGTGAAGAAAAATTGTGGCGGAAGGGCATTTTGAGAAAGTCTCAGAACGCGCAAATAAAGAATACTATCTCTCGTTTGCACACATACTCAATGAGCGGTGGGAAAAGGCGTACCGTTTTGTATCCCTTTCTTTAATTAATCTGTAGTACGTTTCCCCCTTAGTTCGTACCGTTTTATTTCTTCCCGTTCCAGCCATATTAACCTGTTGCTTGTCCGCAGGTGGAGCGATTAGGCTTCACTTCGAAGGGCGCGTGGCGGGTCACGGCAGCTAACGCGGAGTACAAGTTGTGCCCCTCGTACCCTCCCCTCATCGTAGTACCCGCGTCTATCTGTGATGAAGACCTCGACTCGGTTGCGAGGTAAGTACCCCATGACTATAGAGTATTTAAGTCTTCTGAATCTTTTTAAACTGATCGATTGCAAAATACGCGTTTGGACGTGGCGTTGCGAACACCTGCCCGTTATATTTTTATTATAGAGGCATGAGGGACAGGGTGTAAAGTTCACTCATCCTCTTTAGAAAAGGGAGGATACCTCCGACCAGACGGGTATTGTGTCTGGTGGGCAACTGCCCGACGATGTTTTTGTTTTTGGGGAATGGCATCTCGCAGTTCAACCTATAGGAGGTTGTCGACTGCTTAACCGGGCTTTCCTGTGGATGCCTCAATAAATTAAGGCCTCCAGCCAGGAATAAAACTAAAAACTAAGCGACTACACGCTAAGGGCACCCCCTGTAGGGTACGGACCTCGGCTTAGGGCGTCGCTGGGAGAGGACAGCAAATGGATATGCTGGATCGGATTAATTGGGGGCAAATTTAAAATTACGGGCTCAGCTGCGCGGGCTGGCTCGAGCAAGGGTCAGGGTGGGGATGGACAGGGCGTCGCGGTGGCCCTCGGCGGCGAGGGCGGAAGCACAGCGGTCTCGATTTGAGTTTCCGACTGCCCGACGATTAATGTCGGGACATTATATATGTAAGTATATGCTAGTCGTGCTGTAAACTCTGATTGCGCGATGCAGGATTTTTGTGTGACGTCAGTGTGATGCATTCCAATGTAGCGAAGTAGATGCCGCCACAATATTAACTGTAGTCGAGTGTTTTCGCACCGCTTATGGTTTTTCGCGCTACCATTTTTTGGTATTTACAGTGGCATAGAGGGCGGTCAAACCGTTGTGGTTGTTATTTGTTCGATCCTCGTCAGTCATTCGTCAGTCTCAGATCTTAACGAGTACCATCGTGACCACTGACCCAATGATACTCTTTTATCCGATGGCTAGCAAAGAATTGATTAAAAAAGAAATCAATGCTTTGCTAGGATAAATACACGTCCCAAAATTGTTATTAGGCAATCTTGAGATGCAGACTATAATTCGACTTTCATCTTCTTAAATTGCGCTCTAAGATGCAATTTTGGGAAAAGTTCAGTAGCCAAGATATCAAAGTATCTTTCGTATAATAATAGTAGTTTACGAAACGGTTGCATAATGAGGGGTACAAATGTGTGTTTAAAAACCGAGCCGTGTAGGCGAGGTTTTTAATCACACGAGTGTTTTAATACTTAGTTGTGTGCAGTTTCATACACTACTTTATCTACTCTCATACATTGGGATTGAAGCTATTAAATAAAAAATCATAGCGTTTTTTGCGTTTTCTATGCCATAAAGTCGTGAGTCGTTATTTTTTTAGAGAAAAAGTGTTATAATAGGATTCTATTTTTAAATTTCGGTATTGTAAAGTATGTCAATATAAACTCGGTTTGAGGTTTATAATTCGAATTTTACGATATGACAGTAGATAAAATTGTTTTCCCCCGCAGGTTCCGCGCCATGCGCCGCGTGCCGGCTGTGGTGTGGCGCCACCGCGCGAACGGTGCCGTGATCGCGCGCTCGTCGCAGCCCGAAGTGGGCTGGCTGGGCTGGCGCTCCGCCGAGGACGAGCGCCTGCTAGCGGCCTTCGTGGGCGCTTGCAACCAGGACCGGGGCATGCAGCCGCCTAGTAATAACAAGGTAATCATAATTCTTCTCAGCGTGTCAAGTCGGCCCAGCATTTGGCACCTTCAGTAGCATCCATCAGTTCCTGTGGCGTTCAAACAACAGGGCACACTGGACACGATATTAAGTGCCCCATTATTTGTGGAACAGCACCACATTTACACTCCTGGGTGGAGTTATTTGCGAATCTCCACTTGAGCATGTTTTAATAATTTTTAACAAATATGGTAAGGTTGCGATTGAGGGTATTGAGGGTTGAGGGAGTAGTTGAAACTGGTGCAAGAGTTCGGCATAATCAAAGATCCATCATCCATCACCAGCCGGTCTCATCCATGTGGCGATGGCAACTGTGATGCGACGACTCACGTAGCATGGCATAATACTAGGCTAGTGATCGATAATGACAGCATTTCGCCATTTTCTTTTTTGCTAGTCAATTGTGTCCCACTGATGGGCAAAGGCCTCCCTTCCTCCTTCCAAACCTTTGTCACGTGCGATCTCTGGCCACGTTGGCGCTGCAGACATGACCAGATCGTCACTCCACCTTCGCCGTGGGCTACCTCGATGGCGATGTCCTCCCTCAGGAGCCCAGTGGGTGACGATCTTTGCCCATCTCTCCGGGTGCATTCGTGCGACGTGGCCAGCCCACTCCCACTTCAGTCTGGCTGTTTTTTCTCCAACATCCGCTGACACCTGTTCTGCTGCACTCCATTGCCCATTTTCATTTTAAAGTATATTTATTTGAAGCTATTATTTTATGTAGACACAGCACAGGTTTTTAAATTATTTGTAAATGTTTTGTACTTAAAAAGGTTTAAAGTCTTGTTTTGCTCTTTCATTTTTTATCAAAAGCGGAAAGGTAAGAAGCTAATATTTATTAATGTTATGTCCGGTACACCATTTAAAACTAATAGCTAACTTTGTATTGCAAACACAAAATAATAGCAAGCTAGATTAGCATTATAAACTAATCTAACTCCTCGCGATAATACTCCCCTGGTACCATCAATATTAATCGCCTCGTAATACAATAAGAAGTTCCGACAATATTATAAATAAACTATGATGTCAGGAAGTACTTGTGAGATTTATAGTGTTTTGCTTATTACATAATTATGATCGATTCCTATAAAAGCAAAAAACGAATCGCTTTGCTTACCAATGGTACTTATTTTATTGTCAAACTGGGCATATAAATAGATTGGTAAGCTAATTTTACCTGTGTGGTAGCTACTTCCATATGGGAGGGTCTACTATGCAAAGCTATGAGGTCTTTACTTCATTATTGAGTCTTAATTTTAATCAATAACGGACTGTAATATATAGGAATCGGCCGTTAGTCGTATTGCCTACTGAGTATTTGTACGTAATACATAAGTTACGATACAGGAAACTTTATTGAACAAATTTATAATGGCGCTATGTAAACGTAAGATTCAATGAACCCTAGCTAATAATAACTTTGGACCTTATATCAGTCCAATAAGGTTTAAATTGTAATGGTTTAGTCGCGTAACATAGTCGAGTAATGCCTCAAATATATACATAATATCCTTTGCTTATTTGTGATCCTCGCAAAGCTCGCTACAATGTGAATGAACTGTAGAAGGAAAAACCATATTAGCATTTGGCAGGCGTATGGTTGTTCTTATAAAATTATATAACTTTTGTCTCTAACCCCATAATAATATGACTTTACCAGTTCACTGCAAACTACCCTTTAAGACGCAGATAAATGACAGCGGCCTTGAGTGCATAGCTTGCGTGTTTTGTGCTGAGCTCACGCAACGCGTCGTACGTCCACCCAGTAATAGGACTTGCCCATCAAGCGGCGCTGTCCTAAATTAGACGCATTATTAATTTATTATACATAGTACAAAAGGTATTTTAATAAAACACGTATACTAAAAGATAAATAACACTACTCTACAAGATTTCGCAACAGAGTAACTGTGTATATTTTCTGTCTAGTTAAACATTACTGATAACGAATATAATCACCAAGTCTCCTACACGTCAGGTTTTTTAAAAAAAATAATATAATGTAAACATGTGATGTACGCCCAAATTAAATACAATTCGACCCATTTTAGTTTCTTGTTGAGGATAGATACTAAAATAAATGACGATAATCGGTTATTACGATTGTCATTTGTCATTTAACTCGCTTTCGTGGGCTATTCTTGCTGAATTCGAGTGGCTTTTTACTTTTTTTATTTAAAAATGGCTAAAATCGCTAAACGTACTTGTGTTAATTCTCCAGATTCATTTTGTTTTATATGTGGCTCGTTTACAACTTCTACACAAAGAAGAGTAATCAGTGAAAATGTTAAGATGTTATACGAGAGTTATTTTGGTTTTACTATCGGTCACCAACACAAAGAATGGGCACCTCACCGTTGTTGTGTTACGTGTATTGCAAATTTAAGTAACTGGATGAATGGAAAGCGTTCTTCAATGCCATTTGCTGTCCCAATGATCTGGCGTGAGCCTACTAGCCATGATATGGACTGTTACTTCTGCTTAACAAATGTCGTGGGCTTTTCACGAAAAAACAAAGGTAACATTGTTTATCCCGACACTTCTTCAGCTACAAGACCGCTTCCACATAGCGAAAGGTTACCGATACCAGTTCCTCCAGTGGCAATGGACATCGTTTCTGAGGCATCTTTAGATACAGCTTCGTCGTTTGCTCCATCTTATGATGATAGAAGTAGTGAGCCCCATTTGATAGAACAGCCTGAACTAAACGACTTAGTCCGCGATCTTAATCTGTCCAAACAACACGCTGAACTTTTAGGATCCAGATTACAACAATGGAATCTTTTAGCGAAAGATACAAAGATAAGTATATTTAGAGACCGTAATAAACATTTGTCAACATTTTTTAGGGCTGAAAACAAATTGTGTTACTGCATAGATCCAGATGGTTTGATGCTGAGTTTAGGCATTAAACATGAAGCTAATGAGTGGGGATTGTTTGTGGACTCGTCGAAATCCAGTCTCAAAGCAGTGCTGTTACACAATGGGAACACAAAGCCTTCAGTTCCTGTGGCCTACGCGATCGATATGAAAGAAACTTACGAGAGTATGGCGCTTATCCTTAAATCAATAAACTACGATCGTTTTAAGTGGCAAATATGTGGAGATTTAAGTCATTGGTTTGTTGCTTGGACTTCAGGGGGGTTTCACAAAATACTGTTGTTTTCTTTGTCTTTGGGATAGCAGAGCAACCCAGAAACACTATGTTGTTAAAGAATGGCCAGAAAGACAATCGTTTGTACCGGGGAAAGAGAATGTAAAATCTATCCCACTTGTTGATCCAAAAGACGTACTTCTTCCTCCTTTGCACATTAAGCTTGGACTCGTTAAAAATTTTGTAAAAGCTCTCAATAAGGAAGGCCCTGCTTTTCAACATTTAAAAACAATTTTTCCAAAACTAAGCGACGCCAAATTAAAGGAAGGTATTTTTGTGGGCCCACAAATACGCAAACTTATGAAAGATACAGATTATGAAAAAACACTCAACGACAATGAATTAAATGCTTGGAACTCACTGAAATGTATCATTAAGCAATTTTTGGGAAACATAAAATCAGAAAATTATGAACAAATCGTTACAGACTTATTGAAAAACTACCAACAAATGGGCTGCAGAATGTCGTTAAAAATCCATTTCCTGCATTCTCATTTGGATTTTTTCCCGCAAAACTTAGGAGCTGTAAGTGATGAACAGGGTGAAAGGTTCCATCAGGACATCCTTACTATGGAACAATGATACCAAGGTCGATGGGATCCAGGGATGTTGGGAGATCATTGTTGGTTCCTTATGAGAGAAACTGACCTTGATTATAAAAGAAAATCGCCATATGCAGAGAAAAAATCCACCTGATTTTTTGGTTTTTGCTTTTTACTATAGATTTGGTCAGGTTTCTTGTAATTAATTAATAAATGTTTGTAATTAATTGTTTTTTTTTTTACTTTTTACATCACCAAACCACAAAAAAGCCTTGAAAATAGTAAAAAAAAGAATATACATTAACAGAAAATCTTGACGTGATGGGAAAATTTGGGCATCAGATTTGGCTTTAGCGATATCGATTTAACCAGAATATAGTACTCAGCTTTCTGTTGCGTTGCATACCAAATTTTTTGTAGAGTAGTGTAATTAAATTATCTTTAAAATGGTGAAGGTTTCATGAAAATACGTTTGATAGTTTTTGCGTTATTCTCAGTTTTTTATCCGCGTTAGACATAACTTTACAAATGAATTACACTATGTAACATAAACGTAATCTAAAACATTCACATATTAAGTTATTAAGGAAATGCTCTAAATTAACATGTATTTTTTCCAATTAATTAACGCTACTCGTTTAGACGTGATAATCAGTTTAAAAACATTAAAAGACGGTTAACGTCGCCTTAAGTGTGATTCCTTCCATCGAATGGTCGTCGGATACTTAGATAATGCTTTTTGCAAAAGACCGTCCTAAACCTTCATAATTTATGTATGGACGCCAGCACATCAAACTACCCGAAACTGTCAAATTTTCCCAATCAACCTTGAACCTAATGCGGTAGCAATAAAGTCGAAAATCTATTAAAGAAATTTGACAGATTGTAGTAGTTTGATGAGGAAGCCGACCCCAACGTAGTTGGGAAAAGGCTAGGTAGATTGATTGTAGTAGCTTGATGTGCTGTCTGTACATTCCTGATAATTATGTTTCTTAGCATCTTCGCCAAGTTGGGTCAATGTGACTTTTTCAATTCAATTGTGAGTTTATCTCGGACATTCATTCTGACATCGCTGAAAGTAAAACGTGAGGAAACCTGGCCTTATCCTACTAATATTATAAATGTGAAAGTTTGTGAAGATGTTTGGATGTTTGTTACTCGATCACTCAAAAATAGCTGAACGGATTTGGATGAAATTTTGCACACAGCTTATAACCTGGATTAACACATAGGATACTTTTTATCCCGGTAAACCGACATCCGCGCAGGCGAAGCCGCGGGAAAAAGCTAGTGGTTAATAAGTCTGAGATCGCCAACCCGTCTTCAGCCAGCGTCATGATCAATGCTCGTACCTTCTCTGTTTGAGAAGAGGGTATTAAAAAGTATCTTCCTTTTGTTACAGCAACTAAAGCTGCTCATCGTAGACGCGCGTTCATACGCGTCTGCGGTGACAAACCGCGCGCGCGGCGGCGGCTGCGAATGCCAACAGTACTACCCGGCCGCCGACATACAGTTCATGTGCCTGCCCAACATACACCACGTGCGCAGGAGCTTCCAGCAGATGAGGGCGCTAGCCGCCGAGCCCAGCGACCAGACCAAGTAAGTACAACAACAACAACTACAATAAACAATAACAACAACCACAACAAACAATAACAACAACCACAACAAACAATAACAACAACTACAACAAACAATAACAACAACTACAACAAACAATAACAACAACCACAACAAACAATAACAACAACCACAACAAACAATAACAACAACTACAACAAACAATAACAACAACCACAACAAACAATAACAACAACTACAACAAACAATAACAACAACCACAACAAACAATAACAACAACCACAACAAACAATAACAACAACCACAACAAACAATAACAACAACCACAACAAACAATAACAACAACCACAACAAACAATAACAACAACCACAACAAACAATAACAACAACTAATTTGTCAAACAAAAGCCCTCTTCCTCTCCTAATTTGCTGTGCCCGACATGGTCCACAATGATTGTCTATGTTAAACCTACCACAAGTTCACATTGTGGAATGCAATAAATACAGGGGGTAAGGGACAGCCCTCCGCTTTTATTCAATGTAAAATTACATTACTTCCTTTCGGAACAACCACTCTTCTTAATGTCTACTATTGCCAAATAATATGGTACATCTGTGAGTGTAATTGTGTATCACATCACATTACACAATTATATTTAATACCAGTTTAATACATCATAACACTAAAAACCTACAGTTTTTGGTCTGGGTTTATGAGAACTGAAGCATTTTTCTTCGGCTTCCCTCTAATGATAATTGTAGCTGCGCCACTGGTACGCAGCACTCCATTTATGTGAATAAATCAGCTAAAATAAAAAATCAGCAATGGATGTTGAATGAAATACTCGGCGGCCGAAGGCTCGCTGCGCTGCCGTTCGCTACGCGCGTTTTGCCACGGTAACGATACACATTGCGTGCGAGGTAATAAAACAAATCAGGTTTATTGGATTCCCATAACGTTCCTGAAATAATTTCATATACCGGTCATCTTAATATGATATACTGAAGTCACCCATCATCAGTCTGCGGAGGGCTGTCCCTTACACCCTGTATAGTCGGCTACCGAACTCGAGTGTGAGGACTAGCAAAATGAACAATTTAAGTGCTGGTTCGTGTGGTGGTGTGAATCTAGTCGACGTGTAAAGTGGAAGCGGATTATCAAAAAGAAAAAGCGTAAGTAGTGTTTGGATTTAATTTTATTGTATTAACTTAATTAAAAATGATCATCAAAGTTTTTATAACATGAATAAAAAATTCGTAGTCGATATGTCGCAGCCAACTAACTTAATTAGCCATTTAGTTAATAGCCTATTTGGAACTAGCGCTCGCCGGCCGCCGCCGCGGTACCGCTCGCTTCGCTCGCTCGGCTCCCGCGCGGACAGTTCTAACCTAACCTAACCCATTTGGTTGGGGTGCCCTGGTTTAGTTACTGTGACCAATTCGGCTTGCGCGTGGTTTGTCACAGTTCCAACCTCACCTTTAATTGAATATCATTCAGGCCACTACTTGATTGCGGGATGTTCGAAAGAGTTACCGTGGCCCCGGCACAGGCAACAGAAGGAACACGGGTGGGTTTTAGTCAGTAAAAGTCTGACACGCCCTCCCGCTCCGCCCAGAGCGGGAGAAGTCATTTGATGATTTCCCATCCACAAAAAAAAAAAAAAAAAAAGGCCACTACTTGAACGGCGCCGTTTAGTTAAAAGGCTAGGCTATTAGCTGAAAGGCTAATAAAGCTAGTTGGCTTCGACATAAATACAATAAATTCTTCCCTTACACTACATTTTTTCCTAGAACAACCTGGATACGTTCCTGACTCACCCCCACATTCCTAACATACCCTGGATATATATGGAAAACATCTAAAACACATTATTAACTAGGTACTGATTTTATTTTATTCTAACATTTTTGTACACATCAGTACGAGGATTGGTCAAGTGTAAACTTTAAAATTAATTAAAATTTTATATTTTGGGGACGTTAGGAATTAATGTATGAAAAATAATTTTGGGGAACTTGGGGAGCCAAGCTCCCCAAAATGGTTTTTCATACATTAATAATGCCTGATCTCCATCGGGCATCAGCTGTTTATCTAAAACTATAGGTACATAACGTCCATTCAGTTTTCACAACATACTGGTAATGGGGAACCTCATAACAAATACGTCACCAACCTAACAGTTTACGCCTACTCGCACATAATTATGCTAAATGACGATTGCAAAAAGTAACAGATATATTTTTATGCCAGTGCCCCTTGAGTGCAGTTACTTATTATGTATTAAAACCGGTCAGAGAGGGAATATTCCTGTGAATTAAAACAATATTCATGTAAATCGGATTAGTTCTTACTGAGCGCGCTCTGAACGCTGACGGATAGATAGATAGACGTTGTGGTTTACAACTATATTTAAAGATAAATCAGTATCGATAGGACTTATATCTCTCGCCATGTTGTGACGTATTACCTGTCAAACTAACGTCAGGCAATAGGTACTCTGAAATTCTGAATGAAGTTAGTGCGATTGAGGTCAAGGCCGTTATCCTGATGGCATAGTATAGACGTAACTTGATGAGTGCGTAGTATAATCGATAGTGGGATGTCAATGGATGTGGGTGGCGCAGTTAAGGCGAGCCGTAATGCACTTGCAAAGTTACGAGCACAACTAGGACGGTTATCGAGTTAATAGTTTAGTTTAATTCATTTCCTCTGGCAGTTTAATTACTTCCTGCATTAATAACGTCACGCCTGTGTACCCCGAAGAGGCAGGCAGAGGTGTATACTGTATAGTACACTCATTTGTCAATACGTCCAAGTCCCTCGTAATAGAGGACGAGCCTCTTGCGTTTAACTGGGCAGACCACACTCCGGGCTCGTACCGAGAAATTCCTTGAAAAACCCAATAAATCTATGCTCGACCTGGGAATCAAACGTCGAACTCGGACGCCACACTTAGAAGACTAACGAGCCAGTACTCTCCTTGCACTAAATAGGTAATGTTTACGTTACGCGGTCCTAGGTAGTATTACAGTAGATTTTTCGTGTCATTTGGCATCGTGCCCGAATGAACTCATTGTTTTGAACCCCGCCTCGCAAATACTCGCAATATCTCTTCTGGGAACATTGCGCTGTCCGACGTGTTTACAACGCGTATTTTTAAAAGAAATACCCCAGACCGAGAAAAGTGTTATTGGGGTTTTGCACAAAAATTTATCTGTTGCTGAATTATTCCTGGTACCTACTAAAAAAAAATCTATAAATCTAGATGAAAATGTCTGCATTAAAATGAAACCTATTTAAAGATAACAAAATGATTTACCGTTCCCGAATATTCATTACTACGAAACTAGTCGAAGAATTGCCAATTCATATCTTTATATTTCTATTGTCCTAGTTGGCACAGCAACCTGGAGCGCACACTATGGCTGCAGTACGTCTCAGGTGTGGTGCGCGCGTCGTGCGTGGTAGCACGCGCTGTGGCTGCGGGCCGGCCTGTGCTCGTACACTGTTCCGATGGCTGGGACAGGACGCCGCAGATCGTGGCCGCAGCTCAACTCATACTGGATCCATATTACAGAACTTTAGAGGTGAGTTAATCTTGAAAGAAGTACTAGGGCCGCATTATAAGAACGTAGTTCACTATTCAGACGGGGGTGGCCGTACGTCACGGAACGTCACCGCCGCGCCGCCGCTCAAATCGTACTGGCTCCACATTATTATAGAACTTTACGAGGTAAGTTGTCTTTAGAAGCAGTACCAGGGCTGCATAATTTGAAGAGGAATTGAAGGGGACAGGATGGCATTACAGGTGTCACTGCCGTGAACAGCGAAAGCCTTCAGATTCAAAACACTCAGATGTAAATGGTACGGCTAAATCTGAAACCAGGGGAACATGATGTGAGAGCCTTTCAGCCTAATATTGGTCTATAACTACTACAGGTTCAACAACGACTTTCCCAGGGACTCAAATATTAATCCTGTGTAGAAAATATTCGGCCCACTGCTACCAGGGGAGCACACTGATGCTGGAGTTTACTTCGAGTGTACAGCATAATACGCGCAGTAACATTTCATTATCCTTTTCAGGGCTTCCGTATACTAATCGAACGTGAATGGCTGGACTTCGGGCACAAGTTCGCAGACCGATGTGGGCATCAGTTCGGTCCAGAAGACCCTAACGAGCGGTCCCCCATCTTCCTTCAATGGCTTGACGTTGTACACCAGATGATGCTGCAGTTTCCTTGCAGCTTCGAGTTCAATGAGGCTTACTTGGTAAGTGGGAACTGAAATCATCATAATCTACCTACTGCCCTTTTAATCCATTTATTTATAACAATTAATTAATCAGCCGTTATGTTTGTGTTAATTACCTTTTTCGTTTCTATAAATCTCCATCCATAACTTTTTCTTCTGTCTTCCAGGTTTAGTCTTCATTTTCCGCCTGTACGACTTTTCTATAATAATGTTTAACTGAAAGTGAAAGGAAATAATTATGGGATCTTTGTTTTTTATGGTTCCGTACCCGAAAGGTGCCAAGCGGAACCCTATTACTAAGCCTCCGCTATCCATCCATCTGTCAGCGGGCTGTATCTCATGAGCCGTAATAGGTAGACAGTTGAAATTTTCACAGATTGTGTATTTCTATTGCCTCTATAACAACAAATAATAAAAATAAAATGAAGTTAAAAATTAATGGGAGCCCTCATGCAAACGTCAAACTGTTTTTTTTTAATAATATGTACTGTACGGTGTACGGTGGTACGGATAACTTCGTGTGCGAGTCCGACTCGCTCTTGGTACTTTTCTTTTTCAAAAATTCATTCTACTCTGGCTGTAGTCAGTAGTAGGTCTATTATCGTTGAAAGCAACCCTTTTTTGCCAATAACGCTGGTGTTTTACCGATCAATATTTGATTTCGCAAGACGGCATCCTTCGTGCTAGCTTTGGGTTACTAGTCATGCTCAATCCTCTTTATCTCGAAACAATAGATATCAAAAGGACACTGGAAACCATTTTAACCAATGGGCATCACCAAAGCCCACCACAAACTAAACCTCTGTCCCTATCTCTGTAGATGGTGAGAATGTTATAAGACCGTGTAACATGTACGCAGATAAAGCTGGGCACACACGTGCACTCGTGCCTGTTCGGTACGTTCCTGTGCAACACGGGCCGCGAGCGCAGCGACAGTCGGACCAGTGACGTCACGCCGCACGTGTGGCATCTGCTGCGTGCGCCGGCCTATAGAAACCATCTGTACTCGCCGCATCAACTTGAACAGGTTGGTTTACTTATAAAAAAGATAATGGGAGAAGAATATACTACTCACCACTGCCTCGTTGGTCGCAAGCACGACTGCTCAGCATGGAGTCCTGAGTTCGATCCCCAGGTCGGGAAATCAAAAGATTTACTGGATTTTTTCATATGGAATTCCTCAGCACCAGTCCTCCGGAATTTGAATTGGTGCTTGGTTGATGGCAATAGATTCGCCTCGGGACTTCTATATAACTGTCGAAAAGTGAACTGATTCACGCATTCCAACACGCACAGTGCGTTTTCAAACCAAGAGAGGAAAGTTGCCATAGCTATAAAATCGGCACACCGCACCTGGCACGCCTGCAACACATAGTTAGAAAATTTTCCATATTGGTGCATGTCAAGGTGGGTCCACACCTGCGCAATTGATCGACTGTTTTGACTGTCTCTTGCAGGCGAACCATTCGCTAACGACTCGCAAGTATGTCCAAAGGTATCCATACTGTTCCTAAGATGCTCGTGAACCGTACTGTTCGTGTCCGCGAGAGGACATTATAACTTGCACGCGAATTACTCGCTAACCGCTCGTGAACATGTCGAAAGGTGTCCATACTATATTCCTAAGATGCACGCGAACCGCACTGTTCGTGCGCGTGCGCAGGTGGGGACCCACCTTTACGCGTAAACATCACAAAAGATTTATTTTTGTGACGATAAGCGTCAATGCGAGGGTGCTTTAGTTTAGCAACCCACCATACCGACATTATAAATGATAATAACAACATTTCAAGAGGAATTTCTAAATTAGTTTTTGATTAGAGAAGAATATCGAGTAAGCCATGTTTTTTTGCAAATATTTAAGCGACTCCAAGGATCAATAGGATTTAAAATAAATTTCCCATACTAATTTATCAGCAGGCGATCTGGCCGGAGTACTCAGTGCGTACGATGTGTGTTTGGAGCGGAATGTTCTGCGCGCAGAGCCCGCGCGACGAGCCGCGCTCCGAACACAAGCCTGACCTGCCCGCGCAACAGTTGCATAGCACGCAGAACCATAACGGTAAGTGAAGTCTATCAATAAGTCAATATGACCTTACAATTTCTGAAAATCTACAATATGTAGGAAAGTTATTCTCAGGGCATGTGTGTTGGGTCTATTTTAATGAAATCGAATGTACGTTTAACCTAAAAAACGTGTAATAATTTAAATTTTTAAAACACATTTTAAGGGGCACAAACAGGTAGATATAAAACAATGAAAACTTATGAGCGGTGTCCCGACCTTGGCGCACGGACTCGCGATCTTTCGTCTCTCTCGTCTTATATTTTAATGCTACTAAAATGGTCTTAAAAATATTCAAGTTACAGCGTAAACTAAAGTTTATATAGAGGCATTAAAGTTTTTTAATCGAAATTACCTACATAAATAGGAAAAGTTTTCGAAAACCAATATGAAAATTTTAAAAGTTAAAAATAAATTGCAAGACAATAAAAAAATTATCAATCTATCAGATTTACTGATATTACTGATAACGAACAGTGATACTGATAACGATAACCTCTCGTGAAATCGCTGTTCCTCTAACTAAAGGACGAAAAGGGACTCAACCAAAAAAGTGAAGTGAATCGCGTCAAAAGGACTGGTCCTGCCAGTTGTGAGCCACTCTTGCTGATAACGTAAAATAATGATGCCTTCTGTATTAGTTGCTCATTGCGATGGTTCGTTTATTTCAGGCCTGATGACGAAGACGAGATCATGTGATAACCTGCTGAGTGAGGGAGAGAAGCGAACGGCGCAGAGGAGGTGTAGTGACCCTAGTCTGGCGCCTGATGTTATGTAAGTTAACTTTTCTTATCATATATTATGCTGTTTTAGTAATTTTGCGAATGATTTCCAAAAGGACCAATATGTTTTACCTTATTTTTCGGTGCAAATTACGAGCACGCGTCATGAGACTTTTGTGAACATTGATTGTGTTTTATGGTTTAATTTACAAAAAAATTATATGAAACGCGAAAACTAAATGCATTATTTTTGTCGTAAGATAGAATAGAAGGAATAGTGCTCTATTTAATGGACTCTGGATTTAAGTGATGGAATTTTTGTTTCTTTTTGATTTCTAAATTATGTCTGTGTGTGTGTGCTAATATTTACTTATTTGTTCTGTTTATATTGCAGGAAACTATCAATGGTGGTGAACAGCGAGTGTGAGAATCGTCGCGAGTGTCGCGCCGCGCTCACCGATAGTTGTGTTGACGAGCTGCCCGTTCTACCGCTCGCAAGCGACAACAATTCCGACACGGTCAGTACTAGGGTAACATATAGATGAAGTAGATAGCGAGTGTGTTAGTTAACTTATTATTTGAAAAACGGTCAAAATTGCCTGAATCCTAAAACCATTGAGAGTGCTGTGTAAATTAGAAAACTAAATCAAGATTCCTTGAAGTATACTGCCAATTTAGAAATAGACATTTCTCTGAATACCTCGGAAATACTTACATTTGGAACACCTCGAAACCTCCTTGATTTTTTTACATTTTCGACCCCCCAGGTCGACGGCCTCCACCCAGACCACTTCGAGAACAGCACTCGTCTTCCCCGAGACCTCGCAAGCGGCTCCTCCTCACTAGAACGAGAGCTAGGCGGCGAGCTCACGGACAAAGTCATACCCGACCAGGTCATCGACCACTCAGACGACCTGACCGCATCGGACAACAGCCAGCTCAACGGCACCGTGGCCGACGTGGTCACCAGCATGGCTTCCCCAGACGTGGACACGCCTGAAGAACCGCCTGTCTTCGTCTGTGATACTTATACTGATGTTATTGGGATGGCTGAGGTGAGGATACCTCCTTTTCTTTCATGTTTGCCTAGTAAGTACTTGAAATTCAAATGCAATAGATAAATTGGAACGAAGTTCTTTAACGCGGCTTGCGGTAGGAGTGAACTGGTAGAAAAACGTTCATACTTCATACATACACACGAATACATGCCACCTTCATGCGACTTTCTTCTTTGGTCAAAATGAAAATCCAAGATGGTGGCTTCAATCAAATATTTTTATCATGGGTGTCGTTTTCATGGTTTTCGAGAAGTGAAGTCAAAATAAAAAAGTAAAAGAGGATGTAGTAAATATGTATGTATGTGTATTATAAGTTTATAACCTAGTTGTGTACTTGTGTACAGAATAGCTATATTCTGTTTATACCTAAATTCATTATGATATATTTTTAATAGTTTTTTTTATCATTGTTCCTCTCAAACGGAGCACCTGCCATCTAATCTCTTCACCACTCTTGGTTGACTGGTAGAGAATGCCTACAGCCTAAGGTACTAAGTCCGCCTTTGTACTTTTTGAGTGTGAGATAAATCCAAGATGGCGGCTGCGAAAATTTTCGTCATGGGTGTCGTTTTCACAGTTTTCGAGGGTGCGTAAGTCGATAGTGAGGTCAAAATGTAAATCCAAGATGGCGGTTGCGAAAATTTTGTTTTTGTTTTAAATCACACGTGAGAAGGAACTTCGTTCCTGACAGGAGTCCCACGACCGCACACGTTTTAATTTAATCTAGTCAACTTTTTCAGATACCGGATAAAATAATGCGTTTTTTAGTTTTTTAAATTATTTGTCCAATAAAATATGTCTCAAATTATTAATTTTTCAAACAGGCCGCAAGAGAATCAGCCCGCACCCGCAACATCAGCATAACCTGGCGTTCCATATCAGAGTCAAGCAACCAATCTTCCACCGGCTTCGAGATCAACGAGGGTCGTGCAGAACCACCGGCTTCCAGAAACACATCCCACGACTCCTCACCCCTTGACAACCACACCACAGAAGATAGGACCAACCACAATGTGGTCACCGATAACAACCATACAAGAGAGAATGGTGTGACGACTAATGGAACTATGAACGGGATCGATGATGTAGCTACTAAGTTTCTTGAAGTGGATCTGAATGGTGAGATAGTTTTTCTATCGTACTTTTCAAAGTATATTTTTTCTCCGACTATTATCCAAAAATTTCTCAAGAATGTTAAAAAATATCATATTTTTTTGAGATTTTCGCATAATGCCCGTTAAAAACGAGAATTTTAATTATTTAATTCTATTGTTCAGGAGGAGCAACATCAAGCAGTATAAGTTCCGAAAGCGAAGGCGAGGCGCACACACAGCCGAGGCGGACAGCTCACACTCACACTCGCACGCGCGTCGCGAGCCAACTCACATTATGTCCCACGTCACCACGTCGTATTGCCTGCTGCCACTGTTCTAGGAGAGCTAGTACTACCAGTGAGTACAATCTCTTCGTGATTTATGACAGCCTGGTACTTGCGTAGGGCAAACTAAAACGCACAGGTCACGTGAGACATCTCACTCAGCTGAGTGCATCGCCTGAGTTCCAAGGAAGTTCCACTATCTGTGATTTATGACTGCCTAGTACTTCTAGAAAATATCAATACTGCTGTTTAGCGGGCGGCACGTTCGCAGCCACGTTAAATATAATTTGTCTCACGGAAATTACCATAAAAATATATACTGAGTCTTACTCATTTTGTTTCCTTTTCTCCACTTTGTACTACTATGATCCAGAAAAAGTCGTATCCGGAATGTCGTATTAACCTCGTGTCTTGTCCAGGTGGTATCGAAACATCGGGAGAGTCAGGCGGCAGCTCAGAAGTATGTTGGTGCGGAGTGTGCGGGGGCGCGCTGGGCGGAGCGCGCGTGCGCTGCGTGTGCGGCGCTCCCGCCCCCGCCACCAGCGCGCCCGCGCCACCCCGCGCCGACCCGCTCGACGGCCTGCCGCCTGCACTTGATCCGCTACAGGCACGGCTGCACCAGATCATACTCTACCAGAAGGTGAGTGCACCGCTTTGTATTTTATGCTGGCCTGGTACTTTCTGCTGAAGTAGACTGCAGATAAATGCAGTTCCTTGATGCATTGCTATCGTAATAATTTTTTCATTATCCTTCCATAGCTTGCGCTTGAAATGCGTTTTTTTCATAGAGTGAATATAAAATGAAGAAGTAATTTGTTTATTACAGAAAGTAGTTGAGGAGCTGAGTGGTCAGCTGCGCGAAGCACGCGAGGCCCTGCGCCTGTCGTCCCCGCCCGCGCCTGCCCCGCCCTCCGCCCCGCACGCAGCCACGCCCACGCAAGTACGACGACATACATACACACGCCGCTACATGCCCTTCTCACGGCTCATGTCACTCTGGTATATTTTAACCCTTTAACCGCCTACGACGGATTAATCCGACAAATATTTTCGTGTCCATTTCGCCAGGGTCGTATATTTACGACCAAATATCGTAATGATTCAAGTTGCCCGGCGCAGGGGGCACGACAACTGATATGAAGTCGGGCGGTTAAAAGGTTAAGACCCATTGAAAAACTTGGTTCTTGTTCCTCAAATAAACTCCAGATAGAAATCAACCTTGATTGTGAAGGCCTGTTTAAAAAGATAGAAGACTGGGTTCAGAAATTGATGATATCTCACTCTCACATGGTACAGAGAAGGAGAAGATGGTTTCTCCCTCTCTTCTTAACATATTTTTTGCTCGTTTTGTTTTCCAAAGCATTGCTCAGGACTTCTTTAACAATCATATTCTCCTGGTACAGAAAACAAGCAGCGGCAGTGGCTCCGTACGAGGAAGCGGCAGCAGCAGCGGCAGCGCGTCCGAAGTAGAGGTGGGCGAGGAGGCGCGCGGCGTCGTGTGGCTCCCGGACAGCGCCGCGCCGCGCTGCCAGTACTGCAGAAACCACTTCTGGCTTGCCAGGCGTAGACACCACTGCAGGTAAGCACCATGACAGCATAACTCACCGAAGATTAGTCGACAGGCTCCCCATAGCCAGCAAACCAACGGTAGACTATCACAATTAAACAGCTGTTCTTTTGTCGCAGACGGTGTGGCGGAATATTCTGCGGTTCGTGCTCGGAGATGAGTTCGTGGGGAGACTGCGGCACCATGCGCGTGTGCCGGCGCTGCCGCGCGCTGCGGTGACGTCACACGCCCGCCCGCCCGACGCCTGCGGTGACGTCCCACGCCCGCCCTCCCGACACCTGCGGTGACGTCACACGCCCTGCCGCCCGAAGCCTGCGCGAGTGCGAAAACTGTTTAGACCGACCCCCGCTTCCCTACCGGCCGATCTTACTAGATTAGCATTCCTATAAAATGATAAAAGCAATAGTCAAGTATATAGTTACGTCTAAACAGTTTTACGTTTAAAACTAGTCATGCCGCTTCGATAACTAGCTTGTGAAAAGTTTTCAAAACGCTATTTATCTACGAATTATGTATGAGAATTCAAATTGATTGTCATCTTTATTTTCATTAATATCACCATGACATTATTGTTTCATTATTTTTGTTCAAATGTTAAATGTGCTAACGACATTGACCGACCGTACCGAACTGTTTGATACTGCAACGTAACGTGTAATAGATGATGTGCGAACATTGGAGAGGATCTAGTCTTTCGTGGTTTGTGGTGTGGCGTTGGATGTTGGATGGCTGGTCGCGGTAATGTAGTTAGGAAATGGTATAGTGAATTGTTACGCGAAGGCTGACTTTCTACGATTAATATTTAAACTTTTTTCTACGACTGTTTTTTTGGGTCTCTATAAATAAATTCACTAAATGTATTTTTTTAGATTTCTTTTTCCTTTTCTTTTGTTAGTCGAGACTCGAGAGCGATGGTTGCAACTGGCCCCAACTGGTGTGAATACAGACACGTAGCTATCACTTTGTATAAACTTGTTTTTTTTTTCTTTTTATTTTGTATAGTAGTTTTGTATAGTGTTTCATTTGTTCTATTATTATTTTTGTACAGTAAGGTTTTGTTTCACACTTGGTCAGACACTGGTAAGTTTCCGGTCAGATGACTGCTCGCCGTCATCTGAACGAGAGACCGATAACCTTATATAAGACTTAATTTGTATATTCGACATTTTCCATTAATTTCAAATGTATAAAATACATTTCTTTGTACTATTAAATATTCGACTGAATTTGCTTATGGATAAGAATAGATGTCTATATTGGACATATTGATTTATAAAATCCATACTAAGCTTTAGAATTACGTTGATACATTTATATTGTGTACTAAATTTTCACACCGTAATAATTTCATAGAGTAGAGCGTCAGAGTTCTGTATTTTATTTGTGATATTGTGATGATAATTTTGTATAATGATTAAGAGTTTAATAACATGTTGTTAGAAGTTAAATTTTACAGGTGATTATTTTAACCCTCGCGGTGCGTTGATTTAGCTGTTGTCGAATACACTAGGAGCAAACGTCCATGTGGTGTTAACTATAGTATAGACCTGCTTCCGAGTGAGACAAGTGCCTAGCGCGGCCCGGCTTCTGTGCGGCGCAGTGCTAACGACAGACACATCATCTCTATACTAGATAATATATTATTAGAAAAATGATTCTACTACCATAGTTGTTATTTTCTTAACACATTTTTTTTATACATGGATATAATAACCCGCACATTCGCTGAGGGCCGCGCGACAGCGTATCTGCTTCGTATATCATAAATAAAAATGATTTTGTAATTTATTCGTAAACTGAGGGGATTGTTGTTAACTGCATATATTTTATATTGTAAAAGAAAAGCTCGGAGTAACGTGTAAGTATTGTCGAAGTGCAAAACTTGTTTGTGACCAATAAATATTGACACGATGTGAAATAAAGCATATTTAGTTTTATGAATTCTATATTTTATTTATTTTTCCTGATATCATCCGCCCCGATTTAAAACTTTTCGATTGCGAACCCAATTTTAAATTGCCGTTGTTAAATAGGTACTCATAATTTAACACAGTAATGGTTGGTAATTCCTCCGTACAAAAAAAAAAATTAACTACTAGTGAACAACAACTTGCGTGACACAGATCTGGTTTTCTCCAATTTTGAACTCGTACGCATCGAATAAAGTGATCGACAAAGGGAGTCCACCGCCGCGCCGTCATCCGGACATCACCACCGAGAACGAGATGACGGCGCCGAAGTAGCGATACATTTACTATGGCCGCGTGTCTACCGCATGTCCGTCATCCCTGCCCCCAAGTTACGTTTAGTTCGACACGGCCGCTAGAACTCGGCCCGATATTGTGACGGGCCGTTGTGCTGGCAACACGAAAGTAGTTCGTATTGTCCACAAACTGCCGTCGCAGCACGCCTTTCGCTCGGTTTTTGTTTTGTCTATCATTACTGTTATACAGGGTGTAAGGGACAGCCCTCCGCAAACTTGCAACGCATTATAACAGGGTGCATTCAGCTCCTGATTTTTAATCATAGTCCGGAAATATTCTCAGGAATTTTTTATATTTTTAATCATATTTTCAGTTACTATTCCTTTATTTCAATGTAAAATTACATTCTCTGTACGCAGCACTCCATTTATGTAAATAAAACAGCTAAGATAAAAATAATCAGCAATGTATGTTGAAATACTCGGCGGCCGAAGCCTCGCTGCGCTGCCGTTCGCTACGCGTGTCTTGATACAGTAACGATACATTGCGTGTGAGGTAATAAAACAAATCAGGTTTATTGGATTCCCATAACTTTCCTGAAATAATTTCATGTACCGGTCATCTTGGTATGATATATTGAATTCACCCCATCAGTCTGCGGAGGGCTGTCCCTTACAGGGGTGAAGCGTTCATACAACCCGATTCCTATCGGCTTCCCTTCGAAACAACCACTTTTCTTAATGTCTACTAATATGGTACACCTGTGTGTGTAATTGTGTATTACATCACATTACATAATTTAAAAAAATAACGAAAAATGTATGGACGGCCCATCGAAGCTTCCATCTTAATAGCAGTTTAATACAGCATAAGATTAAAAACCTACAGTTTTCTGTCTGAGTTTATGAGAACTGAACAATTTTTTCTTCGGCTTCCCTCTAATGATAATTGTAGCTGCACCACTGGTCCTTTACACCTTGTATGTGGCTACCGAACTCGGGTTCGGTCGCGGTGGACTGGCTAGACACGATCGCATCCATCGCATCGCCATCGTTCGAATAAACTCGTTTCTCGGTGACGTCCAGGTGATGGCGGCGGTGTACAAACTAAGGGCTGATCTCCAACGCAACGTCGGATCAAATCTATCCGCGGAATAAAATTGACGTCTGACAGTTTTTGGATGGAAAAACCTAGTTTATACAGGGCGTTCCACGGATATGCCACATGGAGGGAAAGTACCTTGAATATTGAACATTTTACTGAAAGAAGACATTATTTGAATTTAAAAAACAATTTAAACTGCATTCATACATATTTAAATAATTACATGGTTGAACCGGAAATCGAACCTGTTACACGAGAAAAATAATTATCCTGTAGCTTTATCATACCGATCGCAAGACCTCATCATAAGGATTATTTTTTGCTGAATAACATAGTGTCAAAAATAAAAGGAAGACCATGAATTTTAACATTTTTAATACAAAATTAATCAATTTATCAAATGCTCAAAATGAGTCCCTGTTGAATACAAAGTCGCACTCTTTTGATTATTTCGCTCCCTGTCGATTTTTTTATCTTATTGTGGTGGATATTTAGAGTAATAGTCTAAGTTCTGCTTGTAGCTCGTGGACACTTTCATACTGGTTCTTGTAAACAAATTTTTTTACATAACCCCATAAAAAAAAATCTAACGGGGTTAGATCTGGGGATCTCGGCGGCCATCTTATTTGTCCAATTGTCCCGGTCAGGGATGAGTGTTCATTGAGATAGTCCCTTGTTCTGTGACTGTTATGAGCCGGAGCCCCATCTTGCTGAAAAGTAAGGTTTTGTCGTTCTTCAACCGGAAGATTATCTCATTTCTCAAAATAACATTTATTAGTAATAGGTACTTATGATAATGTCAGTTTATGTCCTTACGGCAATGTCAGCTTTTCATTTTTCTGAACAAAATTTCACATCAAATGTTAAAATTCATGGTCTTCCTTTTATTTGTGATACTATGTTGTTTAGCAAAAAATAATCCTTATGATGAAGCCTTTCAATCAGTATGATAAAGCTACAGGATGATTATTTTTCTCATGTAACGGGTTCGATTCCCGGTTCAACCATGTAATTATTTAAATATCTATGAATGCAGTTTAAATTGTTTTTTAAATTCAAATAATGTCTTCTTTCAGTAAAATGTCCCATCTACAATATTCAAGGTACTTTCCCTCCATGTGGCATATCCGTGGGACGCCCTATATAGTACATCTATGGGAAAAATTGACAAAAATTCAAAATTATTCCTCGGATAAAGATAACTGGCGTTGTAAAAATCAGCCCTTTGGCCATAAACCATGGAGATCAAACTAGAATGTTATTGGAAAGTCATTTATTCTCAGCATCCATTAACATCAATCTCAGTAGTGCTTACAACTAATCAACATTGACAATAAATAAATGCAGAAATCGGCTAATCTACCATACAATACCGTATCAGCAGCATTGTCACATTTATCCGAAAGTAATAAAAAAAGTATAAGTCATTTTAAAATGCTTAAAAAAGCGAATGATTTTCAGTAGGAATGGCGTTTTGCAGATAAATGTTAGCACAGCAAAATGTATACAATACTATATATTAGTTTATATAATACTGTTTATCAATATAAAATTCCTGATATGGAATAACATAGATATTGCTATCATGCTATTTAACATATTCTTTTACATAATTAACATTAATCAGATCTTAGATTATCTAACCAGTAACCACCATACATTTTAATGGGCAAAAAACTGAAACCATATAATTAGAATTTTGTTATAATACTAGAGATAAATAAAAAATAAAACTCCAAACTAAAATTGTAGTGCCACTCAAAATGCACGGTAAGTACTTCTTTCTATAAACAAAATTGTTAGTCATCTATGAATAAAAAAAATATAGCTAGTAAAATAAAGCTTTGTAAATCAGATCTACTAAAAAAATATTAATAAGCAATAATTTATTAATTTCTTCGTAACAACAATATCTAAAACAATAGTATTTAATAGGGCTCGCTTCAGTAAGTACTAGGACCTAATAGACGTACGCAGTGCATATTTTAACCAAGTGCATTATATTAGGCTTCTTTTGAACTTTGAATGTGTATTTCGTTGAATTTCTTTTTTTTTTTTAATAGCTAGGTATGTGCCTGTGAGGCCTTCATGTGTTCAATCCTAATAGTATTTTATAATAACAACATAAGTACAGTGTTAACTTGACTAAAGTTTGACTAGTAAACTATTAATTATTTACTAATAAAAAATAATATAATAAGTTAGGCCTTAAATTAGGAACAATTAAGTATCAAAATAGATGAGCTAATAAAGTTGTCCAGTACATTACAGACTTATATAAATAAATAATTTCTTTGGTATTGTTGAACAAGCTGAAAAACTGTTCGTAGTGTTGCAAAACTAAGAAAGAGGTAATATCTTTTTGCAGATCTACGTGAAACCCGTTTAACAAAGTTATTTCATAAAACATGCAATATAATAATCGTAAAATCAACAGAATTTAAAGCTTGACAGTTCAGATCCTCAATCATAAACGACACAATAAGCCCAGGTAGCATGGGCGGTTTTTTATCGCAGTGTTTTTTTTCACGCACTTGATTTTCAACGCACTGCTTAGCGCCAAGAGTTGAAAATCCAACAGTGTGGTTTGTTTTCTGGACGCACTGGGATGTGCTCTGTTGGATTCTCAACGCTCGGCTCAATACCGAGGGTTGAAAATCAATTGCGCGATAAAAAATCGCCCGTGCGTACCTGGGCAGGACTCGAGTAAGTATTTAGATCTCAATAATAAAACCATCTAGTTATTAAACAATGGCGTAACACGTTTACATTCAATTAATGTTTTATGCAGTGCAACGCGCGTATGCAGTGTAACGATGACCGATACGCTAACACGTTATGTATCAATACAACAAAATGTTAGTCTCGATATTTTTTTTCGATCTCATTATTTTTAATTACTACGCCAAAATATTATAACAAATCTATCGAATGATTTAGAAACGTAGAGTTATAGATTTAGACAACATCGATAAATTATGACACGATTTATCGATACATTACAGAAAGTCGGGCATCCTTATTTGAATGTGTTGTGCACACTGTAGTATTTCATAGATCATTGTAGACATGTAAATACACCCAATCACATCACAACACTTATATGAAGAATCAATACATTTGTACATTCTGTTAAACCTACCTTGGCTCCTTTTTAATTATTACTAACTACACAATTAACTAGAAAAGCTTCACAATTAAAGTTTGAGCCGTTGATCCAATTACGGAAAGGGAAGGACAACACAACATAATTATTTTACCATTTCTTTGCACTTCATATAAATAAATCTCATCTATATTATAAAAAATACTGATATTATAAAGTTGTAATCTTAGTTATACACACAATATATAGAGTAAGTACAGAAGATTTATTTAAAATAATACTAGATATTACATATTATAATCTCAAAGGGAATAACAAATTGCCAAGGGTAGATAAATGTAAAAAATGGCTAGATAAAGTTGTTCTGTTTCTAGATTTTACCCGGTTATAAACCTAACCTAACTTTTTACTTAGGCCGTAAATTCAATAAACTATACCAACGATTTTTTAAATAACATCATCATCTGCCTAGCCTTTTCCCAACTATATTGGGGTCGGCTTCCAGGCAAACCGGATGCATCTGAATACCAGTATTTTACATGGAGCGACTGCCTATCTGACCTCTACAACCCAGTTACTGAGTAATACGATACCCCTTGGTTGTCAGATTTTCGGGCTTCTGACGAACCGTAACGACTGTCAAAGATACACGAAAGACAGCCGGGACCAACGGCTTAACGTGCTTTCCGAGGCACGGAGGAGTCTTGATATGTAAAGATGGTCACCCATCCACGAACCAACCGCGGCTAGCGTAGCTTAACCTGATCGATCGACCCGTGCGACTGTTATTCTTAGCCACAAGCTCCTAGATTTTTTCAATTACATAAAAATAGTTATTTTTGTTTTTAATCAATTATTGAACGGAACTATATGGTCAGTTACATATTTAAGTTAGGAATCGCATAATAGCAGTTACAAATCTTCTGTACCTATTTACTTCGTGTCATATGTTTACATAACAACTTTCTTACCCTACCGTCTGCGGTTCGTGATGTCTCTTCTTGTAGTCCATGACCATACTGAGCACTTTGTTCCTCACCTGATCCAGCGCTTTGTACATATCTGCTGTAAATGGCTCGAAGTCTTGGTGCTTTTTCTTTCGTCTGTAGATGCCTTCTTTGTTAGCCATCGCGCAGTTCATGTCAGCCTGGTAGACAGAAACAAATGAATACAACTTTATATATCAACCTAGTGAAAATTAATTAGAAAATAAACCAAAATAATTTTACGAGTATTTTATTTTATTCAAAAGGAACAACAAACAGCTACAATATAAAACATAGAAACAATAAATATACAACAAATTATAGATAATATTGCAGCCCACGACGCTGATCACAGATTAGCTACGGGATACAAACCAGTGAAAATAATCGCTAGGGTTACAAATATAAATATATAATGATTTTTTTTTTCTCTATAACTGACGGGTTGAAAATGTTTAGTATGTCTATATAATTTTTAAGAAAAGGCACAAAACAAAAAATAAAAGTGTTCAAGAAAGCTCCTCAAGTATAAGACTTTTGAAGTTATAGGGAGTACATGCAAAAATGTCTATATGTTCAAAAGTCCCATTGTAGGAATCGACCATTCTGCGAACAGGCGAACGCAAGCCAGAGTTGGACTTACAAGTACCCACGGAAAATAATCTGCCAGCGCGCACCTGTCGCTTGTGGACTGTCCTAGGAACCGCATAGCACAACATGTTGGACAATTCAATACAATCAAATTTATTTCTAACAATATTAAATAAATTCATGGCTTCTAAGAACTTACGTCTATTTTCAAGTGTTGCGATCTTATACTTTGCAAGCAAATCATGGTATGGCAAATAATTTCCATAGCATCTATAATGCATGGTACGCAGGAATTTGTATTGAACACGCTCAATCATTTCAACGTACTTTTTGTAGTATGGATTCCAGACGGACACGGCATATTCCAGTTGAGAGCGTACTAGAGACTTATACAAGCAAATATAAGAAGAAGGCTTTTTAAAATCGAGAGTTGTTCGCATTACAAATCCGTATAGTTGATACGCTTTATTAACTATTTTTTCTATGTGTAGGTCTAAGCAAAGCTTAGAATCAAGGATAACACCGAGATCACGAATGTAGTCCGCTTTAAGTAGGGGGGCATTGCACAACGTATATGCGTAGTTTATTATATTTTTATTTTTTGTGAAATTTAAGTAGTTACATTTGGATAAACTTAGTTGCAACTTATTTTCCTGGCAATAACAGGATAGCCGGTCCAAATCTTGTTGCAGCAGAAGGCAATCATTTGTTTGTCGTATGGCTCTGTATACCTTGAGGTCGTCGGCATATAGCAGAAACTTGGTATTGCGAAAGCATTGGCTGATGTCATTAATGTATAAAATAAACAAAAGGGGACCAAGTATAGAGCCTTGAGGCACACCAGAGGTCACCTGCGCGATGTTAGATCGGTGACCATTGATTACCACCCTCTGACTGCGATTAGTTATATAAGAAGTAAACCACCTCAGAAGATTTCCACGAATTCCGTTGAACGCTATTTTATTTAGCAGAATTTCATGGTCTACCTTGTCGAAAACCTTACAGAAGTCCGTATATACCGCATCCACTTGTACACGGCTGTCAACACAATCAAACAAGAAGCTCGAAAATAATAATAAATTAGTATTTGTCGACCGCCGCTTGACGAAGCCGTGCTGTTGTTGACATATGATGTTGTGGAGTACGGGATAAATTTCGTTATGGACTAACCTTTCAAAGAGTTTCGACAAGGCAGACAGAATGGAGATGGGACGATAGTGTTCTACGCTGCGCTTGGATCCACTTTTGTGAACGGGTACCACATACGCATGCTTCCACAATTTAGGTACAACTCCCTCAGAAATACATTTATTATAAATAATAAATAGAGGCTTGCAGATGGAAGCCGCAGTGTTCCTAAGGAAGTAAGGAGAAAGTCCATCTGGTCCAGGGCCTTTCGCTGGATCTAGGGATTTAAGCTCCTTCAATATACTGTCTTCACTAAAAGAAAGGTTGCAAATAGAGACATCGTGTTGTGCGTTGTTGTCCTGTGTAGGCTTCCATTGAGACAACGAAGGAGATGTCGGTTCATAAACTGAGTAAAAAAAGTCGGAAAACATATTACATACCACTTCTGGACTATTTGTTTCAGCATGTTTGTATTGAAGCTTAGATGGGATTCCAGGTTTATCCTTACGATTCGAAACATAGGTCCAGAAGTGTTTTATGTTTCCACTTAGATTATCCTCCACAGAGCTGATGTACGAACTGAAACACTTAAGACATGTATCCTTAAACTGTTTTCTATAGTTTGAAAATGATTCATAATCAGAAATATTATTATATTTCTTCCACTTAATCCATGCCCTTTGTTTCTTTTTAGAAATATTTATAAGCGTACGAGAGAACCATATGGGATAGCTAACTGACCTAGGCCGGGCCAGTGGGGTGTCATGTTTAATAATATTATCCATCTCAGCGTAGAATTTATCCAGAGCCTCTTCAGAATTCATAGAGCATAGCAGTTCAGACCAGTTCAGTTTCTGAATGTTACAATTAATATTCTCAAAATTGGCCTTATGAAAACAATATTTGTGAAGAGGAGCTTTAGTCATTGGGGTGATTTTGACGTTTAAACAGCTCTCACACGTCAAGACAGGATGATAGGTGTCAATCGGCAGTAATGCAGTTGTGATATGAGAAATATTGCAGGGGTTATTAGAGATGACTAGGTCAAGAATTTTACCTTTGTCATTTACTATGTTATTCAGTTGAGCAGCACCCAGAAGTGAGATCATGATATTTAAGTTTGCGCAAGCCAAACCTCCTCCAGGATATGATGAAGCAAAGTTTGAAATATCTGCCGCAGACGATACTAGCCAATTAGCTTCAGGAAGATTATAGTCTCCTAAAACAAAGAAACTATCAACACTAGGGCGGCCTAACACTTCTTGTAGCATTTCAAAATGCTTGTCATACACTAAAGTAGAAGTCTTAGGTGGAATGTAGGCAGCACTCACAATGTGTCTTTTATTGTTGACAGTGCTGGGCAACTCAACCATAATGTGTTCAATTTGAGTGTATGAGGGATCATACTGTGTTAATGAGACATCCAATTCAGAAGGTTTTAAAGTGCGCAAAATAGCAACCAGTACACCTCCACCGTCTCGTTTATTAGTAGCAGCGCGATCACGATCACAACGGTATACACTATAACGCTGGTCTATGAACTCACTGTCATAAATTTCAGGTGTTAGCCAGGTTTCAGTTAAGACAATAATTTCGTATGTATTCATAAGGATATTTGTGAGTAACTGGTGTAATTTTGTGCGAATACCCCTACAATTCTGATAGTAAATGGTGATATTTTTATTCGACATTGTTAATATTAAAATATAAATATGTATTCATGATAGGAGTGTGTTCAAGCAGAAAATATGTATACAATCTTATAAACAAAATATCAAAAATTATAGTAATGGGAAACAAAATTGGCTGAAGCAGGAGGCAGTATAGATCACAACACTTTTTAAGAACGACAACAACATATTTCTTAGCAACGGTAATCATAATTTTGAAATTTACAAACAAATAGGTTGAATTTAATAGATATGAAATCGGAGTCGATTTATGATTTATAACATGATAAAAAACGGTACACAGTTTACGAACACAATAAAACATGCACAGCACACACAACAATTTGAGCAGACTAAGGACAGTCAACACAATCAGGCAGTGACTACAACTATCGAGTGAACAAGTAGAACTACAATGATCACTGAACATTGGTCCCACTAACGACGCTATGACCATCACTTTGATTTTAGCGAAATCTGCTTCTGATCTAATGGCAAAAGCAGCTTCGCCATCTTTCTTACGTACAAGGATAGTGCAATTTTTAATCCAGACATAATTAAACTGGTGAAGTTTTGCCGCTTCCTTACATTTACGAAATAATATTTTGTTTTTTAAAGTTAAATGTTCGTTAATATAAATATTTTTTGAAGACCCAGTTATGCCTACTTGATCCGTTTTCAGTGACTTAGCCTGCCGGAATGCACTAAGAACATTATCGCGCAATATGCGCGTGGAGAATTTTACAATAATGTTCTTTGGCCTGTTAGTTTGTTGATGGGCGTGTGGTACTCTGTGGACGGATATTATGTCCTTTTGAGGTATGGAAAAGCCAATGGCATCTATAATATATCGTCGTCTGCCTAGCCTTTTCCCAACTATATTGGGGTCGGCTTCCAGTCTAACCGGACGCAGCTGAATACCAGTATTTTACATGGAGCGACTGCCTATCTGACCTCCACAACCCAGTAACTGGGTAATACGATACCCCTTGGTAAGATGGTTGTCAGACTTTCGGGCTTCTGACGACCCGTAACGACTGTCAAAGATCTACGAATGACAGCCGGGACCAACGGCTTAACGTGCTTTCCGAGGCACGGAGGAGTCTCGGTATGTAAAGATGGTCACCCATCCACGAACCAACCCCGGCAAGCGTAGCTTAACCTGATGGATCGACCCGTGCGGCTGTTATTACTTAGCCACGAGCTCCTGGCATCTATAATATATAATGTATGAATTAATGGAGATTGATGGTCAGGTGATTAAGGCGGGAACGACAGTCGATTTCAGCAGTTGATTCTATGCAAACGGTGCAAACCTATGACAAAAAATCCAAGTAAAATATGCAGGGAAACCCCGAGGTGCTTTGTAGTAAATAAATGACTTAAACTAACCTCAGTAACATTATAACTCAAAAAGTCCAGCATTCCTTGCAGTGCGTGCCTCGTGTCGCGTACCAGGACCTCATAGAACACGATGTGTAGCGGCCCCGGGAACCTGGTCAGCCACAACTCATGCAGGGTCTCCCACGCCGTCAGCTGAGTCGACACGTAGGTTGCCCAATCTGAGATAAGGAAAAAGATTATTTTACTACTACAAGAATTTTATATTATTTTAGTTAAAAGAACACAATATGGAAAAAAATACTAGCCGACCACGTTAGATAAACAACTTTAATTTGTATTGTGTTGTCATTTGGAACGGCCGTATTCTACCCAGTTGTCTAAAGGCTAGCGCAGATTAGGGCGGACCGCGCCGCAGCGCAACGCATTGTAAAAATCCTCCTGCATCTCTTTCGTACATTTTCTATGAACCAATGCACACTACAGGCGGGCCGCACCGCACTTATTGAGTAATAACTTCTTTAGGCGAACTTTGCGCTCTTTCTGTACAGTGAACGAAACTGAACCGTCACGCCGATCGGTGACACTGAATCGCGTATACTCGGTCCCATTCGTTCGGTTCACTTCTATCGTGTGGTCAAAAGCACACACTCTCTTTTTGCATGAAAATGCGTTGTGCTGCGGCCCGTTGCAGATGTAACGTGCGCTTGGCTTAAGAATTTGTCGATTGGACGTTCTTTAACCGCGCAATACGCAATGACAACATTGCGTTTTGCGCGGTTTAATAAAAACTCCGCTCTAAATGAAATAAGTTTCACGTGAACGAGGCGCTTTGTAAAAGTCTTTAAACAATCATGATAAAAATAGCTCTTTTGGCCGTTAGTCAATTAACGGGCCTGGGCTGATGTAAGATGAGTCCACTATGATGGTTTACATTACATTACATTGGATTATCCGCTTAGAAACAGATGCAACCTGCATTCGACTAAATTATTTGTATCATATTGATATTATTTCCTAGGACTGGAATACTAAACGCTAAATAAAATGTATACAAACTTATATAGATACAATATCTTCCGCATTATTGCATAATTTCATTTCATGCATAATTTCATGACGCTTTTTTCATAACATAACATCACGCCTGTATTCCCCGAAGGGTTAGGCAGAGGTGTACCTATAGTACACCCATATTTCGCCAGTTATGTTTAAGTCGCCTATAATAGGGGGCGAACCTATTGCCATCTACCGGCAACAAATCCAGACATTCTAGATGGAAAAACCCAATAGCACTGCCTGACCTGGGCATCGAACCCAGGACCTCATGCTCAGCAGTAGCGCTAGACGCTCGACCACTAGACCAACAAGACAGTCTTTTAGCTTTTTAGGGTTCCGTACGTCCGAATGAAAAAACGGAACCCTTATAGAATCACTCGTGTGTCTGTCTGTCGCAGCCGATTTGCTCTGAATCTACTGGACCAACTAAGTTGACATTTGGTTCACATATGACTTTCCGTGACCTAAACACGAAAGTGTAACGTAAATAAATTACTTTTGAAATAGGTTCACTTTTGGGGGGGAAATTAGAAAATTAAAGAAAAATTGCAAGCTCTACCATGTGACATATCAAATGCAAGGGCTTGATACGAGGATTTCACTCAATATTGTGCGTACAAACTTACATTTGCAGTTGAAATGTATGGGGAACATGTTTTTCAACTACAATGTTAAGTTTGTTCTTGGGATAAATAATTCATCCCAACTACCGAATCCGTCATTGTGCGTGGTCCGACACGCACTTCGCCGGTTTTTTCATAAAATCTTAAAAATATTTTATTCTCTAATAATCATTATTAATTACCTGATTTCTTGTGTTCATGAGATTTCTTTTTAAATGCTGATTTTGGCGCCGTTCCTATGTGTCCTCTGTGAAGTCTATGGAAATCAGCCTGAAAACATTTCAATTGATATTTTAGTATTTATTATTGGACTGAACCTACTTTGAATGAAGCATTAAGTATATTTTTTTAAGAAATAATAGTTTAATCATCAGAATTAATATGGTACTCTAAAATGAGTGAACAAATAATAATCACATCAATTGATATTGCACAAAGTAAAAAAAAAATAAGCAAAGACAGTCAGAAAGAATACTGTACACTTTAAACAAATTAAACTGAAGCAAAACAATAGTAATTACCATTACCAAGAACCTCTTCTGTGGTCCTGTCGCCTTGGTAGGTCTGGTAAGAGCACATGAAGCAATGTGTGAGTGAGTGAGTGAGTGCAAATAATATTGTTAAAAACAAGGCATTTCATTCAAACAGCCGCAAACACAAACTGAAAATGTACACAAAACATAAAAAAAGCTTTAATAATTATTAATGTGTAGTTAATAAATAAAATTAACAGAAATTATGTAAATTACTATTTTCGGCATTTTTTTAGAGACAGATAAGAATATCAAATAACATAAAGGTACATCAAATACATACCACACCACTAGCTAAAAAGGGGCGGTTAACATTATCTCGTTATCTCGTCCAACCATCCATCCATCCATCAACCAATCACCACCATTCTTAATCTTTCACCAATTACCATAACTCACTAATGTTCTCTAACATAACATCTTTAACCAATCACTTATCACCTTCCATCAGGCACATAGCCAACATTAAACCACATTACCCGATTGAATTTACAAAACAAAAGAACAATATTTCAAAAAAACTTTACATGTGACTGCAAATACCAAAATCAATCAATCCAGTATAACCAGATGCAGCTGAATTCCAGTATATTATATGGAGAGACTGCCTATCTGACCTCCACAACCTAGTTAGTGGGTAACACAATACCCCTTGGTATGACTGGTTGTCATACTTATGGGCTTCTGACTACCCGTAACGACTGTCAAAGATATACATATGACAGCCGGGACCAATGGCTTAACATCTTTTCTGAGGCAAGGAGGGGTCTCGATATGTAATAGATGGTCACCTGTGATCAACCCATGCGGCTGTTATTATTTAGCCACGAGCCTCTCCATTATTACTTTACATGTGACTGAAGTCATCATTTGTGATAAATCATACCCTTACTTTTTCGTTTGACTATTCATAAAAAAACACAAAAGTTTCATAAAAATTTCTTGCAAAGTTCCAACCATTCTAGCTTGCCTTCCATTCATGATCAGGTAAACAATGGTATAGCAAATGTTTTTTTTTGTCTTTCACTTGTTTAATTTGCTTGTGAGTGGGCTTAGATGAAATAGTATGTAATGTTGTGACTTAGTTCTTCGGCCCTTTCTGTCTAAGGGTGGGTACAGATTAAGTTATGTCACACACAAACTTTTGTTATACAGGGTGTTTGGTAGATGGGTGCAAAGCCTAAAGAGGGTGATATCTTAGACCATTTAGAACTTATTAAGCTAAACTTGTCTTTGACGAAG
The DNA here is from genome assembly GCA_947568875.1 of Fissipunctia ypsillon. Classification (NCBI taxonomy): domain Eukaryota; kingdom Metazoa; phylum Arthropoda; class Insecta; order Lepidoptera; family Noctuidae; genus Fissipunctia; species Fissipunctia ypsillon. Next base: position 4,367,950 of record OX387662.1, read on the forward strand.
TCTGTTCCTTGTATTTTTTTTTTTAAACTAAGGTTTTTAACAATAATACCCATTTTTTTTTTTCAATTAATTGGTCGTAGTGTCCAATAAAGGCTGGTATGTTATTATTTTTTATTTATGTAATGTGTGATTACTCAAACAAAATAATTCCCAAGCATCTGTGTCATCATAGAAACATTCTACGCCATATTCAAGTTTAAGAAACTTTTAAAAATCAAGAAAATGTTTTGTTTACGGCATAATAAAAAAATACCCTCAGTTGTTATTTATTGGTTCTGTTCAAAATGTTGACCGCGGTATTTTATACAAGCGCGTGCCCGTCTTCTCACGTCTTCAGGCTTTGCACCCATCTACCAAACAGCCTGTATAAGACATCCACATTATTTAATATTGCTAATCTCTCTACAGAAACATGTTACATAACTATATTTTATTATAGGAGTCACCAAATGGCGGACCGCGGTCCGCTTCAGGACCACCACCAACCTACTTTGTGCGGACCTTATGTAAACTATATTTATATCAACAACATAATCTCTTTTAGATTAAAATAAAAATTTTGAGTTTTAGCTTGCACCAACTTTACTCCAAACTTCAGACAGATAACACTGACTAAAAAAGAAATTACTTACTTTTCTGTTTTCGTTCTTTATTACTTAATAAAAAAATATTAAGGTTTTGTTTTGTTTTACCGAATGGACCATAACAATGATATTATTTTTAAAATCGATCCCCAATTAAACTATTGGTGATCCCTGTTTTATATTGTGTTATGTTTATAGTGTGGACGCACCTTAACACACATCCACCAAATCACTCATACTCAAATCCCAAGTATGTGGATTTTCAATTTGATCCTATAATCAATAACACCTTGAAATAAGGTCATAATAATTTAGGTATGGATGCCAGCACATCAAGCTACCCGAAACTGTCAAATTTTCCCAATCAACCTTGAACCAATAGCAACAAAGTCGAAAATCTATTAAAGAAATTTGACTGATTGTAGTAGCTCGATGTGCTGGCATCTGCACATAAAACAAGTTTATATTACAACTTTAAATAGTCACAACACCACAACAACAGACCACACACAAGACCTTAAATTATGTACAAATTAATAGTATTTGTCTAATTAATTTGGTAACAAAATATTTGAAACCATATGCTAGAATGGTGATAAAAACATCTATACTTACCAATATAGCATCTCGTGGGTTCCGTATCAGCAGTATAGCAGATCGGAACTTGTCAGAATCCATTGGGACCGCATGAGTCTTGACCACAAGCACTGAGCCATCCGTGACATTCTCCGCTGGGAAGCCATGCACTCGCAGACCATAGTCCATGTAAATAGAACCGGTTACTATGCCTGAAAATATTTTATTGGAGTTAAAGGAAATGCTCTAGAGCGTATATTGCGCGCGGGCTGGCAACATCGCATTTCTAGAGGTTTTTCTTGATTATTTTAATAAATTTAAATCAACGGACAATTACCTCTGATAAATACTTTGATCATTGGTATTATTTTATATGTATGTATGCTATTTTTTGACAGTTATTTTTAGTATTTACTCTTAGAAAATAATTGACAATGTCATTTTCTAAGAGTAAATACCAACTCTCGCTTCCTCATTGCTAGCTCACGTGACCCAACTTCATGTATTATTTACCTGTAGCTTGTTGCAGCAGGTATCTGAGCCATGTGTTGCCACTGCCCGGGTACGACACCAACGCGACCACGTCCGGGGACGGTGGTGCTCGCCACCTAAGCTCACTGCACCAGTTTACAGGTGGTTCATGACGAAACGCGAAGTTATTCATATACCCGCCCCCGTAGTAACCACCTCTCGAACCATGCAAAGGGCTCAACATAAACAGTATTATCGAGAAATATAACATCACCACCGCAGCCGCAAGGAAAAATATTGATCTTCGCGACATAGCTGCTAATTTTGACTCAATTCTTTTAAGAATAAACATTTTTTTGATTCATGATTTCGCGATTATTGTGCACCTGCCCACTTTGTGTTTTGATTTCGTTAACATGTTGTTTTTACAAGGATAGGTAGAAACTGTCGTTGATTTTTAATTTCCAGATTAGTTGAAGTACATAACTGGATTGTTTGTAGTATTTTTTTGTACTTTAAACACCTTTTTTTCGCAATTTTGGTAAAATATAAATAAATCGTAACTTTTTATTGACAGAAAATTATGACAGGGGTTATTTTTCTGCGTAAAAATGTTGCCTTAAGAAAATAATAAGTAAAACTAGTAGAAACTTGGTAGTAACTTTATACAGGTGGCCCGTGAAATGAGGTCCAAAGGAAAATTTTAGAAGCCTCTCCTCAAGGGCTTTCCGAAACACCGCCTTGTATTATTTATAGTTTAGGAGTTAGACAGTTTTTCATATGTTTTGGGAAATTCTCACTTGACTTCAGACTTTTTTATTTTTCTCTTTCTGTGTCGCATTTTTTAAAGTATTTTTTTTTTTATTACAAATCAATCACGATCCTTCCTACGATCGATAAAACATAGTATATGTCTGAACATCTCCTAAAGTGACTAAAATTTAGCTCAAAGGGAAAATTTTTGTTGGACAAGATTCGTTCTAGATTTTCAGTCTTTTAAAAAAAGAAAAAAGAAGGGTGTCAATGACCCCAAAGTAGTTTTAAAAACTTCCTCGGCTTTGCAACCTAATACAAATAATAATTACTTTTCGGGACGTTATTTAGGGAAATTGGAGTTCGAACATGGCTGGTAATGGTGGATTTAGACGTATCGAGGCGTTGGCATGCTAGCGCTACTTTGGAGAACAGAGGCGTGAGGTTATGTAGCAGCTTAGCTTCATATTGTTTTAGTCTTCCTTTTATCACACAGAGCATACACATCACGTATGAAATAGGTAAATTGAATACATGATTTTTGGGTCTTATGAATACAAAACCAGTTTTAGATTCCGTATATAAACATTTTATTATAAAATAAACAATTCATTGTGATAAGTTAGTAAACCTAAGTTTTCTTAGTAACGTGTGACAGTTCTCTATATTCCCTGTACATATTTCTAAATACATTTGCAATGGCAACACCCTCGGCGAATTTATTTGCAAAAGTATCTTTCTGGCAGTGACTAAATCACCTCTCAAAATATGACAAACTGCTGCCTTTGCCCACACACTGACTGCAATCATATCTCTCATTTGATATGGCAACACTGATACAAGGTCGTGAATCATTGGTGGGTGTAAATGCTCCACTGCATCTGCTATTCGGTCCAAATTTATGAGAGCTTCAGCTGCATAAATGTGTGCCCATGCTTTGTGGCTACTAGATGCCTCAGTCTGACTTAACAATTCATTTGCACTCATCAAAGCAGACAATGGATCCTGTAGATGAAGTAAGACATAACTTTGGAGAACAAATGTGGAGTTCTTCAGTTCACACCTTTGTTTCCAGTTAATCGGTGGGCCCGGAGGTGCTTGAATAATAGGTGCAGTAACATCAGCTGGAGCATCCTGATTTGGTAGTAATGTGATTGCATTTCTTAAACATAATGCGGCAAATTCTAATGATAATGATGGGATGGCAAATGATTCTCCCGATGTAGAATATTTGTCTTTTCCTTCTTTTGACAATAAGATGCGTGTGTGTGGACCACTGCCGAGTTTCTTTACAGTGTACTGTTGTGCTTCTTCACTGCAACACTTTTTCACACAACATTCTGCTAAGTGCAGCCAAATGCGAGGGTTGTTGGGGTAATGCCGGGCTGCCTCAACTAAACATTCAAAGGCACCTTCTGAATTGTTTGCTGCAAGTAACGCTAGCCCCAAGTTAAACACGTACAGAGGTCTATCTCTACAAGCTATTAACTTTTCACTGTCCTCACATTCCATTGCCTTAAAGTGTTCTTTGACTGCATGTTGGAAATATTTTGATGCTAAAAATGGTTTCTTTATTGATAAATATATGACTCCAAGGTTATTGTTGATGGCTGCCCATATGTCTTCTCCTTGAGTTTTCAAATCATAATTATATTTGAGTGTTTTGTATTGACCTAGTGTAGTTGCTGCGTCTTTAACATCTCCATTGAGATAGTGCTGTTGAGCTATAATAAATACATTTTCTATTGAATCAGGTTTGAGATTTAACTTTACTTTCTGTCCTATTAATAACTGAGCCCTACTGACAAGCCTTTCAAAGAGCTCACTCACTTCGTTGTTTGCCTTTAGAGGGTCACCGTGTGTCTTTGCTATGTCCAATGTTTTCTCATAGGTTCTTCTACACAGAGAAGCCTCTAGCAACAGTAGGACAATTTGCTGAAATAATTTATTGTCTTTGACAATCTTACAACCAAGTAATCTCTCTAGGAGCACAGTACATTGATAGTAGTATCTCGAATGGTACAATAACACTGCATAATTGTATAACAAGAAAGGTGAACTGAGGTCTTTTGTATCGATGTCCGGAAATGCGAGGCCCGTTAACTGTGCGATGGCTTTCTTTAACTTATCCACGTTTTTCATGTCGCTGATCATGAACTCAACCACTGCTTTGTTGTGCTGCACTCGCTTATTGCTTGTGCCAACCAAAGTTTCCAATTCATTGAGGTGTTGTAATGCACCTGTGTAATCCTTTTTTACATAACACTCGTGTGCGAGAATGACTGGCTCGTCCTTTGTGTTGGCCATTGCTTATTAAAATAAATAACCTGAAGTATGTTTATGGGAGTCAATTTTTATTTTTGTTTACGCGAATAGGTCGATTTTTCCACTATTCGTGAGCTGAATAGCCGAATGACAATTAAATTGACATTTCACATTGACACATGAACGAAACGCTTGTCAATTTGACATTTTCATTTTTTTGTCATTGTTTGGAACCTGATTTTTCTAATTAGTCACTTCTTAGTTTTCTTGCTTTTATTAGGCTACGCTTCTTCCTTTTGTACGCTAAAACTCGCCGCACGGCATGCAGCGCCGCTAGTACAATTTTGGCATCGAGCGTGTAAAGTTGTGTCGGGTAGACTGCCTTTATAGATTAAGTAAGTCTCGATCCCGTAGGAATATCGAAATAAAAAGTATCCTATGTCCTAACCCAGGTCATGGTCTACCCATGTGCCAAACACCCAAATCGTTCAGCTGTTTTAGCGTGAAAACGTAACAAATAAACAAACTACCTTCCACATTTATAATATTAATTAGGATTTGCTAATTTATTATTTGGCAGAAAAATGTCGACGAATGCCCCCGTTCGTCGTAACAACTAGGTTACTAAGTGGGGAATTCGTAACCTTTGTGCGTAGTAGTACCTTCCAACGCGTGTGACCCGCGGCACGTAGCGCACAGAACACATATAAGCCTAACGAAGAGCCGCGGACGTAGCGGCGCTGAACTGATAAATTTGGAGAAACAAGACCGCGAGCGGGTGACCACCCACTCACCACGTCCTCCCGCGCTGTGCGCGCGCTGCCTGCCGCGCGTGTGAAAACTAGTCGCACCGCGCAAGTGCCCTTGCCTGTTAGGCGTCATACTAATACTTCAATCATCACGCGAGTAAACGATGCGACCATCGCGTGATTGCGCGATAACAAAAACTAGGTGTCCTAATAGAACGTAGACGCAATCATCGCGCGATTTAACGATGCGAGTGGCCGCGACTCACTCCACTCCTCACTGCCCGACGACGCGACGCGATTATCGCGCGAATTGAATTAAGACACCTATTCGACATCAATGTGTTTGATCGCGCGTTCGTACGAATTTAGTTCTCGCGAATAGATTACAATCATTTTAGTCCCGCGACCTCATCGCGCGAATGCCAATTAGAACACTTATTCGAAATCATTGTTTGATCGCGGATTCGTACGACCAAAATTCGCGCGAACTTGCGATGATCGCGAAGTCGCGTTGTATTAGGACGACGCCTTTTAGGAAGCGCTGCTCTTACTATTTTTTCAATACAAACACGCGAGCGTGCACCCGCGCGTCTTTTAGCGTTAGCTAGAAATAAATGCAATATTTTGTAGGTAATTACTGTCCCTGCTAATCCACACAAACAACAAACAGCACAGACAAGTAGTACTATTAATAGCTATTTTAACATAAATCATACACAGCGAATTTTAAAACGTTTTTTTTTTTGTAATTTGATAGAGAACAGAAAACTAAACAGCATTGAAATGAAATTACTTTAGTACCTACCAAAGTAAGCAAGAAATTTTAATAAAATCATTAGAGTTATTTCATGCTCTTAGTATTTGCTGACATGCTTTGTGTTTAGATTTGCTCATTGAAACTAGCACCTTGTTATTTGAATCTTTGCATGCCAATTTATAGCGAAATGTGTTATTACAATCTTTTGTACCACATTTACTGCAACTGTTTGACTTCGGACTTGATAAATTAGAAACTCATTATTTCTGCTTTACACAGACATTGTTGTAATTACAGTTATAATGGAGTGGTAATTAAAAATTAATAAAATTATAAATAAAACAATGTATATTTATAAATCTGGATGATTATGTCCCTTTATTTTCTTAGTAGATCTCTCTGCAGGCCTTATACATAAATGTTTACCAAACAAAGTTACTTTACTTTTCCCTAAATACATTTCAAAGACACAATCTCTTTTAGGTATTGTAGTTGTTATATTTTCTTTAGATACAATTTTAAATGTGTTTCTTGTATCCATAATACAAATTCCACTTTTACCAACATAGCTCGGACATTTTGACCTGACTACATTTAAGATGCTTCCATGAAAATCGGCCTTGAATAGAGCTTGAGTAAAGGTTTCCCATGCTTTACTTATACAATCTGGTATGGGTTTGTCTAATTCTAGAACACTACTGATATATTTTAGCCACATTTTGTTTAAGGGCATGACATCATTGTATTTCACTCCTTTCCTTGGTATTGCATAAAAACCTAAAGCTTTCTTCTCTACTTTTGTAAGACAGCGGACTTTCTTCGTCTTTGGCTTTCTTTTCTGTCCTTTACCCCGTTTCTTTGCAAGAACAAAATCTGTTTTCAATTCGGTGTCCATGTTTTGTTGTCCTGATTTTGATACGTTGGATTTTAGGAAGCCAACTATTGCTTCAGCGGCGCCTTTGTTAAAAGTCTCTTCTGCTGACATTTTGGGTTTGTTTTTATGAATTAATATAAATATCAATAAATTATTAATCTGTAAATTTCAAGCATGCACTTTGTTGTTACTCTACACGTCAAAGTCTAATTGACTGACAATTACGGAATTATCATTCATTCCTAGTGCTGTAGTTGGGTTTTTTAGTCGATTAAACATCGTACAGATGATACTCTTGATACTGTGGATTTGTGTTATCACTCAGTCAGTTTACAACCTTGCCTATTAGACTTGTGATTTGACTTCTCCGACTAGTAAATAATGTATCTGTGAGTGGAGTAAAACTATTTGTGCGAGTGTGACTGGAATACTACTTAGTCTGTGGTGACTGGTGTGACCTCCGTTATCTATATCTATAAATAAAATTGAAGTTACAAGATACAGGCTTGCCTAGTTTGGGGCCAAATTAAAAACCTTTGTTATTGTTTAGCAATAAAGTTTTTATTAAGGCGAAAGCGTCAGGGTAGCCCGCGAAATTCAAATTTTCTTACGTTTTTTGCAATTTGCAGGTCAGTAATAAGTTGTATGTTGGTTAAAATATGAATCGCGACCGTAACAAATATTTATTTACAGAATTATTATCATTAAAGTCATCAATACAACTCTCTAAGACCAAGTAATTCTAAGAATAACTATTTCATGAAATCTTGACATTTGAGGATTATACTAACCTCAGGAGTTGTATTACTAATTCTAGTAATTATAATTTTGTAAATACATATTTCTTACAGTCGCAAATCATACTTTAATCAACAAACACCCAGACACTGAGCAGCAAATGGGGAAGGCAGCTGTCAAAATGGCGCTGTCGTAGTTAGTTCCCAACACAAGCTAAAATACAAGGCGTGAGGTGGTTTTATTGTATTTTTGCGAAAATGATGTGTTATTGTGTTTCTAAATACCCCGAAATTGGAGTCCACCATTTTTCGAGAGACCGTAAAATTATAAGATGGTGGCTTAAAACTCAACGTAGCGATTTTGAAAAAATTAAACAGCGGGTCAGTAACATTTTTAAGAAAGTGATTAGGAGGAAATATTTAAGGTTTTAAATTCTGACACTGTCTATATCAAATACTTTATTAAAAATATTCAAATCGCCGAAAATAAAGAAATGGTGCAATAAAACCAAACTCATGAATGAACACGAAATGGAATGAATGAACGAAATGTCAAATTTATTGTAGGCCGTTGGGACCTAACTCGGTTGGATATAAGTTCCTTGCCTAACTCTGATTACGCCATCTCACAGAACACATATACTCCTGCCATCTACAATTAGCTTAGCCCGACCTTCCCCATTGCAAAAATCGTAAGAAAATTCGAATTTCGCGGGCTACCTTGGCGCTTCCCCCTAAGTATTTTTATTATTTTATTATTATTTTTGAAGTGCCTGTTTGTAATGTCAAAAGAACAACTTTACTAAATGCTTAAGAAAGTACAAACGGTACTTCTAACAAAAAAGCAATTTTTAAAATTTTTGTCTGTCTGTCTATCTGTTTGTTCCGGCTAATCTCCGAAACGGCTGAAACCGATTTTAGCTGATGTTACTGCGGGTAACTGAGGCTACTTTAGAAAAATAATTAGGGTTCCGCGCAAAAATATTAAAACCCATGAAATTTTAAACAAAAAGTCGGGTTTGAAAATTCTTTTTGCATTTGGTAGCCTAATCATCGAGGATAGTTATAGGCTATTTAAAATCACGCTACAACCCTTAGGAGCCGAGCAAAGAGAAAAAAGTCAGAAAGAACATTAAGCGAAAACAAAGTAATAGCGTGGGCGCGCGATTCAACGCGACGACGGTTGGCGACGGGTCGGGGCATAGATCAATATATCTTTATAGATGGGCAACTTCGGCTTCGCTCGAGGTCGCGAAAGTGCTGCCGTGTAGTGGTTGCTTCATGAACTAAAGCTACTGCACTACATACATACATGCATAGGTACTACCGTACTTAGGGTATCCCGCTTCTAGATATTATTGTTATATTGCATTATTTTCATAAATTTGTGTTTTCAGGGTAACACAAATCTTGAAAACAATGCGCATGACATTTTTTTTAAAAGGGAAAAAAAAAAACAAAAATATGTTACTAAGTTATTAGTTTTTATTTCGGGTTTTATGCGCTAAATAATAATTATGAGCTGCCACTTTCATTTCATCACTTTCATCGCAAAACGTGGTTTTTCCAGATATCAACTGGTTCATGTCTTTACACCAATTGTTCAAAAAGAACAATATTATTTTTTTTACCATATATTTTATTGATAAATTTCTATGATGGTTACATGTAATAAAATTGTAGTTGATATTTATTGTTAATACTAGTTCTAAATATGCGTTTATATTTTTACTTTGACATTTTGTCTTTAGAACTTCTGTAACAATATTTTCTGAATTAAAAAAAAAAGAAAACGCTTCACGACTTGGGTAAGAAAGCCAAGTTTTTGTGCTATCATACTCTTTAATTTTAATATATTTATGATAGTCTTGCATTTCTTCAGACTCGAAATCATGTCTGCAGGTTTGACAATCCTTATAAATATTTTTTTTTTAAAGATAGATGAGCCACCCGCTACAGTATGCTACTGCTGCACATTTTTCTTTGTTTTCGGGATTTGATAATAAATTTTCTACATCTGCGTCCCTTATGCACAAGTGCTCCTCAGCTATTTCATAGTTAACGCTTGTTTCTGGTTGGGGCTGGTTTTCAGTTAACATTTTTTTTAATGAATGCAATAATTGAAAATTGTCTTCTTCACAATTGGCCCCAACCGATTTGTACGATGTTATATTACATATCAGTAATGATTTGTAAGCATTTATAAAAGCATGAGCACTTGGCATATTATTGCGGAGACCATGTGCTCTTATTGCCCCAAAGAAATTTTCTAAGGGGTCTTGATTAATATGGCGCAGCAGTATCGGTTTCAAACCTGCAGAATGCAAATCCTTTGTCAAAGCGAGAAAAGCTTCGATACTTTTTACCCAACTCGTTAGAGACGGCACAGTTGCTGTGTTACCAGTTTTTGTAATGAAAGTCATGGATTTCAATATTGGTAAACTTTTATACCACAATCTGTGATGTGGAGATTTCCGAGTTACAGCACATCTATAAATTTTTCCTAAGTCAGGTTTATGGAAATTGCCATTGACAAAATCAAACAATTTGTCGAAGAATAAGATGAGATCGGCGGTGTCCACACTTTTTTTCGGGAGTCTCCCCTCATCTGAAACGAAAAAAGTTTTTATTAACTTTCATCGTGATTTTATGCATCGATAATAATGAAAGATTCACTAACAACATGGCCAGACTAAGGTTTAACGCGTTAATGAACATTAATCACTAACGCAAAGCCTACTACTGAAGCTAGAAATTAATATTGTTTTTTTTTTTTACAGTAGGAGTTTTATTAATAACGCAGCAGCCACTAAAATTATTTTTTGGAAATAAACTCCACCTCCCAAAATCTATGTTTAGTATTCCCAGCCGATAACGCCGATAAAGGTTAATCAAAGAATTAAAGTCAAATGTACTGTTATTAAAAATGTTCAATGAAAATACAAACCTGCCATGTATCCCATAGTCAGGCCAACGGTGTTGCTAAACACTTGTGTGCAGTGTTTGACTCTCATTTTTGGTATAAGTTGTGGATAGACATGCTCAGCTGTTAACTTTGTCACAAGCTTAACTCCTCTGTATTTTGATCCTCGTTTATATAATGCTTCTATGTGTGACCAGGAAGCTAACTTTGTTTTGTCATCTTCTTTAAACTGTAAATCTTTCGTAAGTAGGTTATTTCTAACGCCCTTCATGAGATGAGGTGGATCATAGATTGGATAAATTTTTCTTGAATCTATCTCAAAAAAGCCTCCAGGATAATTTTTGCCACATCTTAAATAATTACCTTCAGTTGCCTTCATCAAAAGGTTAAGTGCTGCCATATTGGTTGCACCTTGGTCACATACTGTTGCAACCACGTTTAACCCAATGTCATTTAAAGAATGAATAATGTTTTTTTAATTGCTTGCATAAATCAGCCGTTTTAGTGCTTCCTTTACAAAATGAAAATGAGATAGGTTGTTTGTATTTCTTACAAATACCTCTTATCATAAAAACACACACATGATCACAGAATATCTTCGATCTCTCTTCACTATTATCAACAAAACCGTGGATAATTTCATTGGTCTTGTCATAAGATAAATTAGGTGCTATGGCCATTTCGTCAAAAATCAGACAGCAATACTTGTGACGGGCGGGCATTTTTTCTACTTTTGTTTTTAAATGTTGAAATATTATTTTATTGATTCCTGGCTGTAAATTTATTTTGCAAAGCATTTTCTCTAAAGTTTTTCGCTTGGGAAGTATGCACATTTAACCAAGTATTCGGTATGCTCTAGGGGAAGGCTTGTATAAAGATAAACAGAGAACTTTCTCATCTAGAGTAAAACGTCTCCCTGCAGGTTTCTTTGCAAACTGCTTGATCTGCATTGCGAAAAATGTCTGAGCTGCTGGTGTCATTTTTTCTTTCAACATTTGATAAGCAGAAGATTTCATAATTTTTTCTGCCATCATCATTTGCATTCTTAGCTTTTTGTTAGTATTACGAGTTTTGCGCAATTTTGCTTTTAATTCAGATATCATGTCTTTCAGCTTCTTTTCTGTTGCAGTCAAAGGCATGGAAATCCTATAACAACCTGAAAACATAAAAACAAAATTATACATTGGGTATTATTTAGAATATACAATAAGTACGTATAGAACACATTTATTTTGAACATGACAAATTGTCTACAAGTGTTACATCAATATTCATTATTTATAGTATTTAATAATTATGTTGTTTTTATTTACCTGGATTCGAAGATATGTCTGTGTCCATTTGAACTAAAGTAGATGGCATTTCAGTATTCATTACTGTAATCATATAAGAAAAACAAAATGTAACATTGTATTGTGTATAGATTACGAACTGCAAAAAATCTATCAGCAAAATGGGTCAACACTATCTTTGGCCGACTATATAATATTTACCTGGCCTGGAAGATACATCTATGTCCATTTGAAGTCGTCTGATAGAGGAGGCTGTCTTCATTTGGACTGAAGTAGATGGCAGTTCAATATTCATGACTGTAAGAAAATAATAAATACAAATTTAAATGTTGGAATATTTATTAATTATAAAAAACCAGCCTGTCTGTTTTAAACAAACCTTATTTATGAATCGGCGTTTTTAGTGTTTGTTGATTAAATACAGTATATGGTATAGGATATACAGAAATATCAAATTCCTAACTTGTTCAGTTGTTACGATAGAGCTCTACAAAAATGGTCTAAAACTGATAACTTGTGTGGCTTCCTATTTCTTAATTTTTGAAGATAAAAAAAATAAAAATACATTTGTACTCTACTCAACGAGTTCTAAACAATGACACCTCACACAGCAGTGCAGAGTAATTTTTACTTAATTTTAATTTTATTATTTGTTGTTATAGCAGCAACAGAAATACACAATACATGAAATTTCAATTGTCTACTTATTACGGTTCATTAGATACAGCCCACTGACAGACGGACAGCGGAGGCTTAGTCGTAGGATTCCATTTGGCACCTTTCGGGTACGGTACCCTAAAGACTGCAGACAGAAGTGAAAACTTAAAATTCTGAAGAACTACTTAATTTTTTGATCTGAGTTTTTTTTAAATTTTGAGTATTATTTTTAAATTTTCAAATTAATTACCTATACATATACTATCGCTGCTCGCAAAGGGCAACACGTCATACTCACAGATACAGTAAACATTAGCATGTTGGTGATGGTGACGCGAATACATAGGTAAGTTTTACTCCTACCAAAAATCGCTCAACAACCTAAACCATTACATTTTACAAATAATAACAAGTATTCTATTAATATTATAAAAACCCTCAAAATAATTTGACTTATATGGCCGTGATGCTTTCTATTATTACCTACACATTTCCATTATTATAAGTTTATGTAATGAATCATTTACCTGGCTTCGAAGATAAATCTGTGTCCATGGAAACGGGTCTGGTAGAGGAGGCTGTCGACATTTGGATTGGCGTAGATGGGAGTTCAATATGCCTGCGCTCACCAACATGCACACCTGAAATTTATAGGATGATTTTTAATAAGGATGAACACCTTAACCAAGGATTTATTCTTAGGAAGCCATTATCATCATCAATCAAGTTTTAAAGAACCTTTGACTACTTTTATGAAAATATAATATTTTCAGACACAATTTCTAACAAAAAGACTTTAATCTGGTTAAAAAACTTCTGCATGAAGTAAGTTTCTATTTTTACATTGCTTAGTTTTGTATTTCACAAAACAAGATATGGTTAAATTATTTACCTTTACTTTTTTCTACCCTTAAACAGAGAATAGTTTTTAAATGAACAAATTTTACCTGGAATTTCAAGTGTCGGAATTGCCAGTGCAGTTTGTTTCATATTTGGAAATGTGTAAACATCTTCAAAATGTTTATGACACACTTTTCTGTTCTTATGTACGAATTAATTATCTTCTCCAATGATATCCCCTCCAATTTTCATAACCCAAGTGCGAAAACGTTCTATTTGAGCAGGATTGTTTGGATTTGGAAACCGGTGCAACGGCAATCCTAAAACATGATAATTAAAAACTTTAAGCAAAATGTTCACCAAACATAAAAAGAAAAGAATCTGACTATTCAACTTGTATCTTAGTTTGTTAAAAAGTAATGTGTGGTCTGCAGTCATACACCTAATTTAATGCTGTTGTTTAATTTAAGTTTAAAATTACTGACTTTTCTAGATAACATAATTTAAATTATGTTTAGATATTTGCTACTCAACCACACTTCAAGAGCTAAATAGGTTTGGGATAACACAGGTAGACCATGACCTGGATTAACTTAAAGGACACTTTTTAACTTGGTAACAGATTTCCATGGAATAATCTCCAATCACTAAACGGACAAAGAATAATAGGAGTAGGAATGTGAGAATTGGTTAAGTAGTATGTGTGTTGCTCAATTACATATTTTATCAGTAAGAATTACAGGTACCTATGTGGGTAATTTCAGAATTCTATGTTCAACTAAAACAACTTTGAAGTAGGTAGGTACCAGTTACTTATAGTTATTACGTAAAGCATAATATTATTTTAAGCCGGAAAATGCGAATTCTATAAAATGTCGAAATTCTACACATTGCCGGTGATACGTATTAAAAAATATACTCAGACTACGACAACTTACCGCATCCAAGTTTCATGGAACAGCCGGGAACACAACAAGCCCTTTGAGCCATGATGATAGACTTATCGAGTAAAAGGAAAAGTTCACGATTAGTGTTTTATGACAATCTTCACTTAAAGCCGGAGGAACAAAGTTCAACTCAACGTACCGAATGAAAATAAAACCGAGAAAACACGAAATACAAGAAAATTAACAGGCTATGCGCATACACACCACAAACACATCAACCGAAAAATTAATGTCAAATGTCATGTTGACAACGTCACTTTAGTGTCATCGTTATTTCATTGCGTTTTGGTTAAACTGCCATCTAGTAATAATCCTTTGACAAAATTACAAGCAGCATTTTGTTTCTTAAAGCAGCTAATAGATGGAAGTGTATAGAGCGTACCGTACCGTTTGTTCTAAGATACCACAGCATGGGTCGGGGGACGTGAAAAATAACAGCCACATTTTAATAAAACTCTCACGTCACGTGAGAGTTTTATTAAAATGTGGCTGTTATTTTAGTATATTGTATTATTGTGTATCTTACTTACGACATCCACGTGAACGAAGTCGCGGGGTACAGCTAGTGAGCTTATGTATTCTGTGGACACTGACTTCAATTGACTTGTTTTGACTTCCTACGTCATTATTTGAACTTGAACTTTTTTGTTAAGATTGTGTAAGAAACTTGCTGTTGCTTAACTTTCAGAGGTTATTCAATAAACTGTATTCGTTACTGCTGAAAAATTAAACATTTATGCAAAAGATGGTGTCTAAAGTTCTATCTATTAAACTTTCGAGTGGACGAGAAATGCCCATGGTTGGCCTTGGCACCTATGCTGTGAGTATTTATCGGTAATCAATTAACCCTTTACTGTAGTGGTGAAAAATAGTAACGCTTCTATAGTGGTGGGTCCGGTGGACCCACCTATTTTAAAATGATTATAAACATGAAAGAATAATATATTTTGAATTTTTTTTTATAATTAACTTTGAAATCAAACATTCATGAACCTTTTTATATTTATACAAAATCAACAGTAGGCACTTATATTTCTATTTCATATTTTACCTTGCACAAATCAGTAATTTTTTATGTAATTAAAAATATGGTATTGAACAAAAGTTATATAGAAGGTGCTAAAAAATCATTTTTTCTCAAACACACAGGTGTGCTTACTAAAAGCATAACAAAAAGAAAATAAAAACTTCTTCTCAAAAGAAACTGTCATTGGTCAAAATGAGCCAAGTTTTATTCCATAAAAATATCCTGAAAATGTAGTCTCTTCATTTGCTTCAACCTCAACATGATCTTGATCTTCGTCATGACCTTGATCTTCGTTGCCAGATAACTCACGAGTTTGAGTCATGGTCACTCATTATCACATTATCTTCATCGTTATCGTAAAAACATTATCTGAGTGTGGCTGGAGGTTGCAAATTTTGGTCCTTGTCTTCATCTTCACTACTCAGTTCTGCTTTCAACCATTGTTCCAACAATTCCACTTGGTTCCTAGAACCTCTACTATGGTTTGCCATGTCAAATACCTGCAATAAAACCGAAATACTAAATAAATAATAATAAAAAAAGTAATGTATCTATATATAGTGGTGGGTCCATTGGACCCGCGCGTATGATGATACTGACCTTAGGAGTAGCAAGAGATACACGTCTTTCCCAATGCGCATGCTTTGGCTTATTGCAGGAAGGTTCCAAGAAGCGGGGGATGCTACGGTGTCTGCGGATATTTTTAAACACGTTCAAAGATTGAACATGGTTCCAATGGACCCAGGACTACAGTTAAGGGTTAACTATTAATAAGTATGATAGGTAACATCCCACTCATCATCATATCTGTTGGAAGATAAGATATAGAAGTGGTATCTAGGACTTCAACCCTATGGATGGACAAATTGATGATTTCAGAGATCAGCTGACCCTGGACAGTTCAGACAGGCGGTAGAATGGGGCATTGAGGCAGGGTACAGACACATAGACACAGCATCATTCTACGGTAATGAGGAAGAAGTTGGAGAAGGAATCAACAACAAGATTAAAGCAGGAGTAGTTACCAGAGACCAACTGTTTGTAACAACTAAGGTAATATATTTTTTTACTTTATAAAAGTTGACGCAACAAAACATCACCTGTGCCGTCTAAAAGGGTAGGCAAAAATCACAGATTACCCCCTTTAGATTGCGCTTGTTGGAAAATTTGTTCTCAAAATTTTGTGGTGCAGTGTGAGTGCAGGGAAAGGGAAACGTAGAATAGAATAGAATTTTATTTATTGTTGCTGCAGGTGGTTAAAAAATAATGTCGGCCTACATTTAAAACATATCTCTACAACATAATTCTAGGGTGAACAATAATAATAAGAAAATAAATAGAAAGGATATTCTTACATGGATAAATAGAAAACTAAACTATGTACAAGAACTTATTCTAAGTAATATAATATAGTTTCTTTCTATTTCAAGTAATGAAAAAAAAAATTCCCCTCTATTGTTGAGACAGAGACAAAATATCAACAAAATAAATGTTGATAATTTTTGAAAGGCATGAAAAATAAGATTATTAAAAAAAAACATTCTTATTTTTTATTACTTATAAAAATGGAAATTATGTAGTTACAGATTAATAAATAAAAAAATTAATTAGTTTAGGTACCTACATAAAATATTAACAATATGTACCGCAGCCACTGCTGGGAAGAGTTCATAGCCTCCCGCTCTTCCATAATAAACACCTAACTAAAAGTCAACTTGGTATGTCGGTACCTATTTTGTGCTTATTACTGCTTAGTTCTTAGAATATAACATCAAAAAATGAGCTTGAAGAAATTAAAGAAATCGACTATGGGCATTTAAAGAGAATCAATTTTGTATAAATTTATGTAACAGCATATGAGGGATCATTTTCTTTTGCCAAATAAAGTAATCTAATGTCGATATATTTTTGTATAGCACTTTTAGTCAATTCAATTAAATGGTTACAACATTCGTGGTCAAATTAGTGACCATATATTTAAGAAAACAAATTTTCTTTGACATATGTCCTCAACATAAGCGTTACCAAACGTGGTTTATCTGAATAACATACCATACCACTTAAATTCAGACAATTTCTGATATTTTTTTCTGATCTACAAATTTTGATAACTTGATTGAAGGGTACAAACAGGCCAGTATCATCTACAAGGTGTAATTTTAAACAGTGTTAATCTCTTAAGGGGTCATTGTACTCATCATTATGAACAACTTTTACTATGGCACCAAACCCGAAATCGTGAAAAAAAAAATCGGGTGTTCCCTGCATTTTGACGAGTTATGCGAACATAAATGTAGGGAAAAGCTCATCAGCAAAGCAGCTGATGTTATAATATAATAGAATAATTGATGTGAAATATATTTTTGTGTTGGATGCGCTAAGGTAGCTCCCGAAATTCAAATTTTCTTACGTTTTTTAGATCTTTTGGTTTACATTAGGTACTAAATATGTTTTTCTTGGTTTGCCTGACTGGTTGGTTGTACTCAAAGTAACAATTCTTAAAAAAAATAAGTGTACCGAAACATATAGCATTGATTTTTATGTTTAATTAATTTTCCAGATTTGGAATGACCGCCATGCAGAAGGAGAGGTAGTGCCATCATTGAAGGAGTCCTTAGCAAGGTTCAAGCTGGATTATGTTGACTTATACCTTGTTCATTGGCCGTTCTCAGTCAATGTAAGATTCTTTTATTGTATTTATTATTAGTCTATGTCGTGGCACTGCAGGGCAAAGGCCACCCTTCCAGGTGGAAGGAGAAGATTCTTTTATTTTCGAAAATTTTTTCAGTATCTACGTAATTTTATTATGGTTTTTTTATGTGGGAAATTATGCTTAACAGCTTGAAGATTTGAAATTACGGCCGAACCCAATTACTTATCTATCACCAGTTTTGGCATACTGGAGATAGAAAAACCTATCTATCTATGGTTTTAACGTTCCGATAATCTATAAGAGATTATGGAATCACCGGCCTGACATATGGACAAATAGAATTATACTGTCTACCATCAATCAATAGCGAGCTGTCTTTTACTGAAAATAAATTTTGGGTTCGGCTGTTAACTCTAATGGCCAGTGATAGGAATAGGTAGTGCTAATTTGCCTAAACTTCGAGGAAGGAAGTAACACGGAGTAGATAATACCTCCTCAAAAACCTGGAATAATTTTAATGACGTTTAAATCCCAGGATTTAAAAACCACGAATTATTTATTGGAATTTATTTATAGATAGATAGAATACTTCATGTAACACCATACAAATTACAGATATACTTAAATGTGTGTGTGTGTGTGTGTAACCCTAAAAAATGTTATGATTTTTCAAATCAATAATTTGTAACTACAAATAAAGTCCGATAAAAAACTCGTGGTTTTTAAATCCCGGGATTTAAATGGCCAACCAATACTTTCACGCGGTTTTTGAATTGAGAACTTGTCAAATTCTACTAAGTTCTCAACTTTAAATTCTCAAATCAAAAACAGCGTGTTAGTCAAAAACTTTTTACATAAAATACCTACACAAGTAAATTGATTTGCAATATACATAACCAAAAGTTTTTGACTGGCAACTGTCAATTTCTAAGAGACTACAGTCAGCATGCTATTTGAACTGTTTTATTTGAATCAACTTCAATCAATCAACTCAGCATATCGCAGTTCACTGCTGGACATAGGCCTCTTCCAGGCTGCGCCACAACACCTTGCCCTCCGCCTTCCGCATCCAATCTGTCCCAGCCACTGTTTTAAGGTCGTCGGTCCCCGTTAGAATCAACTTGAGCTAAAAAGAATGAAATACCTATTAGAATAGAAAATTTTCTTAAGTACTAAAGTCATCCCTAGATAAAAATATATTTTTTTTCTAGGATAAAGATGAGGAAGCTAACATAGATTACCTGGAAACCTGGAGAGGTATGGAACAGGCTGTGAAGCTTGGCTTGGCTAAGTCTATTGGAGTGTCCAACTTCAATGAGGAGCAGCTCGAGAGGTTGCTGAAGAATTCAACTATTAAACCTGTTATTAATCAGTTTGAGGTAACTAATTAGAACCAATTAATATACTAAGTAAAATTATACAGGCTGCTTTTTCGTGATTTCAAACTCAAAGAAAAAAAACTATATACTTGGTAGGGTTAAACAGGGGGTTGTATTTCGTCAGACCATAAAAGACATATACAGGGTGTGGCGTAAATAGTGGTCCAACGTTAAGCGGTCGATACACCGTATAATCAGCTATCACATACCACAATTTGAAACTTTTTTCTATAGATCTCAGAATAAAATATTTTTCTATTCTTTTTTGAAAAATGTACACCTTGCATTACTAATTGGGCTATTTACGCCACACCCTGTATATTTTTGTAGTGTAACTTGCTAAGATTTATCAGCGATGTGTGTGTCGCAAAAATCGCCAACTTGATATAGACATATTCTGAGCCTTATTGCCGTCGGAAGCAAAATGTGCGCACACATCTGAGGAAAACAAAATAATGAAAAATAAACCTTAAGTGCTAGACAAAAAGACGCATACTATGCGTCTAGGCTTATTTTTCTTTACTAATAAACTAAATTGACCCCTTTAGGCATTGATTTCCTCTTACCAAACACCATGTGCACTTCTAAGCCATAAAACTATTTACAGATAAGCCCAACCCTAACCCAGCACAAGCTGGTGGACTTCTGCAAGCAACATTCGGTGGTGCCTGTGGCATACACTCCTCTGGGTCTCATATCTGAAGCAAGGCCAGAGTTTATCGGGAAGGATGGCATCAAAACAGACTCGAAACTTGGCGCTTTAGCTGAGAAGTATAAGAAGACTCGGGCGCAGATTGCTTTGAGATATTTGGTAAGGAAATATTTGTTGTAAGTACTTTGTTCTTAATCTTGAGATCTTGACTGTTGTATCAAGGGCCGCCAGATCGAGTAGACACAGACCTTTTACCCTAGTTCAGTTCGCGACAGTTATTATAGCGTTACACTGAGTTTAGAAACAGATTTTGTAGAACGTCGTCGTCGTCACTCATCAGGTATGGACGATAGTCTCCGTCTTATTAACCTTTCGTATGCCAGAACGCAGGTCTGCGCGATATTAACTGTACTCAAATTTCACGCGCGCTTAAAATGACGCGGCAGATGGGACATTTTTGACGCGGCGCGGGTCGAAAGGTTAAACTCTATGTTAACGCCCGTGTACTGTACTCTCCATTCCTCATACATTTTTTTATTCACTTACTAGCTTCAGCCCGCGACTTCGTCCGCGTGAAATTTCATGTTTTAACATAAAATATATCCTACAGCTGTGCCCCGTTACGTTTTCGCTTAGCGGTCTTTCTGACTTTTTTTTCTTTCTGCTCGGCTCGTAAGGGCGTGATGTTACATAATTCAAATCTGACTGGTAGTTCCAGAGATTAGCGCGGTCAAACAAAAAACATACTCTTAAGCTTTATTATTAGTGTAGATTTCTTGTCAATGCAATGGCCGACTGCATGCATAATCATCAGCCGACATGTTGGGACACTGCCTCCTCTCGGTGAGAGGGAGTGGGCCGTAATCCACCACGCGGGCCCAGTGCGGGTTGGTAGATGTCGCATGTCTTCAAATTTTTGATTCGAGAACATGCTGGTTTCTTCACGATGTTTTCCTTCACCGTTTTGAGAGCAGTGGTGATGAAATAATTTACATAAAGTAAAGCGGCTCCCTGGGTTCGAACCCACGACCTACAACTCGTAAGTCGCGGCCGTTACCACTGGGCCAACACTGCTCTCTATCATGTCTGACTGAATTACTACCAAATAATGCATTTTAATTTCAGGTTCAACGCGGCATCCCGGCGATCCCCAAATCGTTCACAAAGTCGCGTATCGCAGAGAACCTAAATCTTTTCGACTTTGAACTCACGGACAGTGAGATGGCATTAGTCGATAGTTTCAATATTGATCATAGGTGTGTTCCTGCCACTGCTTTCAAGGGATTGAAAAATTATCCTTTTAAAAATGATTAACTATTGTTATAGTGTGCCCAGTGTGTTTAGTGGAGGTATTGTGGGATATTCTTTGATCAAGGTTTGATAACTATAAATGTGATATTAATACGTAAGGAATACATAATAATTTGTAATGCAAATGCGTACCGTAATATTTCCTGTTGAATTGAAAATATATTTTTGGTTTTTGATAATTGTAGTTTTGTACTAAAATTATTTTCTCTTTACGTTTATTTTCCATCAGTTGGTTGCAACTTGGGATTTCAAAGTCAAAAATAAAAGTAATCTTCAAATAGTCAGAAAATTTTATTAAATGAAAATATAAATAAATAAATAAATATCAACATCAATAAAACTGAAACGATACAAAATAATTAACAAACTCATTATTTAGCGTCAATGTGGAAGTTCTGGAATGTCTTTTTAAGATATCTTAAGGTTTCAAGTCAACGAAGGCCTAAGACCATACAGCCCGCTCGCTCCAAAAGAGACCTTAAATAGGATTCTTAAAAAGAGAAAAGTGAAATGCATTATTTGGAACATAAACGTTAGATAACCCGATTTCTATATGTAAAAGCAGATAATTATCGTTATTTAAATTACCGACAACGATAATTGGTAAGATATAGAAATCGGGCATGAGGCAATAGTTTTATTAATTTTACTTTCTAGTGAACATGTAAGACTGTTTAGTTTTAAAAAAGTATCACGGAACTACGTGGAAAACGTGATAACAACCTATTCCGAAATAGTAATAATACCAGTACACTTCATGTAGAAAATTCATACAAACATTGGTTTAATCAGGTATATAAAAATATAGTAGTAAATCTCTTTGTACAGTAACAATATATAGAAACTTTTTGGATATACTTCATAACATCTAGAAAAAATCGGTCATTGCAAAAAATCTTCATAAAAATACAATATAAATCATCCATAAAGAAATAAAAATAAATTATACAGCCTTATTTATAACCCGGTAAATAACAATCACATACATATTCCAGATTCGCTGATAATTATTTACGAAATTAAGTAAATATAAATTATAATATACATAAAACCCTGGTTCATGTCAACAAACTACACTATTTGTTAATACGTCCCTAATGGGGAAAGCATTGGCACATTTGTATGTAGTAACAATAGTTCTTCCAACTCTGAAATAGCTTACCAAACTGTGCTACGACAGTTTGGAAAGCGTCGTTCGACACTTTACTGTAACTACCTGCACATATGCCATTGGTGTATCACGATACACCCACATTTAGCCAAATCAGGCTGATAGTGCCCAACCTGGGAACAAAACCCAGGACCTCACGAAAGCTGCGTTTGCAATCTCTAACTGATACATATTATATTTAACAACACAAAAACAATAGCTTATATAAGTAAGTCCTATATTTTTTTTTTTGATTTACATAAAGGTCGTCACAGACAGAGTAAAAAAAAATTAATAAAAAATTATATTTTTTACCCCAACATAATCTAAATTGTTGGATTCAACCTACAAATTGCCCCTTTGAACGGAAAAAGCCTACTTAGAAGAATAATATGTTTTTTTTTACTGTATTTATTTCACCTTTCTTTTGTATAATAATATTTGTTTTAGCAGATTAATATTTACTATTATAGTAAAATCTGTGCCGGCCTCAAGCTTAAACACACTTAAAATAAATGTTTTACTTAAAATTACAATATTGATCGCAAACGCAGCTCCATTATATTTGTACATCTACATTAAATAAATGAGTCTTTAACTGGTTTAATGTGACGGTATGGTCTAAACATTTCCTATGATTTTTAGGATGCCATTTTGTACATCTTGTTTTTTTTATCAGGTTTCTTGTAATTTTTTGGTACACAAAATAGCAGATTCCCAATAAACGAAATCTCTTTGAATTGGTAGGAACGTTATCTCCAAGAAGCAATAATTATTTTGATAGCATTGATGTACGAATTAGCAGCGCTTACACTGGCTGTTGATAAGCGCCCTAGTTTTTCGATAGGCCAAAATAACGTCAACTTCGATTGCTTTTTTTTTTGACCACTTTGTTTTTATATCAGTTGTCGTGCTCCCAGCGCCCAGCTAAAAATTCGACGAATCGTTGATTTGTCGTTTTATGATAATATCGGGTCGTGCAATTAAATAAAAAATACAAAAAAAAACGAACATAGGTTCTCAGTTGTATAAGACTGAGGCGGTACGGGCACGAAAACATTTGTCGTATTAATCAGACTTAATCGGTCAATAGGTTAGTGCTCATTTGTTGGTCAATATGCGTTTAACGTCACAAATTGAAGGTAATTAATTACTCGTTATATTAAACGAGGTATACACGAGTTTGTACACAACACAGCATTTGGTTGCAAACTAGTAGCACTACTTTAGTATTTCGAGCGCAGCAAAAAATTACATATACTTAGCATACCGCCACATTACCTATGCAACATAGGAGCCAGTTCTTACTAAGTCGTGACGAAGAAAATTTGTCTCAACTTGTACTGTAGAATGATTTAGTTAGAGATATATTTCGCCTATATCTTAGTTCCGCGCGAGACAATGCGACGACAAAATTCTGCCTGTGGATATTGATCTGCCTGATCAAACATAGGCACGTACAATGCCTTTGACAACATTTTTATCCTGCAAATTCTCAAGTTTTTCTGCCGTGTCGTAAGTTATACTATCGTTCCTGATTTTCCTGTCACCACGACCTAATAAGAACCAGCTCCTTCGAAAATGAATATCTACAAACGAAGATGGTTGACTCAACCTCTACTTCCACGCATAGTTAAAAAGATCCATGATCGAGTCGTAAATGGTGAAAGTAATTGCTACATCAAAGACTACTCGAGATAGCCTGGGTACCGTTCCCTTGTAGAACGCGAAGGGACCTTCTGCCTTCCAGGTCTTGATAAAACAATCCCAGGTGTTCTTGTATTTGGCTGCTTCGAGACCTTGCATTCTAGTTTTGACCACGTCTATTGGTGTGTTGCCGAATACTGACGCGGCACCTGGAAGAGGGAATTGGAGAGATTTTATTATGGAGTCTAAAATGATCAAACTATGTCCAGAAAATCTTAAAGTGGTTCTATGCTATCTGACTAGAGTGTGGATCGATTTCAAAGTAATTAACATCCCAAATTGCGCCAATCAAATATCGACCATGTACAAGTTGAAATAAAGTTGAGAATAAATAAACTTTTATTAGCTCGAGAGCGCATTTAAGCGGAAAGAGGCACGCGTCTTATGTTATTTGTTGTCGACTGTATTTTAAGGCACGCAAAGTTCATATTTGTTTGGCAGTGACAACCGCGCTGCGCTGCGCCTCGCCAAATGTGCGTCGGCCCTAAGCAGTCCTTCAACTCATTTATTATCCCTTTTCATTACAGACTTTGTTAGTTTGAATAAGGAATGGATTGCTCCAAAAATGTTTTCGCTCTGAGCATGAAGAATTTGCTTGCACAGTAGTTGAAAGACGTAGTTATGGATATTTTGAGATAATAAAATGTTAATTCTAATCGAGCAAGTAACATACAAATTCTTTAAGAAAAATTTAAGCATCTGATCTTACCAGCCATGCCTCCGAACAGCGCCACAATGTACTTGGGCACATGCTTGTCCCGGTCGCCTCCCTTGTACCAGTCCCTCAGTGACTCCATCACGAAGAACCTGATGGCTTGGTTGCTGCCTTGCTTCATTATTGTTGCTGTTACACCCTTGTACAGGCCTCCAACACCTAGGAAATAGAATTAGCTTATTAGATTCTAGTTGACAAACAACGCGTCTTGCAAAAAAATGCTTTCTTGAAAATTGCCACCTCTCTCGCTCACACAGGACCAAATTTTTAAGAATGTTAAATGAAAAAATGCTTTTTTGAGAAATGTAATCAAGGGGCGACCTACTAAATAATATTAATTTAATAGGTAATTATTAAAAACACATTTTTAATGTGGCATTTATTTAAATATTCTCAAAAACAGATCGTAATACTTAATGACCTGAGTTCATTAGATAGCACAATAGAAATGTGTTTTTGATAACTATCTGTTAAATTAATATTATTTAGTAGGTCGCCCATTGATTACATTTCTCAAAAAAGCATTTTTTCATTTAACATTCTTAAAAATTTGGTCCTGTGTGAGCGAGAGAGGTGGCAAAATGTGACAACCCTCTTAAAAAAAAACTATTTGAGGTCCTCACAGTAAACCCTTTCATTTGATATGTTATATGATACAGTTTGCAAAACTTTTTTAAAATGTTATTATTTGCCACCAAAAAGTGGCCCCCATATTCAAAATTAAATTATATACGTCTTACGTCCGTATTTAGGTCGCAAAAATTCCTATGTGAACCAAATTTCAACTTAATCAGTCCAGTAGATTCGAAGCAAATTGGCTGTGACAGACGGACAGACACACCTAGTGATCTATATCGGTTCCGTTTATTCATTCAGACGAACGGAACCCTAAAAACTCACCATCTTCTCTAACAATAGTCCTGACTCCATGGAAGAATCCTCTGAACCTCGGTTTCTCGAGCCTCAAGTCGTTGATGAACTTGACCTTGACGGTCTCCATGGGGGTGACGGCGAAGATAGCCTCGGAGACACCAGCTGCCAGACCGCAGGCCAGCTTGCCGGTCGCGGATAACGTACCATCTTCTGTTACCATGTACAGTCGAGCTTGTTCGAACACGCCGAATCTGACGAAGAAGAATTAGTAGGTAAGTTCTTGTCGGATAAGTAATTCCTCTATCTGGGGAGAACGAAGTATTTTAACCCTTTAACCGCCTACGACGGATTAATCCGACAAATATTTTCGTGTCCATTTCGCCAGGGTCGTATATTTACGACCAAATATCGTAATGATTCAAGATGCCCGGCGCTGGGGGCACGACAACTGATATGAAGTCGGGCGGTTAAAAGGTTAATAAGTGTTAAGTATATTTTAGTATCTCTAAATGTTAATTTTGCTTTTATATCCTTTAAAATATTAGTGACGTTTTTCATATTTTACCAAACTTGTTTGAATTTCTCTTTAATACTGTTTTAAATATTTTAACTTCGTTAGCTTAGTTGTTTTATTGTGCATGCTGTGGTTTCCTATAAGTCAAGGAGCACACCTACTGTTAACCCTTATTTATGTGTCATGTATTGTGTTTATTTTATGTTGGAGATCCTAAATAAATAAACGAAGAGTTATGTCGGACACATATAAATTTATTCTTGTTTATTATACATAAATGGTCGGACACCTACGGCCTAAAACCACAAGGTTCCTCCTTCTACCGTAAGTCGCGAGTGCGGGACATGCCCTCACATGCATCTCACCGGACCTATGAATATGAAGCACTGGTACAAAGAGTAATTACCAGTGATAGGAATAGGTAGTGCTAATTTGCCTAAACTTCGAGGAAGGAAGTAACATAGAGTAGATAATACCTCCTCTAAAATCCCGGAATCATTTTAATGACGTTTAAATCCCGGTATTTAAAAACCACGAATTATTTATTGGACTTTATTTATAGATAGATAGAATACTCTTTACTATGTACACCATAAAAATTACATTATATAAATGTGTGTGTGTATAACCCTAAAAATGTTATGATTTTTCAAATCAATCATTTGTAACTACAAATAAAGTCCGTTAAAAAATTCGTGGTTTTTAAATCCCGGGATTTAAACGTCATTAAAATTATTCCGGGATTTTAGAGGAGGTATTATCCACTCTATGTTACTTCCTTCCTCGAAGTTTAGGCAAATTAGCACTAGCTATTCCTATCACTGGTAATTACAGACACAATTAGTTAACAATTGACTTTGTACCTATCGGGTTCACACGGCACGCGAAGACTTTATCTTTTTTTATGCTAAGGTGTATGAACAGACCTCGCCAGTAAGGATACTAAAGAAGACGTCGCAGTAACGTTCTGGATGTATCCAGGTGTCAGCATCCCTGATTACCAATTTAGCAGAATGGCTAATCTCATAAATACTGCAACAATAGGGCCGATGTCTGGGTAAAAAAAAGAAATTCTATTTAGTCCGTCAGCCAGATAAGTAATAACAAAATATTAGGCACGTATTATTTGCTTTATCATATTAATAGAAAATGATTTAGATAAAACGCATTAAATTGTGGAGTGGGGGCTCGCTACGTCACAGCTAAGTATAAAATCTAGCAAGGCGTGACGTCATGCCACATTTTAACTCAATGTATCGCCGTAGTCTTTTGATAACGTAAAACAAGAAAAAATACGTGTCCAATATTTTTTAATAATCTACCTGACGGACAAAAGAAAAATGTAGTCATCATCCCTATTAATGGTCAAGAGATTTCCTTATTGTTGCGTAAGTAACATTTTCGCGGCATGATTAAGTATAAAGTGTCATGAATTTTGTCGCCCGTGTCACACAAAATCCGGACCGCATAATAATTTTCCTCGTTACAAAGTACACTGACCTCTATACTTAGCGCATTTGACTACTAGTGATAACGCCGAGGCCATATTTAACAATAGTATTTATTGGTATTGTGGTGCAAGGTTGTTATCGTATAGGTGACGGGTTTCACACCTGGGGGCCAACTACCACCTCTTAAAGCAGTATTATTGTAATCTTACTTTAGTGTGGGAAAGAGATGGAGCTAGATGTCATGTATAGCTCCATCTCTTTCTCACACCGAAGTAACATTATAATAATACTGCTTTAAGAGGTGGTGGTCTAGCTCCTGTAGACATCGTTATTCGTTATGCTCCGGTTTCTTCAGTTTCGCGTAACGAGAAACTGCGATCATAATAACTGGATTATAGTCTCACCCGTTTTATAACTGTTACGTATTTTAGTTTGTAGATAGTTTTAGTTATTTTTTTATACAACATGTCCCGGAATTAACGCACAACCTCTGAAGGGGCCATTGCATTATTATGAACAAATTTTAATATGGGACCAAACCTGAAATCACAAAAAAAATCAGCTGTTCCCTATCATTATGTTCCCATAAATCGTCAAAATGTAGGGAACACCAAAATTTTTCGTGATTTCAGGTTTGGTCGCATAGTAAAAGTTGATGATAATGATAAGTATGGACGGCAGCACATCAAGCTACGACAATCTGTCAAATTTCTTTAATAGATTTTCAACTTTATCGCTAAAAAATTAGGTTCAAGGTTGATTGGGAAAATTTGAGTTTCGGATAGCTTGACCTGCTGGCGTCTGTACAATGACCCCTTAAGAGGTTGTGCATTAATTCCGGGACATGTTATATAATATGTATAACTGGACATAACGCAGTTATATTTAAAGTGGGTGAGACTGACCAGTAAATCCATATTAATATTTAAATCGCGAAATTAACTCTGCCTGTATTTTCAGGCCTAAACCATTGAACGGGTTTGAAATAGTAGCCAATGTCCCAGGCTACCCACGTTGACAGATGACATTGGCTACTTTTCATCCTGGATATTTGTATTAAAAAATGATGAAATACAAAATATACGCAGACGAAGTCGCGGGCAACGACTAGTTTAAAATACGACTACTATATTGGGTTATTGTTATGAGAAAATTCTAAATAATAAATTATACTAAACGAGGAAAGTTATGCAATAGTTTAATCAAATTTAGGAAACCCTACAGATGGGAGCGTAGCGTAGTGATTGAGGTCATATAGCTCCCTAAAATAGGGCTGAGCTGCTCGATCGATGACTTGCTTACGCAATACATCGGTCGGGAAGCCTCGTAATTATGACATAACTCCACGAACTTAGTTAAAATAATAACATAATGTTGGACATTGGTGCCGATTCTCTTGTAGGTACACCGAACTAAACTAACCAAACGATCACTAAAATTCTTTACTTTTGGCTGAGAATCTTAAAGCTATTCTGCAAAAAAATATCACTAAATTAAAAAATTATTTTGACAGAACTAAAATCGAATTTGACAATCGCGACTCCACGTGGTGGTAAGTACTTGTTTGCCCTACCCCGTGATTTTTTTAGAGCCGGAGGCGCGCACGGGGGCAGCCTCGAAGTTTTTTTGTTTTTTTTTTGTTTTATATGGAATTTTTCACTTTTTGTACGGAAAATATGAAAAATTAGTACCTACATGTTAAGTTTTAGTGGTTTACGGGTTTTATAAAGGTGGGTCGAAATTTTCATTATTTTTGCGATAGGACACACTGTTTTCGAGATATAAGCAAAAGAAAAAAAAAAAGATAAAGTACTGTTTTTGCACCTGATGTCGAGGTGTTGTTGGTGTGAATTTTAGTTTATGCCAACTAATTTTATTCCACACCTTTTTAATCGCGATTAAAAATAGTCAGATTTAGTAAGAAAATCTTTAGGTGAAAAACGTCAAATTCAGAATAGCAAAATTACCATTTTCACTAAACTAATAACTCAGTGCCATCTTAGTGCAGTCAAACTAAAATTTAGTTAAGTTGTGTCACTTAAGTCAATTTCAGAATGGGATATCGTCGTTTGACAGGAATAAACTAAATTTTGGTGATTTTTAGCGTAGTTTAGACACATTTGTGACAAGAGAATAGGCACCATTGAGTTTGTTTTAGCCGCCAGTTTGCACATTGACTATTATGTTTTAACAATCCACCTATTTACATAATATTTTAGTGAAAAAATACGGTCAACGATAGTTACCGTTCTAATTATACTACGTCATCTGAGCTATGGTACCAAAATACCTACCTATTCGATCATTTTTCGTATCCAGTTTTATCGGTAGCGTTTCACGTGAGAACTAATTGCTAGTGTACTACGCTCACAAGAACGTCTTTAACATCAATAGTTCTTTAATTTTTGTAAATTTTTCACTTTATAGACAGACAATTATAGAGCGTTTTGTTTTAGTGACCAATTATATGTTATTTTGGCGTTCAAGACAGGAGGAATGGCCTGTGAAACAAGGTTAAATCATTTTACCCTGACACTTTTCTAGTGTTCCGTGCCATGAATGGCAAATAGGACACACTTGAGCAATTTGAGCATAGCGTCACTCACTTTGTGTATCTATACATATAATAAAATCGTTGCGAAGTTCTATACATTGAATATTTTTGAAAAAAAAAGTAAATGCTACGAGGTCTGGGAACGATTCTAATACCGAAATTGCGAATAAAAGCCACCCTAGTCATTGATATACAGTGTGAGTCTTTATAATGTGCACATATCGAAATGAGGGAATCTATGCTTAATTTTATCGACGGAAAAAATGTTAAAAAAAATCTAAATATTTATTTGTATTTTTTATGGATTTTTAAAAAAAATTGTTTGCTTTTGTGACCCCAGTGTATACAAAACTGTGTAACTTTTAAACTAAACGATTTATCACGATGAAACAAACTCTATAATGTTTGGAAGTAATTGGGTGTCGTCATAAAATAAAAATTATGGAAAAAAAATAGCCACATTTAAAAATAAACATTTTTGTTTGGCAAAAATCTGATTTTTTTTCATTAATTTTTACAAAAATTGTAAAATTTCTCAATAACATGCCCCCATCACCTTCTTTTTTTATAACTTTAAGTTATTCTTCATTGTATTAGGAACCTAACGGTAAAAATTGCATGTTTTTAACTCAACCCCAACATTTTTTATCAACTGTCAAAGAAAGGCCCAACGCATAGCTATTGTTTAGCAGGTAGATAAACTTTCTTTTGAATGTGCGCAGGTCGGGGAGGTAGGGCCAGCCAAAGGAACTTGAATTATGACAGATGTCAGACTGGCAGTCGCTCCGAATTATTCGCCGCTGCTACATGTGTTTCGGTACTTTCGTTCGCTGGACTTTCATAACTTTCGTTCGCTGCTACATGATGCCGCGTTTAAGTGAATTTTCCCCGGCACACATCGCCGACATACATTTTTATTATGGAGTGGGACAAGGAAGTGCCAGAGCTGCGCGCGCGGCTTACATAGCTGCGTATCCTAACAGGCAACCAGTGCCATCTGCCCGAAACTTCCAGGAAGTTCACAGAAGGTTGTCGATCACTGGACTTGGATCAAGTAGAGATCGTCGCGAGCCACCTCAAGTAATTATTGATGCGGCTACTGAACAAGCAGTATTAAGTGATTTGTTTGCTGATCCATCCATAAGTACTAGACGACTGGCTCTTCGTCACGGAATATCCCAAAAATCAGTGTGGCGTATTTTAAAGAAAGAAGGATTGCATCCTTATCACTATCAAAGGGTGCAACATCTACATGAAGACGTAGACTGGCGTCCAAGGTGTGTGATGTCCACATGGATTCAAAGAAAAACCAGAGCAAACCCAAACTTTCCAAGAAAAATACTATGGATGGACGAAGCGACATTCACTAGAGACGGTATTACTAACTGTCGAAATTTACACAGATGGTGCCGCGCAGGTGAAAACCCGAAACTGAAACGGTCATCTACTTTCCAAGTAAGATTTTCGATAAATGTTTGGGCTGGTCTTATCGATAACATGTTGATTGGACCAGTCATATTGCCGAGAACGTTGACTGGTGAAAGATTTTTAAGTCTATTGAGAGATGATATGCCTCAGTTATTGGAAGATGTCCCACTGGCTGTGCGTCAAAGGATGTTTCTTCAGATGGACGGATGTCCTGCCCATTACGCTACAAATGTAAGAAGATTTTTAAACGAAAATTATCATGACAAATGGATCGGCCGGCAAGGACCTGTAGGGTGGCCTGCGCGTTCACCCGATTTGACGCCCCTTGATTATTTCCTATGGGGGACCATGAAGCAACGCGTCTACAGTACCCCCATCAACAGTGAGGCCGATTTGCGTGACCGCATAATAAACTGTGCGAATGATATTCGCAATGATCCCGAAATGATAAGGAGAGCGACACACCAAATTCTAATTCGCGCGGCTTTGTGTTTACAACAACGAGGTGGACATTTTGAGAACCTGATGCATTAAATTTTGTATTTAATAATAAATGGGTTTCAATTGAACTCTTTTGCATTAATTATCATCCCAAACAAACCACCCTTATGAGAACAATACGATTCCGCGTTCGGAGTGCCATCTTTGAAACGACCCGCGCGCATTCACAACAAAGTTAACAAAAAAAAGTTTATCTACCTGCTAAACAATGTGCGTAGCTATGCGTTGGGCCTTTCTTTGACATTTGATAAAAAATGTTGGGGTTGAGTTAAAAACATGCAATTTTTACCGTTAGGTTCCTAATACAATGAAGAATAACTTAAAGTTATAAAAAAAGAAGGTGATGGGGGCATGTTATTGAGAAATTTTACAATTTTAAAATCTTTCACCAGTCAACGTTCTCGGCAATATGACTGGTCCAATCAACATGTTATCGATAAGACCAGCCCAAACATTTATCGAAAATCTTACTTGGAAAGTAGATGACCGTTTCAGTTTCGGGTTTTCACCTGCGCGGCACCATCTGTGTAAATTTCGACAGTTAGTAATACCGTCTCTAGTGAATGTCGCTTCGTCCATCCATAGTATTTTTCTTGGAAAGTTTGGGTTTGCTCTGGTTTTTCTTTGAATCCATGTGGACATCACACACCTTGGACGCCAGTCTACGTCTTCATGTAGATGTTGCACCCTTTGATAGTGATAAGGATGCAATCCTTCTTTCTTTAAAATACGCCACACTGATTTTTGGGATATTCCGTGACGAAGAGCCAGTCGTCTAGTACTTATGGATGGATCAGCAAACAAATCACTTAATACTGCTTGTTCAGTAGCCGCATCAATAATTACTTGAGGTGGCTCGCGACGATCTCTACTTGATCCAAGTCCAGTGATCGACAACCTTCTGTGAACTTCCTGGAAGTTTCGGGCAGATGGCACTGGTTGCCTGTTAGGATACGCAGCTATGTAAGCCGCGCGCGCAGCTCTGGCACTTCCTTGTCCCACTCCATAATAAAAATGTATGTCGGCGATGTGTGCCGGGGAAAATTCACTTAAACGCGGCATCATGTAGCAGCGAACGAAAGTTATGAAAGTCCAGCGAACGAAAGTACCGAAACACATGTAGCAGCGGCGAATAATTCGGAGCGACTGCCAGTCTGACATCTGTCATAATTCAAGTTCCTTTGGCTGGCCCTACCTCCCCGACCTGCGCACATTCAAAAGAAAGTTTATCTACCTGCTAAACAATAGCTATGCGTTGGGCCTTTCTTTGACAGTTGATAAAAAATGTTGGGGTTGAGTTAAAAACATGCAATTTTTACCGTTAGGTTCCTAATACAATGAAGAATAACTTAAAGTTATAAAAAAAGAAGGTGATGGGGGCATGTTATTAAGAAATTTTACAATTTTTGTAAAAATTAATGAAAAAAAAATCAGATTTTTGCCAAACAAAAATGTTTATTTTTAAATGTGGCTATTTTTTTTCCATAATTTTTATTTTATGACGACACCTAATTACTTCCAAACATTATAGAGTTTGTTTCATCGTGATAAATCGTTTAGTTTAAAAGTTACACAGTTTTGTATACACTGGGGTCACAAAAGCAAACAATTTTTTTTAAAAATCCATAAAAAATACAAATAAATATTTAGATTTTTTTTAACATTTTTTCCGTCGATAAAATTAAGCATAGATTCCCTCATTTCGATATGTGCACATTATAAAGACTCACACTGTATTATAGTCCTAGTGCAAGCGATGTCTGAATATCTAGCAAAAATTCTAGACGGTAAAATTACTAAGGAAAAATTAAATCCGTGCAAATTCTCCTCGCAACGCAATGTCCTGAATGTCATTGAGTCTGTTTATCTGCATCAACCTTCGGCTAAGTGACACAATGAACTGTTGTTATCAGCCATTAATGCTCCACTTTGTGGTAACGTGAGATATACGTGTCGGCTTGGAGAGATTAGAGGGAAATGCAAGAATTACTGTCGAGTTATGTAACCCTGGTATAGTTGCCGGCACGAATCGTGAGCACAAATTCCACACGAACTGTTAGTGCCCTCGTCAGCGAGCTCTTGTATTCTGTTTTCTACCTGTACGTAAATAAGCTTAATCTTGTATTAACCTCATTGCCCCTGCCCGTGTATAAATTGCGGTAAGGGTGAGCCAGACGAACGTAATTTTTTGAGTAATTTCTGCTCGGCAGAAATTCTGTTGGGCCGCCAGACGAGCGTAATGTATTCAGTTGCGTAGCAGCGTAGTTTCAACGCTTGTACTGGGTGTTTATGTAGTGCAATGGACAGTTGTTACTTTTCTCCTCATTAGTGAAATTCTTCCAATCTTCGAAACAATTTTCTGCAACCTCTTGCCATACCCTCTGTTTTAAAAACTTGTCACTATACGACTTTTCTGATAAATTCCACAGACATGGCCGCTGTTCGACTTCAATTATTAATTTTTCCGTGTCTACAAACATTGTGACAAAGAAATTAACGTATTGACTCCCACGCGTTCCGTGATTGACTGTCGATTCCCTCGCCCCCCTCTCGCCGCGAACGCAATTCAGCCGGGAATGTGCACGTGAGTCGGCAGACAAGTAGACAACTCATTTTGCGTCGCCGTGTGACCGAAAGAGGACTTTTGTATGAAACCGAATGTAGCAGAAATTACGCGACTCACAACTCAAAAAATTACGCTCGTCTGGCTTCACCCTAGTAGGAAATAAGATTCATGAGAACCTCCCCCTTCTTTTAAAGTCGGTTAAAATGGTGTTTGTGTTCACGACTCGTGCCGGCTACCTATACTTGGTCGTTAGTCTGATGGATTTAGGACACTTGTATTCGCTGTTTGTATGAATGGTTTGTCTCATGATATTGCAAAATGGTCAAGGACGTCAAGTTGCGTGTTTTCAGTGTTTTACTAGTTGTTTTGTTTATTGACTGATAAACAGTTAGTTAAGTGACATTTTAATTACTTTTTTTACGTTATGTTTATGTCTGTAATTGGTGCCGAACCTATTGCTAAAACCAGCCACGAATCTGGACTCCAGAATACTAAGTACTGAGAATTTCTCTGAAGAAAAAAACCCAACAACACTGCACGACACGGGAATCGAACCTAAGAAGAACCCCACGCTCAGCAACTTGTGACAACTAGACCAACGTAGGTTTTCAATAGAGATATTTAGTTGCAGCGTCGTACTACCTATTACTAAGGACATATTAATTATTATCAATTGTGTCATAAATAGAGCACAAAGCAGCAAAGTCAACAAAAGGTCAAGGTGATAAATAAGTATCAATATCAGCGGCAATTTGATATCTGGCTGTTGCGTAGGCGCCTACCAGTATTATGTAATATTGTGAAGATCTCACGCCACATGGACCTGTCACAAAGTGTCCGGATAGGAACTATTTACCAGCACCCTAATTGCGTAACATTCAATCAATCACAATCTGAATGATTTTGAAGTATATTGCTTACGTTTTATAAGACAATGAATGTTGTTGAACTGTCAAAATGAAACCGATTCCTACTGGGTCCGGACTCCACCCAAGCGGAGACGAGTCGAGAGGAGATGTTTCAAACAACCAATACAATTTCGTTATTCACACATCTCGCCTCCACTCAGCTTCAGTGGATACCACTGAGCGGAGATGTATCATATTTCTATGGCGCGATCGAAGCGGAGATGTGAGCTGTGCCTCGCAAGCTGGCGACGGCGCGCAGCGGAGACGAGAAGAGATGTGAGCGGCATGCAGTGAGCGGCGTCAGACAAGGATGGCGATTGCCAGCTGTACGAGTTTTTAAAGCCATTGCGCACGCGTCGAAATCTAGTGTTGCAAAGCAAATGTTCTGAATTGTCTGACGAGTGGTGTTGCGTGCAAGCTCTCTTAGCACAGGCTTCTGAAGGAACCCGGGTGAGTTTTAGCCAGTAACAGTCTGACACGTGCTCCCGCTCCGCCAAGAGCGGGAGAAGTCATTTAATGATTTCCCACCCCAAAAAAAAAAGCGCTCTTTCACTCTAATCTATCTTTAACAGCTAGCAACCCCTATTTACGGGCACTTCTACATAGGCAGAGGTATACACAGAAAAAAAATAGTTTTAATTTGATATACAAAATTATAAATATACGTTATGAACGTATACACATAGTATAAAGAGAGGAAGTAGGCTATCTCCGGCACAATCCGCGATATAATTGCCTACTGTCTCAGGGTTGTCACTTTTAGTTAAATTTTAATTCAGTGTCAATAAATTGGCAAGGGTCGGGAAGTTGTATTTTTTACTTGTATTGTCTGGGTACCTAAACGTTGATGAAACCTTTCACGATGGAAGAAAGCGACGGGCCAGCAGACGGGCGGCGCGGGGCGGTGATGAGCACGAGTAAACGGTAGGTTACTGATAGTACTGTCACCAATTCATTAGTTTAAAGCCCGGCCCTTGCCAAAGATAACACATATCTCTGTATAACTAATTCAGTGATCATTAGTCAATAAGGTTCAACAATGGTTTTCCTAACAAACACAGAAATTTATTCAAGATTCATAGCAGTATTATTTATAAAAAAAAGCCAAACCCAAACACAGCAATACGTTCTCCTGCGATTATCACACATTTTTCATTCATTTAGCGGTGCCGAAAAGCCGTGACGCGCGAACCTCGTGCGATGTTAGCCCCGACTGGCGCGCTGCGAAACGGGCCGAGATTTGTTTAAGTGTGCGTGCGGCGACGCATAGATACTTTGGCGCACACATACAAGCCGCGCACGGTGCGTTTGTATGAAGATAACGTACTTCCTCTCTTTATACTATGGTATACATCTAACAAAGTAATACCTGTTTACACCTGGCTGCGAAGAGGTTGCGGCCAAGTGCGCAATAGCAACCATAACTTTTCAAGTTCTTTACAAATATTTCTGTGAAGTGGATTTTATTTAAAAACAAGTGAATTATTTTTTTTTCCGAAAAATCTATTAATATTATTTTTATTAAAAATAACGGCCACATTTTGATAGGCACCTTTGAATGGAAATTCATAAATATATGTAAAAATTAGATTTTGATTAAAAACTAGATGAACGTAGTAATCTTGCAGCCGGATCTTAGACTATAACGATGTTTTGCCTAGCGATACCTTCCTGTTTGAATTAGACTTAAATGATTACTGGTCATTTTTATTTGACACTAGCTGTGCCCCGCGACTTCGTTCGCGTGGAAGTCGTAAGATACACAACATACTAAAATATCAGCCACATTTTAATAAAACTCCCTCGTCCCGCGACCCGTCGCGTTGCATCGCCCGCCCGTGCTATTACCTATTTCGTTTTCGCTTAGCGTTCTTTCTGACTTTTTTCTTATTACTCGGCTTCTATGCGTCGTAGCGTGATGTTACATAGCCTATGACCATTCTCGAGAATTGGGCTACCAAATGCAAAAAGAAATTTTTGAAATCCAACTTTTTGTTCACAATTTCATGAGTTTTAATTATTTTTGCGCGGAACCCTAATTCTTTTTCTAAAATAAAAGTAGCCTAAGTTACTCCCCGTAATATTAGCTATCTGCCAGTGAAAGTCCCGTCAAAATCGGTCCAGCCATTTCGGAGATTAGCAAGAACAAACAGACAGACAAAAATTGTAAAAATTGCTTTAAGTACCGTATATACTTTCATATGCATTTAGTAAAAAGTTGTTATTTTGACATTACAAACAGACACTTCAATTTTATTTATTTGTATAGAAGACATACCGATTCTACATGTGATAAGATACCAAAACACGATAAGATTGAAACGAAATGCGGTTTCATCGAAAGTGCCTATCGTTTGGTTGAATAATTGAGTTTACTCTAAAAATTCTATTGCCGCGTGGACCACTCACCCTTTATTTATTTGACCTAAAACTGGCCGCGATGGTAGGAAACAAAGATGTGAATGGTTGGGTGGGTATACCAATACATATGGAGAGTGATATGCCCTGGCGATATTCCTGTGTGGATCATCTTGGCTGAGGTCAATTTCTCATTTTTTATTGATACTTACAAAAAGAAGCTTCAGTTGAAGACACTTGTTATGTTGCATCTTTTAAAAGCATTATATTTGTGATCATTTACGCACAACATGGGCTATTTGTTATTCACAAAACAACAGTTTAAACACAACACAACGCAATCAATTTAGGTCGCTCGCGACCAATTTTTAGAACATATGAAGCAATGGATTAGTAATTTGCTTCAAAATCATTCGGATTGTGATTGATAGTGTGTTACGCAATTAGGGTGCTAAATACTGTAATCCAAGCCAATCTTATCTCAAGTGCTTGCTTGTCAAACAAGCGTGTCTTACTATGTATTTCATAATCTTTGCGCATTTGTATACCTAAATAATAAAGCTGCATAGTGGAATTCTGGTATTTAAGGTGCTCGAGATGTTTTTGTTAAGGTCTACTTGTGTACCTATCAAAATTATCACTATTATCGGTTTGGAAAAAAGTATGGAATACAATTTATATTTTGATGCAATGAAAAGGTATCGCGTGCTGCAATCTGTTAATTTTTTTCACATTTTGTTTATTTTTAATGTACTTCAACAGTTTTATTCATCGCGTTTGAAAAGAAGTAGGTACACACTTCCATTTCTTTTGTCGTGGTTACGCTGCTTTTAGTTACTCTGTGAGATTTTTTGTTGCTGTGCCAGTATTTAATGAAACATTACTAAGGTATGACATTTGATTTCCTACTACTGCTGTAAATCATAAAGACGCCCGTAAATCCTAATGAGTAGGTACGACAGAGATATACGACATTTTAATCAAAATCCGTATGATGAAAATCATTAATTACCGTAAGTACCTACTAAAAAAATAAGTATAAAAAAACATCACGAAGTGAAATATAACTTTAATTTCGGAAGTCGGTAGCAAAAAACGAAAATACTAAACCAAACGCACCGACTTCCGAAATTAATGTTATTTTTCATTTTGTAGTGTTTTTTTTGGAAGTCGGTTGTTTTTTTATATACAGGGTGTAAGGGACAGCCCTCCGCAGACTGATGGGGTGAATTCAGTATATCATACTAAGATGACCGTTACAAGAAATTGTTTCAGGAACGTTATGGGTATCCAATAAACCTGATTTGTTTTATTACCTCACACGCAATGTGTCGTTACCGTAGCAAAACGCGCGTAGCGAACGGCAACGCAGCGAGCCTTCGGCCGCCGAGTAGTTCAACATGCATTGCTGATTTTTTAATTTTAGCTGTTTTATTTACATGAATGATGTGCTGCCTACAGAGAATGTAACTTTACATTGAAATAAAGGAATAGTAACTGAAAATATGATAAAAAATTAAAAATTTTCTGAGAATATTTTCGGTGGAATATGATTCAAAATAAGGAGCTGAATGCACCCCGTTAGTTTGCGGAGGGCTGTCCCTTATACCCTGTATATAAAAAAACTAAGCTTAACAAATGCGTTACCTGACGGCGGATTTGGGAATCGAGCCATAGACGAGAACACTGAGTCCTCTGTACAGACCGAACACTCCATGTGACTTGACGGTCTTCTTCACGCAGTCGCCAATTCCTGTGTACTTCTTGGCACCTCCTGGAAAATGGAGAGGTATTGGTTAAGATATTATCAGTCTGTAGGTACCAATGATGCAAGATTGCAACTTTGCAAGGCTAAGGCAAGAACAAGCATTGATTTTATTTTATTTGAAACAACAAATACATTTTTGGAACAATTGGTCACCAAGAATATAAACAGTTTTGGGACCTGCTTTTGTGTTTATTAATGGGAGCTTAGCAAAATTCTGCGCCTTTTATGTGTAAATAGGTACTTTGGTTGTGAGAATCAGTATCGTAAAGTTTTTATCGAAAGAATCCATTATCGGAAATATAGCGCTGCAGCCGCTGCATGCATACAATATTTTTTGTTTTTAGAACTCTGGTGAGAAGCGTTTTAAAATAATTTCACGTGGGAGGCAGATGGAAAAGTTGTGAGGTGTATATTTTTTTACGTCCCGCTTTATATTTTTAATTTTTTTCTTCCACGACGACTGACGTACGATTGCACCGACGCGATTTGATTACCTTCTTCCGCTACTTACCTATTTCAGGAAAAAGATCATTTTTAAGTATTTTTAGATCTAGGTAAGTACTGCGTACTGCACGAAATAAAATATTACTATTTACATAGATACATTAAACATAAACTCCCGCCTCCTTCCCATGGGGGTAGGCAGAGACTATAGAACGCCACCTGCTACGTTATTACTATTTGTGAACCCAAAAACATAGTCTTGCTTGACAATGAATTAATTATCTATTCAATATAATCAGTTGCTGCGCGACCCTAGGAGTCCCACACAGATCAATAAGTTTATTGTGATGATAATGTCTGTCGTATGTTATATAATATAATACACGACAGAAAGCCATGTAATACATACGTGGTCGCATTGACCATGAATTTTATAGGTCAAGTTGTACCAGACTAACTAAGGTTATTAGCCTTAGTAACAGTTAGCAAACAGTTAGATACCTATTTGATCGCTCTAGATTTGTGATATGATAATGTATTTATTCACATACTTACCTATTTAGAAGTTTTATGATGCTATTGGTTAATTTGTCTGAAGAAGCGTGATCGACAGTAAGTAAAGGTAACTTATATTTAGTGATATTACTAGTGTCTCACTAAACAGGTTTTTCTTACGTAGGAAACTCGGCGACAAATGCCTTTTAAAAAACGGGTTAACGTCAGTTTGTGTTAACTTATAACGTCAACTGGATGATGGGGTTAACGTCACGTTAATTAACTACGGGATAACATCAAGTTATATCCAGGTTACGTGTCCGAGGACGCGTCAAACTTTATGACGACTCTGAAGTGCGCTTCTCGCTGCGCAGTATCGTACCCCTCACCCCCGCCACCCCCCGCTGACACGTGAAGTTGTTACTGCGCAGCGACTCGCCTCATATTCCGAGCCGCCATAAAATTTGAATGGGGCTGTAGGTACCGTTAGTGATTACATTAATCAAAATATCACGAACGTAAGTGGTGTGCCTTGTCTAATCTACCTTATTGGCACATGTTCTCCGGCCTTTGCCCCCTTGGGTTAATTATTCTGCCTAGGACAATTTTTTTATAATCTGGCTTGGTATTTAAAAAATATAATAAGAAAGTAAGTCCCTACTTTAAATAATGAATAAGCTACTTTTGACTATATCTCACATGATGTTAAGAGGCAACTGATATGTTTGCCTAGCCCTAAATACAATGTGGATCTGGACGTACGACATTAAATTAAAACGAGCACAGTACTAGTCCATCGAAACATTTTAAAACACGAAGATTAGTAGTTAATGGAAAATTAAAAAATTGCAGTTTTCAAACAAAATAAATAGCACAAAACTGCATAAAAAGTAAACACGCTTTATCTACGCAAAGTCACTGACCAACGATGCGGTGCGGGGTGCGGGGCGCGGCGGCGGCAATGTTTACCTATTATTACGGACTCAGATCTACATCATGTTGAAAAATAAGAAAATGAAAAATAATTTCCTGTGGCTAAAGTATTCATTGCATTTGATTGATTTTTTGTATACGGGTAAAGAACATGATTCTCTTTACGTGGTTTAAAGGAATGTCAATCGTCCTGTTCCACCTTGTATATTATGAGCTGTCATGGAACACATCATAAATATAGCAAGTTGTACAATTACAACTAAGAAACTGTTCTCAGTGCTTATAGTAACTACTAATTGGTTGATAATTTAAAAAACTAACTGTTTTTTAGCCATGGACATCTCCATATTTAAACTACAGTTAACCTTAGTTTAGCTCATGGCTCCAGCAAGCTTTATCAAGTATCTGATTAGCAAAACAGCAGTTAAAAACTCATGTTCCCTGTTAGGACTGGTTAAGAAAATTTACATCATCTAATACACAGGGTCAAATTAAATTATCTAGCGAAACTCCGCAGACGTGATGGGTATCGATATCTAAACACGATAAAGAAAAAGTAAATTAATTTGATGATTTTTTTTTTGGGTTATCAACCACAGAAATATCAGTTTAACAATCTGTTTTTTTTTGTGTAAACTTCATAGACGTGATGGGTATCGATATCTAAACACAGTAAAAAATATAGATTTCTCAACACATACTTCAAGTAACAATACCAGCGGTTGTTGACCGAAAAAAAAAAACATGAAATCTTTT
This sequence comes from Fissipunctia ypsillon, assembly GCA_947568875.1. Lineage (NCBI taxonomy): Eukaryota > Metazoa > Arthropoda > Insecta > Lepidoptera > Noctuidae > Fissipunctia > Fissipunctia ypsillon. Next base: position 4,410,518 of record OX387662.1, read on the forward strand.
TTATTTTGTCGTGTTTTGATATCGATTCTCACTACGCCTGCAGTTTCGCTAGCTAACTTAATTTGACCCTGCATTAGCATGTAAACTTATTAAATGAATCATCATCATTCTCCTGCCCTTATCCCAAATTATTTGAGGTTGGCGCAACATGTCTTTTGCTTTCATACTTATCTTATCTCTCATTCTTCTCTAAACTTATGAACGTATGAAAATTTAATATTTATTTATTTATTTTATAACTTTTGGAAAACTTAGAGCCAGGCCTGTATGGACGCTAGCACATCAAGCTACCCGAAACTGTCAAATTTTCCCAATCAACCTTGAACCTAATGCTTTAGCGGTAAAGTTGAAAATCTATTAAATAAAGGAGGATGGGCACCAATGTATGGAAACTGGTACCGGCACCAATTGGTATGAATGATACACCGTTGGAAAGGTATTTTTGTGTAGATTAAGAATAACCATGGCGCTTGTCCCTATTCACTGTCCGATCGGAGTAATCCTACTTGAAAGTTATTTATTTTTGTTACGTCCTATTAAGTACACATACTTTTATTGACTGTTTTCTCCATTTGGCATGGTATTTTCATAATTATTATTAATATTTTTCATTGTCTAGGTAAATAAAACAAGTTCGAAGTAAGTTTTATCATTTATTGTATATAAGTATATAAATGTGTGTCTATAGATCGACAATAACATAAAAAGATAATGAATAATATGATGTATTATATATACTATACATCATTCATTATCTATAACGATGCTATTTAAAAATAATGCTGGCTCATTAAAGCCCTCGTGTCTAGCATATCCTAAATACCAGACAATGGATACTATATGCGCACAGGAACCTACCGTGCGGCGTCCCGTCAAACATGTACAATAATGATGTAATATTATGTTTTCATTTCTATTTAGCAATATGTAACAAAAGTATTGTTTTGCTCTCACATGTCGGGACTGTATACGTGCACGCAAAAGCCACGCATCTTCGTCAATTCCGTATTCAATAATGTCTTCCAAAGCGGCTTCTCTATATGTTTCGATGAGATATAAGCCGTTGTTTAGGTGTTCGCTGCAGTAAGATTTTGCGAGTTTTAATTGGTATGTCCCTAATGACAGCAATATCACGTCCTGTTCATTCAATCGTGGAAAATCGGGCACATCATTGGCTTCCAATCTCTAGAAATCGGCTCTTCTGTTATTTAATCGTTTTTCTTCTACATAATTGTACAACACGTTTGGGGTTTGCATTTTTTCAGATATTTTTTGTAGAAAAGCTTCTGCGTATTGGCTATCTGCGATTGGCGTGTGGAAGTGATTTGTTATTGCTGCTGCAATTTTAACATCCACAAACATATTAGGCATTGTATTATTAAAATATCTTTGCCGCAACAGCTTAAAATCTCTTTTAATCCGCCCGTTAACCACTTCCACTGCCCATCGGCATATTGTAACTAGTCGGGAATCATTCGCTTGGGAAGTAGTGAGCTGTGACTGGTCTGGCTTCAATATTGCCCAAACTGTCTCTAAACCCACGGTCTAAAATAAATACATCATTGGGATGAAACAATATGTGCAAGGGGTTTTCCTCGTCATTCATTAAATCGCTCATTATCTGGGCATCAGTTTTAGTTGCAGCGTATGGTCCTTTTACGTCTATAATGTATCCGTCAGTGGTTACAATTAAAAATGGCTTTAACAAGTTTTGGAACTTGTGCAAGTTGTAGGATTGCCTCTGAAACAAAAAGTTTGTGCTTTTGTGAATATAAATATACGTGCCATCGCAAACAATAATGGCTTTAGAGTTTTCTTCATTTCCATACAGTGCTTTTGGAATCCTCAGGTTTCTCTCCAGTATATTGTCTCTACTTATGTGATCCAGTCCCAAGTGAAGCACAACATAGTCAGTACTAAGACACTCTCGTGCAATGGCCAACTGGCGCTCGAGTTTTCTTCTTGATATATTAAACAACGTCGCAAGTCTTACGTTGGATTCTCCTGTGCGTAGTTTTGTCAGTAAAATACCCAAAGTGGTTCTGGGATCTGCACTTGCATCTCTTAATGAAGTGGTTTGCTCTAAGATAGCGTTAAATTGTTCTGTAGTACGTCCAGTCCAAAAGTGCATTTCTTCTTCAGTTAATCCTCTTAGCTCGCTAAAACGCAATCTGGGTTCGTTTAAGGCATTTCTCAGTAGGTCACGAAGGTCACTGAAGTGGGCGGCCGTAAAGTTATGGGAAATGTTGCATGCCTGAGGTAGTTCATCCCAGTCATTTCCATTTAGGTGATCGCGGCATACTCTGGCAGCATCAGGAATGTAGATTTTGTGTTGAGTAAATACATGAATTTTAACAACGTTTGGGATTCGATGGCGGGTTGTATTAGGGCAGCCACGAAAAAGACAATGCCTCGGGGTATTTGGTGCTCTCATATATTCGGGCACGTGTATCACTTCTAGTTGAGGTTCTGCTTCTTCTTGCGGCTCTGGCTCGGGTTGAGGTTGAGCTCTAGTCGCATTTTCTGCTCTTTGCCAGCATCGGTAACATACTCTCCGAGTACCATCAAACACGACCTGAAAATCGGTAATAATAATGTAAGGAAAATAAATAAATACAACATACCTAGAAAGCGTACCTGGGGTATTATAAACAATACGCTTAGCCGCTAAAATGCGCATGGGTTCTAGAGTACCAAAAGAGAGAAAACGTTTTTGCCTCTAAGTGCACATTGGATGACGTTCTATTATGCCGGATTCTCAATTAACTAGTTTGTATTTCTCTATGTTAATAGTACCGTAAAATTCCTTACCAAATAAACTACATTTTAACATATGACAACCCTACGATCTGTCATTTCAGAAATAAAAATATTTCTTTCTCGTCCGTGAATCTTTGTTTTGGTTCTCCGTTACTTGTAAATAATGTAAATTGTACTGTGAAATGTGATTTTATTCATGTTTTACGTTAAAAATAAACACAACATGGATTTCGAACCTTAAAACATATAGGTTACCATTTGAATGTTTGTTTAAAAAATGTTTTTTTTTGTTTATGTTCTCAAAACAATGTTATAAATGAAGATAATCATACATTCAAACGAAACCAACACATTTCATTTCGTCATTTCGTTGACAATAGAACAAACATTAACCGGAAGCAAAATACCCAGAAACAGAGTCATAAATAGGGTTTTTGTGAAACATCTGCATGCCAACCGGTGCGCGCGGTCTGTGACTCATCGGTCGTGTGCATTTAAGGGGTAAAATAGATAAAAATTATGTGCACTTTAGCGGCCGAAAAATAACAAACAAGGCATCTCTAAAAACAAAGAGACCAAAGGCTAACCTAAAGTCTAACGCACATGCGGGCACAACGAGGTACAATGATAGATTTTTATTTCTATGTGGTATTCTATGCTGTTGTCTGTACTGAGTCAACGAGACACGTAATACAATAAATGCTCATAAAGATAACAACATAACAATAAATAGATTAACATCTAAGACCCAGGATTTTTTCGTTGCTCTAACTGGGGATCAAACCCGGAACCAATGGTTTCAATGGCAAGAACATTAACACAGGTTACTAACCCACAGGTTATTAACCCTTAAATGCATGAATTTTTATTTTTAATAAACAAAAATTGAAATCATTCGGGAAATGGGAAAAAAAAAACACTCCAAAGGTGGTTACATAAAGAGATATGAGGTTTTTATACATACGATGTAGATTTACATCGGTATGCATTTAAGGGTTAACAATAAAATAAATGCAATAAAACTGTCAAATGGAAAGTTAAAAAGTTCAATAAATACTAACCTCCAATGCAGCATTTTCTCGAATAAAAGCTGCTAGGTATGCGCGCATTCTTGGTAAGTTTTCCGATAGAACGCGCACTTGATATCTGCCTCGGTATAGACCTCTTCGGCACATTACACAGGTACGAAAATGTTCCATTGCAATCAAAATAACTCAAGCACTCAAGTCCAGTAGAAAGCCGCAGTCAAAAATAAAACAGGTAACAGAGTCCAAGTTAATGCCAGGGTCTAAAGTCGACGTGAACAATGAGGAACGAGACAATGTAGTAACTTACACAACAATTATCAGCAAACGACTACCAAGGGAACATGTACAAGCGCCGCAGCATGCCCACCTTCGCCCCCGCCCCCTCGCTGAACGCGCTAACTACCGCGCTGCGTAAGATAAGAGAGCGAGAGAGATAACAATACCAGTTCCAACTTACTAGTCATCTACTTACGTATACTCAGGGTTAATAGTAATAAAAATATTGCTCCAATGTCATGCATCAATATCAATTGATGTATTTGTATGTTTAGTGTTTAATAAATAGATCACCCCTAACTGAAAAAATACCAAACCGATTTTGTTATGATTTTCATCCGTTAACTGAATTTTACTTAGCTCAAAATCTCTGCAAATATCATCAAAATCTGTCAAGATAAACCGGCGATATGATTTTTTAAAATTCCATTTCGAACTAAATATCCAGTATCTTCTAAAGACTATATTTCAAAACGGACAATTTATACGGGATTGGTGCCATAGTAGTTTTTTGTGCTCTTGAAGAGAGCTATCCAACGATGGTAAATTCATTTTGATTGGACATGGGTACCAAAATGCCCATCCTCCTTTGACAGATTGTAGTAGCTTGATGTGCTGGCGTCTGTACAATAGTGCATTTGTTAATAACATGAATGTGGCAATTGATTTGAATAATGGAAAATGTGTAATTATGATTTTGGCAGTGTAATAATATCAGTACACGTCATGTTGTTTCCTTCTTGTTGACTGTTGTCGCTAGGCAGAACTAGCCTGTTTTGGACAGATGTTAATAGGATGCTATTAACTTTAGTACATGTAAAAATTTGACAAGTGAATGTTAATTTTCAACGATCACATCATGTTGGGAAAGTTTCCAGTTCTTCTTTTCTTTTGATCTTGTGCCTATAATATTTTTCTGCCTAAAGCGATTGATTTTTCCATGATAAACAATTATGGTTATCCTTCTTCTGCCGGTCCTTAGCGAGCGTGTGCATGTCGGAGTCAGTATAAATATGATTAATTATGTTAAGTTCAGTTTCAACATTGTACCTACTTAATTATTCAGGGTGTATTTAAAACTTTTTTATGACAAAAACATGAATTATTTTGTTTGATTTTTTATACAATATTTGTCTGAATGTTTGAATAATTATGAGTCAAGAAGTCAACTGAGCAAATAAGATTTGATTAATTCACACTTTGTAATCTATTTTGTTTTAGTGCAATTGTAGATAAGGGTGTAGCTAATAATAAGATTATAAAACCGTAATTTGTCGATCTATAGGTACAGAATGATCAACAAAATAGATTTCATACAATAATAATAAATATTCATAATGATCATTCGCGTAAGGTACCAGTGTCGCGCCGATGGAAAAGGCCTTGAATAATATTTTTATTTGTCTGTTCTCTGACATAACAGTTGAACCGGACCAAAGTCCATAGAAAACATTTCCTACGCTTAACGAAGAGATATCGAGCGAAAGAGCGCTTCCCTAGATCCCAAGGTTAAAGTAACCTAGAATAATTTATTAACTCTGCAGCCCAATTAGAATATAACTAATAGTTCAAAAGAAAGTTTACACCCAGAAACAAATGAACATCGAGCCGATATTAGAATTTAAATAGTTAATGACGTCCAAACAGCAGTATTCTTAGCGAATGGTTATTTTAAGTGCGATGTTTACAAATTATGACACAGGAAGCGATACGGAAATATCGATTGGTGAATGAAACTGAGCCTAAAGTTGAAAGAGGAGAAGGGTAAACTAACCTTTTTCGTCTAATTGCAGCTGTGTTTTCACGTATTCCGTCGGGAATGTTATACAAATTTCAATGCCACCAGTTATTCCGCCGGCCACAACACCTTTCAAACCTTTAGCTTTCTCGCCAGCCGCAGCCGCTGCGCCAGTTTCCGACATCCATGGCCTAGAGAATGGATTTTTGAATGCTAGTGGTCTGTTAGACATAACGAATTCTTTTTAGGCACTTGTCGTTTACGACAGCGGCTGCGTCGACTTCCACCTTTGAAAATGATTTAGAAACTAGGAAATATTTTGAAATGTCGTGGACCAGAGTTGCCAATGTTAACATTAAGAATTCCCATTGATGCCGTGTTTGTTTATTATATAATGACTCGATGAGTAGACGATGGACAACATTTTGTTATGGAAATCTACGCAATAATGTAAATTTAAGGCAAATGGTCTGTCTTCATTTCCATACGTTCCATCATCGCGTATAAATTTTCCATCGTCTGCTTAGCGCCTCGATCGACTAAAACGAAATGAGGTGCACATATTTTTCTTTATGCCAACATTAAAATAGACGCCATTGGTTTTGACATCTTTTTTGTCAAATTTGTCATTTACTTACTTCATTCCATTCATTCGTTCAATGTCATTCGACTTAGCGTAGCTGATGGTTTTATCAATTTAGTGAAAATAAATAGTTTATTTAGTTTATTTTTAGTTGGAAGTTAAGAAAAACAGAGAAAATGGCGCTGAGAACTTACGGCGATAAGCCGATAAGCTTTCAAATAGAAGAAGGAGGAGAATTTTATTGTGTCGGCTCAGAGGTTGGTGGCATTCATTTTGTTTATATTTGATGCACAAGAAAAGTAGTTTTAACTCTACAAACAATTTTAGTACCAAAGTTTTCGCCTTCACTTGAGCCGAAGCTTAATCTAAAACACCCTTTTCTATATCAGTAAATTCAATATACATATGATCACACTACAAAATCCAGACATCATGGTGCAGAAGTTCCTTGCTTTTATGATAATGCACAGTATACAAATTCTCTTGATGCCATATCCCTTAAGAAAACAGTTTTCTGTTAAGTATTTGTAATACAAAATGAGTTCTTTCCCCGTTCAGGTTGGCAACTACCTACGGTTATTCCGTGGGTCTCTCTACAAGAAGTACCCGGGCATGGCCCGGCGTACCCTAACCAATGACGAGAGGAAACGTCTCATCGACAACGGACTAGGAGCCCACGTGCTATCCAGTTCGGTATCACTCCTCAAGGCTTCCGAGGTGGAGGATATTATTGAGGGCAACGATGATAAGTATGTGTACGTTTTACAATAATTATTTTCTATTTTAGAAATATGTTTGTGAATGAGTATCTTGATGATGTTTGAGCAAAATTGGTAAGTGATTATTGGAGATGATGACATTGGTCACCTATCATTATCATTCAATCCTTCACTCTACTACAGTCAAGATTTTCTACTTCAATCACTTGGGAATCATTTTGGTACGACAGTGTTATAACCTGCTTTTTCTCTGAAAAATTAAGATTTGTCTGTTTCAATATATTTTAAACATCATAATTATGTGCATCAAGGTTGTGGATCTTCATCATGTTTTCATTAATATGTATTTTATATTTTTGGTGTTATAGTTACTAAAACATCTATCAGTTTAACCAAGGGAACTGGCCATAAAAAGCTTCTCAAAACAAACTTATATTGGTGTATGTGGTGTGGCAGTATATCTACAGCTTTTGATTACATTCAATCACCACTAACATTGCAACAATAACTAGAGCTGCTCAGCTGACATGTGATGCCTTCACAATCAGGTACAAAGCGGTGTCAGTCAGCCAGGAACTGGCAACACCAAGGGAGAGCAAGAGCAAGAAGCCTCACAACCAGTCATGGCTGCCCGTTATGCCCAACTCTTCACACTTGGATGCAGTACCGCAAGCTACACAGATTAGCAGGACTAGGGTGCACAATAAGAAGGTATTTGTGACTGAATCCCACATTTCTTACTCTCTTTGTAGTACTTGGACCCATATAATTTATTATGAAAAATATCAGTTGGTAATTCAAGATGAAGTTTACTTATGATGTGATTGAGAGATTATCAATCAACATATTTACCCCAGTTATTGCTAGCCCTTACTGGACATAGTCACTACTTTCAAGCAGCTTAAACAATTTTTTTTTTTGGATTTTTAGATAAGCACACCTTAATGCATTTCTTGAACATAAACTATTTTTATTATTATCCGCCGTTGAGCAGTGGTGGCCCAGTGGTGACGGCGGCCGTGACTTACGAGTTTGTAGGTCGTGGGTTCGGACCCAGGTAGGCGCTTTACTTTGTGTAAATTACTTCATCGCCACTGCTCTCAAAACGGTGAAGGAAAACATTGTGAGGAAACTGGTATGTTCTAGAACCAAAAATTCGAAGACATGTGACATCTACCAACCCGCACTGGGCTCGCGTGGTGCCGCGGCCCACTCCCTCTCACAGAGTGGAGGCCTGTGTCCCGGCAGTGGGAATATTATAGGCGGATTATGATGTCCTACTGCAGGGCAAACGCCCCCCTTTCCCTCCTTCCACTTATCCCTATTTACTGTTCTTAGTGGCCAATGTTTAAGAAAAGAGTTGAGTTCCATCCCATCACTCCTTTCCCCCACCCCCTTGAATATAAATGAACCTTATTAATATTTTATAGGTTCGCACATTCCCTCTATGTTTTGACGACACAGACATGACAGCAATGTTGGAGAACTCCTCACAGAAGCAGATCCTGGTGCCCATCAGACTCGACATGGAGATTGAAGGACAGAAACTGAGAGATACGTTCACTTGGAACAAAAATGGTAACTTGTCTTTTGGGTTTCCTTTTATTATTAATCAGGTTGCAATTTAGGCAGATCTGATTTTAAACTATTTTTATGGTTTAAAATGTACTGTCACCTCACTACATATAAATAATTTTTTGTGTAATGTGCGAGCTGATCATAGCAGCATAAACTAACTTTGCAGTTTGATCAGTCTGGTGTATTGTGGACTTGTGGGTTTTTCATAATATGAGTGAAGTTATTAATGAGTATATGTTTTTGAATGAAAATATATTTTTATAGCAAAACAAAGAAAGTCTATGCCCATAGTCGTTTTTTTTAACTGTGCTTATAATAACATATCTTTTCCATTATTTCAGAATCAATAATAACACCAGAGCAGTTTGCAGAAGTGTTATGTGATGATTTAGAGCTTAACACCAGTACATTCATCCCGGCTATCGCTTCATCCATAAGGCAGCAAATAGACGCGTACCCTAGCGAACCGCCCGCGATACTAGAGGAGCAGCCGGACCAAAGAGTTGTCATCAAACTCAATATACATGTGGGGAATACTTCGCTTGTTGATCAGGTTAGTAAGAGATTCAATTAGCTTAATTAGCTCAACCTAAATGTTTTCCAGTAAACCACCAACGATACTAGGGGAGCAACGAAACCAAAGAGTTGTAATCAAACTATTGAGTTTGATTACAACTCTTTGGTTTCATTGCTCCCCTAGTATCATTGGTGGTGGATTTACTAACCTGAACCACATGACCACTTTGTACATTGATACAAAGTGGTCATGTGGTTCAGGTTAGTAAATACATATAGGAAATACTAGAGAAGCGACCGGACCAAAGAGTTGTGATCATTATCATCACACCTAGCAGAAAAGTTAAGATCACTGTCTATGTTGTCATTAGCAAACTGGAAGAGGATTCATCATCTTACGACACCCATACTTAGCGAAAGGGACACTCATTTCTTGCGAATCGTCGACCGCGTTACCTAAATGCAAATCGTTTTATTTCCAGGTGGAATGGGACATGTCAGAAAAGGAGAACAACCCTGAACAGTTTGCGATGAAGCTGTGTGCCGAGCTGGGTCTAGGTGGCGAATTCGTGACGGGCATCGCGTATAGTGTGCGAGGGCAACTGAGCTGGCATCAGAGGACTTATGCTTTTAGTGAGGCGCCACTGCCTATTGTAGAGGTAAGAGGCATAATATAACATTTATATTAGTGTTATGTTAGAGTTGTGTCGGGTCAACACGTAGTCGAAGGAGTTGACACGCGGTAAGGTATAAGGTAACAATCAGTATTATTAGCCTACATCAGCCCACTGTTGGAAATAGATCTCAACAATTGTATCACTAAGCCCGATTCTCGGCCACATTTTTACCACAATTAGGCTCAACAATGGCGCGGCACCGATCGGCAGCCATTCTAATCCATCCATACCACCAATAACCTAAACTCGCCCTGCATCACTTTATACTGCTTGAGATGAGAAGATAAAGTGGCGCAACAAGCTCCTCGGCAACTCTTGTCCTTTTAGTCCAAAGTCCGAGCACAGTCAGTTAGATAGATAGAAGATAGTTCTTTATTATGTACACCATAAATATTACAGATATAAATGTAGACATTTTACACATAGGGTGACACAATGGGCGGTCTTATCGCTAAGAGCGGTCTTTTAAAAACAACTTTTGGATGGATTAAGGCGAAAGCGCCAGGGTAGCCCACGAAATTCAAATTTTCTTACGTTTTTTGCAATTTGCAGGTCAGCATTAGGTTGTATATTGATTAAAATATGATTCGCGACCGTAACAAATATGTATTAAAAGAATTATAATCATTAAAGTCATCAATACAACTCTCTAAGACCAAGTAATTCTATTGAATGACTATTTCATGAAATCTTAACATTTCAGGATTATACTAACTTAAGGATTGTGTTAGTGATTCTAATATTATAATCATGTAATTACATACTTGTTACGGTCGTGTATCATACTTTAATCTACATACACCCAGACACTGAGCTGCAAATTGCCAAAATCGCAAGAAAATTTGAATTTCGCGGGCTACCTTAGCGCTTCCCCCTTAAGGGAGAAAGGAGAGACAGTACTGCAGTTAGTTTGATTTTTAGACGTACAAGTTGGAGACGACAATAAATTAAATTGCCTAATGCCGTTCCCAGTCTGCATACGAATATCCAGTAGTTTAGTGAATATAGCAAGTCATAGATTAGGAAAACCCATAGTCAGCCCATCACTACTATTTAGTTTGTTTGAAAAATCACTTCTTTTTATTTCGATGCTAGGATTTATTTGATGGTTCTAAAATACTCCTATGCATTAGTATTGCCACTATTTTCATTTATTGTCGTATTGTTGTCTCCACATTTTATATTTTATAGACAAAAAGTGTCTACACTGTTTTGTTGCTCACTCACTCTGCTTACAATTTATTTATTTAAGTGCACATGACTGCAGTTTAAAGAAAGCCTAGGCATACAGTGAAATTTACAAACTTAAACATGCAATAATTCTTCTTTCTTTCACCCACAGACGCCATATCGCCAACCATCAGAAGCGGAACAATGGGCGCCGCACCTCGAGACCCTCACCAACGCCGAGATGGAGAAGAAGATCCGTGACCAGGACCGCAACACGCGGCGCATGCGACGACTCGCCAACACCACGCCCGGTTGGTAGACATGCACTCACATATATACATGAAGTATACTGTTTTATATGGCAAGGTTGTGAGACGTGAGTAGGTATCCAAGAGACCTTGAAAAATTTAGTACTGGATTACTGTTAAAAATATTCGTGTATTTTATCGAATTCTAAAGGTAAAAATCTTAAATTCATTCATTCAGTCACTGACAGACGCACAACACGCACCCTAAACCGCTGTGTCTAGAAGCACGAATTTGGCGCAAGAGATCCTTATAATTTTTGAAAATTTCATCCCCTAAAGTGGTTAAATAAGAGATGAGTTTTCATTTTTTTTTTGTATGGAAGTTACTCATTTTTGCTGATGGGGAAACCCTACCGGGACACATGGGTTGTTCTATACTTCGACCGATACCTCTGTACCGCGGAGGGCGGGACGCCGTGAGCGTTGACGAATGAGAGACCTGCACTGCTCCCCGCCTCCCCCCCCCCCCGTGAGCGGCGCACATACCTGAGGCGCGGTACAGCGGTATCGGTCAAACTATAAATAAAAAACAAATAAGCTACTCTAGCTACTAAGAAAATTCAAAAGCATTTAAATTTTCTGGAGAGGGGGTATTTTTCCATGTCGCGCGTTTGGTTACGACGAACAACTCGCATACTTCCAATTGTGCTATATCTGTCTGAATAGATATTAAAAAACCTGGCAATTTTAAACGTAATTTTACAAAATCATCTCTGTTGCCTATCTGTTTTCTGTTTCTGATAAAATATCTATTGTCTATCCTGCATTTACGCTTGTTTGTGCATGATATTAGCGGGGTTGAATTGTATCAATCGCAGCACGATTGAAGCGCGGTCTTTGTTGGATATCTTCTCAAGTAATTTTGGTGTGCAAGTAACTTGCACGCGCAGGTATAACTCAATAAGTGCAGTATAAGAGAGTAATGCCGACTTTATACCAGCTGATATTTTCAATATGCATGTTATAAAACTGCAGGTCAGCCAAGTTACTTGCATAATTGAAACGCAACTTTAAAGTCTAAATTATTTTAATAGTATTTCATGAAGACACATTGTGTGTCATCGTGAAATACAATTCTTAGATACACAAGTATACTTCCCATTGAAGTCAGAAATATACTATGTCCAGTATATCTTGACATATGGCGATGTAGAATACTAAAATTAAAAGTACTGAATTTGATATTTGGTTGATATTAATTATGTTTGCAAGCAGCGCTGTGAAGGACCAAAATATACTGGACGCCTTGTGATTGTTGCATTTCACGAATTTGAATCTTATGTTGGTGTCGTAGGAGGTGTTATCGTGAAATGCAACAATCATAATCTGTGGGTAAGCAGAGGTCTTCTGCATAGTTGTATGGAATGGGTAAATATGTTGGATAAGGGTAATTACACACAGATCTGGGTCAGGGCATTTTAGGCTCACAGTCCCGTCATAAATAGATGGCTTACATGCATTTTTATGACCTTGTTCACACATATCTGGGCCCTCAGTGGCCCAGGCATGCTCTGACGTACACGGTCACTGAGCTTTGATAAGGAGACTCGGAAAGCTTTGACCCAAAACTGTGTGGAAGCTCCATAGTATAAGTCAGTCATAGGTGATAGGAATGTATCACACACATTCGGGTAGGTGGGAAAACTAACAAACAAGTACATAAAGTATACAATTATACATTAGGGAAAGGTGGATGTGTCAGATATTTTCTAAACGTAAGATTGATAATACACAATGATCATAATGTGTTTCCCATCTCTTTTTGAAAGGAGACGTTGCTCTGTAACCTGAGAAAACTGGCATCATTATCACAAAAGTCCCTGAAGGCTGACAAAATTGAAGTTAAGCTTCAATATTGTCAGCCTTTTAATTTCCAGTATTGTTTAAGACTAGCTTCTGCTCGCGACTTCGTCCGCGTGAAATTTCGGCCCCCGATCCATCGCGCGCTATTACTTCGTTTTTGCTTACGGTTTTTTCTGACTGTTTTTCTTTTTGCTCGGCTCCTAAGGGTCCTAGTGTGTATGTTAAATAGCCTTCTACAAGAATTAAGCTATCAAATGCAAAAAGGTTTTTTGAAATCCGACTGATAGTTCCAGAGATTAGCACGTTCAAGCAAACAAACAAAAAACAAATAGATATAAAGAACTTGTAACACATTTTACTGAAGTGAAAGAGAAATTAACAAATAATAGTCACAAAGCTAAAAAAAAAATATCATGTTAATAGGTGTCATGAGGCTATCACATTCTCAGCAAACCCAACACTCCTTTTCTTATTTCTGACGTATCCACACTTTCACGTAACATTATCAAAGAGTATAGGAAATCAGTATAATATTATACATTTTTACATTAATCACATAACGGTGATGATAAAAATAATTATATTATTAACAAATTAGTAGAATTTGCATGAAATCACTATACATTATACATTTATACAAGTTTTGACGGGATTTCTGTTAGTTAGGTGTTGTTATTATTTTAAACAAATATTTTTGCGTACGGTACTTAAATACATGGTACAACGTTTAGTTAGAATTGTCGTAAATTGCAGTTTTTTTGTCGTACGATATTTTTTATTGGCGCGGAAGCTTAATTATTTATTAAAAGCCGAATTGTACTCGGTGGATGTGTATACTTTTTAATATTAAAATACCATTCGGTAAACAACTATCGACCGGCAAGAAATTCGCAATTTGCAATATTAACGTGCCTATAGATATGAGAAATTTTATAGATCGGAAGAAAGGCTCAATAATAAATCGTTCGTTTAACACATTCGGTTTAAATGATATATAGGACATATTCGATTTTCAAAATCTATCAAGTCTGTAGGCACCTTTAGTGTTAAGGATCTTGATAAACAGAGCTGCCTCCATAGTAAAATTAATAAAAATAACACTGGTCTTCCTCAAGAGGTATTTAGTGTTATTATAAAGTAAGTAGTCGAGTTGAATGTGAAATAGTCGATTAATTCGAATAATCGATTCAAAACGCATCGGCAGCTGTTTTGCCGCCATTCATATAAACGGTTGCGTTAGTTAATTATTATATTTAATAACGAAAAGACTAAAATAATTCATCACAGAATCTTGTTATAAACAATTTTAATTATTATTAACTTTGGACTGACAATACGCTATTTTATTGACCGCATGCAAGCAATAGATGAATTAAATACAATTTAATAGCTAATCAAGCAGATTAATGAATATTAAAATTAATATATTATACAAAATAGGCAATGTTGAGGCTAACTTTGTTTGCAAGTTACAGTCAAATCAGTTTTAAAATATTTAATTAATTATAAGTATTAATATTACAAGTATGGACTGAGGTGTTAAAGGCATGAACACTTTGATTGCATAATTAGGCCAATCTAGCATGACTGATAGAAAGATACAACAAATAGAACGTATTTCGTGGTCTTCCGAAATATCAGTATTTACAAAGAATTCAAATAATCCTTAGGCTCGCCCCCTATTACACGCGACTTAAAAATAACTGGCGAAATGTGGGTGTACTATAGGTACACCTCTGCCTAACCCTTCGGGGAATACGGGCGTGATGTTATGTGTGTGTGTTAAAATATCCTTATTTATTCAAAGACTTCTGAAATTCATGGCTTGTTCCATAGTTTAAGACTGACGGACGCTTTTCTAAATAGTCAAAGTGTTAATATGAAATCAACAAGTCGTGACGACAGTTTTATCTAAAGTATTTTCTAGTTAATTTTACAATTTACAACAGTGTTCAATAAAATAATTAATGGAAACGTATTGATGCCTTTCATGAGTACAATGTCATAATAGATGCAATACAGTTAAGATGTTTAGTAAAGTGTGCACGAGAAAATTAAGTACTACCAAAAGTACAGTCACTGCCAAAAAACAAAGTGAATATTTAATTTATATTATTTATTTGTGCGTTGATTTTTTCGTGCAGTTTTTACATGTTCATGTAATGTATTAAGAAAGTAAGTGGACTGTTAAAATTCTATCACATTAAAGAGGAATATTCCAAATCACTTTTGTTTCATTTTTTAACCTCACTTTGATAACTAACCTAATATTTTGTTCGCAATGGGTGATTCAATTGACACAATCTGCTTACCATTACTAGAATATTGGAATATGGCAACACTATGTTATGTAATTATTACTTAGTATTTGTCTGTAAATACTTCAGAAAAGTATTTTAAGGGAAAATACTAAAAGTGACGTTTACAGTTTTTTATATTATCATACATTCGTTTTTGGTCGGTGGAATTTTGCTCTCTGGCCTTTCATTGTTAGTTATTTAATTCCTAAATTAATTACTTAAATTCTAAGCAATAAAATGTACCTCATTTTAAAATTAGAAACCAATATTACTTGCAAAAGGCCGCGTCCTTTAAAAAAAAATAACAACATCTTGAAACATCGTATTGCCATACTCAAAAACAAATAATACTAAATAAAAAATCGACTAAATGAGTTGACGTTTGTTTCTGGTGACAGATGTGTCGTTGAGTCGCGCCGTCAACCGGCTGATTCGCGCCGACGAAGCCCTCTTCCAAACTACCCCGGAAAAGAGAAGGAAAAAGATTTAATCGCCCTGCGTCCAAGGGAGAAACTGCTGTGTCCTCTAGCTATAGACAATATATACAGGCTGACTTTGAAAATATGCGACAAACTTTAAGGAGGTGTTTTACTCACCAAGATGAACAACTTTTACTATGGGACCAACTTAAAATTCGCAAAAAAAAATTAGACCTTCCCATATAAAAGTACATACCCGATCGGGCCATTTGTTATAAGAAGGTCGATTTTTTTTTTTGCGAAGTCTAAGTTGGTCCCATAGTAAAAGTTGTTCATATTGATGGGTAGAACTCCCCCTTAAATTTTGTCGCATGTTTTCAAAGTCACCCTGTATATATAGGTTTTTATATCCCTGTTATAATAATATTACCGATTTTTTGTAGATGTGACAATTTTGAGCTTTTACTGTATGTCAGACGTTCTAAAGTTCGTTTTTAATCCCAGATAACATGACAGGTGCAAATGTCAAACAATGAAATGAAAAAATGATACATGGAACATTTGAAATGTCAAATTACTATCTGGATTAAAAAACGAACTATACATACTTGTTCGGGTCGGCATGATTCGGCACGATTCGTCACAGCCAGGCGACAAAATATATATTCGTTTTGGCCGCCCGGCTGTGCCGAATCTTGCAGACCCGGACAAGTGTGTAGCAACCTTATTTCTGTGGCTGAATCAGCTTTATGACATTTCTAACTGTCTAAATTACAGTAATCTCCAATCTATTTGACCGGGCTGAAGTGAGCGCAATCGCCACCTTGCGCATGATACGGTCCCAAATCCCGATAACTCCCAACTGCCTTAATTTTGCATTCTGCGCATCGGTTTGCGCCTACGTTCAACCCGGCCAAAAAGATTGGGGACTACTGTATGATATTATTATTATGTTTTTGCTAATAGCATCTCGATGTTATACATCCCTGGTATTTTAAGTCTTTTGAGACCTAACCGTTAGGGCCGGCGCTCATCTATTGAGGTGCATCACAGCTCGGTTATTATTTCAAGGACGGTGGCGGTGCCAGAAAGTGTAACTGTTCGTTGTTTCCTATTTTTGCAGGAAAACTGTACATTCGCCATCTTTAAAAACACCCAGTGTGGGAACGATGATCTACTTCACATGCATTCTAGACATCAATTTGTTGATAAAAGTTTGACAGCGAAAACTGCACTGCATTGGGCCTCACCAGATGAGCGCCACCCTTGTACACTATTTTAGTGCGAGTTTCACCAATGAAACTGAACGCGATCAGCACATCTAAACCGCGTTCAAGACCTGTCAGTGTAAATATTCCACAGAAAGTAATGACACTGACAGCGCTTAAACGTGGTTTATGTGCTGATCGCGTTCAGTTTCATTGGTGCAATTCGCCCTAAGTCTTGGATTTTGTTCCATTATCGACCTTATCATCAGCAATTGTGCTCCGTTATCGACCGTATCATTTCTTAACATTAGATGAAGTAATATCAAACGCGAGCAATGTAATAAAGTTGGAGAAATTAAGGACTTAAAATAGTCTACAAGTGGATAGTGTTTCCTATTTTCTTAGTTACATATCATCTTGCCAACATGACATTTGCTAGTGGACACAGTTAATATATACATTTTTTATTCATTTAAAAACGTAATTTTAAGATTCAATAAGTAGGTGGTTTTTATTGCATGGATATAATAAAGCGCCTTGTCCACGAGACACTAGTTTTCCCGAGTTCGACAACAAATCATCATGTGCCTGCCTTTTCTCAACTGTGTTGGGGTTAGCTTCCAGTCTAACCGGAGGCAGCTGAATACTAGCATTTTTTTACATGGAGCGACTGCCTATCTGACCTCCACAACTCGGTTACTGAGTAATAGAAGAAACTTGCATTAACATCGCAGAGTATAAAGGTGCAGATATCGTATCTGTGGTACCTAGTAATCCTTAAGATGGGATATTATAACTGCCTTGTTGCTCTAGTGGTCGCAAGCGATACTGTTGAGCATGAGTCCTGGTGGTCATGATGGTTCTGGGTTCAATTCCCGGGTCGGGCGAAGTGTTATTGGGTTTTTTCCATCCGGAATTTCTCAGTAACAGCCCAGAGTATGGATTTGTGCCCGGCTGATGGCAATAGGCTCGCCTACTCTATTTCGCGGGACTTAAATCGTATTGGCGAATGTTGGTGTACCTCTGCGTAACCCTTCGGGAAAAATGGCTTGATATTATGTTATTGAAACTGTTCGATATAGTAAGTACTATCATTTGTGTCGCATATGCATACATATTGTAAACAGTATTGTAAACCTGATTAAAACTATTGTTTATGCGTTAAGTCGTGTTACCGCTGCTAAGCTATAACAAGATTACACCCCAGACTCGGTAGAAATGACCTGGAACCAGTGAAAAAAAGTGTTATATAAGTCAACTGAAAAAGTGTAGGCTGTTAGGAAGTAATAAAAATACGTTAAAATTACAAAATTCAATAAAAAAAGTCGAGAGGTGTCGTGGAACATCCGCAGGGCAACAACATTCATTGCGTTATTTACGTTGTTGAGCAGACAAATTTTTCGAACATATGAAGCAATGGATTAGCAATTTGCTTCAAAATCATTCAGATTGTGATCGATAGTGTGTTACACAATTAGGGTGCCGGTTGGAATGAAGTTCCTTTCGCTGTATGTTATGTATTATAACAGGCACAATGAAATAACCTTTGAGAGTAACTAAATAGGAAAATACACAAAACACACAGGTACTGTAGCAAAAGTGCCGTGACGGTCAAAATGTTACACTTTTTTCCTTCTAGCACTCATTCGCCTTGACTGCGCATAACGTGCGATAAGGAACTTCGTTTAAAAAATGTAGCAATTGAGATTAATAATTATTCCATTCCACATGTCATTCTCGAATTAAATATATGCATTTGCAATTAAAAAACGCAGAACTACTAAAAGGAATATCTCTAATGCCTTTTAGTAGCTCTACGTTATTTAGTTGAAATTAAATTAGACTCTGGTTATTAATAACTTTCAGTGATTAATGATTACTTTCTTCGCAGTAAGGCCTCGTTTAAAATAAGTTAGTATAAGTTTTGCAATTTTTTTTTAATATATCTTTAAAATTAATAATGGTGGTCGTACATTCCACCACACGTCAGTAGAACTCCGTGACAACGTGCTGTTGACTCCAACAGATACCAGTGTGCGAAAAAGAAAAGTCCGTGCAATCCTGTGCTAAATGATAATTTTTCTAATATGACCGTGTAATACATACCGAGGTTTTTAAAACAATTAGATCTGATTTACTTTTGTTTACTCAGCTTTAGTTGCTTTCTATTTAAGAGTAGTGTAACACTATGTAACCTAATCTTTTTTTTACACAATAGGGATTATGGCTAAACATTTTGTTTTGTTCGTCATGTTGATTATTAAAAAATATTGGACACGTATTTTTTCTTTTTTTACGTAATCAAAAGATTACGGCGATACATTGAGTTAAAATGTGGCATGACGTCACGCCTTGCTAGATTTTATACGTAGTTGTGACATAGCGAGCTCCCACTCCTCAAGTCATTTTGTATTAATATAATAAAGCAAAAAATACGTGTCTAATATTTTTTTATTATCTGACTGACGGACTAAATAGAATTTCTTTTTTTTTACTCAGGCATTATCCCTATTTCTTTACTTTGTCACTGAGGTGTTGCGCAATGTTACTTGATCGCAAGCTCAGCTTTCGAATGAAAGAGCTGTCCAGGTTTTAGGCGCAGTTCTATAGCTGCCCACGGCTGACTTACGCACGTGTGCTAAGACTTATCTTTGCTTTGTATGACATTGTAAGCGGGATCAATTCCACTGCGACCCATGACGTCGCTATTCACGGATAAATGAACTCGTGCAGCTAACGTGCTACACTACGCAGTAATACAGGGTGACTGAAAACAAGCGACAAAATTTAAGGGCGTGTTCTCCCCATCAATATGAACAACTTTTATTATGGGACCAACTTAGAATTCGCAAAAAAAATCAACTTTCCCGTATAAAGGTACATACCCGATTGGACCATTTTGTTTAAGAAGGTCGATTTTTTTTGCGAAATCTAAGTTGGTCCCATAGTAGAAGTTGTTCATATTGATGAGTAGAACACACCCTTAAATTTTGTCGCATGTTTACGAAGTCAGCCTGTATAGTTCCGCCTTCATTCCAAGGTTAGGTTAAGTTACTAGGGAGTTTTCAGTTTTCAATCATTGCAGTGGGAGTGTTTCCCGCTAACGAAATTGCATGCTTTATTGCCATGTTATCTACGCCTCAGTTTGCAGCATTGACAAGTAAAAACATTTCAGGATCGATGTTCTTTAAATTAGCAATAGTATTTACTTATGTGGTAGTATTTCAGCGCTGTGATAAGAATTCAGCCCTCATATCTATGCCCAGTTTGTATCTTTTAAATAATAAAGACATGCTTATGAAATAGTTGTGTGGTTTTTTCTCCTTATTAACTTCGCCTGTGACTGAAAAACTGAGGAGTTACCAATTGTGTTGGTGTTACTTGTCTGGACCAGTGATGCTGAGCAAGTAGGAGCGTAAACGTTTAATACCAGCCTAGTACTGTTCCACGGCAGGACAATGGCCTCTTCTCATACAGAGAATGCACGAACATTGATCACCACGCTTGCTCAAGGCGGTTCAAGGTGGTTGGATTGGAGCACAATAATAACAAGAAAATTGTGTTGAGTATGAATGTATTGTAGATAAATTTGATGCTGCGGCTACATTGTCGCTCGGCTGGCTGGCTGGCTTGGTGGCAACTGTCACACCCTCCCACTTAGGCCTCGTCAAAGAGTAGTAACTATTTATAGTGGATGGCCTCGTCGTAGGATCTGATGTCATGGCGATGGCGGTTTGGCTGGCTGGCTGTCACTACAGTGGCAACATCCTGGCAGGCATTACACATACGAAAATTTGAATTTCGCGGGCTACCTTAGCGCTTCCCCTGAAACAAAAATGTGTGTTTAAAAAGTTACTTTAATAACCACACATAAAGTTTAGTTTACGCCTGTCATCTTGAATAGACTGACTGACTTTTTCAACAGTCATTCTGAAATTAACTTAATTTGCACTTATGTAAAGTTCAATGTCGAATAATAATGTAAGAATATGGAATTGCACACATGCAAAAACTCACGCCATGTGCGCATAGGCAAAAACTGCAGGATGTCAAGTGCTAGGATTATCATATAGGTGTTCTAGATCCTTTTGTAACATAATTATGTAGGTACGTTGTAATGTACCATATAGGTACCTACATATGCCACCATCATCTGCCTATATAGCCTTTTCTCAACTATGTTGGGGTCGGCTTCCAGTCTAACCGGATGTAGCTGTATACCAGCATTTTACATGGAGCAACTGCGTATCTGACCTCCACAACTCATTTACTGGGTAATACGATAAGTACCCCTTGCAGTGGCGCAGCTACAATTATCATTAGAGGGAAGTCGAAGAAAAAATTGTTCAGTTCTCATAAACTCAGACAAAAACCAGTAGGTTTTTAATCTTATGGTGTATTAAACTGGTATCCAAATATAATTATGTAATGTGATGTAATACATAGTTACACACGCAGGTGTACCATATTATTTGGCAATAGTAGACATTAAGAAGAGTGTTTGGTCCGAAGGGAAGCCGATAGGAATCGGGTTGTATGAAGGCTTCGCCCCTGACCCCTTGGTAAGATTGGTTGTCAGACTTCCGGCCTTCTGACGATCTGTAACGACTGTCAAAGTTCCAAGAATGGCAACCGGGACCTTCGGCTTAACATGCTTTCCGAGGCACGGAGGGGTCTTGATACGTAAAAATGGGCACCCATCCACGGACCAACCGCGGCAAGCGTAGCTTAACCTGATCGATCGACCTGTGCGGCTGTTATAACTTAGCCCAAGCCCATATAGGTACATATATATCGATTTCAAACCCATAACAAGACTAAAGACATCACAAATCCATGTCTTATCTTCCAAATCCCGTGCGAAAGCAAATTCGCGCAGGATCCGAACACATCCACCTTTATGCGCTCCAATAGGCTGTCATCAATCACTTGCTCTAAGCGAAGTATAATGGAGAAGAAATTATTATGAGCGGCGACATATTTAGGTTACAGGATCTTGCAAGATCACAATTATTTGAGTGAAAATAGATTTGGGGCATTTAGCTTAATTTTGGCATGGTAGGGATTTCGTTTCGGATTTCTTTTAGTGAAAATGTAAGCAAAAGACCATTCTGAAGATTATGATTTGGCAAAAAATACATTCATATGTAGGTATATATCTCTATATCTATACAGGGCAATTTTTTAATCACTAGCCGAATTTTCACAGCGTGATCTACCCATGAATATGAACAACTTACATTATAGGACCACCTCTGAAATCGCGAGAAAAAAATCGGCTGTTTCATACATTTTGGCCGAGTAGGTATTGAACTTTTGTATGAAACAGCAGATTTTTTTTCGTGATTTTAGAGTTGGCCCCACAGTGAAAGTTGTTAATATTCATGGGTAGAACACCCTGTGAAAATTTGGGCGGTTATTGAAAACTAACTCTGTATGTCGCGGTAAGATGGTTGTAGCCGTCATAAATACTTATATGTAGTTATTAAAAACCCCTAGCGATGTGTCGATGATGATGTCGGAGTGCCCTAATTTTGTTACTGCGATCAATTTCGACGTAGTTGGTCACAGTTCTAACCTAACCTATTTGGTCGGAGTGCAGCTATATTACTAGATCGTGCTCGTATCATAGTTATATTCCTAGTAAGATAATGAACCGCGTTCATATAACTTTATTACGGTATGTTGTAGCTTTATCCCTAGGGTTAAATTGGGTTGTTGCATAATTTTTTTTCCAACTTTAAAATTACCTAGTTTTGTGTCTCAGCAACTTTTAACTTATCTGAAATGCTTTCATTCTGTATTTTTAAAGACAATTCATTCTGATCTCGCTGTTTTGTGTATCCAGTTTCTTTGTTAATTACCTGCCACACCGCTTTTATTTAATTATTAGAAATACTGATTTTGTTACTTATTAATTTCGATTTGGCTTGAGCGCAGACTCTTTTGAATATCTTAGAATAGTTTCTGATATTATTATGAAGGGCTTGATCTGAAGTCACATAAATATTGTTACTGTAGGCAGTGTCTGCACTAAGCTCAATTTTGTATTGCTAAAACCATTAAATTGTGACAAAAAGCGTCATATACCTACCTACTACATAGGTAAATGTCACATAGCTAAAGGACACAAGAAAAAAATCGAACTTCATTACCATCATCATCATCATTGACAGTCTTGTTCCACCCACAGCTGAGTCTAGGCCTCCTTCCTCTTGTGTCATGCTTCTCTGGTCTATGCGAGTCTCATCCAGGTCTTCCCCGCGATCTTCTAAATTTTATTCCCCCATCTGGGTATTGGTCTCCTTAGAACACAACTACAAAATTAACAACAGATTTTGAAAATTTCAAGTAAATTATTTCTGGAACTTTAAATGATTTCGTTTGCTGGAACTACGATTTAGTGAAACCATCCACACACGGATCGTACACGACCGATACTAGTGAATTTTCATACATTTAGAGGCGGGGTAGCCACTAGCGGCGGTCGCGAATGGTCTGTGTGCCCCAGCCTTATTGGTTTATTCTTCGGGACCACAATGTAATGTAGTATACTTTTACCAAACAGTTATTACCTATTTTTAACTGTCTGGTAAAAGTATACTACATTACATTGTGGTCAGTACTTTGTTTAAATTAATTAAAAGTACGCACAACTAAAAAGTCAGATAAGATCAGTTCCATGACGGGACCGTCCTTCCATATTGAGAAAGGAGTTAAGCAAGGCGACCCGCTGTCTCAGAAACTATTCACGACTGTGCTGGAGAAAGTCTTCCGAAAGCTGGCAGCACGCTGGACGGAAAAGGGTATTAGATCCTATTCACCTCACCACACAGTTAAACGTTTCTTATTTTGTGTTTTCTTTATATAGATTATATCCTGTTTTCTTTTACACCTTATTGTTGTAACGTCCCGATTTATTATACTATGGCTTTGTCTTGTTTGTTACGGAGAATCTCTGACTCCTAAGACACAGACACATACACCTAGTTTAGGAGTCAGAGAATTAAAATTTGTGTGACCTAGTTATAAGCCTTTTAAGCTCTTAGTTTTTGGTTATCTTACCGTGATGGGTTTTGGTGAAATAAAGAATTATTTATTTATTTATATTAAATATTTAACCCACCGACGTGGGAGAGTTAAAGTCGTTAAAACTCGGGATTAGTGTCAGTGTAGGCGAAGCACAGTAATGTGAGCTCTATTTCTAGGTTTAAGATAGTTATATTAGGATAGGAGTATATAACTATAAGAATATTGTAAAGCAATTTGACTGGACATGTTTGTTTTACCAATTAGTATACCCGCTACTTGTGCCATGGTAGTAAAATGCGCGCCTCCCGCATTGTCAGTCATTGGGTAATAACGGCGGGGGGTACATTTTACGACCCCCGCCACTTGCGCTACCCATGCCAGCGCATAAAAAGGGCGCACCTTGGCACAAGCAAGTCAAAGTCACGTTCATTTCGCCCGCTCGACTCCGCTGTGGACGGTCGTGCCGCTGACGCATTCCGCTCGCTGCACCGCTGACTCACCGCTGACTCACCGCCATCGACGATCGTTCGTGACGTCACGTCACGGAACGACTCCTGTAGTCTCTGACTACACCGCTGTATCAACTATTGCCTTTTTCAAGGCGATCGTTGATAAACTATTTCTTTAACGTCGTCCGTCAAATAAACGTTCGGCGTGTCTCCTTGACCCCCTCAGGGTAAAAACCACAGTTTCGTGGTCCTTGACGGATACCTCACGGTGACAACTAAGTCAAGGGGGTGTTGACCCAACACACCCGCTGAGCCCCTTCAGGGTAAGGCAGTTAATTGGACGGGTCCCAGAGTTAACCGGCCTTGGGGGGTCTCCTAGTCGGCTCTGGTGACAGTTTTGCTTCCACAGCGACACACCTAGTGTCTTTAGGGTGTGTCTACACCCTTCGCACTAGACTGGTCAGGGCCCTGTCGCACATTAAGACTGGCGACAGGTTACAGCTCTAGGGCTCACAAGTAGGTACACACCTCCCTGTCTGCACCCGACAGGGAGGGCCACTCACCCCCGGGCCCATCCACCCGGGGAGTAGGATCATTAGGTTCCCTTATTTTTCTTTTTTTTTTAAACTCCCTACTACTGTGATGTCTGACGCCGACATCGCAGCTTTTGCAAGAGAGGTCCTTTTTAA
Source organism: Fissipunctia ypsillon (assembly GCA_947568875.1). Lineage (NCBI taxonomy): Eukaryota > Metazoa > Arthropoda > Insecta > Lepidoptera > Noctuidae > Fissipunctia > Fissipunctia ypsillon. The sequence goes on from OX387662.1 coordinate 4,435,771, forward strand.
GGACCCTGATTTCCTCCTCAGATATGGGAAGGCATGGCGTAGTCGCCATCTCGACCCAAGCGAGGCTCTTGAGAGCCCGCTTTCCCCCCCTGTAGCAGACAGGGGCACCCCTCCTACGGCGGTTTCGATGCCGGCTGTAGTCTCCCCCCAGCCCGAGGTGATGGACACCTCCACCCCTCCTTCGGACTCCGAATCAGAGGACGCCATCTCGCTCACTTCCTCCTCCTCCTCCTCAGACGACTATCAGGTCGTCGGAAAGGGAGGGAAGAGGAAGAAGAGCGCCTCCTCAAAGGCCGGCAAGGCCAAAAAGCCTCTGGCGGCAGCCATCCCCTCCGCCCCTGACTGCGCCCCTGCCTGCGCCCCTGCCCCTGCCCCTTCCTCTACTTCCGGCTCGGCACCCACCCGATCACCCACCTCAGCCAGTCCTATCCCAACGGACTCAAAGAGGAAGGTGCGTCCCCCGCCCCCCTTATACATCCAAGATAAGTCCAAGTGGACAGAAATCTCCAAAGTTTGTGTGGATCGCAAGATCCAATACACCAATGCCCGATCTACCCAGCAGGGCATCAAGGTTACTGTCCCCTCGTCCTCGGACTACAGGGACCTTGTCCGAATTCTTCGTGAAAGGAAGTACTCCTTTCACACATTCTCCCTCCCGGAGGAAACTCCGACGAGGGTAGTCATCAGGCGTATCCCGAAGGAGATCGCCACCGAAGAGATCAAGGCAGACCTGATCTCCAAGGGTATCCCAGTGTCTGCTGTCCACCGCCTTCACCGGGCGAAACAGGGCCTTGTATATGACATGGTCCTGGTGATCTGCGACCCCGTTGAGGGTCATCACCCGATCTTCAAAGTGAAGTCGGTGTGCTCACTGTCGGGCATCTCTATTGAGAAGCCCAGGAAATCCAATATCGTTGGCCAGTGCCACCGTTGCCAATTATACGGCCACTCCCAGTCGCACTGCTACGCAACTCCCAGATGCGTTAAGTGTCTGGGCGGGCATGGCACTGCGGACTGCCCTCGCCCCAAGGACAGGACTCTCTGCACAGAACCTCCAAGTTGTGTGCTCTGCGGGCAAGCTGGTCACCCAGCTAACTACCGGGGATGCAGTAAAGCCCCTAAATCCTCCTCGGCCAAGCTGGCGAAGCGTGCCAGCGAGCGCCAGCAAAGGGAAAGCCCGAGCGTAAAGCTCCCCTCTGCTCAGTTGCCCGAGCGCCTCGCTCCTCAGAGACCCTCCCCATGGGTCAACTTTAAGGCAGCTTCGGCCTCGGTGCCGCCCTCTCAACCCATCCCTGCGCCATTGGCCACTGCCACGCCGGTCCCGGCAGCAGCCCCATTGGCTCCTGTGGCCACCGCCGCTCCCAAAGCTGCGCCGGTTCCCACGGCAGCAAACAGGTCCCCTTCCTCAGGCCATCAGCCTTCAAACCCACAGGTGCTTCTCAGCGTATTCGCTGTTTTCTACACCCCGGCGGCCAACGCCATGGTGAAGGAAATCCGTGCCGCTCAAGGAAACGCTCTTCGTCTCCTTGAGATATTCAATGCATACCCTGAGGTATCGCAAGCTCTCGAAAATCTAACTTTTTAAATTCCATTATGAATTTACAAAAGATTAGATCCCTCAAACCCCGCTCCCTTAAACTAGGCGTCTTCAACGCCAATGCAATTACCGGTCAACGCGATGAGATCGCCACCTTTCTGCGTGATCATCAGCTTGACATTATGCTCATTCAAGAGACCTTCCTGAAGCCCCATCAGCGGGACCCGAAAATCGCCAACTATGACATAGTTCGCAATGACAGGTCCCGCTGCCACAAGGGTGGCACCCTTATATACTACAAAAGGTCTCTTTACTGTAGTCCTATGGACCCTCCTCCACTAGTCTCTCATCTTGAGGTCTCAATCTGTCGGCTCGGCATGACTGGTCATCAACCAATCACCATCATCTCTGCCTACTTCCCGCCTGCCAATGGTGCGGAGGATCCCACCGCGATCACCAAGGACCTAACTGTCCTCTTCGGACTGAGTGACTCCGTCATCTTGGCGGGGGATCTCAATGCCAAGCATCCCGCCTGGAACAGCAACACGACCTCCACCAGAGGTAGGATACTGTTCAACCTAGGTGCCTCCCTCAACTTCGATGTCATCGCTCCGATGAACCCAACCCACTACCCTGGCGTTCCCAGCCAGCTTCCAGACGTGCTCGATGTTGCGCTACTCAAGAATGTAAACCTTCGTTTGCACTCTATTGAGACGCACCACGAGCTCAACTCGGATCACCGCCCAATTACCATGCTCTTCGCCCCTTATTCGGGCCCGCTCGATCCTAACCAGCCCCCTCGAACCAAAGTGATAACCGACTGGAAGAAAGTAAGCGAACAGCTGAAATCCACCACGTCGCCTCACTTGGATAAAATCCCCGACCACATAGTGTCAGTCGAAGACACGACGGGTGCGATCGACTCGTTTACAGAACACGTTCAATCCGTTTTGACGGATTGTTCGCGGGAGGTTCCGGCGATGGATGATCATCGCTGGAAGTTACCGATTGACGTACGTGAACTGATAACCGAGAAGAACGCGGCCATTCGTGCCTACGACTCCTTTCCCTGCGACGCGAACAAAGCCCACATGCGACATTTACAGCGTGCTGTAAAGAAACGTATAACGGAGTGGCGTTCCGAGGGCTGGGACAAGATGCTCAGCGAGCTCGAGCCCAACCATCTGGCCTTCTGGCAACTCCAACGCAAAATGCGTACCTCCACTGGGGAGGCTTCAATGCCCCCCCTCATTCGCCCTGACAAGAGCATCGCATTCGATAATCCCGAAAAGGCAGAATGCCTAGCCGACAGCCTGGAGTCTCAATGTTCTCCTAGCTCCCAACCAGCTGACCAAGCGCACCTTGCCAAGGTCGACGCCGAAGTCGAACGCAGGGCTGCTCTTCCCCCTGTGGAAGACCCTGATGATCCGTTGCCTCCCGTCACTCCAGACGAGGTGCACGACATCATTAAAGGGCTACAGGATCGGAAGGCCCCTGGCTCGGACGGTATCACCAATAAGGTTTTCAAACTCCTCCCCGCCCCCCTGATAATGCTAATGACCGCCATCTTCAATGGTGCTCTCAGCAACAACATCTTTCCGCAGACGTGGAAAGAGGCCACCGTCATCGGTATCCCCAAGCCAGGCAAGCCCAAGTCTGAGCCCGCTAGTTACCGCCCCATTAGTCTCCTCAATGTCCTCGGCAAAATATACGAGAGGCTTATTTATAAACGTCTCAAAGATTTTGTCGAGGCTAAGAGCCTTATCCCTAGTGAACAGTTTGGTTTCAGGACCCATCACTCTTGCATCCAGCAAGTTCATCGAATCGTTGAGCACCTAAGCGCTGGCTTCCAGCGCAAGGCAACGACAGGCATGTTGTTCTTCGACATAGCGAAAGCGTTCGACAAGGTCTGGCACAACGGCTTAATATATAAGCTGTACCAACTCGGGGTGCCTGACCGTCTCGTGCTCATCTTACGAGACTTTTTGTCGAACCGCACCTTTCGCTATCGCATTGAGAGTACACTCTCCTCCCCTCACCCCTTACGCGCCGGTGTCCCTCAGGGCTCGGTGATCTCTCCCCTCATCTTCTCGCTCTTCACGAGCGACATCCCCAAATGTAGCAAGACTCATTTGGCGCTTTTCGCCGATGACACAGCTATCTACTACACAGGGCGGTGCCAGAACTCTATCGCCAGAACTCTCCAAAACTCCGCAAACGCTTTAGGCGTCTGGTTCCGGAAGTGGAGGATTGAGGTCAATCCCGATAAGAGTCAGGCCGTCCTTTTCACGCGACCGCGACTCCGCGCTTCCGCACCTCCTAGCCCGATCACCATGTATGGCAAGCCGATCCCTTGGGAGAAGCAAGCCAAATACCTTGGCGTGATCTTAGATCAACACCTGACCTTTAGAGAGCACATCAAGACGGCGCGTTCGCGTGCCGCTTGCGCTCTCGGCAGGCTTCATTTCATCCTGACCGCGCGTAGCAAACTATCTCTTAAGTGCAAGCTGCGCATCTACACCGCAGTCATCCGTCCCATCATGACGTATGCTTGTGTTGTATTTGCGCACGCTAAGCCACACTTGCTCCATAGGATGCAGACCCTACAGAACCGTTTCCTCAGAAAGGTCACGGGGGCACCCTATTATGTACGCAACGAGTCTCTTCACGTTGATCTAAAAATCCCAACCGTCCAGCAGTTCATGAAACGCCTCGCCAAGCGTTTCTTCGAATCTGCCTCCAAACACCCGAATCCCCTGATTGCGGCGGCCGCCCGCTACACACCGTCGCGCATAAGTCGCATCCGCCGTCCTAGGCACGCCCTAACCGTCCCGGATGACGCCATAACTCTCCTCCAGGAGAGTAATCCCGCCACCAGCACGATCCGGAAACTCAAATCGAGACCGCCGTGCTTCCGTCCTCGCCGCCGAGGGCCACCGCGACGCCCCCGTCCATACCCACCCCGACCCTTGCTCGAGCCAGCCCGCGCAGCTGAGCCCGTAATTCTAAATTTGCCCCCAAATAATCCGATCCAGCATGTCCCATTGCTGTCCTCTCCCAGCGACGCCCTAAGCCGAGGTCCGTACCCCACAGGGGGTGCCCTTAGCGTGTAGTCGCTTAGTTTTTAGTCTTAGTTTTAAGCCTGGCTGGAGGCCTTAATTTATTGAGGCATCCACAGGAAAGCCCGGTTAAGCAGTCGACAACCTCCTATAGGTTGAACTGCGAGATGCCATTCCCCAAAAACAAAAACAACACAAGCAAGTCAGTCTCCAGCGATCATCCAGTGAAGCAACATACCTACACCCGTTGGTTCACTTCGCGCCGCGCTTGAAGTAATTAGTAATACCAGTCAAGTTGCTAAGTTTGTAAATAGTGTGTAAATTTGCCCGTGTATTTCCTTTTAATATTTTGTATTGTGTTGTGTCGTATTGGAAATACAAGTGTTTTACCCCGTGTCGCGTGGTTTTATTTCCACTTCTTCGTCAAGGGAACAACGTCACCCCCGCCTACACGCCCGTATCCCCCACCTGCCCCTCAGCGTGGGCTACAGTCAGTAATGTCAAAATAAATTGACGTTATGGGGTACCGCTGATAATTTATTTTTTATTTTACATAGTTCGATGTATAGTAAGTGAAAATTCGGTATTAAGTATATCAATACATTCATTCATGATTCATGAAAGGAGCCGAGAGTGTAATGATCGATGCACACGCATACGACGCATACGAACAATGCATACGACGTTTTTCATCACACTTGCGAGGCAAAAAAAAGTTTCATAAACTAATTACGTAAGTAAAAAAATATGAAATATGGCCCGCGGCTTCCTTTTATCGCGGTGTCTTCGCAGGTTGAAGGAGAGAGGCAAAGGCACGAAGCCGTCGAACAGTCTAATAGGTATTAAAAGCATAAAACTGAATATTTTGTATGTTATTTGGATGTAGAACACGAATATAATTTTTTTGACAAAAATATTTTTTTTTTTAATATATTTGTTTTTTGGTCGAGTGGTCGCAAGCCTACTGCTGAGCATGAGGTCCTGGGTTCGATTCCCGGGTCGGGCAAAGTGTTATTGGGTTTTTCTATCTGGAATTTCTCAGTAGCAGCCCGGAGTCTGGATCTGTACCCGGTTGATGGCAATAGGCTCGCCTCCTATTACATGAGACTTAAACATAACTGGCGAAATGTGGGTGTGCTATAGGTACATCTCTGCCCAACCCTTCGGGGAAACAAGCCGTGATCTTATGTTATGTAAATAATTTAATGAAATATTATGTTAATTCATGCCTTTTATCTCTACTGTCATAAAAAGGCATGAAGTCTCTATGATGAGATTAAAAAAGCGCACATCTCCGACTAGTAAATAGTTATCTGTGGCGCACATTACCGCACATGTGCGGTAATATAAAGTAAAAAGCACGTGTGTTTAATACACGGCATTATGAACCTAAAAGCGATTCAATAAGAGCCACTTTACGAGCAAAAGTGTGTTGAAAACAGATTCATTTCGATACGACAATTATAAGTAGGTTAAAATAGACATCCAAGATTTTTTACATTGTTTGTTAGTTGGTTAGTTGTGCTGCTGAGGAGTTCGTTGCGCCACTTCTTCTTCCCAGTTGAAGCACTAGGAAGTGGTGAAGGGCGGGCGTTTTGGGGGACTGTCTTATGTAATTTTTGACGTTCTAAAAGTGCTGATTCTCAGCCTAGTTTGAATAAATGACTTTTGATTCTGTTACAAGTGAAGCTAATAAAAGCATGTTCAAAAAGTAAAAAATATAAAATTTTTTACAAAAATAAAACTGACATCCAAAAACAACACTACAAAGTCAAAAATAACTTTGATTTCGGAAGTCGGTGGCAAAAAACGAAAATACAAAACCAAAGTCACCGACTTCCGAAATCTTTTATTTTTCACTTTGTAGTGTTTTTTTTGGAAGTCATTTTTTTTTTTCATAAAAAAGTCTCTGAAATTCTGTTTAAATTCTCAAGTTTGCAAACGTCATACTAAATCAAACAAGCACGAAGTATAAAATACTATATATTTTCCGTTTCATATTACAGTATGTAAATTCAAGACATAAATTCATGTTCTATGGACCATTTAGGTATTTTTCTTTGTCCGGATTCGTAGGAGCTGATAAATTAAGTGATTTATAATGTTCTGCCAGATCTGCGTAGGCACTGGCTCGTAGATCTACGTGCTACGCCGGCCTACGCGGCTACGCGGCTACGAGTTTTGAGCTTTCAGGATGTGGTCGTGCAGTTTTCAGTAACATTGAATACCTCTTATGCTACGGCTACATTATCGCGATAAGGCGAACTACACTTTGCGCGCTCTCTGTTTAACAGTGAGACGACGAGGGTGTGCGAGAGAGCGCCCGAAGTGTAGTTCGCCTTATCGCGGCAATGTAGCCGTAGCATTAATATTATTATTTAATGTTTATATTAGTAATTATAAAACGGTATTCAGCTGCATCCGGTTTCTTAATCGGATGCAGCTGAATACCATCTGAGTGGAAGCCAAGCCGATACCAATGTTGTTGAGAAAACGCAAGGCAGATGGTGAAGATTTAAAATGAATATTAATACTCAATACACAATTCTTTATTGCATTGTATATGTATTACATAGATGGTATAAAAAAGTAAAAGATCAATATGTACCCTGTCGGGCACAACAAAATTAGGAGAGAGGATTATTTACTATGTTGATATTTTAGTACCTATAAATAAAACATTATTTTGATAAGGAAGAAGAAAAATGAGCAAGAAAAATTATTATTTGTATTTTTTCGCGAAAGTAGCATTGTAAAATAAAAACAATTTTCACGAGTTTAATAAGTGAGCCAGATACTACTTATCTGCAACATGACTACGCGCCGTAGCATGCTACGCGCCGTAGCGCAGCTACGCGCTGTAGCACGGCTGCGCCACGTGAAATAATGCTACGCGAAGCTGACTCTATTCATTTACTAACTACAAAATACGGTGTTTAAACTAAGAATGACAAAAACAGTCTTTAAATTTTCCTTGTATTTTTAGGGTTCCGTACGTCCGAATGAAAAACGGAACCCTTGTAGGATCACTCGTGTGTCTGTATGTCAATCTGTCACAGCCAATTTGCTCCGACTCTAATGGATCGATTAAGTTGAATTTTGGTACATACACATATGAATTTCTGTGACCCAAACATGGACGTGTAACGGAAGTAAATACATTTTGAATATGGGGATCGCTTTTGGGAGGCAAACAAGAAAATAAAAAAAAAAACGTTTTGCAAACTGTACCGTGTGATATTATCAAATAAAAGGGCTTACTGTGAGATTCTCCAATATATTTTTTTATAATTTTAAAATCAATATTTTAAAAGCTACTTAAGAAAATACTTAGATTAAAATTGACCATTTATCACTGAGAACAATGAACCTAAAATTTTGAAAAAAACAATACAGGTACTATACTTACTTAAAGATTACAGGAAAACCTATAAGAAGTCTATGGTCTTAAAATAACATGGTACATATCTCAATATTGTGCGGACAAACTTACACTTGCAGTTTGATTGTATGGGAGAACATACATATGTTTCAACTACAATGTTTAGTTTGTTCTTGGGATAAATTCATCCCAACTACGCTACGGAACCCTTCATTGTGCGTGGTCCGATACGCACTTGGCCGGTTTTAATGATAAAATTCTCTCAGAAAGGTTTTAATTTTGCATCATTTTTAATTACGTGACCAGAGAGCTGGCCTATTCTTTGGCCAAAGAATCAGCATCGCCATACAACGTGGCAATGCTGCCAGCCTTTTGGGCACTTTTCCTGTTGACAGCGATGCGGACGAATTTTTTGTTGCCCTATAATTCTTTTTACTCTTTTTTATTCATATACATATTATTATTATTATTTTATGTCTGTTAGCTTATATATTATGTAGGAGATCATTTTTAATTATTACAACCTAATCCAACCCTTCGGGGACACAAAGCGTGGTGTTACGTATAGTATTACATTATAAAAGTATTTGAAAAAAATATTATAGTTTATTTTTAGCCTGTGTTGTTCCATTGCAGCGCAAAGGCCTCCCTTTCTCCTTTCCACTCTCTCTGTCTTGAGCTCGTGTGGACCAATCACGTCTGCAGGCGTCAAGCTCGTATCTCCATCTTCTCCTCGGTCTGCTCAATCCAAGGTTGGAGGGTACCGTTCAAATTGCTACTTTAATTTTGTTCTTATTTTCTTTTGAATTCGAAATATTTAAATATCAGGTGTATCTTGAGGTATCAAACAGTAAACAGTAAGAACCCCAACAATGACTACTTCCAAAGTACTTTAAAAAACATCTTTAATAAATCCTAATCCCGTTAAAACTTTCTCCACTTAAAAAAACAACATTCATTTCATTGAAAACCATCAGCAATGTTAGGTGCGTTCAACTCAAGCCAGTTCAACTTATGCAGATGTTTACTAAAACCTGTGATACTTGCAAATGGGCCGCTTCGTCTCATCCCTAAGATTTATAGGCCGAATACAGACGAACTGATATTCAAGTTGAGTTGAGAAAAACATGTAAGGCGCATGCGCGAACTCGACCAATGTTGTTCCCGTGCCATGGACAGTGCGTGACGGGCGCCCGAGATGCCGTAGGGAGGGGATCGCTGTCGACACTATCGAGTCGATGACTGATAAGATTATTTTTTTGTTGAGTATAGTGGGGATTAAGATTTTTTTTAGCGGTTGTAATGATTGGTTGTCCAGAGGTATGGATAATTGACTGGACTGTATCTGGAAGGCAATCACTTATATTTCTTGTACAACTTGTACGACCTGGAGCTAGACCACCACCTCTTAAAGCAGTATTATTGTAATCTTACTTCAGTGTGGGAAAGAGATGGACCTAGACGTCCTGTATAGCCCCATCTCTTTCTCACACTGAAGTATCATTAATACTGCTTTAAGAGGTGGTGGTTGGCCCCCTGTGTTACGTTAAGTTGGTTAGTCAAGTTTAACACCACGAGGCGTGAGAATTTTCCTGCCAAGTCCAACTTCAATGAAAAATAATATATCGACTTAGCATTCGTTTTATGTAGATCGTAAATCTGTTGTTGTCGGCTAAATCTGTCGCCAATTCATGACTAAAACATAAACAGCCTCCACAAGATAGTCCTTCCAGTTTACTACACGCGTTACTTCCGTAAAAAACACTGTAAGGCCTTTATTGCAGTGTTTATTTGTTCTGCGCGAACGTAAGATATTGTTTTCGATAGCGAACATTATTGCGAACAATAAAAGTCGAGATCTCGGTACGTCCCTAATGGCGGATTTCAACAACGTTCAGTGTGATAAAATGGTTGGGACGGGCGGACTGAAGCGCGCGCTCCGCGACCCAAGCCCGCCAAAGGGAAATTCAAATTTCATTCTTTAAAAAAAAAAATGAAAACTGTGCCAGTAACAAAAAATGTGTAATTTAAATTCGAAAATTTAAAAATATTTTATTTTCTGTAAGATTAGGGCTGTGTAAGTTTTGCGAACAATTTTAGAAACTGTTCGGTGATTGGTTGATTTTTTTTGTTGAGAAAACAAATTAAGTATGTGAAAGTTACTGTCCGAGAACTGAATTTTGTTTCTTGGCCGTTATGGAAGTTTCTCATAAGGTAAGTGAGATATAATAATATTTTCAGGTGTGTTTCCTTCCTACTATGGAAAAGTTAAGAAACTTTTCGACTTCCTGCTTCTGAAATTGAATTTATATGGTTTTAATATTTGATGGTTTCCTTTAGAATGTTTTTGCGTTTGTTATAATTATGTATCGATATATAGGGAACCACCATTTTTTTTTAAATTATGCAATTCTTTTTTGTAGTTTAGGTATAACTTATAGCGGGAATTTTCTAAATATCATATTATGAAAAAAATTAATTACATTTTCGCGTGGAAACATAATCGAGATTTGGATCTTAATAACGGGAGTTTTTCCGCGTACATTTCATATTAATTTAAAAACAACTTAAATTTTAAAAGGACCAAATCATTTAAGCCGACGTCTTACGCTCCTGTTTAATCGAGCAATTTCCTGAAAACGGCCCATAATTAAGTTTAATTTGTAAGCGAAAATAATTAATGAAACCATTTAACAGTCACTTCATTTAAATTGACGCTATTTGAAGATATTTCGGGGCATAATAGCCGGTTGATTGCGAATGATGACGGCTCCAATTTTGACGATATTCACTCTTACATGGAGGGAAAATATTAAATATATGAAAAGTATCGACTGAGCTGTTTCTTAAGGATTCTGGCGTCCTGGTATATTACGAAGTCTTAAGCACGGGATTAAGCCAGGATTACGCTCCCATCTAAACGTTCGTTCGCCATAAAGTTAACATCTTTAATAAGTACCTACTCTTATAAAAAAGAAAAGAAAGCTTCTTCTTTCTTTTAAGAAAGCTTCATATGGGCATTCATTTAGATAAAAAATACGTTGTTAGGAAACGACTCTAGGATGTTACGTCACACGTTACATTCATGAATGGAGGATTGAATGAACTTGCTATAATTGAATGCTTTTAAATATTAAATGACGCTAATTGAGCTGTAATTATGTCACTACTGTGATTGGTTATTGGGGCTTGTGATTATTACTATTCGTTTATTTATTTTCTTTCTTATCTATTTACATTTTTAAATATTTCTAATAACAATATATACAAAAAAAAACATTTCAAAATATAAAAAATAGTAGCCCACCGGTATCGGGAGCAGAGTCCAAACTACCGGCGGTCAGGGATCCAGAGAGAGGAACCTCCTAACAATGCGTGCCGTGTCCAGAAGTACCGCTTTCTGAATCAAGCCCTTAATCCAGCTGCCCAATGAGAGCCTCCTTAGGTGTTGGTCGAGGCTCTTGGCAATTAAGCCATTGGCTGATACGACTATCGGCACAATGATCGCTGAGTCCACATCGCACATGTCGACAACCTCGCGGGCCAAGTCAAGATACTTGATTTGTTTATCTTTCTCGGCTTTCACGAGGTTCTCGTCATGGGGGACCGTTATGTCAATAATCATTGCGCGCCGCTCTATTCGATCCACCACCACTATATCAGGCTTATTGGCAACAATAGTCCTGTCAGTAATGATGGATCGATCCCAGTACAATGTGATATGTCCATTTTCGAGAACTGGGTCGGGCACATACCTGTAGTACGGCACTTCCGATTCCACAAGACTGAAGATACTTCAGGCTTCGTCCTCGAGATTAGCATTTGATACACATGCTACACGAAATACGCGAAGTACACATCATTCCACACTATTTTGAGAATATTTTGTTTTCTTCTACATTTTCATCATTTTTTTTTGATGTGGGTAGATTAGTCCATTTGATTCCTGTGCCCGCATTCCGTGTCATATAGAAATTTATATGCTTTGGCTTCTTATATTAGCTCTTCAGAGAATTTTGAAGCAGATCAGGAGTCAAGACGCGCGCATCCAGACATTGAGTGGCAACTTGCAGACTATGGCTATCATAAAATTGTTACAAAATTTGGTGCCCCAAACATAGATTTATTCGCCAGTCGGTTAAATAATTAATACCCAAGATACGTCCCCTGGCACAGAGATCCGGATGCGTACACTACTTTTACACTACGTTTACTATGATATTAAAATCATTACGAAAAATTCAGTCTGATAACGCCAAGGGTGTCATGGTTGTCCCACACTGACGAATACAGCCGTGGTATCATTATTTAAAGGTCTTTTAGTGTCAGAAATGGTAATATTTAGAGCTAAAGCTAATTTAATTTTATCTACTGATTCCAGTCGCCTCCACATGTGCAACAGTATTACCCTGGTGGCAGGGGTCTTATCCTTGAGGCAATGATAAGAAGAGGTTACTAGAGGTTACTTTCATCTATGGATATAGTACTTAACTCTTTCTCGGAGAGCTCTTATAAACAATAGGAAGGGCGCTATAAAAAGTGGTTCATTTATTGTAATGAAAATAAATTGAATATGTATGAGGTATCAGTTCCAAATATTATGAACTTCCTAACAATTGCGTATAATGGTGGTTCCCAATACGGAACATTAAATTCATACCGATCCGCTTTGAGTAAAGAAAACATTTCCGGGAATGATGGTATAAAAAGATTTTTTAAAGGAGTAAGTATTTCGTTCTACACCACCTCTGCCTAAGTATAATGAAATATGGGACACGTCTTTGGTATTAAATTATCTGGAAAAATGGTATCCTAATGCAGACATGAGCCTTAAAAAATTTCAAAAAAAATTAATAACTTTGTTAGCTCTCGTCACTGCACATAGGGTGCAAACATTATTAAAAATTAAAATTTGTAACATAGAAAAGTTTCCAAAAGAAGTCAAAATTAATATTCCCGATATTATAAATAAAACCAATATATAATGATAAATGATTTTATTTCTGTAAGTAGGTTTATACAAACACTTTTAAACGTCAAACATTTTTTTTTAACTAGATGAGGCCGGCGTTTCCTATAAAAATTCATTTATCCTCGGGTAAGGAACACCCATTGCCAAAACATTAGCACATCAATTAAAAATCATACTAAATTAATCAAATAAAAATTAAATAAATCAAATTAAAATAAATAAAATCATAATAAATCAAATTAAATTAAGTCAAAATAAATAAATTATCTAATAAAATAATTATTAATACCTTCTCCGGCACTGGTACAGCAACATGTCTGCTGGAACAATGCCGGATGAAGGGGCAGTCCAGCCTTCCCACAATCATCGCCAGTACGATGTTGGGGCTAACCCGCACCCTGCGCACTAAGGACGTAGCGCGCTTGCGCATGGTCGCGTGAAAGCAAATTATAAAAACACTAGCGGTCGCCCGCGGCTCCGCCCGCGTGGATGTCCGTTTTCGCGACAAAAAGTAGCCTATGTGTTATTCTGATTTATATAACCTATAGCGGTCCCCCGCGGCTCTGCCTGCGTGGATGTCGATTACCGCTACAAAAAGCCTAAGTTTGATCCCATGTGTTCAACTACCCAAAAGTAAATTCAGCATTTTAGCCGACAAACAGGCAGATAAACAAACAGACTTTCGCGTTTATTTTATTAGCAGGATAAGATAACTTCATGTGTTAAATATTGTTTTAAAGGATAAAATTTTTGTAAAAAAAGTTACTGAATTAGAGCTTCCCTTTATACAACATTTGATGTAATTTTATCTTATGGCAACAAAATGTATTGATGTTCGGGAGACCCAACTCGTGATAGGCCAACGTACAGTTGGCCATGGGTAAAGCATTCCTTTCGTAGATCAATCCCTACTAAATTGAAAGTTTGGCCCTGGGTCTTGTAAATTGTTAATCCAAAAGAAGTTTTCACCGGAAATTGAAGTCGTTTAAATGGAATTGGTAAATCGGTGGGGATCATCGGTATCCGAGGAATGTGAGCTAATTCACCAGCAGCAGGGCCGGTGATAATGGTCGCTACAATTAAATTGTCTTTTAATTCCTTTATAAGTAGCCTCGCTCCATTGCACATATTGGGAGGGCTCAAATTTCTGAGAAGCATTATTGGCGTTCCAACTTTTAACGACAGTTGGTGAGGTGGCAGTCCAGCGGGGTTGAGAGAATTTAAAAATTCCTGTGGGTAATGTACTGCGTCTTCGATATTAGTGACAGTGTCTATGGATTTATAATGCTTAACTTGACCCGGGACTCTTTGCATAATTAAATTGTTTATTTCATTGACCGTGTCATTCCTAGGTGACACTATTGCTCTACAACACAGCCAACGAAAGCCATTTCCATATAAATTTTCTATGCCAGGGTATACTGCATCTATCAAGCTTTCTAAAGAATGGACTCGATCGACTCGACTCGAATCGACGCTCGACTCTCGACTCTCGTGCGCGTAACTCAGAGGTTCTTACATTTTGTTCATGATGTCGTTGCGAACGCTCGACACTCGACTCTCGCGTGCGTAACTCAGCGGTTCTTACATTTTGTTCATGAAGTCGTTGCGAACACTCGACATTCGACTCTCGTGCGCGTAACTCAGAGGTTCTTACATTTTGTTCATGAAGTCGTTGCGAACGTTCGACACTCGACTCTCGTGCGCGTAACTCAGAGGTTCTTACATTTTGTTCATGAAGTCGTTGCGAATGCTCGACACTCGACTGTCGCGCGTGTAACTCAGAGGTTCTCAGATTTTGTTCGGCAAGACGTTGTGAACGTTCAGGTGAAGATTCTTCAATACGACGTATTCTTGCTGCCCTTGCTTGAGAACTGTGTTTAGAAAGTTGAGACCTCGTTCTTTTAGGCATTTTGCAGACTTTAGATATATCTGTAGATATGTAACAAACAAATAATATATATAATTAAGAAAATGTTAATGGCGTGTAATATTTTAGCTCAGAAAACAACTGTTTAGGCCTAAATATAACTGTTGTTTAGCTCTGAAAAGAACTTTTGTTTAATTCTGAAAAGAACTTTTGTTTAGTTCTGAAAAGAACTTTTATATAGCTCTGAAAAGAACTTTTATATAGCTCTGAAAAGAACTTTTATATAGCTCTGAAAAGAACTTTTATATAGCTTTGAAAATAAACTTTTATGTAGCTCTGAAAAGAACTTTTTGTTAGGTTTAGTTTTAACAACGAAATCTAAAAATTTTCGTACGAAAATTATTAGAAACTGACTGTCTGAGCCGCGCGGGTACCTTACTCATAGACCTAAAGTAGAAAGTAGAAATAGTATTATTGATTTCGCCATAACTTTCAAACCAAATGTCCAATTTTAATGAATGAAAGACTAAATATTATCTACATAAACAGTACTTTGTGACAAAATAGTTTATTTTGATAAGGAGTTATGACATGTGTAAAATAAATGCGTTTAAATGAAGTCCTAAAAAAATTCAAGATTTTTAAATAAAAAAACGGTTGTTGTGCTTAACTCGAAATAGATAGGTATAGTGTGTCGCGGACTTTTTTGTAGATATTTTTAAGGTATTTAATTAATTAGAACATTTTATGGTTCTATCTTTTATAGTTTAGGCGGCGTACGCATTTATTTTACACATGTCATTACTCCTTATCAAAATAAACTATTTTGTCACAAAGTACTGTTT
Organism: Fissipunctia ypsillon; assembly: GCA_947568875.1. Lineage (NCBI taxonomy): Eukaryota > Metazoa > Arthropoda > Insecta > Lepidoptera > Noctuidae > Fissipunctia > Fissipunctia ypsillon. Next base: position 4,451,436 of record OX387662.1, read on the forward strand.
ATGTAGATAAATTTAGTCTTTTAGGCTAAAATGCTGAATTTACTTTTGGGTAGTTGAACACATGGGATCAAACTTAGGCTTTTTGTAGCGGTAATCGACATCCTCGCAGGCAGAGCCACGGGGGACCGCTATAGGTTATATAAATCAGAATAACACATAGGCTACTTTTTGTCGCGAAAACGGACATCCACGCGGGCGGAGCCGCGGGCGACCGCTAGTCATTTAATAAAAATCTTGTAGTCACTTTGTTCCTTATACACAAATCTTCAGTACCCCATATTCTATAACCTCAAAACTTCGTTCAGATCGCTGACAAGAAGTTAATACAAGTATCTACATCAACTACTCGACTAGGAAACGTATAAGTTAACAGTTCCCCAGGGGGAAATTTATACTAGCATTCCCTACTACTGTTGTTCAAGTCAGAATCCGCGTTTCTATAAGATTTTCAACAAAAGTCGAGTACCTACTTGCAGACGTTTAGCCATTTAAGACGTCTGCAAGAATAATTAAGTTTTCACTTATATAACGAATGACGACTACAATTTCGTTTTGTCCGTCAGGTAGATTATTAAAAAAATATTGATCACGTATTTTTTTCTTTTTTTTACGTAATCAAAAGATTCGTGCGATACACGCCTTGCTAGATTTTATTCTGAGTTATAACGTAGCGAGCACCCACTCTCCCACTTTATGTGTAAAATAATGACAATGAAGAAAAATAGGAACTCAGCAATCATCTTTCTACAATTGCATAGGTACATTCATTATTGCTGTGTATAAGACTCGTCTGTTTGGCGTTTTCAATAGCCGTCTCCCGACGCGACGACGCTTTCATCAAAATACCTACTTATATTAAACTTAAAGGGCCCATTCATATTATTTTTTTTTACATTTTAGAGGTTTTTGTTTGCGTCGGAGGTTTTTTCAATTTTTAATTTAACTTTTATTTCCTACTTTTTAAACTTATATTACAACACGCTACGATCGATACGTAGTTCATTTAAATCTTCGCAGTTGTACGTATTTCTCCCAACAGTGAAGCTAGTTACTAAATTTATCCACATTACTCTTTGCTACTCAATCAGACCCTGATCACCATCTATCTATAACCTAGTCATTGAGACTATTCCAATGAACCCAAATATGATACCTGTGCTGTAAGTTGGTGAGGGAGTTGGGTATTCTGCAAATTCCAGGTGATGCTGCAGCATCAGGTTATGGTTACTATGTACTCCTAATATCATTGTAGTAACAGAATACCAAATTTCCACTCGATCAACCCGTCGAAGATGCTCACATCCCTTTATCAACTAGAAAAGAGCTAATAATCTTCAAACGGCCGAACATATTCTTTACAATCATAGCTAAGAACACTCTCAATCACGACAGCTTTCAAACAAACAAAAAAACGCATCAAAATCGGTGCATTCGTTTAGGAGCTACGATCCACAGACAGACACACAGACACAGATACACAGAGAGACACGTCAAACTTATGATACACCTCTATTTGCGTCGGGCCGGCGGTTAAAAAAGCTAAATAAAATGATTTCACAAGGAGCGACTGCTTATTTGACCTGTATAACCCACAGTTATTTACTGAGTAACACGATACCCCTGGTATAAGACTGGCTGGATAACTTTGGCTAGAACATGACAATATGTATAAAAATAAAAATAACATTTAGTTCCGAAAATCCGATTACTAATAAATCCTGGCCAAAATGACATCAAAACATTATTTAGTATTATGTCACAAAATTCATGATAATTCGTTAATATCATTTGTTCCAGCTGGAATCACAAATAAGTGGGTGGTGACACCGCGTGGGTGTAACAGGAATATAAGCATAGCATTATATTTATCATCGTATCATTTTATAATATTATATTTTTATATATATAGGAACGTACGCGTCCCCATTTCCTTCAGAAGCAATATACTTGCGGACTACAAATAAAAACGCGACCCACTCTGCTAACGCTCAATTTAATAATTAACTTCCTCCTGTATACGTAGGCACACAACAATGATCATCACATCAACCTCACAAGTTGGTCCAGGCGATAGTTCGCTCCTACGGCAATCTCTGCCAGGTGTCTCTCTGACAACCGGAAGTCAGCAGTGGGTATTTATTACAGATAATGTTAACAGGAAGTCAATTCACGCTAACACATTTGTATCATTTTATTAGGTTCCAATGATAATATTCCAAGCTCTTTATGGGGAAAATTGGATACGTAACGTGATATTTTTGTACAATAATATTTTGAGTATATTTTTTTGTTTAATTGGCAGATAAACCCACGGTGTCTTCAGAGCAAAGTATCTAAGACCATCTTACTTCTTGTGTTTTAACGTTTTTAATTTTTTAAAATTGAAAATCAAAATATTTTATTTCACAAAAATAAAATGGGCACTTATGAAACGTCAGAAGCTAGGTGCACGTTTTCAATTGGTCGTTTCCTATGGAGAAGAGCCGGCAAGAAACTATACGGTCTTTTAAAAATGATTGGCTTCTACAATGTTTTCAAATTACAGGTTTGGGAGGACAGTGTAGGTCTGTCAACAAGTACCAGGTACTTAACAAAATAGGTAATGGTCTACAAATCTACAGTCTATTAAGACTACAACAATGTCACGTTCACCAAATATAAAATAATCTATATGCCAGAGAAATACAATAATAAAAACCTATTTAAACCAAATGACATGATTGCCTATACGACTGTAACAAATCTGTTCACAAAAGCCACTAATAAATAGTTGAAATTAGAATTGTAGGTATATAATTTAAAATAATGAAAAGATTGTCATGGAAATATGTAAACAAAAATAAAATACAAGTAAATATCGTAATTTGGGAGCAGTTAATAGACATTTACATAGTTATCCTGTTAATGAGGGAGATTACCAGGGAAGCCGCATGTGCAGAAAGAATTATTGCCAAACTTACTTGTCTGAAGATTAAAGACTATGTTGAAACTTAGTCTATAATTTTATAATATGCTCTTTTGATAAAGACACGTTTGATGTGGGTTTTGAACTTTCCGTCGCTAAGTTCTGTAACCGACTTTGGCAGCTTGTTATAAAAGCGGATAATGTTTATAAGAAATGACTTGCTTGCTTGAATGAAAAATTAGTTCTTGGTTTATATAATATTTTAGGATAAAGTCTCTTTTGTTTCCTTTTTTTGTGTTGTCATAAAACAGCACAATGTGTGTCTTTTTATTACGGGAGGACAATGGCTCCTGCAATACAGTTAACTATCGCAGGAGTCGGAGAATTCTATTACTTGTTGTACAACTTGTTTTATGTCAATAAATAATTTTTGGAACGAAAATCTTTAACGCGGCTCGTGGTAGAAGTAAACTGGCAGACATTGTGCCGTAGCGAAGAAGCGTTTTGCCGTCAGTTTCAAGTATCAAAAGTTTTTATTTTTTAATAGAGAGCCAGCCAGAGAAAATGTTGACACTTGAAACCTGAGACTATACTAAATGGCTCTGTATTAGTACACAGCGAAAAGAACTGCGTTTCAAACGGGTGTCCACGACACCTCCTGACATCTTTTGTATTTTGTATTTGTACTTACTTCAGAAAAAAATCCTGTGCGCTAATTTTAATGTTTGCGAAACGTGATGATACCCTAATTAGTTTCAGGTACTTTGTTTAATATGTAAACAGAAAGAAGAAAACAAAGACAAACTTGTTTATTTTGTCACAGAAACACGTGCATATAAAAAGACAATTAGTTAGCTTAAATACCTTACTTAGTACTTAAAAACGAAACGAACCAAACGAATATATCATAAAAAAACCGCTGTTACATTCTCAATGATTTGTATTGGTATATTTTTGTTAAACCAAGAGTAAGCTACCTTTTTTTTATAAAAACTAAAAAAATAAAAGCACGGGAAAAAATACACAGCAGACAGTGTCTTACAACGTATATTTTCAGTGGCCAATCTCGAAACTTTCTTTTAATGTCGTGACATCCGTTGCTAGGTCAGATAACTTTGTGTATATGTAGTGGGCCTTAGGGGTATTCATATCCAGGGTCGTGGGATGTTCGAAAGAGTTACCGTGGCCTCGGTACAGGCAACTGAAGGAACACGGGTGGGTTTTAGTCGGTAAAAGTCTGACACGCCCTCCCGCTCCGCCCAGAGCGGGAGAAGTCATTTGTTGATTTCCCATCCACAAAAAAGGAGTATCCGTATAGGTTTTATACTCGAAGGTGGCCGGGTGAACAATTTCTCTTGTTTTCTTTTCCGATACATTTCAATTTAGTGGAATACTATTATATACCTACTGTTTCCCCGAACACAGATGTTTACGAAGAGAAATCAATTCTATAAGAGTAGTGTTTATTGTATTTTCTCAAACATACTTGACTGGTTAGTCTAGTAGTCGCAAGCGTTACTGCTGAGCATGAGGTCCTAGGTTCAATTCCCGGGGTGGGGCAAAGTGTTATTGGGTTTTCCATCTGGAATTTCTCAGTAGCAGCCCGGAGTCTGGATATGCGCCCCCGTTGATGTCAATAGGCTCGCCCCCTATTACATGAGACTTAAACATAACTGGCGAAATGTGGGTGTACTATAGTTACACCTCTGCAACCTTTTGGGGAATACAGGCGTGATGTTACGTTATGTTATCAAACATACTTGGAAATTCGAGCATTATTTTGACAATCTTCTTCGAGATAAATCGGAAATGATGTACTGGTCAAATACATGCGAGCAGCGGCCGGCAGTGTTAGTATGAATATCCATATCTGTCGTGTTTAGCGGCCGAATAAATGACTGTAAAAACTCATGTCTGTCGTGTAATTTAAAAATGGAACGAACTTTTTACTTCAACACATGGCAACCAAGGACTTGTCATAGATTTTATTTAAATTTCGATTTGGCTTGCAAATAGAGCTGTTTAACTGTTCCATACATTTTAACCACGTAGGTATTACACTTTTGTAGGATAGGTACAGCAGATTATTTTTTAATAACCGACGAAAAATTTCAACACAGGGGGAGTAGAAAACAAAAAAATGAACATATGTATTGGCGCGTGAAAAATTTGCGTTGTTCGTCATTGATTCTGTAATTTATAATTAATTTAGTAAGTTTGCATTTTCGCGCATTATTTGAAAATATCTTAAAGTCAAAATCATTTATTATTAGGCCTTAAACTTATTCTATCGTGACTCAAACGAATAACCTTTACAAAAGTGATTCAGAAACTTTAATAGTCGTGGACGTGGTACTACAGCGACTCCCTTGACTTGCAGGTACATTTGTAGTGTATTATCTATGGCCCTGATATTATCTTCTGTCATCAGAAGACAGCCGTCACGCGACCATCGATGCGACGCTCTGGTTAAGTGACTGTCACCAGCCAGTGTCACTCTTATCCGACCTTTTCGGTGATTCAGTCATACTTATAAATTATGTATTTAACAATATACAAAATGTAAGAAACATTACGTGACATCCTACTAAATTAAAAGTCATTAGCTAGGAATTATTTTTAGTCACATTTTCACGCACAAATACAATGGAATCATGCCCGTTTTCACTAACACTAGGCGAAGTCTAAATATAATGCCTAAACAATAACCTTTAACAGACACAATTACTAAACAATTGACTTTGTACCTGTGGGGTTCAAACGTTACGCATAGACTTAAGCAGTTTATTTAACGCAAAAACACATTTCATCAACCACTAGGCGACCGTTATTCAAGATTACCTAGTGACAGATTTCAGTATTGATAGACATCAAACGTGCCATTAAAAAAAAAAAAACTCAGACAAGACAAAACATGTAGATTTCGACCCTTACGAGTTGTTACTGAGAAACGAATGCTGAAACAGGAGTGTTTGCTCCGGGGTCTGCTTACGTTAGGCATTATATACTAAACGTTGGCTTATGTATTTATTTATAAAGGTACACCAGTAACTTATGTCTTAGGTACTAGAGTAAAATCGGCATCAATCACATTTTTTGAACGCGCGCAGAACTTAATATAATTCCACAAACGCAACAATGACTGTTTTTCGCAGAACTTTTAATAATGTCAGGTATTGTTTCAGATTTCATGTAGTTACTATTTTCGGGAAGCTTTCATCGAAATATCCTTTTATTTTTTTTTAATGGCGATGTGTTACAGTAGAAAAGTTTTTTTAAAATGATTTTCCCATATTCCTGACACATTAATAACATTTGTAGCGAATTTCCCGTTTCTTTGTGTTAAAAATGGATTGCTGCGTGTTGTATTATTATTGATAATTTAAACTGAGGTATATTTTTTTCTTTCTACATACGTACATAAACTCACGCCTTCTTCCAATGGGGGTAGGTGGAAACCACAGAATGCCACCTGCTTCGATCCTTACATGCTTCCTTTGGCTCGTTCACGTTCATACATCTGGTCATACACGCACGCCGGTAGCGAGTATTACGCACTTGACCTTTCTGAAGAACATCATCAATAAGATCACTATATGTGTTCCTAGGGCGGCTGCCGGTGTTTCTTTCTTTCTATTTCTACATTACAAGTAGTTACAAATATATCGTCGTATAATACGCGATGATAGATAGAAGATTGAGAAGACCCTTTATTATGTACATCATAAAAATTACAGATATAAATGTAGAAATTTTACATAGAGTGACACAATGGGCGGTCTTATAGCTAAAAGCGATCTTTATACACTGATACACTGATGATATAGTTTCACACTTTTATTTAAGTATAATATTAATTATTACAATATACAAACGAACATTCAAATATTTATATTATCTACAAGTATATAATAAAAAATAAAAAAAAGCTCATTTTGGCATAAAAAATTTGTCTGAATCGCTGTCAATGGGAAAACTGCCTAAAAGGCTGGCAGCATTGCCACGTTGAATGGCAATGCTGATTCTTTGGGCTAAAAATAGGCCAGCCTGGTCTAGTCTGGTCCTGTGAAGAGTCGACCAACCGCTTGGTGATGTCCCGAAATGCTTTATGAGCACTCGGACCCCACGGCCCTAGTGTTTCAACCCCAAACGGCTCAAACATATAGCTCCCAATGAGGTTGTTATATTTGCGCCGTTTGAGGACTGCTTCTGTAGCAGCCACCCCAGCACAGCCCGCCGTGCTAGGAAGATAGGATGGCGCGGGAGTGTCGACACAGGTAAAACACACTTTAAACACTTTTTTTTTGTGGATGGAAAATCATCAAATGACTTCTCCCGCTCTGGGCGGAGCGGGAGGGCGTGTCAGACTTTTACTGACTAAAACCCACCCGTGTTCCTTCAGTTGCCTGTACCGAGGCCACGGTAACTCTTTCGAACATCCTGCAACCCACTTTAAACACTTGAGTTTATAATTTGGGTAACATTCAAAGATTGGAAGTAGAGTTTAAAGATTAGAACAACCAGTATCTACGTGTAAACTGTGTAAATACAACCTGTAACCTGTAACCGGTTCTAGAGACTGAAAGATATTTTAATGTCAGCTACGAAAACTAATTTCAGATTTGGCAAAGAAACTAATACGTGAGTTAAACTGAATCTTAAGAGATAGGTACTTAAGAATATATCTTCTATTTTTGGACTAGATTGCATAACGGCTTATTAAAACTCTTACTGCTGCACTCAGAGACGTAACTTAAAAGTAATTAATACCTAAATAACTTTAATTGACCATCATATCTTAGCGTATGTAAAAAATCTGTCATATTTTTCACGATCAGCGTTCCAATTATTTATTTGTGGATTAAACTTTTCTATTATTCTTTTTTTAATGTTTAATTAGCAGTGATAGGAATAGGTAGTGCTAATTTGCCTAAACTTCGAGGAAGGAAGTAACATAGAGTGGATAATACCTCCTCTAAAATCCCGGAATAATTTTAATGACGTTTAAATCCCGGGATTTAAAAACCACGAATTTTTTATCGGACGTTATTTGTAGTTACAAATTATTGATTTGAATAATCATAACATTTTTTAGGGTTACACACACACACACACATTTATATATGTAATTTTTATGGTGTATATAGTAAAGAGTATTCTATCTATCTATAAATAAAGTCCAATTAATAATTCGTGGTTTTTAAATCCCAGGATTTAAACGTCATTAAAATTATTCCGGGATTTTAGAGGAGGTATTATCTACTCCATGTTACTTCCTTCCTCGAAGTTTAGGCAAATTAGCACTACCTATTCCTATCACTGTTAATTAGGGACTTTTATAATGCAATGCGTTTGATAGTCTCATCGTACCCTGAACACATACTGCTACGGATAACACTTGGGCCATGAATCTGAACAGACTCTTCTCAACATCACCATTTGGTAGAAACAGAATTTTATGGCATACACCTTAATCAAGCCTGTTCAACCTCAAGGCCCCAAACAGATCATTCCTATCAGACTCATATCAAACCAGTCCATCAATAAGAGATGTAATTACCGAGTCTTTCGGTCAAAATTCATACTGCTTAGATAGAACACTAAACTTAGCTTCGCATAAGGAATAGCTACAATCTTCTATCACTCACTACATTAGTGTGCAGTGAGCTTACTCCGTAACCGTAGCCGTTTACTTGGAAGTCGGTTCCCCAAGGAGGTGCCACCAGAAACTAATAGTAAGTTGGAATCGAACTTCAGCCTCCTTTGTCAGCTACCCATTATGCTGTAACAATTTGTTAGATTTGTGCAGAATTGCAGAATGGTTATTGGAACATGGTTATATATTTTCATATTTTAGAAAATGCCAGTCTATTATATTGTAATCCGAATAATTAATTAGTTAGGTGAATGCTTATATGATACCGGGGAGGCTCAAATATTGATCAATAAGCAGATTGCGTTCTGACGATTTCAGATTATTAAGTCCAGATTTTCTCACAATATTTTCCATCAACTTCAACTTAACAAATGAAAGACAAAATTAGAATAGAATGTGGATTAAAACAAAATTAGATTAAACATTGAGAACATAAAATAAGCATAAAATAAACATAAAATAAGAACAAATTACAATAAAGCCAGGATTAAACAAAATTAAATTAAATAAAACATTTTTAGACTAGAAAGAAAAAAGTTAGAAGGCAAACAACAACTTAGGCAACTACTGAAACTGAACTATGTGAAAGGAAAATATAACTTAAAAAATCATCCAACACCATGTAAAGCAACTCTCTTCACCTTGGACAAACAGTCTTGGACAAATTACCCAGTATACGTAATAACAGTCGATCAAGAAAGATCGATACAACAGACAGAAAATAGAAACAAGTTAATATCTTATTCATTTCGCTATTACGTGCGAGTCTAGTGTCTCCTTCCAGCTAAGTTTGTTTTAGTTTCAGCAGTAACTACAATCAGCCTTAAAAAGAGGAATACGTCTACAAAAAAGCATTACATAGACAGAACTCATTCATCAGAATCATTACATTACAGACATATAGGGCCTGTTCACACGTACCACAACCACACCACACCACAACGACACCACGTGGATAGGCGCTAATTTGTTTGAAAATTAATAAATAGTAAATGCACAATTTAAGGACCACATTTGGCTGTCAAAATCAACCGTGTGGGCGATACTGACCACATCAAGGCGACGTCGCAGCCACAACGATCTGTCTGTGTGCAAACACTAGCGACAACGCAACCACAACGCAACTGCAAAATATTACAGCGACACTATTCACACGTAACCTCTCCTTGCCCACATTTTGTCGCTGCGATGTGGTGTGGTTGTGGTATGTGAGAACAGGCCCTATATGTCTACAAACTTTGTTCCATAATATCAATGTGTAGCCACAAAACATATTACACATTGGGTAGTTAATCCTCTCAGCGTGTCGATGACAATCTAAATAGAGTCGGTCCAGGACTTGGCTACGAGTTTGGCACCTTCAGTACTTAATTGTCTCTAGACATTGATACAGTACGAGTATTATGGAACACAAATTGTAGACAATGAAATTAATTCTGATCGATTCTTAGAGCTGTAAACTTGTCAAATGTCCAACTGGTTCATTGTGGGTAGCTAGCTGGGTGTCTCTAGGGAATAATGTTACCTGTTTGTAGACATTCACTGCTAAACATGGTAGCCAAAACAGAGCTGCAAGTATAGTTTTTCAGTCTTATATTGTCAGAAAGAAAGCAAAAAAAATGTTGCTTTTACTAAATAGTTATAGGTTAAAAACGGCTACATACACATACAAGGCTGCATGCTAATGGGCAATAATATATTATCCGAGTATTTTGACAGATAAATGACACTAACATTATTCGCGTTGCGTTCGCGCACGCTACGCGCTGTGCTACGACGTAGCTTGCGCTGTGTTACGGCGTAGCGTGCGCTGTGCTACGGCGTAGCTTGCACTGTAGGTGCTCAATCATCCATAGCGAAGTGAGCTTGGTTTTATAGCGAAATTAGAATTAGTATTGAAGCATTGATTCAATATATCATTATTTTATTAAGAGCCCGTATTATCCCACTGTAAGGCAAAGGCCTCTTTTTCCACTTCTCTCGATGTAAGGCGACTAGGAATCAGTCTTTGTTGAAGCAGCTAGCTCATCCCGCCATGTCCGTAAAATTTTACTTAATTTAATAAAAACATTAATGACATCATCCGACGAGCCCTTGTCACCGTCGGCGTCCCAGCTGTATTAGAACCCAATGGCTTGGCACGCGACGATGGCAAGTGACCAAGAAGAATGAATGAATGAGAAGAGATGAGAGAGATGTCTTTATTTCCATGGAAGGTGGGTAGGCTTTTAGTGTGGGCCGCAACTTGTGTCGACACTCTTGCGCCATCCCATCTTCCCGGCTCGGCGTGCTGTGCTGGCGCTGCTGCTACGGCTGCGGAAAACCTCAAGCGGCGAAAGTATAATAACCTTATCGGTAATTATATTTTCGAGCCGTTTGGGGTTGAACCCTCGGGCCGTGGGGTCCGAGCGCTCATGGTTTGTTTAACGAAATCTCCAAACGGCTAGTTGACACTTCTCGTGACCCAAGGGCCGGCTTTTACCTTGGCCAGAGGCTAAGCATTGCCGTACAGCGTGGCAATGCCGCCAGTCTCTTGGGTACATTACCAGTCGACAGCGATGCGGAGGAATTTTTCGGCGCCATATTTTAGTTTGTGAATAGTTTTAGTTAAGTTAGGATATAATATTGTAATTTTATAAGAAAAAAAAATTAAAAACCTCAATCTATCATTGCTCTTTTATTAACTCTGTGCCTACTGACCGAATGTTCAGTATGTATTACGGTAGGGTCCTCGGTATCTAGGTATCTGGGTACTTTGTATAGTTTTAAACCTTGACCGCAGAAATCGCGTTGCTGCGTTCAGGACATTGCGTTTCGAATCTAAATTAGTTCAAGCGCCATGACATTGTCAAAACGTCAAAACCCATGATTGTGACAAAGAAAACAGCTAATATTTTTTCAGAACCAGCTACTATTTAAAGTGGGAAATGCAATATTCTACTCACATACATGGTAGTCAGTGTCATGACATCCTGTGTCACTTTATGTTGAGGGAAACTCGTTATGAGAACTCTTTGTATGCGTGTTCGTACTATGTGTTTGAAGTTAATATTTTTGTTGAAAGGAGTACATTATTATTGTATAAAGTTTTGAGTTTGATGTGATTTGGAAAGCCCATGATGAGTTTTGTGGCTTTGATTTAAAATGTGTGCTGCCATGGCTTTGATTTAAAATGTGTGTTCGTAAGAAAATCTATTCTATACAAATAAATAAAATTGTAGTGTCTGTTTGTAAATGTCAAAATAACAGCTTTTATTAAATGCATTTGAAAGTATATAAGTACGGTACAAAAAACTATTTTTAAAATGTTTTGTCTGTCTGTCTATCTGCAACGCCTGGATCGATTTTGACGGGACTTTCACTTGTAGATAGCTGATGTCATACGGAGTAACTTCAGCTATTTTAATTTTAGAAAAATAATTAAAATTAGGGTTCTGCGCGCAAAAAAAAAAAAATAAAACCCATGAAATTGTGAACAAAATCTGATTGAAATGGGGAAGTATTGACATCCACGCGGGCGAAGCCGTGGGTAATAGCTATTAAATAATAATAAATCGTAGAAGTACAAAGATGGTTGCCTGTTTTAACTTTTCTGTTGTCAGATGGAGTGGCCTTAGTCCAGCAGTTGCTACAAAAGGCTAAAATTAAACTATTTTCATGATCCATAGATGATCATTATCATAGGCAATCCTCCTCCTTGTTTAAAGTCAAGGGATGATGACTAAAAATTTTTTTTCCGTTAGGTAGATGATTAAAAAATATTGGACAGGTATTTTTTCTTTTTTTATGTAATCAAAAGATTACGGCGATACATTGAGTAAAAAATGTGGCATGACGTCACGACTTGCTATATTTTATACTTAGTTGTGACGTAGCGAGCCCTCACTCCCCAATTTTAATGCGTTTTACCTTAATCATTCTTTATTAATATGATAAAGCAAAAAATACGTGTCTAATATTTTTTTTATTATCTGACTGACGGACTAAATAGAATTTCGTTTTTTTTTTACCCAGGCATCATCCCTATTAAAATACGATTAAATGCATTTTGCATTTTTGCATTTGCAAAAAAATTAATTAATTAAATTAATTAAAAAATAATAAATAATTAATTAATCAAATTAATTAGTTTAATTAATTAATTTTTTAAAATTTTTTTTTGCATCTTTTTTTTTTTTTTTGCATTTTTTTTTGTTTTTGTAATTTAACCGACAGCTGTGCTGCTGGGGAGTTTGTTGCGTCACTTTTTCTTGTCAGCTAAAGCACTAGGAAGTGCTTCAGCTCTTTAGCAAGCGTTTTGAGGTACTGTCTTATGTAATATTTAACTTTTGATTTTGTGGTAATGACGGTGCATCTTACTTATGTATCTGTACTAACAGTCTGATTTACGTCAAACTGATGTTTCAGATACGATTTTGTTAAGGAGAATAATACTTGCGAGTTTAGGCTGTAATATTAACAGAGAGCCATGTCAACCATGTCTTATTCAACTGCATTAAACCTTAACGTTAAACTTTTAATTACAGAACTTTTAAAAGGTCAATGCATTGTCATTATTCGCTGTAATAAGTCCTGGGGGGCTAAAACGGCCACTTTGGCAGAATCATAATTGGATAATATTATGAACTTTAGGTAAATTAATCGTAAAATGGTCACTAATTGACAATTCATAATATTAACTGCGTACAATTTATATCACGCAATTCATCTGTTAGACAGTTTTGTACGGAGATTCGTAAAATGGTGCACAAACTATGAATTGCTTTAATGTAAAATAGCAGAATCATAAGAAGTTAGTCAAGAGCAACATCTTACAATTCTTATTGAAGATTTTGTGAAGAAATATTGTAATGGCAGATTTAGACATTTATGTAAATTTCCTTGAGGACGCACGTGTTACGGAGACCATTTTATATCGCCGACGAAGTGTAGCTCTTCAGAAAATGAAAATAGCTTTTGAAATGCCGGACCTACAGTTTGTTGGTACCTATTACCTAGGCTATTTTCATTTTCTGAAGAGCTACACTTCTGAATTTAAGTGTTTAGTCGCAATAATGGTGCGACTGTAATTTGTAGGCAGAACCACAGCTGTTTAACACTTATTAACTGCATAGTATGCGCATTGTCATGGTAGCCTGGTACACAAACTAACACTAATTAGAGTTTAGAATACTAACTAATCATGATCCTGTAATCAGAAGTTAACATAATCCTATGTCCTTCTTCAGATCCCAGGGTATCTATCTGACTTTTTTATAACCATCGGTTCAGTGGTTCAGGCGTAAAAAGGTAACAGAAATACTGAGATACTTTAACATTTATTATATTAGTATGAAAGTATGGATGACGGAAGAAAGTAAAGCACGTGAAAACACAACACTATTTTAACGTTTGTCGCCTTCATGTAGAAAACGCTTACTTAAAAAATCGGTCGAGTGCATGTCGGATCACGCACAATGAAGGGTTCCGTAGTTGGGATGAGTTTATCCCAAGAACAAACTTAACATTATAGTTGAAAAACATGTTTTCTCATACATTCCAACTGCAAATGTAAGTTGGTCAACTATTACTCGTAAACTTGTAAAGCCTACTGAGCTGTGATAGTTTTCCTTTTTACTTCGTTGTATATATTACTACCGTGAATTTTTTGACATATTCAAAACTAACCGTTTAGCTGGCAGGGGGGACACTTTCGGAGGCGGCGATCTCTCGCGTCCGGCCTTGGTTCAGGCCATAGTACGGAGCGAGAGTAAATGGGAAGCCGTCACCTCCTTCTGTGAGGCAGTAATGCTCGCGAAGGAGGAGGCGGAACGCGTGAGGGAGAGGCAAGCTTTGTGCCCTCACGCCCCTAGTCGCCGCAGGAGACGCCCTGGGTGTCGGGAATTGGCAGCCGATTCCCGGCCACCGTAGGCGCGGGCTTGCGGACGGCGAGCAATGGGTATCTCGCCGTCCGGTAAGGACCAGGCCCGAGACGACGGCGCGTTGTGTTCTACGCGCGTCTCAAAGAGATGTATTGACGGGGTCCGCTAGTGCCGATGCCAGCTAGGGTTGCGGGATGTTCGAAAGAGTTACCGTAGTCCCGGCACAGGCAACTGAAGGAACATGGGTGGGTTTTAGTCATTAAAAGTCTGACACGCCCTCCTGCTCCGCCCAGAGCGGGAGAAGTCATTTGATGATTTCCTATCCAAAAAACAAAACGGGGGACATCTGAATCTAACAAAAATTAGCACTTTAAAGCTTAATATTTCAGAAACGGATCCCTTAATTGAAAAATTGTTTTCACAAACTCGCAATATTTTTGAAAAATCTTTTTCCAATAACACCCCACACCATGGGGGAGGACGAGAAAAAAAAACCCCGCTTTAAGTGTACAGGAGGTACCCTAAAAAAATTTTTTTTTTCACGATTTTATTTTACCACTTTATCGGCGTGAATAATATGTATATTCATGCCAAATTATAGCTTTCTAGTACTAAGAGTTTCTGAGCTAAGCTGCGGACGAACGGACAGATGGACGGACATGGCGAAACTATAAAGGTTCGTTGTTGACTATGGAACCCTAAAAAGCGTAAAAATCTCAGTGCTCCAACATTTCCCAGTTCACTCTACAATAATATATTATAAGGTACAACACGTACATTATTTATTTGTGTACCACCTACACGTAGCGAGCGTTTGATAAGGGCAAACATTATTATCATGTCGGCGCTAATTTGTAACGCAACTAACAAAAATGGTGAAGCGAGTTACGGATTTTTTTATACATGCTTATTAGCGTCTATTGTATGCAGGCCACACGTGTTTTGGTCCTTCATCTATACATCTATACAAATAAATAAAATTGAAGTGTCTGTTTGTAATATCAAAATAACAGTTTTTTACAAGCATATGAAAGTATATATGATAATTAGGGCAAAACTTGGCTAATCCGTGATATGTAGCTATTCGGTGATAGATAATATGTGTTTTATTACCAAGTTACTACTGTCTTGATAAATGTATATTTTTCAATCATTATAGTATTTGCCACATTTTTAGATATAAGTTAGCAAAGCTTCTTTTGTCTACTGTATCACAGTAAATTTAAAAAATAATCTGATCAATGAATCGAATTTTACAATTAAAAAACAAAACTATCACCGATTACCCAAGTTTTGCCCTATAACAAAAAAACAAATTTTAAAACTTGTGTCTGTCTGTTTGTTCCGGCTAATCTCCGAAACGGCTGGACCAATTTTGACGGGACTTCCACTGGCAGATAGCTGATGTTACAAGGAGTAACTTAGGCCACTTTTATTTTAGACAAAGAATTAAGGTTCCGCGCTAAAAAATTGAAACCCATGAAATTATGAACGAAAAACCAGATTTGGACAATTCTTTTTGCATTTGGTACCCCAATTCTCGAGGATGGTTATAGGCTATTTAACATCACGCTACGACCATTAAGAGTCGAGAAAAAGGAAAAAAATCAATAAGAACGCTAAGTGAAAACGAAGTAATAGCTCGGGCGGGCGATGCAACGCCGGTCGGGAGACAAGGGAGTTTTTTTTTAATGTGGCTGTTATTGTAGAATATTGTGTAATTTACGACTTCCATGCGAACGAAGTCGCGGGGCACAGCTATTATCATATTATAAAACATCAATTCGTCGTTCGGTGAAGAAATAATTATAGTTGACAAGTTCGAGAGTCATGGTTAGGTTAGGTTATAGGATAATTTCATGGACAAAATGCTTCTTTATAATTTTACTTTATTTTTAAAGGCAATTGTGCCATTGTCTACTTTAATGACATAATTACATTAATTGTTATTATAACGGTGTGCGAGACAGATCAATTACAATCCAAAAATTATTTAAGCAGCTTTCGCTGCAGTCCTTCTCACAAAGCTCTGACATACAATCCCTTTTAATATACGTCTTACAAAATATACTTACAAAATATTGGTCCAATCATCCACTAACAGATAGTTAGATTAGAATCCAAGAGTTCATTCGATGGGCGAGTGTGTGAGGTGTGGAGTCTAAGCACGTACGAAAGTGCGGTATGTTCTGACGGTATCTATATCTGTACATATTATAAACAGAAGTCGCTTTTCGAGTCTGTCTGTCTGACCGCGTTGTTGTTAAAGTACGCAACGGTTTTTGATGCGGTTTTCAAAATCATTTAGAGAATTTATTCCGGAAGGTTTATGTGTATAATCTATAGGTACATATAATAGAATTGAAAAGTAGTGGAGTCAAAGCTGTAAACTGAATAGTTTCGAATACAACTGTTTCTTTGAATGTATGTTCCAGCGTCACGCAAATACTAGCTGACAGACTTTGTTCAAATTGTGCATAGATATTCCCTATAAGCCTGGTCACTCTATAGGTTACAAATTATCACGCTATTTGCTGTGGGGGATGAGCAATATTGCAATTTGTTCGTGTTCTTCTATAGGTTACGGCAAATTGTAAAAAAACGAGCCAAAAGGTTAGAATATTGTAGATAGTTACAGATTGAACCTTTTAAATGATTATCATCACGCTGTACCTTTATGGAGTTCAGCAGTCAATCATGACATATACAGTGGATTTTTGAGATCGGGGGCAATAAGGTACCTTAACCGTTGTCGGTACAAGAGCACGGTCTAAGGAGACTGTCGTTAACTTTAACAAAAAATTTGATCTGCATTCACAGATTTTGAAAAAAAAAAAGTACAGTCAGCAAATCTATGGGGTTAACTGAGATTTGAATACTAGAAAAGTCAGAAATCGCAAAAATAACTTCGTAAGGAAATGAGACTGAGATGGGAGAGAACACAATATATCTACCCGTGTATTCTATAACAACAGTTGAATTATTCCATTACGTCACTGGGCTGAACAGTGATTACCAACACACACTTGACGTATATAAACACCGCTAGGCAGGTAACCGTAAGAGGAAGTCTCAGAATGTCACTGGTGACTGACAAGTTGTGGGGAAGTCGGTTGTCATGGTGTGGACATGTGAAGCGGAGAAATGAGGAAAATGTTGTGAGGAAAGTTTTGAGTAGAGACGACCAAAGAAACGATGGATGGTGTGAAAGATGACATGGCTAGAAAGGGGCGAAAATCGAGATAACGACTAAAGGTGAAGTCCACTAGTCATTTGTATGATAAAATAAACCGAGCGCTCGGTGCGGGCGGTACCAATAATGGACGCAGTGCTGTATGAATTCATACAAAGCAAACCATAATCCGTTGCGTGCCGTGCGTTGCGGCCGGTGCGGACCAGTGGACGCTCACTTTAATAGAGAAGTATGGAATAAATTAGGAGAACGATGAGGTACGTAACTGTAGTACTTAACAACAGACTCCAGCCACCATTTTGTTCCGTGACGCAAATATTACTTACTTTATTACCTTGAATGATCTCTACATAATTATAATAATCCCTACATACACGTGGGCGGGCTTCGCTTCTAATAACATCAAATGAATTTCCTATCGAGTTTATTTTAATCAGATATTCAAATATTATGGTAAACATTACTATCTGCAATCTGCCTAGCCTTTTCCCAACTATGTTCGGGTCGGCTTCAGTCTAACTGGATGCAGCTGAATACCAGTATTTTACATGAAGCGACTGCCTATCTGACGTCCATAACCCATTTATTGGGTAACACGATACCCCTTCTCCGACATTCGTTTCTCCGATGAACGGTTCGCCGACAGAACGATTCACTTTTCATTGTTTCACCGATATAACGTTTAACACTTATTTGAAAACAATTCAAATCTAATTTAATTTGGTTTGGAACTCACAGATGTCACAGGCAAGCCCAGTATCGACTACTGAATATATCCCTCCATAAAGTTAATACGACAGTTCTCAGAAAATAATTGCATAAAAAACCGTTGTTTGATTTTTCTATTTTCACGAGAGATTCTCGACCCCCATGAGGTTTAATTTCTCTTGACCCACATACAAACGTCTGTCAAGACAAGTATACTGCGGGCGAGACGGATTTCTGAGGTATTTAAATAAATGGTGCAGTTACTCAACAGTGGTTACAAACTATCCAGTAAATAATATACTGGTTAGTAAGACAGGTTAACCTTTTTAACTTTTCACAAAAAAACTTTCTTAAGAGACTGTCCATAATTTTATTTATGTATACTTTATTGTACACCACAAAAATATATAACAAAAAATAAATCAAACACTTCAAAATATACAATGGGCGGCTTTATCGCTTTCTGCGATCTCTTGCAGGCCACCTTGGGATAGACAATGATGTGCCTGTGGGGCTGTCATTGGTACAAATAATAAGTATACAATATACTAATTTTCCCACGCATACGAACAGAAAATCGCGAAGATCAGACAATTCTCAAAAACATACTAGACAAACTTATATCCACCTTTCTGTTGTAGTCCTCGAATGTCCCGTACAGGTTGACTCTCATGAGAAATAGAATAAACCGGCTTTAAATATTAGATTCTAATGAAGACTTTACCGTATTAATTCTTAGAAGTACAACATCTTATCTTTATTCTTAGATCCTACTCACGTCAGACGTTTCGTGTCGCGATTGCCATTACCTCATAGCGTGATGCTGCAAAATCGTGACGAGACATATGTAAATATGGTGCTATAATTCACATCTCTGTGGTCCCGGCAGCTGTTTGTTCCCGGAAAGCAAAGCGAGGAGTGCACACGAACATTTAGAGGAAAGGAATATCAGGAAATATAAATAATAGGGTTGATACATGTTCTGGTAGACACACGTTTCGCAGTATTTGTTGTTCAACAAACCCGACCCGATGCAATTACTACACTATTCGACTTTTTTTCGGCTTGTGCTGATCGGTAAACTTTGTTCAGCATCTATCCTTGCTTAATTATGTTCGGGTCACATAACACAATAATCAACCCATAATGTTCCCACTGCTGGGACACCGGCCTCCTCTCTTCGAGAGGGAGTGGGCTGTAATCCACCACGCGGGCCCAGTGTGGGTTGGTAGACGTCACATGTCTTCGAATTTTTGGTTAAAGCGCCTGCCTGGGTTCGAACCCAGGACCTGTAATTTGTAAGTGGGGGCCGTTACCACTGAGCCACCATTGCTCTGTTCGGGTCGGCTCGGCACAATTCAAGCTTAGTCGAGCGGCTTTTTCAGGGTAACAGGACCCATCACATATCCGTTATTTACGCATTCTGTACTTTCATCAAACTAAGTAAAATTGAGTAAAAATTATATCTGGGAAATTAATTTTATTATTGGTGTGAAAATTTGCTGTTTATGGCTGCGCGCAGAGTATCTAACACACGCAAAATATTGCGTTTATTGGTGCATACAACGGGATAGGAGTTGCGAGGGTATTTAGAGTTAAGTTATATTATTTGACGGAGAAGGTATATCTCTCTAGTTATCGTCAGCCATATTTTAACTACTCTGGGCGTACTATGGGTGGTGTTGGTATTGCGCAATAGAAAAACTGTTAGCAGTTTAAATCAAATTATAATCACGATCAAATTAATCACACTAGCTATTCATACACTATACGGAACGCGTCACAGTTTCTAAACGTGTTCATTGCTCGACAGCCACCAACCAACTTTGCTTAACTCCCGTCGACGAGCGTTATGTTGTAGAGTCTGTCGAGCACCGCTTGGTGGCGCTGGCGTCCCGATTAGTCAAACGACGACTAACGTATTTCCGACATATTAATATTTCAATACACGGTCAGTTGATGGCAATAGGTTCGCCCTCTGTTACATGAGGCTGAAACATAACTGGCGAAATATAGGTGCGCCTTTTGTCTAACCCTTCGGGGAATACAGGCATGATGTTATGTTATAATGTTTAAAACTTGTTTTCTTGAAAAATAATATGTTTTATGTAGGGTACAGTACAAGAAAATTATCACAATGACGCGGAGAACAACTCTCTGCTTCGTTAAGCGACTTTTTACAACTGTTATATTCGATTTGGCTGACCCGAGCACGTAGTCTTCACCATTTCATGGGCAATAATTCCGGGCTGGTGTTGAAAATTGTCTGAATAAGCTAAGCAATGCCATTGAAAATGTGTTTACCTGGAAATATAGCTCAGAGGCTTGTTACCCGCAACCAACAGATAAGTAAGTCTATAACACGAAAACCCAGTTTCTGGTAGCCTTTGGTCAAATGCATGATAGAGTTATAAGAAAATCGCAACCACGAGATTAATAAGGCTGCTTGTACACACTTTTTCGCCTTGAGAAACTACGGTTGATACGTCGTGTGTAGGCACAGTCGTCAGTGTTGTATAGATCACTATGGATGTTTGTTAAAAGACACGGCGCATACGGCGGCGGCGCCGTGCCACAGTTTTTCACGCCAAAAAAGCGCTTGTGTACAAGTGGGCTAAGTCTGTAATACTAAAATCAAGTTTCTGGTATCCTTTGATCATGTTAGAGTTAGAAGAAAATATTCTTTTAAATCGAATGGGCTCCATTTCCTCTCTAAAACTTTTTGACTACTAACCATCATTTATTTCCTTAAAAATACATCAGCATTCAGCACAGACAGGCTCGTTAGTTGTTTTGACAGACTGACTATAGCAAACAAATAACAAATCATGAGCTTGTGGGTAGTGGTTTTTCTTGAGAACAGGGGTTTTCCAAACACCCCTAAAAGAAAATTGTAAGCATTTCCCAAAACAAACCATTAAAACTTATTTGTAGCGTCAACTCGAGCTATATTTTCCAAGACAGACAAAAACACCCGAAATCTAGAGCCCAAGAAAATCTGTTCCCAAGAAAGTCTGTTAAAAACTTCCTATGTAAAAAAGGGGGTGAGAGAAATAATACGGACTTATAACTTCTACCCTTCTTCGTTGAAAATCGTACATTCGACCGCACGTCGATGAAACACTTTGACCTTAAGCGTTTCTATAGAATACGAGGCCAGCTTATAAGAGGGGTTCGTGGTTAAATGATAACAGCCGCAGGTCGATCGAAGGTTAAGCTACACTCGCCGCGGACCGTTCGACGATGGGTGACCATCCATTACATATCGAGACCCCTCCGTGCCTCGGAAAGCACGTAAAGCTATTCGTCCCGGCTGACATTCATCGATCTTTGACAGTCGTTACGGGTAGTTAGAAGCCCAAAAGTCTGACAGCCAGTCTTACCAAGGGGTATCATGATATCCAGTAACTGGGTTGTGGCGGTCAGATAGGTAGTCGCTTCATGTAAAATACTAGTATTCAGCTGCATCCAGTTTGCCTGGAAGCCGATCGCAACAAAGTTGGGGAAAAAGGCAGGCAAATTGACGAGGCCAGGGTATATTGGTTTTGTTAACACTGATGAGCGTCCTACTGTACCTGCTTAGCACCCTTGAGAGGCAGCCATCTTGTGGATCAGTACCTCAAAGTTGTGCCTTACTTTCAAGTGGTCTAATAAAAACAATTGGTATCTATTATTTCGACTATTATTATAAACATTTCGTGCCTTTTCGGGTTGTGATTTTTTTGTTAATGTTATTGTTTGAGGGTTATAACGTAAAGTTTGAGTTATTGGTACGGTCTACCTATTTTCAATACGTACAAAGTTCAGGTAATAGTTTGAATTTCGAATACAGATTTATAGAACAGGCAGCAGTATAAATTTCTTACTTAGAAATAGTTTGTTTATATGAAACAGGCGTGGATAGTACTATCGAGGAGCTCGTGGCTAAGTAATAACAGCCGCACAGTTCGATCCATCAGGTTAAACTACGCTTGCCGGGGTTGTCCAGGGATGGGTGACCATCTTTATATACCGAGACTCCTCCGTGCCTCGGAAAGCACGTTAAACCGTTGGTCCCGGCTGTCTTTCGTAGATCTTTGACAGTCGTTACGGTCGTCAGAAACCCGAAAGTCTGACAACCAGTCTCACTAAGGGGTATCGTATTACCCAGCTACTGAGTTGTGAAGGTCAGATAGGCAGTCGCTCCATGTAAAATAATGGTATTCAGCTGCATCCTGTTAGACTGGAAGCCGACCCCAACATAGTTGGGAAAAGGCTAGGCAGATTGATTGGGTAGTACTATCGAGGAAACTTACATCTGACCAATTTGAAAACATAATCCCATGCACACGATGACCACATCTGTTAGCAAGCGTTAGTGTATGTCATATATCCGCAATAGAAATACAATTTTTACAGGTAATATAAAATAATGGTCCTATATATTTTCGTACCGTTTCCTTTTTAGAAAGAAAAGAAAGAAAGAAAAATATTTTATTTGGGACACGCACAGGAAATACAACAATAAAAAGAACATTAAAACTAACAATATCATAAACACAAATAAAACAAAAGGAAAAAAAAAAAACAAAACAAAGAAGACCTGTGCGAGGCCAAAAAGGCTCCTATCTCAGCATCCTACCGCAGCGCTGATATTCTGACAGGGCCCACGTTTTACTTCGTTTGTCGTCATTAGTTGTTAGGTCGCACGTGTTTGTGATGTATGTACCTAGCTTCCGGAGTGCTCTAAGTAATCACTAATAAGTAGATACATCTATAGTATAGATCTGTCATGTTTTCGTTATTCAATAATAATATTTTGGCCACAGTGATTGTTTCATGCACGCCTATTGATGATTTTCGGCCAGCCATAATCTTGTAGTCTGTTTCTCAGTGTGTCAAGACCCTTTTTCTCAGGAACGCATGGACGTATCAAGTTGAAATTAATATCAAATACGTAGTCGACGAAACAAGGCGTGATGTTAAGTTTTGTGTATGTTACTCGTACGTAGTCGACGTTCTCTTGGAGTTCTAAAAAAATCAAGCTTCTAAGTCAACGCAATAAAAAATACGGCCACACACACATACATAAACTTACGCCTTTTTCCCATGGGGGTAGGCAGAAACTACAGAACGCCACCTGCTACGATCCTAAATACGGCCATTCATGCGACATATTTTGATACTAACGAATAAATCAAAACTTATAGGATACTTCCCGTTGACCTAGAATCATGAAAGACAAGAAGCAAGGTTTCACAGCACAAGTAAAGGAAAAGTCCGAAAAATCGTTAATTTGGAGTTTTATCACATAAAAAAAAATTGCGATTACAAACTTACATTTGTAGTTGGAGAATTGACCGTGACGTACATATATCGATATATGGGAGAACATGTTTTTCAACAAGAATGCTTAGTTTGTTTTTGGAATAAATTCATCCTAACTACGAAACACTTTATTGCGCGTGGTCCGACACACACTTGGCCGGTTTAAAAAAAAATATAAACATCCAGGATGAAAAGTAGCCTATATGCCCTTCTCCAGGTACCAGGCTACCTGTCAGTCAAATTTTATAACGATCGATTCAGTGGTTTAGGCGTGAAAAGGTACATAAAAGCAGAGTTACTTTCGCATGTATTAGTACGAATTAGAAGAGATTTGACTTATCAATTTCACACCATCAATATAGGCACCAAAAAAGTAGAAACAAATATACTTAACTAATTCCCGAAAACACCGTTGAATGAACTCATCGTTACTTTTATCAGTGTATATTTTGGTCTTTTTGTACAAAAAACCAAATGCCTAAAACTACTAGTATTAAACAAGATAGATGCCTTGTAAATTGCCAATCAATAAGCCGAAGAAAACGTAAATCTTAAAAGATTGCATCTTTACTTACAATAAATAACATATAAGCGTGTCTAGACGAGGCTACTTCAAATTGATATTAAAGCAGTATTTACTTAAGGACATACTGCATGCGTGGACTGTCAGTTTACTCTTAAACTTTTGTAAAAATAACTAGTACCTTTCACCTTTCAGTTTATGTATGCCTAGTACTTTATTGCTAAAAAATCCCATGTAAGTGAAGTTAGTCGCTGGTGCTGCGCGGCCTGCGGGTGGCACACGACATCGACGCGGTGAGTCACACACAGGACAGTTCCTACAAGAACCTACATGCAGCACGAGCTGCGCGGCCTGGGGGTGGCGCACGACAGCGACGCGGTGAGCAATCGTTATTACGCTAATTGGTTCTTTGAAACGTCTGTGAAAGCAATACTTTGAAAACGCATCTTAAAGATGGAATGTGGATCTACACTATAAGCTATATTTAGCTAAAAATCTTCGCAACAAAGGAAGAAAACTATTGTTTACAATGCATGTGCTCGAAAAGAGCGTTATCTAAGCAGCCAAACTGTGCGGAAAGTGCCACTTTTTCGCACTAATGCTTTTTACTTTTCAGTTTTTTTTTAAATTTTTAACTCCGTCGTCAGCCCGACGCAAAGAGTTTTAATTATTTGAGAGAAGTTTTACAAATTAGTCAAGTACAGATTAACATTCATGTAATAGGTACTATAAAACTAATACTTCATTAAACGCGTTTTTAATTACTCTAGATTTTGACCAATCTTGATTTTGATCAATAAATTATTTTTAAATATTCATTAAATATGTTTGGCTGAACGCATATTTTGCTCGTGCCTTTTTGCGATACGACGTGGTAGCCATTTGCACATGTACAGTAGTAGATATGCTGAGTGCGCATGTATTTAAAATAAGCCCGCCATTTTAATGATTTCTTGCTTAGTTCGGAGTCGATCTGTGTAAATCTTAATATTATTTTTTATTTCCTCGCACAATGCATAGTAAAACGTTGTATGACACACGTGCGTAAGATGATTTTCGTCTCGTGTCGACTCATACAATCGCTCGCTTCGCTCGCTCGTGAATAAAAATGCCACTTGCCGGAAATCACCTACCTTCCGCACTTGTAGCATAAATAACTATTTTAGTCTAACATCTGGATTAAAAATTAATTAAAACTGGAATTTATTCTTCAGTATTGTCATCGACCAAACACAACTAAAAATAGTTGGCGTGCTATTAGAGCATCATAAATCTAAACAACGTGCTGCATTTGAATTGCATCACGGTTATGCAAAGCGTTGTATAAAGGAACTACAAAAATGTGGACACACTTATGTGACACTCTGTTTTCTGTGACGATAGTAATTATTTACCTACTAGTGCAGACGCCAAAGGAAGTTGAGTATGCAAAATGTGAGGGCCGCATTCTGTAAACTGTTTTAAGCTCACCAAAGCTTGCAGATGTAGTCCATTTATTTGTGATACCCCATCCCTTTAGATATCAAGTAAATCAATTTAACTAATGCTTGGGAGCCATTTTAATGATTGTTTTAGTGATAATATAAAATTTTTTCTTATGATCGATACTTAGTCAACTGAAAAAAAAATAAAAAGTTAAAATTATAAACAAAATTTGTTGATAAAAAAATTATTTAATACGGAAAAGCAAATTTACTCTGTGCAACCCTGGTACCAGATGATCAGTTTAGTCTACTGTCTATTATTTATTTAATTTATTAATCTCTATTCGATTCAAAATCGTAAACAAAGCTCGACTCAAAGGAGAATCGGCTTCATCGACTTTATTAAATATAAAAAGATTTATCTATTATCTAATATATTTACTAGCAACCCGCCCCAACTTCGCACGGGTGCAATTTACATGTGAGAAGACGGTATTCTGTTCACGATACGTTATGCACAAGTTCTGAGCAGTAACCTAACAAAAAGTTGCAAAGCATGAATTCAGGATAACATAACATAACATCACGCGTTTTTTCCCCGAAGGGTTGGGCAGAGGTGTACCTATAAGTACCCCACATTTCGCCAGTTATGTTTAAGTACCTTGTAATAGGGGAATTCGAGATAGTCTTACATACATAACATAACATCACGCCTTATTTCCCCGAAGGGTTAGGCAGAGGTGTACCTATTGTACACCCACATTTCGCGAGTTATGTTTAAGTCCCATGTAATAGTGGTCGAGTCTATTGCCAGTATTTCATTAGTAATATTAAGTACTTCTAAACACACACATAAACTCACGCCTTCTTCCCACGGAGGTAGGCAGAAACTACAGAACGCTACCTGCTACGATCCTTACATACTCCTTTTGCCTCGTAAGTACTTCTTTTGGAATATATTTACATAATACTAGCTGTTGCCCGCGGCTTCACCCGTGTGGAGGTCGGAACTATCCTACGGGAAGTACTACCGGGATAAAAAGTATCCTATGTCTTAACCCAGATCATGGTCTACCTATGTGTCAAATCTATACTCTATACAAATAAATAAAATTGAAGTGTCTGTTTGTTATGTTAAAATTAAAATAACAGCTTTTTACTAAATGCATAAGAAAGTATATACGGTACTTATAACAAAAAACAATTTATAAATTGTTTGTCTGTCTGTCTGTTTGTTACGGCTAATCTCCGAAACGGCGAGACCAATTTTGACGGGACTTTCACTGGCAGATAGCTGATGTTATAAGGAGTAACTTAGGCTAGTTTTATTTTAGAAAAATAAGAAGAAGAATTAGGGTTCCGCGCAAAAAAAACGAAAACCCATGAAATTGTGAACAAATAGCCAAGAATCGAAAACCTTTATAAATTACGGTACAGGTATCGAAGAATGTTGGTTACCTCTACGACTAAAGTTACCGCTATGTGGGTAACCAAGAAAAAAAAAACATGTTACCTTTATTTAGGTTACCATTTTAATACGGTTACCTACAAATGACCTTGATTATGAGAAAGAAACGGAATATCGTCAGCCAGCCAGGGCCGTGATTGGTCGGCGTTCGCCGGCTCGCGGGTCAACTCGACTCTGACACATACACAACGATGCGCGCCCTATGACGAATGCCAACGGACACGAGTGTAAGATCTTCGATGGATCCCAGTGTAAGCTAGAGTTAATTTTTATTTCGGTTACCGGTATTAATACCGGTTGGATTCAGTTTAAGTATTAAGGAAACCTTAAATATACATATAAATAAAATAACAATTGTAACCGAAAAAAAATACCTGTATTAATCATACCGGTTTCGGCCACCCGGGCGGTCGATGCAACGCCTGCCGCGTTGCATCGACCGGTCGGGCGATCCAAAGCGGTGCGTTGGCAGACGAGGGAGTTTTATTAAAAACATAACATAACATCACGCCTTGTGTCCCCGAAGAGTTAGGCAGAGGTGTAACTATAGGTACACCCACATTTCGCCAGTTATTTTCAGTTGTGTTTAGTGTGTTTGTTTGTTGTTGTGTGTTGTGTTTGTGTGTGTGTTGTGTTTTTGTGTAGTTGTTTCAGTGGTGTATATTAAAATGTGGCTTATTTTAGTTTATTATGTATCTTACAACTTCGACGCGAACGAAGTCGCGGGGCACATCTAGTTTCGTGAAAGCGCAATAAACAAACTCACTTTTGCATTTATAATATTATATTAGTAGTGACCCGCCCCTGCTTCGCACGGGTAGCACTAATTATCCATAGTCAGATAACTAGTGGATAATTGAAATATATTACTATCTTGAATTCATGCAAGCCTATTACTTTTTGTTAGATTACTGTTAAAAAAAAATATGGCACAAAATTACTAAAAATCCAAATAAAAAAATCTGTTGATCCGATCGCTATCAAACTTCACAGGATCACCCGCTGGACTAATTTGAAGATTGCCTGCAAATTTCATAAAAATCGCTCCAGCCGTTTTGGAGTCCATAGGTAACATACATACATACACACTTACACACATCCATTTTTATACAACATTAGTTTTAGTTTATGCGAAACCCAAAACACGTGTCTGGTATTTCTATGTAAAGAATCTATCTATATACAACATTTCAAAACTATCATGAAAAATCACAAAGTTATAAGCTTGTGATGTTATCTGGTTGTCCATCCAAAAACATGGTAACCACGCAGCAACCCCGCGCCGCCCGCGCCTCCAGCGTCGTCTTGCGCTCATTGATAATAATTTGGCAGCAGTACCTATAGAGTACTTAGTGTCGCTCGGTGGCCAACTTGTAACCTTTTTAAAATATTTTTGGGACAAAATATAACATAATGTAAAAATTATTGGAATCGACTCAGTTACTTATTCTGAACCAAATATATTCAGGTTTTGCATATACTAAAAATAATGTTGTATAAATAGATAGAAGATTATAGCCTAAGTTTATCTGGAATAATGTAACTTTCAAATTATTGCACTCCACATACACAAAATTCGCTCTCTCTCTTTATAATATTACTAGCTTTTGCCTGCGGCTTCGCCCGCGTGCGTGGTACGTAATACTGGGATTAAAAGTACCCTATGCATTAATCCAGGTAAACAATGTCTTCTCGCACTGCTTATATAGTATCCGAGGAGCGGCGCGCGGATTGATATATGATTGTTGAACGATAAAAAATTCTAAAACCTAACAATAGTAACGGAACGGAAAATTACCTACTTAAGGCAACAAACCAGTTGTTCCCTACATTTATGTTCGCACAACTCGTCAAAATGTAGGGAACAGCAGATTTTTTTTTCGCGATTTCAGGTTTGGTCCCGTAGGAAAAGTAGTTCAAATTATGAGTACAATGACCAAGGGTCACGGTACGAGGTTGTGCGTTAAGTCCGGGATATGTTGTAGATATAGCAGAAGAAGATATAATTAAATCTAATCTCTTCACCACCCTTGGTTGAATGCCTAAGGCATTAAGTCCGCCTTTGTACTTTTTTAAGTGTGAAAAGATTAAATAAATAAATAGAATATAGATATTGTAAAAGAAATGATCACAGCAATAGTTATAAAACCTCGTGTTTACCTGCATATCATTGAATTCGTTAGGTATATTTTTGAATTCCTGGCTGCGAGAGCGTTTCTTGAAACTAGAGCACGGCATGGTTGAGGCTCTCATTTCTTCGACATGATATTTATGTACCATCTTAAGCGTATTACGACGCTGTTTCCAATGAAAACAGTAAGTAATATTATTAAATTCTGAACAACATCTTGAAGTGTTTAGTAGATATTATTATTATAAATTATCCTTCTGAAGTAGGTTTTTCGTTTCCATTAAAGCTTTAGACATATAAATTGTTTGTATATAAAATATATTCTTTGAATCTTCACCTTTGGTTCTATTTAGGAGTGGTTTACGTCATTAGTGCCGCGAAGATACAACGTCTCCTTGTCTTGTCCCAAGGGTTTAGCCGTTCGACTTTTGTCACTTGAAGAATTTTACTTTCCCTAGATTTATTATTCTTTTTTTAATTAAAATGAAATCTAAATTACATAAAAAAAATACTTTGTTTCCTGAAAGTTGTATAGTTTCAAAGACACAACCACACTGTATTTGATTTGTCAAAATTAAAAAACATTATACAGGGTAGCAAACAGAAATAAATACATTATAAGTATAAGATAACAGTATAATATACAAGATAACGCACAACCTCTTAAGGGGTCATTATGAACAACTTTTACTATGGGACCGAACCTGAAATCGCGAAAAAAAATCTGCTGTTTCATACATTTTGACGAGTTATGCGACCATAAATGTAGGGAGCAGCAGATTTTTTTTTTCGCCATTTCAGGTTTGGTCCCATAGTAAAAGTTGTTCTCAATGATGAGTACAATGACCCCTTCAGAGGTTGTGCGTTAATTATGTTACACCTTGTATAAGTAGTAGGTAGTGGTATCTACATTGTTATGTAAAAGAGCGCCTCTCGCTATCAAACGTAAAAGTTTGGCGAGTTTAGAATTAAGTGACACCTCTGTATTTTATTATCATTAAATAAATAATAATAAAAAAATCGATTAAAGTAGATAGGTACCCTCGCAAAAACGTTATATAAGGCCGTGCAAACAGGCCAGTAGTGTTTGCTGGCCTGTCCTCGATAATCTACTTTTTTCTAGTTGGCTCTAGCGTTTGTACACAATGGTCTAGATGTTGGTGCATCCGATGGACATTAAGTCGGCGAGGTTGAATTATTATTAGTTGATAGACATGACATGGTGGTTATCATTACCAATAACGTAAAATTCTTGGTCATAAAAATAAGTTTACCAAATGTTTTTAAGGTTGTTCGATTTTTCTTACTTTTCAATGGCCGGATGGTTTTTTAGCAATAAATTGATCGGACTCGAAGGACCACTTCCTGGGTCAAATGTATTGGGAAATAAACAAACTCAATAATAACTTACGATGTAAGGGTGCTTACATAAAGAAACAGGTTTCCAGTACAGACTAAGAGTGCTTACATAAAGAAACAGGTTTCCGGTACAGGCGAGCCTGTGCGGGTCGGTACCTATCGGTATGGCTCGGTCCAGGTAGTCGGCACCGACAAGTATAAACCTGTTTCCTTATAACTGAGCGCATAAGATAACATGGGAATATTATACCTGCACCGATCGGTACCGACCCGCACAGACTCGCCTGTACCGGAAACCTGAGCACTTTAAGTTGGTTTAACTTAAACTAACACCAAAATTATAAGCAAGGAAAATTCAGGCGAATTCTGTACGATTACCAGAATCGCATAAGTAACGCAGAGATGAATAAAATGTTTCCGATATAGTATAAATGTATCAGTTTGCACGATCATGATCTAAACCCTTTGATATCCATACGTATGTTGGGATACGTTCAAATGTTCTGTGGAAATCGAGAAGCACGCATTTATACGGTCTATAAGGATAGGAAAATCTTTATAAGGACATCACATCATTTATAACATAACATTTCGCCAGAATATGTTCAAGTCCCATGTAAAAGGGGGTGACCCTATTGCCATCAACCGGGCACAAATCCAGACTCCGGCCTGCTACTGAGAAATTCCACATAGAAAACGCAATAACAGTTTGCCACCCGGGAATCGCACCCAAGACCTCGTGCTCCGCAGTAGCGCTTGCGATCACTAGACCAACGAGGCAGTCACATCACATCATTTATATGAGTATTAAATAGAATGATACAAATCCGTTAGCGTAAATAACAACCATTTGCTTGTGATAACTATAAGTCAAAATCCTACTTGCAACGAAAGCCTACCTGCAAAATTAGCAATATTCAGGCTCGCCAGACCAAATATTACTTACTTACATTAAAACTTTCGGATATCGTTAAATGTAGCCTTATTACGCTTTTTTCCAAAGCACAGTTATCATGTTTTTCCTAAGATTGTACGTATAGCTGATAAGAGTGTCAATGTTTTAAATCCAGAATGAAGCGGTTCACATTAGCAACATATCGGATTCCAGCAGCGAACACAAATTGTATCGTGTTTTATCGTATCACGCGAGCCGACGAGCGTTATTGGCTGGGCTCACATCTACGTGGTTTATGATATGCTGGTATCTCTATCGAAACTATTAGTGAGAACTATCTTTGTGTCATTATTTGCATTTAAATTAAACTGGGAAAATTAAGTCAGATTTTCAATAATATTTTTCAATAATAATAATAAATCATGGTAAGGTATTCTAGTATTCAGTTCATTTTATGAAGGGCTTTTATAATAATAAAATCTCGGGATGAAATTTTAATTACTCATAACACCTAATTATCAAATTTATTTATTATAATTTATTATGTGGTTTATTGATTTTTCATTCTTATTTATTTACATTTTTAAATATTTCTTAAAATAAAAAGATATAAAAAAACATTTAAAAATATAAAAAATAGAGTTCCACCGGTATCGGGAGCAGGGTCCAAGCTACCGGTGGTTAGGGCTGCAGAGACAGGAACCTCCTCACAATACGAGCCGTGTTAAGGAGTACTGCCTTCTGAATCAGGCTCTTGATCCAATCGCCTAACGAGTGCCTTGAAAGATGTTGGTCGAGGCTTTCGGCTGTCAGGCCATTGCCCGTTACGGCAATTGGCACAATGACAGACGAGCACATTCCACATGTCAACAACCTCGTGCGCTAAGTCGAGATATTTTATTTGTTTCTCTTTCTCAGCTTTGACGAGGTTCTCGTCATGTGGGATGGTAGCATCGATTATCATTGCGCGGCGCGCTAATCGATCTATCACCACTATATCAGGCTTATTGGCGATAATAGTCCTGTAAGTAATGATAGACCGATCCCAGTACAACGTGACATGGTCATTTTCGAGAACTGGGTCGGGCACCTACTTGTAATACGGTACCTCAGAGTCCACAAGTTTGTATTTCAAAGCAAGTTGCTGGTGAATAATCCTGGCCACTTGGTTATGTCTGTGCAAGTACTCGCCGTTAGCCAGACGAGAACAACCAGTCTGATAGACTCACCCGGACTGTGGCATGCCCGACACACGTCAGCCGCCCCGTCCTTCATAATATGTCTCCGGTAGTTATAATTTATTATGATTACCTAATTAATTATGAACATCTGCTTAAAACTTGCTTACAAAACAGCTTAAAAAAAGACTCAGTTATTCGAATCACCTTCAAGCAAGCATCACCTTTGTACGTATTTTTCTGTTCCTTTCTTCTTGTTTGTTTATATGTGTGTACATAAACTGTTAAATAAATAAATAAAAAAAAACCGGTCAAGTGCGTGTCGGACCACGCACAATGAAGGGCTCCGTAGTTGGGTTGAATTTATCCCAAGAACAAACTTTTAACATTGTAGTTGAAAAACTTATCCTCCCATGCATTCCAACTGCAAATAAGTTAAGTTTTTAAGTTTGTACGCACAATGTTTGGAGATTTACCATGTTATTTTAAGACCTCTATGGTCTTATAGGTTTTCCTGTAATCTATAAGTATAGAACTATATTCTGTATTTTTTAAAATATTCTTATTTGTATCCCAAAAGTTGCACACAATTCAACATTTATTTATTTACGCAACACGTCCGTGTTCGGGTCACAGAAATTGATATGTGCACCGTCAACTTAATCAGTACATTAGATTCGGAGCAAATTGGCTGTGACAGACGGACATATAGACAAATATACCGTCAGACAGACACACGAGTGATCCTATAAGGGTTCCGTTTTTACATTCGGACATACGGGAACCCTATAAAACAAAGGAATATTGGATTCTTTCGCAAAAGTAAAATTGATGAATGTCGGATTTCCGGATAAGATGGAAATACGGATACAGTATTCAAATTCCTAATCAAATAGTTTTAAAGTTTATTAAATATTTCGTCGAAAACAATTTCGAATATTGACATGGCACGAATTTATTGCCCTCGTTCAGATTGGAAGAAGGCATTTTTAAATAACAATCAATTACCAGCTGTAACTTAGGCGTAAAGATTTATTTAAACCTAATGAAACTTGTAGAATAATGAAACTTTTTTTTAACAGGCCGACAATTTTACAAAGAAAAACAGAGCTCGCTCTTCTTTCAAGTTTGTTTCGAAACTTTGTTATAACTGAAATTTGAATAAAATAAAGAAATTGAATAACCATTTACCTACGAGCTGAAATGGACTTAATGACTAGGTACCGATTGATAATCCTAACATGATAAATCTTGTTTAAGAATTCCGTACTTATTCTACTGTTGGCAGCCACACCCCCATCACACAGTCAGGCATTTACGCAATTCTCGAAACGTTCGTTTTACTGAGTCTTCAACAAAATAAACAAAAACATACACAAATACTCGTGATATTTTATATTTCCTTATGACTCGCGATATTTTAGAAATCTTACACGTGCTGTAAGTTCGCGGCTCACGAATCAAGGTTAGGGAAAACAAAACTGCGTCGAAGCAATGTTTGGCTAGAGATAAGAAGATCTACCTACTCATGTTCTCCTGGTACTTCTGAGCTCCTGAGTTTTATCCAGATTACTTTTCTGTTACGAGGCGATGGCGAGCCAATGAATTTCTTACCAAGTTTAAAAACTTTCAGTCTGTCATTGAACGGACGGATTTTCATTGGTCCCACGAAGTAGTGAATAAAATAAAGTGAAAGGCTTCCATGTGGAGGAAACTATTTAAACGGTAAATATTTTAGTTGTATCTTCTTTTCATCCGTAAAATGTAATCCGTGTTGCGAAACGGTTATCATAAGTTGAGGCTTTTTTTTTTTTTTTTTGTGGATGGGAAATCATCAAATGACTTCTCCCGCTCTGGGCGGAGCGGGAGGACGTGTCAGACTTTTACTGACTAAAACCCACCCGTGTTCCTTCTGTTGCCTGTGCCGGGGCCACGGTAACTCTTTCGAACATCCCGCAACCCTAGCTGGCATCGGCCCTAGCGGACCCCGTCAATAGTGCTGACATCTCTTTGAGACTAGGGGCGTGAGGGTGCAAAGCTTGCCTCTCCCTCACGCGTCCCGCCTCCTCCTTCACGAGCATTACTGCTTCGCAGAAGGAGGTAATGGCTTCCCATGCACTCTCGCTCCGTACCATGGCCTGGACCAGGGCCGGACGCGAGAGATCGCCGCCGCCGATCGCTTCCGCGAGGACACGGCGGTGCTCCGCCCAAGCCGGGCAGACCTCCACCGTATGCTCCACCGTGTCCTCCGGGCGATCCACACAGTGGTGACACCCGGGCGTTTCCTCCCGCCTTATCCGGAACAGGTACCTCCCGAAGCACCCGTGTCCGGTGAGGACCTGCGTCAGGCGGAAGGTGAGGACGCCGTGGCGCCTCTCCAGCCACTCCTCAAAGAGGGGACTTATCGCCGCAATTGTGGCGTGCCCAGCGCTGGGTTGCGACAATCGCACTCTCCATGCCGCCATGAGATCCTGCCGGAGCTCTGTCCGCCGTGCCGCGATTTCTCGCGGCAACGGAGTTACGCCCCGGCGTCCTGCCTCCTCGCGCCACTCCCAGATGTGCGCGAGGAATAAGTTGAGGCTTGGAACTAATTTCATCAAACTGTTCATAATAATTGGTCATCAGTAAATCAGCCATTAAAATAAACTTCGATGTTATTGGTATTTACGTTCTACCAGAAAAAAATAACACCACATTAAGAAACCTGGCATTACATTAGGATTCACTCTTATATTGGTCAGTTGTCAAAGCAACCAAAATAAAAAGTCGCAATGTCACATGTCATTGTTCACTGACAACGCATCATTTTAGCTAGCCGTATAGTATAGACTCGCGTTTTTCGTTTCGATGATTTTGACAACTGATTAAATGTCGGTTAGTAAGTTAACGGACCTCTAGAGCAGCAATTAAATTTAACGGTTGATTAATACATTTAATCATGAATTAGCGCATGGTGAAGCACTCGCTACTCTTAATGTTCCGTTAACATTTAAACAGAAGATTAAACTAACTAACATGGTATGGTGAAACTAGGTCTAAATATGTAAGCCGACGTTTACATGGACGCGAAAATAACGCGGCAGGATTTTATCGCGCACTGGATTTCCAACGTTCTGCGGAGCGCCGAGAGTTGAAAATCCAACAGTGTGTTGGATTCTCAATGCTCGGCTCCACACCGAGAGTTAAATATCTAAAATCCCGCCGCGATATTTTTATGTCCGTGCGTACGGCGGCAAGACTTGACAAAACATAGAGAATTCTTTGTTACATTATGTAAGTTTAATTTTAATGTATTATACACATAAACCTTTCACGAATGTCGGCTCCACTTTTTGAACAAGTAGGCCCCCCTCCACTGATTTTACTATACCTTTTATTTTTTTGTCGGGGTGGAAAATCCTCATGGATGTCCTCCGCCCTGGGGTGGGCGGAGGGGTCTGTCAGACTCTTACTGACTAAAAACCACCCCGGTGTTCCATCTCACACCTACGCCGAGGGTCGCGGGAACTTACGATCCTTCCGCAACCCCCGGCTGGTGCCGGCCCGCCACGGCAGGCCTCTCCTCGTGTCGAGGGGGGGAGTGAGGTGTTTGACTCCCCCCGCGACGTCTAAGAGGGGCGCGCGTGGAACACTACGCGCCGCCACCTCGGGTCCGATGTATGGGGGGCGACGGACGTCCCCGAGTCCGTCGCCCCTGGTCCCATTTAGGGGGGCTGGAAGAGGGCGTTGTCCGCCCTCCGCCGACGCCCAGTGCGCTTGCTGCGGGCTGGGTGAGAGGATGTGATCTCCCTCTCCCTATCCGCAGCCTCCTTCTGCGAGATGACTATCTCGCAGAAGGAAACCACCGCGTTCCAGGACTCCTCGCTGCCGACCATCGAATTAACGACAGCCGGCAGCGACAGGTCACTGCCTACTCTAGAGATGAGGGCACGGCGCGGCTCCTCCCAAGCGGCACACTCTGCCAGCGTATGCCGCGCCGTGTCCTCCCGACAGTCGACGCAGTGGTGACACCGGGCGTCTGGCTCCCTGTTTATGCGACACAGGTACTTCCCGAAGCAACCATGCCCCGAGAGCACCTGCGTCACCCGAAACGACAAGAAGCCGTGCCTCCTCCCGAGCCAAAGGTCGAGCACCGGCCGGACCGCCTCGATGGTGCCGAGGCCGGCGGTAGGATTTTACTATCCTGGCTTATGTACTAGCTTCACGTGGTCGGCGAAGCTAGTATTCAATTGCCTAGCTAGTGTGCAGTGACTACGCGTTTTGTTTTACTGACCGCAACCATGTGTTGGACTGTACTGGCTTAAAATATGCACAGCCAGGACAGCAAGCCAGCATAGTATACCGAGGTTCTAGCTTGCTAGCTTTGAAAAACTAGCCTCGTGTCTCGGGCCCAACGAATGACGAATGACACGAAGCAGTGCATCCAAGCGCGTGATTCAATCCGACAGTCGTATTGCGGTTGTGTCAGCCGATCCGACGTATTGACGACTGCGGTATGGCTGAGCCATCTAACCACTACTGCACCGATTTAGTTTCACCTTAAAGTGCTTGAAGCAGCAAGGAATTTACCAGTAGTAAGTCTTTGCAGTTGAGTCGACGTTTGCCTGTTTGCAGGCCAGATAAAGGTTGCTGATTTTCCTGGTTTGCCGAACTTAAATCACTGTTTAATGATATACCAGAGGTACCTCTTTTGAATGTATACAATTCGGTAGGTACTGTAGAGGCCTTAGTTGAGCCTGCCTTCCGCATGAATCCTCTTTGGATTATGACATTGGCTGATAAGACAAACGCTGGTTGCAATTGGAATTTAGAATAGGTGAAAAATTATGACATATAGTCATATTGTTCTATGTCGAGTGAGTGTAATATTAGCCCCAGTGTTTAATTGTATTATTATAGCTGTGATAGCTAATAAACCAGTTCGTATAGCGCAGCGGTCTTCATATTTAAAAATCATCACAAAGTTTCCCCAACACACCTCGAAGTCGAGACCCCGCACACAAAATAGATAGTGACCTGCTTATGTATCGTGGCTGGTCGCTATAGTACATTTAACTTGGAATCCAAAGTGTTTGCATTGTAGGGAATTGATTTTTTTTATTACTGACTTGAGCTCATACAAAAATCCCATAGAAACAAGCACTGTCAGTTTTACCCGAATTTTCCAGCATTCCGGGTATTTTTTTTCAATTATTCTTTCTATAAAAACCTAATTCAGACTATTACGATCATTTTAAAATAAAAAATAGCTAAATCCGTCCGGCCGTTCTCAAGTGATGCGCTTACCAACGAGCAGCATTTCATTTTTATTTCTACAGAACCTGAAACTTGTAACGTTTCTTTGACTCTAGTTGCATATCATTTAGACAATCAACCGATCTTTTTCCTCGTCCTTTCTTTTTCCACCATTTAACAATTTTCAGTACTTCAATAAAATGCACTACTCTCCTACCTAACCTGTTCTCCTCTCAATCTATATGAGGTCGAAGTTGATTACAATCTTAAGCCTAAAAACACAGTTCCCTTGTTCAGAAGATTGAATCGACTCTTGGGTCATAAACGGGCTTAATTAAACCCCCGAACGACCTGTGGGGAAGATGTCCCGCACTAAATCAGACACTGATATAAAAATTGAGAATGTCCTTTTTTTCTCGACCAATTTGTCCATGTACTCGTACTTACTATAATAATAGAGAGAGTTTTGTTTTAAGACAACGTTGATTTATTAACGGTTTTTAAGATGTCTCTGATTTGGAAAATGTTGTCTTAAATTGGTCTAGTCTTGTTATAAAAGACACAGGAGACGTAGTCATGGTCATAGCTAATGGCTGCTCAATACATTTCGTCTGGTCGCAAAGACTTTTCAGCTAAATTGCTTGCTTTCAATTTAGAGAAAAGAATGTTCAAATCCATTATTATGTTGTTAATATTTGCTGTAGTCGTAGTGTTCCTGACGTTTATTTTAGTGATTAAACCTTTTTTTATTTATTTACTTTAATTTGATTTTTCTTTATGATTTTGACAGCGGTTGTCAAATTGTAAAAATAACAACTGAATAACGCTGGAAAAATGGCATTATAACTTTTCCTCACTGAATTTACCGTTTTTATTACTATTTTAAAATAATAGGTCTTTACTAATGTAATTGGAGATTCTATAACCAGCATTTTCTTATTGAATTATCTGTGGATTAGCACGCAATTCGAAGTTCAAATAAATTTTATTCGAAAGCC
The DNA here is from genome assembly GCA_947568875.1 of Fissipunctia ypsillon. Classification (NCBI taxonomy): domain Eukaryota; kingdom Metazoa; phylum Arthropoda; class Insecta; order Lepidoptera; family Noctuidae; genus Fissipunctia; species Fissipunctia ypsillon. The sequence continues at coordinate 4,490,277 of OX387662.1, forward strand.
GTGTTAATTTAATTTCAAATTTAGTCATTTGTTTTTAGATAGTTTTTTGTTTTTGTGAAATTGTGGTAGTTTTTGGCGCCATGGATAAACTGAAAATTCTTACAATTTTCAAATATGGGTTCCTACGTGAAAATACCGCTGCGCAAACAACACGAAACATTACCAACATGTACGGGCCTAAAACTGCTTGCATAAACACGGTCCATTATTGGTTCAATCGTTTTAAATCTGGAAATTTTGAGTTGAAGAACGAGCCTCGCGGTCGGCCGATAACTATTGTCGACAACGACGAATTGAAGGCGATAGTGGAAGCGGATCCAACTCAATCTACGGCTGAGCTTGCTGCGGGCCTTGGAGTTAGTGTCAAAACAACATTGAAGCACTTGCATCAAATCGGAAAGATTAAAAAGCTAGATAAGTGGGTGCCATACGAACTAAGCGACCAACAGCGATACTTACGTGTCGAACGTCATACATAGCATACTGAATCGGCATAGAAACGAGAGAATTCTAAATCGAATTGTTACCTGCGATGAAAAGTGGAACCTGTACGATAACCGTAAGCGTTCGTCTCAGTGGGTGGACCCAGGTACACCACCTCATCAGTGCGCTAAAAAAAATATTACTCATAGGAAGATGATGGTGACTGTCTGGTGGACCAGTGCCGGACTTGTACATCACAGCTTGTTACCGAATGGCACACCAGTAACGGCAGATATGTCTATTGCCAAGAATTTCAAACATTGATGGCGAAGCTCGCAATTTAACAATCAATACTGGTCACTCGCTCTTCCCCATTGCTTCTCCACGACAACGCGCGAGCTCACACTTCACGACAGACCATCGCAAAGCTACAAGAGTTACAGCTGGAAGCTCTCCGTCACCCACCGTACTCACCGGACCTTGCCCCAACAAATTTCTACTTTTTTCAAAATTTTGACAATTTTTTAAGTGGGAAAAACATCAACACCCGAGAGGCAGTACAAAACGTTTCGCGGACTTCATCGCCTCCCGTCCGGCAGACTATTACAGTAAAGGGATAAACAAACTGCCATCAAAATGGCAAAATTGTAGAGATAATTTGGGCCAGAACTTTGATTAGCTGAAATAAAAAAATAGGAAAATTTTTATATTTTAAAATTTTCATACAAATCTCCAATTTCATAGGTAAGGTAACCTAATACTAACTGACCTCTAGAACACGTACACTTATTATGGTAGGCATTTAAACCTAGGTATTCTTTTTTTTCTGTTTGTAATCCAGAGTATAGATTTTGGTAGTTGTAAATAGTATTCACTCGAGATTCACGATTGTTCCAGAATACGGGCCTTTGTGACAAATATTTTTATAGTACAAATGAGAAAAGTACGCTTTCTTCTAATACTCCAAGAAAACTCCCAAAAGGAGTAATACCAATCTATAAATATAAACTACAAAAGTAATCTCGTGGTATTTACGCCATTCTGCCTTTTATTTTCTCAACCCATATTTTTCTTTCGCGATTAGAATTTGTTTCGATACAGGGTCGCTTTTTTGGTTTTTAACCGACAAAAAAAGGAGGAGATTCTTAAGTCGAGGCTTAGGTATATATATATATATATATATAATATTTATTGTTATTTTTTCATTCATAACCACGCATAACTTTTTACAGACTATTCTGATTTGAACGATTCTTGTTTTAGTCGGGATACTCGTACTTCGACATTAGTTCCAAGTTTAACTTTGCTTGGGTGGTTTTTGTGCTAGCTTCGTATAACACGTAGGTATTTTTCCCACTTAGTTTATGTCGATAATGTTCTAAGTTATTAAACTTCTTGTCACTGTAATTTACATAGGAGGTAGTGGTATTCGAGATTATGTGGGGTAGGTGCCACAACTAAAAAGTGAAAAATAAAAACATTTTTACAAAAAGTTAAATCAAACCGAGATAAAAAAAAACACTACAAAGTGAAAAATAACTTTGACTTCATAAGTCGGTGGCAAAAAATGAAAATACGAAACCAAAGACACCGACTTCCTAAATCAAAGTTATTTTTCACTTTGTAGTGTTTTTTTGGAAGTCGGCTTTATTGTTTGTAAAAAAGTTTTTACAAAATTTGGAATTATGGTGTCATGTTTTTGCCCGGTTGGTTAACTTTGCTTTTATGCAGCCAGTAAAGTTATTTTTAGAACTGCATGAAATAGATTCATAAATACATTTCATAAGGACCAAAAGAATAAACCTACATATTTTCTGCCTCTTTATTTTACGAACATTTTTCATTCGGAATTATGAACAGGTTTCATTGAAAATTATGGGTATGTACATGAACTGTTTTCCCAATATTTTTCAATCATCATCATAATTGCGTCGAACAAAACACGAATGAGCGGCTTTCAGCCGTTTGCATTTTCCAATAATTACTTACATGGAATTAATAATATCATGCAGATTAAAAACAATAAGTATGTAACATCGACTGTGGTTGTAAATGCGTCACAATATAGTCTTGCAGCCGAACCCAGTAAACTATTTTTAGTAAAAGACAGATCGCTACTGATTGTAGACAGTATAAGTCTATCTGTCCTTATGTCAGGCCGGTAAGATTACATCATCTCTTACAGATTATTGGGACGTTAAAACCATAGATAGATAGGTTTTTCTATCTCCAGTATGCCAAAACTGGTGATAGATAGGTTATTGCGTTCGGCCGTTAAACAGCGTAACCAATGTTGTTTTACAACCCTATATAATTCACCGTTCGTTTTCATAAACCATAGTGTAAAAAGAACAGAGGAATAATATTTGCCGCTGTTCGTTATTTTTTTATAGAAAGTACATGTTCTTTTAACTCGGTTTAAGCGTCGGGGGTCGGGTTGCCTCCTTCCCTCAAATATGGCGAGGGGGGTGATGGCTGATCTTTGAGTTATGCTCGTGAACGGGTGCTGCTTGTGGTGACTGGTCGTCTTGCTGACCCTGTTTTTTTTTTTAAATTGTTATTAGTTATTAACTGCTGATTTATTTTACTTCGATGGCCCGAGTTTATCATTTGTGACTTCGAGTTACAGCTATTTATGCCTGGAGGCTTTTATTTAGGTATAAAGTTCTTTTACGGCTTTAGTCTTTAATTTTTATTTCTGCTTGAGTATAGTTTCTATGTTTTTTTTTTATATTTCTTTTTATTGGTATATTGGGGTGTGCTAGCTGACACCTGGAAAATAATCATGTGAATAATTTGCATACTATTATATAGAACCAAGTTTAACTAACTGAGCAGACAGCTGTACTGCTGGGGAGTTTGTTGCGCCACTTCTTCTTCCCAGCTAAAGCACTAGGAAGTGGTGAAGGGCGGGCGTTTTGAGGGACTGTCTTATGTAATTTTTGACGTTCACAAATTGCGGATTCTCAGCATTGTTTGAATAAATGACATTTGATTTGGTTTATGGAAAATGTGAAACCATTTTCTGATGAAAAATTAATTTGCTTCACAATTAAACTTCGATTGGAAATAGACTAGGTACCTTTTAGAACGATACAAAATGAACTTCTCTTTCTACTGTTACCTACTAGAAAATAAGGAGGAGCTCGTGGCTAAGTAATTACAGCTGCACGGGTCGATCCATCAGGTTAAGCTACGCTTGCCGAGGTTGTCCGTGGATGGGTGACCATCTTTACATACCGACACTCCTCCGTGCCTCGGAATTGGTCCCGGCTGTCATTCGTAGATCTTTGACAGTTATTACGGGTCGTCAGAAGCTCGAAAGTCTGACAACCAGTCTTACCAAGGGGTATCGTATTACCCAGTTACTGGGTTGTGGAGGTCAGATAGGCAGTCGCTCCATGTAAAATACTGGTATTCAGCTGCATCCGGTTAGACTGGAAGCCGACCTCAACATAGTTGGGAAAAGGCTAGGCAGATTGATTGACCTACTAGAAAATAAATAGAAAATATTATTTCATTGGTATTCCACTGCGGATTGGAATAAAGTTATTAGAAGTTACCGGGATAAGTTTCTTACTAATGAGCTCAGGAGCATATTAGGAGAGTTTCGTTTCTGAAACAAACGAAATTAAGAACTGATTCAGCTTAATGACAAATTTTATTTAAACTGAACAATAAAAGATAGTGAGAAGGCATTCTCTTCTTTTATTCATTTATTCTCTTATTTCACCCGCACAGCCTCTAGGTTTGACTGTAAACCAAGCAAGCAACTCTTGAATGAATAAAATTATGACAAGGTTATAGATTGGTAGCCATGTTGGATAAAACCAATCATTTGAAAAAGCGGCCAAATGCTAGTCGAACTCGCACACTAAGGCTTCCGTACCACCGTACAATATTTAACAATATTTAACAATATTTAACAATATTTAACAATATTTAACAATATTTAACAATATTTAACAATATTTGAAAAAAAAACCCTTTAATTAATTACTTTACTTTATTTTTATTATTTTTTGTTATGTCGGCTATAGTAGCGCATACTCTGTGAAAATTAATTTCAAGTGCTTACCTATTACGATTCAAAAGATACAGCCCTGTAACAGTCTGACGGACTGACCCTACTAATAGGGTCCCGTTGGCACCCTTTGGTTACGGAACCCGAAAAAATCTATCCAAATATTTTTTCTTTTGTTTAGAACGTACTATTTAGATACCAACTGTATATCTTACACTGTGTACCAACATAAAATAGATATAACACTTGTCGAACGAGATGATTCGTTTTATTTATTGAAAACGTTAACCAAGTGTTTGAAACAAACTGGCCTCTAGGCGATTCCGGGACAATTTTACGACGCCCTTAAATAAGTTATCTGTTTTTGTTAACAAGATAGGCTTCGAGAGAGTCTTGGCCATAGAAGTAGTGTCCACGAGCTGACAACTCGATTTTTGAAGTAGTAGAATTATTATGGGTAATTCTGCGGGGGATGCAGGCGTTTTGTTATGTTATGTAAATTTATTATGTGTCCTGCAGATATCTGTTAACATTTAATTATTTATTTAAAAAAATCATGTAACTTAAAAAAATTCACAACATGCACATTCAATATCGTAGGCGACATAAGATCGCCACAATTGCGGCGATAAGTCCCCTCTTTGAGGAGTGGCTGGAGAGGCGCCACGGCGTCTTCACCTTCTGCCTGACGCAGGTCCTCACCGGACACGGGTGCTTCGGGAGGTACTTGTTCCGGATAAGGCGGGAGGAAATGCCCGGGTGTCACCATTGTGTTGATCGCCCGGAGGACACGGTGGAGCATACGGTGGAGGTCTGCCCGGCTTGGGCGGAGCACCGCCATGTCTTCGCCGCGGAAGCGATCGGCGGCGGCGATCCCTCACGTCCGGACCTGGTCCAGGCCATGGTACGGAGCGAGAGTACATGGGAAGCCATCACCTCCTTCTGCGAAGTAGTTATGCTCGCGAAGGAGGAGGCCCGCTAATTGACGGGATCCACTAGGGCCGATGCCAGCTAGGGTCGCGGGATGTTCGAAAGAGTTACCGTGGCCCCGGCACAGGTAACTGAAGGAACACGGGTGGGTTTTAGTCAGTAAAACTCTGACATGCCCTCCCGCTCCGCCCAGACCGGGAGAAGTCATTTGATGAGTTCCCATCCAAAAAAATAAAAAATAGGTGACCTAAGATATCAACAAGATTCACTTTGATTTCACTATTTGCGGTGAATTAAATGGCAGCGCAGAAAGAAAGTTAATTTTTGCTAATGTGGCTACCTTAAAAGCTACCAGTTTGAAATTACCGGTTTTAACCGTAGGTATCGTCTAAAACCTTGGATTAGTCTACCTACCCCATTGTAACATGTATCCTTCTTTTGAAATAGACATTGTGTTAGTTTTTCCTTTTGATCCTTTTCTTTTCCATTTTCTAAATGCGAACAGCTTACGCCTCCGCTAGTTTTAAAGCCCTACGTTGTGTTACTAAAATCTTTTGCTGTTCAAGTATTTTTCTCAAAGAAATTCATTTTACGAAAATTGGTTCTGTAACTTGAAAATTATAAAGAGAACGAGACATAGTAAGTTTATCTTGTTATGGTTCCGTACCGTACCTATGACTAAGCCTCCGCTGTCCGTCCGTCAGTCCGTCTGTTTGTCAGTGGGCTGTATCTCATGAACCGTAACAGGTATACAGTTGAAATCAGAGATTGTGTATTTCTATTGCCGCTATAATAAAATATAATAAAAATAAAATAAAGTTAAAAATTAAAGGGGATCCATACAAGAAACGTGTTTTTTTTTCACTAAAGTAAAAACCGTAATGTTAAATATTGTACGGTGGTACGGGACCCTTCGTGTGCGAGTCTGACTCGCACTTGGTCAATTTAAAAAAAAATTGGCAGTCATGGAGACTGCTGACAGAAGTGAAAACTTAAAATTAACAGTTGCATGCGAATATGACATCTATTTCAAAGACATTAGCGTGTTAAATAGAGTAATTTGGTTACAGTGCCCTCTAGCGTTGAGTCGTTAAACTCGTTGGAGCATATCGCATGTCGCGAACCCGTGTGATTTTGCCCTACCAAAAAGTGCTCAACGCGCCTAAAGAAGTCTTCACTTCAGAAAATATTATGATACATAAATGATACTTCGGGCCTTTACGCTTTTTAGTATAATTTATTTTTTATCAAACTATGGCAGAATCTGATATCGATAGTAATAATTTGCAGATGGTATTAGGATAGTGTAAGAATTAATAAAAATTTTAAAAATCACGCTCAAATTTTTTTTTATGGTTACTTGATATTGTAGTTCATAGCCAAATTCGGCCATACAATTTTAAATCTATAATTTTCTATGTATAAAATGTTTTAACTTTACGTATTTTAAGCAACTCGAAAATATTTCATCAAGTAAATTAATTTGACAAACACTATTGCAGAATTATCCACCCACACTACACAATCCGCCTTACAAGATACAAGCATGAACCCATGATCGATAGAACAAACTCGTTTCTAAGGAACTCGCACCTGCCGATAATTGTCGCCATATACGGCTTCAACGTAATCATGTTACCACCAGACTGCGTCTACAAGCCTCTAATTACGACCATTCACCCAACGCAGCATAGGCCTGATAATCTGCTTTTTGTTAGAGTTATAACCTCCTACGTAATATGTGCTCCTTGTGATTGAATGTGATTCCTGGTCCTTGTGACGATTAGCAATTTGGTGAAAGGAATGTTTGCAGACTTATTTTCAACAAAATATACCTACATATATTATATATTTTATTGAAATGAAGTTAGAAAGAAAGAAAGAGAAGAAAATATTTTAATAAAGAGCCGAGAAAATTAAGTGTGCCTTGTAAATAGTGACAAGGGCTGCAAGTGCTGCAAGCTGTAATCTCTTTTTTATGTATGTAATCCTAGTAATTAATTGTCGACACAGGTATTTGAACAATCTGTAAAAATATATCAAGAATCTGTTAAAGACAATTAAGTTTTACGACGGAGTTAAAATAATTCAAACTTTTTTCTATTTTATGATAAAATTGAAAAAGTTTAATCGGAGTAGTAAAATTTGAAATTTTACGGGTAACTTCGTGACTTTGAAACTGAAACTGAAAGTAAATATCTCCGATCCTATAGCCCGTGCCTAAGGACCATCTTCTTGAGAATGGAGACCCTTTAAAATATTTTTTATGAGTAGTCTCCAACTGCTTATGTTACAAAACAGAACATCAAGTCATTTTTCATTTTAAACGAACATGGTACAAGTTTTCTATTAATGGAAAATCTATATAGCGTGACTGGTAATTAGTGACCGATACTTAAACACATGATTGTAATCATGATAACAAACAACTTTTACTATGGGACCAAACCTGAAATCGTGAAAAAAAAAATCTGCTGCTCCCTACATTTATGCTCGCATAATTCGTCAAAATGTAGGGACCAGCTGATTTTTTTTTCACGATTTCAGGTTTGGTCCCATAGTAAAAGTTGTTTGTTATCATGAGTACAATCATGTGTTTAAGTATCGGTCACTAATTACCAGTCACCCTATATAAATACATATTATAAATTAAAATCACTTTTCGTGTCTGTCTGTGTGACCGCGATGTTCTTCTAAACTACGTAACGGATTTCGATGCGGTTTTCACCATCATTTAGAGAATTTATTACGAAATGTTTACATGTATACCTAACACATAACTTGCATATAATAAAGACAAGTCGATGTTTTTTCAAGTCGTAGAAACCGTGAATAGAATATATATATATGTTACGGCTAAAATCCGAAGTGCGGTTACACCTAGTTTTAGCCGGATACAACTAGTTGTGGCCGGTAGCAGTTGGATAAACTTAGATGTAGGCTGAAAGGTTGGTTAGGTTAGAACTGTGACAACACAACGGCTGCCGTAGCACCGCTCGCTCCGCTCGTTCGGCTCGTACGTTGTGTAGTCAGGTCACAGTAGTAACCTAACCTAACCTACTTTTCAGCCCACACCTAAGTTTAACCAACTGCTACCGGCCACACCTAGTTGAAGCCGGCTAAAACTAGTTGTAGCCGCACTTCGGGTTTTAGCCGTAACATATATAATAAAAAACGGATGTGTGTATATGAGGTAATAATGGTGTTGTGGTCTGAGCTCGTCATGCTTTCATCCACTCTACAGTCCTCAACCAAGTCAAGCAGACCCGCCGTACATGCCGTGACGTCCACAGAGCTGGTATACAGTGAGGTTCCCCTCACTGTTTGGAACGTTGGTGTGTCGCCCGTGTTGAGCACCTGCAATCCCATCTCTTCTAGGGCACTGGCCATTTCAATCCCTCTTCGATCGATTTTGGGGCTGGACCAGCACCCCAATTGCGTAACACGCTATCAATCGGAATCTAAATCATTTTGAAGCAAATTGCTAATCCATTGCTTCATAAGTTCGAAAAATTTGTCTGCTCAACAACGTAAATAACGCAATGAAAGTTGTTGAACTGTCAAAATGAAACCGATCCCGATTGATAATGCGTTACGCTATTGCCTGCTGGAGTTTTTGTATGTATGTACCCTATGGACTCCAAAACGGCAGGAGCGATTTTTATGAAATCAGGCAATCTTCAAATTAGCGCAGCGGGTGATCATGTGAAGTTTGGTAGCGATCGGATCAACAGATTTTTTTGGCTTTTTGATAATTTTGTGTCATATTTTTTCTGAACAGTAACCTAAAAAAGTACTAGGCTTGCATGAATTCAAGATAGTATTTCAGTCATCCACCACATGTCATCTGGCTATAGATAATTAGTGCTACCCGTGCGAAGCCGGGGCGGGTCGTTAGATTATGGGTATAACATTTAGAGCTCCATAATGTAATAGGTACCCCAGTACAATATTAGCTTACCGTATACTCTTCTAGTAGGGCAATATTAGACGAAAACTGAAGTGTCCTGCGATGACATATGCGCGCCAAATGTAAAGTAGCTCCTTGACCTGCAACCTAATTGCGTAACATATTTACAGTAGGAATCGGTTTCATTATGACAGTTCAAGTTCAACAACATGCATTACGTTATTTACGTTGTTGAGCAGACAAATTTTTCGAACATATGAAGCAATGGATCAGCAATATGCTTCAAAATTATTCAGATTGTTATTGATAGTGTGTTACGCAATTAGGGAGGACCGGGGTTATTTTTAAGCACATTATGTTTCTATTACCAATTTCTTTGCTATAAAATAATCGTTATGGCTCTCCCCGACAGGAGGCAAGTTATCCGTCAAAATAACTTTAAGAAGATCTTTTTTTCAAAAGTTTGTCTTCGTTTTGTTAGTATGAAAAATTATTGAAACGACGGCCTCAAACCCTCAATGGTTAAAGGAAAAACATTAGCCTCTTTTTGTGGCAGTCAGGTGAAAAGGTATTGTACAGGTACACTCAAAATTGATTGAAAGCGTAAGTAATGCGGTAGCAATTACTAATTTACCGGAAATTCTTTGCCTGCTTTTATAAACACCAGACTTTGGTCGACTTATTAAGGATACTCAGCTGGGATACCGCTCTTAAAGCTATATAAGGTGGTTAGACATAAGCAAACTAATAATGAAAATATTATAAAATATTTATTTTGTTTCGTGCATACATCAGGTGAGACTTATAAGTATAAAAAACAAAAGAAGATGTAAATGATATTTCAAATAAAGAAGAATAAAAATAAAACTATAAAAATACGTTTTAAACCTTCTTGTAGGTTCTACGTAATAAAGGTCAAATTGAAATAACTGAAAACCTCCCAGGCGTCATTGTACTACACGAGCATGAAATCGTAAAAAAATCAGCTGTTCCTTAGCCGAAGTTCGCATGGATGTAAAAATATCGCGGTGGTATTTTATCGCGCACTGGATTTTCAGCTCTCGGTGTTGAACCGAGCATTGAGAATCCAACAAAGCGCATTCCAGCGCGTCGAAAAAACACACTGTTGGATTTTCAACTATCGGCGCTGAGCCGAGCGTTGAAAACCAAGCGCGCGAAAAAAAATCGCCGCGATATTTTTACAGTCGTGCTCCGTCGCCTTACATTTAATAGCGTTATGCGCACATAAATGTATGAAGCAGCCAATCTTTTTTCGTGATTTCAGTTTTGGTCCCATAATAAACGTTTTTTTTATAAATACGAGTAGAATGACCCCTTAAGAGGTTGTCAGTAATTTAAATTAGACGTCGTTTAAAACTATAGCTAGCTTCACTGACTCGTACAGTGTGTCTTTGCCTTCTTATCTAGTCAATTTACGACACGGTTAGCGCAGTGGCTGAGCGATTGGACTGCTGCACTGCGTGTCGCGGGTTCGATTCCCGCACAGAGCAAATATTTGTATGATCTACAAGTAGTTGTTTCGGGTCTGGGCGTTTGTGTTCGTGAGTTTCTATGTTTGTAAACGCACCCACGACACAGGAGAAATTCCTAGTGTGGGGCAACGTTTAAAAAAAAAAGAAAAGAAAGAAAAATTTTTCTGTTTGTTTGCTAAAGCTACCGTTTCGTAGAAGTGGCTGTCATGATAATAATGGACGCGGAGTTTGACTTTACGATGTCAAAAAACGCTCTCTTTAGGGAAACACACCAGTCACACTAACTTACATTCATAAATAACGTTTCAGTGAACGTCATTCGACGGTAATGTGAGGACGCTATGCGGTGGGAACCGCAGGCTTTGGAAAATCTAGCTCTACCCACCCACAAGTGTACCAAAAGGCCGCGCTATTTGACTTATTTAAAGCCTCGAAGCATCTACTATCTTCAATATAATTTCCCAAAGAGTTGATCTAGAGATCTACCTAACAATATAAACAAGCACCTAATTATATCAATTGCTGCCCACAGTGCCCACTAGGTATTCCATTTAATTTCCCTTTTAATTTTAGTCAGTAGGCATCGAAGTCACCACTTCACTGACACCCACTTACCATAATTAATAATAAAGTTTATTCATCAAAAAGTAACAATACAATGTGACAGACTCGGTGAGCCACAAACTAAGCGACACGGAGTCGCTTGTATCTTGTGGCTCAGAATGTAAATGTAATCTGAATGTAATGAAACTGAGTAGGAAGGTATAAATATGGATGGAGGGCGAACGGATTTTCTTTCATTGCTCCGTAATAAAATAACATTCAATTAAAATAAATTAGTCGTTCGGGCAAATATAATTAAATTATGTGTACAACAGTACTATAATTTTATATGTATTGAAAGCTATGGCCAGAAAAAAGGGCTGACTACCTAACACAACTATATTATTATTAAAAGCCTGTGATTTCCCACTGCAGGGCAAAGGGCTCCCTACTCTCTTTCCACTTCTCTCTGTTTAAAGCTGCTAAGGACCAGTTCTTGTTGAAGGCGTCCAGCTTATCCCATCATCTCCATCTGGGCCTGCCGCGACGTCGCTTGCCATTAAGAGGGACCAACTGGGTCGTAAGTTTTGCCCCATTGGTCGTCTGACATGCGGCAGATGTGTCCAGCCCAATTCCAATTTAGTGTGCCAGCAGTGGAACGTATGCGCTCATATTCCTAACCCGGTCTGTTAGTTTGATACCCAGAATACTCCGTTCCATACCCCTTTGGCAACCCTCGACCGCGGACCTCTGCTGATTTGTCAAAGACCATGTTTGAATAACAATATTACTTAAGTCCCTCTCGGTACCTTCCGAGATATGAGCGAAGTCGAAAGTGTGTGAGAGTATGTATGTGTGTGTATTATGCGCTGACGCTACTCGTCTTCACGCACACATTCACATTGTGTTTGTACGCTTCGTGAGATAAAAATACTTTAAAAGTCCACGTGGACCAAATCTGGGACAAAACCTAGTACTTCGATATCATATTCATAAAACAGATTGCTCTGTTGTTTACGCATATAAAACTTTGTTTATTTTCCGTCGGTCTCGTTATCCGATATGTCAAAGTTTTAGTTGAAGCTCGCACGTGGTGGAAATATACTCAACTTTGATTCATTTGCAGTTTTCAGTTATGGGATAGCAAAAATGAACGGTATGAAAATGAAAGTAGGTATTTTTTTAAGCGAATGTAGATATTATATCTACAAGGTGTTACTACATACATTCTCTGTACGCAGCACTCCATTTATGCAAATAAAACAGCTGAAATCAAAAAATCTGCAATGGATGTTGAAATACTCGGCGGCCAAAGGCTTGCTGCGCTACCGTTCGGTACGCGCGTTTTGGCACGGTAACGACACATTGCGTGTGAGGTAATAAAACAAATCAGGTTTATTGGATACCCATAACGTTCCTGAAATAATTTCATGTACCGGTCATCTTAGTATGATATACTGAATTCACCCCATCAGTCTGCGGAGGGCTGTCCCTTACACCCTGTATACATGTTATTTAAATCGCCATTTCGTGACTGTGTGACCGCGTCGTTCTTCTGAACTACGCAAAGTATTTTGATGGTGTTTTTACTATCAGTTAGAGAATTTAATCCGGAAGGTAATGTGTATAATATGTACAGACATTAACATTAAACTTACATAATTATAACACATATACATAAAATAAATTCCCATGTTTTTCAAGACGCAAAACCATGCGAAGTAGGGGCGGGTTTTGAATTAGTTACTTGTTATGTAAGACTACAAAACTGTTTTTTGGCGCGAGTACTTGTATTGAACCCTGAGCGTAGTGAGGGTTCAAAGGTACGTACGAGACGCAGAATAACGTTGCTGCCGAGCGAAACACACAACTTTTCACCTCACTACAGCGAGGAAAATGCTAGGTGCAAGAAAAACAGCTTAAATAATATATGTCTTCATTTATTTAAAAAATTAAAAGTAATCATCGTGCTGGCCAGTACGATTATTCTAAAAATGAGGTTGGCGCACTTACATGAAATAAGTGTTAATGCATTATCAATGGACTGGCGGTATAGAAAATTATTGAATAGAAAGTTTCGAATTTAAAAAAATCTTTCCACACTAGTGGATAAAATGCACTTTTGCACTCAGATTGCGAATGATACAGAATATTTCCGAGGCTGTGAGGTGAAAAAATAATTATTTATTTGCAGAAAATATAGGTGTTGGTTTATGTACAGTCTATATTTTGCCTGTGGCATGCAAATTAATTTTAAAGTAATGACAGGTACTTATTTTAGTAAAACATACAATTAGGTACCTATGTAAACAAATAGTTATTATAAGTAAGTTATCAAAGTGGTTTATGTTCTTTATGGATGCAATTTAATAATTATTATTATGACCCACCAAAAAGATGATACCCGACAAGTAAAAAAAGTCAATTTCACAATCAATCATTTGCTTTACAGCACCAGGGGCGCATAGCCCGCAGTAGTTCGGTGATAGCTTGGTAGATTTCTCATTTTCCAACGTCCCCCTGAGATTGCCTCGACGACTGCACCACGGAAATAGATTATTTGCTATTGATTGAATTGACGACTTACTTCTCTCTTGACATAAACAGCGGACGAGTTTCTCCAGCTCTTAGAGATTTCTATTGACCTAGTATCTAGTACCTTCTTTAATTTTGATGTGTTGGGTGGATTCGATTTCTGATATCGTTTTCACATGATTTTGTGGAACAAAATAACTGGCATTTTATTATCTACCTTTTTCTAGGTCTATTATTCTAAGTAGTTACATCAAAAGCAGCTTATGTCGTTTTCTGCGGATATAAGGTTTCATCTTGTAGTATTTTTCCAAGTAATTCGCTAAACAAATAATCACCCATTTTATAGCAAAAGGGCTAACCCTCCCTCTATTTATTATTTATTACCTGGAAATAAGTTTGAAAGGCCAACAAAAGAGCTAAATCTTCTACCAGGGCAAAGGATATCATAATCATGAGAAGTAAAATTTTATTGCCTCTATCGGCGCATGTAAATAGTTTTTAATTAAGCTGGGAAACATCCTTACGTGCGATATATCTAGCTGTAATAATGGCTGTAACAGTAAATCGTATATTACGTGAGGTTAAACGACCCGCGCTATAGGGTTCTGTAATAGGATTTGTAACTTGTTTTAGTATGTTTTATACAATGTAATAAAGTCAACGAGCGTGTGAGTGCCTCGAAGCGACGGTACATGATGTATATGTTTATCTTGCGTTATATGTGCTCTTGGTATATGTTATTCTTGACTACTGAAAATGGAAGATGAATGTTCTTGCTTTCTGGCGCTTCGTAAAAAACAGTTTTGACAGCAACCTTTTACTTACTTTCAAATAACGTATTCCGAGTATCTTCTTGTTTCAAAGTAAATTGCAATTCTTTGGCGTCTCCACGAATTTCGTCAAAAGCAAATTGATAGCTCGGTCACATCACATCAGAGCTTTAAATCAGTCTAAAACAAAGTTCTGACTATAAACTCTCACTAAAAAGTAACAACAATGCATCGTATTTAAAACCTGACAGGAAAACATAAATATTTCCTACTAGTTCTTGGCAATGAAACGACCCGAGGACATTGCTTTTGGTCGAGTAACGCCACATCTAGAGAAAGTAATTTGAATATTGGTGAGAAAGAAAAATCTTAAAAGAATTTGTTTGTGATGAACAGCGTTTTTGTGATGTGTTAACTTACAATGATGTGGAGAAATTACTGTAGAAATCATATTGGTCTTTTGCACTGATTATAACATCTCCAAAGTTACATTGTAACTTATTTACTTACCTTAAAAACGGGCAGTCTTTCGGTTGGTCCTTTGAGAGTAATTTAAATTCTTCTTATGAGATGAATGCATAGTTACCATAATATGCAAGCTATGACTCACTCTAATATTAGAAATTTAGTTTTAGTCTTCAACAGTCAATAATACACATCCGAATTACATAACAAAATAAAAATTTAAATGTTATAACGATTAAAGTTCTCCCAATAATCGATATCCATCTAATATATTCCACTCCTGATCCCATGTTTACCAAGACGACATGACTATCAAGAGCTATCTATACAAAGGTCCATCGCTTATAAGTGTGATGTAAGAATTCGCGAGCCGTCACGTCCGCACGATAAATTACAGAAGTTCTCGACTTGGCCCATTACTCATCGCCCCATCCGGCGGCACATACTTCGTATCGGCGTTTAATTACTAAACTGATTAACTCCTACCACTGAGACTCGGATAAATTTTTATTAAGAAATTTGCCTTTAATAGGGTAGGTAATGAAGTAATATAAAACATCACACCTGTAAGTCCCATGTAACAGGGAGCCTATTGCCATCAACCGGGCACAAATCCAGACTCCGAGCTGCTATTGAGAAATTCCAGTTGGAAAAACCCAATAACATTTTGCCCGACCTAGGAAAGTAACCCAAGACCTCATGGCTCAGCAGTAGCGCTTGATTGCTTAAATAACGTTATGAAATATAATTTCTATACCCACGCATAAAATTAAATTCGTATTTCCAGGGATAAACATTGTTCAAGAAGGAAAAATCTTCTCTGATTGAGACCCTAGCAATGCTAGATGCAAGCTTTATAGAGCATACATCTAATTGCGTACAAACTGAAATTGGAGAAAATTAAATTAAATGACTCTTCAAAAAAGGAAAGTAAGAGAACGGCAAGTTAAATCACGTAGTTCCGTTCCTTCATAAGCTGATTAGGAGGGAAATGGGCTGCCACGTTGCGCTGCTCGTATAAATAAATAGACTATAATATAGCTATCTCCCGATGTATGCAATGTGAATCTGTAACCTCGATACGTTTATGCGGCCCTGGTACCAAATATTGAAGAATTATAAAAAATACCAGAAATATGGAATTGTTTCCTGGAAAATTGTAAAGTAAAATTCATGATCTTTTCCAAAAATTCTTGGTGCTTATTAATTTCCGTGCGAATTTTTCGGTGTAACAATATTGTCCCCCCTAGCAGGCAGTTAAACAACAAATTGTTAATTAATTAGCTTTGGTTTCATTCTTCCAAAAGTTAAAATGCTCGTCAAAAGGCAGTTTGGTGTTGAGCAATAATATAATCGCAAAAAAAAGTTGTTCATAATTATGAGTAGGTACATACAATGATCCCTTTAGAGGTTGTGCGTTATTTATGTTACATCTTGCATATACATGGTATACAGTTTTATGGAAAGCTATGGTATACATTTTTAGTGTAGTGCTAAATGGAATGTTGAATTATGTGGAATAAAAAGAAGAGAAAATATAATTATGTGACGAGGGAAACATAATTTTTATTATTTGACAATTTGACATGCGCAACAGTTTTCTTCATATGCATGACATATTTATGGTAACTAAAAGAGTATTTGCAAATAGTATTTATGTAGTAGAAATTACGTGGGTCGCCACACATCTTTCGTAAGTTTCCATATAAACGTTGCTATGTATCCTTAATAACGTTTATAACATACAATTAAATGTTGTATACCTATCACACAAATAATATAGATATTACAGCTGTTAACGAAACAAGAAAAACGAAATTGATGTTTCCAAAGAAAATGGTGTGAGGCTATTTTCTTTGGATTCATCAATTTCGTTTCATTCAATAATTCCTGTAGGTAAATAATTTGTGAAGAGAATTGATCCCGCAAATAATTTTACCACCCCCATAGCAAATATAAAACCGGTAAGAATATCTACCTATTCTAGTGTTTTACCCTGATCTGAGTCGATAAAGATGTTATCATAAAATGGTAAAAACTTCGATCCTTCTGTTCAATGGGACAAACGGACAAACTGTCTCTGGAATGTCTTACAGCTTCTTTTTACCGCGATGGTAAAAGGAGATGTTTCAAAATGGGCCCAGAATATGTACAATACCTCGAAAAATCGAGAAAAATCCGTGGAATTCGGGAAAAATACTGATAAATTGCATAAATGCATGTTTCTCTTGTAATAATTTGATATTTATCAATTATTTTATCGACTTTCGTCTCGCCAATTTAGGTACTCTGTAGTTAAAAACCAATGACAGTAAACCATAGATCGACCATTGATCATAGATCGTGAACTGTCTACTGTCACTTCAGTCGCTTTCGTTGTCGATCGTGTTCTGATGTTCTGTTCTCTTCGAGTTATTGTTAACAACCTGGCTTTCGTTTATCGCTACATTGTTTTTGTCTGAGTTAATATTTCGACTATTGAATGTTTGTATTCTGTACGTTTTTGCTATAAGTAAAAATCTTGGCATATCGCAGGTCAACCTATGAGGTTGTCGTCTGCTTAACTGGACTATACTTTATGTACAGACGCCAGTACATCAAGCTACTACAATCTGTCAGATTTCTTTAATAGATTTTCGACTTTACAATTAGATCTAAAATAATATTGCCAAAGACTAAAAGTACGACAATGTTATGATTCTCTTTGACAATGTGATATGACAGAAGTAAACATGTCAAACGTCAATAATCAATCAACATGACAACTTACCGCCATGATGGGTTTTTGTTGTGTGTTGCAATTTCAATTGTACATTCTTGTACTTTACTACCAAACAAAGCCAATTAAAAGTAATTGGATGATTGGAAACTGTTTTAATTGTGTTTCCCCAATTTTTAGTAGGGTGTACCAATACGTGGCCGGGACTCCATACATTTTGAAACATCTCCTTTCCTTTTTGTGCTATCAAGGATAAAGTTATGAAGTATTTTATTTTATGTGTGCAATTTTATGTTATGGTGAAGAATTTGCGGGATCGATCATGATTCGGAACAATTCGGGAACAATTGTTAAACATTAGATTTTGAGCAGTTGTGGCCCAATGGCATCGGCCCCGACTTACGAGTCGTTGTAGGTCGTGAGTTCGAACTTTACTTTGTGTACTTACTTTCATCATCACTGCTCTCAAAACGGTGAAAGAAAACGTCATCAAATCGCTATAGGTGTGCCTATAGTATTTGAAGAGTTCCCTCGATTTATCCGAGATCCCATTACCAGATCCTGACCTGGTGACAATGGGACCACCTCGAAAGTATACCCCTTTTAAACAAAAAAGAATTTTGAAAATCGGTTCTCAATTGATGGAGAAATCGGTGGACACACCTACATAAAAAAAATAAACATACATGCAGTCGAACATAGAACTCGTTTTTCGAAGTTGGTTAGTAGGTAAGTAATGCTTTACAAAAAAAAGATAGGAATTTGGTTTTTAGAGTATTGTAGGAGTACAATACTCTCCAAATGTAAATTTAAACTAGCTTTTGCCCGCGGCTTCGCCCGTGTGGATGTCGGAAAATATCCAACGGGAATGTACTATGGGGATTAAAAGTACCCTATGTTCCGTAATACTCTATTGGTTTGCACGGATCACGCCAGAAAACTCCCAGGTGGCATGATTTTTTCCGACATCTTTAACAATCATCATATTTCAGCCAATTTATACAGAACCTTTAATGAATTATACACATAAACCTTCCTCATGAATCATTTCGTCCATTGGTGAAAACCGGATGAAAATCCGTTCGGCAGTTTTTGAGTTTATCGCGTTCAGACAGACAGACGCGGCGGGAGGACTTTGTTTAGTTAAAATTATGCCAGACACGCTCTATTATCAAATAAGAAATAACTTTTGACCGAGTGGACCGTTTTGAATAAAAACTTATTTATAAAAAATACAACCGACTTCCAAAAAGAAACACCACAAAGTGAAAAATAACTTTAATTTCGAAGTCGGTGTTATTGGTTTAGTATTTTCGTTTTTTGCCACCGACTTCCGAAATTAAAGTTATTTTTCACTTTGTAGTGTTTTTCTTGGAAGTTGGTTGTTTTTGTATATATTTTTTTTCACTTTTTAGTTGTGGTACCTACCCCACCCAAATCCGTGTACCACTACTTGCTAAGTAACTAACAGTGACAGGAAGTTATTATAACATCATCAATAAACACAAAATGGAAAACCATCCGTATTATTGAAGCTAACTTAAAAACCATGCATCAAAATTTGACCAAATTTATATGCGATCACCTCAGCAGTTTAACCTTTCAAATAAAAAAACTTTGCATAAAGGCAAATATATGTCGCGCTAAGTTGTGTCAGAAGTTTGGAAGGCGTAATTTTATCAGGTTTGGACGCCGTCGCCAACAAATTATTAAATCAACCACACGACGACAGATCGTTGACGAAATCTGTCTTCTGACAATCAAGGCTACACATAACAACGTAACATAGGACTCAAGAAGCGCAATTTGAAGCATATTACCATTAAAATCATTTATAGCCAGAGTGCATCTCATGACAATTCCAATAAGTCCAAACACGGCTGGGATACATTGTTTTATTACGGAGTTCCGGTGCCTACTTCCCGGCTTCATCATCAGATCAATTCGATGATCGCTTAACTATCTTAATCGAGATATCTTATCGCCACCCGTGAAATACTTATCATTGAGGAGTTACCGTGGCTACCTGTGGTCTTCTTTATCAGTTCCATTTCACCAAATGATACTTTCTAAATGCAAATGCTTGACTTGTTGATGAAAATACCAAAATCGCTATTTATATGCCTATAATATATGAGGAGTTCCCTCAATTCCTCATGGATCCTATCATCAGAACTGGATTTTGATAAAAATGGAACCAATCTGGAAGTATTTCCTTTCAAATAAAAAAATAATTTTTCAAATCGGTTTATAAATGACGGAATATTGAGGTAACAAACATTAAAAAAAATTAAAATGTTACCTGGAGAAATCAAAATACTATGCCTACATTTCCAATCCCTTAAATCTCTTAAAAAGAGGTACCTACACAAAATTTTCAATATTATTTGTGATTTTTAAAATCAACCGCTATTTTACCCCCTTAGGGTATGATTTTTCAAAAATGTTGAACCATATAATTCTTTCTTTCCTACCAAATGCACACATTTTAATTTTCATATCCCTAACTTAAGAAATGCTGGGTTTCTCATACAAACTTTCATCCCCTATATCACCCCTGTAGGATTATTTTTGAGCCATAAAGTAGCCTATGTCCTTCCCCAGGATGCCATCTATCTCCTTGCCAAATTTTATCGAAATCCGTTGAGCGGTTAAGGCGTGAAAAAGTAACATACAGACAGACAGACAGAGTTACTTTCGAATTTATAATATTAAGTAAGTATGGAGTATGGATTGGTTACTTTTGATTAGCATCGTGGATGACAGGCTGAACAGAGCATAGCTCTTGGGACAACAACTAAGAGTATAGAGGCATGAGGAACAGGGTGTAAAGTTCACTCATCCTCCGATGAAAAGGGAGGATCCTCCGACCAGACGGGTGTTGTGTCTGGTGGGCTACTGCCCGACGGTTGATGTCGGGATGTTGTATATATGCTAGTCGCGCGGTAAACTCTGTTTGCGCGATGCAGGATTTTGCGTGACGTCAGTGTGACGCGTTCCATTGTGGCGATGCCGCCACAAGAGAACTGTCATAAGGTAAACTATATGCTATTTCAAGGTTATCCGTTCATTACCAGATGCCCTGTATAACACTGCTATTATTGTTCTGTTATTTTGTCAAATATTCTTGTACTTCCCATTGTATTTGTGAACATAGCTCATTTTCGCTTTATTTTACTAGCTTAAATAATTAAGTTCTCTGCTAGTGCTGTGCACTTCTGTAAGTGACGTACTCACAATACCTAAAACTGTATGCGATTTTTGTTTGTGTATATTTTATTGAGTAAGTCGTTGAAGTGCCATATCAATAAATAAATAAAATATTATGTGTCGATCAGCTTTCCTGTTTAAGCTGAAAGGAGGAAGGTGCTAGCCCCCACCAGCTTTTCAGCTCTTGAGATGAATATTCGATTTCAGAGTATCAGTCTTCATTACAATTTTCTGAGATCAATTTTTACCTAAATCAGCCTTTTTCAGAACTTAATTACAGATGTTTCATGGAAACATCTATAATATCAGTTTAGATCAAAATTATTCAACTGTGAGTCTGATTAGGGGATCATGGAATTATCTGAACTAATTTATCAGTCCGTTGTATATTTGAAGGATGCCAGTGCAACATTTAGTACCTATTAATTATCGGATACGTTGAAATTGCGCACGAAAATGATGAAATTAGTTTAATTCGAATATCTGCAGACTAATATTGAACTGGTATTTGACCCTTGTATTTAATTGTGTGGTTTCTCTAGAAATCCGTCTTAGAGCGGATTTCACCAATGAAACTGAACGCGATCAGCACATCTAAACTACGTTCAAGAGCTGTCTGTGTAAATATTCCAAAGAAAATAATGACACTGACAGTCCTTAAACGTAGTTTATGTGCTGATCGCGTTCAGTTTCATTGGTGAAATCGGCCCTTAGTATCAGTCCTTTTGCCGATATTTCAATATTGTAACAAGTGTTTCCAAAATCTGGCTAGCTTGCAAAGTCATTTGCCCTTTAGAAAAGCCAAGAATGTAATCCTCTAGATTTTTGCTATGCATAAAACTGTCTTTCCTCAGTTCAGATTATTAGCTGGCAAGAGTCTGTAGAAAAACAAGTGCTGTGGAACAACTTGGGAGAAGCACGCAATAGTGGACTGCGATAGGCTGAGTTGATTGAGGAATCTGTATTGTTTATGCTCAATATTTCCTGTGCTCTGTGATTTAGACGTTACATTCCTTGTGTAACGTCTAAATCACGACAGAAACCATAGTCATTTTTGTATTTTGAACTTTATTCGACTAGGTTAGGTTGGGTTAGAGGGGCTCGTGGCTAAATTTTAACAGCCACACGGGTCGATCTTCAAGGTTAAGCAATGCTTGCCGAGGTCGGTTCGTGGATGGGTGACCATCCATTACATATCGAGACCCTTCCGTGCCTCGGAAAGCACGTTAAGCAGTTGGTCTCGGTTGTCATTCGTAGATCTTCGACAGTCGCTACGGGTAGTCAGAAGCCCGAAAGTCTGACAACCAGTCTTGCTAAGGGGTATCGTGTTACTCAGTAACTGGGTTGTGTAGGTCAGATAGGCAGTCGCTTCATGTAAAATACTGGTTTTCAGCTGCATCCAGTTAGATTGGAAGCCGATCCCAACATAGTTGGAACAAGGCTAGGCAGATTGACTCTGACTAGGTAATGTTTTAATGACATAAAACGACATTAAACTTGAGCCTAATTTGTTTATTTTGAACTTTACGTTTGTCGGAATTAAGCTTAAAATACAATAAATAAATGGCTTGAAGGTTTGGGCTTGGACTAAGTTAGAACTCTTAATTTGTAATGAGACGGATAAAGTTTTTGTGGTTCATGTTAGTCTGTTCGTCATGGGGTTTTTGTTACCTGATTTAAATGTTTTTTCTTCGTTTAACATTTCTTGTCCCACTGCTGGGCATAGGTCTCCCCCATATTTTTCAAATTTTCTTTATGCTGTGCCTTCTTCGTCCAATTGGTAAGGAACGGGTCCAAATCGTCACGCCAGCGTTTCTCAGGCCTGCCTCGGTGACGACGCCCGTCTTTAGGCACCCACTGTGTGATGATCCTGGCCCATCTGTCTGGATGCATCCTATAGGCGTGACCCGCCCAGTCCCATTTCAGCCTCGCAGACTTATCACCAACATCGGCGACACCTGTCTTGGAGCGTATTAAATATAAATATTGTATTGAATAAGTATTGAATATATGTATGTGTCGGGGGACGTAGCTAGGTGTTTGATGTTTATAAGTATTACGAGTGTCGGGGGACGTAGCTAGGTGTTTGATGTTTATAAGTATTACGAGTGTCGGGGGACGTAGCTAGGTGTTTGATGTTTATAAGTATTACGAGTGTCGGGGGACGTAGCTAGGTGTTTGATGTTTATAAGTATTACGAGTGTCGGGGGACGTAGCTAGGTGTTTGATGTTTATAAGTATTACGAGTGTCGGGGGACGTAGCTAGGTGTTTGATGTTTATAAGTATTACGAGTGTCGGGGGACGTAGCTAGGTGTTTGATGTTTATAAGTATTACGAGTGTCGGGGGACGTAGCTAGGTGTTTGATGTTTATAAGTATTACGAGTGTCGGGGGACGTAGCTAGGTGTTTGATGTTTATAAGTATTACGAGTGTCGGGGGACGTAGCTAGGTGTTTGATGTTTATAAGGAAAAGAAATGTTTACGTTGATCACTGTTTATTACTTCTCACTTAAAATGTTCTTAATGTTAAACTAAGTTAAAAATGTAAATGTAATGTTTAAATGTTATGAATACACCCAGCTATCGCGGTAGACAAAAGTGCACTGAATATGTTGTAAATGGGCAAAAAGCGGCCAAGTGCGAGTCGGGCTCGCATACGAAGGATCCTGTACCACCGTACAGTATTTAACACTACATATTTACGAATTCTAAAAAAATACTTCAGTAAAACAACACGTTTCTTGTATGGGGACCTCTTTTAAAATATTTTTTATTAT
The DNA here is from genome assembly GCA_947568875.1 of Fissipunctia ypsillon. NCBI lineage: Eukaryota > Metazoa > Arthropoda > Insecta > Lepidoptera > Noctuidae > Fissipunctia > Fissipunctia ypsillon. The sequence goes on from OX387662.1 coordinate 4,514,077, forward strand.
TACTTATTGTTATAGCACTCACTTTATGAAAATTTAAAGTGTCTAGTGTCTACCTAGTGTGTATGATTCAAAAGATACAGCCGAGTGACGGACAGCGGAGCCTTAGTATTAGGGTCCCGTTGACAACCTTTGAGTACGGAACCACGGAAGCTATCACGGAACTCAATAATTAAGCAGGTACAGTGAACCTGTACGGTAGTTAAATTCCCTAATCCGTTACAACAAGGTTGTGTCGCGTTTTGCATGACAATCAACCACTAACGATGACACCTGACCTGAATCCGTAAAAGTGAACAATGTCTACATTACTTTAGTGACATACGGATTCGTGGGCTAGTTTACAATATTGATGGATCTATTGCTTTGGCAGCCATCTTCCGGTGTTGACAAGGTTTATCAATGACGACGAGGATATCTTCATTAATAATATAGCAGAATTCAAAAATTGTTATTATTCATATTGGGCTGTGTTGTGTAGTGTGGGACGCCCCTCAACTAGATCGACCAACGACCTTAAAAAGGTGGCTGGGACAAGTTGGATGTGGATGCACAAGTTTCCATGATGAGTTAGAAGGTATTTAGTCAGCCCAGTTGGTATTTAGTCAGTAAGCCGACATTCTCATGGACGTAAAACTATCGCGGCGATTTTTCTTCGCGCACTGTATTTTCAACACTCTACTTAGCGCCGAGAGTTGAAAATCCAACAGTATGTTTTTTCGACGCGTTGGAGTGCACTCTGTTGGATTCTCAATGCTCGGTTCAACACAGAGAGTTGAAAATCCAGTGCTCGATAAAATCCCGCCGCGATATTTTTACGTCCCTGCTATCGTCAGCTAAGAGTCTGATAGACCCCTCCGCCGGCCCCAGGGCGGAGGATATCCATGAGGATTTTCCACCCCAGAATAAAAAAAAGGCTGGATGCGGAAGGCGGAAGACAGGTTGTTATGACGTAGCTTGTCAGCGGCTTATGTCCAGCCACTGATGGCCAATATCAATCTACTCTGGACGCGCAACTTTGTGTTTAGTTAGACGAGGCAAAATTTGCATGCAATAATCGTCTTGCAATAATTGACTTGCTGAAAACAGCAGTCGCATGCAATTATTGAATGGCAAAACTTGCATTCAATTATTGTATGCCATTTCATGGAAATCGCACTCGTGTAAACACTTGTATGCAATTCCAATGGCAATAATTGAACGTACTTTATGGTTTGCGATTATTGCTCTTGAACGATTCAGAAACTTGCACGCGTAAATGTAGCTTAGTATATAGCACACTATAATTCAAGTTTCCCACCGTGTCACATTGCAGCTACCAGTAAAATTAACATTAGTTACTTATTTTAATTGCAACTAAAATATGTTTCTCTCTCCTCTCTTCTTTTCTTTTTTCTCTTTTTTTTTCTTTTCTTCTTTTTCTTTTATTTTTTCTTTCTTTTTCTTTTTTCTTCTTTTTTTTTTCTCTTTTTCTTCTCTCGTTCCAGCCGGTGTGTTCAATCGAATCGACACCGCTACAAACCGTTTGATCACAAAGAAACCGTTGCAATCAGCGTCCTATACAATACTTTCAATAAACCAGCAGATCTATCGCAGGTCTCTGCGGTATTACAAACACTAATAAATTGTAGGTAGGTACTGATGAAGCTTAACAAAAGTGAACGTTTTAAGCTGGCCATAGTTTCGCAGTAAACATTAACTGGATATTTAATTTAATGTTTCAAGTTTTGTAGAATAATTAATAGTAATGTAGGAAAACAATCTCTCAGATATACTCACACACGCACACACATACACATACACAACAAATACATGAACACATACCACACAAGAGTATGCATGCACTAAATTCCCTTCATTTTACTTTATTTTAATTTTACTGCATGAATTGTTAATGTTCCAAGAGTGGATGAAACACAGCTACTTCGGCTCAGGACTCAGGGCTTCAATTGAAAATATATCCACCTTTTTATGCCAATAAAACATTTTATTATGAATAACTTTCTGTACAAGTACTTTCTTTCTTTCTGAAGGCTTATTTATGGAAAACTGGAAAAATATGAGGGAGACTTTTGCCCAACAGTGGAACAGCACAGGTTAACGAGATGTAAGTTTTATATTTACATTTATTAATATCTATAATACATGATAACACTAATATATATATATTATGTACAAGTATACAATAAAAAAAATAAAAAGGGAGAGGAGCTCATTGGGCATCAAAAAATTCATCCGCATCGCTGTCAATCGGAAAAGTGCCCAAAAGGCTGGCAGCGTTGCCACGCTGAATGGCAATGCTGATTCTTTGGGCTAAGAATAGGCCAGCCTTCTGGTCCCGTAGAGAGTCGACCAACCGCTTAGCGATGTCCCGAAGGTTAACTAAAAAAAAAACTTTCTGTAGACTAAGTTCCATGTGCCTGGTTTCCTCCGAAGGGTTAGGCAGAGGTGTACCTATACTACCCACCACCATGCCAAGGTAAGCCACCAAGTCGTTTATTTTTTTCCGTGGGGAAATCCTCATCGATACCCTCCGTCTGGGGACAATGGAGGGTTATGTTGGACTCCAACCGACTAAAACCCCACTGTTTTTCTACTTCCATGAGTCGATGGAACAGTGGGGTTAGTCATGCCAAGCCAAACCAAGCTACCAGCCAAACTGTCCGTAAAATTTAACTAAAATTGTTTTAGTAATTGTTCGAGGCGGAGAAATTAATTTTTGCGCATTTATAAATGTAGTTGATACTGGGAAAACATGTAGGAGAAGGAACATTCTTTTATGAATGTTCTCCGTAACTTTATGATAGTTGCTAAAGTTTATAAGAATTATTACGGACATATGAATGTAGTTAGACATTTTTCTTTCTAAAAGAAGGAATATTGAATAAAAGAAAAAAAAAAAACTCACAGTTCATACAAAAAATGATTAAAGTAATTTGTGATCTAGTAACATTCGTAGAAAAATAAATGAACTTCTTTTGGTCTGCAATTGAGCAAAATTACATTATTATGTAGGTACCAATTTTCTAAAAAATGAATCTGTGTCTACTAGCATGAAATTATATTCATTTCGTAATCTCCTGGTTACAAGACAAACATTATTTCCTATAATTTCATCTCACAGATTGATTTCTACTTATAAAACGCATAAAAAACGTTATGAATAAATACTAGTATGTAGCAGCAGGTCGTAGCAGGTGGTGTTCTGTGGTTTTTGCTTACCCCCATGGGAAGAAGGCGTGTGTTTATGTGTATGTGTGAACGTACTACTATGTAACTGACAATGTCTTTCGTAATCATTGATATATAAAAAAACCCAAGATACTCAGCGTCTCAAAACCGTCCGCTAAAAAAGATTAAGAAGAGTATTTTGCTTTTCATCCAGTGGGAAGCCTAAAAATGGAAGGCGAAAATTAAAAATAGAACCAGTCCGGGTGGGCGCGGAATATTATCAAATCCGGCTTCATTTTAATTTCCTGTTAAAAATCAAACGTTTAAAATATCAAAGAAGTACTAGGATCACATAAAGGCAGATAAGTTATTAATAAATTAGAAATGAAACACAAAAATAAAATTCGAACTAAAGAAATAATATTTCAATTATATTAGGTATTCATTCCCGTTTGAAATTTTATTGATTTTCGTAAGTGCTACCACCACTGATGTGCGGTTCAATATACCAGGATCGCACAAACTTCAAAGATAAAAAAAAAATGGAATGCCTTTTATAATGTTACGTGGAACTGCATGGAGCCATAAAAAGCGCGGGCATCGGTACCGGTAGGGTATCTAGGATCAGTATTGTGGCGAGATGACGAGACGCCATTGTGAGGCATACAAAGCGCCCGTTTAATGAAATACTTTAGTGGACAACTACCTGTGACGTCATAGTAACGAAACGGTTGACAAGTTGGCGTTTTAAAATTTAAGCATGGGTATTTTTTTAGAAGGAAAATTTTGAGGAGTTTTAATAGAGGCACATAGTATGAGGAGTGGTGGCCCAGTGCTAACAGATTTATGATATCTACTTATTACACAATAATTATGACGCCTGGTGATGCGGTAATGGTATACAAGGTGTAATTTAAACAACGCACAACCTCTTAAGGTTCACAGGTTGTACTCATCATTATGAACAACTTTTACTGTGGGACCAAACCTGAAATCGCGAAAAAAAAATCTGCTGTTCCCTACATTTATGTTCGCATAACTCGTCAAAATGTAGTTCAATGCTCATCCGTTCATTCGTTTGTTCACAAGTGAACTGACGTAGCAGCAAGTCGCTGATTGAGTGAACTGAGACACACAGGAATTTCTGATGAGAAATTCCTGATGGAAAAACCCAATAACACTGCCCGACCTGGGAATCGAGCCCAAGGCCTCAAGCTCAGCAGCTGTGCTTGGGACCACTAGACCAAAGAAGCAATCTATTTATAACTACTTATGCCTGCGGCTTCACCCGCGTGGATGACGGAAAATATCCCACGGGAACATATCAACTAATTACCGGGATAAAAAGTACCTTATGTGTTAATCCAGGTTATAAACTGTCTGTGTGCCATCCAAATCCGTTCAGCCGTTTTTGCGCCAATCCGGAACATAAATTCAGACAAACTGACAAAAATACTTAATTACTATTTTTAACCGACTTCAATAAAAGGAGGTTCTCAGTTCGTCGGAATCTTTTTTTAAATGTATTTTCGTCGATTACTTGAAGACGACTAGACCGATTTGGAAAATTCTTTTTTTGTTTGAAAGGGGATACTTCCCAAGTAGTCCCATTGTCATCAGGTCAGATTCTGATGACGGAATCCTGGAGAAATCGAGGGAACTCTTCAAATATTATAGGCACACCTATAGCGATTTGGGTATTTTTTATAGTAACTCGTGCATTTGCTCTCGGAAAGCACCACTGGTTGCTAAGCAATTAATGCTCGTCACAATGCATATGGTGAAGTGGAGCTGATGGTGAAGTACCAGGAGGACTCCTCAACAATTAACGTCCCTGCATCGGGAAAAGCAATATTTTGTAAAAGGTGATGAACATTTGACATTATGACAATGTAACTTCGATAAATTACAAACTGACCCACTAAAAGGTGATCATATCGTAAAATAGATTATCCACCGGTAGAGGCGTTGATGTCGCTTTGTTTTTGTTATGCATCTATTCCTACTTTATGGTCCTAAAAATACTAAATAGCCAAGTAACTGCGACCAACTTGGATGTAGCGCTCGCCGGCCGCTGCCGCAGCACCGCTCGCTTCGCTCGCTCGGCTCGCGCGCCGTTGGTCACAGTTCTAACCTAACCCATTTGGTCGGGGTATCACTAGCGGCGTGAAATGCAACTACTTTGCGATATGCCCAGAGGTCAGCTGGGAATGTCAATAAATAGGTTGCTTTCGTCGATCCGCCCGTTTGTAGATACACGATATTGTCATCACGATATTGCCATTTCTATGATCTGACCACGACTAATACCCTACATTAATGATATGGTCAAACGTCGACTGATATATCATTAAACGTTGACGTTTAAACGATATGGTCAATTTAGCTGGCCATTTCATGAAATGACCGAACACTTCATGACATGATCAATTCTAAGATCTGGCCATGACATATGTATACTATATTGCTAGATAATCTGGTTTTGTAGAACAAAGTGGTAAGGAATAACTTGGAAACGAATAAAGCGTTTTCAAGTGAAGTTTCATTATACGACTTGGCACGGCTCTTCATGCAAAAACTTTTCAAAATCTATCCGATAGGCTTTGGCATTGAGTCGGTTTCGTTATTTCTTCAAATTGTCTTTTTTAAATGAGTATTTGTTGTATTGCTTACTGTTAGCTTGTAACTGCTTGGCAAAGGCCTCTTTTCTGAATTCAAAATAATTACTGTTCTCCCCCAGCTTAGATTTCTCTAGTGTCGACCACCGTTTAAGAACCATCGATTTATAAAGTCCTAGTACAACGATCTCTGTATAATAGTGTGTAGAGTCTTTGCACAAAGAGATCTAAGGCGTCTTGTCCACAGTGGACGATGTTGACCACCTTTAGTGTCTATTGATAGATTACTAGCTACTGTAATAGATCGCTTGTAAATATATTATGCATAGAGCGGTAAATGGTAAAGATAGTTTGCGTAAGACAGTGTGTAGATATGTATGGAGGGTGTCTACCATAGTCAGTGAGGTATTACAAGTAATTAACTTTAGTCGTTGTCATGGTATGTGATGAGGAGGAATGAGGAAAATGTCGTGAGGAAAGTTTTGTGATGACGATATCCACTTTAGCAGTTACCAAAATCGTCGGAAACTGATATTATTTTTGTATTTTCGAATAACAGAATAATTTCCTCGAAATAAAGTAAAATGGCATCTAAAACCAGCCAATAACAGAATAACGTTTAAATTTAGAAAAGAACGTGTGATGCGTTTTGCACAAAATAGATGTTTTGTGACGTAGCTACATGTTTAGAAGATGAGAAATGATGACTGGAATCTGCGGTACGTCAAAGTCACCATTTGGATGGTAATTTGTATAAATACAATTTTCAGGGAGCGAGATCTGCGTGGGAATTGAGAGAATTGTGGCTATGAGCACATTTATCTGATAGTTGAGAATGGCGTCAAAGATTTTACCAAAAAGGAAAACATTTTTTCTTTCGGCATTCAAAATAGAAAACAAACGAAATCACAAGTTATTACAGTGTGTTAGACAACGTTTAAAAAATCAATGCTGAAATGAATTGTTAATTACAATTCAACCTTCAGACTTTAGTTCGGTTTAAATAATTCATTCCGTCCCCGATATGTTTTCAATTTCCAACTTGTTCGACATTTGACATGGGTTTCACAAAAAACTCGATCAAATGTGAGTTGGTTGCTCGTTAATTTATTTAATATTTTAAGCACAACACTGTACAGAGGCGGCTTTCTACCAATCAGCCTTTGGGTGATGCAGAGACAAACAGTGGTAGGTGCAATGACGAAATTGTGTGTGTGGGATAAATATTTATTTAAATATAAGGATATACGTATACCTATTAAAAACTATAAACATAACATAACATCACACCTTGTTTCCCCGAAGGGCTAAGGCAGAGGTGTAAAAACTGTAAATATAACACATATACCTAATTAAATGAAATAACAAATAAATACACATAAATACTCGTTAGGAGCGACTTTTATTTTTAATCTAAACCATCGTTGGTCTAATGGTCGCAAGCGTTATTTCTGAGCATGAGGTCCTGGGTTCGATTCCCGGTTCGGGCGGGCAAAGTGATATTGGGTTTTCCCATCTGCCTACCCCTTCAGGGATTACAGGCGTGATGTTAAGTTATGTTATTTAATTCATGTTTGTTGGATTCGTTGGTATAGTAGTCGTAAACGCGACCACTGAGCATGTAATCCTGGATTCGACTCCCAGTTCGGGCAAAGTCTTATTTGGGCTCGGTAGCATCCTTGAGTCAGGATTTGAGCCCGGTTAAAGGCTTAAAAGCTCGCACGTCCCCCTAATACCTACATCTGATTTAAACATAAATAGCGAAATGTGGGTACACAATCAGCCTATAATGTTCCCACTGCAGGGACACAGGTCGAGAGGGAGAGGGCTGTAGTCTAACACGCGGGCCCAGTGCGGGTTGGTGGATGTCACATGTCTTTGAATTTTCGGTTCTAGCACATGCCGGGTTCCTCACGATATTTTCCTTCACAGTTTTGAGAGCAGTGATGATGACACAAAGTAAAGACGCCTGTCAGGGTTCTACGACCTACAACTCGTAAGTCACGGCCTTTTACCACTGGGCCACCACTGCTCTCCTGCTGAAAGGTGGGTACTAAACTCCTTTGCCCGACTCTTTGAGGAATACAGTGGAAATGTTAAGTGTCTAAACAACGTGTGCAAATTCCATTGTTTTCCGTTCTAAATGGTCCTTAAGCCGTTTTGTTCCTTCCTACGAGTTTACATAGGCCTGCCTCTATAGAGGTATGTACGGTTTATCCCTTGAACTCTGACTGGTAGTTTAATTTTACTTTAGTAGCTTAAAGCAATGACCTACTGACATACATTGTTTTGCCGTTATTTAGTTCTTATTATACAAAATACAAAAATATTTATTTCAACTAAACATTGTGTCCTACATAAACTGAGGCAATAATTTAATTGTTTTTTTCAAGTTCTTACTATGATAATTCGTTATGAAACTAGCTATGGCCCGCGGCTTCGCCCGCGTTGATGTCAATACATCCCTATTTGAATCGGATTTTGTTCACAATTTCATGAATTTTTTTTTTTTGCGCGGAACTGTAATTATTTCCCTAACATAAAAGTATCCTAAGTTACTCCTTATAATATCAGCTATCTGACAGTGAAAGTTTCGTCAAAATCAGTCCAGCCGTTTCAGAGATTAGCCGGAACAAACAGACAGACAAAAATTTTAAAAATTGCGTTTTCGTTATTAAGTATCGTATATAATATCGTTGAGCTCCTTAACTTTCATGTTGAGCTGTACGACTACTGACAGATGCTTGCACTGACTGGACAGGTCCACTCAATCTGTGTGGCTCTTTCCTCAAAAGACCATTTCAGACACCAACCTACATGGTCTTCACATGATCTGACCAAGATTATGTCTGGACTTTAGAAGAGACTGTGACCTCTGAGTTTGTTTCGGCCTTTCTTCTCAGAGTAGTCAGATAGGAAACGCCGGCCTCATCTAGTTTAAAAAAAAAATGTTTGACATGTAAAAGTGTTTGTATAAACCTACTTACAGAAATAAAATCATTTATCATTTATACTGTTGTATGCATTCAGTAAAAAGCTGTTATTTTGACATTACAAACAGACATTTCAATTTTATTTATTTGTATATATTGATACCAAAAGCAGTGGTTTAAGCCGCAATAGGTTCAACAACATGTTTGTATGAGCTTTTAACTTCGCTCATACAAAACCTAGTAAAGCTGAAATGAAAAATTTAAGTGAGTAAAGCTAATTGTGAAATAAATTTTCTTGGAGGAGTAGTTACTAACACAATAATATTTAGCACAATAACGCGTTCAGGGCGGTGATGGGGCTACCCCGATACTGCAGCGCCTCAGGTATGTTCGCAGAGGCTCGCATCATGCGCAAGCGCGCCGCGTCCTCGGTGCTCAGGGTGCGGGTTAGCCCCAACATGATACTGGCGATGATTGCGGGAAGGCTGGACTGCCCCTTCATCCGGCACTGTTCCAGCAGACATGATGCTGTACCAGTGTCGGAGAGAAGGTATTAATTTTATTCGATTTGTTTTGGTTTAATTTAATTTAGTTTGATTTGATTTATTTTATATGATTTCTAATTTATGTTAGCCAATGGGTGTTATTTACCTCAAATTAATGAATTTATTTATAATATCCCTACTTCAGTCTAAAATCAGACTGCCTAGTTGATCTAGTGGTTACAAGCGCTACTGCTGAGCATGAGGTCCTGGGTTCGATTCCCAGGCAGGGCAAAGTGTTATTGGGTTTTTCTGTCTGGAATTTCTCAGTAGCAGCCCGGAGTCTGGATTTGTGCCCGGTAGATGACAATAGGCTCGCCCCCTATTACATACATGGGACTTAAACATAACTGGCGAAATGTGGGTGTACTATAATAGGTACATCTCTGCCTAACCCTTCGGGGAAACAAGGCGTGATGTTATGTGATGTTTTCAGTTTAAAATGCTACATATAAATTGGGTGCTGTTTAACAAAGCAGATATGTATGAAAGAAACTAATAAAATAGTCGAAACGTGGGTGGGTACAATCGTCGGATTGTGGCCTGTCACCTGTTGGGTTTATTGAATAGGTATTGGGTAAGAAGGGAGGAAGGAAGGGGGGAGGAATTACGGATGCACGAGAAAGTACAAGCGCAAAAAAGACATAGCGAACGACTTGATGATGCCGACAGTGTCTAAAAGGTGCGTACACACATCGGTCGCTCCCTAAATAATCACGATCTGATCCAGCCTGTTCCTTACTACCGTTCCTCAGCGACGCCGACGTCCGTACCCCCAAAACGGAGCCCGTAGCATGTAATCGCTTAATTTACAAGTTTTGTGCCCTGGCGGGAGGCGTTAATATAATCTATCACCAGTTTTGGCATACTGGAGATAGAAATTTATGTATAAGAGATTATGGAATTTTACCGGCCTGACATAAGGGCAGATAGAATTATACTGCCTACCATCAATAGCGATCTGTCTTTTACTGAAAATAGGATATTGGGTTCGGCCGCAAGGCGTTCACAGGATACCCTGGTTAAGCAGCCGACAAGTTCCTAGGTTAACCAGCGAGATGCCGTTTGAAAAAAAAAAACATCAGTCGCGTCACCGTCATGTCTATTATGCTATATTCTTTACGTGACGGAGTGGTGATTGACGGTGACGTCTGTGACGATTGATGACGTCGCTAATGTGTGTGCACGAACCTTTAAGCTTTTCATCAGTAAAACCGTCTGTGGTTTATTTCCCAAGCTATTAATAACAACATTCTACGTAATGTTTCTATTACATCGAACTTGAGTAAACGCTATTAGCATAAATTGGTTATGCCTTATAATCTATTGCATATTTATATATCTATACAAATAAATAAAATTGAAGTGTCTGTTTGTAATGTCAAAATAACAACTTTATTATTAAATGCATAAGAAAGTATATAAGGTACATATAACAAAAAATCTATTTTTAACATTTTTGTCTGTCTGTCTGTTTGTTCCGGCTAATCTCCGAAACGGCTGGACCGATTTTGACGGGAATTCCAGTGGCAGATAGCTGATGTTTTTCTAAAGTTTAGAATCTAAACTACGGATTTTGATGCGGTTTTCACCATCATTTAGATAATAATTATTCCATAAGGTTTAAGTGTCTGTTTGTAGTGTCAAAATAACAGGTTTTTATTAAATACATTTGAAAGTATATACGGCACTCAGAACAATTAAACAATTTTTAAAATTTTTACCTGACTTTCTGTCTGTTTGTTCCGGCTAATCTCTGAAACGGCTGGACCGCTTTTTGACGGGACTTTCACTGGCAGATAGCTGATTTTGTAAGGAGTAATTTTGACTTCTTTTATTTTAGAAAAGAATTAGGGTCCCGCGCAAAAAGTTAAAACCCATTAAATTGTGAACAAAATCCGATTCAAATAGGGAAGTGTTGACATCCACGTGGGCGAAGCCGCGGGCAACCGGTAGTACATTAAAATTAAACTTACATATTATGAAGAAATCTAGATTTTTTACCCAGTCATAAAAACCGAGCGAAGCAGGGGTGGGTCGCTAGTTTTACAATTACCATAATATCATTCTCAAGTATAGAGGCAAATATAAACACTTTATTACAAGAATAAATAACACTCGCTACCGCTTGTGAAACATAAAAGCTCGAGAGGAATTAAAATATTTTAAAGGGACAAAATGAATCCCAGTAGTTACTAATTCAAGAGGCCATAATAGATATACAAGCTGCGTCCCGTGGTTTCACCCGCATAAGTCTCGATTTCGTGGAAATTTCAGGATAAAAGTATCCTATTTCCTAACCTAGGCCATGGTCTACCCATGTGCCAAATTTCATCTAAATCCATTTAGCAGTTTTAGCGTGAAAGCGTAACAAACAAATAAAAAAAACGAACTCACTTTCGCATTTATAATGGTAGTTAGGATTAGGATATTCAATTACCAAGCCATTTGTGAAATACAAAATACTTTATATATTATAACACCACGCCTGTATTCCCCGAAGGGTTAGGCAGAGGTGTATCATGGGAGTAAAGAACATCTATACACCGTAAGGACTATTCTTGCTTGCAACACTCGGTTTCTATAGTAACGCTTGCTAACAGATGTGGTCATCATGTGCACGGGATTTTGTTTTCAAATTGGTCAGATGTAAGTTTCCTCGATAGTACCTATAGTACACGCACATTTCGCCAGTTATGTTTAAGTCCCATGTAATAGGGGGCGAGCCTATTGCCATCTACCGGGCACAAATCCAGACTCCGGGCTGCTACTGAGAAATTACAGATAGAAAAACCCAATAACACTTTGTCTGACCCGGGAATCGAACCCAGGACCTCATGCTCAGCAGTAGCGCTTGCGACCACTAGACCAACGAGGCTGTCTGACACAATAATCATGAAAATACTTAAAATAAAATGTGTGTAAAACACGGTACAGAGTAAATTACTGTTTGAGCGGACTGTAATGAGGAGTGTAAATTTTGTTAATGCATGTATGCGTTCGTGAAAACGAGGATGCAATTTAATTGTATGTAGGTATTTCATCTAAAAGTGCAACTTCGTGCCGCTAACATGGGTGGGCTTCGAATTGGCCATACTCATTGTCGTTTCGAGGCGTACCTGCGTCAGCGGTGCGGAGTTTCATAGTTTTTGTGATGGGAGAGGATCAGCCCTGAGTTAGACTAACAAAGAAAACAAACAATTCAAGCATCCAAACTCACACATACACACACACCCCCACACACAAATACATACTCACATATACATCCACCAACAAACATACTTTCGCGCAATAGAACCAATTATGTGTAATTTTTTTGTAATTTCATAGTTTGTACATCATTTTCATCAATAGAATCTAAACTCTTTTGTTTCTTTTTTTAAAAATGTTTTTTGTGTTGTCATAAAACAGCAAAGCTTTGTGTCTTTTTATTACAGGAGGACACTGGCTACTAGCGCAGGAGTCAGAGAATTAAAAAAGAACAATGTCCACTTCCCATATATTTAAAAACCTGATAATGAAAGTTTATGTATAAGGTATAGTAGAAAGACTACCTGTAAGTTTAGAAAATAATGTCATATAGTAATTTTTACGATTTAAACGCTACGAAGTCCAAAAAATATTAATGTTACATTTTAGGTTAGGATTTGCCGTTACCAAATAGGTAATGAAGAAATAAATGTACTAGAACTAATTATTAACGCTCGAACGGGAAAAACAAATAAAACACTATGTTAAAGTGGAATGGTTTATTAATTATCATCATTTTCATCTAAATCTCTTATAATTACGTCATCCCGAAATTCTGACAGTGAAAATGGCACAGTACACAACGAGACGCAAACGCAACAACGAAGGACTGCGCCGATGCCAATCGCAGAACTGTCAAATGTCAAAAAAATCCGTTTCAGACGTGCGAACTCAATTACATAATTTATTTAATTATTATGTTATTTTTAATCAATTTGTATTATGAAAAGACTAATAAAGAAACACTTACTGATTAAATAAAACGTAAAATAATGTATAAAACTCAGAAACCGAGAAAAAAAAAGGAATAAAGTCATGTAGCAGTGTGTAAAATGGAACGTCGTAAAAAAAGAGTAGTTGAGATGCGTTAAAAACATGGTAATAAGTACGTTTACCCTTGACGTAGAATAAGCATAAAGAAATATGTATTTTTTTTCCTGCGTTTCTTTTAACATTGTGATAAGCGCAATTAGTATACAATTCAATTAGCTAAATTTTAAGATTTATTTAATTTCTATTCATAGTCAGGTGAAAAATGGGCATTTTTCTTTGTGTACTATTTTATTTATTTTATGCCAATAAATAATTTTAGTATTTAAAAAAATCGTTAATATAAGAGCGAACTCTACCCGTTTACCATTTATTAAAACGAGCCCAAGCTCCTTCATAGAAAAGCCAGCTTGTTTTCAATTGGATATACACTTGTAACTTGGTTGTAGGTGTAAGGCCGGCCACATACAGTCAGAATTCTGAAACGGAATTCCGTTTCGAAAGCAGTAGGTAAATCCATTCATAATCTAGTAAAGTCTCGTAATACGAGTAGTAGTAGTAGATTATGAATGGATTTACCTACTGCTTTAGAAACGGAATTCTGAATCGGAATTCCGGCTGTTTGTGGACGACCTTAATGTTGAGTTAAATGAGAATTTATTAAGGGCTGATTTTTCAATCGTCAGATAACTTTTATCTGGGGAATAAGTTTGACGTTTTGACAGCTTTTGTATAGAAAATATGTCAAACCGCCATATTTATTCCTCAGATGAAAGTTATCTGACGATTGAAAAATCAGCCCTAAGATAAGCAAAATTAACCGTCACTGTTTCATTGTAAAAATATCTAATCAATACTTTATCTATAAAGTAAAACATTTCGAGTTCATTAGTTATTTCTAGTATCTCGATATAATTCTAAGTCTTCAGCGTAATTAAAGTTTTTCTATTTTCAGGGCAGCTAACTTTGCCAATCATCGAGATATCCAAGCTTTCATACTTGTAGTTAGAGTATGGATAAGAAATAGATGGCTAAAATAGACAGAAATATTATGTTTGATTTACGTAATTTATTTTGATTATTTACATAAAATACTTAGTATCCTAACCTAATTAAAACTATTAAACAACAAAAAAAAAAACTAAAATATGGCGTCGAAAAATTCCTCCGCATCGCTGTCGACTGGTAATGTACCCAAGAGACTGGCGGCATTGCCACGCTGTATGGCAATGCTTAGCCTCTTAGCCATTATGTTTGATATTTATACTCCTTAAATGTATGCAATATTAAAACTTGCACAAATATTTTAAACTTATTTTTTGTATCTTTGCCTAGACCAAAGAGTTCCCTCATTTTTGAAGTTGTTGTGTAGATTTCTATGTAGCCTATCATCTAATTATCTTGCGATTCACCTATCGCTGTTAGATCTGGCCCATAAAATTATAGCATGCACAAAATAGAGAGCCGTGAAAAACAGAGGTTAATGGACGTAACACCGTAGGAATCTATACTTAAACATAATGAACCTGGAGAGTTTGTTTTTTTGTTTGAATGCGTTAATCTCTGGAACTACCATTCGGATTTGAAAAATTCTTTTTGCATTTATAGCCCAATTCTTGAGAAAGGTTAATATCACGCTACGACCCTTAGGATCCGAGCAAAATAAGCAAGAGCAGGCGATGCGACGCGACGTGTTGAATCAGGAGCCGAGGGCGGCAGTCCGACGTGAACCGAGCATTACCGAGAAAAGCCGAACTGTGCATGCCTATGTCAACACCAAACAAGGTTCCATCACGTTTAGCTCAGAAGCTTTATTATATTACTAGCTTTTGCCCGCGGCTTCGCCCACGTGTATGTTGGAATATATCAAATTAGTACCTACCCTACGTGTTAATCCAAATTCTAAAACATCTGTATGCCAAATTTCCTCTAAATTCAATCAACCGTTTTTGCGCCAATCCGGAACATACATCCCGACAAACAACAAACGGACAAAAATTCTAAAAACTATACTGTGCACAACAGACTCGTTCAATCACTTCTTTTTAAATGTATGCAATGCACAGTTCTGACTTCGTTACTATTTTTAACCGACTTTAAAAAAAGAAGGAGGTTATCAATTCGGTTGTATGGTTTTTTTAATGTTTGTTACCGTTACTCCGTCATTTATAAACCGATTTAAAAGATATTTTATATTTGAAAGGATTAGACTTCCAGATTGGTCCCATTTTTATCCAAATCCAGCTCTGATGATAGGATCCATGAGGAATTGAGGGAAATCCTCAAATATTATTGGCAAACACATAGTGATTTTGGTATTTTCATCAACAAATCAAGCATTTGCATTCAGAAAGTATGATTTGGTGAAGTGGAACTGACGAAGAAGACCACAGATTGCTACAGGAACTCATCAATGATAAGTATTTCACGGGTGGCGATAAGATATCTCGATTAAGATAGTTAAACGACTATGACGAAGCAAATTTAAATAAATGCTTCTGATGAAAATGGTACCATTGAACTCAGAACAGTAATAAAACAATGTATCCTAGCCGTGTTGGGGCTTATTGGAAATGTCATGAGATGCACTCTGGCTATAAATTATTTTTAACCGACTTCAAAACAGGAGGAGGTTCTCAGTTCTTCGGAATCTTTTTTTTTATGGTTCCCCGATTACTCGAAGACGGCTGGACCGATTAGGAAAATTCTTTTTTTGTTTGAAAGGGTATACTTTCCAGGTGGTCCCATTGTCATCAGGTCAGGATATGATGATGGGATCCTAGAGAAATTGAGGGAACTCTTCAATATAGGCGCACCTATAGCGATTTTGGCATTTTTTTATAGTAACTTGTGCATTTCCTCTCGGAAAGCAACATTTGGTGAAGTGGAACTGATGACGAAGACCGCAGATGGTAAGGTGGCCACTGGAACAACTCAATAATAAGTATTTCACGGGTTGCGATTCCATTACTTTAAAATTATTGCTAAGCAATAGAAGCTCGTCACAATGCATATGGTGAAGTGGAGCTGTTGGTGAAGTATCAAGAGAACTCCTCAAAAATTAAAGTCCCTGCTTCGGAAAAAGCAAAGTTTTGTTAAAGGTGATGAGCAGTTGTCATTAGGCTATTGTAACTCAGATAAATTACAAACAGACTCACTAAAATGTGAACAAAAGTGAAAAATAACTTTAATTTCGGAAGTCAGTGGCAAAAACCTAAAATACAGATCCAAAGACACTGATTTCCGAAAAAGTATAAGTACCGAGTTTCGAGTTAATATGTCAGCGCGTTATTTTCCTTACTGTTCTTACGGTCCTAGTGTTCCTTACTTGTTTAAAAAAAACTAAGAGTGACAATTTATATTATTTCCTGAGGCAAATATTGTCATGTTTCAAGTGTATTATCCAAAGGAATAAGATTTTTCATATAATCTGTATCCCCTCTTTTCACCCCCACAGGGGTGGAATTTCGAAAAATCATTTCGGATTTTTCCCCAACTGAAATCAAAGATTTCTTATACCAGTTTTTAAAATCCGCCTCTTAAAAATCTAATTACCCCTTCTCACCCCGTCAGGGGTAGTTTTGAAAAACCAATAGTAAGAAACTTTATTGCTTATTTAGGCAAATATTCGTGCCAAGTTTCAAGTTTATTAACCAAATGAATAAGATTTTTCATCTAAACTATATCCCCGGTTATCACCCCCACACGGGTGGAATTTAAAAAAATCGTTTAGGATATTTCCAAACCTTGACTCAAAGATTATTCATACCAATTTTCGAGTTAATCAAGCTACGCAGTAAAATTCTCCCCTGTAATATTGATAGCCCCTTTTCACCCCGTCTGGGGTAGATTTTCGAAAAACCATGCTACAGGTTATTCTTTATTTTTGGAGTTAAGTGCAAATACTGAGTTTCGAGTTAATCGGACTGCGTGTTAAAATTCTTCCATACATTTTTTGACACCCTCCAATCCCCCTCGTGGGGGTAGTTTAGAAAAACCAAAAATTACAAAGTTCATAACTTATTAAGATAAGTATTTGGGCCAAGTTTCAAGTTTATTAACTCAAGGAATAAGGTTTTTCATACAAACAAAATACCCCCTTTTTACCCCCTTAAAGGTCGAATTTCCAAAAACCCCTTCTTAGTGCTCCCCTACATTATAAAAGGAAGCCGTGTGCAAAATTTCACGTTCCTAGTCCCAGTAGTTTCGGCTGTGCGTTGATATGTCAGTCAGTCAGTCAGTCAGTTTCTCCTTTTATATATATAGATTACAGATATTGTGGTGTTTTACGACTTCCATGCGAACGAAGTCGTGGGCAGAAGCTAGTTGCAAATATACAGTTTTGGCCTACACCGTTTGTGGCTGAGTTTGTCTTATTCATACTCTCTCAGCACCACAGTATTGGATACTTGGCAACACTTGGTAACTTTTAATAACACAGCTATAATCTTACCGTAATATTCATAAAGAATCTAAAACGTATTACAAACCTATTTTAGTTATAGAGTGTTCTTCTTTCAAATTTAAATTATTCGAAAGAAATGGGGAAGGTCGGGCAAAGTTAATTGTAGATGGCGTGATCATAGCTAGGTCCTCACGGCATATAGTAAGTTTGACATTTCGTTCATTCATGAGTTTACTTTTATTTCGCTATTTCGTTATTTTCGGTGATTTCAATATTTTAAATCGAGTAAATGACATGGAAAGTGTCAGAATTTAAAACTATAAATATATCCTCAAAGTCACTTTATTCAAAATGTTTCTACTCTGTATAATTTATAAAACATCTCTACGAATAGCTTTAAGCCACCATCTTTTAATTTAAGGGTCTCACGGGAAATAGTGGACTCCAATTTCGAAGTATTTAGTATCACAACAACGCATCATTTTCGCAAAAATAAAATAAAACCACCTCACGCCTTGTATTATTGGCTTGTGTTGGGAACTAGCTACGACAGCGCCATTTTGACAGTTGCCTTCCCCATTGACAAAACATTTTTTGAACTAAAATAGGTTTAATAAGCGTTTGAGTTTTCTTTATGATTATGGGGTTATTGTAAAGGGTTTTCCAATAGGGACGGGTCGATGTTGACAGTCTGTGGCAGCCATACTATTTTGGTGGGATCTGTAAAATCTGTTGTATATTATGCAGTCAGTGATGCCAAATCACCATGGCAAGTTACACGGTTGAGCAGCATGTGCAAATGATAAAACTTTATTATCAAAATGAGTGTTCGTTAGTGCAAGCGCTACAGATCAATGATAAACAATTTGTTTTGGCTTGAATTGAACAATATGGACGTGAACGACATGTGGTTCCAGCAAGATGGCGCTACTTGCCACACAGCGAACGACACA
The DNA here is from genome assembly GCA_947568875.1 of Fissipunctia ypsillon. Taxonomy (NCBI): domain Eukaryota; kingdom Metazoa; phylum Arthropoda; class Insecta; order Lepidoptera; family Noctuidae; genus Fissipunctia; species Fissipunctia ypsillon. The sequence goes on from OX387662.1 coordinate 4,532,716, forward strand.
ATCGACATTCTGCATGAACGGTTTGAGGGTAGAGTTATCTCTCGCAGAGGTGACGTGAATTGGCCACCGAGATCGTGTGATTTGACTCCGCTAGACTTTTTCTTGTGGGGTTTTCTGAAGTCGCAGGTCTATGCCAATAAACCACATTCGACCGTTGCCCTGAAAGCCAACATAACGCAAGCCATCGCTCGGATTCAGCCGGATCTATGCAGCAGAGTCATTAAAAATTGGACCTCTCGGATTCGTGCCACCATACGAAGCCGCGGCGGACATTTGAACGATGTCATATTCCATCCATAATGGCATAAATGGGCCTTTTAAATAAAAAATAAATTTCGTTAATATCTCACACACATCTTGTTTTATTCAATTTTAACATCGACCCGTCCTTGTTGAAAGACCCTTTAGTACTGAATCTGATTCACTCTGTTTAATTATTACCTATGATTATTTCATTTGAAACATAATTGCTTGGTGGTTTATATTTTTGTCGGGAGCATGTGGCATTAATTAATATCTCTGTAATTATTTTTGAATAGCATTTATTATGGAAATATTATCTTAACAGTCTTAAAATAATAATTTAATAATGTATACATGTAGATACATAAATAAATAATTCAAAAAAAAAATTTTAAAACACGACTGCCCTGCCGAAAAACGAACTAAAACGTAAAGAACAAGTTGTATTAGTTAATCTTTATATACAAAGCGAAAGGCCACTCGTTTACTTCCTGATTTAACAGATAAATGAAATTGCCATAGGAGTCGGGGGGCCTCTTAGATTAAAAAGTGTTCCGCACTTCCACAGAACGGTCCCCCAACAGAAATGACAATTTTATTTATCGGTTTAGTCAGGGAGTAAATGACTGACCTTTCGATTTGATACCTCATGGTAAGGATTCTAACGATACCCCATACATCCAAATTTGTTTAGGCATTTTAAAGTTATGGTAGAATAAAGAAACATACATACATGAACCCTGAAAACATTACACTCCTTTTTGAGCAGTCGTCGCAGACTGCCTCGTTGGTCACAAGCGCTACAGCTGAGCATGAGGTCCTGGGTTTGATTTTCCAGGTCGGGCAAAGTGTAATTGAGTTTTTCTATCTGAAATTTCTCAGTAGCAGCCCGAAGTCTGGATTTGTGCCCGGTAGATGGCAATAAGCTCGCCCCTTATTACATGGGAGTTAAACATAACTGGCGAAATGTGGGTGTACTATAGATACACCTCTGCCTAACCCTTCGGGGAAACAAGGCGTGATGTTATATTTATGTATGTTATGTATGTTGAGCAGTCGTGTAAAAAGGAGGGGATAAATCAGAGCATCAAAAAATTCGTCCGGAGAACTGTGAACAGGAAATGTGCCCAAAAGGCTGTGTAATATATTTGACGGATCTTATATTATTATAAGTGTGTCAATAATATTATCGTTTCTTTGCGGTTTTAGAAATAAGTGTTATGTGTTACGAAACAAACGTTATCTCAGTAATACCTAAAAAGTACCTATCTCATTCCGGCAAACTTCATGAATAAAATATTTGAGCTAATTACGTTTTAAAACAAAATAATTACTCAACACTAAGTGTAAAACGTTTGTTATTAAAACAATTTAAAGCATCTCTTCCTAATTGACTTTTACGCCAAAAATAATAGCAATAAATTATTTCCAGTACACTTGATGTCAGCTTAATTAGGACACGACTTTTAGATCGTTACCCATTACTGGTGCTATAAATTTTGTAGACAGTGTATGGGTGTTACTGGCGACATTTTCAACTTTTGTTAAGTCAATTTAACATGCACAATGTGTATTACAGGCAAAGTTTTATGCTTTGAAACAATACGCTTGAAAGTCGAAATAGAAAATGTCCTACCGACCAGATGGTTAAAAATGTATAAACCAATGACCTACTACTATCAGGAGTGTACTACTTGTTTTTAGGTATTCTACTTGGAAAATCAATATCTCACAATCAATTACACCGTAGTCTTTTGGCAGCCATGTCCATGAAGGGCGTCAATGGCCAATCTACTTAGCAATAGACAACCACAGAATCTTAATGACATATTCCCGTAAGAATAAAGCCTCGTGCCAATTGGGGTAGATAATAATATAGATTTTTCGACCCGGAAAGAGAGGTTTAATTTTGTCCCCGCATTCATTTCGTCGTCGTGTCGCTCCTAAATTGAGTATGTGCTCTAATACCGCTCCACTTTGAGGGCCCGTTATTTGTGACTCAATATAAAAAAGAGTATTACGTTTACCACCATCGTTTGTTGTGCGCCTGGTACAGAATGTGAAAAGGGTAAAATAATGATTATGAAGATATAACATGAATGAAGAAAAGAAGGACTTCATTGATGTTTCTTCTTTCATTTTTTATGAATACAGTCATAATAGTAGTCGTACAATTTTGTAACTTAAAATAGTAGTTTATGAAACTGTTGCATAATACCTAGTTATGCGCAGTTTCATTCACTACTTTATCTACTCTCATACATTGAGATTGAACCTATTAAATAAAAGACCATAGCGTTTTTTGCTTTATCCATGCCCTAAAGTCGTGGTAGCCTTTATCATAATTATGTATCATTTTCTTGACTTTGCTGAGATTATGAGTCATTTCCGTCGCCGCATTTAAAATATCAGTGGAGTAAAATTTTCTTCACTCTCACTGATATCAGAAAATATTAAGCAATTTTTTTATCAAATTTTGATTTTGATTTTCATTAAAATTTTAATAATAATAATTCGAGTTTTACCATATGAGAGTAGAAAAATAATTTTATCTACTCTCATATCGTAAAATTCGAATTATAAACTTCAATACGAGTTTATATTGACATACTTTATAAACACAATACCGAAATTTAAAAATAGAATCATATTAAAACACTTGTTCTCTATTTCCATCAATTATTGTTTTCAGTGAATGTGAAGAAAAGACCAGCAAAGTCGAGAAAAATAAACATGATATGATAAATGCTATCACGACTTTATGGCATGGGAAATGTAAAAAAAGGCTATGATCTTTTATTTAATAGGTTCAATCACAATGTATGAAAGTAGATAAAGTAGTGTATGAAACTGCACATAACTAGGTATAATATTAAAACACTTGTGTGATACTAATAAAATCCTTGCTTATGGCTCGGTTTTAAAACACACACTCGTGTATTAATACTCCTCATTATGCAAGAGTTTCATAAACTACTATTATTTTATTAACCAACCCATCGACGATGCTAATGAAATTCACGTATCTACCTAGTATTTCCTGTATCCTTATTATCTAAGTATATTTATATAATTTATACATTTGATATGGTAGATAATTTTGATCCCTTTAACTTTAATTTGCGAGCCTCCACATTCATTAGCATTCATTTAATTTGGGTATGTTCCTAATGAGAGCTTCGTTTGTTTTCGGAGCTTTTGTTTTTGTAGATATATATGTCTACAATCTTTCAAAAATTTTATTTAAATAAAAAATAACGTCAGTTGCCTGGCCATGTGGACGGACGCATCATATTCTCTTTTCAGTTTGAAAATGGTATATGGTGGTTTGAAATGGTGGTATGTATGAGTGGTGGTTTGATTGATTGATTTTTAAAGGTTAACAGAAAGGAAAACACAAGTTAACAAAACTATCTTATTCTAAATCTAAACTTACATGATCCGAGCGAAGTTAAATAGGCTAAATCACCTTTTTTAACATACAACTTGTATGATAGTGTGAGTACTATTTTAATAGATACCTAAATGCTGTACTGTTATATAGGGCATGTAGACGCACATTTTTATATTTAAGTTACACAGGCCAGCGGGGCAATTGCGTAACATACTTACAGTAGGAATCGGTTTCATTCTGACAGTTCAACAACATTCATTGCGCTATTTACGTTGTTGAGCAGACAAATTTTTCGAACTTAAGAAGCAATGGATTAGTAATTTGCTTCAAAATTATTCGGATTCTGATTGATAGTGTGTTACGCAATTAGGGTACTGGTGACTACAGTACCTAATGGTTTTACAATTCAAACAGGAAAGGAAAGAAAATTAGTCTGGATCGCTGTCGCCTGATACGTGGAAGAGGATTATAAGTACAAAAGGAATGCTGCGGTCTTTGCTCTTCACATCTCTTAAAAAACTACCAAAGGAGATACTGCCCCCCGGCACAGGCAACAGAAGGAACACGGGTGGGTTTTAGTCAGTAAAAGTCTGACACGCCCTCCCGCTCCGCCCAGAGCGGGAGAAGTCATTTGACGATTTCCCATCCAAAAAAAGGTAGTTTTGGTCCACCCCTTATAAAGACTGTGAAAACTTGTGAAAATAACTTGAAAAGCGTCAAAGAAAGTTTTTTGTTCTCTGATTAATTCTAAACCAATAAATCTTCATTGAAAGTGAGCCGAAACCTTTTATAAGCAGGTGATATACGACTATTTACTCGGACAGGTATAAATTGTACGATATTTGGGCAACACCTAAGTTCGGCACATAGCTGTAACAAAATTAATTGCCGTAGGGCTCGTTCTCAAACAAGTACCTAATTTAGTGATGCGTAAAAAATCTCCGGGGAAATTGTTTAAAAATCCCGGATACGGTCGGTAAATAGAACGTGAGAGTTACTTTGATGTATGTCCAATATAATCGCTGGTTAAAGGCACATTTGAATATGGAATCACATTATGAATGGTCCGATTTTGGTGTTATTGATTTATCTGTTGGTTGAAAATAGTTTCTTAAGCATATATTATTCTATCTATGGTAGGATATGCACCGTGTAAGAGGTAGAAACGTTTCAGGATTTCTTATCAAATGATTTGTTTATCATGAACTAGCGACCCACCCGAGCACGGTTTTTGCTGACGACGTTCGCACAGATGTAAAAATATCGCGGTGATTTCTTTTTGCGCACTGGATTTTCAACGCTCTGCTTAACGCCGAGAGTTGAAAATCTAAAAGTGTGTTTTTTCGACGTGAGGCACGCTGGGATGCACTCTTTTGGACTCTCAATGCTCGGCTCAACACCGAGAGTTGAAAATTCAGTACGCGATAAAAATCTCGCCGCGATATTTTTACGTCCGAGCGTACGTTGGCCATCGAGAATTCTTTAATACATTATGTAAGTTTAATTATAATGTATTATACACATAAACCTTTCGGAATTCTCTAAACGATGCGCGATGGTGAAATTCTCATCAAAATCAACGCGGTCACACAGACAGTCACGAAAAGTGACTCTAATTTATTATACTTATGTACAGATATTGAATAACAAAAAGACCGTTTGATGGATAGTGATTATTGATTGTTAGCTTCTAACAAACACAGTATAAGTAATAATAGAAGCTGTATTAAAACTATTCTCGACTTATTTTGATTCAACATTTTTATCATTTTGTAATGAATGTATTTGTATGGTAATTTTCTCATGAAATGTGGAATGCCTTGTATATGAAAACGAAATAATGTTTATTTCTGCCACTCATACGCATAATTATCTTGGTGTAATTTCTAGATAAATTGCCTAAGTACATATTTAATAAAGACAGAGCGAATTTTGTGTGTATATGTGGAGGGTAATCTCTGAAACCACAGCTCCAATTTGAAACATTCTTTCACCTCTTGAAAGGTACATATATTATGCAGATGGACATAGGCATTCATATTATGTAAATATATAAATAAAAAAGAAGTACATAATAATACTAATGAAATACTACCTTGAATTTATCCAAGCCTAGTACTTTTAGCACAACGTGTCAGTGAACAGAATACCGACTTCATAGTCATGTAAATTGCTCTCGTGCGAATCCGATGCGGGTCACTAGTGAAAAATAAAAACGAGTTTTAAAAGACCTTTGAATGTGTATAAAACAAATGTTTACTTTGAACGAATACTACTACTGATTAATGATTACTGGTACTATTAAATATACACACATTTTTATCTCGGCATAAAAATTCAAAGCTTATTTTTACGAATCTGATACAATTTGGCTGTTTTATGTTTCACAACGACAAATATTTTTATTCTTAAAACCAACGACTTACATAAATCTGACCAGCAATGAGTGTCAGCCGCAGACAAATTATTTTGACGTGTCATCCATCACATTCATTCAACAATAATTGCAAAGGGCATCCCGACAAGTTAATCTGTATATGAATTAGGTAAGACATCAACGCTATATTTTTAGCTCTAATGTATGTTACATTAACATAAGCTCATGGCTGTAATCCCAGAAGGGTTGGGCAGAGGTGTACCTATAGTACACACACATTTCGTCAGTTATGTTTAAGTCCCATGTAACATCCCGGAGCCTATTGCCGTCAACCGGGCACAACTCCAGGCTGCTACTGAGAAGTTCCTGAGGAAAACTCCAATCACACTTTGCCCGACCTCGGGAATCGAACCCAGGACGTCATGCTCAGCAGTAGCGCGACCACTAGACCAACTAGGCAGTCCTTTTTAGTTGAAGTAGATTACAATCCACTGTTAAACATACAGTATACAGTACAGCAAATCAAAGAAGAGACATAATTTAAGGGAGTGTAGTACTCATGAAATGGAACAACTTTGATTAGGGGACTGACTACAAAATATGAAAAAAAAAAAGCGTTTGCGGTCGGGGACCCCCGTCAGGAACGAAGTTCCTTCTCACTTGTGATTTAAAACAAAAACAAAATTTTCGCAACCACCATCTTGGATTTACATTTTGACCTCACTATCGAATTTAGCACCCTCAAAAACTACGAAAACGACACCCATGACGAAGAGTTTGAAAATTTTCTCAGCCGCCATCTTTTTTTTTTTTTTTGTGGATGGGAAATCAAAAAACCCACCCGTGGTGTTCCTTCTGTAGCCTGTGCCGGGGCCACGGTAACTCTTTCGAACATCCCGCAACCCTAGCTGGCATCGGCCCTAGCGGACCCCGTCAATAGTGCCGCCATCTTGGATTTTCATTTTGACCAAATTCACAAAAAAAAGTGCAAGTGAATTGGAAAGAAGACAGCCGCATGGAGGGGGCATACAAGTATGAACTTTTTCGTTAGTGAGGATTTCTGCCTATTTACTCCTACCGCAAGCCGCGTAAAAGAACTTCGCTCCAATAAAAGAGCTGTTCCAGATATTTTGACTTTTTTTTGGAACAGCAGGTTTTATTTTCATAATTATTTCAGAGTTTGTTCCAAAGTATGAAGACCTCTTCTTCCGAGTTTTAGCAACTTTCGTATTATTGTAGACATTTTTATTTTTTACCGAATTTATTTATTAATCACCTACAACAACAATAAATAAACAACTTTATTCTATTCAATTTTTTTCGTGAGAAAATATCAATCAGGCAGTTTTGACCAAGCACATTTTATTGAAACAATCAACTTCGTTGAGTATAAACATACAACATAGGTATTATATCTTCGACAACACATGAGGACGTGGCGATTGACGCCTTACAGAGCTTAGACGTAGCACTAATAGTTGCAGTAATTGCTCCAGCGCTGTACTCGTAAAATACTCGTTTAGTTCGAGATCGAAGATAAAGCTTGACTTGCTAGATTGTTACTGTGCTACTATTTCTTAAGGTTATATATCTATACAAACAAACAAAATTGAAGTATCTGTTTGTAATGTCAAAATAACAACTTTTTACTAAATGCATATAAAATTGTATACGGTACTTGGTACTTATGACAAAAAATAAGTTTTTAAAATTTTTGTCTGTCTGTTTGTTCCGGCTAATCTCCGAAACGGCTGGACCGATTTTGACGGGACTTTCACTCGCAGATAGCTGATGTTACTTCGGTTACTTTTATTTTAGAAAAATAATTAGGGTTCTGCGCAAAAAAAATAAAACCCATGAAGTTGTGAACAAAAGTCGGATTTGAAAAATTATTGTTGCATTTGGTAGCCCTATTCTCAAGGATAGTTATAGGCTATTAACATCATGCTACGACCCTTAGGAGCCGAGCAAAAGTCAGAAAGAACACTAACGAAAACGAAACCGAAAACGAACTAACAGCGCGGGCGGACGATGCAACGCGATGAGTCGGGGTCGAGGGAGTTTTATTAAAATGTGGCTGTTATGTGGCTGTTATATTGGGTATCTTACGACTTCTACGCAAACGAAGTCGTGATGTGAACTGTCATCCCAATGACAGTTCACATCACACTCACTTCACCTAAATTTTCACGGTGGGATCTTTCCAGAATAGCACCACTGCACTTACCGACAGGGTTCAATCTGTCCGATTTTATCACTCGTAAAATTGTGAAGCGTGCCTGATTGGTAGGTCTTGGCGGTAGCTGAATTGGCCGCATAAGCCAGGGCATCCCAACCAAATGGGGTAGGTGAGGTTAGAACTGTGATCAACTGCGCGCGAGCTGAGCGAGCGAAGCGAGCGGTGTGGGGCCGGCGAGCGCTTCTTCCAAGTTCGTTGTAGTTACTTGGCTATTTAGTATTAGCGCTAGGTGCGTTCGTCGCATGCAAGTTTCATAGTTCACAATTTGTCGGTTTGCCATGGATTTATATTATAAACTAACGAAGTTCTTTCTTACGCTGACATGTATACACCAGGGAAACATGTGCTCAGATAACGTATGTCAGTGTACGTGATGACAATAAAGCAAGTAGATGTATACTGTTATGGAGGAGTTTGTTGTTAAATAATAACAGCCAACAGTTAAGCAACGCTTGCCGAGGTCGGTCCGAGGATGGGTGACCATCCATTACATACCGAGAATCCTCCGTGCCTTGGTAAGCACGTTAAGCCTTTGGTCCTGGCTGTCCCGGCTGTAACTGGGCTGTGAAGGTTAGGTCAGCAGTCGCTCCATATAAAATACTGGTATTCAGCTGCATCCGGTTAGACTGGAAGCCGACCCCAACATAGTTGGGAAAAGGCTAGGGAGGCTGATGTACGAGTATACTGTTAAGTTTCTCCCTTAAGTACACTAGGATAAATTCGGTAAGCGATCGTTTAGATAACATGTTTGGTTTTGTAATGAAAAGAAAAAAAACTGTCCAAAAGCCTCGTAAGCTCGATATGAATCGGGTACTGTCTATAAACACCCACAATCGAGATATCTGTAGGTAAGCTATGGGCGAATCACCAAAGAACAACCGCCTAGTTCTTTTTTTCTGTCAACCAAGACTCGTTTCCTTTCTCTTACAAAGATTATTGCGATTCCATGCAGTGGCGATGCCTTGCTAAAAACACCACCCCAAACAAACATCAATTTTTATCAGTCTCCCAAGCCTTTTCCCAAAAATGTTGGAGTCGACTTCCAGTCTAACCGGATGCAGCTGGATACCAGTATTTTACACGGAGCGACTGCCTATCTGATCTCCACAACCCAGGTACTGGGTAACACGTTACTTCTTGGTAAGACTGTTTGTCAGACTTTTAGGCTTCTGACTACCCGTAACTACTGTCAAAGATCTACGGAAGACAGCCGGGACCAACGCAACGGCTTAATGTGCTGTCCAAGGCACGGAGGGGTCTCGATATTTTATGGACCCATCCATGAATCGACCGCGGCAAGCGTAGATTAACCTTCGATCGACCCGTGCGGCTGTTATTATTTGGCAATAAGCCCCTCTTCAAACATCAATTTGTATGTACTTAATAATATGTTTCATACGCACACACATGTTTCGGCAAATGACGTGTGCGCCAGTAATCGCCGTTCGGATCAATCGTTCTCGCATGTCGGCACTTGACAGCTAACGTCGATGGTAATGACGCGAAATATTGCGCACGAAAATGTCTACATACACATAAATTACCTTTCTTGAAAACAGAGTTACGTATAACCTTATGAATAAGACGTGTTTGTCTGAAAGTGATTTGAACAAATCCTATGTCAATGCCCGTATTTTTATGAGCAATTTCGGTTGTTGCTATAGAAAAATAGCTTTTAGGTTAAAGCTTTTGAAAACTCCTCTGAATACATCGGAGACAATCGCTTATCATTTCCAGCTGAATTCTTAAGCACAATAAATCACTTAATTCGGTTGACAGCGCTAAACCAAACCGCAGCAGCGTTGCAGCGCTACAAATAACGCTGGGTAGGTGCCAGCGATCGCGATTGCCAATATGACACAAACTATGACCTCCTCAGACCTATGCATCACGGGTGGTAAGACTACGGGACTAGAAACAGTTGCAAATAAATGGAGCGAAGACAATTCACTAATGTTTTCTACAATTTATTGCCTCAATTTTTGCTGGACGCCGTTCAATGGATTTGCATGCTGTCTGGATTTTATGACCTCCTTCAATTTATGTGCCACTGGTACCTACTTTAAAAAATATCCCAGAAATAAGTTATCAAAATAGAGAAGAAAGAAGAATTTCAGAGAAAACTTCTTTAAAAAGTTTTTCGATTGCTTCTTCAGTTGAGATTAAGTTTCCATGAAAGTAGGTAATTATGTTTTAAGTGCAATTTATTTCAGTCCATGCGCCATACTTATAGCTTTGCTAGGGTTGCCAATAATAACTATAGATAAATTACAATTGTCTTTTTCTTTTATTTATTTATTTGCATAAAACACGGTATACAAAGGTGTTACATGAGGTAAAGATGAGATCATACATGTTTTGCTTAAGACTAAAGCATGCAAAGTGATTAAGATAAATAACGAATGTTCAAAGTATTCCTTAATGCTATAAAAGTTATTTTCTATTTAGCCATTTAAACAAGTGAATTTTAAACAGTCTGCTATTTAGTAATTTAAGTTTACATGGTAATTTGTTATACTCGTATATACATACAGTCATAGCTAAGCAGCTTTTATTATATTTTGTTAATCGAGGGATTTCATCTAAAACAAGTCTAAATGAGTCACGCCGACTCCTAGAGACTCATTTGCTGCTGTTCTGAATAAATCTTTGTGTTTCCGTACAAACATACATGTTTCATATAGATATAGTGAGGGTAGTGGTAGCAAACCAAGTTTTTTAAATATTGGTCGATAAGATACGTCCGGTGGAATGCCCTTAATAGCTCGAAAACATTTCTTTTAAGCGATAAATGCTTTATTATGATCGGTACTATTACCCCATACAATTAGTCCATATCGCAGCAAGGACTCAACATATGCACGATATGACATTACAGCTGTTTTAATGTTTGTCACATTTTTAATCCGTCTAAGAGCGTATACAAATTTATTGATTTTATTACATACACCATCGATTTGTGCTTTCCAGTCTAGATGTTCGTCTATGATCGTTCCAAAAAACTTAGTTTCTGCTACTTGTTGAAGTTTTAGTATATTCATTGTAAAATTAAATTTACTATTATAAGATTTATTGAATTGTACATATACTGATCTATTAAGGTTAATAGATAAATTATTATTATTAAGCCAATTTATAAAAGTTTCTATTGTATTATTAATATCTGTTTCATGATCAATTATTGATTTACATCTTTTATCGGTAGTGACAGTTAACGAAATGTGATCAGCAAGCAGAAAGCATTTATGATTAGTCACGTCAACAATATCATTCACATAAAGGAGAAACAAGATCGGGCCCAATATACTGCCCTGAGGAACGCCACATTTAGTGTTTTTAAATTCGGAGCGGTATGAAACCATATCCTTAATATGAGTGATAGTAACACACTGCTGTCTGTCGGAAATGTATGACGATATCCACTGCAGTGGAGGTCCTCTAATTCCCATAGATTCTAATTTCTGAACAAGCATGTTATGCGAAACTAGGTCGAATGCCATAGATAAATTAAAAAAATAAGCCCGTCGTCAGTTGATTATTGTTAATATTAGTCAGTACTGCTTTTAAGAGTGAAAAGATAGCTAAAGTTGTTGATTTATGTTTTTGGAAACCGAATTGCTCCTTTCTTATTGTATGAAATTTCACGCAGTAATTAATAAGAAACACTCCTTGAACAAAAGACAAGTTTATGAGATACGTTAGAACACCGCGTATTTCCTTAGCACATTTGTTAATAATTCTAGTGCTAAGTTCGTCGTAGCCTTCTGAGGTAGTGTTATTTAATAACATAATTTGTTGTTCTACTTCGCATTCTGACATTTGAACGAGGAACATTGAGCTAGGTATTAAGTTTTTATTACAATGACTATTTGTACTTTGATGTGTAGGGTTATGATTAAGATAGAAATCTTTGAAGGTGGAGGCTATTTCTGTTGGATCCGTATTATTAATTTTTATGGAATCTGTGTTGTATTTAGGACTAGGGTTATGTATTTCATTTTTTATTACTGTCCATGTAGCTTTACATGTGTTCTGATATTTATTCATAAATTTTATATTAGCATTTTTTTGGCATTATAGATACATTTTTGTAACAAATTTGAGTATTTAATGTATCTAGTTTTGTTGGGTTGAGTTTTCTTCTTATAATTTTGATAACGCAAAAATCTCTTAGTTTTACAACTCTACTTAAGACCTTTACTTCGGAAAACACAGATAATAAAAAATACATATTAACTCATGAAAAAGATTAAATGCTATATTTGCGTCTTTTTCCGTATATACTTCTGAACAAGACAGACTTTGTAGATATTTCCTGAACTTGTCTATATTATGGGCATTGTAATCTCTTTTCTAAACGTAATAATTTGCATCTTTTATCGATTGGCGTTTTAAGGGGAAGCCTATCATTTGTGCTGTTTCGTGGTCAGAGAGATAGAGTGAGAGTACTGTTGTCACTGCATCTGGGATACTCGTATTACTCAATACATGGTCAATTTGAGAGAAATAGGTTTTTCCAGTATTTTAGATATAGAGGGGAGTATTGATATTGGCCGATAATTGTTAACTAGGTCTTTGTTTCCGGATTTGAAAATAGGGATTACAATTGCTTTTTTTAAGCATCTACGGAAAATGCCTTCAGAAAGACACATACGAAAAATATGTGTTAAGGGAGGTACCAGGATATGCTTAAAGAGTTTAAAGTTTAAGTTTAATTGCTAATGTTATCCCATCCAACAGCACAGTCATCTTTTAGTCCACAGACTATTCGGGTAATTTCGTCTTCGTCGGTATCTAGCAAGGCAAAAGATTTTAAGGAACGCCTAAATTCACATTTTTGGGAAGAAGGATGAACCCAGTCTGGTTTTGGAATCTGCTCAGCAAGAGTTTTCACAACATTTACGAAAAAATTATTCACTTCGTTGGCTGACAGGATAGGAGAAGGGTTAGAAAGTAGTAAACTCGAATTTGATTCGCGCTGTTTAGACATATAGGTGACGTTTTTGATATGTTTCCAAAGTTGCTTGCTATTGTTTCCCGCTCTGTTTAATTCATTTTTATCGTAATTTCTCTTTAAATCCTTTAAGAGGTTGTTACAAAAATTCCTGTACCTGGTATAGGTGACTTTAGTGACTATGCGTGTTGGTTTGTATTTTTTGAGAATGTCATGTAAGAGACTATCCAGATTAGTTAAAAATAAGTTGGGGTCGGACTGGGGTGTTCTATATACATATTATCAATAGTTTCTCGTTTGTTAACTCAATGCCACAAATTTCGAATGTATTTACTGATGTATACTTTTTAACCATTGATATTCATTGAAAATGAGATCGTTTTCAACTAGGATGTAAGATCCACCGCGGTGTTTTTCTGTACAAAAACTGGCCGCCATTATATAATCTGATATCTTGAGATAGCTCTCATAATGGCCTTTCTTAATAAATGTTTCAGAAAGGCAGATTACATGTGAGTTATTATGTGTATCTCGCATCTCTTGTAATGTTATTTCTAATAGTTCTTGTTTAGATAGAATGCTTGCGATGTTTTGATGTAATATCCTAAAGTAAACGAAGACGTGTTAGGTGACGTATTTTTAAGATCGAAATAAATTGTTAGGTTTTTTTATTGGAAAAAAGTAGTATGGTATGGTGGTGTGGTGGTATGGTACCTTTTTTAGGTTTTCAATTTTTCCAGTGGGGAGCACAAGTATCTTTAATTTTTTTTTTTTTTTTTTTTTTTTTTTTTTTTTTTTTTTTTTTTTTTTTTTTTTTTTTTTAGGGGGCTCCTAAGCGCATGCTTGGAGAGGGGCCAGTTCCCGCTTCAATGGAGGACAGGGAAACTGGTCCTCATTAAGAAACCGGGGCGCCCTGCGGACTCGCCGTCCGCTTACCGGCCCATCGTGCTGCTCGACGAGGTGGGCAAGCTCTTTGAAAGAGTCATTGCAGACCGCCTTGTCGGGCGGCTGGTGAGGGTGGGGCCGGATTTGGCGGAGAGCCAGTTTGGTTTCCGCAAGGGGCGCTCTACGGTGGACGCCATCATGCGCGTACGAGCCCTCACGACGGGGGATGCTGTGGCCCGGGGTGGGGTCGTCTTGGCGGTGTCTCTAGACATCGCCAATGCCTTCAACACCCTGCCCTGGAGTTGCATCAGGGAGGCACTCCGGTATCACCGAGTGCCGACCTACCTCTGTCGCGTGGTCGAGGCCTATCTGACGGACAGGGCCGTCATCTACCCCGGTCACCGGGGAGAGTGGAACCGGCGAGAGATGTCGTGCGGTGTCCCGCAGGGATCGGTTCTGGGACCGCATCTGTGGGACATCGGGTACGACTGGGTGCTGCGCGCCGACCTCCCTGGTGGCGTCAGCGTAGTTTGCTACGCTGACGACACGCTGGTCCTGGCGCAGGGGAGGTCGCACCAGGCGGCGGCCGAATTAGCGGCACGCGGGGTTGCGGCATTTATTTAAATCATCTCAAAAACAGATCATAATACTTATTGAGCTAAGTTTATTAGATAACACAATAGAAATGTGTTTTTAATAATTACCTATTAAATTAATATTATTTAGTAGGGAGCCCATTGATCACATTTTTCAAAAAATCATCTTTTCATTTAACATTCTTAAAAAATTGATCCTGTGTGAGCGAGAGGGGTGATAAAATGTGACAACGCTCTTAATAACATTATAGTCCTTGTTTTCTGTTTTTTTATACTGTTTTTTAGTGTACTTAGTGTAATTTTTTTTTGCTGTAATGTCAATAAACGCATATTTATTTCTTTCTTTCTAAAACTTGACGTGTCATATTTTTACGCCCTTAGAGGGGCTTGTGGCTAAGTAATAACCGCCGCACGCTTGCTGCGGTTGGTCCGTGGATGTGTAACCTTCTTTATGTACCTAGACCCCTCCGTGCCTTGAAAAGCACGTTAAGCCATCCCAGCTGTCCTTGGTCGATCTTTGACAGTTGTACCAAGGGATATCGTATTACCCAGTAACGGGGTTGTTGAAGTCAGATAGGCAGTCGCTCCATATAAAATACTGGTACACAGCTGCATTCGGTTAGACTGGAAGCCGACCCCGTCATAGTTGGCGAAAGACTAGGCAGGTGATGATGGTGACTTAATTTGGCGTCCGGGTACAGTAGTTTGTTAGTAGGAGTCCATTGTCTATTCATTATACCCCCTTAAGGCGTCGGATAATTGTGTGTGCGGAGCCCGCATATCCCAAAACAAAGATAAACTATTAATAGGAGATGCTATCAGAGTCAGGTGCTCGGGACTCTCTTGGGTATTGTTTTCAGACTCCTGAAAATTACTTACAACAAGACTTCCAATCTTGGACGTATCAAGTTTTATTAGATAAGGCACTATGCGGACGTACGCGCGGACGCGAAAATAACGCGGCGGGACTTTATCGTGCACTGGATTTTCAACGCTCTGGTTAGCGCCGAGAGTTGAAAATCCAACAGTGTGTTTTTTCCACGCGTTGGAATGCACTCAGTATTCTCAATGGTTGGGTTCTCAATGCTCGGCTCAACACCGAGAGTTGAAAATCCAGTGCGCGATAAATCCTGCCGCGTTATTTTCGCGTCCATGTGTACGTCGGCTAACTATCCAATAATCACTGTAGTGGCTTTGTAGGCACCTATATCAGGATTTTTAAGGAAATTATATTATACATGGTGTAACATAATTAACGCACAACCTCTTAAGGGGTCATTGTACTCATCATTATGAACAACTTTTACTACGGGACCAAACCTGAAATCGCGAAAAAAAATCAGCTGCTCCCTACATTTATGTTCGCATAACTCGTCAAAATGTAGGGAACAGCAGATTTTTTTTTCGCGATTTCAGGTTTGGTCCCATAGTAAAAGTTGTTCATAATGATGAGTACAATGACCCCTTAAGAGATTGTGCGTAATTTATGTTACATCTTGTATTCTCTCATCATTCATTCACTTGTATCATGTATTGTATGTATTCTTGTATTCCGTAAGCCCTGGTAGGTTTTTCGATTGTTATGGTGTTATCCTTAACCTTTTCCCAACTAGTTGGATTCTGTTTCCAGTCTAACCAGATGCAGCTGAATACCAGTATTTTACATGAAACGATTGCCTATCTGACCTCCACAACCCAGTGACTGGGACGAAACCCCTTGGTAAGACTGGTTGTAAGACTTTCTGGCTTTTGACGACTCGAAACGACTGTCAAAGATCCACGAAAGACAACCGGGACTAACGGTTTTAACGTGCTTTCCAAGGCACGTAGCGGTCTCGGTATATTAAGATGGTCACCCATCCACGGACTAACCGCGGCAAGCGTAGCCTAACTTGATCGATCGACTCGTGCGGCTGTTATTACTTAGCCACGACCCCTCCTGTTGCCCTTAACATCAGTACAGAAATTCAAAACCCTCCAAAATAAATTATTAAGTAATAATGTAAACCAACTTTAAACACACAGTTTAAACTCTGTTTTATCTTTTACCCATCAAGTAAGATGTGCGGCGAAGTTCCACCGCTTTTGTTTGACTTTCATTCGCATATTAGCTTCCCGGAGTAAACTTCAAGTTTTCCTTATAAGAATACGCTGAACAAGAAGAGAACTTGCATCCTCGTATCGAGTAATTGAAAGTATATTATGATGTGCTGCTCATCTTATGAAGCCCTGGTACCGCACAGGGATTGTTCCCGTGGGCCACCACTGTTTGACACTGAGGAATGGGTCTCTTTCTTCGGTCTCTTTTGTTGCATTGTCCACGAAGGCCGCCAGTATTTAAAAAAAAATCTTCTTTTGAACACCACATACCTTCGTTGTCACCGGGAAATGTTTTAAAAAACTTAACGTAACTTAGTATTCGGCTACAATACACAACTTGCCTCAACAACACAAAAGCTGAAAATACTCAAAGGAAACCAAAGAACACACATACTAAGGTACACATACCTCTGCCAAACCCTTCCGGGAATTTATAGGCATGATGTTATGATAAGTGAAATTTAAAAAAAAAAAACTTATTCATTGAATGGCTTCTTCGATGAAAACGTGTCGTAACCTCCCACTTGCCAGACAGATTGACGCCACACACCATTGCATAGGCGGGAATAATGTAATCTGTACCACCGACGAAGAATCTATTTCGAGCTGCATCCATTTGATAGATAGCCAATAAGGACGTTCCATTGATGGTGTGTAGTTATGTAGTAAGTTGACTTACGCCTACCGGTACGCTTAAGGTTTCATTCCACTCAATATTTCTCCTTTTAAAATCAATTTGTTCATATTTCGATTTTTCTTTGCCCTTTGGTTGATTACATAGTAACTGGCTTCAAGCGCGTGGGTTTCGTCTATCCGGCCATCTGCGTTCTTGCTAATATCGTAGAACCCACTCCAAACGAACCTATATACAATATAAATCGTGCTTATTTGAAAGAAAACTACTAATAGTTGCTATTATTTAAAAAAAATAATGGCAATTTCGCACTTTTAGTACCTATTCATAAATGGCGAAAATTCTTTCTTTTCTTGACTGTCTAAAAACCATTATTCAAACAGATATCGGTCAGCGTAATCCAATACGGGTACCCGGATAACAGAAAAGAGAAGTAATGTCATTACACATTACGTCGGGATCAGTCCCGGATTACGAGATGACATAGTATATCACTCAAACGGATTTAGGATGGGATTCAGAAGTCGTTTGTAGAACATAATATTCGGTTCGTTTGGTATTATCTAGCAAGAGGGATGCACTCGCTTTCTTGTTGTTACAGCAAAATGTGAATCTTGCAGGAGTTTCTAGTACTAGATTAACGTATAAAAAATACTATAGAGATAGACGGACAAAATAATATAAGGTTTTATTGAAAAAATCAGCCCTAATTAAAACATCTTCACTGTAGGTTTGTTAAAGTTTATAAAGTACTTTATGTAATATCAAACCCATTTGTACTTAATATAATCGATATTGCCTGTTTTAGTTACCGAGTTACCTACACATACAACTACATATCGATAATTTCAAACACTAACTGGTATTGCATGAAATAATCCGTCTTTTGTATCCTTTGGGAAACTAATGTTAGTTTGTCAAGCTATTTTGGGATAGATTTCCTTACGGTAATTGGGCTGAGAAAATTAAAAAAGCAAAGAAAATAAGGTGCAACATGGACTGCCCAAGGTGTGAAGAAGTATCTACTTTACATAATGTATCAACATTGGTGGAGCCTGCCTGAACATAGTCTATCCTTGCACCCCTGTCAATATTTTACACATAACTATTGTAATTTTCTGATTTAATAAAAATATTTTTTCTAAAACCGTACCAACGATTACTACTCGTATAAATAGGTACTTAGAAGAAGCATTATTCAAATTTGTGGAAAAACATAGGCCGGTCCTATTTCCCCCAACACAGAGCCTACGCCCCTACTTAGCATTCCACTGACGGAATGTCCCCAAAGCCTTTGTTCCTATTTTTTTACAGTTTTGCATAGTTTTTTACTTGCCCTAAATGCTAAAGGCGTTTGGTTGATATCAAAATGTTCTATAACAGCATTTTGCGATATGGGAAAGCTTGAGTAATAATATATTTACTATATCTTTATGTATTCGTGTTTGATGTACACAGTAGTTTAGTAACTGAGCAGACAGCTGTGCTGCTGGGGAGTTTGTTGCGCCACTTCTTTTTCCCAGCTAAAGCGCTAGGAAGTGGTGAAGGGCGGGCGTTTTAGGGGACTGTCTTATGTAATTTTGATGTTCAAAAATGCTGATTCTCAGCTTAGTTGGAATAAATTACTTTTGATTTTGTTTTTTTTTTTTTGTAAACGGACTTACGATATGCCCAATGATGAATCTTAGTTTGTGGAACAATAAATAAGCTTGAAGAATGAACTCAAGCTTGCTGTGTTGCCTTTTTTTGGTAGAACAAACAGGCTAAAACCCGGTTCCTGTATTGAAAATTTGAATTTGAGAACTTGCCAAACTCTTACTTCATCATCATCTGCCTAGCCTTTTCCCAACTATGTTGGGGTCGGCTTCCAGTCTAACCGGATGCGGCTGAATACCAGTATTTTTGCCAAACTCTTACTTATGACGACGAATACCGACTTTTAATGATTTTAGACTGAAGATCACGTCTAAACGAGTAGCGTTAATGATTCAAAAAAAATGTGTTAAATTAGAGCATTTTTTTATTAACTTAATATGTGAATATTTTTGATTTTGTTTATATTACATAGTGTAATTAATTTGTAAAGTTATGTCTAACGCGGATAAAAAACTGAGAATCACGCAAAAACTATCGAGCATATTTTTATGACACATAAATACATACATAAACTCACGCCTTCTTCCCATGGGAGTAGGCAGAAACTACAGAAAGCCACCTCCTTACATACTCCTTTTACCTCGTTTATGTTCATACATTTGGTCATACACGCACGCTGGTTGCGAGTACTACGCACCTGACCTTTCTGAAGAACATCACCAATAAGATCACTATATTACTTCCTAGAGCGTCCCCTCCCGGCGTTTCCACTCACAACTGCCGTGTAAATCCTTTTGTTAGTCGACTTTCATGCATACTCTTTTCAGTTTAAACCACCACCACCTTCACCATTTTAAAGATAATTTATTTATTTATCTTTTAGTATACTCGTTTTTATAAAATATCTTTTATTTTATGTATAATAAATTAATAATCCGTCTAATTTGGGACAGTTGTCCTTGATAGGCGCGAGTCCTATTACTGGGTGGACGTACGATGCGTTGCGTGAATGTAGCACAGAACATGCAAGCTATGCACACAAGGCCGTTAACCTTTACCTGCGTCTTAAGAGCGTTTACGACGAACGGCATGTCATAAAAACTTTCAAGTCTTTTTTATTCGAAATGAATGAACCGATTTTAATGAAACTTCATACGCACAAGCAAGATACATAGGTCTGGCAAGCTTTGCGCCCTCACGCCCCTAGTCGCCGCAGGAGACGCCCTGGGCGTCGGGAATTGGCAGCCGATTCCCGGCCACCGTAGGCGCGGGCTTGCGGACGGCGAGCAATGGGTAGCTTGCCGTCCGGTAAGGACCAAGCCCGAGTCGACGGCGCGTTGTGTTCCACGCGCGCCTCAAAGAGATGTCAGCACTATTGACGGGGTCCGCTAGGGCTGATGCCAGCTAGGGTTGCGGGATGTTCGAAAGAGTTACCGTGGCCCCGGCACAGGCAACAGAAGGAACACGGGTGGGTTTTAGTCAGTAAAAGTCTGACACGCCCTCCTGCTCCGCCCAGAGCGGGAGAAGTCATTTGATGATTTCCCATCCACAAAAAAAAAAAAAAGATACATAGGTCTAAAATAAAGTATGATCACGTTTCTAACTTTCGCAAGATACTCAAGTGGCTCCCTATTCGACTTCGCAGGAACTCTCGGATATTGTGTCTGCTATTTAACGTCCTTCACAATCCTAAAATGCCATCCTACCTGCGGGAACGCTTTTCCTACGCTCGTCCTTCTGATGCACCTTGCAGGTCGCATCTTAGAAATCTTATTAAATCCCCTCCCCACTCAACCGACTTCTACTCCTACTCCTTCACTGTGCATGCGGTTCGGTTATGGAACTCACTTCCGCCAGATATTAGGGACTGCCAAACTGTTGCAGTGTTTAAAAGAAGAGTGAAAGAACACTATCTTTCCACTTCGTCATAGCTGTTAGTATTTATTATGTTATGCTTCATTATTATCGTATATATTTTAGTGATATTTATTTTGGTAGTATACATGTATGTATTTGTATGTACTCATATTTTATGTTTATATATTTATTTGTATATATTCATTTTATTGTATCGTTTGTGATTTTATGTATTTTGTTTTCTCTTTTACTCTTACACACGTTGTCTACATCTCTTTATATACTTTCCTATCGCAGGTATGCTGGAAGAGATTTCTTTAGAAATAAGCTGATGCTTATTTCTAAGGAACAGAAAAATACGTACAAAGGTGATCCTTTGTACGTATTTTTCTGTTCCTTTCTTCTTGTCTGTATAAATGTGTGTACATAAACTGTTAAATAAATAAATAAAAAGTTAATTCTTGTAGTGCTTAACTTTTTCATTGCTCGACTGTACATAACTACAAGTCCTTAACAAGTTCATATAAAATTACTGTAAACCTAAAATTAATAGTTTGTGGAAAACAACAAGTTTTCCAAACTTCAACGCAGTGGCCACACGCACACTGAATTACATGTTACAACTTAATTTCTAACTGAATTGTGCTACAGTAATCATAATTACGTTTCAGGTAATTACGTCAGCATGCACCATGACAGCTCATGTCAACTCTGACAGTTAAACCAGGTAACATAGATATAATTATTTAACACATCATACATGATCGCTAGATATAAATAGTTGATAGGTATATTGTAATTAAGCAATATGGAGAAAATCGACGGATAAAGACGCTTCTGGCCATGCTTCTTGAATAATACCTACCCCGGTCTTCAACTGCACTAAAAAAAAAATAGTTTTTAACCACGGTATTCTTAGGTTTCTGCCAGCCTGGTAGTTTCCGATTAGTAAATCTGCAGACAAATCTCATGTTATCTGTTGTGACTGGTGACGGGGTTTATTTAAAAACGTTGCTTAAAGTTAAGTAATGATTAACGTCATACATTTGTAGACACTTAAACGTCTCATAAAAAGTTAAGAAGCAATGTTTGTACATAAACTCTTTAATAACTACAATAAAATTGGTTTACAATAAGGGATAGTAACTGTTTTTCCACTTTAAGTATTTGTAGAAAAGGAATTTCTATAGAAAACTCTAAAACGAGAGTTAGGCTGCCACCAGAGATGTGCTACGCTGCGTAGCCATGAATGACCAATAGGATTTTTTGATTTTCATAGTCAGTGTATAAAAACTAGCGTTGTTGAATCCTTTTCCACCAGAGTTAAGCTAAGCCATGAAATTCAAAGAATACGAAGGGCTGTCTAATCGTCATACGCAGCCCGGAAACATTCGACCAAGCCCAAATAATCCTTAAGACGATTCTACTCAGTGGACCGAGCTTGCAATATTACTTCGTTCTAATTTTATCTCGGTCTGTGGTGGAATGGGCTAGATAAGGTGCGTTATCAGCCTGACCTACATCGTCGCTAGTAAATCTTGAGAGCACGACTTTTATTGATTGCAAAGTTAACGATTTCTTCGAATCTGAGTATTGGGAAGCAATGATGTAAAAAGGTTGTGTTGACCTTTAAACCTCATAGGTTTTATAACATCCTTTTTGATGTTTACATTTATTTATTCTTTGTTTTATTTTTAATTGTGACAGTTGTTGTTAAATGGTAAAAAAATGAAAAAAAATATAGTTCAATTTTGTAAAATAAAAAAGCATTGTTTATCAAGTGTTTTAGTGGTATTATTTTCCGCAAAAACCCTACTGACCCATAAATTTTGTTCAGGTTTTATTTCATTGGTGCTTAGTAATATGTACTTTGTAACTAGCCAGTTAAAGAAACAGAAACACACAGTTAAAGAACACAGTACAGTTAGTACAGTTAAAGAACTTTATTAATATAAAACGTAGCCACGTTTTATATTAATAAAGTTCTTTTAAGATAACTGTCTAACGGCCAAAAAATACTATTCCAGACTGCATGCGGTTTTCGCGTAAATAAATATTCATAAAATATCTGTCTTGCGTCTTGGTTCGATCATTTTAATCTGTCCTTCTCTATTCTATAGCACTCCATTAGAAAAGTTCTTAACATCATCATCGGCAGCCTTGTTCTACCCACTGCTGAGTATAAGCCTCCTTCTATGCCTCCCTGGTATGTGCTAGTTTCATTCAGGTCTTACTAAAATATTTCTTTTCTTATTCACAATTTTTATCAATTTATTTATTTTTTCATATGTATATACTTTATTGTACACCAGATTATACATTACAAAAAAAAATATATACACTACAAAATATACAATGGGCAGCCTTATCGCTTACTGCGATCAATGTTTATTCTTAAAAGTAAATAATGCAAGCACCGCTCATTTTTATACAGTCAATATGAATCCACCATCAACTTTAGTGTCCGGGTATATGTTGATTAAAGTACGATTCACGACCGTAACAAATATATACAACTCCATAGGTTAAAACAATCCTCAAATGCCAAGATTTCATGTAATAGTCATTCAATAGGATTACTTGGTCTTAGAGAGTTCCATTGATGACTTTAATGATTATAATTCTGTAGATACATATTTGTTATGTTCGCGAATCGTATGTTAATCAACATACAACCTAATACTGACCTGCAAATTGCAAAAAACGTAAGAAAATTTGAATTTCGCGGGCTACCTTGGCGCTTTCGCCTTAAGACGTGTTTCTGGTATATCCTGAACTTAAGTGACCCTTAGCATATTACAAGAGGTTCGTAAAAGATTGTAGTATTTTTCACAAAATTGAGCTTGAATAAAGAAAGGGTGAGAAGAGAACGCTTGGAGAAAGTACAGACATGGCGTCAATTTCTAGATTAAAATTTTAAAGAAAAATAAATAATGAAAGAAAAATGCGTTTATTGGCATTACAGCAAAAAAATACACCTTAAAACTATAAAAACCGAAAACAATGATTATAATGCCAAAAGGGCACTCAGCATAATGTCAGATGACAACGCAAGTTGTACCACCTGACGCTGATTTTAAGCTGCAACCCATGATTGCCATACGCTAGAATATTAGACATGTAGGGAAGTGTGTGTCCGTTTTATTAAATTATAAGAATAAATGAAAGGTGTATTTAGCAATATAAAAAAGCTTATGGAATATCAAATAAAATGTTGTTTTAAGGGCACAGAGTGTAATAATAATATAATTCTTGTTCAGTTATATCTGGATGGACTGAAAGCAAGTCCTAAGCGTAGTGACACACCTGCCGAAAATTACTCGACGGAGATTCCACGTGCTCATGTTTTCAATGAAGCTTGATGTGCATAGGTAATTTAAAAAGCATTGCAAACATCCAAGCATAAGCACGCCGTCTTTCCGTCACGTAATTTAAATTTCAGAATGATGATATGAAAAGTTTATCAAACAATGACTTTTTATATAATATGCACTTGCACAATGATCACTCTGTAATCCACATTTCGTACAAAATACAGCGGTCACTAATATTATATCAATACCAAAAAATATCAAACAATAATTTTACTTAAACCTTCAAATGTCATGTTATCAGATACAATTCAATTTCTTTTGTTACTGACCTCAAGGAGGGCATCACATACAACTATTTCAAAACCGCCCTTCAATCTTTTAGCTTTTAGTTTTTTTTAGAAAAGGTCCTATTCGTATGGTTGAATACACGAATCATATTGTTGGCGTAACTTTCAACAAGTTTAGGTAGTCCCAATATTTATTGGGACTATTGGATTGGCGATAGTGACTTACGGGTCACTTGTGGCGTTAAATTGTTATTGTTGCTTATTTCAAAGGAGTTTATGGTTTTCGTTTTCTGGTGACGAATTGAATGGTCCTGGACCTGTCAGTCAGTCTTTTGGATGGAAGCATTATATATTATTACCATCATTTTCTTACTATTGGGCATAAGCTTTCCAATCTTCTTATTGATTTTCAATATTTTTTCGGCTATATGTGGTAAAATAATAAATACCTTCATACGGACTGTTATGCTGGTTTCACCAACTTTTGTGAAGTCGAAGGAATAAGTCATATCCTCATTACCTCGTACTATTGTATTGTATCGTTGTTAATATTTTATTTAAAACAAAAATAAATATCTGTATACGTAAATAATTAGCACTCGACAAAACAACTGAAGATCGAATGGCCGCTTTCCCGCCTTTTTTTGTTTCTTTTATGTGGCATTCTACCAGCCAGTATTTTTTTAACATTGATGATGGTAAATATTTTGCTCAAATCTATGTAAATTAAATAATAATTTAGTAAAAAATAAATTATAAGTATAAAATCATGGTACAAAATTGTTGTCAGGTAATGTTTTTAATTACAATTTTACGGCGCGATTTAACAGAGTAGCTGTATAAAAAATTGGGACATGGCTTGCATAGTTATCTTATCGATTTCTTCGCACTAACCTGATCCTGCTCAATGGCTATTGTTGGCGCTGATATCGGCTTTCACAACATATTGCCTATCATCCTTGTGTAAAGGTATACGGGTTTCCTGAGGGGTTCTACTATGGGAACCATTAAAACAAGACACACATTGTGGAATTACTTCCTTGATCATTGAGATTTTTGACAGCGGGCTTTGTGTAGTGGCTGGACGATTTGCTGCTGGACTACATACAGCGCCACAAGGTTATTTTGGTGCATGGTCAAAATCTGAACTAACGCTGCCATCTTTTTTTAAATACATTTCAAGTGACATTTCACAAACCAATTGTACAATTGTATACCAACAGCGCCCTCCTATCAACTTCATTCGAGCGCCACCAGATCCTTGTAGCAGTGTTATACAGGGTATCTGGTAATGAACGGATAACCTTGAAATAGCATAATATAGTTTACCTTATGACAGTTCTCTCAGTTAAAAAAAAAACGAAAAAAGTATCCTAAGATTAAAAAAAGAGACTTTTTTTTAACTAATTTTACATTCTTCTTCACAACGACCACGAATGAACGAATTCCATCGGCTATTTGTCGTTATAATTCTGTACGTTGACTATGGCGATATAGAGGCAGTAAATATTGTGTCTAGAAATTGCACAGTATTTTTTTTCTAAAAGATCGTTTCCTAAGTACCTACTACTTGGGACTTGGGATATAATATTTTTTTGTATTTTTTAGCCTATATGCTATTTCAAGGTTATCCATTTATTACCGGACATCCTGTTTATTACGAGTAATTTTTTTTTTCGTAGGAGCGAAGAACTAATATTAGGTTTGGCGTAAAGAAAGTTGTGAGTGTGTGTTTGTGAAAGAGAGATTTGTGTTTAGAAGTGCACCTATTTGAACAAAAATAAAACAATGATGAGCCAATTTATTCGAAAAGAATTAAGTATGTACAATGTATGATTTTCGTGCTCATTTTAATGTCACAATGTTCATTGGTGATTAGTGCAACAATGTCAGAGACAGTAAGTACCTCTGTATTTGCATTAAGTGCACATCGATACTAGGGTAATATAAACCTCTGGCGCAATCTCTATATAAACGTAGTATAGTACTCAGTTTCACGTGAATTACGGTGGGCTATAGCAGCGGTGAGGTGTGAACTTTTGCAAGAGAGAAGCTGAAGCGAATCCGGTTTTAACTTACTTAACAATAAAGTAAAAATTAATTTATTAACTAAAAAACAAAAGTCTTTTCTTTACTGAATTTAACACCATCTCTCATCAAACAGCAGAACTACAAAGAGGCTATCATTACACAAACAAAACTGTCAATGTTTAAGAGATATACACTCAACTACATTAGGTACTCAGTGTAAAATTATTATAGGAATATAAACAATCGATTACAATACAGTTGGATAAGTGAAAACTAAATATAATGTGCAATATTCCTCCATCTATCTCGTTCTCGTTGACGCATTTTTTTATATCTGTCTCTATGGTAACCCGTTGTACAGCGGCTTTCTCTCGTCCATTATCAACGTTGCCACGTGACCTCATGACGGGATAGCTATTCCATGAATTTTTAGTTTCCGATTCTGACGTTTTGGCGCCGGGTTATTTTAGAACATTTTTGTGTTGTTGTTATAATTCAAAGCTAATAGGCGTTTTTGTTGTTGTGTTGTTTGAATGTTATGGTAAATTAAATACCCGTAGTGTAACTATATTTGTTGGCAATACTAGATACTATTGACTGTGCCATTTTTCAATAGCGGTAGAGTTGCTGATGCGAACCTCCAAAGGGAAGCCGGTAGGAATAGTGTTTAATCGATCGCTAGGAATCGTGTGAGCATGGTGCTTTCGCCAGTGGACTATAGTCGTTTCTGTGAAACCAAAGTCTTCCGAGCTAGATCCCAACTAAGTTAGCGTTCACTTCCAGTCTAATCTATGCAGCTGTACCAGTCAGTTTAGTACATCCATATTTCGCCAGTTTTGTATTACGTATATCTATTGAAATAGAGAACGAGCCTATTGCCATTAGCTGGGCACAAGTCTAAACTCCGGGTAACCTACACAGAAATTCCTACTGAAAAACCCCATATCACTTCGCTCTATCGAACATACATTATCTGATCCGATCGAAAACAGACAGATTATCCTATTTGTTAATTTAAACAAAACTCTATCAATAAAAATTTATATAAAAAAATTCGTTTCCCAAACACGTAGAAACTCACTTAACACGATAAAAGAATTAAAATATTCAGTTTCACATTTCGCAATCGCGACGCGGAGCCACCTTCAAAGTTCGTTATTAAAAATTCAATATAAAAGTTGGATTGAGTTCGTGTGAGTGTTTGTATTCGTTGGAGTCGACACTCGGTGACGATTGACGCTCTACAGCTCGTTTTCACCTGCTCTAGGCGTCTCTTAAATGAATGCTAAAAGCGAGCTAAATAAACTGATGCATTCGTTTTGTTCTGTACTAAGAAGTGTAACTACATACTAAAAACATAGTAGTATTTAGTTACAGCTCAAGATGTTGGAATACGGGTAGTAGCTCTGAAATGGAGGTGGGCAGGAAACTTGGCTGGACGTAGTGAAAAGTAGTGCAACACACCGCGTGGTATCGTGTTACCCACTGCGTTGTGGAGGTCAGATAGGCAGTCACTCCATACTGGTCTTCAGCTGCATCTAGTCAGACTGAAAGCCGATCCCAACATAGTTGGGAAAAGGCTTGGCAGATAATATTCTGTTTGTCATACGATCTGCTAGTGATCCATATTTTATGTTTCTGAGAATGATTTTTTATTGATTTTATAAGATACCAAACCTCACACGCATAGTTTGGACAGATTTCATCAAAGCCATCAAATAAGATAACCAGCTTTTTTGTTTTATAATAATAATGCAGGAACATTTGCAATTCAAATGCACTCCATTCATCACCTGAACAATCCTTTAGATGTATGGTGTCATTCGACTCTTCTAGTGTTATTTGTACATCGTCCTTTTTGGCACTTTCCTCACTAAGTGCAACTTGACACAAGAATTTTAAAGTTTCCATAGTACAGATGACTGTTTTATCTTTCTGCCACTCACGGAATTGTCTGGAGTGCTCCAATAAGTTAATCCTAAGTATCCAAATTGTTGGGTCTTGTGCTTTCGTTTTAAGAGACACGTTGGTGAGTAGAGTCGACTTTCCCACTCCGGGATCCCCAAGGATAAGTAAAACGTCATTATCTATATCGTTTACCGATGAGACATACTCACTAATCCTGTCCTCATCTTCTTCATCAGATTCAGAGAGTGGGCATTGGTTTGAATCTTCTCTTTTATATTGTATTACAGTCTTTTGGCAGTGTAATTTTTCTTTATAATTTAAATGACTTATCGGTTTTCCAATTGTGTTTTTATTACAATGCATAATTTTATTTAACACATCGCCTCCAATGAATCTAATCGATTTGTCGTCTAAGACTTGGTCTAGTAATAATTCGTCACCTTGAAATATAACTTTAGAGTTCTGTAAGATACTTTTCTGCGATTCTTCACTCATGTCAATTAAATTATTTCTTTTATCCTTTACTACATTATCTTTTAGTAAGAAATATTTTTTTGCGTTTTCAATGGAGTTCTGGTCTGCAATAATAATTATTTTTTTGTCTTTTATAGAGTTTGCAATATTTTCCAATTTATTGCTGGAAATTGTGGTAATTAGTGCTTTATCAAAGACAATAATAACTGTTTTTACTACGTTCGTATTTTTCAGATCTCTACGTAATGTTTTGTCGTCTCTTGCAGATAATTTAAAAATATATTTCAAATCTAATACGGCACAGTCTTTATTTATTAAATATTTTGTAAGCTTAGCAATAGTAAGTGCACTGTTCTTTGTAACGATAACTGTTCCTGTAGGCAGGTCTTCTAACTTAATTGAATTTACAGCATCATCACTGAAAGTGTAATTTTTAATCTTTATCAGTTGCATCATATTTATAACGTTGATTAATGGCTGACTAGAAGTATGTGTTACTGCACTTTTATATTTACTGCCTTCTTTGGTAAGATATTCTCCCACTTTAGGCTCCATCCACCATTTTTGTATCTCATCATGATACTTGAGAAATATCGCATCGGATGTAATTTCTCCATTTTGTACATCGTCACATAAACTATTATTAATTTCATATATTAAAGTTGTCTCCACTTTATCCTCATTAGATTGGCATGTGTAAAACAGTAACATTTTGGAAAAGTCGCTCAAAATGCTTTTGGAATACTCGTCAGAGGTGAATGAAAGTTTTGGAAATATTTTTACTTTCATATTAAATTTATATTGATATAAATTTATAATTTCACTATTCAGTTTATCAAATAACTTTTTGGCCAGCTTTCCTAGTGATTCGTAGTTATCATTGAACTTCATCAACTTGGATACGTCATCAAAAATTAATAAATTACCGACTGCAGAAGCTATGCCACCGCTGAGCTGTAGAAATCCTTGTCCCATAGATTCATCTATCATGACAATATTATCGGGCCATGGTTGTTTTATCAATCCTATAATTTTAGATGCCAAATCTTTTAATTTTCTTTCGATTCTTTGGTCGCCTCCTTTTATCGTTAAATCTTTATTGCCGAACGAAGTCGGTACTTTAAATTCTAGTGATGGTAAACACTCCTTTACTGTCAGTTCAACTGTTTTTTCTACGGTTTCTTGTGATTCATTAATTTTTTCCAGTAATAGCTTATGATGTTCTGATGTTGTTTTATCAATGAACTCAAATTTTCTGTTTTTAAATGTCATATTGCATGTAATTTGTTGATTATCATTTTTATAGTCAGTAACATCGCAGGCAGCCAAATCAAATTCATTCAGTAAACGGCCCCAAATAACTGAATTAATCTTACGTCTTTTAAAAATCTCTGTGCACAGTTCATCTTTAAATAACTTCAGAAATTTTTCGTTGATATAAAAAAAATCTTGTCTAAAGCGTGCAACACGATGTCCTTCAGATTGGTTCTCGGATACATCGAAAACTGTTTGCGCCAAAATTACATGGTAGCGCAACACGAGTTCATCCTGCATCAACATTTGTATATCATTAAATTCTCCAAATATACACTTAGCTATCGGACGAGCCAGTGCTGTGACTTGTTCTTCCAACACTAGTTCATACAGCTCCTCATTGATAAAACCATGCATTGGCTGTGAATCAGGTTCCCCTGTTTTTATCAGAGCATTTAAATGTTCAGAAAAATTACCTTCGTATTTTTCTGTAAGTTGGTCAACTTTACCGGTTGTGTAAATAATGAATAGACATTCTTTTTCACAAAATGTCCCATCGAAAAGCACGTCTTTATTTTTGGGTTTGAATTTGCGTCTAATTTCCAAATAACTGTTGAAATACGTGGCCAAATCACTTTTAAGATTTATCGCTGAAGCTGCATTATTTTCCCTGTGCTTTGCTTGTATGAAAACTGTAAGGGGCTTATCGATCCCCCTCACTTTAGCCCTAAAACAAATGTCGTCAAACGCACCTAACTTGTCTACATTTGTGGCTAAATGAAACTCTTCAATTCTATCATTGTGTATAGCTCTGAAATATATTAAACTAAGAAGTTTGGTCTCGTAAAGATGTCCTCGTATCCCAGATGTTCCAGAACGCTTAGGATATTTTTTTGGGATAGTTTCTGTAGATCTCGCCATCTTGTTGCCGCAGGAAGTCAACTCAACATGCGACAGCACTCACAGTCACAGGACCTCTCTGTTAGCAGCCGCTACGCCGTCGCGCGGGGAGCTTCTTGAAGATTCACCTTCTCGTGACTACAAGGATGAGATCTGAAAATCAAAATGGTTGTGTTACTTGTGTTCAAACCGTTTTGCATAAATAAAACACGACTCTCGTCAAGCAGGGCCTATAAGCAACTCATGGTGCAAATTTCTTCTGTACATTACTAATTTGGTGCTCGTGGTAAGGGCTCTGGGCTGACTTAATGAGAGTCGCGGCACAGGTCGATCGAGCAGGATAAGCTACGCTTGCTGAGGCCGGTCCTTCGATGGGTGACTATTTTTACATATCCCTCTGTACCTAGGAAAGCACATTAAGCCGGTATTCTCGGCTGTCATTCATGTATCTTTGACAGTCATTACGAGTCGTCAGAAGCCTGAAAGTCTGAAAATAGTCTTGTCAAGGGATACCTCTTGGCAAAACTGCTTATCAGACTTTCGAACCCGTTTGTTTTACAAAACCCGCACCAGTATTGTTGCACTAATCGACAGGGTAGCTGATAAAGATCTAATGTTGAGAACTTTTTGTCAAATCAACGGAAGTAGCGATTTATTTCAATTTTCCGTGATTAATAAAAACAGGCTCTTTCTTTCTTTGATATCAGCAACACTATCGCTCAGTATACAATTCAGGCGAAAGCTGTCAAAAAACAAAAAAAAAATGCACTTTTATTGTCCTCCACAATCAAGGCTATGGTTCCTTTGACCACTTTGCTCTACTATTCATAGTTTTAGATAAAGCCCTGATGTGCCATCGCCAAGATCACCCTGTTAGAATATTTCATTAGTTACATTGCACCTTATTTTTATGGTCTCATTAATGGCCGCTAAGAAAATAAAGGCACCACTGCTCCATACATTTTGGTCATCGGCTTGTAAGTAGAGACTTTAGCCTGATTGGCGTTTCCATGCAACCTCCGCGAAGAATTTATAAGATGATGGCATATTATTAAGAGAAAAACACTTTTTCATAATTTGTATTTAGAACATTAGAAAATAATAGAGACTCAGCTTGAACAGCTGACAGAGCGTGACATCATGTAAATACATGTTATAGATTAATTTGATTTCATTTAAACAGTTACGCGTTCAAATCTAAATATATTATGTTCTGTTTCGTTTATTAAAACGTCCCGGTACTTTTAGCACGCCCAGAGTTAACAGCAATGCTATAAACAATATACTCTTCACAATGAACAAACAGTATAAGGAAATAAACGACTTTAATTTATATTATTATAAATTAAAGACGCGTTTCGTGTCCTTCTGTGTGACCGCGTTGTTCTTCTAAACTGTGCAACGGATTTTAATGCTGTTTTCACTACCATTTTGACAATTTATTCCGACAGGTTTATGTGTTTATTACTATAATGTTTAACTTAAATATAATAAAGACATCTCAGTGTTTTGTCAAGTCGTTAAAACCGTGCGATTCAGCCGCCACCGTGGTCGCTAGTTATGAATAAATTAGTCTTTTAATTGTTAGGGAAGGAAAACATGAAACGATATTATGCATACAATGTCTAAAATTAGACAGATAGATAGATTATGCATATACTTGTACACTTTAATACGTAGGTCGACGCAGCCGACGCCTAAAAGCAATGCAACCACTAGGCGATAACTAAAGTCACGACATCTATTCACCGATGATTAATGCTTTAACAACTCTTACGGCTTGCCTAGCAACAGATTTATAACAGTTTTGACAGAGTTTTGCCTAAAAAAATCACCAGAAAAGTGTAAAAAATGTAGATTTTGAAGCTTACGAGATGCCTACTGAGAAACGAATGTTGAAACAGGAGTCGTTGCTTAGGGATCTGCTTACATTTGCTATTACTTAAACTAGGCGTTGCTGATCATGACATTAGTGAAAATGGACATTATTATAATAAACTTGGACGAATAATAGTGATAATTTTTGGAGTGAAACTCCTTAGGCAACGATTCGATAACTGGACGAGAACTGAGAGTGAAATTTCAAGGACGCATCACTTTTAGGCACATTTCGCTATGTGAGAGAGAAGATAGATCTCTCTCTCTATGTCACTCACACTAAATCAGTCTTATTCTTTACTTTTTAAGAAGTTTCACTTCTATCACGTGTATGATACTGGATGCGCTATTTTTATTTCCGTTTTGGTATTTATTTTTAACCGACTTTAAAAAAAGGAGGAGGTTCTCAGTTCGTTGGAATCTTTTTTTTATGTGTGTTCCCCGATTACTCGAAGATGGCTAGACCAATTTGGAAAATTCTTTTTTGTTTGAAAGGGTATATTTCCCAGGTGGTTCCATTGTCATCAGGTTAGGATCTGATGAAGGGTTCCTGGAGAAATCGAGGGAACTCTTCAAATATTATAGGCACACCTACAGCGATTTGAGCATTTTTTATTGTAACTCGTGTATTTGCGCTTGGAAAGCACCATTTGGTGAAGTGGTACTGATGATGAAGACCACAGATGGCCAAAGGAACTGCTCAATAATAACTATTTCATGGGATGCGATTCGATTACTTTAATATGGTTAATAAACAATTTATGCTCGTCACAATAGATATGGTGAAGTGGAGCTGATGGTGAAGGACCAAGAGAACTCCTCAATAATTAACGTCCCTGCATCGGGAAAAGCAATATTTTGTAAAAGATGATGAGCAGTTAACATTAGGCTATTGTAACTTAGATAAGTTACAAATCGACCCACAAAAAAGTGAAAAATAAAAAACTTTTTTACGAAACAAAAATCAACTGACTTCCACTCAAAACATTAGGTACAAAGTGAAAATTAGCTTTAATTTCTAAATTCGGTGGCAAAAAATTTAAATACAGACCCAAAGATACCGACTTCCGAAATTAAAGTAATTTTTCACTTTGTATTGTTTTTTTTTTTGGAAGTCGGTTGTCATAATAAGTATTGTGAGCCAGTATTGCCATCTTTACATACGAGACCATGCCTTGGAAAGCACGTTAAGCCGTTGGTCCCGGCGATAATTCTTGGATTTTTGACAGTCGTTACGGGTCGTCAGAAGCCCGAAAGTCTGACCTAGGGGTATCGTGTTACCCAGTAAGTCAGACAGGCATTCGCTCCATGTAAAATACTGGTAGTCAGCTGTCAGCTGTATTCGGTTAGACTGAAAGCCGTTCACAACATAGTTGAGAAAAGGCTAGGCCGATTGATTTTTTTAATAAGTATTGCGGGAAGTGTAATTTGTGCGTACTGTAAGATGAAAAGTAGGCTAGGTCCTACTCCAAGTCTGAAGCTACCTATTTGTCTTTCATAACGATCGATTCAGTACTTTAGGCGTGAAAAGGTAACAGACAGACAGACAGAGTTTTGCTTTCGCATTTAATATTAGTGTGCATATGGACAGATGCGTGCACTGGCTGGACAGGTCCACTCAATCTGTGTGTTTTTTCCTCAAAAGACTATTTCAGACACCATTCTACATGGTCTTCACATGATCTGATCAAGATTATGTCTGGAATTTAAAAGAGACTGTGACCTCTGAGTTTGTTTCGGCCTTTCTTTTCAGAGTAGTCAGATTGGAAACGCCGGCCTCATCGAGTTTAAAAAAAAATGTTTGACATGTAAAAGTGTTTGTATAAACCTACTTACAGAAATAAAATCATTTATCATTCTGAAGTACTTACTTAGTTACAGATAACTTCTTTATTCCGGAATTGCTCACAAAAATGATAGATGGTGCAGTTCTCTGCCCGTGGGATGTCACCGGGACACTGAACAAATAACAATTGATTGCAATGAAATGACACATTACAACAAACACATCGAGTCAACCGCATGATCATAACACAGAATAGTGCAGAACTCAGAAGGTCAGCTCCATGTGACTGTGAGGACTATGTGGGTCATTTTTTTTTCTCTCAGTTAGTTTTAATGATGGTCGCAGTTTGAGTACTTTATGCGCCCTACTCAAATATCCTTTCTTTGGCATTGTTCGTCGAGTCGATGATCTCCTTAAGTTCTGAGTTGAGCTGCACGATTACTGACAAATGCGTGCACTGACTAGACAAATCCACTCAATGTTGCTGACCATAGTTTTGTTATTGTTATTAGTAATTAAGTGCTTATTTATTTTACTTCGATGGTCCTAGATTATCATTTAAGACTTCGAGTTACAGCTATAATATAGTTATGTGTAAGCGGGCACGCCCTTTATGCCTGAAGGCTTTTATTTAGATATTTTGTGTTTACTTTTTTATTTTTTATTTCTGCTTGAGTATTGTTTTTGATGATTTTTGTTGGTATATCAGCGTGTGCTAGTTGACATATGGCAAATCATTTATAGGAAATCAGGTTCCGGGCGTGAATTAAAAACCAGTAACTTTGCATTTAAATAATGTGTATTTTACTTTAACGTTTCACAGGGAAGGTTTTATGTCTGTCTCCTAGCACAGCAAAAAAAAGGGGGACTAACTGAGGGTAGCTGTTGGTTTTATATTAATCATTTAGTGACAGTGTTGCCGTTATTAAAAAGTAAGTATATATGATTAATTTTTGCACATTACAATGGACTAAATACCAACATCATTTAATTAAATGTTTTGTGTTGCGTAATGTAAATTATTTTGTATACTACTGTCTAGAATCAAGTTTTTCTAATTGAACAGACAGATGTGCTGCTGGGGAGTTTGTTGCGCCACTTCTTCTTTCCAACTAAAGCACTAGGAAGTGGTGAAGGGCGGGCGGTATCCCCATACCGCCAACTAAAACAAAAAAAACATAAACAAAAACAAAAACAGCACGAAAAGTGCTGATTCTCAGTCTAGTTTAAATAAATGACTTTTGATTTGTGTGGTTCTTTCCTCAAAACATGATCTGACCGCGTGAACCATGGGACTGTCACCAACGAAAAAGTCGCTCTATTATTTTATATCACTAATTTTGTAATGTAATTTTGACTTTTTGTGCATGTGTCTGTTTTTCGAGCACTATTTGGAGCCAACCTTCTGCACTGTTCTATATCTATGGTAATTACGAACAATTGCGGTTTTTGTATTTTAAGTGTTAGGTACTACTGACGTGCGCCTGGTAAACTGGGATTTAAAATAAAATCGCAAGTACAATGTATGAACATATTTATTAGTAATTAAAATAATACATTTTGCATTATATTTCCTTAACCGCTGAGGTCTATAAACTTGAGATGTCTTTATCTGTCAAGTGTCGGGCGGAATTCCCGCGGCGCGACATATTTATGACCTTGCTCACAAAAAATGGTCCACTGATGTTTCAATTGGCTCTTGGCACTTATTGTAAACTGTTTTGGGTTCTTGAATAATCATACCATACTATAAAATCTAAACTATACTCGTATTACGAGAGATGTATTTATAAACAAAATATGATTACAACAGAGTATGACCAAAAATGTCGTTTGTTTACGTAACATTATTTGCTCAAACAAAATGGTATCCATGATGTTATTTCGTGCAAATGTTATCTAAAACGATGTAATAACTACTTATAAATGAATATTTATCCACTTACCGACGATTAGACACGAAAACACTTTATTTTCAATAAAAAAACACACGGAGATATCAGTCGAGCCAAATGTCATTGTCAAAACGTCACTTTAATTTTTTTTTCTACGTTCCAAACCGAATCTTATAAGTTTTGAAGCATTTAGTTGACGTGAATATCTACCGGACCACAGACTAAAAATGCCTGCACAGGATATTAGCCTTGAATTATAATTAAAAATGGAGATTTAAAAAGCGCGGGTACGGGTGGCAAACTTGAGTGCCAGCGCTGTTTGGAAGTTTGGCGCCGATAGGCAAACAAGAGAGCCATTAACTTTTTAATACACAATTCGCTCTTGACGATGTAACGTTATTATTTCTTCAGTAAAAACAGTTTAAAATTGGAATTGATAGGGTCCAAAATACAAATTGTAAGGAAAGAATCATACTCTATGTGCAGTTTAGTACAAGTGATTATCAACCAGAAGTTCTGAAGAGTATGGGTAGTTTTCGCTTGACAATCTCCTGGAGATGGGATCATTTGAATCGGTGACGAGATTTGACTTAGACTGAGTTTCTTTAACATCCTGGCCGAGAGTATAGACCTGGAAATAATGAAGAGAAAAATTCAAATTGGATTCTTGGCATAAAAAATAGTAAAATAAATAATGAATAGGGAAGGTCGGGCAAAGCTAATTGTAGATGGCGTAATCATAGCTAGGTCCCTACGGCCTACAATAAATTTGACATTTCGTTCATTCACACTATTTCTATAATTTCGGTGATTTTAATATTTTTATCAAGTATTTGACATAGAAAGTGTCGGAATTTGAAACCTTAAATATTTCCTCTTAATCACTTTCTTCAAAATGTTTCTACCCTCTGTTTAATTTTTTCAAAATCTCTACTAATAGCTTCTAGCCACCATCTTTTAATTTTAGGGTCTCTCGGGAAATAGTGGACTCCAATTTCAGAGTATTTAGTAACACAACAACGCGTCATTGTCGCAAAAATAAAATAAAACCACCTCACGCCTTGTATTATTGGCTTGTGTTGGGAACTAGCTACGACAGCGCCATTTTGACAGTTGCCTTCCCCATTCTACTAAACTCTGATTTTTAATTTGCTAGACCAAAATGACAGCAGCAATTGACCTTCTTTTTGTCATCTTGACATTTTTGTCATGTTATGTAAAGCCATTTTAGTCTAGCAAATTAAACATCAGACTTAAGTAGTATTAAATAAGAAACGTATGTTTGTCACTCAGTCAACTCTTAACATGACATAGGTAGATTATGATCTGGATTAACATATAGGATACGTTTTATCCGGATACATAAAGTAGTTCCCTAGCATGTGAGTAAAACCGCTGGAAACAACTAGTATTTACATTATATATTGATATACATTGATTGTATTGGCAACATCACTCAACTTTCATAATGAAGACACCAACGAAATGCTGGCTGTCTCGCCTTTTCCCAACTTTGTTGGAGTCGGCTTCCAGTCTAACCAGATGCAGCTAAACACCAGTATTTTACATGGAGCAACTGCCTATCTGACCTCCATAGGCCAGTTACTGGGTAACAAGACACACCTTTGGAAAGATTGGTTGTCAAACTTTCGAGCTTCTGACGACCCGAACGAATGTCAAAGATGTAGTGTAACTAGTTGCAATTACATGACTGCTTGTAATTCGGCCTCTGCACCCGCTTAGCATCTCACCCAGGTATTGTAGTTAATCTCTAAGTTACCTTGAAGACGTCCGGGCCCCTCTTCTTCCTCAAGTAGTTGAAGCAGCACGCTCGGAAACGCCTCGTACCACATGCTTGTGTGCACTCGCTGCCGCACGAGTCGCACGCAGACCACACCGAGCTCACTGCAAGAGTACAGAATGAGGCCTAAATAATGGTCTAACATTAAGAAGTCGGAACACCCTATATTTAGCTATTACATGCCACAATTTAAACCATTTTTTATCTTATGTCTCAGAATAAAATATTGTTTTATTCATTTTGGAAAAATTGACACCTTGCTATATACTAATTTCGCTGTAATTTCCATAAATTATACAGGATGAATTCATGGGCATCCTCTTAAGGGTCGTTCTACTCGTCATTATGAACAACTTTTACTATGAGACTAAAGCTGAAATCGAGAAAAAGAAATCACCTGTTCGCTACATTTGACGAGTTATGCGAACATAAATGTAGGGAACAGCTGATTTTTTTTCGCGATTTCAGGTTTGGTCCCATAGTAAAAGTTGTTCATAACGATGAGTACAATGACCCCTTAAGAGGATCCGCATGAGTTCAATTTCACCCTGTATACATTTTTTTATTTCGTTTTTTGTTCATAAAGTAAGTAGTTAACAATAAAATAATAACAATTATTAGTTATTAAATTCGAGTTTTAACGTTCTGAATTCTATGGAAACAAACGGAAAGAAAATTTTATCAAAGTACCTATTTAAATTTAAACAAGGGATATATAGCTCGATAATAACTATAAAATACAAGAATAAATACGAATACATCGATACATACATAGACACAAAATAATCTTTGTCAGGAGAAGTAACGATTGGTTGAGGAGAAAACGAACCCAGCAAATCAGCGCTGAGACGTTTTCTGCCAACTTCTTACGAATGGTTTCATCCTGATGTTCAGAGGGAGCGCATTCCAAAGAATGTAATGTAATTATGTACCGAATATTTTTACTTACCGATAAAGATAAGACTAATTGCTGTGATCTTCAACATTATTGTTAAAAATATTCTTGGAGAGATGACACTGTTCCCGATGCCAATGTTTGAATGTCTTGCAAAGATTGGCATCCCATTTATATATGAGTTAAAGTTTGCTTATGTGTAGGCGATGCTAGACAAAGCTTTTAGCTTAGGTGTATTTTATGTCTATGATTCCTTATTTGTTTTGACGTGATAAAGTGCCATGTCACATGCCAGAATGTTTAAAACATTGCGTTAAGGCTACCGTCCACTGCTGCGTAGGATGTGCACGGAGAGGTTTGCCACGTTAGCTGCACGGGTCATCTGTTTGCCACGTTAGCTGCACGGGTCATTTGTTTGCCACGTTAGCTGCACGGGTCATCTGTTTGCCACGTTAGCTGCACGGGTCGTTTGTTTGCCACGTTAGCTGCACGGGTCGTTTGTTTGCCACGTTAGCTGCACGGGTCATTAGCTTGCCACGTTAGCTGCACGGGTCGTTTGTTTGCCACGTTAGCTGCACGGGTCATCTGTTTGCCACGTTAGCTGCACGGGTCATCTGTTTGCCACGTTAGCTGCACGGGTCGTTTGTTTGCCACGTTAGCTGCACGGGTCGTTT
This sequence comes from Fissipunctia ypsillon, assembly GCA_947568875.1. Lineage (NCBI taxonomy): Eukaryota > Metazoa > Arthropoda > Insecta > Lepidoptera > Noctuidae > Fissipunctia > Fissipunctia ypsillon. Next base: position 4,572,688 of record OX387662.1, read on the forward strand.
GTTTGCCACGTTAGCTGCACGGGTCGTTTGTTTGCCACGTTAGCTGCACGGGTCGTTTGTTTGCCACGTTAGCTGCACGGGTCATTAGTTTGCCACGTTAGCTGCACGGGTCGTTTGTTTGCCACGTTAGCTGCACGGGTCGTTTGTTTGCCACGTTAGCTGCACGGGTCGTTTGTTTGCCACGTTAGCTGCACGGGTCATTAGTTTGCCACGTTAGCTGCACGGGTCGTTTGTTTGCCACGTTAGCTGCACGGGTCATCTGTTTGCCACGTTAGCTGCACGGGTCGTTTGTTTGCCACGTTAGCTGCACGGGTCGTTTGTTTGCCACGTTAGCTGTTCGGGTCGTTTGTTTGCCACGTTAGCTGCACGGGTCGTTTGTTTGCCACGTTAGCTGCACGGGTCATTAGTTTGCCACGTTAGCTGCATGGGTCGTTTGTTTGCCACGTTAGCTGCACGGGTCGTTTGTTTGCCACGTTAGCTGCACGGGTCGTTTGTTTGCCACGTTAGCTGCACGGGTCATTTGTTTGCCACGTTAGCTGCACGGGTCGTTTGTTTGACACGTTAGCTGCACGGGTCATTTGTTTGCCACGTTAGCTGTTCGGGTCGTTTGTTTGCCACGTTAGCTGCACGGGTCGTTTGTTTGCCACGTTAGCTGGACGGGTCATTAGTTTGCCACGTTAGCTGCACGGGTCGTTTGTTTGCCACGTTAGCTGCACGGGTCGTTTGTTTGCCACGTTAGCTGCACGGGTCGTTTGTTTGCCACGTTAGCTGCACGGGTCATTTGTTTGCCACGTTAGCTGCACGGGTCATTTGTTTGCCACGTTAGCTGCACGGGTCATTAGCTTGCCACGTTAGCTGCACGGGTCATTAGTTTGCCACGTTAGCTGCACGGGTCATTAGCTTGCCACGTTAGCTGCACAGGTCATCAGTTTGCCACGTTAGCTGCACGGGTCATTAGTTTGCCACGTTAGCTGCACGGGTCATTAGCTTGCCACGTTAGCTGCACCGGTCATTAGTTTGCCACGTTAGCTGCACAGGTCATCAGTTTGCCACATTAGCTGCACGGGTCATTAGTTTGCCACGTTAGCTGCACGGGTCATTAGCTTGCCACGTTAGCTGCACAGGTCATCAGTTTGCCACGTTAGCTGCACGGGTCATTAGTTTGCCACGTTAGCTGCACGGGTCATTAGTTTGCCATGTTAGCTGCACGGGTCATTAGCTTGCCACGTTAGCTACACGGGTCATTTGCTTGCCACGTTAGCTGCACCGGTCATTAGTTTGCCACGTTAGCTGCACGGGTCATTTGCTTGCCACTTTAGCTGCACCGGTCATTAGTTTGCCACGTTAGCTGCACGGGTCATTAGCTTGCCACGTTAGCTTCACGGGTCATTTGTTTGCCACGTTAGCTGCACGGGTCATTAGTTTGCCACGTTAGCTGTACGGGTCATTAGTTTGCCACGTTAGCTGCACGGGTCATTTGTTTGCCACGTTAGCTGCACGGGTCATTTGTTTGCCAGCCACGTTTAGTGGCCATGGGTCGCAGTAGACGATGTCACCTATATTTTCATACAAACCAAGCTAAGTTCACGTGAGTAGCTTACCCATGGACTGCTGTGAAGCAGCGGTTTTAGGTTTTCCTCCATCGTAAACGTCAGCAGCCGTATACGGTTACAGTAAGGTCCTGGGTTTTACCTCCAGGTCATACAGGTTTGCTGTGATTTCCATTAGTTACCTGAATGGAATTGTGCCAAGCGCCAGAACATCCTATTGCCAGTATTGGTGGTGATGACTGCTAAGGATATAAAAATGTTTTTTTTTCCATTGCCACTCTACAAAAGGCATGTGATTCATTGATAACAGTGAATAAAACTCTCTTTTAGTCACTGATTGAATAAAAACATTTTGAATTTGGAACAAGCACGAATAATACTGAATTTCGAAAACTGTTCTAATTTCACTATACGTTTTTAATACATGCATACATAAACTCACGCCTTCTTCCCATGGGGGTAGGCAGAAACTACAGAACGCCACCTGCTACGATCCTTACATACTCCTTTTGCCTCGTTTACGTTCATACATCTAATGTGTTGGTGCCTACGCTCGTATATGGAAGTGAATGTTGGGTGTGGCAAAAGAAGCATGAAAGTAGAATAAATGCTGTGGAAATGCGTTCCTTGCGAACCATGTGTGGTGTGACTATGAATGATAGGCTGAGGAATGATGTGGTAAGGCAACGGTGCGGTTTAAAAGTAGATTTAGTGACAAAAATTGAAAAGAGTATGCTTAGATGGTTTGGACATGTTGAGAGGATGAATCAAAGTTAACTAACAAAAGGTATTTACACGGCAGATGTCAGTGGAAACGCCGGGAGGAGACGCCCTAGGAAAACATAATATAGTGATCTTATTGGTGATGTTCTTCAGAAAGGTCAGGTGCGTAGTACGTTTTTAATGTTTAAATTTAATCCTTTGTTCTCTTGTTACCAATTACAAATTTAATAAAACCATTTTTAATAATTTTTCATATAAATAAAAAAAATCATTAAAAATAAGCTAATATAAGCACACGCTACTTTTTTATTGGGTAGGAAGCTGCCACTATATTATTGTACTCATCATTATGAACAACTTTTATTATGGGACCAGACCTGAAATCGCGAATAAAAATCAGCTGATCCCAACAATTTGACGAGTTATGCGAACATAAATGTAGGGAACAGCAGATTTGTTTTAATAATAAAATGTGATAAATATAAATACTATGCTACTATTTAATTTGTCGTAGTCAATGGTAAAAATTAGAGTAGACAACTCGTGAAAAAAAAAATCATCTCGATCCTTGTATTCGCTCCGCTCAGGATTTTAATCTAGAATCTTCGCTGCTCTCGGGATCCAACTTAGTCCCTCGAATTAAATTCCTTTTTTCCACTTGTTGTATAATCTACTATTTCGCGTATAAAATTATGTAAACAAATGAATGCGATTCTTTTCTTGTTCCTTTATTTTTAACACAAACAAGTGAAATTATCCTTTCTTGAATCAATGTAAGTATCGATTGTTGGTCACTTTTTTGAGCTGTGGACTTAGCATGAACGCGCGGTGTAAATGTAACTTTAATTAATTAAAAGTACTCGTTTCGCTTAGTTTTTAAGTTTTTATTAATATCTATGGGTGATAATATTTTTTTTGACCAAAATGCTTTAGGATAGTTGTATTTTTGATTCAAAAATCGTTCGTATTTACGTGGCGTTTATGTCGCGAGTTTATTGCTCGGTTTTCCGGGGTTATCCGAGTAAGCACTGCGCATCGAACGAGCTCTTTCGAATTCTACGAAACGTGTGGCTAAGGATGTTTGACAGCTAACAAGCTCTACTTTTTCGTCTGTTTTATTGTCTCTGACAAAGGATTTTACATTCTGAAGAGCCTTTTAAGCCATTGCATGGCAGTAACGTCAAAGTGTCGTAGGTACTTTGATTACTAACTACTATTGAATACCCCGACTGCCCCGTTGGTCTCGTGGTCGTAAGAGCGAATAGTGAGCGTGGGGTCCGGGGTTCAATTCCCGGGTCGGGCAAAGTGTTATTGGATTTTTCCATTAGGAATTTCTTAGCAACAGCCCGGAGTTTGGAAGTTAGCGGTGTAACACCCCCGTGCCTCGGAAAGCACGTTAAGCCGTTGGCCCTGCGTCTGATCTCTCTCCGGTCGTGTCGGATGGCCGTCCCATCAGACTATGGGAGAGAGGAAAGAGAGAGTGCACCAGGTCTGCGCACACATTTGTGCACTATAATATCTCCCGCGCCGAAGGCCGATCTCTGATGAGATTGGTCGCCATGGCCGAAATTCGGTCTGGAGGATTATTATTACTATTGACCAGAAATGTATTGAAAGCTAGAACATTTCGGGATGTTTTGTAAGTAGATGAAATTCTATTAGCGTTATTGGGATTTTTTATCTGGAATTTCTCAGTAGTAGCCCGGAGTCTGGATCTGTGTCCGGTTGATGGCAATAGGCTCGCCCCTATTACATGGGACTTAAACATAACTGGCGAAATGTGGGTGTACTGGGATGAATGTGGGTACACCTCTGCCCAACCCTTCGGGGAAACAAGGTGTGATGTTATGTTATAAAAATTCTAGGATACTGGTGATATTTAAAGGCTAAACTGGATATAGACTAAAAAGAGTGACTGATTTCTAAATAAGCACGTGTACATACAAACCTCATATTTTGCCGAGCATTTTCTTAAAACATAATAAAAGGGTGGATTGCACCGACGAAACTGAACGTGATCAGCACATCTAAACTACGTTCAAGAGCTGTCAGTGTCAATATTCCAAAGAAAATAATGACACTGACAGCCCTTAAACGTGTTTTATGTGCTGATCGCGGTCAGTTTAATTGGTGAAATCAGCCCTTATACTTTTTTATTGTTGCCAATATTATAGCGTAGTTTCAATAGCCTAGCATCTTATAGAAGACTTTTTATCATTAGGGCGGTTTTGCTTAGGAGAGCATCTAAACCGCGTTCAAGAGCTGTCAGTGTCATTGACACCATTGTTGTGTGGAATATTGGCATGGCACTAGAAAGCGCTTGAACACAGTTTACATGTGCTGATCGCGGCTAGTTGCATTGGTGAAATTGGCACTTAGAAATGTTGTGTAAATAACTTGTAGCCAGTCCCATATACAGTCCTGATTATTCATATATACTGGTCATAAATACGAAACAGATTTTTTAAACGTTACGTTTAAAGTTATGTAGCTAAATACAGGGTTATTTTAAATTGGCTAGCTAAACTCCGCAGACGCGATGGGTTTCAATATCTAAACACGATAAAATAAAAAATAAAAAATTTGATGTTTTTTTGGTAGGTCAACACCCGCTGTTAGTGTTGTTACTTGAAGTATCAATTGAGAAAAACTGTTTTCTTATGTTTAATCGTTTTTAGATATAGATCACATCACGTATGTGAAGTTTACAAAAAAAAAAAACAGATTTTTTAAACTGATATTTCAAGTGACAAAAAAAAAATCATCAAATAAATATATTTTTTGTTTTATCATGTTTAGATATCGATACCCATCGCGTCTGCACAGTCAATTTAAAAGTCAAATTTTTTGAGAGCCAATTTAAAATAACCTTGTATAACATTACAATTCTAAACACCACCTCCCTCCGCCGACCACTAGTCCCGGATCGTAACCGGAGCACGATTTAGTACAAATTCACTCCATTCCCATTTGAGTTAGTTCATTAACGGACTAAAAACAAATGCACTCGAATTTTCTCTTATTGTCGAGCTCATGTTCCCGCTGTTTGCTTTAGTATGCTCGTTTTGTATTAGTTTAAAGGTAATGTCGGATGTTCAGTGCTCAGTAACTGTACTATTGGGAGTAATAAAGCTTTTTTAGGACTTTTGAGATACGTTAGACTTAAAAGTAATGTAGGTAATTTAAAGCTGCTCTAGTAACATCTAAATAACAAAATGTTTAAAGCCATCGCGTTGGTAGGAAGTGAGCAATGTAACGCTATCTTTTTCAGAAATAACTTTGAGCTAACAGTTTTCCAAAACACACAGACAGACATATAGTGATCTTATTGGTGATGTTCTTCAGAAAGGTCAGGTGCGTAGTACTCGCAACCGGCGTGCGTATATGACCATACCGTACCATACCATACCATGATGTATGAACGTAAACGAGGCAAAAGGAGGATGTAAGGATCGTAGCAGGTGGCGTTCTGTAGTTTCTGCCTACCCGCATGGGAAGAAGGCGTGAGTTTATGTATGTACTCGTATGTATGTGTAGTTTTCCAAAACAATGATTAAGCCATAGGCTAGTTTTGATGATACAATTATGTCTTTAGGTAAGTTGAATTAAAAGTGTAGCCTGACAAAAAATAATGTTGTGATTATGAGAAATTCAAACTTTACTTGAAATATTTTAAGTCCATCAACTATTTTGTTTTCGTAATATGAAGCTGCTAAAAAAATGAGTTCATAATATTAATTAATCGAGTCAATAATTCCAGATTAAATCGAGCCACTTCCTAATTATTTTACATACTTACCCGCTTAGTGGCGCGGCTATAATTATCACTAGAGGGAAGCCGAAGAAAAATTGTCTCAGTTCTCATAAACTCAAACAAAAAACTGTAGGTTTTTAATTTTGCGATGTATTAAACTGGTATTAAATATAATTATGTAATGTGATGTGATACACAGTTTCACACACAGGTGTATCATATTATTTGGCAATAGTAGACATTAAGAAGAGTGATTGTTTCGAAGGGAAGCCGATAGGGATCGGGTTGTATGAACATTGCGCCCCTGTACCCGCTACTATTCTAGGAAAAAATAATTAAATAAATATTTTCTTACATAATAAAGCGGTATATACCGGCCATCTAATACACTTTTTATTGTGAGTGTTCCGTAGACATTACGTTTATTAGAATGCCTAAATGTGATTCGCCCTCGGCGCTTACAATTTGGGCCTAGATGAGACTTTTTTGGGATATTCTGTGATATTTCTCGTCCTTCGTTTTGAGTTATTACTGAGATGGACGAAGGGAATATCAATGTAGGCCAAGCATTTACTGTGACGCCCCGTTTTGCCGAAATATACGACTACAGTTGCCGGCACGAATCGTGAGCACAAATTCCACACGAACTGTCGTTGCCGTCTTCAGCGGGCTCTTATATTCTGTTTTCTACCTGTACGTAAATAAGCTTAATCTTATCTTATATTAACCTCATTGCTCCTGCCCGTGTATGAATTGCTGTACTAGGATATAAGATTCGTAAGGTTTAAAAATGGAGGTTGTGCTCACTACTCGTGCCGGTGTAACTATTCTTCACGCTTGATCTCTGTTCAGTTAATTCATCTTGTGTCAGTGTAGTTTCATGCTTTTAAATGTCAATTGTTTTATCGTGTGTCTACATTATCATACTCATTCACACCGAATAACAATTTTTAAGTTCTCTCCCATTTTATTGCAATTTAATAATATTCCTGTTATTCCTGGAGCTTCATGTTTTAAACTCGAATTCCGTCGTTCGTAAGTCTGACGGTCCCACGTTTAGGCTGTAACCGCTTAACGTGGATACGCAAGGGTAGCCCGCAAAATTCATATTCATATTCGTTTTTTGCAATATGCAGGTCAGTGTCAGGTTGTATCTTGATCAAAATATGATTCGCGACTATAAAAAATATGTCATCATCCCTTAGCCTATTATACCTTTAGATTAGCCTTTTCCCAACGATGTTAGGGTCGGCTTCCAGTCTAACTGGATGCAGCTGAATATCAGTATTTTATATGCAACAACTGCCTATCTGACCTTCACAACCCAGTTACTGGGTAATATGATACCCCTTGGTAAGACTCGTTGTCAGACTTTCGGGCTTCTGTTGACCCGTAAGGCCTGTCAAAGATCTAATAATGACAGCTGGGACTAACGGCTTATCGTACTTTTCGAGGCACGGAGGGGTCATGGTATGCAAAGATAGTCACCCATCAAAGAACCAACCGCGGCAAGCGTAGCTTAACTTAATCGATCGACCCGTGCGGCTGTTATTATAACATATATATTTACATAATTATAACCATATGAATCCTCAATATAGGTATACATCTCTCTAAGTTAGATTTGTTCTAAAATGTCATGATTTCCGAAATCAAATCGACAATTGAATTTAGTTAGTTACTTTGCGTTTACTACTCTAATAAATAGCCGTAACAACTAGAGGCGGTCTAAACAATGACTAGGCGTTAAGAAAGTTCTGGAGATATATTTTAATCCAAACTTTCCGGCAGCGCAGCGGTAACAGTTCTCGAGTGTGTTCCGCTTGAGGAACAAAATGCAATTTGGCACAGGTTTAGATAGTTTTTTAAATCTGTTTTACTTTGGAAATTACCATTCTGTACATTCGTCTTCATTTTAACTTTATTTATGATCATAAATCATTGCAATAAAGTGTTATTATAAACGTTGGCAATGTTGGCATGGCAACAAGAAATCCGAATATCTCCGCCATAGCATAAGGACAGTTTATCCAATTTCTTTGCCGAGTACCAGGGCGTCATATGTCCTTGACACTGCGATCGGGTCTCGGGCGACATTATCAATATTTTTTCGGCGGGAAACCCGGCGAGTGCTGTCCTCATCATGATGGATGTGTTGTAGGGACAGCCTTACGTAATGTTCCCTTAGGTTGCGTACACTAATGTACATATGTGTGCCGAAGGTCTTATAGGCATTAACGGAAAATTCACACAGTATTTAGGGGAGGAAATTTGCAACACATCGGCATTTTTAAATGAGCTTGCATTCTGTTAAAACATACAACATCACACAAAATACACTCGTTTACAAGATATTATATGGTAACTATGCAGAAGAGGATTCCTAGATTGTTATTATCAACACAGTTTTCGGTATGGAGCTACTTTGAATGAAGTACGTGTAATAAACTTGGAAGCGAAACTCTTCGAGTGACTGCACCGCGCCTTAATTTAAATCTGCTGCTGCAATGAATGATACACGTGCTGAATTACCCGCGAGATTAGAGCGCCAGCGAGTGCATTTATATACTACTTACATACATAAGTTTTCATCGCAGAGTCGTGGAAAAGTCGCGTGTTGCCCGCGCGTTTGTCGCCTCTTTATACATATGTCCGTACTCTTAGGCCTCGTTTACGGAGACGCGGGTCATCGCGCGTCACGTGCGGCGTGGCGTCTCGCGGCGCGTCGGACGTTTTTTCAGTTCACAGGCGGCGCGTGCTGCGCCCCGCGTCATTTCACGCGCAAAGACATACATGGTAATTAATGGTTTCGTTTATGAAGGAGCGGGGCAAGCGGAATAGTGGTACCCGGTGCTGTGCGTGCTGCGTCGTCTGCAACAGCGCACGCGGCGTCGTCAGCTGCCACGCCCCTGGCTACTCCTCACCGCACCTCTCCCTCCCCTTCCTACTTACATTGAAAGGCATGCGAGATGGCTGCTGCATCACCCGCCGCTTCGACCGCCGCGAAACCCACCGCGTCACCCACCGCGTCGCCCGCCGCTTCACCCGCCACATGCGACGCTACAATTCAAACAAACGCGAGCAAAAACGCTTCTCCTTGAACGCTGTATACATCGCCGTATGTTTGTGTTTCCGGCAGCTCGCACCGCGCAGGCCCACGGCGCCTGACTCCCCGCGTCTCCTTGAACGAGGCCTTAGGGAGTCCCTAAATGGCTCCCATTCTTAATGTCCAGCACATTCTTTAACGTCAAAAGGACATGATTATTCCCTAGGGAATAAAATGAAAGGAATTAACTACACTTGGATTATTTGAATCATTGCTCTTTCGCTCTTTTTTACGGCGCTCTTCGTAAAGGCTAAAACTTTTATTGTTACGTCATTCATAAATGTGATTTGTTAAGAGTAATGGCGAGAGATTTCTCATTCGTGTCAGTCTGGAAAAATACTGTTCCGTTTTAGCTCTAGGAAGTTCGTGTTACTGGGTAGCATTTGATGTTAGAAAATTATTTATATTCCAGAAGTAGGCCTGGGTTTCTTCAAAAGGGTTGCGCTGATTTATTAGATTGTATGAATGTGTCACAATTTTCATGTAAAACGTAGAAATAACTTATGATAATAGAATAGAATAGAATATTCTCGCAAAAAAAAACAACAAAAAATATATATACATGTATATATTCTTAATATTTTCGCTAAAAATAATTGTTTGAAATCGTCAACACATAGTGAGCAAATGCTCGTTATCTAAACATATACATACATAGATCATATAATTACTTGTCTGACTCATTCATCAACGCAGACCCAGATTCAGAACAAATTTTGGCAGTAGATGCCTTTTTGTTATAAGCATCCACTAAGGAAGGATTTTTGGAAATTCGACCTTGAAGGGGGTGAAAAGGCCGGATTTTATTTGTATGAAAAATCTTATTTCTTGAGTTGAACTTGAAACTTTGCACGAATACATATTTAAGTTAATTAAGAAGTTGTCATTTTTAATTTTTCTAAACTACCCCCTAAAAGGGGATTGGGGGTGTCAAAGTTTGTATGGAAGAATTTTAACGCGCGATCCGATTAACTCCAAACTCCGTATTTATACTAAAGACCGAAAATAAAGAATAACATGAATCAGGTCTTTTTGAAAATCTACTCCTAACGGGGTACTAACGTACGAAATACACGTGGGTGAAGTCGCGCGGGAAGTGGTAGTTCTGATATGAGAAGCGACCTTTGCTCTTTAGATAAAAAATAAGAAATGGTAGGTTTTATTTTGCATGTAATAGTTAGATGTTACTTAATATTTACTGCTCAATTAAAGCTTGACATGCGGCATTTCATGAGCATAAATCTCACATAATTACCGTCAGCCAGAATCACAAATTTGTGGCAAGTAACGGAAGAGCTCTGATATACGACGAAGTGAATGAAAAAGTAGTCACGAAAACTGCGGAATTCCGGTAGCAACAGTAGGAGCATTGCCAAGAGGACAGAGATTAAGTCCCTCATTAGGTAGCAGGGACAATCAAGTTGGCACTGTGGTCTTATCAAACAGAGAGATACAGAACACCCATGGAAAGCAGTAATTGAGATTATGGTTTTACAGGGGAGATGATACTAACTATTGGGTTAGTCGGTTCGTGTTATCAAGCCATGCTTGCCGGATGAGTGTCCTTTCTTAATATATTTTATATACAATTGCAATTTAATACATAACACTAAAAGTGGAAGAGGGAAGTCTCCTAACAAGCATTTTTTGCTAAAAAGGATGTCTCCAAATCATGTACGAAAATGCACTTTTTTATAATACTTGCGTATTTATAGAGACTGAGGAGGAGCTCGTGGCTAAGTAATAACAGCCGCACGGATCGATCCATCAGGTAAAGCTACGCTTGCCGCGGTCAGTCCGTGGATGGGTGACCATCTTTACATACCGAGACTCCTCCGTGCCTCGGAAAGCACGTTAAGCCGTTGGTCCCGGCTGTCATTCGTAGATCTTTGACAGTCGTTGCGGGTCGTCAGAAGCCCGAAAGTCTGACAACCAGTCTTACCAAGGTGTATCGTATTACCCAATAACTGGGTTGTGGAGGTCAGATAGGCAGTCGCTCCATGTAAAATACTGGTATTCAGCGGCATCCGGTTAGACTGGAAGCAGACCCCAACATACATATTTGGGAAAAGGCTAGGCAGATTGATTGAATTGATAGAGACTGACCGAAAATTGTTCGTTTTCGGCCGAAAACCGAAAAAGAAAACGTTTTTGTTTTGATAATATTAAAAAGAATATAGTGTCAATATTGTAATAGTTATTTTAAACGTTTAAACTTAAATTACACGAAACTCTATGGGTACATTTCCCTAAGACATATTTATAAATATTCGACCAATCTGATATTATATGCGAGAAAAGCATTTTTTATGCATTTTCTCAGTAAATTATTATGTTTTAAGTTGTTGTAACTATCAATTGTCTCCTAATAAACGAATCGAAATTATTGATTTGCACTTTTTTTTTTGACCGTGGCCGAACGTTGACATTCTGATTTATCTCTTTACTGGTATTGTAAATGCCGCCTTAATAGGATTAGAAATGTAATTTAATAGTGTTTGGATATAAAATGTCCCGCTGAAGATTGTGGTGTCAGCAGTGAGAGTAATATCTCTCGAGCAATGGAACACTGTCAGTTTATTTGTGTGAAATGAAGTGTTTGAAACTTCTATTGGTATTGGCAACTAGCATCTCCCGCAACTTCGTTCGCGTAGAAGTCGTAAGATACAAAAAATACTCAAATAACAGCGACATTTTTATTAAACTCCCTCAGCCCCCGACCCAGCCCGTCACATCCCATCGCCCGCCCGCGCTATTACTTCGATTTCACTTAGCGTACTTTCTGATTTTTTTTTCATTTTGCACGGCTCCTCGGGGTCATAGCGTGATGTTAAATAGCCTATAACCTTCCTCAAGAATTGTTCGAATTCAACTGGTAGTTCCCGCGATTAGCGCGTTCAAACAAACAAACAAACTCTTCAGCTTTGTTGTTAGTATTTATTATTTTTGTGTCTTTGACATATCTCGGGACCCTGGGGTCCGGACCTTTGGAAGGCATACGAGAGGCCAAACCCAACTCGCAGAGGCCCGTTAGACGCTTTTAATGAAAATGAGGCAGCAACCGACGATTATCCCTGTACACACTATGCAAATATGGAAACAAAGATATTGGACTATGGATTGGGGTGGCTAAAGTGGACGGGTTATCTAAAACTATGGAAGGACTATGGCCCCTGCCTGGCCAATGTTTTATACATACAATACAGGGCTAAAATGGCAGGGGGTGACTTGCACACTCAATAATGGGCCCCCGGAAACGATCGCTAGCACATACTGTCGTAGCGACAAGGGGGAACATGTCCTGAGGTGCTTAAGAGGAGTAGAGAGGTATTCCACAGCTATCAGGACAATCCCTGAAGTACGGTCAAGACCCCTACCAGTATCTTACTGGAATACTTTCTTCCTCCGAGTACGTTTACTCTTGCGAATTTCCACTCAAGCCGGCCAATAAAGGTACGAATGAGGTGGGAGTTCTATTCTTCGTCAGCATTCACTCCAGCTGGCCAATAAATGCAAGCCAGAGATGAGGAACATGACTTCTCCCGGGAGATAGGGTACGTGGGGTCGCTACTGCCTAATAGCTCGCCATACGCTGCCCTACCGGATAATGTATCTGTCTTGGTCTGGCTCCTCACCCTAGACCTGTTCCGGCAAAGTAAACTCTACCGGCACAGACCAAGAGTTCGGAGCGCGCAAGCCCCACCACGACGTCAACGTAGAGATACGGCTGTGAGGTTAGTATTTATTACTATTAAAAGTAGGAAAACTGTATTGCTAGAAATCGTAGCCACTTTTCTCCTTTTTGAATGTTTTTATACGCACATATAAGGAACAGAGCTTTTTTTATAAAAGCTTTAGATTTTTCAGTAAAACATATTAAATATATAATTTTTTATTTTTAGTATATTTCCGCCTCTAGCTTGTATTATGTTTTGATCAATTGGCTACTTTACGAATTACGCGCGCTAAAAAAATAATAAAGTAAAATACTTTCTATTTTTTTTTCTGTTCTTTTGTGAGTCGTCATTTATATCTTCTTTACTTTTGCTCACAATTAAACATGATCGTTTTATAACCAACTAGCTGTTGCCCGCGGCTTCACCCGCGTGGATGTCAATACTTCCCTATTTGAATCGGATTTTGTTCACAATTTCATGGGTTTTGATTTTTTACAAGGAACCCTAATTCTTTTTCTAAAATAAAAGTAGCCTAAGTTACTCCTTATAACACCAGCAGCCCAATTCCCGTAACTAAAAACGTTCAAAATCTAGTCGCAATGTCATGTCAGCGACAATCAAATGTCAAAAATGTAGGGAAATTATAGGTATTTTTGACATAATATTGAGACTGAGATCAGACTATGAATGTTCTTAAAATTACGAGAATTACCCCTCAGATATCTGCCAGTAAAAGTCCCGTCAAAATCGGTCCAGCCGTTTCGGAGATAAGCCAGAACTAACAGAACTAACAGACAGACAGGACATACAGACCGACAGACAGACAGAAAGTCAAACATTTAAAAAATTTGTTTTTTTGTTATTAGTACCGTATATACTTACATATGCATTTAATAAAAAGCTGTTATTTTGACATTACAAACAGATACTTCAATTTGATTCATTTGTATGTATGTATATATATGTTTGTTTGTATAGATATGTTTATAAGACTAATTTCACTCACGTTTTCAAGTATTGGCATAGGTAACCAAAATATGTGTAGCTTCACATCACACAAACGGCTGAACCGATTTAGACGAATCGCTAACGTTAGTTATATACAACGAAATGGGCTCCCATTTGTCGAAACTGTTCTCACTGATTTTTGTTATGAACGTTTTGACATTTAGCTGTACCTACATAATTGCGTAGGTACATTGGCATGGCTTCTTTTCAATAACTGCGAGCTTTATTCTTGGTAAAGTCAAAGATTGAAATATTAACTCGTAAGAGTATGACTAATGAAAATTATTTATTATTTAGATAAGAATAATATTTACATAATTTAAAAACTAACCGTCTTAAAATAATAATAATAATATGTACAAGTGTATAAAAAAGGAGGGTAAATAATCAGAGGGCATCAAAAAATTCATGCGCATCGCTGTCAACAGGAAAAGTGCCCAAAAGGCTGGCAGCATTGCCGCGTTGTATGGCAATGCTGATTCTTTGGCCAAAAAATAGGCCAGCTCTCTGGTCACGTGAAGAGTCGACCAACCGCCTGGCGATGTCTCGAAAAACTAAGTGGGCACTCGGCCCCCGTGGCCCTAGTGTTATGATGATGTCATGATTAATTAATTTGTTTCTTAGAAATGAATTTAAGCAAAAAATATATTTTCTTCAAAATAAAAACAATATAACCTAATATTGGGCATATGAGAATATAAGTTGGGATCTGGGGGCCAACTACCACCTCTTAAAGCAGTATTATTTTAATGTTACTTCAGTGTGAGAAAGAGATGGAGCTATACAGGACGTCTAGCTCCATCTCTTTCCCACACTCAAGTAAGATTAAAATAATACTGCTTTAAGAGGTAGTGGTCTAGCTCCTTAGGGGCAATTCTCGTAATTTTAAGAATGTTCGCAGTCTGATCTCAGTCTCAATATGTCAAGAATACCTCTATAATTTCCCTACCTTTTTGACAAGCTTTTGATATTTGATTGTCGCTGAGATGGGATTGCGACTACTTTTTGAACGTTTTTAGTTCCGGGAATTGGGCTTCTGATTACATTTGAAGTCAAACAATCGGTCTTATACAAGTTTATTTTCCTGACCATGCGACGGCTGAGACACGACAGATGGTTTGGTTTGGTTTTCATCATATTCCTTGCTACCTTCATTCAAAGCCGTCACGTACCATACTGAAATCAAAACTAATTTTAAAATCTTCTGTATAGTTTTTTTTTTTTTTGATTAGTTGGAATTTCTCATAGGCAAAATTAAAGAATTTCCATACAAACAATTTAAAAAAAACTTTTGCTTAGTAAACTGAGCAAGTAATAGAAAACATATTTAGCCATATTTATTCCCACTGCTGGGACACAAGCCTCCTCTCTTCGAAAGAGATTGGGATGTAATCTACCACGCAGGCCCAGTGCGGGTTGGTAGATGTCCCGTGTCTACGAATTTTTGATTCTAGAACATCGCGAGGAAGCCTCCTCACGATGTTTTCCTTCACCCTTTTGAGAACAGTGATAATGAAATTATTTACACAAAGTAAAGCGCCTGCCTGGGTTCGAACTCACGATCTACAACTCGTAAGTCGGGGCCGTTACCACTGGGCCGCCACTGCTCTTAGACAGAAAGATGTGGTTAAACTTAAGGGTGTGGTATAGGCCATCAAACTGAACAACTTTTTCCATGGGACCAGCATCGTAATCGCGAAAAAAATATGAAGGCGAAATGGGTCCCAAAGAAGATATTGTGACGCATTTCGGCTGCACGCAAAATCAATTTTTGTCCTCAAAAAACTACAAATTTGCCTTATTCTTTTTCATGGTTATAAAATTGAAGATTTTCTTTAGTAAATTATGAGGGCCAAAACACGATTAACACAATTTGGATTAAAAAAAATCGCTAATTTTCCTCAAAATTAGCATTATTCATGAGAAAAACGGTTTTATTCGATTATAATTAAAGCAATTTCAATAAAATTTCGTCTACACGTTCACCATTAAATACATAATGGGATTCGAGTTTATTTTAATATAAATAAGCTAACAGAATTTTAAAAATAAATACTTTTTAAATTCTATATATTGCGCACGCAGTGGCGCCCTCGTCATTTCTTTGCTTATTTCTTTTATTTTAGAATGAAAGTGCAGAAAATAAACATGTTGCGTTGTGCTCCACAAGGTTATACGTTATTGATATTTCTTGGGACCCTAGGGTCCCGGACCTTTGGAAGGCGTATGAGGGGCTAAAGTCAACTCGCAGAGGCCCGTTAGACGCTTTCAATGGAAATGAGGCACCAACCGACGATTATCCCTGTACGCACTATGCAAGTGCACCCAAAGACAACCCACGGTTGGTGTAGGACTATTGCGGGATATGGAGACAAAAAAAATATTGGGCTATGGGTTTGGATGGCTAAAGTGGACTGGTTATCTAAAACTATGGAAGGACTATGGCCCCTGCCTGACCAATGTTTGATAAATACAATACACGAATAAAATGGCAGGTGGTGAATTGCACACTCAACAATGGGCCCCCGGAAACGGTCACTAGCACATAGTGTCGTAGCGACAAGGGAGCAACATGTCCTGAGGTGCTTAAGAGGAGTGGAGAGGTATTCCACGGCTATCAGGACAATCCCGGAAGTACGGTCAAGATCCCTACCAGCATCTTACTGGAATACCTAATCCTAATCCTAATCCTTCCTCCGAACACGTTTGCTCTTGCGATTCTCTACTCAAGCCAGCCAATAAAGGCAAGAATGAGGTGGGAGGTCAGTTCTCGTCAGTGTTCACTCCAGCCGGCCAATAAAGGCAAGCCAGAGATGAGGAACATGACTTCTCCCGGGAGACAGCTGCATAGCACATGCTGCCCTGCGGGTTTCTGTATCTCTCTTGGTCTGGCTCCTCACCCTAGACCTGTTCCGGCAAAGTAAATTCTGCCGGCACAGACCTAGAGTTCGGAGCGCGCAAGCCCCTCCACAACGTCAACGTAGAGATACGGCGAATACGTTATTATTATTACCAATAGTAGTTTCACATTAATAAGTTTTAATAAAATCCTTAAAACGGAAAATAGCAATGCAGGTTTTCCCTGACTAAGTTTAATTTGACTCTTGGCTTTTGTATTGAATGTCTAGCTCCTTAGTATTCAATTTTCGTT
Source organism: Fissipunctia ypsillon (assembly GCA_947568875.1). Classification (NCBI taxonomy): domain Eukaryota; kingdom Metazoa; phylum Arthropoda; class Insecta; order Lepidoptera; family Noctuidae; genus Fissipunctia; species Fissipunctia ypsillon. The sequence continues at coordinate 4,589,657 of OX387662.1, forward strand.
CGACAATTTTAAACAGGGTTAATTTGGATGCTAAAAGGGTCAGATAATTTAATTGTGTTGATGACGGTTGGTAACGAATGTTTGTTGTTTTTTGTTGTTGATTTAGTGTTTTTACACACGAGTGACACGCGCCAACGGCAGAAGCTACTGCCCGCGTTGAAGGCGGTCGTCGACGTGCTGACCACCGCCGCCGACATGTCGGCGACAGCCGCCGACCTAAAGCGTCGCTTGCAGTTGTAGCGTGTCGCGTCCGTAGCGTCGACGGCTGACGATGTTGACATGTAGGGGGCTGTCACCGACATGTCGGCGGTGCGGTCGTTGGCGCGTCGACGACTACCGTCGACGCGGGCAGTTGTCTCTACCGTTGCCGCGTGTTACTCGTGTGTAAGAACACTTAGTGGGTAGGTCGGTGAATACCGAAAGACGAAAAAATCTATACTTGCGTATTTTTGTCATCGGTAGGCTACGCCTAGTTTGGTCTTTCTTTTGAATCTCTACTGGTATTGCTGTTTTCTCAAATCTTAAATCTAATATACAATCACTAACTAACTATACAAATAAATAAACAAAAACAAAAGAACACCGTCGAAGTACTCGTCCGCATCGCTGTCATCCGAAAACGTGCACAGAAGACTGGCAGCGTTGCCACGTTGAATGACAATCGTAAATCAATTAGTGTTGAAAAATAACTTTCATTTCGGTAGTCAGTGTCTTATATTTATTATTAGTTTGATATATAAATTACAATTATATGTTAAAAAACTTAAAATATCTTTTTCTACTAACTAACGAACTAACTAACTATACAAATAAATATACAAAACAAAAGGAAACTTAGGCGTCGAAGTACTCGTCCGCATCGCTGTCATCCGGAAACGTGCACAGAAGACTGGCAGCTTTGCCCCGTTGAATGGCAATGCTAATTCTTTGGCCAAAGAACGAGCCAGCCCTCTGGTCACGTGAAGTGTCGACCAGTCGGCGAGAAATTTCCTTAAAAAGGAGACGCGCACTCGGGCCCCATGACCCGAGCGTTTCGACCCCAAACGGCTCAAAACTGTAGTTACCGATAAGGTTACAGTATTTGCACCGCTTAAGGGTCTCAACAGCCGCAGCAGCGGCGCCAGCACATCACGCCGTGCTTGGAACATGAGATGCCGCAAGGGTGTCGACACAGGTTGCGTCCCACACCAGAGGTCTACCCACCTTCCAAGGCAGCAACGTCATGCCGTCTGGTCTCTTCCCATCGTCACGTACCAAGCCGTTTGGTTCTAATATCGCTGGTACGCCGGCGGTGACAAGAGCTCGACGAATAATATCGTTAATGCTGGCGTGTCGTGCTATGTGGCCTGCACTCCTGCAGCAGTACAGGCCATGGTGTCCGAGGTTGTCGACAGCTTCACCGCAGTGACACCGATGCGGAGCAACACAAGGTGCGCCTAAGCGGAGACACGTAGCGAGCCGAAACGAAGAGTCATCCATCATAGTGCCTATGGTGGATGACGGAAGCGCTTGAAGCCACAAGCCTGACTCCCATTCTCCCACAGCCAGCAGACGGGCACGCTCAGCAGTATTAAATGACGTATTTACTAGGGTATTTCGTATAATACTGCAGAGCGGCACGTCCCACCGTTTCTGGGAGGCTGGGTTGTCAGGTAAATCCGTATTGGGACAAGCCATCTTCCACGCGTTCAACGCATCGGTCAAACACGGTACCTCAAAATCGACCAGTGAGGAAGATAAAATTTTCCTGGTTAATTTGTCGGTACCGTGGACCGAAGAGAGGAAGGCCGGTAAACTTATACTTGAAATTTTGCGGACGCCGAGACCACCCAGGCGAATGGGAAGTGTAGCTTGCTGCCACGCTCGGTCGTCCAGGGCCACATTTAGAATAGAAGTTAGTGTGTTTCTAATAATTTGGTCTACTTTTTCTAAAAGTTGTGGATGCTTCCATAGATGGGAGGAGCGAAGGCTATACGTAAATTTTGGTCCAAAGCAGCAGTATCGAATTAGTGTGAAGGCCGAATGGATGTTAATTTTGAATAGTCTTTCCGAGACGTCATGAAAATTTTGAATTTTTTCCTCAACAAACGTTGGAAAGGATTCGTCAAAAATTGGGGACCCCAGGAGGTGAAGAGAGTTTCTTTCCGTAATTTTGATATTTGGTGCTATTGTATTAAATTTTGCTATGGTAGTCTGTCTGTCAGTGGTTTAGGGAAGATAAATTTCACATTTTGAAAGGTTAAGGTCTAGGCCGATGGAACTAAATTTTTCTTTTATAAAAGCTAAATCTTTTAAGATTGTGTCTACATCACCTCCTAGGGTTCCGTCATCCAAATACCATACGTTGAATTCAGAATTTAGTTGTCGAATAATTGGATTTATTGCCAAACTAAAAATGACTGGCCCAAGAGGGTCACCCTGTTGACATCCAACAGCTGATTTCAAAAGGTTGTCTTTATAAAGTAATTTAGAGGGGTGCCTGTAACATTGATATAGGAAACTGTAAATTTTGGGTATTTCTTTTTGGACTTCTGTCAACAAGGTGTCCCTGTTTACGGAATTGAAGGCATTTTTAATGTCAACCTTAAGGATGACCTCACCTTTACCGCTGTTGAGGTAAATCGATAATGCATGTACCGCAGCCTCACAGCCCCCTTTCGACCCGAAGCCCAGCTGTAGGGGCTGGAATTTGCTGGCCAGTGTTTCGCTGTAGAAAGCACAGCAAATTTTGGCTGCGGTACGACGGTAAGTGGACCCTACGGCAATGGGACGAATGCCGCCATCCTTCTTGCGCAGGGCACACAGATTTGCCCCATACAAGATATCAATGACGGATTCGTTCACATTGCCGGAGAGCATGAGATTGATGAGGGCCGTCAGCTCCTTCAGAAGAGACTCACCAGCTTCCTCGGCGCCTGAACACATTAGGTCCTTCAAATGTTGAGGTGTCAGGCCGTCGAGACCGCCGGCGGAGCCACTTCGAAAGGAGCACACGGCGGCACACACTTGTTGAGCTGTAATTTCAAGTGTGTTGGATTCCGGATCGGGTGGGACAGGGAAGGAGAGGTCATCTGCCGGGGCGGGATGTTTGCTCTCCAGGGCTGTAAGTGTCTCTGGAGAGTACGGCGCAACCACATCGCTGCTAAAGATGATCCTAGCTGCACCACTGATATCACCTTCGCCTAGTTTAGATTCCACATGGTGCAATAAGCCTCTTTGGGGGAGGTGCGCTGTTAATTTAGAGTCGAAACTTTGGGCCGAAATGTTACAATTATCCTTGATTTGTGCTGTTAAAGATTTTTTATTTGCCAAATTTTTTTGCACATGTAGAATTCTAAACGGGAAGGTGAGTAGTTGCTCCCAAGCACTTTCAGAGTTCTTTCGGGCGGTGAGGCGAACACAACGCGCTAAACTTGAAGCCACGGATGGTCTCGCGCCACGAGGAACTCTCTTTAAAACTGGGGTTGAAGTTATTAATTTTGCAAGTGTTTTCCAAAAGAGTTGAGCGGGTGAAACAGGTGTTAGGGAAGTGGGTATTGTCGGGCAGGATGAAGGCACATTGTGGAGCTTGTGTTTCTTACCCCAATGTACCTTCAAGCCACGTTCACCTTTAAAAAAGCGTGCTTGGGGACAATGAGGGCATCTCACTAGGACATCCAACGATGTGGCAGGTTGACTGGCGCTTCGTACGGCGTTACTACTGTCGTCATTGTTCAGCATTAATAATAAAAAAGACTACTTACCCGATTTTTAGCAAAACAAAACAAAAATAACAAAAATGACGTAATAAAGAAATCTGTCAAAAGCCAACTGAAGCACGATGACAGCTGCGCAGTCACGCTGGCGGCCTGGTGCGCCGCGCCGCCGTATGTCATTTTGGCGCAGCCCCGGCAACCGTTGCCGTGAGACAGCGTCGGCGTCGCGTCAAAATGTCAGTTGGCGTTGCTTTAAATTATGTCTGGATCTCCAACTGAGCTTCGAGAATCGCAGTTTGCACTTAGTGCCACGGTATATGATGTGGAACTGTAGGAATCGGCAGGAGATGCCGATACTGATCCGCTTCTGTATCGCACAGATTTTTTCAATGCGCTCTTATACTGGTAGCAGCGTGACGTGTTTAATTCTCCATATTTTGTTTTTGAGTTCAATTTATTAGTGGAATGGCTAATATTCAGATGCTAATCAATTTGTATCAAATCTTGATAAAAAATTTATATTATAATTATTTATATTTTAATTTGGAAAAAATAATTATTTCATTGTCAAGTTCCTATATTTTAAATTTGATCCTATATTTTTCATTTATTAATTCATTATTGAATCAATCAAATATTCATTCATTTATTAATACTATAAATCAAGTCAGTGTCTTTGGTTTTGTATGTATTAGTGTTTGTATTATAAATAATAACAATGATCGAAAAAACTATAACTCTTACAGCCGATATTTCAATCTTTAGATTTTATCTGAAAAATAAAAATGGCATTGTGATATTTATTTTAGGAAATAAATATCAAACCGCCATTTTTATTTTAGTTATTTTTCTGTTAAATGTTTTCTGAATATTGAAAAATCTCCCCATAAATGTAAGCAGGTAGAAGAAACTAGAGACTAGAGACTAAAAACATGAATGTGCCGAGTTTTATTTCAAATCTTTCCGGTGTACAGAACTAGCCATATTTTTATATTGCGCAAAGTTTTTTTTTAATCTACTTAGATACTTTGAGATCACCTACTGTAGCTATTTCTGCTCTAAAAAAGTGCTCAAGTTTTTATTACGTTGCCTGCTAGCATTAGACTACCATTTAGGAAGATAATACAGATATTTCTAGCTAACTTTTAGTACTTCCATAAAGAAACATTTAGCTGATCTGATGGCTTTTTTTTTTTTTTTTTTTTTTTTTGTGGATGGGAAATCATCAAATGACTTCTCCCGCTCTGGGCGGAGCGGGAGGGCGTGTCAGACTTTTACTGACTAAAACCCACCCGTGTTCCTTCTGTTGCCTGTGCCGGGGCCACGGTAACTCTTTCGAACATCCCGCAATGATCTGATGGCTTAAACAGTTTCCTAGCTAATGCAATAATAAGAACATATTATATGTACGATACAAATGCTCATTTCTAGGTTAAATCGTAGGTAATGTAGGGCATTTTATTTATGTTTTTAAATGCTTTTTTTTGAGAAGGATAGAAAAATCTACGCCAATTTTAGTTGTTTATTGATTTACAAATTCTTTAAAACCAATCAAACAATTTTATGAACATTTTTCTATTTCCTACAGACAAAGAAACTTAATTTTATTAACCCCCGACGGAAACAGATGGGTTTAAGTTTATCCTCAATTCAAAAAGCGCGTTCCTAATTCGTATCTCATGTTAATTCACAATCCCTTTGCGAACTTTTTGCCTACCCCACGCACGCCTCACATGTCTGACGGGTGGGTATTAATTCAAAGATTTAGCGGGTAGTCGGGTATTATGCTACCAGGGAAGCAGGCGACACAAGAGATAAATTCGTTTTGATCCTGGGATAAACAATGGGCAAGACAGAGCATTGTAGACGTGTTAAGTTACTGTAACATTTAATGTAACGGTTGTATTTAGCGACTGTTTTGTTCGAAGATGTTTAAGAAGAAAAATGGTGAGATGTGACCTTTTTAAGGATTAGGAAAGTATAGAACCATAAGTAGTTCTTCTTAGGGGTTGGAAGTCCTTCCTCTTCTCTTGGTAGCTGGAGGTATAAGAATTTTATCGGACGGAGATAGGCATTTAAATAAAAAAAATATGAAAACTTGATATTTTTTAAAATATGAAATGAAAAAGACCGACGTTACCTTGAAATTAATTATATTTACGTTAAGTAACCATAGGGTAATATTGTATGACGCTGTTAATACGGCGTGGTAATAGAGTCTGAAGATTGAGAGTGAATTTCACCAATGAAACTGAATGCAATCAGCACATCTAAACCGCGTTCAAGAGCTGTCAGTGGCAATATTCTACAGAAAATAATGACACTGACAGCTCTCAAACGTGGTTTAAATGGTGATTGCGTTCAGTTTCATTGGTGAAATTTGCCCGCAATCTGCAGTCTCTATTAGCACGCCGTATTTATCGGCGTCATACAATGTTACCCTGTGGTTATAGTGGTCAGCAATTTATGACAGCGGAAAAAAAAATAAAGAAAATTTTTAATGTTCTGCACAAATAAGACACACATTCATTCATTCAAAAACACACACATTCACACAATAACTCTGCGAAAACTTTATGAAAGAGATATCATTACCGTACCGCATTGGTTATGACATTGTACTAAATAACGCAACGTGTTTTGATAAATTGTCTTACATTTTAGGAAATGTTTCTTAGAACTTTATGTTACTGCGCGAATTTTTTCGATTTATTCCCTTGAGAACAAATCGAATGTTTCATGTTCAAAAACTTTTCCGAAAAGTTTTTGAACATGAAATATTTCTGGTTCTTATTAAGGTTTTGGTGGTGAACTAACTTTTTCAGTGGGTAAGAAGTTACCATACATTTTTACCTTCTAGAAGGTTTATGATCCCAGAATCGGCATACATATTTATTTTAACGTTACCCCAAGGTTCACAATACAAAAGTAATGCTAGTGAAGTACGTTTATTATGTTCTTGGAGTATGTAAAGAAAGTTATTCGTTTCTAGTCGAGAATGAAAGTCTACGTTTAGTTTGGAATAAACGACTCACGAAATTAAGGAACACGGGGAACAAAAGCTTAAATGTATTTTAGCACTCATTTGGGAGAATAGGGCATCAGCACATCATGACATCACGCCTGTATTCCCAAAAAGTTAGGCAGAGGTGCACCTATAGTACCTACACCCACATTTCGCCAGTTATGTTAAAATCCCATGTAATAGGGGGCGAGCCTATTGCGATCAACTGGGCTCAAATCCAGACTCCGGGTTGTTACTGAGCAATTCCAGATGGAAAAATCCAATAGCAATTTGCCCGACCCGGGAATCGAACCCAGGACCGACCACTACACCAACGAGGCAGACAATAGTACACTCAAACTTAAACTCATAGCATTTATTTCAATTAAACCAATTGCAGGCACTTTTGAATTGTCAAGGAGTCGGTCAGTTAGAAATATGAAGCTAGTTGCCCATTCCAAAGCGTAGTAGGTACCTATGGAGAAGAAGAATGGGCAAGAAACTCCTTGACCTCACTTTTGAAAAGTTACGTTTTCGGCCGATCCAAGATCTCTCTATCTCAAACTAATTCTTGGCTGAATTTTGAACCGCAACTTGCACACTAATTGCATAACACACTATCAATCATAATCTGAATGATTTTGAAGCATATTGCTAATCCATTGCTGCATATGTTCGAAAAATTGGTCTGCCCAACAACGTACTCGTAAATAACCTAATGAATGTTGTTTAAATGTCAAAATGAAACTGATTCCTAGTGAAAGTGTGTTACGCAATTGCCCCGCTAATGTTTAAACATCAAACCCTCCAACAGCCTTATTAACAAAAGAAGTAAGGAAAACTAAATTATAGTATCAAACAATGTTTTTTCGTTTTTTTTTTTCTATATAGACACACGTACCATCGCGGACATTTGCGGTGAACTACTTTTCAAACTTATTTCCTTAGTAATAAGGTCGAAAAGTGATTACCATGTTCACACACAAGTTCACATGTATGTGTGTGTCGTGTTGTATGTGCTAACATGTTCTCGGCTGCAGATAGTGAATTACTTCGACGTCAACGCTGAGACTTACTTATATTATTGGCAGATAACAATTTTGTACAACTAGATAGATAGATATAATACTCTTTATTATCAGCCGAACCCAATAACCTATTTTTAGTAAAAGACAGTTCGCTATTGATGGTAGACAGTATAATTTTATCTGTCCTTATGTCAGGCCGCGGCCGGTATGATTACAAAATCTTGTATATATTATTGGGACGTTAAAACCATAGATAGATAGGTGTTTCTATCTTCAGTATGCCAAAACTGGTCATAGATAGGTTATTGGGTTCGGCCGTGTACACTATAAATTTAAATGTAGAAATTTTACATAGGGTGACACAATGGGCGGTCTTATCGCTAAAAGCGATCTTTTACAGTCAACATTTAGATTGATTAAAGTGCGAAGAAGAGACAATACTGTAGGTAGTGGTGTACCATTTACAATAAATACATACATATATATAAATATACATATATACATGTCAACCAGCCGTTTGGAGATTTCGTTAAACAAACCATGAACACTCGGACCCGACGGCCCGAGGGTTTCAATCAAGGTTTTCAGGAACTATGAATATATAATGATGATGTTTAAAGGAGAGGGCAAATGTTTTTTATCAGAATTTTAAAAGTGGACAAAGATTGAACACCTCTTTTCGACACGGGCCAGGCCTTCCACTAGAACTAGAGTGCCGATATAAAATGTATTATGTTCGTTAAATTTTAATTGTATGTGGCCTGTAAACTTAGTAAGCCGGAGATGATTGATAAATTATAAATAGTGAAACGATAGATTACGTCGAAAAAGTTTATAGATAAGTAGATAGATCAATCACTCTTTTGAGAGGTTCCTCATAAACGTCGTCATTTTATACAATCTTTTAAGAAGATACTGATTAATTTTGTCTCGTGAAATATATGAAATTGATGTGAATTTTCATTACGACCGCTTTATTGAAAGCAGCTCTTGAACGTTAAGTAATAAGCCCCGTGTAATAGGGGAGTTAGTAAAGTAAAACAAATATATAAAACCTTTTTCCTAGGGATCAATAAGCTTAGCCATGTGACCGTAGGCGTCACGTCATTATGAGTTTATCAAAGGTTCCGTAGTTACGTGACACGCCGTGGGCGGAACCCATGTGTTGTATGTGTAGGCACGTGTCAATCACAAAATTAAATAAGTGACATGCTTGATCCGAATTGGGTATATTTTGGAGTAAGTAAGTTTTGCAATAGAGTGAGCAAATTTATCTTTCGAACTATTATTATTTATCAATTGCAGATTCAATCAATCTGCCTAGCCTTTTCCCAACTATGTTGGAGTCGGCTTCCAGTCTAACCGGACGCAGCTGAATACCAGTATTTTACATGGAGCGACTGCCTATCTGCTCTCCACAACCCAGTAAGATAAGACCCCTTGGTAAGACTGGTTGTCAGACTTTCGGTCTTCTGACGACCCGTAACGACTGTCAAAGATCTACGAATGACAGCCGGGACCAACGGCGTAACGTGCTTTCCGAGGCACGGAAAGCACGTTTTTGCAGATTAGTAACATAAAATATAATATCCTAAACTAACTAAAACTATTAAAAAAACTAAAATATGGCGTCAAAAAATTCCTCCGCATCGCCGTCGACTGGTAATGTTCCCAAGAGACTGGCGGCATTGCCACGTTGTATGGCAATGCTTAGCCTCTGGCCAAGGTAAAAGCCAGCCCTTGTGTCAAAAGCACTACTACTATTATTGGTTTTTTTGTAAATTTTTGGGTAGAACCCTAATAGTACAAAATAACACCATTTTCATCATGATTAGTAAAAGTTTATCATAAGCATAAAATGTTGTCCATTTCTGGTTCACATCACGGGGCAACCGCTCAAAAATGTTAGTTTATTTTTGCTTTCCTGCACTTTACAAACTATACGCTTATTATATCTTCCTTTTTAACCAACGAAACAGCTGTGAAAAAGAAAATTGAATGAAATTGTTTATTCTATTATATCAGAATCACTTTAACATGTCAATAAAAAAAAAAGTGTGTATATCAGCTTCGACGCACGACGGAGTTTGTTCCGTGAAAGTGCGCAAGGAACGTTTCGCAGAAAAATTTAAAGCTTTTGAGTTAACGCTTGTACTAATTTCATTCCTCATAAAATTTCCTTACCGGGGGTCTTTTATGAAAATCGATTCTTAAGCAGTAAACTCCAAAATAAAATAAGCTGGACGGGGTCATGGAGTCGACATTTCCTATCTAAGGAAATATTGTTAGTAGACAAAGCTGTATTATAAAAGCCACAAGATTATAATTTTACAATAGGGTAGGTATTCTTCAATAGGTAGAAACTCTTTCTTAAAAAATTTCGCTTCATCGAATTGAAAAATTATTTTCCCTATGATGTAGCAATGTTGAAGATATAATTTTCTGGGGTCGAGGGCTTGACTGACCGTAACGAAGCTAATTACCACCAATTAACTTTACGGACTTCATAATTTTACAGGGAGTTTTTTTAAGAAATTCGCTACATTACAATGGTGTTTTTTTTTCTGAGCCTAGAAGGTAATGTTAGCGTAAAAAGTAATTATTGGATGTTCATTTTTATGTTATGAAAACTTACTTAGTTATTTATTTTAGTTCAGTTTGTACTGAAATTGTAAATCTCTGTACAATGCATGTGCTCGAAAAAACTGCTTTCCAAGCAGCCAAATTGTGCGGAAAGTGCCACTTTTTCACACTAGTGCTTTTTATTTTTCTATTTATTTTTAATTTTAACTCCGTCGTCAGCCCGACGCAGTTTTTATTATTTGAGAAAAGTTTTACAAATTAAGTCAAGTACAAATTATCATTCATATAAAAGGTACAATAAAACTAATACTTTATTAAATGCGTTTTTAATTATTCTAGATTTAGATTTTGATCAATAAATTAATTTTAAATATTCATGCAAAATGTCACTCACCTACTTTACGCAATTTGTAGCATATCTATTCTCAAACAGCACTATTAAAAAAATATATATAGTTTGCCTCGTATAAATTAACTGCATAACATAATATCGAAATATTTATTGGTTTAATTTGGTGACTATACTAATTAATTACTTGCTTTCACAATTGAATATGAAATTTAATTGGCCAATATCTTACACTACCTTCCTTCCATGAAAGGACCCACCATTCCATTCATATATGAAAAGGAGGTTCTTGTTACAGAATATGCGTTCATTGTATGGAAGACATTGTCATAACTCTTGACCTGATTTGTATCTTGGAGAGCGTAACGCCTAAGTAATGAAATGTCTGAACGTTTGCTATGTTACTAGGGGAGAAAATGTTGAAAAAGAGCTTAGTGATCTGCCTGACTTGTAGCTTTTAACAGCTTGGTCTTAAATTGAATGTATTTGCAAAACTACTTTTTGGTCAGCTTAAAATAGAGTTGCGGTAACACTTTTTTTTTCTAGTAAAACAAGTGAAAACGAATTTATTTTCTCCATGTCAAAGCGCGTATTTTGCGTAATTTTTTCCTAGAAGGGATAATTTTGCAGTTTAAGTCCAAAGCCACTTTTAAAAGAAACACAGTCTCCTAAAAGCACGGTGCATACATAAATCACCTCTTAATTCCTATCTCCGTGCGAAAGTACTCGGAGTCCATACGCGAGGAGAGCTCTCAAGATGGTGCTCAGGGAACAACTGAAGGATGCAATTATAGAGCGCGCAGAAAACAAAGGGATGCCACGTCGTGTGTAGCGCTACTTGTCTTGTACACCGCCGGCCAGAAAATAGTACCAGGCAAGCAGAATTTATGAGAGTTAATACTTAAATACTTGGAGGTGTTGGAAATTCTGTAAATTACACACTTTCCAGGCGTGAAAGTGTAATTTAAACGTTTCTAAGTGAAGAAAATGAGGTGAGCATTTAATTTTAAGAATGATTAATTTGAGGGTTTAAAGGCCATGGGTTTTAATTATTTATGTAATTTTAGTAAACACCAGTAAAATTCTGTGTAATTATTTTTCAACAATTGTAGGTAGGTTTATTCAAATGTCTATGACAAAAATATACCACTATACAACTAAACCCAGACAGACTGAACACCGACAAGACTTTACTTCGACGGGACTCTTCGCCGATAGAACACTTCGCCGACAGGGCGGCATCCTTACTTCTGATTATTCCGAATCTGACCCGAAAATCCTAACCCTAGACGGTCGACGTCAGGGGTACCTTGAGGTTCAGTTTGGTTAGGTTCCTTTAACCCTACAGACAGAAATAGGAGCCCCGCGTAGCGAGTCTCCGTCGACCAGCTGTCAGTCTGTCGGCAAAGTGTCCTGTCGGCAAAGAGTCCCATCGAAGTAAAGTCTTGTCGGTGTTCAGTCTGTCGGCGTAGTGTCTGTAGGCGTTTAGTCTTACACTCAAAATATACCCCGAAGACACCGTGATATAATAGCCAACGTAAAATTTTAAAAGATCATGCGACTATGTCTGTAATTGCACCGGCCTTTTGAACTGGAACAGAGCAAAGCTGCTTAGCGATAGAAAGATGTAGGTATATAAGTATAGGCACTGTAGCAGTCCCAAGTTCTTTCCCAGATCTTTCAAAATACGTTTAACTTACGTTACATGTTTTGAACAAATCCAGTTTGCAAATAAAAGAATGACAATATAAATTTGCCCTCAAGTGTATCTTATAAATACGAGCTACCACGAAGCATGGGTCTCTAGATAAGGTGCCAGAATTAATTACGGGCGTATTATCCGCGCTTCAATTAAAAGAAAACTGTTTTAAAACTAGTTTTAAAGCGCCGCTGCTTCTTATTTACCAGGGTATTATGAACGAGGTGGAGTTTAAATAGTTGGGTGTATTGTAAAACGCGACCCGTTGGTATAAGGATTTAGTTTCAAAGAGCACGGCCTCAGGTAAAGTAGTAGTATTGTATTTTAAAGAGAGTTTTAGCAAAAAACATGTCTCAGGAATTTGATTAAAACTTTCATACTTTTAGCACAAAATACACCTCGACTTATGAATAGGCTACTGAACAAGATCAAGAACAAAATCAGATTATCGGTAATTGAAAATGTCGGTAGATAATGTAATGTAAGCTAATAAATGAGATTAATTTTAAGCACACCATTCTTTTGTAAAATTGTTTTTGTTCACTGTTATTTTAAGCTGAATTTCGATTCAGATATTTTATCGTAGTAAATAAACACAAAGTTTATATGTTTACGATTGGTACACAATCGTATGTGGAAAAGTTTGATTACAGTCACTCACAACTTTTTACCTATGTGGAAACTTTGGCTTTCCCCCGTACGAGCATTTATCATTACTTTCCCACTTTTTAGAGGAAGGCAGAAATTTATATCGTATGACGTGCTGTGACATTTCCAATATTAAGTGACTGGAGTTGTCGAAAAACAAAAACAAATGAATTCACTTTCGATGTACTTATTGCTAAATGATAACAGCCGCACGGGTCGATCGAAGGTTAAGCTACGCTTGCCGCGGTCGGGTCGTGGGTGGGTGACCATCCATTACGTATAGAGAACCCTCCGTGCCTCGGAAAGTACGTTAAGCCGTGTATCCCGGCTGTGTGAATGACAATTCATAGATCTTTGACAGTCGTTACGGGTAGTCAGAAGCCCAAAAAACTGACAATCATTCATAACAAGGGATATAGTAACTGCGTTGTGGAGGTCAGATAAGCAGTCGCTCCATGTAAAATACTGGTATTCAGTATTGCATCTGGTTAGACTGGAAGCCAACCCCAACATATATAGTATGGAAACGGCAGGTTGATTGAATTCGCTTTCGAATCGAGTACGGTTATTTGAGTAAGTTTTGAAGTAAACTTTACAAGATAACACTTCTGGAACAAATAATTGTAGGTCACATAAATTTTCATTACGCGATAAACAAGCGTAGTCAAAGTTTCAACCCGATATTCTACCCTTTAAAATTAAATACCAAATATACTACCAGATTATTACAAATGTCTTCAAAATTTATTGAATATTTTATTACAAGTTAAAACAACACCAATGAACTTGTTCTAAACTGTTTCGGTAAGTTGTTTTAAACGTTTTACTATCAAAACAAACCATTTGGAAATGTAGAAAGGCCAATTTAATTATGTTGAACTCAGTTGATTCAATTCAGAAGTAATAAAAGTCATTATCGTGGTTAAGGATTTCGGAATATTATTTATTGATTCATCCTCATCATAATCATCGGCAGCCTGGTTCCACTTACAGCAGAGTATAGTTCTCCTCCCTTTTGTGCCATGCTTCCCTGGTCAGTGCGAGTCTCACCCAGGTCTTCCCCGCGATCTTCGTATTTGTTGATTAGGTTTTTTAAAAGACAGCATTACAATTAAATAAAGCATTTAACGCGGAAACTCTTACCCTTGTTCATATACTTGTAGATAATATTATATATTTTAGCATTAGCTTGTATATCGTGTTTAGTATATTCATTGCAAATAATTTAAGGCATTTAAATGAAGCATTTAAGGAAGAAAAAGGGGAAGAGCCCTTTTTATATACTTGTAGATAATATTATGTATTTTAGTGTTAACTTGTATATCATATTTAGTAGGTATATTAATTTCACTGTAAATAATTTAATACAGATAAATAGGAGACTGTGCGATAACCATTATAAATATGTTACTGATCCTCTTAGCGGTCGGTAAGAATATAAATTCAATTATGCCTCATATCATGACAGTCACTGCAGATGTAAGTGGAAACGCCGGGAGGGGACGCCTTAGGAAGACATATAGTGATATTATTGGTGATGTTCTTCAGAAAGGTCAGGTGCGTAGTACTCGCAACCGGAGTGCGTGTATGACCAGATGTATGAACGTAAACGAGGCAAAAGGAGTATGTAAGGATCGTAGCAGGTGGCGTTCTGTAGTTTCTGCCTACCCCCATGGGAAGAAGGCGTGAGTTTATGTATGTATGTATTATGACAGTTGAAGGTTTAATATCGTTAAACAAATGCATCAATATAGAAGTACCAATATAGGGTTAATAAAATGAACTAAATACACAAAATGCGACGACCGCGTAGCAGGCGTAGCCACCGCTACGCCGTAGCATATTCGTACCAGATTTTCTTATCCAATGTATGCAAACGTCCCTAATTATAAAAGGACAAACATTGTCATTCAACAGCAGCTACTATAAAATTTGTATAATAACGCAGAGGTTACCATAAAAAAACCCTCAGTCCTAACATTCATCATCATTTATATTTGGCAAACAACCCAGAAAGGAGGGTTTAATATGTAGATATTTTATTCAAAATTAAAATATCTGTGTGGTTATGTGACCCTGGTAGACCTTTGAGTCCGCTGGGGGGCGATATGAGATGACAAATGGCGCAAAGGTGAAAGCGACGCGTGACAAAATGTTTACTTCTGCCGTTTGTTTTTTGAGTGGGTATTGAATCGTTTTACGAATTATTTTGTGTTGTTTGGTAAATTAGAGGTATGAAACAATTATTAGACCCTTTGCTCGAATATGCTGTTATTATTAAATCTTATAAGGGTTTTAGATGGCTTTTAATATCAGTCAAATTTTATTTAAATTCAGTCTCGTTCTTGAAATGTATATTTTAATGTATAATTATTTTGTGTTGTTTGGTAAATTAGAGGTATGAAACAATTATTAGACCCTTTGCTCGAATATGCTGTTAATATTACATCTTATAAGGGTTTTAGATGGCTTTTAATATCAGTCAAATTTTATTTAAATTCAGTCTCGTTCTTGAAATGTATATTTTAAATCCCAAGGTTAAGTTGATTGAATTAAAATAATTACGTGTTATAATTTAAATAATGCTTTTCTGCAAATGTAATACCTACATACATAAATTCACGCGTTTTTCTCATGGGGGTAGGCAGAAAGTACAGAATCTGCTACCTGCTACGATCCTTACATACTCATTTTGATTCATTTACGTTCCGTAGTGAAATAAATATAAAAAATCACCACTTTAACAGCGTATCATATATTTAAAAAAAAATCGCACCAGAAATATAATAAGCTAAAATTAAATATCATTAAAACAGTTGTAATTTGGCCTAAATGAAAAGAGATTACGAGAAAACTTAAGGTACATCGGATGGTAATTATGTTTTACGCATTTGGTTGTCGACCTAGGGAATCGATTGCAATCGATTTGAGCTCCGTGATCACTAAATAATGTAAACTTTCAAATTAATATTATCTTATAAAGATGAACCTAAGTTATCCCGATAGAAACTGTCCTGGTTAAAGATCAACTAGTATTAAAATGTTAACCCTGAAAGTACTAATAACTATAATAGTTAAGTGGTGAATTTTCATTTTTGTTTCGCTACAGTTCATACATCTGAAGCCCAATTCCCGTAACTAAAAACATTCAAAATCTAGTCGCAATCTCATCTCAGGGACAGCCAAATATCAAAAATGTGGGGAAATTATAGGTATTTTTGATATATTGAGACTGAGATCAGACTGTGAAGGTTCTTAAAATTACGAGAATTGCCCCTCTGTTCATACACGCACGCCGTTTGCGAGTACAACGCACCTGACTTTTCTGAAGAAGGTCACCATATTATGTATATGTGGCGTTCCCCTACAGGCGTTTCCACGTTAAATCCTATGAGAAAAAAATGCGTTTAATAACTGTCCGCTACCTCTTTTAAATTATACCAAAGACAGCGGCTATGACGACGGATCCTTTGTGGTTTAGGGTTCTTGATGTGCCCTCATATGAACACATTAAATTAAAAATTGGAGTATGACATGATTACATACGTGGCCTTTTTTTTTTTTTTTGTGGATGGGAAATCATCAAATGACTTCTCCCGCTCTGGGCGGAGCGGGAGGGCGTGTCAGACTTTTACTGACTAAAACCCACCCGTGTTCCTTCTGTTGCCTGTGCCGGGGCCACGGTAACTCTTTCGAACATCCCGCAACACACATACGTGGCCTTGTCGTTTGCAAAAAAGCATTTAGGTAAAAACCATTATTGTTTGAATACTAAAGATTTTCTTCACTCTAATCTTTCAAAGTAGCAAGCGTTTGACTTTATTTTTGACGTTTACGTAATTTTATCTAAATTTTCCTTATCGAAGTACAATATCACTTTCGAACAACAATAATAATGTTTCTCATTTGAATCAAATATGAGCTAAAAGTACGCAAAAAATATAATGAGTTTTTTTTTTCAATATTCTTAAAAAAAAAAAAACGTTGGTTATTGAAATAGCCATTCAATATTATACAATCTACCAAAACATTGACACGTAAAAGTAAAATGAAATTGAATACTCTTTATTATTACAATTACAGATTTAAATGTAGAAATTTTACATAGGGTGACACAATGGGCGGTCTTATCACTGAAAGCGATCTTTTAAATATAATTTTTTAATGGATTAAAGGGAGATGGAAAGATAATACTCAAAATATGTGCGTACATGAATAAACACCATGATCTTAAAGTGGACAATGAAAGTGAAGTGAATACAGAGTAATTATTTGAATAAAGTCATTAGCAACGATACGCTTCTGACAGCGAGTGTACCCTCTCGGAATATTGAGTAGGGTAGAACATGTTATGTGTAGGTACTCTGTGTGTAGGCAGTGCAGGGTTGTTGAAAAAGAGCTATACGATTTTGGCTCATTTTAATTGTGAACTAAATCATCAAAGACATTGATGTGATATTTTTTTAAAGAAAAGTTAAAATGAAAAACCAAAACCCAAATGTTGCCGATTTATTATTCAATTTTGAAATATCGTTAAAATAATGTTGAGAATTTAAAAATATTTCTCTAATTCATTAAAAGTCTCCGTTTTCTTCAAAGTTTCAAAACTATTAATGATCTCGGACGAAAAAGTTGGGAGGGCTTCTATCACAGCTCTAATTAAATCAGTTCCCGTGTATAATTTACAAAGAAGCCAACTGGCCCCGCTTGACTCGGTGGAACGCAGAGCTAAGAGGCTCATTGGCGACGTAAGACTGGTGGATGCCAAGCTTCACAGCTTGGCTCATCGCAGCAAGGTTGCGTGCTTGTCGGTCTTCTACAGATTATACTTCGGTGAGTATGCTCAAGAACTACACGACCTCATTCCGCCGGCCCCCTTCTACCATCGGACATCTAGACGAACTGCAGGTTACCATCCTTACCTAGTTGCTATTCCACCAATTCGCATTAAGTGTTTCCAAATGTATTTTGTGATGCGCACAGCAAAGGAGTGGAACTGTCTGCCTACGTCTGTGTTTCCGAACGTATACAACCCCGATCTCTTCAAAGTGAGAGTGAACAGGCTTCCTCTGGGTAAGCTCGCTTCATCGTTGACTTTGTCTCTGTCATCTCTGACCTAGACTAGAGTCAAGAGCAAACCTATCTTAAAAAAATAAAAAAAGAACCTCCACGAAATACACACACAAACAAGACATATTAATAATTCACGGAATCAAAAGTTGTATCTCACGACAAGACACATGTCACTTGTCACTGTTTCCTAACGTCATAGTTAGGCTTTGCTTTGAATATGGGAAGCTACTAGCATACTGAAACTTGCGGTTGTACTCTCACTGAATAACCAGCAGACTAGAAACTAGAAAGTTCTATAACAGTAATCACACATTAATTGAGACAACTGTTTGCGCAATTTAGGGGTAGTCTTGAATTTTAATTTTATTTATTTATTTACCTGAGACGCAGTGAGCCATATTTTTTTAGTAAACTTACGAATTACGTCAGTAACCGAGCTTCAAATACACACCACAATTATCCTACGTCTGACTATCTAATTATAAATATATTCTTTCCTTCTAATATTATAAATGCGAAAGTTTGTGAGGATGGATGTTTGTCACTCTTTCACGCAAAAACTACTGAAAGGATTTGGATGAAATTTGGCACACAGATAGTTTATAACTTGGATTAACATAATGTATACTTTTTGTCCCGATATCCTTACGGGATCGACACTTATGCGGGAGAAACAGCGGGACGCTGCTAGTACAACTAAAATTAAATAACAGAAGTAATAAATAAAATTACAATCATCTTTAAATTCATTAAAATGTTTAAAATCATCAGTATTATAAAGAAAAAAAAATCAATTATAATCTTTAAATTCATAAAAAAATGGCGGCTTGATTGGCTTGTCTGAAAGATGGAAAGGAAGTGAGCTAAGATATGTTTGGAAGAAAATATATGTAGGAACTGCGCTGTCCCCTGATATAGGTAAAAGGGTAGCAGGATGATGAATTTCGTTTACGGTACGGTCTGTCCGAGGGACGTTTCATACACAAAAAATATATGTTACCTACTCACCTACCTTATAGGGTTCTGCTTATCCAAGTACTAGGCTGCCATCGAGACAAGGATGTCTTCTTAAATTATTCGTCATCGAAGACAAAAGACAATTATTTCTCGGATCATCATCATCTGCCTAGCCTTTTCCCAACTATATTGGGGTCGGCTTCCAGTCTAACCGGATGCAGCTGAATACCAGTATTTTACATGGAGCGACTGCCTATCTGACCTCCACAACCCAGTAACTGGGTAGTACGATACCCCTTGGTAAGACTGGTTGTCAGACTTTCGGGCTTCTGACGACCCGTAACGACTGTCAAAGATCCACGAATGACAGCCGGGACCAACGGCTTAACGTGCTTTCCGAGGCACGGAGGAGTCTCGGTATGTAAAGATGGTCACCCATCCACGGACCAACCCCGGCAAGCGTAGCTTAACCTGATGGATCGACCCGTGCGGCTGTTATTACTTAGCCACGAGCTCCTCAATTATTTCTCGGATATGGTAGGTAAAAAGTTGGTTATTATATAAGTTCAGGACACATCCGCCGCTAAAAGCGGCATACGAATATTTACAATAAGTATTACATGTAGGCATAAAACCTTACTTACATATACTCTGATAAACAGTACAAAACACTTAGACATAGACAAAAAGATACATTTACACTCTGTTATAAAATATAACATAAAAAACACAACAACAACATTTGTAATAGAAAAACTAAATAAATCTAATATGTATTACCCTTATACTCAAAAAATTCTTTTACCGTATAAAAATTGTTTTGAAGAAGCCATGTTTTCAGATAATTTTAATTTTTTTTTTGTAAAAAATAAATGGTAGTTCTCTTATTCTCTCATCGCGTCTATCGAGCGAGGAGTTCTGAGAATGATCTTCACATTGGAAAACTAGTTATTAAATTTTCCCTTTAAGAAATTTTCAGTAGCGGCAGGCTCGACCCCTGTTACAAAAGACTGTAATTTTGTTAACCAAAATGTGGATTGTGAGAACCGTTAATTTATAATCTATCGGTACTATTTCCGTTAGGTTATATATAAACTGTCGAAAAATTGTGAACTGGGTGAAATGGGTTAGATTAGGTAAGAGCTGTGACCAACCGCGCATGAGCCGAGCGAGTGAAGCGAGCGGTGCTGCAGCAGCGACCGGCGAGCGCTACTTTCAAGCTGCTCGCAGCTAGGCAGGCTATTTAGTATTAGCGCAAGGTGCGTTACGTCACAAGCAAGTTTGAAACCAGTTCACAATTTGTCGGTTTCCAATTTGTAAATGGTTGGTTGTAGTTTAAAATTTTTGGACAAGTTATAATCAAGTTAATCAGTTAGGTGGTAGTTGTTAGTTAGTTAATCTTACGGAAATAATATCGGTAAATTATAAACTAACATCATCTGCCTAGCCTTTTCCCAACTATGTTGGGGTCGGCTTCCAGTCTAACCGGATGCAGCTGATTACCAGTATTTTACATGGAGCGACTGCCTATCTGACCTCCACAACCCAGTTATTGGGTAATACGATACCCCTTGGTAAGACCGGTTGTCAGACTTTCGGGCTTCTGACGACCCGTAACGACTGTCAAAGATACACGAATGACAGCCGGGACCAACGGCTTAACGTGCTTTCCGAGGCACGGAGGGGTCTTGATATGTAAAGATGGTCACCCATCCACGGACCAACCGCGGCAAGCGTAGCTTAACCTGACCGATCGACCCGTGCGGCTGTTATTTCTTAGCCACAAGCCCCTCCAAATTATAAACTAACGAAGTTCATAATTATACGGTGACATACTTAGATACACCTTGCCTTCTTTTGGGGAATATATGTGATGTTACGTTATGCAAAATTTTATAAAGATGTGTAACGTTATCTATGCTTCAACACACACGATGCGTCAATCTGAATACAGAGCAGGCTAGGAAAAGTTAGTACCCGGGCGCTGGGACGGGTGCCTGTCAACCCAGAGCTATCTGCTACTTGTGCTAGATTAAATAATAACTTTTACTACACTGTTTATAAGTCTAAAGGGGCTGTCAGGATAGTCTGCATTTAGTTTCAGTCCTCGCTGCTTCCCTGCGACTAGGAGCCCCTTGTTGTACTCCTCATCGCTGTCACTGTGGCGAAGTTGTTAACAGCCTAGGACACCACGGCCTGTCTTGCAGCCGAAGTGCGGGTCGCATAGCGCGGCACGCGAACATTAATGACATCATCCGACGGGCTCTTGTCACCGTCGGCGTCCCAGCTGTATTAGAACCCAATGGCTTGGCACGCGACGATGGCAAGAGACCGGACGGCATGTCTTTATTTCCATGGAAGGTGGGTAGGCCATTAGTGTGGGACGCAACTTGTGTCGACACTCTTGCGCCATCCCATCTTCCCGGCTCGGCGTGCTGTGCTGGCGCTACTGCTGCGGCTGCGGAAAACCTCAAGCGGCGAAAGTATAATAACTTTATCGGTAATTATATTTTCGAGCCGTTTGGGGTTGAAACCCTCGGGCCGTGGGGCCCGAGCGCTCATGGTTTGTTTAACGAAATCTCCAAACGGCTAGTTGACACTTCCCGTGACCCAAGGGCCGGCTTTTACCTTGGCCAGAGGCTAAGCATTGGCATACAACGTGGCAATGCCGCCAGTCTCTTGGGTACATTAACAGTCGACAGCGATGCGGAGAAATTTTTCGACGCCATATTTTAGTTTGTGAATAGTTTTAGTTAAGTTAGGATATCATTGTTATTTTATTAATTAATTAGGTATAAGTTGTTATGTAAAATATTAAATTACACTATAGAACTAATAAATTAGTTTCAGTAGGTTTTCATCTTTTTAAAAGATTCAAGTCAGTGTATTATTGATAGCAGAGATAGCCTAGTGGTGTGACCCTCGGACTGCCAAGTCATAGGTCTCGAGTTCGAACCCAAGGCACCTCTGACTTTTCGGATTCATGTGCGTATTGTATAATTATCACTTGCTTAAAAAAAACGGTGAAGGAAAACATCGTGAGGAAACTGGCATGCCTGAGAGATATTTCTCGACGGCATGTGAAGTCAAGTCAGAGGCCCTTGTGTAGCATTCAATCTCTTACACCAGGTTAGTCACCGGATTAGTCACTAACCACACGAAAAAGAAGAAGAAGTGTGCATTTTTTGACGTTTTAATTTGTATTTTATTTAATTAACAAGTAACAGCCGATCTATTCTGTAAACATCACACCGTGAGCACTTAGGTGAAGTGAGCTCAATTCCTAGTAGAGTAAGATGGGATGACAGTTCACATCACGCTCACTTCACCTAAATTTTCACGGTGGGATCGTTACAGAATAACACCACAGGACTCAAAAGGTATCTACACGGCAGATGTGAGTAGAAACGCCGGGAGGGGACAACCTAGGAAGACATATAGTGATCTTATTGGTGATGTTCTTCAGAAAGGTCTGATGCGTAGTACTCGCAACCGGCGTGCGTGTATGACCAGATACACGCACGCCATAGAATGCAAACGAGGCAAAAGGATTATGTAAGGATCGTAGCAGGTGGCGTTCTGTAGTTTCTGCCTACCCCCATGAGAAGAAGGCGTGAGTTTATGTATATATGTCTGTAACAGGACTCAATGTGTTAGTAACACTATTTCTTAACAACTAAGTTAGTAAACTTAACCTACTAACCTAACCTAACACTGCCTTATACAAGATGTAACATAAATAACGCACAACCTCTTAAGGGGTCATTGTACTCATCATTATGAACAACTTTTACTAAGGGACCAAACCTGAAATCGTGAAAAAAAATCAGCTGTTCCTTACATTTTGTTATTATTATTATGTTTTATGTTGTTTAAAAAAAATGAGAATTTTCAAACAAATTTTTTTAAATCATCCGGTGGCCATCTCCGCTTTACCCCATATCCCTTTGAACCATTCGGTCTGGGACACCCTGTATATCGAATGTGAGCACTAAGAAAGGAATTTTGAAAATTCATCCCCTAAATTGGTTAAATATGGGATGTAAGTTTGTATGGAAATTCATAATATTTGCTGATGGGAAATCTCATCCGGCACGCGGCTTATATGCATGTAGCTTTTCTTACAATCTATACAAACAAATGAAATTGAAGTTGGTTGAACAAACGAAAACAGCGAAGTGGTGTGGTCATGTGCTATGTACTCACGCTAAAAAACTCGGACTTTTCTCCACGTTTGGTTTTTATTAATCAATTTTATTAAAAAAATACCAAAATTAATCGCTGAAACCCATAGACATTCACAAAATGCCAAGAAAACTGTTCCAAAGTTGCTTGGCTCTGTTGTTAAATTTGATTATGTTCTGATAAAATTCATACTTCGAGCAGATAGTAGATTTTTTAATTTTTTAATAAAAATGATTTAAAAAAAAAGGGGGGGAAAAGTCCGAGTATTTTGGCATGAGTACATAGCACATGACCGCACCACTTCGCTGTTTTCGTTTGTTCAACCATGCGCCGAACATCCTGTATACGGTGCTTATAACAAAAAAAAAAAAAAACAATTATTAAAATGTTTGTCTGTCTGTTTGTTCCGGCTAATCTCCGAAACGGCTGGACCAATTTTAACTGTACTTTCACTGGCAGATAGCTGATTTTATAAGGAGTAACTTAAGCTACTCGTACTTTTATTTTAGATAAAGAATTAGGGTTCCTCGCAAAGAAAAAAACCAAAACCCATGAAATTGTAAACAAACGGTCGGATTTGACAAATTATTTTGTATTTGGTTGTCCAATTCTCGATTCTCGAGGATGGTTATAGGCTATTTAAAATCACATTAAAACCCTTAGAAGCCGAGCAAAAAGAAAAAAAAAACAGTAAGAACGCTAAGCGAAAACGAAGTAATAGTAATAGAGTATTATTAAAATGTGGCTGTTATTTTAGTACGTATCTTACGACTTCCTACGCGAACGAAGTCGCGGGGCGCAGCTTCATTCATTCATTAAGCAAGTCTAATTCAATCCCTCCCCCCCCGCTCCAAAGAACATACCTACAGAGAAACCATCATTTCCAGCTTCTCCATATTCACCATTCTTCTTCACAGTTCCCCGCAGTTCTCCAGTGTCCTCGGTGTTCCCCGTAGCGTTGACGCGAATGTTTTGATATATTGAGTTTCACAACTTGTATAGCAGAAGTTGTTTCCTCTTTTTGTTATTTTCTTTATGAAATTTTATAGTACCAAGATCTTTATCAATTTAGTATTCGAGGAAGAGGAAAGTCTTGTTATGTTTTTCTATAGAAACCATTGTTTGTGTCATGATAAAGTTATATTTTCCTTCTTTATGTAATTTCTTTTGTATACTTTGATTCTTGGTTGTTGTTTATGTTCAAAGTGAAAAGGAAAGTTGAAGAAATAGTAATTTTGTTTAGAATAGAAAGAAAGAAAGAAAGAAAGAAAAATATTTTATTTGGGACACGCACAGGAAATACAACAATAAAAAGAACATTAAAACTAACAATATCATAAATACAAATAAAACAAAAGGAAAGAAAAAAAACAAAACAAAGAAGACCTGTGCGAGGCCAAAAAGGCTCCTATCTCAGCATGATGCTGCGATATTTGAAAATACAAAAACAAATACCGCAGCGCTGATATTCTGACAGGGCCCACTGTGGTGCCGGACACACCTACGGACATAAAATAAATAAATAAAATAAGCAATAAAATATATTCTAAAAAACAAAATTCTGTGCAAAACCGTCATTGATGACGAACTAAATAAAAAAATAAAACTATTACATTACGATCGACCCACACCCGACGCTTCAACGTCGCTTGTCCATGTTACAGACTATTATCTGTGGTCAGTGACAAACGAAGGGACGCGAGCGCAGGCGATGCACTTGTATTGTACAATTTAGCGGAGCCTCATAATGTCAAGAAGAAAGAGAAATAATGATTTAAAAAAAAACCTCATACCAGTTTTAATATCTAGTGTAAATGTTGAAATACCCTCCAAAGGAAGAGTGTTAGTTAACCTTTAAAGTATCTTCAACTCTCTTTATTAAACCAGCTGTACCTGTGCGAACGATCAACGGCTCCATATTCACACAATACTCATCTTTAACTAAATAGCAACAATGTCTATAATAGCTCTCAGTTTGGATTAGAATTTTGAAACCGAATAAAGTCCAATATTTTCTAAGTCAGTGAACTGATGAATGAATGTAGTGAACATTACCGCTGTATGATGGAATTAATGAACTTTTTGTTTTGTTCGTAGTGTTGATGGGATATTCAATTTTGGGCAGAAATAACAAAAAAAACCATTTTTGAATTAGTTCTTTAGCAGTTTCTAAACATTCAGATTGTTTGCTGAAGACCTCACGTTTTATTGCCGCACAGAAAATTTTTTGTGACTTACATTATTTACAATTTAATTCACCCTACATCTGTTGAGCCACCCGAAACGGGTCGATAATTAATTAAATTATAAATTGACACATTGACAGGTTTATACCTGTGACAATTTAAAATTTAATTCATTATCGACCCGTTGAACAGATGATGCCTATTTATCAAGTAGCCTTGTCCCCAGCTCCTCACGTGAACTCTTATATTATATACCTACTAACATCTAATTAGAAAATGTAAAAACACACGTAAATCGCATATTTGGTTCACATGTCGTAAGTGCACCTTTAGACAGACAGAGAGATGTCGCCTTTTACATGATACGCAACTATAACACATTAATAACCCATATCAAAGCTTGAAATCAAAACATAATGTTGTTTGTTTAACTCACTCCATTGTGCGATGGCTCACAAAGTTTAATGAGATTTATCTCACACGTACATATGTCAGTAATAATATCTCTGACTTTTTGATCCTGGTCGGTTTAATTAGATTAGATTAGATCATTTATTTGTCCAAAACATAAGTATACACACACATGGCATGCAAGATGTTACATAAAATCATAGCACAGTCATGTTTTGCCTTAACGGCGAACAAATATAAATAGGTAGGTCATTTTTATTAGTAGGTTTGCCTATTATTCAAAACAATTATTATCGCATCACGTTTGAAAGCGTGAATTTATAAATAAGTAGCTGTTGCCTTTAACTTGATTTACGTGTATTGATTTACGTATGACAGTTGAGCATGAGATCCTGAGTTCGGTTCCCGGGTCAGCCAAATTGTTATTGGGTTCTTCCATCTGGAATTTTTCAGTAGCAGCCCGGAGTCTAGGTTTGTGCCCGGTTGATGTCAATAGGCTCGCCCCTATTACAAGGGACTTAAACATAACTGGCGAAATGTGGGTGTACTATAGGTACACCACTTTCTAACCATTCGGGGAATACAGGCGCGATGTTATGTTTTGTTATTTTTAATATAGATATCTTGGATGAAAAGTAGCCTACGTCCTTCTTTAGGTCCCAGGCTACCCATCTGTCATGATTTGGTCAGTGCTTTAGACGTGAAAAAGATACAGACAAACAGTTTCCTCCGCTTTTATAATATAAGTATGGAAGCATGAATATATGGTGTTGTATAGCCTTATTATTGCTTCAAGATACTCTTTCATTTCCCTCCACCAATAGTAAATGTTCATAAATATACGGTCAGTAGTTGCGTTTGCGATCACTAGACCAATGAGGTTGTCAAACTATTCACAAACTTTTCATAATATTCGTGCTATTTAGGTCAAACTAATCGGACATGATACAAATAGCAATATCACAGAAAAAACAATAAATCACTTTCTATATCCTCTGGCACCATTAGGCTGCCCTCAAAATGGCTGTTTCCTTAAATTGCCTCCACGGCTTATGCGAGATGCTAGGCAGATAAAATGTATTATATCCTTTATGATGTACTGGGCAAATAGCTGTATACTGACAGAAGATTTAAAATCAGACAGTGCTTTTTTTTTTTTTTTTTGTGGATGGGAAATCATCAAATGACTTCTCCCGCTCTGGGCGGAGTGGGAGGGCGTGTCAGACTTTTACTGACTAAAACCCACCCGTGTTCCTTCTGTTGCCTGTGCCGGGGCCACGGTAACTCTTTCGAACATCCCGCAATCCTAGCTGGCATCGGCCCTAACGGACCCTGTCAATAGTGCTGACATCTCTTTGAGGCGCGCGTGGAACACAACGCGCCGTCGACTCGGGCTTGGTCCTTACCGGACGGCGAGCTACCCATTGCTCGCCGTCCGCAAGCCCGCGCCTACGGTGGCCGGGAATCGGCTGCCTATTCCCGACGCCCAGGGCGTCTCCTGCGGCGGCTAGGGGCGTGAGGGCGCAAAGCTTGCCTCTCCCTCACGCGTTCCGCCTCCTCCTTCGCGAGCATTACTGCTTCACAGAAAGAGATAATGGCTTCCCATGTACTGTCGCTCCGTACCAACCATGGCCTGGACCAGGGCCGGACGCGAGAGATCGCCGCAATATCAGACAGTGCTGACATAAAAAAGTTGTAGTTGTCAAAGTACTGTCTAGATACTTTCATCTTAGTAATGTGAAACTCTTGATTTTTTTTCTGTTAAATATTGTACGGTGATACGGATCCTTTCGTGTGCGAGACCGTCTCGCACTTGACCGCTTTTTTATCTGCTCCTTTTTGTATCGAGGATGTACTCGATGATGCCAGCTTTGCAGTACCAGTGATGTTTTGACGGAGTTTAAAAAAAAAGCTAAAAGTCTGTTTCCACTATATCTTGGTGATTTTTTGACGATAGACAACTGTCGCTTTATTCTGTAATTAAAGGGATTGTGGCGACAGAAAACAAAATGAAAAATAGCAATAAAGTACGAATCGTACGAAAATAAAAAATCGAATCGTAAGATCGCTTTTAGCGATAATACCGCCCATTGTGTCACCCTATGTGTAAAAGGACATTGTTAAAAATGGCCTATGAATCAACACGTATGAAACATTTACAGTAATTACTAGTTTTTTTTTTTATAATTTACATTACAATTATTACAATAGAATGGATACTTCAGAATTTTAAAAACATCTTAAAAAGTAAGTAATTCACTTCGGTCTTATTCCCCGGTGTCATTTTTTTTGTTTCAGTTTGACGTTTTGAATAGGCAAAGGGCATTGTAGCTCATACAGCCAAGTCTTTGTAGGCAACAGTATAGTGTTCACCGCGCACCGTAATTACAAAACTCGGCACTCTCAGCGGTGTGTGACACGAGCAACATCGACATGTCAGTGTCATAATTGACAGATGACAGTTTGACTTTTGGGTAAACATGCGAAATTTTATATTCGTAGTAGAATGCAATACTCCTAAGTCACACAAAAACGAAACAGTCCATAGCCCTAATCTATTTTTAACTACAAATAAATTAGTATACAGAAAGAATAGTTCTGACTACCTAATATTATGTAATGAAACGTTTAAAGATAAAATCCAATGTATTTTATTTTTACTAATAAACAATAAGTTAGTACGTTTCTATTGGCCTAATATAACCTCAAAATCCAAAAGTGTTTTGGATTTTTTACAATGCTCAGAAGTTTCCGTGATTTTAATTTAGTTTCAATTGATTATAAGCATTATTTAGATCACAGAAAGTAAATTCACTTCTTTGTTGCTTCTTAGGCGGACGATGTATGGATGCCGAACAATGTCCTTTCTACATTTATATCTATAATTTTTATGGTGTACATAATAAAGAGTATTCTATCTATGCATCTATCTATCGTACTGTAAAATTATTATCGGAGACAGCAGTTAATTGTGCCATGGCATGCAAACACAGAGACCACAAATCCTAGTACCCTCGCATCAGATTAAAGCATTTTGTACAGACAGCCCAAAAAAGATGTATAAACGAACAAAAATTAATTTTCCTGTCTACAATCCTGAATACATAATGTTGTATCAATTTATAGCAACAAAACATAATTCTTACACATTCTGTACACAAATTGATACATTATTATGAAACAACTAACGACCCGCCCCGGCTTCGCACAGGTAGCACTAATTATCTATAGCCAGATGACTTGTGGTGGATGACTGAAATACTATCTTTAATTCATGCAAGCCTAGTATTTTTTGATTGGTTACTGTTCAGAAAAAATGACAAAAAATTACTAAAAAGCAAAAAAAAAAAATTGTTGATCTGATCGCTACCAAACTTCACAGGATCACCTGCTGGGCTAATCTGAAGATTGCCTGAAAGTTTAATAAAAATCACTCCAACCGTTTTGGAGTCCATACCTACAGAACATACATATGTACATATACATACAGACACCCCTACATACACACATCGAATTTATATATATATATATAGATAGATAGAAGATTAAATGAATCTTAGTCCGGTTATACATGTTTTTGAAGCTGACTATACAAATGAACTGTTTTCGCAGGCACTAACATTTTTATGAGCGGTGTGGTTAATAACCTAATATTGTCTTGAGACTGCTTCGTTGGTCTAGTGGTCGCAAGCGCTACTGCTGAGCATGAGGTCCTGGGTTCGATTCCCGGGTCAGGCAAATTGTTATTGGATTTTTCCATCTGGAATTTCTCAGTGGCAGCCCGGAGTCTGGATTTGTGCCCGGTTGATGGCAATAGGCTCGCCCCCTATTACATGGGACTTAAACATAACTGGCGAAATGTGGGGGTACTTTAAGTACACCCCTGCCTAACCCTTCTGGGAAACAAGGCGTGATGTTATGTTTATGTCTTGAGAGTTGGTCCCGTAATAGCTCAGCGTGGTGGATATACGAGGAAGTATTTATTTTCTTGAAGGAGATGTAACGCTTTGATTCTTAAAGTAAAGTTTAGTAACGTCTCTTTCCCTTAAATTTACAAGCGTAAGTAAATATTTATCACCAGCGGTTGAGAAACGGGTAGAAGTTTATTCTGTGTTTCTTAAGAAGTTTCAAGGCATAAGTAATGTAGGTATGTAGAGTGTGCTAATATTTATTCTTGCTTACAACAACTCGAAACGACTATTGTACGTACATTCAATATATCATTTACTTATTGTAAAACTATTATTAAAATCAAGAAACAATTTGTTGAGACGTTTTTAGGGTTCCGTAGTCAACAAGAAACCCTTATAGTTTTGCCATGTCCGTCCAAAAATATTGCGGGTTTGTGAAAACAATTTTTCGATTAAGGGATCCACAATCTGTCCAGCCTTTTCCCAACTATATTGGGGTCGGCTTCCAGTCAAACCAGATGCAGCTAAATACCAGTATTTTACATGGAGCGACTGCCTATCTGAGACCTCTACAACCCAGTTACTGGGTAAAACGATACCCCTTGGTAAGACTGGTTGTCAGACTTTCGGGCTTCTGACGACCCGTAACGACTGTCAAAGATCCACGAATGACAGCCGGGACCAAAGGTTTAACGTGCTTTCCGAGGCACGGAGGGGTCGTGATATGTAAAGATGGTCACCCATCCACGGACCAACCGCGGCAAGCGTAGCTTAACCTGATCGATCGACCCGTGCGGCTGTTATTTCTTAGCCACAAGCCCCCAATTAAGGGATTTTCGATTAAGGGATCCGTTCTGAAATATTAAGCTTTAAAGTGCTAGTTTTTGTTACAGTCAAGTGCCCCCCCCCCCGCCCCTGTCAGCTACCTATACGGTTAGTTTTGGATATGTGAAAAAAAAAATCACGGTAGTAGTATATGCAACGAAATTAAAAGGAAAGCTTCACAGCTAAGTAAGCTTTACAAGTTTACAAGTAATAATCGATCAACTTACATTTGCAGTTGGAATGTATGAGAGAACATGTTTTTGAACTACAATGTTAAGTTTTTTAACCGAAATTTTCACAGGTTCTTCTACCCATGAAAAAGAACAACTTTCACTATGGGGCCAACTCTGAAATCACGAAAAAAAAATCTGCTGTTTCATACATGTTGGTCGAGTAGGTATAGAACTTTTGTATGTAACAGCTGATTTTTTTTTCGTGATTTCAGAGTTGGTCCCATAGTTCATAGTTCGTATTTATGGGTAGAATACCTTGTGAAAATTTGGGTGTGATAAAAAAATTGCACTATATAGAGATGACATTTACATGACAAGCACAATCTCCTGCTGGACATATTAGTCTCCTATCATTTCTTTTTTTCCTGGTATCATCTGTCATTTTCCTTGAAATGTTCTCAGTACTGAGACACAGTACAATCGGATTTAACTATTCGTAGGTATTTGGTATTTGGTATTTGGTAGTTGGTAGTTGGTATTTGGTTTTTGGATTTGGGTTTTTGCAGTATAAGAATACTGCTGAAACCAATGCGTAGAAAGGGATCTCTTATAGGATTACACATTTTATATTTTTTGCAACACTTAATTTTAGACGACAAAATAAAAGGTTATGTTGGAACTGCAAGACTAAGCCAAATAAAACAAGAGCGTGCCGAACCACGCACAATGAAGGGATGAATTTATCCCAAGAACAAACTTAACGATGTAGTTGAAAAACATGTTCTCCCATACATTCCAACTGCAAATGGAAGTTTGTACGCACAATATTGAAAGATTTACCATGTTATTTTAAGACCCTAGATTTTTTATAGGTTTTCCTGTAATTTATAAAATAGAACTACATATTTTCTGTAATTTTTTCAAAATTTTAGGCTCAGTAGTTTCGGAGATAAGGTATGGTCAATTTTTTTTATTTTTTTTTTTCTTGAGATAGGTTTGCTCTTGACTCTAGTCTAGGTCAGAGATGACAGAGACAAAGTCGACGATGGAGCGAGTTTACCCAGAAGAAGCCTGTTCACTCTCACTTTAAAGAGATCGGGGTTGTATGTTCCACTCCTTTGCCGTGCGCATCACAAAAGACATTTGGAAACGCTTAGTGCGAATTGGTGGGATAGCAACTAGGTAAGGATGGTAACTTACAGTGCGTCTAGATCAATCAATCAATCAGTCAATTTTCATTTATTTCCTTAACTTTAAAGCTTTATTTAAAAAATATAAAAATATATATTTGAGACCGCCCACACAGTAAGGCCCTTTCATTCGATATGTCTCACGATACAGTTTGCAAAACCTTTTTTTTTAATTTTTTTATTTTACACGTCCGTGTTTGGGTCACAAAATTCATATGTTATACCAAATTTCAACTTAATCTGTCCAGTAGATTTGGAGCATATCGGCCGTGGTATAAGTTGGCTATGACTGACGGACAGACAGACAGACAGACACACGAGTTATCCGACAAGGGTTCACAACAACAAGGGACAAGGGGGGGGGGGGTTATGTTAAAAATTTACTGACATATGCTGGCACTGACTGGACAGGTCCACTCAATCTGTGTGGTTCTTTCCTCAAAAGCCCATTTCAGACACCAACCTACATGGTCTTCACATGATCTGACCAAGATTATGTCTGGACTTTAAAAGGCACTATGACCACTGAGTTTGTTTCGGCCTTATTTCTCAGAGTAGTCAGATAGGAAACGCCGGCCTCATCTAGTTAAAAAAAAAATGTTTGACGTGTAAAAGCGTTTGTATAAACCTACTTACAGAAATAAAATCGTTTATCATTTATCAAAAAAACACCTAGATTTTGTTACTATTTCGTTGTTATTTAATTTGATCTAATCTATGTAGTTCCGATTAAATATGAAATATTAACGGCGATATTTTATTAACTAAACAGATTGAAGACATTATTAAAGGCGAAATGTAATTGCTTCGAAATAAAGAGACAAAACATATTCGTAAACATAACCATCAGTCGTTTTCCTACATTAGCATTTTAACTACCAACTTAACGACGAAAAAGTTCACAAATACACAAAAAACTCACAGATAAAAAATGACAATAGAGCATTTTAAAAGAGCGCCGCAGTTCGAAATAATTTTTATGGTCGCCATTACTGAAAGAGAGTGAATATTAAGAGTCAAGTGGCAGGAGAAGCGGATAATTATGATAAGCCGATGTTTTGTTTTCGTCTAATGAGGCAAAAAAACGGCTTTTTTGTTGTTGTTTATGTAATGACAATCATTCGGGTTACGGGTCAGTAATTAAATAAAATGGGCGTTTAGTAATTATAATTTTATGTTAGCTTCAAATAAGTAGGTAAATATGCCTTTAACTGTCATGATAAGAGACACAATTAAGAGGGCCCTTCCCGGTCCGTCTATCGTCAATGCGAATATGGTCGAAAAGCTTGTTGTTTCATCCAGCGCAAGTAAGAACTACTAACAAACAAGTGAGAACGCGATAACATTGAACGAAAAATACTGTGCGGAAATTTCATAAAACTTGTTCTAGGAAATACTTGTTTTTGAGTAAGTCTTACAAGTTTGTTTAATAAATGTTTGTGATTTAGAATCTTCATTACATGTGCGAGGTTTCTATGAAGATATTTTCTTTACTTTTACAATTTATGAGTACATTATGAACGGCCAAAGTTCAGGTAAAACTTGTGCAAAAATGCAGATTTTTGAAGGTTTATACTGAATTTGATTTTCCAAATTTTTCTTTTTTGCTTTCATAGAAACTTAGATATAGTGCACAAGATACCTATTAGTTCAAAAAAATCAGATAAAGATGTGTTACAACGCCATAATCACGTCCGAGCGTATGTATGAACAGTATAACGGGTTGGCCGCTCTTAGATTTTTATTCTTACCGACTATTAGCCAGTCGACCGACAGCTAAGTGTATAAAAAAATAGCAGAATTTGGAAAGTATGTGGTTTCCAACAGTTTTGATTGCGGCCAGTTAAATCTATCGAAAAGAATTTTAATCTCAAAAAAATAACGTATTTTTAGTTTAATGATGTTTGGTCGATGCCTAAATATTTTCAGCCTTTAATTTTTAACTTTATTTTATTTTTATTATTTTTTGTTACAGCGAACATAGACATACACACACTGTGAAAATTCAAGTGTCTACCTATTATGGTTCATAAGATATAAGCCCAGTGCCAGATGTAATGGGGTCCCGTTAGCTCACTTTGGTTACGGAACCCTATAAACTACTACAATCAATTTTGTACAGAAAATCTTTTCTTTTGGCTCGGTGGTGCTATCGTGCTGAGTGACAGGATCGTTCGGATGACAAACGACGTGAGATCTACTGACTTTATTCCCATAGATACGAGTTTTTGTGTTCTATTACCGTTATTTATCATAACGGTATGATATATCGGTATTTTCTATTGTGTGAGCTTTTCCTTGTTGAGATTTTTTATCGGGACTAGAAGAAATTCCTATATGAGACTCGCACGGACTAGGAAAGCATGGCACAAAAGAGAGGAGGCCTACACTCAGCAGTGGATGGAACAAGGCTGCCAGTGATGTTGATGATGAAAAGAAATTCTGTGATGATGTCGGGGTTCAAAGTTGAACATGCTTTTTAAGCGGCAGGTTGGAGGTTGAAGAGCCTGGCATCTACAAATATTTTATAACGTATGTGAGATTCACGGTAAAGGAAAATTTGTCTGGAAACCTGAACTTACAGGGAGGTTTTATCCATATTTATTGTTGTTTTGCGGCGCTTAGTAGAAAAATATTCTTTAAGGATCACAAATCCATAACGTAACCACCACACCTGTTTTTAATTCCCCGGAGGGTTAGGCAGAGTGTATCTACCTAGAGTACACCCATATTTCGCCAGTTATGTTTAAGGCCCATGTAATAGGGGGCGAGCCTATTGCCATCTACCGGGCACAAATCCAGACTCCGGACTGCTACTGAGAAATTACAGATGGAAAAACCCCATGACACTTTGTCCGACCTGGGAATCGAAACCAGGACCTCATGCTCAGCAGTAGCGCTTGCGACCACTAAACTAAAGAGGCAGTTAAATACGTTATAAACAATTTATATAGATAGTAGAGTATTTTTGTCGGCCTTTTAAGGTATTTTATTTATTTATTTTAACCCACTAGAAAAAAATACCAATAGCAAAATTCGAAAAACAAACGATAGCAAAATGAACACAAACGGAATGGTAATTAAGGAATCCGTACGCCATGTTGTTTCGATAAAAACAATTTCGTTGAAATTCTATTATTTTGTGTTTGATTGTCGTTAGGTATTCGTTTGATTTTAGGATTCAAAACCTCAAAACTCAAACCTTAAAAATAAGAAAATTAAAAAAAAGGCACAACAAACTGTACCCTTCGTTTATTTAAGAAAATAAACGAAAATTGACCATACCCTTATCTCAGAAACT
The DNA here is from genome assembly GCA_947568875.1 of Fissipunctia ypsillon. Classification (NCBI taxonomy): domain Eukaryota; kingdom Metazoa; phylum Arthropoda; class Insecta; order Lepidoptera; family Noctuidae; genus Fissipunctia; species Fissipunctia ypsillon. The sequence goes on from OX387662.1 coordinate 4,624,875, forward strand.
ACTGAGCCGTCGTTGGAGTTTCGCTAGCTAATTTTGATATCTAATGACAGGAAAATAAAGAAGACCCTGTGTACAGCTGTCACGATGCGGTTTTCCAAGTATGGCGATATTATAAATGTCTTTATTATCGTATTGCCATTAATTTTAGATGTTAACAGTTAACAATGGGATGATTCGTTTATCATCCTATTGACAGCCTGTTAACATCTCATCGAGTAATTTAAACATTACATCATGTACTCCCGTCGCGAAAGCGTAAAGAGGCTTAGCGTTGCCATGCCATCTGACACTATACCGATCTGAGGCCCTTTCGGCATAAGTATTTTTTTTTCGGCAGCTTTATTGGTCTAGTGGTCGCAATGGCTCCTGCTGAGCATGAGGTCCTGGGTTCAATTTCCGGGTCGGGCAAAGTGTTATTGGGTTTTCCCATCTGGAATTTCTCAGTAGCAGCTCGGAGTCTGGATTTGTGCCCGGTTGATGGCAACAGGCTCGCCCCCTATTACATGGAACTTAAACGTAACTGGCGAAATGTGGGTGTACTATAGGTACACCTCTGCCTTACCCTTCGGGGAACAAGGCGTGATGTTATGTTATGTATTACGGACGCTTTTAACGTTCTGTGTCGTTCTCACTTGTCTATGTAAAATGTAAATGATTTAACCAATATTTTTTTAACCATATTTTGAAAGAGTTTCCGTGTTTCTGTGTGTAAATGTGTTTTTAAAAGAGTGTCCGGGGAGTTTCTTGCCCGTTCTTTTACTACGCTTTGGAATGGGCAACCAGCTTCATCGTTCTGACTGACCGACCCCTTTTTTTTTTGTGGATGGGAAATCATCAAATGACTTCTCCCGCTCTGGGCGGAGCGGGAGGGCGTGTCAGACTTTTACTGACTAAAACCCACCCGTGTTCCTTCTGTTGCCTGTGCCGGGGCCACGGTAACTCTTTCGAACATCCCGCAACCCTAGCTGGCATCGGCCCTAGCGGACCCCGTCAATAGTGCTGACATCTCTTTGAGGCGCGCGTGGATCACGACGCGCCGTCGACTCGGGCTTGGTGACCGACCCCTTGACAATTTAAGTCGGTCAATTTAAAAGTTCCTGTAATTGGTTCATTTGAAATAAAAGCACTGAGTTTGAGTTTTGGGATTACAGGCGTGATGTTATGTTATGTATTTTTTTTTTCTAAACTCAAATTCATAAGGTGTTTTATTTGTCTTTACGTCAATAAAGACATTTTCTTCCATTCTCATGTAATAGAGCTTATTGTCGTTGAATAACGGCATCGGAGCTCCTACCAACAAATTTAAACGACAAATAAAACCGTGTGATACTATAAATCATAATTTGAAAACGTTTCAATATTGGCAGTCGGTAACAATTTCTCATACCGGCGTCAGACGGCTGATATGAGATCGTCGCTGTGAGAACGGAATCTAAACTGAATTTCAGCGTCGACGTCGTATTTAGGTGATGCTAAAGTATTGGGGATGGAGATATGTAGGTATGTTGAGAATAATTATCTGGGTTTGCTTACTTGGATGATTTTGGCGAATGATATTGTCTCTCAGGCCCGTATTTTAAAAAGATGCTCACCAATGAATCGCTTTAAAAACTGAGTATTTTTTTATTAATCTGCACTAAAATCTAGTTTAGAAATCACGTAGTGGCCTGATAGTCTGTTAACCGAAATGTAAACATCTCTTAACAATTTAAGAAAATATAGCATTTCAATATCACTCAACACAAAATTTACTAATAAAAGCCTCGAATGCAAGAACAAGATAAGTTGAAGATTGTCTAGAAGCTTCTAGCTACAATGATTATAAACAAGGTGATTTACATCCGATGTCCCACATTCTTGAAACATTTCACAACACGTCATTATGAGAAGGTAAGGAGATTTTAGACACACACTCTGTTAGCTTTTCCAAAAAGGAGGGTATTTAAAACCCGTATTATATCCTACTATTCTAACTAATATGCGATAGTGAGTTTGTTTGTCTATTTGACACTGTTTATCCCGGTAGTACGTTGCATGAATTAAATATAGTATTTCAATCGTTACTACTGGGTTTGGATAAACATTTCGAGCCTTTTCAGGAAGAACACCGTAAGCGACAATTTGCACTTTTTACAAGAAGGTTTTTCCTTTCCTAATTAAAAAGTATTTATGAATCTTACAACAGTAAAGTCGTGGAAATTTAAAATAAAATTTAAGAGTAATCGCGACAAGATGTAAAACTGTCTAATTAAGAGGTTACGAAGAAAAAGTAGTATTGTGATTTTTGGCGCTTACGATGTTTTTCCTGAAAAAGCTTGATTTTATCCCGGTAGTACGTTTCCATAGGACAATGCCCAACCTCCACGCAGCGGAACCCGCGGGCAAAAGCTAGTCCCCTCCTGCTATCCTGTTATAATAAATGTGAAAAATTTTATGTTTGTTACTCAATCACGCATAAACGACAAAACAGTTCGAGTAAATGTAACGGTCGGTTGATCCGCTCCTTCGTTTAAAAACTTTACTGACAACTGCTCGTATTAGCTGCACTCGGTGTTGCCAATGATAAATTGAGTCGAGTTGAGGAATTTATTTATTAACTTTAATGAACACGCTTAAAAACCAATTACAGTAATTAAAGATAGAGACATATATATGCACATAAAAAGAAAATAAGAAATTATAAAGTTCAGGTTAAAACACAAAAAAAAACAAATATGTAATTAACAACACTTTCATGATACCTCTCGCAGTACTTCTGACATCCTCACCGGACACGGGTGCTTCGGGAGGTACCTGTTCCGGATAAGGCGGGAGGAAACGCCCGGGTGTCACCACTGTGTGGATCGCCCGGAGGACACGGTGGAGCATACGGTGGAGGTCTGCCCGGCTTGGGCGGAGCACCGCCGTGTCCTCGCGGAAGCGATCGGCGGCGGCGATCTCTCGCGTCCGGCCCTGGTCCAGGCCATGGTACGGAGCGAGAGTGCATGGGAAGCCATTACCTCCTTCTGCGAAGCAGTAATGCTCGTGAAGGAGGAGGCGGGACGCGTGAGGGAGAGGCAAGCTGTGCGCCCTCACGCCCCTAGTCGCCGCAGAAGACGCCCTGGGCGTCGGGAATTGGCAGCCGATTCCCGGCCACCGTAGGCGCGGGCTTGCGGACGGCGAGCAATGGGTAGCTCGCCGTCCGGTAAGGACCAAGCCCGAGTCGACGGCGCGTCGTGTTCTACGCGCGCCTCAAAGAGATGTCAGCACTATTGACGGGGTCCGCTAGGGCCGATGCCAGCTAGGGTTGCGGGATGTTCGAAAGAGTTACCGTGGCCCCGGCATAGGCAACAGAAGGAACACGGGTGGGTTTTAGTCAGTAAAAGTCTGACACGCCCTCCCGCTCCGCTCAGAGCGGGAGAAGTCATTTGATGATTTCCCATCCACAAAAAAAAAAAAACAAAAAAAAAAGTACTTCTGACATGCCAATAAAATCTTCGTCCATTCATTCGCAATCCAAGAGATCATAAGGTGCCAGCCAGGGTTGCGGGATGTTCGAAAGAGTTACCGTGGCCCCGGCACAGGCAACTGAAGGAACACGGGTGCGTTTTAGTCAGTAAAAGTCTGACACGCCCTCCCGCTCCGCCCAGAGCAGGAGAAGGCATTTGATGATTTCCCATCCACAAAAAAAAACAAAAAGAGATCATTAAGCGCGGCCAGAGCGCCGAGTGAGTGGAATGTTTAAAGAAAGGCTAATCACCGAATATATTATTATGTAACTCCTTAGAAAAAAGGTCTCGCCGGAAGGTTCAATCACAGACGACCTGAACACGTGCTAAGATTATATTTATTTTATGTATTTGTCGCCTATTGACATTCGAGTTTCCTTATTTATCCTGCTTATTAAATTTTGTATGGAGCGTGAAGAATACTTGTGTTATATTGATTTTTCTAGATGTTAGTAATGAGCTACCTACATGGTATGTAGGTGTTTTTGTAATATATTTTAGTAATGATCGGTGGAATTGTATACACAACTGTACGTTGTTTCTTTGTTTTTCATTACTATTGGTTTACTATGTTAAAAGTACCACAATTATATATATCAATATATATACTGAAGGTAAATTAGAGCCAATAAAGTTGGTGATTATTACAAATAATTACGGCTGTGAAGCTGTCGTATGTTTATACCTTAAAATCTATTTCTATTATATTGCTAGTTAACAAATAAATTGTGATATTACTCGAGTTGTTTTCAAGGACACCTGTTCGGCTCAGATGTACAACTCAATTGTCTTTTATGTCCTAAACACGTTTTCTAATTACTTTGTTAATAGTTAGGCGTAAGGATCTATTCTCTGCTAGTTAACAATTACTTTAAATTCAATTTACAAAGAGAAGGTTACTAGTTAAGCTAGAATGGTTATTAATGTGTTATAGAATGAGTATGAATAGAATGGTTAATAACAATAATACAGGCGGCTTCAGCCTCCAGCTAGGGTCGCGGGATGTTCGAAAGAGTTACCGTGGCCCCGGCACAGGCAACTGAAGGAACACGGGTGGGTTTTAGTTAGTAAAAGTCTGACACGCCCTCCCGCTCCGCCCAGAGTGGGAGAAGTCATTTGATGATTTCACACCCAAAAAAAAGGCGGCTTCAGCGCGATGCCCTACTTAACTTATGGCGTAGCTCTCTGCTACGGCGTAGCACTCTGCTACGGCGTAGCACTCTGCTACGGCGTAGTCTACTCTGCTACGGTAAGTTGCCACTACGCTATCTTTACCAATTTTAGAATTTTGTTTTCATTGATAATTGATAATTTATAATAATAATTGTAATTATAATTGAATCACGTATAAGCTGCAATTTTTACCTGCCCTGAAGTCGGACTAATAATAATACCGGCTTATTTCCCACTCACTGCAGGGCAAAGGATTGTTGATTTCAAACTTACACAGCGTGTGTCAGAAATGCGTGGTCATATTTAAGGATGTGGTACAGACCATCAAACTGAACAACTTTCTCCATGGGACAAATATCGTAATCGCGAAAATATAATCAGCTATCCTATTCAAAATTCGAATATCTATTGGACCCAAATATATGGCACAGATGATTGTTTTTTGAAGTCCAGGTTTCCTCACGATATTTTCCTTCACCGAGTCAGTGATGTCCAAGATATTCTTCGGAATGATCAAGATAAAATGTTCTTCTCGACATAAAATGTTAGCTGCTTCGATATCTCCCTGCATTTTTCTTCCCCAGCGACGGAATTTCTGCTGGAATTAACAAGGGGGAAAAAAGAAAACGGTTAAAGACTGCTCTTAGAGCGATACACTTTATGTAAAGGTAAAGTTGTTCGTCTTACGTAAATTATGTAAAATATTATTCAACTATTCGTATTTACAATTCAATGTATCGTTCTCTTTCGACTGTGTAATATTGTACTTTGTTATAAAAGGGGTATTTGAACTGACTTCTTTTTATCACTGTTTGAATTTATAGTTTCAACTAGCTGTGCCCCGCGACTTCATTTGCGTGGATGTGGATACACAATAAACTAAAATAACAGCCACATTTTAATAAAACTCCCTCTTCCTCCGACCCGTCGCGGTGAATCGCCCGCCCGCGCAATTACTTCATTTTCGCAGTGTTCTTTCTGACTTTTTCTTTTGCTCGGCTCCTAAGGGTCATAGCATGATTCTAAATAGCCTATAACTATTCTCGAGAATTGGGCTAATGCAAAAAGAATTTTTCAAATCCGACTTTTTGTTCATGATTTCATGGGTTTTAATTTTTTTGCGCGGAACCCTTATTCTTTTCGAAAAAAAAGTAACTTTAGTTACCTGCCGTAATATCAGTTATCTGCCAGTGCAAGTTCCGTCAAAATCGGTATAGCCGTTTCGGAGATTAACCGGAACAAACAGACAGACGCACAAAAAATTTAACAATTTGCTTTTTTGTTAAAAGTACCGTTTATAAATACCGTACTGTGTTATGAATTTAGTATAAAGCTGTTATTTTGACATTACAAACAGACACTTCAATTTTATTTATTTGTATCGATAACAGTTGCTTTGTGTTTATTAACCTGTATGATAATTCCCGGTTTTAAAAGTGCGATTTGTCTATTGAAAGGTGCCATCTTTGTTGATATCTATACTTATATTATATTAAAGAGATTTGGATTCAGGGTTTGTATGTCGGGGTAATCTTTTGGCTCCTGAAATACAGGTACTCTAACCTAGCTTTGAAGTCACGGTCTCACATTTTTCTGTAACCTTTTATGGCAATAAATCATCATCATCTGCCTAGCCTTTTCCCAAATATGTTGGGGTCGGCTTCCCGTTTAACCGGATGAAGCTGAATACCAGTATTTTACGACTCCCTATCTGACCTTCACAACCCAGTTACTGGGTAATACGATACCTCGTGGTAAGACTGGTTGTCAGATTTTCAGGCTTCTTTCGACCCGTAACGACTGTCATAGATACAAGAGTGACAGCCAGGACCAACGGCTTAACGTACTTTCCGAGGCATGGGGGTCTCGGTATGTAAAGATGGTCTCCCATCCACAGACAGACCGTGGCAAGTGAAGCTTAGCCTGATCGATCGACCCGTGCGGCTGTTATTACTTAGCCACGAGCCCCCTTTTTATGGCAATAAAGATTCGATTCTGAAAATTCTTTCACTAATGAGAAGCTACAGTATTGCCCCGTGTCATAGGATATAACCTAGTTAATGTTAAAACATGAAATTTCACTCGGACAAAGTCGCGGGCAGAAGCTAGTTATTTATATGGTAAGCACGTATTAAGCCCTAGTGTTGAACTTGAATTATAACTAACTCTCTTTCTTCCTTAAACGTGCACGGACTCATGTATGGTCATCTTTTTGACCACATTTGAACTCAAAGCTAACCATTTACCAAACTAAATCCAAATAAAAATCCTCATACAAGTTACAATACCTCCACCAACCGGACTAAACCACAATTTGTTCAACTTCCAACTCGACTAAATTGCATGAAACCAGTTTTTACAGAAATTTAGTCGTCCATGTTAGTTCGAAATACTTCGAATGCGGTAGACAAATGGTACAATTTGTTCGAGGGAATCAAAATATGTCGGCGTCGCTGTAAGGTACCATCATTTGCTGCGGCGGCAAAAAGTTAACGTTGATTCACTGCCACCATTTAGATGTCGAATTTATTTTCTTCTTTCCGATTAAGCTGGTTTTTTGATGTAATAAATCAGTTTCTTTAGATTACATGAGGGCTTCGGTTGCGTTTTTAAGACGGAAACTATCAATTTTGTTATTGCTCGACTTCGTTTTGGAGACTAATGTTAGTTTTACTACATCTGGATAACTTTTATATTTGAGATTATTTCATACTTGGTATAATAATAATACTTTATTGATACAAAACTTTACAATAGCTTAATATCTAGCTAAAGTTCACAATATTTAAAGGCGCACAAAAGTTGAAACCCTGACTCCTAAACTAGGAATACCTATGACTCAGGAGTCAGTGTTCTACTGCCACTTGGACACTATAAACCCTTATGGAGAATTAAAAGCTGGTAAGCTGATATTATACAAAAAAATACTATTATGTAGTGAACAAAATAAAAGTAAAAATGAAATTAAAAAGAATAAAATTAAAAATTAAAATAACTGGGTGCCGATTCTGTATGTGGGACTGAGAATCGTGTGTTCTGTTTGCGTAGTGAGTTTAAATTAGCATGACCTTGGTGTCTTCTGTTATATTATTGATATTCATTTTTTATTGCATTCCATATTGTAAAAAAGATGTTACAGAAGGCTTAAAGCTAGGTAAAAAATATGGACCCTGTAAGGGCACAGCAACAGGATAAAATCAAAATTACAAAAAACAAAATTAAATCTATTATCTACTAATATAAAAATAAAATCTAGGTATTAAAATTAACTAAATAAAATAAGAACACAAACAGTTATTAAGATTCGACATTACAAAAACAACAAAAATATAATAATAAAACAAGAGGTATTTAATTTAACTTCACATAATTAGCTGACATACTATTTAATATGTAAGTAATTATTTGATAAAACATGTCATTTAAAATTTGTCATTTAGAAAATTCATTGATATTATAATAGCATTTAGTTAATAGAAACTGTTTCAATTTGTTTATGAATGTACACAATTTTTCTTCAATTTTAATTATTTCCAGTAATTTATTATATACTTTAATTGATATGACTAGGGTACTTGTTGAGTGCATTTTTAGCTTAGAGCTCGGTAGAATTAGTCTATTATTTATTTATGCCGTAATGTGTAATCTTGACTGTATATTTTCTCTAGTAGTGTAAAAAACGTTGGTATTTTCGGACAAATTGGCATAATTCTAGAATGTATAGGCAGGGGAGGATTAGTATTTTATGTTCTTGAAAATGGGACTTACAGCTGTCAGTGTCTTCTATATTTACTAAAATTCTTATTAGTTTTTTTTGCAGTGTGAAAAGTGTCGGTGCATCTGTGCTGTTTCCCCACAATATCACGTCGTAGCTAAGCCACGCACATGCGTAGGCATAGTACGTAACAAGTGCAGTTTTAAAATTAGTAGTCTTCTTGACTTCACCAAGGGCGTATGCAAATTTGGATAGTTTTGACCTAATCTTTTTGATATGCGATTTCCAATTAATGTTAGTATTTAAGGACAGACCAAGTAGGGTACATTCTTGAACGACTTCTATTGTTGTGCCGTTGTAGGTGAAGTTTATATCTAGTGGAGCTTTTTGACGAGGATGGAAGGACATTATTTTAGTTTTAGAGAAATTGATTTCGAGGTTATGATTATTCATCCAAGTTATTGTTTTATTTAGTGTGTAGTTGCTCAGAGGGTGTGTGAAGAAAAGACAGGCGTTTCTCAAGTCGAAGAAGATAGAAGTTTTAATAGGATAGTTTACAGTTGAGTATAAGAAAAACAAGCACTAGGAAGATACAGAATCAAGAATTAGAAAGGAAACACTAAGACGTTAGAAAGTTAGGTTGCGAAGCGTAATTATAAGTTTAGGATGATTAGCGCGGGCATTCGCCGTCGGAGTAGGCTAACGACTGGCGCGGATGACCGAGCGATCGCGGTTTAAAGACTCGGCGCTGGCGTGGGGGCGTCGCCGGTGCGCGGGCGCAGCCACGCAGGCGGCGAGGTACACACATCGCACGGCCGACGAAGATGCGAGCTACGTGCGCTCCAAACAGGTGCATCCTCTGATCACGGACGGTGCCACAAGTGTAGTGGTTAGGTCCTCAGTCAAGCCAACATTGTTACGGCATGAAGTAAGAAGCGAAATATCGTCGACAAACAAAACGCATGGCTCTTCTATGGTTTTTGGAAGGTCGTTTATATATAAATTAGAAATAGGAGGCGTCCAATTACACTCCCTTGGGGAATAGAGGCGTTTACTATTTTACTGTCAGACCGAAATTTTGTATCTCTTTGGTATTCTCATTATAAAATTCTATTTATATTAAAAATGTCGGTGACTGTATTATGTGTTATGAGTGGAATTTTGTGAGTTATTTCAGTGTGGTTAGTAGTTCCTCAGTTTTAGCGTAGTCTAGGTGGCACAGCATGTTCTTCAGTTTAGCCTTTACCCCATGTTTGCTTAACCTTGCTATTTGTGTGGTCTTACTAGATAATATTAAGATTTAGGTAGGTATGTTAAGATTCTGGTAGCAATAACGATTAGGACACTGTGATACACGATTTTTAATTTTAAACTGCATTTTACTGAATATAGGTTGATCCACTGTCATTTCACTGTAATTGTTTAGGATAATTATTTTCGAAAATAAACTAACCTATAGAATAGAAACTATTCGCGTATTCGCTTTAACTGTCATTATTCTGGATTATTATATTTCCGTTTCTTATTGAAACCTAATAATTATAACATTGTTATAATATTATAATCCTTTTACAAAAAGCACAATATCCGATCCTCGATAGTAATTAATTCCACAAACAGACAAAAGAAGAAAATTACAATGAAAACAGAATTCAATTCGTTCGGAGGGAAGTTCATAATTTTTCCGACTTCATTGTTTGGCTGTTGCATAATGAGTTTTAATGTCTCAATTATTGCTCGTCAAACATTCGAACGACCTTTGTACGTTGTAACATCAAAACATCACGCCTGTGTTCCCCGAAGGGTTAGCTGAGGTGTACCTGTAGTACAGTCACGAACAATAATATGTATACACTTAGCACAATTCGGAAGGGATTTTCTCGTAGAATTACGATTGCAATGTTGAGATAAGATCTGTTTCATAATAGTAAGGGTTTCAAAATACTATGTTCATAACAACAGCAAAATTACAATCAATACAGTAGGAGAATAAGACTTTTAAAAGTTGTTCAGGGTAAACATATTAGTGCTCGTGACTGTACACCCACACTTGGCCAGTTATGTTTGAGTCCTATGTAATAAGGGGGAGTCTATTATCATCAACCGGGCAAAGATCGAGACTCCGGGCTGCTACTGAAAAATTTCAGATGGACAAACTCAGTAACACTTTGTCCGACCCGGGAATCGAACCCAGGACCTCATGCTCAGCAGTAGCGCTTGCGACCAGTAGACTAACGAGGCAGTCATATACGTCTTTATACCTTTTAAGATTTAACACATACATAATCAGCCTGTAATGTTCCCACTGCTGGGGCACAGGCCTCCTCTCGGTGAGAGGGAGTGGGCCGTAATCCACCACGCGGGCCCAGTGCGGCTTGGTAGATGTCCCATGTCTTAGAATTTTTGGTTCTAGGACATGTCGGTTTCCTCACGATGTTTTCCTTCACCGTTTTGAGAGCAGTGGTGATGAAATTATTTACAAAAAGTAAAGCGCCTGTCTGGTTCGAACCCACGACCCACAACTCGTAAGTCAGGGCCGTTACCACTGCGCCACCACTGCTCCTTATAATGTAAAATAACGTGTAATATTGAAGGTAATTTTTGCCTTGGATGGAGTCCAAGTGATTGGAAGTCGGTATCACGTCGGGGTCACCAGTATAGAGGTATGAGGAACAGGGTGTAAAGTTCACTCATCCTCCTTATAAAAGGGAGGATCCTCCGACCAGACGGGTGTTGTGACTGGTGGGCTACTGCCCGACGGTTGATGTCGGGATGTTGTATATATGCTAGTCACGCGGTAAACTCTGATTGCGCGATGCAGGATTTTGTGTGACGTCAGTGTGATGCGTTCCAATGTGGGGAGGTAGATATGCCACCAAAGATTATAAGGATATTTGTTCATAGCTTTTGTTTGTGGGTAATAATGTGGGTAATACATCGATCACTAATAAAAAACGTTTTTTATTAGTGATCGATGGGGTAATAAGATGTATCATTACTTAACAGTTGAACTTTATTTATGTATGTACCTAAACACTTTTTTAATTTAGAACTTTATATATATATATCTGAGGCCAAGGTGGTGTGATGATCTAATTATGTCTGTGGAGCCAACATGGTCAGAGATCGCACAAAACAAAAAGTTTGGAAAGAAAATGGGGAGGCCTTTGCCCAGCACTGTGACACAATTTAGGTTAAAAAAATAAGAAAACTAATACAAGTAGTGAAACTGGCGAAATGTGGGTGTACTAGGATATAGGCTCCTTTTCATCCTAGATATTTTTATAAAAAAACCGACCAAATGCGTGTCGGGCTCCGCACAATGTAGGGTTCCGTAGTTGGGATGAATTTATTCCAAGGACACACTTAAGATTGTAGTTGAAAAACATTTCGCCAGTTATGTTTCAGTTCCATGTAATGGGGGCGAGCCTATTGCCATCTACCGGGCACAAATCGAGACTCCAGGAATGTGGGTGTACTATAAGTACACCTCTGCCTAACCCTTCGGGGAAACAAGGCGTGATGTTATGTTTGTTTATGTTGAAAAACATGTTCTTCCATACATTCCAACTGCAAATATAAGTATGAACGCATAATATTGAGAGATTAACCATGTTATTTTAAGACCATAGATTTCATATAGGTTTTCCTGTAATCTGTAAGTATAGAACTATTTTCTGTATTTTCTTTCAAAATTTTAAGCTCTGTAGTTTTGGAGATAAGGGGGAGAACGGTCAATTTTCATCAGTTTTCTTAAATTACTCTATTTAAGAAAATAGACATTACTTAAGAAAACAGATACTATCTATTTAAAAATTATAAAAATACATATATTTGAAACCCTCACAGTAAGCCCTTTCATTTGATATGTCACATGGTACAGTTTACAAAACATATATTTTTTAGTTTTCTTATTTGATTCCCAAAAGTGACAATGATAATCAATTATTAAATCAATGTTACAGGTACCCTTCCAAATTATTATACAAGGACAATGTTTTGGAATCTGCAGTAGGATGCCAACAAGGTGACCCTCTCGGGCCAGTCATTTTCAGCTTGGCTATTCATCCAATTATCCAGAAACTAAATTCAAAATTTAACGTGTGGTATTTAGACGATGGAACTCTAGGAGGTGATGCAGACACCGTTTTGAAAGACCTACAACTTCTCAAACAGGAATTTAAATCTATTGGCTTGGACCTTAACCCCTCAAAATGTGAAATCTATCTTCCTGACATTACTGACAGACAATTGACCCTAGATAAATTTAATGCAATAGCCCCACAAATAAAAATTTTAGAAAAAAGTTCACTGCACCTCCTAGGTTCCCCAATTTTAGAAGACAGCTTTTCTCCTTTTATCGACGAAAAAATCAAAAACTTCAACGACATTTCGGACAGACTCTCCAAAATTAATTTACATTCGGCATTCACCTTCATAAGATACTGTTGTTTTGGCCCAAATTTTATATATTTTCTACGTTCTTCCCCTTTATGGAAGCAGCCACATCTGTTGGACAAAATTGACCAAATTATTCGCAACACGCTAACATCTATTTTAAATGTGGCCTTGGACGACCGAGCGTGGCTTCAAGCCACACTACCCATCCGTTTTGGCGGCCTCGGCGTCCGCAAAATTACCAGTATTAGCTTACCGGCGTTCCTGTCCTCTGTCCACAGCACTGAAAAGTTGACGGGGAAAATTTTAGCTCCCTCCCTGGTCGACTCTGAAGTGCCATGCTTGAGTGATGCGGTGAACGCCTGGATAGCAACTTGCCCGGATACAGATCGGCCCGTGAACCCATCTTCCCAGAGACAGTGGGATGAGCCGCTCTGCAGGTTGGTACGGAATAATCTTATCAATACGTCCACCAATACTGCTGAGCGTGCCCGCCTGCTGGCTGTGAGTGAATGGGAGTCGGGCCTCTGGCTTCAAGCACTACCGTCACCCAACATAGGCACTTTGCTGGGTGACTCCACCTTCCGGCTCGCTACCTGTCTGCGTCTGGGCGCTCCTTGCGGGGCTCCACATCGCTGCCAGTGCGGTGAAGCCGTTGACTGCCTCGGACATCATGGCCTGTCTTGTAGTAAGAGCGCAGGCCGGATAGCACGGCACGCCAGCATTAATGACATTATCCGTCGTGCTCTTGTCACCGCCGGGGTGCCAGCTGTTTTAGAACCCAACGGCTTGGCACGCGACGATGGCAAGAGACCAGACGGAATGACCATAATGCCTTGGAAGTTAGGCAGGCCTTTGGTGTGGGATGCAACATGTGTCGACACCCTTGCGCCATCCCATCTTCCTAGTACGGCGGGCTGTGCTGGGGCGGCTGCTGCAGGTGCGGAAAACCTCAAACGGCGAAAATATTCCGATCTTTTTGGGAGTTATATGTTCGAGCCGTTTGGGGTTGAAACACTAGGGCCATGGGGTCCGAGTGCCCACTTGGTTTTCCGAGACATCTCCAAGCGGTTGGTCGACTCTTCACGTGACCAAAGGGCTGGCCTATTCTTTGGCCAAAGAATCAGCATCGCCATACAACGTGGCAATGCTGCCAGCCTTTTGGGCACTTTTCCTGTTGACAGCGATGCGGACGAATTTTTTGATGGCCTATAATTATATAAATATATATATTTTTTTACATTTGTACATATTATAATTATTATTTTAAGTCTGTTAGCTTATATATTATGTAAATATTATGTATTGGTTTAATTGAAATAATAAAATTTCAGATAATCAAAATTAATTTATTTACGTTACACGTCCGTGTTTGGGTCACAGAAATTCATATGTTTACCTTTCAACTTAATCGGTCCATTGGATTCGGAGCAAATGGGCTGTGACAGACTGACAGACAGACAAACACACGAGTGATCGAATAAGGGTCCCGTTTTTAATTCAGACGTACGGAACCCTGAAAATTATGAAAATACAAACACACGCAGATGAAGTTGCGGGTAGCAAGCAGCTAGTGTGTTATAACATCATCTTAAATAATTATTTGAAAGGGCAAACTTCCTTTCTAAATTATTACTAACACGATTACATGACTACGCGATACTATTTGCCAAACGTTTTATGTCTGGACCCTATAGAGGAATTGAAATTGGCAGAGAACACAATAAAGAAACAGGTCAATGACACGTGACTGAAATAAGGTTCGTTTACAATGGTTTGCAATGCCTTCACACGTATTGGGCCAGATATTTCCTGAGAATTGGCCAATCCTAACTATGATATATTATAAATGCGAAAGTGAATTCGTTTGTTTGTTTGTTACGCTTTCACGCTAAAACGACTGAACGGATTTAGATTAAATCTGATACATGGATAGACCATGACCTGGAGAAGGACATACGTTACTTTTCATCTTGGATCACAGAGGAATGCGGGCTACAGCTAGTAGCTTCATAAAGCGAAGTTTTTGGAGAATGACTTCATTTCTATCGACGCTGTGACACGAGTGACTTGGAGTTTGGTGGTTGCCTGCTTAGTGATTGACCATGTTTCAGCCATATGCCTAACGGGGAGGACACTTTGTTCCAAAACGCGACGTTTTAGATTCAGTGGAATTCGTATGTTGACCTTGAGCACATCGGACAAAAGCCCTCCAGCCCAGTTATATTCGGCTGTGTTTCTAAGTCCCCCATCTTCTTTTGAGCATGTCGATGGCAATCTATCTAAAGTCAGCCCAGAATTCGGTTACTAACTTGGCACCTTCAGCAGCGTCCATCAGTTCCTGTGACGAGCAGACAACAGGGCACACTAGACACGATATTAAGTGTCCCATTGTTTGTGGAACAGCACCATATTTACACTCCAGAGCGGAGTCGTTTGTTAATCTCCACCTGAGCAGGGTCCCTCTTAATAAATTCAAATTCAAAATATTTTATTTCACATAAGCCTACATAGGCACTTATGAAACGTCAGAAGCTAGGTGCACGGTTCCAATTGGTCGTTTCCTATGGAGAAGAGCCGGCAAGAAACTCCACGGTTATTCTTTTAAAAATAATTGGCTTTTACAATGTTTTCAAATTACAGTGTTATTAAGCAATAGATGTGTTAAATTGTTTTCCAACATATGTTGTTTTTATTTAAATTCATGTTTCGTAAGAGTAAACTTGCCTTTACGGACGTTATAATACGATCGTTGGTTCATGAAGCGGCGTTTGTAAAGAAAATACATTCCATCACATGTCACAATAGTACCAGTCGCTGAAAGATTTCTGGGATATCTTGAACGATATTTGATGACTATAATTTTCCGCTTAGGACAAGAAGGGAGGCTGTTTATGATACGAGTTAGGGTTTACTTGAAAAATATGTAACGGGTGCTTAGACACTCGTGAGTGTTCAGTTAGTAGTATATTTATGTCCGTTTCCATTACACAAATGTAATGCGCAAAACATTGAGCAGTTACTTAGGGCAAAACAATCATCACTAACCACAAGAGGATGACTAAAGATATGTGCTCTTTACAGGTTGCATAGTAACAGATTTCTAATAATATTGACAGACACAACAATTTCTTGACTGCTTGATGTTCCCACCGCTGGGACACAGGCCCCTTTCTTCGAAAGGGAATGGGCTGTAATCCACAACGCGGGCCCAGTGCGCCGTTTTGAGAGCAGTGGTGATGAAATTATTTACACAAAGTAAAGCGCCTATCTGGGTTCGAACCTACGACCTACAACTCGTAAGTCAGGGCCCTTACCACTGAGCCACCACTGCTCTTTGTTAAATAATTACCAATAATACCTAGAATTGTATACAAGTAGATGAATGATTAATGTTGTAAAACTATGTTTTTCTTTGATTTCAGGTACTGTATGCATGACCGTAACAAATACATGACTGGAAATATTGATAAGGTACCGGAGAACTATTTAAAGGTTAGTTAATTAGCATGTATACCTACATAAATATCTGTCTCCAGCACACATGATGTATGTAGGTGTGTTACAGGATATTACCTAGAGTAAATATTCTAAGATATTCTATTTCAGTAAGCATGGAGGCGTTTCCTGTTACGTATCAATATTACCTTGTTAGCTTGTTATTCCTGGTGCTACCGACAAGTTTTTAATACTGTGTTTAGAACGACGATTATTGTGAAGTATTTTTCTTATGTGGGTGTAGCAAAGGGCAAAAAGATTTTATGTTATCACTTAGCGACCCTTTTGTGACTTGACAAAACATCGAGTTTTCTTTGTTACTATTTAATATGAATGTATTTTAGCTACACAACTAAGCCTACCGGAATAATTTGTCTAAATTATGGTGAAAACCAGTTCAAAATCCATTGAGTAGTTAAGAAGAACTAAGCGGTCACACAAAGGTACACGAAAGCGACTTTATTTTACACTATTTGTAGATTATATACAAGGTGTAACATAAATTACGCACAACCTCTTAAGGGGTCATTGTACTCATCATTGTGAACAACTTTTACTATGGGACCAAACCTGAAATCGTGAAAAAAAAACCAGCTGCTCCCTACATTCATGTTCGCATAACTCGTCAAAATGTAGGGAACAGCTGATTTTTTTTCGCGATTTCAGGTTTGGTCCCATAGTAAAAGTTGTTCATAATGATGAGTACAATGATCCCTTAAGAGGTTGTGCGTTATTTATGTTACATCCTGTAGATGTAATTGGCTGACAAGAATATCTGATCGCAAGAGATTACCGTCTCCTTTGATCGTGTGGAATATAATGGAGGCATCGCAGTGGCGTTGCCATTGCAAAGACTAAAGCTGAAACGTCTTATCAACCAATTTATAACATAAAATAATAATAATACCAGCCTATTCCTGTCCCACTGTAGGACAACGGCCTCTTCTCATACAGAGAAGGTACGGGCATTGATTACCACGCTTGCTTAAGACGGTTTGGCGATTTCAAGACCATTTATTTTAGTAGATATCATAGGAATGTAATAAACTACGTACAAAAGCACTCTGGCATTTCAAATACCTGGAATAAACAACTAATTGGTACACATATTCCGAGAAAGAAGTTTTTTTGTGCAAAATGATATGGTTGCGTGTTGGGTATTATTCAGTCGCTACGCAACAACATAAGGTAAAGTTTTACTTGACGACAAGTGAGAAAAACATTTGAGTAAATGTAGATACAAGAAGAGCAATTAATTACATTTAATGATAAAGTGCTCAATTAAGCTTTTATAGCCTGTCTCCTATTACTAAAATAAGTACATCTATCTTCAGCTTCTGTTGTCCTAGTAACTGGGAAGATTCTTACGTTGCTTGAATCTTATTATTTGGGGGAAAATAATATCAACATTTTTTAGGGTTCCCTACCTCAAAAGGATAAAACGGAACCCGTATAGGATCACTTCACTGTCCGTCAGCCTGTCTGTCAGTCTGTCAAGAGCCTTTTTTCTCAGGAACGCGTGGTGGTATCAAGTTGAAATTAATATCAAATACTTAGGGCTAGGGTCCCTTGGAGCTCTAAAAAATTCAAGCTTCAACTCAAACTCAAAGCATTTATTTCAATTAAACCATTTACAGGCACTTTTGAATTGTCAAAGAGTCGGTCAATCAGAAATATGAAGCTTCACGTTGGTATTGTTGATCGAAGAGCTTCACGGACACTCTTTTATTTTATTACTTTTTTTATATTTTTTCTTTTTTATATTGTAACAAAAAACTTGCCTTCTTTTGATACGGGCATTTATGCGATATATTTTGATACTCGAAAATAAATCAAAACTTATAGGGTACTTCCCGTTGACCTAGAATCATCAAATTAGGCAAGGAGCAAGGTCTCACAGCACAAGTAAAGGAAAAGTCCGACAATCGTGAATTAGTAGTTTTATCACATAATTTTTAGGGTTCCGTAGTCAACAAGGAACCCTTATAGTTTTGCCATGTCCGTCCAAAAATATTGCAGGTTTGTGCAAACAATTTTTCGATTAAAGGATCCGTTTCTGAAATATTGAGCTTTAAAGTGCTAATTTTTGTTAGAGTCAAGTGTCCCCCTCTCTGCCAGCTAAACGGTTAGTTCTGGATATGTGAAAAAACTCACGGTAGTAGTATATATTTACAACGAAGTTAAAAAGGAAAACTATCACAGCTAAGTAGGCATTACAAGTTAACGAGTAATAGTCGACCAACTTACATTTGCAGTTGGAATACATTCCAACTAATACATTAGAGAACATGCTTTTCAATTACAATGTTAAGTTTGTTCTTGGGATAAACTCATCCCAACTACGGAACCCTTCAATGTGCGTGGTTCGACACGCACTTGGCATGTTTTTTTTTACGATTACAAACTTTCATTTGCAGTTGGAGAAGGGCCGTGACGTATATCGATGTATGGGAGAACATGTTTTTCAATTACAATGCTAAGTTTGTTTTTGGGATAAATTCATCCCAACTACGGAACCCTTCATTGTGCGTGGTCCGACACAAAGTTGGCCGGTTTTATATGTTAAGGAAATATGTAAATAATCATTTATCACAAGAAAAAAACTTTGACCTTTACACATTTCATCTATACACATCTTAGTAGAAAAGAAAACATGATTGATCGCGAAATAAGATGAAATATGATTTAGAAGTATAAATGATTGAAGAAATATGCTTTATATGTAACAAAGTAAGCATCTATATAATATAAAAATGGATATGTGTTTATGTATGTACCTCCAAAACGGCTGGAGCGATTGTGATGAAATTTTCAGACAATTTTCAAATTAGCACAGCGGGTAATCCTGTCGCGAGAAATCGCGGCACGGCGGACAGAGCTCCGGCAGGATCTCATGGCGGCATGGAGAGTGCGATTGTCGCAACCCAGCGCTGGGCACGCCACAATTGCGGCGATAAGTCCCCTCTTTGAGAAGTGGCTGGAGAGCCATGGCGTCCTTACCATCTGCCTGACGCAGGTCCTCACCGGACACGGGTGCTTCGGGAGGTACCTATTCCGGATAAGGCGGGAGGAAACGCCCGGGTGTCACCACTGTGTGGATCGCCCGGAGGACACGGTGGAGCATACGGTGGAGGTCTGCCCGGCTTGGGCGGAGCACCGCCGTGTCCTCGCGGAAGCGATAGGCGGCGGCGATCTCTCGCGTTCGGCCCTGGTCCAGGCCATGGTACGGAGCGAGAGCACATGGGAAGCCATTACCTCCTTCTGCGGCCTCGCAGAAGGAGGTAATGGCTTCCCATGTACTCTACTGCATTACTGCCTAGTAATGCTCGTGAAGGAGGAGGCGGGACCCGTGAGGGAGAGGCAAGCTTTGCGCCCTCACGCCCCTAGTCGCCGCAGGAGATGCCCTGGGCGTCGGGAATTGGCAGCCGATTCCCGGCCACCGTAGGCGCGGGCTTGCGGACGGCGAGCAATGGGTAGCTCGCCGTCCGGTAAGGACCAAGCCCGAGTCGACGGCGCGTTGTGTTCCACGCGCGCCTCAAAGAGATGTCAGCACTATTGACGGGGTCCGCTAGGGCCGATGCCAGCTAGGGTTGCAGGATGTTCGAAAGAGTTACCGTGGCCCTGGCACAGAGAAGTCATAAAAAAAAAAAAAGCGGGTAATCCTGTGAAGTTTGGTAGCGATTGGATCAACAGTGTTTTTTTTTGGTATTTTAGTAATTTTGTCATATTTTTTTAAAATAATCTAAAAATTACTAGGCTTGCATGAATTCAAGACAGTATTTCAACCATCTACCACAAGTCATCTGGCTATAGATAATTAGTGCTACCCGTGCGAAGCCGGGGCGAGTCGCTAGTATCTTATAAAATGAATCCAAACTGCTGTTCTATTTTTTGACAAAAAGTCATCTTTACGACACCTCACGTCAAAAGAATGGTACATCCATTTTTTAAACACATACATTTCAACGACTCAAAACCTATCGACAAAAGTCGCCCAAACCGATCTCGAACATCGATAGGAAGTTCGCACGAAGTCGCACGGCACTGGATGTATAAATAGTCCCAATTAATTAGAGTCGGGGACTCTTTGAGAGTTGTAACTAACTCCGGAATTCTTCAGATTACCGATATATTATTTATACGGATTAAAAGGTGAGAGTTCTTTTCGAAGTTAAGAATAGGACTGTCGGTTCGTGTTAGAGTGAAATAGTACCTTACTCCAGCGGCTTTGATAACGTGAGTCCATCAATGCCTCCTTGCAGCCAATGTTTGTATAGTACTTTTCCCAAATAATGCGTGGAAATTCGAACTAAGTAAATTAATTATAAATTCCAGAATCAATAACGAACAACAATCCTTTTTCACGCGCCAATATGTTCATTTGTTTCTTTCCTACTTTAAACAGCTCCATTTGCAAGCCCGTTCGAAATTTAATCAAAATCTTTGATAAGTTACCTCCTTGGTTGCCATGTTTTGAAGTAAAATGTTCGTTCCATTTTTAAATAACACGACAGATATGAGTAATTTTATTCGGCCGTTAAACACAACAGCTATGAGTTTTCATCCTAACATTGCCGGCCGCTGCTCGCATGTATTCGACCAGGTACAGCATTTTCGATTTGTCTCAAAGAAGGTTGTCAAAATAATGCTCTTTCCAAGCATGTTTGAGAAAAGGTTTTTTTAGTGTTTATGAGTATGTCTATCTCGGATATGACTGCCTCTTTTGTCTAGTGGTTGCAAGTACTACTGCTGTGCATGAGGTCCTAGGTTCGATTCCCGGGTCAGGCAAAGTGTAATTGGGTTTTTCTGGAATTTCTTAGTAGCAGCCCGGAGTCTGGATCTGTGCCCGGTCGATGTCAATAGCTCGCCCCCTATTACATGGGACTTAAACATAACTGGAGAAATGTGGATGTACTATAGGTACACCTCTGCTCAGCCCTTCGTGGAATACAGGCGTGAGGTTATATGTGTGTTAATCTATCTTAGCAGTGGAAATTACAGGAACGAAAAGAAATCTATACCAAATCAAAGTAGAATGAATAGAATTAAATATTGTTTTTATTAAAAATGATTTTTACGCTTTCTACCTGTAATTGGATCTGTGTAACTAATTTTCTATCCTTCTTTTGGCCTCCATACTTAAACAAATTAATTTTGAAGAACGGATACTTATTTTTAAAGAAAATGTGAACTGATACGATCTTATTAATACTGTGAGCTTTCTGTCACATCCGGCGTTGTTTTCGAGAAAAATGCCTGGGAGATACATACAGACGCAAACATAATAATTTCATTTCAGTTTTTTGATGTACAAGTGAAATTAAATTTAACTTGAAATGGTTCATTCTGTAAATAGAATATCGGAATCACTTTTTTACATGACATATTAAAAAATAAGCCAGATGGCGTCGACATTTCCTCTTACCAACCCTGAGATGAAATGGTGAAACAAACTCAGGGGCTGGTAGATAAGTTCATTCTTCATAAAAAACGTTTCTCCAACCTGAAACTTCACAAACCTACGTGTTACAATTTACCACATACATGAATACGTGCATCATTTAAATATGAAAGTAGTAACTACACGCAGCTGACAATTCTTTCTCAACCAATCACAACTCACAACATGCATCCGCTTGAATCTACATAAAATATCAATATTATTCGTTCAGACATCTTCGAAACGCATCTATTTCTGTTTATAAACAGTGAAGAACTTGTTTGTGTTTATTGAGATTGTTTCCGATGTCAAACTCAAAGTCGGGCACGTTTCTAGTAAGATGGCGGATGGTGTTATGTTTCTAAGTTAGTTTAGAGTTTGGATTTCTTGTTGTAACTTGAAATCTAGAAGACAAAAAGAAAACATATTTTGTTAAAGAATTCTGTTTTTTTGGAGACTAATCGTTACCTTTATAAAGTAGGAAAGAGGTTTAAAGGCTGATATAATCGGATTTATTTTTAGCAGTGTTCGTTTCTATGCTGATATTTAAACCGATTAATGTAGTAGTGAAGAGTTTCTTGCTTCGTTTTTAGGGTTACGTGCCTCAATAGGAAAAAAACGGAACCCTTATAGAATCACTCGTGTGTCTGTCTGTCTGTCTATCACAGCCCGTATCTCCTAAACTACTGAGCCTCAATTTGTTTTTAAAAATACGGAAAATAGTCCTATACTTATAGAATACAACAAGAAGTCTATAATAAGAGGTTTTAAAATAATACGGTAAATCTTTCAATACTGTGCGTACCAACTTAGAGTTGCAGTTGGAATGAATGGGAGAACATGTTTTTCAACTACAATTTTAAACAAGTTCAGTCGTCTTTTCCCTTAATTTTTATTTTTTATATATATTTCCTTTTGTTTTTAATTTAACTAGCATTTCTCGCGCGACTTCGTCCGTGTGGATTTCGTACTTTAGCACCCCGTTCGGGGTAGATTTCCGAAAAAACCTGATACACGTTATTATTTATTTGCGGTCTTAAGTATAAATACTGAGGTTCAAGTTAATCGGACCGTGCGATAAAATTATTCCATACAAACTTTGACACCCCCAATCCCTCCTTTAGGGGGTAGTTTAGAAAAATAAAAAATAATAAACTTTATAATTTACCAAGATACATATTCGCGCCAAGTTTCAAGTTTATTAACTCAAGGAATAAGATTTTTCATACAAACAAAATCCCCCTTTTCACCCCCATAAAGGTCGAATTTCCAAAAATCCTTCCTTAGTGGATGCTTACAACAAAAATAAAATGATATTCTACTAACATTTTAACAGGCGTCTAAGAAACTGCCTGACGTTATTCTGTAAAGATATATTTTTCAGGTCAGTTGATCGGTTTCTCATTAACTTTAAAACAAAGCCGAAAAGTCTCGTAAGGGAGATTCCACGTCTAAAATGTTTAAGCATATTTTTCATTGAAACTTTGGCTCATGTTAACTATTTTATTTACTTGTGCGAAGTGCTCTAAACTTTGGGAAGAAGGTTTGTTTTATTGTATCTTTTTGAAGGCGAAGAGGTAAAGTTTTGTAATTATTATTTGGTCAAAGATTACCCACAGCAACTGTCTAGCTTTTCTGAGGCAGAGTCCTCCGGAATGGGACCTTAAGGAGGATACAGGGGCTAGCTGTCAGGACCGCCCGCAACTATACGATTATATGTTCCAAAAAAAAAAAAAAATACTAATTGCGAAAAAGTATGATGTGGCAATAAAATATTTGTTTTCCTTTTGAAATAAATTAAAATAAAAAAGTAATATTTTTGTTCCCATTTGGACTTGTTAAATCGAAAATTATAAGTCGCTGAAAATAACGAAAATCAATCACGCAATGGTGAATTTTGCGTATTTTAGCCCAAACATTCGACCAATAGAGGTTTGGTTGTTGTTTATTCCAGTGTTTTATTATTGAAACTGTTTTTGTTTATACATATATACATACACTGGATGTATGAAAATATTAAAATCCCAATGAAAACACGTAGTGTGGTGTGACGTTTTGTGTTTCCAATTTGCAAAGCACTATTGTTTGTTGGTGCCGCGTCGATGTGGCATCGATACCAGCGAACAATTACATGCAAGCTGTTTGTTTTTATGTAATCCTGGTACCTGAATGCTTTGTTGTGGGTATAATGAGTCCAAAATACGCGATTTTTCGTTTACAAGTGTGTTTTTTTAACAAAGCTCGATGTAGGTACTATCTTGATATTTCTCGGGACCCTAGGGTCCCGGACCTATGGAAGGCATATGAGGGACCGAAGCCAACTCGCAGAGGCCCGTTAGACGCTTTCAATGGAAATGAGGCACCAACCGACGATTATCCCTGTACGTACTATGCAAGTGCACCCAAGGACAACCCACGGTTGGTGTAGGACTATTGCAGGATATGGAGACAAAAAAAAATATTGGGCTATGGGTTTGGATGGTTAAAGTGGACTGGTTAGGTTAGGTACTATTTTGATATTTCTCGGGACCCTAGGCTCCCGGACTTTTGGAAGGCATATGAGGGGCTGAAGCCAACTCGCAGAGGCCCGTTAGACGCTTTCAATGGAAATGAGACACCAACCGACGATTATCCCTGTGCGTACTATGCAAGTGCACCCAAGGACAACCCCCGGTTAATTTAATTTAATTAATTTAGTTAGGTTACATGTAATTAATTGTTACAAAACCGGTTTTGTAACACATGAAGACTGATCGAAAAGACGTGTATGTGCCTGTTGTACCGTATACGTTAGGTATTTGGATTACAAACTGTTTTTAAACGAGTACAAAATCATATAAATACAAAATGGATATCTATTTTAAGTTCCTACCAATATCATCCGGATGTTTGGCTTCCCATATTAACACCTTCCGGGACACTAAACTCCCATAGGCGTCATCGTGTCTCGTTCAGTGTCCCGGAACGTGTTAATAATACCAACTGAATCAAATAATGATACTGTAATTCCTATTATTTTAATTTTTAGTGAAAACTGAAAAAATAATTTGGCAGCAATGTAATTTTATTAGACCTTTAAAAACTTGCCAAGTAAAACAGAAATAGACATAATAATATAATATAGTGAAATGTGAAAAATGAAACGAAAATGGCGAAACCAAATGACGAACCGAATGGTGAATGGCGAACTGGCGAAATGTGGGTGTACTATAGGTACATCTCTGCTCAACCCTTCGGGGTAACAGGGCGTGATGTTATGTTATATAATCTCTAAAAGATAGAAATAATTTTCTTAGCACAAAAAACAAATACTTTTTAACTAGATCTTTAATAGATTGACATAATATTCTGGGCAAAAGAAAACAAAGTACCAAGTACCTAGTAGTAGCAGTGGTCTCTTGTTTGCATCACGATGATTTTTGTACTCGTTTATAAATAGTTTATAATCGAACTCCCACTTATAATGTAGTTCGCGTTATCGCAACAATGTAGCCGTAGCATAATTGTAGTTTAAAATTAATATCGTAACATTGAATATTTAGTTTTTGGGTGTAAAATTGAGTCCGCGTATGATTGGTCAGTTTCCCTCAGTCGTCAGTTTATATAATTCGCCAGTTTTGTTAATTAGTGAGTTTTACTGATTGGTCAGTTTTACCGATTAGGCAGCTGCGTTTACTCGACAGTTTCCAGTGTTGGCCAGTTTTCATCGATTCGTCAGTTTGGTACAATCAAGGGACAAAGATTTTACGTTTTGAATAAACACATTATGTAGATAATTTTATCTGCTGTAAGAAATAACTAACATTAAAATCAAACTTCAGTCTCTATTTTTAACATAACATATAATAAACTAATGTAATATTTAAAAAATCTTAGTACTTCGAACATTACTTATCTGAAATCTGATTTAATAACCTAACCTGACTTATTAATATGTCGTAAATTCAAATCAAATAAAACAGAATCAATTAAAATGGAAATGAATTCGATCGAAGAATTTAAAAACATGT
The DNA here is from genome assembly GCA_947568875.1 of Fissipunctia ypsillon. Taxonomy (NCBI): domain Eukaryota; kingdom Metazoa; phylum Arthropoda; class Insecta; order Lepidoptera; family Noctuidae; genus Fissipunctia; species Fissipunctia ypsillon. The sequence goes on from OX387662.1 coordinate 4,650,597, forward strand.
TTTAATCTCGGATTTCAATTAATTAATTATTTTTAACAACTTTCTATTTATGTTAATACGTCTTAACCGACTTAAACACATCCAAACGTCAAGTTTTTCGGGTCCGTGTTTTATAAAGTCACTTTTCCAATTTATGAGATCTTTTTTGATGACCTGTCCCCACAACGCTACCACGAAGAGCCATTTTTATTGTTTTGCACATGGTTGTAGCGGTGACCGTTTCTTAATACTAACTCTTCGCCCTCTTTGACTTTGAAACTAAAAGATTCTTCATTCATTTTAGCAACAAAATAATATAGACTTATAACTAGTATTGTGGATACGAGAATCCCGCCAGAGCTCTTAAAATAAAAATATGTCAGTTCGACAATTTCACAAAACGAGTTTGTCTATCATTCCACAAATATAGCAAAAAGTTATCAATAAGATCTTAATATATATTTAAATTAGCAGACGTATGTGCAGTTTTCTACAGACTATACTTTGACTGACGAATTGAATAAAACTGACGAATCGACGAAAACTGGCCAATACTGGAAACTGTCGAGTTAACGCAATTGTCTGATCGGCAAAACTGACCAATCAGTTAAACTGACTAATTAATGAAACTGGCGAATTAAATAAAGTGACGACTGAGGGAAACTGACCAGAGATACGCGGACTCGTAAAAATGCCTCGTTGGTCTAGCTACTTACAGCTGAGCATGGACTCCTGGATTCAATTCCCATGTCGGGCAAAGTGTTGTTGGGTTTTCCGTTAGAAATTTCTCAGTAATAGTCTGGAGTCTGGATTTGAGTCCGGTTGATATCAATAGGCTCACCACATTGAACTAAAATATAACTCGCAAAAAGTTGGTGTACTCTGCCTAACCCTTTGGGAATTACAAGCGTGATGTTATGTTAGATCGTGTGCAAAAAACTGTTACAACACCCAATTCAGTTATAATAACTGAATTGGGTGTTGTAACAGTTTTTTGCACACATTGCAATTCATAATCACTATTTTAGTGCACTTCAGAGCGATATTTCACAATTTTATTTAGTAGTATTGACGAATTAACCAGATCAGCGAAATATTTACAGCCATTTGCAACGTTGCCAACTTCTAGAAAATTATGGTTGCTCTGACGTTAATCTTGACTTAACTTATTTTCTAACTACGAGCTATAGAAACATAGGTATATAAGTCTTATCTACAAGGCTTGATATATAACCGGAAGACTTCGCGATGACTTGCAAATCAGATAGGGTTCCGCATACGACGGGGTCAAGCAGACCGGGCCCGAATTCATATATCAAGTGGAAGCCAAATCATTTATATACGTTAAGGAGGAGATGAATGATGCGTAAGAGGAAGTCTGTCGATGTGTAGTTGTAAATATTATGTACATACAAATTCAGGCTGTGTGACTATGCAATTTGACAATTCAGTTTTCGGTTGCTCATTTATTTATCATGTGATAATGTAACTTGTTTAAGCGGTGATTTTATCTAAATTCATAACATCATAACATAACATCACGGCTTGTTTCCACGAAGGGTTAGACAGAGGTGTACCAATAGTACTCCCACATTTCGCCAGTTATGTTTAAGTCCCATGTAATAGGGGGCGACCCTATTACCATCAACCGGAGACAGATTCAGACTCCGGGCTGCTACTGAGAAATTCCAGATATAAAAACCTTTGCCCGACGTGGGAATCGAACCCAGGACCTCATGCTCAGCAGTAGTGCTTGCGACCACTAGACCAACGAGGCAGTCCTATCTATCCAGTATCTAAATTCAATTTCTGGCAAGGTGCAAACAGAGAATATTCTTTTTAGTACACAAACAGGATAAACATGAAGTCGGTTAAAAATAGGAAAACGTGTACAAATACGGAATGGAGCACCTGTCTTATTTGTTTTGGCCTCTGTACAAGGATACGTGTAGGTACTCTTAAGGCACCTCGGACGTGTTAATACATACATAGATTATCGTACTTATAATTTATTTTAATACAACATGACTTAAATCAAATTTTAACTTTCCTTTGTTCTAATTTACCCCCATTTCCTCACAGCCTACACTAATCTATAGGAGCGCATCTGCCTAGATGTGGCAATAAATCAGAACTTGCCAACTTGCTATCTGCCACATCTGGCACAGATGGCACTGTCGCCGCGTTCCACCACTGTGATGACTTACGGGCTTAGTTCTCAAATAAATATGTTGGCGGCCGTTTACAATTTAATTTTGAGGTTTTTGAAGGATGATTGTCTTTATATTTATAACATTTGGATCTAAAGTAGTACTTTCTATACGGCTTGAACTCCTCCATGGTTTATTAGAATGAATTTCTTTAAGGGGGAAGCGCTAAGGTAGCCCGCGAAATTCCAACTTTTTTACAATTTTTGCAATTTGCAGCTCAGTCTCTAGATGTATCTTGATTAAAGTATGATTCGCGACCGTAATAAATATGTATTTACATAATTATAATCATTAGAATCATTAATACAACTCCGTACAGGTCTCCCAAAGTGATAATGCGCATAGAAATCTTCGTCACTGTTCGGCAACGGTCGTATTCCCCGAGCGTCGGAAGACGATATGTATATAGAGTGGTTAAGTGCATTTTCTTCATGCATAATTTAGTAGAATTATGTGTTTTGTGAACTGTGTTTCCGGGAATACGACAATTAGCGAAGATCTGCATGCGCATTGTTAATTTGGGAATACTGTAAGTTAGTACCTATACTCCTCAAATGTTATGATTTCATGAAATAGTAATTCAGCAGGATTACTTGGTCTTAGAGAGTTTTGTTGATGACTTTAATGATCATAATTTTGTAAATACATATTTGCTACGGTCGTGAATCATATTTTAATCAAGATACACCCAGACACTGAGCTGCAAATTGCAAAAAACGTAAGAAAATTTGAATTTCGCGGGCTACGCTGGCGCTTTCGCCTTAACGTGGCAAGAGTAAGGGCACCCGCACAAAATTGCGAATTCGCATCGCAAAATTTTGCGAGCTCGCATGTGTGCCTTTTGCCAAACATTTATATTATTTGGCAATAGTAGACATTAAGAACAGTGTTTGTTCCGAAGGGGAGCCCACAGCAATCGGGTTGTATGAAATCTACGCCCCTGATGCCTTGTGTTAAACGTGATATCTTAGGTTCGATTCCCAAATCAGAGTGCTGTGGAGTTTTCATTCAATAGTAAATCGGAATGTGTAGGCTCGCCATCCGATAATAATTATTTGGGTGTATTTTTGCTTACTCCTTTGTGAAATAAAGCACATATACGTACATATATGTTTAATATTAACATTAGTTTACTATGCTCGCCCCCTATTACATGGGACTTAAACATAACTGGCGAAAGGTGGGTGTACTATAGGTACACCTCTGCCTAACCCTATGGAGAAACAGGAATTATGTTATTAGTTTACTAAAAGGTATTTAATTAAAAGGATTTTCAAGTTAATTCTCCTCGCCGTTGTATCTTATTTAGTATTTTACTCCCCAGCACGTGATCATATAAACACATAAAATACTTGTATTAATTTGTGTTTATAATTACCTAGTTTATTTCACGTTGGACGACTTAACTCGACGATTCAAAACATTTGTGGACACACGAACAATAGATTCCCAAAACAAAGAACTTTTCACCCATTTGTAAGAGTTAAACTTTATGGGGTGAGGTAACTAATTGTTGTCCTACAGTTTGTGTTTAATTGTTTTAAAAGAAAATCATTACCTTGCCTTTGCCGCAACGACGTTGGGCAAAATTAGGCTACCGATTACTAATGTATTGTAAATGAAAAGTGGCGACCACAAACGGTTCATAATGTGGGAAACTCTTCTGGGAAATATACGTACATTTGGTCGAGTAGATATTGAAGTTTTGTATAGGACGACTGATTTTTTTTTCACGATTACGATGTTGGTCCCCGGAAGAAAGATGTTCAGTTTGATGGTCTGTACCATCCTTTTAAGTTTGTACATTCCGAAACCGGACATACTATATAAAGGATTTTCTAATAAAGGCGGGTCGATGTTGAAATGGAATAAAACAAACTGTGGTGAGGTATGTATTAACGAAATTCTTTTACTATTTGAAAGGGTTATGTATGCCATTGTTTATGTAATATGACATCGTTCAAATGTCCGCCGCGGCTTCGCATGGAGGCACGGAACCAAGAGGTCCAATTTTCAATGACACTGCTGCATAGATCTGGCTGAATTTGGGCTGGTGGCGTCATTGGTCCGTACTTTTTCTAAAACGACATTTGCGAGGCCATTACCGTCAACGGCGAGTGCTACAGATCCATGACAACCAATTTCTTTTGGCCCGAATTGAACGATATGAACGTGAACGACACGTGGTTCCAGCAGGACGGCGCTACGTGCCACACAGCAAACGCCATGATGGACATTCTGCAGGAACGATTTGAGGGTATGGTAATCAAGTTTTGACATGCTGCTTGTCCGTATAATTTACCATGATGATTTGGTATTAGTGACTGCATAATATCCAACAGATTTGACAGATCCCACCAAAATAGTATGGCTGCCACAGACTGTCAACATCGACCCGTCCCTATTGGAAAACCCTTTACAATATATTACACAATATATTAAATATGGTTTTTTAGACAAAAAGCCATCAATAAAATCATATTTAATTATATATTTGTTTCGTAGATAGAAAGGTTTAATTTTTTACTACTTATTAGGCTAATAAAGATGACCTTTATTTTTTGTTAGAACTTTGCTAGGTATTATAGAAACGGGATGATCGAATAAAACTCAAAGTATTTATTTCAATTAAACCAATTACAGGCACTTTTTAATTGCCAAGGAGTTGGTCAGTCACAAAGATGAAGCCAGTTTAATAGAAGGTATAAATCAAGTAAATGTTTACTTTGATAGAACGGAAACCTGAAAACCGAAATTTCCATTCGGTAAAGTAATTATAACCGCCTGTATTGGTTTATTGACCCCTATTCATTTGAGCGATTCTCGGAATTAATACCGGTAAAAGGGCTTACCTAAGCGGTGCCCTGACTTTGCAATTTTAGCCAAACTCATCCCTTTGGGAGGATTTAACGTAAAATAGTAATTTGTGAAAGATGTTCTTAGAAATGTAAATATGTCTATTCTATTGAACAAATTCCAGCAAAAGCTTAGGGTATTTACTGACAAATCTGGTAGAAAAGGGTTTGCAAATAATGCTAAAAGTTGTCGGAAAATAGTGCCTGTCCTTGCACAGTGAATACATTTTCTTTGCTAAACATAAATGCAATGTATTTTATCTAGGTACTTAAAACGTACGAAAGGAAATACAAAGTGAATTTTAAACGTCACCTGCAGCGCAAAACAGGCACTTTCATCTTAACACCTTAAATTCGGCAGAAGTTTTCCTAACTGCGGTCCGCGGCCGGACAGCGGCCAGTGCGGACACCCCAACACCCGGACACCCGGACTCTACCCCCCGGACGGTCAGACACCCTATAGTCCGCTCCCTCGCCGGATTCACGCTCGGTATACTTGCTAAGCTTTTAACCGTCTTTTTTTTCCATTTGGCCGGATTTAGGAGCCTGATATCCGGCGTCGAGTGAACTGTGGTGTGATTCGGAAGTTTCTACAATGTTTTAATTCCAAAATGTTTTTAAATTGTAGGGCAAAACTTGGCTAATTCGTGATATGCAGCTATTCGGTGATAGATAATATGTGTTTTATTACCAAGTTACTACTGACTTGATAAATGTACATTTTTCAATCATTATAGTATTTGCCACATTTTTAGATATAAGTTAGCAAAACTTATTTTGTCTACTATATCACAGTAAATTTAAAAAATAGTCTGATCAATGAATCGAATTTTACAAGTAAAAAACAAAACTATCACCGATTACCCAAGTTTTGCCCTAGTTGTTTTGTTTTTTTGGGCGAAGAGTTTTGATGACTTAGAATTTGTGGAGGAGTTTGCATTGAATCATTATTCCTCGTTTATTATAGCGTCTATGTTAGTTTCATAATAATTATTTACTATTCAGTAAGAAAACATCAGTAGCATAAAGAAAAAGGCTGAAAGATGACGGTGGAATTAGCGAATTTATCTATTTAATTATTTATTATATTATCTATTAAATTAGGACCGCTTTCAAAACGGGGAAATTATTTCCTCTTCTGAAAATGACATTAGTAACAAAGTAGGAATATTCTATTCAAATTAGATTAGACCTGATTCTAAAGATTCTTGGGTTAATTTTCCATAAAACCGCAGACTGTTTAAAAGAAAAAGCTTTGAACATATCGGTTATCGTTGTTTTTCTTTACTGATATTCAGTAGGGATGGTGAAATACAGTCACTAAGAATATTTCGAACAACACCAGTTTTATATTTTAAAACTATGCACCACAAAACCGTGTTCACGGCATACAGAATAAATCTTTATATGTATTGAAAATGTACATTGATATTTTCCTTATCTTGAACCCTTATGCACAGTTCTTTACGTTGTTATTACAATGAAAATAAAACAAAAAACCGTCCAAGTGCAAATTGGACTTGTACACGAACGGTTCCGTACCACCGTACAAAATTTAATATTAGATTTTATTTAAACAAGTTTCTTGTATGGGTTTCTTTAATTCTTAACTTTATTTTATTTGACTGCCTCGTTGGTCTAGTGGTCGCAAGTGTGCTATTGCTGAGCATGAAGTCCTGGGTTCGATTCCCAGGTCGGGTAAAGTGTTATTGGGTTTTTCCATCTGGAATTTTTCAATAGCTGTCAGGAGTCTGGATTTGTGCCCGGTTGATGACAATAGGCTCGCCTTCTATAACATGGACTTAAACATAACTGGCGAAATGTGGGTGTACTATAGGTACACTTCTGTTTAACTCTTCGTGGATTACAGGAGTGACGTTATGTGATTAGGTCAGTGGGTCGTCTTAGATTATTTTATTTTCATTATTTGTTGTTCTAGCAGCAATAGAAATACACAATCTGTGAAAATCTCAACTGTCTACCTGTTACGGTCCATGAGGTACAGCCCGCTGACAGACAGACGGGTGGTAGACGGGTTCCGTTTGGCTCACTTCGGGCACGGAACCCTTCAAAGAAATGCCGGGCTTACACATAATTCTTATAATTGATATCCTTTTCCTCTTCGCCTCACACGTCGAGAAAGTGAATGACATGCGCCCTCACACGTCAATTCTCGTTACTATTTCACAGTTCATCGGTTTACTCCCGTTTCCTGGTTTTTTCTCTTAAGCTTGGGGTATAATATAAAAATACATGTTTTTATCTAACGAAATGCCATTGGGTGTGCTGTAAATAAAAAATTGCGAGTAACTACTCAATAGTTTTTTTTTTTAATTTTTATTAAAAAGAAACACATTAAATAATTACGCGTGTTTGTTTTTTTTTTCAATAACTAATTTAATCTAAACGTTTGAAAAAGGCTTTTGGTGCTTGGAACCATATTTTAAAATGACTTGGTCAAAGATTACAAGTTTCAGTTTAGAATTAATCCCCTTATTCATAAACGTTGCTTAAAGTTAAAGGATGTTTAAACGTCAAAAAATCTATGAATCGTTAACTTGAACTTTAAGCAACGTTTATGAATAAGGGGGTAAATCTTTTGAAAGCTGCGAAAATAGAAGTGGCATTTAATTTCGAGAATCTCTAGAGCTACCCTTCACTTTAACTTAATTTTTGTTGCCAATCAAGCGTCTGTGTCTACATAGGCAAAAGTAAAAAAAAAAACTTTTTTTTTAGACCAAACTTTTTACACATTTAAAAAACCTACCAAACTGTGTGACAGTTTGTCGGCAGGATTAGCGCTCGTCTTAAAACAACAAACACCAAAAATAAACAACACAATCAAACATCAAACAACCATCAATCTAATCGTCTAATTAAACATCTAAGTAGGTAGATACATACAGATAGTATAGATGGATGGTAAGAATAATATTATCATTATATTCATTACTAGCAGCGCCACACGGTTTCACCTGCATAAAAAGTATCCTATGTCCTAACCCAGGTCATGGTCTACCTATGTTACAAATCCGTTCAGCCGTTTTAGCGTGAAAGTACTCGTACTATCTTTAGTGCATGCAAGCCTAGTTAGTACCTTTTGTTAAGTTGGCACAAAAAATATAACAAAATTACCAAAAATAAAAAAAAAATCTGTTGATCCCATCGCTACCAAACTATTTTTTATTTTTATTTGGGATAGGTTTGCTCTTGACCTTAGTCTAGGTCAGAGATGACAGAGACAAAGTCGACGATGGAGCGAGCTTACCCAGAAGAAGCCTGTTCACTCTCACAACAAACTTCACAGGATCTGGCTGAGCTAATCTGAAGATTTCCTGAAAATTTCATAAACATCGCTCCAGCCGTTTTTGAGTCCATAGGTAACATACATACATACATCCATTTTTATATATGTATATATAGATATATATTTATTTATATATATAATAGATACATATCTCCTTGGCAGCTCTGGACGGAGAGAAGTGGAAAGCGAGTAGGGAGGCCTTTGCCCAGCAGTGGGATAATAAAGGCTAATAAAAAATGATATATATATAAAAAAATATCTATACATATCTATATATAAATATAGATAGGTATAGATATCGAGACTGACGATATCACTTATTTCGATTCGACGTTTTCATTAAAAAAAATCTGCCTAAAATCAAGTAACCCCACAACAAAACATTAAAGACAAACTCCAAAGAAATGTGCTAACGGCATAAGTATTTGTCAAACATTTTCTCAGTGATGCCCCGGGGGCTCATAATGCAATTTGTGATGCTTCCCGTCGTCGTGTAGCTCTGCTAACTTCATTACAAAGTTGTGCCGGGTAACCCCAAGTTTTAATACGCCCAGTGCTTGCCTGACAGTTTTTTTAATCGATAACGTGAGTATTATAGCTTTTAATAATAAAGTTGGAGATTTAAAAGATAGTTGGTTTCATTTGTTGGTGTTGCCACCTTACTTTTTTTAATTTTCCTGCCTTAACTCAACTGTCCATGTTCCTATTGGTAGGATTCAGGCCTCCTCTGTAAGGTCTGGGGGCCAACCACCACCTCTTAAAGCAGTATTATTTTGAAGGTCAATTCAGTGTGAGAAAGAGATGGAGCTATACAGAACGTCTAGCTCCATCTCTTTCCCACACTGAAGTAATAAGATTACAATAATACTGTTTTAAGAGGTGGTGGTCTAGCTCCTGGTTTGGTGGATATCACATGTCTTCGAATTTTTGGTTCTAGGACATGCCGGATTTCTCACTGTTTTCCTGCACCGTTTTTGAGCTCGCCTTTAATTTCACGTTGAATAATTTAATACAAGCTTTGTTTACCAAGTTCAAAACGTCTAATTTTAACTTTTAATCATGAAACACTTGCCCATTCATGAACAGATTATCTCTGCCCAAACTAAGTGTCCCAAAACTTTGTTAGCTCTACTAAAAATGTACGCGACCGAAATATATTTTGGCCTTTTAATTCCCGTTTATTTAGTAAAAATTAAAACCACTAAACTAGCTTTAAAGTTCGTTAACTTGCTTATTCCAGAGGGTAGTTAATTTGATGATAGTTTTAAGGCAACTGAGATATTCTTTTTCTGATAACTCGTGGCTAAATAATAACAGCCGCAATAGTCGATGTTCAAGGTTAAGCAAAGCTTGCCGAGGTCGGTCCGTGGATGGGTGACTGTCAATTACATAACTCGACACGGAGGGGTCTCGACCCTTCCGTACCTCATAAAGCATGTTTAACCGTTGGTCCCGGCTTTTATACGTGGATCTTTGACTGTTGTTACGGGTAGTCGGAAGCTAAAGTCTGACAACCAGTGTTACCAAGGGGTATTACCCAGAAAATACTGGGTTGTGAAGGTGTAAAATACTGGTTTAGCTGTGTCCGGACGGACTGGAAGCCAACCCCAATATAGTTGGGAAAACGCAGGCAGATGATGATGATGTGGCGGCATATCTACTTCGCCACATTGGAACGCATCACACTGACGTCACGCAAAATTCTGCATCGCGTAAGCAGAGTTTGTTTGTGTATTGTTTATGAGCAAGAGGATTTAATCTGGTGACTTGATTTGGTGAACACAGTGCTGCCCTCTAAAACACAAATCCCCGACGTCACCCAAAAAGCAGCCAAGCTTAAGAGGGACTGAGCCGGGCACGTTTGCCGCATGTAGAATGAGTCATGGGCCAAATCTACCCCTATGTAGGTCCCAGAAAACGTCCAGCGACATCGGGGCAGACCCAGGAGAAGATGGCGAGACGAGCTTGACGCCTACAGACAGGTTTAGTCCACATTAGCTCAAGACAGAGAGGAGTGAAAGGAGAAGGGAGGCCAAGGGAGGCCTTAGCCCTGCAGTGGGACAACAGAGGCTAAAGATAAATAAAATAAATAATTTGGTGACAATCTTTAGAATAATATGGTTTTTGGTTAGGAATACACTGTTTACTAACCCTAAGACAAATAAAGGACGTACCACATGAACGACGGAGACATTACGATTAGTGCGATAACATCTCAATTTACGAAAATAAACGAAGGTATTGTAGGGTTGACATTAGAGTTAAATAAGATCTAAGATAACTCTGGCTTTTGAGTAAAGGGCAATCCCAAGAGAGAAAGTAACATGGGATGAATGGTTTCTACGTAAATTCAAATATTGTTAAAATAATTTCAGAAACTTTCAGGTTCTTTATACAACGGATAAATAACCGTTTCGGGTTTTTAAAACATTATTATAACAAACTCTAAAGTACGCTAACAAAGATCGTTTTAAGAGTCTAGAGTCTTGTTGGTTAAAAAAAATAACTATTTCAATCGAAATTGTAGCTGATTGAGAAACCTTTCATTCATCGTATTCTTTAAAAAAATCGTAAAAATAAGTGTGGCGGCACATCTACATCGCCACATTGGAACGCGTCACACTGACATCACGAAAAATCCTGTATCGCGCAATCAGAGTTTATCGCGCGACTAGCATATAAACAACATCCCGACATCAACCATCGGGCAGTAGCCCACCAGACACAACACCCGTCTGGTCGGAGGATCCTCCCTTTTCTATGGAGGATGATTGAACTTTACACCCTGTTCCTCATGCCTCTATATAAGCTTTTCTTATATTCGTTACACAAAAACCTACGATATTTTATTTCGGAATTCCTTACTTCTAAATCAAGAAGTACTTTTTCCTTGACATTACTCAAATGTTAAGCCGGCCGCCCTAGACACTAGATATGTTGACACTTCTGACACTCTCGACACACAACATTGTCGTGTCACTGGAAGCCGGAGTGTTGGCTTTAATAATGTACTGGTCTCCTGAATATCACTCAAATGTCTATCTGTAAATGTAATGCTTCGTCTGTTAGAACTTTGAACAAAACGTGGTTCTTATGGTGTCTAGCTGACACCATCTACATAACATCTACATAATAATCATCTTACAATACACTGATACGCAACACAGTCTAAACCACTGGCTCTAGAAGCATGAAATATTGCACAAGAGTTCTTTATCTATCGAAGGATTTTTGAAAATCCACCCCCTGAAGGAGTTAAATAGGAGATTAAAGTTTGAATGGAAGTTTGTCGTTTTTTCTGATTGGTAATCCCAACGGTTAATCGACTTGTAACAGATAAATTGGGATAAGGACAGATAGATGATGAAGATAAACGATCGTTTTTGTTTTTGGGAAATGGCTTCTCACAAGTTAACCTAGGAGTTTGTCGGCTGCTTAACCGGACTTTCTTGTGGGCGCCTCAATAAATTAAAGGCCAGGGTCATAAAACTTAAAAACTAAGCGACCACTCGCTCTGAGGTACGCCTAAGCCGAGGTCCGTACCCTATGGGGTACGGACCTCGGCTTAGGGCGTCGCTGGGGTAGGACAGCAAGGGATAAGTTGGATCGGATTGGATGATAACGATCATTGGTTTTTCGGTACTAAAGCCTCTGTCCATTTACCTCTTCTAGACACATGTCTAGAAGCGTGTCGGAATACCTAATTACTCAATGATTAGACCAGATTCAGTTTAACGTAATAACATAACATAACGCTTTGTTTCCCCGAAGGGTTGGACAGAGGTGTACTTATAGGACACCCACATTTCACCAGTTATGTTTAAGTCCCATGTAATAGGGGTGAGCCTATTGCCATCTACCGGGCACAACTCCAGACTCTGGACTGTTACTGAGAAATTCCAAATACAAAAACCTAATATAACTTGGGCGACCCGGGAATCGAACCCAGGGCCTCATGTTCAGTAGTAGCGCTTGGGACCACTAGACCAACGAGGCAGTCAATGAAATTAAAATATCTTCATAAAACGAAAACGCGAGACCGTATATGTGTGTTAAATTAATGTCGCCATTATAGCGGCCCACTGTATGATATGCGATACAGTTGTGCTTGTAGCAAATATTTTAACGTAAGAGTTTGTATTTTAGTTTTTTTTTTTATCAAAACTATTCAAAAATCGTAAGAATTTGCGTTATGTCGCGCGTTCGTGCTAGGGCCTCCGTCAATGGTAGTTCTACTAACCGTGTGGTACATAAACGTCGTCTTAGTGTATGTGGCCCTAGTACCTTGACACCCGACACGCCTGTCAGCCCGTGTTACTCGATATCCGGATCCGTCTTTGATAATAATGTACCACGTTTCCTGGATGCCAGATATTACTGCGTATTAAAAGGAACTCCACTGGAGACGTAGTTTTTATAACTATCTATCCGCGACTTCGCTTGAATTTATGATTTTCCCATACAAACTCGGGATAGAAAGGCAACATCTGTCACTTTTCAGTCCATGAACAATACTCGTATGTATGCAAAATTCCACCTAAAATCATGTCGTCAACATGTTGCCCTGTTGCTGCTTGTAAGAAGGACAAACCAACAAACACACTTGCGCATTTATTTATATTACCAGTATCTTAAAAAGGTAACATTTGTTTGTTTGTAAATTTGTATGTAGGGGGTAATCTCAGGAACTAATGATTCAATTCTTAAATTTATTTCACTGGTAGAAAGCTACATACATTATTCCTGAGTGCTAGGCTATAAATTTTATTTTTGTCACGCATATTGGACGAGCTTTCACAATTTATAAAACAACACGTTGTGCACAATTTTTAACCAGTAAACTAACAAAGGCTTGATTGAATTCAAGGTACTTAGTATTTGAATCATTAGTAATATTATCCAAATAATAGGATTTGGATGAAATTTGGCACACAAATAGTTTATAACTGTTTATAACCTAGACTGATTTAACACATAGGATACTTTTTATCCCGGTAGAGTACGTTACATGCCGTTGTGCACAATTTCTGAGCAGTAAATATAACAAAAAGTACTAGGCTTGCATGAATTCACGATAGTATTTACATTTCCTGTAAAAATTACGCGCGGACGAAGTCGCGGGCAAGAGCTAGTAGAGTATAGCTGGAAGATTATTCAGAAATGGTCTATCCTTCAATTGTCGGTACATTGCTCAGTAATTGGTTTGTCGCAGTCGCTCCATCTACTATACTGATTTTCAGTAGCAACTGGTTTGACTAAAAGCCCAGATGGGCTTTTGAAAATAGCAGAGCCCACATAAATTGAGATCAATCTAGTTGAGAAAATATGGCTACGTTTCAATTTTCAGTGAGTGCGTTGTCTGTGAGTAAAACAGATATGAAACTACTTTATAATGATACCAGCCTATTATTGTCCTGCAGGGCAAAGGCCTCTTCTCATACAGAGAATTGGCGATTTTAGACTTATCAACACATCTGCACAAATAAATAAAATTGAAGTGTCGGTTTGCAATGAAAAAATAACAGCTTTTAACTAAATGCATATGAAAGCATATACGGTAATTTTAACAAAAAGACTTTTCTTAAAATTTTTGTATGTCTGCCTGTCTGGTCTGTTTGTTCCGGCTAAGCTCCAAAATAGCTGGACCGAAATTCACGGGACTATCAGCTGATGTTATAAGGAGTAACTAAGGCTACTTTTATTTTAGAAAAAGAATTATAGTTTCGCGTAAAAAGAATTTAAAGCCATGAAATTGTGAAGAAAATCCGATTCAAATAGTATGTAGTATTGACGCTTGTTTAAACTATAAGGACTTTTATAACTATCAGATTTCTCACAATGTTTTTCCTTTACCAATGTCAGACAGAGGTATACCTATATTACTCCCGATGTAATTATATTGGATGGCCGCGGGTAGTCGGGCCTTGAGCTCGTCTCGTTTAGCATCGAGCTCCTCTTTACGTCGCCTTTCAAACGGGATGCTGACTTGCCGTGAATGTGGACGCACTTTCACGGCAAAAATTGGTTATATCAGTCACTTGAAGGCACACCAGCGATGTCCTCAATAGGCAGATCCAAGTCGCTGTGGTCGAAATTAGCCAGGATCATATATATTACACCCACGTTTAGCCATTTATATTTAAGTCAATGTCTGTAATGTCCTAGATAAACTAAGAAAGCAAAAGGTTTTATTTCAGTGAACATTAAAAATCGGACCATTTTAAAACTTAATAATATTGCACCTTCTGTTATAATAGCTAGCAAACTAATATGCTTGTACAAACACATAGGAAAAGCGTAATATCAGCGCTATCAGCGCCAGCACCAACGCGATAGCTTCCTATGCAGCTCACGTTCCAGATTAACAATCGATATAATTAAAGCGTCTATGTTGGTGGAGTGTTCCATGCCTTTGTGCGAAGTGAGGTTTATAGAGCTGTGCTGCATTTAGAATATTAAAGGTTATGTTGCTGCTGTGTCGACAGGTTGCGCGCACACATGACCAAACAAACGCCACAGCCAACGTCATGGCATACGAGCTCAAGCCGTCCCTTCTACATACCGAAAGACTTGAGCACGGCAACCCACGTCTTCCTCCGCGAAGGACCACCACGAAGATCTCTGCAGGCCCCATATACAGGTCCACACAAAGTCCTAGCTCGCGACCAGAAGACAGTGGACATCGAAGTGCATGGAAAGAAACAGAAGGTCACGATGGACCGAGTCAAACCAGCATTCATGACAAGAGAAGACCCAGATCCAGGCCAAAGTCAAAGCCAAACCCAAACTCCGGATCCAGCGCAATCTAACAACACACTCAGAAAGACAAGAAGTGGCAGGACAGTAAGATTCCCGGACTACTATCGTCCGTAGCTAGGCTACGACTCACCAGGGGAGTGGTGTAGCGAGTAGGCAAGTCAACTCGCACACTAGAACGCAGCACCGAAATCACGCCACCTTTTTAAGCCCCGCCTCCGAGATAAGGATTTCAACGGTGTGTGCGTAGCGAGGCGCACACGCAGACGACCGCCGCCGGCAATCCTTTGTCTAGGATGTCGATGCACACACGGAGGCGGTTCACAGCGGTGACGTAGTTTGTTGACTATAAATATCTGTATCCCGATGGGACTGTTGTTCATTTCTTTCTGCTTGCTCACCTGCTTGTACGCTTGATCCCTTGCCGAAATATAAGTACTCGTCAGTCAGCTTATTCGCATTTTATTTACATGCATCAACAACCAAGCAAGTACCTGCCTATCTGCCTACCTACTCGCTAGTGCTTGCACAGTAAGTGGGCCAGTATAGCGTTAATCCACCACACGCGCCTGGACCCACTTCACTGGTGACCACCGACATTCGTTCCGGATTGAAGCTGGGAAACCTGAAGCCTGGTAGCATCAATTATGATGGACAAGACGGAAGAAGACAAGGATTCCTTCATGACATACCGAGTGGGGGTTAGGACCCCAGTTTTCAACGCAGATGATCCACAATTATGGTTCGCGCAGCTCGAGGGTCAGTTCGTCCTCTCCAACATCACCGCAGACAGCACGAAGTTTTACCACGTACTAGCGCAGCTGGAGCCCCAACACTCAGCACAAGTACGTGACCTCATAATAAATCCACCTACCACCGGCAAGTACGAGAAGCTTAAGGCAGAGCTGATCAAGCGGTTGTCTGCCTCGCAGGAACGTAAGCTTAAGCAGCTACTCATGCACGAGGAGTTGGGAGACAGGAAGCCGACACAGTTCCTCCGTCACCTGCAGCAACTAGCTGGAACCACTGTCCCGTCAGACTTCATCAGATCCATCTGGTCAAGTAGGCTGCCGGCGAACCTCCAAACTATAGTCGCAATGCAAGCAAGTTCCAGTCTAGAAGAGGTAGCAGAATTGGTGGACCGAATAAACGACATCGTTCCAGTAACCACCCAAGTCGCTGCTACTAGCATACCAGTGCCCGGGCAAGTGCCTGGTTCACAGCCAGTAAGCGCCCAACCTGGCAGCGCTATTGAAGCATTGACTCAGACAGTCGCGGAACTGACAAGGAAGCTAGAGGTTATGGACGCACGGCTACGTCACAGGTCGTCACGTTCCCGGTCTAGAGGCAGATATAACCAAAACCATCGCCGATCGCAATCCCGCTCAAGGGACAACCGGTACTGCTACTTTCATCACCGATTCGGGGATAACGCCCGCAGATGCACACAACCGTGTGCCTATACAAAAAAGCCGTTAAACAGCCAAGGCAGCCAGTAAAGGCGGTTTACGACTGCCATGCAATATCAAGCCGCCTGTTCATCACGGATCGTCACACCAAGATACAATATCTTATAGATACGGGTTCGGACCTGTGTGTCTTTCCACGATCCGCTGTTCGGGAGCCACGCATGAAGACAAAGTACGAGTTGTTCGCAGCAAATGGATCAGTTATCAGCACATACGGTTTTCACCCTCTCACACTGGACCTCGGACTACGCCGCGCGTTCACTTGGAAGTTCATAGTTGCCGACGTCACCAAGCCCATAATCGGAGTTGACTTTTTAGCTTACTACAATCTAATTGTCGACTGCCGACACCAGCGACTCATAGATAACCTGACGTCGCTTACAATCCAGCCACCACAGTACAAATCTGCAGAAGCCATATCGTCTGTCCGCACCATAAACGAAGATAGCAACTACCATCGCATCTTAAAGGAGTACCCAGACCTCACTCGTCCCGCCGGAAAATCAAGTGTCACAAAACACAAAACGGTGCACCATATACGCACCACGCCAGGACCTCCGGTCTCTAGCCGTCCTCGTCGTTTGGACCCACAACGCCTCAAGATAGCGAAGCAGGAGATCGAGGAGATGCTGCAAAATGGGACAGCGCGACCATCAGAAAGCGCGTGGTCCTCACCGCTACACTTAGCGCCCAAAAAGAACGACGGATGGCGTCCATGCGGGGACTACCGTTCTCTGAACGCTCGGACCATTCCGGATGTTTACCCTATCAGGCACCTGCAGGACTTCACTCACGAGCTGGTGGGCAGCACCATCTTCTCTACCATAGATTTGGTAAAGGCGTACAATCAGATCCCTGTCTTTGAAGAAGACATACCCAAGACGGCGATAACAACACCATTTGGTCTATTCGAGTTTCCCGTCATGACCTTTGGACTTAGAAACGCCGCCCAAACCTTCCAGAGGTTCATGGATGAAGTTTTGCGGGACCTGCCCTTCTGCTACGGCTATCTCGATGATATCCTGGTCTTCAGCAAGGATATCCATCAGCACCAGCAGCACCTTAGACAGCTATTCGATATATTGAGCAAATACGGCGTCCTGTTAAATACCAGCAAATGTATTTTTGGCCAAGCGGAAGTGCAGTTCTTGGGATACAAAGTCTCAGCATCAGGTACTCAGCCTCTGGACTGCAAAGTTCAGGCCATTCAAGACTTCCCTGTACCAAAGACGGTCAAGGAACTAAGGCGATTCCTTGGAATGACAAACTTTTATCGTCGATTCATACCACATGCAGCTTCCAAACAAACGCCACTCAATAGTTTACTTGCAGGTCCTAAAGTCAAGGGATCACATCCAGTCACCATGACACCACAGCTGCTGGAAGCCTTCAATGCCTGCAAACTGAGCCTTTCAGAGGCCACGCTCTTAGTGCATCCAGATCCGCACGCAGAGCTTAACATCTTGACGGATGCTTCTGATACAGCTATCGGAGCTGTACTACAGCAACGGAGCAAAGCGGAATGGCAGCCACTGGCATTCTTTTCGAGGAAGCTCAGCCCTTCGCAGAAGAAGCACAGCCCGTACGATAGAGAGCTGTTGGCGATATACGAGGCAATCAGGTACTTTCGTTTCATGGTCGAGGCACGCGTATTCCACGTCACAACAGACCACAAGCCGCTTACATATGCGTTTGCAAATCCACGCTCAAACTGCCCTCCCCGTCAATTTAGGTACCTGGATTATATAGGCCAATTTACGACGGATATCAGGTATATAGCCGGTAAGGACAATGTGGTCGCGGACACACTTTCGCGCATTAATGAGCTCCATCTGCCCTTAGATTACCAGTCCCTGGCCAAGGAACAGCAAACCGACCCCGAACTACAGAACTTGCTGAGAGAGGGATCATCTTTGAAGTTGAGGAAGGTGAAACTACCCACATCAAATGTCGAGATCTACTGCGACGTAACGGGTACTCCACGCCCATTCATTACGAAATCGTTCCGGAAGCTGGTATTCACTTCCCTTCATAACCTCAGCCACCCAGGGCGTAAAGCAAGTGTTCGGTTAGTCACCGAAAGGTTTGTTTGGCCTGGAGTTAGACAGGACTGCAGCCACATGGCAAAAGAATGCGAAGCGTGCCAGAAGAGTAAGGTGACACGACACACCTCAACCCCATTTCAAGCATTCAAACCACAATCGGCACGTTTCCAACACATCCACATCGATTTAATTGGCCCCTTACCACTGTCCGCAAATTTCAGGTACTGCCTCACGATTGTCGACCGCGCAACACGTTGGCCTGAGGCGTTCCCACTGCAGGACATTACCGCAGAGACCTGCGCCGCTGCCCTCACCGTTGGGTGGATTGCTCGGTTCGGCTGTCCCCAACATATCACCACGGACCGTGGGAGACAGTTCGAGTGCCGCACTTTCAAGAGCCTAGCCGCCCTAATAGGCGCAACGCACCATTTAACCACTTCTTACCACCCCGCAGCTAACGGCCTCGTCGAGAGACTACACCGCCAGTTGAAGGCCGCGATCATGTGTCACGCGAACTCAAGCTGGACAGAGGCACTTCCATGGGTGCTGCTAGGCATCCGCAGTGCATGGAAGGAAGACCTAGGCGCAACAACCGCTGAACTCGTCTACGGCGAGCCACTCCGCTTACCTGGACAGTTCCTCACAGAAGCCTCAAAAGACGCTGTGGACATGGGTGACCTGGTCGACAGGTTGCGCGCACACATGACCAAACAAACGCCACAGCCAACGTCATGGCATACGAGCTCAAGCCGTCCCTTCTACATACCGAAAGACTTGAGCACGGCAACCCACGTCTTCCTCCGCGAAGGACCACCACGAAGATCTCTGCAGGCCCCATATACAGGTCCACACAAAGTCCTAGCTCGCGACCAGAAGACAGTGGACATCGAAGTGCATGGAAAGAAACAGAAGGTCACGATGGACCGAGTCAAACCAGCATTCATGACAAGAGAAGACCCAGATCCAGGCCAAAGTCAAAGCCAAACCCAAACTCCGGATCCAGCGCAATCTAACAACACACTCAGAAAGACAAGAAGTGGCAGGACAGTAAGATTCCCGGACTACTATCGTCCGTAGCTAGGCTACGACTCACCAGGGGAGTGGTGTAGCGAGTAGGCAAGTCAACTCGCACACTAGAACGCAGCACCGAAATCACGCCACCTTTTTAAGCCCCGCCTCCGAGATAAGGATTTCAACGGTGTGTGCGTAGCGAGGCGCACACGCAGACGACCGCCGCCGGCAATCCTTTGTCTAGGATGTCGATGCACACACGGAGGCGGTTCACAGCGGTGACGTAGTTTGTTGACTATAAATATCTGTATCCCGATGGGACTGTTGTTCATTTCTTTCTGCTTGCTCACCTGCTTGTACGCTTGATCCCTTGCCGAAATATAAGTACTCGTCAGTCAGCTTATTCGCATTTTATTTACATGCATCAACAACCAAGCAAGTACCTGCCTATCTGCCTACCTACTCGCTAGTGCTTGCACAGTAAGTGGGCCAGTATAGCGTTAATCCACCACACGCGCCTGGACCCACTTCACTGCTCTCGTGGACTTTATTGTTTTGTTTAAGTTTTATACTTACGTTTCTAAATAGACTTTTAAATACACTTTACATTTTTTTTTCTATCTTAACCTATTAACATCTTCTTATTTATCTATTTATGTAATAAAAAAAACTTGTTTGAAAAAAAAAATTTTTTTTGGAAGTCGGTTGTTTCTTTTTGCAAAAAAAGTTTTTTATTTTTCACTTTTTAGTGGGTCGGTTTATAATTTATCTAAGTTACAATAGCCTAATGACAACTGGTCATCACATTTTACAAAATATTGCTTTTCCCAGTGCAGGGACGTTAATTGTTGAGGAGTTCTCCTGGTACTTCACCATCAGCTCTACTTCACCATATGCATTGTGACGAACTTATATTGTTTAGCAATCATTTCAAAGCAATCGAATCGCAACCCCTGAAATACTTATTATTGAGTAGTTCCACTGGCCATCTGTGGTCTTCATCATCAGTTCCACTTCACTAAATGGTGCTTTCCGAGTACAAATGCACAAGTTTCTATAAAAAAATATCCAAATCGCTATAGGTGTGCCTATAATATTTGAAGAGTTCCCTTGATTTCTTTAAGATCCCATCATTAGATCCTGACCTGATGGTAATGGGACCACCTGGAAAGTATACACTTTTAATTAAAAAAATAATTTTCCAAATAAGCCCAGCCGTCTTCGAGTAATCGGGGAACACACATAAAAAAAAGATTACGACGAATTGAGAACCTCCTCCTCTTTTTGAAGTTGGTTAAAAAGAAAAGTCCTAATAACTCTTTTTGAATAATTCCAGCTAAATATTATTAATTAAAAGATAGGTAATTATAATTAGCTTACCTATTGTATTCTTCGTTTACGTCGCTTTATGCATACATGCCACAAGCAGGGCGCTTTGTATAAGCGAACTGTTATAGAATATAATGACCATATTACGATTAAATAAACGACCTCATTTCCCTTTAAGAAAGGATGAAGCTTAAACGAATACTGAAGAGTTTCAAATACTATTATTTCATAAATATACTAAACGAATAAACGAATATGGCCTTTATGTGGATAGTGATGCAGATATATTTTTATCCAACTGGTAAGTCGGAATGACACGTATCAGCTATTAAATACGAGTATAGTGCAGATAAAATGAATCAGAACCTCTAGGTTAAAAATTGCGTATTTCTTCGATGTATTACAACACCGAAGAAATACGCAATTTTATGATTGAGAGCTCACAAATCGATGGTCATCCTTTTGGTCTATAAATATACAAAGTATAATATGCTCTAAAAACAGGTTTACTAAACTGAAAAAGTTATAAACCACATATCCAGCCTGAAAGGTTACAAAGGTAAGCGACATTTTGGTCGAAAATGAGTTATGAATAACATAACAAGACATTACATCACGCCTGTAATCCCCGAAGGGTTAGGCAGAGGTGTACCTATAGTAAACCCACATTTCGCCAGTTATGTTTAAGTCCCATTGCAGCATAACTCTGCATGTCAAGACTTTTTGGTTCTTTAATGTCAACCTTTTTTCCGTTAGTCATTGATTCTGGTCGATTTTTTACCTTTTTATTTTAATGCGAGATACCTTGGTTCTCTGATCTTTTTTCCATTACGGTTTATTTTTGGGAGCGTTATCTAATAGCGATTGCAATCGACTAGTTAGGACGTTTTCTTTTTCTTTCGATATTCGCGTACCTTACCCTTTCGGACCAAAGTTCTCTGCTATTTATCTTTTTCTTTAGATAAATCAACCCGCAATCCTTTTTATACCTTAAATATTCATTCTTTTACTTTTTAATGTTTTTTTCTATTTTTCTTTTAATATAACTAAATTAAACGTATTTTCGGCGAAAAAATGTATTTCCTTATTTATTTTTCGCTACACCATGTAACTAATAGGGGGCGAGCTTATTGCCATCAACCGGACACAAATCCAGACTCCGGGCTGCTACAGAGAAATTCCTAATGGAAAAACCCAATAACGCTTTGCCCGACTTGGGAATTGAACCCAGGACCTCATGCTCAGCGGTAGCGGTTGCAAAAATGAGTTAAGAATGCTATCCTAAACAGCGGAAAATTTTAAGTAGGATGGCATTCATAACTCATTTTCGACCAAAATGTCGCTTATGCCCTTTTAACCGTCGGTCGATATGTAACTCAATTCATCATCTTTTATCTTCCTAATACAAAACGACTGTCAATGTAATCTCCTCTTGTCATTCTCATGATGGCTGAACAAAAGGTTGAGCGACCCGTTACTGCAGCCACCGACTACTTAATTAACATAAGCCGTACAGAATAACGGCCTAATTGCCGCCGAGGGGTGTTCCGGGCCCTTAGCCATCACAACTTATAAGTACCTACATCACAATAATTTAAATCTGCTATGTCTATATAGTAGTGGTGGTTGCAGCTTCGACACTTAACTTTGAGTAAATCATTCATCCTCTCAGCTGCCAGGGCACATTCAAGTCAATGAAAGACGTACCTAGTAAATGGTAGCTTTATAGTAGACATCCACTTACCCGCACTGGGCCCACGAGGTGGATTACGGCCCACTCAAGAGAAGAGGCCTAAGTCCCAGTGGTTTGAGCATAATAGGCTAATTATGCTTTTTATGCATATGCTTAAATATGCACACTTAAGTGCGGTAAGAAATGGGGAACGACTTGTTTTGTGGATAGTATTAAAAGTCTCCAATAATGACGGGAAGTGGTCATTAGTGAGATTTCTTCCTTAAAAGACGACTTCATTCTTGCTTGTGGATATCATGACCGGTGGTTCTTTTTTACTTCATTATATTCACACAGGTCTTGAGACTATCTGGTCAAAATTGGGGCCTTATAAGTTTTCGACCTTGGAGACAAAGTTGAAAATTGCTGTGTGCCCTTACTTTGACCAGCACTAGCCCCTTCTAAACACAGTATTGCTGCTACAGTAGGCAATTTTGATTAATTCAGAAGACTAGAAGTTCGACCGCTGTCCTCTTGACGCTTAATGAAGCCGAAAACCACTATCTTAATCCTATCCCCGTCAATTATTTCATTTGGTTTAAATAGGTTTTTATTTTTATTACTTTATTTCTTTTTTAAATGGATTCTTTTATATTTTATGAATGTGAGAACTTTGTAGGTGTGACTGTCTGCCACTTATCCCAATTAATTAACAGGATATTATATATATTTTAAAAACTGCACATGGGAACGGCCCACTTACAAACACATAAATTCTCTATTTTATGGGAAACATTCTACCTACCAGGAACAATGCGACCGACCGTCACTTAAGATGCGATATTTTGTACAAATTCTAAGGAACTAGTAAAATATCCGATTTCTAATTTCAAGTACAATGTTGGGGCCACATTTGGTTACCGTAAATTGTGCCCAGGCAATTCAAATGGACCCTTAAAAGCTATTAAGAAATTACTAAAAACTGTTTGGGTTGATGTGACAAAAACGGTCATAAATCGGTCCTACGGAAGTGTTGCGGGGACTCGCTGACTGAGCATGGGGATTTTATGACATGCGAAATGAAAGGATAGTTGGGTTTTAACGACGATAGGGTACGGTCGTGATATTCCAAGCTAGTAAAGTGGAGAGTTGGTTTAGAACGGCGATAGAGTACTGTCGTGAGATTCCAAGCTAGGAAACCGGGAAAGATAGTTGGTTTTAGACCGCTATAGGAGATGGACATCCAACTCTAGGCTAGTTAAGTTAGGATACTTGGAGAAAATGCCAAGAGGCTATGTCCGAATGGGCTGTCGCAAACAGCGAGTACCTATAGTTATTAAGTTAAATATAGTTGGGTTAACGCCCAGATTAGAATAATTTAGTACTTAATGCAGTGTGTGTGTGTGTTTGTTGGAGCGACTGGGTGAGTCTTTCATAAAAATAATTATCCTAGGCTGATAAAGTTATTTAAAGTCCTTATGACTAAATAGACAGAGACGTGTTGCTGGTGAGTTTGTTGCACCATTTCTTCTCCCCAGCTCAAACACTAGGAAGTGGTGAATGGTGAGCGCTTTGGGGCTGTCTATAGACCAGTCTATTAATTAATTATTCTTGAAATGTACTCTTTGCCTCCGACCAATTAGTAGGCTTATAAGAGAGCTAAATCCAAAAGTATATCAAATAATGATTCTTGAGTTTCAATTCTCAACTCTATTATCAAGTAATTCTTGAAGTTTGTATTTTATATCTTAGACCAATAATTCGGTCAGACTGACATGAACACGTGTCTTTGCAGATATGCTTGTTGTGCAAAGGGTGAGCTTTCAGGGCTTTGGGTGACCACATCTATCTCATATTCAGTCCAAGGACTGACAGGGACCATGTCTCATTAGGAGCATGATGCCGACGCTATGCCGCTAGAACTAGCCGCGCCGTTGTCAGACAAGGACGGTCACACGGTAGCCGCAGGAAAAGCCGTTTCGTTACGTCTACCAGTTCGAGAGAACTGCTAGGGACCATGTCTCCATAAGATTATGATGCCGACACAATGCCGCTGATAAGCCGCATGCGTCACTTTTATGGAAGTGTAGCTCTGAGTACTCCCGAGTGTAGATGTGAGGTATCGTGCGGGTAAAGACTGATCAATTACCCGTTACGCTAAAGTAAGGGTTACTCACAGTTTATATAATAATATACTTAGCATCCCTCTATTATTTATTAACTTTCTCAAACCACATCTAATGTATTTTCATATATATTATATGAATTCCTGTCTTAATTACGATTTCTATCAAATCAATCCTTTCCTTGCCTTATTAATGGGACAAGGTAGTTCATTTCGTTTGGGAATTCATTTCTTATAGTCGGTGGAAGAGTGACCAGTCCGGAGACGAGCTCTACAGGGTCGCACGGGACGGGGTGCGGCCTTTTCCTCTTAGGGGAAACCGACCCAAACACTAATATTATCATAATTTAGGAAAAACGAAAATTTTATCAGCCTAGGGTAACTTAGGAACAGTCATATAGGCTTAATAGACTGTCGATTTGTAGACCATTTTCTATCTTGTTAAGTACTTGTTTACATGCCTACATTGTCCTCCCATACCTATTAACACTGTACTTTGATAACTTTGTATAAGTCAAGTATTTTTAAAAGAGTAACCGTGGAGTTTCTTGCCGGTACTTCTCCATAGGAAACGACCAATTGGAACCGTGCACCTAGCTTCTGACCTTTCATAAGTGCATGGGCACTTATGAAAGATCTAACTATGGGAATTTGCGTTGGCTGCGTTGACCCATGGGGGTCCACCTGGACCGCTATGGGAACTAAGGATATAGAAAATGCGTAGATAACGGTTTTGTGATTGATCTTTTTATTGGCAAGAACACAAAGGAGTTTATTTATAAACGTTTCTTAGTGTTAAGTAATGATTGACTAGCAACTGTTTAACCATACATTATTGACGTTTAAAAGTCTCTTAACTTTAAGCAACATTTATAAATAAAGGGGATTGTTCTCAAACTTTATCCGAGCGCTACACAAAAATAGTAGGTATTTTAAATTCTTCAGTATTCATTTAAGCTTCATCCATTCTTAAAGGGAAATAATGAGGTCATCAATTTAATCACAATATTGTGATTGTGTTCTTAAACACTTCGCTTATACAAAGCGCTGCTTGTGGCATGTTTAATAAAGCGACGATAGCGAGGAACATAATGGGTAAGCTATATTTACCCACCTGTTAATGAATAATATTTAGCTGGAATTATTTATAAGAGTTATTAAAAATGTACGAAACAGCTGATTTTTTTCGCGTTTTCAGGTTTGGTCCCATAGTAAAAGTTGTTCATAATGATGAGTACAATAACTCTTTTTTGGAACAGGGTTTTTTTTTACACATTGTGTATTGATATATTTTTAAATGATAAATGATTTTATTTCTGTAAGTATGTTTGTACAAACACTTTTACACTTTTTAAATCCGTAGCAGTGAAAAATGAAACCTACATATGAATCCATACATAGCATACATGATCAGCCTATATTGATTCCACTGCTGGGACACAGGCCTCCGCTCTTTGAGAGGGAGTGGGCTGTAATCCACCACGCGGGCCCAGTGCGGGTTGGTAGATGTCACATGTCTTCGAATTTTTGGTTCTAGGACATGCCGGTTTCCTCACGATGTTTTCTTCAACGTTTGAATCGCGAGGAAACCGTAGTAGGTAGTAAAAAAATAAAACTGATTTTCAGAACAACTTGAAGAATTATAGTAAGTAATAAGGCTTAATACAATCTGCCTAGCCTTTACCCAACTATGTTGGGGTCGGCTTTCAGTCTAACCGGATGCAGCTGAATACAGTACTTTACATGGAGCGACTACCTGACCTATACAACCCAGTTACTGGGTAGTAAGATACCCCTTGCTAAAAATGGCTGTCAGACTTTCAGGCTTCTGACGACCCGTAACGACTGTCAAAGATTCACGAATGACAGCCGGGACCAACGCCTCAACGTGCTTTCCAAGGCACTGAGGGGTCTTGGTATGTAATGATGGCCTAAATAGATTACTAACATAATTTCACCCAAATCTGAAACAAACACCCTACAAGCAGGCTACATTTCTTCAGGTCCTATATTTCTTCAGGTCCTACATTTCTTCAGGTCCTACATTTCTTCAGGTCCTACATTTCTCCGCCTAAGTCAAAAAGGAAGAAAAATACTTTCTAATAAATCATAATGGATGCTGATTGCTTTATCGATAATATTATTATTCTAGAATTTTCGTCACGGAACATCGTTTAATATCTTCGATTCTCGCCAATAATCTCCTTGGGGACCTGAATAATGTCGTGGTCATGGAGTAAAGAGGAAATGGAGTGCAAAGCTGCTTCGCGATCAAATTATTATTTGTATCACAACCACAAAAGGTTTTTATTTTTACCGTTCAGCAATATTATTGCAATTAGTTGACTTGTAAAGTCAGGGAAATTAATTTTTAAGTATAATTACTACCAACTGGAATAGTCGTATATTCAATTGGCATTTATAACATGGCAAATTGACGTAGGATGTCAATTTGCTTAACAATTATTTTCCCAGGCTGTACACTATTTTAAAAAGTATAAAATACCTATATAAATAAATAATAATATAATTTGGTCGAAACCTATTGCAATTCCAAATGTGTTAAGGTTCGCGAAGCTGCGTTTATTTCATCTATTCTGATTCCTTTCTCAAAGAAAATGTGATAACCAAATTAAAGAGTGTTTCAGGAAATTGAGATCAAACAGGGTTAAATGAAATAGCGATCGAAATTGTATGTTTTTCGAGTTTAAAAATGCTAGAAATTTCGGTTTAGTTATATGAATATACAGCGCAGTTCCATTCTGTTCAGTAATTACAATGTCAAAGGGGTTCGTTAGCCGCAATTACTCTTTTTGCTTAATGCCCGGTGGCTTATATAACTTTTAATTATCATGGTTATTATTTAGCATCATTCTCATTAGGAATAATGATGGTTTCGTTTTATCTATACATATATTATTTAAATTACTTGTCCCGAGTGATTCATAACTCCCCCAGGCTGTTTTAAAAGCTTTTAAAAATCTTAAAATTAAATCATCTGAAGACCTCTGGGGAATGTCAGTAAAATTCTGTAGATCTATTACTGAAACTATTGCACCCTATTTAGCTTTCATATTTAACACCAGTGTAGACCAAGGAGTCTTTCCGGATCTCATGAAACACAGTAAAGTAGTTACTTTGTTCAAATCAGGTGATAGTAAAGAACCAACAATTATAGGCCTGTGTGTGTGTGTTACATAAAAATACCTTGTGATAAATTGCAATTAAGTAAAAGAAAATTTAAAACTCATATTAAAAGTACACTTTGTAAAAAAGCATATTACAAATTAGAGGATTATATCCAAGATAAGAATGCTTGGAAACATGCTGGTCCTGCTCCATAGGACAATCTAGAGTGCAGACAGTATCAAACTGGTTGCTAATTAAATTGTATAATTTATTATTTTTTATGACACTGATTTTATATTCTATGATTACTTTAGCTCACACACTGACTTAAAACTTGTTAAAATTTTAGGAAAATCGTACACTTTTACAATGTTTGTGAGTATGTGAGCACCGTGTATCTAACACATAATTATTTATCTGTCATTGCTTAATTTTTAATTGTTTACCTATTGTGGTATTATAGTAACTTCATTCTAGGTGCATCGTCTTCACATAAATTATATAATCAATGTACTTATACAAAATATTTTAAAACATTTTAAAAGAGTAACGGTGGAGTTTCTTGCCCATTCTTCTCCATACGAGACTACCTTTTGGAAGGGGTGACTAGAATCAATTTTGTAAATTTTGACGTTAAAAATTGCCTTTTATGTGCCTATTTGTAATAAATGGTTTGACTTTGACTTCATAAAAGCAGAGCCTAAACCGCTGCGGCTACAAACGTGAAATTTTGGCAGTTAATGCCTTTCATGTTGTATGCATCCACTAAGGAAAGATTTTTGGAAATTCGACCTTTAAGGGGGTGAAAAGCCTCCTTTCGTCGTCGGTCGTTTTTCACCCTACCCTAATTGGTGCCCTACATTGGTAGACTATGAGTAGGTGTAGACAATTTCCTTCGAGTCAGTTTCTGCGTCTTTAAGTATAGTACCTTTTTTCCGCTCCACCTCGAACCAGCCCTCACGATACGCATCGCGGTTATCCCGTCAACTCTCTGGTCAGGTCTGGTCAGGTACCCATTGTGTGGAGACTTTTGCCCAGCAGTCATCGTGCATGCGGCTTACGTGACCCGCCCGATCCCATTATAGCCTGCCAGCCTTCTTGCCTATGTCCATTATATCCGTTTTGGAACGCAGTGTGGTGTTCCGAATTCTGTTCTATCTTTTTACTCCTAGGATGCTGCGTTCCATCGCTCTTTGTCAGGCTCTAAGGCGAAACTTTTACGACTCGGTGAGCAACCAAGTCTGAGCACGTACCGTGGCGTAAGAACCTAGTGAAAGAATAATTTTATTGTATCTACCTGTACCTACAAGGTCTAGAAAGATAGCCAGTCTTTTTTTTTTGGTCTATGCTGTCTTTGCGTCGTTCGCCTAGCTATGCTATAACCTATAACATCTAATCAAATCACGTAGGATTCAACGTAAATACCTCTCTCGTATAGTTAGAATTTTCATATGAAATTAATGAATCACGTTTCATTGAAAGTAGCCTATGATGAAAAAGATACTGAGTAGTAAGATGGGCGGGAAACTTTGACAGTCCCTAATGAAACGTTGAAAATGTTGAAATTTGGAAAAAAAGGTCACTGACTTTTAGAGTACTTACTTTCTAGTAGGTACACAATCATAATAAATAAATGTGAAGTATGTAGTACTTTAATAACTACAGACTAAGCATTTTATTTTAAAAGCTTCTGAAAATAATTATTTAAGAGCTTATAACAGAAAAGGTACAGGAATCTATCGAGTGTAAGGGAAATTCAATGCAAGTTTAAAACTGACGCTCCATCGCGAAAATGTAATCATTTTGATATGGCTACTCTATTAATGACTGTAATACACTGATAATATTAAATGTTTAATTCTGAAGAATGAAACATTTCTTTATTAACTAGCTGTGCCCTGCGACTTCGATCGCGTGGAAGTCGTAAGATAACACAAACAACAATAACAACAGCCACATTTTAATAAAACTCCCTCGTCCCCCGACCCCCCGCGTTGCATCGCCCGCGCTATTACTTTGTTTTCGCTTACTGCTCTTTATGACTTTTTTCTTTTTGCTCGGCTCCTAAGGGTCGTAGCGTGATGTTAAAATAGCCTATAACTATACTCGAGAATTGGGCTACCAAATGCAAAAAGCATATTTCAAGTTCGACTTTTTGTTCACAATTTCATGGGTTTTATTTTTTTTGCGCGAAACCCTAATTAAGTGTTTTTCTAAAATAAAAGTAGCCTTAGTTATTCCCTGTAGCATTAGCTATCTGCCAGTGAAAGTCGCGTCAAAATCGGTCTAGCCGTTTCCGAGATTAGCCGGAACAAACAGACAGATCACAGACGGATAGACAGACAAAAATGTTAAAAATTGCTTTTTTGTTATAAGTACCGTATATACTTTCATATGAATTTAGTTAAAATCTATTATTTTGTCGTTAAAACCGACACTTTGTATTTATTTGTATAGATTTCTCAGAATGTTGCAGATTCATTCAAAAAGTATCCAAAACTCATCAAATTATTTTCTTATCTTCAAGTTAGACAGGTCTCCATCACCAAGAATATTTCAGAGTCAACTTGAGCAAAGAAAATCGAAAGCAGCTCAATCCAACCGATTGGAATATAGGAATAAATATGGAAGATATTTGGTATCGAAAATATTCGCCTCCCAGCGAGAAAATGATTTTAAACTGAGCGTCTGATATTGACTTTTAACTCTTTGCTCTTGAACTGGTGTTATTATGTCAGTGTCATGTGAGCAAACTTTTAGATTGGGAGGAAAACAAAATGGCTGTGTAGCGCTATGGTTTTGAAAATGGAACAGCAGTATTCGAAACTACACGATGTTCACAAAGTATTAATGTGACATCACAATATAATTTGCGATGTGACTATATGTAAACTTTTTTTGTTTTGTTTTTGTGTAAACTTGTTTGATTATTCTAAATATGGTGTTTTTTTTTTTACTATGAATAGTTCCGCATCCATTCTTGTCTTGGGGTTACGCAACACTTAACCCTCTGCCTGGCACATAATTAAATTACAGAGATATACTTCATACTTTATTTTAATCTACTTTTTAGGGTTCCGTACGTCCGGATGGAAAACCGGGACCCTTATAGGATCACTCGTGTGTCTGTCTGTCTGTCACAGCCGATTTGCTCCGAATATACTGAACCGATTAAATTGAAATTTGGTACAATTAATTTCTGTGACCCAGACACGAACGAGTGCATTTTGAAGATGGGGGTAATTTTTTGGAGAAAAATTAGAAAAAAAAAGTTTTGCAAACTGTAGGTACCGTGTGAAATATATTTTTTATAATTTTAAAATAAATATGTATTTTTAAAGTTACGAGTATTAAAGAAAAATGATGGAAATTTACCATTCCCCTTATCTCCAACTGCTGAGTCAAAAATGTTGAAAAAAATACAGGGAATATGTAGACTACAAAAAATATAATTTAAGAAGAAATTATAAGAAGTCTGTGGTCTAAAAATAACGTGTGTAAATCACTCAATAATGTGCGTGCAAACTTACATTTGCAGTTGGAATGTATGGGGAACATGTTTTTCAACTACAATGTCTGTTCTTAGAATAAATTCGTAGTAAAAAAATATCGATGAAAATACATAAAGATGAAGCCAGAACCTCCTCCTTTTTTGACGTTGGTTAAAAATTAGTTTTCCTGTACCTACTGGGATAAACATATTCTTTTACAAATAATAATTAGGGAAACAAGATTCTCGTTTATCAGAAGTAGCGGCCGCACGTGTCGAGATACAAACATATATTATGTATTACATAATTATGTACTTACTACCGTCATTTATGTATAGGAGTTACCCTAGAGACAACGAGCGAACAAGTTAGGTAATGAGTTTTGCGTTATATTTTTTCTGTTCATCAGGTTTTTCTAGCACTAACTGGTCCGTGACTTCGAGTAAAACGTACTTCAATATGTGAAAAAAAAAATAATAAGTGTAAAAATCATCAATGGAAAATGAAGTCTTGTGACAAAATTGAAAAAGGAACATGACAGTTTTAGCCTCTAAAAATTAATCTGCCTTGCTTTTTAAGCCTTTTTACAACTGTGTTGGGGTCGGCTTCCAGTCTAACCGGATGCAGCTGAATATCATTATTTTATATGGAGCGACTGCCTAGTCTGGCCTCCACAACCCAGTTACTGGGTAAAACCTCATGATTTCGAAGTATTAATAAGATTTGTAGTGATTTTAAATACTAAATATAAAATTGAAAGTATGTGATTTGCCTCAAATGATTTTTATATCAGTGTAGTCACCGGCGTGCGTGTATGACCAGATGTATGAATGTAAACAAGGCAAAAGGAGTATGTAAGGATAGTAGCAGGTGGCGTTCTGTAGTTTCTGCCTACCCCCATGGGAAGAAGGCGTGAATTTATGTATGTGTGTAGTCATGAAGTTTAAAAGTATCTCATTTGACAGTTACCGTAAAAGTACTGTTTTTTTTAACGAAAGGGAAGTGGAAACATGATGTTTGAAGCGTGGCGCCTGTTTTGCAAAGTGAGTTCTCCTCGAGCCTCCGAACCAAAAGGTTATCTTTAAGAAGTCTAAAGTATATACTGTTAAATTGAGTAGTAAGTAGTACCAAGTTTGTATATGTGTGAGAATATAAATACAGCAATATTCGTACTGCAAAGATGTATCATTTCACATGATACCCTTGGTAAGATTGGTTGTCAGACTTTTGGGCTTCTAACCCGCATCGACTGTCAAAGATCTACGAATGATGGCTTAACGTGCATTTTGAGGCACGGAGCGGTCTCGATATGTGATGGATGAGCACCCATCTACGAACCGACTGCGGCAAGCGTAGCTTAACCTTCGATCGACTCGTGCGGCTTTTATTATTTAGCCACGAGCCCCTCTTTTTGTCTCTAAATATATTGGTACTCGATTATTCGATTGAAACAACATGAAAAAATATGACGCTGAACGAAAATTTAGTAAAATTAAAAGCACTGTGTTTGACAGGTCAAACACAGTGCTTTTAATTTTAGGTGCTGAGTATGAAGACATTAAATTCATGATCTTATAAAAAGTGGGGTTTTTTTGTCCCAATTTATGGCATTATTACCTACTTTTTTTCTTTGTGACGCGAGTGTAACCGTGATCCAAAACTAGTATGGTGTGGTAGCTGATATAGTATTATATCCATGGTTGACACCTACACAGTTAATATGCCTTCCTAGTATCTCACATGAGATACGGTGAGTGACGAACATCGAAATAATTGTGGCCTTTCCACGAATATGCTCCCCTGGTACTTTAAAGGGCTCACTACAACAGTTTATCACAATCATATCTGGCGATGACACAGTGACAAAAGCCCAGTATCAGTACATCTTTGCCGATTAATTCTGTAGGCAATTAATCAGGGTGCCTGACTGTCTACGCACGAACAAGATTGATGGTACCACCACTTCTGTCGAAAAGCCTCTCTTAAAAGTATTTATGAATGTGATATTAAAATGGTCGTTCTTTTTATTCAGGTACTGGTGTTTTCTGATATTTTGGAGTAAAATACGTATATTATATGTGAGTGTATTTAGTTTATTTAGTCACTAGCTGTGCACTGCCACTTCATTCGCGTGGAAATCGTAAGATACACAATATACTAAAATAACAGCCACATTTTAATAAGATTCCCTCGTCCCCCGACCCGCCGCGTTGCATCGCCCGCCCGCGTTATACTTCGTTTTCGCTTAGCGTTCTTACTGACTTTTTTTTTGCTCGGCGTCCAAGGATCGTAGCGTGATGTTAAATACGCTTTAACCATCCTCGAAAATTGGGCTACCAAATGCAAAAAGAATTTTTCTAATCCGACTTTGTTCACAATTTCATGGGTTTTTTTTTTGCGCAGGACCCTAATTATTTTTCTAAAATAAAAGTAACGTAAGTTACTCCTTATAACATCAGCTATCTGACAATGAAAGTCTCGTCAAAATCGGTCCAGCTGTTTCGGTGATTAGCCGGAACAAACAGACAGACAACATTTTTTTTTTTTTTGTTATAAGTACCGTGATATATTTTCATATGTATTTAGTAAAAAACTGTTACTTTGACATTACAAACAGACACTTCAATTTTATTTATTTGTATAGATGACAAAGGGAAACGTAGTCCTTCAAAATATCTAAGCCATTGCTCTGTTTAACATAAAATGTCATTGCGTTTTGAGAATGTTAACCTTAAAATAAAACACAGTCTTATAAGCTTGTCCTAATAAAAAACCGAATACACACTGAAGAAAAAACATCCTTAGCCCACAAAATCGTCACATAAGCAAGGCAGCCACTCTTATGAAGCGTTCTCCGTAGCTTCGTGGCAGGGTTCATTAGTGTTAAGGCACCTGACAAGGCTCGAGTCGTCTCTAGAGTATCTCTTGTACCCGCGCCATAACGTCGGTGTAAACAAACCTTTAAAGTTGGCTTCTTATGACATGTTTTTTTAGTGTAGATATAGCCTTATATGGTGTTGTAATTAGTTGATTAAAATAATCAATAATTAACTTTAATTGACCAGCATTAATAATATAACATGATGACAGCGATGCGGATGAATACTTCGACGCCTAAGAGTCCTTTTATTTTTGTATTTATTTGTATAGTTAGTTAGTCATTTAATTAGTTACTTAAAATTGTAAATTTTTAGTGGTGAGAAATAAATAAATAAATTTAATTTAGTACCTAGTGTAAATAGTTAGTTGTGTTAAATATTGTACTAGCATATTAGATTATCTTTACGCATGTCAACAAAATTGGAAAGTTCTCAATTTGTCAGTTTTCTTTTTACTGATATTTTTTTTGTGACGTCTCTAAGTGCGGCGGTTAGGGATAGTTTTGTCGTCTGATATCTTTACTGGAGAAATTGTTCTATACAAAAACCGACAAACGTCAATAAAATTTTATTCCTAGGATATTCGGAAAAGACAGTTCTTATAATTTTTGTTGACTGAATATTTTATTAAGTGGGTAATCGATACATTACAGACCAAGTTTCAACAAAGAGTCAGTTGGGCTGTCAATTTACCTATAATTCGATATCCGTGTTCCCAAAAAGGGAAGTAGGTACTTCGGTATATTTCTCCGCCAGTGGGTGTCGTGAATTAGGGACAATGTGAAGAGGTTGGGCACAAGCGTCCTTCTGTCTGTTAATAATAATAAAAAGTAATTAAAAAAATTAAATCGACTTCAAAAAGAAATTAACTCAAAATTATAAAATAACTTTACCGACATTAAAGTTATTTCATCATTTTGAGTTAAGTGAGTAATTTCTGTTTGAAGTCGATTTAATTTTTTTAAATTACTTTTTTTAAGTCGGTTAAAAATTGCGTTCAACAGATCTGTCTTATCATAGCAGTATCTAATAACATAGTGTAATATTCCCTATGGTTTCATCAATATACGGGATGGCCATTTAGTAATGAAAAAAACCGTATATACTCGCACGTCGAAATCGTTTTTCTATTGCCGTTATAGGAATTAGATCGTTTCTCACGAATCATAATATGAGTTTTACATGAGTTTTTATACATTAGGATATTTATATAAAATTAACCCCTTATTCATAAAAGTGGATTAAAGTTAAATAATGATTAACATCTAGTTAGCCGTACATTTTTTGACGTTTAAACATCTCTTAACTTTAAACAACGTTTATTACGATAAATTTAACAACGTTTACAACGTTTATATTTTATTTTTATTTTTTATTTATATTTCATTGCGTGCCGCACCCCGGCCAACGTCATCACGTCAACGCCGGCTTTTGCTGAAAACCAGCGCTGGGGCTCTGTCTCGCATAGGGTCGCAGCATTATGCCGAGCAATGGCCGTTTTGCGTGAATGTGACGCATATTTTCCGCCAAATTGGTATTTTTTGTGTTTGTGTTCTTTTTTGCGACATGTTTACTGCTAATAAACGTATTTTCTTTCTTTACTTTCATAGCGAAAGCGATATCGCATTCCCTATGGGGGGTGATTCTACCCGTTAAACTCCATAGTATGACGGGTAGAATCACCCCCCACAGCCCATGTACATAATAGCTGTCATAGGGTGGTTCATGATTTTATATTCAACACATAATTTGCACACCCTAACTCGATGAAAGATATTAAGTGAGGTATTTTCATGAACGTTTGTAATTAACGAAGGATTTTTTTGAACGTTGGTAATTTAGCAGAGCTGTTTTATATCTTATGTTTTCACATGTACATAACATTGTTGTACGATAAATTCCCACTTAATTTCGACAGACAGCTTGGCAACAGAACTACACACAAATAAATTCATATTGTGTACAAAAACACGCACTGTGGCAATAAATCTCACACTGCACCGCAGCAATGCTGGGTGTATGAGGTTTATTTATGACCAGCTAACAGACACGAAATAGATAGATCCAGAAGGTAGGTTCCATACAACGAGCGAAATCGCACGCACACATAGACACGCTTCACATACAGCGAGTGAAATCGCATGCGGAAGAAAGAAACATTGGTTTATTGCATAGGTATAAAAAAGATAATTTGACTCGAAAATACCTGAAACAAGTAATTAAAACAAAAATCTATAATCACGAACATACCTACAGGAACAGTCGGCAGCTGCACGTCATGAATGTGACAAGAGGCTCCCACTCAGCATGATGCCGTGCTATATGAAGGGTAAGGGGGAAGAAGGGTTTAGGGGGGGGGGGGGGGGTTAGTCAATGGGAGATAGTTTGAAGAAAGCCCAAAAAATATTCTTTATTTTAGAACACGTTTTAATTTTTTTTTTGGATGGGAAATCATCAAATGACTTCGCCTGCTCTGGGCGGAGCGGGAGGGCGTGTCAGACTTTTACTGACCAAAACCCACCCGTGTTCCTTCAGTTGCCTGGTCTCTTTCGAACATCCCGCGACCCTGGCTGAGGTTTTTATTTCAAATTTCATTCATGTTTTATTTGAATGGAATTTAGTCACATTACCAAGAGAAATCATAAAGTCTTACATTCTACTATAAACGCAAAGGAAGTTCATAATCCATAGACTTTATCTCTTTTTTCTTCCTTTAGATATCTTTTTTCTAAGAATGTTATTAACAATGATCTTTTGTTTAAAGAACCCAGTTTTTTTTCATATCGCGACTTTCTTTGGACAGTGGTCATTTTTTTGTGTTTCTGTTCTCACCATATCATAGAGCACCAGTCTCTCTACTAGATGGCGGTGTCACCTCTAATTATGAAAAACACTAACTATGATCCTTGTTCCCCCTACTCTTTCTAAGGGACCCACCGCATAGCGCTGATTTTCAGTGGTTATATGAAGCTGGGCTTCTGTACCTATTTATCCTGTGCAGCTGACAGCATATGGCATAAGAAAGTATCCACGTATGACCGAGTTTCCTTATCTGGGCATTCTTCAATGGAGCAGAAATGATTTAAGAAGAATTAGCTGAAAGTAGATATTTTCTTAAGGGTTCGGGATGTTTCTTCAAAGCGATTTTTTTTTTAATAATGGCAAGGTTCGACAGCATAAGTATTCTTGATAATCCCTTAAACACACCCGCTTTTTCTAAACAAAATTAAGGAATAGGAATAAGCAAAGAAAAAATAAGAATGATTATGAAGAGATTGAAAAAAAAAATCAGAAGGGCTATCAGTATATATTATTCTAGCACCGGTCCGCGGTTTCACCTGCTTTAGTCTCGATCCCGTTGGGATATCGGGATAAAAAGTATTGCATGTGTTAATCCAGATTATAAACTATCTGTGTGCCAAATTTCATCCAAATCCTTTCAATAGTTTTTGCGTGAAAAAGTAACAAATATCCATCCATCCATCCTCACAAACTTTCGCATTTATAATATTAGTAGGACTTTCATCAGACTGACACTGGCGGCCACCCAAGGCTGACTTATATCTATTAAGATAATCGCGTAGGCCTCAAA
Organism: Fissipunctia ypsillon; assembly: GCA_947568875.1. Lineage (NCBI taxonomy): Eukaryota > Metazoa > Arthropoda > Insecta > Lepidoptera > Noctuidae > Fissipunctia > Fissipunctia ypsillon. The sequence goes on from OX387662.1 coordinate 4,688,446, forward strand.
CTTGAACCCATCAATAATGACTATCAAAACAGTGTTTATTTTCAATCAACATCTCAATATTTCATCAAACCATCGATACAATATCTAATAAATAATTAATGACTTCTAAAACTATTCTGAAGACCCATTTTTCATTCTTCAAAGAAAAGAAAGAATATTCGAAGTACCCGCGAATCGTGCACTGCCATAAATCTTGTGAAGTCAGTGCACACAATGAGGCTACTGTCAGAGTGACGTCAATTTATTGCATCAATATATTGACGTGGACGGCAGATAATGGGTGCTCCTACCCTAGGGGTTAGCTCTTGTAGATTTTTAAAAGTGAAATGCAAAAGTACTTACATAAGTGGTTTTTTGATGGAAATTACGGTTTTATTTTTTGATTATCTACGGTATGATGAAAGAATAATCTCATTCTCATATTTTATTGCTAACACACCTATGCTAATAATCATTTAATGTAATTTAATTTTCACTATCTCAACAGCAAACCAACCAAAATTGTGTTTTGCAGTGCCCTGACAGGGTTGATGTACAAAAACTTACAATTAATGTATTGTAAAATGTGTAATGTATTGTCCATGAGAGCAAATAAATAAATATTATAAAAAGGTGTGAGTGTGTAGGTATAGGAGGTATTATTCGGAACTACTGATTCAATTCCGAAAAAAAATTGAAGCTACAGTATTGCCGAGTGTTATAGGATATTTTTTATGTTACAACAAGAAATTTCACGCGGACGAAGTCGTAGGCAGAAGCTAGTTACGTATAATTGTCATATTTTTTATGCCCATCCGTTTGATGTAACAACGATAAAGAATAGGTAGTCTATGCCAAAAACTTTACGAAAATAAAACAGTAATGATATGACGTCATTTTTTATCCAACACAAACAAACCAACAGCATTTACGTCGAACACAAGTACCAAAAATATCCCATTGTTTATACACCATAGCCGACATACTTCCATAAGTGAGGTGTTCCATCGAATTCTGTCAATTTATACCGACGCCATATTGACATAGCGGTCACAGATAATAGCAGTGACACACGCGCGGATTCCGCGCGTTTCTCTGTGGACGTTCACATTCTTTGCTAGGTAGGAATTGTGTGGGAGTAATGAGGTGTTTTGAGTTTTATTATAGACTACGAGCGACCCGCCCTTGCTTGTCACGGTTTTGACGAAACATCGAGATTTATTTATTACATATTAGTTTAATATTAATGTATCATATTTGGGATTAAACTCTCTATATGATACTGAAAACCGCATCAAAATCCGTTGCGTCGTTTCGAAGAACAACGCGGTAACATAGACAAACACGATAGGGCGAGTTTATTTTATAATAATGACTATATAATTATATATTATAATTATTTTTGAATGTGATGATTATGAGATATTGGTATACGTTACCTAATAGTTGTCCAACGTTTTTTGTGGATTCAAGCGGTGCTTTCTTTTGTTTTTTGGTCAAGAGGTCCCTTAGCACTCTCGCTGTACCAGGTGTACCTGTCACCTAAATTACAAAAAACATCATTGTGTTGTAAAATATAGCAATATGTAAGTCATGTCAATCATAAGTTAATGTGTCCTTAATTAGAAGAAAATACAGAAATTGTATATTATCCCTGCAGCCTAAATCTTATACTGAAGCTTTGTAGACTTCCGTACTACCTCGAACATTAATTAATCCCATTCTAACCCCGCGTCTAAGTACGCATACCTATACAAGTTGTGACACCTGCTTGTTACCGCTTGTTTTACAAGTCTTGTATGAAAAAACGTGCCATGTATAAAACATGTAGGTATCATACGTAAATTGACGTTGTTTCAGACGTGTCTTGATAACTTCTTGTTCACCTGTTTGACAAGTTTTTTAGACAGCTAGTCTTTATAACTTGTTTTATGTGTAAACGTTAAGAAGGTGGCTGGGACAGACTGGATGCGGAAGGCGGAGGACAGGGTGTTGTGACATAGACTGGGAGAGGCCTATGTCCAGCAGTGGACTGCGATAGGCTGAGTTGATTGTTGAGTGAAACGGGATGTTTATAAATAATAAAGCAATCAGGCTCGAGTTTCAACGTTCGATAAATAGATCAGCTGGATGTAATACCCGCCTTCAGCTATTGACGTATCGGATTCCATTGGAGATTCTCTTATTATTTAAAACCGCTGTTATTTTATTTATGAATTTATTTATTAATAAATAACCAACTTTTGTCATTTACATGTCTTAGTTCTTTCTTTCAAAGTACCTATACCTATTATTGATGTTGCAGTTGGGCAGATAATGTTACTAAATTGGTAATGAACAAAAACCTATCTGGAAAAGGTCGAAAAAAAATAGAATAGCAGTATTAAAATTTGGCTAAGTTAAGCCTCTAAAGAAGAAAATTAATGGGATTGCCTATTTGAATATCATTATGCATGAAAGCTTACATAACTCTAAGCTATATTTCTTTGGCCCATTAACTATAAGTATATTTCGGCAGACATCTTAAATATGTCAGCTAAGTAGGTGTTCAAAAGAAATGTCTCAATATTCTATGTTTCATGTTTCTGAACTTTTCGTTCTTACCTCTATGTTCAAAGTTTCGTGGGCCTCCAGTCAAATAAAAAAAGGAAATATTTAAGCGAGCCTCTAAAAACTTTTTGAACTTCTAATGATGCACACTTTTTTTTAAATAAATGAGCCTCATTGATCACAGTTACTAAGCTAGGGTACCCCCACTAAACGGGTTAGGTTAGGTTAGAAGTATTTAAGGCGCCAGGGAAGCCCGGAAAATTCAAATTTTCTTACGTTTTTTGCAATTTGCAGATCAGTATTAGGTTGTATGTTGATTAAAATATGATTCGCGACCGTAACAAATATGAATGAAATGAAGAAAATGAATTATAATCATGAAAGTCATCAATACAACTCTCTAAAACCAAGTAATTCTATTGAATGACTATTTCATGAAATCTTAACATTTCAGGATTATACTAACTTAAGAAATTGTATTACTGATTCTAATATTATAATTCTGTAAATAATTATTCGTTACGGTCGCATATCATACGTTAATCAACATACACCTAGACAACGAGCTGCAAATCGCAGAAATCGTAAGAAAATTTGAATTTCGCGGGCTACCTTAGCGCTTCCACCTTAATCGGCCTGCGAGCCGAGGTAGCGAAGCGAGCGGTGCCGCGGCAGGCGGTCGGCAAGTGCTACAACTTCAACAATATTTTTAGGAAATGAAAATAGGAAATATTTGAGGTTGGAATATACCATTATGCCAAAAAAAAATTTTAATAGTGTTCCTCTAAAAGGTGACTTCAGTAGTTTTGTAGCAAAGTTCTAGGAATCTGTGCGGACACAATTTAGATTGCTATCGACACGCTAAGAAACAAAAGACGTTGTGGCGTGCTTGTCGGAAAAAAACTGTTTTACAAAAAATAAAACCGACTTCCAAAAGAAAAAAACACTACACAGTGAAAAATAACTTTGACTTCAGAAGTCGGTGTTTTTGGTTTCGTATTTTCGGTTTTTGCCACCGACTTTCGAAATCAAAGTTTTTTACTTAAGAAACTCCTCCTTTTTTTGTCAGTTATAAATGTATGAACGTGGACGAAGAAAAAGAAGTAAGGTCTGCAAAAATCGTTAGTAGTGGGTGGCTTATCGTAATATTCTATTGCAATAGTGTTTGTCTACCTAACTACTACCAAAAAGGCGTGCATTTAAATAAATAAAGAGTAAAAAAAGTTCAATAGCAAAATTTATTCATCATAAATTGCTCAAAACAATGCACGTATATTTTCGTTCCGGAAGCAACCAATTGTTTGGAAGATCGATTCCAAAGCCATAATATGTAAGTGTCGAATATTCAACGTCGTCGTCATTACTTTCCTCCCTTTCAAATCGACTACGTTAGAGAGAGATAAAGGATGGCAAATCGTTATGGACGATCAGATCAGGGGAGGATTTATGTTAAATCTATACCTAGACGTTTTGTTCCATCACTTTGTGGTTTCAGAAGATAGTGTTACTGTTTTTCTGACTTTTATAAAATGTATCTGTTTTTAGGGTTCTGTACGCAAAGGGTGCCAACGGGACTCTATTACTAAGGCTCCGTTGTCCGTCCGTCCGTCTGGTTGACACTTTAAATTTTCACAGTGTGTACTAATATGACCGCTATAACAACAAAATAATATATAAATAAACTTTGACTTTTTTTAAATATGACTGCCTCGTTGGTCCAGTGGTCGCAAGCGCTACTGCTGAGCATGAGGTCCTGGGTTCGATTCCCAGGTCAGGCAAAGTGTTATTGGGGTTTTCCATCTGGAATTTCTCAGTGGCAGCCCGGAGTCTGAATTTGTGGCCGTTTCATGGCAATAGGCTCGCCCCCTATTACATGGGACATAAAAATAACTGGTGAAATGTGGGTGTACTATAGGTACACCTCTGCCTAACGCTTCAGGGAATACAGGCGTGATGTTATGTTATGTTATAAAAATAAAATAAAGTATATCCATATATGAAACGGGTTTAGTTAGGTGTTTTGTTTTCGATCTTAATAATGACAATAATTGAAAAAAATAATAATAATTGTAGTGTTAAATATTGTACGGCAGTACGGAACTATCCGTGTGCGAGTCCGACTCGCACTTGGCCACTTTTTATAAGCCCAGCTGGGTTTACCCGATTTCTCCTAGTTTGAATAAAATTGAATGTGATTCGAATTAGTTTCAATTTGATACTTATTTGAAACAGCAAAATTGGGCTCTCGATGCAAAGAGCGATACGTTTTTTTTTTTGGTCCTAATCTATGCGCGACTCAATCTCTCAGATTTAACAATCAAGGAGCCTGTAATTTAGGCTCATTTATTTCCAGAAAATTATCCGTTGTATGCGGGCAGCGCAGTCGGTCGTTGTGGCAATGTTTGAGGGAGGCTTATGTCCAGCAATGGTCGTCTTTCAGCTGACATGATTATTATGATATACAGAAATGTGCAATTATTTTCTAAGCAACGTAAGTAAAAAAGCCCCGTTCATTTGTTTTATTCCAGTAAGCGACATTGGGATCTTCCGATTACAATGTCGAGAAATCAAATACCCAACAACTCTATTATTAATTGTTTACAGGCTGCGTTGTGCGACGCACGGTTGACTTGTCTCGATCTTGCTCCGAAGCTAATGGGGCGCGAAGCTAAGCTCGATGCGGTAATCGAGTACTCGTAACGATTCCATATCGATTGTTGTTTATTGTACGTGAATTTCGAACGTTAAGCCTTTATTTTTGAGTAGTTAAGGGTCGTTGTTGTGAAGCGGAGATATTGTTTTTTAAGGTTTGTTGAATGAAGTGCTTGAATGGATGTATGGGGTTGATTTGCATTTTGATTTTTTAAATTCGTTTCTCTGAATATATAATATATTTCGGCTTTAATTCTATTTAATGCGGCCAGAGGGCTGGCCTATTTTTAGGCCTAAGTATGAGCATTGCCATCCAACGTGGCAATGCTGTCAGCCTTTTGAGCACATTTGAATGATCTCTTCTTTTATATAGGTACATAATATACATATTTTAGTGTTAGCTTGTATACAGAGTGTAAGGGACAGCCCTCCGTAGATTGATGGGGTGAATTCAGTAGTAGTAGGTTATACTAAGATGACCGGTACATGAAATTTTTTCAGGAACATTATGAGAATCCAATAAACTAGATTTGTTTTAATTCTAAACGGCTAGCCCGATTTGGACGGGACTTTTACTGGCAGATAGCTGATATTACGGGGAGTAACTTAGGTAGTTATTATTTTAGAAAAATACTTAATTAGGGTTTCGCGCAAAAAAATTAAAACCCATGAAATTGTGAACAAAAAGTCGGATTAGAAAAAATCGTTTGCATTTGGTAGCCCAATTCTCGAGGATAGTTATAGGCTATTTAACATCACGCTACGACCCTTAGGAGCCGAGCAAAAAGAAAAAGTTACAACGAACACTAAGCGAAAACGAAGTAATAGCGCGGGGGGGGGGGGGGGTGCAACGCCCGTCGCGTTTCATCGCCCGCCCCACATACGGCCTTTGGTATGATTTAAGTGGACAAAATTCTTAGTTAAAATTTTTCATACAATAAGTGTTCACATGAATAAAACTAACTATTAAAAACACAGAAAAACATTTATTAATACACATATGACCCTAAATGATGTCATCGTAATACAAAATATGAAGATAATAATTCAAATTTAGTAACTGTTTCAAAAAAATCACTAATATATGTATTTACATAACAACTCTCTATCCTTATAATTATTTATTGATCATTTTCATCATCGCCATCTTCATCATCGTTTTCATCCTCATCTAATATATCCTGATGAGTGGAAATATCTGGACTTGCAAAGAAAATTGTGATATCCTTGCTAAAAGAAACTGACTTTTTCTTTGGTTCTTTTCTCAAGCTAGTTTTGACCGGATCTGAAGTTATTAATAACATGTGGAAAATATCCGTGTTGGTATTTAATGTACTAGTATTTCGTGTGTGAAAGAGGCGGTAATTTTTTAAATCTTTTTGCCTACTTTCTTGTATGTCTTCTGACAAAGTGCCAATTGGGAGAGAAAAGCTCTGTACTATGTCAGCCCCGTGTAACAAAACTTTATGTACAGTTACACTCATATTGTACCAATTATAGGCGTCACTGTACATTTTCGCGGTATCTAGGCAATACTTACGGAACTCATCAATTTTTATATCGTATCCACTAGCCAGAGTGCTTAGGATTATTGAATAGCGGCTAATCAAATTACTGTCCAGTCCTGTTATTTCTCCTACTTAAAAAAAAACGTCTGGCAGTATTACCGTCATTGCTTGATCCTCCCCCTTGTTTCGGTAGATCAATCACTAGACCCATTTCTTCGTAGAACATGTCCTTAACATTTTCTTCAGTTTCCTTTAAAATTCTAAATATAAGAGGACGGCAAAATCGCGTTGATGATGTGCTGGATGCTTTCCAAAAAGTACGGTTGACATCATATATTTGTATGGGTACAACACTGCACAAAATAATATTGGAATCCCCATAGAGTCTAGAATCACTAAATTGTTGTTTGTAAATGCTGTGCCCCCCACTACCATCGAAACCCTACTTAGATACTACTTTTACACTCTGTGTTTGTATTCTTGAAAACACTTCACTGTACACAGCCAATAGTCTTTCTAAGGTAAAGTCAAGTAATCGTTGTAAACTAACTTCAACACAATCTTCTGTTATTTTGATGTCACTCTCCGGGTAGCACTTTTGCTTAGCTGCTTGAATAGCTTTGTATGATGGATAGAGGTTACTACCAAGTTTTTTAGCACCCTGCTGTATATTAATATACGCGTCTTTACTTAAATCGCAGTCAATCATCAGGGCCAAATCTTGCTCTGGTGAATATGCATCTGTGGCTGAAGGGGGTGCCAGGGCGCTATCTTTCATATGTTTGAGCTTCCTGGGAGAAGCTGTTGAAGCTATTTCTATAACTTTCGAGGCCACTCGCTTCTCTTCTTGTCGCAAAGACTTTTGTGCTGCTAACAAAAGTTGTGGACTGGATTTAACGACAAGTTCAGAAACTTGACGCGATTTAGTTTTTTTCGAGCCTTCTGTGAAAAGCTTCTTTGGCCGTCCTTTCCTTTTTAGATCACCTTCATTTGAGCGTTCCTTTTGTTGAATTATGATTATATTCAAAGACAAAGAAAAGGACTGAAATTTAAAATGAGGCTCACTTATTTAAAAAAGTGTGCATCATTAGAAGGTCAATAAGTTTTTAGTAGGAGGATCATTTAAATACATACTTCCCCTAATAAAAACACCCTATACGTCAAAGACCTCTCAACGAAGCCGTGTTATTCAGCGCGGAGTTTAACAAACTTATTTGCATGTAACATCCATCACATACGCTACTGAATTAGTCACGGTATTAGCTTATTCAAGTGTTATTCATGCGTTGTGAACTAATGTAAATCAAACCTCTAGTTTTAGATTAGAATGTAGAATGAATGCCATTCATTTCAAATAGAGTTGGTTTCAAATAGAGCCGCATGGGTCGATCGAAGGTTCAATTCGAAGGGATCGAAAGTAAGCTACGCTTGCCGCGGTCATTTCGTAGATGGGTGACCACCCAATACATATCGAAAACCCTCCGTGCCTCGGAAAGCACGTAAATCCGTTGGTCCCGGCTGTCATTCGTAAAATATTTGACAGTCGTTACGGGTAGTCAGAAGCCTAAATGTCTAACAACCAGGGGTATCGTTTTACCTAGTAACTGGGTTGTGAGGGTCAGATAGGCAGTCGCTCCAAGCAAAATACTGGTATTCAGCTGCATCTGGTTAGGCTGGAAGCCGACCCTAATATAATTGGGAAAAGGGAGGCAGATTAATTGTGGTAGGTAAAAGGTTTCCACCTGTTTTTTACAAATTGGTATGATTAAGAGGGTAAATGATTGCTGTGGCAGATAGCCGTTTATAAACTGATTATCACTAGTTCATTTATAAGGTTTTTCTTATTATAATTAATTAGTAATCACCAATTTTTCAACTAAGCAATTACTAGATACTAATTTATTATAAAAAGACAAGCTTTGTGTCCCTTCAAAACCGATTTTTGGTACACAGTCAATGTATCTCCACGTGATTATTAAATGATATATTAAAACTAGCTGTGCCCCATGACTTCGTTCGCATGGAAGTCGTATGATACTCAATATACTAAACTAACAGCCATATTTTAATAAAAACTCCCTCGTCCCCCAACCCGCCGCGTTGCACCGCCCGCCCGCGCTATTTTTTGGTTTTCGCATAGCATTATTTCTGCTTTTTTCTCTTTACTCGGCTCCTAAGTATCGTAGCGTGATGTTAAATAGCCTATAACCATCCTCGAGAATTGGACTACCAAATGCAAAAATAATTTTTCAAATCCGACCGTAGTTCCAGAGATTAGCGCAAAATAGCTTAAGTTTTGTGGTTTTTTTTTGCGCAGAACCCTAATGCTTTTTCTAAAATAAAAGTAGCCTAAGTTACTTCGTATAACATCAGCTATCTGCCAGTGAAAGTCCCGTCAAAATCGGTTCAGAGGTTTCGGAGATTAGCTGGAACAAACACAACAGAAACAGACAAACAAACAACAGACAAACAGACGTAGAAACAGACAGACGGACACAAATATTGTAAAAAAAAAAATTGTTATTAATAACGTATATACTTTCACATGCATTTAGTATAAAGCTGTTATTTTGACAGTAAATCAGACACTTTGTAGGGTGAAGCAAATTAAATACAGTTTTGGCGGCATAAGAAACACAATAATTATAATCACATCCACAGCATTCACACAATACAAAACAGAAAAAACTTAAAAGCGCAAGGAAATCGAGGGTGACACCGAGACAGTGCAAAAATCGGGCCGTTTGCGAGCGTGATGCAAGCCGGACTCCCGCAGGCTTGTTACGTATCTTGCAGAAACCTAGCGAAAGCGAATTTTGCGCAATAATTGTTGTTAAATCGCAAATCCGTATTATGTATCGTTGATGCATAATACGGATTTGCGATTTAAGCCTGCCGGGCGCAGAGCGGGGTGCGAGCTAGCGACCGCGCAATGCGGAGCGCGGGAGGCGCGAGCGCGTGGATGCGCGTGCTCACGTTACGTGCCTATTGCTACAACTTCAATTTTATTTATTTGTATGTACGTATATGTATCTTTATGTATAGATAGATAGATATATATATATCTTCCCATACCATACGCCTTCTTCCCATGGGGGTTGGCAGAAACTACAGAACGCCACCTGCTACGATCCTTACATACTCCTTTTGCCACGTTTACATTCATACATCTGGTAATACACGCACGCACAATGTTAAATAGATGACTTGAATTTATCGACGACATAAAATTACTTTTTATAAATCCATATAATTTATATTTAAATTCAACACACCCCAAACCAACTAATATTATTGATTGATATGAAAACAAAAAAAATAATTGGACTTCTGAAAAAATAAAATAAAAAAATGTATAAAACCACATACAACCAACTATTTATTACTAAAATAAATATATATATATATTAAGTATAATACTGCACCTTACAGTAAAATATTAGTTGGTAGACTGACAAAGCCAGCCATAGCCAGGCATAGCCTTCCTGCAAAAATATAATATTTCAGACACAATAGGAGAAATGAATTGAAACGTACGGTAATACCCTTCGCCGGTTCTCTCGGAATCCGTATAAGAATATCTCTTCGGATGCGTACAGAGATTCTATTTGATTCTGATCATATTATATTTGATAGTGGAAATCAATCATCTATTCATAAAGATTTTGCTTCATTAGCTTGTTCAAGTAAACAAAGTTACTTGCACGTACCTATTTACTGTTTCTTTTATATTATGTAATATGCATAGATTGTTGTTTATTTTAGTAATCGTTGGTTCACACATTTTCATTTTATATTTATCAGAACTCAATTTTTTTGGTTTGTTTTCATATCAGCAATATCAGTTGGTTTAGTGTGCGTCGGGTTTGAATATAAATTCTATTGATTTATAAATAGTAATTCTATGTCATCGATAAATTCAAGTAATCTATTTTATACTATTATTACCATTACAACACCTGTCTCATAGCTTGATTTTTTTATCAAAAGAGTGACGTAACAATAGTCTGTTACGTCATTCTCGTTCCCACCATTTAACTCTCTTACAATATAAACATTAACTTGGTTTTGAATCGCAGAACAATTCGTGATGTTCCTTTGCAGCAAAAGTACTAGAAAAATCTGTAGGCCATACCAAAATGTTACCAAAATGCTTCCCAAACTTCATTGTATACAAGCATTACGTAAACAACTGAATAAAACAAGACTGCGGTCGCTATCTCACTCCGAATTCCTTGAAAACTTCAAACTTTAGCGTTCCATTTCACTGTTTCTAGCCAATGCTAGAAACAGCGAAAAGAAAGAACGTTAAAATAACAATTTATTTTAACGTTCTTTCTTTTGACTATAGACACGGAGCAATGGACTGTCAAACAGGGCTTTAGATTGTTGTCGGGCAAAATTTTCTTTAGAAACGTGAACGAACAAAGAATTGGGAAGCCCACAAATATGTACAGTTTGTTTCGAAGGAGAGAATCCGTCTTGTGTCCGCGTTAGGGAATTCCAGTAGAGTTTCAAACATTTTCATTACTTACATAGGTTAATACTTTAGTGAACGATTATTTAGACTTTTTACTGACTGACCTAAATAGTTTCTGGAACTGGAATTGTTTGGTAGTCGCTTCGTGTATTATACTAATTAGTACAACAAGAGGCTAAGCTGGACGAAGACCAAAAGGCAGACCATAATCAAAGATGATGAGGATATTGACAGGGAGCGGAGGGCGCTGTATATGAGAGCTAACATGATTGCCCGCAGATTCAGACGTATCTCTCAAAACAAGTATTTTCAGTTTTGAAATCGTTCGAATTTAAGTTACGTTTAGTCCGCGCGTTTGTGCTGGGTCCACCGGTCAGCTATCGCCGATCGACTTTACTAAACTATGAATCAATTAAATTGATCAGATCGGGGGCTGTTCGGCTTTGGAGTTTAATTTCCCATAATTGTCTACTTAATCCCCTATTAGCAAGTAATGGCGTTATTAATTAGGATGCAGAATTACGTATTACAGATATTACATAATACCTATCTAGGTACTCCTTGGTTGGACACAGACTTCAAAATAAACCCTTTTATATTGATTTATTAATCGCATAAAATCCCTGCTTTAAAATAGCGAAACGCGGAATTTCGTTATGTATCTATTAAGCAGCTTTAAGCCTTATATTATTTACTAGTAATACATTTCAAACATGAAACCATGGCTGTTATAGGTGAGATTAGACAATGCCTTGCCAATGGAGGTGTTAGCTTCGGGATTAATTCGAAGTGGTTATGTCGGCACTGCCCAGTTCTATACATGTCTATTAGTCAAGATTATCGAGATGTAGCTTAGGCTTGTGTAGTAGGCAATCGAGAAATAAACTCAGCCTTCCACTTTACCTAAAGTCGAGCGTGTGCCTAAAGTACTAAGATCTTTTCCACGAAAGTTTGTCGTAAAAAAATCTGTTAAGTCACTTGTTGGACAAAAACTATGAGAAAAACTTACTTTTTTGACGAAATCCAACGGATTCCATCGATTTTATTCCATTTTCCGTATCAAAACTTAACTATTTTATTTTATTAATCAATATTATTGGATCAACGCACCATCCATCAGGTTTGCGGTGAAGTAAATTGACTGGCAGCAAGCCAAACTACCAGGCAACCAGACATTTAAAAGCGGTTCCGTTTTACTTCAATTCTTTGATATTGTGATAGCATGGTACTCGTAGTTTCTCTATAAACCAACTGCCTATTTGCTACTTTGATAATTGTTGCTTGATCAAGAATCATTATTGTTATTATTAGGTAGAAAACTGGATTAAATGTAGTATATTATTATACAACTTTCCAGCAGAAGCATTGAACGAGCTTCCACAAAGCAAGCAGCTTATCAAGCTCTGGTAATAGCCGTAAAATTAAATTCTTTACAAACAAATGACATCCAAATATCAACACCAGCCAATGTTGCCCCATTCTCTATAGAATTTGCCATCTAATAGAAAGGCGATCTGGTAAATTAGCTGTTTCAATATAATCTAAAATCCTGAACAAAATAAATAAAACAATAGTAAAACAATGGTACTTCCAATGATTGTCTGTAATATCGTGCTTTATTCAATCCCGTAATTTACAGGGAAATTTAAAATAATTTATTCAATAATCAACCTATTGTACCAAATATTACCAGCCCCCGTTTTCATTTATAGCCAGCTAAAATGTTTAAATGAACAATGTAGAATTTGTTCTACACATTTGAAATGAGAAGAAAATGTTTGTTTAATGAATTTAGTACAAAATGTATGGAATTGATAAGTAGGTACTACGCGGTTATGTGAGCCTAGTAACTTGGGTTCACATAACCGCGTAGCCGCGTACCTACATATAATATGTATGTATAATAAAGATATTTACGTAGTTTCGTACCCGAAGGGTCAAAACGGAGCCCATTGCTGTCACTCACGTGTCCATCTGTCCATCGTCTGTCAAACAGGTTTTACAGCCAAACGGTTGAAGCTAGTCTTCAAATTTTCACAGAACAAGCATCTTGTTGACCCAAAGCCATACAATTTGTCAAAAACATTTTTAAATGGTTTTAAGGGTGCATAAAGCTAAAGTGGGGCGCGAAAAAAAAAATGACCTACCCTATCAAATGGGGTATCATTGTTTAGAGCTCGTTAAGTAGATAAATACTGTTTTTTTTTTCAAATATTGGAAAACAAAGTAATCGGAAGCCACCAGTCTGCTTTTTTTTACAAAATTTGATTCCCAAGAATTTTTTAATTTCCCATTGACCTATGAATTTAAAAGGAGACGGAAACGATTACATACAATTTTAGGCCTGAATGTAACGAGATGAAATTGATGTGAACTAATAGATTTAAACTTATCAGTCCCTCGCTGAAAATTCTGTTAATTTTGACAATCTGAGAGCCGAGTTATTAGAGGTTTAGTAAAAGTAAGGCTATGTCACAACCTTTAACTAAAAACTTATTCCTGAAGTGCAAAAGATGTTCTTTAAACACTAATGTTTATTATATTTCATCTAAGGGTCGTCGGCCTAGTGTATTGCAGTGACTAGTTACTATCCCTCAATTCACAGAGCGATCCATAGTTTCAACAATATCCAATCCACAAGGCGGCGGTAAAATCCAAAATAACAATTCCAAGTCGAAACGTGTGAGCGATCTTCGGTGTACAGTGTGAAAGCAAGGGTCGTACAAGGTAGGCAGGGACAGAATCCGTGAAAAACAACGCAGTGTTCGTTAAAAATGAAATAATCTAAAAAGCAATCAAAACGCATCGGAAAACACGAAACGAGTGAACAAGCAAGAGCAGTCGGCAACTGTCTACCTACTGTCAATGTTGAGCTGACTCACAGCGTCACAGCTGTCATGCCAGAGACATAGACTAAAAATATAAGACAAATTTTAATCGATATTCATTATATTGGTTTTTCAGTAATTAATTGATGTCTAATTTATTAATATGGCACGTAAGTAAATGCACTATATTGTATATAAGAATATTTAGTGCATTTAATTACTCGAGTTAATTACCTAGTGCGAAGGTTTTCTTTTTGTAATTTTGTAATCGATTACTTAGTATAGTTATAGTTATAAATATTTCTCCGCTTCCAGATTGAGAATTGAGCTGATTTTTTATATTCTAAGATAAAAAAATATGACTAATTTTTTAGATCATATCTCAACTTATTACATTTGGGCCCACCGTTTTCCATCTCCTTTGGTGATAATGTTTATTATTACGTATTTTTTACTAACAAATACCAATATATTAATAAATCAGATTTTTTTCTTTGAAATTCTCTCATTTTTTCACAGAACGGATGTGGGCGGGTGGCACGCCACTGATTCGGACGGCTTATATTCTACAATTGATACGGAACCCTAAATGTGTGAAGTCCGAGACGCACTTGACCGGTTTTTTTATAACGCCTGGTTCTAGTAGTTCTACTGGATGTGGAATCATGATTTTCCCTATAGTCGAAAATGAGGTACTTAGGTGTAATCACGAAGTACCTAATCATCGAACTAACGATCAAGAGGCATATAGGTTTTAGGTATTTATTCTGGCCTAGCGATCTTCACTGTTATCCAAGTCATATAATTCGCCAAAGAAACGAAAATCTGCCTGCCTTTTCTGCTGATGATGCTGCTGAATCAGTATTTTACATGGAGCGACTACCTCCACAGTCCAGTTACTGGGTAACACGATATATGTACCTAGGTAAGACTGGCTGTCAGACTTTTGGGCTTCTGACAAGCGGTAACGAATTTCGAAGAACTACGAATGACAGCCGGGACCAACAGCACGTGCTTGCCGAGACAAGGAGGGGTTTCGATATGTAATGGATGGTCACCCATCCACAAATCGACCGCGGCAAGCGTAGCTTAACCTTCGATCGACCCGTGCGGCTGTTATAATTTAACCACGAGCCACACCCAAGACAAATAATTCGCCAAAGAAATAATGAACAAAAAAAAAACTAATTATGAAAGTGGAATAACCTGTGCAAATTACTTAATTCCTAAATTAATTATATATTTACGTTAAAGCATGATTGGCTTAAGAATGAACAGGCAACGTTGTAACATTAAATTAACAGAGATTGTGAAGACAGTACAATTTATTGTGCAGCTTTTCATATGTACTGTGTACGGAACCATGCATCTTACCAGATAAACCTCTCGACAGACAAAGGCATTTGTCTGAAATACAAATATGTAGTTTTATAAAATGTTGCAATCTTTCATATTAACAGTAACTGCATTTATGGAAAATGCGGGCAAATGGAAGACGTTATTTTTCATAAGTATTTTGTGATTAGTGTGAATCATTATGTTTTAAAATATTTGAGATTGTTTTAGTTAGGTAGTTTAAAAATTAGAAACTTTTTTGTGTCGTACTTACCGCAGATAGAGTTAAAATTACTTAGCTCTTGGCTAAGTAAAAACAGCCGCATGGGTCGATCATCAAGGTTAAGCAAAGCTTGCCGAGGTCGGTCCGTGGATGGGTGACCATCCGTTAAATACGGAGACCCTTCCGTGCTTCAGCAAGAAAGTTAAACCGTTGGTCCCAGCTGTCATTTGTAGATCATTGGCAGTCATTACGGGTAGTCAGAAGCCAGAAAGTCGTCGACAACCAGTCTTACCAAGGGGTATCGTGTTACCCAATAACTGGGTTGTGGAGGTCAGATAGGCATTCGCTGCAAGTAAAATACTGGTACTCAGCTGCATCCGGTTAGACTGGAAGCCGACCTGAGCATAGTTGTGTAACGGCCAGGCAGATGATGCGGTTTAATAGTACTATTTACTCTATCCGCAGAACCATGCCTCGTTTTTAGGGTTCCGTAGTCAACAAGGAACTCTTATAGTTTCGCCAAGTCCCTCCGTCTGTCCGTCCGTCCACAGCTTAGCTCAGAGACTCTTATTACTAGAAAGCTATAATTTGGCATGAATATACATGTATATATTTAATATGTATATTAATCACGCCTACAAAGTGGTAAAATAAAATCATACAAAAATAAAATTTAGGGTACCTCCTGTACACGTATAGTGGGGATGTTTTTTTTTTCTCGTCTACCCCATGGTGTTGGGTGTTGTTGGATAGGTCATTCAAAAATATTTGCGGGTTTGTGAAAAAAAATTTTCGATTATGGTATCCGTTTCTGAAATATTGCTTTAACTTGCAAATTTTTGTTAGAGTCAAGTGTCCCCCCTGACAGCTAAACGGTTAGTTTTGGATATGTAAAAAAAAATACGGTAGTAGTATATTATTATTATAACGAAGTTAAAAGGAAAACTATCACAACTAAGTAGGCTTCACAAGTTAACGAGTAATAGTCGACCAACTTACATTTGCAGTTGGAATGTAAGAGAGAACACGTTTTTCAACTACAATGTTAACCTTGTACTTGGGATAAACTCATCCCAACTACGGAACTCTTCATTGTGCGTAGTCCAACACGCACTTGGCCGATTTTTATTTAGGTAATACATGTGAAGCCTTATGTACTTTTATGAATAAATAAGAAAACAAAAAGACTACACTTGTATTGTCTTTTTGTTTTCTTATTTAAAACTATTGAAACTTCTTTGCTTACAACATCGTTTCCGTGACCGGAATTCACGTCGACTGACGGGATAATGTTTTAGTAAATCCTGTGACTTTTTGTTGCCTTATCCTTTTTAGTTTTTGTTGCCTCATGTGCCGATTTAAAGCCAGATGGCTTGTCTGTTTTGTGTACATAATGTACTGTTTCTGTTTATGTTCTACATTTAATCAGCTTTTTGTCACATGTTCGAGTAATCTCTAGTATTTTAAAACTTGGATTAACAAAACAAACGGAATGGATATGGACGTTTCACATTATCATGCAATGGATATATCATTTGCAAGTGATAGTGTATCTATTAAGGCGACGGTAACCGACTTTTCATTATTTAAAACTTAATATCACGTCTAAACGAGTAGTGTTAATGATAGGGAAAAAAATGTATGTTAAATTAGAGCATTTTCTTAATAACTTAATATGTGAATATTTTAGATTATGTTTATATTACATAGTAACGCGGATAAAAAACTGAGAATCATGCAAAAACTATCAAGCGTATTTTTATGACACCTTCATTATTTTAAAGATAATGTAATTGTTTATTTTTTAGTATTCGTGTTTTAATATAATAGAGGAAAAGAAAAGAAAATGCGTTTATTGGCATTACAAAAAAAAAAAAAACAAAATAAAAATAACTTAAAACTATAAAAAAACAGAAAACAATGCTTATAATGCCAAAAGGCCTCAGCTCAGCATACTGTCAGATAATACCTATTGTTTTATGTATAATAAATTAATAATGCTCCTGATTTGGGACAGCGCTCCTTGATGGGCGAGTCCTATTACTGGGTGGACGTACGACGCATTGCGTGATCTCAGCACAGAACACGCAAACGATGCACTCAAGGCCGTTGGCCTATATCTGCGTCTTAATAGATTTGTAAACACTATCATGCAGATAGTGAGGTAGTTGTCACTATTGTCAACTGTCAATCACCACTAATGGCGGAAAACAGTTGAAAGTGAAGCATGCCTGCCTGCACGAGAGGTTTGGTGTGGTAATGAGCCAGTGTATGATATAATCAGCTTAGGTACGGGATCATCGAAGTATTCCGCATACTCAAGCGGTAATATACAAACATGGATATTGAAAAGCACGAACGGAGTGTCCGTATATGTACATTGGTAGGTTCAAATGTATATATATACATTTGAACCTACCAATTTATTGTGTTTATACAATCCAATTTTGCATAGCGTCAAGTTTTACGCCCACACCCTCCACGACACAGGGAATCCTAGCATGGAGGCTAGTGCTATTCAAATGTGTACTGCTCTCTTGAACAATAAAGAGTTTATTATTACTACAGTGACGTCATCGTCTTCATTTGTTATAATTCTACATAGTACCGTCCTGTAACATCCATGATTCATACATTGTAGATATCTTTATGACTTACCTATGGTTTAAAATCTCGGGTTTAGAAGCGATTTTCTTGCTGAAAGGCTCTATAAAACGGGGAATGATATCTGAAGAGAATGTAAGTTGTAGTTCTGTAGTTATAGTTTCATGTGATATGTTTTGAGTGGGCTCTAGTTGGTTATTAAACTTTCAACTGCGCTCAACAACAACAAAGCGCAAGTCCGATCCTGCATGGAGTATTGCAGCCACCTTTGGGATGGCTCAGCTAAATAGCAACTTACCGCGCTTGACTCGGTGGAACGCAGAACTAAGAGGCTTATTGGCGACGTAAGACTGGTGAGCTTCACAGCTTGGCTCATCGCCGCAAGGTTGCCTGCTTGTCGGTCTTCTACAGATACAGATACAGATTCTACTTCTTCGGTGAGTGTGCTCGAGAACTCAACGACCTCATTCCGCCTGCCCCCTTCTACCACCGGACATCTAGACGCACTGCAGGCTACCATCCCTACCTAGTTGCTATTCCACCAATTCGCACTAAGCGTTTCCAAATGTCTTTTGTGATGCGCACAGCAAAGGAGTGGAACTCTCTGCCTGCGTCTGTGTTTCCGAGCGCATACAACTCCGATCTCTTCAAAGTGAGAGTGAACAGGCTTCTTCTGGATAAGCTCGCTCCATCGTCGACTTTGTCTCTGTCATCTCTGACCTAGACTAGAGTCAAGAGCAAACCTATCTCAAATAAGAAATTAAACCATACTTCATCTAGCTACTGTTTTTGTGTGCTAGGTTGGTTTAAACAGGTATTTCTTCTTCGTCTCGATGGCGCGACAGTGTATTCAATCTTGTTGGCCCAAAACATTGTCACTTCCACGTTGTCGTTGATGGCAGCGCAGAGGTCACCTAGGCTATATTTTTGGGGTACAGAGGTCAGGGTGTTAGGTACTAAAATTGGATTTGGGCAAAAAATGTAAGTGATAGATGATTTAACGGCATTTCTTTAGACAACAGATACTTTTCAGTATAAGGTTTTTTTTTTTAACTTTTGTATTGTATTTTTGACAGCTCTGTGCCTCAAGCGAATCCATTTCACTTGTAAGCCTATTTTATCTATTGCCAAAAGATGGTCACGGAAAGTGGAAACCTAAGTGTTGTGGCCCAATTTCGTACCTAAAGATAATGGGGCCAGGGATTTGGATAAGCCATGCGAAAAGCTAAATTACTAAATTAATTATTTCTTAGAGCCTCGACTAAAGAACTTTTATTGGTAAGTTATAATTATCTCATATTTCATTCGAGGGCTCACAATCTCTGCGTAAGTACCGGTAAAGCCATTTTGCAGACGTTTTCATACAAATTCTGTTCAACATTTTAATTTATCTGAATGATAGTGTCTATCTGGGTATCCTGTCAGTTCACCAATAATTAATTTTCACTTGCCAAGTAACGATTGCCAAGAACATGATTTGTCATGTCATCATTATACAATGTAACAAGTTTGCCAAATAATTCACTTCAGAAAATAATTACCTACCTGATAAACTTTTTTTTATTAACGTACTATTTGACAAACAATTCGTTTTTAATTCATGTTATCTTATAAAACAACGTTTGGAATTGCATTATTTTACGTATTGCACTATTACGCAATTTTCTAAAAATTAAACAGCTGTGTTAATAGAAGAAAAAAAATTTGTAGGCTACCCGAAACCGAACTAGTTAGATTAGGTTAAATGATTTTACTTGCACAAAAAGGTGAGGTTAGTTTAGAATTGCGACGCACGAGCCGAGGGAGCAAAAAGCGAGCGAGTCGCGGCAGCGGCGGAAAAAAAAAACTTTATTAGGTTTAAAGAACCATATTGCATTATTACGCAATTTCCTAAAATATAAACAAAACCACTTGTGCTAATAGAAAAATATATATTATTTTTAGTAGGCTACCCGGAACCGAACTAGTTAGATTAGGTTAAGGCAAAAGCGCCAGGGTAGCCCGCGAAATTCAAATTTTCTTATATTTTGCAATTTACAAGTCGTTATTAGCGTGTATGTTGATTAAAATATGATTCGCGACCGTAACAAATATGTATTTATAGAATTATAATCAATGAAGTCATCAATACAACTCTCTAAGACTAAGTAATTCTATTGAATGACTATTTCATGAAATCTTAACATTGATTTCAAGATTATACTAACTTAAGAAATGGTATTACTGATTCTAATGATTATAATTGTGTAAATACATATTAGTTACGATCACGAATCATACTTTGATCAACATACACCCAGACACTGAGCTGTAAATTGTAAAAATCGTATGAAAATTTGAATTTCGCAGGCAACCTTGGCGCTTCCTCCTTAAGTATATTTAATCCCAAAAAAAGGTTAGGTTAGGTAAGGTCAGAACTGCGACCCCCTACGCACGAGGCGAGGGGACAAAGCGAGCGTGCTGTGGCAGCGGCCAGCGAGACTGGAATATGTAGAAAAAAAAAAAACTTTAATAGGTTTGAAGAACGTCTTGCCTGCAAATTATTTGGCCCAAATGGAAATTGCAACCATGTAGAATTATGTTTTCAAAATTTTATCACAAACCTAGGATAGCCGCTTTTTAGAGTTCCGTAGTCAACAAGGAACCCTAAAAGGACAGTAAGGAAGGTTTCGCCATGTCCGTCCGTCCGTCCGTCCGCAGCTTAGCTCAGAGACTCTTAGTATTAGAAAGCTATAATTTGGCATGGATATACATATTAATCACGCCGACAAAGTGGTAAAATAAAATTATGAAAAAAATTTTTTTTACATGTACGGGTGGAAACCCGTACACGTAAAGTGGGGATGTTTTTTTTTCTCATCTACTTCATGGTGTGGGGTGTTGTTGGAATGGTCTATCAAAAATATTGCGGGTTTGTACGAACAATTTTTCGATTAAGGAATCCGTTTCTGAAATATTAAGCTTTAAAGTGCAAATTTTTGTTAGAGTCAAGGGGACACTTTTTTTTTTTTGTGGATGGGAAATCATCAAATGACTTCTCCCGCTCTGGGCGGAGTGGGAGGGCGTGTCAGACTTTTACTGACTACAACTCACCCGTGTTCCTTCTGTTGCCTGTGCTGGGCTACGGTAACTCTTTCGAACATCTCGCAATCCTAGCTGGTCAAGGGGACACTTGCCAGCTAAACGGTTAGATTCGGATATGTGAAAAAATTGACGGTAGTAGTATACAAGATGTAACATAAATAACGCACAACCTCTTGAGGAGTCATTGTACCCATCATTAAGAACAACTTTTACTATGGGACCAAACCTGAAATCGCCAAATAAAATCAGCTGTTCCCTACATTTATGTTCACATGACTCGCCAAAATGTAGAGAACATCTGATATTTTTTTCACGATTTCACGTTTGGTCCCATAGTAAAAGTTGTTCATAGTGATGAGTATAGTGATCCCTTAAGAGGTTGTGCGTTATTTATGTTACACCTTGTATACAACGAAGTTAAAAGAAAAACTATCACAACTAAGTAGACTTTATAAGTTAACGAGTAATAGTCGACCAACTTACGTTTGCAGTTGGAATGTATGAGAGAACATGTTTTTCAACTACAATGTTAAGTTTGTTCTTGGGATAAACTCACCCCAACTACGGAGCCGTTCATTGTGCGTGGTCTGACATGCACTTGGCCGGTTTTTCTAAATCTATTGTGCACTTCCATATCAACTTACAATGTCAGTGCAATAATAGTTTTAGGTAAGTAGTTCAATAAAATTACGCAAAACAATACTGTCATGATCACATTGTGACTGGTTTAATAAACTTGATTTTTCCAAAAAGATCCAAATATTAAATGTATAAATGATGAAATATTATGCAAAACATCTGTAAAGAGAATTATTTGTCAAATAAATGTTTGTGAAGCGAGTGTTTATAAAATAAAACATTTGCAGAATAAGTTGTTTGTGAAATAAATAGTTCATGAAACGTTTGACCTACACTATAAATTTTTCAACAGTGTTTTGGTGAAACATAAATGAACCTTCTATCCAGACACTGTGAAACAGTCTCTCCAAATACTTAGCCAATAAGTTTCTTTACATTTAATATAATCAATCTACAAAGGCTACACAAATCTATATCTTTGACAACTTATGTTATATACTCTGTATTATGTAACAAATGGGTACTTACTAACCAAATATAATCTCGCATGTGTATCTAAGATTCCACTTAGTAATTTGTACTCTAACTTTATGATTACCATAATGAAGTTGAAGTTTATCCCGTAACTATACAGAGTATAACCCCAGATTGTAACTGTTACAATTTGTGAGAGGCTTTCCCATCCCTTTGAGATTTATTAACTGGTATGGGACGCGTTTAAAGTGGTGCTTCTCGTGTCTCCTCCATACATGATAATATTTCTCTTAGCTTAGGTTATGTCAGGGTTTTATAAATTGGTCCTTGTGGCATAATTTGTTAAAGATACTATTTTTTATTTGATATTCAATGGCAATCTCTTTATTATAATAAAAATTATATGCTGCTCGTTGGTAAGCGCATCACTTGAGAACGGCTGGACAGATTTGGCTAATTATTGTTTTAAAATGATCGTAATAGTTCGAATAGGTTTTTATGGAAAGAAAAATTTAACAAAAAAATAATAGTCCTCCAGACCGGGATTAGGTAATGGCGACCAATCTATATGTATTATATGACACAAGTGCACTATACTAGTGCACTAATGTACTAGTGCACTAGTGTACTATTGTATACCTTGTAGCGAAAAAAAAATAAAAAGACGGAAAATTCACTTTTCTGCTACGACACGTTTAATTTTGTTTTTATAATAAAAATAGAAAATAACATTAAAAGGTAAAAAAATGAATATTATAGTATAAAAAAATTGAAGGTTGAGTTGTGTGAAGGGAATAAAATAGAGAACTTTGGTCCGATAGGTACGCGAATAACGAACGAGAAAATAAACGTACTATCTAGTCGATTGCAATCACTAATTAGTAACGCTACCAAAACATATCGTTATAAAAAAATTAGAGAACCAAGGTATCTCGCATTTTACATATTTGAAAATAAAATTAAATAGGTAGTTAATGAATTAAAAAAATCTGCAGAGGATTACTATCTACACTATTAAATAAACACGTAAAATTTCATAAAAAAAACCGTGGCATAAGTAATTGCGTCCGGCGAGGTCACGTAGACTGTAGGTTGTCGCAGGTTCAGGAACTGGCGTTGTTTGTGAAACCTTCAGCGGTCAAAATGCGACCCAACTCTCGACGTTGGCCAAGGACGTCCAGCGTAATTTTAGGCCAAAACCTGGAGGCCGAAAGGCGGCCTGTTCAAAGCTGTTCAATCCTAAGACAAAATGAATTAGGGTTAGACCAGCGTGATCAGACTGAACTTCCGATTGAGGAAAACTGTTAAAAGATACGTACCAGAAAAAAAATAAAGATGAATGCTTAAAATAATACTTAATATACCATTCTCAATATAGTTTTGCCATAAGGTATTAATAGGACGGCAGGGATAGTGTGGTTCACTTGAAAAAAACTCGTTAATTTTCCACAAACTGGGTCCGTATCAATTCATTCAACTTTTGCAACTAAGAAAAAAGTGGGGACCCATCTGTCAGAAGAAAAATAATTCGAATCACGAAATAAAAAGATAAAAATCGACCAGGCTCAAATACAAACGAAAAAAAGGTTGATTATAAAGAACCAAAAAGTTTTGACATGCAGAGTTATGCTGCAACCTATAAAAGAGAGTAATATAATAAATCTACACCGTTATTTTATTGATACTACTGATTTTAAGCTATGAAAAAAAAATGTCGACTTAAGAACCTTCCCTTTTTTTTCATCGGTTAAAATAAAAACAGGTACTTTGTTAGTTAGCTACACTGTTTACATTGAATTAACTTTATCATTATGTAATTATTAATTGTTTTTATAGACAAATATACTTACAATTAAGCTTCTAAAAATATTTTAACTGATTCTTCTTAAATGTTAATTTAATACGAAGAAGAATTCAAGATACATCCCCTTAAGCCCGAGATCTGAGCATTGAGCACAAACGCTCAAGTTTTAACAGCCATTCAAAGCCATTTGTGGATAGTTCCTACGTCTGTGTCACTACTAGGATCCCTCAAATTGTAAGGAGGTTTTAGAAAAAGTCTTTCGGTACATATTGAAGCTGTGTTATTGCTTAAAGTTAAAACAATGTTGCGGTTACAAATGACATTATTATAATTGCGTCTTTATTAGGCGTATACTTACATAAGTAGACATAACATAACATCACGCCTTGTTTCCCCGAAGGGTTAGGCAGAGGTGTAACCTATTATAGTAACACCCACATTTCGCCAGTTATGTTTAAGTCCCATGTAGTAGGGGGCGAGCCTATTGCCATCTACCGGGCACAAATCCAGACTCCGGGCTGCTACTGAGAAATTTATAAAAATAACACTTTGCCCGACCTGGGAATCGAACCCAGGACCTCATGCTCAGCAGTAGCGCTTGCGACCACTAGGCCAACGAGGCAGTCTTACATAAGAAGAATGTTGTAATAATAAATATTATTAAAACATGAATATAAGAAATATATGAACATCGTAAGGCGCGAGGTCTTAACCCTTTAGGGAAAATACACATGCAAAGGAATTAAACAACAAGTAATTAGACTCTAATATTAAAAAAGACAATTATTAAAATCGTTACTCTTAATTCCGCAGCGATTTACAAGCGTTTATTTTAATAACTCGAATTCTCTTTACATTAATTGTGCTTTCAAAACTCCGAAACTCGTTCCCTAATTACCACTGTTTAGTTAATTCACCCACCGCACCAGGCTGTTCCATATAATTGTTTTAGTTCATTAATGTTACATCTCTTCTGCGGTACTGTTGTCCTGGTATATTTTGGAGTTGTAATTGCTATGTAGTAAGATTTATTTATTGTAATTATTTATTACACACATCTTAAATGACAAATACAAATAAATAAACAAAAACAAAAGGACACCGTCGAAGTACTCGTCCGCATCGCTGTCATCAGAAAACTGGCAGCTTTGCCACAGTTGCCACGTTGAATGGCAATGCTAATTCTTTGCCCAAAGAGCAAGCCAGCCACTGGTCGATCACGTGACCCCCTGGTCACGTGAAGTGTCGACCAGTCGGCGAGAAATTTCTTTAAAAAAGAGACGCGCACTCGGGCTACATGACCCGAACGTTTCGAACCCAAACGGCTCGAAAGTGTAGTTAACCCATAAGGTTACATACAATATTTGCGCCGCTTGAGGGTCTCACCAGCCGCAGCAGCGGCGCCAGTACAGCACGCCGCGCTTGGAACATGTGATGGCGGCGCAAGGGTGTCGACACAGGTTGCGTCCCACACCAGAGGCCTACCCACCCACCTTCCAAGGCAACAACGTCATGCCGTCTAGTCTCTTCCTATCGTCATTACCAAGCCGCTTGGTTGGTACGCCGTACTAAGATTAATATTGTATGGTAATTTATTTTGTATTTATCAAGTCGTTACCTACCAAGGAAACATAAAATAAAACAGCAACTGTTTAGTGAAGACTTTTATTTAGACCTTGCATAGAACTGTGACCAACATTTTTCAATCAGAAAAATGCCGCAATACTTTACTAGACTTAGCAATTTCATCAAGAAGCTTACGCTTTTGCACACTGTAGACATTCTTAGAAAATTGTGTTGCTTGCCATTTCATCAATAGCAGTAGTGAATAATATCTCCCTACAGCTTGGATTTTTACATAAATGTACGTATGTTCACTGGTTAGCTTAATAAAACCACTTCCTTTTAATTCTAATTCTTTAAAAGCACAAAAATGTACCTAAACAAAATATTGTGTGGTGATACGAATTAATCTAAACTTTTTGAGTATCATGACGTATTTAAGGCGAAAGCGCCAGGTAGCCTTGGAAATTCAAATTTTCTGGTGTTTTTTGCAATTTGCAAGTCAGTATTAGATTGTATATTAATCAAAATATGATTCTCGACCGTAAAAGAATGTATTTACAGATTTATAATAAATAAAATCAACAATCAATACAACTCTTTAAGACCAGGTAATTCTATTGAATGACTATTTCATGAAATCTCGACAATTAGGATTATACAAACTTATCGAGTTTTATTACTGATTTTGATGATTATAATTCTGTAAATGCATATTTGTTAAGGTTGCGAATGATACTTTAATCAACATACAACTTAATACTGACTTGCAAATTGCAAAAAACATAAGAAAAGTTTGAATTCCGCGGGCTACCTGGCGCTTCTCCTTTAAGTGACTGGGATTTGAATAAACTTTTACTTGCCCTGAAATTTTATAAGGCGGGTTGCCTTATAAATTGGTTAAAGGGTTTTAACCAATTTTACTTCAAACTTCTTACAAAGAAAAAAACATTATCATCTCACTTTTCATTGCGTTTAATAACCGTAAATAAATCGGGCTGTATTCTGTAAATTTGCCCTCGAAACCGGCTATTTACCTAATAAAAAATAATGGTGTTTTTATTTAAACACGGTGAGACTCAAGTGGGATCGAATTTTCTTTCACGCCTACAATTTGTTCTGTCGGCAGGCCGTTTGCACTTTATTTTGTAAAGATTTAGGGGTAATGGAAACGGTAGCGGTACCAGGAATCTAGGTAAGGTAGGGATGTTGAATTTAAACATTGTAGACATAACGTACAACGAAGTAGGGTTTTAGTGGTCTGAAGTTTAGGTGGTTTGTTAATTGATTTCCAGGATTAAACGTGCAATCGGGTTTTTATAGCAACATTCATTGTGGCAGAATTATAAGTAATAATTCTATCATATAGACTCCAAAACGGCTAGAGCCATTTTGATGAAATTTTCAGGCAATCTTCAAATTAGCTCAGCGGATGATTCTGTGAAGTTTGGTTATGACCGGTATTTCAATCATTAGTAATTTATTATCTCACGAATAGGATTTGGATAAAATTTGGCACACTAACCTAACAAAAAGTACTACCAAAGTAAGTAAAAGTATTACTAGGCTTGGATGAATTGAAGATAGTATTTTAAACATCCACCACAAGTCATCTGGCTATAGGTAATTAGTGCTACCTGAGCGAAGCTGTGGCGGATCGCTACTTACATAACGGGTGTAAGGGACAGCCCTCCGCAGACTGTTAGGGTGAATTCAGTATATCATACTAAGATGACCGGTACATGAAATTATTTCAGGAACCTTATGGGAATCCAATAAACCTGATTTGTTTTATTACCTCACACGCAATGTATCATGCAAAATCATGCAAAAATGAAATTAAATGAAATTATAACTATTTTTGACATATTGAGACTGAGATCAAACTGTGAATGTTCGTAAAATTACGAGAATTGCCCCTCTAATCTCAGTCAGTTACGGGAATTGGGCTTTTGTTTATATCTCATCCAGTAACGGTATAAGGTGCTCGTTATTTTGTTTGTGAGCGCTTTCATTCGCTGAGTGTATCTTTTATTCAGCAGTGTCTTCCGCTGATGTTTTGAGATGGAGCGCTCAATAATTGCAACAGACTATATAACGATGACTAAATATTTATTTATTTATATATACTTTATTGTACACCAGATTATACATTACAAAAGATACATTTTAAACTACAAAATATACAATTGGCGGCCTTATCGCATACTGCGATCTCTTCCAGGCAAGCTTGGAATGGACAGTGATTTTCTGGACATTAAATGGGGTTGTTCTTGGTGTAAATAAAAAGTATATAAGTACAATATACTATAATAGTAATCGAAGTAACGCAGGTTTGCGAGCACCTCTGCGTTGACTTACTAGCAATTACAACAAACACTTCCCGCATGTTGATATGTTTTGTCTGTCGGCTGGTAAATTTAAAAATATTATAATTAAGACATTGGACTTGGACTGCCTCGTTGGTCTAGTGGTCGCAAGCGCTACTGCTGAGCATGTGGTCCTGGGTTCGATTCCCAGGTCGGGCGAAGTGTTATTGGGTTTTTCTATCTGGAATTTCTCAGTAGCAGCCCGGAGTCTGGATTTGTGCCCGGTAGATGGCAATAGGCTCGCCCCCTATTACATGGGACTTAAACATAACTGGCGAAATGTGGGTGTACTATAGGTACACCTCTGCCTAACCCTTCGGGGAAACAAGGCGTGATGTTATGTTATGTAATTAAGACAGTTGGTTAATAGAAAAAACAAATTACTATAAATTAGATAATACTCGTATTACTGTAGATTTTAGATTTATATCGCATATTTAGCAAATAAAAACTTTTAATGTATTTTGTGGATAATGTTGTTGGTAACACATTTGCTCATACTTACTTGTATTTTTATCGTATATAAGATGTAATGTGTCACTGTTTTTTTTCCCAAATAAATAAAAATAATAGATACACAGATACAGACATATGTTATACCTACAGTAGATAAATATGCTATATAATATATGCTTACATACTAAATATGTAAGCAACGAAAACAAAAGTCGACTATCAGCCAGCAACGAGAACAGAACCACAACAACAAGTAATGTTCCTTCACGAGTCGTTTAAACACAGGCAGCGATTGTGCGCACTTTATTGGAACTGGTAATGCATTCCACAAACGAGCGGCCTGGACAGTAAAGGATTTGTCAAGTAATATCAGATTGGCACAAAAGTAATGAGACATTTGGTTTGCGTTTTATATTTTTTATTATTGTTACAATACAAGAAGCTTAGTCAATGATGTAATCACCATTAGCATCTGCTAACGATCCGCCAAAGTTTGGATGCCTTTCACCCAGAACTCATCCGAGTAGAGATGTAGAGGCGGAGTTGAACAACTTTTTCGAGGCACATTCGAGAAATCATTAAATTGTTTACCCCGCAAATGTTGTTCCAGGGCTCTAAACAAATGATAGTCTGATGGGGCGAGGTCTGGAGAATAAGATGGGTCGCCCAGCCTAAGTTATCCAACTGTTGGCGAACGGCAGATGCGACGTGAGTTCGAGCGTTATCGTGTAGTAAAACTACATTAACTCGTCTTCGTCGTTTTTTCTTGATAGCAGGAGATAGTTTGGTGAGCTGGGTTGAATATTTGTCAGCGTTTATAGTTTCATTATGTAATAGTTCATAAAACAGTATGCCTTGCGCGTCCCAGAAACAGCAAAGCAAAACTTTTAAGCGGTTCTTTTGACTCAGCGTCGGTTGAGTTGGTGGCGTTTCTTCTCGAAACAGCCAAGAAGCACGACGTGTATCGTTCTCGTAATGAATCCATGTATCATCTCCAGTAACCAGATCAGACAAAAACTCTTTACGCCGGGGTCGCAGCAAAAGTGATTAACAAATAGCGAGACGGACTGTACGACTGGCGTCTGTAAGGATGTGCGGTACCCACCGAGCCAAAACTTTTCGATACCCAAGCTCATGCAGATGGTCCACGGCGTGGTGACTGCAGTTAAGTGCAGTAAATTCACGAGTGGTAGCATCCGGATTCGACTGCAGTTCGCGCCGTAAATCATCATCATTCACTGCGGGTGGTCGTCCTGAGCGTGGCTGACTTTCAAGGCTCCTGTCTCCTGATTTAAAACGGTCAAACTATCGGGACACCGTCGCATGGCTTGTACTTGCAGCGCCCAATGCAGTGTTGATATTGTAAAAGTAACGAGAAACCTTGTTTTTTTTTTAATATAGTGACTAAACACACTTAGCTTAGATACTTTAATAGGAGGATAATGTTGATTATTAATAATATATTCCTGATCGAAATTCGGCTACCTAGGGTACTGCAGCCAGTCTCAACGATGGCAGTTTTATGGCTTCCCTTAGATAGGCGAATTTCGGTCAGAAAAATATTATTAATAATCAACATTAAGCTCATGTAAGATAATTATGTTTAATCACTATCTTAAAAAAAAAGTTTTCTCATTAATTGATTAATATTAAGGCGCTTTTCTGAGCAAACGACCTTGAGCGTTCGGTCCTTATTTGTCCCGCCCCTCTGTCCTGCTTCCTGCGCACGCCCTTTTATCCTAGAATTCACACAATTTTTGAAATTAGTTTAATAAAAAAAAAGTGATCATTTGAAATAAAATAAAACGTGAATTATTTAGATTTTTAAATTACCTATCCATTAGTGTAATCCTCATATTAATAGAACGTCACCTTTAGCAAAAGATGCATGGAATCAATATTTTTTTACTTTATTACAAGAAGATTTTAAATGTATTTATAACACATAAATAAGAGCGTTCTATGTGATGATAGGATATCGAACATTAATATAATGTGCTTTTAGATGTAGTTTATTTCTCTTAATTAATGAGTTAAGAAAAACGTAGAACCGCAAGGTTTTGCTCGGGGTTAATAACGATCTTTTGCCCGCGGCTGTTCTCGCGTGGATGTCGGAAAATATCACACTTGAACGTACTGCCGGGATCAAAAGTACCCGATATGTTAATCCAGGTTATAAACTGTGTGCGAAATACATTCAGCGGTTTTTGCGTTAATCCGGAACATACATAGAAACAGACAAACGGACAAAAAATCTAAACACTATATTTTCGCCATCAGACTTTCAATTACCTAGTTATTTTCAAAAATATTCAATGTACAGTTTTGGCTTCGTTACTATTTTATGACATGATCACAGATACATAAAAAATAATAGAAAACATTCACGTATCCCGGTCAGCGAAAGTGTTTGCCTATCTGACTGGTATTATCGTTATCTAGAGAAGGGTTGGCAACACGCCACGACACTTTATCTAAGGCTTTACACCTGACATGTTGCTTTCTCTATGTGCTTTAAATATAAAGGGAAAAAAACTAGAAACTATCTATTCACTTTGGGATAGTATAATACAGGGTGTCTCAGAAAAAACTAACTTTTGTAGATGCACAAAAAATCGGAAGTTAACAAAGCAGACAAGCCATCTGGCTTTAAATCGGCAAAAACTAAAAAAGGATTAGGCAACAGTAAGTCACACGATTTACTAAAACATAACCCGTCGGTTGTCGTGAATTCCGGTCACGGAAACGATGCGGTAGGCAAAGAAGTTTCAATAGTTTTAAACACTTCTAGTATCTTTTTGCTTTCTTAAAATTTTATTGTTACAAGTACACAAGGCTTCACATGCATTAACTACATAAAAACTGGCCAAGTGCGTGTCGGATCACACACAATGACAGCTTTCGTAGTTGGGATGAGTTTATCCCAAGAATAAACTTAACATTGTAGTTGAAAAACGTGTTCTCTCATACATTCCAATTGCAAATGTAAGTTGGCCAACTATTAATCGTAAACTTGTAAAGCCTGCTTAGCTGTGATAGTTTTTCTTTTAATTTCGTTGTTTATACTACTGCCGTAAATTTTTTTACATATCCAAAACTAACCGTTTAGCTGGCAGGGGGGGGGAACACTTGACTCTAATAACAATTAGCACTTTAAAGCTTCATATTTCAGAAACGGAACCCTTAATCGAAAAATTGTTAGCCGCAATATTTTTAAAATATATATCCAACAACACCCCACACCATGGGGTAGACGAGAAAAAAAAACCCACTTTACGTGTACAGGAGGTACCCTTTAAACGTACTTATGCCTTAACGTAGTTTCTTGAGACAGATAAATAGGGGTGGGCTATTACTTGGAGGAGGTCATGTGGTACTTTTCATACTGGATATTTATATTTTAAATAATAAAATAGTTGAAATACAAACTACACGCAAGTTGCAAGCAACAACTGGTTTATTTATCTTTTGGGTGTCTTATCTGCTGTCCTGACATAATACATAGCTCGAGTAAATTGTTCAAACAAAGCTCTCGGAATACTCAACAAAGAATTTTAAAATGCCATTAACCCGAACATGTCGATTCATAAAACAAGTATTTCAATATAGTGTGAACTTGTCTTAAAGTTGCCGATCATACTGGAAACTACTCCATTTTATTAATGATTTTCTAGAAACTTCCTCAGTTGAAAAGCTAGGACAATGCAGTGAGAAAAGACGACTTCTTTGCACGATCTATCTTTGTACGTTGTGTCCAAAGGATTTCCGAGAATTCTTATTTAGGAAGAGGATAGCTGTAACAGAAATAAGAGAAGTGTACATTGTTGCCTTCCACTGCCTCGTTAGTTTAGTGGTCGCAAGCGCTACTGCTGAGCATGAAGTCCTGGGTTCGATTCCCGGGTCGGGCAAAGTATTATTGGGTTTAACCATCAGGAATTTCTTAGTAGCAGCCGGTGTTTGGATTTGTGCTCAATATATGGCAATAGGATCGCCCCATTTTACATGGGACTTTAACATAACTGGTGAAATGTGGGTGTACTGTAGGTACACCTCTGCCTAACCCTTCAGGGAACACAGGTGTGATGTTATGTTTACATGATTGTCCTGTACTATCACTAGCTATCAAGAGCTGTGCTGCTGGCTTCTTCTTCCCAGCTAAAGCTATTAGGAAGTGGTGAAGGGCGGGCGTTTTAGGGGACTGTCTTGTGTAATTTTAACGTTTCTCAGCCTAGTTTGAATAAATGACTTATGATTGTGATTTTATCAACAACGTGACGTGGGGTAAGTTATGTGTGCTTGACCTTGGCTAAGAATATAAAGTTTACTCAATACTCAATCATTTATTGCATTCCACAATGTGTGCTTTTAGAATTTATATCGTGACGATATTATCGTGGACGTTCATGGGTTCGATAACATAGACCTTTACGCCTGGACAGCTTTTAACTCTCTACAAAGCGCAAGTCCGATCCTGCATGGAGTATTGCAGCCACCTTTGGGATGGCTCAGCTAAATAGCAACTTGCCGCGCTTGACTCGGTGGAACGCAGAGCTAAGAGGCTCATTGGCGACGTAAGACTGGTGGATGCCAAGCTTCACAGCTTGGCTCATCGCCGCAAGGTTGCCTGCTTGTCGGTCTTCTACAGATTGTACTTCTGTGAGTGTGCTCGAGAACTCCACGACCTCATTCCGCCTGCCCCCTTCTACCATCGGACATCTAGACGCACTGCAGGTAGGATCTCTTCAAAGTGAGAGTAAACAGGCTTCTTCTGGGTTAGCTCGCTCCATCGTCGACTTTGTCTTTGTCATCTCTGACCTAGACTAGAGTCAAGAGCAAACCTATCTCAAATATAAAAAAATACATAGTGAAATAAAATGTAAGGAAATTAATGAAGACGCTTTTAAATTTCCATCCACGATGATGTTATAATGTGTACGTATTTTCACATATTTTATGACGTGGATGTGGACGTCCACGATACTATCGGCACGTTTTAAATTATTAAAGCGCTCAATGGTACCTACTTAAGTGGTAACTCAAAATTTTATGAGATCATTGTGGACCCGGTAGGGCACAGCGAAATAACTGACGAAAAATTTCAACGCAGGGGGTCCGAAAGACGAAAAAAAAATCTGCTAAAAATTAAATGTAGGGAGCAGCTGTTTTTTTCGCGATTTCAGGTTTGGTCCCATAGTAAAAGTTGTTCAGAATGATGGGTACAATGACCCCTTAAGAGGTTGTGCGTTATTTATGTTACATCTAGTACACTTTTCTTTAGACTAGACAAAATTCCACGAATGTTCCACTGAATATTTGTATCACATAAAATATTTATGATATATAGGTAATGTGATACAAAAACATCAGAAACCAGACTACGATTATATGATCCAAATAATTCACAGATACTAACAAAACATATATGTACGAACTAATTCTAGATTTAGGTAAGTAAGCGTACTTACTAAAAAACGGAAACACATTTTTTTAGGAAAGACTCCTTCGCTTTCGTTTTAAAATTCCTGGTTTCTTAACCAAGTAAGGTAACAAATAATTTTCGTGATCATAGTATAGAGGCATGAGGAACGGTGTAAAGTTCACTCACCCTCTATAGAAAATGGAGGATCCTCTGACTAGACGGGTGTTGTGTCTGGTGGACTACGGCCCAACGGTTGATGTCGGGATGTTTTACATATGCTAGTCGCGCAGTAAACTCTGCTTGCGCGATACAGGATTTGTGTGTCAGGTCTTCGTTACGTAGTTCGCTTGAGGCGTTGTAGATGCCGTCACTATAGCAATAAATAATACTGCCTCGACGTAAAAACGTACAATAACCTAGCTTTTCCAAGCGAATACACTCACGTAAAACGTTGAATTTATTGCTTTCCCGGGACCTATGCATTTATGTAGGATAAGGCAACCCGTTGTTTTTCCGTCTATTTATAAGAATCTGGACGAACAATGTTATATTTGAAACTAAGCAGGTTTGAATTTTAAATGGATTGCACTGTGGTTGCTACGGCGTAGTCACGTAGCTAAAGATTATGACGTCACGGCTACGCTGCTACGACGTAGCAGATAGTCATGTTACTAGTCTAACTTGCGAAGAATTGGAAACCATTTTCTTCTGACAGAGAAAGCTGGTTTATACAGAGACGAGACTTGAGGCCTATTTATCATAATATAACAGACAATACAACATATTTGTCGAAAGTAACAAAATTGTTATATGTTCGTCACAGGTGCTGGGCTCCCACGCAAAACTGCAACGTCGCATCGCATCGCAAAAATCTGCGAGCTGCGCATTGCCGTAGCCTACAATTCAATGCGCAGCTCGCAGATTTTTATAGTTTCTAACGTGAAGATGTTATCGTGGACGTCCATGTCCACATGCATGACATCATGATAACACAGGGAAGTAAAATGTATGGAAATATATGAAGACGCTTTTAAATTACCGTCCACGATAACGTTATGACGTGCACGTATTCCCATACATTTTATGACGTGGACGTGGACGTCCACGATCGTATCGTATGTATCCGCACGTTATAAATTATTAAAGTGCTCAATGGTACCTACTTAGGTAGTACTTAAAATTTTATGAGATCATTGTGGACCCTGTAGGGCACAGGAGGTAGGAGATAGGAAGCTCTAAAAACTTAACTTTTCAGTCCATGTCCCACTTGCTGGAGTGCCGCTAAGTGCCCGTTAATTTGTACTAAAGAAGACCAAATGAACGCTACTGATGCCGCAATCAACGTGGTCAACTACTGGGCTCAGAAAATATTTTAAAAAATGGACCATCGATATGAAAAAAGAAGACGACTATCAATTTACATGCAACTACAAAGAAAATTGACCCAGTCCGGTGTCATAATTCCCTCATTCTTATATGTAGGCACTTACCTGAACTACTTCCCTGGTACTCATGGAAATTGAAGACGATTAGGTAAATAAACCAATTTTCCGGATTGCTTCTAAGGACACCGTGTTAAGCTCTTAGGGCTATCCGAAATTGGTGGATAAAATTTTTGTTTTTATTTATTTTTAATCCAATATGCATGGACAGACATGGCTTGTGAAAAAATAACAACTGCACAGTTCTATTGATCAAGGTTAAGCTACGTTTGCCGCGGTCGTTCCGTAGATGGGTAACCATCCCTTTCGTATCGAGACCCCTCCGTGCCTCGGAAAGCACGTTAAGCTGTTGGTCCCAGCTATCATGTACATCTTTGACAGTCGTTACGGGTAATCAGTAGCCCATAAGTCTGGCAGCCACCAAGGAATATCGTATTACCCAGTTATTGGATTGTGAAAGTCAGATAGGCAGTAGCTCCATGTAAAATACTGGTATTCAGCTGCATTCGGTTAGACTCGAAATCAAGCTGACCCTGATGTAGTTAGGAAAAGGCAAGGATGCATCAGCACAACATCAACTCACCTGTAATCCCCGAAGGAGACGGCAGAGACGTATCGAAAAACCAAAAAATTAAAAAAACCGATGTTTGATTATATTTTCTACAGCTCACTTTACTGAGTTGAGTACGTACTTCTTATTTAAATGCGTTTTTATAACCTCCTTTTTTGTCCTTTTCAAATTATCATCATCATCATCATTGGCAGCCTTGTCTCTCCCTTTGGTGTCATGCTTCCCTGGTCTGTGCGAGTCTCATTGCAAAGGCAAGTCATGCAAGTACAGCCAGGGTCGCGGGATGTTCGAAAGAGTTACCGTGGCCCCGGCACAGGCAAATGAAGGAACACGGGTGGGTTTTAGTCAGTAAACTGACACGCCCTCCCACTCCACCTAGAGCGAGAGAAGTCATTTGATGATTTCCCATTAAAAAAAAGTCATGCAAGTACCTGTTCGAAAATCTGTCTGATTCTAAAAACAATATTTAGGGTGTCTATTTGTGTGCTTGCCAATGGTCCTCCAAGTTCTTCCATAACAAACAAAAAAAAATAACGTGAAAATTTTAATGCCACCCCTGGACTGAAAGACGCGTCGTCGCTCGCAACCTTTATCGAAATAATAAAATAAAACGATAACGTTATTAGTTTTTGTTTGTCTACACATTGTACTATAAAGGACCACGTTCCCAAAAAATATTTTATAGTTTAAAATACATTTTTCTTGCGGTAAAACCTAACGGAAATTGTACCTATTTAGGTTTCTATTTATCTGAAT
Source organism: Fissipunctia ypsillon (assembly GCA_947568875.1). Classification (NCBI taxonomy): domain Eukaryota; kingdom Metazoa; phylum Arthropoda; class Insecta; order Lepidoptera; family Noctuidae; genus Fissipunctia; species Fissipunctia ypsillon. The sequence goes on from OX387662.1 coordinate 4,725,122, forward strand.
AGACATGCTGAAATTATTAGCATGTTCGCATATTTTTAAAATTATTTCATAATCATTGTTAGTTTTTGTACGGAGCTTATAGCTTCATCAATAGAATATCTACTTGGCCATATTTTTTATGAAGAAACTGATCGTTTATTGATGGATCATATGGTTGTATTTGGAAGCTTTGAGTTTGTCCGAACCGACAAACGCTGTCTATTAAAAAAAATATTTCATGCAAGAGGCGTTGGGATTCATCTGTTTCAAACAAATGGACCCGCTTCAATCTAGAACATTGTTCTCATTGATCAAATGGGCAAATATTTATATGAGTATGTTCTAAAATAACAACACAAACACAAAACTCACAAAAAAATCAAGGTTGCAAATATCAAATCGCAATATCGCTTCCACTGAAGTACCAGGATATAAGCAACGTGAGAATGTTTGTGGAAGTTGCCGGAATTACGGTGTAAAATAAAAACGCTCTATTCACTTTTATTTTTCCTTCTATTTCGGAGTCCCAAACAATTTGCTGGCAGTTCATTTTTGTGGAATATCAATTACTCGAGGTTGGCAAGCCGTATTTGTGTCGGATTTCGGGTAAAATAATATACGTCTGGTTGAGAGTCATCAGTGTTTATTGATTACCTTTCAATTAGAGGTATAGTAATTAATTTTAAGCGGTAATAGGCCAACAGCTAATGTATCGGAAAGATAGCCAGGTCTCAATTAGGTACTATCGACAAACACCAGGCCTTTCTAAATTTGTAACAATTTTGCTTGCAATTTTACTTATAACAAAGTAAAACAAAGGACCATAGGGGCAGGGATTCTTCAATAAATCAGTGTATAGAAAAAGCAACTTTAAAGTGTAAAGGCATCCGTTTTGTCGATAGTACCTACCCATTGCACTATTTTTGTAGTGAAAGCATTTCCTTTACATCATGTTTAAAGGAGGTTAAAAGGAATGCTAGCAATCTGGCCAAAATACTAGGAGTATTTTATGTTTTTAGGGTTCTGTAGTCAACCCTTATAGTTTCACCATGTCCGCCGGTCTGTCTGTCCACGGCTTAGCTCAGAGACTATTAGTGGTTAACACGGGTACATATTAATCACACCCATAAGGTGGTAAAATAAAATTTTTAAGAAAAAGTTTTTTAGGGTGCCCTACGCGTAAAGTGGGGATGACTTTTTTTTCTCGTCTATCCCATGGTGTGGAATGCCGTTGGAAAGGCCGTGCAAAATTTTTGCGGGTGTGTGACCATTTTTTGTTTGCGCAATATTAAGCATTAAAGTGCAAATTTTTGTCAAGCTAAGTGGTTCTTTTTGGATAATTATGTGAAAAAATTAATTTTAACACACACACACACACACAGTTAATTTTGTTCTTGGGGTAATTCATCCCAACTACAGAACCCATTGGCCGTTTGGCCGTTTTTTTTTATTTCAATTCTTTTTCTTTTGTGTTTATATTGTGTGTACCAAATAAAAATTTCTTCTTTTTAAATGAAAAATGCCTAACACTTTTTGTTTGGAGAAACGAAAAGTCTCACTCTCAATACATACAAGAAAGTACTTTTGTCTGAAAATTGGCCATAGTACATTCTCTGACTGCGTTGTTGGTCTAGTGGTCGCAAGCGTCACTGCCAAGCATGAGGTCCTTTTTTTTGGATGGGAAATCATCAAATGACTTCTCCCGCTCTGGGCGGAGCAGAAGGACGTATCAGATTTTTACTGACTAACCCGTGTTCCTTCAGTTGCCTGTGCCGGGGTCACGGTAACTCTTTCGAACATCCCGCAACCCTGAGCATAAGTTCCTAGGTCCGATTCCCGGGTCTGGCAAAATGTTATTGGGGTTTTCCATCCGGAATTTCTCAGTAGCAACCCGGAGTCTGGATTTGTGCCCGGTTAAACAAAACTGGCGAAATGTGGGTGTACTATAGATACACCTCTGCCTAACCCTTCTGGGTACAGGCAGATTTATGTTATATTCTCAGCCCTTTTATCTCCCAAAGAACGCACGAGTACATCTCCTTTACTACATGAGTCCCTAATACTATTCATCGACAAACTCCGCTCCCTCAAACTTCTTATTAAAATAAAATTTGTATAGATAGAAAAAGAAGTCTGAATAAAATATAATAAATTAATACTTATTACATACAAATAAGCGTTATATTTCAGTAGCCATGCGTGTTGAACCACCTGAACTAGGTTGAATGTATTTATTGAGGAGGAAACAAATTCCACGAAGAAAATCGCTGAAGCGAATATCTTAGGAGTTATAATGTTTACTTACATACTGAAATAATGTTACCAATGTGGATAATTATGTAATACTAGCTTTTGCCCGTGGCTTCGGCCGCGTTGCGGTCGGAAATTATACCATGGGAACGTAACACCGGGATAAAAAGTCTGTGTTAAATCCAGATTATAAACTATCTCTATGCCAACGTAACACCACGCCTTGCCTGTATGCCAAATTTCATCCAAATCCGTTTAGCCGCTTTCGCGTGACTGAGTAACAAACACCCAAACATACAATCCAAATAAATTAAAATTGAAGTGGCTGTTTGTTATGTCGAAATAACAGCTTTTTACTAAATGTATAATTATGAAAGTAGGTACAGGACAAACACACAAAATTTAAAAAAAAATTGTCTGTCTCGACAGACAGACAAAAATTACAAAGTCTGTCTGTCTGTCTGTTTGTTCCAGCTAATCTCCGAAACGGCTTGACCAATTTTAACGGGACTTTCACTGGCATGTTGATGTTATAAGAAGTAACGAAAGATACTTTTATTTTTGAAACAGAATTAGGGTTCCGCGCAAAAAAATTAAAACCCATGAAATTGTGAAAAAATCGAATTCAAATAGGGAAGCACTGACACCCACGCGCGCGAAGCCGCGGGCAACACCTAGTTTATAATAAAATAAAGAAAAAGTATTTATTGGAATTCACACAAGATCACAAATTATACTAAAGACAATCACAAATATAAAAAAAAAACAAAATTATATAATATCCACGCCGTTATTTCTACCAACCCCATTAACTCTTTTAACCAAACTGTTATGTCAACTTATTACATAAGTTCTACCTACACTAAGCTGGGTTCAGACAACCTTACATACATACATAGCTCAAACATAAGTCAAATTCTCAGAGATTAACTGTGTCCAGTATGTCCACTGGTTTAGAGTTCGTTACGCAAGCCTTTTGTTAGACCATTCTATTGTACGACAAAAAAGAGTTAGATAAGTATTCACGTGGACGGAATTCAAACGAACGTGTTGTTAAAATGTTCGATTTTATAGTGATGTCCTTCAAAAAGTTCAGGTGTTCGTAGTAACAGGCGCACATGTATAGCTGGAGGTATGGATGTGAATGAAGGAAGAGAGGTATGTAAGGATTCTTGCACGTCTTTGCATATGGCGTTCTGTATTTTTTTTTTTAATTTAAGATAGGTTTGCTCTTGACTCTAGTCTAAGTCAGAGGTGACAGAGACAAACATATCTAGAAGAAGCCTGTTCACTCTCACTTTGAAGAGATCAGGGTTGTAAGCGTTCGGAAACACAGACGCAGGCAGAGAATTCCACTCCTTTGCTGTACGCATTTTCTGCCTACCCACGTGGAAAAAAGGAGTGAGCTTATGAATGTATGTACAGACGCCAGCATATCAAGCTACTACAATCTGTCAAATTTCTTTAATAGACTTCAACTTAATCGTTAAATCAGGTTAAGGTTGGTTGAGAAAATTTTACAGTTTCGGGTAGCTTGATGTACTTGCGTCTGTACATATGTTAAATAAAATTGTTCATGAATGCAAATTGGTAGTTATGGGGGGTCTGCCGACAGAAGTGAAAACTTAGAACTATGAAATAACAGTATATCTGTCGATCACGCGGAGAGGGGCCTGTGGCTAAATGATAACAGCCGCACAGGTCGAACTTCAAGCTACACTTGCCTCGGTCGGTTCGTTGATGGGTGACCATCCATTACATATCGAGGCCCCTCCGTGCCTCGGAAAGCACGTAAAGCTGCTGCGGCTGTCATTCGAAGATCTTTGACAGTCGTTACGCGAACTCAGAAGCTCAAAAGTCTGACCAACCAGTCTTATCAAGGGGTATCGTGTTACGCAGTAATTGGGTTGTGGAGCTCAGATAGGCTGCCGCTCCATGTAAAATACTGGTATTCAGCTGCATCCGGTTAGACTGGAAGCCGACCCCAACATAGTTGGGAAAAGGCTAGGCAAATTGATTTTTGTCAGTAACGCGAACCCATAAGATTTTCCCCTCTCAAACATTGAATTTTCAACGCTTGGCTTAGCGCCGAGATTTGAAAATCCATCAGTGCGTTTTTATGAAATTTTAGTACCGCCTAATGTTAGTAAAATAGACAATTGTCTAGTATATTTGAAACGACGCTTTGCATACAGCTCGCGAATTGTAATCTAAACGAAGAGGTAGGTATGCCTTTTTTTTTTTTTTTTTTTTTTGTGGATGGGAAATCATCAAATGACTTCTCCCGCTCTGGGCGGAGCGGGAGGGCGTGTCAGACTTTTACTGACTAAAACCCACCCGTGTTCCTTCTGTTGCCTGTGCCGGGGCCACGGTAACTCTTTCGAACATCCCGCAACCCTAGCTGGCATCGGCCCTAGCGGACCCCGTCAATAGTGCTGACATCTCTTTGAGGCGCGCGTGGAACACGACGCGCCGTCGACTCGGGCTTGGTCCTTACCGGACGGCGAGCTACCCATTGCTCGCCGTCCGCAAGCCCGCGCCTACGGTGGCCGGGAATCAGCTGCCAATTCCCGACGCCCAGGGCGTCTCCTGCGGCGACTAGGGGCGTGAGGGTGCAAAGCTTGCCTCTCCCTCACGCGTCCCGCCTCCTCCTTCACGAGCATTACTGCTTCGCAGAAGGAGGTAATGGCTTCCCATGCACTCTCGCTCCGTACCATGGCCTGGACCAGGGCCGGACGCGAGAGATCGCCGCCGCCGATCGCTTCCGCGAGGACACGGCGGTGCTCCGCCCAAGCCGGGCAGACCTCCACCGTATGCTCCACCGTGTCCTCCGGGCGATCCACACAGTGGTGACACCCGGGCGTTTCCTCCCGCCTTATCCGGAACAGGTACCTCCCGAAGCACCCGTGTCCGGTGAGGACCTGCGTCAGACGGAAAGTGAGGACGCCGTGGCGCCTCTCCAGCCACTCCTCAAAGAGGGGACTTATCGCCGCAATTGTGGCGTGCCCAGCGCTGGGTTGCGACAATCGCACTCTCCATGCCGCCATGAGATCCTGCCGGAGCTCTGTCCGCCGTGCCGCGATTTCTCGCGGCAGGTAGGTATGCCTCCTGCTTGTCCATCGATGGTGAGACCAGTTTCGCTTTGCTTCTGCTTTCTATGTATATGCGAGGTTATAATCGGGAACGTGTTTATTGTTCTGGCTAGGGGGTAACGTCAAAAGGGTCATTCTTAATAGTAGCTGGTTATGATAGTGAAGGTATCAAAGCATTCATAATTACGATTTATTTGATAGACATACAACATCGATTTAAGAAAATTAAATGATAAAATTATGCTAAAAAATAATTACATTATAACAGAAAATATTTTATTAAAAATATATGCCATACAACGTGCTGCCAGCTTTTTGGGCACTTTTTCCTGTTGACAGCAATGCGGACGAATTTTTGAAGCCCTATGATTATTTCCGCTCCTTTTTATACTTGTACTTTAAATTATTATTTGTTCACTAAAACAATATTATCTATAGTAAAAAAAGTTATATCCTAACTTAACTAAAACATAAACATATCCTAAACTAACTAGAATGATTAAAAAACTAAATTATTATTATTTTAAGTCTGTTAGTTTAATATATTTCCCGGGACCCTAGGGTCCCGGACCTTTGAAAGGCATATGAGGGGCCGAAGCCAACTCGCAGAGGCCCGTTAGACGCTTTCAATGGAAATGAGGCACCAACCGACGATTATCCTTGTGCGTACTATGCAAGTGCACCCAAGGACAACTCCCGGTTGGTGTAGGACTATTGCAGGATATGGAGAAAAAAAAATATTGGGCTATGGGTTTGGATGGCTAAAGTGGACTGGTTATCTAAATTATTTTTATTTTAAGTCTGTTAGTTTTATTGTTTATGTAAATATTTAGTTTAGTAATATAGAAATATATATAGGTAACAAAAAAAATTAAAATATTTGAGAATTTTATCCAATGATCCCAACAATATTTTTTTTACATTCCTGTCATTTTTCTTTTTTTTTCAGGTAAATATGAAATTAGTCGTGGCAGCAACTTCAAGTACCTATTGCAAGTACCTAGTAAGTAGAAAGTTCAATGAAAAACTTCTAATCAATTTGTAAAACAAGAAAACTGGCCAAGACGAGCAATCAAGTACCAGGACATCATAAAACACAGAGACATCAACACTACGTCGCCGAAGCTTCCGGCCCACAAGATTTCACCTGACCACAATTGGGTCAAGCCACAGTCCCACAATCCCTTCAACCAGGGATGCGTACAGTCCGAACCATTTTAACTGATTAACACAACTTGCTTGGCGAGTCACGTAACTAAAACTAGGTTTAGGTCTTGTTTCAGGTAGATATGGGTAATTTTATTATTTTAGAAGTACTAAAAGCCTCTGCAAGTGCTTAACAAGGCACACTTTTGACCTCTTTTCTCTCTTTTTGCATTACTTTGCAGTCCCATCTCAGAAATTCATTCTGCATTATTGTAAACTGTATTGTACTTTTGTTTCTCAAGCCATTTATATAATATGCTGTTGGTGTTTTTATTGAAAAAATAAATATACACTAAATATAAAATTTAAATTATGTTTAAATAAAGTTTACTCTTATCCTGAATGAATGAATGAAATGCACCGACACCAGCGTGGTTTCACCATACTCGATTAATCTCAAAATCAAACTCAAAGCATTTATTTCAATTAAACCATTTACAGGCACCTTTGAACTGTCAAGGAGTCGAACAGTTAGAAATACCATTTCAGACACCAACCTACATGGGCTTCACATGATCTGACCAAGATTATGTCTGGACTTTAAAATAGACTGTGACCTCTGAGTTTGTTTCGGCCTTTCTTCTCAGAGTAGTCAGATAGGAAACGCCGGCCTCATCTAGTTTAAAAAAAATGTTTGACGTGTAAAAGTGTTTGTATAAACCTACTTACAGAAATAGAATAATTTATCATTTAATATGAAGCTTGTTGCCCATTCCAAAGAGTAGTAAGTTCCTATGGACAAGAACGGGCAAAAAACTCTATGGACACTCTTTTAATTTATATTGTTACAAAAAATATTAGTTGCATCATTATTTTGAAATTATAATTAAATATGATAACGATGTAAAAATACGTACACGTTAAAAGTATCCAGAGTAGCAAACAGAACAAAAAAAACTCTATTCAAAAATAAAATAATTAAAATAAGCCGTGGCAGCTAAGAGATGACCGGTTTCAACTGACGGCGCCCGTTCACGAACATGACGAACATGGATCAGCACCATTTAACTCAATCAATCCGAAGGGATCCGAATGATCCCACACATGTGCCACCATCAGCGAGATATTTGTGTGAGCATGAGATACTGTCAACCATCAGGGCACATTCAAATCAATGAAAGTCATATGACCCGGTTAAATGGTAGCTCTATAGTACATAGTACTCACACATGTGCTATGCAATTATGTAATACAAAGGAGGTTGAATAATATTAGTCGAGTAAACCCAAAAATTTACACTAGCCCCTAGAATCACATGTTTCTTGGGGCTACAGAGACCATTTGCATATCAAGGGGCGCGATAGTATAAACTTTCTTCCTGCAAATAAATTTTAAATTTTTGTCAGATTTTCCGTACAAAAACTATCACACATCAATTTAATATCACGGATTAAATATAACTTACCGTAGCTTTAAGCCCTTTGTAAGATCTTCACACATTATGGAATGCAAATAAAGATATGAATATGAATTTTGACTGAGTTTGATCAAAATCAGCCCTTAGGTAATGAAAAACTAGTATAGACTAATTTTTTTAGCCCCTAGATATCTGTCTTCTTTATGACGACATCAATTCATAGGATAAATCCCATCGAGTTCTGTAATGCAAACCATCATACATCATCGCCCACGATGTACTAGGGTAATATAAACTCCAGGAACATCAATCACTGGTCCTGCAAGTGGCGCGTCCTCACATAATAGATAGTGTGGTCGGCCGGTGACACGTCATAATATCCTATGTAGTCCTATGTGATCGACCGGTCTAACACCAGTTAGGTCTTAGACCGGTCGATCAAAAACATTGTTCGTACTTGGTATCACTAGCGAGTTCCTGCAGTATAAATGTTTTAGGTATGTGTAGGTCTGTTGAGCCTAACCTAACCTAACACGCTTTATGTGGGGCTCACGGCTAAGTAATAACAGCCGCACGGGTCGATCGATTAGGTTAAGCTAAACTTGCCGGGGTTGTCCATGGATGGGTCCATCTTTAGACTGTGGACCATCTTTACATACCAAGACTCCTCCGTGCCTCGGAAAGCACGTTTTAAGCCGTTGGACCCGGCTGTCATTCGTGCATCTTTGACAGTCGTTACGCTTGTCAGAAGCCCAAAAGTCTGAAAACCAGTCATCCCAAGGAGTATCGTTTATCCTAGTTACTGGATTGTGGAGGCCAGTTAGGCAGTAGCTCCATGTAAAATACTGGTATTCAGCTGCATCCGGTTAGACTGGAAGCTGACTCCAACATAGTTGGGAAAAGACTAGGCAAATTGATTGACGCAGTTTGTGGAAGTTATAATTATCATGTATCAGTATCAGATTCGATCTAATGATGGTCTTAACATTTACGCAATCTATAATTATTATTAGATAGGCATTTATTCGACCAGTAAATTAGCTTTGTATGCTCCATTGTCTTGTTTCAATGCTATGGAACTCAATCCCTTTGATGGACTTATTATGGTCAACTAGATTGATACAAATAACTAGACATGGATAGTGCTTATCCACTGGATAGTAACGTTATTAGATACTTATCAATACCCACCAAGGCATACAGCAAGGTAATTTTATAATGTGATTTATTTAGATTTTGATACTCAATATGTTCTAAAAAAATAAAATTTAAGAAAAGTATTATTATCACAACTCATTCCTAAAATGCATAATGTTATGCGACGGCCCAGAAGAATTTATGCGTTTGAAAAAATAACAAGTTTAAATTGAAATATAAGCCTAAAGGTCGAACCCCCTTTAGTATTATTTTTTCTTCTGAGGGTCAAACTAAAAAGTTGGAAATTATGTTCTTAGAAAGAGACAGAGCCTATTCAAATAGTCTCCCATTTCTAAGAAAGATACAGTTACCGACACGTAAGTTGGCAAGAGTTTTTGTAGTGGGGGAAGTTTGCGCACGCACAATTTCATACATTTTTATATGCGCGAACTTCCCCCACTACGAAAATCTCTTGCCAAGTTACGTGCCGGTAACTGTACTAGGATAGCATAACCTCTAAAGGTTTTAAAAAGCCGCAGTCGGTTTTGATGCTAACCTTATGAACAAAACGTCAGGAACAGGGAAATTATGTTGAGATCCCTCCGGGCGTTACTTTGTTGTTACTGAGCGCTTTTTATCGTACGTAAAGATTCTTTAGAGTTTTTTTGTACTTTTTGAACGAACTTCTTAAGCATAAGGTTGTGTTTATATTTCGTAACAACGAGTACCTAATTAGCTTAAAAGAAAAGTAGTTTCCTACATAAGTATATTATAATCATCACTTTAAACTGCATAAACGTATTATTATAACATCAATGGGGATGAAAACTGCCATTTGCTCACTTCAGATGTCGCTACTGTCCAGCGTCTAAGAATTTGACAGTTATCTGTGACTCTCTTTACATTTTTTTTGTAAACAAGAGACTTCCTTTACGCATAATTAATTAATGTGCCCCGTTGCGCAGCTGTTGACTGCAAAAATACGGGTACCCATGAATTTGCCAAAGAGTATGTGCTATCCTTTTTAAACCTGAAGACTTTTATGGGAGAAATTCGTGTACAAAACTAAGTCTACCAGTTTTTAGTTTTTAACCCCATTATTGTAACATAATTATAATAACAAATTGAGCTTATAAAATTATCCTCAATTGTCAAAGGAAATGGTGATTTAAAATTACAATTTCGGGTAAGTACTCAAATAATCAATTTAAAGCACTCAATTTATAAGTGGCTTTACAAATAGCATCCACAGGTACGTTATATGATCCTTTTGTTTACATTTTAATCAGATACTTTAGAAACACACCATTCTTAAGTGTTTATAAGCCTCTTTCTTAATTTTTATTTCTACCAAAAAATACAATTTATATCCTGTCATATTTCACTCTCGAGCCAATAATACGTATTATGAAAACGTTCAAAAGAGGAGTGGTTCAGATCGCGCCCGTCGACTTCTCATCATTTTTAGGCAAATCTCAAGCACTACTGGAGTATTTTATTCGTGGACCGTTCTCACGCCCTTATTGAGATTGGGAGCTCCTACTATGTGAATAAAACTTTTTTTTCAAACATCTTTATAAAAAAAGGCAAGTAGATTAGTGAAAACGAATTATTAACTATTATGCTAGCTATTGCTCGCGGCTTCGCCCGCATGGAGGTTGAAAATGATTCCACAAGAACGTACTACAGTGATATAAAATATACTATGTCCTTAACCAGGTCATGCTTTATCCGTGTGCCAAATTTCATTCAAATCCGTTCAGCCATGTTTGCGTGGTTAAGTAACAAACGTCCAAACATGCATACAAACAAAAAATAAAATTGGTTTTTTTCCTAACTTAAATTTATGCGGTCCGCACCGAATTGCAATAATTCTCATATATCACTCTTAGTATATTTTGCATATACCATCGCACACGGTGGGCCGTACCATGCCTTAAGGTATTGAAATGCGATGCGCTGCGCTCCTATGCGGCTGTCATTTGTGCTTAGCTTTCGACGGAAAAGCTTAAAAATATAATTGTTGAGAAAGTTCAGTAAAAATAGGTTTCTAAAATCTTTGTCCCAGATTATTAAAAAAAAATTGAGCCGTCGCGGGATGCCTGGCAGATGTGAAACATCGAAACTATTTTGTATAGAAAATATGCATGAAAGGATGGTTTATTAAAGGAAATAAATATGCCATAACCAAAAACAAAATAGTCGGATTTCTTTTAAAGAAAAAAAAAATATTTATTCAAATTTCCTTTGGAAGTTGGCTGTTGGCCGCGTCGCCACGCAACAGCCATTCTGACCCGCCGCATTAGATGTTTCACATCAAAAAACACATAATATAATATCACGCCTTTAATCTTCGAAGAGTTAGGCAGAGGTGTACTTATAGTACACCCACATTTTGCCAGTTATTTTTAAGTACCATGAAATAAGGGGCGAGCCTATTACCATCAACCCGGCACGAATCCAGACTCCGGGCTGCTACTGAGAAATCCCTGATTGAAAAACTCGATAACAGTTTTGAACCCAGGATTGAACCCAGGACCTCATGCTCAGCAGTAGTGCTTGCAACCACTAGAACTAGAACTATCTTTTTTTGTAAACTAAAAGTCAAGTGCTGTCTTTTGTTTGTACCTCTTAGCATAAAGAAATAGTACATTGTTCACCGAGGGGAGAAAGTGACCGATTACTAACGATTGTGTAGTTCGAGGGTGTAGCTTAACACACATGAGTTGGGAATCGCACTTTCTTCCGAGTGATACATAGTGCTTTATACTTTACCTACGAGGAAAATATTTCGACTAGATCGTTAACAGCAGAAATTGAAAATTCAGTTAAATAAAACGAAAGCTATCCACGCGCGCGATTTTCACATGTTCATTTTATTTTTTAAATCGATGTTCAGCAAAAGTATGTGGCCAGTATCATTTTGCGCTAGGTGATAAAAACTTTTTGTGTTTTGGCATTATACCAACTACTGAAATGCCCTAAATTAAAAAAAAAAACATAGCACGTCATCAATGGATTTTCATACGCTTTGTCGACCCGCACATTTATACAACAGTAATGACGTACATTCTGCCTCATTTAAAAACAAAGTAATAAAGTACTTTCCGAGCAGGTGTAGTATAAATTCTATCTTTTATCCGTGTTTTAATCAAAAAATGAAATACTTTACAATACCCACCCGAGATTTGTAAAAGCCGTTATAAATGTTTGCGTACGTGCGCGCTAGTATTTGCATTTAAAGCTTTTTGGAATGCCATATGTGGGAGAAATCTTGAGAAGAAAGTTACGCATTTGTGACAACCATAAATGAGACTTTATCGTTTTGACACAGGTATAAAGACAAGTTATCCATATGGGTAAAATTAAAATCATGATGGTTTTGCTTTTTTTTTAAATATTTTTTATGTTATAACTAGCGACACAACATCGAGATTTTTTAATATATGTAAGTTTTATTATTATTAAGCCTAAAAACCATCCCAAGTTAATTTTCTAAATGATAGTGAAAACCGCATCAAAACCCGTTGCACAGTTTAAAAAAAACAACGCGGTCACACAGATAGACACGAAAACCGAATTTAATTTATAATATTTATGGATGGATGGATAATATTTTAATCAATAAAATGTTGTACCTATATACGATTTTAAATCAATTTTATTATTCATTAACCTATTTAATTTTAAACAATTTTAAGGTCATAGCGCAGTTAAACTCCCTTATTAATAAACGTGGAGTGGTAGAGTTACAAGTTTACAACCTCCTTTCAGACTACCAATACATTGTTCGTTGTTTAACTTTAGCGTAACTTGACCCTGGACTAGTTTATTAATAACTAGCTTCTGCCCGCGACTTCTTCTGTGTGGGATTCGGTCCAGAGACAAATGAAATATGCAGAAGATGTCATTTACCAGAATAAAAAGTATCCTATGTATTAATCTAGGTCATGTGTATTATCTGTGTGCCAAATTTAATCCAAAACCATTAAGCCGTCTTTGATACAAACTTTTACATTTATAATACTTAATATTATTAGTACAGATAGATTTAAGACAGTCACTAGATCTTGGCAATTGATATCGTTTACATTCGATGTTCAATCGAGAATCAGTGTTTAGGCCGTCCGAGAACTTTTCGACATTAACCATTTCCACCAAAATGAGGTATCAGAATCCAGCTGTACATATCACATATATACATATTTTTTATTTAGATTCTTACGATGGTTCTCAAGATATATTACATCAATATTTTACCAATTTCCTTGAATACATCGGAGTTAAACTGTGAAATATGTTTTTGAAGAATTAGAATAAAATGACCGTTATTTTCTTTTGACAAAGCTTAAACACTTTAAACAAGCTAACAATATAATATAATTATGAATAGTATATAAAAAAGTGAAGGACATCAAAAAATTCGTCCGCATCGTTGTCAATGGGAAAAGTGCCCGAAAGGCTGGCAGCATTGCCACATTGGATGGCAAATTCTTAGGCCTAAAAATAGGTCACGTAAAGAGTCGACCAACCACTTTTCGATGTTCCGAAATTGGATAACGCCATGGTACATTTCAGATGTTGGAACAGAAAAATTATGGAAATATGAGTGTTGTTTTTAGAATGTCGTTCTAAACTGGCATACTTTGACCGACTTTGTATTTTAAATTCTAAGAACAATGATTTTTTTTGTATGCATAATGCATTTAAACCACTTGAAAAATTTAAAAAGAAAATAATGCGAGTCAGACTTGCACACGAAGGGTTCACCATCGCACAATATTTAACAAAACATATATTTTTAAAATACTTTAGTAAAAAAAACACGTTTTTTTATGGGGACCCACCCCCCTTTAATTTTTACTTTTTTTTTAAATTTTTACTTTTATTTGTTTTTTATTTATTAGTGACCACACTGTGAAAATTTCAAGTGTCTACCTACTACGGTTCAATAGATACAGCCCTGTGACAGACCGATGAACTGACGGACAGCGGAGCCTTAGTAATAGGGTCCCGTTGGCACCCTTTGAGTACGGAACCCTACAAAATATACATAATAGTTAGATAAATCATTACTTGTTCTTTTGAGGATAAAATATAACTTTTTATGTGTCCTCACTATGTTATTTTCTCGGTAAGTAATTCACTAAAGAAGATTAGAACGTAATGTCTGCAATACTCTTACAGTAATAAAATTGAAGGTTAGCTTCGTCGAACTGTTGAAGTAATCCATCGAGACATGTAATCTAATATATACCCCCTTACTAATAAACGTATTATATCAGATGAATAGTTGAACACACCGATGTCTCTCTTTCAGTCGTCAGTAATTTGACTTTCGAAAGAAGAAGACAAAGCGTTGTTTAACTATACAGACGCTATACAACGTTTATTAGTAAGGGGTAGTATATTAGAGATATAGTATAGATTACAAATGTCTATATATTGAATAATGTAATATAATCTATATCGTTTATATACTAAAAAGCTGAAGAGTTTGTTTGTTTCTTTGTTTGGACGCGCTAATCTCTGGAACTGCCAGTACGATTTGAAAAATTATTTTTGCATTTGATAGCCCAATTCTTGAGGAAGACTATAGGCCATTTAACATCACGCTACGACCCATAAGAGCCGAGCAAAAATAACGCTAATCGAAAACGAGGTGATTATGTGGGCAGGCGATGCGTGGGTCGGGAAAACAAGAACTTTCACACGGACGAAGTCGCGGGCAGAAGCTAGTGTTTTATACAACATGACGTTTGTGACTTTTACGATTCTGGGGATCGGCCGTAAAATCGTATCATCGTCAACTAGATATTCCCGTGGTCTCTTGCTCACGCGAAAACTGGGAATATAATATTTATTTTTAAATCCGTGAGTATGTACATCTTTCAAATACTCTTTTACACGCGAATGTTTTGGTGTCAGTCTTTACGATTTCTTTAAGTTCATAAGAACTACATTTGGTCTTGGTTTAAAACATAAATCTAGAACATAGTTTTTGTAGATTATTATTAAACCTCGCCCAATATACACAGACATACAAATATAAAAAGATAACGGTCAAAGACATTCCCCTGAGAAATTAGTAGGTGTGGTAAAATTATGTCTGAAACGGCGGCTCGTTTAAAAGATTAGGTACCAGGCTGACAGAATAGCTAGGTACCTTGTTGACCGTGGACTGACGTGAATGAGCGCTATCATTCCAGTAGTTAAATGTCGAATCGTGATATTATGTCATTTGGTAAATATTAGGTCGCTTTATTTTGATTAGAAGGTTTGTTAATTTAATTATGGTATATTTAGACAAGGTCAAATATTGCTCGGCGATATTTCACAGTAGTGCGGAAAAGTCATACAGTAGAATGGAATAAATCTAAATATTCTTTATTATGTACATCATATAGATTCAAGATAAATGTGTAAATGTCGAAATTTTACATAGGGTGAAGGTTTACGCTGAAAGCGATCTTTATCTTTTTTTGAACCTTAGGAAGAATTAAAGGGAGAAGGAGAGACAATACTGCAGGTAGTTAGTGGTGGACCATTTACCTACATTATTATTATACAATAAATAATACACACTTAAAGCATATTTGTATCAATATAAACGAGCATTAAATAATTAATGGTCATTAACAAAAGACGGTAAGCCGTGTATAAAACCTAATATTTATGGGTTTCATACGGAAAGTAGTTCAGTACCACGGGCAGGATCACACTCTTAACAAATACAGGTGACTAAACCCCTGCATTTCTATGATGCTCTGGTAGATATGACAGGAGATAACGTATCTTTTATTCCAGGAAATCGAGCCAATTTCGCAGTAAATAATAGGAGCTAGCGAACTTTGACAGTTTTTCATTTCTGAATGCCAAAATTTGAACTACAGCAGTGCCAAACAAGTTCGATAGGAAATAAGCTCGCGCTCGTTTCATTTACTTGAATTTTTTAACGTAAACTATACGTTCACTTAACTGATGAGTTTTCTCAGCCATCACCTAAAAAGGTTTACTGAGCACACAGCGACCCTTGGGTACTTCATACAGCGGGACAATTGCGTAACACACTTACACTAGGAATCAATTTAATTTTGACAGTTCAACAACATTCATTGCCTTATTTACTTTGTTGAGCAGACAAATTTTTCGAACATATAAAGCAATGGATTAGCAATTTGCTTCAAAATCATTCAGATTGTGATTGATAGTGTGTAACGCAATTGGGGTGCAGATTATTTTCGCTATGACAGCATTGTTTCGGAAGATTTTCCAGATATTTTTTTATAAATTCGTCTATTCTAGCTAACATCATCATCTCATCTGCCTAACCATTTCCAACTATGTTGGGGTTGGCTTCCAGTCTTACCAGATGCAGCTGAATACCAATATTTTACATGGAGCGACTGCTTATCTGACCTCCACAACCCAGCAACTGGGTAATACGATACGCCTTGGTAAGACTGGTTGTCAGACTTTCGGGCTTCTGACGATCCTTAACGACTGTCAAAGATCGACGAATGACAGCCGGGACCAACGGCTTAACGTGCTTTCGGAGGCACGGAGGAGTCTCGGTATGTAAAGATGGTCACCCATCCACGGACAACCCCGGCAAGAGTAGCTTAACCTGATGGATTGACCCGTGCGGCTGTTATTACTTAGCCACGAGCTCCTCAGCTAACATACTTTCAATATTATAATTAATAATACTAATTAATTTCGCGGGTAATGCTAAAGTTGAGTTTGACAAGTTCAAGATTCATGTTGAAAAGGGCGCCTAGAAACAATTATATTTTGACGTTCGAAAGCTCTTAATGTTTACTTGACATAAATAATTTGACTTTGACAAGTTCAAATTCTCAAATCAGAAACTCGGCAAAAATTCTCACCACAGATAACATATCTAAGAGTACACTACACTAAACAAGATAAAAAAAAACCTACCATTCTCTCTCAAAAACTGAGCTTACGCGGCAACATTAATTTTTCACTCATATTACATTATCCTGGTCACAATGGCGGGTGGTATATTAATTTGCATACGTTGCCTGGCTAGGGGCCAAATCTTTAGTCCAGCTCGCAATGGGTCAGCCATGATAAAATGTTTTGATTCATTACTTTTTACCAGTTACGTAAGCAAGCTTGGTGTAAAAATTTGTTAGTTTAGAACTATAGAGAGTAAAAAGGTTTCAGATGATTTAAATTTGATGATAATTATTAATATACTCGTGGCTAAATGATAACAGCCGCACTGGTCAATCGAAGGTTAAGCGATGCTTGCCGCTGTCCGTTCGTGGATGGATGACCATCCATTACATATCGAGACCCCTCCGTGCCTCGGCAAGCTCGTTAATAAACCGTAGGTCCAGGCTATCATTCGTAGATCTTTGACAAACGTTACGGGTCGTCAGAAGCCCAAAAGTCATTTGGGAAAATTCTATAAGCAGATTGATTTGATTGAATTTTTATTATTGCGTTGAATTTTAAATTTAATGTTTTGTAAAGTATAGGACGCCGACTCCAACATAGTTGGGTAAAGGCTAGGCAGGTGTATAGAGTAAATATGTGTTGACTAACGATCCCGATACCTTTTTATTGATATTGATGTATATCTTTATTATGTACCTTCCATGTAATGTCAATTTTATTTAATAAATATTTCCTATAAACTTAATATCAATTGACTGCCTCGTTGGTCTAGTGGTCGCAAGCGCTACTGCTGAGCATGAGGTCCTGGGTTCGATTCCCAGGTCGGGCAAAGTGTTATTGCGTTTTTCTATCTGGAATTTCTCAGTAGCAGCCCGGAGTCTGGATTTGTGCCCGGTTGATGGCAACAGGCCCCTATTACATGGGGTTTAAACATAACTGGCGTAGGTTAGGCAGAGGCGTACCTATAGGTACGCCTTTGCCTAACCCTTCGAGAAAACAAGGCGTGATGTTATGTTTTAATATCTATTCGATTTAGGCTAAGAACTCACAGCTGCTTTATTTCTACACTCAGGGGACCGGGTGTTTCCTTGGGCGTCGGGAATTGGTAGCCGATTCCCGGCCACCGTAGACACGGGCTTGCGGACGGCGAGCAATGGGTAGCTCGCCGTCCGGTAAGGACCAGGCCCGAATCGACGGCGCCTTGTGTTCCACGCGCGCCTCAAAGAAATGTCAGCACTATTGACGGGGTCCGCTAGGGCCGATGCCAGCTAGGGTTGCGGGATGTTTGAAAGAATTACCGTGGCCCCGGCACAGGCAACAGAAGGAACACGGGTGGGTTTTAGTCAGTAAAAATCTGACACGCCCTCCCGCTACGCCCAGAGCGGGAGAAGTCATTTGATGATTTCCCATCCAAAATAAAAAAGGGGACCGGTTGTTTGTGAAACTTGGCAGGTGATGATCGCAAGACAGGCAGTTATTTAGTTAAGCCCTAGACCACCATGGACATACACCAGTAACGCCCGCCGACCGATTGTAGAGCGCACAGCGAAGCCTGCCAAGGTCGCGGTTGACCGCGACCCGTGCGATTCTACTAATTGCTCGCCGGTGCAGCGGGACCCGTAAACAATCGCGCACGCCGCGGGCATAAATCGCGTCGTGCAATTTACTATCTACATTTCCATGTACTACGTGTTCGCACGAGTGCTACGGTCCCGCCGCCGCGGCGGGCGCGAGTGGAAATCGCTCCGTGAGTTCTTCGCCTTAGATTTTTGACAGTTTTTCTCTGCAAAATAATTTTGGCATCCTTACCTTATAGCTGCTATGTCCTCTCACAAAAACTGGCTATGTGGGTTGGGATAGACAAAGAAGAGAAAGAAGTATCCCAAGAACAAACTTAACTTTGTAGTTGAAAAAAAATGTTGTCACATACATTCCAAATGTAAATGTAAGATTGTGCGCACAATATTACCACGAGATTTACCATCTCATTTTAAGACCATAGACTCCGACAAATTTTCCTGCAATCTATAAATATAGAACTATTTTATTTATTTATTTAACAGTTTATGTACACACATATAAACAGACAAGAAGGAAAGGTGATGCTTATTTCTAAAGAAATCTCTTCCAGCATACCTGCGATAGGAAAGTAGATAAAGAGATGTAGACAACGTGTGTCAGAGTAAAAGAGAAAACAAAATACATAATATCAAAAACTAATACGAATATATACAATTTTTTTTTTCTTATATACTTTTTTCAAAATTTATGGCTCAGTAGTTTCGGCGATAAGAGGAGAATGGTCAATTTTCATATATTTTCTTAAATAACTTTAAGACTATGTATGTGTGGTCCTTTCATTTGATATGTCACACGGTATAGTTTGCAAAACTTTTTTTAATTTTCTTATTTGTCCCCCAAAAGTGACCTCCATATTCAAAATTAATTTATTTACGTTACACGTCCGTGTTTGGGTCACAGAAATTCATATGTGTACCAAATTTCAACTTAATATTTCATATCACCCATACCATTAGACCACAACCATTACCTTATACCATTAGATTCGGAGCAAATTGGCTGTGACAGACAGACAGACACACGAGTGTCCTATAAAGGTTCCGTTTTTTTCCTTTTGAGGTACTGAACCCTAAAAAGTAATAAATTATGACATCTAAACTTCTTGCAATCTGTTATAAGAAGGAGGGTCTTTGTTGAGTTCTCGACTAGACTCTTTTTACCGGAACTTAGGTAGGCCGCTGTCCGAAAAATGAGGAGAAGCTATTAATCTTAGGAAATATGTCAAATATACAACTGGGTATGTTTATTTATTGAATACTAGCATCTGCTTGCGACTTCGCCCGAGTTATACTATAAAACAGTAAACACGTCTGCTACTACTGCGGAGCATGCGCGCCTGTTGGTTGTGGGTAAGTGGGAGTCGGGTCTATGTTCATGCACTACTTTCCGCTTCGCTGCTTCCCTGCGGCTAGGAGCTCCTTGTTATTCTCCTCATCGCTGTCACTGTGGCGAAGTTGTCAACAGCCTAGGACACCACGACCTGTCTTGCAGCCGAAGTGCGGGTCGCATAGCGCGGCACGACAACATTAATGACATCATTCGACGAGCCCTTGTTACCGTTGGCGTCCTAACTGTATTAGAACCCAATGGCTTGGTACGCGACAATGGCAAGAGACCGGACGGCATGTCTTTATTTCCATGGAAGGTGGGTAGGCATTTAGTGTGGGATGCAACTTGTGTCGACACTCTTGCGCCATCCCATCTTCCCGGCTCGGCGTGCTGTGCTGTGCTGGCGCTGCTGCTGCGGCTGCGGAAAACCTCGAGCAGCGAAAGTATAATAACCTTATTGGTAATTATATTTTCGAGCCGTTTGGGGTTGAAACCCTCGGGCCGGGGGGTCCGAGAGCTCATGGTTTGTTTAACGAAATCTCCAAACGGCTAGTTGACACTTCCCGTGACCCAAGGGCCGGCTTTTACCTTGGCCAGAGGCTAAACATTGCCATACAACGTGGCAATGCTGCCAGTCTCTTGCGTACATTACCAGTCGACAGCGATGCGGAGGAATTTTTCGACGCCATATTTTAGTTTGTGAATAGTTTTAGTTAAGTTAAGATATAATTTTGTTATTTTATTAATTAACGACCTGACCCGGCTTCGCACGGATAGCACTAATTATCTATAGCCAGATGACTTGTGGTAGATGATTAAAATACTATCTTGAATTCATGCTAGCCTAGTACTTTTTGTTAGGTTAACTGTTCAGAAAAAATATGACACAAAATTAACAAGAAGCCAAAAAAATCTGTTGATCCGATCGCTACCAAACTTCACAGGACCACTTGGTGGGCTAATCTGAAGATTCAGATTTCATCAAAATTGCTCCAACTGGTTTGGAGTCTATATGGAACATACATACATACACACATCGATTTTATAGATATAAATTTGGAAAGTAAATCGACTGCTTACATTGCCATATGGAAACGGTAGTATCTAATGGGATTAGTACACTTCTTACTACATTCTGTAGGAAACACAGTTCCCAAACATGTCTCTATCTTCAAGAACGGCCTTTTTTTTTTCTTTTTTTTTGTGGATGGGAAATCATCAAATGACTTCTCCCGCTCTGGGCGGAGCGGGAGGGCGTGTCAGACTTTTACTGACTAAAACCCACCCGTGTTCCTTCTGTTGCCTGTGCCGGGGCCACGGTAACTCTTTCGAACATCCCGCAACCTTCAAGAACGGCCTTGAGTGCATACCTTGCACATTCTGTGCTGAGCTCACGCAACGCGTCGTACGTCCACCCAGTAATAGGACTCGCCCATCAAGAAGCGTACTCCTAAATTAAACGCATTATTAATTTATTATGTGTATATAAAACCAAATTTAAAACGCGTATATTAAAATATACATAATTAAATTATCTTTAAAAATGGTGAAGGTTTCATAAAAATACCCTTGATTGTTTTTGCGTAATTGTTAGTTTTTTATTCTGGTTTAGACATAACTTTACAAATTAATTACACTATGTGTGTAGTATAAACATATTCTAAAATATTCACATATTAAGTTATTAAGAAAATGCTCTAATTTAACATATTATTATATTTTTCCAAATCATTAACACTACTCCTTTAGACGTGATGTTCAGTTTAAAATCTTTAAAAGTCGGTTATCTTCGCCTTAAGCATGTTGTCTGTCAGTCAGCCCCGAAATGTTAATTCCATTCTATTTTTCTAGAGGTGCTACACCTTTGTTCGGGTTGGCATGATTCCGCCAAAATCGAATATAATTATTAAGATTTTTATGTTTTAAAAGAAGCCGCTCAGCTTAGCCCGAATTGTGCCGAGCCGAACTGAACATGATTAAGCGAGAGTAGATGTGGAGTAGGACGATCGGCACGAGCCGTATAAAACCCTAATATGATGTGCAGTAATGCGTCGGGCCGGCATTGTTTCTCACCGAGTGTGCCGACCGGAACAAGTCAACTTCATATTTGTGTAATAGATAAACTAATACAGTTTTACCTCCCACAAAGTACCCATAAACGTAGTATATCCTATATGGCTGCCTTTTATCCAAACTGCTAGAAAATTTATAAAAGCACATAACCTCTTATAAACTTAACGTTGCACAAAGGGATAGATTTTACCATTACGCGAATTTCTTGGAGAAAACATAAGTGGATCACGTACCCATGAAAGGAAAAAGACTTTGAGTCTTATGAGAGGCAAATGTATAGTAAGGTTTATGAAAAGCCATACATTGATAACATGTCATCGGCGTAGATAATCATTATTTCTTTTATCTGAGTTTCTTACTCATTAGTTTGGATGATACTGTTGAAGGGAAAAGCTTATTTTATCCTTATTATGGTTCTTTTCCCCAAATTGGATACTTAATCTTTGGCAAAAGCGGACAATTCGCAATTTTCGTTTTTGTCATGCGTGACGATATTATTACTACCGTGGACGTCCACGTCCACGTCCATAAAATGCATAGAAACATTCACGTTTTACCCAACGTCATCGTGGACGGTAATTTAAAAACGTCTTCATATATTTCCATAAATTTTACTTCCCTGTATTGTCGTGACTGGACGTGAACGTCCACGATAGTATCGTCACGTTAGAAATTATAAAAGCGCACATTAGGCTCTACATAATAAAAGCAGCTATAATATCGTAGACATGCAACAACACAAAATATGCTTTTCGTAATACAGATTTTATTAAAACATTCTGTCTAAAATAAAAAGGAAAAAAACTGAGTAAATGTATATCTTTATACGTTCGATGTAAATATTTATGAAGGAAAATGGATTATTTACAGCCACCTAACCCATGGCCACATCACCGTAAAATGTCTTTACGATACGAGGCACGAATATGACACTATTTTCCTTAAATACGGTAACAAAATTGTTCCTTTTTCCGTGTGGCTAGAGAAAATTATTATTATGGTTGAGAACTTAACCGAAATTTAAATTTCACAAAAACTAATTATTTAGTAAACGTGGAAGTGCCTTTATAGCAATAGTTTTTTTTAAATTTCACACAAACAGAAAATTTCACAATACATAAAAGTGTATTTTGTTTAATATAAGTTTTGTATCTTATTTTTAAAAATTGGTTGTTGATTTTCATCATATTTTTTAGTTTTTAGAGAGCTGAAATTGAATATTAATTAGAATTAGGTTTTTCCAAAAAGATTGGTATTATTAATTAACTAGTATACTTGTCTAGAACAACATAAATATTTCGTACCTGTTCCAAACGTGGTAGTTGTCAAAAATCATCTTCGTCATCTTTGGCAGTCTCGTTCCACTCACTGCTTGGTATAGGCCTCCTCCCTCTTGTGCCATGCTTCCCTGGTCTGTGCGAGTCTCATCCAAAAACAGTCAAAAAAGTACCTAACAAGAATACCTACATTTTTTAAATACCATTTTCATTACATCAAACGTGCTCTCCCGACAGTTTGCGCCAAACTTTCCGTGTCATAGCCTCGTTATATTATTTCCGAAACGCATCGAGAGAAATGTTTAGAATCACTAATTTGTTCGTTGAGTGGTGCGGAGGAGTTGTGCCAAGTAACCCGAGTAAAAACGGGTCATGCATGCCAAGGAGATGGTTGTGTAGGGCTGGACCGCCTCGGGTACGTAAAAAGTACCGGGATTCGAAGAGGGATCTGATTTTTGAAGAGGCATCACAAGTTTTACAAGTTGAGTCGTAAATTGTGGTGGTTTTATGCGACATTTGCTCATTTAATAAAAGTAAGGATCCTTGTCTAATTTTGGTAAAAGTACTTACTAATTCTCAACTACTACAAGACATGACATGCAAATGAGGTATTTCATTGTAAACAGATTCGAACGTACTGTACGTATCCTGCCTTACGGCCGAACCCAATAACCTATCTATCACCAATTTTGGCATACTGATGATAGAAAAATCTATCCATCTATGGTTTTAACGTCCCAATATTTTTTAAGAGATTATGGAATCTGACCGGCCTGACATAAGGACAGATAGAATTATATTGTCTACCATCAATAGTGATCTGTTTTTTACTGAAAATAGGTTATTGGGTTCGGCCGTTAGACAATAATATTACAACAGCTGATAGATACGAGAATAAATATTTAACTCATATTTTTGAGCACAACATGAAAATCCACATTCTCTATTAAGTGACCTGACACTTTACAAATCGGCTACCATGCACGCTACGATAATGGCTCACACGTAGAAGCCACATTTTACCGTCCCAGGTGGCCAAACGACGGGACATAAATCCCGGGAAATTGGGACGTCCCGCAGACACTTGACATCACTAGATGGCAGTATCGAACGTCAGAAAGGATTGAAGGAGACCAAATGGAGCGATACAGTTGTGATCAGGCGTGTTTTTTTACTTTTTTCCGGTTGTGTTTGTTTTGAGATAGATAGAAAACGATTTGATACTCGTCTTTAGTGATGTACGAGTATAGAGCTCGAGGGAATGTGTCGAACTTTTTTTTAGTGATATTTCAGATGTACCGATTTGAAAGGTAATATTTTTGGTAGATTTTTTCGGGTACAGTGAAAGGATTGTTTGACTCTTTTCGTATGAGTGGTTTTTGTACATTTGTTGTTATGTTTACAGGTCAGATCAGGGTATTTAAGAAAAGATAAATAAACATCTTTACTTAGGGACCCCTCCGTGCCTCAGAAAGCACGTTAAGCCGTTGGTCCCGACTGTCATTTGTGGATCTTTGACAGTCGTTACGGGTCGTCAGGAGCCCGAAAATCTGACAACGCAGTATTATCAAGGGGGAGGGGGGGGGGGTATTACCCAGTAACTGCAGGATTGTGGAAGTAACATAGGCAGTCGTTCCATGTAAAATACTGGTATTCAGCTGTATCCGGTTTGACTGGAAGCTGTCCCAACAAAAGGCAAAGGCTAGGGTGATGATAGATAAACAATTTTCTTGCTTTCCCAAACCAAATATATTAGAGGCTGTTTAGCGAAATCTTACTCCTTACCTTATCAGTGATAAATTAGCAATAATTAACGTACGGACAGTTTTCATCGTGCCATGATCTTATGATGAGATAATCCTTTGAAATTACCCTTACAATACGTGGTCCATACTTCTCTATTGGTTAAAGAAGACGTGACATGTTTACTAAGAGCAGTGGACCGAAACGAACTGATAGTGAGCGATGAATGAATGAACTTTTACGTTCAATGAACTAGTCTAGGTACTAGAACGATGTTCATTTAGAAGGATGTAGGTACAATGTTAATAAATTGTAGTATGCATAAGGCTCAATTTACAATGCCACGGAATGGAATGGAAACGATTTTTTTTTTGTACAAAGCATAAAGGGCTTTATGTCAGTAGTTTAACGTACAAACTAGATACGAGCCAAATAACAGGTCGCGCGTTTTCTGGAGATTTCTCGCGCATTCTCGGTAATTCTCGCAGTTGCAAGCTGGACATACGGTGTCGAAACGTGGACACTGACAGTCGCGCTGGTCCACAAATTCAAGGTTGCTCAGCGCGCTATGGAGCGGGTATGCTCGGAGTTTCTTTGATGGATAAAATCAGGAATGAAGTTATCCGGAAAAGAACCGGAGTAACCGACATAGCCTGCAGAGTAAGCAAACTGAAGGGACAGTGGGCTGGCCATGTTTGTCGAAGGACCGATGGCCGGTGGAGCAGACGAGCCCTGAAGTGGAGACCGGGTATCGGTAAGCATAGTGTGGGACATCCCCAGCTAGATGGACCGACGACCTTAAGAAGGTGGCTGGGACAGACTGGATGCTGAAGGCGAAGGACAGGGTGGGAGAGGCCTATGTCCAGCAGTGGACTGGGATAGGCTGAGTTGATTAATTGACAAGCTTGTATCTAGCTTGAGGGGCTCGTAGCTAAGTAATAATAGTCGATCGATCAGGTTAATCTACGTTTGCCACGGTCGCTCCGTGGATGGGTGACCATCTTTACATACCGAGACCCCTCCCTCGGAAAGCACATTAAGCCATTGGTCCCGGCTGTCATTCGAGGATCTTTGACAGTCGTTACGGGTCGTCTTTTGACGACCCGTAAGTCCCGAAAGTCTGACAACCAGTCTTACCAAGGGGTACCATGTTACCCAGTAACTGGGTTGTGGAGGTGAAATACAAAGAAAGAAAGAATGAAAGAAAGAAAAATAGGTTTATTTGTCACAGAAACACGTGCATACAAAACGATAAGAATAATCAGAAAAATAAAACAAAATAGATCCACATTATACTCACGAGCTCAAAACAGAAATAGTCGGCAGCTGCACGTCATGACTGTGACAAGAAGGCTTCCACTCAGCATGATGCTGTGCTACGAGGGACCCACAGCACAGCGCTGATTTTCAGTGGTCACCCGAAAAAGACGTACGGAAATCAAGTCAGTTTCAGTGATTTATACATAAATAGTTACTTAACAAAACAAAACAAAAAAACTTAAAATATGCTGCAACTATACAACCAATTATATGGATAAGTATTATGAAATAACCTAAAAATGAATTCGCATCACCGTGCGTGTATAAACAATGTACCATATTACATAGAATATCAAGTGTTTTGTCTCGCTCCCACCCTCACCTTCGCGGCAGTCGTTCCATATAAAATATTGGTATTCAGCTGCATCCAGTTAGATTGGAAGCCGACTCCAACATGGTTGGGAAACGGCCAAGCAGATTGATCTAGTTTTTACGTTCCACATTGTTAAAAAGTTAATTTTGCTATGTACTACAATATCGTTACAAAAACTGGCTTCCATCCCGTTTCGCGGCAATGTAAATTGAGCCTTACAAGGACGTAGTTACTGTAACGGTCTGGACGGACGGCTACGCTACCAGGGTGAACGATGTGTGCCAAATGAAAGACTATTGGCGATATTAACTGTCAATAAAATTATTCCTATAAAATTCTACTACATTCTTTACAACGATAAGGTCACCGCTTGTCAAAGCCGGAAGGCCGACTCACAACTCCCAACAGCTTTTTCCTATTCTCTTTATTCAAATTTATGTTTGTCTTTTTAAACTTATCTTCACTTAAACCCGTGGAGGTTGCATGCTTATAGCACGCCCAGTTAAAACCTCTACATTACCATTTGAAAGCAAGTACCTGCACAAAAAATGCGAATATTTTACTTACTACTTAGGTAATAGACACTAATAGCTTATAACTAGATATATTTTTTCAATCCAAGCGATTATTTAAGAAAATGGCTCTTAATGTTTTAACTAGCGAAGTGACATAAGTTATGTTAAGCTAATCTTAGCAACAGCGCTATTGTTGTAGCGACTATTGTATTGTTTTGTCTATTGTTAAGTCAAAACTGTTTAGTGCTACAAAACCATTGTGAGAGAAAATAAATTAATATATTATTATTATTTTTTTTTCCTTTTTGTTTTTTTCTTTTAGCAGCACTGCTGTTAAATTTTTAGTTAAAATGAGGACAATGGTGTGGGTTACATGTTTGTTAGGTTTAAGTATTTCTTTGTAATCTGTAGCGTGTAACTGTTTTTTGTCCCGAATAAATAAAATAAAATAAATAAAATAACTATTTCAAAATCTGCACAAAATTGTGGCAAATTGTCGGTAATTTAAATTCAACAAGAGCTTAACAGTACATGTATACCTAAAAAGGTGTTGGTCAAGTAGCGACGTTTCCTAAATCCTCACATTACAACTAGCTATTACAACATGCCTCGGGATTACATTTATATTTTATTACAAGACTGTTTTGCGAATTTGTGGTTGACTTTAGAAAGAGGCACCAAAAATAAGGAGGTGATTTTAAATTTCAGACGTAATTTATTTCAACCTTATTATTTCGGTGTCATTCTTTAAATATCTTGGCAAAAACTGTTCCTGTAAGATTTCAATATATGTAATTTCTGACTTGTCCTGTTGCTAGTTTCATTAATATAAAATTCTAAGCTTTTTATTAAGATATTATTAATTACTTATTATACAGTATTAAGGATTCCGTTTTTTCTCTGCGCGATACGAGACCGCGCAGAAAAGGCGGAAAGAAAAAGATCGAAAAAAAAACAAAAGACGAAATCCTTACAAGATCGTTTTATTGTGCGTTTGCCTGTCTATCCATGCCCTTTTTCTCTAATTAAAGGGAGAAAACTTCAACTTGGAAAAAATAAAATGGTGTAAAGTTAGGTAGGTGGGGACAAGTCTTGGAGACAGCGGGTGTTGAAATGGCCTTGAAGTGATTTGTGTCAATTATACACAAGAAAGAAATCTAAATAAACAACAATAATACAAAAAAATAGTAATAATAAAAGATACACAAATTGAGAAGTTTGCAGTTGTGGGTTCGAAACCAAGCAGGCACTTTACACTGTGTAAATTATTTCATCACCACTGCTCTCAAAACGGTGAAAGAAAACATCGTGAGGAAACCGGCGTGTTCTAGAACCAAAAATTCGAAGACATGTGACATCCATCAACCCGCACTGGGCCTGCGTGGTGGATTAAGGCCCAGTCCTTCTCGCAGAAAGAGAAGGCCTGTGTCCCAGCAGTGGGAACATTATTGGCTGATTATGATGACACAAATTGGCCCAGAATAGGTACTCTGTGTGCTTAGATAGCTACTCATATGATAACCGGTAGGTACACTTCGATTTCCTCTACATATGATTAAAAATATCCTGTTTATTATGACCACAACATACACGGCCCTACAAATTGTTCCTCTTACAAGGTATACCTAGTATCCAAGTAAAATTCTTCATAAAAGCACCACTCATCAACTTCTAAACAGAATTTCATTACACGGGCCTCATGGGGTAAATTAACGTTATCGCAGCAAGAGCCCCACCCTCAAGAGCAATGATGTAACAGTATTATGGGAAGTCAAGCGAGGTTGCAAACGTTAGCGGAATGGTGGCCAAGTTGGGAGATAAAAAGGTGAAAAGTTACAAGGCTGTGTGATTAAGGGGTATCTTTTTTTTTTTAAGACGACTTTTTTTTCGTCCTCAGCATCCTCTTGTCTGCGAACAAATCATGATCAAGAATTCACGACATTCTAAGTTAGTAAACTTAGGGCGGGTTTCACCAATGAAACTGAACGCGTTCTGG
Organism: Fissipunctia ypsillon; assembly: GCA_947568875.1. Taxonomy (NCBI): domain Eukaryota; kingdom Metazoa; phylum Arthropoda; class Insecta; order Lepidoptera; family Noctuidae; genus Fissipunctia; species Fissipunctia ypsillon. The sequence continues at coordinate 4,754,219 of OX387662.1, forward strand.
GGGCCAACCACCACCTCTTAAAGCAGTATTATTTTAATGTTACTACAGTGTGAGAAAGAGATGAAGCTATACAGGACGTCTAGCTCCATTTTTTTCCCACACTCAAGTAAGATTACAATAATACTGCTTTAAGAGGTGGTGGTGTAGCTCCAGCGCATCTAAACCGCGTTCAAGAGCTGTCAGTGTCAAAATTGTTGTGGAGTATTGACACTGACAGCTTTTGAACGCGGCTTAGAAAAGCTGGCCGCGTTTAGTTTTTTTTATTTTTGTAGGTAGGTTTATACAAACACTTTTACACGTCAAACAGTTTTTTTTTTTAAACTAGATGAGGCCGGCGTTTCCTATCTGACTACTCTGAGAAGAAAGGCCGAAACAAACTCAGAGGTCACAGTCTCTTTTAAAGTCCAGACATAATCTTGTGTCTTGTCAAATCATGTGAAGACCATGTTGGTTGGTGTCTGAAATGGTCTTTTGAGGAACGAACCACACAGATTGAGTGGACCTGTCCAGTCAGTGCAAGCACCTGTCAGTAATCGTACAGCTCAACTTAAAAGTTAAGGAACTCAACGATTCGATTTCATTGGTGAAATCCGCACTTGGCGAAAATACACATGCTTACAGCTGGTACAAAACTATGCAAGTAGCTAGTATGCCGTTTGCCATAACAACTTCTGATTACTCATTGTCACAATGGCATGCCAGATACTTGCATAGTTTTGTACCAGATATAGGCATGTGTATTTTCGCCCTTACTGCAAGTGAAATTCACAAACAAAACTGAACGCGATTAGCACATCTAAACCGCGTTCAAGAACAGCTGTCAGTGTCAAGACGTATAATTCCACAACAATGATGACATTGACAGATCTTGAACCCAGTTAAAATGTGATGATTGCTTTGTTTCATTGGTGAAATTCGCCTTTAGTTAGATAAGTTACACACGGGGTAGATTTAAACATAAAATGGGTATTTTTTAAATTTTGGTATAAAAAAGCGTCCCAGTCAAAGTGTTAAAAAGTCAAAGTTGGTATGTGTGGTGTACCTTTTACCTTGTCTTTGCGATAAGATGGAACGTTCAGCGATAAGAGTCGATTAACACTGTTACTTTTGCACGTAATCTAAATTGACACAAAATTATTAGATACATTGCATTTCAGCATTTCATGTAATAGCTAACAGTCGCAGGCAATTCGTTTAATTTTACGTCTAAAAAATAATTTTGGTGTTAATCGACTTCTGTTGCTGACTGAACCTATTTGTATAGCGTGGAAAAAGTGTGAACTCATAATAAAATTGTCAACTACGAGTCTTAGGTATAAAAGTCACTATCAGAGATCGCGAAAAAGCGAGCTAAGAACCTAAAAAAGCATTCTGAAAGAATAAAATCCTGCTATCAAAATCTTTGCCCTTGACATAAGTACAGCCCGTACTTATATAAACACTGTAATAAACATAAAAAATAAGGCTATAAACAAACGATAAATTGTTTTGTCAGAGCGAGCGTTATGCTGTACATAAACGTTTTACCGAAATAAAAATAAGAACACGGTACTTAGGTACTTTTCTTTCATGTAAAACGATTTTCTACTTTTTCGGGGGACCGTCTAGATGGGCCTTCTACTCTCTCTAAAAATTGATTACATACTTTATCAAAAGTGTGTGTGACCTTTCTCTAATTTGATCTCCATAATGGTTAAAGAAAAAGTAGAAATTATTCACGGCCGTACTCCAGGATGTGTTCAGAAAGCTGGCAACAGGCTGGGCAGAAATGGGCATTATGGTTGAACATAAGACATTATCCAATCTCCGTTTTGCTGACAATATTGTCCTATTTTTGTCTTCAGTCTCCGAGCTGACTCAAATGCTCAGACGCACACTGTGGCGGGTGGGGAGGTTGAATTATGTCAATCTCTATCTTGGTCAAATAGTGTCTTTCCATGCATATAATAGAATATTTATTTACAGAATTATAATCATTAGAATCAGTAATAGAATTCCTTAAGTTAGTACATATAATCCTGAAATGTTAAGATTTCATGAAATAGTCATTCAATAGAATTACTGGGTCTCAGAGAGTTGTGTGACTTTAACGATTATAATTCTGTAAATACATATTTGTTACGGTCAGGTATCAAAATTAAATCAACTTGCAACCTAATACTGACCTGCGAATTGCAGAAAATGTAAGAAAATTTGAATTTCACGGGCTACCCTGGCTCTTTCGCCTTAATAGCAAACGACATTGCGGCAGGCCCAGACGAAGATGGCAGTTTGAGCTGTACTCGTTTAATAAAGATTGGTCCTTGGCAGTTTAGGACAGAGAGAAGTGGAAAGAGAGTAAGGAGGCCTTTGCCTAGCAGTGGGACATTAACGGCTAATAAAAAAATTAAAAAAATGGTAAAAGAAAGTTTCCAAAATATGTTTTCATAAGGTACGGTATTTTTATATCACGAAGCGACGCACGCTTTACTTGTGGTAACCAAGTATACAAATATGTTGTGAATGTGTGTGTAAGCGCAGGAGCTCTCAGTACCTTCCGAGACACGGGCGAAGCCGGAAGTGTATGTGTCTGTGTGTGTTATGTGCTGACGCTACTCGTCTTCCCTTCGTTCTTCATAAGAAAGTTTTTTTAAGATTACTGACCATAAAAGTCCCCTAAATTAAACTTAAAAACTAAAACTGCCTTTAAAAATAAATCCCCTTTCCTCTAATCTTTTCCAGCAGCTGGAAGAATCATAAAAAAAATCACCAGTAAAAGTACAGTAAATATTTCCTCAAGACTCCTCATTTTATTTGAATGTTTAGTATTGAGTCAGGCCCCAAGGCCCAAACTGTGGCCCTCTTGAATATTCACGAGCGAATCGTTTTGGCAGCACTGCGAATATGGGTTAACATTAATGAATTTTGTCGCTTTTTTTGTATTCATTTAGTATTGTATTTTTTTAGTAACATTCGTGCCTTGATGGAGCGGACAGATTTGACTTTAAGCCTTGTCTCCCAGTGGGGTGATGATAATCTGGTCTCTTTTAATGCCACCAAAACACAGGCGTGTCTTTTTACCGCTAAAAGCGTTCAACGCACCTAAAAAAAGTTTCAGTTAAAAAAAAAAATTATAGACTTAATTTGACGAATGGTGGTTTCATTCTAGAGAGGTGGCGGAAAATCGAAGGCTTTAATTAATAAAATAAACTCTGGGTTCATTCTTTCATAAACAAGGTGTAGTAAGGGGTAGTTAGAAGTATGGAAGAAAAAGACATGTTGAAAGAAAGAAAGAATAACGTTTATTTGGATACAGTCCGTGAAATAAAAAAAAATACCAATAACAAAATAAAGAAATGAAAATAATGTTTTAAACAACAATAGTGTGTGCCTCACGGCTGCGCTAAAAAGGTTCATTTCAGCATTAATGCCAGACAGATGCTGTCTGACGCTGGTCTTCTAATGAACTTTTAGGGACTAGTGGCGGGGAGTACAGACAGACAGTTTCATTATACATACTACATAATTTTTATACTTATAAATAATTAAATAAACTAGTAATCAAATATAATTACAAAAACAAAAGAAAAAAATAAATCGAAAACAACAAGAACTGCGCGCCAACCGTACCCGAAATAAGGGCAAGAGAAAGATGATGATCATTAATTTGGCGCCAAAATGGCAAGGAATAAAAAAATTATTCTTGGAATGTCTCACTACTAGATAAGTAAACGATCACTACGTATTTCTCTCTATAGCTTTGCATATCCTATATCTACATCCATCAATACAAAAAGCTTCGCCAATAATAAAAATATCTTACTACAAAAATGCTGTCATAACATACTATTGCTATCTCGCTCCTTCTTAAATCCAACGACATCCTACTATATAGCTTTCTCGTTTGCTCTTACACTATACGACATCTAATACGTCTATCAGCAATGATTAATGATAACTATGAGTTCAGGATCACTGATACCGAATATTCACGAATATTTCCGAGAACCCCCGAATGTTTGACTTATCAAAATTATTGTAATTGATGCCTTTTTTTTTTTTTTGTGGTTGGGAAATCATCAAATGACTTCTCCCGCTCTGGGCGGAGCGGGAGGGCGTGTCAGACTTTTACTGACTAAAACCCACCCGTGTTCCTTCTGTTGCCTGTGCCGGGGCCACGGTAACTCTTTCGAACATCCCGCAAGTTGTAATTGATGCCTGAATTTAAATTCAGTTGAGGCATTTCTAATTAACTTCGTCATGAAATAGATTAATTTGGTACGGTTTAGTTGATTTGAATATTATATTATTATTTTTGTAATTTTTTTTATTTGGTAGAGGAGGTCGTGGAGTATATCAGGATGAAGACCAAGTTTACCTTGAGAGTCGAGAGGTTGGAGATTAACTTCAAATCTTTTGTGGTGCGGGTTCCGACTCATCACCTGGAGACTTTCATGAAGGAGGAATTTTGGCCGATGGGTGTCGTGTATCGGCGTTTTCGCGGCAGGCTGCATGATACCACGACTCAGCGCAATACGTCGCCGACCAAACGAAGTAAATAGATTTTGTAGTGATGTTTTTATTGTGTATTAGTTTATTATTTTTTTGTAAGACTATTTTGTGTATTTTATCTATGGGCCTTAGTTGCCTGAAAATAAAGCAATTATTATTATTTTTTTTTTCTTTATATTTCTCGAGACCCTAGGGTCCCGGACCTTTGGAAGGCATATGAGGGGCCGAAGCCAACTCGCAGAGGCCCGTTAGACGTTTTCAATGGAAACGAGGCACCAACCGACGATTATCCCTGTGCGTACTATGCAAGTGCAACCAAGGACAACCCCCGGTTGGTGTAGGACTATTGCAGGATATGGAGACCAAAAAAAAAAAATTGGGCTATGGGTTTGGATGGCTAAAGTGGACTGGTTATCTAAAACTATGGAAGGACTACGGCCCCTGCCTGACCAATGTTTGATAAATACAATGCACGGATAAAATGGCAGGGGGTGACTTGCACACTCAATAATGGGCCCCCGAAAACGGTCGCTAGCACATAGTGTCGTAGTGACAAGGGGGCAACATGTCCTGAGGTGCTTATGATTAAAGGGTATGTAATCAGGTAGGTTTTGTAATAACAAAACTGTGTGACGTGCCACGTGGGATGTACGCAGGATGTATAAATTGTCAGTGCATTATTATTGTACTAACCCAAAAGCAGACTCCATTTGTAGTTTGTGTGTACCTACTCGTAAATGTGAACTTAACGTACGATCAGGGAAATTATTTGTTAAGTAAATTGACACCCTACGTCAATTTGCCGTGTTTTGCCAACTGTCAAAGAATAACTGTTATGTTACTATTGTGATATGAATATACGGTCAATGTAAGTTTGTAGGCAATTTGGTGAACAATTAATTTGCTTGATTAGTCAGACTTAGGGCTGCGGTCTGTCTGACCACACGCCGACCGCGACCGAAGACGTGTCGCCGTCCGTCACCGACGACGACCGAATGCTATGTTCGTAAATACTCGGGCGCAGTCTCACTCGCACGCCGTCCGCATAGGCCAGTTGCGAAAGCGGCAACGAACGTTTAGGCTGACTGTCCACTGGAACGGAGAGGAGCGGAGCGGAGCTGTGCCAATATTAACCAATGGAATTGCGTAAATCAGGCTTCGCTAATTGTACAGTGCATCGCCTGCGCTCGCGTCCCTTCGTTTGTCACAGACCATAGACAATAGTCTGTAGCATGGACAAGCGACGTTGGAGCGTCGGGTGTGGGTCGATCGTAACATTTTATTTTTTATTTAGTTTATTATCAAATACGGTTTTGCACAGAATTTTGTTTTTTAGAATATATTTTATTGCTTATTTTATTCATTTATTTTATGTCCGTAGGTGTGTCCGTGGCATTTTCAAACATCGCAGCATCATGCTGAGATAGGAGCCTTTTTGGCCTCGCACAGGTCTTCTTTGTTTTGTTTTTTTTTCTTTCCTTTTGTTTTATTTGTGTTTAAGATATTGTTAGTTTTAATGTTCTTTTTATTGTTGTATTTCCTGTGCGTGTCCCAAATAAAATATTTTTCTTGCTTTCTTTTCTTTAAAATCTCCGCTCTGCTTCTGTGGACCGGGATTTGCGAGCTAATTTAAAAATTCATGCAAAACCGGGAAGCGGAGCGAGGAAGTGGAGCGAGGAAACGGAGCGGGGAATTGATCTCCCGCCGCTGGCACCACCTGCTATAATTACTAGTCGCGTAAAGTCAGCCTAGCTCCCCACAGTCCGCATCTCCGCTTCGCACTACCTCGCTCCGCATCAATGGGCAGACACAGTTCGCAACTTCGCTCCGCATTGCTTCCTCGCTCCGCTCCGCTACCTCGCTCCGCGTCTGTGGACAAGCTGCCGGCGTGTCAGTCATCCGTCGTGAGGTCACCGCACGCTGTCGGTAGCGTTTGACGTTATCTAGAGACCGTATCCTTACACAAAAACTTTAGACTTTGCAGCACTTACTTTACCATGCGCAAATGTGAATGTAATAAACCTTTACTTTAAGCCTAGGATGAAGTTAATAAAGTAAGATAATCTTCTCATTGAAAAATAACATAGTTAAAGTACAATCTAGGCAAGTTTCCTTCAAGCATAATGTTGAGCTTAAGGTCGGGTCTGTGAGATTGTAAGCGGATTAGTCATGCGGCTCCGAAGCGAGAGATTTGAGTCGGAATAGCAATTCTACACTAGAGCTTTCTCGTCTTACAATTAATCTTACGTAATTTAAAAAAGAGAAATAGGTAAATTTTTATGTTTCTACTTAATACTCGTATAATGGCATATAGACTTAATGGAGATAAAAAAGCAATCAGATGTCGGCCATTTTCGAGCTTTGTGGAATATTTTTCATTTCATCTGTATCTGCAATAAGTTTTCAATTAGGTACCTACCATACAACAGCTACCACGATATTAGAAATTTAATGATTTTTTCACAAGCGACCACGTTCATACTGACCAATTTTATTTTGCATTCTTTCTACTAATCTCAAACTTTGTAGCCCAACCTTATAGCACTCGATAAGTTATGCATATTATATAGGTGTTCCGCGATTGATGACAGGTGCGTCCCTGACCCGATTCCGGTGAAACCATCCAGAAATGAAATGGGTAGACGGATTCTGAGTTACCAATTACCTCGCTACTTATCTCTGACATCAATAATTTTGGGTATTGTTATGGCTCTAACGCATTTATGAGGTCCTGGTGGGTCAAAATAATTAGGGAATTATTCTGCTTATTATTTTTTGCTTGTGCCAAATAATTTTGTTTTGATAATATCAGTTTCGTAGACAACATAGCATCACGCCTGTATTCCCCGAAAGGTTAGGCAGAGATGTGCCTATAGTAGGTACATCTTTCTCTCAAAGAGGCTGTTCACACGGTGCTGTATTTTACGATATTTTACGGTAAAAAGTTGGGACCACACGTCAACATCCCATAGTTTATACGGTTGAAATAACAAATTAAATGCAGTATGAAACTGCCATGTGATCCCAAAATTTAAATCATTGTTAAATCCCAAAATATTAGTGATCAACGCCACGTGAACATGGCCTAATGAAACATGAGATTCTAATGATACATAGGTTTATGCCAAAGATGTTTTCTCAGTATATACAAATATAAATCGCACAGGAATTCATAAATGGGATAAACACCACCTATAATCCGAATACCAAAATAATTAACCACTTATTATGCGTTCCATTAAAAAAGATGAAACGAAACTCATTCGATTTATAGACCATTCTCGATTTTATCTGTATGCAGGTTAAAAAGCCACTCCATTATTAATCTCGTTAAAATACAGCCGGTGCCGAGTGGAAGTCGCGAGCCGACTCGACTCAATCGTTTATTTGTATCGATAAAACTCGATGCATATATTCTATGATAACTTTGAATTTATTATGATTTTTCTGAGGTATTAAAACATAAATGGTGTTTCTGCTGGGGATATTTAAGGCAGATAAACAGGCACTACGTGATAGAAATGAAGTAGGTAATTAAAGGCACATGAAATTATAACAATATGAATTTTTATTTAAAGCTAGCAACAGACCAGCTTACTCCTTGATATTGCAGGTGGACATTATGTGTAGTAACTATTTTATACCTGAACTTATACAAGGTGTAATTTAAATCACTGTTAATCTCTTAAGGGGTCATTGTACTCATTATTATGAACAACTTTTACTATAGGACCAAACTTGAAATCGCGAAAAAAAAAACAGCTTTTCCCTACATTTATGTTCGCATAACTCGTCAAAATGTAGGGATCCCATAGTAAAAGTTGTTCATAATGATGATTACAATGGTCCCTTAAGAGGTTAACATTGATTAAAATTACACCTTGTATAATTTTAAATTGTGCGCTCATTTCAAATAGCGTCGCTCGCACTGCACGCACAGTAGTCAATAATTCGCGTTCATTACTACGCACTAATTGACATTGTTTTCATGTCCCCTTTAAAACGCGTAATCACTAACCTTTACTTCAACGTATTTACCAAGAATAGATTTCTACTTACGTCAACCACTTAGTTCGAGTATACTTGAAATGTGGCAAAACGAATTACCATATTCGAGTACATAGCGCAAACTTGACTTTGCGTTTCGAAAACTGATTACTGGGTTTTCCCATTGGAATTAACGCCTTATGTTCAAAGTTTTAAAGCTTACATAGTTTTGATGGAAGTGTGAATGCAGCGGTAAATTATTTTGTTATGTTTATTCGACGAAACGATGTCATTTTCATTTATTGGTGCGATGGAAATTGAATGGCAATAGTGCCAATATTTCATGCTGCGGTTTCAGGGATATTACGTACGTTGCAAACGTGGGTCATTTGATGTTAAGTGGTTATTGTCGTAGGATTAGCTAACGCAGGTTGAATTATTTTATTATTGTGATTGATCTATACTTAATCTATACTTCCATACTATGTATCTATACTAATATTATAAAGATAGCGAATTTTGTTAGTTTGTGAATATGTAGAGGCTAATTCCGGAACCACATCTGAAAGGTGCATATTCCAGATGGTCATAGGTATACAAAAATTAGTAACTAAAATACTGAAATATGAAAATACTTTCTTGAACTCATGCAAGTCTAGTACTTTTTGTTAGGTTACCTCAGAACTTGTGCGCAACGTGTCGTGAACAGAATACCGTTTTCACATGTAAATAAAATTGCACCCGTGCGATGCCGGTGCGGGTCGCTAAATCGATGTGTAATGTATGTATTTTCCCTATGGACTCCAAAACGGCTGTGGCGATTTTGATGACATTTTCAGGCAATCTTCAGATTAGCCCAGCGATCATGTTAAGTTTGGTAACGATTGGATCAAACGATTTTTTTTTTTGGCTTTTTGGTAATTTTGTCATATATTTTTCTAAACTGTTAACCTAACAAAAAGTACTAGGCTTGCAAGAATTCAAGATACTATTTAACTGAACAAAATATTTACATAATATAGGGCAAAACTTGGCTAATTGGTGATATGCAGCTATTCGGTGATAGATAATATGTGTTATATTACCAAGTTACTACTGACTTGATAAATGTATATTTTTCAATCATTATAGTATTTGCCACATTTTTAGATATAAGTTAGCAAAGCTTCTTTTGTCTACTATATTGCAGTAAATTAAAAAAATAATCTGATCAATGAATCGAATTTTACAAGTAAAAAACAAAACTATCACCGATTACCCAAGTTTTGCCCTATAAGCTAACAGACTTAAAATAATAATTATAATATGTACAAATGAAAAAAAAAATATATATAATCATACGGCATCAAAAAATTCGTCCGCATCGCTGTCAACAGGAAAAGTGCCCAAAGGGCTGGCAGCATTGCCACGTTGTATGGCGATGCTGATTCTTTGGCCAAAGAACAGGCCAGCGCTTTGGTCACGTGAAGAGTCGACCAACCGTTTGGCGATGTCTTGGAAAACCAAGTGGGCACTCGGAACCTATGGCCCTAGTGTTTCAACCCCAAACGGCTCGAACATATAACTCCCAAAAAGATCGGAATATTTTCGCCGTTTGAGGTTTTCCGCACCTGCAGCAGCCACCCCAGCACAGCCCGCCGTACTAGGAAGATGGGATGGCGCAAGGGTGTCGACACATGTTGCATCCCACACCAAAGGCCTGCCTAACTTCCAAGGCATTATGGTCATTCCGTCTGGTCTCTTGCCATCGTCGCGTGCCAAGCCGTTGGGTTCTAAAACAGCTGGCACCCCGGCGGTGACAAGAGCACGACGGATAATGTCATTAATGCTGGCGTGCCGTGCTATCCGGCCTACGCTCTTACTACAAGACAGGCCATGATGTCCGAGGCAGTCGACGGCTTCACCGCACTGGCAGCGATGTGGAGCCCTGCAAGGAGCGCCCAGACGCAGACAAGTAGCGAGCCGGAAGGTGGAGTCACCCAGCAAAGTGCCTATGTTGGGTGACGGTAGTGCTTGAAGCCAGAGGCCCGACTCCCATTCACCCACAGCCAACAGGCGGGCACGCTCAGCAGTATTGGTGGACGTATTGATAAGATTATTCCGTACCAACCTGCAGAGCGGCTCATCCCACTGTCTCTGGGAAGATGGGTTCACGGGCCGATCTGTATCCGTATCCGGGCAAGCCGCTATCCAGGCGTTCACCGCATCACTCAAGCGCGGCACTTCAGAGTCAACCAGGGAGGGAGCTAAAATTTTCCCGGTCAACTTTTCAGTGCTGTGAACAGAGGACAGGAATGCCGGTAAGCTAATACTGGTAATTTTGCGGACGCCGAGGCCGCCAAAACGGATGGGTAGTGTGGCTTGAAGCCACGCTCGGTCCTCCAAGGCCACATTTAAAATAGATGTTAGTGTACTGCGAATAATTTGATCAATTTTGTCCAACAGATGTGGCTGCTTCCATAAAGGGGAAGAACATAGAAAATATATAAAATTTGAGCCAAAACAAAATCAGGGTGAATGCCGAATGTAAATTAATTTTGGAGAGTCTGTCCGAAATGTCGTTGAAGTTTTCGATTTTTTCGTCGATGAAAGGAGAAAAGCTGTCTTCTAAAATTGGGGAACCTAGGAGGTGCAGTGAACTTTACTACTTTAAATAAAGTAGATCTAACTTAAAAAAAAAAATTAAATAGTATTTCAATTATCCACCACAAATCATCTAGCTATTATAATTAGTCTTACCCATGCGAAGCCGGGGCTAGTCGCTAGTTACTAATAAATTATTAAATAATCCTTTAATTAATGTGATGATAAAACAAATTAATGACATCATCCGACGGGCTCTTGTCACCGTCGGCGTCCCAGCTGTATTAGAACCCAATGGCTTGGCACGCGACGATGGCAAGAGACCGGACGGCATGTCTTTATTTCCATGGAAGGTGGGTAGGCCTTTAGTGTGGGACGCAACTTGTGTCGACACTCTTGCGCCATCCCATCTTCCCGGCTCGGCGTACTGTGCTCGCGCTGCTGCTGCGGCTGCGGAAAACCTCAAGCGGCGAAAGTATAATAACCTTATCGGTAATTATATTTTCGAGCCGTTTGGGGTTGAAACCCTCGGGCCGTGGGGCCCGAGCGCTCATGGTTTGTTTAACGAAATCTCCAAACGGCTAGTTGACACTTCCCGTGACCCAAGGGCCGGCTTTTACCTTGGCCAGAGGCTAAGCATTGCCATACAACGTGGCAATGCCGCCAGTCTCTTGGGAACATTACCAGTCGACAGCGATGCGGAGGAATTTTTCGACGCCATATTTTAGTTTGTGAATAGTTTTAGTTAAGTTAGGATATAATTTTGTTATTTTATTAATTAATTAGGTATAAGTTGTTATCTAAAATATTAATGTATTGAAAAAATAAAAAAACATCTACCTATTACTTAAATTAATATTATTTATTAGTTCGCCGATTGATTACATTATTCATGTGATGGATTAATTAAATAATTAAATTGGATTTCATGGATGTCGTGGATTTTTGGTAGTTATTTGTCGGTTGTTGGTTGGTTTTTGCTTCTGGTGATGTCATTATTTATGAAATAGGGGCCCACTATCACGTTATCTGAAGTCATAAAGTGATAAGAGCTGAGTACACAGACAGATAAGGACATAAAACGTATGACGTAAGCCTATTAATAAATTATACTATTTAAAATAAAATAATCATGTTACCTTTTTAAACCATACAACCACATGAAACGACATGATAATTACGTAGAGCGTACGGTAGAGCCGAATGCAACCCAGAGTAACTACGCAATGTGTATTGTTTTTGGTCTTAGTATGACCCATAGATATGAGAATTAGACTGAGCGTTAGCCTCAAAAAAGTGACCACTGTCTATAAAGAGACAGTGAATTTGCGGCCAATCTAAAGAGGCAACTACTGGCCGCAAATTCGCTTTGTCTCTCTCGTACTTTTCGGTCTGTATTCAATGCACAACTGAATACGGAACGCTCAGTCCATTCCCTATGTCTATGGTTTGACCTAATGGTCACAATTTAATAATGGTGACCTGCCTTGATATCAAGTAATGAACAAAATTGTGAAACCTTGAAAAATTGTTGAGTACGAGGCTATTGCCTACTTTGTAAATGTCCATTTTATGTCTTGTTTTTGTAATGCGTGTTTTTTTTGTGCAGAATAAACTATTTTTCTTTCTTTTTCACCGACTTCAAAAAAAGAAGGAGGTTCTCAGTTCGTCGGAATCTTTTATTTTTTTATGTGTGTGCGATTACTCAAAGACGGCTAGACCGATTTGGAAAATATTTTTTTTTGCTTGAAAAGGTAGACTTTCCAGGTGGTTCCATTGTCATAAGGCCAGGATTTGATGATGGGATTCTGGAAAAATCGAAGGAACTCTTCAAATACTATTGGCACTTCTATAGCGATTTGGGTATTTTTTATTTATAGTAAATTGTGCATTTGCTCTTGGAAAGTATCATTTGATGCAGTGGAACTGATGATGAATACCACAGATGGCCACCGGAACTACTTAATAATAATTATTTCACGGGTTGCGAATCGATTATTTTAAAACGATTGCTAAGTAATATAAGTTCGTCACAATGCATATGGTGAAGTGGAGCTGATGGTGAAGTATCAGGAGAACTCCTCAACAATTAACATCCCTGCATCGGGAAAAGTAATATTTTGTAAAAGGTGATGAGCAGTTGTCATTAGGCTATTGTAACTTAGATGAATTACAAACCGACCCACAAAAAAATGAAAAATACAAAACTTTTTTGCAAAAAAAAAAACAAGACTTCCAAAAAAAAATACAGATCCAAAGACACCGATTTCCGAAATTAAAGTTATTTTTCACTTTGTAGTGTTTTTTTTATTCCAAAAAAGTTTTTCTTTATTTCAACCTAAGCTACATACAGGTAAGGTACCTACATAACTATAACTGAAGATCTAATTCGGTAACCACACCACGGCTGTTTCACTTCCGAGAAAACTCGACAATATTGTTAAAGTACTAAGTAACAACTGAGGCGTAAGTTCTAAAACTTTGTTGAAATGAAAAAGCAAAAGTCGGGACCAAAGGTTGAAAGAATTGTTTCGTTTAAGAAATAAATATTAAAAGGAAACTTGTATTAACATATTATTGTTAGTAGCTGATGGTTTGGTAATTGGATCAGTATGGTGTAATTTTTAGAGTTCATTTCGTTTCATTTATTCTACAACAATTTTTACATCGTATTTGAATGTTTTACAAAGATAATCGAACTCAAATAAGTAAAGTAATAATAATCAAAATCCATGCAATAGTCCTACACCAACCGGGGGTTGTCCTTGGTTGCACTTGCGTAGTACGCACAGGGATAATCGTCGGTTGGTGCCTCATTTCCATTGAAAGCGTCTAACGGGCCTCTGCGAGTTGGTTTCGGCCCCTCATATGCCTTCCAAAGGTCCGTGACCTTAGGGTCCCGAGAAATATCAAAAAACAATCAAAATCCTACGGAAATAATTAAAATAAGTAAGTAATAGTAACAAGTTACATTTTTCCATACCTCAAAAGGGTTTCATACCTCAAAAGGGACGAAACGGAACCCATATAGGATCACTCGTGTGTCTGTCTGTCACAGCCAATTTGCTCCGAAACTAATGGACCGATCAAGTTTAAATTTGGTACATATGTGTAGGTATGAATTTCTGTAACCCAAACACGGACGTGTTACGTAAATAAATGATTTTTGAATATGGGGGTCACTTTGAGGGGCAAATCAGAAAAAAAAAACATTTTATTTACTGTACCGTGTGACATATAAATGAAAGGGCTTAGGTACTGTGAGGGTTTCAAATAGATTTTCGTTTATAATTTTAAAATAATTTTTTTTAAAGTTATTTAAGAAAATAGACGAAAATTGACCATTCAATTTCCTATACTCGTGTATACTATTTTACCTTGGCACCAAGCCTAAAATCGCGAAAAAAAAATCTGCTGTTACCTAAATTTAATCACAATGTAGGGAACAGCTGATTTCTTTTCGCGCCCATAGTAAAAGTTGTTCATAATAATAAGTACAAAAATATATACATTGATTTATTTATTTATTTAGCTGTTGCCCGTTTTGTGTTCTGCAGCATATTGCGTAGAGCTCGGTATCGCAGATGGCGTCCGGGTAAAGGTCACTGCGACTGGGGCCCGGATGCTGGAGGTCCCCGGTGCGGCCAGCGGCCCGACCGCTGACCCTCTGGCCGAGAGGCTTAGGGCGTCCCTAAATGCGGACGAGGCCCGAGTGTCCAGACCCACCAAGTGCGCGAACATGCGCATACTGGGTTTGGACGACTCAGTGACGGAGGGAGAGGTGGTGGCCGCCGTTGTTAGGACTGGAGGGTGCTCAGCCGAGCAGGTTAGGGTAGGCACCATCCGTCCTGACTTCACGGGGATGCGAACCGTTACGGTGAGCTGCCCCGTGGCGGTGGCCCGAAAAATTACCGGGGAGGGCCAAAGGCTCAAGGTGGGCTGGGTTTCCACGCAGGTGAAACTGCTGGAGCCCAGACCTCTGAGGTGCTTCCGCTGCCACGTAGGCAACCATGTGGGAGCTAAATGCACCTCGGAGGTGGATCGTAGCAGCCACTGCTTCTGCTGTGGTCAGCCCGGTCACAAGGCCGGCTCGTGCAAAGCCACGCCGCACTGCTTCGCGTGTGCGGCAGCTGGCAAGCCGGCCAATCACCGGGCTGGGAGCAAGGCTTGCACTCCACCCGCCAAACCCAGGGCCAGCAAGACCTCCGCCATCGTCGTCACCGCCGCAGCCGCCGCCACTGCCACCGCTGCCGCCGCCGCCTCCACTGTCGCCGCCGCCGCAACCACCGCGGCAGGGCCCTCACAGGGGGTTCGGGAGGGGGCTGATATGGAGTGCCAATAATGGCCCCATTACGCCTCCTCCAGGCGAACATCAACCACTGCGCCTCCGCTCAGGATCTGTTGCTCCAGAGCATGGCGCAGTGGTCGATTAACATCGCCGTGGTCGCTGAGCCGTACTTTGTCCCGCCCAGGGATGACTGGGTGGAGGACCTGAGCGGCTCAGTGACTCTAATTTCATCGGCCGCCGCCGGTACCCCGTCCCTCGAGGCGGTCAAGAGGGGACGGGGTTGCGTGGCAGCACGGTTCGGGGAGATTGTCGTGGTAGGGGTATACTTCTCCCCGAACCGAACTCTCGCCGAGTTCCACAACTCCCTTGCGGAGTTGAGAGTCGTCGTCGTCGGGTTCCGTTCCCTGCCTGTGCTCGTCCTTGGGGACTTCAATGCCAAGAATGTGGCTTGGGGTTCCCGGCTTACGGACACACGGGGCAGGATGGTGGAGGACTGGGCTCTGGAGACGGGCCTGGTCGTCCTAAACCGGGGTTCTGTCCCCACGTGTGTGCGGATGCGGGGTGAGTCAGTGGTGGACATTTCGTTCGCCAGCCCCGCTCTGTCGCCGCGTGTCCTCGACTGGCGCGTCATGGAGGGGGTGGAGACCTACTCCGATCACCGGTACATCCGGTTTGACGTCTCCGCCCAGACCTCGAGCGCGCCGGTCCGACAGACCCCGAGTGGTCCGCGGTGGGCGTTGAAGCAGCTGGACCGGGAGCTCCTCCTGGAAGCCTCGATCGTGCAGGCCTGGGTGTCACCACCGGACAGGCCTGCTGACATCAATGACGAGGCGGGGTGGTTCCGGGAGGCCATGTCCGAAGTATGCGACGTGGCAATGCCCCGGGTCCGGCCCGGACGCGCCCGGCGCCAGGTGTGCTGGTGGTCGCCGGAGTTGACGTCTCTGCGCGACGCGTGCGTTGCTGCGCGACGCCGGTACACCAGGCACCGCAGGCTCCGTATCCGCCCTCCGGATACGGAAGCCATTCAGGCGGAGCTGTACGAGGGGTACAGAGCGGCGAAGACCGCCCTCCGAGCGGAGATCCTGCGGGCCAAGGGACTGGCCCGTGAGGAGTCGCTGGAGACTCTGAACAGGGATCCGTGGGGACGCCCCTATAAAATGGTGCGGAACAAGCTCCGCCCATGGGCTCCCCCGCTGACGCAGAGTCTCCGGCCCCAGCTCGTGGAGGACGTGGTGAGCGCTCTGTTCCCTTCGCGAGGGGAACATACTCCCCCGCCCATGGCTCCGCCTCCTGCGGTGTCGGATGCGGACCACGCAGCCGACGATGACGACGATGCTCCGGAGGTGACCGAGGTAGAGCTGAGAGTGGCGGTGCGCAGGCTGAATGCCAAGAATACCGCCCCAGGACCCGACGGCTTACCTGGAAAAGCCTGGGTCCTGGCCTTGGAGGCTCTCGGGCCTCGACTAAGGGGGCTCCTAAGCGCATGCTTGGAGAGGGGCCAGTTCCCGCTTCAATGGCCTGTTGGTCTAGTGGTTAGTGACCCTGACTACTAGGCCGGAGGTCGTGGGTTCGATTCCCACCCAGAACAAATGTTTGTGTGATGAGCACGATCATTTGTTTCTGTGTCTGGGTGTTATTATCTATAATATGTATGTATTTAGAAATATATAAGTATGTTTATCAGTTGTCTAGTACTCATATCACAAGCTCTGCTTAGTTTGAGACTAGATGGCGTTGTGTGAAAGTTGTGGAATATTATTATATTATTATTATTAATGGAGGACAGGGAAACTGGTCCTCATTAAGAAACCGGGGCGCCCTGCGGACTCGCCGTCCGCTTACCGGCCCATCGTGCTGCTCGACGAGGTGGGCAAGCTCTTTGAAAGAGTCATTGCAGACCGCCTTGTCGGGCGGCTGGTGAGGGTGGGGCCGGATTTGGCGGAGAGCCAGTTTGGTTTCCGCAAGGGGCGCTCTACGGTGGACGCCATCATGCGCGTACGAGCCCTCACGACGGGGGATGCTGTGGCCCGGGGTGGGGTCGTCTTGGCGGTGTCTCTAGACATCGCCAATGCCTTCAACACCCTGCCCTGGAGTTGCATCAGGGAGGCACTCCGGTATCACCGAGTGCCGACCTACCTCTGTCGCGTGGTCGAGGCCTATTTGACGGACAGGGCCGTCATCTACCCCGGTCACCGGGGAGAGTGGAACCGGCGAGAGATGTCGTGCGGTGTCCCGCAGGGATCGGTTCTGGGACCGCATCTGTGGGACATCGGGTACGACTGGGTGCTGCGCGCCGACCTCCCTGGTGGCGTCAGCGTAGTTTGCTACGCTGACGACACGCTGGTCCTGGCGCAGGGGAGGTCGCACCAGGCGGCGGCCGAATTAGCGGCACGCGGGGTTGCGACAATCGTAGAGAGGATCCGGCAATTGGGACTCGAGGTGGCCTTGCACAAGTCCGAGGCCATGTGTTTTCATGGTCCTCGGAACGCGCCACCATCGGGTTCCCAAATAACGGTAGGAGGGGTTCTCATCGGTGTCGAGTCGACGATGAAGTACCTGGGACTCGTCCTCGACAGCCGGTGGAATTTCGTGGAGCATTTCCGACGTTTGGCTCCCAGACTGGAGCGGGCCGGGGCTGCCTTGGGGCGGCTCCTGCCCAATCTGGGGGGTCCAAACGCCTCCTGCCGGAGGCTCTACGCGGGGGTCGTGCGGTCCATGGCCCTTTACGGAGCTCCGGTGTGGGCGCGTTCCGTGAGGCGGCGACCGGTCCGTCGGTTGAACGCGTCCCAGAGGGTCATGGCCATCCGGTTAGCCCGGGGATACCGCACGGTCTCCGGGGAGGCGGCGAACCTCCTTGCCGGATTACCGCCATGGGATCTGGAGGCAAAAGTCCTCGCGCACATCTGGGAGTGGCGCGAGGAGGCAGGACGCCGGGGCGTAACTCCGTTGCCGCGAGAAATCGCGGCACGGCGGACAGAGCTCCGGCAGGATCTCATGGCGGCATGGAGAGTGCGATTGTCGCAACCCAGCGCTGGGCACGCCACAATTGCGGCGATAAGTCCCCTCTTTGAGGAGTGGCTGGAGAGGCGCCACGGCGTCCTCACCTTCCGCCTGACGCAGGTCCTCACCGGACACGGGTGCTTCGGGAGGTACCTGTTCCGGATAAGGCGGGAGGAAACGCCCGGGTGTCACCACTGTGTGGATCGCCCGGAGGACACGGTGGAGCATACGGTGGAAGTCTGCCCGGCTTGGGCGGGGCACCGCCGTGTCCTCGCGGAAGCGATCGGCGGCGGCGATCTCTGGCGTCCGGCCCTGGTCCAGGCCATGGTACGGAGCGAGAGTGCATGGGAAGCCATTACCTCCTTCTGCGAAGCAGTAATGCTCGTGAAGGAGGAGGCGGGACGCGTGAGGGAGAGGCAAGCTTTGCACCCTCACGCCCCTAGTCGCCGCAGGAGACGCCCTGGGCGTCGGGAATCGGCAGCCGATTCCCGGCCACCGTAGGCGCGGGCTTGCGGACGGCGAGCAATGGGTAGCTCGCCGTCCGGTAAGGACCAGGCCCGAGTCGACGGCGCGTCGTGTTCCACGCGCGCCTCAAAGAGATGTCAGCACTATTGACGGGGTCCGCTAGGGCCGATGCCAGCTAGGGTTGCGGGATGTTCGAAAGAGTTACCGTGGCCCCGGCACAGGCAACAGAAGGAACACGGGTGGGTTTTAGTCAGTAAAAGTCTGACACGCCCTCCCGCTCCGCCCAGAGCGGGAGAAGTCATTTGATGATTTCCCATCCACAAAAAAAAAAAAAAAAAAAAAAAAAAAAGCATATTGCGTAACACACCGACTTGACTGCCTCGTTGGTCTAGTGGTCGCAAGCGCTACTGCTGAGCATGAGGTCCTGGGTTCGATTCCCAGGTCGGGTAAACTGTTATTGGGATTTTTTATCTGGAATTTCTCAGTAGCAGCTCGGAGTCTGGATTTATGCCCGGTTGATGGCAATAGGCTCGCCCCCTATTACACAGGACTTAAACATAACTGGCGAAATGTGGGTGTGTGTACACCTCTGCCTGACCCTTCGGGGAAACAAGGCGTGATGTTATGTATGTTATGTTATGCGTAACACACTCGTATTGACAATCCTATCCCCTAAACAATAGATATTTTGCAGTATGCTGTAAAATCTGTGTTTAACATAATTAACTTACTGCAAAAAGTGTAAATAAACTGCGCAAATGAAAGCGATTCTGTTATTAAGAATGTGAAATTATGCTGCCGTTTTTATCGCACGTTTACATCCTTTTACAAGTTGTGATATTTGTTTTAGACAAAGACTTGTCAAAAATATGCCGTTTAAAAATAAAACATACATACATACATACATAAACTCACGCCTTCTTCCCACGGGGGTAGGCAGAAACTACAGAACGCCACTTGCTACGATCCTTACATACTCCTTTTGCCTCGTTTACATTCATACATCTGGTCATACACGCACGCCGGTTGCGAGTACTACGCACCTGACCTTTCTGAAGAACATGTATCATACAATATGTATCGTTAACTATTTTGTTCACCTTTCTGATATTTTTTACATATTTTCTACGGTGTAGTGTGTCTGTATTATGTTATTTGTTTTTTTTTTGTAATTTAATCGAATTATTCATTAAAAAAAAACTAAAACGAATTATAAACCTATTTTGTTTTGTCTTCTTCTTTCAAATTCAAATCATAATTCAAAATAAATTGACAAAACAATTTTTTTATGAATAAGGGGTAAGTGTTCACTGATAACAGTTTTCTAGTCTGTACAAATTGTTTTAGGTATAAACGATAAACGAAAACAATAAATACAACATGTAGAACACACATGTTTTATACCTTAGTGTAGACGTGGGCTAATCCTACTCTAAGGATTACAATGTAATTCTATCTACAATGGTTCAGGTTGAGTCGATTCGGTCTCGGAACTGTAATGTTCTAATGAAATATAGATTGATGCCTATTTAAGTAATTGCTTGTTACACATGAATGACGATTGAACACCGTCCCTAAGGGAAGACACGTAATAATTAATATTGACACAAGGTGTCCTGACCTTTGTAGAAACGTAATCTGTCAGGGCCAATATAGATATCTAATACCTATACGAACCTAGGTACATTATTTATTAACTTTAATTAACACGGAGGAGCTCGTGGATAAGTAATAACAGCCGCACGGATCGATCCATCAGATTAAGCTACCCTTGCCGGGGTTGGTCCGTGGATGGGTGACCATCTTTACATACCGAGACTCCTCCGTGCCTCGGAAAGCACGTTAAGCCGTTGGTTCCGGCTGTCATTCGTAGATCTTTGACAGTCATTACGGGTTACCAGAAGTCCGAAAGTCTGACAACCAGTCTTACCAAGGGGTATCGTATTACCCAATTACTAGTACTTAGACTGCAGTCTATCCGGATGCAGCTGAATACCAATATTTTACATAGAGCGACTGCCTATCTGACCTCCACAACCCAGTTAACCAGTTATCGTATTACCCAGTAACTGGGTTGAGGAGGTAAGACTTGGTAAGATTTGGCCGACCCCAACATAATTGGGAACAGGCTAGGCAGATTGATTTAACACGGTTAAAAACCATTTACAAAAATTAAAGACACTTAAACATAAAAAAAGAAATATAAAATTATAAATGATGGGACGTAACTTTGTCTCTTACATAATCAACTAATCAATCGGAATAGCTCATGGCATTTTTGATTTCTTTTGGTGACCACTTTCCACCAAGTAGGATCCATCACCGCAATAATTGCCAATCAATTACGAAAAAGCGGCCCAGTGCGAGTCGGCCTCGCACACGAAGTGTTCCGTACCACCGCACAATATTTAACACATTTTTTTTTTAAATGCTTTAGTAAATATCGAACAAAAAACGCAGAAAAAAACACGTTTCTTTTACGGACCTTCTTTAACTTTTAACTTTTTTATTTTTATTACTGGTTTCTACAGCGGTCATAGTGGTACACACTATGATAATTTCAAGTGTCTACCTATTAGCTCGCGGTCCGGTAAGGACCAGGCCCGAGTCGACGGCGCGTCGTGTTCCACGCGCGCCTCAAAGAGATGTCAGCACTATTGACGGGGTCCGCTAGGGCCGATGCCAGCTCGGGTTGCGGGATGTTCGAAAGAGTTACCGTTGCCCCGGCACAAGCAACAGAAGGAACACGGGTGGGTTTTAGTCAGTAAAAGTCTGACACGCCCTCCCGCTCCGCCCAGAGCGGGAGAAGTCATTTGATGATTTCCCATCCACAAAAAAAAAAAAGTGTCTACCTATTACTCTCAAATCTTCCTGTACCCTGTTTATGACCATAGAGTTTATTTATTACGGTTCAAAAGATACAACCCTGTGAAAGACGGACGGACGGACAGCGGAGCCTTAGCTATAGGGTCCCGTTGGTACCATTTGGGTATGGAACCATACAAATCTAGACAGTACTTCAACTGTCTTACAAAAGTAAAATAAAATTGTTCCATTAAAAACAATAAAAAAAATCAACAATTCAATATATTGTTTGTATACCTAAAAAACACAATAACAAACAATTAACTCTTCCACGGATAAGAAACCGCTTTTAATTGAATTCCTGCGAAAAGAAATAAAAGCGTTCTCAAAACAACCTCTAATGGCCTAAATGTATTTGTGAAGGCTCAATTTAATCAACTCTGTCATTATAAAGTGTCTAAATTGTTTTCTTTGAAATAAATACTTTGACGAAACTGTTTATCAGGCTCCCATTACCAATTGATCAATTAAATTCATGTTAACGGGGAAGCGTTAAGGTAGCCCGCGACATTCTAATTTTCTTACTATTTTAGCAATTTGAAGCTCAGTGGCTGGGTGTATGTTGATTAAAGTAATGATTCGCGACTGTAAAAAATATGTATTTACAGAAGTATGGTCATTAGAATCAGTAATACAACTCCTTAAGCTTAGTATAATCCTCAAATGTCAAGATTTCAATCATTCAATAGGATTGCTTGGTGTTAGAGAGTTGTATTGCGACGTTAATTATTATAATTCTGAAAATACATAATTGTTACGGTCGCAAATCATATTTTAATCAATATACTACCTAGCACTGACCTGCAAATTGCAAAAAAGAACTTAAGAAAATTTGAATTTCACGGGCTACCCGGGCGCTGTCGCCTTAAACAACTTTTCCCCGGGACTTTTACAGTGGTGCAGTTACAGCTGTGGTACAAGAGTTTACAAAATTTAGGTCCACTAGGTACTATAGGTTATATTCCATGTAGTTTTAAACATTGATACCATTGCCAGAATCTGGTTAAGGAGTTTTAGTTTTTAAAAGAAAAGTGAAAATATAGTGATGATAATAATCAAAATTTATATCTCATCAAATATTTTTTTTGGGGTTGCCAAGAAAAATTCTTCTTTCTCCGTTATTGGGAAGCGGAAGTTCAGGAATATGTACTTAAATAAATTCTTGAATAAATGCTTAAATTAATTAGCTAATGAACTCAGCCTATCGCAGTTTACTGCTTAACAAAGACTACTCTCTAGTTGCGCCACAACACTTGGCTCTTCACAAGCTTTTATGGTGCCATTTAAAGCGTTAGGCAAAATTTCCGCTGAATAAAATCCTCTTTTATTTGCAGAGTTTATCCGTAGAGTGCCATAACTCACAAGGGAAACGTGACTCTGACAACTGAACGTTGCATATAACACCATGTATGACTCGCTAATTAATAATTTTAAATAATTATTACAGGTTTTATTGCTATAAAAATATTGTTAAAGCGGCAAAAACGAGTAACTATTTATGAAAAATATCAACAACAGTCATCAGCATCATCTGCCTCGCCTTTTCCCAACTATGTAGGGGTTGGCTTCCAGTCTAACTGGATACAGCTGAATATTAGTATTTTACATGATGCGACTGTCTATCTGACCTCCACAACCCAGTTACTGTGTAATACGATACCCCTTTGTAAGACTGGTTGTCAGACTTTCGGGCTTCTGATGACAATTAACGACTGTCAAAAGTTCACGAATGACAGCCGGGACCAACGGCTTAACGTGCTTTCCAAAACACGGAGGGGTATTGGTATCAGACCAACAGCGGCTACCAACAACAATAAACATTAACATAAATAAATTGCAAATATATCATATTTATTTGTAGGTACATGCTTCCGAATTTTCGCCTACTTTAAACGTGGTTGATAAAAAGTCGTTCACGTGCGTTTGCGAGCGAGGAAGCCTGACTTGATAGCTAGTTCCTTAGCTGTTTAGCTATTGCCTAACATAATCAGAATTTTACAAGAGCCAGTTTCTTTGGTTTTTCTTGTTTCCGAAGACACAATATACTCAGCTCTAATCACTTCCTTACATTACATTTCCAACAGCCCTTATATTGTTTCTATTTAATTTAATTATTGTTTTTATACAGCGCGTAATAAATAATATTATTTGCGACAAGCACCCGAGGTGGTACGCGCCCGGAATACGACATAATACGAATTGGGGCTAAACGTTGATTCAAGTTTGTTAGGCGATTTCTTTTTAGATCTTTATTAGTAGTGTACTCAAAAGAAACATTAATTCTTTACTAGTTGTCTCAATACCGAAACGAAAACAAGAAAGCAGAGAGACGTAATAGAGCTGTAACTTCACATAACATAACATAACATCACGCCTGTGAACTCTGAAGTGTTAGGCAGAAGTATAACCTATAGTACACCCACATTTTGCTTCATAATTTACTTAGATAAGTATTCGTGCCTATTAACTCAAGAAATAAGATTTTTCGTACTCACTAAAATCCCCACTTTAAAAGATCGAATTTCCAAAATTCCTTCCTTATTGGATGCTTACAACATAAAAGGCATCATCTGCCGAAACTTCAAGTTTGAAGCCCCAGGTGGTTTAGGCTCTGCGTTGAAGAATCAGTCAGGACAAGTAATTATATACAGGGTGGTCCAAATAGGGACGTCCAAAAGAAAAATCTGAATTCCTCATACCCA
This sequence comes from Fissipunctia ypsillon, assembly GCA_947568875.1. Lineage (NCBI taxonomy): Eukaryota > Metazoa > Arthropoda > Insecta > Lepidoptera > Noctuidae > Fissipunctia > Fissipunctia ypsillon. The sequence continues at coordinate 4,778,600 of OX387662.1, forward strand.
GGGGTATTGAAAAATATCCCATGTATGGTCCGTGATTTTTTGCAGTTTTCGAGTTATTTTTTTTGTATTTTTTTAGTTTTCTGCCGGTGGAGCTTCAGAAATTAATTTTTTTTTTTGTACTTAATGGGTATTTTTATTCATTTTTTTGTGACATAATCGTTGTAAATGTTACTTTCATACATAAAATAATAAACTTCCTAACATTCCTGCAAGTTACTCAAAACGTTATCGATAGCAGGGTTTTAAGTTTTTAGTGGATAGACTCAAATTTTAAATAACTCGAAAACTACAACAAGTCGCCGAATATAAATGGGGTATTTTTGAATACCCCTGGGTATGAGGAATTCAGATTTTTCTTAAGGACGTCTCTAGTTCGACCACCCTGTATGTACAGATTACATCAAGATTATGATTGAGAGTTTATTGATCGACAAAAACGATCCGCAGTGGCGATCGACAACAAATAAGAAATCGATCGTCTGTTGCTTGCACATTTACTCGATTGTGTATGACCACTCACGTCGATCATTAAAAATTTAACAAATCTAGGCATGTTAAAGCCGGTTGCAGACCAAGAGCTAAGCTAAGAGCTAGTTTAGCTTAGCTCACATAGCTGGCGTAGTTTTTCATACTTGTGTGCAGACCGTAAACTATGACACAAGTATGAAAAATTACCTCAGCCATGCGACTTAAGCTAAACTAACTTAGCTTAGCTTTTGGTCTGCAACCCGCTTAACAGTATTCTATTTACAAAGCATACGCAAATACTGCCTATTAAATTTCGAAAGTTCCATATTGTACTAGTAAATCTTTTTTTTTCATTAAACTTGAACTTTAGTAGCTTTAAGTTTAAGTAGTCCGACGTGCATAAAGCCAGGAGTTTCATCGCTCCACTTGGAACAACATTTGGTACAAACTTAGTGAGTTACAACTTGACAACTTTGAAGCTATTGATTTTATAGAACATCCTACTTTGTATGTGTACCTGGTAACATTGTACCTACCTTTTTGTATGTACCTATTTGAATTTTATGCCTTTGTTCGGATGACTAACACATTGAAGGAATAATATGCATAATAAATTAGTGTAGATACTCGTATATATATATACCTTTGCGACTTTTTCGAATTTTTTTTGATCGGTCATAATATCGCGCCTACCGATACTCGATAGATTGCCTAGAAAATTGCTGCTATTGATTACGTGTTTGTTTGAGTTTTTATGAAGGAAAATCAAGGTTATTTTCATTCTGAAGTTACTTATTATTTTAGTTTTTGTTTGAGAATTTTTTTTTTGCCAGCCTATTTTGTGTTCCACTGCTAGGCAAAGGCCTCCCTTTCTCCTTCCAAACCCTTGTCTCGTGCGATCTCTGGCCACGTTGGCGCTGCAGACATGACCAGATCGTCACTCCACCTTCGCCGTGGGCTACCTCGACGGCGATGTCCTCCCTCAGGAGCCCAGTGGGTGACGATCTTTGTCTCGTGCGATCTCTGGCCACGTTGGCGCTGCAGACATGACCAGATCGTCACTCCACCTTCGCCGTGGGCTGCCTCGACGGCGATGTCCTCCCTCAGGAGCCCAGTAGGTGACGCTCTTTGTCTCGTGCGATCTCTGGCCACGTTGGCGCTGCAGACATGACCAGATCGTCACACCAACTTCGCCGTGGGCTGCCTCGACGGCGATGTCCTCTCTCAGGAGCTCAGTGGGTGACGATCTTTGCCCATCTCTCCGAGTGCATTCGTGCAACGTGTCCAGCCCACTCCTACTTCAATCTGGGTGTTTTTTCTCCAACATCCGCAACTTTTTTTTTTGTGGATGGGAAATCATCAAATGACTTCTCCGCTCTGGGCGGAGCGGGAGGGCGTGTCAGACTTTTACTGACTAAAACCCACCCGTGTTCCTTCTGTTGCCTGTGCCGGGCCACGGTAACTCTTTCGAACATCCCGCAACCCTAGCTGGCATCGGCCCTAGCGGACCTCGTCAATAGAGAAGAAGATATCTTGAAAACAGCTTAATAAGGCCAGATAACATCCGCTACTTGAGTTATAGAGCGCAGGAATAGGTTTTTCGCATAGAAAGTGTACCTATTTATCTAAAATTTAAGTGTCTGTTTGTAATGTCAAAATAATAGTTTTTTACTAGATGCATATGAAAGTACGTATAACAAAAATAAACAAGTTTAAAAATGTTTGTCTGTCTGTCTGTTTGTTCCGGCTAATCTCCGAAACGGCTGGATCGATTGACGGGACTTTCGCTGGCAGATAGCTGATATTTTAAGAAGTAACTTAGGCTACTTTTATTTTAGAAAAAGAATTAGAGGTCCGCATAAAAAAATTAAAACCCATGAAATTGTGAACAAAACGTCGGATTTGAAAAAATATTTTTGCATTTGGTAACCTAATTATCGAGGATGGTTATAGGCTACTTAATATCACGCTACGTCCCTTAGGTGCCGAGCAAAAAGAAAAAAGTCACAACGAACGCTAAACGAAAACAAAAAAATAGTGCGGGCGGGTGATGCAACGCGGCGAGTCGGGGGACGAGGGAGTTTTATTAAAATGTGGCTGTATTTTTAATATATTGTGCATGATACGACTTCCACACGAACGAAGTCACGGGGCACAGCTAATTGTTAAACACACAACAGTTGGACCAATTTCACAATGAAACTGAACGCGGTGAGCGCATCTGAACTGCGATCAACACTCTGTTGTCAGTGTCATCATTGTTGTGGAATATTGACACTGACAGCTCTTGAACACGGTTAAGATGTGCTGGTCGCATTCAGTTTCATTGGTGAAATTCGCCCTAAAACGTTGGCTAATTTATAATTTCATTTATTCCTTTGCAATACATATTATGAGATACGGCATTAATAATTATATAAACAAAAGGCTTAATACCAATTTTGTATGAGTGTAGTCCCCCCCCCCCCCCCCCCTTAAAGGATGATTTTGATTGACGATGAGGACGCTGAAACCCGTAGTTTTTGTTTTTTTACTAGAATGCTAAATGCCAATCTTCATTTCTTATGTGTTAATCCCGGGAAACAATATCTTCTCACACTGCTTACATAGTATCCGAGGAGCGGCGCGCGGGTTGATATAGAGGATAAAAAATACTAAAACCTAGCAACTTTTATTGTTTAAACTAAAAAAATGACGATTTTCCATACAAACTTTCATCCCCTATTTTACTCCCTCAGGGGTGGAATTTCGAAAAATCCTTCTTATTCCTTGTCTACATTATAAAGGAAACCTCTGTGCAAAATTTCAGCTTTCTAGACATAAGGGTTTGGGCTGGGCGTTGATGAGTCAGCCAGTCAGGCAGTTATTAGTTCATTTTTATTAAGTGGTAACTTTTAATGAAGTATTCCATTCCTTTACTTAATTTCGGGCCTTTCCCTTATAATTAAAAATAAGGTTTTTTATTTATGCACAGCAAAACCAAGAGCTATTTAACATTTATTTTGATAACATTTTGTCAAACTTTAAAGATCGCTTGGAAATGAGTCCAAAGTCGAGGTGTGAATCTTCAATGAAATAAGTGAGTTTACAATCGATCGATTAAGCTCCATTTACACGCAGTTCAAGAGCAATAATCGCATGCCGTAAAGCACGTTCAATTTGATTGCCATTCAATAATTGCATGCAAGTGTTTACACGCATGCGATTTCCATCAAAAGGCATACAATAATTGAATGCAAGTTTTGCCATTCAATTAAATTGCAAGGCGATTATTGCATGCAAGTTTAGCCTCGTCTAAACACAGAGTTGCACGTCCTTGTAAAATTGAACGTCTTTTCAAGGTTTTTTTTAACTTGATTCGTTCGTTCGTACTTGTAGAGTTGGATGCGATTTTATTGCTCGTGCAATTTTGTTGTACGTGCTGTTTACACTTATACCAGTTTTGAACGGCAACTAACCTGCCCGTATCGTGCAACAATATTCTACGTTGTTTAGGTGGTGCCAGTTACTTCTTCTACAATTAACAAGTTCTAGGTGCCGCAAACCAGCCCATTCTAACTTGCTTTAGATGAAAAATCCATCTTGTTGGTACAGTCAGCCTCAAAATCAGCCTCATCCTCAGTATTGTGTATTTATTTTATTTCATTAAATTTCATTGCATACTGCACCGGCTGACGTCATCACGTCAACGCCAGCTGTCGCCGAATACCAGCGCTGGGGCTCTGTCGTTTTGCGTTGACGTGACGCATATTTTCCCGCAACTTGTTCTTTTTTGTATTTATGTTCTTTCTTTGCGTCATGTTTACCGCAATTAAACGTATTTTCTTTCTTTTTTCTTTTAAAAAGATGTAAGTACGACAAGAATTCATTAAAATTTTATTGACTACAATCTGTGTTCTATAACGCGGTGTCCTGCGTGAGCGACGAAAACGACGGGACGCGACGCAACACGATACGACGTAATGCGACGCGATGCTACACGCGACAAATGTCCTACGTGATTTTGGTCATTACTTCTCGAATCATGGAGAAGTACAGTACAATTTTTCTCGACCATTTCGTAGTTCGTGGTGACGCGTCTGGTCGCCCTCAAAACAAGTACGCGTTACGTCGCGTCTCGCCGCAGACTGTCATATAGGCCGCAAGCAGGGTATGCCGTTGAGTTGATCGCGTTCGTCGCGTTCGCACCGATGCGTCGCTTCGTATTCGTCGCTCACGCAGGACACCGCGTTATACGGTATCAATGTGTAGCCACAAAACATATTACACATCGGATACCTCAATCAATCTGCCTAGCCTTTTCCCAACTATGTTGGGGTCAGCTTCTAGTCAAACTGGACGCAGCTGAATACCAGTATTTTACATGGAGCGACTCCTTACCTGACCTTCACAACCCAGTTACTGGGTAATTCGATACTCCTTTGGAAGACTGGTTGTCAGACTTTCGGGCTTCTGACAACTCGTAACGACTGTCAAAGATCCACTGAAACTTACCGCCGGGCCTAATTACGGCTTAACATGCTTTCCGAGACATGGAGGAGTCTCGGTATGTTAATAAAGATGGTCACCCATCCACGGACCAACCCCGGCAAGCGTAGCTTAACCTTTTGGATAGACCCGTGTGGCTGTTATTACTTAGCCACGAGCTTATTTATGATACATCATAACTGTCATTCGTTATAGCTGTTAGTATTTATTATTTTATGCTACATTATTATCGTATATGTACCTATATTTTAGTGACATTTATTTTGGAAGTATGTATGTATCATATGTATGTATTTGTATGTACTCATATTGTTTGTTTATACATATTTGTATATATAGTGTATCGTTTTTGATTTTATGTATTTTGTTGTCTACATTTCTCTATCTACTTTCCTATCGCAGGTATGCTGGAAGAGATTTCTTTAGAAATACGCATCGCCTTTGTACGTATTTTTCTGTTCCTTTCTTCTTGTCTGTTTATATACACACTTGTTTTTATACACACGTACATAAACTGTTAAATAAATAAATACAGTATGGGACACCAAATTTTAGAAAATCAAATGAATTCTTGTCGACGTTTACATCTTTTTGAGGATGACTGTACTTTCTTTCTATTCAAAGTAAGTAAAACAGTTCACCACAAAGGCTGGGCGATGTATTTACTGTTAAAACTACCCTTCCAAGTACGGTTTTATCTTGGCGCCAAACAAACCGCTTGGCAAAAGGGATGAATGATGATGAAAGGATTCTGAGAAGGCATAGAGGACTCCTTCGAGGTTTAGGGTTGAATTAATTTTGAGATGTTGTTTTGTAAACCTTTTAGTATATAGTTTGTAATTATTAGTGATTGGCTGCGTGACCCGCTCGATTCGCCGGCTATCGACGGAAGATGAGCCGACAACACTGTTGATTTACATTTTTTTCCCTTCCATCTTCCGACATTTGGTAACATGAAGCTTAAGAGGAAACTGAGGTGTAATTTTTCTTCGGTTTTTTTAATACCTTTTTTCTTGTTCGGTAATCCGATTGCTGAGATAAAGATTTGAAATTGAAGGAATTTGGCAATTTTTATAAGCTGAAACATGTTGGGGTAGATATTGTACTGTGACAGAGTATTTAAACTAAATACACTGTATTATTTTATTTGAAAAATAATTAATATTATGTCATTTTTATCCGATTACCATAAACAAAATTATCTTTTCATTATCAATTATCTTTTTATATATTATATTTTTTTTAAAAAAGGAGGAGGTTCTCAAGTCGACGCGTATTTTTTTTTATGTATGAGCACGCATAACTTTTTACAGAATAATAACGCCTATAAAATGGGTTTTCTAACAAAACTGTCGAAATGTGGGTGTACTAAACAAACAGCACTGTGGAGAATATACAGGGTTATTTTAAATTGGCTAGCTAAACTCCAGAGACGTGATCGGTATCAATGTCTAAACGCGATAAAACATAGCAAAACTTCAAGTGTCTACAATAATTGCGGTCGATGACCCAACAGAAACAATCATCAAATTAATTTCTTTTTTTGTTTTATCGTGATTAAATATCGATATCCATCGCGTCTGCGAAGTTTAGCTAGTCAATTTAAAATAACCCAGTATGTAAGTGTTATGAACTTCTTCGTGGACATTGTCTGTTGGAGTAGAGATAGGAATCACCGATCGTGTTATATCTTTCCATCGTTCAAGCACGTGTGCCCACTCTGATTAGCGCTCAGACTTCGTCAAAGAAACTCATAAAAATATTGTCATTATTTTTAATTAAGGGTCGATTTTTCAATTGTAACTTAACTTTTATCTTTTTTATTATCTGTCATCAAAAAAAGTAATAAAAAAAAACCGACTTCAAAAAGAAATTAACTCAAAAACTTTAATTTCGAAATTCGGCGTCTTGGGATCTATATTTTAGTTTTTTTCCACTGACTTCCTGCTTTTAACTTTCACTGCTTCTATTTGTCAGTTACATTTTCTTTCCTGTTTTAATATCAAAATCCTAGTTGATGAAAGTTCTGGCAATTTTTGACGGTCTTCAAAAAAGATTGTGTGTAATGAATCATGGTAATGAATGCATTTTTTGGCGAGTGTTCGTGTCATCTTTTTCGCTGTATTGAAGTTCGAATTTTGAATTTCACGTAGAGCGACAGCCATTTTAATTTTGTGGTATGGGGTAGCCGAATTTTGGTGACATATTTTGTCATGTTGGCTCGGGTTATGCAAGTATATGCTGTGGTAAAAATATTGGCTGGCCAGCAAAATTGGTAGCGAGGTTGACCACTCAGAGTGTGACTGTGCTGGGCTATATACGTAGAAACCTAGGCTCTTTAAACGTGAGAGTATATAAACCTGTGTTAACCTTTCCATAATTACACCCAAGTGCCAAATATGTATTCTACCTGCTGTGTCTACTGTTTTTATTTGTCGTTTACACCTAAAACAAGTTGTTAAGACTATTTGTATGCAATACTTGTAGAAAACTTGTCAAAAAGATGAACAAAATACCTACATATCTAACAAGACATTTCTGAAGAAACGTCAATACATGTATCACAACTTGTAACAAGGGTGTAAACGTGGGGTTAGAAGATATCTTGGCGTTCTTCATTTGTTGTTCTGTAATCTCCAACTGTATTTGCACAATGCAACATTCTTTTAAGTTAGGTTAGGTATAAAACAGAACCGTCTACAGTTTCTTTTATCAACACAAATTTATTTTGTTATGTACTTTTATTTTTATGTTGTTTATGATTCAACTTAAAAATAAACTCCAATATTTTCCACTGTGTAATGTTACTCAATCTACCTAGCCTTTTCCCAACCATGTTGGGGTCGGCTTCCAGTCTAACCGGATGCAGCTGAATACCAGTATTTGACATGGAGGGACTGCCTATCTGACCACCACAACCCAGTCACTAGGTAACACAATATCCCCCCCCTCACAATATCCCTTGTTAGAGTTACCGTGGCCCCGGCACAGGCAACAGAAGGAACACGGGTGGGTTTTAGTCAGTAAAAGTCTGACACGCCCTCCCGCTCCGCCCAGAGCGGGACAAGTCATTTGATGATTTCCCATCCAAAAAAAAAAGACTGGTTGTCAGACTTTTTAGGCTTCTGACGACTCGTAACGACTGTCAAAGATCTACGAATGACAGCCGGGACCAACGGTTTACGATTTACGTACTTTCCAAGCCACGGAGGAGTTTCGATATGCATTGGATGGTCATCACCCATCCACGGACCAACCTCGACAAACGTAGCTTAACCTTCGATTGACCCGTGCGGCTGTTACTATTTAGCCACGAGTCCTAACATTATCATACATGATACTTAATTTGCACAAGGATTATAGGTACTGTCCCCAAATTATAATTTCACACTCTCCACATAGTCAAAGCCAGGCAAAACTCTTCACGATTAGTTTTCTCTCATCATCTCGTCTTATAAATGACACACAAGCTTGTTACGTTGACATGTAACTGTAAGGCAGTGTCCTAACATAAGCGATCATCGCACTAATACGCGACCGTCTCGTTCATTTTATTCGGCCGCGTACTAATAGACAGACAGAGAGTCTTCTGGTTTTCCGAACAAAAAGTGATACAATAACGCGATGATTGCAAAATCGCGCGACGATCGCTTTCTAATAGGACGCGGGGTGAGACGATCCCGAACACGGGGTCGCGCTGACAGAGGGCGTTTTCCTGTTTTCCGAATAAATGAGTGGCATATGAACGCGACCATCGCGTATTCACGCGACGATCACTTAAATTAGGACATGGGATAAAGAGCAGGATATTATTATATGTATATTATGATGTGTTGTAAAAGTACATATTGCTGTTTATTTCAGGAGGCTGTTAGAGAAAATGTGTTATGTAAAAATCTTTTACGGTACTTGCGAGGTGAGATACCGGTGAAATGGAGAAAGGAAAAGCTTGTAGAGGTTATAGGTACTTCCGTGTTTTATTATGTACTATCGACAAACGCTAGGCCTTTCCAATTTTGAAACAATTTTACTTGCAAACTGCAATTGTACTCATGATGAAGTAAAACATAGGACCATAGGGGCAGGGTTTCTTCAATGAATCAGTACAAAAAGCAACTTTAAGGTGTAAAGGCGTTCGTTTTGTCGATAGTACTTTGTTGTTCGTGTGAATCATCGAACCCCCACAGGGCTGGTGGAAGATTTACTTTGATTTTTTTTTTACGGCCCACTCCTTCTCACAGAGAGGACGTCTGTGTCCCGGTGGTGGGAACATTATAGTCCGATTATGCTTGCTTAGCCTAGGGTTTATTTGCCCTATTTATGCCTTAATAAGTAGTGTGAACTCTCAGTGCCGCTATCAACTTACCTGACTAGTTAGTCTTTGTATCACAGCATAAGTTATTTTATTTTCATACTAGCTTTTGCCCGTGGCTTCGCCTGCGTGGATGGCAGGAAAAATCCGGGAACGTACTACCGGGATCAAAAGTACCCTATGGGTTAATCCAGGTTATAAACTATCTGTTTGCCAAATTTCATCCAAATCCGTTCCGCCGTTTGTAAGCCAATCCAGAACTTACATCCAGACAAACGGATAACAATTCTAAAAACTATATTATCGGCAGCAGACTCGTTCCCACACCTCGTAGCAATTACTTTTTTATACGCTTTTATTTTCAAAAATATTCAAACTACAGTTTGGACATTGTTACTATTTTATTATACAAGGTGTAACATAAATAACGCACAACCTCTTAAGAGGTCATTATGCTCATCATTATGAACAACTTTTACTATGGGACCAAACCTGAAATCGCGAATAAAAAATCAGCTGCTCCCTACATTTATGTTCGCATAACTCGTCAAAATGTAGGGAACAGCAGATTTTTTCCGAAGTCGACGATGGAGCGAGCTTTATGAAAGAAGAAGGAGACTCTCAAGATTAAAAAGCGGGATTTTTAGAAGTTACTTCAAGTGTAGAGTACACTGCCATCACTAAATATTACAATTTAGTGATGGCAGTGGAATCTACACTTCTACACTACGTACATTCGATATTTTAGTTCAAAAATATCAAATTTGTGTAGGTACGCGAGCTCACGTTCCTATTTTGAATACGTCCATACGAATTAGATGGCGGGCTAGGCACGAACGAACCGAGTTCCATTAACATTGCGAATGGCTTTAAATATACATATTAGAGTAGGTATATAAAATATTATACATTATTTGTTGAAAATGTAGTGGAACCACTGTTGACTAGTTCGTACGTTCTAAAGAAAGATAACTTTCATAACGGATTGGACCTTTATAAAAATCGACAGAATGCTCATTAAAGTGACGGTTTGGAAGACAGTTCAAATTAAATTTGGATCTATTTTTAGTTTTAAGATTACACCGCGCATGCAGTGGCGCTCTCATCGTTTGTTTGTTTATTTCTTTTATTTTAGAATGAAGATGCAGAAAATGAGCATGTTACGTTGTGCTCCGTAAGATTATACGTTATTATTATTAAAACAGTAGTTTTACATTTGTTAAGTTTTATAATAATCCTTAAAACGGAGCTTAGTGGCCACCATTTTCCGTTTTAAGGATTATAATAAAACTTCACAAACAGCCTGGATTTTTTTCACTGCTGGGACACAGGCCTCCTCTTTTTGTGAGAGGGAGTGGACCGCAATCTACCATGCACACCCAGTGCGGGTTGGTCAATGTCTTAGAATTTTTGGTTTTAGGACATGTCGGTTTCCTCACGATGTTTTCTTTCACCGTTTTGAGTGCAGTGGTGATTTCAAATTTACACAAAGTGCCTGCTTGGGTTCGAACCCACGACTTACAACTCGTAATTCGCGGGCGATACCACTGGACCACCACACCTTTAATAAAACTTAACAATGTAAAACTACCGTTCAAATAATAATAACGTATAGTCTTGTGGAGCATAACGGTAACATGCTTTACTTTCTGCATTTTCATTCTAAAATAAAAGAAATTAACAAACAAACGATGAGGGCGCCACTGCTTGCGCGGTGTCATCTTTAGTAATTACATAAGTAGAAAAAAATCGTTAAAATTAATGAGCAAACGATGAACGTTGCTGACGGATGTTGACATTTAGGTATAGGTATAAAAAGTATCTTAAAAACCAAAAAATACACCAGAGCGGATTTAAAATAACCATTTGGTCTGTACAGCTTCATCTTCACAGTACCTGCAGCATCGATACGTGTACGGCTGTGTACTCTGCGGTATACCTTTACTTTCATATAAATAAAGTAAATGGAGCGAACTGCGGTTTTGAACACTTGTCGAGCCGAGTGTACCCACGGTATGTATATACTCATAGGTATATTATGCATGTAGCTCGAGGGTATAGAGGTTTTGCCAGTACCAGGGTAGTAGGACGTGCTTAAAGCGTTCTTGCTAGTATTATAGATTTTGCTCAGTTTCTACACTGCTTTTATGGGAGTACTAGCTGTGCCCCGCGACTTCGTTCACATGGAAGTCGTAAGATACGTAATTTACTATAATAACAGCCACATTTTAATAAAACTCCCTCGTCCCCCGACCCGTCGCGTTGCATCGCCCGCCCACGCTATTACTTCGTTTCCGCTTAGTGTTCTTTTTTACTTTTATTGTTTTGCTGGGCTCCTAAGGGTCGTAGCGTGATGTTAAATAGTCTTTAACTATCCTCGAAAATTGGGCTACCAAATGCAAAAAGAATTATTCAAATCACACTTTTTGTTCATAGTTTCATGGGTTTGTTTTTTTTTGCGCGGCACTCTAATTATTTTTCTAAAATAAAAGTAACATATGTCACTTCCCGTAACATCAGCTATCTGCCAGTGAAAGTTCCGTCAAAATCGGCCCAGCTGTTTTGGAGTTTAGCCGGAACAAGCAGACAGACAGACAGTTTTTTTGTCTTATGTACCGTATATACTTTTTTATGCATTTAGTAAAAAGTTGTTATTACATTATAAACAGACACTACAATTGTATTTATTTGTATAGTAGTAACGTAGATAAACACTAAATACACGCTTTTGTACTATGGGGGTAGGCTGAAACTAATAATACCGCGCTACGATCCTAACATTTCCACATAATTTGAATCTTTTTTGGTCCCACATAATTTAAAATTGTATTTTGATCCTTGAAACAATTTTTCTAATATAAAATCGACTGATTGTTTACGTGAAACTCTTTTCCAAAAAAGGTTGCTTCAGATCCCATTAGCGAACTACTTTCTAAACAAAAAGAGATAAAAAGAACAAAAAATTAAGAAGAAACATTAAGGCTATATAATAATAGTTCTTGTAATAATGACCTCTTGATTCGAACCTCGACCTACTTTCGAGTTAATCGAACCCTCCTGAACTCTAGTGTAAGGTTCTTTAATACACAAATGAATATTAAAAAAACCTGAAGGACTTCAGTTCAGTTTACCTTGTCGTTTTGTGATGGGAATAAGTGTTGTGTGTTCATTTTTTATCGATAAACACTCAGTTAGGTTATTTGAGTAAATGGCATAAATAGCATGCTTAATAGCTAATGTCATGACAAATACCTATTTGACATCATAAATCTAGTTTTGAGTATTAACTACGCGGAAAAAATACAAAAAATCCTTTAAAAAGACAGGAATGGTTAAACCACTCCCTTATGTTGAATCCGCTCCAACAAAACTCACTTTTAGGCACACATTATTTCAGTTGCTTGCAGCACAGAAGTCACAGCCCTGACCCAAGAGCTAACGCGCCACGCCGGCAACCAACAAGCGTGGGGGCTGGATGTAGCACGCCTTTTCGTTTGGTAAAACAGTATCATTAATTGACATCTTGAATAAACCAAAACAGTTATCAAATTCTTTTAAATATTCGATTTAACGTTGTATAAAATACAAGAATTAATAAATGCATAACTTTAAATGTAAAATCAATGTTTAGCTAAATAAATGGATCGTAACTATACTAAAGGTAACGCCATCTGGTGGTATAAGATGACAGTCATATCTAACGTAACAATGACTGTCACCATGCCCATACAACAACAACTGACAGATTAATACACTTCAAAAATGAATAGCCTATCATAGTTCAACAAAATTCTAACACTTATGCTGTCACTGTAAAGCCCATTTTCGATGGTGACCGTTTAAGGGCTAATAATTATGATTGAAACATAAAAATAAAATCTCGCCTGTAATCCCCAAAGTCTTAGGCGGAGGTGTACCATAGTAACACCCACATTTCGCCAGTTATGCCTAAGTCCCACATAACACGGTGTAACTAAATATGATATAATAAATAGCCCCCTAAAAATATGATTATGATTAATTATGGTTATTGAATATTAACTCATTACGATTTTATTATTATTGGTCTAAGTGAGTTCATTATTCAGTACGCCTCATAGCAGTTTTTATGTCAATTGTCTGTCTAAAAAGTCACAGTGTCAATGAATCCAGACATCGATACACCGCCACTGCCGTAGGTAACATCACTACCTGGCGCCAACTTGTCGACAGGAGCCGCAGACGGCGGACGAGCGATCCCAGCTCAACAGGGAAGACGGTATTGATCACAACGTGTCCCTTCATTACTTTAATTTGTTTTGTTTTTGTTTTGGTAACGATACATTCGTTTTGAGAATAACAGAGAGGATAAATGGGAATGATATTATTGTAAACTAACTATGTAGATAAAAACATTGGTTTTAGTGTGTTGATTTTATTGAAACTTTAGAGTTGACATATCTCGGGACTCTGTGGTCCCGGACCTTTGGGAGGCGTACGAGGGGTCGAAGCCAACTCGTAGAGGCCCGTTAGATGTTTTTAATAGAAATGAGGCACCAACCGACGATTATCCCTGTACGAATTATGCAAGTGCATCAAAGGACAACCCCCAAACAAAAATAATTATTACGCTATGGGTTTGGGTGGCTAAAGTGGACTGGTTATCTAAAATTATGGAAGGACTATGGCCCCTGCCTGACCAATGTTGTATAAATAAAACACACGGATAAAATGGCAGGCTATAGATACATAAAGACAAGTTTATTAATAGGGGAAGCATAAAAAGTAGATATGTGTAAAGGTTTAGGATGTATAAGCTATTCAGTGCCCTCAAAAGGCTAAAAGATGGGCTGAAATTTATGTTGGAGCCATACAATGACCCTGTTTTATGCACAATTTTTTAAATAAACAGGGTGGCAGGGATATCGACGCACAACCTGCAGTTACAATGGATCCAGTACATGATTCTGGACCCCACTGCGTTGAAATGTTTTGTCGGTTATTAAAAAAAAGCTGTTTCCTACAAAATTGCAATACATACGCTGTCAAAATTTATGGAACAGTAGATTTTTTTTTTCCTGAATACCTGAATGCATTAAATGCATTGAATCACGGAGACAATCAGGGAAAACTATTTCTATTGTCCTGAGATTGCAGGCTTCAGTCTTAGTAATTTTCTAATAACCTATTTAAAATTAACTTATTTTAGGAATAAAACAAACCTAAATAAAGTTTTGTTTTATTGCTAAGTCAAGTTAATTCTTTAGAAAGAAGTTCATTCATGTGATGTTCTTGGCAACCGTCTACCAGGCGCCGAGAAGTCGACAAGAGGTCTTGACGGGTGAGATCCCGAGTCAACAGTAACGTGACATTATTGATCTTGCTAATGTTGCCTACCCGGGCCCTTTGCAGCTTAAAAGTTATGTGTGTATTTTATATCAAAGCGGGAAAAGAAAAAGAGGAAGTAAAATAATTTTGGGGAGGCCTTTGCCCAGCAGTGGGACTCAAACCGCTATAACAAAAAAATTCAGAAGGTCGGCTAAAAACATCGTTTCATCAAGTTTAAATTATTATTATATTTAAGTGTCGGTACCAGGAAAACGTGTTATGGGTTTTTGATAAGTTTATATAATAGATGACTTAAAAGTAGTATTTTGATAACTATGGCGTAAATAAGAAGTCACTTAATTAATATTGCATTGAAATAAAGACAACAAAGAACAGTGAACCCAATGATTTTTCTGTTTTCCATAACATTGCTTCTTTGTTGCGTAAAAAATTTGGAAACTTTCTGAATTTTTGCCATAGTAATTGGAATGGAGATTTCGGGCGTGAAAGTTAAAAAAAACCGAAATTTCCCAAACCTTTCTGGAAAACAGAAACAATCAGTGGGTTCGCTGTTCTTAGTCTTTATTTAAGTATAATATTAATTAGCAGACTTTTTTATGTGAGAACAATGTAGAAGAAAGACGTGCACGTTAAAAGCGTCCGCAACAAAAAGATAAGAGTCAAAAACGATTCAAAAATTAAAATAAGCCGCGGCAGCTAAGAGATGACCAGTCACTACTGACGGTACACACAAGTATTTACCAAATTTTACTACATATTTTAATCGTCGGTTGGGACAGGTTAATTCAGTTTAAAAAAAATGAGAATGAATTACCTCTGTCAAAGATTTAAGCTCACTGCAATGATTGTCTAGAATGAGAAACATTCTCTCGACAAATTACGAGAAGACCCGACGGACACTCGTTTTCGCCCTATCTTCAGTCATTAAACTTTTTTAAAATTTATTTATTTATTTAAAAAAGCACAGCCACATCAGATACGCTAGAAACACTACAACACACACAACACGAAACACATCAACTTATGCTAGAAATAATCTTAATATCTAAAGGAATAATGTACTTGACAATTATTACGGCGTACATACCATTGATCGGAATGTCTTGCTGCCTTGAGATTTAATATACTAGGCTAAAATAAACTAAAACTAACACTAATATATATATATATATTATGTACAAGTATACAATAAAAAATAAAAAGGGAGAAGAGCTCATTGGGCATCAAAAAATTCGTCCGCATCGCCGTCAATCGGAAAAGTGCCCAAAAGGCTGGCAGCGTTGCCACGCTGAATGGCAATGCTGATTCTTTGGGCTAAGAATAGGCCAGCCCTCTGGTCCCGTAGAGAGTCGACCGGCGGGCTGTGCTGGGGCGGCTGCTGCAGGTGCAGAAAACCTTAAACGGCGCAAATATAACAACCTCATTGGGAGCTATATGTTTGAGCCGTTTGGTATTGAAACACTAGGGCCGTGGGGTCCGAGTGCTCATCGAGTATTTCGGGACATCGCTAAGCGGTTGGTCGACTCTCTACGGGACCAGAGGGCTGGCCTAACTAAAACTTAAATAGACTAACGTAAATAAGACGGGTAACAAAAAAAAAAAGAGAAATAAACATTTAAACTTAAATTAAAGTTAAAAACAACTTGGCAATGATAGCGTGATTTTCTTTCTGAATCCCGGTAGCTTGTTATGGAATATAATATCTAAGCTAGGTATGTTTAATACAGTATTATTGTATTCGTTGCTCATTCGTATAACTGGAGACTGTAAACCCAGATTAGTTTTGACAAAAGGTGTACCAAATACAATTTTTTTGTTTTGTTTCGGGATGGGAAATCCTCATGGATGTCCCTGTGGCAGGTGGAGGGGTCTGTCAGACTCTGACTGACTAAAAACCACCCCGGTGTTGCCTTCCTATACTTGGACCGGGGATCGTGGAAACTTGTGCGCCTTCCACGATCCCCGGAACTTGGTCACTAACCTAACCCAATCCGCACTGGATGCCCGCGCGTAGTGGATTATGGCTCGCGTGGTAGATTATGGCCCGCGTGGTGGATTATGGCCTGCGTGGTGGATTATGGCTAGCATGGTGGATTATGGCCCGCGTGGTGGATTATGGCCCGCGTGGTGGATTATGGCCCGCGTGGTGGATTATGGCCTGCTCCCTCTCACAGAAAAGAGGCCTGTGTCCCATCAGTTGGAACGTTTTAGGCTGATTATGCTTGGTCACGTCGATCGAATATTCTTTTCATTTTAAAATCCTTTGTGTCACTCTTTTGGACGATAACATAACATAACATCACGCTTGTATTCCCCGAAGGAAAGGTTAGGCAGAGGTGTACCTATATACACCCAGTATTATACCAGTTATGTGTAACGCTCATGTAATAGGGGCGAGTCTATTGCCATCAACTGCCCGGCACAAATCCAGACTCCGGGCTGCTACTGAGAAAATCTAGGTGGAAAAGCCTAATAACACTGCCCGACCCGGGAATCGAACCCATGACCTCATGCTCACCAGTAACGCTGATAGCGCTGGTAGTAGATGATTTTAAAATAACAACCAATCAATCTGCCTAGCCTTTTCCCAACTATGTTATTGTCGGCTTCCAGTCTAACCGGATTCAGCTGAATACCAGTACTTTACATGGAGCGACTGCTTATCTGTCCTCCACAACCCAGTAATTGGGTAATACGATACCCCTTGGTAAGACTGGTTGTCAGAATTTCGGGCTTCTGACGACCCGTAACGACTGTCAAAGATCCACAAATGACAGCCGGAACCAACTGCTTAACGTGCTTTCCGAGGCAAGCAGGAGTCTCGGTATGTAAAGATGGTCATTCATCCATGGACCAACTCCGGCAAGCGTAGCTTTAACTGATAGATCGACCCGTGCAGCTGTTATTACCTAGCCACGAACTCCTAAAAGAACAACCGCCTCAAGATTTTATAAAATCCTGAAGGTTACTTGTTCAACAAAATTGTGAGCAAAATATTATGGCTTCTAGTGGTAGTTTGCTGTCAGTACCTAACATATTGCCTATAAAGATTGTCCTTAGTTATTACTAAGTGGATATTTATGGCTGTCCAGATCGCTAGTCGGTTCTGTACCGCATAGGACGAAAACAGGAGTTTTTAGGCGGGAATCAGGATTTTACCCCGCGTTTACCCAAGTTTATAAAAAACATTTGTATTCTACATGCTGTGTCTGCTGCTTCCATTTATCGTTTACACGTAAAACAAGACAAGACTTGTTTATGTCAACTTATGATTGTGAACACCGCGAGTATAGTCTATCGAAATCTATCGAATATCTTGCGAGATTGTAAACTGTCGATAAATTGTGAACTGTACTATACTGCTTAAAATATAACGTATTAATTGTCGATAGTTTATAATCTACCCATGTGCAACTGTCAAATTGTGAACGAACCTGCACTTACCGAAAGGGTTTATAATCTGTCCGATTTTATCACTCGTAAAATTGTAAGCCGTCCCTGTTCGGTAGGTCTTGGCGGTAGCCGAATTGGTCGCAGTAACTAAGCCAGGACACTCCGACCAAATGGGTTAGGTTAGGTCAGAACTGTGACCAACCGCGAGCGAGCTGAGCGAGCGAAATGTGCGGTGCCGCGGTAGTGGCTGGCGAGCGCTCCTTCTAAAATTAGTCGCAGTTACTTGGCTATTTAATATTATTAGCGCAAGGTGCGCTCGTCGCATGCAAGTTTGATACCAGCTCACAATTTGTCGGTTTGCCATGGATAGATTTATAAACTATTGAAAAATAATGCGTTAAATTGCAAAATAATGGTTTGTTGTAGTTCACAATTTTGACGGAGTTCATATACAAAATGTCAAAAAGGTGAACAAAATAGATAACATAACAAGTCTGAAACAACTATGATACCTATTTTATACTCGACATGTTTTTGACAAGTCTTTTACAAGACTTCTTGTTGAAAACAAGTATCATGACTTGGTATATGACTGTTTTGACTCTAGTCTAGGTCAGAAGTGACAGAGACAAAGTCGACGATGGAGCGAGCTTACCCAGAAGAAGCCTGCTAACTCTCACTTTGAAGAGATCGGGGTTGTGTGCGTTCGGAAACACAGACGCAGGCAAGAGTTCCACTCCTTTGCTGTGCGCATCACAAAAGACATTTGGGAACGCTTAGTGCGAATTGGTGGAATAGCAACTAGGTTGGGATGGTAACCTGCAGTGCGTCTAGATGTCCGGTGGTAGAAGGGGGCCGGCGGAATAAGGACTGTAAACGCGGAGTTTTAATTTAAAAGATGCATTAATGTGGAAAAAACCAAACAAAAGATGCCCATGGTCGCAGTTGACATGCTGTTCTTAGTTAAGGATTTGTGATGGTAGAAAGGTGTTAAAATGACGTATCAACACTTTCACTGATAGATGGGTAAAATGTGTTTTCCTAATGTATGTCCCAAAGTAACGGTTGGCCTTCCCCACTTACATAACTTTACTATATAAAGATGGCACTACAAGTGTTTCGTATGACGTTGTCGTAAGGTTTAATATTTTAGAGAAATAGCATGGCGGTTTGAGCACAATTAAAAAGGTTTTTCAAGGTGTTGTCCTTAACCTTTTAGATTAAGAAAAACCCGTCTAGTAATAAATGATTAACTTATGTTCCCCTTCGGGGCTGCTGTGTTTGTGCTAATGTCTTATAAGATTTTTGTGGACCACTTTGTGCATAGAAATAAATTAGAATATCATTTAAATATAAATTATTAGAAGAACACTACTTTTTCCTAAAAGCTATTTCTAAAATTGTTTCTTAATAGCAGGATGCATGGGGCGTGTGTGTGAGATTTAACTTTTTTGTCCGACTTCATTTAGATATCATTTAATTAATAATTAACAGTATCGTCGAATTATAGTAACGAATGCCATCAACGATTCTTATTCTTAAAATTTAGGAATTAATACCCATTGTACGTTTTTAGGATTCCGTACCCGACGGGTGACAAACTCAACCTTATTACTAAGCCTCCGCTGTCCGTCCGTCCGTTGGTCTGTTTGTCTCATGAACCGTAATAGATAGACAGTTGAAATGTTCACAAATTGTGTATTTCTATTGCCGCTACAGCAACAAATAATAACAATAAAAAATTAAAGGGAGCCCCTTTATTTTTTTATTTTTATTATTTACTAACAATAATCTTTTTATTTTGAAAAAAAAAATCTTACACTGGCATATTAGGTGTCACTGTCTAGAATTCATCAAGTAGGTACGAGTATAATTTTTTTATTTTCCAATAATGAAGAAATAGCCGCAAAAGTTGTCAGTTTTAGACTATTTTTGTACGAACACTACCGCAACAACTGAACAAGTTAGGAATTTGAAACTTCTGTATATCATGTACGATATACTACTGTATTTAATCAACAAATACTGAAAACGGCGATTCATAAGGAATTTTGTTTAAATATGGGCGATTTTCTGCAACTGTAAAAAATAACTTTATAAATCACAGTATCATTAAGAAATACAAAGTTATCCTAGAGATTGTTAAAATTTAAAATGAAAAATATTCTTCGTTTAGTGTTTTTTTTTTAATATGTATGTAAATAGTATATATCGTACGGTGGTACAGAACCCTTCTTGTGCGAGTCCAACTCGCACTTGGCCGGTTTTTATAATTTCTAACGAGACGATATTATCGTCTCGTTAGACGTCCACTTTCACATCCATAAAACATGGAAATACGTGCACTTTATGACTTTATCGTGGACAGAAATTTAAAAGCGTCTTCAGATATTTCCATACATTTTCAATAAAAAATCGACGAAAATTTATGTAAATATTCCACATTCACAACGATCCCATTGTAAGATTACCCACTGTCAATCCCAAATAGACATAAATTCTCAACAATAAGTAGATATAAGACTTAGTACACAGTTAACATCAGACACACAATTTAATCTCTTAATTAAATTCAGAATTAATTTATTTCCGCGATAAGCGTTTAACGCTCTTATAATTTCGGGCATTAAATTTTATGCAGAGTTGTCAGTGGCAATGACCTTCAAGGTTCGGTAGGGCCGCGAGATGAGCGATTTCTTGCTTAGTCTGAAAGTCTTTAGGCTATTTTGTTACCATTTCCTGTAGCATATACACAAATATATACAAAGGTACGATTGTTCTACGTGCAAATCTCATACACTGATCATAACACATCATCGCACATGTATTCCCACGCGAGCCGATTGCCATCAGCCGGGCACAAATCCAGACTCTGGGCTGCTACTGAGGAATTCCTGATGGAAAAACCCAATAGATACAGAATGGCGCATTTATAGTGGTCCAAC
Organism: Fissipunctia ypsillon; assembly: GCA_947568875.1. Lineage (NCBI taxonomy): Eukaryota > Metazoa > Arthropoda > Insecta > Lepidoptera > Noctuidae > Fissipunctia > Fissipunctia ypsillon. Next base: position 4,799,534 of record OX387662.1, read on the forward strand.
ATTTTTTTTTTTTGGGCTAGGACATCCCAATGATTTATCTAAACGCAACATATGTTCCGTGAAAATCAGTAGTTTAGAAGTTGTAATGGTGCCGATTATGCATTGAAAATCGAGGCAGACATTTCGAAAACTTGTATATTAAATTATCTTTTAAAGATAAAGATAATTTTATTTGTCAAAACATGCGTATACATGCAAATTAAGCATGCAGGATGTCACAATATTAATATTTTGTACGTACATGTTTCACCCGTAAGGCGTACAAATTTATAAAATTTACAAAAAATAGAAACTAAATTACAAAATAAAAACTAAATTACTAAAGGCACAATACAAGTACATAATAGTCAGCAATAAATATCTTTTTTCAACAAACTCCAGTGTTTAAGCTAAAAAAAATTAAAAACTCACAACTTCTAAACTACTGATTTTCGCGGAACATGTGTTGCGTTAAGATGAATCATTAGAATGTCATAGATCCAAAAAAAAATTTCGGACCACTATAAATGGGCCACCCTGTATTAAATTACTTTGCGCATCCTAGGAATAGATCCCAGGACCCCATGCTCCGCTAGGGCCGACGCCAGCTAGAGTTGCCAGCTAGGGTTGGTGGGTGGATGTTCAAAAGAGTTACCGTGGCCCCGGCACAGGCAACTGATGGAACACGGGTGGGTTTTAGTCAGTAAAAGTTTGACACGCCCTCCCGCTCCGCCTGAGCGGGAGAAGTCATTTGATGATGTCCCATCAAAAAAAAAAAAGGGCGGCGTGCTCAGTAGTCACGCTTGGCGATCACTAAACCAGCGAAACACTGACCCTCCTTCCCTCCCTCCTTTGCTATTCTATTGGTATTGCTATATTTGGTTTGACCTCGTGGGAAAATGTACTAGAGAAGCATCATCACTCGTGATGATGCTTTTGCATTACTCGAATCTAGCAAATTTCCGCGATCTACACCGAAATAATCACACTAAAACAACCTCAAACGGCGCAAATACTCCAATCTTATTGCGACTTATATGTTCGAGCCGTTTGGGGTTGAAACACTAGGGCCATGAGGTCTGATTGCCCACTTAGTTTTTTCTATATATCACCAAGCGGGTGGTCGACTTTACGGGTGACCAGAGGGCTGGCCTATTTTTTGCCCAGAGAATCAGCATTACCATACAACGTGGCAATGCTGCCAGCCTTTTGGGCACTTTTCCTGCTGACAGCGATGCGGACGAATTTTTGAATGCCCTCTGATCATTTCTCCTTCTTTTTTATATATGTACCATATAGATATTATTATTATTATTATTTTAAGACTGTTGGCCTATAAATTATGTAAATTATATCTTGGAAATTGAAAAAAAAAAACAATTTAGTATATTTTCTTACGAGGTCTGACAAAATTAGAAAGGCTACGGTCCCATTTTTTAAACCAATCTTACAGCCGGCTTTTAATAATCGCGATGAGAGAAAACATAGACAAGACTAGAGTAACCAAGTAAAAAAATAAAATAGGATCACGGAGTTGAGTCGAGATGTACACTTCGTAAAATCACTCTACCATTAAATAAATAAGATAGGTACAGAAGGTCGGCTCTAAAACCAGTGAAAAAAGCCGCATGCACACACATAGACGCGTACGTTCAGAGATTTTAGAAAAAGAATTTGATAAGTATTAGGGTTTGTTTTGTATTTTATGTTTTTTTTTAAGTAGAATTTGTTATATTTTGTTTATAAAATGCATTTATATTATAGAATGATTTGTTTGGTTTTGTTTCATTATGAAGAATTTATTTTAATTTTTTGTGTCTTTTTTAACTTTAGATACATTTTTTTTTTTAATTTGTGAAAGATTTTAAATGGCAAATAGTGTAGGCGCTAATTGTTAATTACTTACCCATTTTAATATTTTACTGTAAGCTTTCAAAAGAAAAAAATAAATATAATAATTAAAAAAAAAACACTTTCACGCCAAAACAGCTGAACGGATTTGAATGAAATTTGACACATGGGTAGACCATGACCTGGGTTAGGATATAGGATACTTTATATCCCGGTAGTACGTTCCCGTGGGATAATCTCCGAACTCTATGCAGGCGGAGACGCGGGCAAAAGTACTAAATAAATAAATCGTAGACTATCTCAAGAAAATGCCGGTCGCTGTACGTGAAGCATGTCTATGTGTGCGCACATTTTCGTACGTTGTATGAAGCCAACCTTCTGTAGTTAACTTATGTATCTATTTTATGACTACACTAAGAAAAGCCGAGAGAAATGAGTGAACAGAATAAAGTAGATTGGCGCTGCTCGTATACGGCTGATTGTAAAGCGTTGGGTTAGATGCTGCAAATGTTTGTATTTGTTTATCAAATACATTGGCTGAGGAGTTTTTGTTAATCATATGAAGCTGTTGTTTATTTATATACTATAGGGTTTTTTTTTTCTGGAATTGAATGACCTAGGTTGCACTTTAGTTTTCCTGTTAACCCTTGCAAGTAGCTTAGTTTAGTTTGAGCGAGGATTAGGTTCACGTCATTATGAGATACGACGGATGGGGGTCAAACTTACGACCTCTCGTTCACTAGTCGGTATTTAAGCCGTTGGGCTATTGTTATCGCCGTTGCCTAGTTATCGAATCGATTAATAGCTATTGAGAGTTTATCAATGAACCTCACAGGGGTTTATATGATACCTTTGTGCCTTTATTGTGTGCAAACTTTAATAAATGCCTCGTTGGTCTAATGGCCGCAAGCGCTACTGCTGAGCATGAGATCCTGGGTTCGATTCCCAGGTTGGGCAAAGTGTTATTGGGTTTTTCTATCTGGAATTTCTCAGCAGCAGCTCCGAGTCTGGATTTGTGTCCGTTTGATGGCAATAGGCTCGCTCCCTATTACATGCGCCTTAAACATAACTGACAAACTTCTGCCCAACGCTTTAGGGAAACAAGGTATGATGTCATTAGTCCTAATGCCCTTAAAGTTATTGTGAGGTGGATAAAACTCGGACCCCGTATCCAAATTGAATTTGGTTGTATAAATTATGACGTTAAACTGTCCTGATTGATCGCGCGAATAGTCTTTCATATTCATAAAAGAGCTCAACGATCGCGTATTCGCGCGATTATTGCTTTTGGTTAAGAAGCGGCCTTTGGATAAAACTTATCGACCCAAAATTCCCTATAAACCTAAAATGAAAAAAGCATACAGAATTCAGTGTGACAAAAAGGCGTTTCATCACACTCATTTCTCGCTCATCTTCCTACAGAAATTCGACAGTAAAGTTGGTGATTAGCTGTAATTGAGCTCCCCGGTAGGGTTAAGTGCGACCCAAATGTCAGTCATTACAGGGATGACTCCAGGATGAGAAAACGACAAGAATAAAACTTTTTATTACTCGAGATTTTAGTTCTATAAATAATAAAAACTCCGTTTCATGATGGCCCATCGTTGACCCGTCTCCTTGGGTTTTATAGCAGGCAAGGGATTATGTCAGGATGATTGCCAGTAAAATTGGAATTGAAAATTTAGGTTTTTCGGGACTGAAATTTAATAAATAAAATTGTTACGATCAAACCTCGCCTCATTCGCCTATATTTTACAAAAGTCGGGAATAATACGTTAAATATGTAGTTTGTACTGAGGAGCTCGTGGTTAAATAATAATAACCACACTGGTCGATTGAAGGTTAAGCTACGCTTACCGCGGTCGATTCGTAGATGGGTGACCATCCATTACATATCGAGACCCCTCCATGCCTCGGAAAACACGTTAAGCCGTTGGGTCCGGCTGTTATTTGTAGACCGTCCGCCCGTTTTAACAAGGGGTAAAGTCTGACAACCAGTCTTAACAAGGGGTATTGTGTTACCCAGTAACTAGATTGTAAAGGTGCGTCGGAGCTTCAGCCAACAAAAAGGGCACTTATTTAATGTCTGCCACATAAATGCGCAGAGTGTCCCAAGTCACTACAGTGATCTGTTGGACACCTTTACCGGCGCCAATGCCCATGCCGTTCTGGTTTCTGAGAGTTGGCTCAAACCTCATCTTCTCTCCACCACCTACTCTCTTCCAGGTTTCACTCTTATCCGCAATGACAGAATTGGAAAGGGAGGGGGTGGTGTAGCTATCTATCTTCGTAGCGATTTCCCTTTCAAAATCGTTGCCTCATCCCTCTCACAGTACCATGCCTCCGCCGAGTACCTCTTTTTAGAAGTCTACGTCAAAGGCGTCAAGACCCTTCTTGGGGTTGTCTATTGTCCACCCGCCGTTGACTATTTTTCCGAGCTCGAACTGGCGCTAGAGTCCGTGGGGTCAGAGTATGCACATTGCGTCATCATGGGCGATTTCAACACTGACCTTGCTCACCGCACCCCTCGATCCCGTAAACTCCTTCACATCATTGAGTCCGTCAGTCTCCATATACTTCCACTGCAACCTACCCATTTCAATACCTCAGGCGATGACACTTGGCTCGACTTAATTCTCACGTCCACTCCCTCCCTAGTTCCCTATCATGGTCAGTGTCCCGCTCCTGGATTTTCCCAACATGACCTCATTCTCCTCTCCTATGTCCTAAAACCGCCTAAACCTGTCCCAAAAGTTCTGCACATGCGGAGTTTTGCGCGCATGGACATTGAGAAGCTTCGTCAGGATGCGTCAGATATCAGTTGGGATCACTTGGCAGCGGCGACAGCTGTAGACGATAAACTGCGCATTTTCAATCGGGCGGTCCTTGCTCTATACGACAGACATGCTCCTGTTAAAAAAATTAAACTTCGGCGTCCTCCTGCTCCTTGGATGACGACCGGGGTTCGAATGGCGATGAGGCGCAGGGATCGGGCCTTTCATAAATTTAAAAAGGATCGCAGTGAAGCAAATCGGAACTTTTTCAAAGTTGCTAGAAATCGGTGTAATCAGATGATACGTAACGCTAAGCGCCGCCATATTCTCGAGAACATATCTTCTTCTTCACCTGCTGATATCTGGAAGTTCCTTGGTACTCTTGGTATCGGCAAACCACGTCATGTGGATTTTCCTAATACAATTGGCCTTGATGATATCAACCGTCACTTCACAACCACTTGTCATTTGGATTCCCAAATGTTGTCCCAGACGGTCAATTTCATTACTGGCTTAGCTAGTCCCATCATAGAACCATTTCACTTCTCTCCGGTCACCTTGGACGAAATTAAAAAGACCATCCTGTCCATAAAATCCAAGGCTGTGGGGGATGACGGCATCAGTCGTAGTATGGTCGTTTGGATCCTCGATACCCTACTTCCTCCGATTACCCACATCATAAACTTTTCTCTTGATTCCGGACAATTCCCATCCCTGTGGCGTATGGCCTATGTCCGCCCGCTTCCTAAAGTTTCAAACCCCTCCCTGCCCACTCACTTTCGACCCATTTCCATTCTCCCATTCCTGTCTAAAGTGCTTGAGGCCTGCGTTCACAGACAGTTTGCGGGGTTTGTTCACCGGAACAACCTTGTTAGCTCGTTTCAGTCTGGATTCAGGCCTGGGCATAGTACAGCTTCCGCTCTCCTTAAAGTGACTGGTGACGTTAGAGAAGCGATGGAGGATACTAAGGTTACTGTTTTGGTTTTAATTGATTTCTCCAATGCCTTTAACGCTGTCAGCCACGATATTCTCCTTGCTATGCTCTCTCATCTCATGGTTTCGTCCGAGGTTCTGGAATGGTTCTCTTCTTATCTTCGGGGACGCCGGCAGTCGGTTCGCGTTGATGAGAGCTCTTCGAGTTGGCGTGACCTGGATGCTGGTGTTCCACAAGGTGGTATTCTTTCTCCATTGTTATTCTCCATCTTCATTAATTTTATAACTCACTGTCTTCGGTGTTCGTATCATCTTTATGCCGATGATCTTCAATTGTATACAGCTGCGCGGGTGGAAAGTTTATTGGATGCTGTAGCAGATGTAAACCGAGACTTAGATGCAATCAAAAAGTGGTCTGATAGTTTTGGGGTATCAGTGAACCCCTCAAAGTGTCAGGCCATTGTAATTGGAAGCTCGCGCATGATGGATAGGGTGACGCTTAGCTCTCTTCCTCCTCTCATTTTCAATGGTACCGTCATACCCATTACCCCTACTGTGAAAGATCTCGGTTTGCATCTTGACTCGACGCTTAGCTGGCAGCGCCAGGTCTCTAATGTTAGTCAAAGGGTCAACGGTACTCTACGATCTCTGTATCGTCTGAGAAACTTTTTGCCCGCTAAGACGAAAACTATGCTTGTGCAGACTTTGATTTTCCCTATCATTGACTATGGTGACGTGTGCTACTTTGACTTGAATGCGGTGTTGCTGGATAAGCTTGACAGACTGCTTAACAATTGTATCCGGTTCATATTCAACCTCAGAAAATATGACCATGTGTCGAGCTACAGGTCTGAGCTCAAATGGATGCCCATTCGCCAGAGAAGAAATTTGCGTGCTTTGACCACGCTTTTCTCCCTTCTTAACTCTCCCACTCCTCCTTCTTATCTAGTGTCTCACTTCCAATATCTATGTTCTTCACACGCTAAGAATCTTCGTTCTTCTAACAATCTTCTCCTACTCTGTCCTTCTCATACTTCTGACTTTGTTCATTCTTCCTTTCATATTCAGTCCATTCTTCTTTGGAATGCGCTACCTCTTGACATCAGGATGGCCACCAGTCGGTATGCATTTAAGCGGAGATTGCGGAGTTATTTTCAAAATAAATAGCGTAGAGTCATCTCAAAACCTCTCTCTTGAATTTGTATATAATATATGTATATAATATAGGTATATATTATAGTAAATATGTATGTATGTGTATTATAAGTTTATGACTTATTTATGTACAAATTGTTCCATTTCTAACAGAGCACCTGCCATCTAATCTCTTCACCACCCTTGGTTGACTGGTAGAGAATGCCTAAGGCATTAAGTCCGCCTTTGTACTTTTTTAAGTGTGAAAAGTTTAAATAAATAAATAAATAAATAAAGGTCAGATAGGCAGTCGCTCCATGTAAAATACTGATAATCAGGTACTGGTAATTCTGGTTTGACTGGAAGCCGAACCCAACATAGTTGGGAAAAGGCTGGGCAGATTGATTGATGTCGATTGTAGAAATGAAACCAACCAACCTGTATGTGTTGTTTTCTTGACTTAAAAAGTGGTCTGGGTGATATTTGCTTTTGCAAAAAGACTCTCAAAATAAGCTGTTTTTAAGAAATGCAGAATGAGGTTAGTATAGTTTTCAGCTCATCTATCTAACTAAAACATTGCTTTCTCTTGTTTCAGATGGGAACATGGGCCAATTCAAAACATCGGTTGTGTATAGAGATTTATAACAAAGAAATATATTCGTTTTACAATAGAACGTGCAAGTGATTGTGTCCCAATAATATTAGTATCAAAACAAGTGTTTAGAATTAACGAAACTAAAAAAAATATTAATAAAAGTTATTTTATTAGAAAATACAATTGAAAATTAACCCAAAAATCAAAGTGTCAAAGTTTAAAATTGTTTGTATGAAACGTGAATAATGAAATTGAGTGTGAGCGCATACCGCGCCCATGCGTCTGCGCATAAGAAGATCCTGACGTCATCGTATCAGCAACACTATGGCAGCACAGCGGCGCCACCTATCTGCAATCCTCTACAACCTCCAAACTTTACGCCACAGGTTAGTGGATAGTTTAGTTTTTTTTTTTTTTGTTTTTGAATTTTACTTACTGAGTAATTACGTATATTTGAAGAAAGCTTTAAAATATATTTTTACGGAATATTTTTAATAGATCCAGGAAAGTGATCTAGGAAAATAAATACGCTATTTACTTATAAGGTCTTTATTTATAAATAAAACGTTTACCATTTAAATCGTTTTACGTTACCTAATAAAATTTGATGCTTATTATAATCCACAGAATAATCTCTATTCGGAACGGAAAAATAATTTCATAAGCAATTTCGAATACAACAGAAATCACCAACATTTATTATTTACAGATACATATTTTTGTAACACCACTGAATAAATCAGAGTCATTTTATAAATTACAGATTGTCAACTATTTAGCATTTCATTGTAGCTGAAGGCTTCCATTTAAATATTAAATATAAAACCTTACTAGTTTTTCCGACGAAACGCAAGATTTTTCTTCTCTAATTTCATTTCCCATTCCGTCTGAAAGCGAACGAATGACATTACATCTCGAGTATGGACTAAAAATGTGACAAAAAGTTGTATATTTTGAGAAAAATTGTTATATCCGTATTTATACCCGACGACGGCAAATCCAAGGAGGATTACGATTTTTTTCTGAAGTTTTCGGTACAAATTGTGGTACTAAACATCGAAAATGGATATCTTTATTATTTCGTTTCCATAGTTAGACCACATTTTTTTTGATGTTCTTGTATAATTTATAACTTAGGGCGACTTCACCAATGAAACTGAACGCGATCAGTACATCTAAACAACGTTCAAGAGCTGTCAGTGTCAATATTCCACGACAATGATGACATTGACAGCTCTTGAACGTGGTTTAGATGTGCTGATCGCGTTCAGTTTCATTGGCGAAATTCGCCCTAAGAAATCTGATACTAAGTAACTGCAGGAAATCCATTACGGATAGGCGCTTATGAGGCACAGACGGCTGTGTAGCAGGAGACTTCACCATACAAAAGTTTAATTCTATTCACAAAATCCGGCACCATTTAGAAACTACCAACTCCTTCACTATTTCATATACTACTTTGTCAATATTGGTAGTCAAAAACTTACCAGACTCGCAGTAAAGTTGGTGAGTCGACTAGTAGCTTATAACACAGAACTGACTTTTGCCTGTCTTGTTCTTGAGTGAACTACATCGTGCGATATTGGATTTCCTTACGTATTGTACATATAACACTGTAACAGATTTGAACTACTATTTGTTCTCGATTGTTTGAAGTAGGTGATGTATGGGTGAGTCTGCGCTTTGGAATGTGTAGCAATTTATTTAGCTTTCTGGCTAATTGATACTAGCTAGAAAGCTACAGAGATTGAAACAAGATCCTGTTATCAAGACGTGTATCAATATCGTGGCCAGATCTTAGAATTGAACATTTCATGAAGTGTTCGACCATTTCATGAAATGGCCAAATCATTGAATACTCAATGTTTGACGATACGATCAGTTAACCGAACGACTACTTCATGATGTGGCCAAACATTAGTAATCAAATCGTAAAATAGTTATATTTTCCACCGGTAGAGGCGTTGATGTCGCTTTGTTTTTTTTTGTGCATCGGTCCTAAAAATATTAAATAGCCAAGTAACTGCGACCAACTTGGATGTAGCGCTCACCGGCCGCTGCCGCGGCACCGCTCGCTTCGCTCGCTCGGCTCGCGCGCGGTTGGTCACAGCTCTAACGTAACCTAACCCTTTTGGTCGGGGTGCCACTAGTGGCGTGGCACTACTTTGCGATATACCAGTGGTCAGCTGGTGAAATGGCCAGGCAGATCACGATATGGCCATTTCGACGATCGAACGACGACAAACCCTACATTAATGATATGGCCAAACGTCGACTGATGTTCAAATGATATGGCCAATTTTAGCTGGCCATTTCATGAAACGCAACCATTTCATGAAGTGGCCGAACACTTCATGAAATGATCAATTCTAAGATCTGGCCACGACATCAACACTTCTTCATAATTTAAGATGTTGTGAGGGAAACTGAGGGTAAAATTCCTACATAAATAGTAGTAGCATATAGTTCCTTGCTCTTGTTTCATGTTTATTAAACAAAAGCAAGCATATATACAAGATGTAACATAAATAACGCACAACCTCTTAAGGGGTCATTGTACTCATCATTATGAACAACTTTTACTATGGGACCAAACCTGATATCGCGAAAAAAAAATCTGCTGTTCCCTACATTATGACGAGTTATGCGAACATAAATGTAGGGAGCAGCTGATTTTTTTTGTGATTTTAGGTTTAGTCCCATAGTAAAAGTTGTTCATAATGATGAGTACAATAACCCCTTAAGAGGTTGAGCGTTAATTATGTTACATCTTGTATAATGTATGTATTTATTGTACATATAACTGGTACACCATTGACCAGCTACAGTATTGCCTCCCCTTCTCCCTTTAATCCATCCAAAGGTTGTCTGTAAAAGATCGCTTTTAGCGATAAGACCGCCCATTGTGTCACCCTATGTAAAATTTCTGCATTTAAGTTTGTAATTTTTATGGTGTACTTACGGCCGAACCCAATAACCTATCTATCGCCAGTTTTGGCATACTGAAGATAGAAAAACCTATCTATCTATGGCTTTAACGTCCCAATAATCTATAAGAGATTATATAATCTTACAGGCCTGACATAATGACAGATAGAATTATACTGTCTACTACTACTAATAGCGATCTGTCTTTTACTGAAAATAGGTTATTGGGTTCGGTAAAGAGTATTTTATCTATCTATATAAATCTCATTTTCATCAGACAAGGGGTAATCGTTTTCAAACCTTTCGAATTTCTTCAAATACTTTCAAGTTCCATACATTTTTGACTTTGTCATTATCGTTATCGCTGATAGAATTAAATTTTGTCTATGCCCTCAGGGCAGGCTAGATCTAATCATTCATTGGTATAATATTTAAGTAGTTGTTTCCGGTTTCAGCTAGACAGTAGCCATTCTCTACACAAAAATACTCTGAACCTCCTGAAAAATATATAAGACTAGAATGAAAAGAAAGAAAATACGTTTATTTGTGGTAAACATGACGCAAAGAAAAAACACAAACACAAAAAAAAACTAGTTGGGGGAAAATCCCACACATCCACGCAAAATGGCCATCACTATAATGCTGCGACTGTATGCAAGACAGAGCCCCAGCGCTGGTTTTCAGCAAAAGCCGGCGTTGACGTGATGACGTCGGCCGGTGCAGCATGCAATGAAATATAATTAAGAAATAAAACAAACACATAATACTTAATCTAAATGAGAATAGTACTAGTAGTAGTAGTGACTGTCTGAGATCATGCAATATTGCACGATTCCGTGCGACATTTCCGGTAATATTGTAGTCACGACAAACGGCCAAAATTATTAATTTCTTATAAATTATTAAATGTAATATGTTTGGTATTTTGTGTTATGTACCACATAAACACCACACTACAACACCACATAAAAATATTTAAAACTAGTGTACAATGGGCGGTCGCATTATGAAAATAGCTTCAACGTAATAATACAAACTCATTAAGGTACCAAAGAATATTTGAATGAAAAAGCAAAGAAATCTCATCGTATTGAATGGTAGGCTTTCAGGTTTCCAGTCATCTTTCAGCGAAGCACTTAGGCGCAAGAGCTTGATAGATCGCTGGGACTCAAATTTCCAATGTAGCACTTAACGTGGCTTTTGCCAAGAGTAACTTAATAATGTTTGTAATTATTCTGTTTTTCTTTGTGTGTTACGTTTTGTTTATGTTTTGTCTGGAGTTGACGAAAGTGTTGATGAGTGTTTCTTTATTATGTGCTAAAATTCTCTGTAAAATATTATCTGTATTTTGGAAGTCTTGGATAGAAAAGTAGCTAGAACGAACATGATTAGTTTTGTTAGAAGCTTATGACCTGGAGTTGACGAAAGGGTTGATAAATGTTCCTTTGTTACAGGGGACAGCCCTCTGCTAACTAACAGAGTGCATATAGCTCCTTATTTTGAATCATATTCCACCGGAAAATTTCTCAGGAAAATTTTCATTTTTTTGTCGTATATTCAGTTACTTACAATGTAAAATTACATTCTCTGTACGCAGCACTCCATTTACGAAAATAAAACAGATAAAAAAAATCAGCAATGGATGGATGTTGAAATACTCGGTGGCCGAAGGTTCGAAACATGATTTTGCCACGGTAACGATACATTGCGTGTGAGGTAATAAAACAAATCAGGTTTATTGGATTCCCATAACGTTCTTGAAATAATTTCATGTACCGGTCATCTTAGTATGATATAATGAATTCACCCCATCAGTCTGCATAGGGCTGTCCCTTACATCCTATATTATCTTGTTTCGAAAGTCTTGGATATAGAAAAGTATGTAGAATAAACAAGAATAGTTTTGTTAGTAGCTTAAGATATTTTAATGATAAAAAATATCTTTATCTTCTCTTTATTGCACAGTAGCAGCATTCTAATTTATTTATTAAAAAAAAAATAAAAGGTCACAACAATAGAAACACTCAAAGTTAACACTGTAATTGGTAAGTGCGATATTTTAAAACTAGTACCTTAATTAAAAAGCAAAAACAGCGTATACAAAAAAGAAGGAAACAAGTAATCTGTTTTCAAAGAAAAATAAATAACACACCGATGTATCGTTTCGTAACACTTTTTCCTACGATCATGATATCAGTGGTGATAAATCTTATGTAAGTGGAAAGATAAAATTGTTCCATGCATCACTTTGTAAACAAAACCACTTTCAGATTATATCCCAGGTGACGGTGAATACGTATATAAAGTTATTATGGCGGGTGAAAAAGGGTTATTTTTATTTAAGGCGATGTTGTAAATAGGATTCATACGTACTCCTAATAAAATTATTAACTTCATGCAAGCTTAGCACAGTGCTACGACGCTTGCTACGCCGTAGCATCTCGCTACGTCTGCTACGCGATCGTAGCCAATTGAGTCATTTAATTTTACGCGATAGCTCTGCTCTGTATAGCTGTACTTAAAAGTCCGAACTGTTCTGTGATCATGGTTCATTTTGAACTTTTATCACCTTTCACTCGATAAATCTTAGGTTTTATCACAGAGACACGGTAAATGTTGAAAAATAGACATTATCTAGAGGTGTTTTTTTTATTTGTATATTAATACCAAATAATATGAAAAATACTGTTTCAGTTAATTTAGCCAACGCAAGCGTTATGTTTGTGAGATCATTTTATTTTGGTTTCATCTTTTTACTATTCAAAAATTATTTTGAAGGTGTTTTAAAATTATGTTTTACTAGAAAATGATAAAAATTTAAACTACATAAGGATTTGACTAATGGGTTAAAAATATGTAAGGTATTGACTGATATGTAATTGAAATAAATGATTAAGTTAATTAATTCATTGTTTTATTCTAAAATAATCCAACATTTATCAAACATCATTGGTTAAACCTACATTTACCAAACTCTAATGGAAAAACCCGAAAATTTTTCTCTTTTTTATTAAACCTTTACATTTACAAATCCTAAGATTTACTAGTAAAATCTAAGACTTACCAATACGGGCTTTTACAGTAACATATGCATTGTTTTGAGCTCATATGGAACCACAGACCTCACATATATAAGTGTTAACACCCTTTAGAAAAGAAAGAACGACAAAATAAACTTAAAATACAACACTGGCTGGTGCAATTATACTGCAAAAAAACACAGAAAAAACAAAGGACAGTGAAGATCTAGAAATACCAGGCCAGCAACGAGCGCTGACTCAAAACAAAGTAATCTGACGGCTTTTCGAAGGGAAAACGAGTGCATTTTATGAAACGACGCTAAATTGCTCCAATTTCGTGCGAGTTCAAAGCACAGAGTGAGCTTCAGTCATTGGTACTTTTTGAAATCCTTTCCTTTTCATCTGGTTCGTTTAATTTGAAAACACGCTAACACAAAATCTATGTTAATCCAGGTTATATACCAACTGTGTGCCAAATTTCATCTAATTCCGTTCAGTAGATTTTGCGTGAAAGAGTAACAAACATCCATCGATCCATCCTCACAAACTCCCAAAAAAAAATCTGGACAGTACAAAATTAATATTCATACTGACCTTTAAGTTAAATCCTTGTCACTATAGATATTTGTTGAGTAAGAAAACTCATTGAACGTAAATGGTAAAACCGAGTACGTGTCGAGTTAGGTCGCTTTATCCGTTTGACGAAGGTACAAAAATATTGAACAAAAAACCAACCAGTGCTAGTAAGGCTCGCATACGAAGAGTTCCGTACCACCGTACAATATTTAACACTGCATATTAAAAAAAAAAATACTTCAGTTTAAGAAATCACGTCTCTTGTATGGAGACCCCTTTAATTTTAAACTTTATTATATTTTTATTAGTATTTGTTGTTATAGCGCCAATAGAAATACACAGTCTGTGAAAATTTCAACTGTCTACCTATGACGGTTCATAAGATACAGCCCGCTGACAGACAGACGGACGGACGGACAGAGGAGGCTTAGAAATAGGGCTCCGTTGGGCACCTTCGGGTACGGAACCCTGAAAAGGTAAATATTACTTACTAAAGAACTAACACTTTAGTGTAGTAAGTATAAGTGTGTTAAGTGAAACCTTGTGTATAAGAAAAATGTAAAAGTTTTGTATTCATTGAACTTTTTTCACACTGAATGGCAGCTTTAGTGACAAAGCACAACTTTGTAGCTTCGTTTAAAAGTTAAAAAGTCGATAAAATGCACTAAGTTGGTTAAAAAACTTCGACTCAACTCGCCACTCTTTTTGTCTCCCTTTCTGTGCCACTTTTAAACCTGATTGTGAGTGCCTGATTTAAACAACATTGTTTAAATAAGAAATAAATAAAACAAAAAAATAAAAAATAAAAAAGCTGAGTTTTGTGTTTTCTTAGTAGCAATATTGTTTAAAATAACTTATTATTTTCCTCATGTCAAAAGCATCTGTCTTCCTTCAAGAATTCGAGCAATGTTCGAATAATGTAGTTTTCAGAATATCACTCTGAATTCAGGTTTCCTTTTTCAATGGAAATTAGGGAAAAGATTTTTAAAGCAGGTTTTTAAATTGCTCTTCCCCGAGAGGACATTTTGTTAATGAATGATAGCTTATGTAGACTGAGTTTTAGGGACAAACGATCAATTCAGAGAACACAATAGATTGAGCATCTGTTGTGTGACGCTTCGGAACGAATTCAGTAAGATTTCAGTTCTTGAAAATGTTTTCAGACGTTTTTCTAGTAACCTATAATCTTTTTTTTCTGACTGTCCAATTTTGTTTTTTTCTAAGGTGGGAAAATTATTTAATTAATTATGTTAAGTAAGTTAAAAAAATTTAAATCAAGACACGGGAGCTAAAATAAAAATATCACATTTTGTTAACATTGCCCATGATACAAGGTGTAGGTAATTGAAATAACTGAAAACCGTAAAATGGGTCAATTTACTCATAATTATTCATAAACAACCAACAGTGAAAACGCGATAAATAAACTAGCTGTTCCCTACACTTTGTGGAGTTATGTGAACATTGAAGCAGCTGACTTCTGGTCCAATAGTAACAGTTGTTCATAATGGTGAGTACAATGAACCCTTTTGAGGTTTTCAGTAATTCAGTTAACACCTTATTTTCTTTACCTTGTAGTTTTCAAAATGGTATATGATGATTGTTTTTCCTAAACTTTCAATAAAGGATTTCCATGAAACCAGAAATTTTCATAGATATTCTTTCATTTTAGGTATATCTGTAAAAAGATTTTATTACCTCGCACTTGCCAATAAAACATATTGCTTTCAGACCAGCCGAATCCCACTCGAGCATTACAAATCCTGAAAACAAAATCTTCTAGAATAATTTTTGCAGCACTCAAAGTTCTCACTTTTGAACAATGCATAGTTACTGAGTTACTGTAGAAACTAAGATTTTCTTGCAGATGATAAAAAAATAAACTACAATTAGGTTAAGGTTTCATAAGTGAGTCACATTTAAAATTTTTATTGACATGGTCCAGAAGAGCGCGTACACAGGGTACTTGCAGAACAGATTTGTGTGGACCAAGCGGTCAACACACATCGCTGTTCTGCAAGTACCCAATTGTATCGATAAAAATGCCCATAACTGAGCAGTTATGGGCATTTTTATTGTTACAGTTGTATAGATTCATAGTTTGCTTATTTCAAGCCACAGCCAAAAGATGTGCATAAGATAGTTAGTATTTACTTGTTTAAATGGAATCGGTTGTATAAACAGCAATTGTACCAATACTCTAACTGTGGTTTTGATTTTATCTGTAAGTACCTAGCACAAATATGAAAATTGCATTTAACGTGCTATCGGGAATAAATATTATTCCTTAAATTTTCTTGAGTTTGGCACTAGCTACACGCATGGCCACTGTTGTGATAATATTTTTCAATCAGAAAAGCACCACTCCTGGTTCAGCGGGCATAATACGATTCGTTGTGGCTTTTATTTGGCATACCTGACGGGCCAGAATGAGCGGACGTACCTATATCACGTATAAATTGGTTTGCAATGTTACTCACAGCTCTAGCCCTATTGACATACAGTTGAAACATCGATATCCAAACCATCAACACTGCCACAGCACTAACATAAAGAGTACATACTTACAAAATGCACGAGTGCGGTAACAAGTCATTCGGCCGCCATCTTTGTTTGCCAAGTCCGTGTGACAGCGGGGACATTAGCATAGCGATTGAATTGGCAGCGAGTTCATTGGATACCGTTTGAACGCTGTGCACGTTTTTAAATAGGTCAATGTAGCTAATTATTAAGCGTTTCGGCCAGCTTTTTGACTTCTTTGAATTTACGAAAATGAAGAAAGCATAATAAGGCCTATTTGGAATAGTTTAAATATTGAAAGAGATTCGCAATTTCGAGCTCTGGTTTCACTAAAGTGAATCCCACGCGGAATGCGGGACACAGGTTTGAATGATTAGGAAGGCACGCGACTATTCATTCTATGAAAACCTCCTGACACAACTGGCGTGCGCGCATTTCGTCTCGCCTCCCGCGCGGGATCGGTTTAATTTTTTCAATAGATAGGTATTTGATACATAGATACACTGTGAACCATGAATGTGCTAGTGATGTCGAGATGGATTGCCCAGACTATGAGGCTACTATCTCGACCGCGTTATGTGAAAACCCTAAACGATTATACTATAACACCCCTACGTCTGTTATTTTACTGTAATGTTTGCCTTTTAAATAATTACCAACTTATTGTAGCAAACTCTAAATCAGCTGAAACTGATATTCTTAATAAAAACCGCTTTTCATCTATTCATTCTAAAATATCTTACTCAGAAACATGTCTAATTTAAGCGAAATAAAATGAATTCATTATACTTACACGTTAAAAACTTTTATAAACATAAAATACCTAGGTACTCCATAAATCCGGTCTCCTTTTCAGCGCCATTTTATTTTTAATTCAATTTTCCTTCAAGCCTTTGTACTGGGATTCCGGGAAAGCCTTTGATCAGTACTGACATTTATGTAACAGGATTAACTACGCAGGTTCGTAAATGTTGAGAGAGTCCAACTTTTTGAATCGGTATTAAGTATTTATAGAGGCATGAGGAACAGGGTGTAAAGCTCACTCATCCTCCATAGAAAAGGGAGGATCCTCCGACCAGACGGGTGTTGTGTCTGGTGGGCTACTGCCTGACGGTTGATGTCGGGATGTTGTATATATGCTAGTCGCGCGGTAAACTCTGATTGCGCGATGCAGGATTTTGCGTGACGTCAGTATGACGCGTTCCATTGTGGCGATGTAGATATGCCGCCACATATTACATATAGGAGCTCGTGGCTAAGTAATAACAGCCACACGGGTCAATCCATCAAATTAAGCTACGCTTGCCGGGGTTGGTACGTATATGGGTGACCATCTTTATACACCGAGACTGTTGACTGTGGTCCTGGCTGCCATTCGTGGATCTTTGACAGTCGTTACGGGTCGTCAGAAGCTTGAAAGTCTGACAACCAGTGTAACTAAAAGGTATCGTATTACCCAGTTTCTGAGTTGTGGAAGTCAGATAGTCAGTAGCTCATGTAAAATACTGGTATTCAGCTGCATCCGGTTAGACTGGAAGCCGGCCGATAATTTAAATAGAACGATAATTTAAATAGAAAGTCAATACACATAAACACATTTAAATTATTAAAAACACATTTTTATTGTGGCATTTATTTAAATCATCTCAAAAACAGATCATAACACTTAATTACATAAGTTTATTATATAACACAATAGAAATGTGTTTTTGATAACTACCTATTAATTAAATTAATATTATTTAGTAGGTCTCCCATTGATTACTTTTTTCAAAAAAGCATTTTTTCATTTTAACATTCTTAAAAATTTGGTCCTGTGTGAGCGAGGGAGGTGACAAAATGTGACAACCCTCTTAAGAACATTCGCAGTCTAATGCGTCTCAATGTGCGCTTTTATAATCGCTAACGTGATGATATTATCGTGGACGTCCAAATCCACGTCCATTAAGTGTATGGAACTAGCTACACGATATAACGTTATCGTGGAAAGCGTCTTCATATATTCCCATACATTCTGTCAAAACCACAAACAATAGGGAATGTGATTCAAGTGAAGGCCAAATATTTTTTTTTTTAATAAACTGTATTACTACAGAATTATGCCTCCATCAATATTTTTGATTACAATTTCGTTTTTGATCAAGAATTTATTTTTCAAAAGTGCAAAAAGACAGTAGGAAATTCAAATAATTGAAAATTGACGCCATTGTTCAAAGTGAATGTGACGTAAAAGTCTATGACAACAATAAATGTCAATGTGTTTTTTAGGAGTGTGTGACGTCATACCAACCGCGCCAAAATGGAGGGCATTTAAGGTGCCCGTGTAGGTTGGCTATACCGTTCTTGGTTGTGCAAAATTTACCAGTGGAAGTGTTATAGAGATGTAAACTATCAAATTTAAAAAAAAAATAAAATTACATGCATTTTCCTTATTTACCTACATTTTTGACAAGTCCTTGACATTGATTGTCGCTGAAGTGAGATTGCGACTTGAATTTCAATGTTGCAGTACAAAACTTGGCCTTATATTTATTAGTTGAAATAAAAATATGTTTATAATGTTTAATCAGAGCAGCTCCACCTAGTGTCAATGCTATTTGCTGTTTGAAGTTTACCCGTCGGACAAGGTGTCCGTGACAACGCATAATGGACTTAGTTCACTAACTTAGTAATTAGTGAAATGTTTAATTACTAACTTAACTTCGTAGACTGAGGGCCTGATGTGGATTGAAGCTTTTTGGTGTCCGGGATTATTAATGGAGTATACGTTTGAATTTAGAACTGATATAATTAAATTAATTGGGTCCGCCCAGAGAGGAGGCCTGGGTCCCAGCGGTACCAGCAGTTGCAACGATTTGTTGCGTTGTTTGGTTTGTTAAGTAACTGTTATGTTTACAATATAAAGGGTCTTTCAACAAGGACGGGTCGATGTTAAAATTGAATAAAACAAGATGTGTGTGAGATATTAACGAAATTTATTTTTTATTTAAAAGGCCCATTTATGCCATTATGGATGGAATATGACATCGTTCAAATGTCCGCCGCGGCTTCGTATGGTGGCACGAATCCGAGAGGTCCAATTTTTAATGACTCTGCTGCATAGATCCGGCTGAATCCGAGCGATGGCCTGCGTTATGTTGGCTTTCAGGGCAACGGTCGAATGTGGTTTATTGGCATAGACCTGCGACTTCAGAAAACCCCACAAGAAAAAGTCTAGCGGAGTCAAATCACACGATCTTGGTGGCCAATTCACGTCACCTCTACGAGAGATAACTCTACCCTCAAACCGTTCATGCAGAATGTCGATTGTGTCGTTCGCTACCCAGACCCAAGTCCCGACGCAAAATTCTCCAAGTTGAGGTCTGCGAAAGGCCGAGTTCTTGAGCACGGCGAGAAATCGACTGCCTCGGAGTCTCCTGAACACTCTCACGTACAGCGGCGATGTTCTCAGCCGATCTGGCGTTCCTTTGACGTAAAAGTGTTGGTTGGTTGTTTACCAAACCAGTCGTCTCAAATTTAGTTACCAATCGTTGGAGAGTGGACTTTGAAGGGCCACCGCGTCTGCCGTAAAATGGGCGCAATGCGCGCAACGTTTGCACTAACGAACACTCATTTTGATAATAAAGTTTTATCATTTGCACATGCTGCTCAACCGTGTAACTTGCCATGGTGATTTGGCATCACTGACTGCATAATATACAACAGATTTTACAGATCCCACCAAAATAGTATGGCTGCCACAGACTGTCAACATCGACCCGTCCCTATTGGAAAACCCTTTATTAAAATAGTGACTTAAAGACCATATTTTTAAGTAAGTGTCAATTACTGTTGTAGCCGTCTTTTAATCATCACAGAAGTCCCATCAACAGTGTTGAAATAGCAATATTTTCGGGTCGTTCAATATGAGGAGCATTTTCAATACCATCAATGAAACGCTGTGCCGTTCACAGCTATACTTAAATAAACTACATACCTGTCAAGATTTCTCACAAAACAATATTGAGCCATTTTCGTTTAGCACCTTTCTTTGAGAACTTAAGAGAGTTCACCGCGGGCGGGCTGGCAACGTCGCATTTCTAAAGGTTTTTCGTGATTATTTTATTAAATTTAAATCAAACGACAATTTCCTCTGCCAAACATTTAGATCGTTGGTATTTATAAGTAAGTACGCTATTTTTTGACAGTTATTTTGGTATTTACTTTTAGAAAATAGAAAATGATTGACAATATATCATTTTCTAAAAGTAAATACAAAAAAAACTGTAAAAAAAAAGCATACATACTTATAAATACCAACGAGCTAAGTATTTGTCCGAAGGAAATTGTCCTTTGATTTAAATATAATAAAATAATCAACAAAAACTTCTAGAAATGCGACGTTGCCAGCCCGCGCGCGATGTACGCTCTTAACCATGGGTACCATTAATGATCACCATTATTATCAATCTCCTGTCCTTATCCCAACATGTCTTTCTCTTCCATACTTCTTCTATTGGTCGTCAACCTTTGGCACCTAATATATACACCTTCTCTTCGCATCCCGCCATCTAATCTACCTAGCTGATCCCAACTACACGTTGGGAACAGCTTCCAGTCTAACCAGATGCAGCAGAATACCAGTATTTTACATGATGCGACTGCCCATCTGACCTCTACAACCCAGTTACTGGATAACACGATGCCCCGTGGTAAGACTGGTCGTCAGACTTTCGGGCTTCTGACAACCCGTAACGACTGTCAAAGGTCTACGAATGACAGCCGGGACCAACGGCTTAACGTCCTTTCCGAGGCACGGAGGGGTCTCGGTAGTAATGGATGGTCACTCATGGTCACCCATCACACGTGCGGCTGTTATTAGCCACGAGCCCCTTTTTCACTTCCCGCCATCGTTAAAAATATAATCCTAAATCTCAACCACATCCAGCTTGCTAAATCACTTAATTTCTCCACTGAATTCAACACAGACGAAAGAGCCACTTAATAACACATACAAGTGTGTCCCAAAGTGGAATTACTGGGGAAAGTCAAACACATTGGGACAAAGCCTCTTATGACTGTTTTCACAAAGACTAGGCGATACTTATATAAAAGCCTAAATAAAAGCTTGCTCTTGGATTTGCATCGCTCGGCTCAGCGCGGTAAGTTGAAAATCCAACGACATGCTAAGTCGTGGTTGCGACATAGGGCGGGTTATGTATTGGCACTAGAAATCCACTCAGACTTGGTTCTTAAGGCTAGTGTGGACTATGCTTATGATTAAGGGTTATTTTTGAAACTACTATATTTAAGAATATTAGAAAAAAAAACTTTCTTAATTTTTAGTGTCTGTCATTTGTTTCTATAATTTCCATATGACTTCTCATGTAAAGAAATTCTATTGATCCAGTCGATTACACTCGTTAACGCCCTAACTTGTGGTTAGATTTGACCAGGGGTAGCAAAGCGGGCCAGCTTAGTTCATTTGAGGATTCAGTAAAAGCTGGAAGTGTTGGATCATTCGGTTCCCTACAAAATGGTTGAGCTGGATGGTGCTGATCCACGCGTCATGTTCGTGAACGGGCGCCGTCAGTGGAGACTGGTCATCTCTTAGCTGCCAGGGCTTATTTTTAATCTTATATTTTAAATTGTTTTAATTATCTATTTTTTACATTGTTCTCACATATAGAAGCAACAAGAACAATAACAATGTACCTACCCAGGATTTTGTAACAATTTTGATTTAAAAGAGTGTCCATGGAGTTTCTTGCCCATTCTTCTCCATAGAGATCTACGTTTTGGAATGGGCGACTAGCTTCAATTTTCTGACTAACTGACTGACTCGTTAACAATTCAAAAGTGCCTGTAATTGGTTTAATTGAAATAAATGCTTTGAGTTTGAGTTTGAGTTTGAAGCTTCATTCGAATTCTAACAATTTACATTTCATTACAGTTTTATAAAAAAATCAAACTCAAACGTTTATTGCATTCATGTGGCTACATTGTGATCATATTTTTACAGTATTTATTTTTAACGAACGCTACGAACTTTACGAACTTTTAGCTAAACAAAAGTTGTTCAAACTCATGACCTCGAGCTCACGAGTCCAATGCGCCTTGTTGTAAAACTTTCATCGTTTAAATTATTTCACTCATTACAACAACCTCCTACACCCACATTCACAATACCTACTCTTTTGTTTCAGTTCCTTTATTATTACTGAACAAAATTCTCAAGGGGGGTGGGGGGAGGGCTTGTCGTTCAAACAGCGATCGGATTTCCAAACATTTTCATATTGTAAAGGCAGCACGGTAGCTTTTAAAAATAATGTAGTATAAGCAATGCGTTTTTATCCTGTCCTCCCACTTCCCGAATCATAGTACCTACCTACTTCTCCATTCACAATAATTTGACAAAGATAAACTCTCGAGTTGACCATAATCTACAGTACGAGAATAGTTATGAATAGTTAGAATCGTCAATAGCGGAGGTTCTATTAAATATATAAAAAAAGATGTAGGTACAAATAATTGTTCTCAAATTGTTATTTCAACTTAAACAAAGATCAACTTAATTCCTATGTAAATTAAGTCGATTTCATATGATTAAGTAGGTACTAAAGATTAGAAAAAAAAATTTAAAAGTTTTACCGCGTCCTTTTTCCAAAAACACAGTCATATTGTTCGTAAATTGCGAGCGCGGGATAACTAAGCACTCAATTCTTTCTTTTATTCGCGAATCAGCATAAAATTCGACTAAAAATTGCGTACTCTACTTTCATGCTAAGGTTTTCTATTTAAGGATGAATGTATATGTGTGTGCGCAATAAACATGCCTAGAACGAGTTTGCTGGGGTTTACGGATATTACGTACTTTTGTTTACATTCTGCTATTGACTACAGAGGGTGACCCTGTGTTCAGCCTCTGTAGAAGACGGGGCCAGACAGAATAAACACTGACATATACATATTCGAGTGGTTTAGATTGAAACTGTCAAGGAAAGTCTGGTATTAAAGTTTAAAAGAGTTCAGTTTAAAATGCCTTCTTTTTACAAGGTCCACGTGGTCTTGAGGATTTTCATTTCATTCGCCATTATTTAAAAGAATATCGGTGTTTTACGCAAAATGAATTAAATTTAAAAACAAAATCTGCCAGACATTATCCCACTGCTCTGCTCGTTTTTGTCTTTCAATGGAAAAATAACCAGCATTATCATTATTTTACATCGACCCAAATTAACATGATTATTATAATGTACACATACATACATAAACTCACGCCTTCTTCCCATGGGGGTAAGCATAAACTATAGGACGCCGCCTGCTACGATCCTTACATACTTCTTTATAAAATGTAGTTGCAATTTAATAATATTAAACACAACTGACTTTAAATAGGAATTCGTAGATAAGTCAGAAATCGACACAGTGTACGAAAACAGAGCCTACCCAAATATCCTTACTTTGGTATTGTTCGTCGAATCGTTGAGCTCTTTCAGTTCTGAGTTGAGCTACACGATTTTGACCAATGCGTGCACTGACTGGATAGGTCCACTCAATCTGTGTGGTTCTTTCTTCAAAAGACCATTTCAGACACCAATCTACATGGTCTTCACATGATTTGACCAAGATTATGTCTGGACTTTAAAAGAGAATGTAACCTCTGAGTTTGTTTCGGCCTTTCTTCTCAGAATGCCAAATAGGAAACGCGTCCTCATCTAGTTTTTAAAATATGATTGACGTGTAAAAGTGTTTGACGTGTAAAAAACTACTTACAGAAATAAAATCATTTATAATTTATCAGACACAATGTGATCCATGCTCTTTCCATAAATATAATCAATACATATTATAAATTGAGGTCACTTTGTAAAAACCGTGCAAAGCAGGAGCAGATCGCTAGTAGAATACTAAAAGGCTCATAGCAATACTAGCTGCGCCCCACGGTTTCACCCGCAAAAGTCTCGATCTCTTGGAAATATCGAAATAAAAAGTATTTTTTATCGTAACTCAGATCATGGTCTACCAATGTGCAAAATTTCATTCAAATCCGTTCAGCCGTTTTAGCGTGAAAGCGTAACAAACAAACAAACTCACTCTCTCATTTGTAATATTAGTTAGGAATACCGACAGTGGGAAACATAAAAATAACATTCACATAAAACCACGTACAATTGCATCATCAACAATTTAAAACTGCCGTACAAATACACCGGTGTAATCCGGCCCTTACGTAACATTAATGTCAGCGAAATGCCTCATTGTGCCCGCAATTAAAACTCAGTCTGCAAGTTTCACGCACCGCTCGTCTACTCTCGACTTTATGAACTATTAAGCGAGATTGAATTTATTTTGAGTTTTACGTTTCAGGTTTTATTAAAAGTTTCAAGTAATGGTAGTATTTTGGTGGGCATAGACTAATCTAAACTTGAGATAATAGCCATCCGTATAAGATAAGATTACCTACATTACAACACAACGTCTGTATTCTCTCAAACAGGTAGGTATACGTGTATATATAGTACACCAGTTATTCAAATTCCACCAATTATCGAGTGCCTCGTTGGTCTAGTGGTCGCAAGCGCTACTGAGCATGACGTCCTGGGTTCGGTTCCCATGTCGGGTAAAGTGTTATTGCGTTTTTCTATCTGGAATTTCTCAGTAGCAGCCCGGAGTCTGGATCTGTGTCCGGTTGATGGCAACAGGCTCGCCCCCTATTGCATGGGACTTAAACATAACTGGCGAAATGTGGGTGCTACTATATGTACCTACACCTGTGCCTAACCTAACTCTTCGGGGATCTCAGGCGTGATGTTATGTTATTTAATATCCAGGGCATAAATGACTCTGGGCTTTTACCAGGAAACTCCTCATGAAAAGAAACCTATCAAAACTTTCCCGACCTGGCATTCGAACCCAGGACATCTACTAAACCAGTCAATTAAATCAATCTCCCTAGCCTTTTTCCGACTATATTGGGGTCGGCATCAAGTCTAACCAGATGCAACTGAATACCAGTATTTTACGTGGAGTGATTGCCCATCTGACCTCCACCACCCACTTACTGGGTAATACGATACCCCTTGGTAAGACTGGTCTTCAGACTTTCGGGCTTCTGACGACCCGTAACCACTGTCAAAGTCCACGAATGGCAGCCGGGACCAACGGCTTAACGTGC